>OX419691.1:22500-4822500 GCA_948474745.1 Oligia latruncula | reverse complement strand
CCGCGCGCAGCAACGACGTGCGCACATCGCCGGGTAACGTCAACGCGCGCGCCGCGCCCCCGCGCCGCACCAGCCGCGCCAGCGCCGCAGCCGCCGCCGCACGCACTGGGCCCGCGCGGTGCGCCGCCCCGCGCCGGGCCAGCGCCACCACTGCACGCACCTCGCTGCCGCCGCAAGCCACCTTCACCAGCGCATTGGCGGCGTCTGCGCGGAGGAAGCGGTTGACGTCGGCGCAGCGCTCCAGCAGCGCACCGATTGCTTCCTCCACCTCGGGGTCGAGCGCGCGGCCGCGATGCTCAAAGAGCGCACCCAGCGTACAACACGCGGCCCGTGAAACTCGCGACCTCAGTGAGCGGACATGCGTAGCAGCCGAACGCGTGGCCGCACGCCAGCTAACAGCCGGCGCGCGGGCCGTTGGGTCCGCCGCGAGTCTCTCAGTCTCCACGAGTCCGCTGACGATCACCTCCCAGTCCTCGTGTCGGGCGGGAACTATGCACTCGGCAAGGGCGGTGCGCACGTCGCGCTCGCTGGGCCGCGGCCGCTCGTCGTACACATCGCTGGCGGGCTCTGGCGTGGAGACTCCGCTCCGCACGGGTGATGGAGCGCTGCTCTTCGGTGGTGTAGGTGTGGGTCGCGCGCTCACAGCTGTTCGCACCGGCGACACCTCGACCACGGTACTCGCGCGGGATTCCAGAGACTCATGCCCAGTGGAGGCCCCCGCGCTCCCTGGCGGCTGCGGTAGCGGGGGCTCGACTTGTAATTGTGACCGTCCACTGATCGGTGAGGGGTTAGATCTCTCGGAGTAGTCCTCAACGCGGATGGAGGGTGAACGTGGCGGCGACGGTACTAAATCCTGAACCTGGTCTAGAGCGGTGTTGAATTCGGTTGTAGCACCGATCACCCTTTCATCAGATCCTTCCTTGGATGCCGATGACTTTTTATTGTTTTCCCCGTCCTCATAGCTGGTAAGCGCGCTCGAGTCTCTGTGAACAGAAATAACTACATTAGCGTCGCGGAGACTGTTTGTTTACATGCGACACAAGCGGGCCGACGCGACGCGACGAGACGCCGGGAGGGGGTTGTATATTACCGCGTGTGCGGGGGCAGGTCGGCGACGAGGTCTAGCGCGAGGGCGGCGGGCGTGGGCCGCACGGCGGCGGCGGGGCGGGGGCAGCAGCAGCGCAACATGGCGCGCGCGTGCCGCCGCGGCGCCTCCGCGACTGACGCCGACACCGGTGTGTAGGTAACTAGGTGTAGGTACACCCGTGTTCACCCACCGGCCACGATCAATTGGCCCTATGTTGATGAACTCACTCTACCGGCATATTATGCAGATTAGCTCACCTTCATGGAAGTGCTAGCGGTCGCCTGCTCGGTAAAAGAGTCATTATAGTCAATGACTCGTAGTTCATGATGTAGTATGAGTAAGACTCAATTAGTCAGACTAGGTTCAATAGGGCTCTTTACCTGGGTACCTACTACACAATGTAGTTCTTTTCAAAGGGCTCAAGATTTTTCTTTCAGAAAATCGCATACAGCCTAACAAAAATAGAGGTGTTTTAGTTTCCAAAGTTCATAAATATTATTTATCAGATTTATGAAGGCGGCTGGTCGTCGTGGTGTAACTGCTCCATAATTTTCTTAATTATTAATAGACGTTAAAGGACTGTTAGGTACTGTTTGCTGAACACGAAAGTGGAACGATCTAACGATATGGAAAATGGGTCGTCTCGTCAGCGGTTCATAAACGCTCTGAATGGAAGTGGGCCAATAATTTAGCTTACAAAATGTAGGTTAGTGGTGGCACGCTATTACAGCCATTACTCTTGGGTACTGACTTACTGAGGGCAGGGCAATATCGCGACTTATGTCACATGTCTAGCTAGCCTATGGTTAATATCGTGTTAATACTTAACCCATTAGTGCCCTTCGCTAGCCTTTGGGAATTAAATATTAAACGGGTCGATATATTGAATTAGCTGCGGCGTGATTGCGTAACACTCTATCAGTATCAATCGCTTTCATTTCGACAGTTCAACAATATTCTTTGCGTTATTTACGTTGAGCAGACAAATTTTTCGAACATTTATGAAGCAATGGATTAGCAATATACTTCAAAACGATTCAGATTGTGATTGATAGTGTGTTACGCAATTGGGGTGCTGGATTCCATAAATTGAGGGCCCCGTTACAACGTTAAGAAGAATTTAGCACCATCCAGTGCTAATTAATTGAAACGATTGACGATCTTTCAATTAAATTCTGGAACATTGGGTTAGAAAGGGTTTGGTCAAGAATGGAGGGTAGGTTCCCTCCGGCCGTTTTCGCAACTGCGATTCGCAACCAGTTGCGAATTAAGAATTTTTCTTCTTTGTTCGCAACTAGTTGCGAATCAAGAAAGCTTAGGCATCCTGATGATTAACTTTCGTAACCAGTTACCCCAAAATATATGTATATTGCTGATATAGGTAATCGAAATCGAGTTTTAAATTAATTGTAAAGACTAACGTATTTAAAAAGTCGTTCTGTTTCAGTCAATCGTTTGAAGATAACGCAGACAGAATGACAAATATATACAATGTACTTGTGGGGAAAGCGGTCCGATATAAGTACAAGAACAACAAGAGAAATAGGTACTTGCGAAAGAAAGTTTTCAATTCCTAGCTTTATGAAGCTCTATACCATCTTCAAGCGTGCCATGAGCCACATCATTGCGTCGCGTCATGATATGCCGTTGCCACGCAACAGCACTATTCACACCCACGCACACCCCAACTCTACCAGAATTACTTTGTTCTTAAAATTCAATACATTTAAAGTTAATTTGACGGTTGACATTTTCTTCGAGGTCGAACGTCTTTCTTGAAAACGTTACGAATACGAGTTTACGAGTGTTTTGCCCCATTATGTTATCGATTGTTAGTCAGACTTTGAAATAGGGGTGAGTGACTTCACTGTGTAATTGGCGCCCGTAATCGGCGGGTAGATTTACATAGATATTATCGTGTAGCGGTCAGTTGGTAGCCAGTAGCCGGTGATATGAAATCAAAATTGGGACACGAATTAACCCCGTGATTCTATTGAAGATTAGACTTCAATCACTGCTGTTCAAGGTTTCCTCTATTTCAAGTGGTTTGATATTATGGAAGTCGACGTCAATTAACAGAGCATTATTCTCAGGAATTAGAACAGTAGGTAATTTAACTCAAACCCATGATAACTGCTCCATCAGCTCGATAACCAGTATTAGCAGATTTATTAAGTAGGTATGTACTTAGGTTTTCAAAATTTGACGTTAAAATTTAATGTTTTCCAAGACATCGTTTAATTTTATGGAGATTTCGACTCTTCGAAGGGTTTTAAAAATTCTATAGAAGGTACACTGGACGTACCTACCCATGTAGGACCTACACGACGTAAAATCTTGTGATCTTACACTTCCCCGCCTTTTAATGTCAAATACTGGTGAAAATGACATTTTCACGAAGGCCGTTATAATATCACGAAACCGCTCCTCTACAGCAGCTGTAAAGGTTCTTAATCTCCACAATAAAAAAACAATTGCATATCAGCTTTAGCTCGATACCCCTCCATTAGTATTGTAGTAGCTGATAGTATTGTAGTAGCCTATCATTTCCTCAAGTTCAGCTTACGTTATAAACTATGTATAACAGATAGCGCCGTCTGTCTGTCAGGTGCGTTCGTTCTCACAATCGGAAGGTCAAACCATTTAGACCTAGCACTTGACATAGGGTAGAAAACATGACGTGTTGATTTATTTATTTACACTTCTCGCACTCATAAAGGTACGAGCATAATCAGCCTATAATATTCCCACTGCTGGGACACTGCAGGTCTCCTCTTTTCGAGAGGGAGTGGGCTGTAATCTACCACGCGGGCCCAGTGCGAGTTGGTAGATGTCATATATGTTTCGAATTTTTTAGTTCCAGAACATTTTACTCACGGTGTTTTCCTTTACCGTTTTGAGAGCAGTGGTGATAAAAATTGTTACACAAAGTAAAGCGCCTGTCTGGGCACAGTCTGGGTTCAAACTCACGACCTACAACTCGGCTGTTAGCACTGGGCCACGACTTCTCGAATGGTACCTACACACGACGACATATCAAGCAAATTTCCAGTTTTAGTTGACCTCGCATTGCAGGCTTTTCGTACTTTTTCAGAAGTCACCTTTATGTACTTGACGGCACGGTTGGCGCAGTGGTTAAGCGATTGACTGCTGCGCTGCGTGTCGCGGGTTCGATTCCCGCACGGAACAAATATTTGTATGACCTACAAGTAGTTGTTCCGGGTCTGGCTGTTTGTGTATGTAAGTTTAAATGTTTGTAAACGCACCCACAAAACAGGAGAAATTCCTAGTGTTCCACGTTTAAAAAAAAGAAAAAGAAATGTATCTAGCTTGATGAGTCGCCGTACGTACAAAGGTGGACCTAATGCATAGGGCGTTCTCTACCATCAACCAACGCCAAGGCTATGGTGAAGAGATAAGGTTATGGCAGATGCTCTTTCTAGAATTCTTAACTGTCTCCTAGATAGTACCTAATTCATTTTTATGTGAAATTTCGACTTTATTAAAAGTTTCCCAGTTCTCCAGGAAATATTAGGGAAGTGGGAAAGAGCTGTACTTATAGGGGGTAAAAATGATAACTTATGGCTCGCCATTCGCTTGAATTACTAAACGCGGTTTAGACGGAAAGCACTAGAAGCTTATTGAGTGTTTCTGTTTAGGTTCTGAATAATTAATGTTGGAAAGCAAATTAGTTTTAATCGATAAGTTTAAGCAGGGAGGCACCTACCTAAGCTACCAATTTAATAATTCATCAATCAGAATTCCTTAGGTAGTTAAAGATTTAATTTTTAACTTCCTTTTTAGGTTCATCAACCTGGAATCAGTATTCATTCAGTGTACCTATTTTTAGATAGGTAGGCAATAAGGGTTCAAATTTGTTAAAGTTAATGCATGCAACCTACTTAATATAATCTGAGTATGCAAACTTCTTTGAGTGCAATGTGTGTCACCATAGAAACCTTGTTGTTTGAAGTTTGTTCAATTTGTTTTGTCAAATAAAAACCACGGAATTTTGAGATCGCGTTTTCATGTAACTGATCAAAGACTACAATATGATGCTGTAACTGATATTGTTTAAATCGAGACTACACAACTCGTAATACAAATCCCCAGTCACCTGTTAATAACCTGGAATTCGAAATGGCCTTATGATCCACAGCCGTATAAGCATATAAGCTACAAGCTGGTACAGAATGGCAGCACGTCGACGCGCAATTTAACTTCCTGTTACCATGGATTTTTAGTACAGACGCCAGCACATCAAGCTACTACAATCTCTCAAATTTCTTTAATAGATTTTCAACTTTATCGGTAAATCATAAGGTTCAAAGTTGATTGGGAAAATTTGACAGTTTCGGGTAGCTTCGTGCTGGCGTCGCGTCGTGGTGTCTGTAGATAGTTCTGAAACCACCTGCGTTGAAATTTTTCGTCGGTTATAATATAGATCGAGAGCGCAGGGTGCTAGCGGTCAGGGCCAACATGCCGATACACAGGTTCGCTCGTTGTAGTAGGTACCTACTGGGGTAAAGATTACGCTGTCCCGTTCTACACGAGCTGCCTGTGGGTAAGGCATACTTAGAGATCGCTAGATTCAATATAATAACTGCTTCAGGATGCTGTTGGGACTGCCGCGCTGTTGTAGTGCGTCCGGTATGTTCGCATTTGATGATGAGATGATTTTTACGCCATAGTGCGCAAAAAAACAAATTCCATCTTGTCAAAAGCGCGGTCTAGTTCTAACGGCATCCTACGTAGTATACGTAGTATTGATAGAGAAGTACGACGCACCCTGGTTGTCGCACGCTGTTGAGGTGCTGATGGTCAGAAGACCCCACAGCTAGCCATAAGTAGTCTTTTTTTTTGTTTATGGGTTTGTTAATAACAATAGATTTTAAGAATAATTTTAATAACAAATAGATTTTAAGAATAATTTTACTAACAATTGGGCCTAGTTGTTGCCATTAACAAACAAATATTTAATTAAATTTAATAAAAAAAAATTAAGTGCTTCCATTATATGGCTTCCATATATTTTGACCGCGTGGGTTATGCACTTGTTTTGTCTTATCTTGAAACAGCAGATTTTTATTTTGACAACCAAAATTTCTACGCTTCTAGAATCATGTGCTGAATGAAATGCAGTGGCGTAACTATATACAGTTTGGGGCCGAGCAAATTCAAGGGATGGGACCCTCCCTCAATGTAAAGAAGCTCAACCAACGTTATAGTTTTGTTTTTACTAGCACTTTTCCGCGACTTCTTCAGCGTATATTTCATATTTTCCCCTACAACATTTAACACCTGACTGCTTCGTTGGTCTAGTGGTTGCAAACGCCACTACTGAGCATGAGGTCCTGTCCAAAAAATTAGACAAACAATGGGAAAAAGGTACAAAATGTTCGAAACCTGAATAATTTGTTGCACATTTTCAAAAAAAAGCTTGCATTCGGTATAAACTTATGTTAGGATCTTCCTGTGCTCATGGCCCTCTCGGGCCAGGGCTGGCTAGGGGCCCGTGGCATTTTGCGCTAATGCGACCCTATAGTTACACCACTGATGAAATGGTTTTAGTTTGCACGTCGATGTCTTTGCCACCTGTATGCTAGACCAACGAGCAGCACCATAATTGCGTAACACATTATCAATCTGAATCATTTTGAAGGATATTGCCAATCCATTGTTTCATTATGTTTGAATAATGTTTCTGCTCAACAACTCGCCTCGCTGCTTCCCTACGACTAGGCACTCCTTGCTGTTCTCCCCATCGCTGTCACTGTGGCGAAGATGTCAACAGCCTCGGACACCACGGCCTGTCTTGCAGCCGAAGTGCGGGTCGCTTAGCGCGGCACGCGAACATTAATGACATCATCCGACGAGCTCTTGTCACCGTCGCGTCGGCGTTCCAGCTGTATTAGAACCCAATGGTTTGGCACGCGACGATGGCAAGAGACCGGACGGTATGTCTTTATTTCCATGGAAGGTGGGTAGGCCTTTAGTGTGGGACGCTACGTGTGTCGATACTCTTGCGCCATCCCATCTTCCTGGCTCGGCATGCTGTGCTGGCGCTGCTGCTGCGGCTGCGGAGAACCTCAAGCGGCGAAAATATAATAACCTCATCGGAAATTATATTTTCGAGCCGTTTGGGGTTGAAACCCTCGGGCCGTGGGGTCCGAGTGCTCATGGTCTTTTTAAAGATATTTCGAAACGGCTGGTTGACACTTCTCGTGACCCAAGGGCTGGCTTTTACCTTGGCCAGAGGCTAAGCATCGCCATACAACGTGGTAATGCCGCCAGTCTCTTGGGTACATTACCAGTCGACAGCGATGCGGATGAGTTTTTCGACGCTATTTTCTAGTTTCTGTATAGTTTTAGTTATGTTAGAATTTAATTTTGTTATTTTTACCTGTCTAAATAAAAGTCACAACGTAAATAACGCAATGAATGTTGTTGAACTGTCAAAATTAAACCCATAGTGTGTTACGCAATTACCCCGGTGGTTAAAAAGACATACGTAGGTACTTCGGTTACCCCTTTGAGAAGGGTCTTCTTCTTCTGAAATATTCTGGAAAACTACTTACAAAAATTATGAAACGACTAACCTGTCGCTCAGTGGAATCGGTGACAGCGCCTGGAATGGTATGTAGTCCCTGCCCAGCTGCGACACACCTGTGGAAGACGCAAGCTTATTACATCTTCACAGGACCTTCCTTTTACCTACTTCAATAGACAATATCATCTGCCTAGCCTTTTCTCAACTATGTTGGGGTCGGCTTCCAGTCTAAAGCTACAGCTGAATACCAGTATTTTACATGGAGCGACTGCCTATCTGACCTCCACAACCCAATTACTGGGTAATACGTACCCCTTGGTGAGACTGGTTGTCAGACTTTCGGGCTTTTGACTACCCGTAACAACTGTCAAAGATCCACGAATTACAGCCGGGACCAACGGCTTAACGTGCTTTCCGAGGCACGGAGGGGTCACGGTATGTAAAGATGGTTACGGCAAGCGTAGCTTAACCTGATCGATCGGCCTGTGCGGCTGTTATTATAAATTAGCCACGGGCCCCTCACTACTTCATTACATAACACAATATGATTTTTGTAATAGACTCGTAGCTCTAGGATAACAGCCGCACGGTTGGATAGATGACCCTTCTCGCTCTGGGTGGAGCGGAAGGGAGTGTCAGACTCTCTGACTAAAACCCACCCATGTTCCTTGCTTAGCCCTTTATGTTCCGGGCCAGCGGTAACCCTTTCGGACAATCCCGCTGACCCGGCAGGCTTCGGCCCTATGGTGCCCCTCCTCGATGCTGACATCTCTTTGAGGCGCGCGTGGACCACGTACGCGCCGTCCGGCACGGGATATAGAGACCCTTCCGTGTGTGAAATACTAGTATTTCAGTTGCATCCGGAAGACGACCCCAACATAGTTGGGTTAAGATTTTCTTGACTTATAGTCCGAAATCTATTCCATCTGTATCCTTATTTTTAACCGAATTCAAAAAAAGAATGAGGTTATGCCATAGAAATTTCATATAAATATAATGTAAATATATGTATGGGTTATGCATTTGGCGGGTTTTTTTTTCTCATGCATGTATAGAAACCGATTTTTCCGTGATTGCTGCGCCAATCCTGATCATCTCCCATGATCCAACTCACGAAACTTTCAATCTGTTCATTCCTCTCGTATCTTACCAGGCAGGGGTGCGGAGTCAGGCAGAGGCCTCAGTCTTCTTGGCGGGGGCGGTGCTGCGGGGGGAGGGGTAGACCTGGCGCGACGACGAACTGGGACTGGCAATTGTGAGCTCCTGCACCAAGGAGAGAAGTTACAGTATACCTACACGGTGTAATTGGGACTTCAAGGCGCAAACTTTTACCATAACCGACTAAATTTTTTAATACTGGCAATGGCGGGTCTAGTCTAGAATCCCAATCCCAATTGTAGGATTTGTAGGTACTGAATTTATGGAAACAGTTGCGTTTGCGTTGATGTTCCGTAGGCCACCCTGTAGGTATAATTAGACGTGTGTGCAGTATGCTTGAAGGACAAACCTGTTGATGTGACATGGCCTGATGTTCTCTATAGGACGACTCAGCCTTTCTCTCAACTGCAACAAAGATAAACTGTTAACTCCAGTAAGTCCAAAGTATCTAAAGTTTGTGAAGATGTTTGGATGTTTGTTACTCAACCATTTTAATCACTCTGCAAATTGCTGACTTACATATTCTGTCCTTGGGGGCGTAGCATATGTAGTAGGTAACTAACTACAATGGATACACTCGTCTATGAAGCTATGCCTCAGTGGACAGTGAACCTTCGGTAATTATCTATCTCATAGATATCTATCTTATTACAAAACACGTCAGCTCGGGCTGTGCCAGCTAGCTTCTTCCTCACAGCTGACAGGACGGCAGCTGGAACCCATGGCCCTCGCCAGACACAACGCGGCTCGCAGCTGAGCGCTTTGGATCACGTCTGTATCATCACTCACCTTATTACAAAACACGTCAGCTCGGGCTGTGCCTGCCAGCCTCCTCCTCACAGCTGACAGCACGGCGGCAGGTCCAGCTGCCCTCGCCAGACATAACGTGGCTCGCAGTTGAGCGCTTTGGATCACGTCTTTATCACCGCCCACCTAACACAAACAGAAAAGACATTAAAATAAAGGGCGTTTTCACTACAACTTGAATGATTGAAGGTCTGATTCAGCACTTTTGAAAAATTTTCTACTGGAAATATCCAGCACATAACTAACTTTAAATAAAAAAATTATGAAGTTAGCGGATGTATCACTCGGAGATTGTGAAACAGGCCCTTAGGCTGGCTTTTACTATCCTGAACACCTAAGCCAAAGGTCTTGTCAATGGTTTCTACGCTTCAAAAAACTAACTGTGCACTACAAACTTACGCCAATCATACTGGGATCAAAAATGAGGTCGACGATGTGATGCAACGCGAGTCGTTGCAGCAAGGCATGTGGCAAGGCTGCAGGGAGCGGTTCTCTTGCCATGCGCGAGATCAGCGCCGGCAGGAGTTGCCGTGCGCAGTCACTGCTTGCGCCCCGCACTAGGGCGCACACGGCGCCCTCTGCCGGGGCTCTTGCGGCTGCTACCTGTGCCATAAATGGAAACTGTTACTTATGCAATGTCAAGGTACAAACAAACAAACGAAAAGCAAACAGCTGTCGGAACAATAGCGATCGTTCCATCGACAAATACCTTTTATTCAAGGAATAAAATTGACGTTAGACAGTTTTTGTATGATATTACTGTCAAAATTTCAAAATTATTCCTCGAATAAAGTTATCAAACAACAACAGCTATCAAATGTCAATTTTATTCCTCGAATAAAAGTTATCTGGCGTTGGAAAAACTGACAAAAATTTCGGGTTTTGACTTTTGAACAGCGTTTAGAATAGTTTCGAGGATTCCTACGATTTATAACATTGATTGATGTTCGATACGGTACGGACGCGTATCGAGTTGTGAATAGCTATGCAGAAGGCCAAACATATTGTTCCCTAATCAGCGGAACATGGCAGTGTCTTCGTTTTATGTGTATCTATCTCTGTCCGTCAAGTTCGCTGTGCATATTTAGCATTTGAGGGGAAACTGGCGAAAATTTTTTGTTTTTGCAGAATTATTATGTTTACTTTTCTCTATCGTCCACGAGGAGCTTTCTTATTATTAAAAATTCAGCACGAGCTTAAAGCACTAAATTTAGGTAGGTACTGCTATCCACTTATTTGTGAAATTCTAAAAGTCTAGACATTATAATGCGATGCCGGTGTATTTATAATGACTGCAATGTCTGCATATAATACGCGATACAGGTAAGTATTTTTATCAGCCACTTTGACACGCGACGCGAATAGGGTCCGTCCCCATTAGATAAATATTGTAACTAGGTACGACAATAATTGGTAGACAGCCGGGTCGTTAAAAGCGCTATAACTCAAATAGCGAATTGTCTATTGCCTGTTGTCACGCGGACAATAGGCAAATGAACTTCCAAAAGTAAATAAACTAACCTAGTTTTAGTATTTTGCCTTCCCAAAGTCATAAGTTAACAACCTTTCTAAAAGTAGTTTCAACTTTTCAATTAAGTATTCAATCTCACTCAATAAACAGCAAAGTCAAGTTTGTGAAAGAAAGCTCTTGGTTGAATGAAGTATTGAGTCCTTTGTGAAAGAGCTCATATATATGGGATGGTAACGCATCTGATAAGCTTCTGATATTGCTCCATCTCATGATCATAATATTGACTAAATGTATCGTCACGTGCTCACGGCCGTCGTCGTCAGCTTGTCTGCCATTAAAAAACATCGAACTAACAGATAAATAAAATAAAACAATTGACCGTCTTTTATCAATACTCGAGTCTTCAGAACGAACTCGTCAGAATTCACCTACCAACCTTAAAAATTATTTGCACGAGTTAGCATACCCCTTTTAACTTTCCCCCATGGTGAGTGTATTATGAATTATCATAAGTATTTGTTTTAGTTTATCGTGTGAGCGATACATCATAAAAGAAGGTGGCTTACAATTAACGTACAGTGAAAAATGCCAATGCGGGTTTGTCATAACTGTATTTTTTTACAGAAGCAATGTCTACCGAAGAAATTACCTACAAGTACTTATTTCTAATGTTAAATGTACTTACTTCTAAAAGAAGGAAATAGCAGCGGAATATCAAAAGTCGAGGAAATATGATACTATAGTTTGTACAAACTATAGTATCATATTTCCTCGACTTTTGTATATAGTGTACACAGGACTACATATCAAGCTATACATTTCCAGTGTAAGCTGACTTCTCATTTTACGAGAAGCAATGTGAGATCAGCTAAAACTGGAAATGTATAGCTTGATATATCGTCGTGTGTATTTCACTAAAACCACCCGGTGGTCACCATCTGCACTATGGAAGGGGCACCGATACCTCTCAAAAGACCAATCCGGAACCCCCTACATAAACTGAGTAAAAAAGAGAAAGAGAGAGGTGTGTAATAAAGAGTATTCTATCTATCTCATAGATATCCGTGGTAGTACTATACCTACACCAGATTCGTGGGGTGGTGGACAAGACAGGTCACTGTCCTCCTCCTCAGCACTAAGGGACCAAGTATAACAAAGATTTACCTCATCGCTAAGGGCCCACATGTGGTGCACGAGGGAGAGCGCGGCCGGCTCCACTTTCCTCACGCTGCTGGTCTCCAGTAACGTGCTGTGGAGCTGGTCAGCCGCCCGCACCACCGCTATCCAGTTCTCCTATTAGAAATATATTACGAAGACTTGAAAAACAAGTGAGTCGGGACAATCATTTATTTACCCGGTGCCATCAACCGAGGACAAATGCATACTTTGGGCTGCAGCTGAGAACTTCCTAATAGAAAAACCCTTTAACCTTTGCCCAATCAAGGGATCAAACCCAGGGTCCCACACTAATGTATTTGGTATAATAAAGTACATACATGATACCAAATACCAAAATAACTACATGGTCTACACACATCGAAGAACAACGTTTTCTAAACTTGGATATATGAAATAGTTAGCAGTGAAAATAATGATAATGTACCGTGTTATGCAGCTGATCGGACACATGTTGCGGAACCACCCCCAGTTCTTCCCAGTCGTAATGAGCTCGTAGAGGAGTTGGGGTACGCGGAGTTAAGATGTCGGTATCCTTCGGCGGTGACGACGCCAGGAGACTTAACACGAACCTATACGCCCAAGAAATAGAGCATTATGATATACGAAATATTGTAACCAGCTACCTTAACAATGATTGACTCATCTAGATATATCGGTCACTTACCCATCACGCTCCAACTCTACCCTTGTTTGATGACGACGCGGTGACACTGACGGACTACGCTGCAAGTTATGCATAACCTCTACCTCCTTATGAGGTTCCACAGGACTCCGAGAACTGCGCCCAGGCTTCTCTGGAGACCGCACTTCAGCCAGTGATAACGCCAGCCCTGACATTTCAGGCAATTTACTTTCCTCTTCATCGTTCTTAGATCTAAAGTAATCGTACAACTCGCTCAAAGACTTCGATTTTACTTTAACTCCATTATATTTCGCTATGTACGTCGGCTTCTGCACCTTAGTATGAATAACTGGCAGTGGTATACCGCTCTTTTTTCCTTGCTTGTTTTGAGACTCTCTTTCTAATGCCTCCCGTTTTATTTCATTCATTCTACTAACTATACCAGGCGTTACCGGTGCCAAAATTTCTTTATAATTGTCTTTTCTTATCTGCTGTTCATGAATATTGTAGTCATCTTCGCTTGTTAATAAGTTATCACTGTCTGGAGTCCTTATTTTTACACTCTCACCACCAAAGCGCACTCTTTTAACCACAACATCCGTGTCCTCGGATTCACCATCACTATATTTTAACATGTTTCGGTCTGAGCTATCGTAATCATCTTCACTTCCTGTATTCTTATCAGATTCAGTCTCATTCTCTTCTAAAACGGTCATTGTGATCGCTGTATCAGAATCAAATTTAATTTCTGTTTCAATTATAACTTTTGCAAAATGATTATTGTAAAAAGGTATTGACCCAAAAGAATCTTCTGAAGATGAATCAGTCGACACCCGAATAGGGCCCGTATGGTTATTATTAAAAACATGATTGATTTTTACTAAAGGTTGATTGTTATTATGTCTATAGGCAGTTTTTCTCGGAGCATAATATACATCCATTGAATCTTCATCGTAAGTTTCACACAAGTGTCGAAATCTTTCCTGAACTTTGGGATCTAATCTAGAAAGATATGTCATGTAATCCCGTGGTCCACAAGCTCTTCTTAATTTCAGTAGAGATCTCTGCGCGACGTCTCTGTGAACCGGGTCGAAGAGCTTCTCACCTAGAACTTGAAATATAGGTAACATGTCGAGGTGTGAGTGTCTTCTCTTCAATATACCCATCACGGAAGGTATCGATAATATGAGGCCTGTAATAACATTCACTTTTGTGTCAATATTCGCGGAATGAGGCCTTATGTTATGGTAGGAACATTTGTCTAAAATTGCTCGCGCCGCACATTCAACGTCTTCGCAATGCGTGCAGAAGACTTTTAGTGCATCCAACGCAGCTTTCCGGACGTTGGGAGAGTTGTGTCCTAGGTTGTCGACGACTTGATCGAACGGAAACGATAGCGCGTTCCCGGAGAGCGGCAGAAGATCAGCTAAGACACGAAGCGCGTGAAGACGTACTTCCCACTCGGGATGCGTGAGGCGGTCCCTTATCGCGACGTACAGTAGCTCGACGTCGAGGTCGGGCGGCAGGGCTCGCGCCCGCAACACGCGGTCCCACAGCGGAGCCAGAGGCGGTGGCGGTGTCTCGGGCAGTTGCATGATGGTGGACTGACGGCGAGGGCTCGCGTGCCCGGCCGGGCCGCCTCGCGCCACACAACTGGGTTAATGGTCGGACGGTAAGCCACGCCGCCCCTGACCAATCGATGGAAACACATACCTACGTGTAACAGCTACGGGCACACGTACACATTCGCGTACACGCGCACTTGCAACATACCTAATAATACTTGAACCATTAGCATAATACTAATTTGCATGGAATAATACTCAAGTCGGCGAAACTGTTTCGTTTCCTCTAAGTTTACAGGCGATAAATAATAATAGCTTGCGCTAACCTGCCTATTACTGAAACTGAAAACTTGTAAACGTGGAGAAAACTTTTTCTATGAATTTCTTACCTGCACGTGTATACAGATTGTAGGATTACAAAGTTGTATGAACCTAACCTACTAATATTATGAAATGTAGAAATCTAGGTATACTATAAAGCGAGGATGTGATTAGGTAATATAATTATTTAGTAGGGCACCTTATACAAAATGCCTCGGATGCCAAAACTGTTTATTTGGTTTACCTAAATACCGATCCAATTATTCGAATTTCTCAGCAACCTACGCATTTAATAAGTTGAAAAGGGAATCTATATAGCCCTATTACTTTATATGGCTCTTTATAGCCTTTACAAGTCTTTACATCAATCCTTTTGATAAGAATTCAGGTAATTTTGACACCAAGGCCAAGACCTTCGGATTTACACCTCAAGGGAGGCCTTGGGGTGCGTTACAAAACAATGCACAACAACTTGCTAAAATAAAATTTACGATTAATTCTTTCGCACGAATTGTGTTTTTCGCCATTGATTCGCTACTTAGGTAGGTATATGAAATACTCGTAGTTACGTAAATACTTTCGATTTTACTTTATTTCATTCGTTGAAAAGACTTTCTTCTGTTATGATTAGGTCCAGCCTAGTGCATATGTTGGAGCCTATTTAATTATCATGCACTGGGCATAACTCCGATACCACGCTCAGCAATAGATCTTGCGACCGTTGACTAAGGATGCAAGTCTGGAGAAATTACCTAGTCCTGGCGAGTGAACAAATTAAGTACGTGGGTGAATGGGAGGAGGGCTGTCTTCAGCTTGTAATGTAACATCACCCAACATAGGCACTATGCAGGGTGAAACCACATTCCGGCCCGCTGCACATTTGCGTCTGGGCTCACCTTTCGGGGCTCTACATCGCTGTAAATGCGGTGAAGGTGAAACATTCGACTGCCTCGCACAACATAGCCTATTTTGCAGCAAGACCGCTGGTTGGATGGCACAGCACGCCAGCATTAACTTCATCATCTGTCGGGCTCTTGTCACCAGTGCAGGTGCCAGTTGTTTTCAATAGCTTAGCACGAGACGATGGGAAGAGGTCAGACAGAATGACCATAATGCCTTGGAAGTTGGGTAGGCCTTTGATGTGGGATGCAATCTGTCTCGACACCCTCGCGCCATCCCATCTTCGTAGCATGGCGGGCTGTGCTGGGGCGGCTGCTGCAGGAGCAGAAAACATAAAACGGCGCAAATTTATATGTATAACAACCTTATTGGGATCTACGTTTGAGCCGTTTGGCGCTGAAACACTAGAGCCTTGGGGTCCGAGTGCTCATCGAATATTTCGGGACATCGTTAAGCAGTTGGTCGATTCTCCACGTGGCCAGAGGGCTGGCTTATTTTTTGCCCAAAGAATCAGCATTGCCATCCAACGTGGCACTGCTGCCAGCCTTTTGCTGGTCACTTTTCCCATTGACAGCGATGCGGAGGAAAATTTCTCGACGCCTTATTTTAGTTTTAGTTAAAGTTTGTAAGTTTATTTAATATTAATAATAATAACATTTATTCAAAAATATAAAGACTAACTTTAATTAAAGTTTTTCTTAAATCTATGTCGAATTCACCCATGATTTGTGCATGAACTACGTAGTCCTGTGTTTCAGGCGATTGGAGGTGTAATGTAAAAAGGCGTATAAAATTATATACCTATTACGACCAATATTTACTTTAGCACAAATAACAACTTCTCTGTATCTTCATAGGACATAGTTTGAAGAGCCTCCATATGAATTTTCTTGCAGTTACTATGACTTAAGGAATAGATGTTTCCTTTATCATTAATCCTATTAGGTAAGTAGCGGTCCGCGATATAAAATTTGGCTGTGAAAGCATGTTTTGTACTTTTTTGAGGGCAAACTATATCTTTCCGTCTCCTTTTTGTACCTAAATTCAGTGCTGTATGGAAGCGCTGCGTTGTTTTTTTGATATAATGTAATTTGTTTTCTCTGCATTTAGGGTTAGTGAGTTATTTATGTTGAATCCGTGTTGCGCAAAATTGTAGACTTCATTTTCTGAGTCAGCCGAAAAAAGTAGAGCAGTGTCGTCAGCGTAAGTTTTAGTAGTGCCATGCTCTAGCTTTAGATTGCAAAGGTCATTTATGTAGATCAAAAACAGAGTGGGCCCTAAAATACTTCCTTGAGGAACACCAAAATATGTGTTTTTAGGATTCCGTACGAAAATGGTAAAACGGAACCCTTTTATGGTGAGACTCAGTCTGTCTATCTGTCTGACTGTCTGTCTGTCTGTCACAGCTGGATATCTCAAGAACTACTAATGCTATCAACTTGAAATTTGGAATATCTTCTCATTTTGAGTGTTGGATACAAACTCTTAACAGTACTTGCAGCTCTAAGAAAAACTCCCTTCAGGGGTATACAATAACGACATTGATAAGCTCTACTTAGCTACAGGAGCACGAACACTGGCTTGAGATTGTAGCTATGCTACGAGTGCTACGACGTAGCAGCTGGTCAACCGCGCGGCGGCTACGATCACTAGCTCTACGACGTAGCTGCAGCGGGAAAGCTCAACGTTAATCGTGACGTTATTTATTTATTAAACTTTATGCACAAGTAAAAACTGTACAAAGGCGGACTTAATGCCTTGGGCATTTTCTACCAGTCTACCTTAGGGTGATGCTACACAGTAGGTGCAAATACAGAAAACAACTCAGAAAATAACTAGAATATAAGAATAAATACTTAGATACATACATACAACAAAATATAATAAAATAAAAAAAGTTATGAGAGTTATAAAAAAAAAAACCTGCAACAACTTAATCTTGAGACGAATCTGCCAACTTCTTGTGAATGTGTTCTCGAACTTTCATTTTAAATGTGAACGTTATCGCGCGTCGGTCGTCAGAACAGGGCACGAGCCGAGCGAGCGGAGCGAGCCGCGGCATGGCGAGAGCCAGGCCAGAAACGACTAGATTATAATATAGAAAAAAATACTAATATTATTAAACTTTAAACTATGAATTTTCTGTAATGTGATAGAAGAGTCTTTCAATTTTATTATTATGGAAAGATGATTCTAACTGTAAAATTATGAGTTTTGAATGTATGATAAATGAGTGTAGGTATGCCAAATGATTTTCTGTGAAATGAAGTTTATGCTATCCGCTGTTATGCAAAATAATATTAGGACATAAAAAAAATCTGCTTTATAGGGGGGAATACACGATTTTAGGTAGGTAACAAAATAGTACCTAAAAAATAAAATAAAATAGTCCCTTTTCTAAATAGGTAGGTAACAACAAAGTAGATTTCAGTTACTTAAAGAGCTGGTTGATAAGTCATACAAATCTAGAAACGCCATAAAAATAAATAAAAAAACACGGTTTAGTTTTTCATGGCTTATAGGGTATCTCGTAGATTATTTTGTTTCACAATCAGGCAGGATGTTGGCAGGATCTCAAATTCTCTACTCGTAAACCAGTTTGTTTCTTCTTACATAATATATTTTTTTACTTTTGTAAATAAAATATCATATCGCTCTATTTGATTAATTATTTTTAATTAAAATATTTTTTACTTATTTTTAACACAAACTCAACGCATTGCAAAACGAAACGCGTTTTGCTGCTAGGAGTATATGTGTTCTGTGCACAGAACACATATACTCCTTGGTTCTGTGGTTTTCCCAAATCATTACTATACTCTATGGTTTTGCCGCCCGCCATGTTTATGTTGTAAATGTCATTTTACGATTGGGCGGGCACATAGTGTCACAGAGTACTTTGATAAGACTAGCATAGTGTGATAGTGGGTTGTGCTGTGGATTGCGTTACTTGTTTTTTTTTAATATAAACAATTGTTTCCTATAATATCGATGAAGTCTATTAACGAAAGCCATGTGAAAATTTCAGTGCGCACAATAAAAAGGACGTCTTACTTCAGAAATATGCTACCGTGATGAGAACTTTATAGTGTGAGTGCGGATCAAAGATAATGCCGACAAGATGAGGGTTTTATCGTTGTTATTTATGATTACGACGAGCTGCGGCGTCTGTGTGATCTTCGCTCAAAGCGATAACTGTACTAGAACTAACAGTCGTGGTGATTATAAACTATGTGTTCGCAGGCTATCCGATACTTTAGCAAGTAAATTCAGTGAAATTGTGGTCAAAGAATTAGGCAGCGAGTATACGGCGCGCTTCGAAATCCGGACCGCTTATAAAGTGAGCCGCTACCAAACCTCTGACAATGATGTGTTGACCAGTATCGCTGACAAACTGAGCTACAAGCTATCATCAGCTACAAACATACTTCGCGATATGAACAATGTTATAAGCGACAACAGTACTCCGTCCTTCACACATCCTTGCCCATTCAACTCTATTCGTAAGTCTGTGTTTATTAAAAGTTCCAATGTATACGACAGCCTGCCTTCACAGGATCCTAAAAGTAATATGCTTGGTCGCTTTAAGGATTTAAAAGTTAAGAGACAGTATTTCCTATCACACATGGACTATGCCACTGATAGAGATTGTGCAACAATGCCCCACTCTAATTTAAGGTACCTGTATCATAAGATTGTGCATCCTGAACCAAAATTGGTGGTATTTATAATTGATAATAATATGAAAGAAGATTCACTACAACATGCTGTACATGTTGCTAAAGAAACTGTATACGCTCTGCAAGACTCAGATATGATAGCACTGAAGATGACAAACATGACAGAATTCCTTAAATTTGAAGATACTTGCAGTACAGATGGGATTTCTGACCTGGGAAATGCCACAGAAAACAATAAACTACTGCTGAAAGAATACTTAACATCTTTAGATATTGCACCTACAAATGTGTCTCCTCTAGCTATTAACAAAGAGCTAAAAAATCTGCTCCTTCAGAGGGATTTACCAAAACACAAGCTATTCATTTTCCTAACAGATACAAAGGTTATGAAGAATGAAACATGGCTCAAAATATTTCCATACTCTTCAAACAAAGATGAGAGCTTAAAGTTTGCTATCGGATTAATTTATGAGAATCAAGCAGATAAAAACAGTTCACTGGGTATACTGCACATTGACAAGTGGCACACACATACAAACAATCATTCTGTTATGAGACTGCACATAAATGACAGTGGAGTGGTTGGACAAGTCGCTTCTGCCTTTATATCTCTACTGCCTGGTCACTACGGAAGTAAAAAGATTAAAATTGAAGGTCCAGTGTGGGAGGCAACAGAAAGAGACTTCATGATATCTTTAGTGCTACCAACAACAAGTGGGGTGCTTGGACTAGACCTGTATTGGTCAGACCTTGCAGAAGACATTGTGTATTTCAAGGGCACAAATGAAAGAAAAAGAGCTTTTGTGATGGATTTTTCAGGTACAGTGTTAATGCACACATTCTTCCCGAGGCCAGAATCGGCTTCAGATAAAATTAAATTCACGAAACTGGAAAGTGTGGAAACATACACATTCATCACAACTGTTAAGGAAGAAATGTTGGCTAATAATTCAGGCAATTTGACGATGTCTGAACATAACTCTACTAAATCAATTATTTACTCTTGGAAATGGATAGGGAACTTGTATATAGTTTGTATTGTGTCTGAAATGACAGAACCTGCTGTGTTTAACAAAACAAACATATTTTTTACTAGAAGTAACAAGGAGATATTGTTCCACAGGTTGGATTTATTCCCTCCTAAAATGGGCAAAATGTGCAGACATTTCAAACAAATAGCCACTATAGATCAAGGTACTGTGTACTTAAGTCCATCGAGCTTCCAATCACCTTTTACTTATTTATATGATATGGGTGATGGTCAGGAGGCTGTAACATACATGCAGAACTATTTAGCTTATTTAAAAAGTGTTGCCCATGGA
This sequence comes from Oligia latruncula, assembly GCA_948474745.1. Classification (NCBI taxonomy): domain Eukaryota; kingdom Metazoa; phylum Arthropoda; class Insecta; order Lepidoptera; family Noctuidae; genus Oligia; species Oligia latruncula. The sequence goes on along the minus strand of OX419691.1, from coordinate 4,801,838 downwards.
TTACTCTCCAATCCTGGTCTTAAGAATGAAATTCAGCAAGATGTTGGTTTTTTGAACTCTATTTTGTCATATTATAAAAGACAACATCTGCATGGACCTTATTCAAAATACATAGTCAGAAGGTATGCCGTGACAGAGAGTGGAGTCCTAGTGATGTTCCCTGGCACAGTGTTAGAGTATGATTATGAGCCAGTCAGGAGGCCATGGTACACATACGCTATAGAGAATCCTGACAAAATTATTCTAACTCCTCCCAATTTAGATGTTGGTGGAGCTGGCTATGTTGTTTCCATATCATATGCAGTAAAAAGTTCCTTCTACCCTACTATGGTTGTGTCAATGGATGTTACTATGGGGTTCCTGTACAAGCTTCTCATAGATAGTATGCCTCTTTGTGCCATGTCTTATGTTAAATGTTTTATCATGAATAATAAGGGCTATTTGGTGTCACATCCTGGACTTATGGATCCAAATAGCTCTGGTCCCATTGAACAACAGCATATCACTCATAAGGAATCCATGATTGCAATTGACATGTTGAATCATAAGGGTTTCGTTACAAAAAGACTGTGTAATAATTTCTATGATAAAACAATACAGAGATTTTACGAATTTAATACTTCTCTACCTAATGTGCTCTCTAACGTCGTATCGGGCGATCACTGTGTTCATTATTATATTGCTGCCATTCCAGGCACCAATGCGTTCATTGGCCTAGTCAACGCATCATGCAGCGTGGGCGCTTTCTGCCCCTGCAGTATGGTCGACCGTCTTTGTCTAAATTGCAATCGTATGGAGCAAACTGAGTGTGAATGCCCATGTGAATGCAGCTCAGAACTTTACGAGTGCCCCAACTCGAACGTATCACGTTTCAATCTAGAGATACCCCTTTGTGGCATAATGCTAGAGAACAACAACCACAAGTCTCATTACTTTCACAATTTTGCAGAGAATTTGAAATCCTGTTTTGATTTTCAGTGCGAAACTTATCTGTCGCATTCTTCCTGTTTAGGCGTTCTTGGTTGTGAATGGTGTCAAATAGACGCTGACGGTAGGACACCACTGTCGGCACCGTTCTGTACTTCTCAATCAACATGTTTCAATGGCGTGTTAGGCGCCGTCACACCCTACGGGGAGGGCACTCTTGGCCATATCAATAGGGATGCCTTCGGAAACTACTCGGCTATTGGGCCGATAGCTGGTTGTATAGTTACCGCGAGCTTAGTTGTAGCTGTTGCCATATACTGCTACAGGCAGAATGTCACTACAGCCAGTTGCCATAATTTATATGTAGATGGTCCAGCAGAGACCTGGCATGATGCAGATGTTCAAATGAGTCACCTGCAATCTGATGACATGCATGACCAGTCTGGTCAAGATAAGTTGTTGCCAGCCATGGAGATAGAAGCTCCTATATCACCATACAGGGTTGTGACCGGATATAGGAGACCACACACAGCTGGTGGTTCTGATCATGGGTACTCAACCATGACTCCCCATGAAGACTCAGAGGCTACTGGGTTCTCAGTGAATGAACCAATTGTGTTATCAGATGACACCAAGTCTGATATAAGTTGTCCTCTGCCAGCAAAGATAAAGCCAAGATTAAAAGCTAATGATTTAAATATAACTGTGTTGCCATGTGGTAAGAATAGTATAATAGCTCCCGTTACTGTTCACAGACATATGGAAGCGTCGTAATATTTAAGTACATTAAATAAATCTACCTCTGTGTATAAATTACAATTATGTATTAATTAATGTGTTTATTTTTTATTGTGATGAATTTTATTTGCTAACAGTTTTTTATGTTCCAGTTTTCTTGATCAAGTACTTAGCTTTAATAATATTGTTCAATATGATACAGTTAGTAAGTTTACTTAAATATTTGGTGCTCTTTATGTACTTCGTTATAAGGATCATTTTATAATTTTATGATGATATAATTATTATTGACTATTGATGTTCCATGCATGATAAACTAATCTGCAGCAGAAAATGTATAAAATGATTTGGTCTAAATAGATAATTTGTTAAATACTGGGTACTTAATCTTATCTTTATAAGATAATCTTACTACTTGATTGTAATGGCCTCATTTAGATCAAACAATAACAAAGGCTTTATGGTAGTGTTTTGAAGTGTTGTAATAAGTTATCGCGATTCATCCTAATACTGGCAGCTCATTGATAAACATAGTATGCTAAGGTAAACAGAATTCAGGTTGTATAATACAGGTCTATTAGCAAAATACGTAAGTTTTATATGTTGTATTTTCTGTGTTAGCTTATAAGACGATAATTATATAAATTAATTTTTGATAAAAACTAAAGTGCCAGTGCCTCCTGTATTATTAAGATAAGCAAACTTATTTTTAAGACTGAACTTGATGTTGGCATTTATTTGATGTAATACATTTTCTTTTATAAAATTCTAGTGGTTTCAATTGGACACACTTGATTTGAAAAATAGTTAAGTATTAAAAATTACACGAAAACGAGAGGAAGTGATCCTCCTAATCTTGAAACAACATGCTTTTGTAAAGGGCATATATTTAATCAAACTTCAAATAATTCCCATTTTGCAATGATTTCAAAAGTAAGGATACGCCCGTCTGAACATTTTACATAGAAATTCTTCGTTCGAAATTCGAAGTTCGCGCGCACCACTGTCAACTGAGTCGCGTTGGCCCTAAAACCGTCATTTTAGGGCCAGCGCGTTGGTGCCATTTAGTCGCGCCGTTAGCCCGGTCCTTACGCTAGTAATATATATGTCAATGCCATTTTGCTTTCCTTAAAATAAATATCATTGAACACTCAAGTAAGAATGCGCCTCTCTTTGTGAACCTCTAATAAAGGAATTATAAGATTTTGGGGTCTTAAAAATACTAAATACCTGTAACCGCGACCAACTTGGTTGCCGACTTCTACCGCGGCAGTGCTCGCGCGTTTTGTCAGTTGATCAGTTCTGAGTGTTCTGACCTAACCTAACCCAGGCACTATCTTAATTGGGAGCGGTGAAGTGTCACTGACTCTGGCAGAGCCACCATCAGGGATTTTAATTTTGATAACAAAAAAATTGTCGCTAATTAGTCGAAATTTGTCGCCAAATATCAGAATTTGTCGGTCACTGGTTCAAAAGATATACCTAAGGGTTTATAGGTGGCCGATCTGGAGAAAGTCTCCCCAGCAGGGTCACATTTATACCTATTTCAAAAACTAGGGCACCTAGCGATGATCTGTTTTCTCCCATATTTTGTCGCCAATTAGTCGGAATCAGTCGCCAAGTCACAGATTTAATCGGGTCTTATTTATTATATTTATATATACTTTATTGTACACCTGAAAATACATAACAAAAAAAAAATATACGGTTAATACAAAACATAAGTACAATGGGCGGCCTTATCGCTTTCTGCGATCTCTTCCAGGCAACCTTGGAATGGACAGTGATTGCGTGGATATAAAAAATGGGGTTGTCAGTGGTGCCAAAATAATATACTATAATATCTTCTTATATGGTCTTAGTTTAGGAGATATATAATGAGTTCAATTAGTAAGGTATAGTCCAACAGCTAGTCGAAGAGTTTTTTCGTGAACTCTTCGATCTGGCTCTTGGACTATACCTACACCTATAAACCCTTATATCTTTTGAACCAGTGACCGACAAATTCTGATATTTGGCGACAAATTTCGAATTTTTTTTTGTGTCGAGAGGTCGTCCTATGTAAAACTACAATCTTAATTAGGTAGTATTTTTGTACGAACTGAACATTTTGGCATATTGAACCGTATGAAGTAAGCCCAACAAAAGGTAACTGCTGTAAATCGTTGAGGAATTCCCTCGACTGTCTATGGTCTCCATCATCAGACCTGTAATGGCACTTATAACCTATATGGGTGCAAAGTTTTTATTTATTTAACACATGAAATGTTTCCTTTGCCATTACAGTTCTCATCAATATAAATGAATTAATTCCAAACACAAGGTAGCTACTGTAAACTGTTGAGGAGTTCCCTTAACTGTCCTTCGTCTTCATCATCAGACCCCAAATGACAGTCACAACCATGTAGGTGTAAAGTTCACATCAATACAAATTAATCAAGCCCAAACACAAGGTAACTGCTGTAAATCGTTGAGGAGTCCCCTCGACTGTCTTTCGGTTCCATCATCAGATCGACTCCAGGCCTTCATTAAATTGTAGTGCTTTAAAATACCTAACGAAAAAATTAACAAACGCACTAGTCGCTCCTACGATTTTCGAATGTTCCCCTCGATTTCACTGGGATGCCATCACCAGATCCTGGTTTCCTTATCATGGGCCCACCCTTGGCATATCTCCTTTCCAACAAAAAAAGAATAATCAAAATCAGTTCATAAACGACGAAGTTATCCGCGAACACACATAAAAAAAAAACAAAAACACGGTCAAATTGAGAAACCTCCTCCTTTTTTGAAGTCGGTTAAAAAAGCGTACATCATTAGAAGATCTGTAAGGTTTTTAGAGGATCAGTTAAATATAAATTTCCCATAATAAAACAAGTATTATCCTTAGAAAATATTTATTTAGTTATACAAAATTATGTTGTCTCATACTACAATCACACTTACGTTCAAGATATAAGTAGTCGTGATTTATCTAATATTAATTATGGATATTTGCCAACGCCTTCGAAATATGACAATGCACCTTAACCCCGCGTCCTAACCAAAATGATCGGTCGCGCGAATACGCGTTCATTATGTCACTCATGAGTTCGGAAAACCGGATGGCGCCCTTCGCGCCGCGATCGATTTCGTTAGGACCCGGCCTAACATAAAATAGCATAAACAGTACTAACAAAGTTATTCATCTTCAAATCGTATATGTGTGTGCGTGGGCTGCGGCGAAGCGGGCGCCAGCGCGCGCGGCGCGGGCTGCGTGTCGTGCTGGGCCAGCAGGCGGCAGCGCCCGCGCGGGCGGCGGTGGGCGATGGCGCTCTCGGCGCGCGACCACTGGTCCTGCTCCTCGGGGCCCGACAGAATGCGCGCGTGGTTGCCGGCGTTTGTACAATACTGGAATCAAACGATTCATTCATTATTATGGTGCCCCACTGTATGGACACTGTAATAGAGCCCCACTGTATGGACACTGTAATAGAGCCCCACTGTAGGGACACTAATAGAGCCCCACTGTACGGACACTGTAATAGAGCCGCACTGCACGGATACTGTAATAGAGCCCCACTGTACGGACAATGTAATAGAGCTAGGAACTAAAAACGATTTGTTTGATTTGCCAGAGTTCTCTCCAGTAGTGAGAACAATCTGCGATCAATTTTACTGACATGGGACCTACCCCACCTACAATCTTTTGTACGTTTCTTGAGTGAGATTGTTGTTGTTTGTCCGCATTCTCGGCGGCGGTAGGACATTTCGGCCGTTTTAACAGTTACGTCGAAGTAAGAATATTTACCTCTTCTGCTGATTTTGGAGTATCGAATCTGATAATTGCTTCTGACTGTCCCTCTTTCACATCAACGTGTAATGCATGTATATTGCTCCTGATCTGTACATGAAGAATAAAAAAAGTCAGAAAACAACGATAATTATTATAGAATGGATTCCTGGTTAGTAATATTATGATAGGTACCCCACTGGAAATATTGTACAATACAAATAATTATTAGCAGTTCGGCTTTGTAGAGCGTTGTAAAGTCATCGTCTGGGTACTAATTCGCCATAAGTAGTGTCAAAAATCTTCCACTTACCGTTCTCTTTGTGAGCCTCACATCTAAGCATGGCTCCGGTAGTATCTCTTTGACGAATAGACCTGGAACTTTCTCAATAGAGGCTATGCCTTTAGGGGCGTCTGCTTGACCGGAAGGCAAAGCTGTAATCAGTGGAAATCACGTTTTGAAACGAGGTTTTTTTAAGTGTTAAGTTTTTTTTTATTAATTTTCCTAACATGGCAAAACGCGTAAAGTGCAGCTTGTTATGATTGATTAAAATGACTAGCTATAGAAAATATAGTGACCTGCATGATTATGACAATAAGTATGTCTAAGAATGGAGCAGTGGTGGCCCAGTAGTAACGGCCACGACTTACGAGTTGTAGGTCGTAGGTTCGAACCCAGACAGGCGCTTTACTATGTGTTAAAGTGAAGGAAAACATCGTGAGGAAACCGGCATGTCCTAGAACCAAAAATTCGAAGATATGTGACATCTACCAACCCGCACTGGGCCCGCGTGGTAGATTATAGCCCACTCCCTCTCGAAGAGAGGAGGCCTGTATCCCAGCAGTGGGAACAATATAGGCTGAATATGATATGAAGAATAAGTATTATTCACCTGGTTCAACTTCAAGAGATGGCGCAGCGGGCGCAGGAATACTGGAATACTGATGTTTATTATTATGCAAGTTAGTTTTCATCTCCTTCATATACTTTCTTTGCAGGTTCAAATATTTATTCCTCAGTGCTTTCCATTCTGACTTGGATAACACTTGTAATCCCCACAGGGCGCCTCTGGGAGCCTCGTTTTTAGTTGGGTTGTTTTTAGCCTTGCTGCGTTCTTTCGCAGTACGCTTTCGAGTCTTCTTTTTTCTAGGTGAGCCGCCACTTTCTTTGCCTTCATCGTGACTGGTCATTTCATCCTTTGATTCTAGGTCTAATAGTTTATTTTCCTGAAAGAATATTAAGATTATTTTAAAACATGTGTGGTCAGGTCAGTACGCGATACTCGCATGCACACACACTCACTCGTAATAGAAAGAGACAGAAAGTCCAAGTCCAAGTTTTAAAACTATCCATTGCTGAAAATAACAAGATGTTTATTATTTTATTACTCACTTCTGTTGGTGTAGTTACACTTGCTATGCTCTTAGTGTCCTCCTGAAAAAGTAAATAAAATATGTATTAATATTATTTCATTTTGACCATCTCAAAGGTAAAAACAAAACTAGTAAAGTGAACTATGGATTAAAATAGAGACATCCTTTTTTACAAAACATTGTTTTTACAAGTAAATCAGACAATTGTCAATTCTTTTCAGGGAAATATGTTGTAATGTCTCTTAAAAGAACCAGTTATTCAATCTCAACTATACTTACAGTAGGAGTATCAACCCTCTTCTCACTATCGGACTCACTTCCCAACTTCAACTCCAAACTCTTTTGTGGTGCCTTTTTGTCCTTCTTTTTCTTCTTCTTTGGTGGTTCAAATTCCTCTTCAATCTTCTTTTCAGGCATGATGGTTTCATCTGATGGTTCATCTACTGAGAACATCTTTATGGAAGACAGATCTTCAGGAGGCATGCAAGTGGGAAGCTTGCAACCCATTTTGGTAAATGTGTTAATGCATTTTTGAGCATCTTCTGGCCTGTTGAATTCTATGAATGCAAAACCCTGTAATGTTGGTGAAATTGATATAGTATTAAGTAAAAATCTGACAATATTTCAGAAACCTGATGTAGAAGGAGAATACATTTTTAAATTTAAAAGATATTAACCAATTAATCTGTATTGTTAGTTACATAATTATCTAAACTGTCTAACAATTTGTTGCTTTCCATCTAAACTAATATTAAAAAGAGAAAAAAAATAATCTTTTGTATGTTTGTTTGTTATAATTTCATGCTAAAACAGCTGAATAGATTAGGATGAAATTTGGCACATGGGTATTAGACCATGACCTAGATTATTATATAGATAGATTGTTACATAAACATAATGTAGGTTTACCTTTATTTTCTGGGAGTTTTTAAACTTAGGCAGTGATATGTAAGCAACATGGCCATAGTCTGAGAACACTCGCTCCAGCCACTCTCTGCTGGCCGTGACTGGGATCGACTCCACATACACTGTCCTTGAGTCTGCATCATATGGTAGAACAGCAGTCTTTCTCTTTACCTAGAAAAGTTTAAATTATATTCATACTGTTAACACACTGAGAGGTTATACTGAGAGAGAGGGACATCTTAGAAATGAAATGGTGTTTCAATCTATGAAATGAACTGTCTATCTTTTATCTATACTATATTTTTAATCTTGTTGCCTTTTAATATAATAATAGATAATAGTTATGACTATGACGACCGCAAGAGTCGGATGGCATAAGAATGAAAATGAGAGCCCTTCATAGACATGCAGACAGGCTCTACTAATTATAGAGATTATAACATAAATACTACCTTTAATTTGTCCTCTGATAAATCCAAGAGCGTGGAGTTCTTCATAGCTTTCGCTATGTCGTTAACATCCTGCGTCAACGAACGAACTTTATTGAATTTGAGGAACATTTCTATTGGCACGTATGGATCTTTTTTCACAAGATCTCCCAAAAATCTATCCTTTGTTAAGTTAGCGTCGCTAAAGTAGAACTCCATTTGTTTTAGAATATTCTCGTATACTTGTTTCTTACGGTGCCGTATTCGTTTTCTAGGGCTGTGTTCATGTTTTGCTTCTTGATCGACAACTTCGGTAGTTTCTGACTCGGACATGGTACAGCAAAAACAAATAGAAACTATGTATTTTCAACGTCACGACAGTGTGTATGGATTAGTTGTTTATATTATTTATCTAACATAAATAATTATTACAAGATGAAATTTCGTTCGCTTGTCCGCGGGAACGACGAAATTTACCAGTATTAAAAGTGCTCTGTGGACGAAATTTGGCAAACAGGCAAACCAAACTGCCAATTTTGACGTCGTCACTTTTGACAGCAGATTTTTAAGTGTTGAGCCCTGTATTCGAACCAATTAGGCGATTTAACTCGTAGACGACTCATCCTACTAATAGCGCCAACTGAACGGATTAGAATGTTTAGCACCAGTTTATATCCTAGATTAACATCTAGGGTAATTTTTATCCCGGTAAATAACATGACCCCAATGATAAAAGTCACGCAGACGATTTCGTCTGCGTGGCCTCCTACTAGGCTGAAGCAATTAAAATAGCCAACCCGTCGTAAGCAAGCATGGTGATCAATGCTCGTACCTTCTCTTTATGAAAAGTAGTGTAAGTAACGTAGCTAGCTACCGGGTTAATATGTTACATTTTTGTGTGATTTTAATGAGGATGTAGTAGCGAGCGAACGGAGCTAGAATATTGGAGCAGCCTGACTTGGACTCGCTCGAAATTGGAATTGGGCTTTTATCTGATCCATACGACACACCAATTTAGGTCTGCACTGCATATAATTGCGCTCACAAAATTTTTACGAATCAAATCAGTGAAGGTCTAGTTAAAAGTTCGTTTAAAAAAAGTAAAGTCAGTGTGCACAAAATGTGCGCTGTGTTGCGCAGTGTGTGGATCATAATATTAGACTTTTGAGGGATAACACCATAAAAAAAATTGAATACAATATTTTTTTAGGTGATTTCAATAAAACAACATTATGTATTTTTTTAATGGCAACATTGTACTTTTCACAGCCACACGGTTACTAGTGATGTATTGATGAAATATCGAGAAATTATGGAATTATTATTTTTTTAGCTTTTGATTCATTTTATATTTTCACAGTAAAAGCAGTTTGTTGATGAGTAAATTAAATTGTTAAGAAAGATAGTGAAAAGAAGATTATACAGTTCAGTTAAAATTTTGAGTGCAGATAATATTGATGTTTTCGACAGCAAATAAGTTTGTATTTCATAGTATTTAAAAAAAAACTAGGTTATTACTGCGGTTTGACTTGGAAAGTTGGAAACTGTAGTATCCTATAGCTCAAAAACTGTGCTTAAATCATAATAATATTTTTATCTTTGGGCTAAATAGCAAAAACGGTACCATAAAAAATGCGAAATACTGAACTCTTTTCCTCACGCTGCCGCGCTGCTGCTAAGATAAAAGATATAAAATATGTTTGTACAACTTGTAATTATTTAATAAATGCAGTTTTTATCGATTTCACTTGGCATTTCGACTTTTTCTACAACGAATTGTACTGGTTTTTATCGATATAATTTTGCTGCATCTCTATGGTTCTTAGTACATTTTGACATTCTGGATTTTTGGTGGTCTCGTCGAGATAGAGTATGTGGGAAAAATTATTGTTTGTTAGTAATTAGGCAGGTGTTATTTATCGCGGATAATGTTCTAATATGTTAGTCATTATTGGTTTAATATCAAATTGTAGTTTGTCTGCATTCACTCGGTGTTCGTCTGTTGAGCGTGCCATTCATAGATTTCTCAGATAGTTCTGTGCACAGAGAGGAAGATGACGGTTTTCATCTACAATAGTGTTATTATTTCCGCATAATTGTGTTTATTATTCACGATGACTACAATTACGAGGTCTGCTAGAGTCAGTTTGAAGCCGATTGAAGTGCCGAAGGCTTTACAGGAGGGAGAGAAGTTCATCAAGTGGGATGAGGTATTTTTTTTTAACTTGCTATTATATTTTTTTAGTTTTGATACTGTTGTTTTTGTGGTACCTTCATTAAATTTCACACTTGTCTGCTCTATTACATGTAGGTAATTATGTGCCCTTGCAATATAATTACATTTTCTGATTAGAATTTAATAAGTACAAATATAATTTTTTGCATTTATTTACTTTTCTATGTTTCTATATTTTTTCTATGGTGTAGTCTTACACGTATCTGTGTGTGAATAGTAACTTTTTATAGATAGGCAATGTATGATTATTTTACCCAATAGTTTTTGTTACTACAAGTTATTAGTAACACCATTTACAAAATAACACAAAGATAAGATGAAGTTGATTGATTGGTAGAAAAGTTGAGTATTTTTAATGAGCTACATTATTATGAATGGAAAATTAACTATTTTAAATCTCTTATCAGTTTAATTAAGTACCACTTGTCAGTTCTGTTGCAAGATAATAATTATTATTATCTAATAATTATAGTAGTTGCCAGGTGCTGTTCTATTCCAGTATTGTTTATTATGATAACCTGATTGTAAACAAAACAATCTATCTTATCAATCAATGCACTCAAACTGCAGTGATTAAGTTCACATTTTATGTTGTAAAAAGTTTAATATATAAAATAGGAAGTTATGAATATTCAATACAATATGTTTCTCACTCAATGTGTACTTGTTTGTCTAGGACTCCGGTACTGGTCTGCCAGTCACCCTGCGGGTGGACCCCAAGGGGTTCTTCCTGTACTGGACCGACCAGAACATGGAGGTGGAGATGCTGGACATTGCCACCATCAGGGATGTCCGCACTGGAGGACATGCTAAAGTTCCAAAGGTCAGTTCAATTCTTCTTCTTTTTCTATTCTTCTTTATATTACTCCATCATTCGCCTCTAACTTAGTCTGGAGTCGTGGTTAAGTTCTCTTCATGTATTTTATATTTAATAAATCCTGCAATTCTACAAAGTATGTAATTATTATTGTAGATATTGTTATACCACAAATAACATATTTTTTTTTAAATGTGCAGCATTCAAGGTATACTGCATGTTTTCATTAAAAGTATAATTAAATAGAATAGCCCTTTGTTCTGCAATAACACTATAATAACTTAATATTATTACATAAACATGCATCGCCTTCTGAACCACTTGTGGCTATAATGGAAGTAGGTACATATATATCTACATAGTTAAACTATGTAGGTGCTGTTTGCGTGCCGTATGACCGTGTCACGTTCACGTGTAACGGCGGCGTTTCGGTGGATACCTAATAGGTACGTTTATTATGCGCCCTGTTGAGTAGTGGAACTCCTTGCAGAGTCAGGGCCATCTAAAAAGATTTAATCAAGTCAAAAATAGGTTACTCCTAAGGCGCGTAATCGAAGACCGCTTCATCGCTTAAAAGCTGGTGATACAACCATCAAACTTGACCCACCTTGACCCACCTTCTTGACCCAAGAGATGCAATAAGGTCGCGTAACCGTTGGTACCGACGGTAATTCTTTTTCTTTCTCGTCGACGTACTCATTCACTAATGGTCGTGTCTGGCCTGCAAGACTTTCGTTTAGTCGTTCTTCCAATGCCTGAGATCCTTATCCTTCATGAGGCCTTTATCCGCCTTGACTGGCGTGATGCTGAGATGCTAGCCGCCAGTCAGGAACCAGAAAAGGTCCAACAAGTGGCTTATCTTTTACGTGTAACCAACTAATCTCATTCAGTCAAGTAAAGCCATAGCCAAACCAAAAAGTTTCGCCTCTCAAAAAAGTCCAATTGACGATAAAACCGGGGATTGCACGCCAACTTTTGCAATTTGTTTTTCCAGTGTTCAAAACAACCGCTAGTTAATTTATGTCAAATTATACTTCTGTGCAGCTTCTTTAACTAAACAAATCTTGGCTCTCCTAACGTGGAATTAAATTACCTTCGCTTATTATTCGTGACGTGCTCTAAACTAAGTTCTATCAGGCAAATCGGATCCTGGCACAATGCCGGAAAGTCTTAGGACAAAGAAGATGAAAAAGGCTGAACAAAATTTTTTTTTCTTCCCTGGATCCTGGACGTATGCCAGACGGGCCAATTTTGTGACTAAAAGTTCCACTTTGGGCAGAAGTTTTGGACGTTTAAATGTTCCGTTAGTTGCTTACATGTGCGAACTACTAATAAAGATAAAATAATAGTGTGATTCATATGCGCTTCTGGCTACCGAGGATCAAATAAAATCTAACCTTATTAAATTGCAAACGTATACAATATTTATGACCAAAGTTTTGGCTTGTTACTGAGATTGAACTCAAAATTGGCGCCGATTCAGTTGTGTCACAAACTAAACTAAATTTAAGTTCAGGCATCTTTTTCTTTCTATTTCATTAAGAAAAGGACAAAGGATAAATATTAGTTTAGTCCTGTCAAATTAGTCAGCGCCTGACGTAAATTAACGTATTTTTAATAGCCATTTTTTTAATCTCGTCTAAATTGTCTATGGAGTATCTTAATTTGACAGGACTAAACTAATATTTATCTTCTGTCCTTTTCATAATGAAGTAGAAAGAAAAAGATGCATGAACTTAAATTTAGTTTAGTTTGTGAACAACAGAATCGGCGCCTGTGATAGAAACTAGGAACTAAAACTAAACTAACTAACTTTCATATTTTGGGCGGGGTTCGAATGGCATCGATATCTTGCGTCGTTTCCAGTGGTTCACAAACTTGGCAATGCTCACAAGTACTCAGATTTCGAGTTCTACTTCTGTCCGATTTAAACACGATAAAGTGGAGACTGCCCGCGGCCGTCTAGCAATTAACAAAAATAATTGCAGACTTGAAACTTTGTCAAATGTCGTAATTATATTTACATTAAGTTAAGTAGGTATACTTATTTAATTCCATAAAAAAAATACTGTATTTTTCTCGGCGTTTTCCCACAAAGTACCTATTCCAAACGCTGCGAAAAACCTAATGAATTCTTAAATACCTAATTCCGGTATTGATCACCGCTAAAAATAAAACGTATCAACCGACACGCGACCTTCCAAAATTTGGTCAAATGGCTAACTTATTCACATACTTTTAGCATTTGTAGTAAAACTTGGTAACCTGAATTCTGAAAGTATAGATTTTCAAAAAGTTCCGAAGCTTTACGTTGCTCTACGTATGTAACAGTATCGCTCGTGGAGATTCAACATCGTCGTCATCGTTCGTTTTATACCGTAGTCCGCAAAGTAATCTGTTTTTAGTATCAGCTAGTCCGGGCAGTGTCAACTTTGACGTAAGTACTTACTTAATTGAGGTGATCAGATCGCATAAATTCTGCATGGGGAGTCCAAGTCCTGGGTCCATACAGTCCATAGGTACTGCTACTACATACTTATTTTCGTAGGTACGTATGTATTGTTATTTATCCTGAATGTACTTAAGGTAATTCTAGTGTTTAGAAACTTCTACACATACGAGGAAAGTAAAAGTTAACTTGGAACAACTTCATTATTTGAACAATGAAAGTTATTCTAACTTTAGCTTTCAAAATATGCCTAACCAGTAACCACACAAATTATTTGCACACAAATTCGCACTTTGTTAATTAACTAGCTGCGCCCCGCGGTTTAACCGCAATAAGTCTCGATCCCATGGGAATATCGGGATAACAAGTATCCTTTGTCTCAATCCAGATCATGGTCTACCCATGTGCCAAATTTCATCCAAATCCGTTCAGCCGTTTTAGCGTGAAAGCGTAATAAACAAAAGTACAAAAAATTAAATCTTTTCTCTTTATTATAATTAGTTTAGATAGATAATGTGGCCATCAGGTAAGATGTTGGCATAAATATTGTCAGCTAGGTTGTTCATTAAGACGTTTCGTGTTATGAAACCATAAAGTGTCAATATCGTGTATTATAGCGGCGTGGCCTGTGATGTGGTGCCGTGACGGGACATAAAATTATAGGGCGCGGTAACTTGTAATTTAACTAACACTAATGCTGCCTGTCGAAGCTTCCCTCACCTAATAACTACCCTTCTTTACGAGTGTCACTTCGCTAATGACATACTGCCAAAGCTTTATTTGATTTTATATATATGAAGTGGTAAAATAGTAGGAAGAGAAAGTTCTATTCTCAAAAACTACTTGTTTTTTGAGAATAGAACTTTTTTTTAAATTTGTTAGCTCAGCTCGGTGTGAACTTTGTTCAACTACCACATTGTATTTGCCAAAGATATAGCATAAACACAGGGCACAGGCCTCCTCTCTATGAGAGGGAGCGGGCCATAATCCACCACGCTGGCCCAGTGCGGGTTGGTGGATGTCACATGTCTTCGCTTTTTGGTTCTAAGACATGCCCGTTTCCAACAGGTTGGTAGGAACATGTGGTAGACTGAGTCACAGCTTCAAGCACGCCTTACAAGCCAGAAAGCCCAAGCCATCTTTTTAAGTTAACGAGTTAAACATCTTCTCGTAAAATAAGGACAAAGAGGCTTAATAAGCGAATTCATTAATAAACTTTTTTTCTCCTGAATAACCGCACAACAAATTCAAGCGGTAGAATTCAGCCAGAGACATAACTTTACCACACATTACCATAAGCATATTATCATAATCAGCCTATTATGTTCCCACTGCTGGGACGCAGGCCTCCTTACTGTGAGAAGGAGTGGGCTATAATCGCTGGGCCACCGGTCTGCTCTCAAGAGTCAAGATAATGTACAGTTGACATATCAATTCGATGCCTGCTAAGACCTTTATTTGATCATGTAAACATGAAAGCATTCAGCATCCTCAGATGTACCACAAACTATGTGTATGTAACTGCACGAAGACTGATCTGTCTGCCCCTGACTAATGAAGCTCTGAATGAGTGACAGGCACCACAGTTGCAGCAGACAAATCACCTAACAACTTACTAGAACTCCACATTTGGTTTCGGGCAGCGTTAAACGATGCGAGAAGAATATTGGCACTGTGGTCACCAGTCTGCTTGCCAAGCGTAGTGGTGACTAATCCACGAGTAATAGTAGACAGGCATTTCTATTATTTTGTTTTTCCTTATTCTGTTGATGACAAACTTAAACTCTAATGATTCAGCTATCAGCCGGTCGATTCTGTAAAAATCTCACCGTGAAAACTTAGGTGAAGTGAGTTTGTTTTTGTTAGGAATTGACACTATTGACAGCTCACTCCACGCTCACTTCACCTAAGTTTTCACGGTGAGATTTTTACAGAATAGCACCGCAGTTCGCTCGTTATATTTAAAACAGCATTTCAGCTGTATTTAGAAAAAACTTTGCGACAAAATTAGACCGTTAATATCATTTGCTTATCGCTTGTAATTAATTACGGACTGGCGCTGGCGCTGTGGCTATCACATTATGTGTAATAGCTTATGTGGTTAAGCCATTTTTCAAACTTAATTAATGGGTATTAATGTACACAGAATCAGATGTAATATGTGCTAGCTTCATAATTAAGTAAACCATATTGTGTGAGAGTAGTGGTGGCCCAGTGGTAACGGCTGCGACTTACGAGTTGTAGGTCGTAGGTTCGAACCCTGACAGGCGCTTTACTTTGTGTGAATTATTCCATCACTACTGCTCTGAAAACGGTGAAGGAAAACATCGTGAGAAAACCCCAATGTCCTACGACCAAAAATTCGAAGACATGTGACATCTATCAACCCGCACTGGGCCCGCGTTGTGGATTACGGCCCACTCCGTCTCACAGTGAGGAGGCCTGTATCCCAGCAGTGGTAACATTATAGGCTGATTATGATAATATGCTTATGGTATTCAGGTATTGTGTGGCAAAGTTATGTCTGTTGCTGAATTCTAACGCTTGAATTTGTTGTGCGGTTTTTCAGGAGAGAAAGAGTTTATTAATGAATTTGCTAATTAAGCCTCTTTATTCTATTTTACGAGAAGATGTTACACTCGTTAACTTAAAAAGATGATCTGGCTTTTAAGGCATGCTTGTAGCTGTGACTCAGTCTACCACATGTTCCTATCTCCTATCCCGATGACGACTGTGAAAGTGAATAAGGATTTACATACTGTTTGTCTACATGTAGTTAGTGCCCTGCCGCTTTTCTCAGGGACATTCGTTTTGGAATCTGCGTCAGTAAGGTCCAGCCATTTCTCTTGACGCTTTGGGATTTACACTATTTACTGACAGCTCACTTCAGCTATCTTTTCACGGTGAGATTTCTACAGGATAGCACTACTGGAGTCCAGTGTGAGGCTAGTATAAGCCTGCCGGGTCAGCGGGATTGTCCGAAAGGGTTACCGCTGGCCCGGAACATAAAGGGCTAAGGAAGGAACACGGTTGGGGTTTTAGTCAGTAAGAGTCTGACACTCCCTTCCGCTCCAGCCAGAGCGGGGGTCGTCATTTGATGATTTCCCATCAGCAAAAAAAAAATGCTAGTATGAGGCTGATCTTTAGCCAAGACTGAAAACCGAAACTGATACTGTTACTTTTGAAAAGGCTTGAAAGATCAAAACATTCCAAGAAGTATAGGTAATAGTTTATTGGAAACATGTACACGTGTCACACCCTCACGTTAACTACATTACAGGTACCGCACAGTGGGTGTGCGCTGTAGACATTGCCCAGTATCAACATCACAGAAGGTGGCCCAAAGCAAACAGTGCTGAAGTGGCGATGGCGTGCCCCGATATTTTACCTATACACTCACCGCCCTTATATCCCTCAGCTTTTATTTCCAACTTAGTCGTTAGTCTATACTTCTATTATAATAAAAAGGTAGTTTGTATGTAGGGGGTAATCTCTGGAGCTAACAGTCGGATTTGAAAAAATCTTTTTGTATTTGATAGCCCAATTCTTGAGGAAGGCTATAAGCTATTTAACATCACGCTATGACCCTTAAAAGCCGAGCAAAAAGAAAAAAAAGTCAGAAAGAACGCTAAGCAAAAACGAAGTAAAAGCGCGGGCAGGCGATGAGATGCGACGGGGTGGGTCGAGGGAACAAGAAATTTCACGCGGACGAAGTCGCGGGCAGAAGCTAGCCTTAGATATCTTGAAAGTATTTCTGTGCAAGCAACAACGCTTTCGTTCCAGGTTGACGTTGACATTTTAATGGGTATGTTCGTAATGTCGTGATGAGAAACAGCTTTACGGCAAAATAAGTTTGTCTTTCAATGCAAACATTTTCAGTAGATTTAAATGATATGTAGTCAGTTTCTCCGTAATTCCCACAGTCTAGTTCCATTACTAAAAGGGCCTAGGACCACCGTATTTGCTACAACGACTTCTCTTGTACCTAACTACCTACTCATCTTTAATACTCTTATCACATCACGATGGGGGAAATGGAATTTGAATTCAAGATGTTAGATCATTAGCATGGTTGAATTACTAAGTCGTCTTTTACGACATTCACTAAATGAAGTGGGATGACCCATTTTTATCCCGAGGTCACGTGCATAGCACATTCATTACGCATGCATTATGCGGTGGAAATAAATTATGTCGTCACTTTAATATTTTTTTGTTAGGGATCTTTCAATTGGTTTATTTGCCATTTTGATGTTCCTAAGCAGATGCAATCTGCATGTGCAAATGGTGCTCGATGTGATCCAGAACGTCACACGATTTTATGTTGACTTTTTGTTTGTTCGTATTTATATAAAATACTAGCAGCGCCCCGCGTTTTCACCCACATAAGTGTCGATCCCGCGGGAATATCGGGATAAAAACTATCCTATGTCCTTCCCCGGGATGCAATCTATCTCTCTGCCAAATTTTGTCGAAATCCGTTCAGTTACTTTCGAATTTATAATATTAGTATCTAAGGATGGTAAGGATATGGACGTGATGTAGCATGTAGATATTGAATATTATAGAACGTATCATTGTGTTCTATTGAAACTACAACAATTGATGGAGTATCATCATCATTCTCTTGTCCTATATCAATTTATTTGGGGTCGGCGCAACATTTTTTCTTCCATAGTTCTTCATTAGTAAATTAATTAGAAAATTAATCACCCTCCCCCCCAACCCCGACTATCCATGTCTACTTTAACACAGTCCATCTATCGTTTATTTGGTCTCCCTCTACTTTTATAGCCATCCACAAGTACACCTAAGGTAAACTTACTTGCCTCCAGATTTCAAAGGGCAAAGACAAAATCTTGGTAATCTTAGTAATATCAAGTCGGTTTACTCATTAGGGCAATATCACAGAACAGATATGTTCTGTGGGTAATATAGCCCAAACCTTGTTTTCTACATCAGTTCAGAGCCACGCCTAATGGATATATAAGTATTTTTGACTGCGACCTTACCTCGTCTCCTAATATACAGGGTTATTGGTAAAAAATTAACAACCTCTTAAGAGGTCATTGTACTCATCATTATGAACAACTTTTGCTATGGGACCAAACATGAAATCGCAAAAAAAAAAACAGCTGTTCGCTACATTTATGTTCGTATAACTCGTAATGTAGGGAACAGCTGATTTTTTTTGCGATTTCAGGATTTTTCCCATAGTAAAAGTTGTTCATAATGATGAGTACAATGACCTCTTAAGAGGTTGTTAATGTTTTGCCAATAACCCTGTATAATAAGAGAAATGTAGGTACCGATTTGGTAACGGTGGAGTTTCTTGCCCATTCTTCTCCATACGAAAACTACCTTTTGGAATGGGCGACTAGAATCATTTCTATTTAGTATTTTTTTGACGTTCAAAAGTGCCTTTAATGTGCCTATTTGAAATAAATGATTTGACTTTGACTTGTCTGGACTTGTTATTTCCTCCCTATGTCAAATGCATAGCATATGCATATTTTAAGTTGGTAGTTAAAATAATGGTTTCCTATATTATTCTCTAAGAAGATGTACATAATGTGGAGTGTAGACAGATGTTGATATTGGTATATGACTATATGGGTAGCAGGTTATATCCCTAAGCTGTCTTGGCTTGGACGTGCGGTGTCGTATTACGTTCCCCACGTACGAGTTAATCCTCAGATGTTCTATATTCATCTCAGTATATCATGAATTCATGAGTTTCGGTGGAAGAGATTAACCTTTACTGTGTTCCATTAATAATTTCGACTTCGGAAACCAGTTTCACATTATATTTCTCCTTTTTTGTTTGTTTTTTTTACAAAAAGGTTTTTACTATAATATTATTGGTCTATTAAGGACTGTCAGGTAGTTTATTGTATGCATAAGTAATTCGCATCGTCATGTGCATATGTGGAACTTTACACAAATTAACAATATGTTAACGAGATGTCAGCAGATCGTTATATGCACAGACCGTGTGGCGGTGCGCTAACATTACCGCCTGACCGATCGTTATCGATTCCGTGTCATGCACTAATTTTAGAAAAATCTATGTTATAAATTATAGCCTCGACACCGACGGGACCAGTTCTATTGCTTTGTATCTATAGACACATTTTATTATTTAGGACAGTTGAAGTATCAAACGTTTGCTGTGTATAAATTTAACACAAATATTGTGCCTCGTTTATCTTTTGAATTCCATTCGTAACTTCCTGCATATTTTTAAGAGCCGTCAATTTGCCCGAAAATTTCTGGAAATGTGAGCACATTTCAATAAAGTTAATTGTGGATGCGATTACTAGGAATCAAACAAAGACTTCTTCTAGTACAGTCAGATTACACTCTGTTTTGGAATGTTCTTATGATTGACGTGTTCAAATTCAAAACACGGTGAGATTGTGAGCACTATTTGTCCTTGTCCAAATATTAACGTAAAACACCTTTGATTTTTTAGTGTTTATTAATGTATGTGATTGAGGGGCTTGTGGCTAAGCAATAACAGTCGCACGGGTCGTTCTATCAGGTTAAGCTACGCTTGCCGCGGTTGGTCTGTGGATGGGTGACCATCTTTACATACCAAGATCCCTCCGTGTCTCGGAAAGCACGTTAAGCCGTTGGTCCCGGCTCTAATTCGTGGATCTTTGACAGTGAGTTACGGGTCGTCAGAAGCCCGAAAGTTTAACGACCAGTCTTATCAAGGGGTATCGTAACGTATTACCCAGTAACTGGGTTGTGGAGGTCCGATAGGCAGTCGCTCCATTTTAAATACTGGTATTTAGCTGCATCCGGTTAGACTGGAAGCCGACCCCAACATACATAGTTGGGAAAAGGCTAGGCAGATGAAATTAATGTATGTGATTATTCACACAGGGGAATGTTGATGATAAATGAAAAAACTTTTCTAACGATCTGATGCTATAATTAATGATGAAATTCCACAGTATATCTTAGATGTCTTGTTTTATGAGGAGATAATAGTAAACGTCCTAATTGCGATCCGTTGACAGCTTGACGTAATCTATGATGAGTTGATTGATTGATAGTTACAACATCATTTCAGTTAGTACTTAGCGGGTATGTATGTGCTGGTAGATGCTGCAACTCGACTGCATGAGGTATGGACGCCTTACGTCACTCAGAGCAAGCGGCAAGCGGCAAAGTTATATGTATCTTCAGTTGAGGACGAGTCAAGTGGACAGGCACCTGAAAAGCGAAAGCTATTGGTACTCGTTCATTCAAGAGCGTGAGATCTTCAGTAGTAGACATAGGTAATAACATAATGAGTGTTAGGTAGGTACTTATATGATTCGTGTAGGTTTTATTTAACGCGTTCTATATATCATAGCGACATACCAGTTGTGGTTTATTGCATGATTATGAGTTTCCGTTGTTCCCACGCCAGGCATAAACTATAAACTGTGATTCGTCCTAGACCAGCTTTTTTAACCAAATTAAAAGGAAGTCTTTTATTTCGGTTTGCAAAAGGCCATTACAGACGTCACGGCGTGAGTACCTAACCATGTGTTTGTGTTTATCATTATCGTCATATTTGTCATCCTCCGCCATATCGTCAATTCCAAAAAGTGATTCGGGAGGGACAGAGTTGTAATTATTGTATTTGATAGGCCTCTGAACGTTCTTGATTATTAATGACTAGCTTCTGCCCGCGACTTCGACCGCGTGCAATTTCTTGTTCCCCCGACCCACCCTGTCCCATCGCAACGTATCGCCTACCCGCGCTTTACTTCGTTTTCCCCTGGCAGGTTTTTTCTTTTTGCTCGGTTTTTAAGGGTCCTAGCGTAAGTTTAAATAGCCTAAGTATGGCTTTCCTCAAGAATTGGGCTACTTAGCAAAAGTATTTCTTTTTAAATCTAAAATTAAACTCTTCAACTTAATTATTAGTTACCGTCAAGATGGAGGGGCCAAGTCCAAGTATAGATTATGTCTCGAAGATTATAGTCTCGTATCCCCAAAACCTTTTAGTAAGTACATATTCTTGGACGTCATGTGAATTTCTGGTCTCCTATGCTTACGTAACTACACACCACACAAAAGGCAATAGGTACATGACACACATTCATATCACACAATACCTACTTAAATTCTTAGATAAATTTATGTATGTAAAACCGTTTCTGAAAGAATTCAGAGCAAGCGACATCTGAGAAGAGTGCAGTATGAATCGTGTCACTATTGAAAGTGCAGAATGTATAATTCAAGAGTCCTGGCCACTGGCACTGCGCTAATGGCGCGAGCTTGCAGAAATAAATGATGGCGTATTTGAACTAGATTCTTTCAGATTTCCAGATGGGACTTTATATTCGACTAGCTGCGTCCCGCGGTTTCACCCCCATAAGTTTCGATCCCGTGGGAATATCGGGATAAAAAGTAGCCAGGTAGCCGGGTAGTAGTAGGTAGTAGTAGTAGTAGTTAATCCAGGGTGTCAGCTACCTCCATACCAAATTTTATCAAAATTGGTCCAGCCGTATGAGCGTGAAGAAGTAACAAACATATAAACACACCCCCATACACACACACACAGTCACATACTCACAAACTTTCGCCTTTATAATATTAGTGTGATTTGTAGAACTTCATCAGCGTCTGTGAGCCTTTAATGTTCGTCAACTTGGTTACGGATTTTAAACTGCTTGACATTTTTATGATCTTGACGTCTGCATCCATTGATGATGATCAACGGTCAATAATGCTCATGCTTTGAGATATTTAGACTATTGTCAAAAGATTTGTGCACGTTCTCCAACAATATATTTACCAAAGCTGCATATTTGACGGTAGCTGACGCTCTGGTTCAGACTATTTGGAATAATAAAGCATCTCATTTCGCCGGATGCCTCAAGCTGTCAGATAATCAGCGCATAAATATTACAAAATTTTAAATCTCACGGATCCTAACTGACCTACTTCTCCGGGTACGCTGTACTGTACCGTTACTGTCATGTCATTTTAATTGACGTCTCGGTGGGGACCAATGGGGCGCTCGACCTCCAGTTCTGGTATACGGTCAGAACATAGAATTTCCAAAGATATGGACAGTAATGCACACTTTCTAATTTAAAATGCCTTTGAATTTAAATAATTATCGTGAAAGACATTTAAAAACTTGAAAAAGTATCTTTATCTTTAAAGTCATCACCTATTTGTAGTATAGATAACTCACATACCTAATTTGTAAATTAGTTAACTCCTTGTCGTAACTAGTAGTACTTATCAAAACGAGAAACGTAACGTTTGTCTGAATGTTCAATATTATAGTCACAATGGCATACGATTGTTTCATGGAGGATTCGATTCGAGATTTATACTAATCTCCATTCAAGAATTTAATTACTTGTTTAGTCGCTCCTGGTTGTTGTACAGCTTCGTCAGATTTTAATTAAACTTTAAAGTTTCAAACTTCAAAGCAAGCTGTTCGGTACTTTTCTATTGATAAACTCGCTCCCGCTTCATCTGATAACGAGCGAAAACACGGTAAACGCTCCGGGACACGTTGCTACCGCAGCTGCTGGTCCCATGAATAAAAAGAAACCTCAATGAACGAAACGTGGGAATGAAAAAATATGTTTTATATCACCTTTTAACACTTATAATATCATTGTTTTACATACAAACTTACATTTCACGGGCAAGTATAAAAACTACGTATTATATCATTGTTATTCTTTCAACAATGCAACTCTAATACATGTGTTTCCTTAAGATTTGATTTTGATAATGCCAATTTGTCCGTAGAATCGTTAAACTTATCTGATAAAATAATTTGTGTTGTGTTCGAGACTTCGAGGTCGGCCGGTGTTCAACTCAAATTATAGTTATTGTGGAGTTTGATCACGCGAGGCCTGATTCGACGATATGGTGTCGAGGAAAAGTGCGAACACATCTGTAATAAGCTGGGTTTAGCGATCCATCGTGTTCAGCCGGGTTAAAATCAATAAATCGTTCTCTTGTTCAGCGCCATTATTCGCCCGCTAATAAAGTTCAATCGATACTTCATTTTATATTTATCACTGACTAATGTAACAAGTTCTCAACTTTGCAGTATTCTTGGCAAAAGTTATACTCTGTTACATGCGTCCCTCTACCTAAGTTTCCCTTTTGAACACGAATCTTCTATATTGACTTAAAAGTAACTTTCTTTGCAGGATCAGAAAATACGTAATGTAGTGCTAATTGGTTCTCAAGGATCTCTAGAGGAAAAAACTGTCACCGTGTGTTATGGCGCCGACTTCGTCAATGTTATGTTCATCAATTTCTGCTGCACTAGAAGGGAAATTGCACAGGTGAGCAACTAACTAACTAACATAGCGAATACATTAAAACCCACCGCTATAAGGGGCGGGGGTGGTGCTAGGCTATTAACACTTCAATCAGCAGATTGGTTTGAATCGGTCATGTTTCTACGTGCTATAACGACTATAGCCCCGATAAAATCACCGTTCGGCTGTTTATCGTCAGTCCTAAGCAGAACTAACTCAAAGACTCAACTAAAAACAAACTTAGGCGTTTTTTTTTCAATTTATTCAAAGCAAGATGGAAAGTCGTGATGAGTGGTGTTAACTGTTAACACAACATGGGACAACATTGGAATAACAAATAGGTGCACGTAGACGAGTTGCTCGTAAAGGTGTCCACACAATAGTGCGGATTTCACGTTGTCTGATGGATACCTGTGCTCAGCGGAGCGGACCAAATCGGTATCGTAGGCGTAGGTAACACTCCGGTGCCGGATGAAAACTTTTCTCTATTGCTTTATGTTCGTCGAAGCTGAATGTCTGTTGTGATGCACTCTTGTATTGGCATACTTTGCAGTTTGCACCAATTCCGTGATTGAATTCAATTTCATTAGTTGCGGAAAGCTACAGACAGTTTCATGTGTGACTGTGAGCAACCTTTTTGTTCGGATTAAATGGATTGAGTGCGGCTTCGGTCCAATTTACAAGCTTCACGTGTTCGAGATTTTATCAAGTCAACACAAATGGAATAACAATTCACCTGAATTCCAAAAATAACCCCAGAGCCTTTTTCGCTCAATGAGAACTCAAACAGTAACTGTGTGGTCCAAAGCCAGATAATCCACATGTAAGAGATGAAGAAAAAGAAGTTTGTATATTTACCTATATCTTGCGTCAAACAAAGGCGATCTTCGATGATATAGTGGATGTAGAATTCTGAAGTTAAAAGAGTGTTAAGCTTTCGATACATTACGCAAGATCTTTTCGGAACCCTGCGAAAGATATCTTCGTCCAATGCGCTTCAAACTTTTGCTGCATGGCAAATGCTAATATGGGAAAGCGAAATAATTTCTTTCAAGTGGATAAAGAAAACTTGTTGGTTGTAGAGTTGACGTGACTTGTATAATCACTTTAAAAGCTTTTCACAAGTAAAGGACGTTTTCTGGCAGAGGTGATGAAACGCTTTAAGCGAGTAAATTATGGTCTTAAGACAACACGCATTCACAAGACCATGAGTAAATGTAATCAGATTCCTATAAAATATCAATGGTTAGAATACGAGACGTTTTAACCAACTACCAAGGAATAGCTGTTTATTATATTCTTGAATGCTTCAGGAAATGCTAATGTTGGTATTCAGTAATAAACATAGTCTGCGCTAGTAATTTAGTCTCTGCAAATAATTTATGTAACTACACTGTAACTGATACGTATAATAAATACCTCGGCCAGTCAGTTAAGAACACCATATTATTAATAGCTATATATGAACATAACCAAGAAACGGCTGTAATACTGACTATGGAAATGTGGAATCCGGTGTATAATCCTAGTGCCAGAAGCTTCGACCCCTTTCTTTTCACTCCAATCACAATACCCGACTATGATTAAACTGAAATGTTATATTTTAGTAAAACGAGGCCGAACATACAATCATGGCCCATCATATTATACAAGTTGTTATTCACGGATATTATTTGCAAAAAGTGATGTATCCGTGACAGCATTTCGTGGTGTCAGTGATAAATGTCCATAGTCGTGTGTTTAATGCTGGGACAGAAGACAAGTTTACGCGTAGTGATAATGTCTGATGCCACGGTAATAATATGACTACAGATCCGCCTGGGTCAAAGCTTTCGCAAATAAGCACGAATGCTGCTCGTATTTATATATCTTTTTTTGACAACCATTGTGTCTGCTTAAAAATGTAAAGTCATCGTGACGCCTCTTAAATTGGGTTAATCCGTTAATGTGTGAGCTTTTGAGAGGCTAATTAATAGGACACTGGGCTGTACGTATTATGAATAAATGATTGGAGTACCGCAGTATCACTGATGATATGTTATTATATCACTAAGGTTATGTTCGCGTGTGGTATATTGTTAGTTATATTTAACCGTAATTTCAATGATTAGACTGTTATCATGAATGTTATATCATTACATTCTACAAGGAAACTTTGTTTAATACAAGACTACTGTTTAACATAACCTGTACTAGAGTCGCTCAATTGTCTACCCTTCGTGTGTAAATAAGACTTGTTGAATGTTTTGACAGTCATTAAAATTGTCCCTTACTTTAAAAGCACTTAGGTGTCTTCGTCAATTTTGATGTCATGTTTATTTGCTGTCATAGCTACTTACATTTTATCAGGAGATGGCTCTCACGCGGTACCCTCACGATACATAACAGCTTCTAAATTTATGACTACTTAATGTAGCGTCCCAGTAGATGGAAGGTTCGCTTTTACCAATAGATGATATTTTATTCCGTAACGTAGCATCTAATGTTCTTGAATTAATCGGTAATGGTTTCTTTATCTGACTATATCGACTGGAGTTATTTACGGTGATACTGATGTCTTGAGTAATTAATTACCGATTCTTTCCAAGATTAAAGTTTCAGCCGACTTTTACGTCGGAGTTAACTTTAAACTTTCTTTGAATTTGCTCGTCTGGATACAGCATAAGCATATGCATAATCAGCCTATACCCAATGCACCCACTGCTGGGACAAAGGCCTCCTCTCTTCGAGAGGGAATGGGCTGTAATATACCACGCTGGCCCAGTGCGGGTTGGTAGATGCCGCATGTCTTCGAATTTTTGGTTCTAGGACATGCTTCTTTCCTCACGATGTTTTCCTTCCCCGCTTTGATAGGAGTGGTAATGAAATGATTTACACAAAGTAAAGTGCCTGTCTGGGTTCTCTTAAGTCGTCGTTACCTCTGGGTGACCATAGCTCTGGATACGGTTGATAGTAATTTGGTTTTGTTGGCAGCTTTGGACCGAGGGGTTGTTTGCGCTGGCGTACAACCTGAGCCAGCTCAACAATCCAACAATCAAGTTCCTCGAGAAGTTGCACACGAAGATCGCGCTCAAAGCTGACAAGTCGGGGAAAATTCTCGTCAAAAAGTAAGTCACTACGTCTTTTTACTTTATCTAACATATTTATAGTTTTTAACGTTCAGTGATAAGTTTTATTTTACAACTCGGTATGGCTTTTATCTTTCGCCGGCATTTAATGGGTTGTAACGGATCAATAAATACAATTTAAACTTTCAGACTGAAGTATTAAAGGATTAAAGAACAATAGGAAGTTTAATGAGATTGAGATGTTAAGAGCGCGGGTAACATTTTTTGACCTCATTCTAAGAGTGGGGCCCTGGCGCTAGTGAGCGTTTGAATTACATTAAGCAAACATATTTAGCTGAATGATAACGATGATATGTTGCATTAATAGACCTAGATGAACAGTTAGCAATACACTAACCCTTTGAATTTTATGACTTGCGCGAAGATAAACAGCTGATTTAATGTATTTATGTCGTGCTCAAGACGGGCTTGCTATAAATCGTAACTGTTACTATTTTAATAATCGCTTCTTAAAATGCAATGTTGTAAATCTGGCTGAATTTAATGGACACAGTTGATGAATATGATTAGCTATTTGCTCCGCGTAAACTTCAATGTTGAGACTGTTCAGTCAGTGGTAGCTATTTTCCTCGAGGAGTATTTTGTCGGTCGTTACGATAGAGATTCCGTATATCAATTTTTTTGTAGCACCCCGTTCATTTTTCGTTTATGGATAGAAACTTTCTCTTTTGTTTGAGTTCGATTTATTTTGTTTCTGGTTGTCAGGTATTGTTAGTGATAGTCGCGCTATCTGTCATTGTCATCTACTACATGAGAGGTTCATTGGACTATGCTGACTACAAAGTACAAACCTTCGTCAATCTACCGTTGACACTCGGTGACAAACTTATCGGATGTTAATATATTTACCCAAAACTCAGTTACTTACATGTTTCACAGATCTTAACTTCAGTTTACGATATTTACGTCCGGCGCGGCGTATACGCGGAGAAAAACATGAGCGCGTTTTTTTCGTTGCTCCTGTATTTTGGCGGTCGATGAGATTTGACGATAGTTGTGAAAAAAAATTGTCACCGTGTAATTGTATTGTTATATTTACATAATTTTTAAATTATGTAAATATAAATTATGTAAATAATTATTTAAAGAGATTCATTAAAAATATTTTTAAATTTAAAAATATTTTTAATGATCTATGATTAATTGAACCTCCTTAAATGAATCATAGATCATTAAAAATATTAATAATATGTACAAGTATGTAGAAAAAGGGAGGGGAAAGAATCATAGGGCATCAACAAATTTGTCCGCATCGTTGTCAACAGGAATAGTGCTTAAAAGGCTGGCAGCATTGCCACGTTGTATAGAAATGCTGATTCTCGGCCAAAAAATATGCCAGCCCGTAAATTCACCGTAAATAAATTTGTCTCATGATATATTTTTAGGGTTCCGTACCTCGAAAGGAAAATACGGTACCCTTATAGGATCACTTAGTAGTCCGTCTGTCTGTCTGTCGAGACCCTTTATCTCGGGAACGCATGGAGGTATCGAGTTGAAATTAAAACCATATACTCAGGTCTAGAGTTCCTTGAAGCTGTGAAAAAAACAAACTTCTAAGTTAACGTAAAAAAAGATACGGCCGTTTATGCCGCAAAAAAAGTATATTTCGACATTCAAGTTAATCAAAATTTATGGGGTACTTCCCGCTGACCTAGAATCATGAAATTTGGCAAGAAGCAAGGTCATTTAGCAAAAGTAAAGGAAAAAATCAGAAAACCGTAAATTTGTAGTTATTTACATTAAAAAAAAAACCAGTGATAAAATTTACAAACCTAAAAATTTCTACGGAACCCTCGGTGCGCGAGTCCGCCTCGCACTTGCCCGTTTTTTTTTATCTTGCCTTCCAAGGATGTCAAAAACATGAGACGCAGAACCCTAAACATGAATTTTCCTATTCTCGGTTTTAATGTTCTTTGTAGGGATCCTTAAAGTGTAAGACGTTCGCCGTTCATGCATAACAAACGCATGAAGGTTGTCGGCTACCTGTTGGTAACCGTCCTCGTCGTAATATTGAACAAGTATTGTTTATTTACGTCGGGGCGACGTGTTTACTTGTGTTCTTTTACCGCACGTTTTGCCATGTACTTCGGAGCTATGTTACACAACACTAGCACATTCTTGTGTGTATATTTAAGTTAAATAACTCCTAGTGGTCACCTCTGCCGGTTATGATAATAATATATCACAAATTATAATTTTAAAATCTATCAGGGCAGTTTGCCTTGAAACTTGTAAAAACTTCTTTTGAATAAACATGCTTTTTGCTTCGTTCTTTAAATTCATTTACTTTTAAATGCCTTCACGCTAAAAAGTGAGGTTGTTGTTTTATTAGAATATAGGTTAAGAGTACTATGAACCTTCGGAATATTATTTATTTTGTTAGTTGATGAGGTGTTGCCTTGGGAATTAATGAAAGGTGGTAACACCGACTGATTGTTTTCGCACTAAAACAATAGCTACTTACTACATACGGTTCATTATAGGTACACTAGTAACACACAATCTATAGAAAAATCTCACAGGATATTTAAACATCTTTCTCAGAAAATATATTATTACTAGCAGCGCCCCGCGGTTTTACCCGCATAAGTGTCGATCCCGTTCGAAAGACACGTGGCGCCATCTATTATAATAATAACGTTATTGTTATTTTTCTTGGGAACAGCACTTTTTTTCGGGATGAAAGGTATACCCGACAACGTATATGCAAAATTTCAGTATGATCGGTTCAGTGGTTTCAAACAAACTTACTTTCGCATTTATAATATTAACTAGCTGTTCCCCGCGGTGTCACACGCTGCGCGGCTCCTAAGGGTCGTAGCGTGATGTTATATAGCCTTCCTCGATAAATGGACTATCCAACACAAGAATAATTTTTCAATTCGAACCAGCAGTTCCTGAGATTAGCGCGTTCAAACAAACAAACGCTTCAGCTTTATAATATTAGTATAGATTAGGATAAATATTAGTTACGATGTTAAACTAGATACTATAGAATTTATACATATTGATCATTATTTAAATCTGTAAGCCGAATTAGCATATTCAGATGCACTCGGATACACAAGATTTTTTTAAACGTAGTTATGATACGATTATTGCGTAATGCGATGACATAGCCGCCTCGTAAGTTCACTAATGAGCTGTGTAGACGAACAAAGTTTTTATCATGTCAAGGGGCAACTGTCATTTGTAGTCTGAACATGTTGAGTTGAGTCGAGCCACGTTTATATAGTTAAGCTGACATTTTTACCATGGTATGTTTTTACCCAAGGAAACCATGACAACAGTTTCAATGGGACAGGCAGTTTGATGTTTGCTGAGCGTGATTGGATTTGATTAATTGGTTTTACTGCTCCACCTCTAACCTTTCGAGACCTGCTGACTCCCAAGAAGAACCTCGAACAACCCAAACTTGTTAGGTTAGGAGTTAAAAAGGTCAGCTAAGCTTTCACAACTCGTCTAATGTTGTGGATGTTCATGGATTGATTGCCATTGCTTAGAAAGAAAAATTGAAATGTATATGTCATCATCATTTGCGTAATACCTGAGTACTATTAGTTACTCTGTGGTAAGTCACTGTCAAACACAATCTGAATCTTTTTGAAGGATATTGCTAATCCATTGCTTCTTAAGTTCGAAAAATGTGTCTGCTCAACAACGTAAATAACGCAATGAATGTTGTTTAACTTTCAAAATGAAAGCAGTTGCTACTGCTAGTTTGCTACGCAATTACCACGCAGGTGTTTCCCGCGACTTTGACGATATCGTCAGTCGGAAGCGGCTTTGGACGACCTTGGTGTTGGCCTAACAAATCGAATCAAAATCGTTTAATTGCATAAAATGTCGTGGGTAAATAGGTGCACTGCTACTACAAAGCGCGGCAGAACGGCAAGCTTTGCCTCTGTCGGAGGTTTCTTTGTGGCGACGTTTGTACTAATTCAGAAACACGAAGATAACCGAAGCGCAAGTCGTTTGTGGTTTCAATCATTCAACTCAGCCTATCGCAGTCCACTGCTGGACATAGGCCTCCCCCAGACTGCGCCACAACATCCTATCCTCCGCCTTCTGCATCCAGTCTACCCCAGCCACCTTCTTTAGGTCGTCCGTTCATCTAGCTGGGGGCGTCCCACACTACTTTGACTACTTGTTTGTGGTTTACCTGTAGACAATTAACACCAATTATTAGGTATTAAATTTAATGTAAAAGTCTTAAAATTTGTTTTAAGTCAAAAATTCTGTGGACAACGGACGAAAATGTCAAATTATTTAAATCAATTTATTCTTTTTGGCCATCATTCGGTCAAAACCTTACTCAAATGTTCAGTTACATATTAATGTGTGTTTTAATGCAGTATCGTGAAGCTGCTAGCACAGAACAAAGAGGACAAGAAACGCGTAGAGAAGGCGCTAAGTGAGTCGGGACTACCCACCGGCAAGAATGACACCATCAGCCAGTCCAAGTTCCAGTTCGAAGACTTCTTCGCGTTCTACAAAAACCTCACGCAGAGGACCGAGGTCCAGAAGATATTTAACACTCTGTAAGTATTTACATAATAGAAGCTAACAGACTTAAAATAATATGTATGTAAAAAAAAAAGAAGGAAAAGAATCATAGGGCATCAAAACATTTATACGCATCTCTGTAAGAGGAAAAGTGCCCAAAAGGCTGGCAGCATTGACACGTTGTATGGCGATGCTAATACTTCTCTGTTAGTTTTTGATATTTAACTTTAGCACTAAGAATGGAGGGAGGCCTTTGTCTAGCAGCGAGTGGAACATTACGGGCTAAGAATAATAATATAGCACTCACTAACTATGTCCCTCTCTATGTTTGCAAGGATACCTACTAAAACTACAGATTAAAACAAAAAAAAATTGAGAATCGAATCGACTCGATTTCAATAAAAGAAGAGTTATAAACATACTAATAAACAGACAGACATAGATCCGTTGCGTTTTATAAATGTAGGAAAACGATAAAAATCTTTTCAACATTTTTGCAACATTCAAATTTTATTGAAAACCCATCGTGACGTGACGTTTATGGTTAGTAGAAATAATAGCTAATCATTATTTAATCTGAACGAGTATTTTACCCTTAAAAAGGTTTTGATAATAATGGTTCTTCGAAAAACCAATTTATTACCAATGTATTCAAAGTCTAATAAATAATTCGTGATTCTTATTATCTCGGAATGAAAAGGTCATCATTGTTATTCCGGGATTTCAGAATCCGGTATTATCCACTCTGTTATTTATTTATTTTATTATTTATGTACAGACGGTAGCTTGATGCTACCCGAAACT
This sequence comes from Oligia latruncula, assembly GCA_948474745.1. Lineage (NCBI taxonomy): Eukaryota > Metazoa > Arthropoda > Insecta > Lepidoptera > Noctuidae > Oligia > Oligia latruncula. The sequence continues at coordinate 4,769,455 of OX419691.1, read as the reverse complement.
GTAAATTTTTCCCAATCAACCTTGAACCTAATGCTGTAGCGTTAAAGTTGAAAATCTACTAAAGAAATTTGACAGATTGTAGTAAGTAGCTTGATTTGCTGGCTTGTACACAGTAAAATTGATACAGTACAGATACGACTTATGAGTATTGAGTACAAAAGTACTGCTTATTTCTTAAGAAATTTCTACTTCTTTTCTTGATTTTTTTTCTTTGTCACTTCCTTGAAGTTTAGGCAAGTATACTCTACCTATTCTGATCTCTGATGATAAATTACATCTTCTCAACGATTTTATGTGAAATCCCGAGCGCTTTTTGTGGTATTTCTACAACTTGAGGAAATTTATATCTCGAAAATCCCACAAAACTACCTATTACGTAACAGCATAGCTGTTCATAACCATTCGAAAGGCTTCCGAAGCCTGCCGGTGCAGCGGGATTATCCGAAAGGGTTACCCGCTGGCCCGGAACATAAAGGGCTAAGGAAGGAACATGGGTGGGTTTTAGTCAGTAAGAGTCTGACACTCCCTTCCGCTCCACCCAGAGCGGGAGGGGTCATTTGATGATTTCAAATTCGAAAAAAAAAAAAGGCTTCCGAATCGAAAATGTTCCGTCTTCGTTTACCTGATTTGCCTTGCCCCCGACTGTAATTAGCTGTCGGAAGAATATCGGTCGTCTATTTTAAAGTGGTTTAAAGTTTTAAACTGTTCAAATGTTCGGGTTTCGGAGCGTTTAGAGAACTCCTTCCTTCGGTAACATTGATGGGTGTCCGATTCAGCGCGGATGCATATCGGATGGTTGTGAATAGCGATGCTGATGGATGATGATACGATCACTTAGCCCAGGTTCGCACGTACGCGTTCTTCCCGCGGCGATTTTTTTTTGCGCACTGGTTTTTCATTAGCGCCGAGAGTGTTTTTTTTCGCGCTAGGATGCGCTTTGTTGGAATGTCAATGCTCGACTCAACACCGAGAGTTGAAAATCCAGTGCGCGATAAAATCCTGCCGCGAAATTTTTACGTCCGTGCTAGGTACGTGGGGTTAGTTTCTAACGACATCGACACCAGCACCCAAGCTGTCACTTAGAATTTATCAATATGTTTCCGAGTACTACTAAATACATGCGCTACTATGTAAATGTACCATTTGCATGCTAATGAAATTGTTGTTGATACGTTTGGAAGAGCGACCATTTCTTGATTATCCTGATCTGTTACTAACGCTGCGCAAACTTTATTTGGTTAGGTAGTTGGGCCATAAAACCATTTAACGAATACAACGTCTGTCGGGTAGTTGGAAATAAAATACACACATCAAAAGTGTCTAGGGATCAACATATATTTTTGCAATAACTTTTCTCCTGATTGATATTAATTAAAATTTTCTTTAAGGATTCATCAAATAAAGTGTTTTCGTTTGTCACAGTAACGATAAACCAAGTCACCTTTGCATTAATAAAGAAATTTGCCATTTTCCTAATAAAGGGATTTTTGACATTTGAACCACTAACACAAAAGTTCGAAAAAAAGACTGAAATAACAGTTTTCTTTAAAATTTTATTGGGTAACTTAAACAATTAATAATCCGTGTTTCTACCGCGAACACTAACAACACAAGAACATCGGTTTGGCATACTCAAAATGAGTTCATCCAAATCACGCTGTGGAATGGCCGCCCATGTTCGTTGCAACAACAAAAAAAGGTCTTCTTGCGACTGGATACCCTCCATATTCGGCAGATCTCTTCTCTGTAGCATATCCCATGCATGCTCAATCGGGTTCAAGTCTGGCGACTGAGCAGGCCAGGGCAGGACATTGATGTTAGCTGCGGCGAGAGTCTGTCTTACAACTCTTGCGGTGTGCGGTCGTGCATTATCATGCATTAACTGAAATAAGGGACCGATTTGCACTTGTAGAGGAACGATGACGTCTGATACAATCGTCTCAGCATAAATTTGAGCGTTGAGGTTGCCTCTGATCCAAATCAACTCAGTTCTTCCGCCGATCCAAATACCCGCCCATACCATGATGGTTCCACCACTATAAGGATGGACTTCCTGGCAGGATTTTAATCGCTGTTGGCGTCCAGGGGTTCTCCAGTGTCGTATACGTCTTGTATCCGGTCTCATACCAAAACGAGACTCATCAGAAAAGCACACGAAACGCCATTGTTCTTCTGCCCAATTTCTGTGTTCAAGAGCCCATTGATATCGAATCCTACGATTGTGCATTGCTATAGGTGGTACCCGTAGCGGTCTTCGGGAATGAAGGTTCACTTCATGCAAGCGGTTTCTGACTGTTTGGTCGCTAATTAAGTTCCCTGAAGAGTGATGAAGCCTCACGGCTAACATCATGGCGGTTATTGTTGGAGCTCTTCGAGTTAAGATTTGAATGTATCGGTCTTGTCTCCGTGTGGTGCAGCGATACCGTCCTCCATGGCGCTCAGCCACGGTACCAGTGCTTCGGTAACGTGTCCAAAGTCGACTGATAACACTCTGACTTGTATTCAGAGCTAAAGCCACAGTACGTTGCCGGGAACCAGCTTCTATCATTCCCACGGCTCTGAGCATTTCTTCCCTGCTTAAATGACGTCGCCGCTCCATAATAACGTTGGTTTTAATCAGTAGTAGGGAAACAGTAGCACTAATAATGTCTTCAATGCGTTGTATGTTTTTATAGGGAAAATATTGACAGCTGATTTTCATCTTTTACTCGAATTTGATTCACAGTTCCTGATTCAAATTATGAAATGCACCAAAAAGGATCCATATAAATTTATAAAATCATAAATTTATTACAAAGCCACATCTCAATCTCAAGAAATCCGCATAAAAATGCTTGATCCCTAGACACTTTTGATGTGTGTAAGTTGGAATTTAATAGGTACGACTATTTTATTGTATTAATCAAGATAATTTACATAATATAAGCTAACATTTAAATTAATAATAATAGGTACAGTCAACAAAGAAGATAAGTATACAGGAGCGTCGGATATAGTTGAAGTTTACTAAGAAACCGATGGATGTTCTGGACTGAAATTTAATTTAATAAATGAGCTGTTTGTTTCCTATTAATAAAATTAAGTTTTATTTGAGAACTTCCATCGGTTTCTTAGTAAACTTCAACTATATCCGACGCTCCTGTAATACATATCTCCTTTGTTGACTGTACCTACATACATGAAAAAAAAAGTAAAAGAATCATAGGGTATCAAAAAATTCGTCCACATCGTTGTCAACAGGAAGATAAAATAACTCAGTATTTATAACAAAAACATGACATATACCCATGAGGGTGGTCTAAGTAATGAACCTCATTTGGTTCATGCAAAGCAAAACGTTTTAAGATCATCAATATTAAGGGGAAGCGCTAAGGTAGCCCGCGAAATTCAAATGTACTTACGTTTTTCTGCAATTTGCAGGTCAATTTCAGGTTGTAAGTTGATTAAAATATGATTCGCGACCGTAATAAAATATGGCTTTACGGAATTACAATCATTAGAATCAGCAATTTAACTCCCTGAGTTAGTACCTACTGGCTTCAAATGTCATGATTTCATAAAACAGTAATTTAATAGGGTAATATAAACTTAAAGAGTTATATGGATGAATTTAAGATTATAATTCTATAAATTAATATTTGTTACTGCCGCGCTGATTAGGAAAAATTGCAAAAGCAAACTTGAGAAAATTAAAAATTTCGCAAGCTACCCTGACGCTTTCAAGTCGCGACCTCGAAATCACTGGTACCTAGTCATGGCCAAAAAGCACGCTGTCTCACCTGGCTTCGTGTCCGACAGAGCTATTATCAGTGATGAGCAGTTAGACACTAGTCTACACGAACAACTTCAAGTTCTCACGCACAGAAACACCGTTCCGAACTGATAGACGCGTAAAAAAATCGAAAAGTGCTTCGGAACATCGAGTTTTATGAAAAAACCACTGCATAAATCAATTACAAATAAAGTTTATTGAACTCTTCGATAACTGAGCTTTGTCGGTTTGTTATTTATTACACTCAAAGTTACGTAAAAAATAGCAAGAAAAATGAATCTTTGTTGCCTCATCATAACTTTTGAATGGCTTTTTATTTTACTATTCTGTTTCCGTACATACAAAGTTAATAACAAGTCAAAACGATATCATGTTTAACTTTGGATGCATAATGTAAAACAGTGGAGTAATACTCTCCCGCAATTTGTATGGAAAAATATCGACTAGTAGCACCTTAAGGGGCTTACATGACCTAAAGCGCGGTCACTGTCGGACTACATAGAAAAGAAAGAGAAGCGCGATGACACAACGCTGATAATTTATTGCAAAATATGAAACAATTATATAATTACAAAAAATCGGTTGTTTGGACTAAAAAACTAAAACACTGGTATTTTAGTGTTGCTTGTAGAATAATCTGACAAAAAATCAGAATGATTGTATGTACATTAGTATGGTTTTTATTGTAAAAAGGAAGTTTTTAGAGGTATCTTTATGATTTTTTCTATCTTATCAATTTAGTTGTATTATGTTTTCAACATAATCTAATTTATCTACCTAGCATATATCCTGGAGAATATCATATACATATTTTTCTGATTTTGTTTACTGTAGTCGATCATATACTTTTATTGTTTCTAAAACTTGCGTTTTTTGTGTGTAGGTCCTGTAAGCCCCTTAAGCTGGAGTACATCCGAACCATTAAGCTCGGACATACTTGACCGACAAAACAACAACACTTTATGAACGAAGTGCGTTGTTATAATAATGGCCCCCACTTGCATTAGTTCGATCAACTCAATTAAAATTTTCTACCCTCCCTTGAATGGAGCGGTCTATTGAGCTAAATGTTCGCTCGTTTAGACTAACTCATGACTTTTAGATCAATACGCGCAGTTAGCCGGTTGCGGATTCCGTTGATATTGTCTGGAAATCCATTTCGGCCGCGACTAGGGTTACCATTTTGAAATTAGAAAAGACCAGCCCCTAATTGCGTAACAATCCCAATCTTAATCTGAATAATTTTTAAGGATATTGCCAATCGGCTGTCATTCGTGGATCTTTGACAGTCGTTACGGGTAGTCAGGAGCCCGAAAGTCTGATAACCAGTGAAACTCAAACTCAAAGCATTTATTTCAATTATATCATTTACAGGCACTTTTGAATTGTCAAGAAGTCGGTCAGTTAGAAAATGTGAAGCTAGTTGCCCATTCCAAAGCGTAGGTACCTATGGAGAAGAACGGGTAAGAAACTCCATGGACACTGTTTTAAATTATATTTTTACAAAAATATTAGTTACATCATTAATGTTGAATTTCAAATTATATGTGAGAACGACATAAAAAAGACGTACGCGTTAAAAGCGTCCAGAGTACAGCAAATAGTAAGAAAACAACAATCCAAAAATAAAATAATAATAAAAAATATGCCGAGGCAGCTATGTGATGACCAGCCCCAACTGACGGCGCCCGTTCTCGAACATGACGCATAGATCAGCACCATTCAGCTCAATCATTTTGAAGGGAGCTACATGTCTTACCAAGAGGTATCGTATTACCCAGTAACGGGGTTGTGGAGGTCAGATAGGCAGTCGCTCCATGTAAAATACTGGTATTCAGCTGCATCCGGTTAGACTGGAAGCCGACCCCAACATAGTTGGGAAAATGATAGGCAGATAATGATTGCCAATCTGTTGCTTCATAATTATGTTCGAAAAAAAATTCTGCTCAAGAAAAATAACGCAATGAATGTTGTTGATCTAACAAAATATCTAATTCGAAACACGCGTTTCTGTGACAATAAAACAATTTTTCTTTCCCTCTGAGAAATCCGGACAAATGACAAGGCCAGATAAAGTCCGAACGGGGGCCAAAAACCCGGACATGTCCGGACAAATCCATACTCCTGGCTACCCTAGGGTCGATCCAATATTTTCAGCTTTCAGCCGACTGATGTTTGCAAAGTGAGCTAGGTAGGTATGTGAATCGCTTGTTATTTCCAAAGATTAACATAAACCCCAAGGTTACGCTACCTTGGGGTTGAGGTATAAAGAATCAAATTATATGAGAAAACGTCGCTACGCTTCTCATAATAAGTGTTTAACTTTTTAGACCTTTGCATCCTGCTTATGCGTATGAAGTTTCATTAAAATCGGTTCATTCATTTCGAAAAACAAGGGCTTGAAAGTTTGTATGAAATGCCGTATGGCGTAAACGGTCTAATAATTAAGCGTAAATTGTTTACAATAACTGTGAAGGAAGCATTAGTGTACGTCGATATGTTGATAAAGCGTTACCCCTTAAATTATCTTCTCTTGTAAATAAAATCGTCTAGTAACTAAGGTACTTATAATTTGTTTGAGACGGGCCGAAAAGTGCAGTAACTTTCGAAACAAGTAAGGATTCAAGTTCTACACACTCTCATATGTAGACTAGCTTCCGCCCGCGGCTTTGCCCGCGAGGTATGTCGATAAAAACTATTCTTTGTCCTTCCTTGGGATGTAATCTATCTCTGCCAAATTTTATCGAAATCCGTTCAGTGGTTTAGGCGTGAAGAGGTAACAGACAGACAGACAGACAGAGTTGCTTTCGAATTTATAATACACTAGCTTCTGCCCGCGACTTCGTCCGCGTGAAATTTCTTGTACCCCCACCCCGTCGCGTCGCAACACTTCGTATTCGCTTACCGTTCACTCTGAGTTTTTTTCTTTTTGCTCGGCTCCTAAGGGTCATAGCGTGATGTTAAATAGCCTATAGCCTTCCTCGATAAATGGACTACCCAACACTAAAAGAATCATTCAAATCGGACCAGTAGTTCCAGAGATTAGCGCGTTCAAACAAACAAACAAACAAACAAACTCTGCAGCTTTATAATATTATAGTATAGATATATTAGTATGGATGTGACTTCCCAGTCACACACACACCTCTTTACAGTCCATACTAATATTTTAAATGCGAAAGTAACTCTGCCTGTCTGTATTGTCTGATACCTCTGAACCGATTACAATTTGGGTAGGACATTAGGATAATACCTCAATAGTGCACCTAGCTTCTGACGTTTCATAAGTGCCCATGTAGGTTTATGTGAAATAAAATATTTTGATTTTAATATTACTGGTAAACCTATAATATTGGCGACTGTGTAATACCGAGACTATAAATTTTGTTAAAATTGTTTTGGGAGAAAAAAAATAAAAACATAAAACTGAATAAAAATTAATAACACTGGTTACCGTGTTATTAATTTTTATTAATTTTAAGCTCAGAGGTTAAACCCAAAAAATAAAAACTGGAAAATATGCGCCTAAAGATCCTATATCAAACTATATTAATCAATAAAAAATATCTTGATCAGATACAAAAATATCTTGATCGCTTACAGAATTTATTTTATCTTTTTTCTAGGTGAAGGTCACGAAATATAAATTATTTTTTTTATAACAAAAATCATTTGAAATACACACGTGGGTTTTCTGCTCTTGCGTTTAAAATACATTTCTTAATCGATTTATGCGGTAAACAGCATAGGGAAATTTTTTGAGTGAAATCCAACACTGTGCAGTGGGATTAAATTCCGACCTAAACGCGAGCGAAGCCACGGGCAAAAGCTAGTCTGCAAAATAAAATTTCAACATGACAGTGTCAGTTACCATTTTGCCGGTCCATCGCCCCGCCACATACCTGTACAGTCACGAGCACTAATATGTCAACACTTGGCAACTTTCAATTGCGATTTTTTCGTGAAATGACGAACGCATCGTTGAAATACGACACTTTACATAAACCTATGGGTTCGAAAATACTATGTTCGTCATAACATAAAATTTAATTTGTCTTTGAATAAACCCAAGTGTATACATACTTATGCTCGTGACTGTACAATAATAACCCCCTTTTTCCCGGTCGACATTTACGTTCAAGTGATGTCCAACAGATTATTTAAAGCTGATAATGCCATTATTTTCCACCTCCCATATTAGCGTTGCTCATGTAAATATAATATAGAGCAGGTAAATACGGCGTACTATAAATAGAACGAATCAGCTCCTGTGAGTGGCGTATTAAAAAGGTCGCGGGTTGGAGCGGGCGACAATTAGGTATAATTGTTCGGGTTGCCGAGCCACGTTAACCTCATCAACCATTTGACTCGGACATAAATCACAATTCACAATTGAACTCGCTACTGTGACCTGTTCACCTAAGTTCATACCGCTATGTACCTACATCACTATGTGGTTTTGTTTTGTGGTTTTCCGAGATTTTAATAATTATTGATTAATATGTGATGAATCGGAGTTTTCCTTTGTTGAATATAATAATTATTTTTGTGCCATAATGATAATAGGTAAAGCCATATAGATAATGTCAACATGTCACACAAAAGTTTTTATCTTGTAGGTTGGTACGACGCAAGACGATAAAAAGAAATTCCGGTTATCGCCTGGTTTAAATTTTGCGATAGAATGCGATGATATTGAATGATTATTTTTCTATAAATAGTTGAATTGATAAAGGCTTCCGCGTTTTCTGAGATTCTCATTTCGAGTAACGTTACTCAATATCGTTTATTTAGACTGGTTATGTAAAACTCGGGAAATCTACACATTAAGCTAATCTACACGTTAACTAGCATAAGCTGACTTCTGATTGTACGAAAAACCTATACAATGCGAGGTCAGCTAAAACTGGAACTGTATAGGTTGATGTGTCGCCGTGTGTACAGTCCATTCAGTTATTTTACCTCTGATTTTGCATCACTGTCCAAATCGCAGAGATCTTTATGCTCCTTGTGATAAGGTTGATGTTGGCTTGCTGCCACTGACAAGTCTGTCAAAATCACAATGAACTTTATTCTCGTTATTAAAAGGTTGGTTTTGGGTTGCTGCAGTCAGAGCTAAAAAAAAATGGTTGCCTGTAAAGTCGGTTTTACGGGCGAAGATTTTACGTGACAACGTCTTTTTCTCGGTAGAATAGTTGAGTGGGAGAGAGACGCAAGGCATTCGGCGGGCCTCTCTCTCGTTCGGTGACTCATCGTAACGTTACCGAGCGTTACACTTTTTCATAAGTGACTCCCAGCCGCAACCTAATTTAAGACGTTGTCACGTCAAAAAACTGTGAAAGGACTGATCCTACTGGTACAATTATGTATTTCTTGTAGGTTGAGAGACCTTACTCGTTACTCCGTTAATTGCGTAAACCTGTATTTCCTGAGGGTAGCAAATGCCACCAATGAAGCGTTTAATAAGTACATCAAGATGTTGCTCTTTTAGTAAGCGATTGAGATCGTGTAAGGGATTTAAGTTGCTACGTTTTGTCCTAGAAAGGTATTGAAGTAAATTCATCTATTTAGCTTACACATTGTTCTTAAATATACATACAAGTAGCATGGCAGGAAATTTTCATTAACAGAAGTATTAGGGCTGATTTTTCAATAATCTGATTACTTTATTCGAATAATTTTGAAATTTTGACAGTTGTTTCATACAAAACTGTCAAACGTCAATTTTATTCCTCGAATAAAGGTTTTTTGGCGATGGAAAAATCAGCCCTTGGACAGATTAAACAGCAAATAACAACTAAAGGCCGACCGCTTAACTGAGACGTTGCCTGAGGTAGCAGCGCGGTGCGGGAGGGGTGTGGTGACGTGATGCGAGAGCTCGGTGATTCGTCGACTTGTGACAACTATCACCCCTCCCGCACCGCGCAGCTACCTTTTTTTTTTTTTTTTTTTACGTGGAGAAATGCTCATGCATTCTGCACTACCACGGGGAGATAGTGCAGTTATGTGGGACTCTAACCCACTAAAACTCCACTCCACGGTGTCCTCCTCTGCCGCTTATGGCGGGAACACGGGCACGCGTTAGCACTCATCCGTGAACCCGCCGCGGCTGTCCGTCACCGGACCCTCCTCCGGGGAGTACTCCCCATCACCGGCGCACCAGAACACATAGCACGCCGTGACCACCCCAGGGACCAAACCAGCACATGGGCGCCAGACGACCCCGTCTCTGCCACCCTTGGTCCCCCTGCGACGGGTCAGGTCATTGGCCCCGCCGCCTGCCAATTTTCGGCCGCAGAGGATAGGGAGAGTGGCCACCGTCATACCAACACTCCTCTTCCCCTGCGGCCCCACCGCGTCCGCCATCAACGGTGGCGACCCCGTCAAGGCCGCGGAAGGTAGGGAGAGCGGCGCACCGTAATACCGGCACTCCTCTCCCGCCGCGGCCTCCAACCCTCAGCCGCGATGCCTCCGGTACGACATCGCGGCCCGCCTCAGTTGCGATGTCGCCCAAGCGGCACCGCAACCTACATGTTGGCCGCTACGTCGTCGGCTTGTCGGCAAAAGCCCTGACGAGCGGCCCCTCCTCGGGTTCCTCTTCGCTTCACCGTGGGTGTCCAAGCCACGGCTACTGAGCCCCCCCGCCTCGACAATGCGGGAACCCACCGGGGGGGACCGCGCAGCTACCTCAGGCAACGTCTCAGTTAAGCGGTCGGCCTATAACTGCAATTATATGGGTTCTCACACCAGCCGGGTTCTGTAAAAATTACACCGTCAAGAAGTAGGTGAAGTGAGTTTAACCTTTTGACAGCCACTTCAAAAAAAAACAAAAATTTACCTACAAAAGTCTGTAATGTAGCCGTGAGTCTGACCGTGGCGTGCTGGGCACATTTTGGTAACCAAGTCAATTAGTGTCAAATTGTCAATCCCTAGCATCAAGTGGAATGACAGCAGACTACAAGCTCGCTTCACCCAAGTTATCCCGGCGAGATTTTTACAGAATATACCGGCTGCTCCATTTGGTTGCGTAGTAGAGGGAAAAAATAAATGTGTGTCATATGCATAACATAATATTAACTCATTCATAAGTCATGATTGGAATCCAAAGTTTACGTGACAATTAAAAATCAGGACACGTATCTACCTAAAGTTCTTGAAAGGGCAAAATACCCACAGGAAATTTGCACAACAACGGATGACATTAGTCGGTCAAGGCTAGCGGTGATAACGAAATATTTGTTTACAGTACGGACGGCAAGCCGCATCTGTCGGCCAATCAGCTGGTGGACTTTCTAAACGAGATCCAGCGGGACCCCAGGCTGAACGAGATTTTGCATCCCTACGCCGATCTGCAACGCGCCAAGGATCTTATCAAAACCTATGAACACAACAAGTACCATCAGCAAAGATCGCAGCTTACCTTTGATGGATTTTTAAGGTTTGTACTCATATTTAGCTTTACTTTGTGTAAATTATTTCATCACCACTGCTCTCAAAACGGTGAAGGAAAACATCATGCGGAAACCGGAAAGTCCTAGAACCAAAAATTCGAAGACAAGTGACATTTATCAACATGCACTGGGCCCGCGTGGTGGTTCACGGCCCCTCTCTCATCAAGAGGAACCCTGTGTCCCAGCAGTGGGAACATTATAGGCTGATATTATTATACATACTTCTTATATTTTAGGTATTAAAATCAAAAGTAATTTATTTAAATTACGCTGAGAATCAGCACTTTTCGAACGTCAAAATTACAAAAGACAGTCCTCCAAAACGCTCGCCCTTCACCACTTCGTAGTGCTTTCGCTGGGAAGAAGAAGTGGCGCAACAAACTCCCCAGCAGCACAGCTGTCTGTTCAGTTAGAAAACACTTGATTGTATACAATACTCGGTTACCTACGTAAAGTAATGAACATTACAAGATACAGAACATTAAATGAAATTACTCAAGCAAAAAATAATATTAAATTATGTTTTACAATCAATCAATCAATCAACTCAGCCTATCGCAGTCCACTGCTGGACATAGGCCTCTCCCAGACTGCGCCACAGCACCCTGTCCTCCGCCTTCCGCATCCAGTCTACCCCAGCCACCACCACCAACACCAGCTTGGTCCTAATTCGCATAAAGTAACCTTAGTATAATCAGCCTATAATGTTCCCACTGCTGGGACACAAATCTCCTCTCTGTAACAGGGAGTGGGCCATAAACCACCCGCGGGCCCAGTTTAGTACCCTAATTGCGTAACACATTATCAATCTGAAACTGAATAATTTTTAAAGAAATTGCTAAACCATTGCTACTTAAGGTTTGAAAAAGGTGGCTGCTCAACAACGTAAACAGCACAATGTATGTTGTTGAACTGTCAAAATGAAACCCATTGCTACTTGGTGGATAACAACTAACCTTAATACCTTTGAATAATTAGGTTTTAATACAAAATATTCGTTATATGATGAATCACTTTACAACATAAAACGGTTAAACTAAAAAGATTTGTTATTTTTATTACTACGGAGGTTTATAATAAAATAGTGTTTACTAAACTCTCCACCAGACAGTGATATAATAAAAATGTACTCTTTTTACTTGTGTCTAAACATTTTTTAACGATGGTTAATTTGCGTAATAAACTTTCACGTTGCTAAAATGTAATAAAAAACTTAATTCTATTAGAACGTTGTATTGAGCTTGATTTATTTTAAATCTATCTGTCCTATAGTTGTGTTGACACACAAACGCAAACCCGGAACATTTTTCTGTAGGCCATTCAAATATTTGCGCTGAAGTCACTCAGCTACTTCACTAGAGTTCTAAGGCCCATAGCATAATCAGCCTATAATGTTCCCACTGCTGGGACACAGGCCTCCTCTCGGCGAGGAGTGGGCCGTAATCCAGTGCTAGATGTCACATGTCTTCGAATCTTTGGTTCTAGGACATACCGGTTTCCTCACAATGTTTTCTTTCACAGTTTTGAGAGCCCCACTTGCACCAAAATCACTAAATGCGTTTAGCCCTAAACGTAATTAAAACATCGTTCTGCTTCTGCCAATCGTTTCAAGATGATAGAGACAAAACGATGTTTTAAATTCTTTTAACATTAAACATTTCTAGTGATTTGTGGTGCAAGTGGGCCTGAATGTCTCTTGTGTTACAGATTTATCATGTCGGAGGACAACCCGATAGTGGCGCCAAGTAAGATGGACCTCTGCGACGATATGGAGCAGCCTTTGGCGCATTACTTTATCAACAGCTCGCATAATACCTACCTGACGGGTCACCAGATCACGGGGAAGTCCAGCGTTGAGATATACCGACAGAGTCTGCTAGCTGGATGCAGGTCAGTTTAACTATATAGGGTGACTGGTAATTAGTGACCGATTACTATGGGACCAAACCTGAAATCGCGAAAAAAAAATCAGCTGCTCCCTACATTTTGACAGGTTAAGCGAACATAAATGTAGGGAACAACTGATTTTTTTTTCGCGATTTCAGGTTTGGTCCCATAGTAAAAGTTGTTCATAATGATGAGTAAAATCACGTGTTTAAATATCGGTCACTAATTACCAGTCACCCTATATATTATCATCGCCTATTAGGCCAGTTTAACTATATTATTATACCTTTGAACCAGGGTTACCATGCATTTGCGTCATGTTTTACCGCAAATAAACGTATTTACTTTCTTTCTTCCATTCAATATTTGACATTAAGGCCGCATTTCGAATTAGCTATAATCGCTCACAGCGATCACATCATCTCACATGCGTTCCGATTTAGATATTACGATTATGACAGCTGAGAGCTGTCAACAATTCGGAACGCTCGTGAACACGCTCACAGTGCTTACTCAATGTAAAAACGATATTATTACTGTATTTCTTTGTATAAACACCACATTTCTGCTACAGTTCTTCTTCTTTGGTTAGGTGGCGACTGTCAGCCAGAAGCACAATTTCGAAAATGTCACGTTAGTTTAATTTAAAGATGATGCAACTCAAAACAAAACACACACTGACACATCCTCACACACACACTGTCATTTTTGACAGCGCTCACGGTTATATTACTATAAGACATGGTTGGCGTTATCGCAAGATGGCGCATGTCAAGACGTCATCTATGACGATTCACGGGACATCGTTATCGCGCGCATGCTAATTCGGTACGGGTTTAAGCACGCTCAAATCGATTATTTCCCAACTCGGAACGCAGGGTAAGTGAAGTGTTAAACGATTTGGAACCTTGTGCAATGCAACTATTACTCTGAATTTGGGACTGTCCTGCAAATGATTATGGTACGGACCCAATACGCCAGAATCCGTAGTGTACCCCCAAACATCCTCAACCAACCAATAGCCATTCGTGACGTAATTCAAACCCTGCTATATCTTATATTATTATCTAACAGAAATGAGTGTGCCGTGTATAGGAAGCCGGAATCATAGGCGCGACGAATGCGGTTAGTGATAGCATTCATGTCTAGTTCAAGAGCGTTGGAGCAAGCCACCAAACTTGACCTTGTGTTTAAAGGTGTGGAGAGGGGTTTTGTCCCTTTCTGCGATGACTCAAACTACTGACCTTGAGTCGACTTGCTCTATTGACAATTTGAGACCCGAATATTGTTGTGCAACAACGCTTTGTACTAATTGTGCTTCGACCTTTCGAAAAATAATGATTGAATGTTATGCCTCTAAAATGTTTAGCTCATAAACCCTTCTATTATGTTAAACGACCAAAGAAACAATACGGGCGCGCAACTCGTACATTCCGAAATACACATTCTTTGCAGCTTTCTGCTCAAGCTATTTGTACGAGTTAACAAAAATATCCGCATTTTCTGCATTGTTTAAAAAGTTTTATTGAACAGTCTGCGAAAATTCCATTGTCATATTAAACTAGGAAATTCCATTAAGTAAAAAAAAACTTGTTATTAAAAAAAAAACGGATGTAAGCCTTATCGAATTGTTCTTGGATAATGCCGCATGCCGCCCGAACTGGTTGAGCGCTAATTACTGCGCTATCGATATTAATTTGTTTATAAAAATCTTTGCCTAATGTTTCCAATGCGTTTTTAATAATAAATCCAATTAGTGCGGTATCGAACGTTTAGTTATCGATATTATCGGTGTGAATCGACCTTAATTATCGTGTTAGCTTGTGAAAATATATGTAAATATTTGGGAAACATACTTTATTGTGCGCCTCACAGGTGTTCCTTAATTTTCACTCGGTTTAATGTTCATTCCATGCTTGTCTATTTGTTTACCTATTTAACCTACTTAAACCGCCATTTACAGGCAATTTTGAACTGTCAAGAATTCAGTCAGTTTGAAATATGAAGCTAGTTCTCCATTCCAAACCGTAGTAGATACCTATGGAGAAGAACGGGCAAGAAACTCCATGAACAGTCATTTAAATTATATTTATTTTAGTACATGGAGGACTTAAAGCTAATAAAAACAAACACAAAAGGAAACCATAGTCACCCGAAAGCCAAAATCAAACAAAGTCTCACATAAAGACTTATAATAATAATTTATGGTTTGAGCACAAAAACAAAAAACACATCGCCTAAATTAAAGTAAGAAGCACTATAAATACAGTTTGCAATTATATGACTAAAATAATAGAGAAAATAATAAAAACAAATAATATAACCTACCTATTGTTACACCTATTAGATAAATTGTGTATCGGAATTTGAAATTTTATGACATAATGGCTGTGCACTTATATGAGTAAGCGATTTATTTTTAAAGAGTCGAGTAATAAATAAAATATCAGATGTTGTAGTAAAACGTTTTCGTTTACGTTGTCTGTAGGCCGCGCTTAAAAAGTTTAAATTGAAGCACTCTTGTTTTCAGTTTCATAACTAAACAGAAACCATTTTTTCGGATAACTCAACTTGCCTAAACGTAAAAGCGTGTTTCGTCCGTCTTGGTTATTACTTTCAGTCTGATATCTACTTAATAAAACCTTAAATTCAGTCATTCTTTTACTCAGTACAGATAACGCACAGCCTAATCCGTTTTTTCTAGAAGCATGAAATGTTACACTAGAGTTCCTTTTATAATGAAGGTTAGCTTAAGGGGCTTACAGGACCTAAACTCAAAAAACGCAAGTTTTAGAAACAGTTAAAGTATATGATCGACTACAGTAAACAAAATCAGAAAAATATATGATATTCGTCAGGATATATGCTAGGTAGATAGTGTGTTATAAAACAAAATACAACTAATTTGATACGATAGAAATAAATCATGAAAATTCCTCTAAAAACTTTCTTCATTCTGAGTTTTGTCAGATTATTCTACAAGCAACATTCTAAAACACTAGTCTTTTAATTTTTTCGTCCAACCAATAGATTTTTTGTAATGAAATAATTGCTTCATATTTTGCAATAAATTACCAGTGTTGTGTCATCGCGCTTCTCTTTATTTTCTATGCAGTCCGACAGTGACCGCGCTTTAGGTCATGTCAGCCCCTTAAACGAAGGATTTTTGAATACCTACAAAGGTTGAATATGTTTGTTTGCATGAAATATCGTCATTTTTGGCGATGAAAAATACCATCGCGCGTAACTTGTACTGACATAATAAAAAATAGTAGTCAGTGGAGATACACCATCGATAATTGAATACAATATACAACCTATAAACTTTTAATCAATAGGTTTACAGACAATAAAAACAGATTAATCTAATCTATCTCCTCTTCCACACAGATGCGTAGAGCTAGATTTCTGGAACGGCCGTACGGACGAGCCGGTAATCGTGCACGGGTATACTTTCGTGCCAGAGATTAGCGCCAAGGAGGTGCTGGAAGCGATAGCAGAGAGCGCCTTCAAGACGTCTGACTACCCCGTTATACTGAGCTTCGAGAACCATTGCAATCCGCGACAGCAAGCCAAGATTGCCAACTATTGTAGAGAAATATTCGGAGACATGCTGCTTGATAAACCGCTTGATTCCCATCAATTGGAACCGGGTAAGTTGTATAAAGAATTAAATGGATATATCTACCTTGTACTTACTCCGAGAGGATCAATAAACATAAGAACTGCACAAAGGACGGTCTTATCGCTAAAAGCAATCATAATGAACTTCTTTTCGTCTTTCTTCATCTCATCTTCTGTCTCATGTTAGTACGGAGATCAGGAGTAAGGAGTCCTTATAGACAGCTATAATGCCGTATATACGATAGAAATCGTGAAGACCATAACCATAGTCGCCAAGATTAGATGACGGGTTGGTGTTCGCATTCAGTAAGTTTTAACTAGGGAACATGACCCCGTTGACAAAATCTCTTAAATATCTGGTACAAGTTAAAAATACACTATTATCCTCTATTCTAAAGACTTCCTAGTTCCTCGCTAGACGGCCTTTAGGCACCTTTTTGGTAAAATCGAAATTATTTCAGTGTCTCGTAAGAAAATAACTAACAGTTTCTAAAACTCCAAACTATCCCCGAATATTGTAAAACTAGTACGATTACTAGAAGCACGGCAGGTGAGGTAGGTCATCACAAGGTAAACCATCTCCTTTTACCTCCGATACTAAAGATGCTGTTTAAGATTAGATAAATTGTTTGCGTTCAATGCCTATTAATCTTTCAACCGATCATCCAAACATCAGGAGTGCATGAAACTTTATTGAACGCTTATACGCCAGATGATTTTCATTTGATTTTATGAAAGGAAATGACGTACAACATATCAGTCGACAGGCTCTTGTCAACGCAGGATTGAGTACAGATTAATTCTGAAGCATATTGGAAGTTTTATCTAGCGTATCAATGACGCAATGGCTTAATTGTCAGCGCTATTTCGGTGCTTATTAATAATTCTAATTATTATTATAAATATTGTGATCAGCTAGTCGGGCCCATTGACGTAAGGCGATTAGGGTTCGATACTTTGAAGTCGGTACACCTGCAGTATTTACGTTGGCCTGGGACCAAGCGTGTGCCGTTATGACGTGTAAACATGATGAGACAGTTTGTTTTCCCTACTCACGCATTCGTGTACGGGTTCAAACGTCCACGTTGTATGTTGTTTTAATCGGTCCTTGACTTTTAAGGCATGTTTACGTTTTGTTAGGTCGGACTGCTAAGCGAGACAGACACGCGTATTTTCGTAGTCGTTTATAGAGTCTGGTGTGAAAAGATGTTAAAAGATGTTTGGATTTGGCTTTACGTGACGCGAGACAAAGCGGACGTGTGTTTTGTATTGATTGTAATGAAATAAACAATTACGCCAAATAAATATAATTATTTGCGCCGTCAGTATAATAGTAAAGTGTGTCGCGTGTGACTTGACGTTTAACCGACTTTTCATGTGCAAGATGATCTCTTTTTTATAAACAATCAATAAAGTGTTTCTGGTATTATGTCTAACCCAGTATCAAGCCCATTTGGTCGTAGCCAATTACTACCGAGAAGTCCCCCACCGACGCCCACCGAACCATTACCCCCGAGCGACCCAAATCCACCAGCACCCGCGGAGAATGAATTGCCGTGTGAAGTCATCAGTACGCCGGAGATCCAGAAGTGGTTAGGATCTATTGATGCCCTATTAAACGAAGTTTGCAGTATTGTTGGTGAAGGAAAAATGAATTCGGACCAGAAGCTTCGTGTCTCCACTCTTTGCAGGAGGGTCTCAAGTGGGACTTCTCAGATGGCCATATTATACCAATCGCTGAAGCAGAAAACGATTCTGGCCCATACCACAATCCAGCACCTTCAGGTTCACCAGAACGTTTTGGACTCATTACAGCAATTCAAAGAGGTTGTAGAAACTAAGTTGAGCCCCTCGGAAAATTCTTCGTATGCTAGCATGGTGAAGAAAGGATCCGATAACTTCGTCCGTCCTGCAAACTTGAGATCAGTCGCCATCTATCCCAACGATAAGACCCAAACAAGTGACGACACCAAGTCACTTGTCCAAAAGATAATCTCCCCCGAACAACTTAAGCTTCATGTCCGTGGCCTGAAAAAAGTGAAAAATGGGGGCGTTCTGATTAGCACCGAAAACAAAGGCGATATTGACAAACTTAAGAAATCGGAAAAATTAGTATCATCAGGCCTTACAATAGAAGAACCGACTAAACGCCGGCCGAGGGTCGCTGTCATTGGTGTCCCCGTAACTCTTACCGAGAAGGAGGTATTGGACTGTATTTACGAGCAAAACCTCTCAGACAAGTTGCCGAATATAACCCGTGAGTCCTTCCTTGAAAGTATCAAATTGAGCCATAAATCGGGTAAGAAAGACCTTCCTACGTGTAACTACATTTTGGAACTACCCGCTAGCATACGTAAAATTATAATAAACCAAAGCCGAATTTTTATTAATTGGACGTCATGCCCTGTGAGAGATTTCACGATCGTCACCAGGTGCTACAATTGCCAGCAGTTTGGACACGCAGCCAAGTTTTGCCGAGAAACTAGTCCTACTTGCAACCACTGTGGAGAGTCTGGACACTCCTTCAAGGAATGCAGCAGCAAATCTTCTCCGCCTCAATGTGCGACATGCAAACGCTTTAAGAGGAAATGTGACCATCAAACTGGAGATATTAGTTGCCCGGCACGCAAATATGCAGAGATGAACTATATTAACTCAATAGACTATGAAGGCGCCTAAGAGCGCTACCGAATATTTATTTAGTAAGCACATAAACAGGTAGTTAATCTTCTATTTGTATTTCCACTTAGTTTATAACGATCATGACAAATCAGCTAATTTGTGATTTGGATAGTTTTTCTGTATCAGAATCTAAAATTTGTAATGTTGAGGACTGTAAACATCTCGTCCCTTCTGGTGACAAAACGTTAACTCTGCTTACACAGAATATTCGCAGCATAAATCGAAACATGACCGGGTTTGAAGTGCTATTACAGAACCTTGACTTATGCTGTGATGTTATTGTCCTGACAGAATGTTGGTTGTCAAAACAGACAGTCAACTTACCATCTCTTGACGGTTATTATTCATACAAAACTGAGAGAAACATTAACCAAAACGATGGATTAGTAGTTTATATAAAAAATAATCTACGTACAATTAAAGAAGAACCGGTATCCCAAGACAGTAATTGCTTAATAATTAAACTTTTTCCCGATACAGTAGTCATGGCTATTTATAGGCCTCCTTCTCAAAATATGGACAGATTTTTAGAATCACTTGACACAAACTTAAAAAACATTTCATCTTTTAAAAACATAATACTTGTGGGCGATATTAACATTAACATTGCTTCCGGGAAAACCGATACCCATGTACATAATTATCTGAATATTTGCTCATTTCATGGACTATTACCAGCTCACCATCACCCCACGCATCGGAGCGGCTCATGTTTAGACCATATCATTCTAAAATCGAACAATCCATCCATAACATTGGTTACTAATTCTTCGCTTACCGATCATCAAGCTGTTTTACTAACATTACAAATAAGTACACCTAGAATAAATTGCATGCGTAGCTACACTAAAGTGAATATGACGAACCTCGAAAATGACATACGCGGTATTAATTTTGACCCTGTTTATAATTCAAACGATGCAAATATTTCTTTAAAGTATTTCATAAGTTCGCTACAATTTGCAATACGGAAAAACACATTTACCAAAACATTGCCCAGAAAGTATAGTTGTATTAAACCCTGGATTACACCCGGCCTCGTTCGTTGTATAAGACATAGAGACAATCTTCACTTAAAATTGAAACAGGCACCTGGTAACGACATACTTTCTGTTACTTATAAAAGGTATCGTAATTTCTGTAATAATCTTTTGAAAAAACTCAAAAATCAGTACGATAAAAATGAATTACAGAAGGCGGGGAAAAATAGTAAACTTGTTTGGAAATTTATAAAAACTAACACATTTAGATCAAAAAATCCCGAACCTCCGCTTGATTTATTATGTACAGAGATAAATCCCTCAGATGCAGTGAATAAAGTAAACAATTTTTTTGCTAATGTTGGAAAAAACTTGGCTGAAAAATCTTTACATTCTATCAATTTTTCCCCTCAAAACTCTACTACGGCATCCTGTACAGTAAATTCTTTTGTTTTATTAGATACCGACGTTAACGAAGTAGTAAGATTAATAGACGGTTTAAAGAATGCATGTGCTACTGGGTGGGATAACATACCTAATCATATACTTAAAAGATTTAGATATCTACTTGCCCCTCCATTAACCCACATATTTCAGCTATGTTTATCTCAAGGAATATTCCCCAAATTGCTAAAAAAAGCTGTGGTCACACCTGTATTCAAGTCTGGAGACAAAAACTGTGTGAATAACTACAGACCCATTTCAGTGCTAACAGGCCTCTCAAAAATTTTGGAAAAAATTATTAACAGTAGATTGATAAAATATTTGGAAGATAACAGACTACTTTCAGATAATCAATTTGGTTTCAGGCCCAAAAGATCAACTAGCCAAGCAGTACACAAATTAACTCATTATATTACTACCGATCTAGATTATGGTATGCACACAATTGGGATCTTTCTGGACCTTGCCAAGGCCTTCGACACTATTTCATGTACTTTACTTTTGCACAAGCTTGAAAGACTTGGGATAAGAGGAACACAACATCTACTATTTGCGGATTATCTCAGCGAACGTCACCAATGCGTAAAAATAGGTCAGTGTACAAGTTCTGAACTTAAAAATAGTTGTTTTGGAATTCCACAAGGCAGCATTTTGGGCCCCACATTATTTTTAATCTACATAAATGAACTGTGCAGCCTGCCACTCCAAAATGGAGTCATAATGTCTTATGCGGATGACACTGCCCTATTGTTCTCAGCTAAATCAAGATCTGAAGTCTATGAATATGCTCAAAATGGTTTTAACATTGTCTCTAATTGGCTCCATAATAATCTCCTAACATTAAATGCAGATAAAACAAAATACATTTTATTTACAATGAGAAATACTAACATACCGCTTACTAATCTGAACATTTACGCACACAATTGTAGCACGTACGCTGCCGCTGACACTGCATGTTCTTGCCCCACTTTGGCTAAGGCCGACCATTTGAAATACCTAGGTGTCACTATTGACTCCAATCTAAATTTCCGTAAACATATCGATTTACTTTGTGCCAGAGTGCGGAAATTAATATATGTTTTTAAGAACCTACGGAACATAGCCGACTATAAATTAATTAAACAGGTTTATTTAGCTTTGTGTCAATCCATACTTACCTATTGCATAACTTCCTGGGGGGGTGCTGCAAAAACAATTTTACTCCCTCTAGAGCGCGCCCAAAGAGCAATTCTAAAAGTTGCTACCTTTCGCCCTTTTAGATTTCCTACCCACCAACTCTACATAGCATGTAATGTACTAACAGTAAGGCAATTATTTATTCTAAGCATAGTACAACACCAGCACTCTGCACTTCCTTTTGACCCAGTACCTTCCGACAAGAGAAGGAAAGACTTGGTTTGCATAAAGCCCCAAACCAGACATGCGTTTGCTAATCGTTTTTATGTGTTCTTAGGACCTTTTCTGTATAATAGACTTAACAAGTTACTCAGCTTCTATAGTGTAAGCTATAAAAAATGTAGCACAATGTTATCAGAATACTTAGCGTTACTCAATTACACAGACACAGAAAAACTTCTAGAAATTTTGTCATGATCATAATTTGATTCCCTTGTAAGTATTTACTTTTGTATGTTTACATAGACTTAGTATTAGGTAATAATGTACCAATGTGCTTTTTCTCAGAATTGTTAACTAATTCTTTTTTATATCAGTTTTATTTAAAAATTAACGCTCCAATTTAATTGAAATGTAAAGTGATGACCTGAAACACAGGTTTGAATAAACCTAGTTCGGGCGGGTCGCTACCTAACACTCTAATTCCGTACCATCACTACTTGCACCTGTTTAAAAAAAATATATTTTAGTTTTAGTTTATTTTTAGGCACTATAATTGTATGGAAAATTTTCTACTCTTGGATTAATGTACACCTTTTGTAAACGTTTTTATTAAATAAATTATTATTAAAAAAAAAAAAAAAAAAAAAAAAAAAAAAAAAAAAAAAAAAAAATCATTGGTCGATAAATGTGTCTCCGGTAGATAGTGATTTAGAATTTTATTATCACTGACTGTAGTTTTTTTTTCCCTTTTCACTTTCTTTGTCTGAACAAGGATTTGTATTTGTGATTTTAACACCAATATGTGCCAAGAGTGAAACGTTTCAAAACAAAAGCAAAGCGCTACTGATCTACTTCTATAAAAATGTATTTGAAAAGATAACATCCCTCAAGTTTTATGATCGCCGTAGTCTCAGTTCAATCCGACTAATATTATAAATGTGAAAGTTTGTGAAGATGTTTGGATGTTTGTTACTCAATCACGCGTAAACCGTTGAACAGATTAGGATGAAAATTGGCACATAGATAGACCATTTCCTAGATTAATACATAGGATACTTTTTATCCCGATATTCCCACGGGATCGAAACTTACGCGGGTGAAACCGCGGGGCGCTGCTAGTACATAATATAAATGTTTGCCCTATATTACCCAGTCACACTAAGAAAACATTGACGATAGACTGATTTATTTATATCCAAGCTTCGTTTAATCGTTTTTTAGAATTATTATATTGGAGGCTTCGATGACCGGATTGCGACGTTAAAAAAATGTCATTCCACGTTCAGCAGGGTAATTGCGTAACACACTATCAGTAGCAATGGGTTTCATTTTGACAGTTCAACAACATTCATTGCGTTATTTACGTTGTTCAGCAGACACATTTTTCGAACATATGGAGCAATGGATTAGCAATAAGCTTCATAATGATTCAAATTGAGAGTAATAGTGTGTTACACAATTTTTTTTTTTTCTGGGTCTGGCTGTTTGTGTATGTGAGTTTAAATGTTTGTAAACGCACCCACGATACAGGAGAAATTCCTAGTGTGGGGCAACGTTTTAAAAAAAAAAAAAAATAGGGTGCTGATGTGCTTTTGTTTGTGACATCAAGGAGGGGAGTTACCGCCGCCATCCATGCTGCGCAACAAGATCATAATCAAGAACAAGAAGAAACATCATCACCATCACAAGAAAGATGACTCCATTGCTTCTGAGGAGAGCGAACCTCGACCAGAAGTACCGCAGGGCAACGGAGATGTTTCCACCGCCACGGTAAGCTCAACTGTATTCTATGTAAGACTACCTTTTGCCATGCATTTCTCCAGGATGAGAAGTATATGCCCATGTCATTCTCCGAACCATAAACTAAAGAGTATTCTGTCTATCTATGCAAAAAATCACGTCGATACGGATTTCAGTTGCTACGTGAAAGAAGGACAAACCAACAAACACACTTTCGCCTTTATGGTAATAATTATGGTAATACCGGTACATAGGGTTACCTATTTCGAAATTTAAAAAGTTGCGGCGAAAAGCCGGACATTTGCGAAAATTCGAGTTAGGTAATTTTTGTTTTTCATGTTTCTTTCTTTAGTACATCTGTTTTACTTTCTAAAAACACCCCTATATGTTGAAAAGTCCGAATAATTAGCAAGGCCGGGCAAAGTTCGGACGGTGGTCGAAAAGCTGGATATGTCCGGGAGGATGGTAGGTAACCCTACCTGGCAATCTATTAACAAGTAACAAACAAGAAAGTTTGCTTACAAAGCTTTTCAGTTCTGTAATCTTAATGATAAAATTGCGTTTTCCTTTACATTTTATAACGATATAATGTCACATCCTTTTCTAATCCATTATTAAAACGTAATTGCTATCAACATAAAAAGATCGCGTTATTTACTTAGCGTAAGCCAGATTTTGGCTGCGTATCAAATATATTTTAAAAGTGAAAATCGTTTGCGTACTTTAAGATTAGAATAGTAGGTGCAGTATTTAGTTGATTTTTCCTAACGATTTATTGAACTCATTAATGATATTTATGGTATAATCATAAAACATTTCCGTCCGTATCCTATTTAGTCGTTCGATTTATGAATTAGGGATCAATGAAATAATTATGAATGGTTTCTTTCCTGGCATTCCGATCTACATAGGTAAAAACTAAAATAATGTAAGTAGGTATATGAGCGATTTCTCAATGTCGTTAAAGAGCGTCAGAAAACTAAAATTATCACCTGTCTCTTCGCTACTAAATTCTTTCGTGGATTGACGTAAAAAAAATATGTGAATGTGCATTATAGGTACCATAAGACATCTTGTACAGGGTTAAATTAAAATAGCTAGCAAAACTTTATGGACGTGATGGGTAGGCGATATCTAAACACAATAAAACATAAGAAATCTTTTTTTCTCAACTCATTCAACGTGGCTAAATAATACGAGGCATGCCTTTTAAGTTTTGTCGTTTGAAGAAAAAAACACAACTAGAACCTTATTGTACTTTTTATTGTTTTTCAAAGTATTCACCACGTAGCTTAATACACTTTTCCATTCGCTCAAACCAGTTATTATAACATTTATTCCACTCTAAAGTGGGGGTGTTCAAAATGGCTGACTTGAAAGCGTCGACTGCTTCTTCACCGGACTGGAACCTTTGACCACGAAGACTTTTCTTAATTTTAGGAAATGTAAAGAAATCGTTAGGGCTTAGGTCAGGACTGTATGGAGGATGGTCAAGAATTTCTACTTTTTCCTGCTTCAAATACTCAATCGTTTGACGAGCGCTGTGTGAGCTTGCGTTGTCGTGGTGCAGGATGATGCGTCGCTTTGAGTTAGATTTTCGAAGTTCGGCGATGACTTGTGGTAAACAAACTGTGGTATACCACTCTGCGTTAACCGTTCTACGATCTTCAAGTGCAATAGTTGCAACATGGCCGGTTTTTCCAACGAACGTGGCCACCATCTTCTTTGAAGTGCTTCGAGAACGAACAACTTTAGTCGGCTTTGGCTCGTCTTGAAAGACCCAGATTGTAGATTGTTGTTTGGATTCAGGATCGTAGGCATAGATCCAGAATTCGTCACCACTGATGATGTCGTAGACGTGATTTGACTCTCCTCGGTTGAACCTTTGCAGAGTTTTCTTACACCATCTGACGCGGGCCGCCTTGTGATCGTCGGAAAGCAGATGCGGTATCCAACGGCAAACTAGCTTTCTCACACCAAGCGCTTCATGCAAGATCTTCTGAATGGTTGTCCCTGAGATGCCTAATAGAGCCTCTATCTCTGGATACGTCACATGCCGATCTTCGAGAATTAGTTGTCTCACAGCAATGATGTTATCTTCAGTGAAGGCGGATTTTGGGCGTCCTTCGCGAGATTTGTCACTAACACTAGTATGTCCACGCTGGAATTCTAAATACCAGCGTTCGACAGTCCGCAGACATGGGGCTTCATCACTGAACACAGATGTTAGCTCTTCAAAACACTGAAGCCGTGTCAGGCCTCTTCTAAAGTTGTAGAAAATTATTGCACGAACATTTTCCTTAGAAAGATTCATTTTCGTACGTAACCTGACAGATTCCAATCGACGCTGTGACTAAACAATAGCATTAATCCTAGTACTTTCTAACTGTTTTGAGATTCAAAATTTAAACACATTCGAATATAGAACAGTTCCAAATTCAAAATTGCCGGGAAATATGGAAACGACAGAACTTAAAAGGCATGCCTAGTACCTAACAGCTGCACAGGTCGATCGATCAGGTTAAGCTGCGCTTGCTATGGTTGGTCTGTGAATGGGTGTAGATGAGCCATCAGAGCCATGTTTACTGTCGGGTCCAGCCCAACCCGACGCAAACTTTATGGCGGCTCTGAACACGAGGTGAGTTGTTGCGCAGCATTCATGTAACCGCGGGAGTGAGGGGTGGGGTACTGCGCAGTGAGTAGAACACTTCAGAACTGCCATAAAGTTTGACGCTCACTGTACTGTAAATGATTATATTATTTGTCGCCAGTTGACACGTCAGGGTTCGTCCGAATCTTCGGACTCAGAAAGCTCGTCGGGTGAAGAAGAAGCAGGCGGTGTCGACAGCGCGGTCGGCGAAGACGCGCGGGAGACACACGCCGGCGCAGAAATATCAGCCCTCGTCAACTATGTACAGCCAGTTCACTTCAGCTCCTTCGAGAACTCCGAGAGTGAGTTATACAATAGTCTGACATAGCGTAGTTGGCTCTAGGCCTCCAAATGTCCCCTTTTCTATCTATTATAGCGAGTTCGTGGCTGGTGAGCCGAAACTTCCCGCCTTAAAAATAGGTCAGAATCGTTTTCCCGTCTTTATATCTGCTAGGTTTCCGTCCCATCGGACTATGAGAGTGAGAGAAGAGAGAGTGCACCTGTGTCTGCGCACGCACTGGTGCACTGTAGTATCTCCCGCGCCGATGGCTAGTCTCCGCTGAGATTGGCCGTCGTGACATTCGGTTTGGAGGACGTTTATTACCTGCAAGGTTGACGTTAGGGGAAGCAGGACGAGAAGCGCTTCCCCCTTACGCCCGAGAGTGAGCAGCTTCTTCTTATTGCTATAAGTGTAGGTCGGGGAGGACGCCCGAGGACGTACGCGGCCGCAGAAATCTCTGCCATAGTCAACTACGTGCAACCTGTACACTTCAGCTCCTTCGAGAATAGCGACAGTTAGTATTACTTTTTTTTATTTGCATTTTATGTTTCATGCTTCTTTTTTCAAAATGTGCAGTGTACAAGCGCATCTACTGAGCCCCAAACACTGGTTTGTCTACAACTTTTTAGCGTAAATTTGTCATCTTTCATCTTGTTCTGTACTATCCCGAATCTATAAGGCGTAGTATCTCGAACGAAAATTACCGTAAAATTAATGGTTAATCATCAGCCAATCGCAGCAGTTTGCGCGCGCTCGACTATTGTCACATTAATTTTGCGATAATTTACATTCGAGAAACTGGCCCTGAGCTACATGACTGAACTGAGTGTGATGTGTAGAAAAGAACCGTTTCTACGAGATGTCTTCGTTCGACGAGAAGCAAGCGACGACGCTGCTAAAGGAGCGTCCCATCGAGTTCGTGAACTACAACAAGCACCAGCTGTCGCGCGTGTACCCGGCGGGGACGCGGTTCGACTCCTCAAACTTTATGCCGCAGGTAACAATTGCATACTTTGACACACATAAATAATTGTTCTATAAAAAGTCGAGAAAAATAAATACTTAAAAAAAAAAAAAATTACTCTTAGGCCCGGCGCCCACTATCGGCATCGGCACGGCTCAGGATTTTTATGCGACGAATAAAAATGTAACTTAATTGTATGACGATAAAATTGAAATTTCAATGATAATAATCATCGTAGGTGCAAAAATAAAGATAGGGTGTATCCGACATACCGTGTCATTGAAATTTAAATTTTATTGTCATACAATTAAGTTACATTTTTATTCGTCGCATAAAAATCCTGAGCCGTGCCGATGCCGATAGTGGGCGCCGGGCCTTACGCACCCTTGTCAGCTTTGTCAACATCACGTTTGTCGCCTAGTTGATGAATTATATAATTTCCTTAGTCACTATATTCACATTTAGCAATAATTGAAATG
Organism: Oligia latruncula; assembly: GCA_948474745.1. Classification (NCBI taxonomy): domain Eukaryota; kingdom Metazoa; phylum Arthropoda; class Insecta; order Lepidoptera; family Noctuidae; genus Oligia; species Oligia latruncula. The sequence goes on along the minus strand of OX419691.1, from coordinate 4,741,161 downwards.
TGCGTTTGTGACGTAAACATAAAAAGAGACTAGATTCTCCTACATACATTTCAATACACAATTGTTTGACCAAGTGCCATCAGTTACCATAAGCCGGTCGATTCTGTATAAATCTCACCGTGAAAACCTAGGTAAAGTGAGTTGGTTTTTGCTAGGAATTGACACTATTGACAGCTCACTCCACGCTTACTTCACCTAAGTTTTCACGGTGAGATTTTTACAGAATAGCACCGCAGGGCCCTTATTCCCTATGACCACTCAATGGTTCCTTACTTCGAAACCACGTCAACTCCTCAGCTAATCACGTTAACCTCGCGTTCATTTCGCGCGGATTTCTTAATTGTGTCATAGAGAATACTGCCCCAGGTGAGATACTGGTAAAACGCGAATCTATCACTTATAAAGAACAACACTAGAACATGACACTGTCTATTGGAGCATAAGTATATCGATAATAGCCTTTTAGCTCGATTAATTTCCCGACCGCCGCTCGGTTCTCTAATGATATATATTACTAGGAAATAATCTATTTTTAGTGAGTTCCGAGTATCAATATTCTTGTAATAACTCCATGTGTTCGACAGGTTTTCTGGAACGCCGGCTGCCAGTTAGTAGCTCTGAACTATCAAACGTTAGACTTGGCCATGCAGCTGAACTTGGGCACCTACGAGTACAACCGACGATGTGGGTATTTACTCAAGCCAGAGTTTATGCGGAGAAAGGTGAGTTTTTCAATTGTTTACAGAAAAATAACATAGCTTAAGATATAAATATCGGTGAATGTAGATGATAGATGGAGGGCGAGGGAGAGGGAGAGGAAGGTCAAAAAAAGTATGGATGGATGGTGTGAGGGATGACATGAAAGAAAAGGGAGTGAATGATAGCGTTACGGTTGACAGGGGAGAATGGAAGAAGAAAACATGTTGCGCCAACTCCAAGTAACATGGGACAAGGTCAGGAAGAGGACGATGAGATACGAATATAGGTAATATTGATATCAATATCAAAAAACATCAGTCTTAGGGTCTGAACAGACGGACTGCATTTCAATTGCATGCCAGCTGCAACATCACAGTTTGGATGCCAGTTTGGATGCAGCTGACATAAATAGGTTTCGAAGTAGTTAAGTCAACTGCATCCAAACCGATATTGCAGCTGAAATGCAGTCCGTCTGTTTAGAACTTTAGACCCTAAACGTCCTTGCAATGAGGTAAAAGTTCGTTTGCCTTCAATTCAATAATTCCTTTTAATCGTGTTTGGAAAACATAGACGTTGAGAATATTTACAAACATTTGTAAAACGAATACACAGCGTAAATAAAGTTGATTTACTTTTATAATTTGTTAAAACTTTAACACTAGTCTTTAAAACTAGTTTTAAATACGTTACAAGTAACGCGCTAGTTTTAATTACTACATGTGTCTCTCGTACATTCCCTCGCAACTAGTAAATAAACCAGACGCAGCAAGCGCCATTAAACAACATAAACAATTTGAACTTTATTACTCAGTAAATATACCACATTATCCCATTAACGTTTACTATTAAGTTAGCCTCTCGACTGTTTTATTGAGTGATTGTTATTAATGTTAGCCACTAGCATGGTTGTATTGGTGAACGAACCTTATGCATGCTGCCCAATCTTTTGGCAATGGTGCATTTGGTAAGAGAATCAATTAAAACCGAGTTCCCACTATGATGAGGGGAGGGGTCCCGTCTGAATCAAAACAGACGGAAGTGTTCCAAACTCAAACTCAAAGCATTTATTTCAATTAAACCTTGTACAGGCACTTTTGAATTGTCAAAATTAAATAGTCTGTCAGTTAGTCAGAAAGTTGTAGCTAGTTGCCCATTCCAAAACGTAGATCTCTATGGAGAAATGTTTGTTTCCATACAATTTATAAATCTGTTTACATTTACGTCGTTTTTCCCGGAGACGTCATTCGCGTCTCGTGCGCCTTAACATTTACTTTATTAGGGGATTACCCATATTTGTTTCTAATGCGAATACACTAGCGTTTATTGTCGATAAATTAATTTTAATGGCCTCCCATGGTCTGTCTGGCATGCCAACCAATGGCTCCCACACTGAACTGCTTCAAGAATCGACTGGACAGAATAAATATCTCCAAGCTATACGATACACACGCATCAGCTAATTAGCTGCTAGTGTGTCTAACCAAATAATAATACCCTTTTATTTGTCTACGCGTCATACAAAAAAATACATGTTGTTGGTATGTTTGATATTGATCAATTCAAAAAAAGAATTGTAAAAAATATGTCACCAGTGCCAGCACATTTTTTTTTTCATGAGAAGGTCTTTATAAGTTTTTTACGACCTTCATGCTAGTGAAGTAGTATGCAAAAGCTAGTAAAGTAAATGTATTACAATAACCATATCCTTTCCCCTTTCCAGGATCGTCGCCTCGATCCGTTCGCGGAGAGCACAGTAGACGGTATCATAGCTGGTACATTATCAGTGACCGTGTTATCTGGCCAGCTGCTGACGGACAAGCGGTGCGGCACCTACGTCGAAGTGGACATGTTCGGATTACCGGCCGATACTGTGCGCAAGAAGTTCCGCACCCGAGTCGCACCTAATAACGGCATCAATCCGGTGTATGGAGAGGAGCCATTTGTTTTTAAAAAGGTATGTTTTCATCCTAGTTTAAAGTGCAGGCCACACCGCCAGCCAACTTAGTTTAGGTTTATTCATTAACAATCTAGATCTTTATATCGCAGATCCTACCGGCCGGTTAGTTGCACTAAGCTATCTCATAGTTTATCGGAATGGTGGTATCGAACAACAAAGTCGCGATGACATTTCCGAAAATAGAGCATTTTCCGATGATTATTTGCATCAACGCGTGTATAATATCGGTCCTTGTTATATACAGTATGGCGGATTTAAAACGGTGGCAAATAAATCCAAATTATCCATGCTAAATTTCCAAGTGGTGAATTTGTTTTTTAATCAGTCTAATCCCACTGATAATAGTCATAAAGAACACTTTTTAGTTTTACTTTTTCCGCTAGGTATCCAGCGGAAAAAGTAAATAAACCTACTTTTAAAATATCTATTGTCAAACTATGTTTACAATTTTAGTGGTTTTCAGTTTACGTTAGTAACTCAATGAAGCAGGATATTCCTCAATGTACCTACGTATAATAATAATAATAATCCACTATAACCTGACCGTAATAATTACGTGTTAAAGTGAACGTAAGTAACTGAAATGACGACTGGAATTTATACGTCATTCGCCCCGACGTGTTCTGTCGCTTACGCGCATAGTAACATTTGCAATTATGTGTGCAAACGTAACTACATTAACCAATCTATTTAGCATTACTCATGAGGTAGGTATAGTTAGATAAAGTAGGTTTTACATGTAATTTTCTCCTTTGAAATTTTTTGTACTCTGCGCTGACGCATAATGCAAAAGTTTATTAAACTAAGGGCTGATTGTTCCATAGTCAGATAACTTTTATCTGAGGAATAAATATTGCCCTGTTACTGGGTAATACCCTTTAGTAAGACTAATGGTCACACTTTCGGGCTTCGGCGGACCCGTAACGACTGTCGAAGATTCACGAATGACAGCCGGGACCAACGGCTTAACGTGCTTTCCGAGACACGGAGGCGTGTTGGTATGTAAAGATTGTCACCTATCCACAGACCAACCGCGGCAAGCGTAGCTTTACCTGATCGATCGACCCGTGCTGCTGTTATTACCCAAGTTTTCTACAGAAGGCCGGCTCCATACAGTGAGCGAAAACAGGCGCATGTACGGCGATCTCGTCGAATGCCCGTCGCGAGTGCGCTTGCACTAAATTTGTCTGCTCAACAAAGTAAATAACGCAATGTTGTTGAACTGTCAACATGAAAGCCATTGCTACCGTAACTCCGTCTCTCAATGTATGGAGGCGACCTTCTGTATGTATTTATTTTGTGGCACATTTGATGTCGGTATTCCGCGCATCTCTTTGACTCCCACCACATGGGCCGTATCAATGCGCGACTGATTGTTTACACGTCACTCCGCTGTGCGCCGGCGCCGACACAACGGCATTCAGATAGTTAGCTACTACAAACGCTCCACTGATTGACTTAACGACTGAGTGCAATTAGAATTGTTTGAAATCATCACACTAATTGTGGTATAGGGATAATAAATCTAATAATACGTGTTGTGGTTCAATTAGGTGTGAATTTATGCTTGTTTACATAGAGATCAGCTGAGCGCTTTTACAAGGTCAGTTTTTACTGTATTAAAAACGTTGATCTTTCATTATGAGTTTCTTCGCATGGGTGCGTACCACAAACATTTCTCGCAAATGTAATTTTAAGGTTTTAAATCAACTATGGTTTATGTCGTCGTTAGCCGATTGGTACTCATCATCAGTCAACTTGATCGCTACTAAGTCACTCTAATTTTAATTAACTGGTATTATAACTAAAGAGGAAACCGGCATGTCCTAGAACCAAAAATTCGAAGACATGTGACATCTGCCAACCTGCACTGGGCCCGCGTGGTGGATTATGGCCCACTCCCTCTCACATAGAGGAGGCCTGTGTCCCAGCAGTGGGAACATTCTAGGCTGATTATGTGTATGTATAACTAAAGAGGGTACTGCAATCAAATTAATCAATCAACTCAGCCTATCGCAGTCCACTGTTGAACATAGGCTTCGCATCCAGTTGATCCCAGCCACCTTTTTGAGGTCGTCTGTCCATCTTAGCTTCAATCAAATGCATCTTCTTAATTCTTCTGTCGCATATTATGAAACGTCCTTTATAGACTTCTAGTGACTTTAAAAGTATTGAATGTCCCTACGTGACTTGTAACATGATCTAAGGAAAAAAAACAGCAATTAATGAAACAATAGTATAAAACCTACCAAAGTTAAATTACCTTTATTTGCGAGACAAAATTAAACACGTACACCGTAATTCGATTTTTAACGCCAATTTAACAGGAAATATCTATCAATGACTTGGTTTTAGTAAAAAGCGAGTAATTGTGCGTTTCACAGGTGTTGGTGCACGGTACCGGCGCGCGGCGGTTCGGTTTTGTCGACAATGACTATTAACCTTGATTCGTTTCGTTTTTCCGCTGTTGGTTCTCAGTACAATAGAAAACCTTTTAAACACGGCGAGAGGCAACGGATCGCGTATGTTTTTTATTGAAAAGTTCGTACGTAAAAAAGGTCTTCGCTTTTGAGGCGTTCTTCATTCGATTAGCAAATTCTTTAGTCGCTTAAAATCGTCGAGGTTTATTTTTTAATGACTTTTTGACATTTTTAGTTTTTCAATTTATTTTGATGCCGTCTTCCGTTCCTCGAACAGGGGTATAAAAAGAAGCTTTTTGATTTAGAATACTTTAGTTTTTAATAGATAATTTCTCTAAGAATAAATTAAGGATCACATTGATGAGTTCAGAAAGGCTTAGCGCATTCCAATAAAGATTTACACTGCTTGTTACCCCTTCGAATGTCAAGTTTCCTGTCCTTTCTGCCAAGATTTGGTAATTTAGTTGTGAGTGCATATTTAGGAAGCGGGTTTTAGACGACCAGCGGGGAAGTTTCCGTATTTTTAAGAATGTTCGCATTCGAATTTATGTCTCAATCTGTCAAAAACACCTCTAATTGACTTGTATTTTTGACAATGATTGCCGCTGAGATGATTTAGCCTTTATGAGTTGGCGTCCTGTTGTTTGACGTAGCGGTGTATGTGTCGCAGGTGGTGCTGCCCTCGCTGGCCATGCTGCGCATCGCGGCGCACGAGGAGAGCGGGCGCCTGCTGGGGCACCGCGTGCTGCCGGTGCTGGGGCTGTGCCCCGGGTACCGCTCCGTCAACCTGCGCACCGAGCTGGGCCTGCCGCTGCCCGCCAGCCTGCTGCTGCTCGTCGTCGTCAAGGTAACGCGAACAGGAAAACGCACCCCACTCCTCCCACACACTCTTGAATGTTGGATGTCTTCTCTTTACTCCCACATCCCATGATTTTTTTAAATAGAATATAAATAATCCTTCGAAATATGTTCTGAAGGCCGAAATTTATTTTATTTTATTTATTTATTTAGCAAGGCACACCAACGATATATTTACAAGGGTGGTAACAATAGGTAATCACGAGTCTTCAATTCTGTGTAAATACATCACTTATAGGCATGCACAACATTCACATTAAAAGGTCAGAATTAATGGAGAAAAATAATAACAAATATCTTAAGTCCTAATTAAACTAAATAATTAAGTGAGCAATCAATGTTTAATGTTCTTTATTTATTCTATGTTGTCCTTTCATACTTTAATTACTAATTTCTATCAATAAACAACAAGACCAGCTTGATAAGCTAGCTACTCCAAGCTAGTCTAGCTGAATTATCCAACGATAATATTATGGATCAAAAGAATTTGCAAATATTCATAATTTAAATCTCTTTTTCACCAGGATTACGTGCCAGACCGGCTGTCGGAACTAGCGGAGGCTTTGGCGAACCCGATCAAGTACCAGAGCGAGCTCGACAAGCGAGAGCACCAACTCGCCAAACTAACAGAAGACACCGACGTGCCCAGCGACACGCTGCCCTCCCGCCCCAAGCGCGCCTGCGACCCGCCCGAGCGAGACGACGCGCGCCGCACACACGTACACCCTGTACGTATACACGCATTACATACAGAGCGAGCGAGACTAGTGACGTCACACCGACGTGCCCAGCGACACGCTGCCCTCCCGCCCCAAGCGCGCCTGCGACCCGCCCGAGCGAGACGACGCGCGCCGCACACACGTACACCCTGTACGTATACACGCATTACATACAGAGCGAGCGAGACTAGTGACGTCACACCGACGTGCCCAGCGACACGCTGCCCTCCCGCCCCAAGCGCGCCTGCGACCCGCCCGAGCGAGACGACGCGCGCCGCACACACGTACACCCTGTACGTATACACGCATTACATACAGAGCGAGCGAGACTAGTGACGTCACACCGACGTGCCCAGCGACACGCTGCCCTCCCGCCCCAAGCGCGCCTGCGACCCGCCCGAGCGAGACGACGCGCGCCGCACACACGTACACCCTGTACGTATACACGCATTACATACAGAGCGAGCGAGACTAGTGACGTCACACCGACGTGCCCAGCGACACGCTGCCCTCCCGCCCCAAGCCCCATCAAAATCTCTTTAGAGCCGGACGCACTTAACATTGATTAACTTAATCCGCAGATTAAACTAGAAGAGGCGCCAGACGGCAGTCCGTCAAAGGAAGCTGTGATGGAGACCAAGAAATTCATCGAGACCGAGAGCATACCTTCACCGCTACCTCCCAACAACGGTGAGAATCAATCTACATGTAATGACATTTACAATATTATCATCATTATGAATTATGAAAGGTAACCTAATTGTTATTTGTTCTCTGTGCTTCGAAAACAATTCTAGAGCAGATCTCTCGATTTGTTTTTATATTATTTTGATAAACTCATGAAACGGGAAACATAATAGTTATAGTTATAGAGGTGTCCTTGACTTAATTTCAATAGGTCACACACAATTCGTTCACATTATGTCTTTGTACTACTCTTGGCAAAATACTCTTTTCTTTTTATCATTAAATTGAAGAATCCAATAGAGCGCATCCCAGCGCGTCAAGAAACACACGGTTGGATTTTCAACTCTCTGCGCTAAGCAGTGCGTTTAAAAACCAGTGTGCAAAAAACATAGGCGCGGAAAAAACACGCCTGTGCATACCTGGGGTAGTTGTGACATTGGTCTTAAAGCAAAAACAGACCTTATCGTTTTATGGCGAAGTGACAATGTTAGGGGTCATAAGTCTATGTATATAACGTCTTTTGCCACTCATAGTTATCAAACACAATTTTAAACTCAATTTATTATTTATTTTTTAGACGCGGACGTTAAAACGAATGGTACGTCGGACGAGTCTTTAGCAGAAACGCTCGAGAGCCTGCTATCAATGAAGGTGGTTCGTGAGAAACAGTCAGAGCTCGCGAGGAAACTAGACGCGCTCCGACGCAAGTACGACAAAGAAAAGAAACCACCTACATCCAAGTTCTACGTCAGCAATAAACTAGTTAAAAGACTGTCCTCTAAAAATATGTAAGTATTGATTGTTTGAGATTATAATTCTGTAAATACATATTTGTTACGACCGCGAATCATATTTTAATCAACGTACAACTTAATACTGACCATCAAATTGCAAAAAATGTAAGAAAATTTTAATTTCGTGGGCTACCTTAGCGCTTCCCCCTTAATATCCAACGAATAAATGCTTTCTTTGGTTCTTTCTTAAGGGGTGATCGTACTCATCATTATGAACAACTTTTACTAAGGGACCCAAGCTGAAATCGCGAAAAAATAATCTGTTGTTTCCTACATTTATGCTCACATAACTCGTCAAAATGTACTAAACAGCTGATTTTGCGATTTCAAGTTTGGTCCCATAGTAAAAGTAGTTAATTAGTTTTGGTTGTCCCGCAGGAGCGGCGAGGCTGTGGCGGGCGCGGAGGGCGCGGGCGGCTCGGCGCTGGCGCTGGAGCGCGAGCTGCGCCTCAAGTGTCACCACGCCGTGTACGCCGCGCTGGAGAAGCATGTGCGGGACGACCAGCACCAGCAGATGAAGGCGCTGTCCGTACGTACATGAGCGACACTCTTTCATATCTCCCAGTTTTCAGATTCTTTCTTTTAACGAGTCACTACAAGTAATATCTTTTGAAGCTACGACACTCGGCAAAACTATATTTCATTACTTGATAACAAAAAATTCACTTCAATAAAGCATGAGAGATTTAGTGTGAGAGACAGAGAGAGAGCATATTTCTTTTGAACAAACCCTAAATGTCACGCGACCAATATTCTCATCTTCGAATCGCTGCGTAAGAAGTTTCACGATCCTCAGTAATGAGGGCCCAATTCCTCATTACTGAGGATCGTGGTCACTTACCTGGACCCCTTTAAGCGGACAATCTGCCGCCGATCCGACTCCGGTCCTAAGTTGTCATCACCATCTGCTGAAATTTGTTTAAAGATGTAGCTTCTTTCACTTTGTGACACCATCGTATTAGCGACCGGCCTTGTATTGTTAAATAAACTATTATAATTCACGCTATAATTTGTTTCCAGGATTTGGTAAAAGCGCAGAAGAAGGAAATTCTGAACAGGCTGGCTAACTCGCGAAAGGAAGACGTTAAGGCGTTAGTCAAGAAGACCAATAAGGATAAAGACGAGATCAATAGAATAAAGCGAGAGATACATTCGCAGGTAATTTATCTACCAATGCTTATTTTCCTGTTCAACAATATTCTAATTGAACTGTGCTTGTACAGTCGACGTTGATTGTTATACCACCCTACGGTTGAATATCCCATGCACGTCATAAAACGTCAAACATAAACGTTTTGTGGTAGAGTAATTTTATTCTAGGTGCACCGTCTTCACATATATGTATTTTTTTTTTTGCTAGCCTTTGCTGTCCCACTGCCGGCCTCCCCCAAATCCTTCCAGGAACTCTTTTCCCGCGCCACCTCGAACCAGCCCTCCCGGTACGCGTCCAGGTCATCTCCCATCTCTTTCTGGGCCGGCCTCGGCGGCACCGTCCATCTTCAGGCACCCATTGTGTGGAGATTTTTGCCCAGCGGTCATCGTGCATACGGCTGATGTGACGGTCCCACTTGAGCCTGGCAGCCTTTTTTCCTACATCCAGTATGCCCGTTTTGGAACGCAGCGTGGTGTTCCGAATTTTGTCCTGTCTTTTAACACCCAGAATGCTGCGTTCCATCGCTCTTTGGCAAACTCCAAGGCGGAACTTTTGCGACTCGGTGAGCGACCAGGTCTGAGCACCGTAGGTTAGGATGGGCAGGATACACATGTCGATGAGTTTGCGCTTCAGGGAGATCGGTAGATCACTCGATAGATCACATAATTAAAATATGTTTTTTTTTGTTGTCGGCTTACATTGTGTCCCACTGCTGGGCAAAGGCCTCCCCTTGTTTCTTCCAAACCTCCCTATCTTGTACGATCTCTGGCCATGAATGTATACAAAATATTCAAAAACTTTCTAATGGAGTAACGGTGGAGTTTCTTGCCCATTCGTCTCCATACGAAACTACCGTTTGGACCGAGCGACTAGAATCGATTAATTTTTTTCTAAATTTGTACGTTCAAAAGTGCCTTTTAAGTGCCTATTTGAACGACAGTGATTTGACTTTGACTTTGTTAAAGTCTATGTTTTGCTTTAGTAAATTAGTACCAATGTGACCGTTATTGTGCATACATACGAGCGGCACGTGTCGGCGGTTGCCGGCGACACGTGCCGCTCGTGTATTTGAGCCCCGTACTCTAATGTGTCGACGACTGCAGTTGCCTCTGTCGTCGACGCGTGTCGCTCGTATGTACGAGCACTTAGATTGTTTAAATTTTAGCGAAGTTTCAAGTTATGGTCGGAAGTGGTGAATAGGCAATTATGAGGTCGATTATACAGTTAAAACAGTGTAAATCGAGGTTTAGTACTCAATAGATTGTTAATTTGGAAATTAATTTCGGGGGATTATAATTTATTTCCAACTTACTCTGTTATTATGTGTGATAGTGTACTTATCTAAACTCTTATCCTAACTTATTATAATTAAATGACATCATTCAGGTTTCGATCATTTTGTGTCTAAAAATTAATTTTAGTTTCACAATTTTCTTATGAGAAATAACTCCCTTAACATTTTTACTATTACAATAAAGGTATACCCTTCCGCTGATATTTAAGTTTGAAAATTTAATTAAAATATTTTGGGCATTACATAAATGTTTAAAACGAAAAACAACTTAGGTCTCTCATCTTCATCCCCACTACTGGACATAGGCCTCACCCAAGCAGTATATAGCGTGGATAAAACCAAGGCGGGCCGGCCCCATTAATTTAACCGATATAACCTGGGGAAGGTCGCGGAAATCGGCTAGATGAGAGAAGGACAAGACTTGGCAATGTGGCGATGCCTAAGGGAGGTCCAAGTTCAGCAGTAAACGTCTTTCAGCTTGTTTTCCGAGATGTTTTATAAAGCTAGTTTGTGTAGTCGGTGGAACGTGGCGTAGCGGAGTGCTGCCGGCTGGAACAGAAGTACGCGACGCAGCGCGAGCAGCTCGCGCGCACGCACGACCGTCTGCTGCAGCTGCTGCTCAAGCAACGAGACGCGGTACTTATACTTTGTATTGTATAATAATAGCTGTAACCTATTTTACAACCAATCGCATTCAATAGCAACAAAAAACAATTGCTGTTCTATTCATTTTGACCGCAAAGGTTTTTTTTTAATACCTGTCAAATAATTTCAACAACTCCCTTCGGGTTCAGAATCATGTGTTGAATACATGGTAACAGGATGCCCGTAGGTGTCCCTGGTACCACGTATATAAATAAATATAGTTGTAAGCCGCAAGTCTTATCACATCAGCGAGCTTTACGGCAAACCAACAAGGCCGCATTTATCAAGTACTGTTCCCCGATGCAGGAGCTGGTGGAGCTGGAGCGCATGTGCGGCGGCGCGCCGGAGGGCTAGGGCGCACGCTGACGCCTCGCTCGGCTGCTCTCGGCTGCGTTCGGGTGCGCTCGGCAGCGCTCGGATGCCCTCGCCCATTCTCGGCCTCTCGGCCGCCTCTCTCGTCGGAGTTCATTTTCATTTAGAAATCTGTGATATTATCGCCTAAGGAGCAAACCGTACGGCCGGCGCTCGTATCGTCTCCGGATCGTGAGTCTCGACAGTATTGTTCTCTACGTTTGCAATCTCATAGTTTTAGTTATCCCGCGCGAGTGTTCGGCGGCTCGCCTGTCTTAACTCCCGCGAATATTTCTCGATTAAAGTTAAGATTGTCCTCGTATTGTACCTATTTTTATCATAAGAAGTGTGTCTTGGGAATCTTTGTATTACTGCATTTAATTGAATTAGTCGATAGCGGTTTTGCATGATTAACGCTTTTACGACGTCCTAGTCATCGCGCGCGGCACGCGAGTGCGTGGGACGCGTGCGCGCACTGGTGACGTCACGCGTGCGCGCACTGGTGACGTCACGCGGCCCGCTCGCGCGTCTGTCGCGTTAACTTTATACATATCTAATGCACAACATGCTGGATTTTCAGTGGGTAATTTATCTCGTACCTAATTATTTCGTACAATCTCACTAATAGATCTTCCTTTATATACATGTTTGTAGATGTAGCTATTAATTATTAATTTCGTATATTGTAAAAGTAAATTATTATGAAATTGATTCTTATGATGGTTATTCCAATATTTTCTGGTTAGTGAACGCGTTTCGAGCGAAGAGTTTAAATTTATTTATTTGTAATATTCAAAGTACTTGGGAGTTGATTTATTGGAATTGAAATAAATTTTTTGTAATGCACTCGTTACAAATTAGGTACGAACATAATACTTCACGTGCGTTTTACTGATTGTCACAACATATTAATATATTAACGTGGGTTTATATAGCATCTGTGTAATATTTATGAGTATCGTGTAATATTATATTATGTATAATAGCTTTCTTTGCATCGTTTAATCGTACTAACAGATGTCAGTAACAGTAGGTTGTAGATTAACATTCCATTTTTCGCTTAGTCATTAAAACGCCAATAATGTTTAGGTATTAGTAATAATGGGCCATTGCACTGATTATCCGATCTAGTGGGGAAACTCCAAATATATTTAGTCAGTCACGAAAGACAAGCTTCAAACACTACTTACTGATAGACAATACAACCGTAGACTATAGAATAGTATAACAGTAGTTGACAAGCGACCCCTAGGTAGCAATAGTCGATATTACAACAACCAAATGGAATTTGTGCAAGCCTTATGTGATCGAATTTTGATACAAGATCCTCCTCTAATACGACGAAAGTATTAAATAAAACGTTTGGCACTTGAGTCACTTTCATTCCGATAATTTTAAAGAGTTATGTGCCAATAGCAACACCATCTAAGATATTTAAGTTACAATTCACTGCCAATAATATTACCAGAGGCTTGTGTCTTGTAGAATAATTGCAGCCTTAGACAAGCGTCTCCAGTAGATATTAGCAACGAGCGATCGGTTCCACAGATCTTATTTACTTCAAATCGTATAGTTAAGGGAATAAACATAAAAACACATTTCAAGTACATAGAAAACTTCTTAAAACGCAGTTTAAATAGAATGTTTCGTTAAAGAAGTCTTCACTTTGTTTCGAACAATATCGTTCATTTGCGAGAAGCTAGACTTAGACAAAAATATTAGTCTTTTTGAAAAACAGCAATTTTCGGGTTTGAGGATTGAAAAGTTTAAAACAGCGGTAAGAGTGGGACGAAGCATAAAGCCTTTCTAGCTCCCTAATTTATAGGTTCCGTAATGTCGTTTTTGTAGCAAAAAGAATAAAAATGTCGCGTTCATCTCATCATCTGCCTAGCCTTTTCCCAACTATGTTGGGGTCGGCTTACAGTCTAACCGGATACAGCTGAATACCAGTATTTTATATGGAGCGACTGCCTATCTGACCTCCACACCCCAGTTAATGGGTAATACGATACCCCTTGGTAAGACTGGTTATCAGACTACCCGTAACGACTGTCAAAGATCCACGAATGACAGCCGGGACCAACAGCTTAACGTGCTTTCCGAGACACGGAAGGGTTTCGGTATGTAAAGATAGGCACCCATCCACGACCAACCGCGGCAAGCGTAGCTTAACCTGACCGATCGACCTGTGCGGCTGTTATCATTTAACCACGGGCCCCTCTGTCGCGTTCACCTGTATCTCAAAATTGCTGATTTTTTAGCTCAGTAACCTTCTGGCTAATGTGCGATATATCTGTATAGAAATACTTCCAATAGTTAACAATCCTCGTGGCTTCTTTAGAGGAACAATATGTAATATTACGGGTTTAATTTATAATAATAGAGTGAGTTATATTTCAATGGTGCTTTCTCATAGGCTCAAAGTACTTAATGTTACTGAATTTTACCACGTATGGTAGTGAGTAAGATTTTTATTCGTCACAATTTGTTTCGTTTAAAGAATAGTTTAGATACAATATCATAGCGATACTTTTCATTAATATTGTTCTCCCCTGTAGTGGTTTATAGTGAATTTCATTTTTGCGAGTCGAATTGATCAATAATTACCAGCAATAATATAGTATAAAATAGTATTTACATCCGTCTCCTCTGAACGAAACTTGCAATAAATAATGTTAAATGATATTCACTACTTTACATAGATTTAAGGCAAGTGTTCATTTGGATACATTTTCTTTGAAAGTTATAATGAACTTCGGAACTTTAAAACACTTCTTGATTATATTTGCTTCATCAAGATTTCTAAGTGTATTATTGTTTTGTTCGAATACGTTGAACAAACGAAAAGTATCCAAAATGAGCATTTGATGTAACTAAATAGTGCAATATTAACTTATGACTCGGCTGTCGCTAAAAATACTGACTTATGCACTCTCCGTACCGTTTATGTGGGTTATAGTAGTTGCCAAAATGTAGGTAAATTCGTTTAGATTTAAAGCTACGGCAATACGGTGTACAGTTGTCTTAGTCGATTCTCGATTCTAGACAGTTGATCGATAGTAAGGTTTCACTTCTTGACCTATCGTACTTGCCTTGTCATACATTTTTAAAGTGCATCTTGCCATGGGCGGATTTCTAAGATTTGAAACAAGAACACTGTCGACCTATTCTGTAAAAATCTCAATGTGAAAACTTTGTTGACGTGAGCTTGAAAAGATGACGCTATTGACAGCTCATTTGAAGCTTGCTTCACCTAAGTTTTCAAGGTGAGATTTTTACAGATGGGACCTGCTGGCCATTCTTCCGCAGCTACTTAGATACTTGATCTTACAGCCGTTCGGTTGTTTTCCTTTACTTTTGAGGTTAATAATTTATATATAATTATCGCGTCTATGGTACGATGCTCTCAATATGTTTTTTACTCGCCGTTAGTCAGCGAGATAAGAAGAGTGGCCATTATTTTTATTGTATTTATCAAAATATTTTCTTGTACAAAAACCTAGTTATCGTATAAGTGCCATGAATATAATGATTTCTTGGTTCCACATATTTATTAACTTTTAAATCTACTTTACAATAAATTTATTATAGTTAAAATTAAACTTTAGAGACCGTTGGGATTATTTGTGACATGTTATTTATCTTGAATAGATAAGAAATACTGCAGAAGCATTTTAACGTCAGTTCTAACACAATATTACTCTAAAGCAGGTAAAAATTGTGTTTTGTAGTCCTTAGAAAGACGTCACAAATAATTCTAATTTAACAAAGAAAGTAAAACATGGAAACAGGGAACCTCTGAATATCTCTTGTCTATATTTATCGATCTGTCTTTGCTATGTATGTATTTGACACAATAGTTGATAAATTTATTAAGTATAGAGGTGTGTGAGGTAATATCAATGTGTTTAGATTTAATAATAGTAATTATAATGGGTTTAATATATATTTCCATCGGAAACTTGTGATGATTAGGTTTGTAACGTTTAGGCACTTCCCTGGCAGCACTGAGATGGATGGCTGAGTGCGCGGTAGCTCGGAATAGTATTCGTTTAGATTGACACGACCTGATGAGCTTAATATGCGGTATTAAATCGCCCTGTATGAATAAACTGGTACGTTAAAATGCACAAATGAGAAATTCTACACTTCGTAAGTTGAATCTGTAGTTTAGTCAGTGGTAAATACAAAATCTATTTGTTTTTAGGTCTCGGCATTAGGCACATGAAGGGATAACTTAGGAACGATCTTACCACATATTAAGTCTACAATAATGGATAATTATAGTCGCTGTAGGTGTGGAAAGTATCACAATATTATGTTGTACGTGTGTGAGTGGGCACTGACGCGGCTTTAGTAAGTGGCCTTTCTTGTTCGTAGTGGGGACGCAGTATCCCCACTGTGCGGTCGCGAGGTACTACTCCGGGGACTCCCCAACACGCACAGTGGGGATTCAGCAACAGTCTGACGAATGATTGAGGTTTTGGCGGTAATTTGAATTTATCAGCTCGATTTTAACGTTCTCCCGACGTCCACAACTAAAATTTAATAAGTATATCTCTTCTAATGACCCGTTTTTGGCATTGTTATCCCCGTTCGTTGATACAAATGATTGAATTAGATAGTAGATAGAATAATATCAGTGTAACGAGTAGATATACGGATGTTTAAAGTAAAACACGACTTGTTCTTGCCTTGTGTAATTAAATTATTGTCATAAGATGTAGGTCACGTCTGTTCTGTATTAGAACCACAGCAGCTTTGCACTTGTAATGTTTTTCATTTCACAAGAAGGCCTAAGCTTTTCTTCAGTTTTGGACTCTTTAAGATTATTCTAAATGGTTCATGTATTTTTCTATTTGTCTTGTATTTGCCTTTGTGAAGTCTCTGAACTCTCTAAACTCGGGTACAATGATTGCCCCAAAATTGCCCCAATATTTTTATATAACATATTTATTGGCTATCTAAGGATATATTAATATATTTTATTCTAAATTATATTATCAACCCTGCTTATAATATTTATTTGTGTATTCTATCGCTGTGGTCTCCGTATTTGGCTACATTATAATATTAATACATTATTAAAAGTTCGTGTGATTCTGCCAACTAGATGTTAAGAGTTATCTCGTAGTGTTTAATTGTAATCCGACTGCAGCTTCGATAGCGTGATACTGATGTATGGCGGAGAGGTTTCTTCGTACCATTCAATTAGGTGGGTGTTAGGATAAACTATAATAGTCCCTAAGTGAAACTCGTATACTTGTTACATTTTATATTGACTATTTATTTAAAAGAGTTATCTGATTATGTATATTCTAATATTTATATTTCTAGACTATTCTATTATCATAATATTACGAGTGGAGTGAGATCGTAAGCTAAGCTGCGATGAAATATACAAAGACTTTCTGTATTTAATCTGCATTGGTCTTGCTTTTGCGGTTTATATTATTAGCGAGCAATCTGTTGGAGCCCCAAAGCCCTCTGGAGTACAGACACGGAGTGCAGACTCGGGGCGACGACTTACTGTCAGAGTCCCTGTAGTGTGGCGAGCATAGTATGAGCCGCCATCTTGTGTGTGCGCGTGATGATTCCATACTAGCGAGTCGTCTCCCTGCCGTGGTCTTCTCTGCGCCTGTCACTGACTAGTTTTCGATGTATTCTTCAATTGCTTCGACATAATCAATAAGATACGCTATTAAACTTGTTTGCTCATACTTTCTACTGAATCTACTCTCATTGATCCTTCCTGCTTATGGCTTCTATATGTTATAGGTTTTCGATGTTATACATTGTCGATTTTTCGAAAAGTTTACATAGTTCACGTACTCACAGTTGCTGCGTATCTTTTTGTATCGACTATTTATTCTACGTAACTTTACAAGACTCAATATTAACTGTCTTCTTGTTTTGGCTTATTCTTCCATATTTTTATGTAGATGTCAGACTAACCTATATTTTTCAAACCAATTTTAGAATCTATATTTTTGATGTTGTTTCCTACATATTTACAAATTTTAATTATGTCTACTATAAATCTAGATTATGTAACAAATCTTCAATCGCGTTATGGGGTCATGCCGTTGTAAAATGTAATATACTTACCTAGCTAGTTACTAAGAATAGGTATGTTCTATGACTCCGCTTGAAATGTTTTGTACAACGACGGGTGAACCATCTGACAAAGTCTTGGGCGATACGTTCAGATCACGCATCACAGAGGCACGCATGTTGGCGACAAACAACAATGTAACGAAAGCCACTCTCGCGCTGCGACATATAAGAAAAATGGAAGAATGAAGGCGGAAACACACTTATTGCAACAACACGTTACGCGACATCAATGAAGCTTACTCATTGGCCACATTTTTCCTCTCGTTGAGCTAGTTTCGTCTTTTGGCCAATAAGTAAGCGTGGGATGGCGTCGGGTGTTACAAGTGTGCTGCGGCCTTTATGATTCGCAGTATGTATACTTTGTTGCCCTTTGTACGCAGCTGTGATTAAAGGATTAAATCTGAATTAAGTCTCACAGCAGCAGTTTCAATCTTTTTTTTAATACTAGTTACACCAATCAGTACCTTTCTCACTACCTGTACGTATGATTTTGTTTAAGATTTTGGCAGATGGGGTATGGCTACAATTACGTCGACATCGTTATTTTATTGTGGCTACTAAGTATTTTCAAGGAGTGATTAATGGTCAGACTTTGTTACCACTTCTTGCCACCTTGTGACTGTTTGTGCAAATGCATAGATAGACAACAAAGTCCAACGGCTTGTTATTTTATTTCTAATTATCAGACTACCATTACAAGTTGCGTGTTGTTGGGGTTTTAGCACTCCTTGTCCCAGCCACTTAAATGTACACACTGTATTAGCACACTCTCATAGTGTAGAACAAAACATAAGGCTTCTAAGATCATAATTGCATGCCGCGGACTGTGTCCAAAAACAAAGCAAGTATCTCCCATCTGCATCTCAAACATTGCTTATTTTTGGGGAAAAATGTTTTTTCCACCCTCACAAGCAGAAATAAAAAATAGTTTGCTACTTTTATAGTATTGGTAAAAAAAAAATCGAAACTACATTATTTAATAGTTTTTTTTTTGAACACGAGGCAGCAGAAACGGTATAGCCTCGAATTAGCGCCTTATGGTTTGTTCAGCATTCTGAGCACAAACATTGTCAAGCGGAGTAGAGTCAAGTGATCGGCACATTTCTTATGATCTACTTAATAAGCGTCGTTAGCGACGGGTTGTGAATATTATGAGAGGTAGATGTAATTGTTCGACATTCGGAGCTGCAGTGGGTGACTGTTTAGAGCCCTGTCTCACTTCCCGTAGAGAGCCGTCTGCCAGGCCCGGGTGGTTCAACATCGCTGCGTTATTGATCGGTCGATATGGCATTACAAATATTGTTCATAATTTTTCAACGTTTCAGACACACTCAGTTCAGTCTTTTCCAGTCCTCAATCCAGTCTCCCTTTACATTTTAGTTTAAAACTGTGGTGTATTCAAATTCCACCAGATTCGCAATAACTATTGATTACTTCTACGTTATGTTCACAATAATTTTTAATGCAATATTTAAATCAATCAAATAACGTACAGCGAAATTTTGGAAATGTATAAATGCATCATTTAAGTAATAATACTATTGCTTGATTGGAATGTAACAAAAGGTCGGACCGACATTTCGTTTATAATAAAAAGCTCATTAAATTACTAATTTTATTTCATTATAGCATGCTATAGCATTTTATAATAATTACGAGTTTAGTTTTAATTAAGTTATAATTGAGTCACTTTTATGGACATATTCCTAGAGTTGTTTGTTTTAGGATAAGTTGATTTTGCCGATATATCAACAGTACCAATTTGTGTTATCGTTTCCTTATCAATTTCAAGAAAACATGACTCCTGTCATCAATAAAGGGTCAAATAAAATTAGCTAGCTATACTTTGTAGAAGTGATGGCTATGGATATCTAAACACGATATAATAAAAGATATTTGATGTTTTTTTCTTTTGGTGAGTGATAGCTGGTAGTGTTTTTACTTGAAGTAAATCTGTTTTGTCGTTTTTAGATATCGACTAGCTTCTGCCCGCGGCTTCACCCGCGTAAATGTCGATCCCGTGGGAATATCGGGTTAAAATGTAGCCTATATGTTAATCCAGGGTGTCGCTACCTCGATACAAAGTTTTATCAAAATTGGTCCAGCCATTTGAGCGTGAAGAAGTAACAAACATATAAACACACACACTCACAAACTTTCGCCTTTATAATATTAGTGTGATACAATCACGTCTGTTAAATATATACACAAAAAATACAGATTTATTTAACTGATATTTCAATTAAATACTGGGGTCGATGACTCCACAAAAAAACATCAAATTAATTTATTTTTGTTTTATCCTCTTTAGATATCGATAGTTCGATACTCATCACATCTGAGAAGTTTCTCTAGCTAATTAAATTTGAGCTGGTAGGTCGGTAGCTACGGTATTTTAAAACTAAAGTCTACATTCGGGATAAAACGATGCTTTTGTGTGAAAAATGTGATTTTAAATAAGTATATAATTTTAATCAGCATTCTTTGATGGTTTTAATATTCGAGTTTCGAAATTATTTAAAATTGTCGCTGGAGCCTTGTCAATTTAAAGATGAGACACAAGTATTGATCTGCTATTCGAAATATTTAAGACAGTTAATTGTAATTGTGTTTTAATTATATTGTTTAATTTAACGACAATTTTTTTTTTTTCAAATGTTTAATTTTAATATAACCGACTGAAAAGTGTCGCGGGCATTTTTAAGGTAACTATAGGAAATGTTTTGTGCGCATCATTTGTATATTTATGAGGAATGTTTAAAAGGATGTTGATGTTGTTCATTTTTGTTTGTTGATTTAATATTTTTCTAGATTTTAGTCGCACTTATTGAATCTTAGCAAAGATCTGTCTGTAGAAAGTTTAACGATTTGGTGTGTGTAAATTTTGTGCCAGAAAATGATATCAATAAAGTTTATTTTTTAAGGCGTGTGTTTAACGATGTGGTTTTGATCCGAAAGTTTTGTGATGGTATCAATTTAGTGTGATAATAATGATTACTGTTTAGTTTTCGGTATTGATATTGTTCTACCACTTTGTTTTACACAGACCTAAGTCCCGTTTTCGTAGTTATTTATTATAGATTTTATTTGGAACGTTGTCAGCTGTTTGCAATTAAGCAATAGATTACTTAGGAATTGTGTGTCATAAAATTCAAGTAAATGGGTAAAAACTGATGTTACATTCAAACGGCATAAGATGCTTCGTACAAAACTAGTTTCGTGAGCCAAAGTACGTGACCGTTAATTATTAAGTGAATTAAGAATTCGAGGACTCGTGGCACATGCAGTAGCCATGTTTGCATGTTTGGGTTCTGGTGAATCGTGACCTTATCATCATTGATTTGTTACAATCAGTTATAACAATACTGTATGCCTTTGAACGTAACGCTCAGCCGCAGGTACATACCGAGACCGATGAGCCACGTACTTAGTAGCAACCTACAACACTGTTTAAATACGTAAAGTTGTCTGGCGGCTTTCACTCTCTATAGTTCTAGTCATTTTTAATTCCTCCGTGTTGTATCTATACATAAACAAGTATGCCTGTATATGGGTAGACAATATAATAATAATCAATATGAATGTTAAACATAATATATAGGTGAAACTTATATCTATTAAATTGATGTCTGTTCTATGTTTTGTTTTATTGTGGAATCCCAAATTATTCCTTGTTCAAATCTCTCGCGCGTACGTTACGTCCAGAACGAGCGTACCAACGTGCTTTGCCGCTCCTTCCCTTGAACCTTGACCAAGCCACGGCTACTGAGCCGACAATGCGGGAACCCACCGGATGGGATACCACTACCACCTAACTACTACCTATGTCGACAAAGTAACTCTTATTTCTGTAACTAATACATAGTTATCTATACTAATATTATAAAGCTGCAGAGTTTGTTTGTTTGTTTGAACGCGCTAATCTCTGGAACTACTGGTCCGATTTGAATGATTCTTTTAGTGTTGGGTAGTCCATTTATCGAGGAAGGCTATAGGCTATATAACATCACGCTACGACCCTTAGGAGCCGCGCAGCGTGTGACACCGCGGGGAACAGCTAGTAAAGTATAAAGAAAATCTATCCTTTCCGAGGCGGGGTGCTAAAACTGGGCGGTTGTAGTAAACTGGTAGAAATCGTCACTTAACTAAAAAGCGATGCCGGTCCATGCGACTACGAAACGTAGAAACCTAAAAAGCGATGCCGGTCCATGCGACTACGAAACGTAGAAACCTAAAAAGCGATGCCGGTCCATGCGACTACGAAACGTAGAAACCTAAAAATCTACTCTAAATAAGTAATTTCAACTTGATTAACTATTTCAACTTGATTAACTATCTACTTACTCCAAATACCTAATTCGTACTTTCACTACACACAACACAAAACAAACTATAATTCTAATCCTAAATATTAATCACTGTTTTAGTGTTCCGTACCAAAATGGTAAAAATGGAACCCTTACGGTGAGACCATGGAATGGACGTAATTGTATATTACGTACATGGATGGGTGAGACTCTATCAACTTGAAATTTGGAATAGTTTTAGAGGACTATTAAAGTTACTGTAAATTCAAATTATCTTTTTTCTTTTTTTTAGGCCGCATAGTTTTCGAATTTTTATGAAAAAAGTAAAAAAAATACCGCTCCCAACCCCCCCCCCCCTATCTCCGAAGTTTGCAAAGAGAAAAATCTGAAATAATTGTATGTGATAGAAGTTTATGTAAAGATTACAGGAAAAATAAAACGAAGTTTCTAAATAGCACACTTTTTCAGAAATCATCAGCAAAAGATACATTAGTTCCACTATCGGTCAAGAGTTGGCGCTGACATAAAACTGCAATATTCTATACTACAATGCACAGTGTTAAAATTCTCTGACGAATATAGGCCTCGCCGATGAAAATTTAAAAACATATATGATGGTACGGAACCCTCGGTGCGCGAGTCCGACTCGCTCTTGCCCGGTTTTTTTATTAAATAACCTTCGTCAGCGTTCGTCCCACTTGTATGATAGAGGTCAGTGGTTCGTCCGCATATCGTCGAAGTTTTTAAATGAAAACTTTTTCTTCAAAGAAGCAGAAACTAGCTTTCATTCCTCTTTATGCTATTTAGTATTTTATCTATGGATTTCCTATACAATGCCAGTCGACAAATATGTCAGTGACAAAAACAATGCAAGATTAACCCAAAAATAAACCAAAATTCATTGTTCAAAATATACTTAGATGTAAGTGAATGTATAAGAAACTTTAATAAGACGAACGCAACGTAACTTTCACATAACCAAATTTTGTCCGCAAATTCTCAAGTGACTATGTTCCGTCCACCTCATTGTAACTTCGGAAGGCTTCGGGGGCCTTACGTGATGGCGAAGCTGATGCTGCCGATACATCCGGCGCGGCAGAAACAGCTGAAAAGGGGGCACAAGAACTTCGTGATGAATGAAACTCTGACGCAGATAGAGAGAGAGTGCGAGAGGTTCTGTCCGGTGCCTCGGAAGCCTCTGCAGAAGGTCTGTGGTTGATAAATGATAGCTACGTGGTTAGGTATTGTTATCCATACCAATATTATAAATGCGAAAGTAACTCTGTCTGTCTGCCTGATGTCTGTTCATGGTTTTACGGCTGAACTGATTTCGTTGAAAATTGGCACAGAGGTAGGTAGAACCTGGGTTAAAACTAAATATACTTTTTATCCCGGCAGTAGGTACGCTTTCCATGGCATAATTTCTGACCTCCACGCGGTCGAAGCTGCGGGGAAAAGCTAGTTATTTTATAACAATGTGGTTTTGCAATGGTGTTGATTTCAGAGTAAAGAATAAGACTTGATCTTAGTGCTACACGCAACGCTGAAGGCACGTACGTACCTTACCTACACTACACTAGGTGTAGATAAGCTGGTGAGACGCCATTTTTAACCGACTTCAAAAAAGGAGGTTCTGTATTCGACCCGTATGTATGTCATGTATGTTTGTATGTTCATGATTTTCTTAAAAAGATTCTTTCACTAACGTGATCTACAACTTCTTAAGAAGGATTTAGTATATTACCTATACATTAGGTAATTATTCTTATGTACGAAGTTAATGCATAAATGTTGTATTGTTTGATTTACTGGCGTCTGTACAACTAAAAAGTGAAAAAACTTTTTTACAAAAAAAATAACCGACTTCCAAAAAAACCACAACAAAGTGAAAAATAACTTTAATTTCAGAAGTCGGTATCAAAAAACGAAAATGCAAAACCAACGACATCGACTTTCGAAATTAAAGATATTTTTCACTTTGTTGTTTTTTTTTTGTAAAAAGTTTTTACCAACTGATTTTTGAAAAATTTATATGGTGTCCAAAGGCTAGGCTTGTACCTGCTACCTACCTGTAAGTTAAATCTACCAGCGGGGTAATTGCGTAGCACACATAAAGTAACGATTGAATGCAATGGGTTTTTCATTTTACAGTTCACCCACGTTCATTGCGTTACTTACGTTGTCGAGCAGACGATTTTTACGATACGATTTTTTTATCCTGCCCTCTTTGTCCCAAAACATGCAGTCAAAGTGACCTCTGCGCTGCCACCGACAACGCCCTGGAAGTGGCGAAGTTTTGGGAAAACAAGATTTAAAATACAGTCGTGCCAGCGACACGGAGAAGAAGATGTAACCTCCGAAACTCTCAGACTGTGATTGAAAGTGTGCTACGCAATTAGTGTGCACTGTATGTGACACGCATAATCATGGTCCATTGAAGTACCTACTAAGTGCGGAAACCAAACCCATAACATAGCGTGCACTAACCAGTCATTAAAACATGACGTTTTCCTACTTCAACGCTTGCAATTCGTAAAAGCCTAGAAAAGCGTCCAACATAAACCAGTCTGGTTCTATTCCCTAAGGTGGCCGTGGTGGGTGCCGGGACCGATGTGGGCCGCATCGCCTGCCTGTTCCTGAAGCAACAGAAACTCGTCAAGTTCCTAGCCATGTATGAGGAATTTGCGGAGTCAGGTGTCCTCGGCGTGGCTACGGATATTGCGCACATCGACACCAGCTGCGTGGTCTCAGCTTTCCAGGGACGCATGTTCCTTAAGGACGCTCTGCATGTAAGATCGCACCATTTCAATTTAAAGGACGCATCACACACCCCAATATAGGCCAGGGGGGGGGGGGGGTAGGAGTAGGCTTCCCTCATTACCATCATTTTCTCGCCCTTATCCCAATTTATTTTTGGGTCGGCAAACATGGTCTCTTTGTAATCGTATGTATTCATAATCATTTATTTGCTAAGAAAGTAGGCACATAAAATAAAGGTGTTTACAAAGCCCTTTAACCCTTTCACTCGGTCTTCTGGAAAATCCTTACATTCATTAGCGAATTGATCCAGTCCAGGACTAGATTCAAGGAGAGGGTTGAGTGCGTTCAGTATTCGCGGAATGGGTACAACTCGATTCAAACTTTATGGCGGCTCGGAACATGAGGCGAGTCGCTGCGCGTGCGCAGTAACAAATTTATATGTCAGCGGGGGCGAGGGGTGGGGAACTGCGCAGCGTGTGGCGCACTTCAGAACCGCCATAAAGTTTGATGCGAACTATAATTATGTTGCTGTGACGTACAGGAAGCAGAAGTGGTCCTGATCTGCGGCGGTTCGTACCTGCCGCCGCCATACTGCTACATGATGGACCGCGACCTCTTCTTCCGCAACATGCAACACGTGCGCACAGCGGCGCTAGCGGTTGCGCAGTTCTGTCCGCACGCCGTCGTGGCTGTCCAGACGCCGCCGGTCGACTGCAACTTTGCGCTTTGCGCTCATGTTAGTTGATTAGATTTTTGGAACGAAGTTCCTTAACGCGGCTTGCGGTAGGAGTTGACTGGTAGAAATCGTCACGGAAGGAAAATAGTATATTTCATTACAAGTGCGGAAAGGCTGTCATTGCAAAGACGGAACAAGTTGCAATGACGGTTCCGCAGGTGTACTGAACGACTATTTTTAATACAGTTGCGAAAAAATGAAGCAATTTAATAAAATAATAAAAACACAATAAACTCAGCTAACTAATCATTTTTTCTGGAAAATGGCGCCAACCGTAGAATATAAGCAGAGTTTTTTTTTCTTCACCCATTTTGGTAGGCAAAGGGAACTATCCATACAGCTTAGTCTTCAGTATATTTTTTTTATTGATATGAAATGAAAATGAAATTTAATGAGATGAAATGAAATGAAACCTAACCTAACTCATTCAATTAAATCATTAAATCTGATATTGAAATAAATTAGTAGCCTCTTTTTAGAAATATACGTATTTGTATGAATCACAAAAACTCTTTAGTTCAAAAACTTCATGGTTGGTTTTTCTTTTTAATAGACATTATTTTGACAATAGGGAAAGAGAACGCACGAGTTCGGGAAAGGTAAAAAAAAAGCACTATTAAGTAATAGCCCACATCCCGAACGCTATACGTCCCTGCAATACACCACTTTTTGAGCAACTGTATTAAAAAGTATTATGCGATTTTGTCTCTCTCTCTCTGTCTCTTTCTATTATATACGAGTGTGTGTGCGTGCCAGTATCGCGTAAGCAACTCCGTTTCTGACGGGGGTCTCCGGACTCCACACGTTTTTTTTTATTAGAAAACTGAGAGCAACTGAGAGTATCAGGTCTTTTGCTACTACGATGTCATTTCATTGGCGACATTTTGGCAAATACGAGTGGGGAGCTGACTAGCTGTTACTTCTAGTCAGTATATATAGTAGTAATATTTAAATTAGTTAGGTACCTAGGTAGTATTTAGTCTGTTTTTATCTACTAAATGAGTTCGTGGGGCTGCAATCCAGCGACGTGCGGCTTAATGTACGGTTGGCTGTACTATACTCTTTTCAACCTCAGACGCTAAAGCTGTCGGGCGTTTTCGACAAGCGGCGAGTCCTGGGCGTGAACTCGATCAACTCTATGCGAGCCAATCAGCTGTTCTGTAACAAATACGGTGGCGACCCTACGACGACCCACCTGCCCGTGGTCTGTGGGACCGGACGCTGTACAAGAGTCCCCGTGTTCTCTGTTGGTAAAGCGGTTACTGGTTGCTGCACAGTTCCAGATCGGGATTCCGTAAGTAAACGGTGGTAACTTACTTATACTAAGGGCCACGTCACACCGAGAGTCGACGCGACGCAACGATGCTTCAAGAGGCCAATTGTTTCGCGCTGCCCAGCGCAGCACCTGCGAAACGCATCATGACCAATGTGTACCTTTTTGTGTAGTAAATAAAGCTCATATTGTATCGCTATCTCAAAAACAGTGCGCGACTCGTCGCGTCGCGTCTCGGTAAGCAGGAAGCATTTTGTTCAACAGCAAAAGAGTAGAGTTTGGTACCCGTGATAATAAGTAGTTTTAAATGGGTAGCTCTCCGTCCGATCAGGACCAGGCCCGTGCCGGACGGCGTGTACGTGTTCCACGCGCGCCTCAAAGAGATGTCAGCATCGAGGACCCCATAGGGCCGAAGCCTGCCGGGTCAGCGGGATTGTCCGAAAGGGTTACCGCTGGCCCGGAACATAAAGGGCTAAGGAAGGAACACGGGTGGGTTTTAGTCAGTAAGAGTCAGACACTCCCTTCCGCTCCACCCAGAGCGGGAGGGGTCATTTGAAGATATCCGATCCAAAAAAAAAAAACCCTAGAAACTTTTGATGTGTGTGATTAAGTGATAGTCAATTTGTTTAACAAATAATAAAAATGCTCGTTGCATGTCGATATAGCTGAACTGCTTGTCGCGACTGGTGCGCGAAGCTGACGACCTCATCTGCACGGTCAAGAGCAATAACGAGCAAGGACACCTCTCCATTGGATTCTCTACTGCAAGATTTGTAGTAAACCTAATGAAAGGTACTTTTAAATATATTAGTTTTGTTTTATTCTTGTTCTCTTATAAGCTTTTTAGAACGTATTTTAAATTGTTGCTGGCTGGTGCCGTATTACGAAGTATTAATACCATCATGATTCCAGTGCGAAAACCGGCCAAGTGCGTGTCGGGCCACGCACAATGTAGGGTTCCGTAGTAGCCCCGTTATCACTAGTACGATTCTGTTGTTCTTTATTCTGAATATAATGAATATATTAATTATGTAATGGTAAAGATATTAGGAGTTAATGGTTATAATAACAATATATGCAAGGGTGTCCAGAGTAAAACAAAACTTTAACACATAACGTAACCACGGAGGTCATACCTTGCAAGAAAATCTTAACACCACGATCTACAAAAGTGACGTCATGGCACAACGCCATCTGTTATCGAATAGCGATACTAAACACAACAAAATTGATTTTCGAAGATAATTATTTAAACAGATTAGACATTAACTAATAAGAAGTTCTTATTAGTTAATGTCTAATCTGTTTAGGTAGTCGATCCATGTAAAATACTGATAAGCAGCGGTTATAGGCTGAAAACTGACCCCGACATAGTTGGCAAGGCAGATGAGCTGATGATGATGCCTTTGTCTAATATCTGGAATTCACAATACATGATCCTAGACCCCGCGTAGAATTTTTTCGACGGTTATAAAAAAAATCGACTGTTTCTTAGAAAAGTACAATCATCACCTACGCGGTCAAAATGCATGGAACAGCATTTTTTTTAAATTACCGACGAATAATGTCAACCCACGGGTTTCAGAATCATCTACTGAATCTGAATCATGGTAACAAGTTGGGCGTCGGTGGCCCTGCCACCCTGTATGATTAAGGTTATATTTAAAACCTCAAAAGCAGTAACCATTGGCCAATATACCTAATGTCTATTCAAACTTATGTTTCAAATTAGTTTATCAATTTTATTTTAATGATAATTAAGTCGATTTCAGAGTGACTAGGCCTAGCACTATTGAAAAAGTTATAAAAATGTTTGAAGTTGTAGCGTAAACTGAACTTTATTGTGTGGGATTTATTTTTCCATAAACTCATATTTGTTTACATTTTTGGCAAATAAATCGCGAATGCAGCTTATATCCATCTGCTGTCCAGGTCTATTTGAGTCGACGGCATTCATAGACAGCGCGCTGGTGCAGCAAGGCGACCCGGAGAAGTGCTACGGCATGAAGTACTGTGCCACACCCGTGAAGGTCGGCAAGAAAGGCATCTCCGAGTACGTAGTGCCGGAATTAAGTCCTGCGGAGAAGGAGCTGCTAAAGCAGGCCAGGTGAGTACGCCAAGGGGGTTTTTGTCCAGAATTTGACAAATGGGCGGCATTTTTTGACTTCCGTAGTCAAATGGCGAAAACAGATCCCATATAATTTCTGTCATGTGCGTCCGGATGTCACACAGCCATAATAGGTGCCGAGGTCGAGGCTTCTACCTATCTCATTTTTAGTTAAGGTACCTAACTTATTGCATTACCAAGATTCAATTAAAAACAAGGATACCTACGGTGTTCCGTGTTGTTTACCAAATGTTTGTTTCCACTAGCTGCGCCCCGCGGTTTTACCCGCGTAAATGTCGATCCCGTGGGAATATCGGGATAAAAGTAGCCTATATGTTAATCCAGGGTGTCAGCTACCTCCATACAAAATTTCATCAAAATTGGTCCAGCCGTTTGAGCGCGAAGAAGTAACTAAAATATAAACACACACACACACCCCCACCACACACACACACCCCCACCACACACACACACCCCCACCACACACACACTCACAAACTTTCGCCTTTATAATATTAGTGTGATATGTAACATTATTTTACTAGGCACTACTTTAACACTAAATTATTGTTATAGGTGTGACTTGGAAGACATGTTGAACCTGGGCAAGTGCTTCGCTGTCGGCGATGAGTACTACCTGCACCCTTGCAAGTACTACCAATGCTGCTGTTACCCTGAGTGCGAGGTCTGCCGACCGTGCAAAAAGAGCGCTATCTAGGGATAATGGACCATGAAACAAAATAGCTTGATATTGCTTGCACAGCCAATTTCACCTCAGTAGTAACGATGAAGTAGTCATAGAGCCGATATCAGACGCTTCACTTTTTGTTCATTTTCGCCTTTCATTCAGAATTTTTCAGTCGAAGTGAAACGTCTGGACACTAAATGAATCAAAAGAGAAAAATTAATTAATTAAAGTGCACTCGCCCACCGGATGATTGAAAACTTAAATGAAAGGAGCAGATGAACGTTCATTTGTATATAATTTTGTCGGTGTCGTGTGAACGTGCAATGAAACAAAAATGAACGTTCACTCGAGAGAAGCGTGTGATATCGGCCTTATAATCGGCTGCGCAATAAAGGCGCTGGCAACGTTTAATTGACTACTCCTAATTGCTACTATGTAGGTACATGAATTTGAGCGGATGTCTAAGTTAACTCGTATAATTCTGATTAACAGCTGTTGTCCTACTATTAACCGCCGATATTATTTTTCTATTTTTATAGCTTTAAACAAATCAATAAAAATTAAAGCTGGTAGTCGAAACTGTAAAAATTAACGCATGATGGGTTTTTCTTAAAAAGAGAAAAAAAATTAAATCTATCTGAAGTTTCTAAAACTATGTTATAAAAATCGAATAATAATTCTTAAACCCTTAAAATATGTAAACGTAAAACAATAAAAATGTTTGAGAAAAATTAATAAGTACCTACACACTTTTATTTTACTCGTAGTACCCGGCAATCAATAAATTAAATACTTTACAGAGAGCTATTGATTATTAATTAATCTTCTCTTATGGCGAAAGCGCCAGGGTAGCCCGCGAAATTCAATTTTTTTTACGTTTTTTGCAATTTGCTGGTCAGTATTAAGTTGTATGTTGATTAAAATATGATTCGCGGCCGTAATAAATATGTATTTACAGAATTATAATCATTAGAGTCATCAACACAACTTTCTAAGACCATGTAATCCCTAAGAATGACTATTTCATGAAATCTTGACATTTGGGGATTACATGGTCATGGGAGAGTTGTGTTGATGACTTTAATGATTATAATTCTGTAAATACATATTTGTTACGACCGCGAATCATATTTTAATCAACGTAGAACTTAATACTGACTAGCAAATTGCAAAAAACCTAAGAAAATTTGAATTTCGCGGGCCACCTTAGCGCTTCCCCCTTAATGTTCGGAACTCAGGCCTCCTCTTTGTAAGAGGGAACGGGCCTAGTACCCTATTAGGGGTTGGCAGAAAAAACCACACACACACAAACATACGCTATGCCATGTATTTATACAACACCATATATGAGCTATTATTCTATTTTATTTATTTCTATTTTTTTTTGGGAAATCCTCATAGATACCCTCTGTCTGGGGAGAACGGAGGGTTATGTCGGTTTCCTACCGACTAAAACCACATTGTTCCTTTTACTACCATGAGTCGGGGAGCCGGGAGATACCTACTTGTACATTTGCCGCACCTCCGACTGGTATCAGCAGCCATGCCTAGCGGGCCCTATC
This sequence comes from Oligia latruncula, assembly GCA_948474745.1. NCBI lineage: Eukaryota > Metazoa > Arthropoda > Insecta > Lepidoptera > Noctuidae > Oligia > Oligia latruncula. Next base: position 4,710,034 of record OX419691.1, on the reverse strand, counting down.
ACCAAGTGCGGCCAATCCCACGGGAGGCGCGGGCCTGCGTGCGGAGAGTAATGGGTAGCTCACCGTCCGATCAGGACCAGGCCCGTGCCGGACGGCGCGTACGTACGTGTTCCACGCGCGGCTCAAAGAGAAGTCAGCATCGAGGGAGCCGAAGCCTGCCGGGTCAGCGGGATTGTCCGAAAGGGTTACCGCTGGCCCGGAACATAAAGGGCTAAGGAAGGAACACGGGTGCGTTTTAGTCAGTAAGAGTCTGACACTCCCTTCCGCTCCACCCAGAGCGGATCATTTGATGATTTCCCATCGACAAAAAAAAAAAAAAAACACGGTACGACAGCACGTCCTTCCATAAAGGCACGCATAGAACACTGCGTGCCACCTCTTTGGGCTTGACTGTTCGAGCGACGACACAACACACAACCCTAATTTCGCCGTCCGCAGGCCCCTACTAGTGGCCGGAGATTTCGACGTCCTTCATCCTATTTACCTAAGACTCGTGAAACACATGGGTCGCGTCAAATCCCCGTTCGCCGACACATGGACGTTACCTAATAATTGAAACTTAAGCCTAAGTAGGTAAGCATGTGTTCGTCGCACGTTCCTAGCAACATGGTTCTATTTAAAAGCACTCCCCCCACGTTACCGACTCACGTGAAATGAAACGCTTTTCGCACAAGTTTTCCAGCACGGGCACGGGTGTCTCGATTTAGACGTATTTCTTTCACGTGATTGTCTGCGATTTCGTGCGGCTTCTTTGTGGATATAGGCGCGTACTAGACTGGAAGTGTGATGAGCGTAGTTTGTAAAACCGAGCTGGCGTAGTATAATTATTTTAACTTTTCGCACACAAAAATGGTACAAAGGCAGACATAATGCCTTAACGTAGTCGCCGAAGAGACTGGTTTTCTGCAGGGTAATTGCGTAACACACTATCAGTAGCAATGGGTTTTATTTTGACAGTTCAACAACATTCATTGCGTGATTTACGCTGTTGAGCAGACACATTTATCGAACATATGGAGCAATGGATTAGCAATATGCTTCAAAATTATTCAAATTTACAGTAATAGTGTGTTACGCAATTAGGGTGCTGATGTGATACGCCGCTGCTACTGAGCGTCGCATACGAATATAAACATTATAAACATTATTCGTACCTATAACGTTTTCATATTCGTATGAACCGATTACTTTGCAAGTCAATTTCATTCTATGAATCTTGCGCTGGGAAACAGGGTTAGCCGTTTTTAGGGGGCTGTATTTTGTAACGCAATCACTCCAATGTGTTAATAGGTAATAGGTACGGGCTGGTTTCCGCAACTCCACGTCAATGCGCGTATTTTGCGTACGGACTCCAATGTCTTAAACGAATAACAAACAAGATGCAGTTGCGTTGCGCCCAATCTGCAGCCAAGCCTGATACGAAATAGTAGATACTTTTGCTGTGTTACTCAGTAACTGGGTTCTAGAAGTCAGATAGGTAGTCGCTTTATGTAAAATACTGGTATTCAGCTGCATCCTGTTAGACTGGAAGCTGACCCCAACATAATTGGGAAAAGGTTAGGCAGATGAGATATGCCACAGGCAATCGATCATGAAATGACTAGTCAAAGTAAGTACATAGACTAGCAGCACTCGGATGCTTTAAAATAAAATAGGAATTAAAACACTGACCTCTCTATTACGAGTACAAGTACGCTAGAGGTCAGTGAATTAAAAGCATCAAAAAAACAAAAGTACCTAAATGATACTCGTAAATTATATCTCTGGCTGGTGACACATTGGAGGGTTAAATAGCCATTTTGAACGCGGGATTTCGTCCTCTGTGGACAAACGGAGCGGGGAGCATTTTGTTAGTCGTGTGCTCTACACGATTATAGGATTGAGTTATTATTATCATTAGGGATTAATTATTTTTGCCTAGATTATGTTCATCCAATTAGATACTCATAGTTTTAGACCGATTATATAATTTTCTTATCTTTCGTCACAAATTGTCTAGGTAGGTACGAACGTCGTTCTGTAGTTGTTATACCTTCTGTATCAGTACTTTTGCATTTGATAACCAAAGGTGCATATTATGTTCTAAAATCTAAATACCAACATAAAAAAGTGTGTTTTTAAGAACACGAGGACGTTTACCAGATATTTCTTAAAACAACTTATTTTTTTTTAAATGGGTTTGCTCTTGACTCTAGTCTAGGTCAGAGTCTTATTTGATAATGCTAGAGGAAAAGCTGCCGTGATACTCAAACTCAACTCAAACTCAAATCATTTATTTCAATTAAACCTTGTACAGGCACTTTTGAATTGTCAAAATTAAATAGTCTGTCAGTTAGTCAGAAAGTTGAAGCTAGTAATACTAGTAGATAACTTGGAGATATTCTTGGCAGATTGGCCAAGATGGCATGAGCACTCAGAAAAGAGTAGAAGGCTAGAGAGGGAAGATCTTTTGCCATCAGTAGGACAATACAGGTTGAAAGTAATACCTAGACAATATTTTCTTTTACATTCGTTTATTGGGCCATCCCGGAAAGAAGACTACGATGCATGGGATGCAGAGGTGTCTGCATCCACATTTTGCCAGAATGGGAGGGATGTTGCTGGGGGTTCCGCGCTTCTGAAGCGCTTTGCAGCGGTGCTGTTCTGTAAAAATCTCACCGTGAAAATTTAGGTGAAGTGAGCGTGGAGTGAGCTGTCAATAGTGTCAATTCCTAGCAAAAACAAACTCACTTCACCTAAGTTTTCACGGTGAGATTTTTACAGAATCGACCGGCTGATGTTCACGGAAGCCCGTGTTGACGATTTTCATGACATAATGAGGCATCGATCTAATAGAACGCGAATGCGCGATCATCGTAGGTTCGCGCGAATTTTACTCGTACAAACGCGCGATCAAACATATTGAACTCGAATAGATGCCCTAACTGACAATCGCACGACGCAGTCGCGCGATGATCGCGCATTCGCGTTCTATGCCTCAGAAAGAAGGTGGCGTCAATTATGGGTAGGTTGCGTGAAAGCCCCAACAGCATCCTAAAGACATTGGTTGACAAGGTGGACAGCCCCTTTATTAGGCACTGGGTGCGGAGGCACGTGCAGACGTGTTGAGCCACGTAGTTAATACACACATCAACACGGTCTAGGGATATTTTTAAAAAAGCGAATTACTATCAATGTGTTAATTATTTATATGACATGTATATATTTAAAAGATACGTTATTTAATATTCTACCATTTTTTAATAATGGTTAAGGTACTTAGATTAAAATTTCAGGATTTTATGGAAAAAAAATGAAGCATAGACGGAAATCGTATATGAATGAACTTTTAATTTGTGAGTAAAAACTGAAAAAAATAGAAAAATCATTTAATTTGTGTTTATAAACTTGAAGTTAGTAGTTTGAGAAAGCGCCCATGATGTTCATAACACATCGGCAACGATTCGGCATGCTCAGAACAAGGTTGTCAATGTCTTGCTGCGGAATATTGTCCCATGTCCTTCTGAGGTGCGCAAAAAGTTGATCTTCTGTAGCCAGATTTTCAGGAACTTCCTTCAGAGCTCTTCTTTGCAGCATATCCCACGCATGCTCAATGGGATTTAGATCTGGCGATTGAGCAGGCCAGTCTAAGGCCCTAACATTATGTGTATGTAACCAAGCTGCTACCGTTCTCGCCGTGTGTGCCCGGGCATTGTCGTGCATGAGCAGGAAATCTTGCCCCATTTGTGTTCTGTGGGGCAAGATTACGGGCCCCAGCACCTGTTGGACGTATCGTTCTGCCGTCATATTGCCCCGCACCCAAACGAGATCCGTCCGTCCTCCAAGACGAATTCCTGCCCAAACCATAATTGTTCCTCCTTGGTATGGGTGAACTTCCTGAGGGTTCTGGAGACGGCTCCATCGTCCAGGAACTCGCCAAACACGCGTCCTTCGTGAATCTGGATGGAAGCCGAACCTGGATTCATCCGTGAACAGCACATTGGACCATTGCTCACGGCCCCAGTCCACGTGGTTCCGAACCCATTCTAATCGTCGTCCACGATTGCCTCTCCGTAAAGGTGGGACCCGGAGTGGTCTACGAGAGCGTAGATTGCTTTCATGCAGTCGCCTTCTTACAGTTTGGTCACTCACAAGCACTTGGTGTTCCACTCGCAGCCTTTGGACCAATTGAGTCGCCGTTGCATTTGGTTGTGCTCGCGCAGTAATTTGCAAAAATCGGTCTTGTCTGGGGGTAGTGATGCGACTTGGCCCCCGGTGCCTCTCCGCTACTTCACCTGTGGCACGATAGCGTGTCCACAATCTTGAAATTACATTTTGATGGGTCCCTATGGCCTCAGCAACATTACGCTGAACAGATCCAGCTTCCAGCATTCCCACAGCTCGTAACATCTCCGCCCTCGTCAAATGTCGGCGTTGCATGGCTACAATACCTCAATTTTAACTTTATCTTTCGTTTAAAAATGAAAAAAAACTGTAAGTAAACGTAATTCGTATTGTTTTCTAAATTTCGCACAAATGAAAATTCCCTCTCCTATACATCAAGACATTTTTTGCTACCGAAACAAAAGAATTTTCAAAAATTTAAATTTGGAATTAGTCTGAGATAAATTATTACAAACAAATCGGTGTATAAAAGATTCCAATGCGGCCAGTACTTTTCGAGTTATTTAATTGAGTATGAAATATCCCTAGACCGTGTTGATGTGTGTAGTTGTTGTTAGGTTAGTTTGTAAGTTTTACCAACTTAGTTTTAAGTTGTTACTAATTGCTGTGTATTTTTATATGTGATCCGCAATAAACGATATTATTATCAAGTCCCATGTAATGTCGAGCCTACTTCCACCAACCGGGCACAACTGTATAGAAATTCGTAATGGGAAACCCCAATAACACTTTGCTCGCCGGGGATCGAATCGAGAACCCACTCTCCGCAGGTACACTTGCTGCTGCTAGAACAACGAGGCAATGAGTACTTTCAATGGTGTGGTTTATGTTAACATACTTAGTTATCACACTATAATTTAAATGGTATCATCATCATCTGCCTAGCCTTTTCCCAACTATGTTGGGGTCAGCTTCCAATGTAACCGGATGCAGCTGAATACCAGTATTTTACATGGAGCGACTGCCTATCTGACCTCCACAACTCAGTTACTGGGTAATACGATACCCCTTGGTAAGACTGGTTGACTGGTTGGTTGGTAGACTATAATTTAAATGGTAATGTCGACTTGAATGTTATATTTTATACAGGTCTTTAGACTTAAACGTAGGATGGCGCACCTTGCATAACAACCCGCCACCCACACGTCGCATTCTAATATTTATTTGTTGTCAGGAGGAGTAATCAGATAGTTACATTATACCTATTTATCTAATCTAGTGTCTAGTCTAAATCGTTTTACATATCAATGACGAGAGGCTAATTTTATGCACTTTGTAACGCTAAAATCCCTGATAGGATAATTATGTGAACCTTGGACCATTCAACTATAACTTAAATTGTAAAGATACAGAGTTATAAGGTGACTATAGACTAGAGCATTTACTTGTTACAGAACATGGAGCATTCACCCTTTTAAAATTTTATCGAACCGCACTTTAAACACGACGCTCAATGATTTGTTAGAACCTGATTTTAAAAACCAACAAGCGTATTGCTGTACCGTTCGAGCAAAAGCATGAGCGGTACCTACTTGTGCAACAATGAACGCGAGGTAGAAAGAAACGTTACAAATGCACATTCGCCGTGAGCATTACGTCGAACGCAGCGTCGAGCCTTCGCAGAAACGTTACATTACATGGAAATGCTTTTGGAAGCAGCTTTTGCCTTCCTTGTACCATTCGTAAGAACGTTACACTACATGAAAATGCTAGTGTATACTTTAAGGATAACAGTAACGTAATCCTCTGTGGTCACTGACGTCTGTATTATGATAGCTAATATTGTGGACAAGCATGATTTGAATTATAAAGATACATTTAGTTATCCGTTAGTTGATATAATAGGTAGAATAATAGAATTACTGATTACTTAGAATAATAGAATTAATACCACTGATAAACCTACACCTTGAAGATATAATTCTGATAGAGAACGACAGACGACAGACGATTTTAAAAAGACGGCTGATACAGATTGGGTGCGGAAGGCGGAGAACCAAATATGGTAATTAATGCCACTGATACACCTTGAAGATAATAGGAATTTTGATAGAGAACGACAGACGACAGACGATTTTAAAAAGGCGGCTGAGATAGATTGGATGTGGAAGGCGGAGAACCAAGTATGGTGGAACTTTGGAGAGGCCTGTGTCCAGCAGTGGAATGTGATAGGCTGATTTGATTTATAGAGCATAACCATAAAGAATATTCAAATAAAGAACCGATGAAACGTGGATCATGCATAATGCATAATCAGCCTATAATGTTCCCACCGCTGGGACACAGCGCTACTCTCGATGAGAGGGAGTGGGCCGTAATCCACTGCGGGTTGGTGGATCATGAATGATTAAACTTACATGGGATTAAACCAATATTTTTTGCATAGTAAGGGACTTTGCTAAAAATATTGGTTAGTTTTCCGTATTTGGGATACCCTCCCTCCACCCACTCTCACCCTCACTTGTGGTTGATTTGCAGGAAATGCTCAACAGCTTTTTATAACATAAATGGACTCGAATCTACTAAAACGTATCTACACCCACGTATAAAAGTATTATCGCCCATTCCTTGCGGAAGGAGGGAGAGGTTAAATCGATTGGCAATTTGTGACTGACCTGAAAGGTCAGGTTCGTAGTATGTAGGTACGACTCGCAACTGGAGCGAAAAAAAAAAATTTAAAAAAAATACAGCCTATGTTACTCGCTGGTAATGTAGCTTTCTATAGGTGAAATCATTTTTATTGAGCTTATCCATTATGAACAAACATACTTACAAAAAAAAACATATACCTATAAAGTCCAACATATAACCTCCTCCTTTTTGGAAGTCGGTTAAAAAATCAAATCTATTCTCTTTTTATTATTATAATACTAGCTTCTGCCCGCGACTTCGTCCGGGTGAAATTTCTTGTTCCCCCGACCCGCTCCGTCGCATCTCATCGCCTGCCCGCGTTATTACTTCGTTTTTGCTTAGCGTTATTTTTTCCTTTTTACTCGTCTCCTAAAGGCCATAGCGTGATATTAAATAGCCTATAGCCTTCCTCAAGAATTGCGCTATCAAATACACAAAAAAAAAAATCCGACTGATAGTGCCAGCGATTACCCCCTACACACAAACTTACAAACTTTACCTCTTTATAATATTAGTATAGATTAGTTTGGCCATTTTATTTTATCTCCATCTTTAATACGTAGATTAACATTACTTCCACAAGAGGCGATACTTAGCCTAGGTCAATGTATATTGACTCGCGCTATTCGGGTTATTAACGATCTTCACGTGAAGATCGATGTATTTACATGCCATTTGAGTGAACTCGCAAAAATACTGCTGTTCCTTTTATGTTATAATGTAGATTAGAGTAGGCTGTATAATATGTTGTTGTTTTTATTTTATTTTGTTTTTATTATAGTATTTTTCCTTATTCATAGTTTTAAATTGTAAGTTAAATTAATTTTAAGACCACACTATCGCATTGGGTTACCTGTAATGGTAGTGGTAGGGAGATTTTAATAAATAAATAAATGTACAGTTCGCGTCAAATAACTTTGCCGCTCTGAAGTAGGCAACAAATCACTGCGCAGTAGTTAATCCTATGAATAAAACAGCAGCGCGCATGGCGCGGATTGGCGCGGCTAGCGAAGAGCCTAGCTTCAGAGCGGAAAAGTTATTTGACGCGAACTGTACATTCGGTTTACTCAGGGCAGTCAGCACGGGTACAAACTGGTGACCTGGAAATTTTTTCAGTCAGCATGAGCTGATCTTCCTGTGTTCCTCATCGAGATCAGAGAAGAATGTTGTCCCTCGTCTAAAACTAAACATAACTTACTTCTGCCTGCGGCTTGGCCCGCGTGGATATCGGAAATTATCCAACGGGAAAGTGCTATCGGTACAATTAGCCTAAGTTACATCTTATGACATCAGCTATCTGCCAGTGAAAGTCGCGTCAACATCGGTCCAGCCGTTTCGGAGATTAGCCGGAACAGACGGACTGAAAGCCAAAAATTTAAAAATTGTATTTTGTTTTATGTACCGTATACTTTCATATGCAATTAATAAAAAGCTGTTATTTTGACTTTACAAACAGACACTTCAATTTTATTTTTTGTATGTATAGATTGATGAGATTGACTAATCACGTTAAGTTAATACCCGCCTAATAAAATTAAACGGCTAACTATATGTACCCATGGCGAAATCCCGGAAGATAAAAATGGCGTCGTTATCCGAATAGGTAACCGCTATACAGCTGAACTTGAAACGTAGCCTTGCCTCGGGGAAGGTCGAGGGGCCAAGGCCTCCCCTCTCGGGGGATTATCCTTACACGTGATACTGCAGTGAGCGGTCCAAGTCATGTGCAAATAACAGTATTGTTCAGGTCCGTGGTGATGGCGTTGTTACGACACTTTTTAAGCGACCCGCCCCTGCTTCCCACGATTTTACGACTTGACAAATCATTGATATATCTTTATTATATGCAAGTTTAATATGAATGTATTATACATATAAACCTTCTGGAATAAACACTCTAACTGATGGTGAAATCGCATCAAAATCTGTTGCGAAGTTTACAAGATTAACGCGGTCACACAGACACACACGAAAAGCGACTTTAATTTATAATACTTATGTATAGCACAAAGATAACTGATGTCACTTGGAAAGCTGCCTCGCCTGGACACATCTGCCGCACGTCAGACGAACAATGGGCCAAACTTACGACCCAATGGGTCTTAATGGCAAGCGACATCGTGGCAGGCCCAGACGGAGATGGCGAGATGAGCTGGACTCCTTCAAGAAAAACTGGTCCTTAGCAGCTTTGAAAAGAGAGAAGTGGAAAAACAGTAGGGAGGCCTTTGCCCTGCTTATACTATGTCGGGATTTTAGAACAGTATTATTTACATAAAAATAATATCACGTAGGTATGTTACTTATGTGGTAAATATGTAAATACGTGATATTATTTTTATGTGAATAATTCTGTTCTATAACCCCGACATCGGGTTTGAGAAAAAGTACGGCGTCTCTCTCTCTCTCACTCATACCAGTGTGACTGTCTCTTTCTAAAGCTTGAAGTGTTATTAGCAGAGCCTAATCTCTTTCCTAAACAGTAGAAGCTGTATTAGAACAGTTACACTGCTCTTACACCACCTTCGACGTATGTAAACACATGTTTGTGGGTGAAATATGGTCAGAGGTCATACAAGGTTTGGAAGGAGAATGGCTACGGCCTTTGCCCAGAAGTGGCACACAATGTAGGCTTAAAAAAACTAAAATGTAAACTCTTGGAAACTCATAACCAAGATATAAGAAAATAAAAATCTTAGAAATACATTTACTAGAAGATTTTTAAGTCGATCCATCCGCCAAGAAAAGACATCATAAAAAAATACGGAAAGGCAGTGTAGACCTAGCTACGAATATTCGTAGACCACCTGCTACGTCAGTAACGGGCTACGACATTTACGTAACCACTAGCCGGCGCGGGCGTCGTCGCGTCGCGCGTCTTTGAGCGATAATACATTTTCTTTCTTTTTTTCTTTATAAGTTAAAAGATATCTACGATTCGTAGACACCATTTCACTGTTCTACGAATTTATTTTAGAAGATGATGAAATGTGTTTGCACGACTAAAATAATTATGTAGGTTACCTTCTTTTATTTCTCAATCTCGTTATTAAACAGCGTTTAATATAATCTAAAAATCATACTTATGGTTATAAAGAGTAACCAAATTGTTTCTTACCGGCTCATCTCTATAGGAAACCACCAATTGGTACCGTGCGCCTAGTAGGTTTATTTTATGAAAAAAAAAGGGTTTTTCGAAGAATCTGTTCAGATAGAAATATAATGCAGATAAATACTTACCGGTATTATAATGAATTTCTCGTAAATAACAAAAAAAAATGCACTTAGTTTGAAAGTCATCATAATCTGCCTAGCCTTTTCCCAATAATGTTGGGTCGGCTTCCAGTCTAACCGGATGCAGCTGAATACCAGTATTTTACATGGAGCGACTGCCTATCTGACCTCCACAACCCAGTTACTGGGTAATACGATACCCCTTGCTAAGACTGGTTGTCAGACTTTCGGGCTTCCGGAATAACTCCCCGTAACGAATGTCAAAGATCCGCGAATAACAGCCGGGACCAACGGCTTAACGTGGTTTCCGAGGGACGGAGGGCTCTCCGTATGTAAAGATGGTCACCCATGCACAGACCAACCGCGGTAAGCGCAGCTTAACCTGATCGATCGACCTGTACGGCTGTTATTATTTAGTCACGGGCCCCTCCACTAATTCCCTGAACTGTACAAAGTATTCTATTTAAATCGCTGCCGCTTGTATTTGCGCCAAGCGTAGGATGGGAGGTACATTGCCCCCCTGGAGCGAGTCTCAATGTCACAGTCAGGATCGATCCGACCGTGGCCGACCGACTTTCATCCCGTACTATTGGTACTGTGTTCGACTAGCTTCATTCCAAAGGGAACAGTATGAAGTTTTGCTGTTCTTCTTGTTCAAACAATAGAATATTTTTACCGACTTCAAAAAAAAGGAGGTTATCAATTCGTCACGTACGTATGTAATATTATTGGAATTGCATTATATTCACATAATATGACAATCTATTAGGGCTTCCAAACAAATAGGTATACCAAATTTTATGGACGTCAACAAAGGAGTTAGGTAAACAGGAGCGTCGGATATTGTTGAAGTTTACTAAGAAACCGATGGATATTCTCGAATAAAATTTTAGTTTATTAATAGAAAACAAACAGCTCATTTATTAAATTATATTTCAGTCCAGAACATCCATCGGTTTCTTAGTAAACTTCAACTATATCCGACGCTCCTGTATACTTAACTCCTTTGTTGACTGTACCTATGTATGTATGTTTGTCCACGCATTTCTCCGCAACTATTAATCGGATCGTGACCATTTTTTTATTGGATATATTTTTGCATTTTATAGTTCAATTCTTGGGGAAGGTTATTTAACATCACGCTAGGACCCTTCGGAGTGTTCGGAGCTGAGCAAAAAGAAAAAGTCAGAAACACCGTTAAGCGAAAACGAAGTAACAGCGCGGACAGGCGATGCAATGCGACGGGGTCGGTCGGGGAAACAAAAAATTTCAAGCGATGCCCAAATAAATAAATAAATAATAAAAAAAAACCTTTATTGTTCAAAATATTACAGAGATTTTACATTGGCCCCAAAGTAGGCAAGCCAACAACAAGAATATAGTTAACTAGTTTCCGCCCGCGCCTTCGCCCGCAAGGTATGTTGGAAAAAACTATCCTATGTCCTTCCCCGGAATGCAATCTATCTCTGTGCCAAATTTTATCGAAATCCGTTCAGTGGTTTAGGCGTGAAAAGGTAACATACAGACAGACTGAGTTACTTTCGAATTTATAATATTAGTAGGTATGGATTCAGTTGTAGTTTAAACAATAGACGTTCGTTTTTTTTTAATTTATCGCTGCCTCCCCTCGCTGACTTGTACCTAAAGGGGTTTCTTTTAATTGTTTTAACAAAGAAAGGTGAAAATTGCAGTTCATTTTCTACAATACAACGCAAACAGAAGCCGTAAGAATGTGTTCGCTCCACATATAAACCTACCTAGACGAAAAGGGGTGCGCGTGGCAGTGCGGGATCAATACGGGGCTTCTTTTTTTAGACTTCGTTCTAGAATATACTTATTTCAGTCTGCACCCTAATTGCGTAACACACAAGCAACAAGCAAATCCATTGCTTCATAACTTAGAACAATTGGTCTGCTCAACACTCGTAAATAACGCAATGAATGCTGTGGAACTGTCAAAATGAAACCGATTCCGATTGATAATGTGTCACGCAATTGCCCCGCTGGTTTACCAATTGCTTTTAATATTACTAGCAATTAGCAACATTATATAATTTAAATACCTAAACAATATTTTATTATTTGTTTTAATTTTCTCGATAACTATGATTTAACACATAAGAATAACGGAGCTTTTGATACAACCCACCCTAAGCATATCTACATAAGTAAGTATGTCAGGTGTGAAAAAAGTTTGCAACGAAAAATGATAAGTTTAATTAAAGAAAATACCTACGATAGCACTTGTAAACGTAATTTGCTTATTATGTAGAACGGCGATTAGTTATTGAACTTATGTTTTCATAAACAATATTGTTAGGGGCTGTCCAATAATCACGTGAGGCTCGAAAGGGGGGGTGAGGGGTCCATAAAAAATCACAAAATATCACCAGGAGGGAGGGGGGTGTAGTAATATATCACGTGTATTTTTTTTTCGGCAAACGCGCTATAATCTATCGAACTAACCTTTTTTTTTTTTCCTAATCTCACCATGTATCACCAAGGGGGGGTTAAAAAATGGCAAAAAAACATCACGTGAATAATGGACGGCCCCTTATGAAAATAACCAGTATCAATAAACGTTGGTGATTTTGTAAGTTTATTCAGTAGGTACCGTGTAACACACATAAAATGGCTATCGATCGCAATGCCTTTCATTTTGACTGTTCATTGTTGAGCAGACGAGCTTTACAAACCTATGTTGTTTAATGAGTTTGTAGGGTTCTTCTTATTCCTAGTAAGATAACATCACGCCTGTGATCCCCGAAGGGTTAGACAGAGAGACTATTACAACCACATCACCAGGTATGTTTAAGTCCCATGAGGCCACCCTTGCCAACCACCAGCGAGGTAATTGCGTAAAACATTAACAGTCGGAATGGCTTTCATTTTGACAGTTCAACAACATATGAAGCAACTAGCTGCGCCCCCGCACCCGCGTAAATGTCGATCCCGTGGGAATATCGGGATAAAAATATATGTTAATCCAGGGTGTCGGCTGCTTTCATACAAAATTTTATGAAAATTGGTGCAGCCGTTTGAGCGTGAAGAAGTAACAAACATATAAACACACACACACACTCACAAACTTTATAATATATATATTATATTTCGCCTTTATAATATTAGTGTGATAGATTAGCAATATCCTTAAAAATGATTCAGATTGTCATTGATAGTGTGTTACGTAATTAAGGTACTGGTATTATTCCTGATATTATGTTGATAGAATAAAAAATGTGCTATGGACGCGGCGGTAGACGAGTACCTAGGTAATACGGGCTGGTTTCCGCAACTCCACGTCAAAGCGCGTATTTTGCGTACGGAGACAAGTACCTATAGCATGCTTGAAAAATGTATGTATAGGAAAACTTATTTAAAGATTAGCAGCACCCCGCGGTTTCACCGGCATAAGTTTCAATTCCGTGGGAATATCGGGATAAAACATATCCTATGTCCTTTCCCGGGGCTCAAATTATCTCGATACCAAATTTCATCTATATCGGTTGAGCGGTTTAAGCGTGAAGAGGTAACAGACAGACAGACACTTTCGCATTTATAATATTATTATACATAGTAGATATATTATATTATGGATGGATTATTATATGTGATAAGATAAAATTATAATGATACATGGTTTAGGTATATATACAATACTAAATACAAATAAACAAAACTGAGACACGTCATCATCTGCCTACACGTATAATATTATAATGTCTACAGACATTATAATATTATCTTCTTTTCCTGTTGACAGCGATGCGGACTAAATTTTTGATGCCCTTTGATTATTTCCCCTCCTTTTTTAAACTTGAACATATTATTATTATTATTTTAAGTCTGTTAAAGCTTTTAAAATTATGTAAACACAATAAGATAATTCAATAAAATATGTGTCTAGATATTTATTTTATTACGCACTGTAAAGTTAACTTTTACGTACCTACTCTGCAATAGTTACCAATAGTTACGTTCTAAAGCAGCTGTCAAATAGAGTATAAGGAGGGATCGTTAGAAACACCACGCTGCGCTCTATAACTCAAGTAGCGGATGTTGGAGAAAAAACAGCCAGGCTGAAGTGGGAGTGGGCCGGACACGTCTCACGAATGCACCCGGAGAGATGGGCAAAGATCGTCACTCACTGGACGCCTGAGGCAGGACATCGCCGTCGAGGTAGACCAAGGCGAAGGTGGCGTGACGATCTAATATCATTCGCAGGGCCAACATGGCCGGAGATCGCACAAGACAGGGAGGTTTGGAAGGAAAAAGGGGAGTCCTTTGCCCAGCAGTGGGACACAAACTAGGCTTACAAAAAAAAAAAAAATTAGTGTGATGTGAAGTTAATGTCTGTTTTTAGCGATAAGACCGCCCATTGTGTCACCCTTTGTACAGTTTCTATAATTATGTCTGTAATTTATATGGTGTACATAATAAAGAGTATTCTATTCTATTCTGTTATTTTATAAGCGATTGTGATCACGTGTTTCACAAGAACATGAACATTCAGCAACACTACTGTACTTAGCTTGAATAAGGTTACTGTTAGTTTTGTATAAGTATTACTGTTTCAGCCAAAGAAGCTCTAACTTTTCAGACACCTTAATTCTATAATACAACTCTTCAAAATATCGAACTGATGATTTGTTTTTGTGCGATTTCAGTTTTAGTCCCATAGTAAAAGTGGTTCATAATGATGAGTACAATGACCTCTTAAGAGGTTGTTAATGTTTTACCAATAACCCTGTATAAGGTATAATATGTGTTGTTAAGGTGATATACAACGAGCCGGTACAATAGCGACATTAATTTAACACACGGATAGAACTAGTAAAAATTATAAGAACGTAAAATATTTCGTAATTCTTGCCGACAGAGGTCTGAAATTAAAACGCCAAATTAAAGGAAATAGAGAGCTCTTTCCTTCAATTTGCCGTTTTAATTTCATTGATGCGACGTTATGACCCGTGACCCCGGCAAATGATCCCTGCGCTACACTTCTTTAAGTATAGTACAAGTCGCCCCAAGATTTTATTTAAAAAATTACAAAAAATAAATTAATGAAATTAAAATAATTTAATAAAACGAAAACGCGAAACCGTGTGTACGTGAGTTAAATTAATGTCGCCATTAAAGTGGCACACTGTAGAAGCCATTGACGAGAATTGCTTTGCCCAAAAGTCTTCTTCACCTATTTATAGGTTACTACACTATTTTTCCAAACGGCAAAAAAGGTCAATCGGTAGATAGATCCCTATTTATTTTCTAACAGTCAACGTTTTTAATCTGTGGAGAAAACTATGACAAAAATGAGAAAATTCCAGTTTATTGTATCTCATAATACCCTCTCATTTTTAACTCAAATATGAAAGGTATTAAGAGCGTTTACGCGGTACGGCATTTCATACAAACTTTCAAGCCCTTGTTTTCCGAAATGAATGAACCGATTTTAATGAAACTTCATACGCATAAGCAGGATATAAAGGTCTAAAAAGTTAGTAGAGAACATTTTCGAAAAATAGTGTTACAGCCAAATTAGACCGATTTTAAACTTTTCATAGAAACAGAGATTTCCAGTTATCTTTTTTTAAATAAGACTTTTCGAAAATGTTCTCTACTAACTTTTTAGACCTTTGTATCCTGCTTATGCGTATGAAGTTTCATTAAAATCGGTTCATTCATTTCGGAAAACAAGAGCTTGAAAGTTTGTATGAAATGCCGTACGGCGTAAACGCTCTTAAGAAAAACGGGAAAACTAAAACTATTCTTTATTTTTCTCGCTTAAAAATTAAGTGATAGGTGTTTGTAATAATATTTTTATATTTAAGAGCAGACTCGAAATACATGTCATTTTATTAGAAAGATTTGTATTTACATTACAAACGAACCTCGCGTCTCTACAAAGTTCGTTTCGTTTTTATATTTGGTTTCAATGGGATACATACATAAAATTGCACGAAGGTACAAAAATTGATTGTAAAAATATGATCTTATAACTGAAAATCGAATAAAAAATAATTGTAAAACAAACTATGGAATCGCACGAGCACCACCGCGTGAATCTACAAGCGCGTCATAATCTCAATTTCGGCAATTGTGAATATAAACCCGGGTGTAGGTAATGTTTTAATACACTGTAGTGTTAGACCTCGTAGGCGTCGAACCGCGCAGCAGACGACGACGGTGAAGGTCACTCACGTACCTGCGGGAGTCTGAGTCAACCCCTACAGTCTGATCACTGCGGCTACCGAGACCACCCGCGTCAAAACAACACCCGCTATAAAACATTCTATTCTGTGTTCAGAAATATTCGAGGTTCAAACTAGTGCTGTTCTTTAGGATTTCTGTGCTCTCGAAGTAAGTACGATGTCGGATTCAGGCACGTTCGTTGAAGGTCATGGTTGTTGTGGTGCGAAAATTTATTGAACTGTTTGGTCGCCGGCCAGAAGCTGGCGGATTCATTTTGGTCTAAATTGAAAAGTCGCTTTTGGAAAAGATTTTCTTTTCGTTAACTGTAAAAATAAAAATAAGCACTGTGCCTCTACACACATTATAATTATCTGATCTATCAACAGAATTTTCATCACGCAATCATAGTGTGAAACGAATAGATACTAGCATTTTTCTAACGAAACCGGTTGAATTTTAATGAAGTAAGTAAAAGATTTTCACTGATTGCACTTTTTTTAAATTTTCTTATGCACGCCTCGACATTTTCAGCCTGATTTTTCATCTTGCGAATAAAGTGGTAAACGCGTCATTTTAACTGAAAATTGAGTGTTTTTAATTCGGCAATTTATTTGGACTTTTTACTGTAAGTTTTCACGAATTGAATATTTGAGTGGTTCTATGAAGTATAAGAATTAAAAACTCATGGAATTATGAATAAGCACTTTAGAAATTTTGTTTGGATTAAACTGAACAGTGTTTTAATTTTGTAATTTTCGAACTGAGCTATTCAGTTCAGTAAAATTTTCCAAAAATCAAATCTAAAATTAGAATTTGTTAAAGATTTTCCTTAAAAGCGTTTACACACTCTTTCTATCTATGAAAAGAAGTTTTGAAATATTTGATTGGCATTCATATTTTCGTTACGAAATCTTAATGAAAACTAATTAACTACTCAACCGGTGGAATTACAACAAATGACGTGCGTTCAGTTGTCGCGTTTCTATTTTGGCCGCATGATATAACTGAAGTGTGTAGTTCTAGCAAATATGGCAGCCACTGAAGAGAAGTTATATCCTAACTGTGACGCCACCGTGTGGCTCCGCTCCTGTGAGGAGGAGGTCGAGAAACCCCTGGAGGGGAACATGACAGGTATGTATACAAGTCAATAAATCTATCAATTAACTGCGCCGTCCACTTGCGGATATATGTCTCTGCAAAGTTGCAACGATATGAATGATAGCAGATTTTCTTTTTAGTGATGATAGTTCGGATCATCTCCGTTGGAATATAGGCAAATATTCTAGCTAAACCTAGACTCAGGTCAGTGTGTCAGCCAAGTTTCGAAATAGAAAATACTCTTCGTTATTAGTATTCGATCAGGAATCAAGCAAGACATTCACGTAAAATATCGACTATTTCTTTATCTATATGTGGAGGCTTGTTATTAGCGATTTTTCTTATATTATATTCTTTATTTCATTGGTTTGTTAGTCTGTAAGCCTTATTTAAAATAAAATAAATAAATAAATACCATGATTGAGGAAGGAAGGATAATCATACGTTTTGTATACGTACGTACGTGAACGGTTTGTAGCTAAAATTTTCCCATTTTCCATAAAAGTTGTGTGGGTTCCGGGAAATCCATCCTCAAAGGAAAAAAAAAACATCTCAAACAGACGAAACAAGGCACATGCCTCTACAAGAACTGTTACAAGTTTGGGTGAACAAATTAAAATTAAAAAAAACCGGTCAAGTGAGAGTCGAACTCGCGCACGGTTCCGTACATATTTGTAGCTGTATGTAAATAGTTTAACACGGGTTTTTTTTTGTATTTTAACTACAGATTTACGGTTTTTGGATTTTTTCCTTTACTTGTGCTACATGACCTTGCTTCTTGCCAAATTTCATGATCCTAGGTCAACGGGAAGTACCCTATAAATTTTGATTCCCTCGAGAGTGTCATATACGTTTTTTGCGGCATAAACTCGCCATGTCTTTTTTTTACGTTAACTTAGAAGTTTGATTTTTTCGCAGCTTTAATGGACTATGAACCTGAGTATATAATTTTAATTTCAACTAGATACCTCCACGCGTTCCCGAGATAAAGGGTCTTGACAGACAGACAGACGGACAACAAGGTGATCCATAGACCTAAAGGTTATGTTTTTTCTTTTTGAGGTACGGAACCCTAAAAATCAAATTCAAATTATCCTGCCTTAGTTGTTTTAAGTGCAAGCAATATTAGTCAATTTCGTAGACCAAAACTATAACTATAAACTCTCTATCTTCGAGCCGTAGTTCCATTATTAAGCAACTCTATTTGCTGCTAAATTAAATAACGCAATGATCTTCATCTATAAATAGTTTCCCTGACCACACGTTACAGTTTACTTTACGACTCGTTATTATTGTATTAACGCAGCACTCGTCTGGTTTGGAAAAAAATATAGTTGGTAAATTGCTAAGTATTCGTGATCCAGCTAGTACATTAAAACACAGTGTAAGGGGCCATTGATGGGTAAACTGTTATATGATTCTAGAAATCTAGACTCATCAGCGTTGACGTTTTTCGTCGGCTATTAAATGTATGACGGCTATGTCTGTATTTGCACCTACTGTGTATTGTCTCTGCATCACCCTAAGGTAGACTGGTAGAAAATGCCCAAGGCATTAAGTCCGCCTTTGTACAGTTTTTACTTGTGCATAAAGTTTAATAAATAAATAAATAAAAAATAAATGGGGGTTTAGAATCACGTGCAGTATTCGTGGTAACCGTTTCCGTGTCGATGTCCCTTACACCGTGTGCACTACGACCGACGTAACTTGGCGGGCCAGAACTCTGCGCAGAAGGCTGCGCGGTAAGATTTTTTAGGAACCAAAATGGTGACATGAGGCGAGTGCGAGTGAGAGAACATGCGCGAAAGTTCTTAGTGCCCATGTTCAGGCCCGCCAAGTTACGTCGGTCGTATTGTACACAGTCTGTCCCGGAATTCACGCACACCACCAAACACTCCAATTAGAATATAATGTTACAATCATAATACATAAACTGAATTTTTACTATTATGTATACCCAAACTCAAACTCAAAGCATTTATTTCAATTAAACCAATTACAGGCACTTTTGAATTGTCAAGGGGTCGGTCTGCCCGGCCCTGGTGCATGCCATGGTCCGGGGCGAGAGGGAGTGGGAGGCAGTCACCTCCTTCTGCGAAGCAGTCATGCTAGCGAAGGAGGTGGCGGGACGGCTCAGGGAGAGAGCCTCCCGTCCCAGCCGCCGCGGAAGACGCTCCGGGCGTCGGGAGCCGCGCGACGACTCCCGGCCACCGTAGGCGCGGGCCTGCGGGCGGAGAGTAATGGGTGGCTCACCGTCCGATCAGGACCAGGCCCGTGCCGGACGGCGCGTACGTGTTCCACGCGCGCCTCAAAGAGTTGTCAGCATCGAGGAGGGGCCCCATAGGGCCGAAGCCTGCCGGGTCAGCGGGATTGTCCGAAAGGGTTACCGCTGGCCCGCAACATAAAGGGCTAAGGAAGGAACACGGGTGGGTTTTAGTCAGTAAGAGTCTGACACTCCCTTCCGCTCCACCCAGAGCGGGAGGGGTCATTTGATGATTTCCCATCCGCAAAAAAAAAAAAAAGGGGTCGGTCTGTCAGAAAGATGAAGCCCATTCCAAAGCGTAGTAGGTACCTAGGGAGAAGAACGGACAAGAAACTCTATGGACACTCTTTTAAACTTCTATTATTGATCGAAGCTTTTAAACCATAAAATTATAACAAAATATTAGTTACATAGGTAATTCATGTTGAAATTATACATGTGAGAACGATGTAGAAAGACGTGCACGTTAAAAGTGTCTGTACCTACTAAGAAAATATTAGAACTAAAAAAAAAAACAATTCAGAAATGAAAATAAGCCATGGCGGCTAAGAGATGACCAGTCCCTACAGACGGCGCCCGTTCACGAACATGACGTATAGACATAATTATAGTATATCACATTATTTATTAGATTATAAATCCTGATTGTGGGAGAAAATTGTGGTCATATTACAAATCTACACACGTACACATTTGCATACGTATAAAGGGTCTAGCGTAGAAGGTACTTCTTCTATTTTGGTTTGTTCTGTACAGCGGAAGTATGACTGTAATTTAGGTAGGTAGTTTTAATTTATTTGGAATTAAAAATTACCTTCTGACAGCCACATGTCAAAAAATCAAAAACGTGCCCTCGGCGTCAAAGTGTGTCACGTAGTCGAACCGTGGCGTGCGGGCACATTTTGGTTTGTCATCTATCATGACTGTGGCGGTTAAAAGGTAAAAAAAAAAATGATATCGATTCAGTAAATCATTCTGAACAAACTACTTTCATAATGTGCATTAATTCAGTTAAACATTGTATACACATTCTTTTTCTGGAATCCTCTTTCAAGCTTACTGGAATAAGTGCTATATTTCTCATATGTCTAGTACATAGTTGAACAGATCCTCACACGACGGTAATTTTCTTGACACAATAGTCGTGAGCTCATTGTTTATAATCCAGGCATGTTTGCAAACCCACAACAATGCAGTGCGGTCGTCTCCGCAATGTATACCTTGTATAAATGCACCTTTATTGCGTGGTTTTATAGAAACCTCGCGTAGAATATACACGGTGTAATACATCGACGCGCGAACTGCTAGGTACCTACTATGAATTCAGTTCATGATTCTAGACCCCGCAGCGTAGAACATATACCGTCTTATTACAAAACGAGTTCTTATTTTAGACCTAGACTTAACCTTCGAGCCAGTTACTGTATTTTAAACTTTATTCCGATATACGTAAAGTTCTTAGTGCAAAATTGACAACTTAGAGTCGGGTTAACGTCAGTTTTTGTAATAAAAACTTTAACTTAGTCGAATTATTAAAAATGGCTCGATTGTTTCAACCTGGGTCTAAAGATAAACCTTCGTTTTGTAATAAGGCAGATAAAGTAGGTTATAAAAATAAATCAGCTGTTCCATACAAAAGTGCAGTTATAGCTGCACGGTCAAAATGTATGGATCATGCTGCACTTATGAACAACTGATATTTTTTAATAACCAACGAAAATTTTTAATGTTAGTGGGTGAGTCTGGAATCATGTACTTACCTATTTACTGAACTCTTGGTAAGAGTTTCCGCGTCGATCACCCTGTATTCCTACTAAACTTACCAGTTTAGTATAATTTCCTATTGTCATATATTAAACCTGCATTATTTCCCTAGGTGAGTTTCCGACATGGCTCCGCGGCACGTTGCTGCGCAATGGGCCCGGCTCCCTCAAAGTCGGCGACATGAAATTCGACCATCTTTTCGACAGTTCCGCACTTTTGCACAGGTAAGCCAGGCTTTGCATACCTGCAAAGGGTATCATCATCATCATTTCAGCCGAAAAACGTCCACTACTGGACATAGGCCTCCCCCAAGCACCTCCACTTCGACCGGTTCTGTGCTTCTCGCATCCAATTTGGGTATTTTTATATATTAAAAATAATTTATAAAAATAGTTTTTTCTTATTCATTCCAGGTTTGCGATTGACGATGGCCATGTGACGTATCAGTGCCGGTTCCTCAGAACTAAAACTTTGCAGAAGAACCGCGCTGCTAATCGCATCGTCGTCTCTGAATTTGGTACTAAATGTGCTCCAGACCCGTGCCATTCGATATTTGACAGGTAAGTCATTGTTTTCAAACGGTAAGAAGATACCCCAGCACGCGTAGCATGACTTCCATACAAACGGGTTTTGTCGACGGAAGAACAAACAAAATGGTAGTTTGTAAAATCAATAAGATACAGAGACACACTGAAACAGTCTGGTAAAGGGATTTTTCAGGCTTCCGACCTGAAAAATCCATTAGTTCCTAAGATCCAGATTTTCAAAAGAAGTTATGTAGCTGTCAACGTGGCAATGCTGCCAGCCTTTTGAGCACTGCTGTTCCTGTTGACAGCGATGCGGACGAATTTTTTGATGCCCTATTTTTTCATATAAATGTACATACATATTATTATTATTTTAAATATTAGCATAGTTTAATGTACTATCATGTTATGGATTTGAATTAGTTATGTAGTTCAGAACATATTTTCAGGGTAGCAGCAATCTTCAACCCAGCCGAACACATGTCGGACAATGCAATGATATCCCTGTACCCATTCGGTGATGAAGTGTACGCGTTCACAGAAGGACCAATCATTCATAGGTAAGATGAAGTTAAACGCATATTATATTGTTTTCTGAAAAATAGATTAACAAAGAAAATATGGATGGAATATAAGAGTCATTCCGGTCTGATCCCCTGAACCTCCCATCTGGATCCCCTGCTAGTTATTCCTCTGTTTTAATCTCTGCCTTATCCACTATAAACTTTCTCATTCCGGTCTGATCCCCTTTTTTCTTTTGTTTTTTCCTGACGGATCGTCAGCAACAAAATATACGTACAGGGTTTATGCCGTAAGCCCTGTACGAGTGTACGTATCTATATTTTGTTGCGTCAGCGCGATTGTCCGAAAGGGTTACCGCTGGTCCGGAACATAATGGGCTAAGGAAGGAACACGGGTGGGATTTAGTCAATAATAGTCTGACACTCCCTTCCGCTCCACCCAGAGCGGGAGGGGTCATTTTATGATTTCCCATACGCATGCATACATGTACAGTCAACAAAAGAGTTAGGTATGCAGGATCGTCGGATATAGTTGAAGTTTAGTAAGAAACCGATGAATGTTTTCGAATAAAATTTAATTTTAATAATAGAAAACAAACAGCACATTTATCAAATTAAATTTCAGTATTTTATTGCACTGAGGGTACAGCCTCAGTACAATAAAATATAAACCCAAACCCAAAAGATCAAGCTTGACTCAAAGTCCTTTTTAACTTTAACGTTTGAAGTTCAATATCTCTTTTTTTATTTTGATTCTATGACAAATCACGTGCTTCTCAAATCTTGTGTTTTGTACCTCCGTTTTCCTTTTAAGGCGTTCAAATTATTTTACCACTTTATGGACACTTTTTTAGGGTTACGTACCAAAATGGTAAAACGGAACCCTTATATATGGTGAGACTCAGTCTGTCTGTCTGTCGGTCAGTCTGTCTATCTGTCGGTCTGTCTGTCTGTCTGTCACAGCTGGATATCTTAAGAACTACTAATGCTATCTACTTGAAATTTGGAATAGTTTTAGATGACGTTTATCCAACTATTCTGCAAAATAGTTGGGCAAACTATTGGAGCGTTTTATGTAAACGAATACAATCTGTCAAATGTCAAGTTTGTCAGTTGAGTTTGAAGTTTGAGACAGAACTATCTCTCTCTCTCTCTGCTAGTGGCTGTCGATGTGAAACCTATGTATCTGGCTCTCTGAGATTACAATCATATTTAATCTAAATATTGAGTTTACTTTTCGCTATAAAACCATCACAAACGTCATCTAAAACTATTAATTAAAGGGTTTCGTTTTACCATTTTGGTACGGAACCCTAAAAATGGTCACGATCTGATTAATAGCTGCGGAGAAATGCGTAGACAAACATACATACATACATCTATAAAATTTTGTATATTTGTTTGGAAGCCTTATTAGATTGTCATAAATGTGAATATAATGCAGTTCCAATAATATTACATACCTACATACGTGTCGAATTGATAACCTCCTTCTTTTTTTAAGTCGGTAAAAAGGCGCAACAAACTGTAATCCGGCCAACAACCTTCATCAGTCATTCAACCTTCATCATTGATCACTTAACTTAATTACTAACGATATCATACGACCGGATGGCCCAAAATATTATTTTCCTCAAGCTAAGCGAAGGGTGCTCACAGCTCAACTTTTGTTTTTATTTCGTGGTTAAGAAATCAACTTCTGCGTATTATCACGTGCAACATCACCTGCCTTAACAGTCATGTTTTGATATGAGGAACCCTAATTAAATAATTGGGTACTTGAACGTTCACAGTCAACATGCATTACAGAACAATAACATTATAATAGGTTCAGAAAAAAAAAAAAGTTTTAATTTTGCTCATAATTTAGGACTAATTATACGGTCAGAATCATTGCAAGACACACGTACCACGTATTCCTTTTATTAAGACCAGCTACTGAAATAAGGGGTCGATACTTAGCTGACGGCTAATTGAGATGAATGGAAGATGAAGACATGCTGACGATCACAGATGAATTGGGATGAGGGCAGTAGAATGATGAGCTACTGTACTAAGGCTTACTCAATACAAGGAACATGGGTGGGTTTTAGTCAGTAAGAGTCTGACACTCCCTTCTGCTCCACCCAGAGCGGGAGGGGTCATTTGATGATTTCCCATCCGAAAAAAAAAAAGGCTTACTCAAAACTATTTTATAGCTAATTACATAATCAACCTATAATGTACAGGCCTCCTCTCTGTGGGAGGGAGGGGGCCGTGATCCACCACGCGGGTCCAGTGCGGTTGGTAGATGTCACTTGTCATCGAACTTTTGGTTCTGGGACATACCGGTTTCCTCACGATGTTTTCGTTCACCGTTTTGAGAGCAGTGGTGATGAAATAAGTTACACAAAGTTAAACGCCTGCCTGGGTTCGAACCCACGACCTACAACTCGTATCGGTGCCGTTACCACTGGGCCACCACTGCTCTTGCTAAAGCTAATTGATTGATTGAAACTAGTTTTAAGTAATGTTTGAGTTTGAGAAGGTTCTGTAAAACAGGCCTAAGTTGTTTGAATGAAATGAAGATTTGTTAACAAATTGTATTATGATGTCCAGGGTAGACACGGTGACGCTGGACACATTGGAGAGGAGGAACATGACGAGCTGCGTGGCCCTCGTCAATCATACCTCACACCCACACGTCATGCCAAATGGTGAGGACTTATGGAGGAAATACACTTGGTCATTCATACATCATTATTATTATTATTTTTTTATAACGTTGCCCCACACTAGGAATTTCTCCTGTATTGTGGGTGCGTTTACAAACATTTATATTCACATACACAAACAGCCAGACCCGGAACAACTACTTGTAGGTCATAACAATATTTGTTCCGTGCGGGAATCGAACCCATGACACGCAGCGCAGCAGTCAATCGCTTAACCACTGCGCCAACCGTGCCGTCACTGCGCCAACCGTGCCGTCATCATTGGTGGGACACTGTGGCAGTCCAGCAGATTACACAGTTTCAGTTAGACATAAAAGAAATCTGCTCGTTTGACCACTATACTAGGTGGCAGGGCCGTCGATGCAAAACCTGTTACCATGGATTTATAGTACAGACTGCAAGAAACTGTAAAATTTTCTCAATCAACTTTGAACCTTATGCTTTAGCGACAAAGTTGAAAATTTATTTAAGAAATTTGAAAAAAAAAAAAACCACTGTGTTGAAAATTTTGTAGGTTATTAAAAAAAAATGTTGTTCCATACATTTTGACCGCGTAGGTATAGCACTTTTTTATGAAACAGCTGTTTTTGAAGTGAAAACTTATTTAGGCGCGTTGGGTATTTTTTTAGATGGGAAAAAACCGCGCTACATTCGTATGTGTTCGACTGTCCTCGGGATGTACTTGGTTTTAAATTCGATATGTCAGTGAGCGACTGTCTACTTTTTGGTCGGCACTCCCGGAGTGCCACTGTTTTTTTTTATAACTGATGGAACATTTCTACGTTAGGCTACCTAGAATCATGTGCTGAATTCATGGTAACAGTTTGCGCGGTCAATGCCCCTGTCAGTGTCACCCTGTATTCCAAAGGAGAGAAAAAAAAAACCCTACACTTAACGACAAACGTTCAGATATATTTTTTTTAAAGTATAGTGGTTAGACATATTGTAGTAATAAAGTAATAATTTTATATTTTTTTTAGGGGATGTCTACAACGTCGGTATGTCTATCGTGAAGGGCAGACTACGACACGTCGTCGCTAAATTCCCATTCACAGAAAAAGGTAAAAAACATTTTTATAAAATATTCATACAGATAAATGGATTTTGTAAGCGAGAATGCTGAACAGAAATGAACACCACATACCTACATAATATGTTCACTTTCCATTATAACTAGAATTTAAGACCCGTACATTTACAAAAAAAATACCTAGACCCGTCCGTACCTCGTCGTTGGTCCCGGCTGTCATTCGTGGATCTTTGACAGTCGTTATGGGTAGTCGGAAGCCCGAAAGTCTGACAACCAGTCTTACCAAGGGTTATCGTATTACCCAGTAACTGGGTTTTGGAGGTCAGATAGGCAGTCGCTCCATGTAAAATACTGGTATTCAGCTGCATCCGGATAGACTGGAAGCCGACCGCAACATAGTTGGGAAAAGGCTAGGCAGATGAGATGATGACATTTACAAAAAAATCGTCAATACAAAATTACCGTACTTTTGTGTTGACCAATTTTTCGGCACTGTATACTGCGGGTAGTTGTTTGTCAGTAAATAAAATGAGCTACCCTCTTTTTTTATACGACTGCCAAATTTTTATACGAGTCCCCAAGTTTGGCAGGGAAAAAAATTTGGTGATCGCAGATTATTTGGAAAGTCGCTTTCATGTAGGTACCTAAGTGTGGAATCTTCGTATAGGTAATGAATTGTGAATTTGTTTTCCAGGTGACATGTTCAAGAGCGCACGTATTGTGGCCTCAGTTAAGCCTCGCTGGACACTAAATCCATCTTACATGCACACTTTCGGTAAGTAATAGCCACTGAACCGACCGACGCGGCGACGTGCGTGATTACGTCATTCGTTATGTCCCCATACATTTTTTATTTTGGGCCGCGGGGCGCCCTCGCCACTTATACACGACTCGTACAGAAAAAAATCTATGGACCGCTGTTAAACTAATGGCTGTTTCTTCAAATGGATAGACCAGGGTAGATTACAAAACATGTTTCGTAACTTTAAGAGACTTTGATTTTTTTAAATAATTGCTTATTTTTAATGTTTGTTTACATTACGAAAATTAAAAATTAAAATAATTTTGATTCAAAATCGAAAGCGATGACCCTATTTTTTTATTTACCTAAAAAATAGCCCCATTTATTACCGACTTCAAAAAAAAGGAGGTTATCAATTCGATACGTATGTATGTAATATTATTGGAATTGCATTATATTCACATATGATGATCTATTAGGGCTTCCAAACAAATATACAAAATTTCATAGACGTATGTATGTATGTATGTATGTATGTATGCATGTATGTATGTATGTATGTATGTATGTTTGTCCACGCATATCTCCGGAACTATTAATCGGATCGTGACCATTTTTTTTTATTGGCTTACATTTTCTTCAACTTAGGGAACAGTGCAGTTTCATCAAGATCGATTAAGTCAAAGTCAAAGTCAAAGTCAAAGTCAAATCATTTATTTCAAATAGGCACATTAAAGGCACTTTTGAACGTCAAAAATAAACTAAATAGAAATGATTCTAGTCGCCCATTCGCAAAGGTAGATTTCGTATGGAGAAGAATGGGCAAGAAACTCCACCGTTACTCTTTTAAAATGTTTTACAAGTAATAGAGTAATTTTCATTTTTAAAGTAATTTTCAAGATATGGACTAATACGTGTAAGTGTGACGGCCTGGCTTATTGATAAGAGCTACGGGTGTAGTGTCAAAGGGAAAACATCTCAAAACCTTGGTCAAATACTAGTGCAAAAACTAAAAATTACGAAATAAAAAGTAATTTAAAAAAATTAAACCGACTTCAAAAAGAAATTAACTCAAAATTATGAAATAACTTTAATTTCGGAAGTCGGTGGCATAAAACTAAAATACAGATCCCAAGACACCGACTTCCGAAATTAAAGTTATTTCATAATTTTGAGTTAATTTCTTTTTGAAGTCGGTTTAATTTTTTTAAATTACTTTTTTACCGAATCGAATTAATAACTCAAAGCATTTATTTCATTTACTGGCACTTTGGAATTGTCAAAGGAGTTTAACAGTCAGAAAGATGAAGGTAGTTGCCCATTTCAAAGCGTACTAGGTTCCTATGGAGAAGGATAGATATATGAAACTTCATGGACACTCTTTTAAATTATATTGTTACAAAAAAAAAAATACACCATCCACGTTGAATTTATGCACGTCAAAAGCGTCCAGAGTAAAAAGAAAAATAAACAATTAAATAATTAAAATGACCTAAGAGATGACCACGGGCAAGAAACTCCATGGACCAGTATGAATATCGATAACGATCTTTTGTTACTGACATGTACTGCATTCTCGATTTATTTGCCAAAAATGTAAACAAATATGAGTTTATGGAAAAATAGCTTTAAATCTTGCACATAAAGTTCAGTTCACGGTATGACTTCAAACATTTTTATAACTTTTTAAATAGTCATTCTGAAATCAACTTAATTACCATTAAAAGTTTGATATTTGTTTAACTTGAAATAATATTAATTTGAAACATAAGTTTGAACAGACGATAGATACATACATAAACTCACGCCTTCTTCCCATGGGGTTAGCAAAAACTACGGATTATGGAAAAAGGTTATAGCGCCACCTGGTTGTCACTAGGAGAAACCTAATTTCCCATACAAAATTCTAACGTGCTCGCAATCGAACGTGAGTCGAAAAAACTCACACTAAGACCACTGGTCATACATGTACGCCGCTTGCGAGCACTACGCACCTGAGCTTTCTGAAGAACATCACCAATAAGGTTACTATATAATTATCCTCCTAAGGCGTCCCCTCCCGGCGTTTCCACTCACATCTGCCTTGTACAATCTGTCAAATTTCTTTAATAGATTTTCAACTTTATTGCTAAGGCATAAAGTTCAAAGTTGATTGGGAAAATTTGACAGTTTCGGGTAGCTTGATGTGCTGGCGACTGTACATATAGGACAAATTACTTAGTAATAATGGTAATATGTTTGATATTCCAGGTATAACAGAGAACTACTTTGTGATAGTGGAGCAGCCGCTGTCAGTGTCGATGGCGGGTCTCATGCGCGGCCTCATGACCAACGACAAGCTCTGCTCCAGCCTGCAGTGGAACCCCAACTATGAGGTCTGTGCATCTTTAATTGAACGTCGGTACAAGTATCTTTTTTGGCGCTTGCCGCGCGTGACCAAAATCAGAACTAAAGCCGCCATCTTGTTTTTTTAATGCAATTTCTGTGAAGATTTCATAAATGCTTACCAACAGCGCCCCCCCTATCAATGTCACTTAGGCGCCAAAAGATTATTGTGGCAATATACACGTATATATCGTGTTGAGGAAACACTACTAAAAAGCAATTGCTTGGATGTTCCTCAGAGTGACTCGCAGGACCAACAGCTAATGCATAACAAAAACTCTTCTGGCATTTCTTTAATTTTGTCATTATGTTTTAAAATCAGTGTTCATGATAACTTACCAAATTGAATGTTGCTGAACCGTAAAAAGCAATAGGCTGTTGGACATATATATTATACATCCTTCTGTTAACACACAGTTACTCAAAAGCTTCTGCTCTATCAACAAAGAATATCCTACCTATTTAAATAACAAATCCATTACAATTCACAGACCCACATAGTCCTCCTAAGCCGTTTCACCGGCGAGGAGGTGAAGCGGTTCCGTACCGACCCTCTCTTCTATTTGCACATCATCAACGCGTTCGAACAAGACGGCAGACTGGTGGTAGACCTGTGTGCCTACAAGGACGCCAAGGTCATAGACGCCATGTATGTGCATGCTATTGAGGTGAGTTCAAACGAGTCGATGGTTCTAAGTTTCAAACCGTATTCATGGGAAACAAAAGTTGCTTTTTGTGATGCAGGAAGCATGTTCCTGGCAACACTAAATACTGAATGAGTGTGAAACTTGTTGCCAGCTACATCGGCGGCTAAACCAATGAAGATTTTTTCTTATATCAACGATATGGGAATGAAATGAGTTTGCTTGACCGAAATGTTTCAAAATGTTTGATATGTCATTAAATCATTAATCAGAATAAATTTTAATCCACCAAAGGCCGTCACTTGCCATACAATGACCTGAAAATAATCTTATTAATCCAAGATAACACCTAGATGTGATAATTACCATATTGAATATATATTTGGGATCAATGTCCTGATTAAGCAATATTTGAAACTCTCAGTCACAGACCACTTTTGAAAACGACTTAGAATGCCCTATTAATATCTATGTGTAGATTTATGGTCTTATAATGATATTCTTTGGGTAAAATTCCCGGATTACCTATTTCTGTTTGTTACCCTCACCTTACTCTTCCAGTCAATGCAAAGCAATGCAGACTACGCTGAATGGTTCCGTGCCCGGCCTAAGAGGCTGGAGGTATCTCTGGATGCGCCTAACTTGACCATTGTGGATGCGAGGACCCTGGCAGATATCGGCTGCGAGACTCCAAGGATACACTATGATCTTTATAATGGTAAGAAAACAGAGAACATATTTTTATTATATTTTGCAATCCGATGAAAATACATTTTACGGAGCAAAATGCATAATTATACAACTAAATAACTATTTATATGCAAAAATAAAATAAAAAGGAAACAATATTTTTTATGCAAGGCACAGAAAAGTGAAAGATAAAGGTATTTCATGCATGCCCTTCACACAGGTCGTCTGTCATTTTCCACAGATTGGCTATTATACGAGTACATTACAACCGCTATGCGCAAGCATTTCGTCTGCTGAGGACTAAAAGACTTAGAGAACTGAACGATAATTATAAAATCGTTTTTCATTGCAGGCAAACCCTACAGATACTTCTACGCTATCAGCTCGGATGTGGATGCTGAGAATCCTGGAACGGTAAGCTATGATATTTTTTTCAATATCATCTTAGTGATAACATTTTTTTTTGCTCTCCGCTAAGGCTTTAAGAAATACACACTCACTCACGTCATAAAATCGACACTAGTCAGCACGAACCAATAAAAAGAATTAGAAAGGTTTTAATAACGAGCTTCGAATTTTGCTTATTAAAATATTACATGAAAATGTAGATGTTAGTTCTATACAACCAAGTGTACAGTAGAGATATTAATTAGTATTAGGATTAGTCCTGACAGGTGAGTTAAGAAGAGATAATAATAAAAGAGAGTGAGATAATAGAAGAGGAGATAATAGAAGGATAGAAAACGAACTTGATCGCTATTAATATAAAATGTTTCAGATCATTAAAGTGGACACTAAGACCGGCGAGACCAAGACATGGTGCACCCTCAACTGTTACCCCAGCGAGCCGATATTCGTGCCAACGCCTAACGCTAAGGTGAGGCAACAGATTTCATGACATAGTCAAAAGTTTTTGAAATGAAGTTCCATAACGCGGCTTAGGAGTTGACTGGTAGAAATTGTCACGCTGAAAAAACGGTATGCCCTCTCCATACGACTTTCTCTTTCTCTCTGTTTTTTTTAATATTCGTATTATAAAAGAAAAAGACAGGTCACACACAAACGTGTGTGTGTGTGTGTACGTGCGAGTAACGCGTAAGAAACCTCATTCCTGAAGAGGTTTCCCGACCACACACGTACATATTTTCATGTAACATTCTCTTAGGAAAGCGAATTATGGAAAGTATATAAGCGAACATTTTTTGGTCCTAATAACCAGCAAAAAAACCCATCAGTCGTGATCATCCTCCTGTCCTATCCTTGAGTGTAATTGAATGAGTCTGAACACACAGGGTCCGTTTGCCGCAAGGCGGGAAGGACCTGTACAGGAGGGGTTGGGAATATGTCCTTATCCCGATTTCACTCTTATATCCGTCCATCCCTAACCAAATCAGAATCGTATCTGAAGTTTCTGTTTCTCTTCTAGGACGAAGACGATGGTGTTCTCCTCAGCGCGTTAGTATGGGGCGGGGACAAGACACAGTGTGTGGCCATGCTGGTCCTAGACGCTAAGACCATGTGTGAACTGGCGCGGGCCACGTTCGACACTCCCTCGCCAGTACCCAAGTGCTTACACGGATGGTTCTTACCGACCAACGGCTAAATAAATATAGAGATAATAAACTTGGAAGAATGAGATTTTAACAATAAGTTTAAAAAAGTTTAGACAACGTTGCTTAAATATTTTAATGTCGCTTGTGTCGTTAAATTCTTAAGTTTTACTTTTTCTTGACGGAAAAGAAGCCGGAATTAAAGTCGGTGGCCAAATTGGTCTTAGATATAAAGTTGGTTTATTTGTATTAAAACGGAAGAGCAACCTCTAGAACCGTCCTGCCTAACTGTTCCGGCCAGATATTACTGAATTGTATCTACGACAATAGCATAATTAAGTCGTGACAAAAGTTGCCTGATGGAAACAAATCCAATTTTGTATACAACGTCATTTTTAGTATAGGTATGCGAAACCTGAATATAGTTTGTTCAGAATAAGTAACTGAATCGATTCCATTAATTTTTACCCCATGTTATATTTTGTCCCAAAAATATTTTAAAAAGGTTAACAGTTGGACACCGAGCGACACTAAGTAGGTTATCCAATCTCCGCGCCGAACGGTTAGGTACCTAGGTAGGTACTATTATCAATGAGCGCAAGACGGCGGCGGCGGTACGAGAGGCGCGGGTGAGCATGTTTTTGAACGGACAAACAGGGAACGTTTTGAAATTTTGTACATAGATTCTTTACATAAAAATACTAGACACGTGTTTCGGGTTTCGCATATACTAAAAATAATGTATACAAAAATAAAGTAAAGTCAACAAGGTTGGTAGGGGTCATTCTACTGAGAATGAATACCTAAATCCTAATTTAGGGAAATAAAGCTTGTTTCATTTGCTAGGTAACTGCATTCTAAAAAGATCCGCAATCTGAAAAGAAAAAGATTGGGGATGTCTTTTGCGGCAAAATAACAGCTCCTCAGGCTGTTAATACAAAATAGTTTCCGTAAAGAAGAACCAATGTTGAAAAGGTTATGTAGCAGTATCTACAACGCGACATGCAAACTACGCGTCATACTGACGTCACGCAAAAACCTATATTTCTCGCAAGCAGAGATTACCGCGCAACTAGCATTTACAACGGCCCGACATGAATCATTGGGCAGTTGCCGGAGCGTCCTCCTTTTTCTATGGAGTATGAGTGAAACTTTACAGTCTGTTCCTCATACCTCTATAGGTAAGACCAATGTTGGTCAAAATTAGATAAATAAAAATTACTCAAATTAATTTTAAGTTCTTAGGACGTCTTTTTTTGAAAAGAATCCCAAAATTATGAACGATGAAATGCTTTAGAGTATTTATTTAAGTTTAAGTATTGTTCGAAGGCTCCAAAGACTGTTTGCTTATATTATTTAGCAACGACTATAATTTTAAGTTACAAGTGAAGTTATTGTGAAAGTGGGTAGATTGTGTAAATATTTAAATGCGGTTACGTGAGATTTTTTATGTTTAATAAATAAGTTGAAATAATGTGGTAGTTTCTTTTAAATTATCACTAATTAAAAGTTTTCTATCGTAGAATCCTATAGCACTGCACCCTAATTACGTAACACATTATCAATCACATTCTGAATCATTTTGAAGGATATTGTTAATCCATTGCTTCATATGTTCGAAGTAATTGTCTGTTCAACAACGTAAATAACGCAATGAATGTTGTTGTACTGTTCAAAATTAAAGCCATTGCTACTACCCCAGCTACGCTTTAATCTTTCTAAATAAAACAAAGTCGGGTTAGTTACACCAAGAACGCTGGACCGATTTTTATGACTGATCTTTGATTTGTTGGTTTTGTCCCTGAATAGCAGAATAACTATTAAAACATGGGAAAATTTCACGAAAAAAAATTTTTTCTCATACATTTTGTATTTATTGATTCTGAGGTGGTACGGAGTTCGCCTGGTCAGCTAGTAATAAAAATATTTTTTTTATTTCTAGCTGATTTTCGTGATTTACGATCGACTTGTTGTGAGAATACATGATTCTGGATAATGTCACCATTTTATAAGCGACATAGGAGACGAACGGCAATGATGAATGCGTCATCAACGAGTGTAAACGCGAAAATTGCCTTCCAGGCCCAAGAATTATTAATCCAGTTAATCGTTTATGTACTTTGCTGAACACACTACTTCGTTGATAAGTGATATTACAGTAGATATTAGATAAACATTGACCAGTACCGGCAACATTAGCTCAGTCGACCACGTAATACCTCGCGCGAAACTTGTAAATTAACTCAAACTTCCATATAACTCGGTGTGAGTAACGTGTTTTATAACTCCTGTGATAAATCAAAAATACAATTTAATTGACTAAATTCCGAAAAAAAAATCAAAATAATGAATGAAACCGGTTTAAATATCACAGAAGATTGGCACAACTATGTGAAGTTGGCTCTCATCAAAGAGCCCTGCAGTTCTCAAGTTATCTTCTCAGTGGCACTGTTCATAATTTTCATCGCCAGTCTCGTCGGCAACATTCTCACGTGCATCGTCATCTACTATGACAAGAGCATGCATACCGCCACGAACTGTTACCTCTTCAACTTGGCTGTGTCAGATCTGCTCGTCACCTTCCCTATTTTGTTAATCATTTATCAACTTCTGACTCAAAGAAACGAGCTTTTTCAATTCCACCACGGAGTGTTTTCGTGCAATTTCGTCCTATGCATTCACTTTTTATTTATAAGTATCCTTTGGAACAACAGCATCCTGGTGATGACGGCTCTTTCGATAGAAAGGTACATCGCAGTCTGTTATCCAATGATGCTGCAAGGCACACTTGTTTGGCGAAGAGTGGGCAAGATTATTGGAATTATTTGGACGGTGGCAATCATTGAGACCTTGCCAGAATATTGGATGCTACAAATATTCGATACTGGGAACACTTTAGTTTGTTTTTCTCTGCCATCTTATTTGAGTAGGATTGTAAATGGAGTGAATGCCGTGCTCACATTCGTTGTTCCGCTGGCTATTTTGACTTTCGTATACACTATGATAGCATTTAGAGTTAACGATAATAATGAAGTGCATAAATATAAAGGCTCAGTATTTAATAGTGGTTTCAAAAGGAAGAAAGTCAATAAACTAATTGGTAAGTTGTTTTTGTCTAGTGTAAGTTACACAATAGTGTTTATGATTGTCAAGTCATTATTTTACTATTCTATGTTTTGATATTCAGTAGCCCTGACGGTGTCGTTTGTGATTTGCTGGCTTCCATTCTTCCTGCTCAGAACGGTGATCTTTGCAGTCGACTATGAAAAGTTCGCTCATCTTCACCGGGTATGTCAGATACGAATAACTATTTTTATTTTCTACAAGACTTGCAGTTGCAACTTTACAAAAATTCAAGTGGTCAAATACTCATTTTAAGCCTGATTGAAATAAACATAACAAGCTCAAACCTATTTAATTCAATAATACCATTCTGAATATACTCTTCGACACTTTTCGAATTACGGAGTGTACGTATTAGTATCAGGAATCTACAATATGGGTAACTTTTTTTAAGGTTAATTCGTTGTTGCAGTGGTGGCCAACGGTGCACAAGTTTGCGATCTTCAACAGCTGGTTACCCACGGTATTGAACCCATTGCTGTTCAGTGCTATGTCCACCAAGTTCAGAAAATCATTTAAGGTGAGTAAAAAAATACTACCGTTTATCTATGTGTATGTGCGTGGGCAGCCTCCCTCAAGGTGGACCAATGACCTGGCTAAGATCGAGGGAATCTGCTGGAAGCAAGCAAAGCGTTATCAGTCGTTGTGGGAGGTTTATGTCCAGGAGTGGGAGATCTTTGGGTTGATATTAAAAAAAGTGTTTAGGGAGTAAAACAGACATTTTAGAAACTAAAAATGCTAAGAACTAAGATGATGATGCTGAGTACTTTTTTGTACATTTTTAAGAATGTTCACTTCACATACGTAATTTAATGATTACTGCTCGTCACTATAATATGTATATTATACTAATAATGAAGCTGATAGTTTGTTTGTATGTTTGAACTTGGCAATCTTTGCAACTACCAACCGGATTAAAAAAAAATCTGTTTACATTTAGATAATACTTAGTCCTATTCTTGAGAAGGGTTATAGGTAGTGTATTTCACATCACGCTGCGACCCTTAGAAGCCGAGCAAAAAGAAAAAAAAAATCAGAAAAGACACTAATCGAAAACGAAGTAATGGCGCAGGCAGGGGATAATTTTACGCGGACGAAGTCGGCGGCAAAAGCTATACTATTATAATAAAATAGGTCTTTTAACAAAATTGCCATCGGTATTCCACGACCAAATCGCTTCTGAATTTTGCTAAGTATATATATTAGTGATCGTGACTGTATGTAAAAAAACATACGTATTTAGGTATTCTATATTTGCAGAAGCTCTGGGAAGGAAAACTAAGGAAACGAAATCTACGAAGCGAGAAATGTGAATCAAACACACACCCTCAACGTAGAAAGTCAACATCATATTATCAAGTTGATTAAACATTGACTAAATTAAGAATCTCAAACAACGAAGCGACAAGTAGAAATAATATTGTGTGTGTTGTGTACCTACATAGCGTTTTTCTTTGTATGAAGTATGAAAGTCATTGTGATCTAAAAATATACCAAATTGGGAAATAAAATGACGCTGCATTTTTGCTGTTGTTTTATTAATTCGCGGAAGACCCAAGCATATTGGCAGGACGAACTTGCTGCCTATATGAGGGATTAGTCCGTATTGGCTCAGGAGGCTTACTCTTCAAACTAATTTTAATTCCAATGTAATGCCAATACGATTCCAATGTCACGTGATTCGGTACTCTTGAAAACAATATTGTTAACATTGAAATGAAATTGACATTGCTCTGCGGTTATTTTGTAAATCACAATTAAGGTGAATGGGTAGTTGAGACCGCGAAATTCAAATTTTCTTACGTTTTTTGCAATTTGCAGGTCAGTGTCAGGTTGTATCTTGATCAAAATATGATTCGCGACAATAACAGGTACATATTTAGAGAATTATAATCATTAATACATCTTTCTAAGTTAGATTTTCTACCATTAACACTTTTCCATAAGAGATTGGTGGTTGGTGGTAGAAATCTAACATAGAAAGATATATTAATGATTCTAATGATTATAATTCTCTAAATATGTACCTGTTATTGTCGCGAATCATATTTTGATCAAGATACAACCTAACACTGACCTGCAAATTGCAAAAAACGTAAGAAAATTTGAATTTCGCGGTCTCAACTACCCATTCAACTTAACAAACTATCCCACCGCAATATTGACGCAATGCACAGTTGTCAAAATACACTCAAGAGTACCGTTTACCCCATGCCAAACCCGATCCCAATTCCACTTAGTTCCCCAAAATGGACACCCAATTTAAAAATCATTTGGCGTTAGCTTCGAACTCAAGAGTACGAAACGTCACAATTCCAATATCGCTCTATCGGAATTAAATTCAAGAGTAAGCACGCAGGATCGAGTTGAGTGGAAAAAGGAAAAGCCTTTGACCTGCAGTGGCACAATACTGATTATTATATTATTATACTCATAAGTTCGTAACTCAAATATTAATTGCTATGTAATACTGCGTAAGTGCTCTTGTACACTGCATGCTATTCAAATCCAAGTAAATATGCTTTGAAGTAGTCATAACCAGTCATAACAGCTATACAGATACCTACTATTTGTATAAGCACTTACGCATATCCGAGTTTTCCTGAACCGTATTTTCTCGAATTTGCTCTTAGGTCGATCCTACTGTGTATTATAAACGTGAGTTTGTCTCAGAGTGGATACCAGTACGTATCGGCAAGCGTTGTGTGGGACGCCCCCTAGCTAGATGGACCGACGACTTAGAATGATGGCTGGGACAGACTGGATGCGGAAGGCGGAAGACAGAGTGTTGTGACGCAGCCGGGGAGCAGCAGTGGAGTGTGAGTGGTCGAGATGACTGAGATACTTACTTCATGATAACTTTGAATATACCATAATAATTGCGACCTACTAGATATAATTATCCATTAGGGCCTGTGCACACCACGTTTAATAAAAAGCGCCGTTGACGCGGTTTTAGAAACGTGCCCCGACGACGCTGACGGCGCGCTTTTATCCTATAGAGCACTGCCTGCCAGACTCGCGTGTCGCTACAAACGCGCGTCAACGGCACGTTTAAAAAACGTGGTGTGCACAGGCCCTTACAGTCCCATCGATTATTAATAACAAATTCGTTTTTTTTAGTTTGTGTTATTTCGTTTCGAGTTTTAGTTTTAATTAAGTAAGTACGTAGATCCTTCATTGAAATTTTGCTTAAAGGGTAGTTATGATCTGCCCCGTTGGTATCCTGTTCGCAAGCGCGACTGCTGAGCGTCGGGTCCTGGGTTCGATTCCTAGATTGGTCGATTTCAATGTGTTATTGGGTTTTTCCATTAGAAATTTCTCAGTAGCAATTCGGAGAGCACGTAAACCCGATGGTCCTGCGCCTGATCTCTCTCCGGTCGTGATATCACCGATACCGTCTCATCGGAGAGGGTGCACCTGTGTCTGCGCATACACCACACACTTGTGCACTATATCATATCCTGCGTACCTGGCTAATCTCCGTTGGGATTGGCCTCTGTGACCGATCGGTCAGGGGATTATTATGATTCTGACTGACGGTAGAGAACCTATTTTCCATTTCCACGTGTAAGTTTTACATCAAAGGCCATAGCCATAGTTATAGGCTTTTGTTGAGTGTTTAACTATGATAAGTAGTGGTAAAAGTATCTTATTTATTCATCATTCAGGTCATACAAAACCACATAATTAGTCAATAATGCATACAATCACTAAGGCCCGAGTTTTCAATCTTTAGATAATTTTTATATGAGGAAACCGCCTTATTTATTCTTCAGACAAAAGCTATCTGAAAATTTAAAAGTTGTAATAAAGTTACATTAAGGGGAAAGCGCTAAGGTAGCCCGCGAAATTCAAATTTTCTTACGTTTTTTGCAATTTGCTGGTCAGTATGATTCGCGGCCGTAACAAATATGTATTTACAGAATTATAATCATTAGAATCAGTAATACAACTTGATAAGTTAGTATAATCCTAAAATGTCAAGATTTCATGAAATAGTGATTCAGTAGGATTACTTGGTCTTAGGAGTTGGGTTGATGACTCTTTTAGCTTCAAAAAACCCTTTTTTGAAGCTAAAAGAGTCAAAATAAAAAACCGGGCAAGAGCGAGTTGGACTCGCGCACCGAGGGTTCCGTACCATCATGTTTTTAAATTTTCATCTGCGAGGCCCCTATATTCATCAGAGAATTTTAACACTGTGCACTGCGGTGTAGAATATTGCAATTTTATTTCAGCGCCATCTCTTGACCGATACTGGAACTAAGGTAACTTTTCTTAATGATTTCTGAAAATGTGTGCTATTTCTAAATTACAGATTACAGGAAAAATAAAACGATGTCTCTAGTCTTCGTTTTATTTTTCCTGTAATGTTTACATAAACTTCTATCACATAGAATAAGTTCAGATTTTTCTCTTTGCAAACTTCGGAGATATGGCGATATGGTATTTATGGGATATGGTATTTTTTTTTACATTTGCATGCCTAAAAAAATAGAAAAAATGTTTGAGAATGTGCAAACTGCGCTCTTTCATATGATACCCCCACATGCCCTAGTAACTCCACTTCGAATTTTCAGACCCCCTTTCAGTCCCTGTTGCAAAAAATATACATTATATTTATATTTCTTTTTAATTTGCAAAATAGTTGAGCAAACGTCATCTAAAACTATTCCAAATTTCAAGTTGATAGCATTAGCAGTTCTTGAGATATCCAGCTGTGACAGACAGACAGACAGTCAGTCAGACAGACAGACTGAGTCTCACCATAACGGTTCCGTTATACCATTATGGTACGGCACCCTAAAAAGGGTGTACACCCACATTATTCGTCAGTTATGTTTAAGTCCCATGTAATAGGGGGCGAGCCTATTGCCGTCAACCGGGCACAAATCCAGACTCCGGGATGATGCTTTTTTTTCCATCTGGAATTTTTCAGTAGCAGCCTACTGAAAAATTTCAGATGGAAAAACCCAAGAACACTTTGCCCGACCCAAGAATCGAATCCAGGACCTCGTGAACAGCAGTAGTGCTTGCGACCACTAAACCAACGAGGCAAAATCATACTAGATTATCTATAGTTTAGTACGGTCGAGTCTGGTTGAGTAGTAGAGTAATAACCAACATGAACTTAATAAAACACGCTAAGTAGCTTACAATAGACTAACTTATATTGTTATAATTAACTATTTTACAATTTAAACACTAAAATATACATATTATATAGCATATACAAGTATATAAAAAAAGGAAAAGAAAAAGACAGGAGCTCATTGGGCATCAAAAAATTCGTGCGCATCGCTGTCAATGGCATAAGTACCTACCCAAAAGGCTGGCAGCATTACCACGTTTAATGGCAACGCTTATTCTTTGGGCTAAAAATAGGCCAGCCCTCTGGACACGTGAAGAGTCAATCAATCGCGATGATATCCCGAAATATTCGATGAGCCAAGACACATTTAAAATGGATGTAAGAGTACTGCGACTACTGTGGCTGCTTCCATAAAGAGGAAGAGCGGAGAAAATACATAAAATTTGGACCGAAACAACAATATCTGTTATGGGTGAAAGCCGAATGTAAATAAATTTTAGAAAGCCTATCCGAAATATCGTTAAAATGTTTAATTTTTTCGTCGACGAATGGTGAAAAACTGTCTTCTAAAATTGGGGAACTTAGGAGGTGCAATGAACTTTTTTCCAAAACTTTGATGTCTGGGGCTATTATATTGAATTTCTGTATAGTCAATAGGCTATTTGACAATGTAAAAAATAAGGTCATAATTATTGACACTCGTATAGATTATCGCTTTTAAAATCGATTTGCATTAATTTTACTACAAAACAATGTATTATTTATTAAAAAAATCCAGAAAAAACTTCATCTTTTTAAATCTGGCGCCACGTAATCGAAAACGGTCTGGATTGGCTGAACTTATGATGACGTCATGATATAGTCAATTTCTGTCTATCGTTGACAGAACAGATGACTTTTGTCTAGTATCTCGACCGTTTCAACGTTTGTTTACGTGTATTTTGACGTCACGACGCCATATTGTTAAAGATAGCGTTTTGGCGGCTTATTTAAACAGTACATTTTTATTTACTATTTTCTAAAAGAAATACATTATGCAATTTGAAGTAATAAGTTTTTGTGGGCTCGTTAGACACCATTAAATAATCTGAGATGTTTATCAGAAACCAGTCAAATAGCCTATTGTCTGTCAGTATTGTCACAAATGTAAATTTCACATTTTGAGTTGTTGAGATCAAGGCCGATATATTTATATTGGAACTGCTGCTTAAGGAATTGAAGATTTTTTAAAACGGTGTCTACGTCACCTAGTGTTCCATCACTTAAATACCACACATTGAATTTTGAATTTAGTTGTTGTATTATGGGATGGATAGCCAAACTGAAAATGACTGGCCCGAGAGGATCACCTTGTTGGCATCCGACTGCAGGTTCCAAAACGTTGTCTTTATATAATAATTTTGATGGGTGCCTGTAGCACTGCCACATGAAACCATAAACGTCTGGTAACTCCTTTTTTACTTCAGCCAACAAAGTGTCCCTGTTGACAGAGTTGAAAGCGTTCTTAACGTCGACCTTGAGGATAACCTCACCTTTATTGGCATTTAAAAAACTAGATAGGGCATGTACGGCAGCCTCGCAGCCCCCTTTGGAATCAAAGCCAAGCTGTAGGGGCTGGAATTTGTTCGACAAATTGTCGCCGTATAATTTGCAGCATATTTTGGCTGCCGTACGCTTGTAGGTGCACCCAACGGCAATGGGACGACTGCCGCCGTCCCTCTTGCGCAGGGCGCATAAATTGGCCCCGAACAAGACATCGACGACGGCATCATTCACACCGCCGTTGAGCATCAGATTAATTAGAGCTGCAAGCTCCTTCAAAAGCGAGTCACCAGCTTCCCCGGCGCCTGAACTCAATAAATCTTTTATATGCTGAGGACCTTTATTGTTCATAGAATGTCCAGAGATAATTAACTTTTTTTTCTTCTTTTTTTTTTAGTTTTTTTTTGTTTTTTTTTCCTTAAGTATTCGTTTTTTTTTGTTTTTTTTTTTGTTTTTTTTTTCATTTTTTTTTTTATAGATGGCACCACATGTACCTACTGTTTATTATTGTTTTAATAATTGAATTACATTAGAACTTTTAATACATGGCGGCTCGCAATTATTACGTATATAAAGAGACACTGGATTTGGAGACAAGGTTTCCCCTAGGCCGAAACCGTACGTAAATGGGATGGTTTGTCCGGAGTACCAGGTCTAAAATAAACACCAGATCCTCTGGCCTAGTGATGGGTTCCAGTCGGTACTTCCGCAAAATTCCTGACATAAGAGTTTTCAACTCCATGATGGCGAACTTTTGACCTGAAATTCGAGAAAGTGATTATTAATTGAACAAAAATTAAAATTAAAATTGAATTATTGCAAAGACAGTACAATTTCAAGTGCATTTTTTCCAGTGCTATTGGTTTTTCCATCTGGCATTTCTCAGTAGCAGCCCCAAGTCTATCCCGGTTGATATAGCGGGGTATTCCTTGAAATGCACCAACTTTGAAACGCACTAAATGAAACGTCTATCGATATCATTTATTACGAATCCTTCATACTCTTCTCTATGTTTCATGCTCTTCTCTATGTTGATGCATTTCGAGATATAAAATTATAATACTTTTATTTTTATTAACATTAATTTTCTTTGTTTTTTTCTCGGGGAATCCTTTGGGTGCATTTCAAAGTTGGTGCGTTTCGAGGAATGCCCCGATATAGCTGGTAATAGGCTCGCCCCCTACTACCTACATGTCTTTTTTTAACTATCGAAATATGGGTGTACTTTTGGTACATCTCTGCCTAACCCTTCGGGGCATGCAGGCGTGAAGGCTGTGTTAGGCTAGTCTGTGTTAGGCTAGTCTGTGTTAGGCTAGCCTGTGTTAGGCTAGTCTGTGTAAGGCTAGTCTGTGTTAGGCTAGTCTGTGTTAGGCTAGTCTGTGTTAGGCTAGTCTGTGTTAGGCTAGTCTGTGTTAGGCTAGTCTGTGTTAGGCTAGTCTGTGTTAGGCTAGTCTGTGTTAGGCTAGTCTGTGTTGGGCTAGTCTGTGTTAGGCTGGTCTGTGTTAGGCTAGTCTGTGTTAGGCTAGTCTGTGTTAGGCTAGTCTGTGTTGGGCTAGTCTGTGTTAGGCTGGTCTGTGTTAGGCTGGTATGTGTTAGGCTTGTTAATAGTAAACATGCAAGGAGAACAGTGGATTATTATAATGAAGATATGAGCTACATTAAAAAATTGCTAATAAATTTTAACCAACCGAGAAAAGCGTACTCATTTGTGCACCATACTGACCTATACAGTTCCTGGGGCCTGCACTAAACGGTATGTAGCTGTAAGGATTGCGTTCAATAGCGTTCTGCGGCATGAACCTCTCTGGTCGGAACTTCTCAGGGTCAGGATACACCACAGGGTCACGATGTATGTCAAATACATGGATGTCCACCATAGTGTGCTTTGGGATCCTATAGCCAGCTGCGGAAACCAGAACAAGATATATGGTAAAAAAAATGGTTACGGGTCAAACATTATAATATACATAGAGGGTGTAACAGAAAGGTGTGGTACTGACCATCAAACTGAAGAACTATTTTCATGGAAACGACATCGTGATCGCGTCAAAAAGTAGTCTCATACATTTGGGTAGAGTAGGTATTGAAGTTTTCGTTTCGTATGAGATGACTAATCATATATTTGCGATTACGATGTTGGTCCCATAGAGAAAGTTGTCCAGTTTGATGGTCAGTTAACTGATGGACCCTTAATGTAGACCACACTTTTCTCAATTCGATGATATTGTGTTGCAGCAATTTAGCGTTGATTTAGCTTTAAAAATAAAATATCTCAGCTATGAGTGACCGGAAGCCGAAAGTACACTCTTCAAAGCCGATCTTTTTCCGAAACTCGATGGATACTGTACAATGTAAATATGTAGTACAGCGGTGCTATTCTGTAAAAATCTCACCGTGAAAACTTAGGTGAAGTGAGCGTGGAGTGAGCTGTCAATAGTGTCAATTCCTAGCAAAAACAAACT
Organism: Oligia latruncula; assembly: GCA_948474745.1. Taxonomy (NCBI): domain Eukaryota; kingdom Metazoa; phylum Arthropoda; class Insecta; order Lepidoptera; family Noctuidae; genus Oligia; species Oligia latruncula. The sequence goes on along the minus strand of OX419691.1, from coordinate 4,665,669 downwards.
CACTACACCTAAGTTTTCACGGTGAGATTTTTACAGAATCGACCGGCAGTAGTAGAGGATAAAAGATTTGTTATCTAATTAATATTTCATTTTAATACCTATATCAACTTCTTCAGTGATATATCTGCCAATGAACGGCACACTGGGGTATAACCGTAAAGATTCCTTGATGCAGCACTCCAGGTACTTCATCTTGTTTAAGTCCTCTACAGTGGGTAGTCTTTGAGAGTCTCCGTATATGCCATGCAACTCTTCACATATAGAGTCCTGGAATTCAGAAATGAAATGCTTTTAGGCTTTAGTTTCCTATGACAGCTGTGGAAGCCACATAATGGTCGCAATAAAAAAATAAAGACACATTTCGGCGACCGCTGCAAGAGGCGGCAGTGTCAAAAAAGTAACCGTGACACCGTGTAAAGTAACCGTGACACCGTGTAAAGTAACCGTGACACCGTGTAAAGTAACCGTGACACCGTGTAAAGTAACCGTGACACCGTGTAAAGTAACCGTGACACCGTGTAAAGTAAACGTGACACCGTGTAAAGTAACCGTGACACTGTGTAAAGTCCGTTCACAGTTATTTTCCATCTGAAAGCATCAACCTAACGGCAACGTTATTGTAATGAAAATAAAGATCACTGCGATTTTGACAGACGTGTCAGTGGCAGCAACCTTTATGCAACCTTATTGTAAGGAAAAGAAGGATCACTTTGATTTTGACAGTGACCCAAAATCAGAGGTAAAATAACAGTGAATGGGCTGCACTCGTACTACGACACAAATGTCGACTTTTAAGGCGGTCTGTGTCAGAAGTTATGAGTTATTCGCTCAAGGCACTTTATTAGTACTGAAGTCTCTAGACATTGGCAGTGCGGCTGTCCCGTGCTCTGTGGTCGCAATGATGGCGGTCATGAAAATGACAGCACCAGTGTTTGACTTTTCGGCAGTATTATAGAAGCCCTCTGTGCTTTTCGGTGTCAAAAAATGCTCTCTTTATGGAGGAAAACTACGTTTAGAGTGTTAATTCAGCAAATACCTATTAAATTAAAACGAATTTAAAGACGTGGAAAGTATAGTCATAACCTGAATGTCTGGCTCGTTGGCAATACTCATGAGTATAAATATAAGTGCTGTTGCTGTTGTGTCGTGACCCTGAAATAAGAAAAGTATTGCATAACTGTAATGACACATTTTCTAAGCACATTCTGCTTAAGGCTAGTCTCCCAACTCATGGACTACTTACCTCAAAGAGAAATGTATCGATTTCTTCCCTAATTCCATCATAATTTATCTTCCCTTTCTCTTCTTCATCTAGCAATAGATCTAGTAAAACCGGCAATTTCTTATCATACACCTTATTATCTTGGAACTCAATGGCATTATTAACTTTTCTGTTTTCCCTTCTCTTTTGTATGATTTTTTCTGTGAAATTGTGCAAATCTAGCAAAACAGATTTTTCTTGTCTTGCGGTCGCCGATAGCTTGTATATGGAATCGCTTATATACCAGGGCTTATTCATTCGTTTTACCACACATTCACCCATTTTGTGTATAGATTGTAAGTAATTGTCTAAAGTAGGTGTCTCGTGTACCTTCGTTCGCAGTGAGGTTTCTGAAAATACAAAGACATTCATTTCAGCTTGAAGCTTTATTCGTTTATTTTCAAAGTTCTTCTGGCATTGGATTGAACAGCGTCTAAAGGTGAGTATAGACTAGACCATTTACTTGTAACAGAACATCGGGCATTCGCCGATTATGTTTAATTCCAAACATATAGCATTGGTGAAGAAGCAGTCTAACTATTCTACCAATAAAAAGCCACAACAACAGAATATACATACCTTTTTTCTAAGTTACCTGTGGGATCTTTCAGATTGGCAGATTTCGTGACAGCAAAGCTGTCACTTTCAAGTGTCATTCATAGCGTCTAAAAATTTTACCGCCAACGTACGGAAAAAAATTTCTCTCGTTAATTTTCATAGAAAATTTGTAAAGTTTCAAGTAAAACTTTATAGAAAGTAAATAATAGTGATTGTGGTAAGTGATATATAGTGGTGCGCTGATCGTTAGTCACCGAAGTTAGCAGATTAGCTGAACACTAGAATCACTCTGTTAGCGGTTTATCTCCCGGGGAGGTTAAAGGTGTTATAACGGCTTAGCCGACCGCTTATTTAGGAACAGACCAGCCGGATTGGCTTCTGTTGCTCCAGGCCCCAGGCCTCGGAGGCCATGTTTGAAAGTGGGGCGTCCCCGATGTAGACCTTTTCGCGTCAGATAAGTCGACCGCTGTGCGACAGTACATCACAGGGGACTCAAATTATGGCTTGGCAAGCTTCTGCGATGCCTTCAGTGAAGAAGTGACAACATTGAATACCTGGGTGTTTCTCTTCACTCAATTTAAAACCGAGTGCTCAGTCATCTGAACTCTGAACTGAATGGGGCAGGGACGTACTATGTATAAATCGCCCCATACTGTGCCCCATAGTATGCCTGGCTCCCGTACTTGGAGACGAGGGGTCTTAGAAAGCCAGTACCTATACAAGATCTGATTAAGAACCTCTTAGACCTGACAAGCTGCAACTCCTAACTTTGAAAGTTTGGGGGGGGGGGGAGAGCAGTCAGGTTGGAAGGGGCAGTGGTTGGTAAGGAACTTGCTAAAATGTAGTGGAGATCCACAATAATTATCTATAAAGCTTGTATTCAGAGGTGAATGTCATAGTGTAGATTGCATGACATCTAGACAGTTTTTTGTCCATTTAGAAAGTCTAAAAATCATTATTCTTAGCTAAACCACTGCTTACCCTTTGATTAGCAGAGATTTACATACCCTAATATTGTAAGATATCTTACAACTTTTAAATGTTGAATAAGATATCATTTATTTGCTCAAACACGAGTACAATACATAAAACACAAATTGTCACCATGCAAGAGATGTTAAAAGTAGGGTAAGTAATAACAGTGCGCCCAACGTTTGGCTCAAAGACACAATCAAAGAGTTTACCTAAAAGCTACCATAATCATTATTGATTTTGGTTTACAATAACAGGTGTGGCTAAGCTTGCTCAAAAGATTGTTTAAACAAACTAAGACAGAGGAGCCTCCAGGAAGTCAGAAGAAGAGGTCGGTGGTAGCCTTCGGAAGGCTGACTGGTGATTAGTTCATCAGATAAAATTAAACTGAAAGAACCACTAGGCTTACAGAATGATTACTTCTGTAAAGTAGTAAAAGAGAGGGCTATCTCTCAAGAGTATTTAGAATGATCAGCCTATAATGTTCCCACTGATGGGACAAAGGTCTCCTCTCTGTGAAGGGGGATGAGGGTTTATCATAATTATGAGAATTTTTGATTCCCATTGAAACTATTTAAATAGGTAATAGGTAATACGGGCTGGTTTCCGCAACTCCACGACAATGCGCGTATTTTGCGTACGGAACTATGTCAAACGAAATTAGACTATCTGTTGTTATACCAAACATTACACACCCGGTTAAAACAAACATACAGACAGTCCACGTTTTATTATATGTAGTACGTAGCTAGCCGCCGACCGTATTATATATAATGTAAGGATATTTTTTCATGTTATTTGCCAATAAAAACCATCAAAGACAGACGCTTGTTTCCTTGAGTCAACTACTCGCCGAACTAAACTGAACCTTATCCTACACAACACTCACCTTACATAGAAAAGCGTCGTAAGCGTGCATCTTATTTAATTTAATAAATTAAGTACGTTCTTACCACACATGATGAGCAGTGCTGTTTTTGTTAAAAGTGGTACCAAATCGGTTCTTTCTGTGTCAATTTCATTCTCTATGGTGGCCAGTAAAACCTCGGTATGTTCAGAAAAAATGCTGAAGTATTTGTGAAGGATTTTGAAGTGGAACGCTGGAGTTAACATTTTCCGACGTTGATGCCATTTGTCACCTGCCAGAAAAAACGTTTTAAAACACCTTAGGTTTTCATTGCCTGACGATAAGAAAAGCGCAGGACCTACAGCCTACTTACCCAGCCTAGCTGGAATAATAATAAGGGCAAGTCCTGCAACAATGGACATGCTGCTTTCTGTTGAGGGATGATGTTGATGCAATGGATTGAATGTATTAATTTGCTATTTATAGAATTGGTTTTAGACATTGACTTATATATTACTAGCGATTTTAGAGGATTAGTTTTATACTCTTTTAAAACCGAGTGGTTTACTCGATTCTGAAACAGTTCTGCAACCGTCGCTTCCCCAATCAATTTAAATTGATACTAAATGATTAAATTTCAATGACAGGATTGATAACTGAATCAAAAATGAAATTATTTAATTCAATGACATTTGTGCGTTAAATTACCACCGAAATACGTTTTCATGTTCATACATTGTTTTGAGATACATGTTGCAGCAAATTGCCCAGCAAATTGCCAAAAACGTAAGAATTAGAAACGTTGAATTTCGCGGGCTACCTTAGCGCTTCCCCCTTAAGTACTTATACCTAATCTTTTGATCTATATTGTATTTCATGTAATTAAAGTAATAAAATTATGGTAGTTCAATATTTTTTTTGTATTGTAATTAGTGATTGATAATTTGTTTTTTCGTGTAATTAAATTATAATAGATTTAAGTTCAAATGTTGCTGTGATTTCTATAAATATCTAATTAAAATAATTTATGGTTGTTTGAATTTCATTGAATAAAACCCTGTGTTTAATCTGTTGTTACATTATTGAATAGTCCTATTATCAATTTTAACATATGACCAGTATTAATTTATTATTTTTATTTTCTATAAGTAGTTAAGTTTTTTATACAGCCAGTCTTAGGCGCGAATTACACAGAGACGGCGTAAGGTGAAGGCGCGGCGCAGGCATGATGCCGCTTGATCGTAATTCACGACACGTCGTCGTCGTCGCCTTCGTACATTTTGTATGAAACCGTTTTATAGCGCCGCGCCTTCACCTTACGCCGCCGCCTGTGTATAATTCACGCCTTAGGGTCAGCGCACAGCACACCAAGAGCAGAGCAGAGCAGAGTATTTTCTGAGATTATTGAAAAAAATATCTTATGATTATTATCATACTTCGCAAAATTGAATACACCCAAATTTGATGCTCGACCATGCTCGAGCAAGCCGACTGCGTGTTTTAGTATGCATTCTACATTTTGGTCGACCATGCGCGAGCATTTTGCAGTTCGGTCTGCGCTGACCCTTAGGGAAAGCACTTGTTTTAGGTGTAAACAATAAACGAAAACAGTTATACATGTAGAATAAATCTTTTATGCCTTGGTTAAACGTGGGCGAGCCTAAGCTTCGGCCAAACATGCGCGTCAAGTTAGCGGGATGCGGGACGCGAAGCGGGAGCGTCTACAACATGAAACTAAACGTGAACACCTGCGCGACTACTGCGGTCGCGTAGGTGTTCAAGGTGCCATAGATAAACAAGAGCAGCGTCCGCCGCGCGACTGCCGCTCCCGCTTCGCAATCGCTTTGGTCACACAGGTTTGGCTGAAGCTTAACCCCCTGGCCACAGCCAAGCGCGGCGCGGCGTGAGGTGCGGCAAGCGATGAGCGGCGAAAACAAATGACACTCACTTTAGTAGGAAGAGGCGCTGTGACTAAGTAACGTATCTACCCTTATTTAATATATCAATGTGTAAACATAAAATTTTAAACCGTGAAAACTTCGCAATTTAATGCCATGTAGGTATGTCCGCAATTTGATGCTATACCGGTAAATCTCCGCAATTTAATGCCATGTAGGTATGTCCGCAATTTATTGCCATTCCGGTAAATCTCCGCAATTTAATGCCATTAATATCCTTTTTTTTCAAGTCTCATACCGCAATTAAATGCTCAGTCGCAATTGAATGCTCAGTCGCAATTCAATGCTCAACCGCAATTTAATGCCCAGCCGCAATTTAATGCCATTATTATCCTTTTTTTTTTCAAGTCTCATACCGCAATTAAATGCTCAGTCGCAATTGAATGCTCAGTCGCAATTGAATGCTCAGCCGCAATTTAGTGCCCAGCCGCAATTTAGTGCCCAGCCGCATTTTAATGCCCAGTCGCAATTTAATGCCAGAAGATGCTCCAGTCACCGGAACTCCCACGTACCGACGAAACACAGCAGCCGACGCCGGACTCCGGTAAGAGAGCGCGTCTAGGACGCGCTGAGCGTCCGGTTAAGTCGAGCAACTGGCGGAACCAACCGCGTCACACGCGGAGGCCTCTTCATGCATCCCGAAATGTCCCGTAGCTAAACCGGCTCACCGCACGATATTTTCAGTGATTCTTAAAGAACATTAAAATTTAATAAGCAGGCAGGTATGATTGACTAATTATGTAGGTATGTCACTCCCCTGATGTACACCCATAGAAACCTAGATACCTACCTAAAACTCGAACAAAAGAGTACCTACACTGGCATTCCATCCATTATGATGTATAACAACCAGTCAACCAGCGACCCAGAAAACATTTGTAATCTTTTTTCAGACTTTTTTAATTCGGTTTATGAACCATCCGCTTATACTAATATTCCATCCACGTATGACGACTGCTCTGAAAGCTGCACTCTGTTTAATGAGATTCAGTTTACTTCTCATGAAGTACTCAGTGCGCTCAATGCATTGGATTCTTCTAAAGGGCCAGGATCGGATGGTCTACCAGTAACTTTCCTTAAACAGACAGCCGTTAATCTGTGCATACCCCTGCATATTATATTTAATCAATCTATTTCTCAGGGTTGCTTTCCGCAAGCATGGAAACTTGCAAACATAACACCTATTTACAAGTCGGGACCTAAGGATGATGTCGTGAATTATCGTCCTATATCAATACTGTCAGCTTTGTCAAAGGTTTTTGAGAGACTAGTTCATAGTAAAGATACCCTCTACTGCACAATACTATCATTCAACAACAACATGGATTCGTCAAAAGAAGATCAACTACAACCAACCTGGTAACTTTTGTGGATTACTTGTTCAATAACATGGACTCTCGTATTCAAGTAGATACTATTTATACTGATTTCCGGAAGGCTTTTGACAAGGTTGACCATCAGCTTCTCTTGCATAAGATTGCCTTTAATGGTATACGTGGTGATCTTCTGAGATGGTTCTCTTCTTACGTTTCTAATAGGACTCAGAGGGTTGTGACAAACGGTTTCATTTCCAGCACCCTAAGTGTTACCTCTGGAGTGCCTCAGGGCTCCATTTTAGGACCTCTTTTATTCATCATATTTATTAATGACATCAATACATGCTTTCAGAATTCAAAATTATTACTATACGCAGACGATCTAAAACTTTTTAGGCCTGTTGAAAGTTTGCACGATTGTCTACTCTTACAGGAAGACCTAGATAGGTTATCTTCATACTGTTCAATTAATAAACTACAACTTAGCATATCTAAATGTTGCTGTATAAGTTTCACTAAAAACAAAAATATTATCGCACATCCTTTCTCTTTAAATAATGTGATTTTAACAAGAGAAACACTAGTGCGCGATCTTGGAGTTCTATTGGATGACAAATTACATCTTGACATTCATATTGGTAAAATTATAAATAATGCTTTCCGTATGTACGGTTTTGTGATGAGATCAGCCACAGAGTTTGTCCGCCCATATACATATTTATATCTTTACAAATCGTTAATCAGGTCCCAGTTAGAATACGCTGTTGCGGTATGGAATCAATTTTATAATAAATACTCAGATGCGATTGAAAAAGTTCAAAGTAAGTTTTTGAAAGCCATGCATTTCCGTTGTTATCGTACTTATGCATCTTATGGTGATCTTTTGAATATGTATAAGTTACATAACCTTAGGGCCAGACGTATTATTTTGGACACAATGTTTTTATTCGGTCTATGTAATAACGCCTGTGATTGTATGGATATTACTAATAGGATTAGCTACGTGGTACCTAGAACAACCATAAGCCGTGGGGTGCGCGCTCGACCCCTATTTGCAATACCTTCTAGTCGTACGAATGCAGGCTTACGAGCACCCCTACGTCGTCTTACTGGTCAATATAATAATCTATTTAAAAATATTGACATCTTTGCTCTTCCAACCAATAAATTCAGAGGCTTTGTTCGTGACACTGTTTTGGATATTGTTGCATAATAGTGACTCTTAGACTGTTTTATAACTTCTTGTCTATCTTTTTTTTTTCTTTGCATGCCTGTTTAGTGTTTTATCATTAGCACTGTAATTTTATTGTAACTATCTCATTGTAAGCGTACATCGCATTAGTTTTATAACTTTTCTTTATAATATGTGGAAAATGTCGTGGGTTATACATTTACTCACTCTGTAGCTCATATTTTATGTAATACTGTAATATGTAACCGTTTATTTTCCCAAATAATAAAATAAAAATAAAAATAAAATAAAACCTACGTAACTCACGGCTAAGTGCCTAGTTACTTTACCGTTACTTCTATTTGTCTTAGTCAAAAATATTATATACAGTCAACATCAGAATAACAATGATAACAGTAAATACACACTTTATTTTATAGGTAAGTACTAATTAATACCGTGGACCAATTCATTAACTTTAGAATAGTAGGTAACTAATACCTACCTAAATTGATTAACGAAACTGGTGGGGCTCTGTGATTCATTTTACCTATTAAAAGAAGAATGACCACTTTCCATACATACATAAGGTATAGTAGACAGACTACCAGTAAGTTTAGAAAATAATGTCTCATAGTCATTTTTACGATTTAAACGCTACGAAGTCCAAAAAATATTAATTTTACGTTTTAGGTTAGGATTTGCCGTTAAGAAGTTAGAACTAAATAATTATTAACTCTCGAATTGTAATCTAAAATAGGAATACTTAGCTGTGGAATATGGAAAGCAAAGGTCGTCAGATGAGGAAGATATCGAGGTCCAGGGGGCAGCAATGGTCGTAAAAAGAAGTAACACCCACAGTACACAACGAGACGCAAACACACCAACGAAGGACGCGCCAATTTCAATCGTAGAACTGTCAAATGTAAAAAAAAACCGTTTCAGTGATCCGAACTCAATTACATACTGAATGATTAATTTACTTAATCAATATTTTATTTTCAATTAATCTGTATTATACAAAGACTAATAAAGAAATACATATTTATTGAATAAAACGTAAAATAATGTATAAAACTCAGAAACAGAGATGAATAAAGTCAAGTAGTAGTGCATAAAATGGAACGTCGTAGAAAAAGGTAATTGAGATGCGTTCAAAACATGGCAATATGTGTACCTTATACGTAAAATATGCTTCTAAAAAAACTTAAAAATATATTTATACTGCGTTTCTTTTAAAATTGTTATAAGTGTATTTGATACATAATCCAATTAGCTAAATTTTAACATTTATTTCATTACTATACGTCAGGTGAAAAATGGTCATTGTTCTTTCTTATATAGGTAATAAATACTGGGGCTCGAACTCAAGTAGGTAGGTAACTTGTAGGTTACTCAGTACTCACCCACCACGGCATAACCGAATGAAACAACATCTTTGAAGAAACCCAGCAGGTAGTCACCTAGTTACCTACATAATAATCATTTTGATCAAAGCGAGTGCCTTGTGATCCGTATGTTTTATTTATTCAACGATTGTAGTCGGATAGTATAAATATTTTGTCCATGCATGTTTTCCTCTCTTTTCTTTTGTTATTAAATTTAATGTAAAAATCCTTAAAAACTCACAGTTTGTCCTCGTCGCCACATGTAATGTACACTAGGACTGAGAGGTTGATAATAAGAAAGAACAAGTAACACAATTACACTGATATCGGCTCGCAGCAAGCGTCCACGTCTTCTCTCCGCGGCGGTCGGTAGCTTAGTGCCCCCCGCGCCCCACGACCCAGCGCGTGCGCTGCTCGAGACGACAGAGTTATACACCACAGACTATAAATGTCTATACACTACAGTTCTGAAAGCAAACCGTTCGTCGGAGTAACGAATGTCGAATAACTGTTTCAGAATCAGTTTACTCCACTCAATGCCTGCAAATGTCTGCGTGGTGATGGAAACCACTACGAACTTAAATTGTTCTGCTTACCTTTACTCACTAATAATCCTTCGCCAAGCCAACCGTGCAGAAAGTTGTATGGCACGTGTTTCTGAATGAAAGCAGTTGTAGAAAGTATCAACTGAAAGAAAGCGGAAAAATAAATTAAAATTTGAGGCGGATACTGTGTATCGTTCAGAGGGGTTCGTGACTAAATAATTACAGCCACACGGGTTGATCGAAGGTTAAGCTATGCTTGCCGCGGTCAGTTCGTAGATGGGTGACCATTCATTACATATCGAGACCCCTCCGTAGGGTGCGTCCCATATCATCTAAAGTTATTTGGTATATTTTCATTTCAATAACGTTCACAAGCTATAGATAATAAACGTGACATATAATTTCTTTACATAAAACATTTATATACTCTAAAACTTATTTCGTCTATCGTTATTGGATATAACGTTTATTTAATCGAAAATCATTAGGTATATCGTTTAAAATATATAATTCCGACTCGGATAGGTTAGGTCAGAAGGCCTTCGTGGCTTCGTGGATTAAAATATTTTCTTAAAAAGTCAATATGTTGTGCTACAAAAGTTAGTGACAGAAACGAATCGCTGCAAAACCCCGCTTGTCTGTCCTACCCCTAGAGTGTAATTTAAGCCCGCGTAGGCGCGGAGGGGCGACGCGGATGCAAGCTGAGGCTGCGGCTGCCGAAGCTGCGGTGCGGTGGTGAGCGTTAAAACCTGCTACGATAAGCTCGCGTGGGACCGCCGGAGCCCCACAGCGCCCGCGCCGCGGCCGGAGCCATGACAGAAACCACGCCTGCTGCATGTTGCATGCCTGCTGCATGTTGCATGCTTGCTTGCTTGCTGCATGCTGAATACTTGCTTACATGCGGAATGCTTGCTTACTTGCAGAATGCTTGCTTGCATGCATGGTGCATGGTGTCATTATTATGGTTAACACACTGATTCCGTTTCCGAAAACATTTTTATGAACGAGCGAAGGGCAGCACCCCGAGGCAGTGGCGAAACTATAGGGTGGCATTGGGGCAAAATGCCACGGGCCCCCGGCCCGACAGGGCCATGAGCACAGGAGGAGCCTAACATAGGTTTATAATGTTGCTATAAAATGTAAAAATAAGAATGAATATGAATCTGACATAAACACTACATTATTGAATATTATAAACTGGCTAGATAATAATAATTTAAAGATAAATATAAATAAAACTAACTTTTGAAGGAGCACAGCTTTATAACAAATTACCGTCCTGTATAAGAAATGTACACTCTTACAATGCATTCAAAACTCAACTTAGCCAGCACATAATTGCGGATCGATCACTTCTGGAGAAATGAATGCATTGGATGGGTAACTATTAAATTGTAATACTGATGACGAACATATATTGTAATCTGTATTTTTAGTATTGTTCTCAAGTAAGTGACTTATGTCTTTATTGGGAATAAAGTTTCTTTAAACCGAAACCGAAACTAAACTTATTCAATTTACTCAAAGAATACCAACATTTAAAGATTTGGGAGTTAACTATATTAATATTGAAATTAGTGAGGTTATTTTAACAACATTTTTAGGACATTACAATTAATATTGACAACAATATAAATTGGAAAACACATACAGAAGAGCTATGTAAAAAATCAGTAGTACAGCATATGCACTATATAAACTTGCACCCGTGCTTAATATTGATGCCTTACTCACGGCATATCATGGAGCGACTGCGTCATACCTCAGATATGGGATAATATTTTGGGGCAATTCGACAAACAGGGAACTGGTTTTCAAAGCTCAGAAAAGGTGTAGGTATACGAGCGATGTTTAATCTTCAAATTCCAGAAAGCTGTGAAACATACTTTAGACAATATAAAATCCTGACGTTACCTTGCATGTACATTTTTGAAACCGCGACTTTTGTAAAATCAAATCCTGAACTTTTCGATACTATGGCAGATACAAGTACTCGCAGCAGGAGGAAACACTCACAAATTAGATGGCGATTACAGAAGGCAAATACGGCACCACTACGTAAGAGTATATATACGGAATGGCTCCAAAAATCTATAATAGGTTACCAGATGAATTAAATAGTCATCTTTTCAAAAAACATTTGCATCACTTTCTAGTCAGTAAAACTTATTATATAATTAGTGATTTTCTCGAAGGTAAAATAATTTGACTAGAAAATACAATTTCAACGAGATTGTAATATTTATTTTTTATTATTGTACACATGATGGATATAATTATTGTAATTTTTTTAATTTCTGTATTGACATGGCCCATAAGAAATGTATGAGATGCGGGGGCGAGCACGCAGCGCGCGACTGTCAGCGCCCGCGGGAAGACCACCTGCGCAAATTGTGGTCGTCCGCACCCCGGGAGCAACATCAAGTACCCCATATTTCAGAGAGAAATCCGAAATAAGCGGGCGGGGACCGCCGCCATCACGGCCACTGTGCGCCAGCCACAAGCAGCTACAGAGAGGCCACAAGAAACGCCTCTTGAAGAGGCCCAAGGCACGACGCTGATGGCGGCGGCCAACGGGCCCTCAGAGAGAACCCAAACCACCTCCTCCGGGCGGAGGAAGAAGAGGCGCGGGGGGAAGAGGAAGAGGAAGAAACCCAAACCCCCCCTCTGCGACACAGGAAGACATCCCTACGGCCGTCCCTTCCGAAAGCGGGGCGCAGGTTGCAGCAACAAAACCAAGTATCGAGGAACCCGCCGCTAGCGCCGGCACTACGCAGCGGGAAAAAAGGGAACCTCGGGAAGTTAAGAAAGCTGCGAGTGCTGGCGCTGGCGCCACCAGCGCAGCGGCAAGATGCTGCGCTCCATCGCTCTTTGACAAACTCCAAAGCGGAACTTTTGCGACTCGGTGAGCGACCAGGTCTGAGCACCATAGGTTAGGAAGTATATATGTTACTGTAAAAGCCCGAACTACGGTAAATCCTAAGATTTTCCAGTAAAACTTAAGATTTACCAACTCTAATTGGTAAAAGTCCGAATTGTTCTAGGATCATCGATTATTTCGAACTTTTACCACCATTCACTTGGTAAATCTTAGGATTTGCACTAAAGACACGGTAAATGTTGAAATAAACATGTCAAAACGAGTTCGGCGTATGGTCTCGTACTCTCGTACTGGAGGACAAGGCTTCAAAAAATGTAACTGCCTCAAAAAATGCTTGTCGAAGAAATGCGCTTGCAAGTCATCAGGATTACTTTGTAATTCCAAATGCCATAACAGCTCTCCGTGTCGTAACAAGTAATTTTTTTACTAGGTACCTATTAATAAATGACAACTGATTTATTGTCAATTTGTTATTTAATAAATAAATATCAAATAATAAGAAAAATGCTTTATAAGAATAAGAAAAATGATTTAGTTAGATTAGCCAACGTGAGCGTTATGTTTGTGAGAAGATAATTTTATTTGTTTTATTATTTACTATTCAAGAAGTATTTAATTTTTTTGTGATTTTCTAGTTATTAAAAATTAATCAAAAATAATTCCAAATTAAAAAAATAATTAAGAATATTTTGACTGCTTAGTAATATAAATGATTAAAAATAATAAATAATAATTCCAAATAAAAAATTAGGTAAGAATATTTTGACTGATTAGTAATATAAATGATTAACAATTACTTTCATATGACACATAAAAATATGTAAGATTTTGACTGAGTTAATTTAAATAAATGATTAGGAAGTACTCATTGTTTTATTCCCAAAACCAATATTTCCCAACCGTCACTGGTAAAACCTAGCATGTACTAAATTCTAATGGTAAAAGCCCGAAAAAATCGTTTCTTTTTTATAAATTCTTACATTTACCAACTCGTGTTGGTAAATCCTAAGATTTACTGGTAAAACGTAAGATTAACCAACGTTCGGGCTTTTACAGTAACATATATATATATATATATATATATATATTTAAATAAACCGACTTCAAAATATATTACCACTCATAACTTTTTACAGAGTAGTCCGATTTTGATAACTGTTTTTTTATTCTTATTTAATTTTAATCGATTTTACTATCAATGGCAAAGAATAATAAGCATCACCTTTGTACCTATTTTTCTGTTCTGTTTTTTTCTGTCTGTGTGTACATAAATGGTAATATAAATAAATAATCAATTTTACCTTTAACAATTTTACAATTTCATCAATTTTTATTTCATTGAAATGTATTTTTAACGATGTAACAAATTTATTGGTGCTAATATTGAAAAATCGCGCGCTAATAAGGTAAGTTAGCTTATTTCTCTGAGGCATTGTTTTATGCATGTGGAGTTTACCTTTAAGCCGGTTTTACATAACGAACTACATATATAGTTGGGCACACTTATTTATTCATTGATGGTTTTCACGTAGGTATAAAATCTTTTATATACATAAACCATCAATGATTAACTAAGTTTGCGCTACTTATTTCGTAATGTTGATTCAACTTTAAGCAACCTGCTGCACTGTTATTTTACTTTAAATAATGTATTATGTTTTCGTATCAGTGTAATTAATTGTGGGTGAACCTATTACAACAAATAAAATAAAGAATACCTTCACGTCCTCAGGATGATAAATATGTACAGAGCGCATGTTAACTCCGTCCAGTCTCCACAGTCGACCATAGCTTTTGCGCCATATTCTCAGATGTTCAAAAAATTGTTCTGCAAAAAATTCATGCTAGTATTTCCCAAAGGGCAAGGCACAGCTGAATAGACCCTTCGCTATTTATGTGTAAGTCCCATGTAAGAGGGGCGAGCCTAGTTATCAACCAGACATAATTTATTTTAACTTTTTAATTTAAAAAAGTAATTCTATATTTAATTAAGAGACAGTTTATATTTCTTCCAATCTTTCATACAAGTCATCAATTAAATGACTAATGATTATCCGTTTTACAGTCAAAATTAAATATAATATTCAGTGGGCAGATTAGACTTTAAATTATAAAAAAAAAGACATGTTTTTGATAAACAAATGAATATAAGTTTTTCATGTGTAAGAAACGTTTTATTTAATTTTAATTAAAAATGCTCATATTTAATTATAACAATCTGGACTCCGGACTCCCTCTCACCAAGAGGAGGCCAGTGTCCCAGCAGTGGGAACATTATAGGCTGATTATGGTATGGTATGGACTCAGGACTACTTATTAGGTTCATTTTGGAAAACCCCAATAAAAATAAAAATTTGCCAGATCTGGGGATCGAACCCAGGACCCCAAACTAGGCTGACGCGCTGGCGACCACTAGATTAGATTCTAAAATGCAATTCTGAAATAACTTCAATTGGAAAACAGGATTTGGCTACGTAGCCCACGAAATTCAAAATTTCTTAAATTTTTTTGCAATTATCAGGTCAGTGTCATGTTGAATGTTGATTACAAAAATATTCGCGAGCGTAATAAATATGAGTTACAGAATTATATAATAATTAAAATCATCAATATATCCCTCTATGTTCTTATAATCCTATTGATTGATATTTCAAGGATTATTATGAACTTAGAGGGTTGTATTGATGATTTTCGCGGGTTATCTAGCTCATTCTGCTTAAGTCATAATAATCATGAATATTTACATAATTAGTTTGAGTGATTAAAAGCGAATCGATTATAGTTAGGCCTTTGCCCAGGCGAAGTAGAGCGTAGGCAAGTAAAAACAAGCGAAAACATACCTGGACTTTTAAGCAAAGCAACTATATGCCCAAATACGGGCACTCTCATAGGCCCAGGGATCTTGGACATCAGTCGCCCGGCATGGCAACATCGTAAATAGACACCAACTATCACAAACACTAAAATAGTTATATACAGTAAATCCAGAATCATTATGAAAAGCTGTTAGCTGTAGCAATGCCTACTCAACAATGTTACTGTTTATAGTAGGACAGAAACTTTTAATCATTATTTTATTGTTATATCAGAAGGTTCAATTTGTGCTTTGTTTGTTCATCTTCTATCTATCTATCTATATAAAAGAAGAAACTGACTGACTGACTGACTGACTGACTGAATGACTGACTGACTGACTGACCAACTGACTGACTGACATATCAACGCACAGCTGAAACTACTGGGTCTAAGAATGTGGAATTTTGCACACGGCTTCCTTTTATAATGCAGGGGAGCACTAAGAAGGGGTTTTTGGAAATTCAACCTTTAAGGGGGTGAAAAGGGGGATTTCGTTTGTATGAAAAATCTTATTTCTTGAGTTAATAAACTTGAAACTTGGCACAAATAGTTATCTAAGTAAATTATTAAGATTGGCGTAAGATACGTGTATCATGGTTTTTCGAAAATCTACCCCTAACGGGGTGAAAAGGCGTAGTTAATTTTACAGGGGACGATTTTACTGTGTGGCTTGATAACCTCGAAAATTGGTATAAATAATCTTTTAGTTAAGTAATGAACACATCCCAAACGATTTTTCGAAATTTTTACCCCTTTGGGGTTGAAAAGCGGGGATACAGTTTATATGAAAAATCTTATTCATTTCGTTAATAAACTTGAAACTTGGCACGAATTAAAACTTATTTATGTAAATTATGAAGTTTGACTTTTTTTGCTTTTCTAAACTACCCCATAAAGGGGGATTGGGGGTTGTCAAAATTTGTATGGAAGAATTTTAACGGGCCGTCCGATTAACTCGAAACTCAGTATTTATACTTGTGACCACAAATAAAGAATAACGTTTATCAGGGTTTTTCGAAAATCTACCCCTAACGGGGTGAAAAGGGGTAGTTAATTATACAGGCGAGGATTTTACTGCGTGGCTTGATTAACTCGAAAATTGGTATAAATAATCTTTGAGTCAAGTAATGAACATATCTCAAACGATTTTTCGAAATTCCACCCCTGTGGGGAGGAAAAGCAGGAATACAGTTTATAATATGAAAAATCTTATTCATTTGGTTAATAAACTTGAAAGTAAAAGGAGATTGGGGGTATAAAATTTTGTATGTAAGAATTTTAATGCGCGGTCCAATTAACTCGAAACTCGGTATGTAAGACCAAAATAAATAATAAAGTAGGTATATTAGGGTTTTTAGAAAATCTACCCCTAGCGGGGTGAAGAGGGATAGTCAATTTCATAGGGGAGTATTATTATTATATTACGTAGCTTGATTGGAAAATTGGTATTATAAATAATTTTTAAATCAAGCTATAGAAACTGTCGGATTGACTCGAAACTCGGTAGGTACTACTAAAATAAAAAAGTTGGTATATGTTTTAGGGTTTTTCAAAAATCGACTCCTACCAAGATGAAAAAGGGTAATAAAGTTTAAGGAGTGGATTGCTGGGAAATATAGTAGGAAATGCTCTATCCACTAGCAGGAATAGCGCCACCAGTGTAGTTCACAGAGCGCTGGCAAGCTCCAGCGAAAGGGCCAAAATGGTCCGACACACCCTTTGCATGACGACATCCTTGTGCCACTAAGGTTAAAAATCCGAAACAGTTTTTTAAAGTGCGTCGTTCCACTCACTGACAAACCATCACAAGAAAGACTGAAGCTGTGTCGAGCCTGTGCTTCCTTACCCAAACCTCCTTGTATAATTGCATAGCACATGTGTGAGTAATATATGTACAGTCACGAGCACCAATATGTCAACACTTGACAACTTTAAATTGCGATTTTTTCACGAAATAACGAATGCAACGTTGAAATACGACACTTTACATATACTTATGGGTTCGAAAATACTATGTTCCTACTAATATAAAATTTCATTCAAAAATAAAGGAATATGTATACATACTTTTGCTCGTGACTGTACATACTATAAAGCTTCCATTTACTGGGTACGCCTTTCATTGACTTGAATGTGCCCTGGCGGCTGAGAGTATGTCATGCTCACTCAAATGTCTAGCTGTTGGTGGCGCGTGTGTTGGGTCAATTAGCTCCCTTCAAGATGGTTAAGCTGAATGGTGCTAATACATGCGTCATGTTCGTGAACTGGCGCCGTCAGTAGGGACTGGTCATCTCTTTGCTGCCATGGCTTATTTTAATATAATTTAATATTTGAATTGTTTTTTTTTTCGTCTTTTCATTACGGACGTTTTTAACGTTCTGCATCGTTCTCACATGCATAATTTTTAACATGAATGATGTAAACAAGACTTTGTAAAAGAGACTTTGTTTAAAAGAGTGTCCATGGAGTTTCTTGCCCGTTCTTTTCCATAGCTACCTACGCTTTGGAATGGGCAACTAGCTTCATCTTTCTGACTGACCGACCCCTTGACAATTCAAAAGTGCCTGTAATTGGTTTAATTGAAATAAATGCTTTGAGTTTGAGTTTGAAAACCATTTGTTGTCACCTGGACATGTTACCTTGGATAACCTGGAAGTCTCTAAACAGACTCCGGACCCAGGTTGGCTAAAGCAGGGAAAACCTGTTCAGGTGGAGATTCATAGACGACTCCGCCTTGGAGTGTATGTGGTGCTCTTCCACAAACGATGGGACACTTAATATCGTGTCCTGCGTGTCCTGTCAGCTGCACGTTACAGGAACTGGTGGACGCTGGTGATGGCGCCAAGCAAGTAGCCGAATTCTGGGCCGAGTCCATTTAGATTGCTATCGACATGCTCAGAAGTAGAAGAAGGGGTAGATTTTACTGCTTGCTTCCATTAACTCGAAAATGGGTATCGGTCTTTGAGTCGTGTTATGAACACATCCCAAACGATTTTTCAAAAATCCACCCCTTTTGGGGGGAAAAGCGGGGATACAGTTTATTTGAAAAATCTGATTCCTTTGATTTACAAACTTAAATATTGCCCCAAATACTTTTTTATCTAAATAAATGATAAAGGTCATAAACATACAATTTCGAAATTTTGAGAGGAAAGTACGAAATACACGCGGACGAAGTCGCGGGCAAAGTGCTAGTATATAATAGGAAGGTACCTGTTCAATTACATTGTAACAAATAGTTTTGTATCAGTCGTTTTAATTTATTGTGTTTGCAAACGTGAGTTCTTACAATGTCAACTGATTTCAAAGTACATATATTTTAACCTTTGTGTAGGCTCTTTATCAATTGGAGTTCGTTGCCATCCGAGGGTTCTGTCTGACTAAAGGATGATTTAGGATGATTTATGACCGAGAAGGAGCAGTGGTGGCCATGTAACGGCCCCCGACTTGCGTGGTGTAGGTCGTGGGTTCGAACCCAAGGCAGGCGCTTTACTTTGTATAGATAAATTCATCACCACTGCAGTCGGCGCATCACTGCGCGTGATTGACCGACGGGACGGCCGGCGCGGGTTAGTAAGTAATCTGTGGCGCGGGGCGTCGCACGGTGGGCTGAAAATAAAGCTCCATAGACTTTAGCGTCGCTCAAAAATAAAGTAACTAATTTTGAAAAAAGAACCATGCCAGCTTATTCCTTTACTTAATAGCAATATTTGATGTAGTGGAACTTTTTTTGATAAAGCTACTATGTAATAAGTTATTTGCAATTTTTTTTTGTATGGAGCTGATCCGTTTTTTTATTTTATTCCTAATTCTTAAACTTTCTTGAAATATAACTTTCCGTATAGTGAAATGCATATATATTAGCTATCGCGTCGTCACGCGGCTCCCCACGCCCGGAGCGTCTCCCGCGGCGACTGGGACGGGAGGCTCTCTCCCTGAGCCGTCCCGCCACCTCCTTTGCTAGCATGATTGCTTCGCAGAAGGAGGTGACTGCCTCCCACTCCCTCTCGCCCCATACCATGGCTTGCACCAGGGCCGGACGCGAGAGGTCGCCGCCGCTGCCGATCGCCTCTACGAGGACACGGCCTCCCTCCAAATTTCATGTCTCTAGGACCAGCGGTTACGGCTGTGCGTTGATAATTAATCGGTCATATATTGATGTAATAGCAGCTCCCCGTGGTTTCACCCGCCCAAGTGTCGATCCCGTGGGAATATCGGGATAAAAAGGATCCTATTTCCTTTCCCGGGACTCAAGCTATCTCTATACCAAATATCATCTAAATCGGTTCAGCGGTTTAAGCGTAAAGAGGTAACAGATAGACACACTTTCGCATTTATAATATTGGTATGGATTATTTTTATTTTTAATTCCGTTCGCTAACCGAAAACGGTATTTACAGCACCGTCTATATTACTTGATTTATGAATAAATAATAATAATAAAAGGGCCTTCATATAGGGCTTGCACAGAGGCGTTCGTAAGGGTGTACATCCACATATTTTCGTCAGTTATGTTCAAGTCCCATGTAATAGGGGGCGACCCTATTGCCGTCAAGCGTGTACAAATCCAGACTCCGGGCTGCTACTGAAAAATTCTGAAAAAACCCAATAACACTTGGCCAGACCCAGAAATCGAATCCAGGACCTCGTGAAAACAGCAGTAGTGCTTGCGACCATTAAACCAAAGGCAAAAATCATACTAAATTATCTTTAATTTAGTACGGTCGAGTCTGGTTGACTAGTAGAGTAATAACCAACATGAACTTAATAAAACACGCTAAGTAGCTTACAATAGACTAACTTATATTGTTCATAGAATGTCCAGAGACAATTTAGTTTTACATTTTTATAATAGATGGCACCACATGTACCTACTGTTTATTATTATTTTAATAAAATATGAATAACATTAGAACTTTTAGTATATGGCGGCTCGCAATTATTACGTATATAAAGAGACACTGGTTTTGGAGACAAGGTTTCCCCTAGGCCGAAACCGTACGTAAATGGGATGGTTTGTCCGGAGTACCAGGTCTAAAATAAACACCAGATCCTCTGGCCTAGTGATGGGTTCCAGTCGGTACTTCCGCAAAATTCCTGACATCAGAGTTTTCAACTCCATGATGGCGAACTTTTGACCTGAAATTCGAGAAAGTGATTATTAATTGAACACTACTTAATGCAAAGACAGTACAATTTCAAGTGCATTTTTTCCAGTACTATTGGTTTTTCCATCAGAAATTTCTCAGTAGCAGCCCCAAGTCTAGCCCGGTTGATATAGCGGGGTACTCCTCGAAATGCACCAACTTTGAAACACACCAAATGAAACGTCTATCGATATCATTTATTACGAATCCTTCATGCTCTTCTCTATGTTTCATAGTTGATGCATTTCGAGGAATATAATAATTATTTTTTTTTCTCGGGGAATCCTTTGGTTGCATTTCAAAGTTGGTGCGTTTCGAGGAATGCCCCGATATAGCTGGTAATAGGCTCGCCCCCTACTACCTACATGCCTTTTTTTAACTATCGAAATATGGGTGTACTTTTGGTACATCTCTGCCTAACCCTTCGGGGCATGCAGGCGTGAAGGCTATGTTAGGCTAGTCTGTGTTAGGCTAGTCTGTGTGAGGCTAGTCTGTGTTAGGCTAGTCTATGTTAGGCTAGTCTGTGTTAGGCTAGTCTGTGTTAGGCTAGTCTTTTTTAGGCTGGTCTGTGTTAGGCTAGTCTGTGTTAGGCTAGTCTGTGTAAGGCTAGTCTGTGTTAGGCTAGTCTGTGTTAGGCTAGTCTGTGTTAGGCTATCTGTGTTAGGCTAGTCTGTGTTAGGCTAGTCTGTGTTAGGCTAGTCTGTGTTGGGCTAGTCTGTGTTAGGCTAGTCTGTGTTAGGCTAGTTAATAGTAAACATGCAAGGAGAACAGTGGATTATTTTAATGGAGATATGAGCTACATTAAAAAATTGCTAATAAATTTTAACCAACCGAGAAAAGCGTACTCATTTGTGCACCATACTGACCTATACAGTTCCTGGGGCCTGCACTAAACGGTATGTAGCTGTAAGGATTGCGTTCAATAGCGTTCTGCGGCATGAACCTCTCTGGTCGGAACTTCTCAGGGTCAGGATACACCACAGGGTCGCGATGGATGTCAAATACATGGATGTCCACCATAGTGTGCTTTGGGATCCTATAGCCAGCTGCGGAAACCAGAACAAGATATATGGTAAAAAAAATGGTTACGGGTCAAACATTATTTAAATAGAGGGTGTAACAGAAAGGTGTGGTCAAAATTACTGACCATCAAACTGAACCACTATCTTCATGGGAACGACATCGTTATCGCGTCAAAAAGTGGACTGATCATATTTATGCAATTACGATGTCGGTCCAATAGAGAAAGTTGTTCATTTTGATGGTCTGTTCCACACCCTGAATGTAGACCACACTTTCTCAATTCGGTAATATTGTGTTGCAGCAGAAAATATCTCAGCTATGAGTGACCGGAAGCCGAAAGTACACTCTTCAAAGCCGATCTTTTTCCGAAACTCAATGGATACCTACTGTACAATGTAAATAATATGTAGTACAGTAGTAGAGGATAAAATAATGGTTTTTAATGATATTTCACTAAAATACCTAAATCGACTTCTTCAGTGAGATATCTGGCAATGAACGGCACACTGGGGTATAGCCGTAGAGATTCCTTGATGCAGCACTCCAGGTACTTCATCTTGTTTAAGTCCTCTACAGTGGGTAGTCTTTGAGAATCTCCGTATATGCCATGCAACTCTTCACATATAGAGTCCTGGAATTCAGAAATGAAATGCTTTTAGGCTTTAGTTTCCTATGACAGCAGTGGAAGCCACATAATGGTCGCAATAAAAAAATAAAGAGACATTTCGGCGACCGCTGCAAGAGGCGGCAGTGTCAAAAAAGTAACCGTGACACCGTGTAAAGTAACCGTGACACCGTGTAAAGTAAACGTGACACCGTGTAGAATAACCGTGACACCGTGTAAAGTCCGTTCACAGTTATTTTCCATCTGAAAGCATCAACCTAACGGCAACGTTATTGTAATGAAAATAAAGGCCACTGCGATTTTGACAGACTTGTCAGTGGCAGCAACCTTTATGCAACCTTATTGTAAGGAAAAGAAGGATCACTTTGATTTTGGCAGTGACCCAAAATCAGAGGTCAAATAACAGTGAATGGGCTGCACTCGTACTGCGACACAAATGTCGACTTTTAAGGCGGTCTGTGTCAGAAGTTATTCGCTCAAGGCACTTTATTAGTAAAGTCTCTAATGGACGTAATATATATATTACGATATATTACGTCCATGAAAGTCTCTAGACATTGTCAGTGCGGCTGTCCCGTGCTCTGTGGTCGCAATGATGGCGGTCATGAAAATGACAGCACCAGTGTTTGACTTTCGGCAGTATTACAAAAGTCCTCTGTGCTTTTCGGTGTCAAAAACCGCTCTCTTTATGGAGGAAACCTACGTTTTAGAGTGTTAATTTATAAAATACCTATTAAATTAAAGCGAATTTAAACACGTGGTAAGTATAGTCATAACCTGAATGTCTGGCTCGTTGGCAATACTCATGAGTATAAATATAAGTGCTGTTGCTGTTGTGTCGTGACCCTGAAATAAGAAAAGTATTGCATAACTGTAATGACACATTTTCTAAGCACATTCTGCCTAAGGCTAGTCTCCCAACTCATGGACTACTTACCTCAAAGAGAAATGTATCGATTTCTTCCCTAATTCCATCATCATTTATATTCCCTTTCTCTTCTTCATCTAGCAATAGATCTAGTAAAACCGGCAATTTCTTATCATAGACCTTATTATCTTGGAACTCAATGGCATTATTAACTTTTCTGTTTTCCCTTCTCTTTTGTATAATTATTTTTGTGAAATTGTGTAAATCTAGCAAAATGGATTTTTCTTGTCTTGCGGTCGCCGATAGCTTGTATATGGAAGAGATTATATACCAGGGCTTAGTCAATCGTTTTACCACACATTCACCCATTTTGTGTATAGATTTTAAGTAATTGTGTAAATTAGGTGTTTCGTGTACCTTCGTTCGCAGTGAGGTTTCTGAAAATACAAAGACATTCATTTCAATTTGAAGCTTTATTCGTTTATTTTCAAAGTTCTTCTGGCATTGGATTGAACAGAGTCTAAAGGTGAGTATAGACTAGACCATTTATTTGTAACAGAATTTCGGGCATTCGCCGTTTTTAAATTTTATCGAACCGCGCGCTTCGAACACGACGCTCGATGTTTTGTTACAACTTGATTTTAAAAACCAGCGAGCCTATAATTGGTGTAACATTTTATCAAAGAAAGGCACGAGCGCAAAAACGCAATGAACGCAAGGTAGAAAGAAATGTTACAGGTAAATGCTCACTCGCTGTGTTACGCATTACGTCGAACGGAGCGTCAACCATTCGCAGGAACTTTACATTACATAGAAATGTTTTTGGACACTGAGTCTTTGCCTGTATTGTACCTACCATTCGTAAGAACATTACATGGAAATTAGTGCTCGAGAAAATGCTCTAGTGTATTAATGTGTATACTCACTGTTGAAGCTCATTTCAATAGGTTAACAACAAACGTACAGACAGTCCACGTTTCATTTTATGTAAAAAATAAAATAAAAAATTCATAATGGTCGATCATTGATCGGTCAATGGCACAGAACATATACGATACTCGTAACGAATTAAAAGCAATGACTGCACAATGACGTTCTAATGATAGGTCACTGATCAAAGGAACTGTCAAAATTTTAATTTTAAGTCAGTCATTCATTTGTCATTATATACGAGATTACCATTCTATGCCATTTCTTTCAATGGAGTGTCAGTGGTTGACCATTGGAAATTTATAATGACGCCATTATGTTAGTAGATTACCAAACTTGTCTAAATCAACAATTATGAAATCAATGATAGACCATTCTGACACTATTGTAATAGCAGACTTGAGGCCCTGAACCTTATCCTACTCCTCCTCCTTATCCTATTATACCGTCAGCGAGACATTTGTGTGAGCATGACATACTATCAGCCGCCAGGGCACATTCAAGTCAATGAAAGACATATTACCCGGTAAATGGTAAATAAGGTATGTTGAAGCTCATTTCAATAGGTTCAAAACAAACATACAGACAGTCCACGTTTCATTATATAATGTAGTAAGTAGCTAGCCGCCGACCGTATTAAATATGATGTAAGGATATTTTTTATGTTAGTTGCCAATAAACACCATCAAAGACAGGAGCTTGTTTCCCTGAGTCAACTACTCGCCAAACTAAACTGAACCATAGCCTACACAACACTCACCCTAAATCGAAAAGCGTCGTAAGCATGCGTTTTATTTAATTTAATAAATTAAGTATGTTCTTACCACACATGATGAGCAGTGCTGTTTTTGATAAAAGTGGTACCAAATCGGTTCTTTCTGTGTCAACTTCATTCTCTATGGTGGCCAGTAAAACCTCGGTATGTTCAGAAAAAATGCTGAAGTGTTTGTGAAGGATTTTGAAGTGGAACGCTGGAGTTAACATTTTCCTACGTTGATGCCATTTGTCACCTGCCAGAAAAAACGTTTTAAAACACCTTAGGTATTCATTGACTAACGACAAGAAAAGCGCAGGCCCTACAGCCTACTTACCCAGCCTAGCTGGAATAGTAATAAGGGCAAGTCCTGCAGCAAAGGACATGCTGCTTTCGGTTGAGGGGTGATGTTGATATATTAATTTGCTATTTATAGAATTGGTTTTAGACATTGACTTATATACTCGTATTACTAGCGGTTTTAGAGGATTAGTTTTATACTGTTTTAAAACCGGGTGATTTACTCGATTCTGAAACAGTTCTGCAACTGTCGCTTCCCCAATCAATTTAAATTGATACTAAATGATTAAATTTCAATGACAGGATTGATAACTGAATCAAAAATGAAGAAACCAAAAATAAAATTAGTTAATTCAATGACATTTGTGCGTAAAACTACCACCGAAATACGTTTTCATGTTCATACACTCTTTTAAGAAAAATTTTGAGCATCCTTTTCGATGTTATTGAATAATCCTATTATCAATTTTAACATAAGACCAGTTTTCTATATTTAAGTTTTTTATACAGCCAGTCTTAGGCGCGAATTACACAGAGTGGTAAGGTGAAGTCGCGGCGCAGGCATGATGCCGCTTGAGTGTAATTCACGACACGTCGCGCGTCGCCTTCGTACATTTTGTATGAAACCGTTTTATAGCGACATCATTCGTGCGCCGCGCCTTTACCTTACGCCGCCGTCTGTGTATAATTCACGCCTTAGGGAAAGCACTTGTTTTACGTGTAAACAATAAACGAAAACAGTAATAGGTATGTACATGTAGAATAAATCTTTTATGCCTTGGTTAAACGTGGGCGAGCCTAAGCTTCGGCCAAACATGCGCGTCAAGTTCGCGGGATGCGGGTCGCGAAGCGGGAGCGTTTACAGCATGAAACTAAACGTGAACACCTGCGCGACCGCAGTAGTCGCGCAGGTGTTCACGTTTAGTTTCATGGCGCAATAGGTGAACACGAGCAGCGTCCGCCGCGCGACTGACGCTCCCGCTTCGCAGTCGCTTTGGTCGCACAGGTTTGGCCGAAGCTTAACAGTTCTTTCGGCGAATCGTTCGCCAGTGAAAGGTTCTATCGAAGAAGTTCTCAAAAGTGAATCGTTCTGAAGGCAAACCGTTCGTCGGAGAAACGAATGTCGAATAACTGTTACAGAATCAGTTTACTCCACTCATGCAAATGTCTGCGTGGTGATGGAAACCACTACGAATTTGAATTGTTCTGCTTACCATTACTCACTAATAATCCTTCGCTAAGCCAACCGTACAGAAAGTTGTATGGCAGGTGTTTCTGAATGAAAGCAGTTGTAGAAAGTATCAACTGAAAGTAAGCGGAAAAATAAATTATATTTTGAGGCGGATACTGTGTATCGTTCAGAGGGGTTCGTGGCTAAATGATTACAGCCGCACGGGTTGATCGAAGGTTAAGCTATGCTTGCCGCGGTCAGTTCGTAAATGGGTGACCATTCATTACATATCGAGACCCCTACGTAGGGTGCGTCCCATATCATATAAAGTTATTTGGTATATTTTCATTTCAATAATTTTCACAAGATATTATAATAAACGTGAGATATACCAACTGTTGATATAATTTCTTTACATATAACAATTATGTACTCTAAAATTTATTTCGTATAACGTTATTGGATACTTATAACGTTTATTTAATCGAAAATCATTAGGTACCTATATCGTTTAAATAAATAATTCCGACTCGGATAGGTTAGGTCAGAAGGCCTTCGTGGCTTCGTGGATTAGAATATCCTTAATTTTAATTCACAAGCGGTGGGATGTGACACTATCACTCGTGCCGTGGTGGTATGATCATAACTATTTTGGGTGATCTCCTACCCACGATTACTAACATTATAAAAAAAAACCTTATACCTACACCGTAATATTGCATTCCCTGTGACTCAAAGCCTATGTTCGCCCACAACCTAAGGTTTCTAATCCCTCTCTTCCTACCCACTTCCTGACTTCCACCCCATTGATATCCTTCCCTTCCCATCCTAACTGCTCCAGGCCTGCGTCCACAAACAATTATTATTCTCTAATTTCCTTCGTCGTAACTCACTCATAGGGAAGAAGGCTACTCTTCAATCTAGGTTCAGGCCCATACACAGTACTGTTTCCGCCCTCCTAAAGTTACTGGCGATATACCTATGGGCAGGACTGGATGACACCGAAGTTATTTATTGCAATAGTATTGGCCGATTTCTTGAATGCCTTTAATACCGTCACTCACGACATCCTGTTAGCCATTGTGGTTTATGTTATGATCTCTCCCGAGGCAATGGAATGGATCTCCTCTTACTTAATGTAGGTATTATGTTTTCGTATCAGTGTAATTAATTGTGGGTGAACCTAATAAAACAAATTAAATAAAGAATACCTTCACGTCCTCAGGATGATAAATCTGTACGGAGCGCATGTTAGCTCCCTCCAGTCTCCACAGTCGACCATAGCTTTTGCGCCATATTCTCAGATGTTCAAAAAATTGTTCTGCAAAAATTCATGCTAGTATTTCCCAAAGGGTAAGGCAGAGCTGTATCTAGACCCTTCGCTATTTATGTGTAAGTCCCATGTAAGAGGGGCGAGCCGCGAGCCTATTGTGATCAACCAGACACAATTTATTTTAACTTTTTAATTTAAAAAAGTGATTCTATATTTAATTAAGAGACAGTTTATATTTCTTCCAATCTTTCATACAAGTCATCAATTAAATGACTAATGATTATGGTACCGTTTTACAGTCAATATTAAATCAGTAAGCGGTATAGACTTTATATTATTAAAAAAAGACATGTTTTTGATAAACAAATGAATATAAATGGGGAATTATAATACGATCGAATAAAAAAAAGCTTAGCGACTGATGATGAGATACTGTTTTAATAACTTGAGCGGTATGAATTTGAGTAAGCGAAAAATTAACTAAACTAACGACGAATATTAGTTAATATTAAAATCCAGAACGAGCTTACAAAAAGTGGGTTGTAATTAATCCATTTCAGATATTAAAATTCTAGCCGTGCGACTAAATTACTAAGTGAGCGACTAGAAATACAGGGGTGTGTCACGTTTGATATAGAAACATACACATAGGATACAAGACACACACACACACACACACGACATAGGATGCAAGAGCGAGCGAAGGGCACCCCGAGGTTCGGTTGTGTTAGGTTACTTTAAACCCTTTACACAGAAATAGGGGCCCCGCGAAGCGGGGCTCCGTCGACATAGGATGCAAGAGCGAGCCAAGGGCACCCCGAGGTTCGGTTGTGTTAGGTTACTTTAAACCTCTTCATTTTGTATTTTAAGTAACTCAAATTAATGTTTGTAAGTTGCTGTTCTGTTGATTTCTCGTCACTCGCAGTCAGTCGCCCACTTAATTATATCGTAAATTAATTATGTTTGTCACTTAAAACTTTAATTTACAGTCACTCGTTTAAATACTACCCAATATAAATACATATTTTTTTAGGTGAATAAAGTTTACTTAAAAATATAGACTGAACTTTTAATTATAAAATGTAGCTACAAGTAGTGATTAAAGTTTACGAATAGTATAATTAATGCACCTAGGTGAATTGACCCAGGTGAATTAAGTGAACTCCACCAAAAAAAAACCTTTTATTTAATTTATATCAAAAATATTCATATTTCATTCCGGACTGCTTAGTAGCAATTTTTTATTAAAAAACCTTTATTTTGGAAAACCCCAATAAAAATAAAAATTTGCCAGATCTGGGGATCGAACCCAGGACCCCAAACTAGGCTGACGCGCTGGCGAACACTAGATTAGATTCTAAAATGCAATTCTGAAATAACTTCAATTGGAATGATGATGATTTGATATTATGATCATTTTGCTTATTTTTTTTTCATATAAATGTACATAATTATTATTATTATTTTAAATATTAGCATAAATTAAGTAAATATTATAGTTAAGAAATTGCCCACGCCCACGAAATTCAAATGTTCTTAAGTTTCTAGCAAATAGCAGGTCTGTGTCATGTTGAATGTTGATTAAAAAATTATTCGCGAGCATAATAAATATGACTTACAGAATTATAATCATTAAAATCATCAATACATCCCTCTATGTTCTTATAATCCTATTGATTGATATTTCAAGGATTATTATGAACTTAGAGGGTTGTATTGATGATTTCCGCGGGCTATCTAGCTCATAATCATGAATATTTACATATCGACGCTTGAAAGGCAAAATTTACCAAGCGACATTATAACCCTGTGTCGCTTAGTCAATTTTGCCTTTTAAGCGTCGATATTTAGTTTGAGGGATTCAAAGCGAATCGATTATAGTTAGGCCTTTGCCCAGGCAAAGTAGAGTGTAGGCAAGTAAAAAACAAGCGAAAACATACCTGGACTTTTATGCAAAGCAACTATATGCCCAAATACGGGCACTCTCATAGGCCCAGGGATCTTGGCCATCAGTCGCCCGGCACGGCAACATCGGAAATAGATATCAACTATCACAAACACTAAAATAGCTACACAAAATAAATCCAGAATCATTATGAAAAGCTGTTAGCTGTAGCAACGACTACTCAACAATGTTACTGTTTATCAGAAACTTTTAATCATTTATTATTTTTATATCAGAAGGTTCAATTTGTGTTTTGTTTGTTCATCTTCCATCTATCTTCTATCTAGGTATATATATAAAAGGAGAAACTGACTGACTGACATATCAACGCACTGACGCATAGCCGAAACTACTGGGTCTGGGAATGTGGAATTTTGCACACGGCTTCCTTTTATAATGTAAGGGAGCACTAAGAAGGGCTTTTTGGAAATTCAACCTTTAAGGGGGTGAAAAGGGGGGATTTCGTTTATATGAAAAATCTTATTCGTTTGGTATTTTTTGGTTAATAAAAGTGAAACTTGGCACGAATACCTTATCTAAGTAAATTATGAAGTTTGGCATTTTTTGTTTTTTTAAATTGGATTGGGGGTCTCAAAATTTTGTATGGAAGAATTTTAACGCGCGGTCCGATTAACTCTAAACTCGGTATTCGACCAAAAATAAAAAATAACATGCATCAGGGTTTTTCGAAAATCTACCCCTAACGGGGTGAAAAGAGGTAATTAATTTTACAGGGGAGGATTTTACTACGTGGCTTGAATAACTCGAAAATTTATATAACTAAATAAATCTTCGAGTCAAGTAATGAACACATCCCAAACAATTTTTCGAAATTCCACCTCTGTGGGGTTGAAAAGCGAGGATACAGTTTATACGAAAAATCTTATTCGTTTGGTTAATAAACTTGAAAGTAAAGGGAGATTGGGGTGTAAAATTTTGTATGTAAGAATTTTAAAGCGCGGTTCAATTAACTCGAAACTCAGTATGTAAGACCAAAATAAATGAAAAAAAAAATTAAAAAAAACATGAAAAAGTGTTTATAAAGTAAGTAAGTTTTTTTAATAATAAAGTATATCAGGGGGTATATCAGGGGGTGAAGAGGGATAGTCAATTTTATAGGGGAGTATTTTATTACGTGGCTTGATTGGAAAATTGGTGTAAATAATCTTTAAATCAAGCCATAGAAACATCCCAGATGTAACCCGCTGTCGGATTAACTCGAAACTCGGTACTACTAAAATAAAAAAGTAGGTATGTGTTTTAAGGTTTTTAAAAAATCGACTCCTACCAAGGTGAAAAAGGGTAATAAAGTTTAAGGGGTGGATTGCTGGGAAATATAGTAGGAAATGCTGTATCCACTAGCAGGAATAGCGCCACCAGTGTGGTTCACAGAGCGCTGGCAAGCTCCAGCGAGGGCCAAAATGGTCCGACACACCCTTTGCACGACAACATCCTTGTGCCAGTAAGGCTAAAAATCCGAAACAGTTTTTTAAAGTGCGTCCTTCCACTCACTGACAAACCATCACAAGAAAGACTGAAGCTGTGTCGAGCCTGTGCTTCCTTACCCAAACCTCCTTGTATAATTGCATAGCACATGTGTGAGTAATATATGTACAGTCACGAGCACCAATATGTCAACACTTGACAACTTTAAATTGCGATTTTTTCACGAAATAACGAATGCAACGTTGAAATACGACACTTTACATATACTTATGGGTTCGAAAATACTATGTTCCTAATATAAAATTTCATTCAAAAATAAAGGAATATGTATACATACTTTTGCTCGTGACTGTACATACTATAAAGCTTCCATTTACTGGGTACGCCTTTCATTGACTTGAATGTGCCCTGGCGGCTGAGAGTATGTCATGCTCACTCAAATGTCTAGCTGTTGGTGGCGCGTGTGTTGGGTCAATTAGCTCCCTTCAAGATGGTTAAGCTGAATGGTGCTAATACATGCGTCATGTTCGTGAACTGGCGCCGTCAGTAGGGACTGGTCATCTCTTTGCTGCCATGGCTTATTTTAATATAATTTAATATTTGAATTGTTTTTTTTTTTCGTCTTTTCATTACGGACGTTTTTAACGTTCTGCATCGTTCTCACATGCATAATTTTTAACATGAATGATGTAAACAAGACTTTGTAACCATGTTATTTTGATTTAAAAGAGTGTCCATGGAGTTTCTTGCCCGTTCTTTTCCATAGCTACCTACGCTTTGGAATGGGCAACTAGCTTCATCTTTCTGACTGACCGACCCCTTGACAATTCAAAAGTGCCTGTAATTGGTTTAATTGAAATAAATGCTTTGAGTTTGAGTTTGAAAACCATTTGTTGTCACCTGGACATGTTACCTTGGATAACCTGGAAGTCTCTAAACAGACTCCGGACCCAGGTTGGCTAAAGCAGGGAAAACCTGTTCAGGTGGAGATTCATAGACGACTCCGCCTTGGAGTGTATGTGGTGCTCTTCCACAAACGATGGGACACTTAATATCGTGTCCTGCGTGTCCTGTCAGCTGCACGTTACAGGAACTGGTGGACGCTGGTGATGGCGCCAAGCAAGTAGCCGAATTCTGGGCCGAGTCCATTTAGATTGCTATCGACATGCTCAGAAGTAGAAGAAGGGGTAGATTTTACTGCTTGCTTCCATTAACTCGAAAATGGGTATCGGTCTTTGAGTCGTGTTATGAACACATCCCAAACGATTTTTCAAAAATCCACCCCTTTTGGGGGGAAAAGCGGGGATACAGTTTATTTGAAAAATCTGATTCCTTTGATTTACAAACTTAAATATTGCCCCAAATACTTTTTTATCTAAATAAATGATAAAGGTCATAAACATACAATTTCGAAATTTTGAGAGGAAAGTACGAAATACACGCGGACGAAGTCGCGGGCAAAGTGCTAGTATATAATAGGAAGGTACCTGTTCAATTACATTGTAACAAATAGTTTTGTATCAGTCGTTTTAATTTATTGTGTTTGCAAACGTGAGTTCTTACAATGTCAACTGATTTCAAAGTACATATATTTTAACCTTTGTGTAGGCTCTTTATCAATTGGAGTTCGTTGCCATCCGAGGGTTCTGTCTGACTAAAGGATGATTTAGGATGATTTATGACCGAGAAGGAGCAGTGGTGGCCATGTAACGGCCCCCGACTTGCGTGGTGTAGGTCGTGGGTTCGAACCCAAGGCAGGCGCTTTACTTTGTATAGATAAATTCATCACCACTGCAGTCGGCGCATCACTGCGCGTGATTGACCGACGGGACGGCCGGCGCGGGTTAGTAAGTAATCTGTGGCGCGGGGCGTCGCACGGTGGGCTGAAAATAAAGCTCCATAGACTTTAGCGTCGCTCAAAAATAAAGTAACTAATTTTGAAAAAAGAACCATGCCAGCTTATTCCTTTACTTAATAGCAATATTTGATGTAGTGGAACTTTTTTTGATAAAGCTACTATGTAATAAGTTATTTGCAATTTTTTTTTGTATGGAGCTGATCCGTTTTTTTATTTTATTCCTAATTCTTAAACTTTCTTGAAATATAACTTTCCGTATAGTGAAATGCATATATAGGGTGACTGGTAATTAGTGACCGATACTTAAACACGTGATTGTACTCATCATTATGAACAACTTTTACTATGGGACCAAACCGGAAATCGCGAAAAAAAAATCAGCTGTTCCCTACATTTATGTTCGTCTAACTCGTCAAAATGTAGAGAACAGCTGATTTTTTTTTCGCGATTTCCGGTTTGGTCCCATAGTAAAAGTTGTTCATAATGATGAGTAAAATCACGTGTTTAAGTATCGGTCACTAATTACCAGTCACCCTATATATTAGCTATCGCGTCGTCACGCGGCTCCCCACGCCCGGAGCGTCTCCCGCGGCGACTGGGACGGGAGGCTCTCTCCCTGAGCCGTCCCGCCACCTCCTTTGCTAGCATGATTGCTTCGCAGAAGGAGGTGACTGCCTCCCACTCCCTCTCGCCCCATACCATGGCTTGCACCAGGGCCGGACGCGAGAGGTCGCCGCCGCTGCCGATCGCCTCTACGAGGACACGGCCTCCCTCCAAATTTCATGTCTCTAGGACCAGCGGTTACGGCTGTGCGTTGATAATTAATCGGTCATATATTGATGTAATAGCAGCTCCCCGTGGTTTCACCCGCCCAAGTGTCGATCCCGTGGGAATATCGGGATAAAAAGGATCCTATTTCCTTTCCCGGGACTCAAGCTATCTCTATACCAAATATCATCTAAATCGGTTCAGCGGTTTAAGCGTAAAGAGGTAACAGATAGACACACTTTCGCATTTATAATATTGGTATGGATTATTTTTATTTTTAATTCCGTTCGCTAACCGAAAACGGTATTTACAGCACCGTCTATATTACTTGATTTATGAATAAATAATAATAATAAAAGGGCCTTCATATAGGGCTTGCACAGAGGCGTTCGTAAGGGTGTACATCCACATATTTTCGTCAGTTATGTTCAAGTCCCATGTAATAGGGGGCGACCCTATTGCCGTCAAGCGTGTACAAATCCAGACTCCGGGCTGCTACTGAAAAATTCTGAAAAAACCCAATAACACTTGGCCAGACCCAGAAATCGAATCCAGGACCTCGTGAAAACAGCAGTAGTGCTTGCGACCATTAAACCAAAGGCAAAAATCATACTAAATTATCTTTAATTTAGTACGGTCGAGTCTGGTTGACTAGTAGAGTAATAACCAACATGAACTTAATAAAACACGCTAAGTAGCTTACAATAGACTAACTTATATTGTTCATAGAATGTCCAGAGACAATTTAGTTTTACATTTTTATAATAGATGGCACCACATGTACCTACTGTTTATTATTATTTTAATAAAATATGAATAACATTAGAACTTTTAGTATATGGCGGCTCGCAATTATTACGTATATAAAGAGACACTGGTTTTGGAGACAAGGTTTCCCCTAGGCCGAAACCGTACGTAAATGGGATGGTTTGTCCGGAGTACCAGGTCTAAAATAAACACCAGATCCTCTGGCCTAGTGATGGGTTCCAGTCGGTACTTCCGCAAAATTCCTGACATCAGAGTTTTCAACTCCATGATGGCGAACTTTTGACCTGAAATTCGAGAAAGTGATTATTAATTGAACACTACTTAATGCAAAGACAGTACAATTTCAAGTGCATTTTTTCCAGTACTATTGGTTTTTCCATCAGAAATTTCTCAGTAGCAGCCCCAAGTCTAGCCCGGTTGATATAGCGGGGTATTCCTCGAAATGCACCAACTTTGAAACACACCAAATGAAACGTCTATCGATATCATTTATTACGAATCCTTCATGCTCTTCTCTATGTTTCATAGTTGATGCATTTCGAGGAATATAATAATTATTTTTTTTTCTCGGGGAATCCTTTGGTTGCATTTCAAAGTTGGTGCGTTTCGAGGAATGCCCCGATATAGCTGGTAATAGGCTCGCCCCCTACTACCTACATGCCTTTTTTTAACTATCGAAATATGGGTGTACTTTTGGTACATCTCTGCCTAACCCTTCGGGGCATGCAGGCGTGAAGGCTATGTTAGGCTAGTCTGTGTTAGGCTAGTCTGTGTGAGGCTAGTCTGTGTTAGGCTAGTCTATGTTAGGCTAGTCTGTGTTAGGCTAGTCTGTGTTAGGCTAGTCTTTTTTAGGCTGGTCTGTGTTAGGCTAGTCTGTGTTAGGCTAGTCTGTGTAAGGCTAGTCTGTGTTAGGCTAGTCTGTGTTAGGCTAGTCTGTGTTAGGCTATCTGTGTTAGGCTAGTCTGTGTTAGGCTAGTCTGTGTTAGGCTAGTCTGTGTTGGGCTAGTCTGTGTTAGGCTAGTCTGTGTTAGGCTAGTTAATAGTAAACATGCAAGGAGAACAGTGGATTATTTTAATGGAGATATGAGCTACATTAAAAAATTGCTAATAAATTTTAACCAACCGAGAAAAGCGTACTCATTTGTGCACCATACTGACCTATACAGTTCCTGGGGCCTGCACTAAACGGTATGTAGCTGTAAGGATTGCGTTCAATAGCGTTCTGCGGCATGAACCTCTCTGGTCGGAACTTCTCAGGGTCAGGATACACCACAGGGTCGCGATGGATGTCAAATACATGGATGTCCACCATAGTGTGCTTTGGGATCCTATAGCCAGCTGCGGAAACCAGAACAAGATATATGGTAAAAAAAATGGTTACGGGTCAAACATTATTTAAATAGAGGGTGTAACAGAAAGGTGTGGTCAAAATTACTGACCATCAAACTGAACCACTATCTTCATGGGAACGACATCGTTATCGCGTCAAAAAGTGGACTGATCATATTTATGCAATTACGATGTCGGTCCAATAGAGAAAGTTGTTCATTTTGATGGTCTGTTCCACACCCTGAATGTAGACCACACTTTCTCAATTCGGTAATATTGTGTTGCAGCAGAAAATATCTCAGCTATGAGTGACCGGAAGCCGAAAGTACACTCTTCAAAGCCGATCTTTTTCCGAAACTCAATGGATACCTACTGTACAATGTAAATAATATGTAGTACAGTAGTAGAGGATAAAATAATGGTTTTTAATGATATTTCACTAAAATACCTAAATCGACTTCTTCAGTGAGATATCTGGCAATGAACGGCACACTGGGGTATAGCCGTAGAGATTCCTTGATGCAGCACTCCAGGTACTTCATCTTGTTTAAGTCCTCTACAGTGGGTAGTCTTTGAGAATCTCCGTATATGCCATGCAACTCTTCACATATAGAGTCCTGGAATTCAGAAATGAAATGCTTTTAGGCTTTAGTTTCCTATGACAGCAGTGGAAGCCACATAATGGTCGCAATAAAAAAATAAAGAGACATTTCGGCGACCGCTGCAAGAGGCGGCAGTGTCAAAAAAGTAACCGTGACACCGTGTAAAGTAACCGTGACACCGTGTAAAGTAAACGTGACACCGTGTAGAATAACCGTGACACCGTGTAAAGTCCGTTCACAGTTATTTTCCATCTGAAAGCATCAACCTAACGGCAACGTTATTGTAATGAAAATAAAGGCCACTGCGATTTTGACAGACTTGTCAGTGGCAGCAACCTTTATGCAACCTTATTGTAAGGAAAAGAAGGATCACTTTGATTTTGGCAGTGACCCAAAATCAGAGGTCAAATAACAGTGAATGGGCTGCACTCGTACTGCGACACAAATGTCGACTTTTAAGGCGGTCTGTGTCAGAAGTTATTCGCTCAAGGCACTTTATTAGTAAAGTCTCTAATGGACGTAATATATATATTACGATATATTACGTCCATGAAAGTCTCTAGACATTGTCAGTGCGGCTGTCCCGTGCTCTGTGGTCGCAATGATGGCGGTCATGAAAATGACAGCACCAGTGTTTGACTTTCGGCAGTATTACAAAAGTCCTCTGTGCTTTTCGGTGTCAAAAACCGCTCTCTTTATGGAGGAAACCTACGTTTTAGAGTGTTAATTTATAAAATACCTATTAAATTAAAGCGAATTTAAACACGTGGTAAGTATAGTCATAACCTGAATGTCTGGCTCGTTGGCAATACTCATGAGTATAAATATAAGTGCTGTTGCTGTTGTGTCGTGACCCTGAAATAAGAAAAGTATTGCATAACTGTAATGACACATTTTCTAAGCACATTCTGCCTAAGGCTAGTCTCCCAACTCATGGACTACTTACCTCAAAGAGAAATGTATCGATTTCTTCCCTAATTCCATCATCATTTATATTCCCTTTCTCTTCTTCATCTAGCAATAGATCTAGTAAAACCGGCAATTTCTTATCATAGACCTTATTATCTTGGAACTCAATGGCATTATTAACTTTTCTGTTTTCCCTTCTCTTTTGTATAATTATTTTTGTGAAATTGTGTAAATCTAGCAAAATGGATTTTTCTTGTCTTGCGGTCGCCGATAGCTTGTATATGGAAGAGATTATATACCAGGGCTTAGTCAATCGTTTTACCACACATTCACCCATTTTGTGTATAGATTTTAAGTAATTGTGTAAATTAGGTGTTTCGTGTACCTTCGTTCGCAGTGAGGTTTCTGAAAATACAAAGACATTCATTTCAATTTGAAGCTTTATTCGTTTATTTTCAAAGTTCTTCTGGCATTGGATTGAACAGAGTCTAAAGGTGAGTATAGACTAGACCATTTATTTGTAACAGAATTTCGGGCATTCGCCGTTTTTAAATTTTATCGAACCGCGCTTCGAACACGACGCTCGATGTTTTGTTACAACTTGATTTTAAAAACCAGCGAGCCTATAATTGGTGTAACATTTTATCAAAGAAAGGCACGAGCGCAAAAACGCAATGAACGCAAGGTAGAAAGAAATGTTACAGGTAAATGCTCACTCGCTGTGTTACGCATTACGTCGAACGGAGCGTCAACCATTCGCAGGAACTTTACATTACATAGAAATGTTTTTGGACACTGAGTCTTTGCCTGTATTGTACCTACCATTCGTAAGAACATTACATGGAAATTAGTGCTCGAGAAAATGCTCTAGTGTATTAATGTGTATACTCACTGTTGAAGCTCATTTCAATAGGTTAACAACAAACGTACAGACAGTCCACGTTTCATTTTATGTAAAAAATAAAATAAAAAATTCATAATGGTCGATCATTGATCGGTCAATGGCACAGAACATATACGATACTCGTAACGAATTACAAGCAATGACTGCACAATGACGTTCTAATGATAGGTCACTGATCAAAGGAACTGTCAAAATTTTAATTTTAAGTCAGTCATTCATTTGTCATTATATACGAGATTACCATTCTATGCCATTTCTTTCAATGGAGTGTCAGTGGTTGACCATTGGAAATTTATAATGACGCCATTATGTTAGTAGATTACCAAACTTGTCTAAATCAACAATTATGAAATCAATGATAGACCATTCTGACACTATTGTAATAGCAGACTTGAGGCCCTGAACCTTATCCTACTCCTCCTCCTTATCCTATTATACCGTCAGCGAGACATTTGTGTGAGCATGACATACTATCAGCCGCCAGGGCACATTCAAGTCAATGAAAGACATATTACCCGGTAAATGGTAAATAAGGTATGTTGAAGCTCATTTCAATAGGTTCAAAACAAACATACAGACAGTCCACGTTTCATTATATAATGTAGTAAGTAGCTAGCCGCCGACCGTATTAAATATGATGTAAGGATATTTTTTATGTTAGTTGCCAATAAACACCATCAAAGACAGGAGCTTGTTTCCCTGAGTCAACTACTCGCCAAACTAAACTGAACCATAGCCTACACAACACTCACCCTAAATCGAAAAGCGTCGTAAGCATGCGTTTTATTTAATTTAATAAATTAAGTATGTTCTTACCACACATGATGAGCAGTGCTGTTTTTGATAAAAGTGGTACCAAATCGGTTCTTTCTGTGTCAACTTCATTCTCTATGGTGGCCAGTAAAACCTCGGTATGTTCAGAAAAAATGCTGAAGTGTTTGTGAAGGATTTTGAAGTGGAACGCTGGAGTTAACATTTTCCTACGTTGATGCCATTTGTCACCTGCCAGAAAAAACGTTATAAAACACCTTAGGTATTCATTGACTAACGACAAAAAAAGCGCAGGACCTACAGCCTACTTACCCAGCCTAGCTGGAATAATAATAAGGGCAAGTCCTGCAGCAAAGGACATGCTGCTTGCTGTTTAGGGGTGATGTTGATGGATTTGATGTATTCATTTGCTATTTATAGAATTGGTTTTAGACATTGACTTATATATTACTAGCGGTTTTAGAGGATTAGTTTTATACTCTTTCAAAACCGGGTGATTTACTTGATTTTGAAACAGTTCTGCCACTGTCGCTTCCCCGATCAATTTAAATTGCTACTAAATGATTAAATTCCAATGACAGGATTGATAACTGAATCAAAAATGAAGAAACCGAAAATAAAATGACATTTGTGCATTAAACTACCACCGAAATACCTTTTCATGTTCATTACACACTTTTGAGATAAATGTTGAGCATCCTTTTCGATGTTATTGAATAGTCCTATTATCAATTTTAACGTATTATGACCAGTTTTGTATAGTTAAGTTTTTTATACAGCCATTCTTATTTTAGGTGCAAATTACACAGAGACGGCGTAAGGTGAAGGCGCGGCGCAGACATGATGCCGCTTGAGTGTAATTCACGACACGTCGTCGCCTTCGTACATTTTGTATGAAAACGTTTTATAGCGGCATCATGCCTGCGCCGCGCCATCATGCCTGCGCCGCGCCTTCACCTTACGCCGTCTGTGTATACCTAATTCACGGCTTTTTTTTTTTTTTTCTTTTTTTTTTTTACGCCTTATGGAAAGCACTGGTTTTAGGTGTAAACAATGAACGAAAACAGTAATACATGTAGAATAAATCATTTATGCCTTGGTTAAACGTGGGCGAGCCTAAGCTTCGGCCAAACATGCGCATCAAGTTCGCGGGATGCGGGACGCGAAGCGGGAGCGTCTACAACATGAAACTAAACGTGAACACCTGCGCGACTACTGCGGTCGCGCAGGTGTTCAAGGCGCCATAGATGAACAGGAGCAGCGTCCGCCGCGCGACTGACGCTCCCGCTTCGCTGTCGCTTTGGTCGCACAGGTTTGACCGAAGCTTAACAGTTCTGTTGGCGAATCGTTCGCCAGTGAAAGGTTCTATCGAAGAAGTTCTCAAAAGTGAATCGTTCCGAAGGCAAACCGTTCGTCGGAGAAACGAATGTCGAATGACCGTTTACTCCACTCATGCAAATGTCTGCGTGGTGATGGAAACCACTACGAACTTGAATTGTTCTGCTTACCTTTACTCACTAATAATCCTTCGCTAAGCCAACCGTACAGAAAGTTGTATGGCACGTGCTTCTCAATGAAAGCAGTTGTAGAAAGTATCAACTGAAAGTAAGCGGAAAAAATAAATTAGAATTCGAGGCGGATACTGTGTATCGTTCAGAGGGGTTCGTGGCTAAATGATTACAGCTATAGCTAAAGCAGATATAGCTTAATATATATTTATTAAAAAATACAGCCGAATTGACAACCTTCTATTTGAAGTCGGTTAAAAAAGGCTGACAGTATAGGTACCTTTATTTATTATTATATTATTAAATGTCTGTGATGTCCCACTGCAGGGCAAAGGCCTCCCTACTCTCTTTACACTTCTCTCTGTTTAAAGCTAGGACCTTAGTGACCCTAGCATACCATACCATACCTTTATTTATCACTACATAATATAAAACAAATTCCCCGCCACGTCTGACTGTCGGTTTTAACGATAAACTCAAAAACTTATCTGACTTCCACAACCCAGTTCCTGGGTAATACGATACCCCTTGGTAAGACTGGTTGTCAGACTTTCGGGCTACAGACGACACGTAACGACTGTCAAAGATCCACGAACAGCCGGAATAACGGCTTAGCGTGCTTTCCGAGACGGAGGGGTCTTGGTATGTGAAGATGGTCACCCATCCACGGACCAACCACGGCAAGCATAGCTTAACCTGATCGATCGACCCATGCGGCTGTTATTACTTAGCCACAAGTCCCTCTAAACTCTAAAACTACCTAACGGATTCTCATACGCTTTTACCAATAGATAGGTACACGGAGAAATTCATGAGGAAAGTTTAGGTGGGTGAGGTGGTGGTCCATTACGGTTTTGTGTAAATTTACTGATTGTGTAAAATTACTGACATGATGATGATTATTGAAAAGGGCAAATCTTAAAAGTGTCTACTTTCCGCCCTTTCCTTTTTCCTACTGACTTCATACACAAATCTTGTGAAGTATAATAGTTAGACAGCTATTTCTAATGGGCATTGT
Organism: Oligia latruncula; assembly: GCA_948474745.1. NCBI lineage: Eukaryota > Metazoa > Arthropoda > Insecta > Lepidoptera > Noctuidae > Oligia > Oligia latruncula. The sequence continues at coordinate 4,623,999 of OX419691.1, read as the reverse complement.
AATATAACAACAAACGGCTACCCTTTACCTCGAAACGCACCAAATGAAACGTCTATCGATATAATTTGTTACGAATCCTTCATGCGGTCCTGTCCTTTATAATAGACTAAACTCTAAAGCAAACATTTATTCTCTGAACTACACAAATTGTAAGAGAATTATTAAATTAAAATTAATGAAAATAGGATTAAAAATGATCAACAAAATATACTCAATTCAATGAATGAATTTTTTGTTGATTATTTTTAATCCTATTTTCATTTAACCTTAAGGGGGAAGCTCTAAGGTGGCCCGCGAAATTCAAATTTTCTTACGTTTTTTGCAATTTGCTGGTCAGTATTAAGTTGTACGTTGATTAAAATATGATTCGCGGTCGTAACAAATATGTGTTTATAGAATTATAATCATTAAAGTCATCAATACAACTTTCTAAGACCATGTAATCCCCAAATGTCAAGATTTCATGAAATAGTCATTCTTGGGGATTACATGGTCTTAGAGAGTTGTGTTGATGACTTTAATGATTATAATTCTGTAAATACATATTTGTTACGGCCGCGAATCATATTTAAATCATCGTACAACTTAATACTGACCAGCAAATTGCAAAAAACCTAAAAAAAATTGAATTTCGCGGGCTACCCTGGCGCTTTCACCTTAATTTTTTTATCTGTGTACTTGGTGATAATTTTATTATCAATTGACTGGATGTTACTAATGTATCAGTTTTTAACTGACGAAATAAAACGGAGGAGGTTCTCAAGTCGACGCGTATATATTACCTATTTTTTATGTATATGTCCACGCATAACTTTTTACAGAGTAGTCCGATTTTAATAAATCTTTTATTATTCTTATTTCATTTTTATCAATTTTATTTTTTTATCATTTTACTATCATTATGGCAAAGAATAATAATTAAGCATTATGCTTCCCAAGCAACATTTTAGCGGAAGGTTATGTATCTTGAACTTTCGATTTATAATATTTAATTTTATTACGGAACAGTACTGGGTTTATCTCAACTCCCCACGCCAAATCAAATTTATTTAAATTAACCTACCTAATTTAGATTTTATAAAGCCAATTAGTTCTTATTTATGATTTCTTATATTTCTAATTTAATTTTTTTTAATATAAGTATGGTGTTTGACTTAGTGTGTTGTTTACTTTTATTTTGATACCTTATCACCTACCTAGATTGTCGTAAGAGGCCACAAATATTATTTTGTAACAGTGGCTAAATAATGCTTACACCTTTGTACCTATTTTTCTGTTCTGTTTTTTTCTTGTCTGTTTATAAATATATGTGTGTACATAAATGGTAATATGAATAAATAATCAATTTTACCTTTAACAATTTCATCTAATAATAATAATAAATGATTTATTTTGGACCAAACACTTGTACACATATATAAACCTGCCAAACTGCGTGACAGTTTGTCGGCAGGATTAGCGCTTGTCTTATATATTTGGTATCAACAATTTCTTAAACATCTAACTAAGATACAGTCTACAGACACTTTAAATGGACGGTAAGAAGCTCTAACAGCAACGAAACTAATTATTGTCGCATGTTGCGACAATTTCATTAAGCAGTTCAGTTTTTAATTTCACCTTTATTGTTCGCTTACTAATTTCACTATTATCTTTTCTCAGCCAGTCGATATTATTGAACAGTGTAGGGGTCAAATACTTGTTGGTTCTTTTGCCATAGTAATTTTTTACTGGTGCTCGAACGAATTTACGCTGTCTAACGCTTCTAGTATTGTAAGGGTTTTGCACATATACTTTAAATTGATCATCATAGAACTGCTCTAAACAAATTATTGGCGCTAATATTGAAAAATCGCGCGCTAAGTAAGTTAGTTTATTTCTCTGAGGCATTGTTTTATGCATTTGGAGTTTACCTTTAAGCCGGATTCATTGATGGTTTCACGTGTAAATAATGATCTATTATATACATATATATATATTTATAAACCATCAATGAATAACTAAGTTAGCGCAACTAATTTCGTGTAACCTGTTGCACTGCTTTTTACTTTAAATAATGTCTAATGTTTTCGTATCAGTGTAATTATTTGTGGGTGAAGCTAAAAAAACAAATAAAAAAAAGAATACCTTCACGTCCTCAGGATGATAAATATGTACAGAGCGCATGTTAACTCCGTCCAGTCTCCACAGTCGACCATAGCTTTTGCGCCATATTCTCAGATGTTCAAAATATTGTTCTGAAAAAAATTCATGCTAGTATTTCCCAAAGAAGGAACATAAAGGGCTAAGGAAGAAACACGGGTGGGTGTTAGTCTTCCACTCCACCCAGAGCAGGGGGGGGGATGTCATTTGATGATTTCACATAAAAAAAAAGGCAGAGCTGTATATACCCTTCGCTATTTATGTGTAAGTCCCATTTAAGGGGGGGCGAGCCTACTGCAATCAACCAGGCCCAATTTATTTTAACTTTTCAATAAAAAAAGTAATTCTATATTTAATTAGGAGACAGTTTATAAATTTCTTCCAATCTTTCATACAAGTCATCAATTAAATGACTAATGATTATGTTACCGTTTTACAGTCAATATTAAATCTGTGGGCAGATTAGACTTTATATTATTAAAAAAAGACATGTTTTTGATAAACAAATGAATATACCTACATTTTTCATGTGAAAAAACCTTTTATTTAATTTTTATTAAAAATACTCTTATTTATTTATAACAATCTGGACTCCGGACTACTTAGTAGCAATTTTTTATTAAAAAACCTTTATTTTGGAAAACCCCAATAAAAATTTGCCAGATCTGGGGGCCTAAAAAGGTCACTTTGGCAGAATCATTAAAGGATTTCATTATGAATCAAAATATGGCGAAGACAGTCCGTGTTTTTCTTTTTTTCACTGCACTACGTAGGTATAATCAAAGAGTTTGGGATTGGATTTGGATTGGATTGATTGGTATTATAGCACAGACTAAAAAAAAAAACTGAAAATCCTTCACCAATGGCATTTGAAACGATTAACTTAACAGTTAACTGTCCATTATAATTCATAATGTTTTCCTTTTATGATTTTGTCAAAGTGGCCTTTTTAGGCCCCCTGGGGATCGAACCCAGGACCCCAAACTAGGCTGACGCGCTGGCGAACACTAGATTAGATTCTAAAATGCAATTCTGAAATAACTTCAATTAGAAAACAGGATTTATTTAAATAGCCCACGAAATTCAAATGTTCTTAAGTTTTTTGCAATTAGCAGGTCATATTCATACAGTCTTCATAATGTGCACATATCGAAATGAGGGAAACTGAGCTTAAATTTATTAACGGAAAAAATGTTAAAAAAAAAAAAAAATTGTAGCATTTTTTAAATTCTTTTTCGCTGCTGTGACCCCTGTGTAAACAATAGCCCCTCAATTGAGAATTATGTTTTTTTTTTAACAAAAATCTGATATTTTTTCATAAATTTTTACAATAATTGTAAAATTACTCGTTTTAAGGCCCCGATTACCTACCCTTTTTGATTACTTTAAATTATTCTCCATCGTATCGCAGATTTCTAAACGAAAAAATACCATGTTTATAAACTCAATCACAACATTTCCTATCAACTGTTAAAGAAAGGCCTTGCAATCACCATAATAAACTTTAGCAGATAAAGATCCTTTTAAATATTTTTTTTGAATTTTTTCAAATATTTTTTCCGTCGATAAAATTAAGCTATGTTTCCCTCATTTCGTTATGTGCACATTATGAAGACTCAAACTGTATTGAATGTTGATTATAAAATTATTTGCGAGCGTAATCAATATGACTTCATCATCATCAGCCTGTAGTGTTCCCACTGCTGGGACACAGGCCTAAATAAATAAATAGATATGACTTACAGAATTATAATCATTCAAGTCATCAATACATTCCTCTAAGTTCTAGTAGTTATTATGAACTGAGAGGGTTGTATTGATGATTTTCACGGGCTATCTAGCGCATTCTCCGTAAGTCATAATAATCATGAATATTAACTCTATTTAGTTTGAAGGATTAAAAAAGTGAATCGATCGTAGGTAGGCCTTTGCCCAGGCGAAAGAGAGCGTAGGCAAGTAAAAAAGCAAAAACATACCTGGACTTTTATACATAGCAACTATATGCCCTAATACGGGCACTCTCATAGGCCCAGGGATCTTGGCCATCAGTCGCCCGGCACGGCAACATCGGAAATAGACACCAACTACCACAAACACTAAAATAGCTACACAAAATAAATCCAGAATCATTGTGAAAAGCTGTTAGCTGTAGCAACGACTACACGATAATGTTACTGTTTATAATGGCAGTAGGACAGAACCTTTTAATTATTTTTTATTTTTATGACAGAAGGTTCAATTTGTGTTATGTTTGTTCATATTTTTTTTATATTATGAAGGTACCTGTTCAATTACATTGTAAATTTAAAAAAAAAATTTTTGGATCAGTCGTTTTATTTTTTGGTGTGTTTGCAAACGTGAGTTCTTGCAATGTCAACTGATTTCAAAGTATTTTAACCTTTGTGTAGGCTCTTTATCAATTGGAGTTTGTTGTCCTCCGAGGATTATTTATTTATTTATTATTATTTATATATACTTTATTGTACACCACAAAAATACGTAACTAAAGGATGATTTTGTTTTTTTTTTTTGAGGTTTGTCTGACTAAAGCATGATTTACGACAGTGAATGTGACAGTGAATGAGCAGTGGTGGCCATGGTAACGGCCCCCGACTTACGAGATGCAGGTCGTGGGTTCGAACCCAGGCAGGCGCTTTACTTTGTGTAAATCATTTCATCACCCCTGCTGTCGTCGCATCACATAGACCGAGGGGACGGCGCAGGTGAGTAACTAATCTGTGGCGGGGGCGTCGGGGTACCGAACCCGGTACGCGACGGCCACTGCGTGCCCTTCGCTCCACTCAGCCTCTGACTCAGCTCACAGACGCGCTCGACCACGGGCATTTCATTGTTTCTTTTAATAAGTTAATATTATAAATTATGGTATTACACCTATTTTAATACAGTCCACTACTTTTATTATAAAGTCCCGATTGAGCCCATTCAACTGCTAAGGAAAACATCGTGAGAAAACCGGCATGTCCTAGAAGCAAAAATTCAAACATCAGACAACTACCAACTCGCATTGGGCCCGCGTGGTGGGTTATGGCCCTCTCAGACAGGAGGCCAGTGTGTCCCAGCAGTGGAAACATTATAGGTGGGTTAAGCTTGTGCACGAACTGCGCCAAACTTCAGGAGCATTTTACATATATGAAGAAGTTCATGTTACACCGTGCAGCGTCCGTGTGCCATCCGAGTCGTGGTCCCTACAAATCGAGCAGGGGGTCTACTTCCTCTGCACGGTGTCCGTGGTTTCATCCGAATTTACAGGCGTTCCATACTCCGTATCACTTACGAATATAAGATTGGCACCCTAGTTGCGTAACAAACTGTCAATCTCAATCTAAATCATTTTGAAGGATATTGCTAGTCCATTGCTTCTTAAGTTTCAAAAATGTATCTGCTCAACAACGTAAATAATGCAATGAATGTTGTTGAACTGTCAAAGTGAACGCCATTGCTACTGATAGTGTGTTAATTACCCCGTGTATGAGAATGAATGGCAACACGATTTCCAGTTGCCTCTCACCACATGTTTTCACCTGTTTGAAAAATTTAATTAGACACTTGTTTTGACGGATCAACCACTTTCGGTTAGGCCCGTATTTTTGTTGACAGACTTGGCCGAACCTACTGACGGAGGGGCTTGTGTCTAAGTAATAACAGCCGCACGGGTCGATCGATCAGGGTAACCTACGCTTGCCACGGTTGGTCCGTGGATGGGTGACCATCTTCACATACCAAGACCCCTCCGTGCCTCGGAAAGCACGTTAAGCCGCTTGTCCCGGCTGTCATTCGTGGATCCTTGACAGTCGTTACGGGTCGTCAGTAGCCCGAAAGTCTGACAACCAGTCTTACCAAGGGGTATCGTATTACCCAGTGAAGGTAGGTGTGGAGGTCAGATAGGCAGTCACTCCATGTAAAATACTGGTATTGAACTGCATCCGGAAGACTGGAAGCCGACAACAACATAGTTGGGAAAAGGGTAGGCAGATGATAGATATATTGCTACTGATGGTAGCCCAGTCTAATATATAACTGTCGTATAATAAAATCATACAGCATATCACTACTGATATATGTAGATTATTGGGACGTTAAAACCAGAGATAGATAGGTTTTTCTACCGCAGTATGCCAAAAATGGTGATAGATAGGTTCGGCCATTAGAGAGTAAACCCCAGACACGGACGCGAGTCTTGCATAAATTAGCCCTAAATTTACGTGGTGTCCTATGTAGTACCTCCCACTCGCTCGCTTTTGGCGGGTATTGGCCAAACATTGTCTAGTCAGAGCAGGCTTAGAGCCTGTCAACGCTTTAACTGCACTAAAGCCCCGCGGATGGTCACGTGTGTGTTATTATTACTGCAGGAGGTTGTAGTCTTTGTCTCGGACGGTACCGAGAGCTCCTGCGCTTACACACACATTCACAGCGTGTTTGTACGCTTGTTAACCACAAGTAAAGTGCGCGTCCCTACGTGAGATAAAAATACGATAAGTTTTGTCTAGGGGTTTTATTTGTTATTTTAGGAATCTCTCTCTGTGTCTGTTAGAATGTTATTGTATTGAAATAAAATCACAAACATTGTTTATGTATTTTATTTAGGATAAGTACCTACTTAGGTGTCCAACCTAGTTAAAAAAATATAACACATCGGTAGCCTCGAATAAAGCTTCTATTAACCTTTAATATTTTTTATAATATAGGTATTACATAAAGTGACTCAGCTACGTTAAGGGTATTTTTACACCCCGTATTAAGGATAATGTATTTACCTACTTAAGAAAAAACTTAAAATAAAACAGGCTTCCAAAAAAAGGACTACTTACAAAGTGAAAACAACAAATTTCGGAAGTCGGTGTCTTTCGTTTTGTATTTTCGTTTTTTGCCACCGACTTCCGAGCTTAAAGTTATTTTTCACATTGTAGTGTTTTTTTTGGAAGTCGGTTATTTTTTTTTTTTTGTAAAAACATTATTATTTTAAACTTTTTAGTTGTAAACTTCACACAAATTCGTATATCACTACTTGCTATGTAAATATCAGTGACAGGAAGTTATTATAACATCATCAATATAAACTAATCTACTAAAAGAAGAACTTTTGAAATCGATTTACAAATGCCGGAGATATCGCGTAGGTACTTATAACACATACCTAAGTACAAAAAAAACAGTTGAGAACCTCCTCCTTTTTAAAGCCGGTTAATTATGTAAAGATACGGCACTTATAGCCACAATGCATCCCATGACAATTCCACTAAGCCACAACTGAAAAGTCATAGAAAAGAAAACGACGCAATTTCGTTTACTTGAATTTTTACCAGTAATTTTGGTTTAAAAGCCAAAATACTGAAGCGATTTTTATGAAATTTCTATGGGAGCAATCTGAAAGTACGAGTATATATCCTTTCAAATAAAAAAAGAGATTTGCAAATCGGCTTATAAGTAAAAGAGTTCTGAAGTAACACATATAAAAAAACACTCGCTTCCTTTTTTGAAGTCGGTTAAACAGTTATGCCCGAATTTCCTTGCAAGATTAGAGGTACCCCAATAACAACGTTGACAGAAATGAGGGTGTATCGTGGTATACGGAACACATCTGCGTACCCCTCTAGAGGGTACAAGCGTGATGTTATGTTGTGTGATTGGGTCAACAATGCATAGTATATGCGATAGTAGCAATTGCGGTTGATTTGCTGGCATTTACGCATATAAATGAATATGATTTAAAATTCTAGTTCCAAATGTTTGAACTGTAGCCCCGCGGTTTCACCCGCATAAGTGTCGATCCCATGGTACAGGGTGTCAGCTACCTCCATACATAATTTTATCAAAATTGATCCAGCCGTTTGAGCGTGAAGAAGTAACAAACATATAAATGTCACACTCACAAACATTCGCCTTTATAATATTATAGTGTGATTCAACCTATGAATTATCATAAAAAAACAATCATGTAATCCCATAAGATAACCTGATTTTGTTTTTATTTTTAACCGACTTCAAAAAAAAGGAGGTTCTCAATTCGGTTGTATTTTAAATCATAATGTGGCCACACAGCTGAAGGGGAAACCTATTAACTAACAACATACAGTGGGAACTGTATGTTCGAGTGACGTACCTATAGATATTTGTCATTTACATGATTCGTCACCGTTTGAATACGGTCTTTGATTTTTGAGAACCACTTTGGAAACAATTATTAATTAAAAGGATTCTCGTTAAAAAACTAATCGTTGATCGTTCGTCCATAAGTGGACGACTGGATATTTCTACAATTTTAATTATTTTAATCTATCAAGGTTAAACTTGTTTATTGATTAATCTATGTAGTTTGTTAATTTTAACTTAATTATGAGGCATTAGTTCTATTCCGGAAGCGGACATAGATTGGGTGTGTGGTCCTCAGAACGATATCAGTCGTGAAGATGAGATCCTCAGGTTTCGTTACTGGGTCCAGCCTGAACCTTCGCAGGAGACTGGACATCATAGTCTTCAGCTCCATTTGGGCAAACTTTTGACCTGAAAATAAGAAAAAAAAATAACAAAAATTAGTGAAAATGTAAAATGAAAACGAGACAGCCAAGCGATCGACTCTTCACGTGACCAGAGGGTTGGTCTAGTTTTTGGCCAAAGCCATACAACGTGGCAATGCTGCCAGCCTTTTGGGCACTGTTCCTGCTGACAGCGATGTAAAAATCAAGTGGAGCTAGCATCGAACTCAAGAGTACGAAACGTCACAATTCCAATGTCGATCTATCGGAATTAAATTCAAGAGTAATCACCCAGGATTTGCGTTTATTATTACACCTTGTATATATGTATTATGTAAATATTATCCTACTAGCTTCCGCCCGCAGCTTCGCCCGAGAGGTATATCGATAAAAACTATCCTATGTCCTTCCCCGGGATGCAATCTATCTCTCTGCCAAACTTTATCGAAATCCGTTCAGTGGTTTAGACGTGGTAGGTAACATACATACAGACAGACAGACAGAGTTACTTTCGAATTTATAATATTAGTATGGATTAGAAAATAGGGAGGAATTTGAAAAATTGTGGGAGGAATCATAGAAATTGGGATTGGATATGGATTGGATTGATTGGTATTTTAGCCAAGACAAAAAAAAAATACTGCAAAATCCTTCACCAATGGGATTTGATACGATGAACTTAACAGTTAACTGTCCATTATAATTCATAATGTTATCCTTTTAAGATACTGCCAAAGTGACCTTTTTAGGCCCCCTGGACAAACACATTTATTTGCACTTATGTTGACATAATGCCGCACTGCATTGTAATCTGTGCAGGCGCTTGCACTAGAATGTCACCATGCAGCGTGTATAAGCACCATTTAATGAAGAAACGTTATCTGGTGAGATCGAGGTCAAGAGTCCATTTATTAATAAACATAAATTATTATTTGTTTGTTTGTTCGTGAACACAAATTATCATAACAGGATATCCCAGGGCGATAAGGTAATCCATGTTTCTATAATTATGTTCATATACAGGGTTATTGGTAAAACATTAACAACCCCTTAAGAGGTCATTGTACAACTTTTACTATGGGACCAAACCTGAAATCCCGAAAAAAAAATCAGCTATTCCCTACATTATGACGAGTTATACGAACATAAATAATAATAATAAATAATATTTTTTTATACTAATATTTAAAACTATAATTTATATGTATTTAATTAAATAAAGTAAATAAATAATAATATATGCATACTCAAATGGACTCAGACCGAACTCGACGCCCTGGATAGAAGAGTCCGTACACTACTGACCGCAAACCGGATGCATCACCCACGATCATCGGTAATGAGACTGTATATCCCGCGGAAGTGCGGGCCCGGGGGTCGAGGCTTTTTAAATGCGAAAACCCTCCACAACCGCGAGGTGTGCAGTCTCAGGGAATATTTTTTTAAAACCGAAGTGGGTATGCACCGTGATGTGGTCGCAGTGGACAAGGGGCTCACCCCGCTATCCATGGCTAAAGAGAACTGGCGCAAACCTGTAGTACTTTCTACTGATGACCGCAAGAAGGTATGGCAAAGCAAGGAGCTTCACGGGCGCTTCTATCGGGCTCTTCATGAGCCCGGTGTAGACTTCTTAGCGTCCGTATCTTGGCTACGTTTTGGTGACCTTTTCGGGGAAACTGAAGGTTTTGTCTGTGCAATTATGGACGAAGTTATCTTAACGAATAACTACCGGAGACATATTATGAAGGACGGGACGGTTGACATATTATCTCTGGTTGTTTTAGTCTGGCTAACGGCGAGTACTTGCACAGGCATAACCAAGTAGCTAGGATTATTCACCAGCAACTAGCTTTGAAATATAAACTTGTGGATTCTGAGGTACCGTACTACAAGTATGTGCCCGACCCAGTTCTTGAAAATGACCATGTCACATTGTACTGGGATCGGTCTATCATTACTGACAGGACTATTGTTGCCAATAAGCCTGATATAGTGGTGATAGACCGATTAGCGCGCCGCACAATGATTGTCGATGTTACCATTCCACATGACGGGAACCTCGTGAAAGCTGAGAAAGAGAAACAAATTAAATATCTCGACTTAGCTCACGAGGTTGTTGACATGTGGAATGTGAGCTCGGCTATCATTGTGCCGATTGTCGTATCGGCCAATGGACTGATGGCCGAAAGCCTCGATCAACATCTATCGAGGCTTTCGTTAGGCGGTTGGATCAAGGGCCTGATTCAGAAGGCAGAACTCCTCGATACGGCTCGCATTGTGAGGAGGTTCCTGTCTCTGGAGCCCTAACCACCGGTAGCTTGGACTCTGCTCCCGACACCGGCGGATAACTATTTTTTATATTTTTAAATGTTTTTTTATACTTATTTTTTAAGAAATATTTAAAAATGTAATAAAATAAGGCATGTAATTTAATAAAGGACATAATAATATTATTTTGTGTATTTTACCTATGGGCCTTAGTTGCCTGATAATAAAATGTTTATTATTATTTCCTTTATTTAATTAAATACATATAAATTATATTTTTAAATATTAGTATAAAAAAAATATAAAAAATAGTAGCCCACCGGCATCGGGAACAGGGTCCAAGAACAATGCGGGCTGTCTCCAGAAGTACCGCTTTCTGGATCAAGCCCCTGATCCAGCTGCCCAACGAGAGCCTCCTCAGGTGTTGGTCGAGGCTCTTGGCCATCAATCCATTGGCTGTCACGACTATCGGCACAATGATCGCTGGGTCCACATCCCACATGTCGACAACCTCGCGAGCCAAATCAAGATACTTGATTTGTTTATCTTTCTCGGCTTTCACGAGGTTCTCATCATGCTGGATGGTTATGTCAACAATAATTGCGCGCCGCTCTGATCGATCCACCACCACTATATCAGGCTTATTGGCAACAATAGTCCTGTCAGTGATGATGGATCGATCCCAATACAATGTGATATTTCAATTTTCGAGAACTGGGTCGGGCACATATCTATAGTACGGCACCTCCGATTCCACAAGGCTGTATTTCAGAGCAAGTTGCTGTTCCTTTTATGATTCTGCCAAAAACAATATTTTCGGCGACGATGAATTTAAAAAGTATTGGAGGTACCAACCTATGCAGTTCCTGGGTCCAGCACTAAATGGTATGTAGGCATACGGGTGGCGACTGATACAGTTCTCTGGCAGAAACCTCTCTGGGATAAACTTCTCCGGTTCTGGGAATATCTCCGGGTTCCGATGGATATCAAACACGTTGAAGTTGCACATCGTATTGTATGGGATTATATGTTCACCTGTAGGGTTCGGAGAAACACGTGACATTACTACCTATAGGCCAGAATAGCACAGTCTTCGAACAAAATAGAGAACTAGAAACAACACATCGCCCAAGTAGCCGCGATTGCTTGCAACTTGATTATAAACCCTTTACTTTCAAGCGTAAAGTTTATTATCGTTTGCCATATATTCACTACTGTGATTGTATTGTATTCGTCACTATTTACGTAAACGTATTTTTAAAATAAGAACAAAAATATTTATCGAAATTAATTAAAACATAATTTCTGAGCAATAAGGTTGAAAAAACTATGTTGCATAGATCACAACATTATTTGTGGTATTATTTTTCCTGCCGTTTTTGATGCGCTCATCGGAAACCTAGTAATATTGTTGATCGAAGGGCCACTACCACATGTATTGTTTGGCATTGGTCTGGCTGTTTGAATAGGAATAACGCATGTAAAGAATCGTTTAAACAGGCCTAGCTCTTAACAGACCAGAGACAGAGAGGCAATTCTCGTAATTTTCAGAACGTTCACAGTCTGAGCTCAGTCCCAATAAAAAAAAATACCTTTGATTTCCCTACATTTTTGACAAGTTTTTGACATTTGTTTGACGCCGAGATGAAATTGCGATTAGATTTCGACATGGACGTAATATATAGAATATATTACGTCCATGGATTTCGATCATTTTTTATTATTACGGGAATTGACTTTCAGATGAATGAAATAGTTCAGACAAGAATGAGGCTGAATTAATAAGTTGGTTGTAAAGGATCAAAAATGAAGTCAGAAATAAATAGCATTTCGAATACCAACAAAAACCTTGGCTAACAAAATCAAGTTGTGAGCAAAATGGACGTAACATGAGAGATACAAAAGACATAAGGTCAAAAATTTAAACATACCAATTTCGACATCCTCCTTGAAATATCTAGAGATGAAATGCACACTGGGGTACAGCCGAAGTGACTCTTTAATACAACACTCTAAGTACTTCATTTGACTCAAGTCCTCGATTGTAGGAGATCTTTGACTGTCACCGAAAATGCTCCTCAACTCTTCAGCTATCGAATCCTGAAATTCATGTATTTTTAAAGTGTTTATGTGTTGGTCTAGCAGTCACAAGCGCTACTGCCGAACATGAGATCTTGGGTTTGACACCCGGGTCGGACAAAATGTTATCGGGTTTTCCATCAGGAATTTCTCATTAATATAGAAAAATAATTCGTATTAAGCCAGTTGATTCTTTGATATGGTCTCATTCATACTCCTAAAGTTATGGGATATAAAAAAACACCTTGTATAGGTGATATATATATATATACACCTTTACCTAACCTTTCGAAGCAAGCATGTGTGATGTTACGCATGCAAATGGATTTTGATAAAACAAACATAAATTCGAAAAAAAAATAACAAACGTGGTTCTTGAGCACAAGCGAACAAACCGACGACAAAGGGATGTTGCGTGGTCAGCGGGATTGTCCGAAAGGGTTACCGCTGGCCCGGAACATAAAGGGCTAAGGAAGGAACACGGGTGGGTTTTAGTCAGTAAGAGTCTGACACTCCCTTCCGCTCCACCCAGAGCGGGAGGGGTCATTTGATGATTTCACATCCGCAAAAAAAAAAAAAAAAAAGGGATTTTGCGTTTAATAATAATTTGACTGTAGAAATCTTGATTTTGATGAACTGTAGGCACCTATTTGATAAGTAAGTGTATTCATTAGCTGACTACCGCTCCGCAGAATTTTTTGTGTACGAATCGTGTATGAGAGGAGAGGCGAACGGTGGCGCGCCAAAAAAAATATTCTGGGACATTCTAGGCGATGTCACTGCGGGGTGCGGGATGCGTGAGTGGATATTTAAATGATAGTTATTTCGGGAAAGGTCACGATAATGAAATCACTTAACCAGCCTAACATTTTCCAAGTATAGTACATTAGGCCGCACGTTAGTACATAACCAGTATATAATATAAATTGACCTCTATTAAAGCTCCGATATACGCTAGGCCAGCTCAAGGTCATAGTGTTACTAAGTGCGAAGATCGACTGCATGCATACAAAAGATAAGTATAATATTGATTATGCGCTTGATGGTGCAACAAGTGGCGCCATCTAGTTTAATTTTTGTGGAATCACCGAAGAGGACGAATAAGAGTGACACTGGCTGGTGACAGCCACATGGATGTTTGCATGGCAGCTGTCTTCCTGAAGAGAAGATCATAGATAAAATACTAAATGGAGAAGATGATGTCAGGGGAGCCGCTGTCGTACCACATCCATGACGAACTGCTATATTCTAGTACAATCCTGATGATATTGAAGCTGCTGAACCACTAATACGGTGACCACTTCTGGTAAAGGCTATCCTGCGCCGTAACGCTTATTTAAGTGGGATTCAAATTCTTATGCATAATAGATTTTATACAATACACACAATCAAAATGAAATAATGTTGAAGGTTGAAGCTGTACCTGTATGGCCGGTTCGTTGGCAAGTCTCATGATCATGAAACAAAGTGCTGTTGCAGTCGTGTCGTGACCCTGGAATACAAACATATCGTGTTTAAATTAATCAGGTACCTATGTTAATTAAAAGGATCGAGTTTTTTAAAATGTCCTTAGATTTTGACCGAGTAAAGATCGGTCAATTCAAAGGGCATAAAAACGTGACATACAGTTTGCAGGACATTGACTCACAAACAAAGACTACAATATGATGCTGTATAAACCACAAATTTAGCACAGGATTCTAGACCCCCAAGCGTACCTACAAATTATTCGCCGGTTACAAAAAAAAAAAAAACAGTTTTTAGAAAAGTTTAAATACCTAGGTACCTACGCGGTCAATATGTATGATTTTTTTTATAATCATTGAATAATTTCAGCGCAAGGGGGTTGAGAATCATGTACTCCATGGTAACAGGATGCGCGTTGATGTCCCTGCGATCCTACAGGGTAATTGCGATGGGTATCATTTTGACAGTTCAACAATATTCATTGCGTTATTTACGTTGTTGAGCAGACACATTTTTCGAACATATGGAGCAATGGAATCAAATTGAGAGTAATATTGTGTTACGCAATTAGGGAGGGAGTGGGCCGTAATCCACCACGCGGGCCCAGTGCGGATTGGCAGATGTCACATGTCTTCGAATTTTTGGTTCTAGGACATGCCGGTTTCCTCACGATGTTTTCCTTCACCGTTTTGAGAGCAGTTGTGATGAAATAATTTACACAAAGTAAAGCGCCTGTCTGGGTTCGAACCTACGACCTATAACTCGTAAGTCGCGGCCGTTACCACTTGGCCACCACTGCTCACTGAGAGGAGGCCTGTGTCCCAGCAGTGGGAACATTATAGGCTGATTATGTATGTATGTATGTACGCAATTAGGGTGCTGTATGTATAGCAATAATTACTTACTTCAAACATAAACGTGTCGACTTCTTCTGTGATTCCTTTTTCATCGATATTTCCTTTTTCTTCTTCATCTAGTAACAAGTCCAGCATGGCTAGCTTAGCCTTCTTACCATATACATTAACTTCACCATCATCAATGTATTCAGTTATATTATTTTTTTTCCTATATTCCCTTCTGTCCTGAATTATTTGAGTGGTGAATTTCTTCAAAGTGTTTAATGCTTCGTTCTGAATCTTAGCAGTTCCACTAAATTGGAACAACGCATCTGAGTATAACCAAATCCTCGTAACTCGGTATAACACGGTCAACGCCAACGTGTGTAATGGTTTAAAGTATTTGTTGGCTAATGAATCTTCGCCTTCTCGAGTCGTGGCTCCCATTGCAGTTTCTAAAACGAAGAACATACGTTACTTTTTGGTCTCCGACTATTGTATGTAATTAGCATCTAAAGAGCCAATAAAGTCTGAAAAACACTTATAACACACCACGTTACGCGACATCAATGAAGCAGCATTTTTCATCTCGTTGAGCTATTTTCATCATTTGGCCAATAAGTACCTAAGCGTGGCATCGCGTCGGGTGTTACAAGTGTGCCGCTATCGCTGTCTTGCTAAACAACTATAGCGTGTCCAGCTTCGCACTTGTCTCACTTAGAAGTGACAGTTTTACTTCTTTTATGTACTTATGTATATTTAAGTAATTCATCAATAACAAAAATTAAACTAAATAATCTTAAGTGTCATTACAGTTAGTATATATATGTTTAATACGGAAATGATAGAGATGAGCGGAATCTCCTAATACAGGCATTTTTTGCCTAAAGGGAAGCTCCAAACACTTCTATAAACGATTTTGTATTTTTGTATATTCATTTAATTTAAAATACTTTAGTTTTACATATTAAATGAATGCGCGCTGTTGGATTTTCAACTCTCGGTGCTCAGCTGAGCGTATCCAACACCGTGATTATATTTAGGCATTCATTTAGAGGTTGTCTAGTGTGAGTGAAACCGGAATTAGTTCATCACAGTAGTTGAGCAAAATCTTTGAAACATACAAGATGTATCTTACCACAAATAACGCCAAGAGTAGCCTTGCTGATAATTGGGAACAGGTCAGATTGGTCCTTATCGACCTCTTTTTCAACAGTGTTCACTAGTTCCTGGGAATGTTCACAGAAAGTGGCGAAGAACCGCTTCAAGATTAGAAAGTGGAACGCAGGAGTCAACATTTTACGGCGATGTTGCCACTTTTCACCTGAAAAAAATTGTTAAAAGATTTTAGGGCTTACTTTTGAACTACTAAGAAATACTTTTGTGTAAATATCTTGGTACAGTCAGCCTCATGTCAGTGGTACCTTACACTTTGATCTTGAGATGCCATATTTGGTACCTACAGTCGGCCTCATGTCAGTGGTATCTTACACTTTGATCTTGAGATGCCATATTGTAGTACTTAGGTATGGAGTTACAATAGAATCCCACGTTCGCGCAAGTAAAAATATCGTGTCGGGATTTTATCGCGCACTGGATTTTCAGCTCTCGTTATTGAGCTGAGCATTGAGAATCCAACAGAGCGTATCCCAGCGCGTCAAAAAAATACACTGTTGTATTTTTTCAACTCGCGAAAAAAAACCCGCGGGAAAAACACCCTTGCCTACCTGGGCTTAGAGGTCAGCTTATTATAACAAAACCAATTTGTAAACACTGACTTGTGCCCTACCCTATCTACGTTATTACGAGAAGTCATTATGAAATCTGTTTTATCAGTGTTTACAAACTTTGTAACAATGTTTCCATTAACTTATTAATACAACTTATATAAAAAAAACCTACCTGTACTTGTCAAAAGTCCTTCACGTAGCCACGGAAACAAGAATTTGTAGGGGTAACTTTTGTCTAGATACCGTGTAGACGACAAAATAATCTGAAAATAATTGTTTTGCCAAACTTAGGAAAGGGACACTAATGTTTTTATTCATTTGGACAACACACTCGCGAGAATAAAGATTTTATGGGCCGAAGACATTACCTTGTGGTACTCCTAAACTATAATTATTTTCACCCCCTTACTAATAAATGTTGTATAGCGTCTGTATAGTTACACAACGCTTTGTCTCCTTCTTTCGAAAGTCAATTACTGACGACTGAAAGAGAGAAATCGGTGTGTATCTATTCATCTGATATAATACGTTTATTAGTAAGGGGGTTAGAGAAAGATTATTATTATTATTGATTATTAGTTCCAATCAAGGTTAAATATAATAAATAAATCATTATATCAGCCGGATTACTACAATATCTCGCGGAGATTTGTAAGAATTGTAACATATTTCGTGGACAATAAGTATCACTTGTGCTTACCTCAATATCCTCTGGTTTATACACATACACTGCCCGGTAGTTAAAACCACGTAATTTCCATAAGTTACCAAAACGTTTGCGCCATTCTATTTGACAGTAGAACATTTGTACTGAAAAAAATAAGGTTATCAAGCTCGTCTCAAGACATGGCACTAAGGAAAATACATACATACACTCGAAAAACATAACCCTCCTTCTGGCGCAGTCGGGTAGAAACAAAACTACGGACTTCTTTTTTTTTTGTAAAAACTTTTATATTTTTTTACATTTTAGTTGTGGTAACTAACTGGCCCACCAGTTAGTTACCACAACTAAAATGTAAAAAACCCATTTTTTGGCAAGGTATAACAGCCGCACGGATCGATCGATCAGGTTAATCTACGCTTGTCGCGGTTGGTCCGTGGATGAGTGACCATTTTTACATACCAAGACCCCTCCGTGCCTTGGAAAGCACGTTAAGTCGTTGGTCCCGGCTGTTATTCGTGGATCTTTGATAGTAGTTACAGTTCAACCGACCCCAAAAGTCTAATAACCAGACATAAGGCTACTTCAAACAGGCGCGACACGCGATAAAATCGCGCGCGACACAAAGACTCCGCAAGTCGCGCAACGAGAGCGGTGCCTTTGTGTCGCGCGCGATTTTATCGCGTGTCGCGCCTGTTTGTAGGAGCCTTTACCAATGGGTATTGTATTACCCAGTGTAAACTGGGCTGTGGAGGTCAGATGGGCAGTCGCTCCATGTAAAAAGTGATATTCAGCTTCATCCGGTTACACTGGAAGCTGATTGATCCCAACATAGTTGGGAAAAAGCTGGGCAGATGATGAGTAGTGCTACCTACCCCTCAAAAATTCGTATACCACTACTTGTTATGTAAATAACAGTGACAGGAAGTTATTATAACATCATCATCATGTTATTCTAATTTATTTAATTCAATGAAATAATTCAAAAATTCAACAAAATAACCAAAACCCTGAAAATGTATTTGTACGCCGGAAACGGCAGAATATTATGACCTTTTAAAAGTATGTAACAACTCTGTAACAATATTCTGACAAATAAATGGAATATGACTATGACTATCAAATCATCGTTTCAAACAGGTTTTTGGTCAAGTTTATTTACGTCCGTCACCCCGTCGCAACACTTCGTATTCGCTTAGCGTTCTTTTTTCTCTTTTTTATTTTTTTTTAATTTTTAAAATTTCAATCTGACTTTTTTTCTTTTTGCTCGACTCCTAAGGATCATAGCGTGATATTAAATCCTCAAGAATTGGGCTATCAAATGCAAAAAGATTTTTTCAAATCTGACCGGTAGTTTCAGAGATTATCGCGTTCAAACAAACAAACTCTTCACCTTTATTATTAGTACTAGCTTCTGCCCGCGACTTCGTACGCGGATCCTGTTGGTTATGCCAGCGACAACGGGGTAGTCAAAATTGAAGATCTGAAACGTCTGATGTCGAATTCTAAGAACCCGGGGACTGGATAACAACGGGATGCGCGAGACGATTCGAGACGTCATTTTCAGGCAATAATGAACCAATAGGGTGGTAAACTTGGGATTGCACTTTGAATGTTGGCATAAATGGGCCTTCTGAAATCTGTTTCGCAACAAAAGACGTCATTTGAAAGGCATTATTGTACGAACGTATGTTGTCCAAGAAATGTTTTGACTGTGATGGTCACCGATTAGCAGTGATCTTAATATTTCTGGAGGATTTTGTAATATTTCAATATGTACTTTCCCACCTGAGCAACACATACCGTTTGTTTCTTTTTGCTATTTAACAGCTTCACAAAAAGTAAAATTTTTAACCATACCTCCGATGGCGGAATATGTGGCGTAGTCAATCATAGGAGTATACGTAAATGCACTCCGTTCCTTATCAACCCAAGGAAAGTCGCTATGCCCTACGGCTATATCTTGAGACACATCCGATTCTTCAGATGATATCGACATTCTGTTCAGAGAATGTCGAAGTCGATCAGAATTCAAACGTTCGTTGCGCTCTTCTTAATCTGTCTCTTCATGCCGTACTCCAGCAATTCTTTCTTTCTCACTTTCTGTTTATGAATATTTTGTTGTGTGCGTGTTCGGAACAATGTATGATAATCTCACCGTATCAGCGGTCAGTCGCGCATCATATTCTTCACTGATCTCTAGAGATCTGGATGTAGATGCGTAAATACGCTGAGAACGCAGGCGTGCTTCGCGATCCGAAGAGGTTTCCACGGAGCGAGTTGCAGCCTGATGTTCTCAAACAGCATCAAGTCTCTCCTGACGCTCTTCGGCAGATTCTTGGGATCTTATGATCCTCAATCTTTTAGCTCCTTTGGAACATTGGGAAAGATTTGACCTCTTTCTAGGCATGGTTATAGTTTTATTATGAAGATACCTGATCAATTAAAATCTAAGTGACTGCTCCCCTACCAAGTCAAAGTCAAAGTCAAATCATTTATTTCAAATAGGCACATTAAAGGCACTTTTGAACGTCAAAAAAAAAAACTAAATAGAAATGATTCTAGTCGCCCATTCGAAAAGGTAGTTTTCGTATGGAGAAGAATGGGCAAGAAACTCCACCGTTACTCTTTTAAAAATGTTTTACAAGGTCTTGTATACATAATAAAAATTATATGTGAACACGATGC
Source organism: Oligia latruncula (assembly GCA_948474745.1). Classification (NCBI taxonomy): domain Eukaryota; kingdom Metazoa; phylum Arthropoda; class Insecta; order Lepidoptera; family Noctuidae; genus Oligia; species Oligia latruncula. The sequence continues at coordinate 4,603,631 of OX419691.1, read as the reverse complement.
ACCCATAATAAAATTAGTCTACCACAAAAGGTAAAAAGAATTAAAAATTAAGCAATGACAGGTAAATCAAATAAGTGATAGATACATGGTGCTCACATATTTACAAGTTATTTAAAAAAAAAAAAATGCAAAAGTAGTTGAACTTTAACAAGTGTGTGAGCCACTGTAGTCGCAGATTGTAAAAATGAATTAGAATAAGATGTCATAATTAAAAATATATATATAAATTAAATTAGGAAGAAGTTTGATTTTGTCTAAACTTTTAGATTGTCCTATGGAGCAGGACCAGCATGTTTCCAAACATTCTTATCTTGGATATAATCCTCTAATTTGTAATATCCTTGTTTACAAAGTGTACTTTTAATATGAGTTTTAAATTTTCTTTCATTTAATTGCAATATGTCACAAGGTATTTTGTTGTAGCATTTAACACAGTACCCCATAAAAGATGTATGTACTTTAGATAATCTAAAAAAAGGTTGATCTAATTTATCTTTATTTCTAGTATTAAAATTATGCCTATCACTTATTTTATTAAAAAGATGTTGATTTTTTCTTACATACATAATATTTTCATAAATGAATTGGCAAGGTACCGTCATGATATTAACCTTTTTAAATAGTTCCCTAAGAGATTCGCGACGACGTAGATTGTAAATGGCTCTGACAGCTCTCTTTTGTAAAATAAAAATGGATTCAATGTCAGCAGCCCGACCCCATAGTAAAATGCCATATGACATAATACTGTGAAAGTAACTAAAATAGACCAAACGCGCGGTTTCTACATCTGTTAACTGTCTTATCTTTCTAACAGCATAAGCGGCGGAGCTTAGCCGCCCCGCAATAGATGTTGCCCAGGGTGCCCAGACACGGGATCGTCTGGCGCCCATGTGCTGGTTTGGTCCCTGGGGTGGTCACGGCGTGCTATGTGTTCTGGTGCGCCGGTGATGGGGAGTACTCCCCAGCGGAGGGTCCGGTGACGGACAGCCGCGGCGGGTTCACGGATGAGTGCTAACGCGTGCCCATGTTCCCGCCGTAAGCGGCAGAGGAGGACACAGTGGAGTTTTAGTGGGTTAGAGTCCCACATAACTGCACTATCTCCCCGTGGTAGTGTAGAATGCATGAGCATTTCTTCACGTTAAAAAAAAATAAATGGGAGTTTTGGCCAGTAGAGTCAAATTTTCAATGATATCCACATCAGATGTTTCTGATCTTCGATTTTTATAAGTCAACAGGAAATGCCCATCAGACCGAATAACTTTTACTAAGACGTCATTCCTTTAAGTGTTATGGTGTAGCTGGGCTCTTGGAGTTCCCCATCAGGTGTTCCAGATCTTCAAATTTATTCTCTCAGCAGAAAATCCTCATCACGTGGAACAATTTTTGCTATGGTACCATTTTTGTATCTCCTATAGTTAAGCTGGTCTGTTTCGGTTCTGCATCAGGTGTTCAAGTTTCCAAGAAAAATTATAGCCTGAATGTTGTCCAGCCATATAATAACTATACAACAAAAAAAAAATCATTCAAATCCGTCCAGTAGTTCCGAAGATCGGACGCGCAGGCCCGAGGCGTGTACGTACTCTGATAGAATACCTTAACAAATGTTCGTCGTGATTCTTTAAATTGACATAACTTTTTTATTTATGAACCGATTGACATGAAATAAACACTAAATGTTAAGTTAAGCCTACTACAATATATTAGTGTATATATTATATATTAGTGTGTATAGTTATTAAAACCGCATCTAAATCGAATAAGCCGTTTCTGATATTAGCGTGCACAAACAAACAGACAAACAGACAAAAAAAAAATTAATTACAATTTCGGGTTCGGCATCGATATAATAACAACCCCTGCTACTTTTTTTTTATATATTTCCATTGTACAGACACCACTTTTCTACAAATTTATTATATGTATATATATAGAAGATATATATAGATTAACGAAGGTCTATTATGCGTCCGTCTCATTTACTTATCAGTCATTTTTGTTTAATTTTTCAATGTTATTCAATATCACATTATTTATGTACCTACTATATTGTATTCGTTACTAATTTTTTTACTGACACATTTTATTTAAGTGTGCATAGGTACAAATGTCACGTTACAGTATAAAACTGATTTACATCCATCACCTCAGTACCTAGTACATCAGGTCCGGGGTCTAAAAAGGCCACTTTGGCAGAATCAAAAAAGGCTATCATTATGAATCATAATGGACAGGTAACTGATAAGTTAATCGTATCTTAATATATTTAAAGAGATTAATGTAATGACTGTGCCTTCTCAGTACGTTTATGAAAATCTTTTATATGCCCATAAAAATATAAAATTGTTTAAAAAATACAGTGATATCCATAATATAAATACTAGAAACAAACACAAATATGTTGTACCTACAACCAGGCTCAAGAAAATAGGTGGCTCGTTCAGATGCCAATGTATACGCTTTTATAATAAACTACCAAGCCACGTTCAAGATCTAAGCCTTAATAAATTCAAATCTTTCATTAAACGTAAGTTGTACCAGAAAGCCTTTTATACCTATCGTTAAAGATTATATTGAGGACAAAAAGGCTTGGGATTGAGCTGCTTCCAATTTCTGCATTTTGAATGTTTTTTTTCTTTTTTATATACCTACACATTGACATTGATGAATTTTTTTTTAAACAATGACATTTGCTTACTTAGTAAAGTATTATATTATTTTTTCATTGTGAATGTGAAGACGATGTGGGTCATTTTACATATAGGTATTATATTTTTTTATTATTCTCTCTGTTCTGTTAGTTTTTTTTTTCTCATGGTCTGGCAGTTTGAGTAATTTATGTGGCCTACCCAAATGTCCTTTCTTTGGTATTGTTCGTCGAATCGTTTAGCTCCTTAAGTCTTGAGTTGAGCTGCACGATTGACAAATGCGTGCACTGACTGGACAGGTCCTCTCAATCTGTGTGGTTCTTTCCTCAAAAGACCACCTCAGACATCGATCTACATGATCTTCATATAACCTGACCAAGATTATGTCTGGACTTTAAAAGAGACTGTGACCTCTGAGTTTGTTTCGGCCTTTCTTCTCAGAGTAGTCAGATAGGAAACGCCGACTTCGTCTAGTTTAAAAAAAAAACATGATTGACGTGTAAAAGTGTTTGTACAAACCTACTTACAAAAGTAAAAATCATTTCATTTCATTTCATCATTTCATTTCATATCAAATCCCATTGGTGAAGGATTTTTCAGTTATTTTTTTTTTGTCTGTGCTAAAATACTAATCAATCCAATCCAAATCCAATCCCAATCTCTTTGATTATACCTACGTATTTGAATCGGATATTATTAAATATTTCATTTTATTGGTTTTAATTTTTTTCGTGGGACCCCATTTTTTTTTCTAAAATAAAAGTAGCCATGTTACTCCTATTAAATCAGCTATGTGCCAGTGAAAGTCCCGTCAAAATCGGTCCAGCCGTTTCAGAGATTAGCCGGAACAGACAGACAGACAAAAATTTGAAAAAATGTTATTTTATTATACGTACCTGCCGTGTATACCTACATCCATATATGCATTTAGTAAAAAGAGAATATTGTAATATTACAAATAGACACTCCAATTTTATTTATTTAACTCGTCAAATTGGTCCAGGTTTGGTACTTCGGTCCCATAGTAAAAGTTGTTCATAATGACGAGTACAATTACCTCTTAAGAGGCTGTTGGTGTTTTTCCAATAACCCTGTATATGGGACCACCACGCAAGCTTCCTCTTTTAATAATTTAAGAGGAATTTTTAAAATCGGTCTACAATTGACGAAAATATGAATAAACATAATATATTATAATAAAAACAAATGTACAGGGTGTACCTGGAAGCATATAACTTTTGAACCGTAAAAAAAATCACCGACATTCTCAGGGTTAAAAGTTTGGAAATGACCTTGCCCATGCCCCTATTCGATTTGATCCATACTTCCAGGGACATTCTGTATACAGGGTTATTTGTAAAACACCAGCAACCTCTTAAGAGGTCATTGTACTCATCATTATGAACAACTTTTACTATGGGAACAAACCTGAAATCGCGAAAAAAAAATCAGCTGTTCCCTAAATTTTGACGAGTTATACGAACATAAATGTAGGGAACAGCTGATTTTTTTTTCGCGATTTCAGGTTTGGTCCCATAGTAAAAGTTGTTCATAATGATGAGTACAATGACCTCTTAAGAGGTTGCTGGTGTTTTACAAATAACCCTGTATATAAAGTTTGTCAGTAGCATCTGCGGTACATGGTGACAAGTGGTTTTTACCTACACCCACATTTTGCCAGTTATGATTGAGTCCTTATTCACCTTTGCCTGCCCCACGGGATATAGATGCATGATTTCAAAATTATAAACGTAGTTCATGTAGTAATAGGTATTATAAACAGAGAGCGATCATATAATGATACTTTTGTTCATGAATGCACTCGAGCTGCACGGTTTATCTCAATGCCGAAGGTCAGGGACAAAAACAAGAATATGGAACTGTAGCACTAATTTAATGAATAGAATTCTGTGGAGATCCGCGACGGGGCTGAGATTCACAGACATGATAATCTCTAGTGATAATAAAGCTGAAGAGTTTTTTGTTTGTTTGAACACGCTAGTCTCTGGAACTACCAGTCGGATTTCAAAATTCTTTTTGCATTTGATCGTCCAATTCTTGAGGAAGGCTATTTAACATCACGCTAGGGCTCTTAGAACACGAGCAAATAGATAAAAAGTCAAAAAGGACGCTAAGCGAAAACGAAGTAGGTAATAGTGCAGGCGGGTGATGCGTTGTGACGGAGTTGGACGGGGGAACATGAAAACGAAGTAATAGTGCGGGCGGGTGATGCGTTGTGACGGAGTTGGACGGGGGAACATGAAAACGAAGTAATAGTGCGGGCGGGTGATGCGTTGTGACGGAGTTGGACGGGGGAACATGAAAACGAAGTAATAGTGCGGGCGGGTGATGCGTTGTGACGGAGTTGGACGGGGGAACATGAAAACGAAGTAATAGTGCGGGCGGGTGATTCGTTGTGACGGAGTTGGACGGGGGAACATGAAAACGAAGTAATAGTGCGGGCGGGTGATGCGTTGTGACGGAGTTGGACGGGGGAACATGAAAACGAAGTAATAGTGCGGGCGGGTGATGCGTTGTGACGGAGTTGGACGGGGGAACATGAAAACGAAGTAATAGTGCGGGCGGCTGATGCGTTGTGACGGAGTTGGACGGGGGAACATGAAAACGAAGTAATAGTGCGGGCAGGTGATGCGTTGTGACGGAGTTGGACGGGGGAACATGAAAACGAAGTAATAGTGCGGGCAGGTGATGCGTTGTGACGGAGTTGGACGGGGGAACATGAAAACGAAGTAATAGTGCGGGCGGGTGATGCGTTGTGACGGAGTTGGACGGGGGAACATGAAAACGAAGTAATAGTGCGGGCGGGTGATGCGTTGTGACGGAGTTGGACGGGGGAACATGTAAACGAAGTAATAGTGCGGGCAGGTGATGCGTTGTGACGGAGTTGGACGGGGGAACATGAAAACGAAGTAATAGTGCGGGCAGGTAATGCGTTGTGACGGAGTTGGACGGGGGAACATGAAAACGAAGTAATAGTGCGGGCAGGTGATGCGTTGTGACGGAGTTGGACGGGGGAACATGAAAACGAAGTAATAGTGCGGGCAGGTGATGCGTTGTGACGGAGTTGAACGGGGAACATGAAAACGAAGTAATAGTGCGGGAAGGTGATGCGTTGTGACGGAGTTGGACGGGGGAACATGAAAACGAAGTAATAGTGCGGGAAGGTGATGCGTTGTGACGGAGTTGGACGGGGGAACATGAAAACGAAGTAATAGTGCGGGCAGGTGATGCGTTGTGACGGAGTTGGACGGGGGAACATGAAATTTTACGGCAGACGCTAGTATGATCCTAATTTTGCTGTGCCCGACAGGGTCCATATGATCATTACCTTTGTAATACCATTTATGTAATACATGGAATGCAATAAAGAATTGAGTATTGATATAGACGCCTTCTTTTACCATGTTATCATGTACATGATAACATTATTGTCATGTAATTTGTTGTGATCTAATTATATCGATGACCCTGGCAGATGTGACGCATGTTTTCTCCCAATTTGTTATTTTGTTTGTCTTTTTTTATGCGTCACGTTTGCCGCAAATAAACCTATTTTCTTTCTATGATTGTTTGATTGTCACTAATTGTTCTTATGCCATAGTAACTCAATCTCGGGCACAAAAACAACAACACACATCCTAACAACAACACTGAACTTTTTCTAAATCTTGATGAAAACTTTGGAAACCATCTCCCTTTTACTACCGGTCTTCCAGACGTACTGCGAGTACCATCCGTACTTGGTTAATATCCCGAAAAATCGTAATTAGCGCTTCTCCTCCACATTTATTATGCTCACAGCCAAGTGTGGAACTTTCTACTAGCGTTCTACAGGAGTCTCGTCGCGCCAGTCTGTGGGAGCCTTAACGCGAGATCGTGCAGTCTCATTTAAAAAATAAAAAGCAAGCCATTTAATAGCCACGCTTACATTGACATTGTATTCTTTCAGTGACCTTTAGATTGTAAGCTTGTTTTTGATCAAGTTGTTTTTTGTTTTTGTTTTTTATCCTTGTCTGACTTGTTCTATTGTTGTCATTAGAGATATAATTAAGTATTACATATGAAATTGGCGTTTTAGGTTTTAGGAAAAGCAAAACGAAAAAAAATTAAATGACATTCAAATATTCCTTTAAACTACTTTATTGATTTAATTTCACTGTTTCTAAATCTAGTCAATGTTTCATTTCAATAACTTTAATAAAATACAACACTTTTTCATATGCTTCTTGACTGTAACAATCTATCAGGGGGCCTAAAAAGGCCACTTTTGCAGAATCATAAAAGGATAACATAATGGACAGTTAACTGTTATGTTAATCGTATCAAATCCCATTGGTGAACCTTTTTCAGTTATTTTTTTTTGGCTGTGCTAATATATCAATCAATCCAAACCAAATCCAATCCTATTTGATTGTACCTACGTAGTGCAGCGAAAAAAAGAAAAACACCGACTGTCTTCGCCATATTATAATTCATATTGTTATCCTTTTATGATTCTCCAAAGTGGCCTTTTTAGGCCACCTCATCTCAGCAACAATGTTAAAACTTGTTAAAAATTTAGGGAAATCAGAGGTATTTTTGACAGTTTGAGACTGAGATAGAAAGTGAACGTTCCTAATATAATAATACGGGAATTGCTTCTCAGATATTTGAGAACAAGGTTGGTTGATATTTGAGCTGAAGAGCCAGTTCGACCAAACGCCAATTGCATAATATATTATTAAATGCGGCAGATGTGTCCAGCCCATGCAATTCCATTTTAGCGTGGCAGCTTTCCAAGTAACATCTTAATTTCGTAAATTCGTAATTTATCATAGTAAGTTATCTTTTTATGGAGCGGATGGTCGTATTCCTAACCCGGTTTGTTAGTTTGATATCCAGAATACTCCGTTCCATAGCCCTCTGGCAGACCTCAAGCGTGAACCTCTGCTGATTTGCCAAAGACCATGTTTGTCCACCATATTTGAGGATGGGAAGTATGCATACATCAATGAGTCTCAAAGAAATCAATGAATCATCAATGAGTCTCTTTAAGGGACAAAGAAAGAACACCCTTCATTAGATCTTTCATAGCCCAGCCCAAATAGCTCTTCTAGGCATTTTCGGTGCGTCTTCTAACCTCTTTGTTTTGTCTTGCCTGGAAAGAGACTATTTGACCAAGATAGAGATACTCATCGACGTATTATAACCTCACAACACACAGCCACAACCACAGTGATCCTGCGATGCAGGCTGTTGTCAACAACTTGATGTCAATTTCATAAGGACCATATTTGCACCGGTAATAGCTGTTGCCTTAGAACGACAGAGATAACACCTACTAACGCATCTATTATCTGTGCTATTATTTTACTCGATCACTATACAGGATGTCCGGTAATTAATGGATAACCTCTTCAGGGGTCATTGTACTTATTATTATGAACAACTTTTACTACGGGACAAAACGTGAAATCGCGAAAAAAAATCAGCTGTTCCCTAAATTTATGTTCGCATAACACGTCAAAATGTAGGAAACTGCTGATTCTTTTTCACGTATTCAGGTTTGGTTGGTAATAATTGTTCATAATGATAAGTACAATGACCCCTGAAGAGGTTATCCATTAATTATCGGACACTCTGTATAACCTATTTCCATTTTTATGAAAACTCAGTTATCATTGCGATAATATTAACCACCATACGAAAATTTATACAATGAAAAATGCACTTACCAGGGGTTATAAATATGTCGAGTACATTTCCGATTAAAAACGTTTCCTTCGGTCCTTTAATTTTATAAATTAATCTGCCTCCATGGCTGTAGCGGAAATACAAATGAGAGCCTAAAACTAAAATGCAGAATAAAAGCAAAAGTAATAGAAACATTGTTAACATGATATTGTCCCGACGGTCGTCAAAATACTGATTGCTGATTAGCAATGAGTTTACGTTTTATCAGTAGTTACAGCTTAGGGTGCGCTTACACGGGCGACAATGATAAATGATATTTACATATAATTACCATTCGCGATTTATTTGCCAAACATGTAAATAAATATGAGTATTTGGAAAAATAACTTTAATGCCCACATACTAAATATCAGTTTACGCTACAACTGCAAACATTTTTATAACTTTTTTTAAAAAGTGTTAGTCGCTCTGAAACCAACTTAATTACCACTGAAATAAAGTTGATATTTGTTTAACTTGAAATAACAATAATTAGAAACATACATTTGAATTGACCTTACATATATAAATTCACACCCTCTTCCCATGGGGGTAGGCAGAAACTACAGAATGCTACGATCCTTAAATATGCCTTTGAAAAAAAATCCTTCCATATTTATTTCGTAAATTTGTTAAAAAAACACATAAACGCGCCAAATTTAAATTATTTTATAATAGTAGATGAGTTCGGTGTTTCCTAAGTGACTACTCAGAGGTTACAGTTTTTTTTAAAGTCTAGACATAATCTTGGCCAGGCCATATTAGGACTGTAGCGGTATCTACAACGCCACATGAGAACAACGCGTCATACTGACGTCACGCAAAATCCTGCATCTCGTAAGCAGAGTTGACCGCGTAACTAGCATAGGCACAACGGCCCGACATGAATCATCGGGCAGTTGCCCGCCAGACACAACACCCGTCTGGTCGGAGGATCCTCCCTTTTCTATAGAGTATGAGTGAACTTTACACCCTGTTCCTCATACTTATATAGGACCATGCAAGTTAATGTCTGAGATGGTCTCTTAAGGAAAAAATAATACGCATTTGTCAGTAATCGTGTGGCTCAACTCAGAACTTAAGGAGCTCAACAGCAAAATCGACAATAAAATATTATCTTTTCAGCCAAAAGACGTCCACTGCTGGGCATAGGTCGAAGTGGAGGTGCTTGGCGCACTGGTTCTATGCTTCCCGCATCCAGCGGATTTTTGCAGGTTGGCTATAATGTAATATGATTCTTGGCAATATTTATCACATCTTACTAATATTATAAAGGCGAAAGTTTGTGAGTGTGTGGGGGTGTGTGTGAGGGTGTGTGGGGGTGTGTGTGTGTGATTATATGTTTGTTACTTCTTTACGCTCAAACGGCCGAACCAATTTTGACAAAATTTTGTATGGATGTAACTGACACCCTGGATTAACATAAGGCTACTTTTTATCCCGACATTCCCACGGGATCGTCATTTACGCGGGTGAAACCGCGGGGCGCAGCTAGTTAAATATATAACTAAGCAGGTAGTCAAATAAAAGCCCTCTTCCTCTCTACTACTTTTGCTGTGCCCGACAGGGTCCACAATGATCATATTCTGTAAAACCTAACACCTAAGTTCATACGTGGAAGCAATAAATAAGTACCTATATTGAGTATTAATATGTCGTCACGACAACAAAGTAATAAATTTACCATAGCAACATGATGTAATAAGGATCACTCAGGAAATTATTGCTGCAACTGTTACCTACACTGCCCTCCCATACCTGTTAACATTATAATTTGAAAACATTGTAACAGCCAATTATTTTTTTAAGTGCTACCGTGGAGTTTCTTGTCGGCTGTTTACATTGGAAACGACCAATTGGAACCGTGCACCTAGCTTCTGACGTTTCATAAGTGGCCACGTAGGTTTGTGTGAAATAAAATATTTGGATTTTGATTCTTGGAGAAAAATTGCCTGCGTGAGCGCAGCTTTAGGTGATGAGCAAAATTCATATTTCGAATTCGTCACGTCTCACGTCTGTCAGTACTTGGTAGAATGTGTTCAACTTTACCTACCTGGTTATATTTTAGTGATTCGTCGGCATTTTTTTTCTCCATTTTGTGTCAAGGCATTTCTTGTTTATAAATATATGTACCTACAATCTTTTATGCACGAAGAGTTTATGAGAAAAACTGGACTAGTGCTAGTAGGAGTTGCGCTGAGGGTCCAGTAGATTCGGAGTAGAGACACACGTGTGATCCTGTAAGGATTCCGTTTTTTCATTCGGACGTACGGAACTCTAAATATTTATTTTTAAATAGTAAAGTGTAGAAACAACCAGAATTGAAACAGCAGGATCGTTAATTAAGCGTTTTAATTATAACTGTCAATCACATAAATCACATAAATTTACAATAAATGATTATTATTTCTAGCAATATCTTCTAGCAAATAATTACGTGTCGGCTTTTTAGGAGTGACTGCTCGCCATGAGCTCAAGAACAAGAATGATCTTCGAAAGGAATCGTTTCTGCCTGGTCGTAGACTAATCCCCACTATCCCACTAAACCAACGGAACTTCTGACTCAGTGTTGCCAGTAAAACAATTAAGTGTGTATCAAGTCTGTTATAGCCTCAAAAGTTTACATTCGGCCATCCAGAAGAAACGAGTCCCTTCGTTTATTTATGATTAATTGCATTATACAATATATAAAAACAAAAAAAATTAATAAAGAAAAACCGAAAACAAACAATCACATCATGAACTTAATCGATTGTAATCAACAAATACAACTTTCTTAATTTAAAATGACTAACATTTATAGAAGATTAATAGGTACATATATAAACAATGTGTATCATCAAATCATCAGTACGTCTTAAAAATATACAATTTATTTCTTATCCTAATCACTATGACAAACAAATTCTGTTTTTACGCTATTACGAGTATACATTCCATTACAAATATCATATCCTGATTGTTTAACAATTTCAGGCGGCACTCTTATGCTCCTACCTGTATCAACAATGCCAGGCGGCACTCATGTGCTCCTACCTGTATCAACAATGCCAGGCGGCACTCATGTGCTCCTACCTGTATCAATAATGCCAGGCGGCACTCATGTGCTCCTACCTGTATCAATAATGCCAGGCGGCACTCATGTGCTCCTACCTGTATCAATAATGCCAGGCGGCACTCATGTGCTCCTACCTGTATCAATAATGCCAGGCGGCACTCATGTGCTCCTACCTGTATCAACAATACTAAAGAACAAACATTTGACAAAACCAATCTTGACTAAATCATGAATAAGGCACAACATCATTTACAAAAGAAAAGAGCCCCTGGAACAAGTCTGGTGAAGCTACAAATCCTCGCTATCACTACTGGAACTACAACTGGGAGCATTGTAGCTGAGCCATGGAAATATTTTATCGATTGACATTATGCTCTCGAATCGTCTACCTTTTCGCGTAAGTGGGGTGTCTTCGACAACAAATCGGTCATTCGGCAAAATCTTTTTAATTCTATACGGGCCCTGACATTTACTCTCTAATTTCTTTGATTGTCCTGTTCCTGACGTTTTGGCTCTAATTATTCTTACTAAGTCTCCTATTTTATATTTTGTACTTTGTTTTCTATTTTTATCAAATTTTTCCTTACTTATTTCTTGATGTTTAGTTATACATTCTCCGGCTTCGTTCCTAACTTCGTCCAACGTTTTTTTCATCACGCCACTACCTACATCCTCTATTACTTCCTTTAATATACCCAGAGAAGGGTTTGCAACCCTTCTCCCAAACAGCAATTCAGTTGGGGTTTTCTTTGTTATACTGTGCATGGAGGTATTAATACCTAATTGTACGTCTTGCACATACTGGTCCCACGTATTGGGATATTTACCATGTGTCATTGTGCTTAATGCTGACAGGATCGTGCGGTTGTATCTTTCTACTTGACCGTTAGCACGAGGCGTAGCCACAGAATTGAGAATGTGTTTAATCCCTAAAGATTTTACAAATGATTTAAATTTGTTACTAGTAAAACTCGTACCTCTGTCTGTTATGAGTCGAGAAGGGGTGCCGAAATAACTGAATAAATTTTTAAATGCTTTAATGCTTTGTTTTGTCTTAGTACTACGAACTGGTGCTAAATTAACATACTTAGTAAAAGAATCAACTATTACTAACAAATAGCAATTTTTATTTTTTGTACGAATAAATGGACCCAAGTGGTCCGCATGGATAGTGTGAAAGGGTACTTCTATTTTCGGTATGGGATGTAGGAATCCTTCTTTAGCACCAGAGGGTATCTTGTGGTGAGCGCACTCAAGGCAGGCAGAAACATATTTTTTTATAAATTTCCTCATTTTGGGGAACCAAAAGTAACCACGAATTCTATCTAGAGTCTTTTCAAAACCGAAATGTCCAACGTCATCATGGTTAGTTTTTAGTACTTGCCATCTTACGCCTTTTGGTACGACCCATCGCAAGGTATTCTCGTCTATGACGCGGAATAAGCGACCGTTAAGAATTTTAAAATCCTTACGTATACTTGCAATTTTAGCGGTCTCTGGATCTTCTAAAATCGCTTTTATGCGTTTAATTTCAGAATCTCCGGACTGGACGGTAGATATCCAATCATCGGCATTTATAGTCAGAATGTCAATTGTGTGTATTATTGGTTCCTGTTCGTCTACGACCGGGTTTCTGCTCAGCGCATCAACGTGGGACATTTTCTCACCAGGACGGTATTCCACGTCACAATCATATTCAAGAAATTGGATCCACCATCTTGATATGCGAGGTAGAAGGTCCCGTTTAATGAACGTACTACGTAGTGCATTACAATCCGTAACGATAGTGAATTTAATACCGAGCAGATATACCCGAAATTTTGCAAGAGCGCTGACTACAGCTAGCGTTTCAAGCTCAAACGAATGAAGCTTTTGTTCGTCAGCCGTAGTCTGTCGACTATAATATGCGACCGGTCGCCAAGGATCAGAACCAATCTTTTGCAACAAGATCCCAGCGAGACCTAGTTTACTAGCATCTGTATGTAATTGAGTTTGTGCCTTATGATCATACAGTGCTAGAACTGGTCTCTCTGTAAGAGCTTGTTTAAGACTTGCAAAGGCATGTGCCTCTACTTCAGTCCATCTCCAATTAGTATCTTTTTTAAGTAAATTAGTTAATGGCCTGGCGATCAAAGCAAAGTTTTTGACAAAGCGCCTGAAAAAACTAGCCAAGCCTATAAACCTCCTTATATCGTGCTGATTACATGGGATAGGAAATTTAGAGACTGCTTCAGTTTTCTGTTCCCCAGGCTTTATCCCATCTTTGCTTATTTCAAAACCAAGAAAGTTTATCTTTTCATGGAAAAAATTGCATTTCTCCAATTTTAAAGTAAGACCACTATCACGAAGTGCTATCAACACTTCTTCGAGTCGAGCTAGCCCTTCATCAACAGATTTAGCCGGGATTAGAATGTCATCCATGTAAACAATAACGTATTTTAACTTAGCCTTGTCTAAAATCTTGTGCATGGCCCGCTGAAAAACGGCCGGCGCATTGGCCAAACCAAATGGCATACGAGTATACTCGTACTGCCCATCGGGTGTGACGAATGAGGTCTTATCTATCGAATCTGTTGCAATCGCTATTTGGTGATAGCCTGACGCGAGATCGAGAGTAGAGAAAATAGAGTGACCTGATAACTGATCCAGAAGATCATTGATCAAAGGGAGTGGGTAGTGATCTCTTTTGGTTTTTTTATTGAGAGATCGATAGTCGACACACAATCGTTTTTCACCAGTTTTTTTTTGTACTAGAACAATAGGGCTAGCATAAGGAGAATTTGACTCTCTGACTATACCGAACCGCATCATTTCATCTATCATGTCACGCACATGTTCTCGCTCCGAAAAGGACAATCTATATGGCCTATATACCACGGGTTCCGAGTCTTTCAGTTGTATAACCATTTCAGTGACTGCGGTGAATCCTAAATCATGCATTCCGTGAGAAAAACAGCATTTATATTTCTCTATTAAAGTTTTTAAATTATGAATTTCAATGTTAGTTAACAGATTGCCATGCTTTAATTCGGTATTCGAATCTATTGTCGCTACGTTCATCACTTTAATTTCTGTATTTACGTACCTAGCTCTAGTAATAAGACTATCTTTTGGAAATATGATAGAGGTTGGGCCAATATTTTGGATTAAGACTCCGGACTCACCCCGTCTTATCTCGTATTCCCCTGGTAATAGGTAATACTCACTACCGATCTTTCCTCTAACTGAACCACTTACATATATATTGCCTGTGATCGCTGAATCTGACTTAACGGGAATTAACTTAATTTCTCCTGTTTCAATACCGAGAGCACTACTAGTTTTCAGAATAACTTTTAACTCATCGCTCGGTTTTACCTTTTGAAATTGGAGATCTGTTGGCGTTTTTATAATGTGAATAGTGGGTCTTTCTGTAAAACTATGTCCTAGGAGTACTGGATAATTAATTAAAGAATCGTCCACTACTAACACCTCCACATTATTCTCTATAACACCCTGAACATCTACCGTAATAAACGCCTTTCCTCTTGGTAAATGTGGCACATTACCTAACCCTCGTAATAAAGGCCCGGTGCCGGTTTGCCAGTTTAATCCTATTTGTCTAGCTTCTTTTTCACGGATCAACGTAGCCTCACTACCTAAATCCACTTGACATAATATTGGGTGCTGATTTACTTTAATCAAGATTTTGTACTTATTATTAGAATCATTTAATTGAGATAAATCCAATGATGTTGGTAAAACATTAGTATTGTTGGTAGCAATTTTAAGAACGGATTTTTGTGGATCGGATTTGTTCTTTATTGGGCATTCCGTAATAGTATGACCTATAAATTTACAATAGTTACATTTAATAATAGGTTTTGGACATTTGAAACTTACATGACCCTTTTCCTTACAATTATAGCAAATTATGCTATCGGAGTTTTGACGAGCTTTACTAGACTCATCTGAATTAGGTTCATTACTTTTATTTGCCACTCGAGAATTATTTGATCGAGATAAAATCCTTCTCCTATGCTCGCTATTTTCCCTAGTTTGATATTTAACAGTTTTGAAAAATTCTAAAATATCTTCAGATTTTTTGAATTTCGCTGCCTGAGCACCTAACATTATACTCCTGTCATCTATTCCGTGAATAATACAGTCTATAGCCTGCTTTCCAAATAGTTTGCACCGATTTAGTAAGTTTATTTTAGAAAAATAATATATTTCTAGAGATTCCCCTTGGCCCACCCTTCTATTAAGCATTTCTGTTAACAACTCAGCATAATTTTCTGTAGCCGGAAAAGATTCTTTCAATAGTTGCTTCCATTCAGACCAGGTTCGCTTAAGAGA
Source organism: Oligia latruncula (assembly GCA_948474745.1). Lineage (NCBI taxonomy): Eukaryota > Metazoa > Arthropoda > Insecta > Lepidoptera > Noctuidae > Oligia > Oligia latruncula. Next base: position 4,587,857 of record OX419691.1, on the reverse strand, counting down.
AGGAAGGCCTTGGTACCATAATTTTGCCTGACCTACTAGTTTAGGCAGAGCATAATGTATAGTTTGTTTACTGCTCCATCCGTATATTTCCGTGCACTCATCCACTTTGTTTAACCAAACACTAATGGTTTGTTCTTTCGAAAGAGGATCAAATTCGGGGATAACGTTATTGTTCATGGAGGGGAAATTATCACCAGACCTATTCCTGAGCAATTTTACCATTTCCTCAAAAAATAATGATGTTGTGTCATACCTTGATCTATCCCTGGATCTATCTTGCGATCTACCTCTGGAGCTATCCCTCGGTCTTGATGTCCTTCGTAGATTAGAATCTCGAAGAGTTTGTCGTTCAGAGGAATCCCGCGATTGTCGTTTCTTTTGAAGTCGGTTCTCCAACAGCTCCAATCTTTGCCTCTCCAAACTTATGTTTTCCTCTAATTCCCTAATTCCGCTGCGGCTACGTGATCGTTCTTGACGTCGTGATCGATAGTGCGCTGCCTCGGGCTCTTCATGCTGCAGGTATAGAACACTATTGCTTCTACTGCGACGTCTATCAGGTGAGCGTCTCGACTCCTTCACATTCATGACTGGTCGTGAGACTATGGGACTCATCGAAGCTTCCGATGTACAATATTGATCAATATTGTCCATTGTTTCTTAATGTTTTGTAGGCGTATTATTGTTCAATCCCAATTCTGAGATGTAGAAACAACCAGAATTGAAACAGCAGGATCGTTAATTAAGCGTTTTAATTATAACTGTCAATCACATAAATCACATAAATTTACAATAAATGATTATTATTTCTAGCAATATCTTCTAGCAAATAATTACGTGTCGGCTTTTTAGGAGTGACTGCTCGCCATGAGCTCAAGAACAAGAATGATCTTCGAAAGGAATCGTTTCTGCCTGGTCGTAGACTAATCCCCACTATCCCACTAAACCAACGGAACTTCTGACTCAGTGTTGCCAGTAAAACAATTAAGTGTGTATCAAGTCTGTTATAGCCTCAAAAGTTTACAAAAGTAGGTACTAAAAAAAATTAGAGCGATAAAATAGTTGATTACTGGCTCCTGTAACTATGTCGTGAAATAGGAGAGGCCTATGTCCAGCAGTGGACTGCTGTAGGATGATAATGATGATGTTTGTAACTATAATAAAAATAACTATACTAAAAAAAATAACATGGCTTCAAATTTTATGAAATAGATAATATGAGGTCAATAACTGCTAAGATAACAGATTTAAGCATTTCTGTATCTAATAAATTTACTGATGAGTGACGGCTGTTAAACACTATCATAATGAGTTCATAGTGCAAACTGTCGAAAAGAGAAAAAAACAAAAGGCACATGAAAAGATCTACATATTTGATCTCACGATGAACTGTCTCTATCTGTGCAATCAGGCGTAAGTAAGTACGCTGCCAGGGGCTAGTATTCGATAAATCAGAAAAAAAAACACCGAAAAAAAATTACAAAAATAAATATTTATTTACAAAGCTACAATTTTCCTGACTCTATCATTTCTTTGATACGGTACTTCTGTATCTTGCCGGATGCTGTCTTAGGGAACTCGTCGATGACCTTTAGAACCCTGGGGATCTTGAACCGGGCGATGTGACCGTCGCAGTGACGTCTGATCTGATCCACGGACACGGTGACACCTTCACGGACTCTCAACACTGCACACAACTCTTCGCCTAATCTCTCATCGGATACTCCAACCACCTGATTCAAAAAAAGTATTGTTTATTGTATATTCAGGTTAAGGGGGCCTACCACCGTATCCTTACAGCGTGGGAAAGAGATGGAGCTATATAGGATGTATAGCTCCATCTCTGTCATTGAAGTAAGATTAAAATAATACCGCTAAAAGATGTGGTGGTAGGCCCCCCGTACCTTCGTAGGTATTAGCAAGATTTCTAATACCTGCGAAGGTACATGAGCCTACCGCCACCTCTTTCGCCATGTCAAACTTACTAATCCTCCGTGGATCTTTGACAGTCGTTACGGGTCGTCAGCAGCCCAAAAGTCTGACAACTCAGTCTCATACAAAGTTGATAAAGAGTACATACACTTTAGCCACCCAAACCCATAGTCCAACTTTTATTTTTCCGTATCCTGCAATAGTCCTACACCAACCGGGGGTTATCCGTGGGTGCACTTGCATAGTGCATACAGGGATAATCGTCAGTTGGTGCCACATTTCATAAAAATTTCCTAAGGGCCTCTGCGAGTTGGCTTCGGCCCCTCGTACGCCTTCCAAAGGACCATGTGGTCCCACATGGTCCCGAGATATGTAAAATGAAAAATAAAATAATAAAATTGTAAACCTACACGTCGACTAGAGAAACGGCAAGGCAATTGCATAACAGGCTTTAATTTTGACAGCTTAACAACATTCATTGCGTTATTTACGTTGATAATAAATAGGCAATGGATTAGCAATATTCATTAAAATGATTCAGATTCTGACTGATACTGTGTTACGCAATTAGAGTGCAGCTCCTTTTTTCGTCGGTTAAAAAACTGTTTTGTTTCAAGTGTGCGCAATGCCTTATAATGTTTCCACTGTTGTGACACAGGCCTCCGATCTGTGAGATATCACTGCACTACATGGACTTTGTAAGTATTCCTTGTACTTACTAATTCCATGTATCACTGTCTTTTAGAACGATTCAGTTATTTTCTTACCTGACAGTCCTCGATATCAGGATGTGTGATCAGCAAGTCTTCGATCTCTTTAGGAGCAATATTCTCTCCCCCTCTAATGATGATATCCTTCAGTCTGCCCACGATGCGCCCGTATCCATCTTCGCTTATCGTGAACTTGTCTCTAAAATCACATGACTCTAATATTATAAAGGCGAAACCAATTTTGATAAAATAACATAATATATAGGCTACGTTTTATCCCAATATTCCCATGGGATCGACATTTACGCAGGTGAAACCGCGGGGCGCAGGTAGTAAATAATAATAATTAATTAATGTTATTTTTACTCATTAGAAGTTTAACGTGAGAAGTCACAAACCATTGTACAGACTAAAACTCAGTTATGTAATTTTTGTCAAAAGAAAAATACACAAAAAGAAAATGAATATTCCAGGCAGGGATGACTTTAATGAAATTAAAGTGTAGGTAAGTATACCAAGGGTAAGTGATCGTTACACACATTTTAGCGAATTGCCTCATTAGTTAACATAATGTAAGTGAGAACATAAAATATTAGGTCAAAGAACCATCAATTTTTATTGATTGACATCCTTAGATACTGTTTCTGATACAGTTGCTACGGGTAGTCAGAAGCCCGAAAGTCTGACAACCAGTCTTACCAAGGGGTATCGGTTTACTCAGTAACTGGGTTGTGGAGGTCAGATAGGCAGTCGCTCCATGTAAAATACTGGTATTCAGCTGCATCCGGTTAGACTGGAAGCCGACCCCAACGTAGTTGGGAAAAGGCTAGGCAGATGATGATGATGAGCCTTAGATACTGTTTGCATAACAATAATCATCAGGCATCTGGGTGCAGCAAACAAGCCCCCAGGCAAGAAGGCGCATCTTACAAGAAAGAACCTAGTTCTATTAAGGTTATAACTGTTGTTTTGACTGCGTCGTTAGCTGTAAAGGCTTAACGTGGGGTCCGAGTCTAACCCGCGGTGGGGCAAAATGGTTTTCCTTTAGGGAATTTTTAACTGCCCGGAATCTGTTTTTGAGCATAACTCAACTGTCTCTACGCAATCTCCGAAGGGAAAGAATCTCCATACGTACCTAGATTGCAGGTATAATGCGAGGAAATTCAAGAAACCTTACAATTCCGATCCAGCCTGTCCCTTGCTCCCCTCTCCCAGCGACGCCTTAAGCTGAGGTCCGTACCCCACGTGCCATTAGGTGTAGTCGCTTAGTTTTTGAGTTTTTTAAACCCTGGCTTGGCCTTAATTTATTGAGGCATCCATAGGCAAGCCCGGTTGCAGACGACAACCTCATAGGTTGAACTGCGAGATGCCATTTATGAAAAAAAAAACCTTACCCAGTCTTCAACCAGCCGTCTTCGCTGAGGGTCTGCCTGGTCTTCTCCGGGTCGTTCCAGTAGCCGATCATGTTGTTATAGCCGCGCACCACCAGCTCGCCGGGACTTCCGAACGGTACCATGTCACCGTTCTCATCTACTACCTAAGGAAATAATATATTATTACTTTTTATTCTTTATCTCTTGTGTATAGGTATAAGAGCAGCCATGACAAGCTTTTATGTACACAAGGTCAAATTATATTAGCTAGGGAAACTTTGCAGACGTGATGGCTGATGAGTATGAGTATCTAAACATATCACGTCTACGCAGTTTCCCTAGCTAATTTAATTTTACTCTCTATAGTCATTGCATGCATTTTTTTTTTATGTAAGCGATAAAACGAGTAGGTAGTAAAGTTACGTATCTACACGTAACCTTGATAATCAATTACAACAGGACTGTTACTTTGTATCACAAATCAATTGCCGAGCGAAATGGATTTTGATTATACGTCATTAAATTAATACCGCATAACTGCAGCCGTTAGGTATTCTATGATGCATTTTATATAGCAAAAAATCAATCAACTTAATTGTATTTCATTCAACTATTATCTGTTAAGGTGAGTATACACTAGAGCATTTTCTCGAACATTTATACCATACCATGTAATGTAACGTTCTTACGAATGGTACAATACAGGCAAAAGCTCAGTTTACAAAAGCATTTCCCTGTGCATGCATGTTTAGGGTTCCGTACCCAAAGGGTAAAAACGGGACCCTATTACTAAGACTTCGCTGTCTGTCCGTCCGTCTCTCTGTCACCAGGCTGTATCTCAAGAACCGCGATAGCTAGACAGTTGAAATTTTCACAAATTATGTATTTCTGTTGCCGCTATAACAACAAATACTAAAAACAAAATAAAATAAATATTTAAGGGGGGTTCACATACAACAAACGTGTTTTTGTTTTTTGCGTTTTTGCTTTGTGGTACGGAACCCTTCGTGTGCGACACTTGGCCAGTTTTTTTTTTTTTGTAACGTTGCTTCGAATGCTCGACGCCACTTTCGACGTAGCGTAGGTAATGCTCACGGCGAGTGAGCCACCTGTAACATTTATTTCTACCTTGCGCTCATTATTGATGATGGAGGGTTCTTGATCGCTTGTGCCTTTGCTCGATAAAATGTTTCTCCAATACGCTCGTCGGTTTTTGACATTACAAACAGACACTTCAGTTTTATTTATTTGTAATGTATGTACAGACCCGCTCCCCGAAACTGTCAAATGCCAATCAACTTTGTACCATAAGCTTTAGCGATACACGTAACATGATTGCAGCTCAATTTTTCTGCTGGAAAAACGTTACTCCAGCAGGAATCGTTTATTCCGTCTTTTTCCAAAACGACAATTTTTTTTTTTTTTTGTTTCGATGAATACGAAATCATTTAAAGATCATTTAAAGGGGAAAGTACTCAAAAACAACATTGACGAAAGATGCACATATTAAACAAGCAAAAATGGTGTTCCAGAAATCTAGACAAAAATGAAAACACGAAACGAATACGAATATAACCACGAATAAAACAGGTAATTGTGTCATAGTAAAACTTGTATAAACATTTGGGTCCAGTAGGTATTGCAGTTTTATTTATTTATTTAACCATTTATACTACACAGTACACACCTAAATAAAGAGACAAGAAAAAAAAAACAAAAAAATGGGTTCAAAGGTGATGCTTATTTATATAGAAATCTCTTCCAGCATACCTGCGATAGGAAAGTAAGTAAATAAAGAAATGTAATGTGCATTCGCGATTTATTTGCCAAAAATGTAAACAAAAATGAGTTTATGGAAAAATAACTTTAATTCCTACACAATAAAGTTCAGTTTACACTAAAACTTCAAACATTTTTATAACTTTTTCAATAGTGCTAGTGACTCTGAAATCAACTTAATTATATCATTAAAATAAAATTGACATTTGTTTACCTTGAAATAACATCAATTTGAAACTAAGTTTGAATAGAATTTAGATAGCGTGTGGGAAGAGTTTTGTATGGGACCGCTGATTATCTTCTCGAGATTACATTGAGAAAGTTGTTCAGGTTGATGGCCTGTACCGCCACATATTTTAATATGACCACAAATTTCTGATACACGCTGTATTGACGAGTAAGGACTTTCTCTCTTTGCTACGGCTACATTGTCGCGATAACGCGAGCTACAATTCGCGCGCTCTCTGTTATAGAGCGGTGTTCGAGAGAGAGCACGCGAAGTGTAGTTCGCCTTATCGCGACAATGTACCCGTAGCATAAGGAAGGATGCTTTTGAGTTCAAAGTCAGCTGGTCGGTATACAAATACCATAAATGAAGGTACCTTGGTCTCTACATGGTCCTGTATGTAGCCAACCGTCTCCGCCACCACGTCAATGCCGTCGCCAGGAATGCTCTGGAATATGCACGCTGTTGTCTCTGTCATTCCGTATAGACCCTGAAAAGACGGCAACATTGAGAAATACCCTTTCCATGTAAATTGGTATATTTTGGTGGTCATAAGGTGCCGATCTATCTGATAGTAATTATAGTTACAATACCAGGGTTATCCAGTTACGTGGCCGCTTTAGAGACAAAGCTGATACATCTCATGTTGCTGTAACTGCAACGGCACTACGCATTATTACATTATTATTATTATTGGCGGATTATTTGCAGGTCTGGGGGCCTAAAAAGGCCACTTTAGCAGAATCATAAAAGTATATAACATTATGAATCATAATGGACAGTTAACTATTAAGTTAATCGTATCAAATCCCATTCCTGAAGGATTTTTTAGTTTTTTTTTTGTCTGTGCTAAAATACCAATTAATCCAATCCAAATCCAATCCCAATCTCTTTGAATATTGTCTATTCTATTATTATACCTACGTAGTGCAGCGAAAAAAAGAAAAACACGGACTGTCTACGCCATATTATGATTCATAATCACTCATGAGAAGGTGGCTGAGACAGCCTGGATGCGGAAGGCGGAGGACAGGGTGTTGTGGCGCAGCCTGGGGGAGGCCTATGTCCAGCATTGGACTGCTATAGCCTGAGTTGAATTTAGATCTAGCTTGAGCGCCGACTCTTTTGAATAACTTAGAATGGTTTTTTACATAATTATTAAGGGCTTCATTAGAAATCAATTTCTCGTGATACAAATTATAAAAAATATCTCTGCTTTTTCTAATGCCAGCGGTGGGCCATTACAGGTGTTCATACCAAGGCGTAAAGATATCATTAGAAATAAAATACTGCTTCCTACCTTTACAGCTTCCGTCTTAAGATACTTCTCCATGTCTCTGATGAGTTGTGGACTGCATGGTGCGCCGGCGGCTAGTGCTATCCTCAACTTGGATGGGACGTCCCCCATCGTTTTGATCTTCGCCAGCATATCCAGGAACATGGTCGGGGTTCCAGTTATCACTGAGCATCTGGAAAGTACATGGGTTTGTTGACAAATTGGGGAGTTGGTTGTGCCAGTAATTTAGTAGAGCTCTTTGTGACTTAGATCGTTCGGGGAACCAAGCGGTGCTGGTGTGTTCCAGTTTGAGGGATACGGGTGCCAATATGATTACAGGCATATGATACAGTTCAGTGGTCTTAGTGTGAGTTTTTTCAGTCACGTTCGATTGCGAGCGATTTTATATGGATAATATAGCGCCACCTGGTGGTCATTAGGAGAAACCTAATTTCCCATACAAAATTCTAACGCGCTCTCAATCGAACGTGAGTCGGAATAACTCACACTAAGGCCACAGCTTGTTTCAATATTATTTCTTTCTTCCTTTTTTCTACATACAAGGTATAGATAGATCTAGATAACGCAAATATCACGATCTGTATGAAAACCAAGCGTGCCATTTTTTGACTACCTACTATGACGTCACAAGCACTACTGAGCGCGAAAGTGGCGGCTTAAGATTTTTGTACGTAAGCTGGCGCGATTTTTGGCACGCGACGTAGTTGTTCCTGCGTTATCTATGTGTATCTGAGGTATAGACCATCAAACTGAACAATTTTCTCCATGGCACCAACGTCATAATCGCGAAAAATTATCAACTGCCACATACAAAACCTCAATACCTATTCGACCCAAATGTATGGGACGTTTGATTATATTTTCTCGATAACTTATATGTAATTCAATTAACGATATCTTGTACTTACTATTTATTTCTGTGCTAGTGCTGTGCACTTCTGTGAGTGACGAATTCACAATTCCTAAAACTGTACTTATGTGATTTTTGTTTGTGTATATCGTAGTGAGTAAGTTGTTGAAGTGCCTTAAAAATAAATAAATAAATAACGATGTTGGTCTCATGGAAAAAGTGGTTCAGTTTGACACCCTTAATAACCACACCATTCGGATACACGCTGTATAGGCGGCTAGGCGACGATATCAGTATCGTTTACTTCAAGATAAACGACTAAGTTGAAAGAGTGACCATGGCCTAACATGTAGCGGAAACTACTTACTCTGCCTACATAAGCTAACACTGCTGATTCGTCTTCATCATTCAAAAACAGTTCTTTTATAAATCCTACATAGAGACATTTGAAATAAAAATACATACCATAGAGTAAGTAAACATGTAAACATATATAAGAGACGGAACTCCCATAGAAAAAGTTGAAAAACGTCGCTTGTATGAAACGTGCACTAAAACTGAATACCAACAAAACAAAAATAACACAGACTGCAGACATGACGTAAAGCTGCCAACATAATAACAAGATAGGGATGTACTAAACATGATAGAGTCGAATAGATGTTAAAGCGAGACAGCGATAGCCGCCATTATGTTTAGTGCACGTTTCATAGTTTCTTTTTTTATTAGACAGTTGCGTCACACTGATACATACTTTTCAGCAAACAAAGTTTTGATGTTATCATCGACATTATAGGCAGGACCTGCTAATACCAAGCTGCTGCCATGTCTTATGCCACCCAGGAATGTGACAATTGAACCAAGAGCGTGGAACAACGGCACCTGCAAAAAAACAAAAGACAATCATAATTCTGAATTTGCTTTATAGGAGATGTGAAAAAGAGGTTTCACTACTTAATTGGATTTTAATAATGGCTAATTCCTACGGCGACCGTTATAGTTTTTCAAAACAATTTAGTGAAAAAGGTTTTAATTGCAAGGTTGTCATCTCAGTATACATCTCAGATCAAATCTACTTAAAAAATTGTAAACGTAATACGTACGTCGTTTGTAACGTTTGTACGTAGTTTTGTAATTTGTAAATTTGTATACGGCACTGTCCAAGGTCAATTGCTTTTTTCATACGATGGAATATTGTTTTAATATAAACGATTAATCATAGTTACCTTTACACAAATGGTGTGATGGCCTTCGTCCAATGTGTTCCTCTTGCCTACGAAATATGTGTTGTTCACGACGCCGAGATGAGAGTCTAGAGCTGCTTTTGGATCACCTGAAGTAAAATAACAAATATTCGTGAGATTTTAAGCATATGGCATTTTAACGACGATTTCAACGAGTAATTTATTAATCAGCAAACATTTATAGATCTGCATTCCCTTTAAAAATCTTAATGTTTGCTGATGCATAATTTACAGAACACAAGATCTATACATGTATGGAAGAGAAAGTTGTATCGCTTCCCACATATAAATTTTGATCAGGCAATCTCCAGTTCGCTAATAATTACCCACTATTTGACCTATCAATGTTGTGGTTGCTTGATATTATATCACTCAGTCAAATCAACTATTATACCTACGACTTGACAACAGATTAAATTAGCTTTCGAAATTGCGTATCGGTAGACCAAGGCACTGTCATAGTAAGTACCTCTGGACCCTCACCAGTGGTGCCCGAAGTGAAGTGGATGATGCATCCGTCGTCGGATTTGACCTCACTGCCGTACTGCGAGACCTGGCTGCCTGTTCCACTGATAAGGGAATCGTATGGAGTTGCACCACTGTTGACAAATATAAAGATTTAACAGAATAACCAAAACAAATCGCCTGTGCTACTTTTGAGCTCTGCGTTGTCAATTAAGAGGGAACTTTCAATAGGTATTGTATATTTTTCATAAGCAGAATTGAGCATAAAGATTGTATCTAATGGGCAAACTGCATATAGTTGTGACCCATGTTTTCCCATACGACTGCTTTCTCTGGTCACAGATCTTCAGTATTAGTAATTTGCTGTTTGTAGCACTTCTTCTTCCCAACTTAAAGAAGTGGAAGTGATGAAAAGTTGGCGTTTTTGGGGGTTGACTTTTTAGCTTTTGACCGTCTTTTGAGGAAAAAGGATTGATTCTCAACCTAATTTCGATATAACATGATAATTTTTGTGTACTTACGCCAGTTTCTCCTTTTCAGTAGTAATAATAGAGCTTAAAGTTGGAAATTCCTTTGACTTCCACGAGCCTGGCTTGCTGTTCTGTAGTTCTGGTATCATCTGTGACAGTTTGTCGTAATAGTCTCGTTTTGGCAATCTGTTGCCTATCAACAGGCTCTTCAGCCCAACCTTCTTTATGCAGAAACTTAGCTCATTCTTTTCATATATTGGATTGATCAGGACCTGAAACACCATATTAGTAAAATTTAGTCGAAGCTGGTTTATAATCTGTCTCGCGTAAAAGTCATACAAAGCCTAGTAATTTATCAGTATAGAAGAGGCATTTGTCTTGTAATTGAAGGCGTACATTTACGGGCTAAAATACTAATTGCGGGCTAACTTTAAGTTGTACTAGTTCTTTAAGGGAACAAAATATTATCGTCAAACCTGCTGACTCTACAATATTTCTGGGAAGAGACAACACAGAATCAATTTATTTATTTGTTTGAATAATTTATACACAATTATAGGGTGTGAAGTATAAAGGGGGTATTTGTATTAGTATAGAGGGGGCCCGTGGCTAAATAATAACAGCCGCACAAGTCGATCGATCAGGTTAAACTACGCTTTCTGCGGTTGGTCTGTGGATGGGTGACCATCTTTACATACCGAGACCCCTCCGTGCCTCGGAAAGCACGTTAACCGGTTAGTCCTGGCTGTCATTCGTGGATCTTTGACACTTGTTACGGGTAGTCAGAAGCCTGAAAGTCTGACAACCAGTCTTACCAAGGGGTATCGTATTACCCAGTAACTGGGTTGTGAAGGTCAGATAGGCAGTCCATACCATAATCAGCCTATAATGTTCCCACTGCTGGGACACAGGCCTCCTCTCGGTGAGAGAGATAGGCAGTCGCTCCATGTAAAATATTGGTCCAGATGCATCCGGTTAGACTGGAAGCCGACCCCAACATAGTTGGGAAAAGGCTAGGCAGATTATGATGAATTTACACACAAGAAAAAACTTCTCAGAGGCGGAAAATACACACAATCAGCCTATAATGTTCTCACTACTGGGACACAGGCCTCCTGTCTTCGAGAGAGAGTGGGCTGTAATCTACCACGCGGGCCCGGGACGCGGGACACGGCAGCGGATAATTGAGTAACACACTATCAATCGGAATCTGAATCATTTTGAAGCAAATTGCTAATCCATTGCTTCATAAGGTCGAAAAATTTGTCTGCTCAACACATAAATAACGCAATGAAAGTTGTTGATCAAAATGAAACCGATAGTTAGTCACACACAACACTCACAGATATTAGCCCTGCTCTAGCGGCTGCAACTACAGCGACGATCCACGCAGCACTGTTGTGTGACCATATCCCCACGGTGTCACCCTTCTGCAGACCCTGGGCACGGAGGGCACATCCTAGAGAGTCTGCCTGAAAGGAATACAAGGAAATAATTAGATATTTTAAAACATGAAGTTGGTTTGTAAGTACATTTTCCAGAGCCCATAGCACAAAAGCGCGACGTAAACGTACGTGATTTCGAAATGTTTTTAATCGAAAATACATCTTATAGCCTTTTATTTAAAGGAGAATGCCTTAAAAAAATCCAGCTTCGATTAAAAGGTTATAATATGTACGATAGCATACATGGTAGATATACCTATACCAAATATGAAGTTACTTTCTCATAAAACTATCACCATAAGCGCCACAATGTGCACAAAGCCGCAACATTGCAAACGTCGAATAGAGAGTTTCCTGTGGTCAAAATAGGGGTAGTGCATCATGCAATTATGTTGCACATATTATGTATTTATATATACTTTATTGTATACCAGAAAATACATTTAAAAAAATACGATTATCACTACAAAACATACAATAGGCGGCCTTATCACTTTCTGCGATCTCTTCTAGGCAGCCTTGGAATGGACAGCGATTGCGTGGATACAAAACATGGGGTTGTCATATTCCACAATTCAACAATATAACCTAATAGCATTTATTTGAACAAAACGGCGAAGAATGCAATGAGCTTTAGAATCGCAGCAGCCCTCATATATGCATATCGAGAACCCCAACCAGACAGACCCGCCCCAAGCAAAAAAAAACTGCTCTCCTGAAAAATTACCAAAATTGATCACTTACAACATCTGTCTTCTAGACCATCGATGTATAATAATAAATGTATGTATAAACAATATTTTATATTTATTTTTTAGGTATATTTATTTTATTTATATTTAAATTACGTTCACGTGTACGTTAAATTACTCAAAAGTGATTTGTCATACTGTTTGTTAATTGCTATTATTGTGCCTACAAAAATAATCATCTACATAATTCGCTCATTTGCTACAAGGTCGACATATCTCAAAATTGATGATTTTTAGTTAGTAAAGTTGTGTTGAAAAAATTGTGAGGTCAAAATGAAAATCCAAGATGGCGGCTGCAAATTTTTTTCAAATTTTTCATCATGGGTATCGTTTTCATGGTTTTTGAGGGCGCTGAAGCCAATTATAAGTGAGGTCAAAATGAAAATTCAAGATAGCAGTAGTAGACCCGGCCTAGTGTCTGCCTACCAATTCTGAAAACGCACGGCATTGTTAGAGATCATCCATCCATCGCTTTCCATCAAACGTGATCAAGAGGTCAAGAGCGGGGCCCATTCAGCAATTAAAAAGACTATGGAACGAACATACCCAATAATGCCTTGCATTATTACACTTATTATATTATTACACTTGCAGAACTCGGGCAGAAGCTAGTACTACAATGAAAATGAAAATGTACCTGATTCAATAACTCCGCATAGGTGATAGTGATGTTTTCATGCACTGATCTGACAGCGATCCTGTCTGGGTACTTGTCCACTGCCTGCGCGATGACGTCACCAAGTGTGTCGAGTGACAGGGGTTCGGATCCCGGGTTGCGCAAGTAGCTTTGACCAGCTGCCGCCTGAAGTTGGTGACTCCATCTGAAAACCATTTTGAGTTCATGTAAAAACTATAAAATAGTATCATAAGTGGAAGTGAAACTGAAAAATCTCAAATAGAAGAGAAACGATAAGTAATAATATAGTACGGTGGTAGAGAGAGTTATTATTTAACCGCACAGGTCGATCGATCAGGTTATAAATATTCTAACGCCATATTTAACCCCCCTTACTAATAAACGTTGTATAGCGTCTGTATAGTTACACAATGCTTTGTCTTCTTCTTTCGAAAATCAAATTACTGACGACTGATAGAGAGAAATCGGTGTGTAACTTTTTATTATTCTTCTGATATAATAATAATACGGTAATAGTAAGGGTGTATGTATTTAATTTAGTTATAATAGTATTACTTATTGTGTTTTTTTTTTGGTTACTTACATAATTTTCAAGTATAGGGGGAAGTCCCGTAGCGCCGGACGGCACCTAGCGTCGGACACTCGTACTATCTCGACAAACGACAACGCAATCTATTCAAATATCGGTGAAAGGGGTGCGGGGGAACGTAGCGATACAGGATCACGCGACGTGGTTTGCCAGTGAGGTGCACAGCCGCGGTGGGAGAGTTGGATTGCTGTTTTTGGCGGGAAAGCGTTGCGTCACGTAAACTTCAAGTGAGTATTACTGCTATGGTTTTGTGTTTAATCGTTTTTGTTATTTGTAATAAAGACCATTCCATTATAATTCGTAAAATGTGAAAGTTTTTATTAATTACTTAAACAGTTTTAGCATGAAATACGTAATTTTGGACATGTACTACCTCCGGACACAAAGGTATCCCTTACCACCGGACAGTTTAAGGTTGGCTTTTTTACTAAGCATTTATACTTATCATAATAATTATTGTTTGTTGTTTTACAGGATAGAAGGAGGGAGATATTTCAATATGGAAGAGACAAAAAAGAAAGGAAAATGGAATCAGCAAAGTAATATCTAATATGGAAAAAAAAACTACTTGTGTAATGTGTTTAGAGAACCACGACGAGGACTGGATACAATGCTCCAGCTGCCAAGAATTTGCCCATGAAGCATGTGCAGACGTTCCAGAATGTTGAGATACCTATATATGTGATAGATGCACAATGTTTTAAGAATGGGGTTTGAAGATTTACCCGTCCGGTACTAGGTGCCAATGTTAAAGACTACATTTTTTTTACCAAAATTTAATTAACGTTCCAAGATTATGTTTACGCAGAAGTTGTATTTTTGTTAATTGATTTTGATTTTATATTTTGTTCATTTAACTAATTCATAAATAAATACATATTTCTCGAAGTAGTTTTAATTTTATTTACGGAAAACCTTATATGTCCGCCACTAGGGGACTTCCCCCTACTAACATACATTTGGATCACAGTGTCTGAGCTAAATAAATAAATTAAAATTAACTGATATGAACGTAAGTATTACTTTATAGTGTTTTTAGGGTTTCGTACCAAAATGGTAGAAACGGAACCCTTATCATACATATACCTAGTCAATACTATATTAATGACCGGCTACAAGAAAAATATTATATAGAAATATTTATAAAAAAAAAATTATTACTTACAATTTATTTCACTAAAAGTAGATAAAATTCCTTACTAAAAAAACTAAAAATATGAATAATATCATAATCAATAAAACTTAAATAAATGTATAATAAATGAATACAAAAAAAATGGTCTTAAATAACTTACTTGACTTAGTGTATAAAACTGCACAGGTATTCCCTGGTTATTTAACAGTTTCATAACTACTAATTTGATAATAGAATTGGTGATATTACCTCGCAGTAGGTGCGAAAAGTAGAGTATTCTCCTCGGAGATAAAGGTATCTTCGTCATGGGCGTGCTTGAATCACTGCACTCAGAATTCTAGTCTTAACTCTCTCGCTTCACTCAGGAGTTAAGTCAGAGTCCTGGGATCCTTGGTTGCGTTCAGGATTCAACATAGCGCCCGCGACATTAGGACACTGCTGTATCCCCTTAGTGAATAATCTACTATTAAAACTATATTTCTCTACCGCATTAATACTTTGCTTGTTGATTGCAAATACCATAATAAGTCATAAGAATTATAATAAGTCATTATCCTTTTGCTTGCAGAGAGCAAGCATTGGCCTGGTGGACAAACAAGTTTAGTAGATTAATGTACAGTTATGTAAACATGCAGGAGCCAACAACAAGGTATTAACTTACTTTATAATAGCAGTTTGTTTAGAGCACACGTACGTAGCTACTGTAAGGTTTGCATAGTACATAGTTACCTATTTATCTTACCTATTGGTTGCCCTCAAATCTTTATTATTTGTGCAATCGCATACCAAAGTATACATACACCACATAAGTATTATGCCACTGTGTAATTATAAACGTCGTTTGTTTATAATCTTAACTGATATAATCTGAACTGCAAAAAACCATTTACAATTTGACTCATTATTTTTTAACACACTATAAGTACGCGCCACAAACTATCCTAGAAAATGACACACATAAACTGTATTACGATCGCGCCATACTTACAGATAGGACCATCCATTACAATAGACCAGACATAACCCTACAGGATAAAATAAGAAAAATCACTTACCTTATAGACATTGCAGTTTCCAACACCCATAAAACTACAAAAAACAATCGCTGAAAAAAATAAGTAAATACGAGAGCTTAAAGAAGAATAAGTTATGAGCTTAAAGAAGAAGTTATTAGAATTTGGAGACAAGATAAAGTTTATGTTGTTCCTGTCGTTCTCTCCACGACTGGTGTTATCCCCAACCATCTCCTCCGTAGCTTGAAACTAATAGATCTAGAAAAAAAAATAAATGAAAAAGTGTTTATTCACAGAAACAATTTTTACATATTATATTTACCTCCGCCAAACTGCAAAACAGTTTTTTTGCAGACGTAGCTCCTAAGAATCCCTTTACATCAATCTGGAGAAAGCAGCCATCCTAAACACATGCAGAATCGTTAGGAAATTCATGCAGCTAGACGAAAGTACACTCTCATCATAAAATTTACCACACGCTGCATTTACTTGGCAATAGCCCGTAAATGTAGCTAAAACCAGCCTTAGAGCTGAGAAAAAAGAACACTCCCAATAATAATAATAAATAATAAAGAGAGGTTGCTCTCTCTGGACCCTGTTCCCGATACCGGTGGGCTACTATTTTTTTATATTTTTAAATGTTTTTTTTTTATACTAATATTTAAAAATATTATTTATATATATTTAATTGAATAAAGGAAATATGTAATAATAATATCAGAAAAGTAGGTATTGGTAAGAATGACTTAATTGCACCATAATAATTATAAAAAACCCGGCTGTTTTATTTACCTCTTTTACAAATTGCTGTGTTATCAAAAGATCGTAGTGCATAGGTACAAGGATAACCTACACAATAACTTATATTTAACTATTTTAATCTTATTTCTGTACCTGTACTTTTCAATTGTAATAATAAATCAAACCTCGGTAAAAGCTATATTAAACCTTATATTCAAGAAATAAGGTCGCAAAGTGTATTTTGTGAAAAAAAAAATATGGCAAAGAACTGCGCTATTTTCCTTGGTAGATAGCTACTCTGATATGCTGCTTGGAATTATAATTGTATTACGGTGTGCTAACATAATCATAATTGCAGATGATAAGAGATAGGTACTTCATACCTCCCGGTATGAAGTACCTACCTACCTACTACAAATAGATATCGGACATCCAGACGCACTGCAAGTTACCATCCCTGCCTAGTTGCTATTCCACCAATTCGCACTAAGCGTTTTCAAATGTCCTTTATAATGCGCACAGCAAAAGAGTAGAACTCCTACCTGCGTCTGTGTTTCCGTGCCTCGGAAAGCACCTTAAGCCGTTGGTCCCGGCTGTCACGTGGGTCTTTGACAGTCGTTACGGGTAGTCAGAAACCCGAAAGTCTCACAACCAGTCTTACCAAGGGGTATCTTATTACCCAGTAACAGGGCTGTGGATGTCAGATAGGCAGTCGCTCCATGTAAAATACTGATAATCAGCTGCATCCGGTTAGACTGGAAGCCGACCCCAACATAGTTGGGAAAAGGCTAGGCAGATGATGATGATTGGCAATCAGGCCAATGGCCTATCTGATGGCAAGTGGTTTCTGACGAAGTTACGGGCGATTCCTTTTACGTGTCATCTACGGCCATAAAATTAGTTTGGGGCCCGACCTAAGAATGAATGAAAACACGATTTGACTGTTGTCCCTACTACCGTTGCGTTTTTGCTCGTCCAAAAAAGTTAAGTAAACGGGTGTAGAGTTCATTCTGAAGTTTCGAACAACTAGCGGACGGGCCCGTACCTTCATTGGCGGACTTCAGGCCTCCTGAGACAGGCACTATCTACCAGATTAATTATAAAATGTAACAAAGTTTTTCTGCTAGATTAATTAAACTGAACTTATCCGGACGTGGTCATTATTCAGGCCATATCTATACAGGGTTGTATAGATCGACAAGCAGACTATAACGATGAATTCAGCACATGATTCTAGCGTAGAAATTTTTCGTGAATAATATAAAATAACAGCTGTTTCAAAAAAAAGTGTAATACCTACGCGGTCAAAATGTGTAGAACAACTGTTTATTTTAAAATAAGTGATATCAAATTACAACTCAGGGGGTTTCAGAATCAGGAACTGAATACATATAATAGTAACATGGAGCCTTCAAAATTATTAAATTATTCATACCTACTTGGAAATATAAAAATAGATGTGAAGGGTTAATGGTATAAATAAAAGAAATAAGCAGGGTTAACAGTGATATAATAATATATGAGCACACAACGTTCATATTAGACGCCCATAGAAATGCGAGAGAGAGACAACATAATTATTACATAATAAATGTCGTGTGTTTGACACATTGACGTAATGTGTTTACAGATTACCATCAATATGAATATAATAATGGCACATTATTATTATTATTTTATTGCGGAACGGGCCCGCTCTTAACCTCGATCACGCCTGATGGAAAGCGGTGGATGAGGTCTATGATGGATCGAGCGTGATCAGAAGATGCCTGGAACTCCCACGCATCGACGAAACACAGCAGGCTGCTTGACGCCGGACTCCGGTGGGAGGGTGGTCTTAACCAGGCGGGCGTTAGCCCTACCACCGCAAAAAATATTAAAAAAGCAATAACTTTAAAGAAACTGTACGATAATAATACTATAAACTAGCTTCTCCTCGCGACTTCGTTCGCGTGAAATTTCTTGTTCCCCCGACCCACCCCGTCGCATCGCATCCGCTGTTATTTCGTTTGCGCTTAGCGTCCTTTCTGACTTTGTCTTTCTACTCGGCTCCTAAGGATCGTAGCGTGATGTTAAATATAGCCTCTTCTACAAGAATTGGGCTATCAAATGCAAAAATATTTTTTTAAATCCCTCTGTTAGTTCCAAAGATTAGCGCGTTCAAAAAAACAAACAACCTCTTCAGCTTTAGTATTAGTATAGATATAAATAACTGCATATAAATGCAATAATTTATAATGATAATTTTATTTTCTTTCATGATAATTGATAACAGATGAATTATTGCGCGTACGCAAGTCTTATTAATCATTAGTTTTTATTAGTTAACTACCTAAATACAAAGATAGGGAGTGATAAGATTTGAAGAAACCTTGTACCTATAGGTACATGCGTATCTACTAAGTTTAAGGGGCTTAGGGGGGGCATGACCTAAACACAAAAAACGCAAGTTTTAGAAACAATAAAAGTAGGTATATGATCGACTACATAAAATAAAATCAGAATAATATATGATATTCTTCAGGATATATGCTAGGTAGATAGTGTGTTGAAAACATAATACAACTAATTTGATACGATAGAAAAAAATCATGAAGATACCTCTAAAAACTTTCTTTTTACAATAAAAACCATACTAAATAGGTACAATCATTATGATTTTTGTTAGATTATTCTACAAGCAACTTACTAAAGCACTAGTGCTTTAATTTTTTTGTTCAAACAATAGATTTTTTGTAAATAGATAATTGCTTCAAATTTTGCAATAAATTACCAGCGTAGTGCCATCGCGCTTCTCTTTCTTTTCTATGCGGTCCGACAAAGACCGCGCTTTAGGTCATGTAATCGCCTTAAGAGCGTTTACGCCGTACGGCATTTCATACGAACTTTCAAGCCCTTATTGTTCGAAATTAATGAACCGATTTTAACGAAACTTCATAGGCTTATGCAGGATACAAAGGTCTAAAAAGTTAGTAGAGAACATTTTCAAAATATCTTATTTAAAAAAAGATAACTGGAAATCTCTGTTTCTATGGAAAATTTAAAATCGGTCTAATTTGGCTGTAACACTATTTTTCGAAAATGTTCTTAAATAACTTTTTAGACCTTGGTATCCTGCTTAAGGCTCCTGCAAACAGGCGCGACGCGCTACGCGCATCGCGCGCAACACAAAGACGCCTCTCGTTGCGCGACTTGCGGTGGCTTTGTGTCGCGCGCGATTTTATCGCGTGTCGCGCCTGTTTGAAGGAGCCTTTATGCGTACCTATGAAGTTTCATTAAAATCGGTTCATTCATTTCGAAAAACAAGTTCTTGAAAGTTTGTATAAAATGCCGTACGCATAACAATACCGGCTCGCAACGGAAATACACGACCAGAGTTTTGGAAAACACGGGGTAAAGAAGAAGTGCAAACTCTAAACTGCTGCCTATCCCTTTGTGTAACATTATTTTCTATAATTTAATGTCATTGATAATTTGATAACCCTGACAAAGATAATGAAATTCAACTTGCTTCCATAGTATTTGTTTATGTAAATGTATATTTGTTTTGTTTCGTTAATTGCAGTGTCTATATAAAATCGCTATCTTAACTGTAACATAAATAACAGCAACAGCAGTGCACAAATGTTCACCATACTTAAAAGAATGCAAATTATTCGGAAGGAATATTTTTGTATCAATAAACTAATATATGTCAATAAATACCCACATAATACCTATACAACGTAGCTGCTAAAATAAACCGGAGTCACGAGTGTAGCTGGGCTGTTCCACCTCAAAAAACGACAAGGAGAAATTGTTGGAGATGATATTCAACCTTCAGTGTAACAAAATAAAGAGGAAAGAAGACTGAACCAAACATACATAGGTAGGCTTCGTAACCGTACCGCAGCTTCACTTTTAGGTTTTTTTAAAGCATATTCTTCTGTCATATTCAGCTTCTAATCCCGCTGCTGGGACACAGGCCTCCTTTCTTTCGAGAAGGAGTGGGCCGTAATCCACCACGCGGGTCCATTGCGGGTCGGTGGATGTAACATATCTTTGATTTTTTGGTTTTAGTACATGCCGGTTTCCTCACGATGTTTTCCTTCAACATTTTGAGAGCAGCAGTGATGATATAAATTACAAAAAATAACCCAGGCGACAGGGTTTGAACCCACGACGTACAACTCGTAAGTTGGACTGTTACTTCTGGGCCACCACTGCTCTACTCTGATGACAGATAGAATAATTATGCTTTATACCAATAATTTGAACACAGCTTATATCTAGTTACCTTAAAAGGGTACAACGGCCTGTATCCTGGTAGAATCTGATAAAATTATGTAAAATATAAAAATCTACTCTAATTCCGTTCCAATTTCGAGTTTATCCGGTGTTAGTATCCTCATTAAGCCAATACACAGTTCGATTAAATTCCCTGTGGCATTCCACAAATTGAAGTACTAATGAAAGTTGCACCGTTTAAACATTGTTAAGACGTTGCAAGTCATTTGTTGCTTCAATTTTATTGTATGAAAAGGGCATGAAAGTCGCATCGTGTAAATGGGTTAGAAAGTGGTGAATCAGACCCTAAAAATAATTTAAGAAAAAAAACAAACCTTGTATTGACAACGCTCCTGAACCTCGTAGCGTGGATCGCGCTCTTGGTCCACATGATGTTATTATCACGACACGACCACTCGGGCGGAAACGCACAGACACACTGATTAGCCGACAAACGCGTACAATACACATTATCTCATAAACATTCTTATCAGTCCTGAGATAGTAGAACTAGTATAGGAGCCGCTTTAATTGTGGAAAATAGTGTCTGGTAGAAGCTGGATTACCGAATGATACAAGCTTTACTCGAATCGGTAACTGGGTGCGCAAGAGTGGTTTTGTTTCACAACGTCTATCTAGTCCAAGTATAGGGCGTCCTTCACTGACTGCATTCCATTTCAGGTCATTTTGTTTTAAAATGTAGATGTATAATTTCTGTTGTTTGGTTTAAATTGTAATTGAATAATTGTCGATGAAAATTGAGGTTTTAAAATTAATCGCAATTATCAAATGAAAAACAAATCAAAGCACTCAAAATGTAAGTGGAAATACAAATTGGCATGCACATGTATGTACATTTCCTAAACCATTTGTTAAAATTTTCATCAGACACTTTTAATATTTACGAGTAAGTAATGATAGCAGTCAGGAGTAAGTTTTATCAATTCGGTTGTCAGTTATCTTTACAAATGACTGACCTGTTATTTATTAATACACAAGATAGGTACTATTATTACATTGTTAAAACAATATTGCCCTTTTTATCTCACATTATGGCATTTCCTTCTAAACTTATCATTATTCATCTAATAATAAGTACATTTTTAGTCGATAATGTACAAAGGTTAATTTGATACCAACATTATTGTCTGACTGGCTTTAGTACAAAGTACAATGCCTAAGCAGCCTAGACGTGTAGCGGTATCTGATCTACGAACGCCACATGCCAACTACGCGTCATACTGACGTCACGCAAAATCCTGCATCTCGCTAGCAGAGTTTACCGCGCAAGTAGCATAAATATACAACGGCCTTTTTTTTTGGGTGGGAAATCATCACATGACCCCTCCCGCTCTGGACGGAGCGAAAGGGAGTATACAACGGCCTTGCGGCCCGACATGAATCATCGGGCAGTTGCCCGCCAGACACAACACCCGTCTGGTCGGAGGAACCTCCCTTTTCCATGGAGTATGAGTGAACTTTACACCCTGTTCCTCATACCTCTATAGACGTATGACTCACCAAGTAATACCAAAAGCATGTCAGTGTATGGCTGAACAAGTAAATAGTATTTAATATGCTCGAAATAAAAGTTGAAAAGGGAATTTACAGGTTACATCATGCGGAAAGACTGCATGGTGATACCTATTATTTGGTTATTAGCAAAGAGCGGGACTCAGGACCCATTCGCAACTGCCCCAACTTACGAGTTGTAGGTCGTGAGTTCGAACCCAGACAGGTAAGGATGGAACGCATCGTGAGGAATGTCCTGGAGCCAAAAATTCGAAGTTATGTTACATCCACCAACCCGCACTGCATCTCACAGAGAAAAAAAAATGAATAAGTGTTTATTCACAGTAACAATTTTTTACATAGGTAATATATTTACCTCCGCCAAACAGCAAAACAGTTTGTTGGCAGACGTAGCTCCTGAGGAGGCCTGTGTCCCAGCAGTGGGAACATTATATATGCTATTGCCATTTACCGGGCACCAATCTATTCTAGGAACAATACCACATTACCCGACCCGGGAATTGAACCAGGCTTAGCAGTCACGCTTCAAGGACCAAGTTTTGCATGAAGTTCTCTAAAAACGATGCAAAATTATAAATTATAAATATATTGTTAAGTGTCCAGTCCAGTCAATGCTATGCCAACCAACATCATCAGCAAAAACATCATCGTCGGTGATGAGAACTGCCTTCGTGATCACCATCTCCAGGAGCAGAACACGGCGAACTGTTAAGTCTAATCGAAGTGCAAGGCCACTGAGCTAAAGGGTGGGTTCGAATCCCGCGCGGCACTTACGATATTGAATGTGAAACAAGCAAACAAATCAAGTATAACTTACTCCATCCATCAAAAACGCCAAACAAGACCTCTTTGAGCCGCAAGGGTTGGTTTGCCTTATCCGAAATGTAATGGAACTCTATATTTTGCACTTACATAAGGACACCGCTACTAAATAACACAAATTATATACGTAACATAACGGACCACGGTCAAGTCTTTGTATTCTTTTTGGTATCTGATCTTGGCGGTGGCTGAATCGAGGCCGAGTGCCGAGTCGCCCTCCGCCCCGCGCGCCCCCTCGCCCCGCACCGGAAGTGGCGCGTGGGGCGCACGCGACGCCACACCGCCCCCGCGCCCCGTCCGCCCCGTAGCCCTCTGTGACGAAACATGCAAATTTTCCCGACCTCCTAAGGCCACGATACAGATCTAGGTAGCTGAAAATGCGTTACAAATGTATTTTCCGCTTTCCTGTTCTCTCTAACAAGGTCGCGGGGTGAAAGATCTAGGTGATCCTTTTCTATATATAATTATATATATACTTCGTGATAACGCCGATATTAACCTTATTCTAAAGTTTATTATGAAAATAAAACCCTAAGGGCTTCAACCCAGATATACGCCGACATTATTTTCATGATTTTTACGTATTTTCATCGGAGCAAACCAGAAAACAGTTTTTCTTTTCGAAATAAAAAAACAGCCTATGTTGTCCCACTGCAGGGCAAAGTCCTCCCTTTTCCTTTTCCACTCAATAATTATTAGGAAAACTATAATATTTAAAATACCTTACAAAATAAAGTAATTGTTTCTTCACAAAATACAGTTGGTATTTACAGAAAGCCAACGCTGAAAAAACTGTTAACTCATCGAACACTGACTTGGCTGTTTAATTTCATTACTAAATTGCAAGACCTTTCAATAAATAGAGTGTATCATATCATGTCAAACTGAACAATTCCACTGTACTGAATATTGAACTCGTTTTTCGCTAAAAGATTAGAAATTAATAAATCAGTCTATTAACGAAATTAAAATTGGCGTAAAAAGAAAATAAAAATTGAAAGACATAGCTTCTATGTATACTCACTTTATGTCCGTCTGTATGTCACAGGTTTATTTTTTCTTATATGGGGTTAATCCTTTTCAGAATTGTTTTTTTTTGCAGTCGTTGAAGGGGGTGAATTCCCGCCATACTTGCAATTTAAAATTACTGTGGAATACTGCATCTGAAACAATAGTTTCAACTTAAAAAGAAAGGCAGAACAGATGTTTGAAAAAAATTGAGAAGGTACTTATTTCAAGGGAAAAACCTCACCACAGCAACAAGCAGGGGTCCCCCGACAAACAATAAATGGGTTAATGCATGGGACATTCTGAGACATCGCTCGGGAGTTTGTTTGTAAATCCAGCCGGGCGCACCGGCGCCTTTATTTACTCGAATCATGCAAGAAGTCGGCCGGCGCTACGCAATCGTGCCGCAGTCATGCTCCGCCCGCCCAACGAATAACATACTCGGAAAGCTCGAGCCATGGTCGTCCGTGATACCCTGTGCAGTGCTTCGTAAATGTGATACTGTTATGTGACGATGTCGCAGGCCGCCGGCGGCAAGAAGGGAGGCAAGGGCCCCCCTAAGAAAAATGTGGACGAAGACAAGATCCCGCCGGCTAAGGCTGCAGACGAGGTTAAAGATGAGACTGCTTCCAACAATAGTGATAAAAAGGAAGTTAAGGAGCTCAATGGAACGGAGAGCGTGGTCAAGCCTCCGAGTGCGGGGATTAACATCCGGGAGGTGGCAGGGAGGATCCTCACGCTGGCGCAGAAGGGGGAATGGCCAGCAGTCGAACAGACCCTCAAGGTCCTGGAGAAGCTGGTGGCGGCTGGTGGGGAGGATGCCGTCTCCGTGCCCATGGCAGGCATCCTGGATCCGGTAATGTTCTACTTCATGCTTTTTTCAGTATACCTTCTGCTGTTACGAAACGCTCTAGTTCCCCCCTAACGCTGTTTTGAATTAAATTCTAGCTTTCGGTTGGTTTAAATTTGGGCATAATTTATATCGGTGAAGTAGGCATCACGGAGTAACGGTTTCTATGGTTTCTGGGTGACGCTTTTTAGGTAGATACTTCAAGACTTCGCTATCTGCCGATTAGGTAGAGAGTATCTAAGAATGAATCCGACGTTTTCTTAAACTGACCTGGTTTCCAGTTAGAAGATTTCGGTGGAGATTGGAACTATGAAGGGACAGATATTGTACTTGCTTGAAAATTTTATTTTAATATTTTCATTTCAACAGTAATGTTTGTTCATGGTTTAGTCGCTCCAGACAGCTCTAGTTTAGTTTTTTTTTTTTGATGACTGAACGCTGTCCAAATACCGTACAGGGAATTCGAGGAGAATTCTTTACACCTTCACGTTTAAGGAATTCGGGTATCGTCAAAAATGCTTTCCTAATTTGTTAGAGCTATATATAAGTTGAGTTTTTAATTGGTTTTCATGTTAGGTACCTATTTAAAAAAATTACACACATACCCACATTACTCACGTTTCTTCTGTTATGAAATTTGGCTTCTCATGCGTGTTGCATTTTCTATAGTCTATGTCTGCAAGTCAGTACTTTTTGTCACCAAACGCGTTACACGTGTTTCAACTAATATTTCTGACTCCCCTATAAAAGTAAGAAGCCAGCCCTACACCGTACTTTATTACACATAACAGTGGCCTTGTTTTAAGTCCAAATTAATTCCAGGTACACCTATTACAGATGTCCTTCATATTTTCGTTAGCCGCGTGGTCGCCAAAGGTCTTATTCGTAGCGAAACCTTCAACCTTCTTGGTTCGCTCAATTATCGCTGCTTCATAATCATTACTTATATTATTTGAAATCAAAATCTACATGTTATTATTATTACTTGAAATCTTATCTGTTTCATCATAACTTTTTTTTATATTCGCCTCCGCCCTTCAAAAATACAATTTCAGATAAGTTTACAAAATTTACAATTTTGCGACCATTTAATTCTCACTAGAAAATATTGTTTGTTTCCTAATCATGTTGTTGCGTGGTTTTTAGCATAGAAATGACCATTCCATCTCCACATTCATCATCACTTATAATATACGTATGTGTTTTCGGACACTAACACTGGACTCCAAATAAGCACAGCAAATGAGTCTAGGAACAGACATCTGATATGATATTGACTTGAGGGTTTAGTCAAAGTGACATTCTATCAGCGACAACGATGATGCACAAGCTTAGTCAGCATATAATGTTCCTTCTGCTGTCCGTAAAGCTGGCCGTAATCCACCACGCAGCCCCAGTGCGGGTTGGTAGATGTCACATGTCTTCGAATGTTTGGTTCTATGATATGCCGGTTGGCGGTTTCCTCACGAGGTTTTCCTTCCCGGTTTTGAGAGCAGTGGTGAAATTACGCAAAGTAAAACGCCGGTCTGGGTTCGAACCCACGACCTACAAATTGTCAAAAAAGTCGGGGCACCTTCCACTGGGCCACCACTGCTCCTCCTCAAACATAAAAGGTCTGCTATGAACATGAGCCACCGAAAGCTGATCGTAGAAATACGAAGCGCTTCGAAAGCGACAGCCACTCGTCTAGATCTCAGGCAGAGTACCTAGTAATCCATCGGTGGCATTCACTATGTCACATTGTAGAATTTACTTTTGAATTCAAAGTTATCAAAAAGATGTCATTTATCCTCATGGGAAATCCCATCGGGCGCACAGCTTGTCATCGTCTGCCTAGCCTTTTCCCAACCATGTTGGGGTCGGCTACCAGTCTAACCGGATGCAACTGAATACCAGTATTTTACATGGAGCGACTGCCTATCTGACCTCCACAACTCAATTACTGGGTAATACGATACCCCTTGATAAGACTGGTTGTCAGACTTTCAGGCTTCTGACTACCCGTAGCGACTGTCAAAGATCCACGAATGACAGCCGGGACCACCGGCTTAACGTGCTTTCCAAAGCACGGAGGAGTCACGGTATGTAAAGATGGTCACCATCCACAGACCAACCGCGGCAAGCGTAGCTTAACCTGATCTATCGACCTGTGCGGCTGTTATTATTTAGCCATGGGCCCCTCGGTCGCACAGCTTGTATAATATAATTATAACGTTAAGGTAGTAAGTAGGTGGGTACAATCGCAAAAATACACAAGAACAAAAGCGCCTGCAACGATAGACATTATACCTAAAACATTACAACGTTTCGTGATTTGCTCGTTATGACTAGTTGTTGCTCGTTTTGTTCATTTGTTGCATAGCCTTTTATATCTAATGTCTTTTAGAGCTGGTTTGTTTGCTTTTTCATATTTTGTTAAGTTATTTGTTGATACTAGAATCTATTCACTAATACCGCAGTGGTATTCCCCTGTAAACTGACACGTCCAAACTCCTTGTTGCTACTCAAAAGCCAACCAAATAAAACCTTGCCGATTTAAATCATCCTTTACGTAAGAAGTTGTAGGTATAAGTTATGCGCCATTTAAAATTTTCCTCTTTTGTCCTTTCCGGAAACATAAAAACTCTAATAAAAGTTGACACTGAACGAATTGACGATCGTCATTAACTAAGTTTATACTGAAATCAGCTTATGTTATTATACCTACAAGTAATTGATTTGATTATGTCATGAAATCACGCGTAGAAACTTTGGAAGCACAATCAATCTCTACTGTTCCCACTGCTGGGACACAGGTTTCCTTTCTGTGAGAAGGAACGGGCGGTAATCCACCACGCGGGCCCAGTGCGGGTTGGTGGATTTCGAACTTCAACTCGTATCCACCCAGTGCTGAGGCAGCTTACTATACGCAACTAACGGAAATCATATTCATCCCATGAAATACGCTAAATGTACATTTAATGATTTGTCGAGCACGTGAGTTAAAACGATTAATTAATATTCTGATGCTCTTATAAACATGGTTGTGTTTTGTTGATCGTCTCTATTGGTTCCATGATGCAAACGGACCCGCGCCGCTTCGTCACAAGATACTATGTATGAACGAAAGTTTATCATCAAATGTAGTTACCATATATGCTTGAAAATAATCGGACTATAATGTTCCCACTGCTGAGACACAGGCCTCATCCTTGTGACAGGAAGTGAGCCGTAATCCACCACGCGAGCCCAGTGTGGGTTGGTGGATGTCACATGTTTTCGTATTTTCGGTTCTAGGACAAGCCGGTTTCATCACGATGTTTTCCTTCACCGTTTTGAGAGCAGTGGTGATGACATTAAAGACACAACGTATAGCGCCTGCCTGGGTTCGAACCCATGACCGTAGGTCGGGGCCAGTACCACTGGGCAATGACTTGACATACCGATTTCTCTCTTTCAGTCGTCAGTTATTTGACCTTCGAAAGAAGAAGACAAAGCGTTGTGTAACTATACAGACGCTATGCAACGTTTATTAGTACCTAAAGGGTAAAAGATTAAGGGTTTTTTAGCAGGTATGATGTACTTACTTACTGCAGTCAAAGCAAAAATATTGAAGAAAAATCGAAAACCTTTTATCACTTAGTATCATCAAACGTTTGATTTCTAAGTTAACGTTGGTATAATTTCAGTATAAAAACTTTCTAGAAACTTCCTCATTTCCGAAAACTAAGAACAACCACTGCCGCAAATACCACCCGTAGGTATATTTGAAACATGGCAGATCCTGGCGATTAGGGCTGAATTTTTATTGAATAGCTTTCAATCACGTCATGTGCTCATCCATAGCCACTGGTTCAAAAACCTGAGCGGGTATCGTTTTCTTCTTTTTACCAAATAGTATTTTTACAGTCAGAGATTTCGTTTTGTGCATTTTTCATAGATTGCACGATCGTCTTTGGTACGGTAATAAAAACTGTCATTTTTGTCTAATGCATAAATTCGGTTTCAATATCTCAAAGAATTTCATAAATTTTTTTGTTGTGATTTTAATCTTCTTTACTGTTAATTTTCTTTGAACTCGTACGGATAAAGTATATCCCACATTTTTGGTATAAGACTCATCTATTCCATCTTTTCACTAATTTCAATGTTTAATTCAGTTTATTTATTTCATATACATACATTAAAATGCTTATATACAATATATTTAACAAAACAAACCTTTTTACACTATGTTCTCAATTAAATGACTAACTTACTAAAATAAAATAAAAAAATTACAAATAAATACAAAAGCGACTTTGGATTTTATTGTTGTTTGGCGTATATAAAATGTAAACAAACAAAGACTCCTGCGGTCTATTCTATCATAGATCGCTTGTTTGGAACGAATAAAATCACGTCGATAGACATAATTCCCTGAAAAATATAGATACATTAGCGAGGGGACCCCTGTTCCAATTCTCAAAAATTATGGTGTTCCAAAGCTAACATAAATGGTATCGTGTGTTTCGCAGTTCAGGGGAGGTACACATTGAATTTTTGTGTTGGTTCCTGTGGAGGGTCGGTCTGTCTGTTCGATATCTTGGCAACGGATCGCGTGCCTGTCTGTCGCTCAACGAGACATCTTTCTACGTTTTTACTGCCTCTACAGGGGATGCCGTACAGCCGGATCGATCAGAACTATCGCCATATATGATTTGTTTTGCTGTTCGGGTGAGAAAGTCCGCTTTCCATTTTGAATGTTTGTCTCTGTGAGCTTAAATCAATATTCTGTTGGTTGTGCTTTATGTGGCAGTGACTTCCTAAACGATGTGCACGTTTTGGGATTTTGAAGGTCTTTGTAAGCATGAGATTTTGAAGGTCTATACGCATGGGATTTTGAAGGTCTTTGTAAGCATGGGATTTTGAAGGTCTTTGTAAGCATGGGTTTTGAAGGTCTTTGTAAGCATTTTACAATGCGAGATAATTCCACAGGCACATAAACTTTAGCGCTACATTTTTTTTTACATTGATTTTAAATCGACAATAGTCGCGATTCGAACTTTTGAAAAAGATTTTTACTATTTCATTATTGTCTATCGACGCGTCAACTATCTTTACGTGCCTAATTGCTGACAGAAATATGAATTTGGTCCGTATTAAAAAAAAAAATCACTTAAAAAAGAAAAAAAATAAGTTTTAAAATTCTATTAAAAATAAGTCTAATTATAAACAAATCCGTCTCGTAGTTTTTTTTTTAATACCGATTAAATTCATATTCCTTAGATCTAATATTATCAAAATTATGGTCACAATTTCTTAAAAGTTAATTATTAGTTAAGTAGTTCAATTTCTTTTCTTTTTTTTTTTCGCTTTACAAATACTTACTACCAAACTGTAAGTATTACCAATAACACAAATAAAAGCTCTGATTCGACTGAATATTGTAGTGACCCAAACGTTGATCTTTTTATTGTTTACACTAGATAAATTACTAAATTAAAAGACTACTATACAAATAAATACAAAAACAAAAGAATATTTAGGCGTCGAAGTACTCGTCCGCATCGCTGTCATCCGGAAACGTGCCCAGAAGACTGGCATTACCACGTTGAATGGCAATGCTAATTCTTTGGCCAAAGAACGATCCAGCGTTTATTGTTAACACAAACCTTGGCGCATTACCCGCGCTAAGGTAGCCCACAAAATTCAAATGTTCTTTTTGTTTCTTGTAATTTCACGAAAGTGCCAGGTTGTATGTTGATTAAAATATGATTTGCGACAATAAAAAATATGTATTTACAGAATTATAATGATCAATACGTAACATGAAATAGTCATTCAATATGAACTTAGAGAGTTGTATTGATAAATTTGAATTTCGCGGACTACCTTTGCGCTTTTGCGTTGGCACTGACAAATATAGCTGTGGTTGAATGACAGGTACCTTTTGGATGTGAGTCATTTAGTTTACTAATGGAGGCTGAATATCCTAAATAACCAAAATGATGAAAAGCAGGCAAATACTTTAAGGCCTATTTGCTCCGCAAATCGTTAAATTCATAGAGCGAGATTCATAGAGAGGACAGTGGTGTCCAGTGGTAACAGCAGTGTCTTACGAGTTTTAGGTCGCCAGTGTGAACCCAGCCAGGCGCACTTTGCGCGCAGGCAGACTTTGTGTAAATTATTTCATCACCACTGCTCTCAAAACGGTGAACGAAAACATCGTGAGGAAACCGTCTGTTATGCTAGTTCTAGAACCAAAAATTCGAAGACGTGTGACATCCGCCAACGCGCACTGGGCCCGCGTGGTAGATTATGGCCCACTCCCTCTCACAGAGAGGAAGCCCGTGTCCAAGCAGTGGGGAACATTATAGGCTGATAATGTAGCGCGAGATTTAAATCATCGTTCTATTTCTGTCATAAGTTTGAAGATGACAGAGAGTTTTAAAATACGTTTAGCTTAGAATGCATTCAGTTACTTGTGGTGCAAACGGGCCCGAGAATGTTCTATAATATTTTGTTTTGTAAATTTAATTAGGTTAAATAGTTTCAAAAACATTGGTTACAAACCATTCAAGTGTGGAAATTACAAGATATTCTATTTTTGGCGCCGCGTTTACGACATGGCCGCGTGCTACAGAAGTAGTGGTGGTCAATTAAAGGCTAAATCTTAATAGAGCGGTGGCCTGGCGTGTTTTAAGTGTGCCAGACGGCGGGCCGCGCCATTGCTGACGGATTCAACGGAAAATCGTTACAGGACTCTATTAAAGCTGAAGATAACAAGTTGATTTGTACATATGAGTGGAAAGAAATTCGTTCAGTTGAAATGCTAAGTTTTGCTCATGATTTTGTTGAACTGGTGTCCAGGAACGTCATTTCTGTTTTCTGTTAAAGAGGATACATTAATTTAAATGTTCATGTTTGTTGATTCTTAGCTTTTCGCTTTACATTATAATCACTTAACATTAGCTCATAGCTAAATGAGTAAGAAGTTATAACTACAGTGAACAAACTAATTACACTATTTCACCCAGAAAAAATATTATAGCCGAGTAGTAAAACGAGGAAAAGTTAGGTATAGCTTCCTGCCATTTCAGAACTAACTAAGCCCTAAATGAGTAATGTTAGTCTCCAACAGTCCTATCAAGACTTCGTCGTCTCAACAACTGTCGAGGAGCTACCAGTAATTCGTAAGCAAAGGCAGCGAACCAAACTACCCTATTTCCGCCTAAAAGCGATATTTTCACCACCCGGCCTACATTTAAGGTGTATATCGAATATAAGCCGCTAACTGACCATTTCTGTGTCAAGGTTAAGCTAGGAGATTTGCGTGTTTGCCTGCCGGTTACTGGGTAATCGATGGGAGATTTTCGACCTTGGGTCCGCCACATCCTTGGCTACTGCTGACCTGTCTAATACTTAAGGCCACTGTTATTCGAATGCCGTTTGGTGGAATGAGGGAAGTTGAAGACTCGTAAAAACACTGAAATTCTTGTGTGTTTAACTCCATTACTTTGGTGTTTGGGGTCAGCGAGTTCCTCGATTTTTGTTGGGCTATGCGGCGTTCGACACTGTTTTAATTGGGAAGTATGTAACACAAAATAATGTTAGTACGTTTTCCTTTTGGAAAACTTCACGAGACTGAAAATTCTCAGCAATTTATGCTTAATGAATTATGTAGGTGTTAGTTATTAGGTGTATTCGTTCACTTCTGATTAATAACGTGTGACAGCTTTTGATATTTAACAGTAAACACATATTATGTAAAGTGGATATAAGATACTTTTTTATAATTCCACTTTTGGACTGAAAACCTCAACTTTATGGTGCATCGATTGAAAAGAACATTTTTATTACATTTTTACAGCTTTGCACGGAATACATATTTACTGACTGAAAGCGATCATCCAATGTTTTATCTAGATATGAGAAGAAGAACAATCAGGGGATCGAGGAGAGTGGGGGGTGGACGGGGGTTCAGGGAATCAGACCGGAATAACTCGTATCGCAATTTTCAAGAAAGTCCCAAAGAATATTTGAAGGGGTGCATACAAATTAGTTGTATACAAGGTGGCAGGTACATCCACGCGCAAACTGTAACCATGAATTCCGCAAGTGGTTCTAGACCTCCTGGTTTATAAATTTTAGGTCGATTTAAAAAAAAAATCAAGATAGAAAAGTACAATAGATAATATACGTGGACAACATGGCAGGAACCTCTATTTATTTTTTTCTTCTAAACATATGCAAAATCTTTCCCTGCTTACTTTTTTTTTATATCCCCCTTGGAATTCCACCGTCACTTTAATAGCAGCTTTTATACTAGAATCATGAATTATTTACGTTGGCTGAGTCAATAAAATTGCCGTACTTAATTCAAGTTGGGTAGTCTTTAATTTGTTCGATACTTTTTTACCAGATGTAATAGAGTCACGAGCAAAAGTTTAAAGGTAATATACCTACCTACACTTAGTGAAATTCAAATGTAATTTCGTCCAAAATTATCAATTTTTTTACAGATTATTAAGTGTCTCTACATAACAATCATATTTAATTTTATGCTTTGTGTAAATATTTCACAATTGCAATCAACTCGTTAA
Organism: Oligia latruncula; assembly: GCA_948474745.1. Taxonomy (NCBI): domain Eukaryota; kingdom Metazoa; phylum Arthropoda; class Insecta; order Lepidoptera; family Noctuidae; genus Oligia; species Oligia latruncula. The sequence goes on along the minus strand of OX419691.1, from coordinate 4,554,159 downwards.
CCAATAACCGTTTTTAATTTCGCAAAAGCTTAGATGTCCTAAAAAGGTCCGATACCGTCATTAATGCGACTGTAAAATGACAGCTGGTGTTTGACATTCCAGTGTGCAGTGTCGAAAAAAAGACGGTGTTTTGGAGTTTTTTTGAGCGTCCATCATCATCATTCTCCTGCCCTTATCCCAATTTATTTGGGGTCGGCGCAACATGTTTTTTTGAGCATCCATATGGACATCAGGAATGAGGAGATCCGCAGGAGAACCAAGGTATCCGACATAGCCCGAAGAATTGCCAAACTGAAGTGGCAGTGGGCAGGGCACATTGCTCGCAGAACAGATGGCCGATGGAGCCGAAAGGTTCTGGAGTGGCGACCGCGTACCGGAAGACGTAGCGTTGGAAGGCCTCCCTCAAGGTGGACCGACGACCCTCCTGAAGGCCGCAGGAACCCGTTGGGTGCGAGAAGCACAGAACCGGTCGAAGTGGAGGTGCTTGGGGGAGGCCTAAGTCCAGCAGTGGACGTCCTTCGGCTGAAATGATGATGATGATAATGATGGACGTCTATTGTTTTTGCGACACGTTGTAAGACGGCACCGCTTTTTCAGGAAACCCAAGCTTATGTACGTGTGTACATATTCTTGCTAGTAAGTGTATTAAGTAGGTACTACAGTGTGCTGTGGAGGTCACGGTAGCCTGCAACTAATTAATATTAAGTACTTCCCTGCGACGTTTAATTAGTGGTGCTAGGAAGACTGTGCTGACCGTGCAATTTAAAAAAAAAGAAAATTAAGATACTCAAAATTAATATTTCCCATAATTGACCATGGTGATGTGTGTTACTATGACCTGAATGCTGATCTCCTCAATAAACTTGACCGTGTTTTCAATAACTACCAATATTTCAATCTTCCTTCTTACGAAGATTAAAATTTTGTTATGGATGGATGGATTTTGGTTTTGGTATGGTCACTTATGTATCCGAGCACCGGCTGCTTTTAAAATGGTCACCCATTTGCCAGCGTAGAGTATTGAGGGCTCTCTCTTCGTTGTTCTCTATTCTCGACAAACCCACTGCTCCTTCACATATCTTCCAAAATTCAATATTTATGCTCTGTCCATGCTAAAAATCTACGTTTCATCAACAGTCGTTTTCTACGATGTCCTTCTCACCGTTCTGGCTTCATTCATCTGTCTTTCCTTGTCCAGGCGGTCTGTTTTTGGAATGCGCTCCCCCCAGTTGGTTATCATTTAAATTGAAGGCACGTGAACATATCCGTCATGTTGGCCGTAGCATCCCAGCGGTGATTTGTTGCGTTCGATTTCTCCTCTACCGATATTTTTTTCTCCTGACAGTTCATTTTGTATATATATGTATGTATCTATCTATGTATTTCTTGTATTTTATAGTCATTTCCTAGCTATTTATCCCGTATGTTGCACCTGCCATGTTTTGTCTCTGCATTAAGCCCGCCTTTGCACAGTATTTTTTTACTTGTGCATAAAGTTTTATTAAATAAACACTCCTCTGTGAAACGTAAATAATACGGTGCTGTACTGGTCGGTCTATAATATACCTCAGAGAGCAGCGACCTAATAGCAACCTTATTGTAACTAGAATAAAGACGACAATGATGACTTGTCAGTGGCAGCAACCCAACATCAGCATTATAAGAATGAGAATAAAGGTCATTGTGATTTGGACAGTGATGCAAAATCAGAGGTAAAATAACTGTGACAGGTTTTAGTTTTATAAAAAAGTACTTACTAACAAAATTAATAAGGTTAAGTACGTACATTAAGGAATTTTTGCTTATTATTTAAATAAAAACATACATCATAACGAAGAATATAATTCATTACTGTTTTGAACACAGTAGAAAGCCAACCTAGTCGTTTATTAAAGTAAATACAAATACTAAATTTTCAGCATGGCCGTGACCTGAAAAGACAGAAATATCCTAAATTCGTTCTAAACTTGTTCCACAATTTTATAATTTGTTGTCAGCCAGTTAAGTATACTTTATGTTTGCAAACCAGCCTTGCAAAGATGAGTTATTCTTTATGTAACCGCTGAAGCCTTGTCTTGTCTCACGTGAACGGATCTAATGGAAAACTGCCAAGTCCTCAGCTTAGATAATATTTATTTGCTTGATTTATTGGGTTATGGCGTACTAAGCTAAATGGTGGAAGCTCTTTCTATCAACAAGTTAAAATCGAAATGACTTTAATTTAGTACCGAATGCGATATTCATTTCAAGGTTCCAAGATAACACAAACTTTGGAGCAAGCAAAGAAGATACTATCCTTTTTTCTATAGGAAAATCTGATTAATCTAATCGGGACTTTGCAATGGCATGGCCAATGATGAGAGCTATAAGCCCTGCAATTTTCTTGTTACAGTATTATCTCATGTAGAAACAGGCGTAATTTGTGCGTCCCTAAAGCCTACCTCTAATATTGAGGAGCTAAATTGTCAGATCCCAGAAACGGCTGTAACAATAATTCATATCATAACATACATTATCAGCCTATAATGTTCCCACTGCTGGGACACAGGCCTCCTCTCGGTGAGAGGGAGTGGGCCGTAATCCACCACGTGGGCCCAGTTCGGGTTGGTAGATGTCACATGTCTTCGAATTTTTGGTTCTAGGACATGTCAGTTTCCTCACGATGTTTTCCTTCACAGTTTTGAGAGCAGTGGTGATGAAATAATTTACACAAAGTAAAGCGCCTGGAAGAATTTGGGGGAGGCCTTTGCCCAGCAGTGGGACAGCATAGACTAGCAAAAAAAAATAAAAAAGCGCCTGTCTGGGTTCGAACCTACTACCTACTCGTAAGTCACGGCCGCGGTCGTTACTACTGGGCCACCCCTGCTCTCATAACATACATTTTACCAACTCAACAATTTCACACAAGCCAAAAATTCTTCAGTTTAAACCACGTGCACTTCATTGAACCCGTTTTTACGTACTCCTCAGTTCCACCTACCAAATGCAAATGAATGTGTTCTAAATTCCGGGTTTTTGGACAACTCGTTATAATAATACTTTTCTAGCTATTATAAAATTAATGCACTATGCTAGTTGTAAGGAAATTAGTAAATGGAATGAATACAAAGAAATAACCTACTTACACACTAAAGAACAGTTTTCAATTAGGATTTCTTTGCCAAAACATTGACTAAAATGCTATTAGATAGGGTTTTTTTCTAACTTTGGAATGTCCAAAGGTTTTCGTGCCAAGGAACTGGTGTAATGTCTAGAGCAACAATCAAATCAAAAGTTAGTCGTGTTTCAAAGAAATCAATCATGGCGAAAGTCATGCGTAATAATTGTGTTATGTATGAGTTGGCGGTTTCTTTAATTTGTGGAAAGTTAGTCTGGAAAAGTAAGACTGCAGTCCAGTGAAATATGACTCATATCCTGTGGAAAAAAGTTAATAATTTTCGTGGTAATCAAAGTTGGACGAGTCATCAAGTAACTCCAATTTTCCACTGACGTACCAGAAAGTACAAACACTTTTATTAGAGTGACCAATGAAAGTGTTTGTATCAAAGGGACAATTCCTGTAATTTTATGAACTTTCATAGTCTGAATTCACCCCGCTTGTCAATGTCAAAAACTTGTCAAAAATGTAGGGAAATTAGAGGTTTTTTGGCAGATTGAGATAGTGAACGTTCTTAAAATTACCAGAATCGCCCCTCTGATGTCTTTAACCAACTTACTCTGAACTCAAACACTCTTGTCAGCCATAGATAGGCCTCCAAAATATCTAATAATTGAAATGAGAAATGAATTTATTTCTGTAAATAAGTTTGTACAAACACAATCATATTTAAAAAAACTAATTGAGGTCTCTTTTACATTCTGGAAAAAAGACACAGTTCTTTTCATTGCGTAAAACTAACTATCCAAGGGGAAGGAGGCAACAGTTATTTTACAAATACGTAAATAGGGCAATTCAAATCCAAACAACTTCTATCATAAAGTCACGTGATCCAACAATATCAATTTGATGTTATAGGTTCATTGACTTTTCTGTGCGTTATAGTTACAGTCAGTCATCCTTTGAAGAAAAATATGTCTGTCTGCTCCATTAGACATGTATTTATCTGAAAGGTTTTTTTTTATCATTTTCTACTAGTGATTGATGGACGCTTCTATGTCTTTGGTAACCAGATATATATGATAGCAGAAATGTTCGTCGCTGGGACGCAGGTCTACTCTCTGTGGGAGGGAATGGGCCACCATGCGGGCCCAGTGTGGGTTGGTAGATGTCATATGTCTTCGAATGTTTGATCCTAAGACATGATATTATACATAGTATGAAACAAAGTCGCTTTTGGAATATGTCTGTGTGACCGCTTGATCTTCCAACCTACATAATGGTTTAGATGCTGTTTTAAACATAAGTCAGAGTATTTATTTTGGAAAGTTTCAATTAATCTGCCAAGTCGTTTCCCAACTGTGCTGTCGGTTCCAGTCTAACCGAATGCTGCGTACCAGTATTTTACATGGAGCGACTACCTATCTGATCGAAAAGTTTGTGTATACAATATTAACATTTATCTTAGACTAGCTGCGCCCCGCGGTTTCACCCGTGTAAATGTCGATCCCATGGGAATATCGGGATAAAAAGTAGCCTATAATTATGTTAATCCAGGGTGTCGGCTACCTCCATACTTGTGCTACTAGTATTTTTCCTTATTCATAGTTTTAAATTGTAAGTTAAATTAATTTTATGACCACACTATCGCATTGGGTTACCTGTAGTGATAGTGGTAGGGAGATTTTAATAAATAAATAAATAAAATTTTATAAAAATTGGTCCAGCCGTTTGAGCGTGAAGAAGTAACAAACATAAATATACACACAACTCACGCCTTTATAATATTAGTGTGATATCGCACAGAAATTACGATTTTAGCAAGAGCGGGTCACCAGTTTTTAATAAATAATACTGTTCACGTTAAAACTGTAAACGCATGCTACTGACATCAACTAGACCTCACCTTAGCTAGTTGCCTGGTCGTTAGCTGCTATAAACGGCCATATAATCTACATACCTACTGTAGAGGTGTGGCTCCAGCTTAACTATAGGTCATATCTAGCCGTAGCCTATATGCATGAAACCGGCGAATTTTTCAATTATGTTAAAGTTATGGAACTGACTAAGCAAGTCAAGGACTTCGCAAGGGCGGGACAGCCAAGAGACGTCACTAGTTTCAAACTTGTTGGAAAAATTGTAAACTAGGTACGGTGACTGTGCCTGTGTAGAATAAGTTGAACTTAGTAGCACATAAAACTTCTTAAAAACTGATAGGTGTTTAAGTATTCTAAAATGCCTATGTTCAAAAATCATTTATTGAAATTAGGTTGAGAATCATGACTTTTTAAACGTTAAAGTTACATGAGACGGTCCCTCGAAACGCCCGCCCTTCACCATTTCCAAGTATTTTAGCTGGGAAGAAGCTCAAAAAGTGGCAATGAACAAACTCCCGCGCAGCACATCTGTCTGTAAAGTTTAAATAACAACTTACATGATTTTCTAGTATCGTCTAACGTGTTTTTAGACTGTCCACAGTGAAACTAAGCTACAAAATAAATAAATATTTAACTCTAATTAAAAAATAAATAAAAGTTCTGGCCCAATTTATCTTGGTTCCAGCCATCTATTTCGTTCTTCATTTGTTTATTTATTAACAAACTGTTTTAATACCTTTGTTACTTCTCGCCTGTTAGAGCAAGACTTTTTGTTGTCAACTCTGTAAACCTTGTGAAGTTTCAAATCAGCAGCGTTAAAGCTCTCAGATTGTTCAGTAAACTTGTTCCAAACGAAGCGTCAAATACGGATGTCGTGACGTCGTTGATGTCTTTCTGACTAGCGAAGTGATGGGTCGATGTGTCGGGTCGCGTGTCGGTATCAGCCGCGCGTCGAACCTTATTTATGTTACTGGCTTATTTTTCTACTAGGTGTTCCTTTTTGTTTTTCGGTAGTTTTAATATGGTATCCAACCACCAATATAGTGCACATTATGGTTGTGTTATATTTGCTTAAACTATACTTGTTTAAAATAAAATTATTATAAAAGTCACTGGAAAATTACAAATTCTTAAGTAATTTTTCAAATGGTTTCTGCACCTTTTAAAGCCAGGGTTGGTTTCTTTGATGGGTTTGTTATTTTACCATGACTGTATTCACCCACCCATTTTTTTTTTTCACTAATTTTTTACAGGTTTTTTTTTTTTGCTAATTATGGTAAGTAAGTAAAAGTCACTGGAAAATGACAAAATTCTTAAATTATTTTTCAAATAATTGCTATGACAAAAAAGCGGCGTTTCCTGTTCACATATTGTTGTTTTAGTAGAGTAGCTATATTTACTGTTGATGCGTTTGATTCTTCAACGAAAACTTGACCTTGAAAAGTTTGTAAAATAATCGTGTAACCGTTTTCAGTTATAGCAGTGATGATAAATGATAAATATTTATTTCAATAAGTAGGTTTATACAAACACACGACAATGATATTGAAAAAAAAACTAGATGAGGTCGGTGTTCCGTATTATATATTATTGAATTTCCTGAGAACACAATACCTAATACAGGGGTGCTATTCTGTAAAAATCTCACCGTGAAAACTTAGGTGTAGTGAGCTGTCAATAGTGTCAATTCCTAGCAAAAACAAACTCACTTCACCTAAGTTTTCACGGTGAGATTTTTACAGAATCGACCGGCAGATTACATTTTACGAACATTCTATACTACTTACCGGCTCATGCGAAGATTAGTTTGGTATTCACAGCGATACTTTCAAAAGTTCAAATTTCACATGAATTTAGTTTGACCATTGACCCTAAATGACAATCCAACCCCCTCAAAATGACGCATCATTCTGACTAACTTTTACGGTCAAACAGTCCCCTAGAATTACACAAGGTTTAGTCACGGCGTGGGTGGCGGCACCGGGCACAACCGTACCACCGGATGTGAGCAAGCAGGTTAACATGATGAGTATTAATCGACTGAAAGCCTTCAATAACCGGATATTGCGAACTACAGGAAGTTCCTATGAAAAGCGAATCGACCTGAATTTCAGGATATCAGGAAATTGGATAGCTTCTGATTAATGTTTGTGGTACCTCTTTGCGACGTTAGTTCAAACTAACCCAAGGTAGTAAAATGTTTACTTATATAGGTTTATGGGACACAGAAATTTCACTCTCTTGCTGTGCGTATGAAATAGGCTTTTAAGGCTTTCTTTCAGTAAAATCGAGGTGTTAAATTAGCGCATGGTAAACAAACTTATTTAAATTAAGTAGGTATGTACTTGAGCCGTTGCGCTGACCTAACTTCAGTCTGAAGATAGACTATCACTATTCCCCCAGCAGTGGGAACATTATAAGCTGATTATGGCTAATCAGCTCATAATGTTCGGCACTGCTGGGACACAGGCCTCCTCTCGTCGAGAGTGTTATAATCTACCAAGCGGTCCAGTACAAGATGGTAGATATCTTATGTCTGCGAATTTTCGGTTCTAGGACATGTCGGTTACTTCACCATGGATGTCTTCCTCCACCATTTTGAGAGCAGTCAGTGGTTATGAAATAAATTACACAAAGAAAATCGCCTGCCTGGGTTCGAACCCACGACCTACAACTCGTAAGTCGGGGGCGTTGCCGCTGGGCCACCACTGCTCCCCATCTGACGTGCTTTATAAAAATTTATATTAGTTTATTATAGAAATGGAATTTGGAAACCCTTTTTATACTTTCTGGAAATTACCTACATCATAAACGTTAACAACGAACCTTTTAATGTCCGGTACTAAATAGATCAGCGCAGTAATATAGACATAACAGTATAGTGACGTCATCACTAAGTTTCGCGTGCTTTCCAACTCATAGGCCGAAAGTTACCCGTTCGTAAAGCAATAAATTATAACAAAGTACACGATTAAGGATCTAACCGAATGGAAACAGAAATCGGAAAGATTGAAAATTATTTTAAAGGAAAATTAATATAAATGTCCATCTACGTATTTCAGTTCAGAGGTCTATGATTCTTTTTAAGGTTGTCAATTTATGTATTTCCGTTTAATTATCCAAATCTATACATATCTATATGTATGTATTATAAAATAAAGTCATTTTTCGTGTCTGTATCTACAATACAAAATAGTTTATTTCTTTAGCAAGCTTTGTACTATATAGCTAGATACTGATAGAAGTGAACTTTTAAGCAATTAAATGCCCGTATTAGGACACTCCGCTCTTCCTCAACGTAACGTGTGTGACCGCTTAGATCTTCTAAACCACACAATTTATTTTAATGCGGTTTTACCTTCATTTAGTAGAGCACTTATTCTGGAAGGTTTATTTACATGAATATTCGAATGAGAATTAGCGGCTGCACAAATCTTAATGCGCCAAAACCACTATCGAACTATTTAAATTATTTCGGAATGCTAACAAATATCACACTAATATTATAAAGGCGAAAGTTTGTGAGTGTGTGTGTGGGGGTGTGTTTATATGTTTGTTACTTCTTCACGTTCAATTGGCTGGAGCAATTTTGATAAAAATATTTATGGAGGTAGCCTAGCCAACACCCTGGATTAACTTATAGGCTACTTTTTATCCCGATATTCCCAGGGGATTGACACTTATGCGGGTGAAACCGCGGGGCGCAGCTAGTCTAAAATATGTTTACCAGAAAAACATATTAAACAATTCAAACAAATCACTTCAATTACATGAAATAAAACACGTAAAAATTTCGAAATAGCTTTCATACAATGTGCCCTTAATTACATAAACCATTACTAGACGAACACGCCTTAGATAATACATGGTGCAAAATTTAAGGTGTGTGAAATACCGCGAAGTTATTCATACATAGGAGTAACTACTAACTCGTAATTAGACACACCCTGTACTATAAAGATAAATGGTAAAGAATGGGTATGTTTTTAAGGTACTTATAAAAAAAGTTTTAAGAAGATACTACATAATTATAAGGAAAGGCTTTGAAGGTCCGTGGAATACCTACCTGTGCGCCATTTTGTTTTTTTTTTTTCAAAATGGCGGCCACGCCTGAAGCTTATACAACGTTATTTTTAGTTTAAGCGAAATCTGAATATAGTTTGTTCAGAATAAGTAACTGAATCGATTCCAATAATTTTTACCCCATGTTATATTTTGTCCCAAAAATATTTAAAACAGGTTAAAAGTTGGACACCGAGCGACACTAAGTAAGTTATCCAATCTTCATACAACTGTCAAAGAATGACTTCGTTGGTAGTCAATTTGCTTTACAATTATTTTCCCTGACTTTATTATGTACATATTTCGTTGTAATATTGTTAAATCTCGTCACTTATGTGGTACTTGCGTATTGCTTGCGAAAACTAACTTCAGTAATTACTAAAGATTTAAGAAGAACCCAATTTTTTGCGTAGATACAGACGCCAGCACATCAAGCTACCCGAAACTGTCAAATTTTCCCGGTCAACTTTGAACCTTATGCTTTAGCAATAAAGTTGAAAATCTATTAAAGAAATTTGACAGATTGAAATTTGACAGATTTGTGCTTGCCGCATTGGGTCCACGCCGTGTTGAGTTTTTAACATACGAGTATATAAAGCGTTATGTATCGTGGACATACAGAAAGGTATGCATAAAATAATTTTAAAAAACCGTAAAAAACGTTTACCTGCATGCTACACATCACTAAATTACTTTAGACATGTTACACTAATATGATTAACGTTAAATTATAAAATATTTAACAAAAAGCATTGCAGTCCACTTAAGTTAGTTAAACTAAGCTAAGCTAGATGCAGACAGCGAATAAATTTATGTTGTGCCTACTTGATGTAAATTAATATAATTTAATCTAATTTACATAAACTATTTCACCTTAGTGTAACCTCAACTTTCGCGAACATTTATCAAGCACATTTGTTTTAGCATTAAATAACGACAAGCCAATTACTTTAGCTGCTGTAGAATGATTTAACTTTTAACCTACCTAAGCTTAGTTAAACGATCTTAAAAAATATACAAGACGTGACACACACATCGAAATACGTATCAAAAGTCATTTGACTATTGATATGATTTAGATCTGTGTTTTTAGGGTTCCGTACCTCAAAAGGAAAAAAACGGAACCCTTATAGAATCACTTTGTTGTCCGTCTGTCTGTCTGTCAAGACCCTTTATCTCGGGAACGAGTGGAAGTATCAAGTTGAAATTAAAACCATATACTGTGCAAAAATCAACTTCTAAATTAACGTAAAGAAAAGATACGGCCGTTTACGCCTCAAAAAACGTATATTTCGACATTCTCAAGGGAATAAGCTGTATGGATAGTTCCCTTTGCCTACCAAAATGGGTGAAGAAAAAAAAACTGCTTATATTCTACGGTTGGTGCCATTTTCCAGAAATTTTCTTTGCGAGTTTAGTTGTTTGTTGCACAAAATGAGTAATTTCGACCCTATTTTTTTTTAATTAACACCACCGGAACTCAGTATAATTGCACAAAATGCTTCGGAGAACATTTTACCGGAAAAGTCAAAAAGTCGTTACATATCCACATACGACAAATTTTTTGCGTGGAGAGAAGAGAAAAAAGCAATATTGTGTTTTTATTATTTTATTAAATTGCTTCATTTTTTCGCAACTGTATTAAAAATAGTCGTTCAGTACACCTGCGGAACCGTCATTGCAACTTGTTCCGACTGTTAACCCTCGCCTTCGGCTGCGCCTCGGCTCGGGTAGACATTTGTCGGAACTCTTTGCAATGACAGCCTTTCCGCACTTGTAATGAAATATACTATTGAAGTGCAAACTTCTTTAGGCGCGTTGGTAATTTTTTGAGATGGGAAAAAACCATTGAATTCGCCCCACTGTTACCGTAAGCGACACCGGGTATGGTTTTGTTTATAAAACGATTAAAAAATAGTACCCGCTTCGGATGTGTTCGGCTGTCCTCGGGATGTACTCGGTTTTAATGTATATCCGATATGTCAGTGAGTGATGGCAAAGTATTCTGTTTGTGTTTTGTTTTCACTTCTGTCGGCACTCCCGGAGTGCCACTGTTTTTTTTTATTGTTGCTTCAACTCATGGTGTACCACAGGCAATCAAATTGCACCGTGTGAAACAGGGTCAATTTTCTGCCCATGGGCAAGGCCACAAGGAAAACAATGACGTATTAAAAATACATAATAACGTGACGGCAAAAGATTAATGAGGAACACGAAGTGCAACTTTACTATAACAGTAATTTTGTAACAGATCATTAAGGTAATTATAACGGGTCACGCTTGTGCACCTTACTAATCACTTCTTGGGGGGTTCTCTTACCCCTATGACTGCCAATCCAGTTATGAAAAGTCATAAGTCATAAGCGGTAGGCAAAATAAAATAAAACCTTAAGAAACACCAGTTATTGAATGAACGTTACAAACACAAGCTCGCTGGTCAAATTCAGAAAAGCCCTTCCCTATACATATATCTTGAGGATAAAACACACTATTTCCACCTATTAAATGTCATTACCGACTCCGACTCGGCTGGGCAGCGTTCGGGAAGCTACGCAATATCTTCTCGTCTCACATACCGCAGTGTCTCAAGACGAAAGTCTTTGATCAGTGCGTGTTGCCAGTGATGACTTATGGCACTGAAACGTGGTCGCTCACAATGGGCCTTATAAGAAGGCTAAAAGTCACCCAAAGGGCAATGGAGAGGGCTTTGCTTGGAGTTTCCCTGCGTGATCGAATCAGGAATGAGGAGATTCGCAGGAGAACCAAGGTAACCGACATAGCCCGAAGAATTGCCAAACTGAAGTGGCAGTGGGCAGGGCACATTGCTTGCAGAACAGGTGGCCGATGGGGCCGAAAGGTTCTGGAGTGGCGACCGCGTATCGGAAGACGTAGCGTTGGAAGGCCTCCCACAAGGTGGACCGACGACCTTGTGAAGGCCGCAGGAACCCGTTGGATGCGAGAAGCACAGAACCGGTCGAAGTGGAGGTGCTTGGGGGAGGCCTATGTCCAGCAGTGGACGTCTTTCGGCTGAAATGATGAAATGTCATTACGGAGCTAAGATAGACCGGATCTACACCAGGGACGTTATCATCTGGCTAGCCTTTTCCCAACTATGTTGAGGTCGGCTTCCAACTGATTCTATCTGCTTTTGGCTTTACATAGAATCTGTTAAAGGTATAAAATTTCAAAAAACTTTACATTAAGTACTCCAATTTTTTGACGTCACCACATACGTCGGCTTTATCCAGTATAAGCTGACTTCTGATTGTACGAAAAACCTATACAGAGTTATTGGTAAAAGATTAACAACCTCTTATGAAGTCATTGTACTCATCATTATGAACAACTTTTACTATGGGACCAAACTTAAAATCGCGAAAAAAAAAAATCAGCTGTTCCCTATATTGTGACGAGTTATACGAACATAAATGTAGGGAACAGCTGTGTAGTACTTCGGTGACCCGTGTGTACTTCTAATACCGCATTTAATAGAAAACATTTTATGATAATAAAACAAAAACATAATTAATAAATATAAATTATTATTTTGTAATAGAGTCAAAAATCAATGCTAATAGTGGTCATTCAAACAAAGAAAAAATGTGTTTTTTTGTAATTAATCCTACCAAGGGAATTAGGATATTACGTGCTTAACAGCATTAAAACCTCTTTTCTTTCCTTAATCTGTTTAAGTAATGTCACTGGCACTTTTTTGTTTTATGTTCAAATATTTCATTTGTTTTGTAAAATAAAAAACAAAAGCCGCACGCTTTTCAGATTTGCGTCCTTCTCCGCATTTTAATGTAGCTATATTTAACTCGCGTTTAGATTAATTTAATTGAAAACGTAAGAATCTTCGCAAAAACGGTTATATTTTCGTATCGTGTTGTGAATGATTCGTATTTCTAGCAAACAAACGGAACAACAAAATGAGAAAAACAAAAATGAATTCCACAAGAAGCTCACTTATGAAAACAGGTAAAGTTAAATGTCTTTAATAGAACACATAAAACAAAACTCTTTTGCACCTAAAAAAACTACAAGACAAGAAACCAAGTTAGTTCTTGCCTATCTCAAAGATTGAATACCCAAACAAAAGAACTATAATTCTTATTGCTGTAGCAATTTATTCTAACCGTTTAGCGGCGCAATCTTCTATGAATTGCACCACGCCCAAAGGCTTGACTATTTATCGGCACGAAGCAAAACTTTCAAGAGACCTTAGCGAACAATTATCCCTGAAGTCTTTCAGTAATCATGATTTATAACGGCTTTAAAATGTACCTATTAAGGCACATTTTAAAGTGGCTTTAATAAGTTTCAGTTATCGCTGTTTTTAATGAATGGGTTGTATTAAGTTCAAGGGTGTTCGCAAACTGACACCTTCGTTATTTATTTAATTCGTTATGCGGTCAGCGGGTTGGGTAAATTTATGCAGCCCGCATTTTGGCTGGCTGTTTGCAGTTGTTGCATTTAACAACCGGTTGTTACTATGTAGTTCTAATTGCTGTGAAAATGCATGCTGTGGGTGGCGAACTGGCTGCTGTTGCGTGTCGTGTATTCAAGTACCTACTTGCAGATATTGTGAATGCAATCTAACTGTAATATTACCTACCTGTCTCATGTCTTGGACTTTTAAGAGGACTTCCTTTTCTACCCGACTTTGTGACAGCAAAGATAGTCATATTTTTCAAGAGTATCTATGTATCCTTTTTGTATTTGTATCATAGGTGTGTTAGTATGCGGGAGATTTTATATAATCGTAACGACCGAATGGGTTTTAACAAATGAGGTGATCATAGTCACGTCTAGGTCCTGCGATGGTTTTAGGCAAGGTTTTGTTTGTATACAATCAAAATGGCGGATATTTTAAAATGTATTTTCCACTCAAGATCATATTCCACTACAGGGACACATTCTATTGTACCTAATAACCATTTGTATTTAGGTATCACCCACAGTCTCCCACAGTATAATTTAATTATGTATTGTTCTTGATCTTTTGATGCACTTATATAATGTGGTGAGAAATAAAGCATTATCTTTATACTTTTTAGTTAAAAAAAAATTTGTGACCGTACAAAACGGTCTTCCGCCATGTGTGGGAGTTAGCCGCGCTATCATCCATCGCTTCCTACCAGGCGAGACCGAGGTCGAGCTGGCTCATTTCGCTATAAAAAAAACCCCTTTACTGACAAATATTTTACCTTTGTAGATCAGATATGTGTATATTTTATGTATTTTTTTTTGTAATGTGCGTTTTGTTTGTGCAGAATAAACAATGTATTTTTCTTTGTTTCTTTTTTCTCCTAACTACTCATGTTGTTGCCTATCTCGTGCCTACACTACAGACGTAGTATGAATATTAACCCTTTGTTTTGTTCCAGGCGACGGGCATGACACCGCTGATGTACGCAGTGAAGGACAACCGAACATCTTTCGTGGAGCGGCTCATTGAACTTGGCTCCGATGTCGGCGCCAGGAATAATGTGAGTCATCATATTTTAAGCACCTGATTCACGATAGACTAATTGTATTTGAATTGATTCTCTTGAAGTAACTCGTCAAGAACACTGACCTGTATTATACAAGTATACTTGTTTGATAGTTATACTTGTATGATAGAGGTCAGTGGTCAAGAAGGAAAGGGCACCCATAAAGGACATGTCGACTGTTAGCATAACATAATTTTACGGCTGTAATTCTCAAAGGGTTGAGCAAAAGTGTACCTACAAGAAAAATATTTTTTTTTAATAGAAAAAAAAAAAGATTTGTTGTTCCATACATTTTGACCGCGTAGGTATTACACTTTTCTATGAAACCGTTGATTTTTTTTTATAACTGACGAATAATTTGTACGCCTGGTTGGTCGCCTAGAATCATATTATGCTGAAGTCATGGTTACAGTTTAGGCACTGGTTAAACTTTATTCCTGTTTAATACACCTACATTTGGCCAGCTACTGCCTTTTTTTGTGGTTTATTGCCGTTATTTAGTGAGCCTATTGCCATCAACCGGGTACAAATCCTGACTCCGGGCTGTTACTGAGACTATTATTTATCGCAAATTGATCTCCAAGCTTCATAACTTAAAAGCACTTCGTGCACTATGGAACAATACGAGGTGCTTGTAAGGATCTAGGTACTTTATTTAATAAGTCATACTTTGGTAGTTTATCTATACAACTCTAAGGTCACAATCATGATTTTGACGCCGTGCACCATGATTTCGTACTTCCTCAATTTATTGGCACGTACGTTTTTTTTTTTTTAACGTTGCCCGACACTAGGAAACAAACAGTTTAAAATCATTGCCCCCGAAATAACAATCTATAGCATTTAACACCGTTGACAAAGGTATAGGTGCAATAATAATTAACAGCATGTAGGTATGCGTCTTGAAACAAAGCAAACTGGAACGAAGGGGGTAATTTCCTATAAGGCGTGCCAAGCTGCCGCCGAAAGGGATTGCATCCACATAGAGCGATGATATTTTAATTGTAGCTGTGATGAAGGTTATGGGTTATGTTTAGGTATAATACAGGATAAACCCAAATCCAGACTCCGGGCTGTTACTGAGAAATGTCTGTTGTAAAAACTCAAAAACACTTAAAGAAGTATAAGGAACCGGGTGTAAAGTTCACTCATCCTCCATAGAAAAGGGGGCATCCTACGACCCGAAGGTAACCTGACCTTGAGTGAAATCAGGACCACCATGCTCTCATTGCGACCGGAATCAAAACGAGGCAGTGCTTTTTTTTTTCAGAAAAACCAATGAGCTTCTCACCACCAGTAGGACCTGCGGTGCTATTCTGTAAAGATCTCACCGTGAAAACTTAGGTGAAGTGAGCGTGGAGTGAGCTGTTAACAGTGTCAATACCTAGCAAAAACAAACTCACTTCACCTAAGTTTTCACGGTGAGATTTTTACAGAATCGACCGGCTGCACCCAAATTTACATATTACGCTATCAGTGTCAATCTGAATCATTTTGAAGGATATTCTGGATATTGCTAATATGTTCGAAAAATGCGACCACTCAATAAAGTAAATAACGCAATGGATGTTTTTGAACTGTCAAAATAAAACCCATTGATAGGGTGTTACGCAATTACCCCGCTGTCCTACGAAAACATGTAAAAGTAACTTCAAGTTCCAACCAACTAAAATCTGACTCGCTTGCAGTAGGCCCCACGACTAATACTGCTAACTTATAGCTCGGGTTTCATGCCTACCGTCACAGATTGCCTGATAACACCCTCCACAGGCAATTTATGCTCATAACCTGTAATAGGTCAGCACTCAAGCTCGGACCGGGTAATAAGAAAATGCATTATGGACTAGCTAGTCTAATGTTTACAGAATATGAACAGAAAATGTCTGTAGTGGGCTACATAAATTGGCGCTTCTCAACGTTCTTGCATTCATTTAAATAATATGTTTACATAATCAGCCTATAATATTCCCACTGCTGGGACACAGGCCACCTCTCTTTTGAGAGGGAGTGGGCCGTAATCCACCACGCGGGCCCAATGCGGGTGTCATATCTTCCAATTTTTGGTTCTAGGATACGCCAGTTTTCTCACGATGTTCTTTTTTCACCGTTTTGAGAGCAGCGATGATGCAATAAATTACACCAAGTAACGCGCCTGACTGGGTTTGAACCCAAGACGTACAACTCGTAAGTCGGGGTTGTTACTACTGGGCCACCATTGCTCAGCTTGTTTAAAGATTTTAGTAACTATTTCCTGTTTTTTTTTTATTTATTTCCTTTAAATTCAACATTCCTACTCTTCCACGTTACGTTTTTCTTCTTTAATTTGTCTCTACCTGCCGGTCGATTCTGTAAAAATCTCACCGTGAAAATTTAGGTGAAATGAGTTGGTTTTTGCTAGGAATTAACACTATTGACAGCTCACTCCACACTCACTTCACCTAAGTTTTCACGGTGAGATTTTTACAGAATAGCACCGCTGTTTTTATAACCTGTGATCGACCGGCTGTTCTTACATGTAGATTAAAATATTCTTTAACACTTTTTGTTACCAACATTACAACCGAATAACAGTCTCCACAGTAAACAAACATTTCATGTCCTAAAACTTGCACA
Organism: Oligia latruncula; assembly: GCA_948474745.1. Taxonomy (NCBI): domain Eukaryota; kingdom Metazoa; phylum Arthropoda; class Insecta; order Lepidoptera; family Noctuidae; genus Oligia; species Oligia latruncula. The sequence continues at coordinate 4,537,015 of OX419691.1, read as the reverse complement.
AGGCCTATAACTTTTCATTAAGTCTACAAATGAGTTAGATTTCCTTTCTTTAGATTTATATCGTTACTTGAAAACTTACAAATCGAGTTTATTTTTCCGCATTGATGGCTGCATGCCTATAACTACGATAAGCGAAAGTAAATTACTTCTTTGACTTTATGGTCTATTTTTATTTTCTTGCTGTTCGGTTGGCCTCAAAATATGATTTACTGCTTACTTACCAACAGCTTTTGCGCTCACTAACAAGAGCTAATTCATATTGTATAGTAATGATTAAAGGCACATTATCTCGGTAATAATCTCACCGTGAAAAATTGGGTGAAGTGAGCTATCATACTACCTCATGTTAGGGATTGACACTATTTGACAGCTCATTTCAAGCTCACTTCACCTAAGTTTTCACTAGTTTTTTACAGAAAAGATCGGCAGTCTAATAAACACAATAACTGCCTAATTACCTAATAAGTATTTCATGATTCGTTAGCCCTAGTGTAATAACTATAAAAACTGTTGCAATATGGTGATTTCTTAGTAAAGCTCACCAGTTTCACTGAATGCTTTCTATGTAAGGTTGACTGACCTGTAATATAAACTAAAAAAATAATATAAACTGTTGTGTGGTATATGTACACAGTGTTCTTAATGTTTAGCAATCTCGTGTTGTAAACGATTGTACTTAGCTAAGCCTACACAAAAATAAATAAAACAATATAAGTAGCAACATAAACTTATATTAATTAAGACGTGCTGCAGGAATGTTACCTGTGAATCACAGGATTGCTTACGTCAGGTACGCGTCATTGTACGTCAGGTACGTTTGTATTTACGAGGCTAATAAGTATGACTTTTTTATTAGATAAAAAAATAAAACAACCCAGTTAAAAAATCCTAGAAAAGATACTCAAAAATAAAAATAATTTTAGTTTCGGTCTGAGGTCTTAAGTTGGCTTTGTTTTTTATACAGACAAATCAAAATATTTCATGATTATGAAATATTGCAGAGAAATCGGTGTACATACACGAAAAAAACTATCTCGCCGAATGCTCTTTTTTTAAGTCAAATATGCTACACGTTTCGATGACGCCTTCTCAGGCATGAAAATATCCTTTCTACCGTTTCTAATGAACCATTAACCGGTTAAAGTGGCTCGCGTGGATCTACGTTCATACGGCATACGAAGGATTAAGCAGGCCCAATAGACTCATCAGGTATGAGTCAATATGCCGTGACAATAGAGCAACAAATGGCGCGAGGTGACCACTAGTGCCACGTCAGCACGCAACCAACGAATTCCACGAGCCTACACACTACGCAATTTACTCACTTCACGCTTTACTCTCATTTCGTCACGTCACCGATGACGTCACTTTCCTTGGTGATTTTCTGTGATTGTTATATTATTTTCTTCCATAGATTAGCATGGCTATTGGATATGGCATCCACAATTAAAATCACTCACTATGTCAAGAAGATTGGAAGGAGATTCGTTATATGTGTTCCGTTTCTGTTGTACGATCATTTACTATGATAGTCGCAAACTTCATATCTTGTGAATACTTCTGTCTCCGATAAAGAGAAACGAAACGCTGTCAAATTATTTTTCTTCTCATACTACTCCAACATTCACAACATCACATTTATACAAAACTCAATGGTCTACATAAAATACTAAAACTGACACAAAAAAAATGCAAGGTGACGGTAACTAATTGGCTTCTTACACTGGACTACGATATGACAGAAAATTTCATAGCATGAACTTTTCTGTCATATGTATTATCGTAAAAAGTCAAGAGTAAAATCTTAAACATAGTACTAATGACAAATACTCAAGTGCACTTGATTACATTCACACACCCCCACACCCTCATACACTTAGAACATACAGGCATACATTCACATACACACACATATAGCATACAGACACTCTATTATAACACCAACTCAACTGACACAAAGCACACCACCATGTATACGTACACTTTTTTTTTTTTTTTTTTTATGCCTATTTTAAGTCTCGTATTTAAAGTTTTTAATAATGTAAGTACCTTTTCTCTGTTTTTTTTTTTTGTTTTCTATACATTAAATTGTTAACGGAACGAAGGAGCCTGGATCTCACAACACAGGGAATCCTAGTGTGAGATCTAGGAATTCAATTCACTCGAATGTAATCTTTGCTAAATAAATTTATTATTATTATTATTATTTGACATCGACCAACCCGCACATGGGCCACGTGGCCCCAGATCGGAGGCATGTGTCCCAGCAGTGGGAATATTATAGGCTGAACACTTGTCATACAAATACAAGCAACAATTCAGTTCGACAAAACGGCCTCTGTCGTTCGCCTGTTTAATTAGTTTTCTATACTTAGCTTGATCCCTACCCAACCCTCGATGCTGTCAATCAACGACTGCCTAGTGCGACTACCCTATGCAATATTTAATATCATCAGCGCAGTGGCAACCTTGTTCCAAGCACTACTGAGTTTAGACCTTTTCCATTTTGTGCCATTCGTCCTTGATCTCTGGGATGCTCATCCAGATCCTTTGTAGATCATCCAAAAATCTAGCTAGCTGTACGTAGGTACTATAATTGTCTTCCTATTCTCTGAAATACTTGTATAATCGTACAGAACAAAATGTAAGCAATAATTAAAGTCCTATACGTAGCGTACATACAGTTTGCGTACATATTGATTAAGTAAGCTAATGTCTTAGCAGGACCTGTACTTGAGCGCACGCGATCTATCAGCAAACACACTAACATACATGCATACATATGTAATTATGTATGGACATATTTACTACGCATGGGAATGTAGGGAAAATTGTGCCTACATAATGTATGTAAAGTAATTTGGTGACACCGTTAGTGGAGACCGCTTGCTTAGCTCAAGGACACAGATTTGGTCGCAAAATTAAAACAAATCTACATAAGCTCCTTGTGTACTTTTAAAAGAAATCAGCATTAAATCAACTTACATTCCATGCCTAAAGTATATATCTTCTTGTACATGACGACAACATTAAATGAGTATCAGTACAAATATCAAAATACTTAAGTTATAATAAAAATGAATATTCAATTTAATAATACAATATAGGTAAATACAGTTTTAAAATATAGCGTACCCTATTTGCGTAGCCGGAAAAAAATAGGCGTAGCAAATACAGCACACGTCGTAGCAGCGTAGCAGTTTCCGTAGTCTATGCTACGCCGTAGATGCGCTGCGCTACAAACATGCTTGCGGCAATTATTCTAAGTTCTTATAGTTTTCATACCTTTTGCAAATGAAGCAATTCTTAGAAAACCGCTCGATTTCCCCACAAGCTAGTATTTATGGTCGCAGTAATACGACGCCGGGGAACTAACCCTGAAATTTAAAACATATTTTTATGGCGTCTACGTTTCTATTCCATTTTTTGCCAATAAAGGCTATTCAGGGCTAATGTTGTCGATCTAGATTCGTACCAGGCCGTCTGTCGCTAGAAATAAGAATCTTATTTTAAAAAATCCGCCAGAATTATGTACGTAATAAGGTAATACTTTTACTTAATCTTTTATTTTTCATAATAATAATTATGATTAATATGAAAGTATCGTCGGGGCTTCAATGAAACGACGAACTCCGTCTCTACTTCGATTTTAATATCAAGAACGGCAAAGGTACGAACTTCTAAAACAAGCGGGTTTTACTTCTTGTTCAATGTTTGGAGCATAGATGGCGGTACCTGTACCTACTATTGAGTATTTGGCATAGGTACTACACATTCTTTTTTCTTTTTTTTCTGGCCGGATTGATTCGGCACAGCCGGGTGGCAAAATATATATTCGATTTTGCCGCCACAACCCTTTCACTAAAAGCTGTAATAAAATAATTCACTAACTTATTGTTTACTCTTCACGTGACTGGGTTATTCTTTGGCCAAAGAATCGGGATTGCTATTCAATGTGGCAATGCTACCAGTCTCCGGCACGTTTCGACGCCTAAGTGTCTATTTGTATTTATATTTATTTGTATAATTTAGTTACAGTTAGTAATTTAGTACCTAGTGCAAATAGTTATTTATTGTTAAAATGTATAGTTATGTTATACTTGTCGATACTGCCCGCTGTTCTAGTGGTTGTAAGCACAGCTACTGTAATCCATCGGAAAAATAGTTATTGGGGAAATTCTCCGTAACAGCTCGGAGTCGATTTATGCCTGGTTAAAGGAAGGTAAGGTAAGGCTTGTCGTTTTTTGATATCCTATATACTAATAATAACAGGCTCGCTAGCGTGTAATACATGGAAGACTTGAAAATAACTGACGATTGTGGGTGTACTTCAGGTACTCTGCCTAACCTTTCGGGAAAAACGGGTGTGATATGGTGTATGAGTGTATCTCGCATACTCTATATACCTTATACCTGTAGGGTATATGAAATGGATGGAATGTCATGTTGTTTTTCATCTTCCCAGGACAACTACAATGTGCTCCACATATCAGCCATGTACTCCAGAGAGGACATCGTCAAACTACTGCTGTCCAAGAGAGGGGTCGATCCATTCGCCACTGGAGGGGTGAGATTATCAAAAAAGAAAAAAGAAATTAAAAAAAAAGAACGAAAGAGAATATCGAAATGCCTGCCATAGTCTTTTAAAAATATCAATTATAAAGAGCATTTTCTGACACAAGAAGTGAAAAGATTGGATATTTATGAAAACCACCCAAATTCAATTATTCTTTTCAATTAGATCATTAAATAATTAGAGCATAATATTTTTATAGTTCCTTGCTTTATAAAAATCATGGTCTTGGGATATTATTTAATGAAACATTTCGCAATGTAAAAATAATTTACTATGGCAGGCAAAAGTTGTTCTCAATTTGCATAACACTGGTCATTAAAGTATTTGCTAGCCTACCATAATTTATTAAGTAAATATGTATAATTTATGAAACTTATGAAAATTTCATTGAAACTTTTAACGGTGATTATTTCTCATCATAATGTGTGTGAAATCCGATTCTCATTTCCTACCTTATTCCAGTTTGGTTTTATACTATGCAAACGAAAGAAAACATAAAACAAAAAATCCAGGTCTGCAATTAACTTTGATTCCCTTTTAACTTGAAAAAAAAACACATAAACACTGCATTTAGCTCACAGGCCCTAGGTTTATTAATTGTTGTTTTACATAGCGTGTTGATTACAGAGCCGGCAACAAACTGCCGTGCATTTGGTAGCTAGCAGACAGACCGGCACAGCCACCAGCATACTTAGAGCACTGCTTGCTGCCGCCGGGAAGGACATCAGACTGAGAGTTGATGGGGTAAGCAGTATAGTAACTAATGTTAGTAAATTTTCCCAAAGTAATAGATACAAGACGCGAATATTCAAGACTTAGTCGACTTAGTCGGAACGAGAACCATGAAGAATCACGGTACGAAAATAATGCTCGTTCTAAAGTTTATTCATCTTCGCAGAAAGTTCATTTACTGTCTGTCGTTAGTACATCGACCGATGCCTACCTATACCTGGCAAATACATAAATGCAAATTGGAAATAGTAAAACTAAACGACCGATGCGAATCGTGTACAATAAATCTTAAGCTTTATAGCGCTGTTATTAGAGTTATGATTTGTAAATACAAGAGTAGTGAACCGGCGTAGATGCAGCGTCGTCGCAGGCATCGCGTGTAGCCGCGCGCCTGGCACCGCCATCCGCCTGATTCAGGAACTACCCCCGAAAACACCCTAAAACACAACCTGTAAACAAAAGTCTACGTTGGCACTGTAAGCTGAATTAACTCAATGCCTACCAACTAATAAAACTTTCGAACTTATCGTGCCATCGTTTGACGCAACACGCAAAAAAAATCCGACAGTCACTAATTATAACTAAATTCAAACGGTACGCGGTGTCGCGCGCCGCGTACCGCGTGCCTGCTCGAGACTGACGTGCTAAGGACATCCCGATAGCAGGAACGAGCCACCGTGTACGAATAGAAACTAGCTAATTATCCGTCGAGCTTTAGCCGCCGAGTAAACGTCACAGCGCGAATTTACAATGCAAATTACCCGCTGAATATTAGTTACAACGTCAGCGCTGAAATTCAAAATTACTAATTTTAATACTATACGTCTCAGTCGGTCCTTTGTCACGACTAGAGGAAGGCAGCTTTGCCATGGCCTCCGACGTATCGGTCGTGTAGCTAGTACCTGATACTCATGGAGGATCAAGTACGTATCACTGGCTCTGAGCGTGACGGACGAAACTTAGGACATCGGAAATCGTGGCAATTTCGAATGCATCGGTATTCAGTGAGAAGCACGATAGACGATCGATTATACATTATTGTCTAGTCGACTGCGAAGACTGCGATGCTCATAAATCGGTTGATATTGTCTGTGGTGTCACGGTTTGGAAGCGATTCGTGCAGTTGCACCGCAGTTTGCCGGGCGCGAGTTGTCTGTGGTGGCAGCGCATGGATTGGTCGGAGCGGGCGCTGAGCGGGCGCGATGAGCGACCGGGATGCCGCCAGTGCCAGCCGCGGCCGGCCGCGCAGCCCGCCTGCCAATCAGCAGACAAAGGACCTACAGAAACTCGAGATCAGTTTCATAGAGCTCAACAAGGAGCGCGCCAGACAGAAAGAATGGAAAAAGCTAATTCGCGACATGGTGTTTTCCCAGAGGGGGAAGATCCCGCTGCTGCTGGCAGTGGAGGCGGGCAACCAGAGCATGGTGCGAGAGCTGCTGAGCGCGCAGACCGCCGAGCAACTCAAGGTATGTGTCACCCCTGTGTGTCGCACACAGCATGACACGCGTCGTCATATAGTGTAGGCTGTATAGGTAATGTTATGCAACTGCACACGAGATTATCTTATGAATTATTCAATACTGGGATTTCTTGTAACAGTTTTTATTTTGCATTGTGTGAAAGTTTACTCACAGCTTTTTTGTAAATAAATTAACTTACGTGAAGCTTTAAAGAGTAGGTTTACTATGTGAATATTTTGTGCATAGGTTTATTCTTCTTGTATTGAATAAAGTTTTCCAATTCTCTCATAATATGCCTAACAAGTAATTAGGTGTACTTATCAAAAGCGTTTCGTCGCCTCTTCCATTCTCGTTTATATGTAAAAAGAAAGCTATAAGTTGGTATTTTATTGTTCTATTATATACCTAAAATATAAAGTATTGATGACGAAACGCCCCACTTTTCCATCAACCATCGCTTTTGCCACCATCATGACCCCGCGTCCTCACCAAAAAGATCGTTTGAGTTCATGTGTTCGGAAAACCAGAAGACGCCCTCTGACATAATCAAGAAGACGACGATCGCAAATTCGCGCGAAAGATGTTTTTGGCTAGGACGCAGGGTATGGCTTCGCCACCCATTGACCAGAGTGACACGGATACTAATCCCAGTAGTTTAACAACCCGTGTGCCACCCAGGCGAGCACCCCCGCGGGGGACACGGCCCTGCACCTGGCGGCGCGGCGGCGCGACGTGGACATGGCGCGCATCCTGGTGGACTATGGCGCCGCTGTGGACGCCGTCAATGGCGCTGGTCAGACCTCCCTGCATATCGCGGCCGCGGAAGGTGACGAGCCGCTCGTCAAGTACTTCTATGGAGTCAGAGCGAATGCTGCGATTGCTGATAATGAAGGTGAGCTTATTTATACTGATGTTTGTTACATCTTACAAGTTCAAAACATTTAATTTAACATGGCACTTATGAAGCGTAAGAAGCTAGGTTAGTTTCTTCAGGAACGGACGTTTTAGTAAATGTATCTTAAAAGTATTCTTTTTGTCGTGTATGTTGTCTTAACTAATTATTCTTTACTCTCTCGACATTATTAAACATAATTTTTGCCATATCTTCTTGCGCATCAAAAATCTTGTTCGTTCCTTCCTATATCTAAGCTTTTCAATTTCTGAAGGACAATGCGAAAGTTGTAGCACCCTCAAGCCTTCTTAGCGTGTCGATGGCAATCTAGATTCTGTCAGCCCAGAAATCCCCACTAAACCACTGCCTACTCTGATGATTCTTCCATGTCTCTTCCAGACCGGACACCAATGCATTTAGCAGCAGAAAACGGCCACGCAGCGATCATCGAGCTTCTGGCAGACAAGTTCAAGGCTTCCATCTTCGAGAGGACCAAGGATGGCAGCACACTGATGCACATAGCATCGCTGAACGGACATGCGGACTGTGCCATGATGCTTTTCAAGAAGGGAGTTTACCTACATATGCCTAATAAGGTACAGCTTTATAGATATACTTTTTTTTTTGCCGATGGGAAATCATCAAATTAAGGAAGGGAGTGTCAGACTCTTACTGACAAAACCCACCGTGTACCTTCCTTAGCCCTTTATGTTCCGGGCCAGCGGTAACCCTTTCGGACAATCCCGCTGATTTATAGATATACTGACTGCTGAAAACTGCCTTTCCACCAGAGATTTTGCGAGATAGCTAAACGGTGAAGCTGAGCTATAAAACTATATTTTGTGACCTGTTTATACCACAATAAAGTGGTTTGTCGAAGCGGATAGAAGATGCGCGTATGTAAAAAATGTTGCTTCGTTGAACCATTTTCCGGCAAAGCTAAGCCAAGCTACGCTGTGATAATCAAACGGCCGTGGGTAGTTCATATTATATAGAGTGGTGAGTATGGCTGGGCATGTGTGACTGTGTGACTAGGCGGCCTAAAAAGGCCACTTTGGCAGAATCATAAAAGGATAACATCATGAATCATAATGGACTGTTAAGTTAACTGTTAAGTTAATCGTATCAAATCCCACATTGGTGAAGAATTTTTCAATTATTTTTTTTTTCTCTGTGCTAAAATGCCAATCAATCCAATCCAAATCCAATCTCAATCTCTTTGATTATACCTACGTAGTGCAGCGAAAAAAAGAAAAACACGGGCTGTCTTTGCCATATAATGATTCATAATGTTATCCTTTTATGATTCTGCCAAAGTAGCCTTTTTGTTTAAAATAATTAAATTATTATTCATCAGATTATAATATATTATCATAATGACTGTTCCTTAACATCTGTATGTTAAACAAAGAAACAGTACATTGAAAAAAACCGGGCAAGAGCGAGTCGGACTCGCGCACCGAGGGTTCCGTACCATCATATGTCTTTAAATTTTCATCGGTGAGGCCTATACCTATTCATCAGAGAATTTTAACACTGTGCACTGCGGTGTAGAATATTGCAGATTTATGTCAGCGCCATCTCTGGACCGATAGTGGAACTAATGTAACTTTTGTTGATGATTTCTGAAAAAGTGTGCTATTTAGAGACTTTGTTTTATTTTCCTATAATCTTTACATAAACTTCTATCACATAGAATAATTTCAGATGTTTGTCTTTGCAAACTTCGGGATAAGGGGGGGAACGGTATTTTTTTTTACATTTTTCATCAAAAGTCGAAAAATATGGGGCCTAAAAAAATGTTTGAGAATGTGCAAACTGCGCTCTTTCATATGATACCCCACATGCCCTAGTAGCCCCACTTCGAGTTGTTCAGACCCTGTTGCAAAAAATATACATAATATTATTATTTCTTTCTTATTTGCAAAATAGTTGGGCAAACGTCATCTAAAACTATTCCAAATTTAAAGCTGATAGCATTAGTATTTCTTGAGATATCCAGCTGTGACAGACAGACAGACAGACTTAGTCTCACCATAAGGGTTCCGTTTTTACCATTTTGGTACGGAACCCTAAAAATGATCAGCCAACAACAATGATAATTAGGATTAGTTGACAATAGGTCTACCTAGGCTTCCAGTTTTCTTTGTTTCAAGCTAGCATTGAATTGAATTGCAGCTACGTGAACAATATTAATAGAACTCATGGATTATTTCACTATTACAGTTTATAATAACAAAGACATTGCTAATATTTATTCAGCTTTAGAAGCGAAGGATAAGTGTTATAGCATTATGTAACCTATTAATGTTTTTTTACAACAGAAATAATAATTTGAATATATAATTTCTTATGTGGTCCTTGATTCTATAAGTAACGTCGGACCTTTTGAGACATGCAGGCCGCTTTTCAAAAAACTAGGAGTACTTACTCTTGTATCTATGTACTTAATGGAAATTGCGATGTTAATAGAAACCAATTACATTTATTTGTTGACAGTAATAAACACCGTAAATATATTTCAAGAGACCTTACGAAATTGGAAATTCATACTTCTTGTAGAAGCGCATTACATAAAAAGAATAAATAGGCGAGTCCAGTTGGTCTTCACACGCATAGTCAGTCACGCAGTCTGGACACGTACAGCTATGGACCCATAAACGCACTAACTACAAACGAATAAGCAAACAAGGAATGTTGCGTTTTATATTGTTAGGATACTATTGGACATGCCTTACCAATAACGTATTATTCCAAAACACCGAATACCCAAAAATAAATCACCCAGAAACATAAAAGATACCAATAAGTAATGATCATAAAGTAATTAACAAAATCAAAGCAGCATAACTTCCCGCATTTCCGTGACACTGTCTTCATTGTACTGGTGTTCCATAGGTACCTACTCCTTGCGCACGAAACTACCATAAGACGTTGCGTGTTTAATTTCATCGTAGTGCATTCGTAATTAAATATATTTCACATTGTTCAACCTTAGCCTTATTTCGAAGCTAAGGAGAAGCTTTACCTACATACAAATTGTAATTTTACAGTGTCATACTATAGTGGATGATAATAAAAGAGGTCTGATTTTGACTGAACATATCTTAAAATGCCTGTCTTTCTCTCTTAGATTTAACCCATTCCCTGTCCCATGAACCACATATGGTTCAGGTTGATTATTTAACTATTATGTCTACTTTGTGGACAGTAGAAGTGTTAATATGCAAAATTGGTATTTTTGCCGATAATCAAACTTTTTTTTAATTCTTGATAGATATTCAAAAACTGCAGCTACGCCGTAGCGTCTCCTGCATTTGGACGTCCTATAAAAAAGTTCTATGAATTAAAAACAAAAAATCGTCTTTACTAACGTCTTTACTCTCTTGGTAACTGTTTCTGAATAGCAAAAAAATCGTCAGTATTGAAGAATGACTTACTGTTAATACTGTTTAATCGCTTTATTAGAACCGTAGGTACATTTTGACCAAGATGTCAGGTTTATAGTGTCAGGGGCTTAGCTTTACATTAGATCAGTTTTTAATGAACAGTGAAAGCTACCTATATTTAAGTCTTGTGGCAACCTGCTTTACATGAAGTATTTTTGGTGGGTTTATTTATTACGAGCTCTCATTTATGATCTCTCATTAGATGACTGCGGTTAGTTCAGCTGGACGTCTGTCCCCCCATAGACAAAATCCCTAGCTAAGACAATGCAGGTGCAGTTACTACAATACTATTATTTGTGTTTAATTTTACACATACAAAACATTATATTCTACAAATACTAGATCAGCCTTCCAGAAATGTTTATCTTCCTTATAATCACTATAAGGTTAAAATTCAAACATCGCGCTCACCAACCTTGCTTGAATTAAAATATATTTACCTAGCATGTCATTATCTACTTAGTTACATGTGACATGTCCGGATTTCCTCTGCAGGTTGCGTATAAAGGTCAGTATACATGGTGCCTACATGTGCCGGATGTAAAACTAGGGGCGACCTTTGTACGCAGTGATAAAAGTAGGAAAATGTAACGCATAAATATGAAAGCATTTCTACATATTAATTTACATTGTACTTCAAATTATAGTGCTTTGTCATTTATTCATCATTTGTTTTTGCCATTCAAATATTTAAACAAGTGGAATCGGAATAAAAGAAAAGAAATAAAAATTTGCATGTGTAAGCAATGCAACACCATTGTTTATAGAAGACGTACCGGCATAAAAGCGAAAGGATCACAATGTAGATTATGACCAAGCCCTCAATGATTATCAAAGAATGTTTGATGAAGAAGTATCGTAATCATCATCTTCGTGCCCTTTGTCCCAATTTATATGGGGTCGGCGCAACATTCTTCTTCCTTCATACTTACATCTGTATTAGCATCATCATCATCATATCAGTCGAAAAACGTCCACTGCTGGACATAGGCCTCCCCAAGCATCTCTACTTCGACCGGTTCTGTGCTTCTCGCATCCAACGGGTTCCTGCAGCTTTCACAAGGTCGTTGGATCACCTTGTGCTTTGTGTGCACCTTTTATTAGCATATTGACTCGAAAGTAGGATTATTAACACTAACATAATATGATACTAACAATGTATCACACCTTATGTTTATAGGATGGTGCTCGCAGTATCCACACGGCAGCGCGGTACGGGCACGTCGGGATTATCAACACACTGCTACAGAAGGGCGAAAGCGTCGACGTCACCACCAACGTATGTTCTTATAATCTTGGTTTCTTTTATGCTTCATCTTAAGCTTTATCATGTCCGTATCGTTGACAGATTGTGTGATTTGTCATTTTACAAACGGCACCTTCCGTTTGCAAACGCTTGCTACTTTGAAATGCCGAAGACAACCGCTGCAACCAATCCTATTGTTTAAATGTGGCGGTGTTTGGCAATAGTTTCCTATTGATAAACATCACCAAATTGAACATGAAAAAGAAATATGGGCTACTATTATTTACAAGACTGGCAAAATGTTTGGCGATTGCAGTATGTTTTTAGCGCAACTCAAATTGTATTAAAAAATATTCAACCACCAGCTAACATAATTTTTTGTCATTAACGATAATATCGACTGAGATAGTGTATTTAATAACGATTATGTTTTACGTAAACCGTAATTACAAAGAAACATGAAGTTTGCAGGACCAGCCTTTGCAGAAGTACGATTTCTGAAATTGTGTTTACAGGATAATTACACAGCATTACACATAGCTGTAGAATCGTGTAAGCCTGCTGTCGTAGAGACCCTGCTGGGGTACGGAGCTGATGTCCACGTGAGGGGTGGCAGACAAAGGGAAACTGCGTTACATATCGCTGCCAGGATACCTGATGGTAAGCACAATACTACGTTATTAATTGGTCAATTAATGGCTGAAATTGTCAGTAAATCTGTAACCTAACTTATACGGAAGTAACGTTCAATTTCTACCCCATAAATTCACACAGAGCAGACCATTAGCTGGCATATCGAGGAACCATTTCAGGCAGTCTGGGTGAATAAACTAGAAGATGAACCGCATCATCAAGATGCCGATACTTTAGAAGCCACATTACCTGTTCTTGTAGATATACGCGAAACGGATATATACATATTTATTCCAGGTGACAAATGTGCGCTGATGCTGTTAAAGTCAGGAGCAGGTCCTAACAAAGCGACTGAAGACGGTCAGACCCCAGTACATGTGGCTGCCAAGTACGGCAACCTCGCCACACTTGTACTACTACTCGAAGACGGAGGAGACCCGCTAAGGAAAACCAAGGTAGGAAGAGTTTATACTAAAGCTGATTAATTTGGTATACTACATTTTGACATGTTGTTATGTATTCTTTAAAACCTGCACTAGATTATTTTACCTACGTGCGTTTTGCCTACGTGAACACATGTGGATTGTATTATCTACGGTTGGTCAACGTTGGTGTTCCCCAGGGTTCAGTTCTGGGTCCACTGGGTCCGGTTTTTGTTTGTGAATGAGGAACTCTGCTATTAAATTACTCATCAACTGAAATAATGTATCTTGAAAGATTCTCTTTAATAACTGTTATTATAATTATTAATAACTCGTTGTATCACTTTTTTGTGTAAAGACTGGAGAAACACCTCTACACATGGCGTGTCGGAGTTGTAAACCAGACATCGTGCGACACTTGATAGAATTCGTCAAAGATCATAAAGGTGAAAACGTCGCGACATCATACATCGACTCTGTGGACGAAGACGGCGCAAGTGCACTCCACTTCGCCTGTAAAATTACAAAAGAAGAGGTCGAAATACCAACAGCCGACAGACAAGTTGTCAAATGCCTCATAGAAAATGGCGCCGACGTCACATTGATAACGAAACATTATTTAGAAACGGCATTCCACTTTTGTGCCATTGCCGGAAACAATGACGTCATGACTGAGATGATCACGCACATATCTCCTGCTGACGTGAGCAGAGCACTGAACAAACAGAACTCAATAGGGTGGACGCCTTTACTAATAGCTTGTAATAGAGGGCACATGGAACTTGTCAGTACGCTTCTGTCGAACCACGCAAGAGTGGACGTGTTCGATACAGAAGGTAGATCAGCTCTCCACCTCGCCGCTGAACATGGCTACCTACAAGTCTGTGACGCTCTCCTCACGAACAAAGCATTTATAAACTCTAAAGCGAGAAACGGCAGAACAGCACTTCACTTAGCAGCTATGAATGGCTACGCGCATCTAGTCAAATTCTTAATACGAGATCACAACGCCATGATAGATGTCCTCACATTGAAAAAGCAGACTCCACTACATTTAGCATCAGCGAGCGGACAAATAGAAGTGTGTAAACTTTTACTAGAACTCGGAGCTAACATCGACGCGACAGACGAATTAGGACAAAAGCCTATTCATGCAGCCGCACAAAATAATTACAATGAAGTGGTCCAACTTTTTTTACAATCACATCCAAACTTGGTAATGGCTACTACGAAGGATGGGAACACGTGTGCTCATATAGCGGCTATTCAGGGTTCTGTGAAAGTGATTGAGGAACTCATGAAGTTTGATAGGACTGGTGTTATATCTGCTAGGAATAAGTTGAATGACTCGACACCTCTTCAATTGGCTGCCGAAGGTGGTCATGCGGATGTTGTTAGGGTCTTAGTAAGAGCAGGAGCGTCATGTACCGATGAGAACAGAACAGGTCTGACAGCTGTACATTTAGCGGCACAGTACGGACATACTAATGTATTAGATGTGATGCGATCGACCAACACGTTAAGGATATCAAGCAAGAAATTAGGATTGACGCCACTTCACATAGCTGCCTATTATGGACAAGCTGGTAAATAAAATGAACTTTATATGCAACTATTTTAAGGATTATATTTGAACAAAATTTTGAATCAATATGCTTTGTTTTACAGAAACTGTCCGAGAACTCCTCTCCCATGTACCGGGAACAGTAAAGTCAGAAGCTCCTACTGGAGTATCACTAGTTCCTGAGCTAGGTGCCGAGTCTGGACTGACTCCACTACATTTGGCTGCTTACAACGGTAACGAAAACGTCGTGCGGTTACTTCTCAATTCTGCTGGTGTGCAAGTCGACGCCGCGAGTAATGAAAATGTAAGTTCTCATAACTTTCATACAAAATTTCTGACTTGAATTACAACTTTGTTTTTCTCATTCCAGGGCTTCAATCCACTACATCTCGCATGCTTCGGAGGGCATATGTCTATTGTAGGTCTCCTGCTCAGTAGATCAGCAGAACTACTTCAAAGTACGGACAGACATGGGAAAACGGGATTACACATAGCCTCAACGCACGGTCACTACCAGATGGTAGAAGTTCTACTTGGTCAAGGAGCTGAAATCAACGCCACCGACAAAAATGGATGGACATCTCTCCATTGTGCAGCGAAAGCTGGTCACCTCAACGTGGTGAAGCTCTTGTGCGAATCAGGAGCATCACCGAAAAGCGAGACTAACCTAAATTGTGCTCCAATTTGGTTTGCCGCATCGGAAAACCACAACGACGTCCTAGAGTACTTACTGCACAAAGAACACGACACTCAGTCCCTTATGGACGACAAAAGGTTCGTGTACAACCTGATGGTGTGCTCCAAGAACCACAACAACATCCCCATAGAGGAGTTCGTGTTGGTTTCGCCGGCGCCCGTCGACACCGCAGCTAAACTGTCCAACATCTACATTATACTATCCACTAAGGTATGCCTCACACATTTATTGCTTTATGATTAATCAGTGAGTTTATATTCATCGCACGTTGTTTTCCGTAACAGGAAAAGGAGCGTGCCAAAGACCTTATAGCGGCAGGAAAACAATGTGAAGCGATGGCCACCGAGCTGCTGGCGCTGGCGGCCGGCGCCGAGTCCGCCGGCCACATCCTCACCGCCACCGACAACAGGAACATTGAGTTCCTCGACGTCTTAATAGAGAACGAACAGAAGGAGGTCATAGCCCACACAGTGGTCCAGAGATATCTTCAGGTAAAAAATAGGTAACTTCCCTACTTCCCAGAAACTTGACTCCACAAACATATGATGATGTTGATTACTTCGCTTTCTTACAGGAACTCTGGAGAGGGAGCCTCAAATGGACTGGCATCAAAATTATGTTCCTTTTTGTCGCGTTCATAGTGTGTCCACCCGTATGGGTGGTGTTCTCTCTTCCATTAGGCCATAGATATAATAAGATACCAATAATTAAGTTCATGTCGTATTTAACTTCACACATTTACCTGATGGTATTGTTAGCCTTAGTAGCGATAACGCCTATTTATAATTCGATATTTAGGGATAGTTTAATACCAAGGTGGTATGAATGGATGCTGCTCATTTGTCTGAGCGGTCTCCTACTCTTTGAGCTCACCAACCCCAGTGATAAGTCTGGTTTAGGGTGGATCAAGATAGCAGTTTTGTTATGCGGCATGATCGGCGTGGCTACACACGTCGTCGGCTGGATTTTCGTATTACCTAAGTATTGGCCAACGCTTATGTATTGTAGGAATCAATGTTTTGCCTTATCATTTCTATTAGCGTGCGTTCAGATATTAGATTTCTTATCTTTCCACCACCTATTCGGTCCGTGGGCTATTATTATAGGAGATCTCATGAAAGATCTCGGGAGGTTCCTCGCAGTATTAGCGATATTCGTGTTCGGCTTCTCGATGCACATTGTTGCATTGAACCAGCCGTTCAGGAATATTAACAAGGCGGAAGACAATAAGTATGCAAGACAAGCGAGGAAGAGACTGTTCTCCGACGGTGAGTGTGAATCCATTATACTTACAATGTTGCCTACCATAACATCTACCATAGAAATAGTCCATTCATGTATGTATGTAGCTCATGTGTGTTCATTCAAATATTAAATGTTGTACTTGTCGTAATAGAGACTCTCCGATTGAAACGACAAGCGTATGATACACAATGGCAAAATACACTAAACGGGGAATCATACAGGAGGAAACAAGGTCCAACAGGACGTAAGTCCACATACACACGAACAAGACTGTTTAATTTTATGTGCATATGAATGCCATTTTGCTTACGATGATCGCATTACAACTCGATGTGCTTGTTTTACTTGTTATTTTTTGTTATAAAATACGTGCATCCGCTTGCAAGCTTCAGTGTCTGTCACATCGAGAATGTTATCATCGTTGGCGTTTTATACATTCCATTAGATAACTGTTGCCATCACGTTAAGAATGAGGAATGTTAGGTCTCTGTAATATACAAAGTACACTTCGCCTCGCCATAATTTCAATGTTTTATTTCATATATTATGGCACGTGTAAGTGGTTGGTGGTTAGAAACCTTGATGTCTATTAAGTACACAATGCATTTTCTGCATCGCATCACAGCTTTATGAGAGTCGTGGTTTCCAGATGTGGACACAGAACATGCATTGCGCGTCACAAAACTAGTTTTAGTGGAATGAGTGGCCGACCTCACCGCATTTGATGGAGCAAGTTTGATTTGCGCATGCCGCGGCTGGCTTATGTCCTGCGTTTGTTTCACCACTCCGAGGTACCATTTTATGTTTCGGATTTGTTTGGCTGTTTGTCGTCAATGTGGCGTCTGTCCTGCGCTCTCAATGTCTAGCCGTAGTCGGGACGGGGTGGATTGATGCACTGGTATAATAAGTGGAAATCAAGCAATCTATTCTCTTTAATTAGCACACTGACACTAAATTATATAGACACTAAAATCCAAATTAAGTTCAACACACATCTACACTTCTTTATACCAATGTACAGAATACTTACACAACCGTATCAATCTATCTCTTCCACACAATTAAGTGTCTAGCCGTGTTAGATCTTTAGATTTGCGGGCAGATTGATGCAGGAATAGATCAATCATTACTTTTTAAAATCTTAATATTCAAAGTCACCGAAGTACTTGTAACAAAGTATAGGTATAGTGAGCCATGCATCAACCTACCCCGGTTCTGTTCGCGCCGCGAGCTACCAGACCGTGGTCCATGTTGAGTGTTGTCTTCTAGCGACGTTGTCACCGGTCGAGGCGTTGGAGAAACTGTTCTTCGCACTTTTCGGACAGATAACATTGTCGGACCTTAACTACGTGTCCAGCGTGCGGCCGCTGTGGACGCAGAACATATTCAAGTTCGTGTTCGGGGCGTACTTACTGATGTCGGTCGTGGTGCTCATAACGCTCCTCATTGCGATGATGTCGGACACTTACCAACGCATACAGGTAACTACGTGTCCCCAGAACTCTGATCTTTTGTTCGCAGTTACTATGAACCCACTGTACTCGTTCGAGCTGCTGTTCTTCGCGGTGTTCGGCCAGACGACGACGGACCAGACGCGGGTGCATCGTAACGATAGTAACATACAGCCGGCCTGGACCAATTACCTGTTTAAAATTGTGTTTGGGATCTACATGTTGGTGTCGGTGGTAGTACTCATCAATCTGCTCATCGCTATGATGTCAGACACGTACCAAAGGATCCAGGTAACACGTGAACAGATTAAAACATGCTGTACGTTGTGCTTGTACGCATATTGGCACAGATAAACAAATAAATTAAACCAATGATAAAACTGCTACTTAAATAAATGACGCCCGTTAGTTGGCACGAGGTAGAAAAAATATTTTTAATTAATTATATTCAATTAATGTTTTTCGCTAAATTTGATACTGGGATATCTGACCTGCTCACACGATTGTACACGTTAGTAATTAAAATTATCAGGCAATTTCAGCACATTAAAATTTTATGCAAATACGAAGATAGTGGACCTACTAAAATTATATTAAAGTTAGGTAATAAAATAAGACAAGTAGCTATTATTGTTTTTTTTTTCTTAATAGGGTCACAAATAAATATAATAAACCTAACTGTAAAGGTGATTATAGGCAGCCTAATTTGCAAATCAAAGAATTGTTGAACTTTAAAACATTACTTTAGCATATTCAAAGCTGGGATGTCTGTAAGCACCTTTTTAATAAAAACTTGTTTACCTACTCACCGTTAATTTTATTATTTTTACCACCATACTTTGTAGATGTGTTTTTTAAGTCAATCTTATATTCTGTCTAAGATTCGATTATTCTAATTGCTTACAACCGAATAAGTACTCAAACGCAACTCAATCGCCGTTAAGTCTGCTTCTCTTACAGTAATGTTTTGATTAATGTATTTGTAGCAACATAAATCTTTAAAGTAGTTTAATTTGAGTGGCGTTTGAGAATATACGGGGTTGAAATGAACAGAATTTATTAGCAAAATTTTGTACGCTAGTAACAACATACATGCTGCTATAAACATTGTCTGCCTATGACAACCCCACCTTTTACATTGCGATAAACATAAGGCCAAGGATAAGGTTACTTTACGGTACGGCGTATAAACGGCATCGTAGAAAAAACGTGTCTGTCAACCATCTCCATAGTCATCCTTACAACCCTGACAACCATGCCTACCACACGGCGAATAAACCGTAGATTTTCACGGCAAGAAAAACGTGTGTCTACAAAGGGCCGAATGGCGGGCTATTTAAAAAATACAACCCCCAAAACCCCTAAATTATCTACCTGCTACAACAACCAAAACTTTTCAGGCACAATCAGACATCGAGTGGAAGTACGGACTCTCTAAGTTGATCCGCAACATGCATCGGACGAGCACCGCGCCATCTCCTCTCAACCTGGTGACGACGTGGTTGATGTGGATCATACACCGGTGTAAGGTGAGACAGTACTTCCATATGTTACTTAATACTACTAACGTTAGTTTTGCCAGCGGAATGATGGAAAAAATTTTGAGTGGGACAACCACTGCGAGGCAATAAAGGCTCAGGTAACAGGTAGCTCAGTACCTACCTACAAGATTTTGACTAGTTACTGGTTCAATTAAGTTGACATTAACAGTACGACGAATTAAGCTAAAATTAACAGACGCAATGCTCTACAACTGAACTTTTTATAAAACTCAATTTACCATAAAGTCATTGCAATTAAATAGGACGATAAGGCTCAACTGTCGACTGATTCAACGAAACTGATTCGATTCTTGCTTTTGTTACGTAACTACCTAAGATGTGGGATTTTGAAACTTCTCCAGGAACAACAGGGCACCCTATGATACCTACCATAATTTAAATTAAGCCTAGTCTTAGAAGACTCCACTGCTACACCTCAAATGGTTCCAACACACGACAACCATTTTTTTTTAATCTGACTACGTACCCAATGCGTAAAAATATTTACCAATTCCAATTTCTCAGTTAGAAATATCCATATTCTACATTAAAATAATAAACACGGAGCCTCTACCAATCACTTAGATTTTATCGTCATACCCGAAAAGAGCCAAAGTAGAAAAGCTTATTTCGGAAAATTGTTCAAGTTATTCGACAGCTAAGTGAAATGTGCATTTTTTATGCACATTGCAATGAACACATTACGTTTGCTTTCAATCGAAATTTTCCAATCAGACACCGTCCGGAATATGGACGCATTATTAGTAGATTATAAAAGTCAGAAAATAAAAAAATATTCGTGTAGACTAAGCACTAAGCTATGTTCAAAATCCACACGTCATCCACGTTGCCCCACATTTCACCACAAGGTATACTGGTCTGACTATACAGCATTACACTCCATTTTTAACCCAACTATTTCGCACCAGGACCGCGTAAGCAAAAAGAAGCGACCAAGCTTGGTGCATATGATCGGTTTGCAGAGACAGGATCAGATGAGCGCGCGGTCCAAGGCTGGTGCCAAGTGGCTGTCCAAGGTGAAGAGGGGACAGGTTGTGCCGAAGGGTAAGTACACCTTACTTAAAACACACAAACAACATTAAATAAAAAAGGGTGATACAATGGGCAGTGATACCACAATCAGCGATTTTACCCAGACAATTTAGGATGGACAGAATTTTTGTGAATAAACAAGGGCAATTTTGGTCTTAAAACATGAAAAATATTTAAAGCACCTGATCGTAGTCCATCACCTACATATACTTCTATTTATACAGAAGTATACACTACAAAAATTTTAAACAATGCAACACACTTTTTTTCCCTGAAAATTCCTGATATTCAAACAATATTATTGCTTTAGTACTCTGTAAAATACAGACTTTACAATTTACATGGATTTATTCTAGAACTCCAAACTTAAACACTAAATTTTTCTTTAATCACCAACACCTTCCTAGTCCTTAAGAATTTTCGCATATATGACAATATTCTTCTCACTCCTAGATTCAACGCGTCTCTCCGTGGTGCACCTCAGTCCTCTGGGCTCCCAGCTGAGCATCAACAACGCCACGAAGATCGAAAACGTGGTGGACTGGGAGGTCATCGCAAAGAAGTACCGAGCTCTGATGAGAGACGAGCCAGAAGAACCGGCCAACAAGGATAACGAAGGAGACTCGGCTGATAACGTGTCGGAAATAGTTCCGAACAATATATCCGCCGCTCCTCCTTGAAGATAAAAGCACAAGCTTTTGGGAATCAGTGTACAAATGTAATATATTAGACGAAAGTCTTCAAGTCGAGGTTTGACGGGAAAGGATGGCTAAAAACTAGTCAGGTTCCAACATTATTACTCGGTTTTGACGAGACATTTTGTAAATATATTTAACTCTTGGAATAGATTTTTGTAACTGAAATTACGACAGGTAATCATGCTATCGATATCTGTGGCAAATAGTGTTGGAGCAAAGTGAAGATATCATAATTTGATGTGTCAGAAGAATCAGTGTATCATATTATATACCATTAGTATCTATTTATGTATTACGAAGGGGTTCACTGCAAACAGGCGAAAAAAATACAGTTACATAATGTGTAGTTTTATAATTCGATCAGCATTTAAATTAAACTACGTGGAAAATAAAAAATATTGGCATCTCGACTAAAACCTGCTAAGCCAAATTCTATAGGAATGAGTTTTTATAACCAAGGTTTGGAATAGTTTGTCAACAGCCGGAAGTAATTAGGATCATCATCAGTCAGTGCTCTAGCTTCAACAGAAAGCGCGACATCAATAGTGAATATTAATTGTTAACCTTTTGACCGCCACAGACGTGTATAGACGTCAAACCAAAATGTGCCCAGCACGCCACGGTTCGACTACATGACAGATTTTGACGCCGAGGGCACGTTTTTGATTTTTTGACGTGTGGCGGTCAATAGGTTAAGAAACAAGTACAGAAGTGTGGAGCAATGGTGGCCCAGTGGTATCCGCCCCGACTTACGAGTTGTAGATTCTCAGTTCGAACCCAGGCAGGCACTTTGTGTATTTAATTTCATCACCACTGCTCTCAAAACGGTGAAGGAAAACATCGTGAGGAAACCAGCATGTCCTAGAACCAAAAAATTATATGATATGTGACATCCACCAACCCACACTGGGCCCGCGTGGTGGATTATGGCCCACTCCCTCTTAAAGACAGGAGGCATGTTTCCCAGCATTGAGAACATAATCAGTCTATAATAGACTGATTATACTATTATTTCCTACTTATGTACATAAGTAGGAACATGCCACATAATCTTATTCGGTTTCATTTCAAAACGTGCCTTGTATATCCTTGCCATCTCCCGCTCAGTAAACGTAGGAAATTCGCCTCGCTTGCAGTAGGATCCGAACTTTATAAGCCATTGTACAGTTGAATATAGTTAATAGTAACGCGTAACATAATAATATAAGCTAGTAATACCTAATACAAACTTTGTAGAAACTTAGTAAATAAGGACAGCGATGTTATTTTTCCAGATTAGTGTTGTTTAATAATAAGGCTAATTTATTACTACTAATATTTTTATAAATAAACGTGTTGTGTATTTGTGTAACTGTATTGTTTTAAATAAAATCAGTGCAATTTCTACTCTCTTCCTTTTTATATCCTAATTTGCGTTTTTTTTTTATTCCGTAGGCAAATTTATCTGTTGGAAGATTTCTCGACGAAATAGATAATAAGCACTATCGTACTTCGCTGAAATTTTACAAATAAATTAATAAAGAATCGTCTTTTTATTCATAAAGATATACAAACAGTGTAAACATAGGTACGGTTTACACTGTTTTTATATCTTTATGATTTGAAAAGTCCTGCAATTAAATAAATGGCGGTGTTATTGTTTCGGTTTGTCTTCAGGTCACATTGAACGGAAAAATAAATATTAATAGATCATATTAATCACACTCCATATATACAGGGTGGAATTTTCGAAGCGTACCTGGAGGGAAAGTATTCTAAATACTGAAGACCGCAAATTTTACTCAAAGGCAACATTCCTTTATTTTTTAAAAGAAACAAAACTGCATTTAAAGATTTTTGAAAATACGCTTGCCACACCCGGGAATCGAACCGACTAACGAAAAAAATCCGGATCAAATCTCGGCACAATCAGATGGCCTGCGAGATCTCCAGATCTCACCCCTTTAGATTTTTTTTATGGGGATATGTAAAAAATCAAATTTACCAAAACAAATACAACTGTAAACGAGCTAAAAACTGAGGTTCACAATACAATTGTCAATATTCACCACAACACGCTAGTAAAAGTTACCTACTCAAAATGAATTTCTTAAAATAATAAATTTGTGCTTCCAAGAAAA
Organism: Oligia latruncula; assembly: GCA_948474745.1. Lineage (NCBI taxonomy): Eukaryota > Metazoa > Arthropoda > Insecta > Lepidoptera > Noctuidae > Oligia > Oligia latruncula. The sequence continues at coordinate 4,513,236 of OX419691.1, read as the reverse complement.
TGGAGCTCATTCGGGCACCTAATTAATTAATTTACTCGATTTTTTCGTTGAATAAAATAAGTTTAGATTTCATGGTTTTTGTTTAGTTTAATTTACTAGAGAGATTTGATTCTTATGATTGGCCCTATCGATTGGTGCCATAAAAGTACAGGATGCTATTTTTTCGGATTTCAGTCGGTTCGATTCCGCGTATCACGTTAGGGTGATTTTTTACATAAAATATCCTTAGAATTTTGAAATAACAATAAAGTATAAAATTCGACTTTAAGTAAATTAAATTAAACTTGTAGTTTTGTTTAAAGAAATATTAACATTTCAAGGTGCTTCCTTTATTTACATACGTAAAATAAATAGAATACAAGTGTTTTGGGTAGGTACATTTTTTTTGTATATAAGTAGAGTTAAGTGTAAGAGACTCATTATAAGAAAAATAACGTGAAGAATACATAGGTACTTAAATTCAGTATAATGTCGCAAAATGTTTGGAAAACAACATTTACATTATTTGGTAAGTAGTTAACGTGGAAGCACAACGACTCACTGAACACAAACAAGCACACTAATTCGTTACTAAAACTATTCTGTACTTGTGTAGATATGTTTGTCAGTTATTAAAATTTGTTTGAAGCTGCTAAGAGCAATAGGGTTGCCCCCTATTACTTGGCACTTAAACATAACGGGCGAAATGTGAGTATACTGTAGGTGTCCCTGTTCCTAACCCCTCGGGGATTATAACTGGCGGCGTGATGGTATGTTATGCTATGATAGGATCAATTACCAACTTACAAATTACTTGTTTCGCATAAGAAGGTAGTTCCGAAATCCCAAGAGCTTCTACGTACTTTATACATACCTATACAAGATTTTTAGATTTACCTACCTACCGCATATATCCTTATGGGAAACATATAAGAAGCTATTTTTTTAAGATTATCTTTTACTACCGCTGACTGATGGTAAAGAAAAATGTTTAGAAAATCTGCCTAGCCTTTTCCAAACTATGTTGGGGTCGGCTTCCAGTCTAACCGGATGCAGCTAAATACCAGTATTTTACATGGAGCGACTGCCTATCTGACCTGGGTAATACGATACCCCTTGGTAAGATTGGTTGTCAAGACTTTCGGGCTTCTGACTACCCGTAACGACTGTCAAAGATCCACGAATGACAGCCGGGACCAACGGCGTAACGTGCTTTCCGAGCCACGGAGGGGTCACGATATTATGTAAAGATGGTCACCCATCCACAGACCAACCGCGGCAAGCGTAGCTTAACCTGATCGATCCACCTGTGTGGTTGTTATTATATTAGCCACGGGGCCCTCAAATGTCTAGGAAATAAGGACTTATAAAAATCACGAGTTGGAAATTGCCAACACGTATTGAGTAGATTTAAGACCGTAACAGACTAAAATTATAATAACATATTTATTTATTTTTTATTTTTTTAAGTAAGTATTATTATTTATAAGTAATACCTATGTACCATTTTACTTTTGCAGTAATTTTCCAAATCACACAAGCTTGGGAACTGGAGTGTTATAATGGGTAAGTAGCTTAGCCTTTTTGTGAAACATTTAACTATTTATTTCTCAGATTACCTTATAAAAATTCTTGATTTTCTTTTTCTATCCCCGTGTCCTAACCAAGACGATCGTTGGCGCGAATACGCGTTTATATGTCACTCATTTGTTCGGAAAACCTAAAGGCGCCCTCTGTCGGCGCGACCACACGTTCTAGTTCGCATACTTGCGCGAATTGCGCGAAGATGGCGCCTCCTAGGTACCTGTGGTACCATCTATATCTGTGGTTACCATAGTAGGTAGATAATAATAAGCATAACGAAATAAAAGTGATTATGATAATCGCAGGGACGACTTATGGGAAACTTAAAAAGAAAACACAATTAATCTGATGTATTCTATAACTAGAAAATAATACATAAATATTATGAAGTTTTCTTTGAGTGAAATTAACAAACACTGCACAGCCGGTCGATTCTGTAAAAATCTCACCGTGAAAACTTAGGTGAAGTGAGTTGGTTTTTGCTAGGAATTGACAATATTGACAGCTCACTCCATGCTCACTTCACCTCAGTTTTCACGATGAGATTTTTACAGAATAGCACATCTGTACTACAGTAGGTATTGTAATGTTTTTATGGATCATGTGATCAGCAATATAGAATTTTTATTTATATTTTTATTGTTCGTACCTACATAGTTGCCACAGCAACTTTTCTCTTTCTTTTTTGGACCTCTGAATTAAACAAAGTTTATTTATCGTTACAGCTCTTTAAGTAACTTCAAAAGGGTTACGTATACAAATGCAGCAGAGCTCATAACGAGTGGATACTATGATATAAACCAAAAAGGAGTAGTGTATGCCCATGGATACCGGGGTAGCTTGACTACTGAGGGCACAACCGAGATCACTGATGCTCTCATACAGCTGTATGGCATTAATGTTTGTGCTGTAGACTGGGCGAAAGAAGCAAACTATGGCTTGATCCCATTTGCGAATTTTCCTATTGTTATCGCTGCCGCTTACGTGGTAAGTACTTAATTAAGTGGGTTTTTCCATTGGGCATTTCTTATTAACAGCCCGGAGTTTAGAAGTTGACGGTGTGATACCCGTGCCTCGGAAAGCACATTAAGCCGTTGGTCCTGCGCCTGATCTCGATGTCGTCGTGTCGGATTGCCGTCCCATTAGACTACGAGCGTGAGGGAAGAGAGAGTGCACCTGTGTCTGCGCGCACACTAGTGCACTATTAGGTATATCTCCCGTGCCGAAGGCTGCCGATCGATTCTGTAAAAATCTCACCGTGAAAACTTAGGTGAAGTGAGTTTGTTTTTGCTAGGAATTGACACTATTGACAGCTCACTCCACGCTCACTTCACCTAAGTTTTCACGGTGAGATTTTTACGGTAGCACCGCTGGTCTCCGCGTGAGAGAGAAATGTGATTCGCGACATTAAAAGATGCATATTTAGAGAATTATAATCATTAGAATCATAAATACATCTCTCTAAGTTAGATTGTTACCATAAGAACCAATCTCTTATGAAAAAGTGCTTATGGTAGAAATCTAACTTAGAAAGATGTTGTATTAATGATTCTAATGATTATAATTCTCTAAATATGTACCTGTTATTGTCGCGAATCATATTTTGATCAACATACAACCTGACACTGACCTGCAAATTGCAAAAAACGTAAGAAAATTTGAAATTCGCGGTCTACCACTACCCATAGATTATGAAAGCGCGTAAGAGGGCCACCGAATTTTTTATTCAGTAAGCACTTACACAGGTAGTTTATCTTCTATTTGTATCTCCATTAATTTGTAACGATCATGACAAGCTAATCTGGATAGTTTTTCTGTATCTGAATCGAAAATCTGTAATGTTGAGGACTATAAACATCTCCCTTCTGGTGACAAAACGTAACTCTGCTTACACAGAATATTCGCAGCTTAAATCGAAACATGACCGGGTTTGAAGTGCTATTACAGAATCTTGACGTATGCTGTGATGTTATTTTCCTAACAGAATGTTGATTGTCAAAACAGACAGTCAACTTACCATCTCTTGACGGTTATTATTCATACAAAACTGAGAGAAACATAAACCAAATCGATAGATTAGTAGTTTATATCTTATACTAATATTTTATAGAGGAATCTCTGGAGCTGCTAGTCGGATTTGATAAATTCTTTTTGTATTTGATAGCCCAATTCTCGAGGAAGGCTATACCTATAAGCTATTTAACATCACGCTATGACCCTTAGGAGCCGATCAAAAAGAAAAAAGTCTGAAAGAACGCTAATCGAAAACGAAGTGTTAGCGCGGATGCGATGCGATGCGACGGGGTGGGCCGGGGGAACAAGAAATTTCACGCGGACAAAGTCGCGGGCAGAAGCTAGTAAAAAATAATCTACGTACAATTAAAAGAAGAACCGGTCGATACAGTAGTCTAGGCCTCCTTCTCAAACTATGGACACATTTTTAGAATCACTTGTCACAAACCAAACAAAAAATTATCATCTATCTATCCAAGTATATGTATAAATAAAAAAACTTTTTAACAAAAAAAACCGACTTCAAAAAAAAAACACTACAAAGTGAAAAATAACTTTAATTTCGGAAGTCGGTGTCTTTGGATCTGTATTTTAGTTTTTGCCACCGACTTCCGAAATTAAAGTTATTTTTCACTTTGTAGTGTTTTTTTTTTGAAGTCGGTTTTTTTTTGTTAAAAAGTTTTCATTTCTAGGTGTTTAGTGGGTCTGTTTATAATGTATCTAAGTTACAATAGCCTAATGTCAACTTGCCCATCGCCTTTTACAAAATATTTCTTTTCCCGATGCAGGGACGGTAATTGTTGAAGGGTTCTCCTGGTATTCCACCATCAGCTCTATTTCACCATTCGCATTGTGACGAGCATAAATTGTTTCGCAACCATATTAAAGTAATCGAATCGCAACCCGTGAAATACTTATTGTTTAGTAGTTCCGGTGGCCATCTGTGGTCTTCTTCATCAGTTCCACTTCACCAAATGGTGGTTTCCGAGAGCAAATGCACGAGTTACTATAAAAAATATCCAAATCGCTATAGGTGTGCCTATAAAATTTTAAGAGTTCCCTCAATTCCTCATGGATCCCATCATCAGAACTGGATTTTGATAAAAATGGGACCAACCTGGAAGTATATCCTATTAAACTAAAAAAGAATTTTCCAAATCGGTTTATAAATGACGGCGTACTGAGAGGTAACAAACATAAAAAAAAACAACCGAATTGAGAACCTCCTCCTTTTTATGAAATCGGTTAAAAAGAAAAGTCCTGACTCATCATCGCCCAGCCCAAACCCTTGGACCTAGAAAGCTGAAATTTTGCACAGAAGTTTCCTTTATAATAGAGACAAGGACTATGGAAGGATTTTCCGAAATTCAACCCCTAAGGGAGTTAAATAGGGGATGAAATTTTGTATGAATAATCTAATCCTTGATTGGCAGGAACACTTTGTAAATTATGAAGTTTAGCTTTTTTCGTTTTTCTAAACTACACCCTAAAGGGGGATTGAGTGGTGTCAAAATTTGTATGGAAGAATTTTAACGCGCGGTCCGATTAACTCCAAACTCAGTATTAGTTAGTTTTCAGTATTTATACTTAAGACCAAAAATAAGGAATAACCTGTAGCAGGGTTTTTCGAAAATCTACCCCTAACGGGGTGAAAGGGGGTAGTTAACTATAAAGGGGAGGATTTTACTGCGTGGCTTGATTAACTCAAACATTCGTATAAATAACCTTTGAGTCAAGTAATGAACATATTCCAAACAATTTTTCGAAATTCCACCCCTGTGGGGGTGAAAAGCGGGAATAGATACAGTTTATATGAAAAATCTTATTCATTTGGTTAATAAACTTGAAACTTGGCACGAATACCTACTGATCTAAGTAAATTATCAAGTTTCGCATTTTTTGTTTTTTTTTTAAACTACACCCTAAAGGGGGATTGGGGGGTGTCAAAATTTGTATGGAAGAATTTTAACGCGCAGTCAGATTTTAACTCGAAACTCGGTATTTATACTTAGACCAAAAATCTATTATATAAAATTCAAAGTTCTGACTGACTGATATATCGACAACGCACAGTCTAAATCGCTGGTCCCAGAGACATGTTTGGAGGGTGCGTTCTTTGTGAATAGTACCTAGATATCCACTAAGAAATGGTTTTTCGAAATTCCACCCCTAAGAGGGTGAATAGGGGGAGGGTGAAAATTCACGCGGACGAAGTCGCTAGTCTTTTAAAAACATTTAACATTAACATTGCTTCCAGGAAAACCGATACCCATGTACAGACGCCAGCACATCAAGCTACCCGAAACTGTCAAATTTTCCCAATCAATTTTGAACCTTATGCTTTAGCAATAAAGTTGAAAATCTATTAAAGAAATTTTACAGATTGTGGTAGCTTGATGTCTGTACATAATTAACTGAATATTTGCTCATTTCATGGATTATTACCAGCTCATCCCACGCATCAAAGCGGCTACAAACCTCGAAATGATATACGCCGTATTAATTTAGACCCTGTTTATAATTCAAACGATGCAAATATTTCTTAGTATTTCATATTTTCGCTACAATTTGCAATCAGGAAAAACACATTTACTAAAATATTGCCCAGAAAGTATAGTTGTATTAATCCCTGGATTACACCCGGCCTCGTTCGTTGTATAAGACACAGAGACAAACTTCATCTAAAATTGAAACGCGCACCTGATAACGACATACTTTCTGTTACTTATAAAAAGTATCGTAACTTCTGATCTGATCTAGATTATGGTATGCACACAATTGGGATCTTTCTAGAAGGCCAAGGCCTTCGACACTATTTTATGTACCGACTTTACTTTTGCACAAGCTTGAAACACTTGGGATAAGAGGAACACAACATCTACTATTTGCGGATTATCTCAGTTATCGTCACCAGTGTGTAAAAATAGGTCAGTGTAAAAGTTCTGAACTTAAAAATAGTTGTTTTGGAATTCCACAAGGCAGCATTGTAAGCCCCACGTTATTTTTAATCTACATAAATGAACTGTGCAGCCTGCCACTCCAAAATGGAGTCATAATGTCTTATGCGGATGACACTGGCTCTATTGTTATCAGCTAAATTAAGAGATGAAGTCTATGAATATGCTCAAAATGGTTTTAACATTGTCTCTAATTGGCGCCATAATAATCTCCTAACATTAAATGCAGATAAAACAAAATACATTTTATTTACAATAATTTATTTATTTATTTATTTTATATTTAGATAAATATAACATTTTAAAAGCTAACAGTATTAAAATAATAATAATATTTACAAGTACGTATATAAAAAGGAGAGAAAATAATCAAAAGGCATCAAAAAATTCATCCGCATCGCTGTCAACAGGAAACGTGCTTATAAGACTGGCAGCATTGCCACGTTGTATGGCAATGCTGATTCTTTGGCCAAAAAATAGGCCAGCCCTCTGGTCACGTGAAGAGTCGACCAACCGCTTGGCGATTTCTCGAAATACTAAGTGGGCACTCGGGCCCCATGGCCCTAGAGTTTCAACCCCAAACGGCTCAAACATATACGTTCCAATTACAATAAGAAATACTCACATACCACTTACTAATCTGAACATTTATGCACACCTAATCTGAACATTTATGCACACAATCGTAGCACGTACGCTACCGCTGACAATGCATGTTCTTGCCCCACTTTAGCTAAGGCCGACCATTTTAAACATATCGATTTACTTTGTACCAGAGTGCGCAAATTAATATATGTTTTTAAGAACTTACGGAATACAGCCGACTATAAATTAATTAAATAGGTTTATTTAGCTTTGTGTCTGTCTGTGCTGCAAAAACAATTTTACTCCCTGTAGAGCGCGCTCAAAGAGCAATTCGTGCAGTTGCTACCTTTCGCCCTTTTAGATTTCCTACGCACCAACTCTACCATGTAATGTACTAACAGTAAGGCAATTATTTATGCTAAGCATAGTACAACACCAGCACACTGCACTTCCTTTTGACCCAGTACCTTCCGACAAGAGAAGGAAAGACTTGGTTTGCATAAAGCCTCAAACTAGACATGCGTTTGCTAATTGTTTTTATAAATGTGTTCTTAGGACCTTTTCTGTAATCGTGCTTAACAAGTTACTAAATTTCTATAGTGTAAGATGAGTGTAAGCTATAAAAAATGTAGTACAATGTTATCAAAATACTTAGCAATACTCAATTACACAAACACAGAAAAACTTCTAGAAATTATTTCATGATCATAATTTGTTTCCTGTGTAAGTATTTACTTTGTATGTTTACATAGACTTAGTATTAGGTATTAATTTACCAATGTGCTTTTTCTCAGAATTGTTAATTAATTATTTTTATATCAGTTTTATTAAAAAAAAATGCACCAATTTAATTGAAATGTAAAGGGATGGCCTGAAACACAGGTTTGAATAAACCTAGTTCGGGCGGGTCGTTACCTAACACTAATTCCGAACCATCACTACTTGCACCTGTAATCAAAAAATATTTTAGTTTTAGTTTATTTTTAGGCACTATAATTGTATGGAAAATTTTCTACTCTTAGCTAAATGTACACCTTTTTAAACTTACTTTTTTTTATCATAAATAATATTATTATAAATTATTATTCCAGGTACAGAGTGAACTTGCAAAAGCGTTAAAAATTATGTGGCAAAATGGAATGAAACCAAAAACTATGCATTTAATGGGGTTGTCTTTGGGCGCACATTTGGTTGGGAATGCCGGCAGAACATTCTTTAAGTTGACGAACGAGTCAATTGCACGGTACGCCCCTAAAGCTGCTCTTACAGGAGCAATTATTACCGGCAATCATCTCGTCGGTCTAGTGGTCGCAAGCGCTACTGTTGAGCCTGAGGTCCTGGGTTTGATTCCCAGGTCAGATAAAGTAGTATTGAGTAATTCCATCATGTAATAGGGGGCGAACATATTGCCATCAAACCAGGAATAAATCCAAACTCCGAGTTGCCATTGAAAAATTCCAGATTAAAAAACCCCAATAACACTTTGACCGATCCGAGAATCGAGCCCACGACCCTCGCAATGGCGCTTGCGACCAATAGACCAACGAGGCAGTCGCTTTGATGAGTTGCTTATAATTTGCAGGGCCACGGGTCTCGACCCTGCGAAGCCCGGATATGATGGCACTTACTCACCTAACGAGCGTATCGACAAAACTAGTGCTGATTTCGTCGACATCATCCACACTGACTCTGATAGATACGGCATGGCGACAGCAGTGGGACATGTAGACTGTTATCCCAACCTCATTGAGTATAAAAATACTGGTGTCCAGCCCGGATGCGACCCTGTTAATGTCATCGTTAATCCACCTTTGACACCCAAAGGTACGATTAAAACTTTGTAACTAAATAATAATTTTCTAAATTTTGTTATTTACTAAACATATAAGATTCATTCATTCTAAGTTTTGCTAGTACCTACACGATAGATATGATTCTAGTTTCAGATCTAAAACCTGACGACAAGTATGTTAATGCGATTTATATTTTGGGATGCATAAAGAAGCCTCCTCGTATAGCGCAGTTTTTCCGCCAGTTTTTCAAATGAGCGCTCGGCGCATCCTGGACAGTCACACCCAACACCTTATTTGACTGGCCAATTCGTCCGTTACGGTGGTAAGGCTAACGCCCGCCTGGTTTACGCCCACCCTCCCACCGGAGTCCGGCGTCAAGCAGCCTTCTGTGTTTCGTCGATGCGAGGGAGTTCCAGTGCCTTAGGCATCTTCTGGGCACGCTCGTTCCACCATAGACCTTATCCATCGCTTTCCATCAGACGTGATCGAGGCCAAGAGTGGGTCCATTAAGCAATAAAAAAATAAAATATATTATTTACTTTAAGTTTCTTTTGGCCATCATGGACTTTTGGTAGAGAAAAATTAATGCTAAGGGTTGCTAATTTTATAATATATCTATCATTTACGATAAGTAAAATTTTATTACAATATATTAAATGAAATTAATGCTAATATTTAAAATAATAATAATTGTACATTTATATGGAAAAAAAAAATAAGCAAAATGATCATAGGGCATCAAAAAATTCGTCCGCATCGCTGTCAACAGGAACAGTGCCCAAAAGGCTGGCAGCATTGCCACGTCGTATGGCAATGCTAATTCTTTGGCCAAGAAATAGGCCAGCCCTCTGGTCACGTGAAGGGTCGACTAACCGCTTGGCGATATCCCGAAAAACCAGGTGGGCACTCGGACCCCATGGCCCTAGTGTTTCAACCCCAAACGGCTCGAACATATAACTCCCAATCAGGTTGGAATATTTTCGCCGTTTGAGGTTTTCTGCACCTGCAGCAGCCGCCCCAGCATAGCCCACCGTGCTAGGAAGATGGGATGGCGCAAGGGTGTCGACACATGTTGCATCCCACACCAAAGGTCTGCCTAACTTCCAGGGCATTATGGTCATTCCGTCTGGTCTCTTCCCATCGTCGCGTGCCAGGCCGTTGGGTTCTAAAACAGCTGGCACCCCGGCGGTGACAAGAGCACGACGGATGATGTCATTGATGCTGGCGTGCCGTGCTATCCGGCCTGCGCTCCTACTACAAGATAGGCCATGGTGTCCGAGGCAGTCGACAGCTTCACCGCACTGACAGCGATGCGGAGCCCCGCAAGGAGCGCCCAAACGCAGACAGGTAGCGAGCCGGAAGGTGGTGTCACCCAGCATAGTGCCTATGTTGGGTGACGGGAGTGCTTGAAGCCAGAGCCCCGACTCCCACTCACCTACAGCCAGCAGGCGGGCACGCTCAGCAGAATTGGTGGACGTATTAATAAGATTATTCCGTACCAACCTGCAGAGCGGCTCATCCCACTGTCTCTGGGAAGATGAGTAATTGGGGTTTTATAGAACTGTTATGTTTTTGTTGACCACCTCAACTAGGGTTGTCAACACATTATCTACCTAGCCTTTTCCCAACTGTGTTGGGGTCGGCTTTTTTTTATCGTGGTTATATGCTCATGCATTCTGCACTACCACGGGGAGATAGTGCAGTTATGTGGGACTTTAACCCACTAAAACTCCACGGTGTCCTCCTCTGCCGCTTACGGCGGGAACACGGGAACGCGTTAGCACTCATCCGTAAACCCGCCACGGGCTGTCCGTAACCGGAAGGCAGAGAGAAAAAATTACACACATAGTCGTCACATTCACAACAATTAAAGTAATAAGTAGTAAGTAATTTTTTCTCTCTGTTAGTTTTAATGATGGTCTGGCAGTTTGAGTACTTTATGCGGCCTACTCAAATGTCCTTTCTTTGGTATTGTTCGTCGAGTCGTTGAGCTCCTTGTTCTGAGTTGAGCTATACGATTACTGACTGAAATAACGTTCCAGATGTTATTCTACATGGTCCTCACATGATCTGACCAATATTATATCTGCACCTTGAGTTTGTTGAGTTCTCAGGGGTAGTCAACTCCATATTGCTTTTTTTTTTTTATAACAGGAGATGTAAAAGTAATTCCGATATCCTATTTACGGAATAAACAATTTTATTTCATTTCACACATAATCGATAAATCATTGTTATCAGATGCATGCAGCCACCGCCGCTCCTTGGACCTATATATAGACTCGTTGAAATATAAATGTCAACTGCTGGCTGCACGGGCTGCGAACGAAACAGTTTGGGCGAGTCCGAACTTTGTTCCGGAAGTAATCGCTTGCATCGGAGAATATATCAACCAAACGTACGTTCTTATCATGTTATTCTCTATCTGGTTATACATATTTACAAACTACAGGGACATCGACGCACAAACTGAAACCATAAATTCAGCACATGTTACTAGACCCCTAGCGTAGAAACTATGCGTCTGTTATATTATCAACTAGCTGCGCCCCGCGGTTTCACCCGCATAAGTTGCGATCCCGTGGGAATATCGGGATAAAAAGTAGTCTATATGTTAATAAAGGGTGTCAGCTACCTCCATACCAAATTTTATCAAAATTGGTCTAGCCGTTTGAGCGTGAAGAAGTAACAAACATATAAACACACACACACACTCGCAAACTTTCGCCTTTATAATATTAGTGTGTTAAAAAATCAGCTGTTTCGTAGAAAAGTGACGATTGATGAGTGCGATTTTATTTCAATAACCGAAGAAAAATTTAAATGCAGGGGCTTCAGAATCATACATGGTAACAAATTGTGCGTCGATGTCCTACCACCCTGTTCAGTGTCAACTTAAATTAAAACTGATTTCCTAAATTATTATCCTCATCCTCACAGTATAAAACAAAGTCACCAAAATGTCTGTACGCGCATAACTTCCGAATGACTGCACCAAATTGGATATTTTTTTTGTGGTGTTCGCTATTGCCATGACAAGGTTTGTATGAAAGAAAATTTCGGAATTTCGAAAAAAAAATTGCACCCGTGCGAAGATGGGGCGGGCTGCTAGGTAGATAATTAATAAACATATTTGTAGAAAATACACCGCCTTTGTATTAACAATTTTGTTTAATTGTGATTTTTGTATGGATCATAAAATATGGTCTGCAATAAAGTTTTTTTTTAATAAATATCTATATGATCTCTTTTTTTAATTTCTATTATATAGCTATAATAATGTAATACTTAATATAATTTGTTCTTTTCACAGATTACGTGGCCTATTTTATCTGGTCACTAACTGGCAGTCTCCGTATGGCTTAAATGAAGCAGGAATAAAACCCTCATAAAAGTAATTGTCACCAATCACAACTGTAGCTACCTAATTACCTGTGTTTATATACCTACATACTGTCCCTATGACTGGGTATTGCATATTTGAGGTGTGAATGATACATACTATGAGCAATAAAAATAATAAATGATGGCTTCAGTTGATACAGATACTTAATAAAATGAAATGTTTAGAAATCTTTTGTTTTAATAAACCGCAAGCATTTTGCTGTATTATTCCTTAAACAGCTTAGGAACCCTTCCTTCAAGTACCTACCGTTGAAATCAGACCAGACCAGACCCGTTGAGTCAGGCCTGATCCTGCCTACTTGGACAAAAACTCCCAGTAAATTGAAACTTCACTAAGATTAAAACTATCTAATTGTCACATACCTAGATGAATAGACCAGTTGCACCCTAATTGCCACAATGCCACAATGCCAGTGGGGCAATTGCGTAACAAATTATCAATCCGAATCGGTTTCATTTCATATCCACGTCACTTCCACGTCCACTTTGGCAGAATCATAAAATTATAACAAACTGTTAAGTTAATCGTATCAAATCCCATTGGTGAAGCATTTTTCAGTTATTATATTTTTTTTTGTCTGTGCTAAAATACCAATCAATCTAATCCAAACCCAATCCCAATCTCTTTGATTGCCTACCTACGTACTCAGCGAAAAAAGAAAAACACGAACTGTCTTCGCCGTATTATAATTCATAATGTTATCCTTTTATGATTCTCCAAAGTGGCCTTTTTAGGCCCCCAGGTCATCTCGCCACCTTTTTCTATTTATTTATCTAATTAAGCATTGTCTAATAGATTTCAGTTGGAGTGCCAACTAAAACAAATAAATGTTACAGCTGCTTCAAGGTCTTAACTCTAACTTCCGCGACTGTTAATTTCGAAGCGATTGTATTATCAGTTCCACGATCAGTTCTAACGTAATAGTAGACCGCCACGCGCGCGCATCCTTGCACAAACGCGTGCGGGGACGCAGATAGTCGCGGGAAAAGTTATTAAAAAAAATACGCATATCTATATAAAAATAAACAGTGTGCCTGGCATAAAATAACACGGAATATAATAAATAAATGTGTGTGTTCTGAAGTAAAGAAAATTAAAAAAAATGTGTAGTGTTAAGAATTTGTTGTTTTTAACGGTAGTTTTTCCTATAGTGTTGATAGGTTTGTACTACCTATGGTTTATACATTTGAAAACGTATGAGACTTGCTTATATTTATTATAAGATTATGAAAAGAAAACTTAGTGTTTTTATTTTTACTTATTTCTGTTTTTACATACTGAATATTTTAACAAGCAAATAAATAATACAAAACGAGGTAGTGATCCTTTCTATTTTATTTTTTTATTATGGCAAGCGAAGCCGAGGCCGACCATTCCGCCATAAAGTCAATTGGAAAAGCAAGAGTGCATTTATATAAATTAAAAAATAAATAAATAGAACGATTTATTTATGAAAGTTTACTTTTGTTGTTTTATTTTTCTTTCAATTTTTTTCTTAAAAAAAAATATATAAATTCCAGGTTTGCTCGACTCATCACAAGCGGCATTTTTACGATGCTACAACGGGTACGTAAACTATTTAGTACAATTTCGTCATAGTCATAAATTAACAAAAAAAAAACATTAATTCATTCGAAGAGTGTATCTTTTTAAATAGAACCAATTTAAGGTTCTTCACATGCAATTTTTTTTATTTACTCCAACAAGCATTATTGGCCCATATACTTTCTTATATATTGTAGGTGCATTCACAAACATATATCTCACTTACATCCATGTACAGTCACGAGCATAACCAAAAAAATACCTTACACTTTCTTAGGTATACGCAAATTTTAAAAACAATTTTCTCCTAAAGTATTGATACATATTTTATGGCTTTACAAATATAGTATTATCAAAACCATTCATATATGTATACCTATATTATGCAATAGGTCTTTCCTCAAAGTTGCAAATTTTATTTCACTAAAAAAACGCTTTTGAATTTTGCGTAACTAAAAGGTATTTAATTTATGCTCGTGACTTTACCTACCTAATATCTGAGCGCAAATCCCTGTGCTCAACTCCTGATGATCAAGCCCAGCTGGTCCGTGAAAACTTATGTGAAGTAAGCTTGAAGTGAGCTGGCTGTTATATCACCTGATGCTAGAAATTCACACTATTGATAGCTCACTCACGCACCCACATTTTCACGGTGATTTGTTAACAGAACAGACCAGCAGACCACTAGACCAGCAAGGCAATCCCAGTTCTCAGGTGCTTCCCTCTCCTTTCAAGGATTTTGTCATATATGATATATCTACTAGTGTGGTACTGGCCTGTTGGTCTAGTGGTCAGTGACTATGACTGCTATGCCGGAGGTCGTGGGTTCGATTCCCACCCAGGACAAATGTTTGTGTGATGAGCATGATCATTTGTTCTGTGTCTGGGTGTAATTTATCTATATATGTATGTATTTAGAAATATATAAGTATGTTTATCAGTTGTCTAGTACTCATAACACAAGCTCTGCTTAGCTTGAGACTAGACGGCGTTGTGTGATAGTTGTGGAATATTATTATTATTATATTTTAAGATATCTCGGGACCATGGGGTCCCGGCCCTTTGGAAGGCGTACGAGGGGCCGAAGCCAACTCGCAGAGGCCCGTTAGAGATTTTCAATGAAATGAGGCACCAACCGACGATTATCCCTGTTCGCACTATACAAGTGCACCCAAGGACAACCCCCGGTTGGTGTAGGACTATTGCAAAATAAGGAAACAAAAATATTGGATTATGGGTTTTGGTGGCTAAAGTGAACTGGTTATCTAAGACTATGGAAAAAATATAGCCCCTGCCTGACCGATGTTCTATAAATTACACAGATTAAATGGCAGGGGGTGACTTGCACACTCAATAATGGGCCCCCGAAAACGGTCGCTAGCACATAGTGTCGTAGCGGCAAGGGGGCAACA
The DNA here is from genome assembly GCA_948474745.1 of Oligia latruncula. Taxonomy (NCBI): domain Eukaryota; kingdom Metazoa; phylum Arthropoda; class Insecta; order Lepidoptera; family Noctuidae; genus Oligia; species Oligia latruncula. Next base: position 4,497,962 of record OX419691.1, on the reverse strand, counting down.
TGTCCTGAGGTGCTTATGAGGAGTGGAGAGGTATTCCACGGCTATCAGGACAATCCCGGAAGTACGGTCAAGATCCCTACCAGCATCTTACTGGATTACTTCCTTCCTCCGAGCACGTTTGCTCTTGCGAATCTCCACTCAAGCCAGCCAATAAAGGCAAGAATGAGGTGGGAGCTCTGTTCCTCGTCATTGTTCACTCCAGCCGGCCAATAAAGGCAAGCCAGAGGTGAGGAACAAGACTTCTCCCTGGAGATAGGGTCCGTGGGGTCGCTACTGCCCAACAGCTCGCCACATGCTGCCCTGCGGATTTCTGTATCTCTCTTGGTCTGGCTCCTAACTCTAGACCTGTTCCGACAAAGTAAACCCTTCCGGCACAGGCCTAGAGTTCGGAGCGCGCAAGCCCCACCACGACGTCAACGTAGAGATACGGCGGTGGGGTTATTATTATTATTATTATTATTATTAATCTTACAAACAATCGGCAAGAGTAATGTGGGACGCCCCCCAGCTAGATGCACCGACAAACTAAAGAAGGTGGCTGCTGCAATAGGCGGAGTTGAGTTGAATCTTACAAAAACCTTCATTAATTTGTATCTTACTAACTTTTGTCCGCGGCTTCGCTCGCGTGCCTGTAGAAAATTGTACTGGAAAATATAGCTTGATATGTCACTTTGTAAATATAATTAATGTGACCACTAGCCCAATGGAGCGTCCTTATAATTATCTAGACATAAATAGGTAGGTACCTAAGTGTTAGGTAACAAGAGTGCGAAACTAAACAAACAGGAGTAATTACGCAAATAATCGAAAGTTATAAAAAGTGGAATATTACCTAGTCAGGACCAGTTCTGCATTACGTAGAAAAATAGTTTTCATCCGCAAAACAACATTTATTTTTAGTAGCCTTCCTTATACAGGTTTATTGGAAAAACACCAGCAACCTTTTAAAAGGTCATTGTAATAAGAAATCGCGAAAAAAAATCAGCTGTTCCAGGGAACAGCTGATTTCTTTTTTCGCGATTTCAGGTTTGGTCCCATAGTAAAAGTTGTTCATGATGATGTGTACAATGACCTCTTAAGAGATTGTTAATGTTTTACCAATAACCCTGTACCTATATCTGTAAGTATAAATAGGTTATTAACCTTTCGTAGGTACATCGATTCGGACTTGACTTAGATCACTTACATAATGGAATCGTTTTTAGTTGATTCGGAATTCGACTAATTGATTCGGACTTTGACTTAGATCACTTACATAATGGAATCGATTTTTAGTTGATTCGGACTTTGACTTAGATCACTTACATAATGGAATCGATTTTTAATTGATTAGGAGTTCGAATAGTTGTTTTGGAGTTTGACTTAGATCACTTACATAATGGAATCGATTTTTGGACGTCACAACAACATTTAACAAAATTATGTTACTTATGTAGAGTATTTGGGACAATGAGTTGTGCCTGCTTAATATTTATGTTTATTCATCAGAAATTCGGCCATACAAGATAACAATAGCCGTGATAGGAAATCCAAACTCTTGGATCAGAATTAAAGACAATAGTAACGTCGTAACGACGCAATACCTGTGTAATGTAAGGAGGTGCAATACAGAATGACAATCAACTTCGAAACTACGTTTGGTGACAAGCATGACCAATTGATTTTAAGTAAGACCATACAGTCAACCTCATAAAGTCTTCAGCACTTCTGACAAGAATAAATTAACTGTCATATAGTCAAACGTTTTAAGACATGCAAGTGACATTGCACCTTGGGGCAATGGAACAATTACGAGATCAACTATAACTTCTACTTTTAAAAAAACTGAAAATAAACATCTGTCCTAAACAGTTTAGATGGTTCTACACCGCTGGATGTTTATTTCAAATATCCTATGTGATAATGCGGGTTATAAACTATCTGTGTGTTAAATTTCATCCAAATCTGTCGAGTAGTTTTTGCGTGAAGAAGTAACAAACATACAAACACACTCACAAACTTTCGACTTTATAATATTAGTGCGATACGAGTTGATCACGAAAATACAACGCAATGGTAAAATTACATCTCAATAAAAAAAAATAAAAAAAAACCTAAATAATAGATAATAATACCTTCAAAATCCAGTAACTGGGTTGTGGAGGTCAGACAGGCCAGATAGGCAGTCGCTCTATTTAAATAATGCTCTTGGTATGTGAAAATGGTCACCCATCCATGGACCATCCGCGACAAACGATCGTCCCATACATGCCTAAATTAAGTAGGTAATTTGAAATCCTAATCGAATTTTGACCTATATACACCTTTATCGTATTCAGGAAATATTAGGCATATACCTTGAGCCAGCAAAAATCTAATCTTGTTAGCAATAGATGAACCCAAGTTCAAGCAGCGACCTCGTTGGGTGTTGGTGTCGACAAACGCACCGGTACAGTGCGCGTGCGGCTTTGGTAACGACACGGATGAGTAGCGATTGGCTGACTCACACAGTATACTACGATCTTTGTAATATCATCAACTTGATCGATTTTTATTTAAAATTCTAGTGATTCTAGCAGCCCGCCCCAGATGGTGCGCATCTGCAATTTTTTTTTCGAATTTCCGAAATTTTCTTTCATACAAAATTTCTTTCATAAAAAAACTGTGCTAAATAGACGTACCTAATTAGAGAATGACCAACTGGGCAGTCTACCTTGGCTATCTTCAAAAACAAAGTTTATTCGTCGGATAGACAAAGCGCTGCCGTCATATGGGTGAAAAATGTATTCACTGTCGTAACTTTTCTGTTATGCAATAGTGCTTGCAGTAATGAAGCCTCATATTTTGACTAAGGTGTAGAGTTTGTGAAGTTAGGGCTTGTAGAGTTAGAAGCTTGGCTCTACATGAGATCTGATAACTTTTTGACAGTGCGAGCCATATGATCTTGTCTTCGCTAAATTTTACATAAACATGTTTTGGTGGGATATTATTTACTTATTTAACCCTTAAAATCAAAAAAATATTTTAATGTGAAAAAATGATTTTGGACAAGCAGTTTTTTTTTATTAAATGATAGCTCTCTTATTACTTTTGGAATATATTTTAATGGACATAAGGTAGCTGTTTCTATGTATAGTGGAGAGTGCTATTACAAAGTTGTTTTTAACTGGATTCTATGAATTGTATTAATTTTACATTTCATAAGGTTTACTCGGACGCGCGGGCTCGCGAGAGATGGAAGGAGGTGAGGGAGGCCTTTGCCCAGGAGTGGGACAGCGCAGGCTAATAAAAAAAAAAGGTTTACTATAATTAAAAGATTATTTTATTTTCTGAAGAATTTGTTTCTAAAATAAATTAATGTTCAATCGAAAGCGATCCTTCGCGGCCAGCTACTTTCAATACCTACCAAGATAAAGTTTAGGTAATAATTGTATTTATAATTTCCTCTATTCTATATAATTGTATAAACCTAACACGCCGTGTGCCCGATGAGATTTCCTACCGGCAAAAATGACGATTTTTCATACAAAAACATTCATGCCCTTTTTAACACCATTAGGAAATGAACTTTAAAAAATTCTTCCTCAGTACCTACTCACTTTCGTTCTTTTAGCAACTCTTATGCAAAATTGCAGACTTCTAGAGCCAGCTGTTTAGGCTGTGTGTTGTCTGTCAGTAAATTAAATACTTTCTTAAAGTAGATGAATAGGAAATAGGGTTAAAGGCCCCACCCCCTACCCCTCGTCAGCAAAAGTAAGCAAAGCTCTTACCGCCCCCTCCCATACTTACGTAAACATTGGTACAACCATTTTTCAATGTGTTCTGGTTTGTTTATTGATTCATGAGCAGCGTTTCGTTTTCAAGCATAGACAAGTAGGGTGTTGCCATGTCTTCAAACCAAAATCAAGACTAAATTATGTAGAAAATCCGAAAAAATTAAAAATTAATACTGCTGACGTAATCACCATCCAGACCCCCCCATCCTCCATGTCATCAAAAATAAGCAAAGCAAAGACCCTTGTGTTTACGTAATACTTGAATGGCCCCTAATCCGAATTCTAGCAAAATGTAAGTGTACCTATAACCTCGGCCATCATCATCACCATGATAGCCTTATTCCAGCCATTGCTGTAGGTCGTTCACCTACCTGGCAACCATGTAGTTAGGGCTCTGCTCCACCTTCCATGACCACGTCTAGCCAAGTGTCCTGCCCACCTCCATTTCAGAGCCGCTATACCCATAAAACTACGTCTTCAACCTTAGTCCTGCGTCGGTCCTCTGACCTCGGCCTATCTCCGGGAAATACGGTGATGTAAATCAGAAAGGTTTATGAATAAGACCATATATCCTGGTAATAAATGTGGTTTGTGTGAGCCCAATCCACGTCTATTGAAACACTTTGCCATTGCTTTACAATTTTAATTGCGGACCGGAAATCTGTTATACCAGGTGTTTCATCAGTTTCGTAGACCTATTATAGTAGGTACCTAGTTTACCTAGTACTTCAAACTCTTTGTTACGAAACAAATTAGTATTACACTGCCGTCGACATTGATAACCTAGTGCCTGCAGCGTAGACATATTAAGTATCTAATCTTTTAACCTTCTAAAAACTGACCTATGCATTTTAATTTTAGATTGAGTCGGTGCAACTAAGTCGTCATTTATTTTTGTTGCTTAGTAAGTCGTCATTTATTTTCGTTGCTTATATGTATATTAAGAATGTATTTATTTATGTATCTATTATACAGCATTATACATGTATATATCTATGTATCTACCGTAACGAAGCGACCCGTAACGAAGGTCAAAGATCTACGAAACGAAGGATAGCCAGGATCCCAGAGGGACGGAAAAGTCCCGTTACGTAAAGACGGTGACCCATCGACGGAACGACCTCATCAAGCGTAGCCACGAGCCCCTTACTGTATCCATTATTTTTATAAAATTAATATTATTGTCGTATTATGTAGGTAGAACTGTAGGGGAAGAGCAGTACAAATCCTACAAGTATTTTTTTTGTGGGTACTATCAACATCTGATCTGGCAGAAAAAAATGTTGAAGTCATAATTTTTTCAGGCAATAGGTATAGCATGTTAACTGTCCTGAATACAAGGTGTAGTTGAAATAACAGACAACCTCAGAAGGAGTCAACCATGAAAAAATAACCCTTTAGATGGAAAACAGAGCTTTTCTAGGTTTTTCGTAAGTGTGCATACGAAATTCGCCAACAAGAACTTCTTACGTGACATTATTTCTTACATTGAATTTCAATGTCAGAGGTAACTAACAAAACCTCCAAATAATCTAGATGAGGAGAATGTTTTTTTCCTATTTGGTTGAGGTCTAACCCATGGCCGATGCCAATACCTATAGGCATTTCGTGTGAAGAATCTATTAATAAAAACTTGATTTGATTGTCTCGTTGGTCTAGAGGTCACAAGCGCTACTACTGAACTACTACTATATATATTATAAGGTCTTAAGTTCGATCTCCAGGTTAGGTACTTAATATTCATGAGTTTTCTGACAGGAATTTCTCGGTAACCTCGTAACCTTCAGGTGTCTTCATTTGTTTCCGCTTGATGGCAATAAGGTGTAGGTACTAAAGTACCAATACCAATAGCTGGAGGGGCTTGTGGCTAAGTAATAACAGCCGCACGTTCCGATCTTGCGCTTGCCGCAGTTGGTTCGTGTATGGATGACCATCTTTACATACCAAGACCACTCCGTGCCTCGGAGAGCATGTTACGCCGTTGGTTCCGGCTGTCATTCGAGAAACTTTGACAGTCGTTACGGGTGGTCACAATCCCGAAAGTCTAACAACCAGTATTACCAAGGGGTATCGTATTACCCAGTGATTGTGTTGTGGAGGTCAGACAGGCAGTCGCTCCATGTAAAATAATGGTATTCAGCTGTACCTATTCGATGACGTTTGCCCAACTATTTTGCAAATAAGAAAGAAATAAAATATATGTATATTTTTTGCAACAGGGACTGAAAAATTTGAAGTGGGGTTACTAGGGCCATCTATTTTTTTAGACCGCATAGTTTTCGACTTTTGATGAAATATGTAAAAAAAATACCGTTTCCCCCCCCCCCTTATCTTCGAAGTTTGCAAAGAGAAAAATCTGAATTTATTCTATGTGATATAAGTTTATGTAAAGATTACAGGAAAAATAAAACGAAGTCTCTAAATAGCACTCATTTTCAGAAATCATCAACAAAAGTTACCTTAGTTCCACTATCGGTCAAGAGATGGCGCTGACATAAAATTGCAATATTCTACACCGCAGTGCACAGTGTTAAAATTCTCTGATGAATATTAGGCCTCGCCAATGAAAATTTAAAAACATGATGGTACGGAACCCTCGGTGCGCGAGTCCGACTCGCTCTTGCCCGGTTTTATAAAGTGCGTTTGTATTTCCTTCCTACGATAAACAATTAGGAGTACCAGCGAAGTAAATGAAGAAACACGCTAACAGTAGGAATGGCTTTAATTTTGACAGTTCAACAACATTCATTGCGTTATTTACGTTGTTGAGCAGACACACTTTTCGTACATAAGGAGCAATGGATTAGCAATATGCTTCAAAATGATTCAAATTGAGAGTAGGTAGTAGTGTATTACGCAATTAGGGTGCTGTTCTATGCTTCTTCCATAGGATATCTTTATGTTAAAACACGCTGACGAACTCACGGGAAGAAGCTAGTCTAGTATTATAACAAAGTCTATTATTTCCAGATCCCTGAACAACTACCTAGTGACACCATTGAACAAGCCACTCGCCCTAGCCCCATGCATCAACACAGACCATCCTACCGTGTTTTATACTTTCGGCTTCCGAGGGAAGACTGCAGGGCCAGCAACCACGGCTGTCCTGACTGCTTACTTAGCGCAGAGGAAGAGGAATGTCATACTCTTGGACTGGCAGCAGGAGGCGGATCCTGGGATGCTTGGCACATCGTTGGGATACGCGCTGTCGGCTGTACCTAATGCTAAGAAGGTAAGTGTTTCTAGACTAAGGGCGGGTTGTTCACGTCCTCTTGACACACGGGTATACGGCAAAAATGGCACTAAATATCGTCAAACCAAAAAAAAAGCGTTTCAAATTACAATTACAAAATTATGGCCTTGACGTACGTCAAATAATAACGATCAAGTAATAGGAGTTATTCCTTGACGTACGTCAACCGACCAACCGTCCAACAGCAGCAGGCAGGCAGGAAGGCGCAGTGGTTAGGCGATTGACTGCTGCGCTGCGTGTCGCGGGTTCGATTCCCGCACAGAACAAATATTTGTATGACCTACAAGTAGTTGTTCCGGGTCTGGCTGTTTGTGTATGTGACTTCAAATGTTTGTAAACGCACCCACAACACAATACAGGAGAAATTCCTAGTGTGGGCAACGTTTTTTTTAAAAAAAGAAAAGAAAGAAAGAACCACCGTTTGAAACAACCGGTCCGGCCCTTATTCGTGAGCCGTAATGTAAAGAGAAAAGTTGAAAAACGTTCAATCCAATTAGTAAAGCAAATTCTCTGTAAAAACATTTGTACCTACTTACATGTAAACAAATCCTAACATCATAAGCAGGTACTTTATAGGGTCAAACAAATTAAATTAGTATGTAAACATGATAAAAAATATTTTTTTAAATTGGATCATTGACCGCCCTGAAATATCAGTTTTATTTTTTGTATAGACGTCACTAACGTTATGGGTTTAAATATCTCAAAACGACAAAACAAAAGAAAACCGATTTTCTCAATTCAAACTTCAAGTAACAACACACGGGGGCTTAAAAAGGCCACTTTGGAAAATCATAAAAGGATAACATTATGAATCGTAATATGGCGAAGACAGTCCATGTTTTTCTTTTTTTTCGCTGCACTACGTAGATATAATACCAATCAATCCGATCCAAATCCAATCCCAATCTCTTTGATTATACCTACGTACGACGACTACGGCGTAGTGCAGCGAAAAAAAGAAAACATGCACTGTCTTCGCCATATTACGATTCATAATGTTATCCTTTTATGATTCTGCCAAAGTGGCCTTTTTAGGCCCCCAGAGCTCGTTGGCCCCAAAGAAAAACATTAAATCTATTTTATTTTTATTTTAGTCTTCTGATATTTATTTAGATACCATCATATCCGCAGAGTTTCGCTAATACTTCTGCTGTGACTTCTGAGTTTGTTTCGGCCTTTCTTCTCAGAATAGTCAGTTAGGAAACGCCGACCTCATCTAGTTTAAAAAAAAATATGATTGACGTGTAAAAGTGTTTGTACAAACCTACTTACAGAAATAAAAATCATTTAATCATTTAATAAAATTTAACGCTGTATAAATCTGTACGTACGTAAATTTCATTCTAAGCCTATTTGCCAGACTGCTAATTATGGTATTCTTAAACTTCTTCTGGATACAGCATTTTTATCTCACGAAACGGCACGCGCTTTACTTGTGGTAACTAAGTGTACAAACACGATGTGAATGTGTGCGTCAAGACGAGTAGCGTCAGCACATGACACACACAAGCACACAGATAGACACTTCCGAGTTCGCCATTGTCTCGGAAGTACCTAATAATAATATATCGCGATAGCTCCTGCGCTTTTTAACCCCCGACGCAAAAACGACGGGGTGTTATAAGTTTGACGTGTCTGTGTGTGTGTGTGTGTGTGTGTGTGTGTGTGTGTGTGTGTGTGTGTCTGTCTGTGGCATCGTAGCTCCCGAACGGATGAACCAATTTTGAATTAGTTTTTTTTGTTTGAAAGGTGTATTAGTCGGGAGTGTTCTTAGCTATGTTTGATGAAAATCGGTCCAAGATGGCCGCCGCTACAAAATGGCGGATAACATATTTTTTCACAATTCCCTCAATATGGGTATCAAATGAAAGGGCTTCAATAGTAGAATACTGTACACTATAACAAATTTGAAATCCAAGATGGCCGCCACAACAAAGGGGCGAATTACATTTTTTTTTCTCAACTCCGTCAATATGGATATCAAATGAAAGGGCTTGACTAGTAGAATAATGTACACTATATTGAAAGGGAATGAGGAATATTAAATACCTAACGAAATGAAAACTAAAAACTTGAAAAATATAATAAAACAAAAAATCTGTTTAGTCCTAAAAATTATTCTTCAACTATAAATTAATCAATATTTTTTGACGTATAAAAAACCTGATTAAACACCAAATTACCAGAATCTTATAAAACGGAAGAAAATAAAAGAAATGAAATACAAAAAATTAAGGAGTCCCTACAAAAAGCATGAAATAAAAAATTAAATTAAAAATTTAAAAAACCCCCGACAAAAATAAAATTAAGGAATCCCTACAAAAAGCATGAAATAAAAAATAAATTTAAAAAAATCTTATGGAAGTCGGGGGACCTCAGAATAGAAGGTTTTCCACAGAACGGTCCCCCGACTTCCATAAGATTTTTTTAAATTTATTTTTTATTTCATGCTTTTTGTAGGGATTCCTTAATTTTATTTTTGTCGGGGGTTTTTTAAATTTTTAATTTAATTTTTTTTTTTCTAAAAAGAAAAAACACCCTGCTCTGGGTGGAGCAGAAGGGAGTGTCAGACTCTTACTGACTAAAACCCACCCGGGTTCCTTCCTTAGCAGCCCGTTCCGGGGCAGCGGTAACCCATTCGGACAATCCCGCTGACCCGGCAGGTTCCCAGGGCCGTCTTTACCCGAGGGTGCAAAGGGTGCGTGGCACCCGGGCGCAGGGTCTTAGGAGGCGCCAGGGTGGCCAGGGAAATTCAAAATTACTATTTCATGAAATATCAATCAATAGGGTTATATGAACTAAGAGGGTTGTATAACTTGTATACAACCCTCTAAGTCAATTGCAAGACAAAATAATATTTTGTCTTGCAATTGACTTAGAGAGACAACCTGACACTGACCTGCAAATTGCAAAAACGTAAGAAATAATACGTAAAATTAAATTTTGCGGGCTACCTTGGTGCTTCTCCCTCCTCCTTATTCAAGTTTTTTTTATGCTAAAAACCAAACAGCCTACGCCCGCCCCCCAGACTGTTTTTCGCACCCCGGCGCCCAATATGGTTAAGACGGCCCTGCCCTTTACACACACATTCACTGCGTGTTTTTGCACTTGGTAAACACAAGCAGAGCGTGTGTCGCTTCGTGACATAAATGATTCAACGAGAGCTTCCGTGTCAATCCGTGTACATTTCCGAAGCGCTGCAAAAGATACCATAATATGATATTTATCACAATGTAGATTCATTCAATGCAATGTGTATGAATTTAAATGTATCACTTTTGTTTGTAGGCCAAGTGTCACTCAAGTATGCCAAATTAACCAATTATTTTTTAAACTTGAATGGCTTTATGTTTGCTAAGACAATTAGGAAACATTTAAATGTAAATGAGTTTCCTTTTCACTTGATAGTTGACATATCTTTTAGAGGTTCTTGAACTTACGCTTGAACAATGGAATTCAATGGATTATAGTGACGTTGTTTGCACTCCGTAGTATTCAATACATACACCTTTGTTCACTTTCTTTGTATGTAAAATAAGTTACGCAACCGCTGCAGCACACATTGTCCCCAAAATAAAATTTATGTGTGAATGGCCACGACTTTCCAACTTTTGAATCAAATATTATTTTAAACACAACAAATCCAGAATTTCAATGCTTTCTGACAACAATTACTTACTAATCTGCTAAAAAAACACGTTTTAAAGGTACCAACCACACCAAAAAAGGCACTGCGGTAGCTAGGTAACTACCACATATTGTTTAAACCTATATCTTTCTCAATCTAGGTTGGAAGAGATTTTGGCCATGCGCTGATGGACTTGACTAAAATAGGAGTGAGGATGGAGGACATCCACCTGGTGGGCCATTCTCTGGGTGCCCACCTCTTGGGATACGCTGGCAAGAGGGCCAGGGAACGCGGTTATGTAGTGGCAAGGTGGGTAAAAAAGTTCAGCTGGTAGAAATTTTTATTTATTTTGTATTATTTTGAATGGGCTCGCTCTTGACCTGGATCACGCCTGATGGAAAGCTATGGATGAGGACTATGATTAAACGAGTGTGCCCAGAAGATGCCTAAGGAACTGGAACTCCCACGCATAGACGCAACACAGCAGGCTGCTTGACTCCGGCGGGAGGGTGGTCCAAACCAGACGGGCGTTAGCCCTACCACCACAAGGGAAGAATTGACCTGTCAAACGGTTGGGTACGACTGTCCAGGATGCGCCGAGCGCTCGGTTCAGTTGAGTAACTGGCGGAACAAACTGCGCTACACGAGGAGGCTTCTTCATGCATCCCAAAAATTATTGGTTTGACCATGCAAACGTAGCCCTATTTATTATGTTTTGTTCCCGTCACGATAGGCCTACAAGTAAAACAAAGCCGAGTACCCACATATAGTACAAAACTAGTGGTTTCTTCTTTTTCGTGTCGCTGCTGCGCTGGCATGACAGTTATTTAAACTTCGCCACTTCCAAGGCGTTATCGGTGGCAGCGCAGAGGTCACTTTGGCAGGTTTGGCTCCAAGTTTTAGAGCACAAAGGGCAGGATAGGAGGTGGAGCATAGTTTGTGACACAGCTCCAAATCCACAACTTGCTGCCGTTCCGTCGAGGTAGCCCCACTTTACAAGATTAGACTTACATCTTCCCACTTGGGTTCGAAGCCGTTTCAGTGACTTCTAAGTAGACCACGGAAGGGCACACCCTGTAGGTAATACCTAGGTACTTAATAAGAATTAAGACACTCTCAAAATAGATTATACAAATTACAATTGATAATTTCATTGGCTGATTGCTTATATCGTCACGACAGTATGCAATAGATGTAGGTATTGACCTCTATTATATCAATAAGGACATCATTAGGCAATATTGATTGTCATCTATCCTCTAACTCGCAGACTATTCATATAATTAAATGATGGAAAGTTCATTGTTCGCGTTACATTTTAATGAAGAAAAATTAGCAACCCTGAACAGGGGGCCTAAAAAGGCCACTTTTGCAGAATCATAAAAGGATAACATAATGGACAGTTAACTGTTAAGTTAATCGTATCAAATCCCATTGGTGAAGCATGTTTTAGTTTTTTTTTTTGTCTGTGCTAAAATATCAATCAATCCAATCCAAATCCAATCCCAATCTATTTGATTGTTCCTACGCTACGTAGTGCAGCGAAAAAAAGAAAAACACAGACTGTCTTCACCATATTATAATTCATATTGTTATCCTTTTATGGTTCTCCAAAGTGGCCTTTTTAGGCCCCAGGTCTTGTTGTCTCGTACTGCGACACCGACAACTCTTGTAATGCAAAAAACCGTTATTTTTAGGGTTCCGTACCCAAAGGGTAAAAACGGAACCCTATTACTAAGACTTCGTTGTCCGTCCGTCCGTCCGTCCGTCTGTCTGTCACCAGGCTGTATCTCAAGAACCGCGGTAGCTAGACAGTTGAAATTTTCACAGATGATGTATTTCTGTTGCCGCTATAACAACAAATACTAAAAACAAAATAAAATAAATATTTAAGGGGGGCTCCCATACAAAAAAACGTGTTTTTTTCGGCGTTTTTGCCGTCTGTCTGTCGCCAGGCTGTATCTCAAGAACCGCGGTAGCTAGACAGTTGAAATTTTCACAGATGATGTATTTCTGTTGCCGCTATAACAACAAATACTAAAAACAAAATAAAATAAATATTTAAGGGGGGCTCCCATACAACAAACGTGTTTTTTTCGGCGTTTTTGCCTTGTGGTACGGAACCCTTCGTGTGCGAGTCCGACTCGCACTTGGCCAGTTTTTTTTTTTTAAGGAACTCTAAAAAAAATTTATAACAAATATCTTTAAAGTCAAGAAAACTTTAAAACACTCCATACATTCTTCGTTTTTTATCATTCCAGGATCACCGGTCTAGATCCCGCCCGTGCCCTCTTTGATGGCGCATTCTCGTTACACAGCGGTCTCGACCGCACATGCGCCAAGTTCGTGGACATCATCCACACCGACCCTGGCGGCTATGGCTCCAACGCATCTACCGGCACTGTGGACATCTGGCCAAACTACACTGGGGGCCCAGGCACCCAGGCGGGCTGCCCCGTCGGGAAGTTTGAACAGTTTAGTCCGGAAGGTACGATTTTATTATGAATATGAAAGACTGGAAAATTCACGTTACCTTCTGTGGAAAGCTGAAGTAGCAACAGTCAATTAGGTATATCACTTGACCACAAGTTTATCAGTTTTTCGTGTTTTGCAGAAATGTCTAGTTTATTTTCCCTTCGGAAAGGAAATAAAAGAATCTGAAATAGAAAATTTTCCTAACAGTTTAGTCACCACACACATGAAATGACAATTAATCGCAATTGCTTTGACATTTTGACAGTTCAGCCACGTTCATTGCGTTATTTACGTTTTTGAGTAGACGATTTATTCAAATTTAAGAAGCATTGGATAACCTTTAAAATCCTACAACAAACTATAGGTAGGGTAGGTACATATTTGACGGCACGGTTGACGCAGTGGTTAAGCGATTGACTGCTGCGCTGCGTATCGCGGGGTCGATTCCCGCACGGAACAAATATTTGTATGACTGACCAACAAGTAGTGGTTCTGGGTCTGGCTGTTTGTGTATGTGAGTTTAAATGTTTTTAAACGCACCTACAATACAGGAGTTTCTAGTGTGGGGCAACGTTTTTTGTAAAAAAAAAAAATTGCCCTTTTGGGCTAGTCCCGCAATTTTATCGTAAAACTGTGCAAGGTTTAACGAAATATGTTGTGTAATTGTTTAGTTAACTTATTAGTACAGATAGATGGATAATTTACTTGGCACACATATTATACCTAGGTATTGTTTAGGTAGATACATTATCTTAATTGCGTTTCGAATGACAAATAGACAACGTTGTTATCTAGCTATTAATTCGGACAGACCACGAAAAGTGCCATGTCTTAATTATCTATACGATGTCGATAATCAGTTTTTTAAAGGACCATGGCACATTTCTATTTACTTAGGCAATACAATAATGTTATCTACTACACACACGGTGTTACTTATAACGCAAGGTTAGTCATAAAAAAAGTAGGCCATCTTTTACCTGTGCCTTTCTGTTCAGGGTTAATAGAGTAAAAATGTCGCCATAGATTCGATTACCTACTTAATTAAAAATGTTTGTAAACGACTATTTTCTAGGCAGACAGAGATATGATGTAAAGAACACACCCTATATAACGACTAATTAAATAATAGGTAATACGGGCTAGTGTCCGCAACTCCACGTCAATGCATAGAGTGCATCGGGGATGTTCGCGTTGTTTCGCATTGATGGCTTCCAGGCATTCGCAAATGGACGGTATCCCTGTTCTGCAGAATGCGTGGCAGCCGCGACGTAATCGTGAACTGTGGCTGACAGGGTGTCATCTCCGCAGTGTGGAAGTCCCTTACTAAATCAGTCATTTAATTATAATTTTAATTTACATTAAAATTTTGTTGTTGATTTTAATTTTGATTCTTATTTTTCATTTTAATTTTAATCTTCATTTTAGTGTTTATTTTCGTTTATGTAATATTGTTTTTTTTATAATGTATACCTATTGATCCTTGACACACAGCCTATGTTGTCGCACTGCAGGGCAAAGGCCTCCCCCTTTCCTCTTTTATATTGGGAAGGGGTTTAGACAATTAATGCACCACGCTTGTCTAATGCGGGTTGGTACCCACCAACCCGCGAAAGACCCAGTTAGGTGGTCTACTGCGCACCCGCGCAATAGACCACCTAACTGGGTCTTTGGGCGCCGCCGTTGACGAACGCGACGTTCGACCGCCGCCGCCCTGAGTCGCCATCCTGCACTGATGTCGACTGTTCCATCTAGGCCTCTAAGAAATACGTTTCCGAGCTAATAAAATGGAATAAGGTTCACACCCCTATAGCCCCAAATTGGCAACGCGTCCTTGATCGAAATATTTGTAGTACCGACTTGAGGGTCATACATATTCAATACAATTCAGCATCTAATTACTCACTGACCTAATACCATTCTAATTAGCGCCTAATGGAAGCATGTTAGAAAAACTGGAATTTCAATAGCTGCAGGTTATCTTCATGAGCATATTATTCAAATATCTGCTTATGAATGCACATAGTACATAATTCAGGTAAAATGAAAGGACGAAAAAATCTGTGGATAAAGTAAACGTAGGTACCTTATTAATTGCTCGCAGGCCCCGTTAATTTCGCATAAGAAACAACTGGTAAAGTCGAGAATGTTGCCGACAACCGGCACCTAAGATACCTCATTCTCATAGCATATTCTTACCACGGCATAATCTATTCTGATATAAATAGTTCGGAAGCTACCATGTCAGATGTAACACAACCAGTATAATTTATGCTTCCCTACTTATTCTTATTAAAACTCCGTGCTACTCTAGGCTCCGTGCGTGCTAGCTCAAGTTCAATGTGTTACCCACGGAATAGAAAAAACAAGTTCAACAACTGTTTTTTCTATTCCGTGGTGATACCACTGCCGCATTGTTCTTGCCAAATGCCACCGCGGTCACACGGTTCCGGCAACAATAGATTTTCTATTGTTTCTGTTGTCTGGCAGTCAACGTACCTATTCGTCAGATATGAAATCCTTGGAGATACCTACATGATCCAATTTCTTTGGTTTCCAGATTTATGCAGTCACGATCGCTCGTGGCGATACTTCGTGGAAGCCCTCGGGTCACCGACGGCTTTCCAAGCAGCGAGTGCGTCGAACCTCAATGAATGGATCGTTCACGCTGGGGAAACCAATCAGAGCATATACTTGGGACCCCTGACTAGCACACGGTAAGTATCTATAGCCATTGCAGGACTGAGAACTTTGGAGAGATCTTAATATTTTCAACACATCCTATTAAGTAGGTAGGTATAGGTACCTATGCCTGCCACCTGCCTGCCTGCTGGTACTGTGCACTTACCTTTAGACGTTTTACAAAGGCCTATGCAGTTTTATGTGAAAAGACTTGGCATCCAATAGCATTGGAAACTGCCATTTCACATGATGACCAAGATTTGACAAAGTCCAAAGAAACAGAAACGTTGAATCGGCAGGCATAAAATACTTATTTATCTGGGTAATTCTCAAGAATGACTTGCCTGGAATGACGTAACTGGGTAATTCTCAAGAATGACTTGCGGAGTCTATCGAATAATTAGAATTAAAATATCTGTGAAGTCGGTTAAAAACAAAAACGTTTCTTAGTGGACAGGATTAATAAAAAACCGCTAGCATAATAACAGCAAGAAGCACATTATCGAGGCAAAAAAGCCCACTTAGGTATTATAATATCTACGTTTGTGCTCTTGAACACTTTTTGTTGCACTTGAAGTGACCCTGACTATTAATTTAATAATTTTTCCGTAAATAAAACTGACCTCAACCTATTCAATTGGAAGTGCGTAGGTATTGATGAATCATGATAGTCGAATTCTATCAATGGGTAATCTTTATAGCTAGGTACTTCAATTAGATACCTATATCATTTAGTTTGATTTCCTGGTGATTAAAAAACTAGGTAGGTAGGTACCTACCTACTGATTTAAGACCCACATGTTGACATATGAAAAGAAGGAAATACCTACCCCACTGTCCCATTGATTAGGTACCTACCTCTTACACATACCTTTATACGATACGAAAGCTAATAAACAGAGTGCCTAATGCAAATGAGCATAAATCTCCTTTTTTTAGCTGATAAATAAAAACTTAAGGGCCCTAACACATTGGCGATTTTCGAGCGTGTTTTCAGCATATCGTCGACGCCGGTTTGATATGATAGCGCTTTTTACCTACGCTTTAAACAACTCAAGCCGTAATTATCAAAGGCATTAATTAAAACTAGACTAGGGATTAAACTAGACAACTACTTGTCCAATGTATACGTATATTGTTGACCCCTTCCCTAACTCTACATTTCACATTCACAGAGCCAAAGGAAACTTCTATCTGCGAACACGCGCAGTGTCACCCTTCGGACTAGGCGCGGAAGGAATGAAACCAAACGGCACTCAAGCGAGGAGGCGCAGGAGAAATCCTTTATTGACGAAGATCTTGAAATACTTCTAACGTTTCTGTAACGATCTAGTCCAAACAATGGTTCATTCATCGTCATCAGCCTAACGACCACAGCTGGACTTAGAGGCTATGTCTAGCTGTGGACTTCAACTGCACGCAATTTGCCTCAATCATCGGCTACTTTTATCAAGCTGCTACCAATGACTCAATGAAAATCGCTCCTCTCCACCCAGCCTGATGGCGTCTTCTGGACATTGGTTCATTGGTGACCAAATATCAGTTGCTTGAGGTCATAGTAGATACCTTTATGTAGGCTGCATTAAATTGTAGTCTGTGGCTAGGCTCAAAAAAAGCATGCACTGTATCAGAATAGTACCCACCTATATTCATATTTAAAGGTGTGTGATACAGACCATCAAACTACACAACTTTATCCATGAGACCAATATCGAACTCGCGATAAAATAGGTAATCAGCCGTCATTTGATGATTTATTATGACCACACCTTTCTAATATATTCTGTATAAGACAGAGTAGTCTGTTATACTAGTAGTAGAATAATTTATGTCAGTAGTGTGTAGGTATGCTATGGATATCCAAAGAATAAAATCAAGAATGAGGATGCCATATTTGTCGATATTAGTGGTTAATTATAGCAGTGTGTGTGTGCGAAATAATGCAGGTATCGCAATGATTATAGAGATCAGTGGAAGGAAAGATCACTGGAGATATCAAGACATTTGTATGAGCAATAAACTTCAATTTTGTTTGTGATACTCTCCAGAAGATTACCAATTAAATAAGGTAGTATTATTTAAAACAAGTCCCATTTGAACGCCAGAAATATGTTATAGTGTTAAACTTATGTTGTGATGTGCAATAAAACTAAGTTTGTATAAGAAATGGTTTTATTAAATGTATTTTACATCAAAATGTACAACATTTACACCACCGTACATATAAAATATGTACTGAATGTGCGCGAATTATTTTTTCTAATAATACTTTCGTAGCTAAAACGCAACGATAAACACCTAGGATTACAAATAATGTGTATGCGCCAGTTTACAACAGTTCTCGATCATTAAGTCCGTTATTGGGCTTTGCAAATAGATTGTAACGGTATCTACAACGCCACATCCAAACTTCGCATCATACTCACGCTACGCAAAATCCTGCATCTCGCAAGCAGAGTTTACCGCGCAACTAGCATATTTATCTACAACGTACCGACATCAATCGTCAGCAAGTGGCCTACCAGACACGACACCCGTTTGGTCGGCGGATCCTCCCTTTTCTATGGAGGATGAGTGAACTTTACCCCGTCGTCCTCATACCTCTATAAAATATTTATTTTAAACTGAACAATATACAAGAAAAAGACTATTAAGTACAAATAATGTAGTCTTTTTCTTGTTAATTCGCTTTAATGAACATGTTATTTTTAATCGTTAAAATCCACCTTGCAAATCGATTTGCTCATAGCATTGACGAAAAGATTTAATAATTCCCACGCGATAAATATTTCACGGCTCTAAACATATTAAAATATTAAGTGTTTGTAAAAATATCATATTGCAACCGTTTCATTATTAATTGATGTACTTACTAACACAATATTATTGGATATTTATTTATAAAAAAGAGCTTTAAAATCATTAAGAATCCGCTTTAAAAAAATACCTAGTGTTACCTTGTAAATAAAAATAATACAACACTATGTTGCTCTATTCTAATTAGGACTGATTTTTCCAACGCCAGATATCTTTATCGGAGGAACAATTTTGAATTTTTGACAGTTCTTCTTCGATCAAGAATAGTACTAGATGCCCGATAAGCGCTTCAAAAACGGCCCGAAAAATACGAGCACGAATACTTTTGTGCTCTTATTTCAAATTAGTATGGTCCAATCATAGCCAATGTTAAGACGTCAAAATGCCTCAGTGCGCGTTCAAAAGTTGTGTAAATAACCACCGTAACACCAAGATTTTGGAAGGAATATCTTTTTTTCGGTAAGTTTTTATCATTAAATGTTTTTCATAAAATAGTAACACAATTAAATAGTAAATATAAATCAATTAGCAAATATTATGATTGTTTGGCCAATGTTTGCGACAACGCGCCAACTACTCTAACAAACATTGAAGCATTGAAACGTAATTCCAAGAACTACGTCTAGTTCCAAATTCGAGTAAGTACGAAATTGTCAACAAAATGTTTTTAACCTTATTGCTTAGACGATAAATTTCATTTTAGAATAAATATTTTTGTACTTATTATAAAAATGACTTTTTATTTTCAAGTGACATTTTAAATTTATTGCTTCGATGACAGAAGGACTTAAATATTAATCATTTGCAATCGTAATTAAACTTTATGTTAGAGTGTTAAGGTTTATAATAATCTGAAGTTGTTAATATTATTAAACTGTTTTCTATAGTTCGTAGTAAGAAATATAAATGTTTATCTGTGTGCAAACGTGGCCACTTTAGCGACTTATTTTTGTTCCTAATCATTCATCTAGTACTATTATTGATCGCAGCAGTTCTTCCATAAAAAAATTCATACGTTAATTTTAACCAACGAATAAAAATTATCGGTCGATTGAAAAATCAGCCCTTAATTAAACAAAATAATATCCTCTTCTTTGACTACAACGTTAATTGTTACGTAAGTACCTACTACTAGCATAATATTATTATTTGCAAATTCTTATAAGACTAGTACCTACTTTGCGCGGTTGTTAATATACAATGTGCAGATAACAATACGACAATAAATGAAAATACTGGCAATACCAGTGTGTTTTTAAATAAATCTTAACATTGAATTTGAAAAATGTATTTTTCAAACAAAACTAATCTGCATTCGCGATTTATTTAAAATGTTAACAAATATGAGTTTATGGAAAAATAACTTGAAATCCCTGCACAATAAAGTTCAGTTTACGCTACAACTTCAAACATTTTTATAACTTTTTCAGTAGTGCTAGTCACTCTCCATTAAAATAAAGTTGAGCAGTAAGGAAGAAAAATACATGATGCTCCGACCCCAAATAAATTGTGATGAGGGCTGGAGAATGATGATGATGCAGACTGGGGACGTCATTACATATACGCAGTTTCATTTATTGTCATCTCCACATTGTATACGCGTTTGGTAATATATAACATTATTATGTATATATGTTTACACAGCAAGTTATAGAAAAAAAAGGCTTTTTACAACATCGTCTTTGTCATTATCACACTTGTGCGGTACTACACATCTAGTTTAAAATAGTATATTTCATTACAAGTGCGGAAAGGCTGTCATTGCAAAGAGTTCCGACAAATGTCTACCCGAGCCGAGGCGCAGCCGAAGGCGAGGGTTGACAGTCGGTACAAGTTGCAATGACGGTTCCGCAGGTGTATGTACTGAACGACTATTTTTAATACAGTTGCGAAAAAATTAAGCAATTTAATAAAATAATAAAAACACAATAAACTCAACTAACTAATCATTTTTTCGGGAAAATGGCGCCAACCGTAGAATACAATACAAGCAGAGTTTTTTTTTCTTCACCCATTTTGGTAGGCAAAGGGAACTATCCATACAGCTTAGTCTTCAGTATATTTTTTTTATTGATATGAAATGAAAATGAAATTTAATTAGATGAAATGAAATGAAACCTAACCTAACTCATTCAATTAAATCATTAAATCTGATATTGAAATAAATTAGTAGCTTCTTTTTAGAAATATACGTATTTGTATGAATCACAAAGACTCTTTAGTAAAAACTTCATGGTTGGTTTTTCTTTTTAATAGACATTATTTTGACAGTTGGGAAAGAGAACGCACGAGTTCGGGAAAGGTAAAAAAAAAGCACTATTATGTAATAGCCCACATCCCGAACGCTATACGTCCCTGCAATACACCATTTTTTGAGCAACTGTATTAAAAAAGAGATTCTCTTTCTAAAAGTGCCTACAGATATGCTTGATTTTGACGATCGTTGTTGTGCTGATATTATTATGCTGTGTTTTGACGATCAATAAGATTTTGTCAGATCTTGTGATGTTGTTGCTCACACATTTACTAAATTTTCTATGATCACCCGTGTCGATCGTTAGAAATCTGCAAATCTGTAGGCACCTTAAAAACTCGACGTGCCCGGGTTCGGCACCTACATAATATGCCACAACATTATAACTTATCAAACAGATATGGGTAAATAAAAATATTATCTTAGTTACAACCACAGTACAGTATTTTGTCTTATAATTAATTGTATAACATATTTACGGAATTAGTCTATCACAATTTAGAACGATTTCATCGTAATTTTCTCATTCAAAAGTTCAACCACACCAAAGGACTATAAAAGAACCAAGTCTAGAATTTTTTCCTGTAATTATGGCATGGCAATCCCAAACGAAAGTCAATATTCAAAATTCACGAACTTCACCGAAGCACTTCGGCAGTTCACAGATATCTGTGCTAAGTGGGCGAGGTCGAGTAGAATCGCTTCATCGTCGCGTCGATATCGACGATGGCATTGCGCACGTCGTGTGTCGCGGCGCTTATCGTCTCGAACGTGTTCGCTAGACGATCTATCGCTCTCGCCTGGCGAATATGAAACAAAAGATGGCTAAGATTAGAAATAACTCAAGTAAGTAATTGTGAAAAATCAAAAACCTTTTAGGAAAAATGTTGCCGAAAATGATATTATGATAATTGTTAGGTATATTTAAGATTTCGAACGGCTTTGTTTCTGTAAATAAATTTAGGTGGGTGAATGTCCTATTGGTCCTTTATTGGCACCAACTAGTCTTTCCATATTTTTATAAAGAGCACAAAACAAGCAAAGTTTTAATTTTACCAAAGTTTAGTTTCAATTTGATCAAATGTAGAGGTGGTAACATAATAAAAATATAATAAAATATTACAAAAGTAAATAATTTATATATTTTTGTAATATTTTATTTTATTATTTTGTACAAGAAAAAAAAATATCTTAGAATAGAATAGAATACTCTTTATCTTGGAGTTTATACAAGAATATTAGGGTCGGATTGTTTCAGAATGGCTAGTTCTCTTTATTTTGCAGTTTTCCTGTAATTCTGAAAAAGGGTGGAGACTTTTCAAGTCGAACTTTTGAGCTAACGATTTCCCATAAAAATAGACTCCCGACATGTTGGTTGATAGCAATGCCATGCTTACTTGCCAAGTATGCTTTTACTGTGACTAGATCACCTATTCCACACATTCATATCGATTGAATTCATCAACATAATTAGGTTACAGGTAACTTACAGAAAGTATGTAAGTATGTTATTTTTAATTAGAATTTTACCTGTATCTGTGATGCATCAGCGAGTCTCTCCATAGCCTGTGAGTTTACATGCGACGCGTGCGCCAGTTGAGTCATGGCCGCCGCTTGGTCACTCATTACTTTAAACTGTAATCCAAAAATATAGGTAATGAAATGCAACTGTTAGTTGATAAATATCAATTGTTTTTGTAAATTTTATTTTATTATCTTTCTCCATAAAGAGGGTCAAATTAAATTAACTAGGGAAACTCTGCAGACGTGATGGGTGTCAATATCTAAACACGATGAAATAAATTACTCTTTTTGGGGTCAACGACCGCCTGTAGTGTTGTTACGTTAAGAAATATGTTTTATTTTGTTTTATCGCATTTAGATATCGATACTGTTTTTTAAAACCGATATTTCAAGTGACTACAGTAACTGCAGTCGATGACCCCACAAAAAAAAAACATTATATAATTAATTCGTTTTTTGTTTTATCATGTTTAGATAACGATTCCCGTCAGGCTAGTGTCGCTGGCTAATTTAAATTGACCCTGTATATCCATATTAATTTGAGTGAAATAAAGTATCTTAAACTGTTATAACAAACAATTAAACAACTCAGTCTAAAGCCGGGTATTCATTAGGCAACATTTGTTAATAAACTGTTTATGACGTGTTTATTAACCATAACCATAATCAGCCTATAATGTTCCCACTGCTGGAACACAGGCCTCCTCTCTGTGAGAGGGAGTGGGCCGTAATCCACCACGCGGGCCCAGTGCGGATTGGTAGATGTCACATGTCTTCGAATTTTTGGTTCTAGGACATGCCGGTTTCCTCACGATGTTTTCCTTCACCGTTTTTGAGAGCAGTGGTGATGAAATAATTTACACAAAGTGAAGCGCCTGTCTGGGTTCGAACCTACGACCTACAACTCGTAAGTCGCGGCCGTTACCACTTGGCCATCACTGCTCTCTTGTTTATTAACAAGTTTACCGTAAACACTGTTTCTGAAACTTTGCAGTCCACACGATGCTGTTGATAAAGCTCTATGAGCATCGAAACCTGGTTGTTGGACCACACCACTTCCACGTTTATAAACTCACGCAACACACGTCCACACCTGTTGATTTTTGCTTATAAACTAGGTTTAGTCTTGCTCTCCACTCGAAGTGGGAAACACGACAACATGTTTAAGAAACAATGTTTCATCACCTTTGTTTATAAACTGTTTTCAGAGATGATAAAACATAGGGAAACACTCTTTATGAACAGTGTTTAGTTGCCTAATCCCCGGCTAACACAGTCCACTGCTGGATATGGGCCTCAAGTGACGCCGAAATACATGGTTCTCCGCCGAAAGACGGCCGGGACAGACCAGTCTGTCCCGGCCGTCTTTTAAAGGTCGGCGGTCCATCTTGCTGGGGTACTTCCCCAGGCTTTGAATAACACCATTATCATTCTCAAGGCCCTTATCCCAACGTATTTAGGGTCAGCGCAACATGTCTTTCACGCTATGAATAACTATCCTCCTATAGCAGCCTTGTTGAAACACATGAGGCACACCAGAAATTCATAAATTCCTATGTAAAAGTAATAGGTTTAACCTACCATTTTCTCCATGATCGCCACCTGCCTGTCTTCAATATCCACCACAGGCTCCTCGAAGGCCAACACTGGATCTGACTCCACATGGTTCTGATCCATGCTGTCCTCGTTGTAGAAAGTTTCATCTATGAAGTTGGACTCCTGCTTGACACCACGAGGTTCTGAAAAAGTTTGGAATCACATATTTTATTTTCTGTACTTACATGATATCTTTGTAAATTACCAAAATACAGTAGTTCAATAAAACTTGTCTATCAAAGGAGGCTCCCTTTGGTAGACTAGTTTCAGCTTGGTTGCTCAGCTGTAGTTTATGGTAAGGACCACAACCACATACAATGCGTCTCCAAGTTATGCAGCCTTCTACAGTGTGGACCACTCCATAGATGCTGTCTCCAACAGCTTTCTTGATTGAGTCTGACCATCTAGGCAGTGCTCTGCCAGTTACATACATACCAAATAAATATCTCCAAGCTATATGATACACATGCAGCTAATTAGCTGCTAGTGTGTCTAACCAAATAATAATAATACCACCCAAATATCCATACTACTAATATTATAAATTCGAAAGTATGTCTGTCTGTCTGTATGTTACCTTTTCACGCCTTAACCACTGAACGGATTTCGATAGAATTTGGCAGAGAGATAGATTGCACCCCGGGGAAGGACATAGGATAGTTTTTATCCCAATATTCCCACGGGATCGACACTTACGCGAGTGAAACTGCGGGGCGCAGCTAGTGAATAATATAAATTAAAATACTCACTGCCATTATCCCCAGCTAGGAATAAGTCCCAGATCTTCTTCTCAATGTTGGAACACAAGTTGTTAGGATCACCTCCTCCACCCTGCACCTTGGATCTCACTGTTGACTTTTTGTCAGCCCAATACTGGAAAAATAACAAAAAGAATATTATGTTTTGTGGAAGCAAACAGCTGTATTCTGAAAGCTGCTATTTGTAAGCAGCATTATTGACAAGCAGCAGAACCATTCAACATGATAGAAGATTAGAAGGATAGGTTTTAAGGAAAAAAGACCCATCTCCCTGAGTGGGAACATTTTAGGATGATAAGGGTAGCTAGGTATGTTGACTGTGTTTAGTTTAGTTTGTGATCTTCCTGTATGAGTCGCAATAAATACTTTTTCTTTCTTTCTTATGTTTAACAACAAAAGGCTGGTATGGCAATTTAATAACTTGAGACAATTTTGGGTTAGTTCCTCTTCACCTGGCTACTTTCATAAAGATAATGTGTTTATGTCAAGGACGATTACTAGAATTTAAAAAAATTAAATGACCAAAGGACAACAAGCATGTATTTGTCTGCAGATTTTTTTATTGCAGATATGGGTAGAAATCATGTGACATCAACCAACCCGCTGGGCCCGCATGGTGGATTATGGCCCACTGCCTCTCCCAAGAGGAGGCGCGTGTCCCAGGAGTGGTATCATAATAGGCTGCTTATGTTATGGGTAGAAATCCACCATAATGTATAACACACTTACTTTAATCCAAGACTTCATAGGCCTAGTTGGACCAGTAATGTTATTAACAATCCGGGTCAGTTTGAACCATAGCTTCTTGCTCTCATCCCTGCCCTCTAGACCTCTCAACTGACCTAGAGCTAACGCCGGATGCTTCTCCATAAAGTCCACTATTGCTGTCACCTGCTCCAAGCTGGGACGGGACTGGAAAAATTAAATTTTCAATTTTATAAACTGTTTATAAATTGTACTCAAACCAGCCAAGTTGCCTTTAGTGTGTGTAGCCTGTGGGAATTCTGCCTGAAAATCCTGTGCTAATCAATAAAGAAAGATTTTCCTTTGCTGTGTAGGATTTAGATATTCAAAAATGCCCTGGTAAACATGGTAGGTATACCTTTGGATCCGGACTTAACACCTAGCTAAAGGTAAAAAGGAAAAACCAATTCCAGTTTTGGTAGACTGGACTCAATAGATTATGGAAATGTTGATATCAACACACCTATTATTTACCTCTTCTATCTTTATAAATTCCTATCGTTGTGCGATAGACATGGCTCAAGAAACGCTCATGGTTTATCGAACTCACGCCGAAATTCGAACATCTTTCGCCTCATCATCAGCGAAGCGACAATGCAATGAGTAGAGGTAAACACGAATTGCGCCAAGATCTGTTCGAGTTACCGTGTTTAGTGAGAATCTGATGAAAATTAATGGATGGCTACGATTGTTCCACTTACCGCTATGACTCGATCCGTCATGTTTATTGTTGGATTATTTACTTGATTGAACCTATCACTTGCCAGCACACTTAAGCCACAAATTATAGTCTTTGCATAAATCAATATTTCGATACCAAGACTTCCATTTCGAGTCCAATTCGTGTCAGAAAACGCAAACTTCGTACAAAACTACAAAACGTCGATAACAAATATTACATGACATGACAACCATTGGTTGGGGCGTTGATTGAAGTGCAGTGCATGAAAACTTGAAACGAAACGCAACGAAGCTGTTTTTCACAAAACATATTTTTGAATTTAAATTATATTTTCAGGTGTGCATGCATTTATTTTATGTATTGTATGTATGGGAATACAAAACTATAAACTCCCAATCCTCTTTTGCCAAATGAAGCAAAACTGCCCATACCCAAATAAAAATAAATAGATTTTTCAAAAACAAAAAAACCGCAAAAAAAAAAAAAAAAAAGGTGCGTTCCGCGTTGCGCTGTAATCGTTTTAAGCGTACACTTGTACCGAATTAGCGTGAAAAGAAAAGTATAGACGGCGGGTAGCGCCATTTCATTTCCACAAGAAAGGGATAAAGTATTGAGTTATTATGTTATTTCGAACAACATCCTTGTTTCCAAATAGATAATAAGTTTACTAACATAGATATAAGTTATCCTTTTGTTTACTAACCCATATGGATGCTGCTTATCCGAAATAAAGATTATTTTATTTTATTTATTTATTATAAGTAACAGAAAAGGATAAAGCTACATTATTTCCGTCTCTCAGTGCGTGCCCGTTTTTTCAAGGCAGCTACATAAGTAGCTAATGTTATGTTAGTTTTTTGTCTCATGTGTGGCCACGCTACCCGATGCTCTATAGCTTTCTTAGGGTCAGTTCACACCGAGACGCGACGCGACGCCCAGTTTTTAAGATAGAAATACAATTACAGACCTTATCTACTACACAAAAAGGTACACAATTCAGTGAGCTACGCCGCGCGGCGGCGGCGCCGCGCTGCTTAGCTCGACGTAGTAGGTAGACACTGAATTGTATACCTTTTAGTCGCGTCTCGGTGTGAACTGACCCTTACTCTAAGGCGATAACGATGCCCCGTGAATGCGCCATCTTGCTGACAGCCCTCAGTTGTCATAACCGTAATATTATGTAAATCGGAACGCATGTGAGATGATGTGAACGATTATAGCTAATTCGGAATGCGGCCAAAGAGGGAAAAAATTAATGTCACCTTGTCACATTTGGCATGCCATGTCAAAAAGAAAAAACCACAGAGTACTTTTTGATAGACTCACTGACTGAAAGAAAAATCTGATTTTTATTTTGTGTGGCGGTTGTGGGTCTCCGAAAATATTTTTCAGAAATTGTTTCAGGTTTCAGTACACAAACCAAGCAAATACAATTGCCACGAACCTAGCTAGAGTGTAATATAGGAATACACAACTGGGTATATACGTTATTTTGTTAGACAAAAGTACCTAAACAACAATAATATGGTAAATATTGTCTAAAAGATATCAAAATAGAGGAAGAAGGTAGAAAAATGGCAAATTCAGTAAACATATCTATAGAGGCACCAATAGAAAACCAAATCCAAGAGATTACCTACGATGGCCAAGAGATATATCAAGCGTAAGTATTTTTTACATTCACCTGTGCTACTTTTAGTAAAGCAGAAGAAAAATAAATATCCTGCGAGACCACTAATCTTCAGAAACCAATAATCTTTGATTCTGTTTACAGCCCACTGTCTATGTCAGAGAACCTTGCCCGGCTAGCACAGAAGATTGATTTTGCTAAAACTGAAGATGAGTTCTGTAATATCAAGAAAGAAGGCGAAAGTAGCTCTGACTCGAAGTCTGAGGATGAGAACAAGGAGCCAGGGTATCAGTCCAGCTTGTGGCCATGGGACTCTATCCGTAACAAACTCAAGAATGCTCTGACTGAAGTCTGTGTACTGGCTGATGTACTGAGCATTGCTAAGGAGAAGAGATACATGGTAAGGAACTTGAATACGAAATCATAGCATATCATAATCAACCTACACTGTTCACTGTTGGCTCTCAGGCCCCCTCTCTTTGGGAGGGACATAGTTCAAGAATTTCACAATCTATTTTTCATAAAAAAAAATAAAAACAATTTGTGTTCAGTAAGAATCTATTTTGATTTTCTTTTTATTTTTTCAAGCACTTATTTTATTAATGTTTGTAAGACTAGAATATAAAGCTCATTAATTATTTTATTTTTTACATTTTAAGAAGGTGTATAGACTAATAATAAAGCTCATCATTGCACTATTAAATTTTTTTAGAGTCACAGAAATAATCTTTAAAAATACTGTTGCATTACAGGTCCTAGACCCAGTACAACCAGAACAAGTGGAAGGTAGACCCATGGTCCAAGTCTATGGAAGGAAGAAAGCTCTTGGTGCCGCAGCAGCAGTACTCCTGGCAGGTGTAGAGCGTCTTCGAGCCAGTGAGACCATGAGAATGACTCGCAATATGCCTGACTTCCACATAGACCTGCTGAGACTGAGGCAGAACTGGCGATTGAAGAAGGTGTCCAACACTATTGTTGGGGACCTGAGTTACCGTACTGCTGGCTCTAAGTTTAGCCAGACTGGAGTGTTTGAGGTTTGCACTGGTTTAATATATTATTAATTTATTTATTATTATTATTCTATTTGTGCTTCCTCCCATAGACCTATCCTTCCATTCCAATTTTTATGAGAATAAAGATATCTCAAACTTCAAATAGGTCACTCCATCACAGCATCTGAGAGAAAAAAAAACAAATACATATCAGATGAGATACTGTTTTATTTTTTGGAGGACTAACAGCATTACATTAACTGAAGATTTACAGTTACTTAATAACTGGAGGAGTTTAACTGAGGAGTGGTCACAGTTGTTTTTATGTATATACTTGGCCTACATGAAACTTCATAAAAAACCTTTTTTAACCGACTTCAAAAAGGATTTTTTTTTTTTTTTTTTTATGTATGTTCCCCGATTACTCGGAGACGGCTCGACCGATTTCAAAAATTATTTTTTTGTTTGAAAGGGTATACTTTTCAGGTGGTCCCATTGTCATCAGGTCAGGATCTGATGATGGGATCCTGGAGAAATCGAAGGAACTCTTCAAGTATTATAGGCACACCTATAGCGATTTGGGTATTTTTTGTAGTAACTCGTGCATTTGCTCTCGGAAAGCATCATTTGGTGAAGTGGAACTAATGATGAAGACCACAGATGGCCACCGGAACTACTCAATAATAAGTATTTCCCGGTTTGCGATTCGATTACTTACTTTAATATGGTTGCTAAGCAAGTTATGCTCGTCACAATGCGAATGGTGAAATGGAGCTGATGGTGGAATACCAGGAGAACTCCTCAACAATTAACGTCTCTGCATCGGGAAAAGCAATATTTTGTAAAAGGCGATGAGCAAGTTGACATTAGGCTATTGTAACTTAGATACATTATAAACAGACACACTAAAAAGCGAGAAATAAAAACTTTTTAACAAAAAAAAAAACCGACTTCCAAAAAAAACACTACAAAGTGAAAAATAACTTTTATTTCGGAAGTCGGTGGCAAAAAACTAAAATACAAATCCAAAGACACCGACTTCCGAGATAAAAGTTATTTTTCACTTTGTAGTGTTTTTTTTGGAAGTCGGTTTTTTTTTTTGTTATTTAGTATATTTTTTTCAGCATGTCCTAGGCAAAATACTAATAGCAACTTTTCAGGTGACCAAAGCCCCAGAGGAACAGATAGCTCAAGCCATGAGTGCAGCAGGACCTGTGCCATCAGCATTGCGCGTCACTGTCCCACCTGAGTTGCAGGGCGTCGCATTTATTTCTGTTCTGTGTCAGAAAGGTATACTTCATGTTTATGCATGCGAGGGTTGTATACCGGTTGATTGATAATTGGGTGCATTCTTTGAAAAGGGGTACTTATACTAGAACAAATTTCAATAATTTTCACCCTGCTAATTAATAACTAAATGACTAAAAACTACCATTTGTGAGATAAAATTTCATTAATTTATGAATAATCAGACTGCTCTGAATGTTAAAAGATGACACAAGTACTAAATCCTTTGAAAAGTAAGTATTGTAAAGTTACGAAAATTTCTTGAGACTTCAATTATTGTTTATCAAGGCAGTTTAGTCAAAATAAATGTATGGCACTAGAAAAACCCCTTTTCAAGGAATGCACCAATTTGCAATCACTCTGTAGAGGCAGAATTCTCGAATCCCATGCTTAGTGTGATGAATCCCAAGATCATAATACATTAAACTTCTATTGGGATAATCATTGTAAAGATAGCTGTAATATGCTAATTTTTTTTATGTTCTTGGTCAGAGATTTTTTTTACTAACCTGGCTAAAGTGATTAATTTACAAGTAACCTAAAATGCTTGATACCATATACCTTGATACATAAAACCTATTTTTCTTTAAGATTTACTCACAAAGAGTAAATCTTAAAGAAAAATTGGTTTTATCTACCACATGGTAACGCAGCATGAAATTCTGCTGTTTTTTGAAACAATGAAATATTTTTTTATAGAACAAGGATTTTTTTTTATCTTTTTGAATGTGTATTCCACAAGAAGTTTTTTCCTCGATCTTCAACCATTAGTTATGACATCCAATCTCATACAGAAATCTGTTTCAGAACAAGAAGATGTAGTGACCGCTACCCTAAGTTCGGCTGCTATCAACTGCCCTGGAACCCTGCCAGGAGATGGAGCAGAACTACACTGGCAGCAGAAACTTGAGGCTGCACAGAATGTGCTGTTCTGTAAGGAGTTGTTCGCAAGGCTAGCTGCAGAAGCCGTGCAGCTTGACGCTTCCATACCTCACATGGTTGTGGGCAATCAGATCATGGCTACTGTAAGTAGAATGGAAATCTGACGGTATAAGTATAAAAATAACCATTTGAACAAAATGTATTCAAAACCTTACAAAACTAAATCTTCATACTTCTTCTATTTCTTCATTGAAAGATCCAGTATCTGTAGACTAAAGGACATAAATGCATTAATGCAACATCACTTTTCAAAAAACCTTTTAGCATCATCACTCTTTACTAACTGTGGAGGTTGGTAAATGGCTTGTTGTTACTTATTAAATTGTTAGCGCTTTGCTACCCAAACACCAGAAAATAATCTGAATGAAAATGGGTAATAAAAAGTGAAGGGCTGTAGTATCAATAAGGCGAAGCAGTGGTTTCATACCGCGCAAGGTCACTAATAACCACATTACCTATTGCTGAATGGATCAGAATGGAGATTTGAAAATATTTTTTTAATAGTTATCTTTATTTTAGGTTCTACCAGGCATTCAACTTTTAATTGGACTTTGCCACAACAATGGACAAAATAATAACAATGCTAACCCAGAAGGAGTCAAGGTTTGTTACCAAACACACTTTTTAAAACAACCAACAAGGTCACAAAACATGCAACCTTTTTCACGATTTTCTTTTTTTTAGCCTGAAAGTGCGACTGGCAAGTCGGACCATGACCATGTTCTGGAACATTCGTTACATCAACTACTCAGGGCTGTGCATCATGCTAATACTCATCATCCCTTCCCTCACCCTGCTACCGGACCACTTGGACCTTCAAAACGACGCTGTTTGGCAGGTAAAGATAAATTAGGAATAACATATATGCCTCTGAAACCATCTTGGAGTTGTCGTTTTGTAACAAAAGTGTATTTTTTTACATAAATTTGGCATCTGATGTAAAATGGCCATAATCAGCTTTATCTTTGAGTAAAGGAGGTGCAAGACACAAAACACCAAGTCTTCTTCCCTACTTCTCTATTAGTCAGAAAAAATACATATCAAAATTATTTACTGAGTTTTTCCTCATACTATCCATCAGTGGCAAAGGTTCCATACAACTCGATTCCTACCGGCTTCCCTTTGAAACATGGCACAGTCAGTATTCTATAGACAAATAATATAATCATATTAAAGATATCTACTCCGGCTTACCACTTAACAAAAATTGACCCTTCGCTACTGCTATCCATTAATTAAGGACTTCCTTTTAATAATTTTGTGTTTTAGGTCCCATGGCAGCTGATCGTTATGAATTGCTTGATATGAGCAAAGAACAGTCTCTGTTAGAACAAATCATTCAGCAAGCACAACATTTCTTTATGAGAAGACGAAGCGAATATGTACTGGATACTATTGCTAAAGAGGTTTGTAAACCTAAGTAAAGAAAGTTCTAGAAAATTTAATGTTGTTTTGTAGCGACAGCTAGGAGATTTTTACACAAATAAAATACCATGTAAGATGCATAGTTCAGGTGAAAAAGCAGCAACATCCATACCTTCATTTGGTTCATCATGTGGTATGATAATGGGGTAGTATATATAGATTAAAATTATACCTGCTCGGACCCCATTTCCAAAATGATGTGATAGTGCACAAATTAAAATAATTATTATACTTTTAAGCCAGGTACTACTTTTTTGATGATATAAATTTGTGCACTTGAAGTCAGTTTAAGTGTACACATTAAAATCATCAAAAATGTAAGTAAGTACCTATTAACATTACAGCATTAATATGATAATGAAAATTAGTAAGTATATTAGTTTTAGAGTAAAACAAACACTGATAACCTATGGGCTTGATAAGGGTTACCAGTTATGTTTTCTATGTATGGTTACATTGCCGGTTAATATATTTAAATAGGGTGTTCTGTAAATGGCGATTGTAATGTATTCTATTCACACTTTTGTCCTTCCATACAGGTCAAAGACCCTCTGATCGTGTCACACTGGAATGCTCTGAACAGTCCCACACAATCATGTGTGAAGATCAATATTATGGCCTATGGGTAAGAATATACAGTTGTATCATTTTCATTCGAAACATGAATATAATTTTCTTGATTATGAACTCCTTGAACTTTACAAACATTAGGTACTGTCAGGACCAGGAAAAACCTAAAACTCAAATATTTAACTAGTTGCATTTTCCTGATGAATATAACCACCTTTTCCTGTTTTCCCTCAGTATGGGGGCAAAAAGTTTGGTTTAGCCAGTGGAAGATCATGTTATCAAATCTAACCATCTACTTCCATAAAAATAGGCCAATTTGAGGTTAAATAAATACAAAATTACAAAACATGATGCAATGCTTTTTACCAACCCACTTCATAAGCATGGTGACTAATATATGATTTTATTTAGACAATAGCCATGTCCTGCAGTAGACTAAATAGATGGATGATGAATTTCCCCTTTTGCCAAGCATGTCTGATTGTGATATGGACCACCACATCATCCATTGTAGGTCTATTTTGTTGCCCAAATATTTACAGGCATGGTATATCTTACTGTACCATGCCTGATAATGCGATAAATAACACATGGTGATTATTGGCACTTACAAACCATGATGATTACCTACTGCATTGGAAACATGTGTTAGTCACTGATTGTTACAAGTTGTAACAATCAATAGGTAACCAAAACATGATGGGGTGGTGCGCTGACAACCATGTTATAACTCTTGTTCTAAGTCTTATCTGTAATCCTATCCTACAGGTATGATGCAGTGTGCAGAACATCCCTAGTAGTACATGTTGGAGAGAAGACTCTCAAGTGTATTTGCCGTGATGGCAAAGTGAGACATCTGTCTTATGAACTGCAGGAACTAAGGGATCTCATATACTGTCAGGTATTCTATGATGCTGCTACTACTACAACTACTAATAAAATCAGTACAACCAGAATTATCATCTTGTTTCAATTCAATAAGTTAGAAAAACAATAATGCAAAGCTGTCTTCATGATGATAGACAAATAACCAAATAACTTGTCTTATCTTTGATGACACATGTAATACTTCTATGTACATTTGGTACTAACATAAGACCATAAAGAATCAGGGGCATATCATGCTGGATGATAATAATTGTTTGTATGAGTGAAGGTTAGGTTATGTGTTAATTGGATAAGCAGGCATGTAACCTTTGGAAAATAAAAATTTACTAACTTCTAATATCAGTAATTGTGAGATTCTATTACTAATCATGATTACTCACTTCTGCAGTAGCCAAGAGTTTAGCCAAACAAATGACTGTTATGAAATACAACCAAATTCTCCTGGCAGATATATCAGCATCAGATGACTGCAGTGCAAGCTGTAGGACGGTGCATGGGCTGGCAACTACTGGCTATTAGCTCACACCTGGGCTCTGGACCTGTTGAACCACTGGGGAATGCTTCTTCATGTCTTCTCGCTTCTCCTAATGGTAGGTTTATGATTGGAGTTGTTTTCCACAGTAACATGTTTGCGTTGTTTATTTTGAATATGATGTTTTTTAAATGTTTGGGTGTTTTTGTTGTTCTAACAAATATTTTTCTATTTTTAGGTGACAGAATGCTTGCGATAAGATGTGAGCCGTCAGTTGGTATTCAAGTTTACATAGCTCAATCTCCTAGAAAAGACTTTTTTACCAGTGAACTTGTTCAAGACAAAAAGTGGGAGCATCTCGGAGGAGCCTTCAAAGAAATTAAATTAGAAAAAATGGAAGGCAAAAACTTTTTGAACAAGATGGAGCTCCTCATGGCGTGTCTTAGCAGCCCTTCATAATTATTTATGTGTAACTAGCAATAAGAATAATTTTGTGATGTCATTTTGTAGCAACAATAAAAATCAAATTGAATTATATAATCGTATATTTTTTTTAAAGAAACTTAGCAATTAGGGTGCTTAGGCAGAATGTTAAGTAATCACTGAAGGATTGTTCTTGCATTAACTTCTCGAAAATCAAATGGCCCGAGATCAGTATTCGTCCTTGGAACTGTAACAAAAAAAAAAACATTGTTATGACCTTATCAACATACTAGAAGTATAGGGTTTTGATGTAAAGAGTTGAACTTACAATGACGATCAATCGATGACTTATCCGTGGAACGAGAACAGTAACATTTTAGGTTATACACATTTAATTTTACAATATTTTGCACAGATTAATTCCAAATGAATTGCAATACAATACTAATAGTAATGGATATCAGTAAGTGACCAAACAACGGGAGTTGTTTTCACATAAATTTATTGAATCAAACAGATACGAGAGTTACATATACATTTAAATGCTAATTATTAGACAGAAGTATTTTAGTAAAGTCACACTGAATAACACGATAGATAAAATCAAAAGCTATTACCTCTAATTCCTTGAGACATCAATGGAACACCTCCTAGTATTAATATCAAACCCCCAGTTTTTACCAGACATTGAATTTAACACTTAGAAGGCTTCAGATTACGATAACACTAACACCTAACATAAAACTAAATACTAAATTAATATCGAGACAATGGCGACCTAGATCTGAAGTTTCCGCCGCCGGAGCCGTACTCATCGCGTTGGTTGTTGCGATTGTAGGGCCTGCCGCCGCCGTACGAGTTGCCGAAGGATCTGTTGCCGCCTCCGGGTGGGCCGCCGAAGCCGCGACCTCTGAAGTTGCCGCTGCCGCCGCGTCCTCCTCGGAAGCCGCCACCCCTGCGGGGCCCATCTCGCTTCCTAGAGATCTCTACTTTTAGGGTCGCGCCTAACATCTCGAATCCATTCATCGCGCTACACGCATCCTCAGCCTCCTGCAAGTTCTCAAATTCTATGAAGGCAAAACCCGGAGGGTTGAGGGCCACCCAAACGGAGTTTAGTTTTCCGTATTTATCGAATTCTCTTTCGAGGTCTTCCTTCTTGATGCCTTCCACTAGGCCGCCGACATACACGCGAGTACCACCAGAACTCATGATTGTGTTGAAATCTATAAATAAAGAAATTTCAATTCAATCACATGTAAATAGATCACAATCGTAAAGGGGAAGTTATTTATCATAAATGTAACTACGACGCGACCGTACTTCGCACAGAAATAAATATATAAATACAATGAAGAAAACAAAATGTCGACACTGCACAAGCATTGCCACGCCACGCCAACAATTACAATAAAACGTTCATTACATGATTATTAACAAAAACTTACGTGTAACGTTGATATAAAAATGAAAAGGAATTAAAATAGTCCTAAAATTACCTAATTTATAACTTTATTCCAACTATTTTAAATATAAATTGTGAAGACTTAAAAGAGTCGACGAAATTTATGAGTGAATGAACGATCGTTAGCGAAACTCAACGGAATATAAGGAATGAACTATTCCCACGGTAGCATAGTAGTCAGGGTTGCAACTTAATTATACAAACGATGTAAAATATCTTTGAGAATATTTAATACTAAACAACCCATTTTGGGTTATTTAGTAGTAAATAAAATAATAATGTTTTCGTAAATTTTTATTTTTAACTATTAGCAGTTATTTATGAAAAGACCGTAAATAGTTTATTTATCAGGAGGAAAGAACGAACGAATGAACTATACTACAACGGCGTCCCACTAGCGCACATTTGTGACGTCATTCAGGCTCATGCAAACACTGCGTAGCGTGCGGGTAGCAGTGGTGGGGAGGAGGCTTTTGATAGAATGAGTGAACTGTGAAGTGAGGTTGATATCCGAGGAGGGAAGGGAGGAGGAATCAACACGAAACCGGCCAAACGACTTCGTTCAACGGTCGCGCGGTAGCGCGCATTTTTGCTTGTTTTATTTTTACCAGCCCCACCTTTGTTTCGTTATGAATTGTTTTGATTCAAATTTTCTAATTCACGCGAAGATTCATTTAAAACTTTGATGTTTATTTACGAAAATGTGTGGTGTCGTATTATGTCGAGTTACCTGTGCGATGTTTGGATAGGTGTTGAAATAGGTTGCAGCAGGTGAGGAACGGTAGTAAAAGTGAAATGAATATTTTTGTGTTCAGTTAGTGTAAATGGAGTGTTGTAAAGATATGGGTGTGCAGAAAAGACACAGTCAGTTCAGCGACACGAAGTATAAGTGGAGGACAGTGTTAGTGTTCTTCATAACGGTTTTGTGTTGCTTTTGTGGGTGTAAAGGACAAGAGTCGCTAGGAACGGCGGACCCTTATCTTCTAAACAAGTCGTTAGGTCTGACGGAGTTGCCGGGCGGCGTACTGACCGGTGGGCGCACCGTGTGGAGGCCTGATGGTAGCCCTTACATGTTGCGGGATGACCTGCTCATCGAGAGGGATGCGGAGCTGGTCGTGGCACCAGGAGTCGAAGTGCGGTTCGCGCCGATGATCGGCATCACGGTGCGCGGGAAGCTAGTCGCTGTGGTAAGTAAAAATCTAAAGTTTTTGTAAAACAATAAAAAAATCCAATTCAAGCACTCCTGTTCAGTTCAGGACCCTTAACGGTAGCTATATTGCTTTTTAGTAACTGGTTGCATTACTCGATGCCTTGCGTGCTAACAGTGTGATTATAAAGGCTTGTTACTTTGTTGCCGATAAGCAGGTTGTCTTATAAAGTCTGAGTCTAGCAGTATTTTTAGATACCATAAATTTGCTCTATTGATGTAAATCGTAGTTCGAGTTAGATTCTGATTAGAGTAACCGGCGTATACTCTTAATGGATACTCCATTTATTACAATAGCATCTAATTAAATTAGTCTCTAACTTATCCATTTATTCTTACAGGTCACCTACAGTATTAGTTTTTTCACTGTTCCATTCATTCATGTTAATTAAAGAATGAAATGACTATACCTAACCCAATATTGACTCACTGCAATGCATCCTTCAATCTGAGAAAAATAAATCGGCTTACTATTATACACTCTATAATTTATTCCCCTTCCCAAAAACCCGTTTCTTGGAGATTAAGCTGGCCGGTCCCCAAAAAGTTTTATTTTAGTTTAACACAATTATTGATCACGCTATCCTTCGATAAACAAACAGTTGATAAGTTTGTGATAACGGCACGTACCTGTGTGCCCTGATAAGGGTTACGTATCGAGCCCATTCAACTGATATTGATTTATTCACCTGTTTGTGTGTCGAGCAAATATTTGATACATTTATATAAGTAACATTGCGAAATCATTATGCACTATCATCAAGCTCTTGAACTCAATTTTTCATCAAATATGTAACTAGTCATCTGCCTAGCCTTTTCCCAACTATGATGGGATCGGCTTCCAGTCTAACCGGAATACCAGTATTTTACATGGAGCAAGTGCCTATCTGACCTCCACAACCCAGTGACTGGCAAAGACTACAATATGATGCTGTATGGGTAATACGGTACCCCTTGGTAAGACTGGTTGTCCGAGTTTGCGGGCTTCTGACATAACGGCTGTCAAAGATCCACGAATGTCAGCCAGGACCACGTCCTTTCCGAGGCACGGCAAATATGTAACTGGTGAAGTGGTGAGTGTCGGAATTCCAAAAAGATGTATCAGCCTAGTCATCATCATTCTCTTGCCCTTATCGAAATTTATTTGGGATCAGCGCAAATGTCTTTTTCTTCCATAAGTACTTCTCTATTATTCATCATTTCGGTAGTCAACCCCCTTCTAGCCCACAGTCTATCCATCATTTCTTAGGTCTTCCCCTACTAGCATTCCCATTCCATTCTTTAATTCCATTTCCATTTTTTTTCTTTTTTTCTTTCAATTTCATGTCGTGAACTTTAATGAACTTCGTGGCGTTCCTGCTCTTACTCTAAAAGGGCAAGTTGCCAGTAGCTTGCGCTGGGTTTTATAAGAATAAACTGGTATTCCACATGATACATACTGGTATAGTCCAAAACCTGTTGATTATTAACTCATTACGTTTCGAATTTATAGGGAGATACTTCGACGAAGGCCTGTACGAAAGGAACTGTGTTTGTCTGGTCTGTTTTTTCTTTTACAAACTAGTTTTATTTAGGATTAAATATAATGCGCCCTGCACTTTTCACCAATATTAAACGCTTAAGTATAACGACTAAAATCTGCAATGGATCAAAAAGATTCAATAGTACGCGGCATTGTCACAATTTCAAAACATCCCGATGTGAAAACATGCCAGCTTTCTGTGTGAACGTATACAACATGCTTCTATTCAAAGCAGGAATGAATCATGCAACAAAATTATGATGAGGAACACGTGTTAATGAAGGCAGCTGATGCTATAAAGAAGCCGGCTGTACCTGACCCGTCCCGACCCCGGGATTGGGGCGACATCCTTTCGCTAATTCAATCAACTTGGACAAATCACTTCTCTGACCCCTCCATGTTTTACGATAGGTACCGATAGACAACTTCCTTTAGATACGTTTTGTTCCGGAGATTTTTATGTTAGGATTTATGTGATCCTCTTTGGTGTAATTTATAGTGGCAGTCATGATTTATTGAAAGAAAAAAAAAAGAAGTTATCCGGCCAGTACTAAAAATGAATGATATCAATAGTGGAAGTATTTGTGCTCAAACTAGAAAGCCTTTGAATCCTGCTGAGCGTTCCTCAGAGATCGTCAATCGTTTCCTGAAGTATCCTTTCACTGATAAGAAACGTTGAGCGGGACACGGAACATTTATTATTTCCTTTCGAAGGCTTTCTAGTTATCTTGATGCATTTATGATTGCCTGCACAATTTAGTTTCCACTTCACATTTGATTTCATAGAACATTACATTACCCTTACCGTACATTACGGAATGGATGGTTAAATTACGCATATCTGATACTCTAGAATGGAATCCGGGCTTCCACGGTAGATGCAATTTGATAGGAGAAAAGTATCCCACGATAGTTCATTGTGTTTATTAGTCAGGTATAAAAATAACGTCGTAAATAATGAAATAAATGTGTGTGTGTGCATGCAAAATTAATACTTTTTCCCCTATAAGCCAGGTAATTAGATAAGCCCATCTTACCTAATGCACTGCATTGCATTAGGATAGCAATTACACTAATTGCAGGCACTTACTGGAATTTGTTGATTGTTTCCAACGGTAAGGGCTTACAGTACCTTTGTAAAGCTATGGAATTCACCGTAAGTAGTGTCTGTAACCACTTAATAGTCCTTGTTCTAAATTGACTCCGTGTTTTGAATAAGCATATTCAATGGAAATTATGACATAGATTGCCACTTTGATTGACTTGCAAAGATTTGTC
Organism: Oligia latruncula; assembly: GCA_948474745.1. Taxonomy (NCBI): domain Eukaryota; kingdom Metazoa; phylum Arthropoda; class Insecta; order Lepidoptera; family Noctuidae; genus Oligia; species Oligia latruncula. Next base: position 4,457,693 of record OX419691.1, on the reverse strand, counting down.
TTATTAGCCGAATTTTCTGTTGACTTTAGCCAACCATCTATTCTATCATAGTTTAAATTTTATGATTGGAAAGGTATCTACAGAACACCTGTTGTAGATGAATAAACCATGGAAGCAATAGAATTTATGAGAAAAGCTGGTTTTAAATTATCAGGGGGCCTAAACAGGCCACTTTGGAGAATCATAAAAGGATAACATTATGAATTATACTATGGCGAAGACAGCCCGTGTTTTTCTTTTTTTCGCTGCACTACGTAGTAGTACGTTTGAAAATGGCACCGGTAACTGAAAAGTTGTGTGGGAATCGGTTGTAGTATGTGTTACGAAGAAATGAGGAAAATGTCGTGAGGAGAGTTTTGAGTATGGATGTCGATGGCTATAAGAGTAGGGGAAGACCAAAGAAACGATGGATGGAATGTGTGAATGATGATATGGTTAGAAAGGGGGTGACTACTGAGATGACGACTAATAGAGAAGTATGGAAGAAAAAGACATGTTGCGCCGACCGCAAATAAATTGGGATAAGGGCAGGAGAATGATGACTACGTAGTAGGTACAATCAAAGAGATTGGGATTGGATTGGATTGATTGGTATTTTCACAGAAAAAAAATAACTGAAAAATGCTTCACCAATGGGATTTGTTACGATTAACTTAACAGTTAACTGTGCATTATGTTATCCTTTTATGATTCTGCCAAAGTGGCCTTTTATAGGCCCTCAGATTCGAAGAGCTTGCCATAATGCGAAGAATTAGTTTCGGCTGTACACCATGACTGATGACCACGAAATTTAATGATAATGACTGGTTACATGCATTTAAATGCGATAACGACTTTCACTACCTCAGATCATTTTGGTCTGAGTAAAAATTTTGCAATAAAACCAAAGATTCGGACGGGCTTTCAAGGGATGACGCTTGATTCGTTACCAAGAACAAGCTAGCAATCATTATGAAAATATGTTGTAGTTTTGGTAACACTTTTACCTTCTAAAAGAGTTTCCTTATCTGACCTACCAAAAACGCCATGGCGTTTAGGACTGTTCATATCAAAATTGTGTCAAGATCTGTAAACAAGATAAACTAAGTATTAATTAATGGTACACCCGCGTTGTAACATCTCTGTGTATATAACTCTGTAGCATAGGTAAAGTTTAAAGAAATATTGTCCATCTTTATCGTTTTCCGAGCGCTAGGAAAGGTGCAAGCTGCACCTTGCGTCTGCTTATAACCTCTTATCGGTCACTATAATCCATCTGTTCAGAACTACAGTTACTAGAAGACACTCAACGGTCGCGGTTGAGTGGCTAACATAACCTATTTGTTTCAATACCGTAATAGCAACCTTGAAGGCTTGAAGGTATGTAGCGGCGCCTTCTCTGAATCATAGGGAATTAGATTTGCATTTAATGACCCTTGCCTTTACTCGTTACGTACTGGGTCCTTTGTTCTGTTCTGGCGCTAAGAGTGTCATTCAGATGAAGATGATAAGATACCTACCTAAAGTTAATAATTTTTATAAGTACTGTTTCTTTCTTTCGGTGGCGTTCTGTAGTTTTTGCCTACCCCCATGAGAAGAAGGCGTGAGTTTATGCATGTATGTTCCATCATGAGTCGCCACAGTATTTTTCATAATATACCTGGAACAAGTCTTAAATGGACCCAAACTTGAAAAACTGGCCAAGTGCGAGTCGGACTCGCACACGAAGCAGGCAAAAACGCTGAAAAAAACACGTTTGTTGTATGGGAGCCCCTTAAATATTTATTTTATTCTGTTTTTAGTATTTGTTGTTAGAGCGGCAACAGAAATACATAATTAGTGAAAATTTCAACTGTCTAGCTATCACGGTTCATGAGATACAGCCTGGTGAGAGACGGACAGTGGAGTCTTAGTAATAGAGTCCCGTTTTTACCCTTTGGGTACGGAACCCTAAAAACGGACAGTGGCAGAGCAGCTACATTACATAATTATCTTTTGTCTCCCATTGTTTGTTTTCTATGTCAAGTGCTTATGTGTTTTCTTATCACGTGTCCTGAGTGCATACATGTGATGTGATTCATTCTCGATTGCTAATCCCTTATGATTCACTTAGGTACTGAGTGGCTTTTATTTAATTTTATGAATTTACGTGTGACGGCATGAAACCTTTCCATTCGGTAATCGTATTGTACGGACGCCAGCACATCAAGTTACTACAATCTGTCAGATTTCTTTAATAGATTTTCGACTTTATTGCTAAAGCATAAGGTTCAAGGTTGATTGGGAAAATCTGACAGTTTCGGGTAGGTTGACCTGCTGGCGTCTGTACTATAATAATACCATCCTATTATAGTTCCACTGCAGGGCAAAGGCCTCTTCTCATGCGGAGAAAGGATGAGCGTTGATCACCACGGTTGCTCAAGACGGGTTGGCTATTTCAGATTTACCTATAAGTCTATTTTGAAGGATATTGCTAATCCATTGCTTCTATGTTCGAATTTGTGTAACAACGTAAAATAACGCAATGAATGTTGTTCAACTGTCAAAATGAAAGCCATTGCTACCATTGAGATATTGCTACTGTTGGTGTGTTACGCAGTTACCATGTTTTTTTGTACCTATTCTACAAAATTGTAATGTACAAACAAAATTATTATCATTGAACGGTTTCTCTGTGTTTTTCTGCGTATCTGCAATTTCCACACATCGCAGAAAATCCGTTTCACTCGGCAGATGAATACCTACAGAACTATTTTTATTAGCGAAGGTTTTGCTTGACACCATTCCCAAATTTCCACGAAACTTGAATATCAAGGATCTCTCTAGACTATTAACAATAATAGCTCTGTTCGGTGATTCTGATTATGTACCTACTTATATATTTTATACCAGTATCTTCGAAATTGAATAATTAATCAATACCTTATCAATTGCACAATGAAGCGTTTGTCCCATTAGATACTCCTTGGTCCTTGTAGACCTTTGATAACCTCGAAGATTGCAGTTGTTCAAGTAAATCAATACAAAACTTTACTTACCATACCTATCGATATTTCTGCTGAACAGTGTGATAACTTTGCGATGAATCAGGTAAATTCTTCCTTGACACGAATTAAAACTTGCATGAACTGTACATGGTGCAACAAGGTCATCAATTAACGTTCAGAAATAATTTCGGTGGACCATCATTTATGCTAATGTTTTCGTTGAATCAGTTCGTCGATACTTTTTAATAGTTGTCGTCATGAATTGCATGAGTCACATCCTGCTATCTTGTAGGTGGCATGTCAGTTCAAATACCGTTAATTAGTTTCAATATGCACTGACATGATACCTGCAACTACACTGCACTCGATAACTTGCCTTCGAAATTGATTTTATCAATCGGGATATATGATCTCTAACGACAAATAATTTTCCTTTTCTAATTGAATCCTTTCTCATCACGACTAGATTCTTCCTCATTCTAAATTGGTTTCGGAATGTGATTTATTCAAATTAGGGGATAATTTGAATAAATCAAGAGAGAGGATTTCAGTGAAAGTTTAGTTGCAACTAAAAAATCTAAACGAATCTCGCTCTCTTTCATAATACGTATGATCTGCTTGCGGGTAAATGGCCTAGATGAGTCACCTTACCATGTTTGTTTACCTACTAGACACATCCTATCACCTCGTAAATGAAACATTAAATACCAGTGTCACCGTACTTCCGGTATGGTATTGTTCATAACTCTTATCAGCTACCATTCGAGCACATTGCATTCTTAGATAGTGATGACATTAAATGTTATGTCCTTCCTTACTGCGAAGTGCTAAATATTGTCTCTCTTTGCTTTTTTATCAGTGTGAGACAAGTGTGATTTGTAATGATTCTATTTTGGGGTTTCCTGATAGCAGAATCGAAGTATGATGAGATCATTTTGTAGAATGATATACATTTTACAATATCAACAGGATGTGCGTTCAAAGAAAATAATAGTCGATGAAATCTAATACCGTATATCTGCAACAGCTGGGCAACAACAGCCAAATCTACCGTGTCCAACAAATCAGCATTATATTGTAGTCTTTGCAACAAATCACTGGAAAATAACGCATTGAATCGAACGCGCAGTCTTTTGTTTGGGGTATGTAACAATTTCTCCCAATCATCTTGTTTCGGACATTTTCGAGGTCACGTTCAGCTAACAGTACCTGAGCAGGGCATTGATTTTGCAGCTAAACTGGGTTGCGGTCGGGACTGGTATGGTCTGTTACGCAATTTGAGGCAGTCATACTTGAGTAACCATGGTGTACCTACTCAGCCAAATACCAAACTTACTAAGTATTATTTATAGACGCCAGGATGTAGGTATATCTAATATAGGTCAGTAAGAAACAGTTATTTGAGTACTTTCAGAGCAAAATAAAGAGGATTTGGTTCTACCCGCGGGTTTCGCCCGCGGGAATTGTCCCACGTGTGTCAATTGCGCCGGGGATTATCCCACGGGAGCGTGCTACCGGTACTAAAACTAGCCTATGTCTTTTCAAAATTTTATCGAAATCCGTTCAGTGTTTAAGGCGTGCAAAGCTAACACAAAGACATAGTTACTTTAGAACTTAAGTATAATATTATGGAACGATGATGATGGATGCTACTTTCTTATGGATGAAGACAACAAAGCTACTTGGATGATAAATTACTACTTACAGAAATATAGAGCTGAGAATATTAAACATTGCAAAGTATCACAGAGACAGAAAGACCGAAAGATTCCCAAAACAGTTATGAAATCGGAAGAATTTGTAACAACAAAGAAACGAGAAATGAATCGTGTGAAGAAGATTAAAGATGCTGCAATTAAACGGTATTCTATGGAGATAAACCTTCGTTTTATGTGTAAGACCTTGTGAACCAATGAATCCTTGCAAATTCCGTTTGTAATTGCTAAGGCGTTCGCCCACTTTGATGAGATGTCTATCAAGCGAGGCGGCTTTACACGTCTCATCCATTTTAGACTACATGTTATTCAATTAGCTAATTTCTTTGTTCAGATACGACGCAAATTTTCTGCTCCTATAGTCTAAAAAACGTTTCCAACAGCATTAACAGTACTTGGCTTCTAATTCTGCTAACGTTATTTATTACCACATGTTTCTCAACAAGCGTTTGGATTTTGCATTTGAACTCAAAAATACAAGAATTATTTCTTCCTCGTATATTTGAGTCCAAATGCTGCTTGAGTTCAACATTTTCTGAACAGGTTTCATTATAATAATACCTCCCAAGCCAAGATTTATGATAAGAAACGTAACATGCACTATAATAGAGATCGCTGTTTTCGTCCGAGTTATTCAAGTTGCTCTAAATACTGCGCTGGTATAACAAACGGCCTGGAAACCTTAGTGTTGGGTGTGAGTTCAATGTCTCGTGATATCACAGCGATCTCGTTACGGGGCCTGCAGCTACGTCTCGCTTCATGCTTTGTATCATGGTGTGGTGTTTATGTGACAACTTGGTCTATGATTGCATGTGTATGGTCTCCGTTGTCCAGTTAGTGGAGCTATGCTTTGGAACAGTAAGCAGGTGGAGGACTGTGTTGCGAACTTAAATGTTGGATTAAGCCGTTGCCTGCATGTTTTCAAAACGAAAACCTATGACGGACAAAAATATTTGAATCGTTCTTGTAAGGCATATGTAAAGGCTATCAATTCATTAAATCTTTTTAAAACAATTTTCCAAAGTTTAATTTTTTCAATATAGAAGCATTTTTCATAATATGCAACGCTAAGGTCGCAGATTCCGCTTACAAAGTTATAATTTTAAGTCCGTTAAATCTTTTTCTGTTTTTTATCAAATATGTAGTTCAACGAACAGACCGTTCGCAGTTGCAATTTCAAGAATCATTTTGAAACTGACGAGCGTGTTATTGTTAAGATATTTGCTCTAATAAGATTTGTTTCATTTTATGCAACGAATCAGTTTTGCACGATTTGAAAGTTTAGTCTAAAAACTCATTCAGTTGTGAAATGTTTCGGTTTTCAATCGGCCTATTGCATTCTTTTCTCTTTATAAAAGTTGGACCTATGGTCCTATGGGACCAAATATTATTTTATAAAATGTCCTTAAAATTTCCTTTAAGTCATTGCCCTTTTAAGCACATGGACCTACATTTAAATCCAGTGAACGCCTTTGGCCAGGCAACTCTTGCACAAGATGCATGCATGGCGCAGAGTTGCATTCATACGCACGCCCTGTGAAGTGTATTGTGCCTGTATAACATTTCTGTATGACTCAAAGCAAAAGCGAATAATCTCATAATAATATTATATAGTACCGTTGCAAAATAAACGATTTAAATACCTACTTGAGTTTAAACTTTGAGCATTGCAACTAATTGTTGATTTACTTCTTTGTAAACTTATTTACAACGACAAGCAACGATAGATTTCGCACGTACCATCAAATACACCAAGTAGGTTAACTACTTTTAGAAGTTGGAAGTTATCATTATGAAAATAATATATCTTACAGTTAATTTCATCTGAATCGCCGACAGAAAAGTTTTTCTTAGCTCATTCATGTTTCCGTATTTACTTAGTTATGGAAATAACAAATTAATATTTATCATTTATTACACAATTTCCTGTAGCTTACACCGGTATATTTTACTCGAGGTTACGTCGACGATGCTGGTTCGAGTCAGTGGTTTGCGTAAATGCCTCCATCCATTCAAGATCTTGGTTCATGCTGCGATGCGAAAAAAATTTGGCGTCAGGCGCTTGCGCGTATCGATTGTTAACATGGCAAAATATGTTGATTTGGAGCAAACACATTATTTCTGCAATCATACATACACACAGGCCTCCTCTCTGTGAGAGGGAGTGGGCCGTAATCCACCACGCGGGCCTTTGCGGCTTGGTGGATGTCACATGTTTTCTGCAATCACTATCTTCGAAATTGAATGCCATATGAGATTATTATAGACATCTACGATACCGTAAAGTTATTTTGTTTTGGGCTTACTATGTCAAATCTCATTAGTTGCATTGATGTCTAGGTAGGTACTAAACTGTTAAATAACAGCGATGTCACGGTAATGTTATGTGGCGATGTTCTCTTCGCTATCAATTTTGTCATTTTAAAATGAATGAGGTACCTATGTGTATTACTACTACTCACTCTGCATTTAGAATCCATTAGTTCCATCCAACTAATAAAAAAGTTCGTGACCCAAATATGTACCTACTCGAATTCAAAGGAGAGTTAAGAAATTACACAAATGCCTTGGGACTTGAATAGCTGATGGCAACGTGCATGTATAACTCTCCAGGGATAAACATGCAGGACAAAGGCTATTGTGTAACCTCAGGTGGACACAATAAGAGCTGTCGTAGATGTTTTTAATCATGTAACAGAAGTGACAAGTCAAAGTGGTCACAGGAATTTATGAAACAGTTATAAAATATGAGTGTTTATCAAAACCACACCCACCGGAACGAAAATGATTAAGTATAGGTACGTGTAATTTATCGTCACTGTTTATTCTATTGATATGAAACAGATTAAAAGCCACTATAGAAACAACAAAAATGGCACATGGACTAACTTCGGAAGCAAAAACGATTGACTCCAATACCCACGGTACTCACCCAACCGTATTTAGGAGACTCCTAAAACTTTTACAGTGATCACGCCGAAACAAAGCATTGTTTCCTATCAACCTATATTGAAGAAACTCCTCTTTCTGGCGCCCTGGCCGTCTAGAAAAGTATGCCCGACAAGACAGTGCGTGTTTTAGTGTCGCTTAACATTTGGCACGGGAGATACCATCGTCCCGCTCTGTTTACGATTGTGAAAAGCGTGACAAATGGGCTCGCTTTACACTGATCTGTGGAAAATGTTCGTGACTGGTAAAAGCCACTGTTATGGTGACATTTCCTTTAGATTCTTATCTTTATTTCTGCAAATTCTACCGTCAGCTTAATGTCAAATGATCTAGGAAAATAAAACAACGATGTTTTGATGTCGTTGAAATAAGACTATTGCAGTTGTCTGTTGTAATGAAATAAGCAGCACCACTTTAGAATTGAAAAGAATAGTAGTTACCTAACCGACCATTTTATAAAACTTCTGCCTGAGTAAATCGCATTGAAGTGCTTGTTAGGTGAACAACCTAGTAATATTTCCAATGCAGCACGATTATTTACCAAGTCAGGATCGTGATGTCGTGATCCATTATACAAGAGCCTTCTATAATACTCACCTGAGTGGGGTTTGCGTCACTCTATTCGTAATTTTATACACAAGTTAGTACCTAATCAATTAGAGAAATAATATACGTCCAAAATATACGTAACTGCGATGCTATTCTGTAAAAATGTCACCGTGAAAACTTAGGTGGAGTGAGCTGTCAATAGTGTCAATTCCTAGCAAAAACAAACTCACTTCACCTAAGTTTTCACGGTGAGATTTTTCAGAATCGACCGGCTGAACTCGCGCTCGTGCTACGTGCGTTTTACTTTGCAAGGAGAGTTGCTCACGCTTATCTGTAAATCGCTTTGGAAATAGCTGAAATTAAAATTTTGGTAGTACAGAATCATGATAAATAACAAACATGGGAAATGGTTTTGAGAGGTACTACCTACACAACCTACCTATATGTTTGATGGTTTGCCATATATGGCGGGGGTCATTGAATGGCTTATGACGACAGCCCATCATAATATCATGCATATGCCTGGCTTCGTAATTTACTCATCAATCTACTTGCCAAAAGTCGTTTTTCTCTCAGCATTACTTTCAGTAGATCAGATATGATATTATCTATTCCACCCAAGGAAACGTCTCGCTAAAAAATTGTGTGATGAGGCAAAACCAACTACAATCCTTAGATACTAGACTAGATTTATCAATTAAGCGTGATAGATCAGTAAACATGTCTTGGTTTTTGAGGCCAGTCGTCCGGTATTGGTCATATGCCGTTGTCTAGTTTTATATTTGCCCAATTGCCCGTCCTGTCTGACAAAAATGAAAACAGTTCACAGTTTAGAATCGGCTTCCTGGAAATTGTAACACAGTTCATTGTTTCAAGTGATAATGCTTACGAAATGATTCGCACAGCATTGCAGACATTGTTATTACAATTTGGCAGGTCTGTGGAGAACAATGAACTTTTAACCATAGAGGTCATCATAACTGTATTGATGAATCTATTTCAACGCTAACTAATTGTTTTTACCGTCGATTTTGAATATTGTGGGGCCCTGAGTCCTTACCAGGAGGAGTCCAGCCCCTGGAGTTAGTTTATTTCGGTGACAGAATCCGTTACAGCCTGTGTAAGTGATTAAATAATGCGTGACACATTACAGTAAAATTAACGAATATCACTGGTGATCAGAGAACTTCCCTTTCGGGAATGGCAGTTTTGCGGTTATAGTTAGGTACCTACCTATCGTTCTCATCTCTATTTAATTATGGCTTCCAAAATTACTATGATTTATCTAGTGTCGGTTCAGTTCGCAACTAGGACAGCTCGTTCTACATATAATTCATTGTTTTATAGTTTCCTGCAGTCGGTTCTAAAAATTATGATTGCACGTAGTCTGATTATCATCAGCTTTTAAACAAAAGCCAATTCGCCACAGCATCCTTCCACACACTGCAACTGTAAATCCTTTTTACTGTTACAATGTTGGCATCATCCAACATGTATTTCAATATTCTCTACCTTCCAATTATTTGTAAAACCAGGCATAAAATTATGCTGCAGCCTCCAAGGAAACAATTTACCGATGTTTGTTTTGATTAAGCACTTGCACTTACCCATTTATACGAGTACGTACATAGCTGGGTTTGAACCAGCCAGCGTGACCGATCCATGGGAATCCAGACAGCCGTAAATAGCAGTTGTATAAATTACTTGGCGGATAACGAGCACGATCCATGGCTTGGCATGGTGCACGGAGAAATCGGCGGAAGCACGGACCGCTAGTCCAGGCACTTTGTTAGAGAATTTCTCCTTTAATCAGCGACAAGCCCTTGTACTTAATTAGTGCCCAAGAAGCTTTAACCAATGTTGTTATCGTTGAAGAAAGTACAAAATTGATTGAATAATTTGTTACATAGTTAGTATCGAATTGTTTAGCTGTCACCTCATTGTTTTGAAATAATTTTTCAAGATCGGTACATAGCTTTTCTTCCGAGGTTTAGAGGTCCTCAACACACATAAGAAAAAGAGTTTAGATAATATACACAGTTACCTATGCAATAAATAATTATATCTTTTTAAGGTATTAGTAGAACTGATTCATTCGGTTATTTATTACCCAACTTGCAATCGCACATTTATGTATATTACTATTTTTTTGGGTTCCGTACCCAATGGGTAAAACGGGACCCTATTACTAAGACTTCGCTGTCCGTCCGTCCGTCCGTCTGTCTGTCATCAGGCTGTATCTCAAGAACCGCGATAGCTAGACAGTTGAAATTTTCACATATTATGTATTTCTGTTGCCGCTATAACAGTAAATACTAAAAACAAAATAAAATAAATATTTCAGGGGGGCTCTCATACAACAAACGTGTTTTTTCGGCGTTTTTGCCTTGTGGTACGAAACCCTTCGTGTGCGAGTCCGACTCGCACTTGGCCAGTTTTTTTTGTTTTCACTCTCTGCGTCATGTTTACCGCAAATAAACGTAGTTTCTTTACTTTTTTCTTTTTATTCGCGGCTCATTAAATTTTGCCATTAAAATACAATTTTGGTTAAACAGTCCACTCCACCTGGCTCAAACACTCATTTGTGATTCCACGCGACGGCTACGCAGGAAGTCGCTGCCGTAAGGCTTGGAATCCGCCTTCAACGTACGTATCTAGCTATGCATAGTACGTAATATATTGCACTCAAAGTCTATCTATGTGCATATCAACACTCACCATTTCTAAATGTTTTATTAGCAGTAACTGTAGAGCTCTATGTACAACATTTAAATGGTAATAAATGTCGTCGGCGGTAGGTAAGTCAAATGTCAGATTATAAGCGAAAGATTATAAGAATGTGAGATGACATTAGGTATAATATCATAAATGATGTCGTCCGGGGATACCTAAGCTGATAGCGTACAAAAAAGAGGATTTAAAAAAAATGTAAGACATAAAGCTTAGGTACCTAGAGCTTTCGCCGCTCATAATGTGAACACAAAAACAGTAATTTCCAACATATAGAATAGTTAAATTATAGTAAGTAGATCTAATCATAATATACTAGACATCGATCAATCATTGTCTTTCAATGATACGTTCTAGTCGACTCATGTAACTCATCTTGTATCATTATCTAATAGAAATGCTTACGTAACGCCTTCTCGCATTACTTATTTGACTTTGACCTGCGTAGCCATTATTGAATTGTGAACTTGAACTTGATTGAGAAACATGTACCTACTTCTTTCACTATTTATGAATCGATTTGCGTCGTTTCATGAAATTCAGACTTTTGAGTATTCTCTATACATCCAGACGATGATATAATATTACACTTTAACCTTGGTAACTCGAACGGGTGTTCTCGCCTTTCAAAAACGCAGGCAAAATGGACGTAGGTAGGTACACTACCAAATTCACAACCTACAACGGCTGATATCATTTGTCAATGCCAGTGTCTTGCGCAATATTTAAAATCAAAATAAGTAAAAAATATAGGCCATAAAGAAAATAAATATGTAAAGAACCTATCATCTACTCTCGATACCGCTGACGTCCTTGTGCTGGGGGCCAAAAAGGGCCACTTGAGAATCATAAAAGGATAACATTATGAATTATAATATGGCGAAGACAGTCCGTGTTTTTCTTTTTTTCGCTGCAATACGTAGGTGCAATCAAAGACATTGGGATTGGATTGATTGGTATTTTAGCACAGACAAAAAAAAATAAGTGAAAAATGCTTTACCAATGGGATTTGATACGATTAACTTAATAGTTAACTGTCCATTATGTTATCCCTTTATGATTCTGCTTAAGTTTCGTTTTTAGGCCCCCTGATCGTTGTATACCTGTATTTATACAAAAATCAAATACTTAACCAGCTGACTGTTCCGACTGGTTTGCACCCTAGACTACTACTAGGTACTTAGGCATCTTTACTCTCTTGTGGGTCTTGAAATCCTGCATCCATCGTAGTACTTACCCAACAAAAACGTGGCCGCAAATAAAAGAAACACCAAAACTGTAATAAACTTGCCATGCTTTGTTGTTGACTCACAGTTCAAACCGGTGTCCTTGCCTCGTCCTTTAGTTTCTTTACCGGTATTTGATCTTATGTGGGGGTTTTTTTATCTCTCGTAGTCAGATAGTTAGCCGGCCGTAACGATTTAACGGACGTCTGGCGACCTGCCTTAAAATATTCCGGGTGACGTGTACAGAATTATAAAAAAAGCCTTTTGGGTATTGTATCGGTTTGTCGTGCTCACGCGACGCAGTACTTTAGTAAATTTCTTTAAAGTTCGCGTCGAAAAGTGATACGCGTGCTACATAATATGTAGTACGGTACCTAGCCTTATTGGTGCGTTGTCTCAAAAGGTTACTGAAACATTTCATAGCTAAGACACAATCCCTCCTTTTATGTTTTAATGTTGTGAAATGGGCTCTTCGCTTCAGGCAGTCTATTGCAAAACACCTAGACAAACGCCTACGTGTTAAACCGACGACGACGTCTAGACTATTCACAGGTAGTTTAGCATAAATTAATATCTGCTCATACATCTGACAAGAAAAAATCATTCCAAAAACTTTCTACTTATTAGGTACCTCATTGAACGGTAATAAGTCGAGCGGTAGCGGTAGAGCTCACTGGATTTCGCAGAAATCCACTTTTGTAAACTGTCATTTTTTGTGTCAATAATGGCCATGCTATTGTCGGGCGTTCCCCTAATCGGAATTACATCAAGCACATTCCAATTTAGCGACGGTTAGGTAACAGTTGGGCAGTAGATCGTGACTGTATGAATGGGGTGCTGTGAAAAGGCAGGAAGCCATATCGACGAAGTGCAAGGGCGCATCGTGCGTGCGCGTACGACGATACGCACGCGCAGGGTATGATGTCATGTGACCGCTTTGGTGTCGATGACCATTGTTTGATAGATTTATGTAAATATGTATTCGTGTTTAAGTACCCTAAATAATTGTTGTTCTTCCAACTGCAAGCTAGTGATAAGGTTTTATCATTAAGTACATTAATAAATTACTTATATAATTATTTTACCGTCAATATGAATAATTCATTTTTACATAACTATTAGTGTCAACTTACGACGCTGGTAGAAAACATACGATTTTGTAGAAGTCTGCAATTCTTTATGATCATGACTAATTCATAGCGTAGATTTAATACTGACACTAAAAAGAATCAAGATAAACCTGTATGTCATTGCACATAAATGATAGCGCATGACACTTTTACTAAAACTCTTTATCATCATCGCCCACGCATCACTGGCTGCCATCCGTTTGCCGATGATAACAGACTTTTCTCCCTAGACGACGACATGACGATAATATTGCTTACACAGGATGCTTTGAAAAAAGGGACACAAACATTTTGTTCTTTCAACAGTATTATAGTCACGCTCAGATGGATTTACCATGGCCGCCCTTAGTTCAAACGTTTTCGTAAAGAACAATAAATAATATTGCTAAACGCGTTTTACACATCCGTCTATTCTTCTTGGCTCACCCCTTGTGCGCTTGGCCAACTCTCTAATCGATGCCTTGTGAAATACACAACAATACAATACGATCATTACATTTGCACATAAATCTGCACACCTGCCTTTCACTTACTAAATAACATTTCAATGACATCTTCTATCCATATCGATATATGCAAGGTGCAGTTAAAAGTAGGTCTAGGTGTATAAGCAACTATATTATAACTAGATAACTTTCGTTCACTGATAAATTTTGTAGAATTAATCCGTAGTCTTTTGTTTTAAGCTAATGTTATTATGTATACGATGTTGGTGGTATTTATTAAATAGGTGTAATTCGCCCAAAAGTCATACTTATCTATATTATTAGGTATATAATGAAGCTTGCTTTTTTGTTTGAACACTCTCTGGAACTGTATGAATAAATTTATTTGGCTAAGTTTACATTCGAGTGGGTTGAATTCACTTTTAAAATAGGTACCTACCAGTTGGATTTGAAAAAATGTTTTTGCATTTGATAGCCCGATTCTTGAAGAAGGTTATAGGCTTTAGGATAACATCACGCTACGGCAGGTGAAACCGGCTCATAGCTAGTTTATTGTATAATCTTCAAGTACTTAAGTCTTCTACTTCTAAGTTCATTCCTTGTGTTCCATTGATTGCTTAGCATTTAAATTTTACAAGGAACCTTTTACACATAATTGTATGTTGGTACCTACTTGGTAGTACTTATGTAAAATATTACTGAAATGAAAATTCAGAAAATGAAAATTCATTCAAAATGAAATTCAGAGTAGTAACATAATTTTCTCTTAATTTCAGGGTGAACATCAAAAGGGTATAACGTTCACGAGTACAGAAGAGCCAGATAGACCTTCTAAGCCTATACCAGATATCCGTTTAGTGGACGGACCATCCATCTTAGTGGGAAGAGTGCAGCTGTTACACCGAGGACAATGGAGATCAGTTTGCACCAACTCCAGAAAGTAATTATAAACATAAGAATTGTACCTAACTGTTTTATTACTTACTATTCAAATTAGCTAGTAAATAACACTTTTTTTCTACGCTTTCAGTTGGACCGTCAACGACATGGAGACAGCCTGCAGACAATTAGGCTTCATGGGAGGCTCGTTCTACAACTGGATCGATCGTCAGCCCGGCAGAAGAGCAAGACTATTATTCGAAGAGCCCAAATGCAAAGGAACGGAATACGACCTGTTCCAATGTGACTGGAACTCTAGAGAACTCGGCTCAGGCGTCTGTGACTACCACCCAGATCTCGCCATTCAATGCTCACCCCACCATGATGTCAATGACCTCGCAAATTCTAGAAGGCATTGGAGAGGACTACGCTTTGAAAACGCAGTCTTCGAACGAATCCTTACCGCTGCAAATACTCTCTACGTTCCTACATCGATGTCCAAACTTATACACATTACTATAAAAAATGCAGGTCTAGGTAGAGACAACAATGCAACAAGTGCCTTAGATGTTATAGGAGTCCCACCCGTCTTAGAAGACATAGAAATATCAAACTCTGCCTTTAACGCGATAAATGTGACGTCGCCTAACGCTCCCGTAGTCATAAACAATTGCACGATACAAAACAATAGAGGATATGGTGTCTATGTGAACTCTACGTATGGCATGACCAAAATAGAGAATTGCTTGATACACGACAATGGCGGCGACGGGGTTAAATACGTGGTGCACGAAATGAACATCGATGAAAGGCTAGACAGAAGCGAAATATTTGATTTATGCACATTAGCATCCACACCGAGCCAGACATTTCCTATTCAAATGTCAATTGAACAATCAAGATACTCTAATATGGAGAGAGACTGTCATCAGAAGTTTTATACTAGACCGGACCACGTTTTAACTTTAGGTTTCATTAAACTTTTAACGAATCAAAACAATACGGGTGAATTATTTATATACGACGGATTAACGACAGAAGACAGACTTTTATTGGCATTCAGCATTAGAAACCACACGCGACCACAAAGTGTTACGTCAACGAGGAACCGCATGTACGTGAGATTCCGAGCCAACACCAGGACAGATATTACTGGCTTTTTGAGGTTGACATCAGGCATTAGCAAAACGTATGATTTAAATGTAACTGACACGATTATATCCGATAACAATGGCAGAGGCGTGGTAATAGAAAACTTAAGATCACAAGTTCACATTCATCGTACTTCTATATCTAACAATAATCATGTTGCCGGTCTTCAAGTCACGCGTGGAGCGGGAGATGTAAATGTAACTGAAAGTAGAATATCCTTCAATCAAGGTGATGGAATCAACATTACCGTAACTGGAGGAAACAGAAACATATCAAGAAGTATATTAAGTTCTAATCAAGGATACGGTATAGCTGTATGGATAAATAATACAAAAGAAACTGAATATATTCCAGTAAATCAAACCACTGCAGTAGAGTATTCAGAAATATTCAAAAATCTGGATGTTGGAATACTACACGGAAACTTTTGTGGCGACAGCTGGGTTAATATTACTGGAAACTGGTTTAATACAAGTGCTGAAAGTACCGTAGAAATATCGACTTGTTGGAGATTAACTAATCCGGCCAGATTGCTCAATTTACAAGTAGGTCACAATAGATTTTACGAAAACCAAAGAGTACCTCTTAAAATCCAACCAGCCCTCAATATAAATGGAAGGATTGAATATAATTATTTTGAACACGGTAACTATGGTGCAATCGTTATAATGAATCGTATAGAAGGAAAATATCTAGAAGAATTCGAAATCTTACCAGCTCGATTCCACATACAACATAATTACTTCTTTGGAAATAGGGGTCCCTTCGTTGTAAATCTTGGATTATCTCCTTACAGCGATCTGCAGTACATTCTATTTTCTAGAAACTACCTTCGAGACAATAAAGTAAGAGAACCCTATGAACCTCTAGAAGGTATATCATCTAGACTGACCCCAAGAAGTAGAGTCGCAGCTACGATAGTATTAGCGTCGAGTAACATCGACGTATATAGAAACATTATAAATAACCCAGAAGCTCAATACGAAATCGGCTCACACGTCGAAGACCAAAGTAAGATATTAAACTGTACCTACAACTGGCTTGGCTTCGGGGAAGAGGAAAAGGTTTACAACCGATTGTTCCATAGAAAAGACAGGTACAACTTGGCCAAAATACTTTACATGCCATATTTATTGCATAGCAGTAATCCCGGAGCAACACAAATTAATTATAATTCACTTTATGTGCCTCAGTTTAATGTACCCGGTACCTTCGTAGTTGGTGGCGAAGTTGAAGGAATAGAAATTCTTCGGCAAGGAGAGTATGATGTTGATAAAGATATTAATATTCGTCCTGGAGGAAAATTAGTTTTACAATCGGGCGTTACGTTAAAATTTCCTCCGGCTATAGGAATAATGGTTGCCGGAAAACTAGATGCGAGAGGTAAACGACCCAATGACATTACATTTACCTTGAAAGAAGAGGTAGTTATGACTAACGAAAGTGTTTATGAAACAGATTTTGAACCGACAACACCCGGATATACTGAGCCCATTGTGCCTATAAGACTTCTAGGTGGGAGAACACAGCATGAAGGCAGATTGCAAGTGAGAATCGATGACAGATGGGGTACAGTGTGTAACTACAGGTGGAACATTATCAACGCGGCGTTAGTTTGCAATCAACTTGGCCTTGCCTTGAATCCAGAGGATTGGTTCCTAGAACCCAACGAAATACCATCTGCAGGTATGACAGAAGATATAATTTTATCCAACGTTGAATGCTCAGAATTCGACAACGACATTACCAAATGTAAAGCAGAAACTAAAGATCACTTTGAGAATTCTTGTACTCATGAAAATGATGTTGGTATCAGATGTTACGAAACAAGTTGGGCTGGAGTCAGATTCAGTGTTATTTCTGAAAGAGCTGATTTACAATACGTCACTATAGAGAAAGCTGGACTATTGGATTATTCCTCAAATATTTTCAAACCAGCTCTTCAGATAGATTTTGCTCGACATAGCTTGGAAAGTATTAAAGTATCTAACAATTACCATGATGGTTTGGGAATACTATATTCTGATTTATATGGAGCCGATGCGGTTAATACCGTTCGTAACTCAGAGTTCAGTAATAATAGAGGAAGCGGTATTAGTTTCAAACAACTTGGTCTAAAAGTATATGGATCCATCATAGAAAATAACAACTTAGCTGGCATCTCACACAACCCGCACATAACTGGACCGCAGCAAAGAGAAATAGCTGGTTGGTTTAATTTAGATCCTGGATTCAACATGGACGAATCTAATTATCATCCAATCATGATTCCCGAATATGAAACGGACATAAGTTTAGTAAATGGCGAAACCAGACACATAGTTTTCACAAAGCGCAACGGAGAAAGTTTATCAAAAACATACAATATCAAATGCAATCCAGGATACGTTCTTGGGCTTCAACTTCTCAATCCTATACATAATTTTTCAACGGAAAACATTTGTATATACGACTCGCAAAATATTAACGAAGCTAGTGTAAAATGGTGTCTCAATCGTGATCTATCGACTTTCCCAACGACAAGTAGCAGTTTTGGTGTTGTGATAACATATGAAAGTGGAACGAATGCCTTAGGAGGAGTGGTGCTAGTCGTAAGCACGATCATAGCTCCGGTGCAAAACCTAAGAAACAGAATAGTAAGAGGGCCGGTCCCAACTCTACAAGTAGTCAATTCAAAGATAAAAGGAAACACAAAAGGAATCAAAGCGTTATACTACAATCGCTATTTGAATGAGTTAGGTGACCACTTTTTACGGAAAGCTAACGAAAGTATTAAAATATTCAGCTGCGAAATAGCGCACAACATAGAAGAAGCTATCTACGTCAATACTCCGTTTTGGGATATACACGACAGTAACATAACGGAGATAACCATAATGGTCAATAGCAGTTTGATCACAGATAACGGTAAAGGAATATTTCACTTCGCTAGAGATTTGAGAAGCTCGAACAATCTGTATCACTACATTCTTCAGGACAATACAATAGAGAGGAACAAACAAGGTGGTTTTGACGTTGGGTTACCGTACGTTTGGCAATACAATGAAAATTTTACTCATTCTGTCTACATGCACAATAACACTTGGCGTAACAATCAAAACTTTGCGTTAGTCGTAGATGGCCATTTCGCCGAAGTCAACATAACAAAGAATATCTTCACTGATAACAGTTGTAAAACTGGGTTAATATCCATACAAGGCATGGAAAAGAAGATGATGATTGATGGTAACTTTATTGAAAGGAATAATGGGCAGTTTATGGTGAAATTCCACATGGACAGTCAAAGTGAAATTATGGGTTTAGTTTATGCACTTTTCATATACAACCAAGTGAAAAATAACAGGCACATGCTATCACAAGTCAGCCGAGGTGCATTAATCAGAAATGTTGAACCGACATACGTTATAGGTTTTAAAGGAATACAGAAAGTAAAAGTAAGTAGGAATTTGTTCGGGAACAATGTGTTGGAGTATACATTGTTAGCTGGAATTAGAACAGCAAAGATCAATAATCTGTTAGACGTTACGGAAAACTGGTGGGGAAGCTCCGTAGAAAAAAACATTCGGGACCAGATATTTGATTTTGATGATTGGAATAACCACGCTATTGCTACGTATCTTCCTTACTTACTAGAAGATAGTTTAGATTCTAGTGTATCTGCTTCATTCAGCCCAGAGATTATAGTGGATACAAACGAGTTAGGGGGCCGTTTATTATCAAATTTCACTATTGAATCCAGAATGGCTCCGTACATAGTGAAATCCGATATAACTGTTATGCCAGATGCTATTTTAACGATAAGTCCCGGTGTTATATTGGAATTCGCGCCCAATGTTGGGATACTCGTCATGGGTAACCTACAAGCTATGGGTCACAGTCAAGCACCAATAGTAATGCGACCTGTAATTCGAGGTAATGTAGAAATTAACAGAATAGAAAAGAGAGAGGTCGGTCAATATTCTTCAACCCATCACAAGCATAGACGTCAATTGGAATCATTGACAGTACCAAACTCAATAAGACTGTGCACTGGAAGAAATTGTTCTATCACTGATAATACAGCAGAAAGAACAAATGAAGGTTTTCTCGAATATTACAATAAAACCACCTTGCAGTGGGTGCCCATGTGCGATAACCGCTTTACTGAAAGAAATGCTCAAGTTGTATGTAGAGAGTTGGGTTTTGATCCAATTAACGTGTTCTTTGCACATGACCGACGAGTGGACTACCATAGTAATTCTTTATCGCGGATTTGGTCGTGGCCAGAGCCCTTACAATGTGTCGGAACTGAAGACCGTTATGAAGAATGCCCAATAAGACTGAACGGACAACTTTATGGTCATAGACATGAATGTAAGTGGGATTCTGATTTCGTATTCATCCATTGTGGTACAAGAAATTTGGAAGACAATCTTGAGTATTGGGGTGGCATAAGGTTTGCTAATCCAGAATTTGAATATTCTCTATACGAGCATCGTATTCACGACCATCACACTCATGAAACAATGAAGAAATCTGAAAGTGAATTAATTCACGTACAAATAATTGGTGCTGGTATACTGCACAATGAGAAATCTCCCGCTGTACAAAGTATAACCAAGAATCCTAGAATACAAAATGTAAATATAACAAAATGCGCTCATCACGGAATTAATTTAATATCACCCACCGATTCAATAAATATGATGTTTAATTCCGTGAATGATATATTAGGGGAAGGTGTTAGTGCCATATCATTGAATGGGGAAGGTAGAGAATCTGATGAATCCAGTTTTACACCGCTGAAGGATTTAAATCTTCCATATCACCTGTTTTCACTTATTGACATTTGTGATAGTACGAAAATGATCACTGTTGAAGAGCGAGTGTTGCTGTACTATAAATATGACAACAATCCCGTCAACTGTGTTAAGATATTCAAGAGCATGTTTAGAGTGAAGCCATTTGGGTTTAGGTTGCTTCAATTCAATCTTTTCAACCACACTCAGAATTATGGCAAACGCGACTCTCTGGCGTTGTACGATGGTGATATTTACAATATCACGGCTCCTATGATTGGTTACTTGGAGAATGGGTCTCCTGATGAAAAGAAGCTCTTCAAGACCGAAGGTGCCAGTTTGAGCGTCTCGTTGTTCGCAAACGGAGCGTCTGCTGTTCATGGATTTATTGCCGAGATTGTTACTTTGCCGATTTCAGCTATTGGTTTCAGTAAGTTTACTCGTTCATCTAACATTTATTCTAACAACTTCCGAAAGGAATGTATTCGTCTAATAAAGTTTTCCTTTTTTACAGACCGTGATGTCCAACATAACATATCGAGCAGTGAATTCATAAAGAACAGAGATGGAGCTATTACGTATCAGTCGGTCGGTGAAGTAAATCCACTAGTAGCTATCACTAGGAATGAGATCAAGGACAACTGCCTGAAATTGTACGGAAACTTCACTTCATGTCCAGCGGCTGTGAGAGTAGATGTACAGAATACACAGACGCTGGTATTTAGAGTGAGTAATCTTTACACCAACCAAACTAATATCGACTTAATTAATTGGCCGCTTTTGTTCTTTTATAAAGTACAAAACAAAAGACAAGCAGTTCAAATCGAATGATGTCAGTAACTAATTAATATAATTTCTTCCAGAACAACTTGGTTCGAAATAATGTTGGAGGATTATTAGTCAGGGCTGACTCTCGAGGATCAGCCACTTCACTTCGCGGATGGATACATAACAACCTGTTCTTTGGTAACCATGATCTTCCGTGTCTCAAAGTTGAAGGTATAAACATTATTCTTATGCACGCTCTCTTGTTCAAGCCTCTTTTTGTTCCTTTTACTTTGTTAACTTCGTGTTGTCATACAAGTCTCATTTCTTTTCAGGCCGCCAATCTTCTCCATATCAAGAAGTCACGATATACCGTAATTACTTCACGCGTAACCGAGTGCCTTTCAGTGACGTCATCATCTTACGCCAGGTCGTCTCCAACTTTACGTACAACTACGTTCATGATAACACCGGTCTGAGGATTCTCGAGGTTTCAGGCTTCGATAAAGTCAGGCTACCTATTTATCAGACCACTTCCCACAATGGATTTTATAAGTGAGTTCATCTGTTTTTGTTTTACTGCTCCTATTCTTCTATCTCAATTCTTAACTTCTTTACCTATTATTTTTCCTAGCTCATTGATGTCTAAATGTGATCTTTCTTACCTTCAGGAACTACGCCACCGACCGCGAAGGTCGAGCTACAGTTGTAGCAGGCACAGCTGGTCAGAATTACGTCGACAACATCTTCTTCAACCCCGACAATGATTACGAAATGATCACAGTCAATAGATCTATGTGAGTACTATCTTCAGATTCTACTGTTCGGGATAAATATGTTCCTCTGGGTTTTGCAATTGTTATTAATATTTCTAAAGAAAATGTCTTCCTTATTTGGGAATAAAATTGATTGAGAATATATTATGTATTTATAATTACAATAGGGTATGTTTTTGAATATGTATACTTAGACGATCTTCTTATTTTTTTTGTAATTTCAAGGATTTACCAAGTAGGTAAAGCTTATCTATACAATATATTTAATATACCCGCATGTTAGTTAAATATATATCTAGACATTTATAAGGAAATATATAATTATCTTGCATGTTTTTGTTGCATGGCTACCCGCGGACCATAGCTTTGTTGACTATAATCCGACTATGGCGAGGTAAGTCTACGTTGTCAAAATTTTAATTCATCAATTACCATTATATTGACTACGCATGTAGATCTTTAAAACAACTAACTTACCGTTTTAATTTAGCATAATCGCTGTATAACATTCTTTTGCGCGCTTTTTCTACTGCATCCTAATACGGTTTAGTAAATAGTTCAATAGACACTGCATATCTACTAATTAGATGCGTTTTATGAAAGCAAGTCATCAAAAAGCGCTTAGCTAGGTAATAGGTAATACGGTGGGGTAATTACGTAACACACTAACATTAATATGGCTTTCAATTTGACAGTTCAACGACATTCATTGCGTTATTAACATTGTTGAGATGAATGGATTGGCAATATCCTTCAAAATGATTCAGATTGTGATTGAAACTGTGTTACGCGTTCCGTACGCAAAGCGCGTATTTTGGGTACGAAACGCCTACCTATCACAACCATGAAATGGTAATTCATAATAAGGATACCATTTTAATCTATTACACTTGCACTGACAGCAATACCTAAGCCCTTTACTTTTACTAATATTACTAATGGCATCGTTAAAATGTTACTAACGACGTGTTTTCTAATAGACCTACACAAACTTCACTTAATAGTTAACTAAGTTATTTGTTATAGTGATCACTGAGAGCTCTATCTGGTACCACCTAGAACAACTCATTCACACTTAGCACGTTTTCACCAAAATTAAAAAAATCGAATCCTACAACTTCCCATTCACAATTCTAGTTCCCTCGATCTCTGGCGTACTCGAATCGACGCAAAGCATAACTTCTGGAGTTACAACGAGACCCTAGCCGTGGCCGGACGTATAAGAGACCAGAGTGATAACCCTCTGCTGCTAGAGGTAGACTACAGGCCGTTCTATATGAATAACCAGACGGTCCTTGGAGGCGGGAAGTGCCCTCCAGGATGGGATGCTGTTGCAGGGACCTGCTATATGTATGTTGGTGCACCAATGACGTATGAGGAGGCGAGGCTGTTTTGTTTGGTAAGGATATTGATAATATTTCTCCGACACTTAAACTAAGCGCGCACTACGATTTAAATCGTTGCGTTTTAATTATAATATCCCAAACAAAAATTCTCAAGCGATTTTTTTCCGCAGTGCACGGACTTTAGTTTAATAGTATTGTCTACAAATTGGCGACTATTTATCGCAACGATTAAAATTTGTAGTGCGCGCTTAGCCATAGACCAATATAATTATTTTAGTTTATTTATACAACATCAGTGTCACGAACATTTGTAATTGGATTTTGGGAGATATTTTTCATTGAAATTCAGTGAAGTAGTAAGAATGTTTGGATCTCTTTGTCTCGAAGTTTTGGATTGTAATGATTATGACTTGTTTAAAAACTCATCATCATCTGCCTAGCCTTTTCCTAACTATGTTGGGGTTGGCTTCCAATCTATCCGGATGCAGACTTGTTTATAAAATTCTGACCTTAGAGGTCAGAATTTTATAAACAAGTCGAGATACCATAACTGACAATCAATATTTTTTATGAGTGACTCACAATGAAGATTCACCTTTTTCACACGATTAGGCATCATAAATCAAAATAACACTGATGGGCTTAATTTGCACGTGATTTATCCAACAACCTCTTTTTCCATCAGCAAAAAAATGGACCCTAAAATTCATAAAAAACTTTTGTTGTAATCCCAAGCCCATTCTTTATTTTTTGTCCCCATAACAACTTTTTTTTACGAAACCCCTTTCCCTTTTTCTCTCCAGTCGGACAACGCATCAATGCCATACGTAACGGGCAACTACGCGGCGCTCTACGAGTTCATCAACCGACAGAATCAATGGTTCCAGTACGGGGACAGGGTGTGGGTCAACCATATCGATTATGTTACTCAGTGCACTTCGTTTGCCTTCTCGAACGTCGAAGTGACTGACTGTAACCAGAAGAATGCTTTCATTTGCGAGATTGGTTAGTTTGATTATTTTGCTTTTCTTAAAACGTCTGCATTTAGGCACGATAGAACATGGTCTTTGTTGAGACTTTATTCAATAATAGTAATACATAATTATTTACTCGTTGGTCAAGCGCTACTGCTGGGAACGGGGTCCTGGATTCGATTCCCAGGTCGGACAAAGTGTTTGGATTTTCCATTAGGAATTTCTCAGTGGCAGCCCGGAGTTTGGATGTGTGCCCGGTTGATGGCAATAGGCTCACCCCCTATTACATGGGACTTAAAAATAACTGGCGAAATGTGGGTACAGGCGTCATGTTATTATATGTTTATGTTCAAGACATGTCATCCCACTTTCACGCAGTCTTTTATTTTTTTCGCCGTCCATGTCCTCAAGCTTTGCTACAAAACCTCTTTTGTTTACAGATCCGAAAATTATGATCGACCCGATGTCGTGGCAAGGGGATACTCTGGCAGTGGCGTTTATTGGAGTGTTGATAGCCGCCGTTTTGTTAGTGGCAGCCGCTCTTGTCTGCTGGTATTCCAAATCTAAACACAGGTTGGTTACCGTTATTGTAATATTTTTGATGGTATGTAATTGGTGTTCTTCCTTTGTTACTTTAGTATCTTCCAGTCTTCCACTTTCTAGGTAGAAAGCCTGTCTACGATAGAGGTTGTGCTAAGTTTTGGAGATGCTTTATCGTGGCCCAGCAAATTACTTCTTTCTGTGACATTTTCAAGTTCCTTTTCTCTACACTTCTACATGAACACGTAGAGTACCTAATGATTGTTAGATTGAAAGAAAAAGTATTTAGGTATTGGGATTTACACTGGATAAAACAATAAGTAATCAAATATTCTTCTTTTTTCACAGAAACGTCCAAAGACTAGAGCGGCGCAATTCGATCCGGCAGTCTTTACACTCGGTCCGGTCAATTGGCAGCATCAATGGTGGCTTCCCTGATACGCCTTACAGAAGAAAAATGGCACAAATGGTAAGATATCATAGATACGTTTTTTTAAACCAAAAATGTTTATCTACCTTTTTTTAAGTATTTTCAGGTTAGACTAATAACGTTTAAACTTCTTTGTCTACAGAGTAGTACCCGCTCCACCGACACACTAACGAAAGGCTCAGACTACAGAAAGATGTTAGCGTCGACAACATCAATGGAATCTATGGAGAAGAGCCAGTTCAATTCCTCTCTAGACGACAATCAGAGCTTTGACATTTACGAGGCTCACAACCCTAACCCAAACGTGATGCCTCTTCAACACTCCACATTTGTAAAGAAACCCATCACTCCAGAATATTCTGTGCCACAGAACAATACAAGGCCATACAACTTAGCATTTAGAAACGAAGGTTATAGAGATAATTCTGGGACAGCCAGTGGAGCCCCATCCATAAATACGGTTGCCACTGAAGAAATACCCATATTACATCATCCGGAGGGTTTAAGATCGCCTCCAGATGAGTATACAATGTCGCCACAAAGCGATTCTCAGTATTTCACATCAGATACATTACCGCTAAGAGATCACTCTGATGATGGTGATACCATGAAGAGGCATTTGGACAGGGCTGGGAAGATATACGGGTATGGTGCTCCCGCAGGAAGTTACGGTGCACAGCCGAAATTGTCATTCTTAATGGAGTTAAGATCTAAAATGCCCGACCAACCACAAGCAGGAGCAGTGCCTACTACGACGTTCGGCCAAAGGAACAACGTTGCAGGTAATTAAAAAGTATAAGTAACAAAAGGTAGTAAGCTCTAGGTTAGGCGAAGTTTGTATGTAGAAACAATCTCAAGATAATAAAGTATTTACGTAAATATTACCTTCCGTCAACTTTGTGTGGATGTGGACTATAATCCTAGATCTTTATACTACTACTATTTATGATACACTATAATTTACGACTATGGTACGCTTTCATTCTAAAAATATGATCTCGGACGGAGCTCGGACTTATCAATGGCGCCAAACCGCCAAAGAATCTGTGCAAAGAGTGAACTGTGAATGAAAGTGTGAATAACAAACAAAGGCGCTAACCAAAGTTTCGCGCCAGCCAGTTTGATTTTGACAGATACAAAAAGACCGAACTAAAATATTGATTGAATCCTGCATGCTGTTCTTTTGGGTACTGCTATACACGGCTATACAAATGCGCAAAAGGGGTCATTGTACTCATCATTATGAACAACTTTGGGATCCAAGCTGAAATCGCAAAAAAAAAATCAGTTGTTCGTTGTTCCCTAAATTTATGCTCGCATAACTCGTCAAAATGTACATACTAAACAGTTGATTTTTTTTGCGATTTCAAGTTTGGTCCCATATTAAAAGTTGATCATAAGGATGAGTACAATGACCTCTTAAGAGGTTTTGCGCATTTAACGTTACACGTTGTAGAGTAATGTTATTTTTTTTAACTCTCTTATGAAACACTTAGGTAAGTACTTACCTAATATTTTCTTTTGTTCTATACAGATCAGCAGCAGTATTACGAAGACAACCTACCAAGTCCACCTCACCCACCAGTTTATTCTAGTGCATATGATACAACTGCGTCAGACAACATACCCAGCTACGACTCCAGTCCGCACGACCTTTCCAGAGAGTTCGACGATTCACCGTTACACGAACTACATCATAGATCTAAGTCTGAGGCGTTACTAGAAACAAATTTCGACTTTGAGAATTCCGAATCCAGTCCGATACCGATGTCTGAAGCAAGTCGGTCACATAGTCAGCCATTAGAAACTGCTATGTAGTGGAAGCCATAAGAAACTCGAAAATGAACGAGATTTTTCAATAAAGTGTTACTTAACAATGGTCTAAAAATAGCCTTTGAATGTATAATTAAACAGTTTATTAATAAAAAGGAGTTGATCACACCATCCTATCGTAGAAGTAGAAAAGCAATGAAAAGACTGAGTTATGATGTCTTGATCGAGATATTTTATGTTTCTTGCATTTAATTTCATGCGTTTTAACTAAACAAGTGCCTTTTAAAACTTCTGACATTCCAACTTTCTCTTAAATTCTGTCCCTGTAGGTAATTTTAGTTAATATGTGTATGTATAAAGTATTTTAAGTCATAATGACTATACAAATTACCAGAGGTGATCGATCTCATAATGAAGTAAACAAATTAAATTCTAATGTTGCGCGTTATGGACAAATGGATGCTTTATTAATAAGTTTTTGTTAAGTGAAATATTATATGCATGTATCACAAAAAGAAGTAAGTACCTAAAAGGCGTATACTTTAAATGTAATTAATGATTATGATGCAATATTAGATACGTATTTTTTGCACGTCCGTCCCTATATGTTTAAACGTCTTAAGAATGTTTATTCGACAAATGATATGTAATTTTATTGTAAATTAGTGTTAAGAGACAGTCTTTCCATATACAATAGTTATATTTTGTAATTTTTAAATCGTAATATTATTGTTGTTAAGTTCAATCTTTTTTTTTATAATTTTGCGGAGATTTTTTCCTCCATATTGACGCGTCTATCTATACCTGCATACTTTTTCGGCATATATCTTAAGTCTTCTCAAGTTTATCTCGTACTTCTTAAAATATTAATTCCTCATATATGATTGTACGTATATTATGTAGGTTTTTTTTTTTTTTTTTATTTGAAATGGGTAACCATAGGTAACCAACCATATAATATAATCATCCATCAACTTGGACACTCCGGGAAATTATTTTAATAGGTAGGTACTTATCATAAAGGTGGACATCGACGCGCCAAACTGTAGTAGATTAATCTTTAGCTGACGTCAGTAAAACTGTGTTTAAACAGATTTTAAGGTGTATTTTTTAAAATTATTTACTTTCACTTTTATATTTTTCACTAAGTTATTTACATGATTACATGTATAAAAATATAATGACCTAATGTTCATGCTTTAAAATATGTAAATTTTACAAGAATAATAGTAAATCATAATTTAGAATAATAGTTGATATGACAAAATATAATTATGATTTAACTGATGAAATATTAATAAAATTTGACACATATTTTCATACGATTTTTTTTTAAATTAATGTTTTTCCCCTATTTTAGATAATTAGTAATAACAAGATTTAGAGGGGCCCGTGGCTATACCGCACAGGTCGATCGATGGATGGGTGACCATCTTTACATACCGTGACCCTCCCGTGCCTCGGAAAGCAAGCCGTTGGTCCCGGCTGTTATTCGTGGATCTTTGACAGTAGTTATGGGTAGTCAGAAGCCCGAAAGTCTGACAACCAGTCTTACCAAGGGGTATCGTATTACCCAGTAACTGGGTTGTGGAGGTCAGATAGGCAGTCGCTGCATGTAAAATACTGGTATTCAGCTGCATCCGGTTAGATTGGAAGCCGACCCCAACATAGTTGGGAAAAGGCTAGGCAGATGAGATGAGTAAACAAGATTTCTCACTGAAATCATATTTACTGCTGATAAATACCACTGAATGAAAACAATTATGAACCGATCGCTGCATGATTAAAACATAGCACACAAAATATTGATGCCCGTGAATACCGCCGGGCCACCAACGCCAATCGCTTCCATATTTGGTAAATAATTAGTACTCAATTGGTACAAATGAGTACCTACTCGAACAACAAAATTGGTAAGTACCTTAGTAGTTTTCGAGAAAATCGACTTTGAAAGTGGTCCGGCGGTAGTCACGCTCCCTTCAACAGGACCACCACCATGAGCGCCGAAAAACGGGGCATCTACAGCTATTCTAAGTATACAAATCTGAAAATTCTGTATTTACCAAGAAATCACCGATGATAACTTTCGTGCGCTCGTTCAGCAGGACCACGACTTTGAATGTTGATTCCTAGTTTGAGGAACTTGTCTTTCAGTCTATCAAAAAGTACCTACTCTGTGAGCTTGTCGCTTTCCTCAAACCTACGAATAAATGTCTTTGTCTACTTAGAAAATTAGTACCTACCCAAATTCAAAATTAGTACCTACTCCAGTCTTCGATCAATAATAGTACTCCAGTAAGACCTAGTTTACCATGCAGTTACCAGTATTAAAAGTGCTCTGTGCCATGCCAGTTTACAATATCATTGGTGGGGTGGCGGTAGTCAAGGTGTTAAATTGTCATTTCAAGATTTCCCTATTCAAAAGTCAAAACTTTGTGATTTTTCCCATACAAAAATTAGTACTCCTAGAAGTTATAGTCACCAAAAATTCAGATTCCTAAGTGTTGTATTTTAAGAGAAATTAGCTTTCCTTACTTTTCCATACCAAATCTCCACGCATAAATTAAGTTGTCAATGGTATTGAGCTGTATGAGATTCTCGTGCACATTTTATGTCGGAAATAATCGGACTCGTAATAGATAGACCTTAGACAAAGAAAAGTATAGACGGCGGGTAGCTCTATTTCATTTCCACAAGAAAAGGATAAGGTATTGAGCTATTGTAAGTAACAGAAAAGGATAAAGCTATACTATTTCTGTCTCTCAGTGCGTGCCCGTTTTTTCAAGGCAGCTACTTAAGTAGCCAATGTTATTTAAGTTAGTTTTTTGTCTCATGTGTGGCCACGCTACCCGATGCTCTATTGCTTTCTTACTCTAAGAGATAGACCAACAGTTCAGTATCTATCATTTTAGTAAGTTATTGAACTACACCCAAGGTCCACAGATAATAAATCTTGTTCTAATTATAGTAGGTATTTTCATTTTACTTGTGGTTACCAAGTGTATACTCACGCTGTGAGTATGTGTGTGAGCGCAGAAGCTCTCAAGCTCTCGGTGCCGTCTAAGACAATGGCGAAATGGAAGTGTGTGTGTGTTTAAGCGTGCGTGTTGACTGACGCTACTTGTTTTCACGCACACATTCACAGCGTGTTTGTCCAGTTGGCTACCACAAGTAAAGCGCGCGTGACTTTGTGAAATACAAGTACTGTAGTCACTTGTAGTCGTTGTTTATGGGTGCATGTTCCGGCTGCTGCCGCTGTGTTTGACTTCGAATAATGGACGATGCTGTTCTATACAATGGTTTAATGAAAGGGTTCCTAAAGTGTCAAGTGGAGGCGCAGGCTCGGCTGGGCTCGCGGTATGGCGGCGCAGGCATGGTCTTCGTAAGTCCTGCCGTGCGCCATCTGAGGGCGGGGCCGTAACAGTGCACATACATATGAGACGAAGAGAATTTTTTATAACTTGTAACACATTAATTACATTATAATAGACCACATTGATCAATTATTTATGAATGAGAGTGATAAATGTATTAGTCAGTGTTACCAACCCATAACAAAATTTGCCCACAAGTTTTTTTAAAAATCCCCCTAAAAAACCCTAAGTATAGGTTCACATAAGATGAATTTTTTTGATGCAGTGCCCAACTCCCTAGGTCGTTCGTAACTCACAAAATAAAACACATAGGTACAGTTAGTAAAAAAAGACTAGGTACCTAAATACCTATTACCTGTAAGGTGTACCTACATAATAAATGAGTATTCTATTCTATTGCTAAACTACTAACTAAATTTAAATTGTAATATTGTTGATCAGTTCCAGAACGGCATCATCATCATCGCCAGTGGTGCTACTGTTCAAGGTCGATGTATTTTTGAAATCATACATTCGTACGTTATAGGCTTTTAACATACATATTTGCCGTTGGTTCAAACTTAACGCAAGACCCATATTCTCTGATCAGGTAAAATCTTATCATCATTATGCTCTGAAGCATATTCAGGGATAAACGATTCCTAAGTATTTTTAAATAATGGCGTTAATAGAAAACGCACGCTCCACTGAGGCGTTGGATACCTACGGGCAGCGTCAATAACGCCACAGCAAACTTTTAGCAAGCCCCTAAAAATAACCCTAAAAAAAATCTGTCCCTAAAAATACCCCTAAATAAGACTTCTTCCCCCTAAATTTAGGGGGAAAACCCCAAAGTTGGCACCACTGGTATTAGTGGCGCCTGCTATCCTTAACACAAGTGATTATGTGGACAAGCAGTGTACATACCTCAGACTTCACTTTTCTATTCTATCATGAACCACTGACCCAGACAAGTATGCGTCAGCAAGGAATACACTACTCTCTAACGAGAGCGCTTCAGTGTTTAGAACAGTGAAAAACAAAGTCGGATGATTGTATGAGTCACAGACACAGTTCCATCCCATCATCATCAACCAACTCTTTTTCTCATTCACGTTCACCCCGATTATTAGCTAGAAGAGTATAGGTGTTCTGTAACTTCTTAGCCTATGGTGTTCTATGTTAGCTACTCTGTGGTCGTACACAGTGGTTGTTGATGGTTCCGATTAAATTTGACAGCATTCATTAATAAAATTGACAGCTGTTATCAAGGAGTAATAGTGTTCTGTGGCTGTTAATATACAGCATCATATTGTAGTCTTTGCTGTTAATCAAGATTCGATCGAACCAAATAATGTACGACCGTAAGAATTAAATAATAAATTATTTTTCTCATTATGCTCAAGTGGAAAGTGACTGCAAATCCTTAATTAAAACAAATGTTTATTAAGTGAGAGTTTAGTGTTTTAAAATCAGTCATAACATAGATCTTGGAAAAGAAACAAACTAAAATACCTGCGGGCGTATTTGATTTTTTTGTGAATCAATTGTCCTGTGTTTTGGTAACAATGGATGCGACAGGTTCTATCAATACTGAAGCTATAGAGAGTATTGAAAATGAAGAGGAGGTTATTGACGATTCCGAGGAAAGAGAGTTAGTGACTGACTCATGTTCCACGAAGGTATTGGACACAGGGGAACAGCCTCGGGACAATTATTGCATTGTTTATATACTCTTCTACCTCTTTGGAGTCACTTCCTTAGTGCCCTGGAATTTTTTGATCACCGCCAATGACGTGAGTATTTTTTTTTCGACTCTAAACTGTGACAAAGGAATACGACCTTCAGGCTATTAATTTTGCTTGTTTTTGGAATGATGACCTTATTCGTTATCTATGAACGAGTCTAATCCATTTAATTCTAAGTTGAACTAAAGCATTTTAGATATCATACTGTTTCATAATACAATAATATGTCTGAAAACAAGCCATCATCATTTATTTATTTTTTTCTTTTTTTAAATTATTATTAGTTTATGATTTAGATACAACATTTACTTAGATAAACTCTTACATAATCTTCATAAAACTTTAAAATAAAGTATAAACAAGCCTTTGTTATTTTTAGTATTGGATGTACAAGTTCCGGGATGTCACACCAAATAATCTCACGATGGCGGTACGCAAGACCCCCTTCCAGGCAGAGTTCACATCGTACCTCAATGTGGCCACCGCCATTCCTAACTTATTGTTCCTTATCCTGAACTCACTGTATGGACACTTGTAAGTATGCTTAGAATATAATTAATTTTGATGTTTTTCAATAGAAATAATTAACACATGTGTGTTGACGAAAGGAAGAAATAGGCTATTTTACTGGTTTCTGATAAACATCTCAGATTATTTAATGGTGTCTAACGAGCCCACAAAAACCTATTACTTCAAATTGCATAATGTATTTCTTTTAAAAAATAGTAAATAAAAATGTACTGTTTAAATAAGCCGCCAAAACGCTATCTTTAACAATATGGCGTCGTGACGTCACGATTCACGTAAACAAACGTTGAAACGGTCGAGATACTAGACAAAAGTCATCTGTTCTGTCAACGATAGACAGAAATTTACTAAATCATGACGTCATCTTAAGTTCAGCCTATCCAGACCGTTTTCGATTACGTGGCGCCAGATTTAAAAAGATGAAGTTTTTTCGGGTTTTTTTTTATAAATAATACATTGTTTTGTAGTAAAATTAATGCAAATCGATTTTAAAAGCGATAATCTATACGAGTGTCAATAATTATGACCTTATTTTTTACATTGTCAAATAGCCTATTGTAGAATCAAAATTTAAGTGTGAGTCTGTTTAAATATGTTCAGACTTTATATTAAAAAATATTTATGCAATGGAGCATGATATACCTACTTAGTTGAAGTTTCACAACAGTAAAGTAAATAATTTATTTTTTAAGCATATGTTTTTTAAGAATACATAAAAAAAAAATATCTGTTGTTCCAAATGTATAATAAACTAAGTACCTATATGTTATAACTCTTAATTTCAAAGACAAACATGTAAAAGTATTTTCTTCCTTTCTTTCTAAAAAAGTACTTAGTTTAACCAGAATAATTTAAAAATAAACAACCATTCTAAAATTTAGAAACTAGCTATACCATTATTACTATAATTAGATAGGTATATAACTACTCACCAACTTTATCTTTAATTTCTATGATAACATTCTAAATAACTTTTGATATGCTCATACTTGGTAGAATATCCCTATTTCATCTGCATTCGCGATTTATTTGCCAAAAATGTAAACAAATATGAGTTTATGGAAAAATAACCTTAAATCCTACACAATAAAGTTCAGTTTACCCTACAACTTTAATCATTTTTATAACTTTTTCAATAGTGCTAGTCACTCTGAAATCAACTTAATTATCATTGAAAATAAAGTTGATATTCAACTTGAAATATTATTAATTTCAAGCATAAGTTTGAATAGACTTTAGATAACAATACAGATAGGTTTCGAGGTCTGAACCTGGAGTTGGACTGACCTAGTGGCGTTTTCGTACAGTGGCGTTTTCGTACAGACACTTCAACACCTCGATGTACCGATAGTCGATCTGGCACAGTTGAAGAAACTGCAGTACAGCCCATGTCTCGATCGAATCAAAGGCTTTTTCGTAGTCCGTAGTAGAAAAGCGTGACTTAAGTGCGGATTTAGGTCACACAAGCTACAAAACAGTATACAATACGTCTGACTTAAATAGTCCTTAATACACGCCGTTTAGTACCCTCACTGCGCTCCACCGTGCAATAATGAACTACTTACTTCACACCACACATATCGTAATATACTATTTTCTCAGCTCTCTTTTACAGCACACTTTCACTTTCTTATCCAGTTAATACATATTTCCTATAAATTCCAGAATACCACTGAAGGCGCGGCTGCAAGGCTCCCTTGTAATAGTGACCATATGCTTTCTGGTGACGACCTCATTCGTGCAGGTGGACACTGATGAATGGCAGAACACATTCTTTATCATCACCATGGTGTCTGTCGTCATTATGACGGGTGAGTCATTTTGTTATGCATAAGACTTCGTTCATTTTATTTTATAATAATGACAGTGATAACTCATAATTAATGCATCACAATATAGCTATGACAACAACTTGCTGTGTAAGGAAAATACAAAGATGTTTAATTGAATCACTGTGTTTATGACATGTGGATAAACAACAAACATCAAAATTTCTAATTAAACAGTGTAGAACTTAGAGTAAGAAAGCTATAGAGCATCGGGTAGCATGGCCACATATGAGACAAAAAACTAACTTAAATAACATTGGCTACTTATGTAGCTGCCTTGAAAAAACGGGCACGCACTGAGAGACGGAAATAGTATAGCTTTATCCTTTTCTGTTACTTATAATAACTCAATACTTTATCCCTTTCTTGTGGAAATGAAATGGCGTTACCCGCCGTCTATACTTTTCTTTGTCTAAGGTGTAGAATGACAAAATGTGTAGTATGACAAAATGGAAATACTTGGCATGTTTGTAAACATGCCAAGTATGTCCTGGCTAGCTTGCCTTGTTGTCTATAAAAATACGTCGCCTTCCACAGACAACAGATAGGTAGGTATCGTGAGAGGTGAGTAAGGTTCTGACTAGGTAAATCTTTAGAAAAGGAAAAGAAAAAGAAAAAAACTAATAATTGTGTAGATATTCTGCACAAATAAGACGCACATTTAAAAATAAACATAAAAGGGACAGCAGTGTCTGCTGTATGGTTGGGCTAGTTGGGCTAGAAAAAACGTGAAGAGGGAAATAGAGCTATACATAACGAACTACAAATAGTTGTACAAAGATTGGTCCTTGGCAGCTCTGGACACAGACTTGTGAGAGTAGACGAGGAAGGCCTTTGCCCAGCTGTGGGAAAACACGGGACATACAATTTTTTTTTAGTATATGCGAAACCCGAAACACGTGTCTAATATTTTTATGTAAAGAATCTATGTACACAATTTCAAAACTGTATCATGAAAAATCACAAAGCTAAAAGCTTGTTAAGTTACCTGTTTGTCCGTACAAAAACATGCTCACCCGCGCCGTCTTGCGCTCATTGATATAAGTACCTAGGTACCTAACCGACCGAACGTCCAACTTTTAACCGTTTTTAAATATTTTTGGGACAAAATATAACATGGGGTAAAAATTATTGGAATCGATTCTGTTACTTATTCTGAACAAACTATATTCAGGTTTCGCATATACTAAAAATAAAGTTGTATAAAAAAAAAGTTTCTCGTTACAGAACCTACCCTTGGCGCGGTTGATTTACCTAATTAAGTAATTGTATGGAGAATTATTAACATTTATTTTCCCAGATAATAAACATTTAGGTAAGGGAATTTCTGTTCAATTAAGGGGGAAGCTCTAAGGTGGCCCGCGAAATTCAAATTTTCTTAGGTTTTTTGCAATTTGCTGGTCAGTATTAAGTTGTACGTTGATTAAAATATGATTCGCGGTCGTAACAAATATGTATTTACAGAATTATAATCATTAAAGTCATCAACACAACTCTCTAAGACCATGTAATCCCCAAGAATGACTATTTCATGAAATCTTGACATTTGGGGATTACATGGTCTTAGAGAGTTGTGTTGATGACTATAATGATTATAATTCTGTAAATACATATTTGTTATGACCGCGAATCATATTTTAATCAACGTACAACTTAATACTGACCAGCAAATTGCAAAAAACCTAATAAAAATTGAATTTCGCGGGCTACCCTGGCGCTTTCACCTTAAGGGCTGATTTTTCAATCGACAGATATTTTTTATTCGTGGAATAGAATTGACGTCTGACAGTTTTTGTTTGGAAGAACTGTCAAAAATTCAAAATTATTCCTCCGATAATATGTTATCTGGCGTTGGAAAAATATGCCGTAAATGATCAAACAAATAAACTGCTTGATAAGGCATACAAATTATTGCTTATCATAAAGTAAATAACTCGTTAAAGTTATGCAGATGTGCATTTGACCTAACTACCTCGATTGCTGATCTGATGCATTCGATAATGTTTGTTTTATATTATCTGGGTCACGTTTCATGTTCCTATTGGTATCTATTTTGTTTTTTTTAAATATAATGTTTGGGTATCTATGTCTTAGCTTAGCCTAATACCGACGTAATTAGCTGGAATCCTCATCGTGAAACGATATTCTTTAAAAAATTGTGTTGGTATCTCCATGGTAAGCTGCAGGTAAGCCAGTATTACCAAATCCACATATACGCATGCGGCATGCTAAATGAGCACTTACGATTTTTTATCTAGTATTGTCGATATACCTTAGGTACTAAGAAGATGACCCAGAGGTCTTAGCCCCTTAGGCCTATATGATGGATCGATGTGGGTCTGACTTGGTCAGAACCAACTGAAGCTTAACAATCTTCACTAGTGGTTATAAGATGTCATCTTTACCAAAACAATGTACTTATTTCTAGCAAATACACGTTTGATTTGACTTGAATTAAGCTCTTTTAATGAATGCTCTAAAAAGCGTAATTTCGATCTTTTTATTTTTTGTAGGTACTTTAAATAAATAATATAAATAAAAGAATTGACAATGACTTTACTCAACCCGTTTTAATGGATAATAAAATCGATAAGGATCTCGCTCGGATAGTGTTGCTTTGAACACGAATTGTTTAAATAAATACCTACCTACTTATCTATTTTCATACACTTGTTTTCGTCACTTCAAATAAAGATTACAAAACGTAAGAGATAAGGTTTCCCCATATTTGCTGTTTTTATTGCAGTCTTAATTCCGTAATGCCTAAATCACTATGTAAACTGGCCCTAATTATTTCCGTTATAAAATTGAATTTAACAAAGCAGGTGATGCTATATGAGTCATTAGGATTTCCAAAGTCACACGTAGCAAGTAAATACACACGGGAATCTAGGTTTACTAACTGTCGCAGCACGCCTGGTCTATGTTGCGTGACTTTGAGACTTGACCTAGCCTAAGTTTCACGGTCGATAGAGTGTGAGTTATGTTGCTAATAATGAAAATGCAAACCATTAATATCATTGTATTTGACCTCCATAAAATAACTGACTGTAGGCAAAAATTGCCAGGCCATTTTCGGCTAAGTTTTACCTGTGTACTACAGCCTGCTCGATTGCTTATGTTTTGAATAAAAACCCCTCTTCCTAACCTTTCAGGGAATGCAGGGGTGATGCCATGTTCAAAATATCAACTTGAATAAAATAGACTTTAATAATAAAATTGTAAGATAATCTCATGAATGAACTTGAATAAAATAGACTTTAATAATAAAATTGTAAGATAATCTCATGAAT
Organism: Oligia latruncula; assembly: GCA_948474745.1. NCBI lineage: Eukaryota > Metazoa > Arthropoda > Insecta > Lepidoptera > Noctuidae > Oligia > Oligia latruncula. The sequence continues at coordinate 4,419,818 of OX419691.1, read as the reverse complement.
GTTTATGCACCTAAGGGCTGATTTTTCAATCGACAGATAATTTTTATTCGTGGAATAAAATTGACGTCTGACAGATTTTGTATGGAAGAACTGTCAAAAATTAATCCTCCGATAAAATTATCTGGCGTTGAAAAAATCAGCCCTAATTTAAATTAAAATACTAAATATTATTCTTCTTCTTCGTTTTGATAGTATCAGTTTTCTTAAATACATTAATTAGGGGAACTCAAACTCAAAGCATTTATTTCAATTAAACCATTTACAGGCACTTTTGAATTGTCGAGAGGGAAAATAATAATTTAATTTTAATATGGTGCACAATGAAATACTAGGTGGGTGACCTCATTAACATTGCAATGATAATTGAGCAGGTATTCATGCAAAAATAATATCTCCAATACCTAACGAAAATAAAATTGTGAGGCCCAAAATCTGGTTATGGATATGGCGTTATTTTGGTTTAACGACCGTCTCGTCCGACTCATGTAACCCGATGTTAGAAGGACTAATCGGATGTGTCTGTCCATCGACTTGATATGCAAGATTTAGGTTTCACAGTTGATGTTTTATTATGCCTGACTGAGTACTCAACCTTCCTTCACAGTTTTCACCCATTGACATATATATTACTAGCGTAAGGACCGGGCTAACGGCGCGACTAAATGGCACCAACGCGCTGGCCCTAAAATGACGGTTTTAGGGCCAACGCGACTCAGTTGACAGTGGTGCGCGCGAACTTCGAACTTCGAACGAAGAACTTCTATGTAAAATGTTCAGACGGGCGTATCCTTACTTTTGAAATCATTGTTTTCACCACTTTGAGAGCTCAAAAAAGAATCATAAGAACCATTTCAAATACAGAGTGGTATAATAGCGAATGAGCCTTGGAGGGAAAGTACCTGAAATATGAAAGGTTAATTATGTCTATTGCACAGGAGTGTAAGCCTGACAGGCTATTTGCATCAGGATTAGGATTTAATCCAATATAGCGTATAGAAGTCTACAGCTGGGCATCATCCTTGATTACCCCTCAATTACAAAAACCATTACTTGATCTTTAAACCAAAATTTTCTTTTCCAGCTGCCAGCGCAGTCTTCATCGGAGGCCTAGTAGGCATCGCAAGCAGATTCTCCAAAGAATACATGGCCGCAGTCGTAAGCGGCCAATCACTAGGTGGAATTATAGCTGCTGTAGCCCAAATTATATCACTGGCCTTCAAAATATCACCTCTCCACAGTGCGCTGATATACTTCGTCATAGCCGATTTTATGGTGATAACATCACTGATATCATATGTCATGTTATACAAGATTGACTTCTTCACATATCATATCCTGCGAGGATGCGGAGGTATAGCCACGAACAGGCACAGGGAGGTGTTCATGACTGTCATCATCAAGAAGGTTTGGGTTTACGCCTTCAGTATATTCGCTGTGTTCGGGATCAGTATGGCTGTGTACCCAGCTGTGACAGTTTTGGTGGAATCTCATCCGGATACGGCGGGCACTGATTGGAATAGTGAGTGTTCTTTTATTTGGTTAATCTACTTAATGTTTTTTTTTTCAATTCATTCTCAAACAGGCAACGCACAGACTAAACTGGATCTAGAAGCATTACATTTTGCACAAGTATTTTATGTCGAAAGTGAGAACTAAGGAAGGGTTTTTGAAATTTCACCCCTATGGGTCAAATTCGTCTTTTTTGCCGCTGGAAAATACCATCCCGCTTGTAATAGGTACTTGTAATTACATAATTAAGATAACACTTCCGTTAACAATGGTCTGTAATCGCCAACAAACAGTAAGCATGCGTAGTGCTTAAAATGTTCAATGCTTCTCAATATGAATATGAAAACTAGCCTCTGCCCTGCAGTGGAATAATTACATGAAAGAAAAAAAAGTAAGAAAGAAAATACGTATAATTGCGGCAAACATGACGCATAAAATTAAACAAAAAATAAAACAAAATAACAATTTGGGAGAAAGTATGCGTCACATCTACGCAAAACACATGCACACCTGCACATGCTGATATTATAATTTTCCCGTCAAAACATAGGGTAGGTAGGTACATAAAGATAACATAATGCTGAATGCACGAGCCAAGAGATGACTAAATCGAACGCACAATCATTACTTATCGATCGTCCGCGTCAGTTCAAATTATTTACACTGATAAGATGTTATGGGCGAGTTTTAATTAAATAGGTACAACGAAACCATTTATTAATGTTTTTGTCGCATACAATCATTGCAAAAGTTAGTTAAATTAATGGGGATTGGAGTATGTAGTTAAAAGAGTTGGAAGACGGTGATACAAAACAAATATCTTTGTCCTAAAGGTCGTAGGCATACGTATCAAACCGGAAAGGGATCGGCACCGTATCAACTCGAGCCGTTCAGTATTCTTTGTATGAAACTCCCTACTCTGTTTGTCCCGAGTAAAAACTTATTAGTTTTCCTACAACATATTGGCGCCGATTCTGTTGTTCACAAACTAAACTAAATTTAAGTTCATGCATCTTTTTCTTTCTATTTCATTATGAAAAGGACAGAAGATAAATATTAGTTTAGTCCTGTCAAATTAAGATACTCCATAGACAACTTAGACGAGATTAAAAAAAATGGCTATTAAAAATACGTCAATTTACGTCAGGCGCTGACTAATTTGACAGGACTAAACTAATATTTATCTTCTGTCCTTTTCTTAATGAAATAGAAAGAAAAAGATGCCTGAACTTAAATTTAGTTTAGTTTGTGAACAACAGAATCGGCGCCAATAACAGTTTTCCTAAACATATTTGGGAAAAGGAAAAAATTAAACGAAATGAATATTGGATATGGTTAGTGAGGTGCCTACTGATGAATCTTAACGTAATTATTGATTTGTTTTTTAAATATATTTTTCAGACATATTCTTCGTTCCCGTTGTGAATTATTTAATCTTCAACTGCGGAGATTACGCGGGACGATTGGTTGCTGGATTCCTATTGCGAGTAAGTACCGTGCATCATACATTACTATCAGCTTCCATCCTTTACCTGACTTTACCATCATCTATACATATAATAAATCTGTAGACGAGGCGTTTCTGTACATTGAAAATATTAAAAAAAAAAATAGTTGGGGTGTTATAGGATAACCAACAGATGCCATTTCATCAATTTTTAGAATTTTTGTCTGTTTGTCGGTTTGTCGGTTTGTCTGTTTGTCTGTTTGGATGTGACAAAATTTGATTTGAACACGTTCAACGTAAAAAGTACCAAACCAATATGGTAAATTTTTATACTCAAATATAGTGTAGAACTCGGAGTAGTAGTTAGTTTTGGTTTCATCGCAATCGCTTCACTGTATCAAAAGATATAATCAATTTAATGTATTCTACAACAACTTTCATTACGTAAGTTGGATACACGTAATGACATCTATTGGCGCTTTATAGTACTAACGAAAACATAATTATTGTGTTTATAACATTATTATGTGAATAATCACGTCATGCAGGCTTACCTATAAGATGACTATCACAGTCACTTCTGCCTGTGTTATTTGAAAAAGTAATGATTACATAATATAATGTTAATCGCTTTCGATTGTTGGTTGATTAGTGGCGCTAAAAGAATTTCAAATAAAAAGCGTCCGGCCCTGGTGCAAGCCATGGTCCGGGGTGAGAGGGAGTGGGAGGCAGTCACCTCCTTCTGCGAAGCAGTCATGCTAGCGAAGGAGGTGGCGGGACGGCTCAGGGAGAGAGCCTCCCGTCCCAGCCGCCGCGGGAGACGCTCCGGGCGTCGGGAGCCGCGCGACGACTCCCGGCCACCGTAGGCGCGGGCCTGCGGGCGGAGAGTAATGGGTAGCTCACCGTCCGATCAGGACCAGGCCCGTGCCGGACGGCGCGTACGTGTTCCACGCGCGCCTCAAAGAGATGTCAGCATCGAGGAGGGGCCCCATAGGGCCGAAGCCTGCCGGGTCAGCGGGATTGTCCGAAAGGGTTACCGCTGGCCCGGAACATAAAGGGCTAAGGAAGGAACACGGGTGGGTTTTAGTCACTAAGAGTCTGACACTCCCTTCCGCTCCACCCAGAGCGGGGGGGTCATTTGATGATTTCCCATCCGCAAAAAAAAAAAAAAAAAAAAAAAAGACGTCCCCGAATTCGTCGCCCCTGGACCCGTTTAGGGGGGCTGGAAGAGGGCGTTGTACGCCCTCCGCCGACGCCCGATGCGCCTACTGCGGGCCGGGTGAGTGGATGAGATCTCCCTCTCCCTTTCCACAGCCTCCTTCTGCGAGACGACCGTTTCGCAGAAGGAAACCACCGCGTCCCAGGACTCTTCGCTGCCGTCGACTCGACTACGGCCGGCAGCGATACGTCAAGGTGCACACCCAATACAAGTAGCACTGCCATGTCGTAAAAAGGTATTGTAAATTATGTTTTCGAGACAATAACTAAATTTTTAGCCATTGTCTTGGTTAAAACCATATCGACCCTTTTTTTTTCGGATGGGAAATCATCAAATGACCCCTCCCGCTCTGGGTGGAGCGGAAGGGAGTGTCAGACTCTTACTGACTAAAACCCAGCTACCCATTACTCTCCGCCCGCAGGCCCGCGCCTACGGTGGCCGGGAGTCGTCACGCGGCTCCCGACGCCCGGAGCGTCTCCCACGGTGGCTGGAACGGGAGGCTCTCTCCATGAGCCATCCCGCCACCTCCTTTGCTAGCATGACTGCTTCGCAGAAGGAGGTGACTGCCTCCCACTCCCTCTCGCCCCGGACCATGGCTTGCACCAGGGCCGGACGCGAGAGGTCGCCGCCGCTGCCAATCGCCTCTACGAGGACACGGCGGTGCTCCGCACAAGCGGGGCAGACCTCCACCGTGTGCTCCACCGTGTCCTCTGAGCGATCCTAGCAATGGTGACACCCGGGCGTTTCCTCCCGCCTGATGATGTGCAGGAACCTCCCGAAACTTCCGTGTCCGGTGAGGACCTGCGTCAGGCGGTAGGTGAGGGCGCCGTGGCGCCTCTCTAGCCACTCCTTAAAGAGGGGTCTTATCGCCGCTATCGCGGCGTGCCCTGCGCTGGGTAGCGACAGTCGCTCTTTCCATGCCGCCATGAGATCGCGCCGGAGATCTGTCCGCTCCGCACCGATTTGCCGCGGAAGCGGATCTTCCCCCCGGCGTAGTGCCTCCGCGCGCCACTCATACAGGCGCGCGAGGACTATCGCCTCCAGATCCCATGGCGGCCCCGACACGTTCCAGTTTGGGGGCCAAACGTCGGAAATGCACCATATCGACCCTCAAGGTATCTTATGGTAAATGGACATAATATGGCTATTTGGTCAGACAATCAGCCTCGAGCAGGCGCTTTCATTTTTATTTATCCTCAAAAATCAAAGTGACACTTCGTCGCATTGTCATTATGAACCCTGAAGACGCAGTGACTGCTGTGCAGTCGAAAGGGCTATGGTTGAGAACCCCAGGCAAGGAAAGCGTTACCAGACAAGATCGGAAGATTTTTCCTTTTACACCTTTCCTAAGCGACACATTATTGTGTTCCGACATCCACGCGAACGAAGTCGCGGGCACAGCTAGTTATAAAATAAAACAAAACGTCGCGAGATTCAGCCATTTTTTTCATCACGTTGACAAAACTATTAATATTTTCCGAGTCATAATACCTATTAGGTTTTTTTTTTTTTAATGTTGCCCCACACTAAGAATTTCTCCTGTATTGTGGGTGCGTTTACAAATATTTAAACTCACATACACAAACAGCCAGACCCGGAACAAATACTTGTAGATCATACAAATATTTGTTTCGTGCGGGAATCGAACCCGCGACACGCAGCAGTGGATCGCTCAGCCACTGCGCCAACCGTGTTGTCAAAAAGGTGTATGGCTTAAAAATTTAAAATTCCGTCCGAACGACCCTGGATCATACGGTCAACTAAATATTAAATAAACTTTAATTTTCATTTTTATATTAATCATTGTGCCCTTTGCGTATCAGTGATGTAAATATGCATCCATTGTTTGTAAAAATCTTTTATCGCGACGCATTGTAGGTATGAGTAATTGTAGATTTACACACTTTACACTTTTAACCTTATAGAACTAAATCATACTTTCGATTGCGGTTTAGCTAGTGTTTACCACTGTTACGCAATAAAAAAGGGACTTAGTAACGCACGGTTTACTGCGGTTTATAAGAAAAAGTCAATAAAAAATAATATACATATAGGTACCTACTTAGACCTAGACTTATTGTTTGAATTGTCACCACCTGTGAACGATAGAATGACATAGAGGTTTTATAAGGCCTATGACCTCTCAGTTGTAGTATTTACAATATCATACACTGTGTTTATATCGTCATCTCGTGTGGTAAGTCGGATGACCGACCAAACACGTGATAACGAAAAACAGGGAGCTAGGTACTTATCAGTGCCTAGTATACGAAAAACTATCTTGTTCTAACCAAAAGAAATCTTCTTACAGCCAAACAACCAATGGATAATCGCCGGAGCCAGCATCCTCCGTATATTCGGCGTGCCCATGTTAATGCTTTGCAACGCTCAGCCGCGCAAACATCTGCCCGTTCTGTTTGCGTATGATTGGGAGTACATCATCATTATGATAGTCTTCGCGTTCACCAACGGATATCTCACTAATATCGTGATGATAAACTCTACAAGGTAAGAATTTGCTATTTAGGTATTACTGTGCAAATTGTGCAACGGTCAACTGTCCTAAGTATATGCCTTTAGTGTTTCCTTATGATTGGAAGTACATAATCATGATAGTCTTCACATTCACAAATATATTTGTCACTAATATCGTGATTGTCAACTCTACTAGGCAAGATATTGTTACTTACATAATTATATTAATGTGCAAACATCTGCCCGTTCTGTTCGCGTATGATTTTGAGTATATCATCATTGTGATAGTCTTCGTGATCACCAACGGATATCTCACTAATATCGTTATGATCAACTCTACCATGTAAGAACATGTTCAGTTATTATTAGCAAAATGTGTGCAACGCTCAGACAGTGTTTCTGTGCAATGGTCAGCCGTGCCAGCACACAACCTGTATAAATAAATATCTTGATTAATTCTAAAGTTCTACCACATGCTTCTACGGATTTAGAAAGTTTGTTGTTCATAATTCACCACACATAAAATGGCATAGATATAATACATCTTATCAATTTGACGCAAAATTCTCGCTGATCGCGTCATCAAAACATTTCTATTACCAAGTCGAAATAATCCATCACTCTAACGAACATGTGACTGACTATCTATGTGACCCCGACTAGATAGAATGTGCAGTATAGGTACCTACATAGGTCTAGAATGTACAGGGCATTGCATAGTCTGTTAGTAATGAGGTTATCACTACTTTTCTATGATAAACGATGAATTGATGAATCTATTAGAGTATCGTGTTCTGAAATCATTAGTTAAATAACCTACTTGATATATTATTGAACGAATTGAATCCCAGAAATAACATCTATGCACACAAGTAATGGATGGTGATCAATTTAATTATCCTCTATGCAAAATTCGGAAGGAAAACCTAAAGAAAATCAGGACTAAGAAATAGAAGGAACTTGAGGAAAAATTGTCGTAAACTACTTATGAGTTGTTTTGTTTGCTTTATTGACCTTTAATACTTGTACCGGGAGTAGCATACAATAAAAAAAAAATACACTAATACCTACTTTGTCTAGGAAAGGTACTTTAGCCTCTGTGGGTTTCGATTTTTCAGGCTGACAGGCTGTCAGTTTAACCATACATTTTTCGTGGTATTAGTTTGCACTATCCTGTGGTTTGGCGGAACTTTACCCCACGTTCATTAATAAGAATCAAAGTGTCATTAGCATTGTCGTCGGCTGCTCGTGCCTCCGTCCTTTGGAAATAATGGAGACCTTTTTTGCGTATTATTTATTGCTATCTGCGCCCCGCGGTTTCACCCGCATAAGTTTTGATCCCGTTGGAATATCGGGATCAAAAGTAGCCTATATGTTAATCCAGGGTGTCAGCTACCTCCAAACATAATTTTATCAAAATTGGTCCAGCCGTTTGAGCGTGAAGAAGTAATAAACACACACACAAACTTTCGCCTTTATAATATTAGTGTGATTCCTTTCTATAATTCAACACTATCTTTCCAGGGTGGTGGAACTGCACGAACGTGAGAAAGCATCAGGTCTGATCGCTACAATGCTGAGCGTGGGTCTGGTCGCCGGCGCCGCTGTGGGCATGCTACTCGTACATCTATTATAAACACCTTCGTATGCGTGGTAGAAAGTAGGAAGGAAGGTATGTGGTCACAGGAATAATGTTTAGGCTTTTTAACCCGGATTTAGGTATATAGGGCCAGACTTTGTAAGGTTACAATCTGATATTACAACCGCTAATTTCATAAACTGCTTATGGATATCACAGCTGGCATAAGTTAGATTAGATGGCCCGGAATAGCGGTTATCATATCGATATCCGATTGAGAAATATTATTGGGAAAGAGTCAAAAAGTAACTTTAAGAATTATTGGTTTTTGTGTATTGCAAATATACTTCTGTTTTGTTTTGTTTCTCGTGAAAGGGGAAAACTGCTCTTAGTTGTTATTTTAAAGGTACTGTTATTAATATTGGTTTAGCAATGAAAATTATACTACGTTCTTACAAATATTAATAGTAGAATATAGTTTTCCTATTACTATATACAAAACATTATTTCTTGGACTTCATACCAGGCGATAGTATTAATTGGCTGCGGGTACCTCGCTTCATAAAGACATTAACTATATTATGTGTAACATTAATACTCTATCAAGCGTCCCACACTATATGTTAAGCTTAAAGGAGCAAATATTATCAAAAATCGACTAATCAAATAGATTTTTAAAACACTAATTTACAAGATACAAAGTTTATTTTGTATAGCGATATTTTATTCGTCATTCCTTCTTTGGTATGGTTTTTATATTTTACGAAATGTATATTTCTTGCTCGTATAATAATATATTAATTTTCAATTGTTTTAAATCTACCTGGTCGGAAGTGATTTTTTTTAATACGGGCGTTTTTTTTCGAAGCCCTTTTCAATTCAATTATTTTTTTCTTTAGCATAATTATGCAGTTCGATTGTAGAATGCAGTTTGTTTGTAGAAATTAAATGCAAAACACGCTAAAATAACAATAACATTCCCAATATAATGTTACTGCCCGTTTAGCTTTTATTTTAAGTAATATTATTTAATAAATTATAATATCATTTGGAGTTGATGTTTCGTTGACTGTGATTTAAAGCTTAATGTATGGATATCAATTAGATTATTAAGCGGCTTAGAAACCATATAAGGTTTATTCGTTCATAGGCACATGTAATATTCAACTTAATATCATTTAAAAATCATAGATATTAAGATATATTATTATAAGAAACACTGGCCAAGTAGGTATGTATACATTTCTAAGCACGTGCTTTGGCTGAGTATTATTCCTTTCACTGTCGCAGAACTGTCAAACTTAAAGTTCAAGATAGAGACGGGAACTTTATCGAAGTCAACGGACGTCCTAAGCAACGTTCACGAATCTTGGCCACAGTTTTTATGTAGCAAAATATGGAAAGAGTGATATTCTTAGAAATATAATTCTAATGAAAGAGAGCTTCCATACTTTATTGATTATTGGAATTATCACATTTACAACAATAAAGGTTAACAACAATGTTTGACGTTACTTGTCTTGTCCTTTTGTTAATTCAGTTTGGCGAATGTGTTATGGATCTCAAATACTTAGGTTTAAATTATGTATTATAAGTAGTTCAAATAAACGCTTACGTTTATATCGATGTATAGCAATGTATAATCATTATTATGTGGTCTTGAATTAATGTTAGACAAAACAGTTTTGTACCTGATTTTAATTTTAAGGACCTCCTTACAGGTGCTCTGTCCAAAAAGTTTTATATTCAGTTGTAAAATGCTGTTATTAGGGTAAACGAAATCTTAATAAGATCACTTTTTTTTACATAATTGTAATATTTTTTTAATTGAGTATCTTGTGTAAAAACATCCTTAAATTCTTTGTAACCTTCGAACTTGCTTTATTGAATTCCGCACAAAAAAAAAGAAATGGTTTGGCTACTGTCATTGTAGCATCGGATCTTATGTACAAGTGTCCACAAAGTTATGTTACAATGCATTTTATATTTACGTTTGTTATTTATAAGAATGTGCGTGGATCTTAAAGTGACGCTTCGATTTGTATAATAACAGTAGATTTATGTATAAGGTGAAAGCGTCAGGATAGCCCGCGAAATTCAAATTCTCTTACGTTTTTTGCAATTTGCAGGCCAGTATCAGGTTGTGTATTGGTTTAAATATGATTTAGTTATATTATCAATACATCTAAGTCCTATAATGTCTATTGAATGACTATGTAGAGGCCAATTCTAACTTAATAATGATAATATATGATCAAACGAACTTCCAAGTGAAGTTCGATCATTATTATGATGAGTTGCTTCATTTGAAGATATGATTATAACAATGTAGTTTCCCTACTTACTTGGTAACTTCGCACATATTTTAAAGATTTTTTAAAACTATTAGGTGACGTAATTCCGGTCTGACTGCACCTCGGTTGACACTTTGACGTGTAGCTCATTTTTTAGAGTCATGAGTATGATATAAAACTTTCTCTATATCTGGGAATCTTCAAGCGTCAGGGAGGGAGGGTGATCATATTATCTTCAAATGAAGCAACTCATCATAATAATGATCGAACTTCACTTGGAAGTTCGTTTGATCATATATTATAACTCGTTGCTTCATTTTTCAGATATGATTATAACAATGTAGATGTTAAGAGTCGGAAAGTTTTGAAATGGAAAACAATAAGGTTTTAAACATTATGGTTTTATTTACCTATAGACAAATCAGCCTTATAGTTATACTTATATTTCCGTAATGGTACGTTACATTTATATTTACTTATTTCGAATTAACTTCAACGAGCTAAACATAAAGATCTTATCGATCACATGAACATAACATAAATAAACATTTCTGTAGTGTAATATAATCTTATAATAGGTACCTATAGTTAATAGGAATTAATAATCAGTCTGTATGTCTAATCGTAAGCAAACAGATTTGGCAAATTCGCCTTCGTTTATAACGCACCTATTATAAAAACGAGCAAATGAATTAGATGAACTAATAGTCCACCCTGCGCTTTTGCGAATGGTTTCTATATTAACTCCTGGCTAAGCTTGCGGCCGAGGTTGACGCGAGCCGTGTACTGTGCGCGGCGAATACACTGGTATCAATGCCGCTTTCTGACAAGACTTGTTTGATCCATCTACTGATGGTTTGCGTGGTAGCGGGTTTTTGTGGCCGTTTGTACGTCAACAACAGATTGTTTGTACTCTCAGGTCTTATGTTTTTAGTTATAGAAATATAACCTGAGAGCACCGTAGCTGGACATATACGCGTATTTTTCCTGAAATATGGCAAGAACAATATTGGCTGGTCTCTGCCGGGTGCGGATGTCTTTATGATTACTGTTATGACGATTTTTATGCCGCTATCAGAGAAAAGTATGTTCTCGAGTTTAATTAAAGACAGCGTTTGTACCCTGTGAGCTGTACAAATTGCAAGTAGGATCACCAGTTTTTTTTTTTTTTTTGTGTTAGAACTCACTATTAGGGAACCATGTTGAGACATGGTTTAAAACCAATTGGGGATTCCAGGCGGTGGAGTACTTGGGTTTTATGGGTCTTAATTTATAAACAACGTCGGAAACTATAAGGCTTTGCAATAGTGGGAACCATGGCTGTGATGGCCAGTTGGGATAAACTAGTAAGCCATGTGCATTTGTCATCAATAATTTTTCTAAGGCATTTTAATACCAGGGAAAATGGTGGAAAAGCGTAGAAGAAATGGCTCTGCCAGTCCATCGTAAATGCGTCTACGGATGCTGCGTCAGGGTTGTTTCCATGAGATGAATGTGGTACACTTCGCATTATCGCGGGACGCGAATAAGTCTATTTCAGGTTGACCAAAATATTTTATAATGTCTTGGAATGCTTCATCGGAAAGTGACCATTCAGTATCCGGATTGACTACTCTAGACGCGGCGTCTGCCCGGTTTTCTTTGGAATTTACGTATGATAGGTATATGACCTATAGGTTGCGCTGTTCACAACATTTCCAAAGGGACCTAGCCAAGTCGTTTAAGTGGGGGTATTGAATACCCCCATACGATTTACATAACTGATCGCAGTGGTGTTGTCCATGCGCAGTAATATTGTTTATTTTATTTATTTATTGGTTGCATCACTGGCGAAGGATTTCAAACCTAGAAAGGCTGCCATCAGCTCTAAGTAATTGATATGACAATAATTTTCTGAAGACTTCCATTTGCCATGTACTTGAGCGTTGTTGCAAACAGAACCCCAGCCTGACATCGACGCGTCGGTATAGATTTCGATGTCAAAATTTGGCTGTCGCATAAAGTTGCGTGCTGTATTAACATTTGATAGCCACCAGTTCAGATCCTCTAATATAATATTAGGTAGGTTAATTTTAGCTTCGTAATTATTATTATGCTTAAGTAACGCTAGAAACTTCTGGCGTTCTAAAATCTTAGTGTATACCCAAGCGTATTTAAGGGCTGGGCTAGTGGCGACTAGAATACCGATAAAGCGAGCTAATTCGCGGATGGAACATGGCTGTAATTTAGTGAATTTTGTTACTAATTCGATGATGTTACGTCGCTTATCGGCTGGCAATTGTATAGGTACTGAGATACCTGGTATCGTAACAAAATCCTAAGTACTTGCAGAATTGTCGCGGTTTTAACATACTTTTATCGTAATTGACAACAAACCCTAGAAACTCGAGTAGTTTCAAAGTTTCATTTACGTTATTATGACCATTCTCGTAAGTATTTCCAATGCATAAAATGTCATCTAAATAACAAACTGACTGAAAACCGTGATGTCTGAGGTAAGTTATGACTTCCTTCATAACCTTAGTGAATACCCGTGGGGCAACGGATAAGCCAAACGCCAACGGCATGCAATTAAAGCCATATGTTCTTAGCGAATTATTGGGCTGAAATTGATAAATATTTACGGTCGGAATGCCTAATGCCTAAGAGGAAATACGCATCTTTTAAGTCGATGGTAGCAAGGTATCCATCGCGTGGTATCAATTTGCATGCTGTTCGGTAATCCTCCATTTTTAAAATGTTCGCTCTTGATTAGCTTGTTTAAGGTTTTTAGGTTTAATATAAAGCGTTTATCGCCGTTAGGTTTTAGTGTGAGGAATATTTTAGAAATAAATTGATCTTTAGTCACATTGCACTCTGAGATAGCCCCTAAAGATTTGAGTTTCATAATGGCTTTCATCATATCTGATTTCTCAGTATTTGATAGGTTGTTTTAGGTATTATTGATTGTCGTACATGTGTATGAAAGGGTATTGGATAACCATTTTTTAACCAATCAAGAACAACATTGTTATTTTTAGCCATCGGTCATAAAATTGGGTAAGTCTAACCGCATGTACCTGCGTTAACGGTGACGCTGAGCGGGAGCCCGAGGTTTGTCCTGCGAGGCCGGGCGTTGTGGCGGCTGTGCTGACATCATGTACGGACAGCGATTCCCCGCCGTCGTCATCGGCCTCCTGTATGCACCCCGCCCCCCCCCCCCCTGTTCGCTGGGTATCGAGGAGGCAGGTTCCAGTTTCCCGGGTAGGACTGGCGGGTATTAGGAAGTTGAGGCGATTTTGAAACTGCGGTCTTTTTTATGGAAAGGCCTTGCTTTTCAATGGCCTTGGCGGCTTTAATTTTTTCTGATAAGAACGAGCCAAACAGTGATTTATCCCGTTCGGACTCGTTGATGATATTTATGAATGCCTTGTCCAAGCTAGGTGTGATTAATTTCACTCGAGCCTTGATGGCGGTGATTCCCGCACTAGCTGTTGTTGAGACGCTGTAAGTGTCTTGTCGCGGTTGCGAACCATGTCCGGTACCGCCGCCGAGATTTCAGCATACAATTGTCTGGCACAAGGTACTCTTTCAGTACCTTGTCCTTGTTTTCTTTAGGCATTCCTTTCCTTAGCAAAGGAAGCCACAACTGCGATAGATTATCGTGAATGTTATCGCCGTAGTCAGGCGAATCTGATGTGGATTCACCGAGTGGCGACAGTAGATCAGGATCTAGCAGTCTAACTCAGGTTCCATGCTACCAGTAGTTGCCTCAGGGGGACAGGGTTCCGCCTGGGCATAGTGTTGGTTAGGAATGTCGCCAGATTCCGATTCCACGTCTTGTGGTACGTCGGCTGGCACGGGTACTGGCTCCATAATAGCTTCATTATCATTGCCTGGGACCACATCAGGATCTTCGCTACCTAAAATTACAATTTGTAATTAAGGTTGTGAAGATAACAATTCTGAGGGTAGTGTAAGAAATAAAATTTCTTAATTGATTTTGCACGTTAACGTTACATCTGTTTTAGATTGTACGTATTTTCTGTGCTTGTTTGTCATCGTTAAGGACTCGCAGTCAATCCCGATGCAATATTAAAGAATAAAATTTCTTAATTGATTTTGCACGTTAACGTTACATCTGTTTTAGATTGTACGTATTTTCTGTGCTTGTTTGTCATCGTTAAAGACTCGCAGTCAATCCCGATGCAATATTAAAGAATAAAATTTCTTAATTGATTTTGCACGTTAACGTTACGTCTGTTTTAGATTGTACGTATTTTCTGTGCTTGTTTGTCATCGTTAAAGACTCGCAGTCAATCCCGATGCAATATTAAAGAATAAAATTTCTTAATTGATTTTGCACGTTAACGTTACATCTGTTTTAGATTGTACGTATTTTCTGTGCTTGTTTGTCATCGTTAAAGACTCGCAGTCAATCCCGATGCAATATTAAAGAATAAAATTTCTTAATTGATTTTGCACGTTAACGTTACATCTGTTTTAGATTGTACGTATTTTCTGTGCTTGTTTGTCATCGTTAAAGACTCGCAGTCAATCCCGATGCAATATTAAAGTTTAACTTTTATAATTTAGTTTTGAACAATGTCAAAGTTATTGACTCGCAGTCAATCCCAGAGCATTTACAAAACTGATATTTTCACTATTCACTTCTAGATCACCAAAGAATAAAGTATACTTTGCTTACCTTCATCATCCGATGACGATTGTAACGGTCTTTGTTTTTCTTCAATTTTTCTAATTTTCCTAGCGTAGTGATCAATTTTTGATTGCGCGCTTCTTTTTGGCATGATGCTTAAGGGCGCGTGCGATAGCTACCGCGCACGAAAAAGGAATGAGCTACACGTCAAAGTGTCAACCGAGGTGCAGTCAGACCGGAATTACGTCACCTAATAGTTTTAAAAAATCTTTAAAATATGTGCGAAGTTACCAAGTAAGTAGGGAAACTACATTGTTATAATCATATCTGAAAAATGAAGCAACGAGTTATAATTCTGTTAAGCCATATTTGTTACGGTCGCGAATCATATTTTAATCAATAAACAACCTGACACTGACCTGCAAATCACAAAAAAACGTACGAAAATTTGAATTTCGCGGGATACCTTAGCGCATCCCCTTAATATTGATGTGCATAATTTTGTATATATTGTGTATGTAGTAGTAACAAAGTGATAGTGTATGTATTTTTTAAATCGGTACTCTATTTTCATTGCGTTATATAACATGAAAACAGGGAATATAATAATTTGTATAGTATAATGAAAACGACGTGTATAGAGACAAAGAAATGTTTTGTTGATAACTTATCAGTCAATTTTGGGAACTACATTCTAAGTTAGTATACTATATCATACTATTAAAAATAAAAACACCATTGACATATATATTACTAGCGTAAAAAACACAGTAGTTTTTGAGCTAATTAGACAAAAGAACGATGAAGTTCACAGTGGCGCCATCTATTGAAGCTGCACGTAACTGCACCATTGCAGAATGCAGTAAATGTTGTAACTCTGCACTGTATACAGATAATAGGAACTCAATTAAAAGTTAATAAACTTGTGATAATTTGTTAAAGAATGAATGAATTTAATTAAATTTTAAAATAAATTATTTATGTGACTCAATGCGTTTGTATTATTTCTATTATTAACACTAATAAACATTGTTCTAAAAAGTGAATTGACTGCTGCAGTAAACGCCATTTTGACGTCAAAACGAAGGGACTAAGGCTTTTGATAACAGACTACGTACATAATGAGGTACCTAGCTAAAATTATTGCATAGTTAGCAAAAAGTAGATTTACAGTATTTAACTTTTATATTATTTAAGTTTGATATGAAATCCAAGACTTGGTCCCTTCAAAGGCTAAACACAGGTTGGGGCGGGCCGCACCGTAACGCAACACATTGCAAAAATCCTCCACTATCATTTTCGTACATTGTCTATGAACGTAATAATATGATTTGCATGCCCATGTGACGGTAGAAAATGGAGGACTCTTATAATAAAACGTCCATGTTACAATACCCATGTTTACAGACCTATAAATGATTTGATTTTATGAACTAACGCACCGCAGCGCAGGCGGGCCGCACCGCACTTTTTTTTTGCGTTGTGCTGCGGTCCGTTGCGGCTTGACCCCTCCCGCTCTGGGTGGAGCGGAAGGGAGTGTCTACTGACTAAAACCCACCCGTGTTCCTTCCTTAGCCCTTTATGTTCCGGGCCAGCGGTAACCCTTTCGGACAATCCCGCTGACAGCCGCGACAGGTTTCGGCCCTGACGGGCCCCATCGATTGATGGTGACATCTCGATTGATTGGCAATGAGAACTCTGCCAGACTTTAAAATATTAGAGGTGACATATGTTTATAAATATAATTATTTTGTACGTTTCACGCCTGCACAGATTTTGATAAAATATTTTGTGCGTGTCAAACCATCCACTCAGTACCTGGATGGTTTAGGTTCACAATTGGACCCGGTAGTTGGCGGGGTTTGCGCTGCGATCGAGTTCTAGGACAACTTCTATCCGCTCAGCTAGTAAATAATAAAGATTCAAAAGTAAACAACAATAGATCAGTCAGTCCGTTTAATAAATAATGTCATGTAAAAAAAACAATCACAATTTCAGACATTTCTAAATGAGAATGATTGTAATTATATTATTTGTAATATATAAACTATAATTACACCTTACACGAAGCGATTACTCAAATTATGTATTTAAGTTAAAAATGTGAATAATTCCAGGCACCATTTTTGATATATTATAAAAAACTTTTGAGTGACTATCCAATACTGGCAGATAGGTAGTAAAAAGTTCACAAGATAATTGTAAATAGAGGGAGCCACCATCATCTAGGCCATTTTGTTTGTTTGTTTCACCTTCAATTTTAAACGATTGGAAATAGAGGGAGCCACCATCATCTGGGCCATTTTGTTTGTTTGTTTCACCTTCAATTTTAAACGACTTTTTAGGGTTCTGTGCCAATAGGTCCTTTTTTATTACAAAAGAATAAAAAAGGACATGAACCGTAATAGGCAGCCATCCGATTTTATTACAGAATGTGTATTTCTATTACTGATATAACAAAAAAAAAATAAAATAAATGAAAGGTCTCCATTCGAGAAACGAGTTTTTTTGCGGTGTTTTTTACCTTGTGGCACAGAAACCTTCGTGTTTCTTCTAATATATTATAATTTTCTTCAGATTTCAACAAATAATATTTAGTACACTCCAGATTTAGAACTATACCCAGAATACCCACAAAGAAGCAAAAATGTAACGCAGATGATGATCACTAACGCTGATTTTACCTGCATAATTAAATATCACTAAATTATACTGCATAGTCACTCAAATCCCTCCCCTCCCCGACATTTCATAACAACATGAGCAACGCGAACATTTATGAGCACAATATACATAAATACATTTTAGACAACACAATTGTCGTTTAGAGTTAAATACAGGGTTGTGCAAGTTAACTACAGAATAGATTATAAATTAAATTAGCTAGGAAATCTAAACACGATAAAATAAAAAGATTTGATTTTTTGGGTCATCGACTGCTGGTAGTGTCGGTACTTACTTACGATACCAATCCCGTCTGTAAAATTAACACAAAAAAAAAGTTTTTTAAACTGATATTACAAGTGAATATTCTAATTGCAGTCGATGACCCAACAATAAAAGTCATCAAATTAATACATTTTTTGTTTTATCATGTTTAGATATTGATGCGGAGTTTCGCTAACTAATTTAATTTGACCGTGTATTTAGGACCTGTTTCACCACGGACCCATTAAGAACCAGGACCAGTGGCGACGCAACAAGTCGCGCTACCATCAAAATGTATGCGTCTCTATAGAGGGTACCTCACCTGAGGGGTAACACACTATCAGTAGCAATGGCTTACATTTTGACAGTTCAACAACATTCATTGCGTTATTTAAGTTGTTGAGCAGACAAATTTTTCGAACATTGTATGAAGGAATGGATTACATAATCAGCGTATAATGTTCCCACTGCTGGGACACAGGCCTCTTCTTGATTAGAGGGAGTGGGCCATAATCCACCACGCGGGCCCAGTGCGGGTTGGCAGATGTCACATGTCTTCGAATTTTTGGTTCTAGGACATGCCGGTTTCCTCACAATGTTTTCCTTCACCGTTTTGAGAGCAGTGGTGATGAAATAATTTACACAAAATATGAAACGTGCAATATCTGCCACAAAATATTAAATTTCTTATTATTCAGATGGTCATAATTAACAGCAAGTGTTAAAACAAGCCCTAAATATTCTTTAATTTAATAGATTCTTTCTGATTATTTTTCACTTGTTTTAAAACTACAACAGCGTGAGAGCTCGTTGGTAAGCAGAACTTTGAACGATATGTAAAAATTCGTAACATTCCTATGAAAATATACTATTATGGTAGTTGCAATTCGCAGGCGCGCGTCACATCATTGCAATTCCAACCTTATGTCAATGACTTTAGAAGTCACATGACGTGCACTCGTAATTTGCAAAGAATATACAGCCCGATTCAAACTTTATGGCGGCTCGCGGCTCGGGACATGACACGAGTCACTGCGCAGTAACAGGCCGCATTCCGAATTAGCTATAATCGCTCACATCATCTCATATGCGTTCCGATTTAGATATTATTATTACGATTATGACAGCTGAGAGCTGTCAACAATTCGGAACGCTCGTGAACGATCCCACAGTGCTTACTCAATGTAAAAACGATATTATTACAGTATTTCTTTGTATAAACACCACATTTCTTCTTCAGTTCTTCTTCTTTGGTTAGGTGGCGACTGTCAGCCAGAAGCACAATTTCGAAAATGCCACGTTAGTTTAATTTGCAACTCAAAACAAAACACACTGACACATCCTCACTCACACACACACTGTCATTTTTGACAGCGCTCACGGTGATATTATTCTAAGGCATGGTCGGCGTTATGGCAAGATGGCGCATATCATGACGTCATCTATGACGTTTCACGGTTATCGCGCTCACGGTAATTCGGTGCGGGTTTAAGCTCGCTCAAATCGATTATTTCTCAACTCGGAACGCAGGGACAAATTCACCCGTCAGCGGGAGCGAGGGGGTGAGGTACTGCGCAGCGAATAGCGCACTTCAGAGCCGCCATAAAGTTTGAATCGGGCTGTACTGTACAAGCAGAAGCTTGATTGTCGTAAAAACAATTTGATTTCTTAGTTAATACATATTAATATCATTTATCTGTTGAGATTTTATGTTACGAATGATTTATAACTAAATATATAAATGGTTCGAACTGACTAGTAGGTTTGATAATGAATAAGTGTGATGATTGTACTACATAGTGTTTTTTCAACTACAGTTTAAGGCAGTGTTGCCGGGCTTTTCAAAGCCCCATCACCACCAAAAGTTGGGTTCAGAACTGTAGATTTGACATCAACTAACAATTTTTACAAAACTAAGAACAGTCACAACTTTTCATAACAATGGTCATCACAGGAATTTAGTTCCATCCCAACTAAACTCTAATATACCTATGTATTTATAAGCATTAATCTTATAAACAGGGTGGCATTAGTGGCAAGGACATTGACGCAGAATCTGTTACCAAGGATTCAGTCCATGACTGCGTTGAAATTTTTCGTCGGTTAAAAAAAAAGAAACTGGCCAAGTGCGAGTCGGACTCGCACACGAAGGGTTACGTACCACAAGGCAAAAACGCCGAAAAAAACACGTTTGTTGTATGGGAGCCCGCCCTTAAATATTTATTGTATTCTGTTTTTAGTATTTGTTGTTATAGCGGCCATAGAAATATATCATTTGTGAAAATTTCAACTGTCTAGCTATCACGGTTCATGAGATACAGCCTGGTGACAGACGGACAGTGGAGTCTTAGTAACAGGGTCCCGTTTTTATCCTTTGGATGCAGAATCCTATAATATTGCTGTTCCATACATTTTGACCTCCTAGGTATTGCATTTTTCTATGAAACACAGGTGTTTCTTTTGTTTTTATTGACAAATATATTCTAGGCTAGGAGTGTATAGAATCATGTGCTAAATTCACGGTTACAGTTTACCCGTCGATGTCCCCCGCCACCATGTTTTAAAAAGCCCAACAACACTGTCCAGTCACATTAAATTTAGCATAAACCCAACTCCAAAATTCATAAAACCATTCCTAGATTTCAGGTTGAATTTCAGAATTTAAAAAAATTAAATATAATATAAATTCCTATTTCCTATGTAAATGTTTGACTATCACAAGACTAAGTTTGCACAACCCTGCCTCCCCTCTACCTTATGTAGGCTCTATAATAATCAGGTGCTGGTTGGCAGTCACCTATTCCGTTGCGTCACTACTTCCGCCCCTTGGCGCACGAACCGGAACATTCCATTGGATATCGCCACAACGGGCGAGAATAGACGGAGAGGGTATTCGCTGGAAAAGAGAAAAAAATATGGTAAGACTAGCAGCGCCTCGCAGTATCACCCGCATAAGTGTCGATCCCATGGGAATATCGGGATAAAAACTACCCCGAATTTTATCGAAATACGTTCAGTGGTCTAGGCGTGAAAAGGTAACATACAGACAGACAGGGTTATTTTCGAATTTATAATATTTGTATGGATGGATTTGGCGCAGCCGTGAGGCAAAAAATACTGTTTTTTCGAAGTTTTTTGTGTTAATTGTCTTTCTTTCAAGATTGGTTAGTAATAATCAAACTTTCTCCGAGATTGAAAAAAGAAACTCACTGGTAGGCCTCCAGAAACTGTGGTGCTTAATAAGCAACACCAACCATAAAAACCATAAAAAAATTACAAAAGATTTAAAATACAAGAGCTGCCCATTGCCCAAGAATTTTAGAAATTACGCAATGTCAATTTATTTTACTATCTGGTTTATCATCAAATTTCAAATCCAAAGTCCAATCCGTCTAAAGATATTAAATATATGTACACATACCTACCTACATACACTCGTAGAGCGGATTGTACTTTAGTACTTTAGGCAACTATATGGTACCTATTTCAACAGTTTCCATTCCAAAAACCATTTTTTTTCGAAAGTTAACTATTTCGGTTCTACTAACTAAACATTGCAACAAATATGCTGACCACATAGAGGTGAAAATGGGCTAGTTTGAGGGGCTTGTGGCTAAGTAATAACAGCCGCACGGGTCGATCGATCAGGTTAAGCTAATCTTGCCGCGGTTGGTCCATGGATGGGTGACCATTTTTATATACCAAAAATCTCCGTGCCTCGTAAAGCACATAAAGCCGTTGGTCCCGGCTGCCATTCGTAGATCTTTGACAGTCGTTTCGGGTCGTCAGAAGCGCGAAAGTCTGACAACCAGTCTTACAAGGGGTATTGTATTACCCAGTAACTGGGTTGTAGAGGTCAGATTAACAGTTGGTCCATGTAAAATGTATTCAGCTGCATCCGGTTAGACTGGAAGCCGACCCCAACATGGCTGGGAGAAGGCTAGACAGATGATGACATAGAGGTGAAAATGAATGCAATATGTGAAACTCACCTTCCTATAACAGGAGTAGCTTCGTTACCACTCAATATAAATACGGGGAAGAATATGGAGAAGACGCAACCACTGTAACAAAAAGAACCGCATTAAATACATTATATCTTTCTATAACCAATATTACTGGTTATTGTCAGCCTGCATCATCCCACAGCTGGGCAAAGGCTTATCTCCTTGACTTAGGTACAGCTGTTTCGGTCCAGGGCTAGTGTGGACTATTGGCTATTTGTTTTTTTTTTAATATTTCTATGGTCTATTCATTTTGTCTATAAGTACCTACCTAATCGATAAAACTGCCTTTTTTTTGTGGATGGTAAATCATCAAATGACCGCTCCCGCTCTGGGTGGAGTGTCAGACTCTTACTGACTAAAACCCACCCGTGTTCCTTCCTTAGCCCTTTATGTTCCGGGCCAGCGGTAACCCTTTCGGACAATCCCGCTGACCAATAAAACTGCCTGGCTCGGTGATCTTGTAGTCGCAAACCGGCGACCTGGGAATTTGATTCCCAGGTCAAATTCCCCAAAATATCCTATCCTGCAGTGTGATTCTGTAACCATCTCACCGTGAAAACTTTGGTGAAGTGAGCGTGGAGTGAGCTGTCAATAGTGTCAATTCCTAGTAAAAACAAACTCACTTCACCTAAGTTTTCACGGTGAGATTTTTACAGAATCGACCGGCTGGTTATAAACTATGTGTGCCAATTTTTATCAAAATTGATCCAGCCGTTTGTGGGTGAAGAAGTAACAAACACACTAACAAATTTTCGCCTTTATAATATTAGTGTGATTTAATTTTTCATTGAATAAAAAACAGGATATGGCAAACCAGTACTAACACTTGATAAGAAGTCGATAAGAGATTATGTCTAGACTTTAGACTGCCTACCCAGGTACTCGAAGATGCTGTGATTACGTACACCAATCGTCATTGAAGCGTGCTGATAACGGCAAATTATACTACGACCTTTCGTGTTAGCGGTCATTGAAAGCCCATTTAACTATACTCCATTTGAAATAAGATTAAACATTTTTAAATAAACCTTTTTTACAGTCCGTTCTACCGATTTTGACTTCTATACCGTAGGAATAAGGATGGTATTAATAGCAAAAAAATGGTTACAATACCAACTGTTTACTGCAGCTGCCATATGTCATGCCACCAACGCATTAGAATTCAAAATCGGTTGAACGGACTGTAAAAAAGTTTTATTTAAATGTCTAATCTTATTTCAAATGGAGTATAGTTGCTGAGATACCGAAGTTTGTGGACTTTGACATCTTCTTATCCTATTCTGTAATCGATTGAAGGACACTGAACGAGATAGGTACCTACGATAGAAGTTTTAACCAGCGCTGGGGCTCTGTCTCGCACAGGACCGTAGCATTATGCTGAGCGATGACAGTTTTGACAACTTGTTATTTTTAGGGTTCCGTACCCAAAGGGTAATAACGGGACCCTATTAATAAGACTTTGCTGTCTGTCCGTCCGTCTGTCTATCACCAGGCTGTATCTCAAGAACCGCGATAGCTACAGTTGAAATTTTCACAAATTATGTATTTCTGTTGCCGCTATAACAAAAAATACTAAAAACAAAATAAAATAAATATTTAAGGCTCCCATACAACAAACGTGTTTTTTTCGGTGTTTTTGACTTGTGGTACGGAACCCTACATGTGCGAGTCCGACTCGCACTTGGCCAGTTTTTTTGTTTGTGTTCTTTCTCTGTGCAAATAAACGTGTTTTCTTTCTTCTTTCCTTCTTTAATTGTTATTACGCCTGGGGGCGTTTAGTTTCTAACAAAGTGTAAAATTCTATGTCGAAAAGGGACTAATATTTTCATAACCTATGTGAATAGTTATTACAAACATTCCATACACGGAGGGATAAACGGGTGATGCTGTCAGCTGTACCATTGTTATCATTGTTTAATTGACACTTCTTCACAGCTTCTTATCAATACTGAGCTCCGCGTTACATCATACTTACTTATAATATAAACATTAAAATAACCTGCCTACATTAATTGAAAGGCATGTCTTATCTAGAACCAAAAATTTTAAGACGTGTGTCATCTACTAATCCGTACTGGGCGCGTGGTAGATTACGGCCCACTCCCTCTAATAGAAAGGAAACCTGTGTCCTAGCAGTGGAAACGTTATAGTCTGATTATGCTACACTAATTGAAATTGTCTACACATGTCTTCACACGATCTGACCAAGATTTTGTCTGGACTTTAAAAGAGACTGTGACTTCTGAGTTTGTTTCGGCCTTTCTTCTCAGAATAGTCAGATAGGAAACGACGACCTCATCTAGTTTAAAAAAATATATGATTGACGTGTAAAAGTGTTTGTACAAACCTACTTACAGAAATCAATCATTTAAGTATCATTTATTTATCATGTAATTATATTGTATTTTGTTAAAAAATTTAAATGTTTCCTAAAACGTTTTCAGTTACAACAAAGCTAAGACAGCTGCCTTTTGAACCACCCTGTTTTCATAAATTCATTCGTTCTTATAAATAAAGGGTGCTTCTTGCTTCATATTATTTATGCAGCTGTTTTAACATAGCCTGTATAGGACACAGCTGAAACTACAACATTTCCCGATTTATTCATACAATTTGTACCCAAACCTATTATAAAGTATTTCAATGGATATCGATAAATTAAGCTGAAGTACTTTGCTTTATCTCAACGTTTAAAGTCAAAGCTACGTAAAAGTAGTAAGTAGGTGCCTATAGTGTATTAAAATTGTACTACTAAATCAAAACAACTGACTGCTACTTCCATTATAATATTTTTTTAGGCTCGCCTATTTATATGGGAACTAACTTCCGCCCGCGGCTTCGCCCGCGAGCTATGTCGATAAAAACTATCCAATGTCCTTCCCCGGGATGCAATCTATCTCTCTGCCAAATTTTATCAAAATCCGTTCAGTGGTTTAGGCGTGAAAAGCTAACATACAGACAGATAGACCGAGTTACTTTCGAATTTATAATATTAGTATGGATTATGACATAACTCGTGAAATATACTGTATCAGGCCCGTAATCCACCAAAGCGGAGAGGAGAGATGTCTCATTTTTGTATAGAATTTCGTGCGAGCAAGCGGGCAAGCGGCTTGAAATTCTATAGAAAAATGAGACATCTCCTCTCCTCTCCGCTTTGGTGGATTACGGGCCTTATACTCCAAAATATCCCTTCGGAAAATCATTATCATAGTCATCAGCCTTTAGCAGCCCACTGCTGGACATAGGCCTCTCCAACTGCTGGCCATTCAACTTGGTTCTCGGCAACTCTCATCCAGCTGCTTTCAGCCACCCTGCGAGGATCGTCGCTCCACCTAGTCTATCCCGTCGCAAAATAAAGGTGCCATAATTATTATGCTACGTCTCACCTTATAATATAAGACTGTGGTATCTGCGTCAATACAGCTAAGGGCAGCCCGAAGCCGAGGAAGTAAGGCCAGTTGGACTCGATGAAGGTCAGCCGCTTGTGCAGCTCCCAACCCATGTTGAACCACTTGTACTCGAACGAGTACAGCGAGTACAGCAGGCACATGTGGACAAGGCAGAGTAGCTCGCCTATGTACGTTATTGGTAGCATACTTACTAACATACTCTGAAATTAAAAGTTAGTTATGATTAGGTGCATACTGAGTTTTTTACACACTAGCTTCTGCCCGCGACTTCGTCCGCGTGAAATTTCTTGTTTTAACATATATTATGGTACAGACGCCAGCACATCAAGCTACTACAATCTGTCAAATTTCTTCAATAGATTTTCAATTTTATCGCTAAAGCATAAGGTTCAAAGTTGACTGGGAAAATATGACACTTTCGGGTACCTTGATGTGCTGGCATCTGTACTTAAAGCCTCAAGTATCTAATTTGCATGCCTAATCAATATTGTAAAGTATCATAATAACATACCTGTACTAAAAATAGCGCTTGCACCAGCAAACTGAAGAGGGAGTCAGCGATGATTTTGCTGACGCTCGACATGAACTGTGGTCGCCCGCGCCGGTGGCGGTACGCGCTGTCTGCTATATCCTGACAAACGGTATTAATGATTAGTATACTCATAACTAGAAACAAATTGGTAGGTATGCTAGTGACCCGCTTTAAACGGATGTAATGAGGCATCAAGGGGCCCGTGGCTAAATAATAACAGCCGCACAGGTCGATCGATCAGGTTAAGCTTCGCTTGCCGCGGTTGGTCTGTGGATGGGTGACCATCTTTACTTACCGTGACCCCTCCGTGCCTCGGAAAGCCGTTGGTCCCGGCTGTCATTCGTGGATCTTTGACAGTCGTTACGGGTCAGAAGCCCGAAAGTCTGACAACCAGTCTTACCAAGGGGTATCGTATTACCCAGTAACTGGGTTGTGGAGGTCAGATAGGCAGTCGCTCTATGTAAAATACTGGTATTCAGCTGCATCCGGTTAGACTGGAAGACGACCCCAACATAGTTGGGAAAAGGCTAGGCAGATGAATGGGGCGTCATGTCAATTTATCGAAGTTTCTGAGAAATATTAATTTATTATTTACACTCGAATTAACTTAAATCCCGCCTATCCAGCAGTATTTGAAGACTAAGGTCTTCAACCAGTGCGTCTAACATACGGTGCTGAAACGTGGACACTGACGGTCGGGCTGGTCCACAAATTCAAGGTCGCTCAGCGCACTATGGAGCGACCTATGCTCGGAGTCTCTTTGAAGGATAAAATCAGGAATGAAATGATCCGGAAAAGAACCGGAGTTACCGACATAGTTTGCAGAGTAAGCAAACTGAAGTGGCAGTGGGCTGGCCATGTTTGTCGAAGGACCGATGGCCGGTGGAGCAGACGAGTCCTGGAGTGGAGATCGCGTATCGGCGTAGTGTGGGACCCCCAGCTAGATGGACGGACGACCTAAAGAAGGTGGCTGGGGTACACTGGATGCGGAAGGCGGAGGATAGGGCGTGTTGGCGCAGTCTGGGAGAGGCCTATGTCCAGCAGTGGACTGCGATAGGCGAGTTGAATTAACTTAAAACTAATTTATTATTGTCCTTTATGAATGAGTGAAATGGCAGGACAAAGTCTCTCTCTCGTCTCTCTGTCGGGTCAGCTAGTATATCATAACATTCCCATTTAATTAATGTTAAAAACCAATAAATAAAAGCTAGAGTATAGATGACACAGCGCAACTAAGAAATATTAACAAATACAATAAAAACCTCGAGTTGAATGCAAATATGGGTATTAATTATGTATTGAGTAATAGAATTACCACATGTTGTACTGAGTTTAATAGCATTGGAAACAATAAAATTAACAGCCTAGTCCTTTTCCAACTATGTTGGGGTCGGCTTCCAGCCTAACCAGATGCAGCTGGATACCAGTATTTTACATGGAGCGACTGCCTATGTGACCTCCACAATCCAGTTACTGAGTAATACGAAACCCCTTGGTAAGACGGGTTGTCAGACTTTCGGGATTCTGACGACCCGTAACGACTGTCAAAGATGCACGAATGACAGCCGGGACCAACAGCTCAACGTGCTTTCCAAGGCATGGAGGGATCTTGGTATGTAAAGATGTCATCCATCCATGGAGCAACCGCGGCAAGCGTAGATTAACTAGATCAATCGACCCGTGCGGCTGTTATTACTTAGCAACAAGCCCCTCTGATGATCTGTTAATTTTATTTTATTATATAAACAATAAAATGAACAGGTCTTCAGTTTTTGAGGGAAAAATTTACTAGAAAATACAGGGTTATTTGTAAAACACCAGCAACCTCTTAAGAGGTCATTGTACTCATCATTATGAACAACTTTTACTATGGGACCAAACCTGAAATCGCGAAAAAAAAATCAGCTGTTCCCTACATTTATGTTCGTATAACTCGTCAAAATGTAGGGAACAGCTGATTTTTTTTTCGCGATTTCAGGTTTGGTCCCATAGTAAAAGTTGTTCATAATGATGAGTACAATGACCTCTTAAGAGGTTGCTGGTGTTTTACAAATAACCCTGTATATGATTGGATGATGAATTTTCTTTAATTTCATGTGGCACTAAGCTCATTTAAGTATGTAGGTAAATATCCTAGACACACATTAAACCTAGATAATAGATAAAATCAGAAATTCTCCTTGATATTAAAAAAAAAACAATAATAATTAACGATTATTATGAATAAATTATCCTTAGGTTTATCTTGGACTAGCGGCGCCCCGCGGTTTCACCCGCGTAAATGTCGACCCTGTGGGAATATCGGGATAAAAAGTAGTCTATATGTTAATCCAGGGTGTCAGCTATCTCCATACAAAATTTTATCAAAATTGGTCCAGCCGTTTGAGGGTGAAGAAGTAACAAACATATAAACACAAACTCACAAACTTTCGCCTTTATAATATTAGTGTGATTATACTGCTGAGCAGGGTTTGATTTCTGGGATGGGCAAAGCGTTAGTAGGTTTTCTATCTGGAATTTTTCAGTAGCAGCTTAGAGTCTGGATTTGTGCCAGGTTGTATTGGAACACCATTATGTAATGGTAGAATGTAAAATGGCCATTACAGTTTTGAAATCATACATTGTAAACCAACATTTTGGCTAATAAATGAATTTGAATAACACTCTGGATTATAAGGGGTCCCGTCATGTTGTATCTGGCTCTATAAAAACATTCATAAACAAAATATTCTGTGCTTAGCACAGTTTGATGATGATGTCATTTTATGACTAAGAGTTATAAAACTAGAAAAACATTCTTAAACATTATATTAATGTTAATCATAATAGAATATGATGTAAGAGTCAAGTTGTTACAAACAGGCTTATCAGTTTTTTATTCAAGTACTTGAATTTATAATTATTATAACAGAAACATAAATTTTCTTGCTTATAAATTGGTTTTGCGAGATTTTCTTATTTCTGTTTTCTCAATTTTGATAGGATAATAATGCTCTAGGCTAGCCAAAATCTGAGATTTAAGGCGGGTTATGACAGGCATTATAAAAATACCAAAGTGCACCAGGAACATCTACCTCTGGCTGGGGTGACCAACTTGATTGCTCAGTATGACAACAATGGAGTCATTCAGTTATTTCTTGACAAAAATATATCATACAAATCCAGCACAAAAGCTAAAATAAATACTAGGGGAAGACCAAAGAACCAATGGAAGGACTGCTTGAAAGATAATATGGCTAGAAAAGGAGTGTGTATAGGCCCGCTCTTGACCATTTGAATAAGGGCTGGAGAATGATGAATACAAAATAAATACTCACTTGAAACCACAAGCTGTTGACGAGCTTACTCAACAAGAACAACGGGAGCACCCATATCATCCGGAATGTCATGGACAGGAACGGCTGCATCCATGCCCACACATTGTGTGCAACCCCCGGGTTGTGGCCGAACACCACCGTCACTAAGTACTTGACTGCAGGCAATAGAACATACTCAAAAATTAATATACTAAGCAAAAATATAAAGCCGTTGAGAATGCATGATTGTAACACCCTTGTAAGTACTTTTGATTCCCTGAAACAAAAGAAAAGTGAGGTTAAGGAGAGGTTGCCAACATTATTCAGGATTGCCATAGGGACAAGCGAAAGTTATAGTTTATACCTATTTACATCCTGTTTTTCACAGCCTTCTAGTTTTCGTGAATTAATTTACAGGTATGGTATGGCCAGGGTTTAGTTTTAATAAATAAAAGATTAGAGATACTTACTGTTTTACTTTTGGTTGCTTTTGTTTATTTTTTGTGTTTTCAAATTCCGTTTGTGGCGAGCGACTTAGAGCACGCTCATTAATCTCTTTATCTAAATATAAGAGTACAGTTACACCTCGTAAGCTGTCTATGAAACCTTTGATAAGCGATACAGAAAAATTCTGAAACAATAAAATATAAGAACAATGAACAATCAACAACAACATAGTAATAAGGGGTCTGCAAAATAGTACTCACTGTAACGCTCTCCATTTTGGGTTTGAATAATTTTTTCACAGTTTCATTAATGAATCTTTTATTGAATTAATCACATTATTTTGTTCAATTTTGTTTGACGTAACGTAAATTTACGTAAAATAAAGTGACACAATGACAATTTGACATCAACAAATGGTACTAATGGTATGGTATGCCTGGTAGCTTATAGTTTTGGGATGACGATGCGATGTTACCAAATTCTACCAAAATATCATAACACTGTGTTGAGTATTTTTGTTTACTACTATTTGAGGATTTCAAATAGATTTTATAAAGATTGCTTCATTAGTTTAGACATGATAATGCAACAGACAGTTACTTTCGCATTTAATTTAATATTAAAGTGTAAAACATGGATATGTAGCGGTATCTACAACGCCAAATGAGAACAATGCGTCATACTCACGTCACGCAAAATCCTGCATCGGGCAAGTAGAATTTACCGCGCAACTAGCATAGATACAACGGCCCGACATGAATCATTGGGCAGTTGCCCGCCAGACACAACATCCTCCTGGTCGGAGGATCCTCCCTTTTCTATGAGTGAACTTTACACCCTGTTCCTCATACCTCTATACTGGTGACCCCGAACATGAACGTCAGCGGAGCCTTCGTGCACCTACTTCAGCGTGACGTCATCATCACTCCCGCAAGCTTTAGAGCGGCGAGTCACCCAGCTAGCCAGCACGCCCAGCACCCACGGCATCAACGGGTATCCTGACCAGATTTCGGCCGGTCCACAAGCAGAGCCTTTAAAAACCCTCTCCTGGTCGACGCCAGCAGTCAGCCTCAACCCGGCGCTGTACGACATTCAACCCACTGGAGCATAATGCAGCGCATATGCGCGCGGTATGTTCGAAGAGACGCGAACCAACTGCTTTCACGCGACCATGCGCAAACACGCCGCATCCTTGGTGCGCAGGGTACGGTTAGACCCAACATCGTTTTCACTATGATTGCGGCAAGGCTGGACTGCTCCTTCATCCGGAATTGTTCCAGCAGACATGTTGCTGTAGCAGTGTCGGAGAGAGGGTATTGATTTTATTGGTGTGATTATTAATTAATTTTTATTTGATTATTTTGATTTCATTTAATTTGATTTTATTAAATTTGAATTTATTTGATTTTAAACGTGTGCCATTATTGGGTGTTATTTACCAGAAATAAATGAATTTAATTTAGTCAACAAACATAAAAACCTGTAAATTACAAAATGTTCCTAATTTATTTACTTTCCCATTACAACTGCTTTTTTTACATATTTATTTAAAACTCAGCGCCCGGCCGTTTCACCCGCATAAGTTTTGATCCCGTGAGGATATCGGGATAAAATGTATTCTATGTGTTATTCTGATGTATAATCTATATTACTGTAAAGTTCCATCAAAATCCGTTTAGTAGTTTTTGCGTGAAGAAGTAACAAACATACACGCCTTTATAATATTACATAGTGTGATAATTAGAGATATATTTTTTTGTTAGCCTTTTTTGTGTCCCTCTGCTGGGCAAAGGCCTCCCCATTTTCCTTCCAAACCTCCCTGTTTCGAGCAATCTCTGGCCGTGTTGGCCCTGCAAAAATGATATTAGATCGTCATCTATCGCCATCTTCGCCTTGGTCTACGTCGACGGCGATGTCCTGCCTCAGGCGTCCAGCCAGTGAGTGACAATCTTTGCCCATCTCTCCGGGTGTATATAAAATTACTTACAGGGTTCATGTCAGGTGCAAGACCCATAAAACTAGTAACTATTTTACCACATGAGAGAGTTTAACAATATTTGAATTTAACCATTTTCGTAGAAATCGGTAAAGCATGGCCACATTTATGTTTACTAACTTCGACGACGGCTGAAGGACATGTATCCATGGTCATGAATAAAGATAAAAAAAAAATTAAGAAATAAAGGTTGCTAAAGTTATTGTCCAAAATATCGGAGATAATGGAAATAAGACAAATAAAATTCCTTTGTTTGGAAGGTTTGCCTCAAAACCTGTACATTAGAATCGGAAGCTTCTTCGAAAATGAATCAAATTAAATGTTGTGACTTTGTGACATACCTTTGTTTTGTTTTGAAAATAATTCATGAAATTGTCTTTGAAATACCCATAAATAAACGTTGGGATTAACAATTTTGACGTGAAACCGAACAGCCCACTTTCTAACAGCTGTCAGCTGTCAATGTCATCTTTTCTTTATCATTTTCTTTCTCTGTTTCTCTCGCTTTAAGTTTGATTCTCTGTCTCGCTCAGTGTGTTTATTCTGGAGAAAGTATCGTAATTAATTACATGTGTCTACTGTCTGCTTTACACTTAACATCAAGAATTTTGTTTTGTTAACATTTCGCTTTTGTTTTAGTTAAAAACCTATTTAATTTTATATTCGTAGATTTGTTGGTAGGCCTATGAAGTGTTCAAGATGGATAACACGTATATTCTCAACAATTTGAGGTAAGTAAACTTGCGAAACAAGTGCGTATGTCGCAACTTTGTTCATTGCAACGTATCTAAATACCTATTAAGTACGTATCTGACCCATTATGCATCGTGTTTATCGTTTAGAGGTACCGAATGTACCACTTTGTTCTCTAGCATACTTATTTTCGTGGGAGGCTGATTAAAAAGTGGGTACCCAACTTCAGGAGAAAGTAAAAATGATTTCTTATTCATTTCATTATGAATGATGTAGAAAGTTGAAAAACCATAGCTATCGAAAGGACAATGCAATAAACCTAGTCCTTTAAAGTCTTTGTATGTCATCAGTTAAACACAAAATTACTAAAACAGGATGTACCAATAATTCATTAATTCTGATGTAAGCAATAGTTGAATATGCAGCAACTTATCTTTTTATATCCACTCTGGCAGAACAGTCGACATCGGCTCCGTGGCCAAAGAAAAACAAGGCAAAAACGCCGAAAAAACACGTTTGTTGTATGGGAGCCCCCCTTAAATATTTATTTTATTCTGTTTTTAGTATTTGTTGTTATAGCGGCAACAGAAATACATCAACTGTGAACATTTCAACTATCTAGCTATCACGGTTTACAAGATATAGCCTGGTGGCAAACGGACAGTGGAGTCTTGGTAATAATAGGGTCCCGTTTTTACCCTTTGGGTACGGAACCCTAAAAAAGGCTAGCTTTAGTATAACTGCTGTCGAGTTGAGGGTCCATATTTGCGGAGATAAATGGTTTACGAGAAAAAAAAATCAAAATCGTAGAAATTAGGGAATTTTTTTTTTTTTTTTTTTCTTCGCCCTACTTGGGCAGGCTAAGGAATTAGGGAATGTTTTGTTATTTTTGACATTTGGTCTCACCATTGAACGTTTCGTTGTACGTTAGGTTAGGTTAGGTAACAATGATGAAATAAATATGTATATTTAGTGAGTTATTAGTTTTTATGCATATTTATATTACTAATATTTCGCTGATTTAAATCAGTGCTATTTAATTTACACTTATAATAATTTACCGACTTGCCGATACTTGAAACTAAACGTAAAACGACGCCATTTTGTGCTGTCACTGTTACTTCACATAGGCTGCGCTCCGAGTTGGGAAATAATCGATTTGAGCGTGCTTAAACTCGTACCGAATTAGCGTGAGCGCGATTAAGGCGAAAGCGCCAGGGTAGCCCGCGAAATTCAATTTTTTTTAGGTTTTTTGCAATTTGCTGGTCAGTATTAAGTTGTACGTTGATTAAAATATGATTCGCGGTCGTAACAAATATGTATTTACAGAAATATAATCATTAAAATCATCCATCATTAGTATCATTTATTTTTTATTTTATTTTTTAGTTTTAAAAGCCCTTTTCACGAAATAGGTACTTCTGAGATACAGTGTTTCGGATTTACAGGGCAGTGCTGGGGGCTGCTACTTCCCCATTCATTTTATTCGTCACCGACCTCTTCTGACCTTTAAATAGGTGTCAATACATGAAAATTCGAAAGTGAGGTTAGGTTAGGTTAGGTTAGTGTAGTTAGGGTGGTGGTACACACCCCCTCCCCTCCCCCCCACTCCCACCCCTTAAATTGATGGCAGAGATACTACCCTAACAAAGATTATAGTAAAGACCAATAACATAGCAAGTCTTTTATTGTGAATCTACCCACAAACCAGTAGATTGTCATTAAAAAAAATCATAATAACGGGTCCTATACTAAAGCAAATGTAAAAACACAACTTTCTATTATTCAAATGTTTGGAACTTCTGCTTAAACTTTGTTTTCTTGGTTTATCTTAGGGGAATTTAGAAGTTACTGCTAGATTACCCATACCTGTACATTGAAGTTGAATACAC
The DNA here is from genome assembly GCA_948474745.1 of Oligia latruncula. NCBI lineage: Eukaryota > Metazoa > Arthropoda > Insecta > Lepidoptera > Noctuidae > Oligia > Oligia latruncula. The sequence continues at coordinate 4,385,452 of OX419691.1, read as the reverse complement.
ACATTCATCATCATCAAAGCCATAGCAATGTTCTGCTAATCATAGAACATTTTCAACCATACAACTAGGGCTTCCAATACCGGTAATTTTTTGTCTTTATCAATACCGGTATTAAAATATCCAATACCGGGATTATGGAATTGGTGATTTTTTTTTACTTTCATTAGAAACTATAGTGTCACAATTTCGTTCTATTGCACATTATATTTCCAAACTTTTTTTTAACAACGTAAGTTTTAGAAACTGCGTATTTTAATTATCTGGTGGTTCATTTATTCAGAGTTAGTTACATTATATTACTACATATTTGCATAGGTAAAGATTAAAATTGGTAGTCTTTGTTTTTGCCTCTCGCTCAAGGCAAGAGGTACAGAGAAGAATAGAAGTACTATCCTTAGATTCCTGAAGGGAAAAGGAAGGTGGGAGAAAGGCGGGGGTATGCCCCCACGCTCTTTATAGAATAGAATAGAATACTCTTTATGTAAGCGAGTTAAGAGTGAAACAGTGATTGGAGAAGAACCACGCGTTTATACTAAGAGAAAGGCAAAAGCATAAACAACTTTTACAAATTTTATGTGATTTCAAAAATATTGTATGTTTATTGTAAATATATTTATTTTGTAGAAACAAAGGTAGATACCAATAGATACTGATTTATCTACTTTTATTATACTGATGTGTCAGGTTTATAATAAAGAGACTTATTGTTGTAAAGAGATTTTGTTTGAAACTTAAAGTTATATTATTAGGCCAGTCATTTAAGACATCGTAGGTCGCAAAAAATTGCATAGTAAGTACTGATTTTTTGGGATATTGTTAGGATAGATACTTATAGTGAAAAACCAAGTTTGCAGCCTCTTAAGACCTGTGCTAATTGCATGGTGCTTGAAGAACCTCGGAATTTCGGACTTCCCGCAGTTTTTGACTTATAACTTCTAAAGGGAAATACTTCCTACGGAAAAGTCATCCAACACATTTTTAAAGTATACAAAATTTGAGCGCAGCCATAACTCTGTAGGTCCACTACAACTCGAGATACAGTTTTGTATACATACTATCCTAATAACATCCCAAAAAATCAGTCCAGTACAATTTTTGGCGATCTAATGCGATTTTTGTCTCATCAACTCATGACTGGCCTTTAAAGTATAGTTATTATTAAAAAAGTGCTTTTTATATTTAAAAAACCGCATTTTATGTTTTGTATTTTATTGTTTTAAACCAATTAGTTTCACAACAAAATAATAAAAAAACAATGTAGAAAAAAAAGTAGTCTAATACCGGGATCCCGGTATTGTGGAAATTTTCTCTCCGGTAGGTATTAATACCGGTATTGAAAAAATCCGGTATTCGAAACCCCTACATACAACTCAATCCTCCTTCAGATTACACTTATAACATCCACACAACACTGTTTGCCAAATACTCCAATTCTATTTCATCTTGTTCTCCAATTTCTGGTGTATTGTTGTGGAATATTTAACTTTACAAAACTTAAAAATATTCTAATATAATATTCAACGATCCCACTGCTGGGGCAAGGCCGCCCCCTCTTCCTAAAGTATAAGCAAAAGCAAAAAGTTGTACAACTTGCCCGCTGAAAGATTGCCAAAGAGTTCAGTCAGCCTGTGTAATAAGGTGTATCTTATAAGCCTGTATTTGGTTTTCTTTCAAAAAGTAAACAACCAGTTTCATACTCTATTTAATTTAAATTAAAATACGCTTGTATTTTGCCATTTAGTTGTACTTTCATAAAAATTAAACATAAAAATTACACATTCAAATCTGTGTATTTGAAACCAGTTTTAGAATAAAAAATATGGTCAGTGGGTCGTCCTAGACGCGGATGTCATGTCCACTCATACTGATTAGGCAGTCTGTTGATCAATGAAACACACAAACTATGGTCACACTGGTCATTATTCTTTTAGATTTATTTAATAACAGTAAGTAGGGACTGTATACAGAATGGCTCAACTATAAAGATTGAAATTGTAAAAAGAGAATATAGAATAGAGAGGTTTAAAAAAAATACCATAAATCTTAGATTTTAGATGTTTTCACTTGAAATAAAAGAAAGCAAATACTTAGCCATTTAATTATTCATTAATGCAACTCATAATAAGTAAACCCATCAAAATCGCTTTACCCAACTTCACACTAAGTAAGCCTATTTCCCCACTATGCAGGTAGACAAACAGGGATATCAATGACCACTGCAAACTCTTTCATCATAACATACAAGTACAGTCACGAGCATAAGTATGTCTACACTTTGCTTTATTCAAAGGCGATTTTCTCCTTTGTTTTTGAATGAAATTGTATATTATTACGAACATAGTATTTTCGAACCTATAGGTTTATGTAAAGAGTCGTATTTAAACTTTGCATTCGTTATTTCGTGAAAAAATCGCAATTGAAAGTTGTCAAATGTTGACATGTTAGTGCTCGTGACTGTACATAAGTTGCGAACATTCGCCCATAATGATGTATGTATGGACATTCGGAGCCAAAGTTCAAAACTGGTATAGCTAATCAGTCGACGTCACGGTTGCGACTGCGAGCGTCCCTGACTCGAGCCACTCAGTTGTACACACGGCTGCGAGCAGTGCGCGCGCGGTCTCAGCGCGAAACGCGCGTCTTTACAATCGCATTTATTTAAACATATCTTCTTTGTGACGTACGAGTGACCAACTGAGTTTCTTAGTTAAATAAAATCCATTGTGTTTTGTTCAAAATGAAAGTGGACAAAGAATCGTGCCTTCCGGGGCCAGTGGACACTAAGCCCATTATCTCTGACAGGAAAGGGAGCCTGAAGGTGACCATCACCCCGGCTCAGCACAAGACCCTCACACATCTGCCGAAGAGACCGCCAGTGGACTTGGCGTTCACTGATCTCACCTACAAAGTGCAGGAGGGAAGAAAAAGCAGTAAGTACAATATTCTATACTACCCTCTGTTTGAGAAAACTATCAGTTCGAAACAATGGCAATGTGTGATAGATTGCCGCTATTGATTCCATTTATGTAAATAAGTGTCTTTAATTATTTAAATAGCAAAGATAATGAGTGTTTCTAACGATGTCTAAATCATTAATTATGTCCGTGTTAATGAGACGCCATAAATACCTATGACCTCAATGATTATATTTCCTCAAACTCCAAGATTACGTTCGATTAGATGTTTGTATTTATTAACATGAGAATTAAATCCAAATAAAAAATCCTCTGCATAAACTGGTAACTTGAAGGTACAGTGTTTCTCAGATTTTTTCAACAGCTCATTAAATCTGAATTGCTCTTCAAGTTTCGAATTTAAACTCATTATGACAATCAAAATAGTGGCAACCTTCCTCGAAAAATGTTACAGAGATAATAAAATGACAAAGAACGATAATAAACTCGGCCAAGTTTCTGCACATAATAAACAAAACGTAGCGGAAGAGATTAATACTTTGAACTCGAGGGAGTTAAATCAGGATAACCTATCTCGCAACGCTCACTGAAAGCAAAAACTGCTGATTGTTTTAGGAATAATCAATACAATCCTGTAAAAGGAAGGGGGAAGGAAGACCGAACGTGAAGATATGATGACAAAGGGATCAGTTCAGATCAGTTCAGTTGTCCCTATCCTGGCAAAAAAAAACATGAGTTTTTCTGCAAGTTACTGTGCAATATCATTCCCGAACAACGTTTCGGGGCCCTTCAGAGTCCTCAATTTCCTCATTACCATGAGAATTGGGGTGACCCAACACTTAACAACATCGAGTACACTTTAGATGTGTCCGAATTGAAACTCCGCTTAAAAATAACATAATTGAGAGCCTTTTCTCACAACTTGACCTTCTCAGTTTCGGGCTTCCAATATCGTCGTTTCATTGGCTGTAAATACACCTATTATGCAATTTGTGCTAGTGTCTCCCAATGAATTAGGATACTTCTTGTCGGTGGTAACCTGTCTTTCCTGTTATGCCTGTATAAAAATCTGTTTTTGCTATATTCGTACTGTCGTTTTCAACTTCGCTGTCGCAATTATTTGTAAATGTTCAAATCTGAGTCTAGCTGGTTTTTATAACACTAAATGAGAGCCTTGCCACAGTAGTATAACTTGAAGTGACGTTAATAAAAATACCAACGCTAATTACTGTTTTTATATCAACCGTGATTTTATGCCTGCCATTTTCGAGTTAGAACGACTTGAGCGCAAGTTTGATGAAAATCTTTTGTTAGTCCTTTCCTCAAGAACGTTGTCCTGTCGTTGCATATCACAGGGAGTTGTGTTTCTTTGTTTTCCTTGTTTCTTGTTACGATAATGGTTATTGCTCCACCGAGGATTCCGCGCGACGGTTACCAAGAAACTATTTACATTTAGCATGGAAACGGAATCTTACAAAATACTGAAGTTTGATTACTGTTATTTCTTCTAAAAGTTTAAATTATTCTACAAATGCAGATACACGATTGGAATAAAACTGTTTGCATACCTTGTTACCTTGGGGGACACTTCCAAAGTTCATGCGAGATAATTTGTACGAGGTTACTCAGTATTTTAAGGCGAAATTGGCATAATATCCACTGAAAACCGCAGTGCTCTGTTGTCTTGCTTGTTTTTGGGACGGCAGCCAAATCCGTCGTTTCAACTTCTTCTTATTCTAACTTTGTATCAACTTCAACCATAATTATAGCAACTTTTGTAACAAAATGACTATAATTGCTGTTTTGCCAGCAGGTCAGGTATCTTTATCCTTGTCAGTCAAGGTTATGACGTCTCTGACTTGACTGAAGCGTTTAGATGACTTTGCTCCGTTACTGGCAGTAATTATGCACATTATTATTTTACCACAGCCTTTTCAACACATGATTAAATCTTGTTAAGGTAGTAGGTGCAACTACTAAGCATTCATTTTTTGTCTTGATTTTTCGTGTCTTCGACCTCAAATCCAAGGTTAAGATGGTCCACAAACACTTAGCTGAATTTGAAACTGAGTTGTGTCCGCAAATCTAACGGTGTTTGTTCGTAACTAGGTTCAGTTGAAAAGTTAATTTTTTGGTAAAGTGAAAGTACGTTTAGAGAGTTGGATGATCGCGTATAAACCTACATCATTTTTATGCTGCACTCCCAACTAGGTATGTAAAAATAATCCAGGAAATTCGAGACGTGTTTTCTTGCAATTCCTATAAGTATGTAGATGTTCGTCCCGTCGTCGTCAACTAGGCTAGCCGACTCGTAATTTATTAATGAAACAGCTAAGGAAACACTCATTGGTACGTATAGGTAGGCGTCCACCAAGCAATTTACCTCTTCCGTTGTAATTGGTAATGGCCGGTCGTATGCCTTTATTATGTACGGTAGCACTTGTAACATCACATTGTGGTTTTGAAATCTTATTCCTAGTAACATTTATGGGATTAATAATATTAGCTGTTTATGATGCTTCTATATGATGTGTCATTGTTCCCATAAATATGATTTATGTTTTATTAACATTGTTGATGATTGGTCGGTCTGAATATATTTCCATTTACTCGCTGAATTATTTACGTTGATTCAAACGATGATGGTTGAATATTGCTTCCTAAAAATATTTCTAGGCAAGCTTATATTACTATCTACATGTTCTAGATGATTAATTAGCGTATACCTATTAGTCCGCTTATTGATAATCTTTCCGTGGACCATGACGCTGATAGATAAAAATATTGTGTCTGTTTTTTTAGTGTCGGAGAAGTAAGATAGCAATAATAAACCAAATGCTTTAATTACGTTTGTTGCACTTACTAAGTTTTAAACGAATGGAACTACTTCCTTACTTCTAAAAGTTGTGACGATTTGGCAAATTAATCAATAATTTTAAATATTATTTTTGTCTTATCAGTTGCTTAATTTTATAGCTGAGTTGACTCACTTACATATTTTGATAACAGTGACATACATAACTAATTCACTGGCTTAAAGTTAACATTTTATCATAACTCGTAATGTACCTACTGGATTTATATAAACACGTGGTTTTTCAATCTTCATAACAGCATAAACGTGTAAAGCCTTTCTTTATACTCATTAGTTTAATAAATGACATACATTTTAATCCGTGAAGCAAAAAATATTAATGACAGCTTTCTCAAAATATATTGCTCATGATTGATATTAATAGTCCCCTAGTATTTTGAGGAATTGTAGAGAATTCGTAAGTAATATCGGAAGTACAAGAAAAAAAGAGACGAAATATGAGTGTAGATCCTATTAAATAGTCCTAAAATCAAAGAGATACAGCATTTCACGTTCCGAAAACACTGATGAAGGCAACGAAAAAATCCAAGTTATTTACTACTGATAGACATTGTAAATTATAATTATATAATCTATCAAATCAGCTATATGTTTTTAAAATCTGTACTGATAGAATTACTTATCTCTGTATCGCGATCGGTTATAAATAATGCTGTTTCTAGTTCTGCATAATCTGCATTATAAATTCCAAGTAGGTGTAGTTTTTCTTCGTATAATTCAGAATTTTCACGCTGTTTATCTACAGAAGGCAGACTATCTAATTCTTTATGATTTTTTTTGTTGTTGTTCCAATTTATATATTTAGTAACAAATTCACATTTCGTCCAGACCCGTATTTCGGCCATGGGGGCCAATCTCAATGAAGACTAACTTTCGGCGCGAGAGATATTGTAGTGCACAAATGTGTGCGCAGACACAGGTGTACTCTCTCTTCTCTCTGTCTATTATATACGACTATAATATATGACTTCTCAACTGTATGCTACAGTTTTGTTATTTTTTTTTTTCAAAAAAAATCATTTGACTAAATGTTTATTGTCTAAAGATTGTTTGCTGTAATAAATCATTTGATTAAAGACCAAATGCCTGATTGACAATATCCTTGATAATATTCTGCCAAGTAAAAATTTTACCAAATGAAAACGTGCGTACTAAAATCATTCCAAACATTGCGTTGGTATAAAAAAGGTTGCTAAAATTTGTTTGGATAGTGAAATTTTGGCAAAATCTTGTATGTAGGTGAATGCATCGTATAACCAATGTTTAATCGTTAGCATTACTTATTGATTCAAAATATTAGGCATACCTATTCTTCTTCTTCTTGTCTCTGGCTCTACTGATACTGTATTTTATTATTATTACGTATGAAGTTTATTTAAGCATTGGGTTACAGTGGAATGGTCGATTAGTGAACTTCATCATTATTGAATTATATCTTCTCTTCATTACTTACTTTTTCGTTTAATAATCTTATAGCCTCGAGTGTTCCTACGTTTTTCAGCATTAGCATTGTTAACTATCATATTTGGAGCAATCGTCTTGCCAATCACTACAGCCGGTGTATTCTGTAAAAATCTCACCGCGAAAACTTAGATGTGATAGAAATGAGCTGTCATTCCACCTGTTGTGCTATTCTGTAAATATCTCACCGTGAAAAAATTGGTGTGAGTTTGAAATGAGCTGACAATACCTAGATTCTCTAGCGTTAGGTAGGATGACAGCTCACTTTAAGCTCACCTCACGGATGTTTTCACGGTGATATATTTACAGAATAGCACGGTCAGCTGATGCTAGGAGTAGGGACTGACACTATTGACAGCTCACTTCACCACCATAGACAGCCGGTCGATTCTGTAAAAATCTCATCGTGAAAACTTAGGTGAAGTGAGTTTGTTTTTGCTAGGAATTGACACTATTGACAGCTCACTCCACGCTCACTTCACCTAACTTTTCATGGTGAGGTTTTTATAGAAAAGCATCGCAGTTGTACTGATTGTACTTGTACTTGTAAAATCTGATGTAGTAACATCGAAGATAAGGTAAACATAATCAGTAGACTTATGGAATTTATCTACAAACGTGGACGATATAATTTACATTAATTCTTTAATCTTTTGATAAGAACAGGTAATTCTTATCGTTATAGTCAAGGTACGAATATTGAGAAATGGCCAATTTTAAATTACTGCATAGTTTGAAAGATATCATGTTTACGATACTTCCATTCTTGCGATCAGTAATATGATTAAAACTTGCGTAGCTTATTGGTATAATTGGAATATTTCTATCTTTTATTTATCTATAAAAATGAATAAAATTTAAGTGTCTGTTTGTAATGTCAAATAACAGCTTTTTACTAAATGCATATGACTTTATATTAAAAAGCTGTTATATTATTATATGTATGGTACTTCTTACAAAAAAAATAATTAAAAGTTTGTGTCTGTTTGTTCCGGCTAATCTCCGAAAGGACTGGACCAATTTTGACGGGACTTTTACTGGCAGATAGCTGATGTTATACGTAGTAACTTAGACTCTTATTTTAGAAAAATAATTGTAAATCGACACATTATTGCTTTCCGACAACCACGCGAACGAAGTCGCGGGCACAGCCAGTCTCAACTTAAATGATATAATTGCTGTTTGTTGTCTTTGTCTCTTATGAACTTGGTCTCTGGATGTTATTATGTTTAAAGTTATCATAGTTTTGGCTAAGTTATCTTATCTTACTTAACCCAATTACAATTAGCAGTTTTCTTACGACTATGTTATTAAATATTTCGTTGCTGTGTTATTGTATTTAACAATTAATGTAGTACTCATAGTGATAGTACTTGAATTAATCAATAAATTGTGGGTTCAGAAGTATACACAACGAACCGCTATAACATTCTTGTAGCTTAAATTTAATGTAAACAGGGAAATAAACTAAGACATCCATTAATCCATTACTTTTTTGTATGTTTGTTACGCGATATCTGCGGCAATTGTAAATCGATTTCAATAATTATTTTTTAATGGATAGCGTACGCCTCAGGTCCCATATACGGGTTATTGTAAACTCACCACGACGAAAATTCGCCACATTTAAAAATATTGGTTAACTTGCCACAGTGACAAAATAATTCACAACAGGTATAGTAAACTCGTCACAGGTATGTCAAACTTGTTTTGAATGTACCGACAGCAAAACGATATTCGTTCTACATTAGTAGGTACGCAGGTATTGATATAAACCTTTAGTACAAACTAATTTTGTATGATAATATATATGTCACGGCTAGTTAAACCGGCCGAAATGCGGCTACACCTAGTTTTAGCCGGCCGAAGTGCAACTACACCTAATTTTAGCCGGCCGAAGTGCGGCTATACCTAGTTTTAGCCGGCCGAAGTGCGGCTACACCTAGTTTTAGCCGGCCACATGCGATTCGTGTGTATTTTGGAAGGCGACATAGGATTTGATAGGATGCAAGAGCGAGCGAAGGGCACTCCGAGGTTCGGTTTGGTTAGGTTCCTTTAAACCTCTTACACAGAAATAGGCGCCCCGTCGACGTAGACGTAGGGGCTCCGTCGACGTAGGATGCAAGAGCGAGCGAAGGGCACCCCGAGGTTAGGTTTGGTAAAAAAAAACGGTACTTTTAAACCTGTGGCAAGTTTTCGTGAGACAGATAAGACTGTGGCGAGTTTACTATAATTTTTACTTGTGGCAAATTTTCATGGCGAGTTTATAATAACCCCCATATACATTTTATTAACTTTGCTTGGGTAGTTTTTGAGTTAGCTTCAATAATACATATTTTTGCCACTTGGTTTATATATTGATGATGTTATAATGACTTCCTGTCACTGATATTTACATAGCAAGTAGTGTTATACGAATTTGTGTGGAGTAAGTACAAGTTAAAAGTGAAAAATAAAAACTTTTCTACAAAAAAAAAAAAAAACACAACCGACTTCCAAAAATACACTACAAAGTGAAAAAAAAATTTTATTTACTTAATTATTACACGACATCACGCTTTGTTTACCCGAAGGGTTGGGAAGAGGTATACCAGCGTACCCTAATATTACACCCACGTTTCGCCAGTAATAAAGAAGCGAATCTTATAAATCGACACAATTTGAAAATGGTTAATATTCCATTACCTATAATTATTAATTGTTATTTTAAGAATCCTTAATGAGATTTTTTTATTACGAAACAGATTAGTTCGAGAAGAATATGAATATGAATTACCTCGTTGATATCACCTTTTGTGTAATTTGAATAGAATAACTCGCAAAGGACAACAACCGACCTCATAAAGTCATAAGTCTGATTTGTCAGTTTGGCTGGTGTCTTTGAAAACAATCGTTCATTGTTCCGGTACACGTTTCTTTTTCTGTAACACGCTATCACTTCGCTTAGCGCTCTTTCTGACTATTTTTCTTTTTGCTCGGCTCCTAAGGGTCAGAGCGTGATGTTAGATAGCCTATAGCCTTCCTCAAGAATTGGGCTATCAAATGCAAAAAAAAAAAAACAAATCCCACCGGTAGCTCCAGAGATAAGCGCGTTCAAACTTTCAAACAAACTGTTCAGCTTTATTATTAGCAAAGTATATATAGATTATTTTAGCCTTTTTCAATTATGCTATGATCAGTTTTCAGTTTTGCTAATTTAGTATTGTACTCGCTTGAAATTACTTCATTAGGATTTCTTCAAAATTGATATAATCTGTCTAAGTATACGAAGCAAAGGTTTGATCGTGTTATAGAGATAAATGAAATGCGTTTCTAGACCAAGGTTGTAGTTTCTTGTTGCTGACAGACATAGCCCTGGTCTTGTGAGGTTGCCACACTATCTTGCGTTTGGTTTTGTTAGACATATTATCTTGGATACTGATGGTCTGGCTGGTCCACAAATTCAGGGCGCTATGGAGCGAGCTATGCTCGGAGTCTCTTTGAAGGATAAAATCTGGAATGAAATTATCCGGAAAAGAACCGTTACCGACATAGCTTGCAGAGTAAGCAAACTGAAATGAGCTGGCCATGTTTGTCGAAGGACGGTGGAGCAGACGAGTCCTGGAGTGGAGACCGCGTATCGGCAAGCGTGGGACGTCCCCCAACTAGATGGACGGACAACCTAAAGAAGGTGGCGGGGACAGCCTGGATGCGGAAGGCGGAGGACAGGGTGTTGTGGCGCAGCGTGGAGAGCCCTATGTCCAGCAGTGGACTGCATTAGGCTGACTTGATTGAGGCATAGGCTTTTATGTTTTATGGTATATAGAACTTCTCGAAAGTTCAATTTTGAGCATGAATGTGGATGGCTTTAAGAACAGGGGAAGGCCAAAGTAACGATGGATGGACTGTGTGTATGAGATATGGCTAGAAAGTGGATGACTACTGCTATGACGACTAATAGAGAAGCATGGACCCTGATAATAGCAAGAGAATTCGTATTCATATTCATTTATTCATCAAATATAAGCTAACAGTTGACACCAAATCGCTTAATATCTATGCGAATTCTACAAAATTACATTAAAATTTTAATTAAAACTTCTTAGACTAAAAAAAATAACAAAAAAGAAAACGGAGTAACATAAAATTTGAAAACAGAACAACCTTATACATAAAATTAGAAACTAAACAATTATTTCTTCATATTTAAATAAATAGACACATGTTTAGCGATTGTCCATTGAGAGTCGAAAAATAAATCTGCCTCAGGAATATTTAGAAAGTCATTTTTATTAACTTAATTGCTCTAGCAGTGGTAGTGTTGTTGGTTCGGGGAGCACGCCATGTAGGCGCGTAGCAGAGGAGTCTATGTTGTCGTCTTACAACGCCACGCATATACATTTTGATATTTTTTTTATGTTCCTGACACATACAAGAATTATAAAAATTATGATGATGAACTTCTAGAAAGATTAAATTGGGATAGGAGGTATTTGAAGCATGAACAATGAACATCGTGTGCCAATTTGGCATTATTTTCAATTATGAATCAGTTCTTCTGTCATCAAAATCATTAATCAACTCTGGTAGGAAAACGGAAATGTACTTAAATACTATTAAACTGTTTTTTACACATTATAAACTGTATTTTATGTTAAGATACGGGAAAACGTTCAATGTTAATGCAGATTGCAGGTTGATGACCGAATGTTTACTTAAAGGAAGGTAAACAGGTAGCATAATAGTGACAATTCAGTGAAATGGATGACATTTCACTTTTAATTGTTGATCTCGACCTTTGGAAGAGACAGGAAGAGGAAAATATTAAAATACGGAAATGGCAAATGGGTACTTTCTTTAAGTACGAAACATCTGGTAGAATTTACAGAAGACCTATTAACATAGTATTTGGTACTTACCTGTATTTTTACCGACTTCAAAAAAAAGGAGGTTATCAATTCGATACGTATGTATGTAATATTATTGGAATTGCATTATATTCACATATGATGATCTATTAGGGCTTCCAAACAAATATACAAAATTTCATAGACGTATGTATGTATGTATGTATGTATGTATGCATGTATGTATGTATGTATGTATGTATGTTTGTCCACGCATATCTCCGGAACTATTAATCGGATCGTGACCATTTTTTTTTATTGGCTTACATTTTCTTCAACTTAGGGAACAGTGCAAGTTTCATCAAGATCGATCCAGTAATTTTCAAGATATGGACTAATACGTGTAAGTGTGACGGCCTGGCTTATTGATAAGAGCTACTGGTGTAGTGTCAAAGGGAAAACATCTCAAAACCTTGGTCAAATACTAGTGCAAAAACTAAAAATTACGAAATAAAAAGTAATTTAAAAAATTAAACCGACTTCAAAAAGAAATTAACTCAAAATTATGAAATAACTTTAATTTCGGAAGTCGGTGGCATAAAACTAAAATACAGATCCCAAGACACCGACTTCCGAAATTAAAGTTATTTCATAATTTTGAGTTAATTTCTTTTTGAAGTCGGTTTAATTTTTTAAATTACTTTTTAAATCTTTATCTTCATTACAAATCTTTATAACTTTTAATTTTATTTACGTTACTTATATTTTTATTTTATTTTTTAAAGAGTATTTATTTAAACTCAAACTCAAAAGGAGATTGCCTTTTAATGCCGCCAGTCTCTTGGGTAAATTATATACCAATCGACAGCGATGAGGCGGAATTTCCCGCCTTAATTTAGTTTGCTACGGGTGTAGTGTCAAAAGAAAAACATCTCAAAACCTTGGTCATATTCTAGTGCAATATTTACAACGAAACTATTACCTACTTATTACAAACATATACCTTTTCCAGTCTTTACTTAAAACTAAAAATTACAAAATAAAAAAAAACGGAATATCTTTAATTTCGGAAGTCGGTGGCAAAAAACTAAAATACAGATCCCAAGACACCGACTTCCGAAATTAAAGTTATTTCATAATTTTGAGTTAGTTTCTTTTTGAATTACTTTTTACGTGACCTCGATAGCTCCTAACGCGCAGGCCATTACTGGCTCCTTCTAATTAATTCTAAAGTAATTTATATAAAAGAGGTAAATATGAATTGGACCACGTTTGTTCATAATGGAAACATGATTTTAATATCGTAGAAGCACGACTGGTTCGTGATATCGTACACGTATCGTGTATGTTACCGGCCAAACCCGATTTTGGGATGAACTAGTTTTGCCTAGGCCAAACCAGTTCTCCCTACACGGGTTGCATGGTTGCGGTCGGTCGATAGACGAAGGGCACCCCGAGGCTAGGTTTGGTTAGCTTACTTTAAACCCTATTCTCAGAAATAGGAGCCCAGCGAAGCGGGGCTCCGTCCACATAGGATGCAAGAGCGAGGGAGAACTAGTTTGGCTGAGGCGAAACTAGTTCATCCTAAAATCGGGTTTGGCCGGTATATGACGTAGACAAAGACAATAAACTTTGGACTTGAGTGAGTTTTATCGATATAGTTGTATAATTTGTTTTTGTGGTAGCTCCTAATACGAATACGAAACATTCTTTCATAACAAAAAATCAATTTCCATTATTTATATTCGATTCGATTTATATAAACCAGAAAGACTATGTACCTACCTAGGGAGTCGAGTTTTGTCTGTATATTCCTTTAGTACTTCTAAACTACTTGTTGGGTTTTGATGCCTTTTTAAAATCGTTTAGACATTACCTTGAAGAAAATTTTAGCATGGAAAACACTGATAAGTATTTTTTTAATGCGTGCGAAGCTTGAGCGGTCGCAGATAGCTATAGTCTCGCCATAACCATGGGCCTTACAAAGCTGCTAAAATTCTATGTCTGGATCGAGGAGATATTATATAGGTGTAGCTCAGTCGAATATTACTGGCTTCGGAGGCATCAACATTTTTTACCCGTCCGCTTCACGTGGAATGCCCCATATGGCAAATAATTTAATTTAATGTTCTGTGTCTTGTAATGTTAAATAGGTACTTTGCACCTAGTATTGTATACAATCAAGTATTTTCTAACTGATCAGACAGCTGTGCTGCTGGGGAGTTTGTTGCGCCATATCTTCTTCCCAGCGAAAACACTAGGAAGTGGTGAAGGGCGGGCGTTGAAGGGCGTCTTTTGTAATTTTGACGTTCGAAATGTGCTGATTCTCACCCTAATTTAACTTTTGATTATGAAAGCAGGTCATCAAAGAATTTTAGTACTCAAAAGTTGCTAAACTATACACATAACATCACGCCTGAAATCCTAAAAGGGTTAGGCACAGGTGAAGAGGTGTACATATACACCCACGAACCTATTGCCATCAACTGGACGCAAATCCAGACTCCGGGCTGCGACTGAGAAATCAAGATAAAACTAGTATTCCCTATATCCAGAGGTATCGTCTATAGAGTGACTATAGTAATAAATACTTTATTTATACTAGCAATTGTAAACTTGATGCAAAAACTTAGAACAATAACGACGTTGAATAAAAACAATTAATGAATAAGTTATTGTCTTTGCGAGAATCACACAGTAATTGACAGTAAACATAGCCAGGATCACTTTACTAAGCAAAAAGCATTAAAGGCTAGACAAGGATTAATTAAAAGAATGATGTCTTCAGTAATTTCATGCGGTGTAATTAAAATTTATGGGTTTGCATGCAACTAATGATAAAGTGTAACGTGTTTTAAGTGTTCATTTGACCCTTGTACCTACTGCAATGTGAAATGTTATTGTAGTCGCCGATTACGTCACTAATCAAGATGTAGAAGTGAAACACTCTTTTATAGTAGTTGCTTAGTTTACTGAAGATCATATCAGCAGGCAAATCTAGTTTTTATTAAATTCTCTCCCAGCGACAGACTTGAAACCCTTTTACATGATGCAAGTTCCTTGTGGCATATAATGAAGTTAAAGCAACACATGACTTGTATCGTCTAAACACTTGACGGTGCAACTTTTATATTGTTGCTTCAACTTATGGTATGCCACAGGCAATTAGATTGCACCGTGTACATCAGGCATAGGTACAATCAGTTCTTCGGCTTTTCGCTCCAAATAAATAAATTCGGTTCCTCCTGGAAAAACAATTCTATGAACGATTATGATACGACTGAAAGGGACGTTCGCGTTTAGATTTTCTTTATACATTTTTCCTTTTTCCTCCTTGGTCATCTTTCCTTATTCAACTTTCTTCGTACTTTCACACGAGTACTTGAAGATGTAGTATATATTAGAATAACAAATAGCAAGGAATGTAACAATACAATCGATAGTGTACAATCTAAAGCCCTTATGGGAAGTGGACTTTGCAAGGCATGAGTAATGTTTGATGTGACGAACAAAGGACTAACTTACGTGGCATATGTAAAACCGTCTATTTATATTCAAGTAACATATAAATCTGAACTTTTGCGGCGTTGAACAGAATCTAATTCAAATGAACAGTTTTTTTTGTTTTAAATGGGTCCGCTCTTGACCCCGATCACGCCTGATGGTAAGCGATAGATGAGGTCTATGATGGAACGAGCGTGCCCAGAAGATGCCTCTTTGTTTAGCAAAAGTTTGTTTAGTTTGTATAGCAAAATAGTTTATAGATTTGTATACAATGTTTATTTACTTTTAAATTTTAAGTGTGAGCTCGTTGAAACGCGTGTGAAACTGTATGAATGGGATTTTATGGGATATTAATAACAAATACTTTATTACAACTGGGTTCATTATACTGCTAGGTCTTCGGATATCAATTACTGCCTCAGAGTGTCGTAAGAAGTTGGACATAGGACATTATAATATAGAATATACACAACAGTTTCTGCTTGCGCAAAGTAATAACTTGGATCACCTTTCTGCCTATTCAAAAATATGTAACTACAAGTACCTGCCCGCGACTTCGTCTGCGTGAAATTTCTTGTTCCCCTGACACACCGCGTCGAATCGCATCGTCTGTTAGCGCTATTACGTCGTTTTCGCTTAGTTTCTGACATTTTTGTTTTTCCTCGGCTTCCTAGCGTGGTGTTCCTAAGGAATTTGACTAACAAATGCAATACGATTTTTTCAAATCCGACTGGTAGTTCCAGAGATTACCGCGTTCAAACATACAAACTCTTCGACTTTATTATTACCCCCTTACTAATAAACTTAGTATATCAGATGAATAGTTACACACCGATTTCTCTCTTTCAGTCGTCAGTAATTTGACTTTCTAAAGAAGACAAAGCGTTGTGTAACTATATATTAGCAAGGGGGTTAGTATACAGGGTTATTCTTAAGAAGTCATTGTACTCATCATTATGAACAACTTTTACTATGGGACCAAACCTGAAATTGCGAAAAGAAAATCAGCTGTTACCTACATTATGTTAACTCGTCAAAATGTAGGGAACAGCTGATTTTTTTTTCGCGATTTCAGGTTTGGTCCCATAGTAAAAGTTGTTCATAATGATGAGTACAAATACCTCTTAAGAGGTTGTTAATGTTTTACCAATAACCTTATATAGATAAAGGCTGAATATTGGAAATATCTTGGTAGTTTTTACGTCGTCTTTGGGATGTCAAAAGGCACCTGAATGAGACTTCTCTTACGAAAATGCCCAATAACTTACATACACCAATAAAAAATGTTAGTCCTACATACAATGAGAATAGGAACGTAGTACTTACCTATCTCCAAGCGGATCTGGGAAGATGCAAGTGTAGATATCAACATCTATACTGCGCAAGATTTAAGAATGTAAACCTTTACATTCTTACAGCTTGCGCAGTATACCTTTCATCAACCTCTATAGAATTTTGTCTGTGCAACAAAGCAGTACGGACAAATGTCGGTGTATCAGAAAAGTCTAAAGTCTGCATATTATGTCTGCGTATTTGTCGGAGCCAAAAAAAGGAATTACTAAATAAATTGAAAAAAAAAATTCGGAACACTACAAATTTTCGAAAATCCAAGTCTGAACTAATGACAAGTCTGCGCAAAGATTCTGTGGAGATGTCCGCATAAAAATTTTTACTCTGCAGACTTCAAAGCCTGTACGACTAAAAGTCTGTATGGTGGACCCACCATAAGTGAGACTCAAAAGACATCGGAAAACCGGTTTCTCTAAATGGTGTTAGTAAGTAACTGTTTACCTAACATCTACAGCGTGCCTTGCAATTGCAATATTTCAAGGCAAATCACACTAATATTATAAAGGCGAAAGTTTGTGTGTATGTGTTTATATGTTTGTTACTTCTCACGCTCAAACGGCTGGACCAATTTTGATAAAATTTTGTATAGAGGTAGCTGACACCCTGGATTAACATATAGGCTACTTTTTATCCCGATATTCCCACGGGATCGACATTTACGCGGGTGAAACCGTGGGGCGCAGCTAGTACAGTAATATTTGTTAAAAACAGAGTGAAATATCCTTTTTAATTTCATTACGTTCATCATTCATTAAGAGCAGTGGTGGCCCAGTGGTAACGGCCCCGATTTACGAGGTGTAGGTCGTGGGTTCGAACCCAGGCAGGCGATTTACTTTGTGTAAATAATTTCATCATCACAGCTTTCGAAACGGTTAAGGAAAACATCGACAGGAAACCGGCATGTCCTAGAACCAAAAATTCGAAGTTATGTCACACCTACCAACACGCACTGGGCCTGCGTGGTGGATTATGGCCCACTCCCTCTTACAAAGAGGAGGCCTGTCTCCCAGCAGTGGGAACATTGTAGGCTGATTTATCATCATCATCTGCCTAGCCTTTTCTCAACTATGTTGGAATCGGCTTCCAGTCTAACTAGATGCAGCTGAATTCCAGTATTTTACATGAAGCAACTGCTTATCTGACCTCCACAGCCCAGTTACTGTACTGTAGGTAATAATAATTAGAGGCTGATAATGCATCATAAATCGAATGTCTAGTGTTTTATGGCTTCTAGCAACAATGTTGAATACTAATTGAAAACTGAACTGTCTTTGAACTTAAAGAAACATAATCAAGTGTCATCGTACTTACTTTTTATTTTCTCTTCTTAGTGCGCATATATACGAGCGACAACCGTCGACGACAGAGACAACTGCAAGCGTCGATGCGTGTCGGCGACAGCTGCCAACGCGTGTCGGTAACGTGTATTTGAATACGGGGCTCAAATACACGAGCGGCATGTTATGTCGTCGCTTGCCGCCGACACGCGTTGGCAGCTGTCGCCGAAACGACGTATTCCATGTTGGGCACCCGCTTAAATGGCACCTGAGTGAATGTGCCGCTGTGTGTCAGGTGTCTTCAATCAGGTGCCATTTAAGCGGGTGCCCAATGTGGAATACGTCGCCGAAACGCGTCGACGCTTGCAGTTGCCTCGGTCGTCGACGCGTGTCGCTCGTGTGTCACACTTACATTGTAAGTGTGACACACGAGCGATACGCGTGGGCAACTTTCTCATGTCAATGACTCTAAGTGTTACAATCATTGACATGAGAAAGTTGCCAATTTGGCAGACCTGGATATCTTGAGCTTACTGAACACCTTTGTTGTGAATTAATTCGAAATCATTAGCAAAATATGGTGTGATTGTATAGCCGGTAAGAACAATTGACGGGAAAGGCTACTAAAGTGGTTATCCATTTGACTTTAAAATTAGGTAGATACATTGTCATGGACATATTGTTTAGTTTTTTCAAACGATCTTCATTATTTACGTTACCTTACTCGCTATCGGCTGAATCATCCTACTATCCTTTCTAGTATGAATCCCTGTACCAAGCCAGCACCCTAAATCGCAATCCGAGTCATTTTGAAGTATATTGCTAATCCATTGCTTCATATGTTTGAAAACTTTGCCCTCTCAGCAACGTAAATAACGCAATGAATGTTGTTGAACTGTCAACATTAAAGCTATTGCTACTGATAGCGTGTTACGCAATTACCTCGATGTTTATAGGAGTTAATAGCATTGTCGAAACTGCAGCGGTCTTTGGTGGAATCCATTTACAGCATTAGACGGATAACAACGTAGTGTTGTCATAATATCTGGAAAAAACCCATAACTTTAGTTCTGACAAAAAAAAAAATTGTTGGGCCGTCCAGACAAGACGTCATCCTCATAATAAGTACGTCATACAATTTTTTTTGCACAAGCGGGTCTGGAACTGGTTAAAAACACGACCTCTAAGCAACAGCATATTTAATAATAACTTAATACTCTGTGATTACTTGAATTTTGAAGGCTCTTGCTGTTGCTTAATCTTTTAATTTGAAAGGACTGGCGACAATTCTCATGAATAAAATTTAAAAAATAAAAGTTATATGTATAGTCAACACTATGGACTGATCCAATCTAACTTTTCTGCTGCTGTGATATATAAGATTTTTTAATTAGTTTAAGGATATCCAATATTCTCTAGTTTCCTGAAGGCCGACGTTTTAGCATTTTGCAGATCATTGATGAAGTAAGAGATAAGGTCTCAGGCCTTCCTTGAGGAGTTGGGGTGGATCGAATAAAAGATTTTCCCACCCGTACGCAAAAAGCGCGCTTAGACGTAAAGTTGCGCACTGCAGCTCGTCTTACTAATACTAAAAGAGAGGGTCTAAATAACTGAGTAGTTCTGCGAATATATGCCACTATCCTACTTCATACCTTTTGGCTAACAAAACCTTTTCTTTCTCCTAGATGTGAAGACAATCCTCAAGTCGGTCTCCGGCCGACTACGGTCTGGCGAGCTGACTGCCATCATGGGACCATCCGGTGCCGGAAAATCCACACTACTCAACATTCTCACAGGATACAAGTAAGTGAAGAATTCTATTGTAGTCCTGCCAATATTGTACCAGATATGGAGAATAAGCTGGCACGGTGCGACTACGGCATGTTTTAATTTTGCTGAACTAAAACTCGTTATGTCAGTTGCGTAGAATTGTCCAGGCCGACTATCGATTTTGTCGATCAGCCTACTAGCTATAGTGACTAAACTATTGGATATATTTTGTTGAATTTTCGTATGCAGACTGGGAACGTCATTAGATGTACGCAGTTTAATTTATTGTCCTATTGTATTATCCACCTTGTATAATGTTTATAGTTATAGGGATAGTAAGAACATTGAAAGAAAAGATGTTCAGACCTCACATAGATCCACTAGTTACTAGATCATTCGAATTTTGGAATTTACGATGTTTAGGGGGATACAAAAAACAAACACATTTGATTCGAAGGAAATACCTGTTAAAGTATGCCAAGTAGTAAATGCAAATTACATAAATGTTGTGTCAAATGATCAACACAGATAGTTGATGTTTCGAATTGATTACGATGCAAATTTTACGACGGAATCCGATTACAAAATGGCGAAATGCTCGTGAAATTAGGATTGGAATTGGCAATGTATAGAACAATGTAGTTTCATGAAAAAACCAAGAACATAATTTTAATATTAATAATATGCGTTGAATGTAAAATAAAAAAGTGCAAATCATAAAATCAATAATAATGAACATTGATTTTTGCGCTGCCTTCAAATTTTCTTACGTTTTTTGCAATTTGCAGGTCAATGTCAGGTTGTATGATCTTGATCAAAATATGATTCGCGACAATAACAGGTACATATTTAGAGAATTATAATCATTAGAATCATTAAAACATTCTAAGTTAGATTTTTACCATAAACACTTTTCCTTAAGAGTTCTTATGCAAATTGCAAAAAACGTAAGAAAATTTGAATTTCGCGGTCTACCACTACCCATTCACTGCTTAATACAAAAATGTATGCCAAAAATCTTTTCTGTATAGCCCGGTTTACTACATCTAGTTTTAGAACCATAAACAAAAACTTAGTGCTCCACTTTGTGGTTTGACCCGCCATGACTTGCATTTTTCTCATTCGGGATGAATGAAATAACCACAATACTCTAGTTTTATTAGAAGTAGGCGTTAGACACGACCTCACTCCAGACGACAGTTGTACTAGAAGTCATTCCACAATTTTAAACCCATCATGTTACACAACTTCCCAACTGACGTCATTTGTACTGAATAAATCTCTTGTACTTACTCCATGTACCTATTATGTACATTTGTGATCCTATAGTGTCAACGTTTCTAGGATAGTCTAGTCGGTGAGTTGCGACAGCTGTTATGCAATTTGAACGCATACGCAAACTATGTCATTCTATAAGTTCTACGGTATGCTGTGTTATATGTTTGATACTTATATTCATATTTATTATTAAATGTATAAATAGAAGGGACTGGTTACTTCCTGGCAGTGCACAGTGTCACCAAGGATCTTCAATTTCTGAAATGCAATGAATGGGTCACATTTTCCTTCTCATAGTCTTTTGATTTCTATTGGATTTATTTTTACCATAGATTATGTTTAAATTTTTATGATTTTTACTCTATTTGGAGGACATTATTTTATTTTAGTAAATTCATCTTTCTCAAGACTTAAATGTGGCTATTAGGCTACGCTGCTTTATTTACTAAGTATTAAGTACTAAGTAACTGTCCCCTGCTTCACACGGTTTTCGTTTCAAAAATTCCTATAATTTCCCTACATTTTTGACAAGCTTTTTGATATTTGTTTGTCGCCAAGATGAGACTGCGACTAGATTTTGAACGTTTTAAATCGAGAATTGGCCTTCAGATAAATTTTTATAACATCAGATGAATTAAACTGGTTTAAAACACACGTTTTGCTACTATGGTTTATAAAGTTTATCTACGTCATTTTGTATCTAGTGACATTGCGATGTTGCTTCAATGTCACAACAAGTTGGTTAAAGGGCTGGTAAACAAACAGTTTTGATGCGGAAGTCAAGCTTTGTATAATTTTGATTAGTAGAAAAGTATCATTATACATTGTGATGAACTTTGGAGTTTGAACCCAGTGCTGTGAAGCATAGGGTCCTAAGTCCAAAGTGATGGACACATCTGCAGTTTCTTTGGATGGACTTAGGAAGTCTATATCGATATCATTGTCAGCGTCTTTCTTTCTGAAATCTCCATAGATGTGTCGGGACATGGTCCTCGAAATTGCCATAAATTACCATTCTTTCTTGGCAGATGGTATTGTTATTGTCGGTAATATAGTTCCTAAGGGTAATTTTATATGATTATGGTTTTAAATGAATGAATTGAGCCATTCATTTAATTAAAACCATTATAGTATAAATAATATTTTAATTGACATCGTTCAGTAATTAGTTACTTAGTCGTTAGTTATTGTAGTCTGACAACCAGTCTTACCAAGGGGTATTGTATTACCCAGTAACTGGTTTGTGGAGGTCAGATAGGCAGTCGCTCCATGTAAAATACTGGTATTCAGCTGCATCCGGTTAGACTGGAAGCCGACCCCAACATAGTTAGGAAAGGGCTAGGCAGATGGTGATGTTCGTTAAGTAATTACTTAACGAACCCATTTATTACTAACTATCCGTCTTAATCTTAATTAACCTAGAAATAATGATGTGTTTAAAGAAAAATCTTTATGATTTCTATGGAGATATCTATCTATCTAAGTAGATAAATTATACGGGGTTTTTAGAACGATTTCATCAAGGTTTTAATACTTGAAAGCCAGTCACAAGAACTTGTCAAAAATGTGGGGGAAGTTAGAGGTATTTTTGACAGATCGAGACTGACAGAATGAGAACGTTCTTAAAATTACTGGAATTGCCACTGTGGTTGTGGTTTTCATTAAAACTAATTGCTTTTCTTTAGACAATATATAAATATTTTCATTTTTCTTTAAGCTACATACAAAGTCAAAGAACAGAAGTCGTTTTTACGTTTCGGTAAAAAAATCTTGTCAGTCCTTTTGTCACTAACCCTGTTATTAATTCCATCAATGCATTATCCTATAACTTTAATGTCACACAAATTAAACACATCAAAGAAAATAGTTTATAGGGCATCCTGATAACAGTAGACTATAGACTTTGGCCATTTTCCTTTATTCTCGCTTTTAGGACAATAAATTGTCTACATGACAAAGGTCAGTTTTGTCTGTTTTAACTACAAAGTTCTTAATTCGTTATCGTTACATATATTAGGTACTAATCCATGGAATAAAACAAATAATTTCATCATCAAAACCGGAATTGGTTATCAAAGCTATATAGCAGTAAAGTGGGTCGAGCGTCCGAGCCCGGCCATTTACGCAGTTTGTGTACTATTGCAAACATTTTTATGAACTAGAAAGAGAGGTGTACTACTGTCTCTCTCACTGCACTGCTTATCAAACCTTCATTTTAGGGTCAATTCATACTAGCGCAGGAAACTTAACGTAGCAATTTCACCCTTATCTCCACAACGTAATGTATTAATGATTCTAATTTTAGATTTATAATTCTCTAAATATTTACCTGTTATTGACACGAATCATATTTTGATCAAGATACAACCTGACAGTGACCTGCAAATTGCAAAAAACGTAAGAAAATTTGAATTTTTCGGTCTACCACTACCCATTCACCTGGCTATGTACTATAGGTACGGTACACCTCTTCTTCTCTCATCGAGGATAACAGGCGTGGGTGTAATGTTATGTTTATTTATTAATCGATCAACTGTTTTGTATTTTCACATTTCTGAAGTATCAAATTCAATTGGTATTCTACTTATTTGCTTTCATTCATCAACAAAACGCTTGATTGCTTTTTAAGACATTGTATGACGTGGTCAGTCATGAATTCATGATGCATGACGACTTTAACTTCAAATATGTATGCAGTCTGTAATGTATATTATTGACTCTTCGATCAAGAATAGTACTAATTATTGATCGAAGTATTGACTTATTGTAGTCAAATTACTTGAATGTTATCGCTTGCGCGTGATTCGATTTCCGGGAACTATTTT
This sequence comes from Oligia latruncula, assembly GCA_948474745.1. Taxonomy (NCBI): domain Eukaryota; kingdom Metazoa; phylum Arthropoda; class Insecta; order Lepidoptera; family Noctuidae; genus Oligia; species Oligia latruncula. The sequence goes on along the minus strand of OX419691.1, from coordinate 4,361,371 downwards.
GTAAACATAAAATATTGATTTGTTTTATTATAATTAGGTATATTATAATTTACAACACATAGAGGATACGGTTTTTTTTAATAATGTTAATAAAATTAAATAAAGGGTGTGTACTGGCCATTCTATAATTCCTGTAACTCTGGAACATCAGCTGGAAAATGCCGCGCTATCTATGTATAGTTTTACAAGTCAAGTTTTTTTTTGGATAAATATTTTAAAAGTGTCTTAAAAGATCTACTTACATAAATAAATATTTAATTTCATCCTGTGTCGCAGTTGGATGTTTACCTTATTATGTATGTCAATATCTACATATTATATTATAAATCATTAATGTATTTTTCCTTTTAGATAAAGCGAAGAGTATCGAATTCTCGATTAATGGGTCTGTTGTCTGTCAACATGTAAAATAATATAACTACCTTTCGGCCTATTTTATTATTTATTATAAACCTGTTTCTCTATGTTAATTTTGAAGGTCCAAATAAACATTTTTATTATTTATTTATTATATATACTTTATTGTAAACCAGAAAATACATAACAAAAAAAAAAAAAAATATATATATATATAATATATATATTAATTATTTATTTTTTTACTAAATGTGATTATAGAGAGACGATTAAAAAACTTGTTTTAATGCTCGAAGCTGTTTGAGTTGGCTGTGACTTCTGAAATAATTACCTACCTCATTGTCGAGTGACAATGACTTTATTTGTGGGTCACTCTGAGAGTACCTACATAAAAAGGACAATAGTCCTTTAACTTTATGAATATAATGTCATGTCTTGGTTTTATCAGAAAATTTATTTTTTATAAACACAAATGTCATTTTTTTTTTGTTTTGTTGCAAATCCAAAATCAGTTTCTGTGCAAACCACAGTTGGGGGTTTGCTAAACTCCCGTTTAGGTGCAAATTATGTACCTACGTAAACAGAACATGAAACGGCGCTTTCCTCTAAACCTCGGCTACACTCATTCAGATGTTCTACTTCCAACCAAATAGGTAGTTCCGAGCTGATCGCGGGGATATTCCGATGAATGTTCTAAATTTAAATATGATTTATATTTAATTTAATTACTATCAAATTGGATTCCATGAATTATATATACTTACTCTATGAATTGGATAAATAAATTATTATTATTTTACATATCTCGGGACTATGGGGTCCCGGTCCTTTGGTCCTTTATTATTATTAAAGCCAATAAATAAGCTTTATTTTATGGATTTTATTCTATCGACCCCTGAGCTTGACGCCTACGGACAGAATTGGTCCACATCCACACTAGCTCAAGACAGAGAGCAGTGGAAAGAAGAGAGGCCTTTGTCCTGCGGTGGGATCACATAGGAGGAAAATGAATAAAATCGACCCCTTTGTGAGCTTCATATTTTTTTACGACAAGGAAAGCTCTAGTAGAATGTTGAGTACATAAATTAATTCAAAGTTATCGTAACCATCTATTCAATTTTTTCTATTTAGCTAATTTTAATTATTTATTTATTTATTTATCAGAGTATTAACATACATCTTTAATTCTTGATATAACATCTTAGAGACAAAATCCTGACCAATCGATACCTGCCAAAAACGCAAATTAAAACTAACATAATCAGGTCACTAAGTAGGTAAAAAATAAGTAAAAAAAAAATTTAATAAAAACTTTTAGGGTACTTACAGTCAAATATATTCAAGCTCTAACAAGCAGTCATATAAAAATGCAAAAATGTTAACTGACATTTGATATAAATTTATTTTAATTAAGTACTGTATTCAATTTTTTTTTTTTTTTTAAACGTTGCCCCACTCTAGGAATTTCTCCTGTATTGTGGGTGCGTTTACAAACATTGAAACTCTCATACACAAACAGCCAGACCCGGAACAACTACTTGTAGGTCATACAAATATTTGTTCCGTGCGGGAATCGAACCCGCGACACGCAGCGCAGCAGTCAATAGCTTAACCACTGCGCCAACCGTGCTAATAATACTGTATCCTATATCTTCTAACTCGCATAAAAAGCTAACTTTACTGTCTTGTATATCGATCCTAGCTAAGTAATTTGTTAGCATCGATTAGATAATTAATTGTATCGCATCGGTAGGTATGGACTGCAGGCTATAAGGCCACTGGGTGACGATGTCAATGTCATGTGCTTGCAATCGATATAAAGCCAATGTCATTTTCAATACTCTAGAATCTGCATTATTATTTAGTGCCTACGAACAGTCGACAAGGTTCGCGTTGAGACATTTTTCAACCTTATTGAGAGACCAGAAGGCCAATTCTCATAGTTAAAAACGTTAAAAATCTAGTCACAATCTCATCTCAGCGACAATTTTATTAATGTCAAAAACTTGTCAAAAATGTAGGGTAATTAGAGACTGATTGAGGCTGAGATCAGACTGTGAACGTTCTTAATATTACGAGAATTGCCCTCTAAAGGTTTCTTCTTCTTTTCATTTATTATAATCATTTGGGTACCTAAGCAATTAAAACTTCAGCAGACGACCCAAAAATGCAAAAATGCTCATTGATGGGGCATCTGTTTTAGAGGTCGCACCTTCTTTGAACGCCATAGGTGAATGCAGAGGACACCAAACAGTTTCGAATTGTGCAGATTAATTTTAGGCTTTTGTAATAATTTCCAAATTTCCAATACACATACTCGTAGCAGCCTTGAATACATTATTTTGGATATTCAGATAGTATGGTATAGCGAGGATTATAGACCTAATCATATCTATTCTATTGAAAGTGACCGCTTATTTTTTTTCTAAACTTCGGATTTGATGCGTTTTTCCAAATCTTTTACAGAATTTATTCCAGAAGGTTTTTAAACTCAAAGCATTTATTTCAATTAAAGCATTAGCAGGCACTTTTGAATTGTCAAGGAGTCGGTCAGTCAGATTATAATTTTAAATTTATAATTATATGTGAGAACAATGTAACAAAGACGTACACGTCAAAAGCGTCCTGAGTACCCACAGCAAATAGAAACAAAAAAAAAATCATTCTAAAAATAAAATAATTAAAATAAACCGTGACAGCAGAGTTTATATTCAGAATAAACTAATAGTTAAGATTAGTAGATTGCACCCCTACGAAACATGGTCGGGTTGCTATTAGCGGTATAATAAATAAAAATAAAAAATAAAATAAAAATAAAAAGCCTTTTATTTCTTGCATGCACTTTTACATTTACTTCATTGTTTGTTAGTTTAAGTTAAATTGCTTATTCTAGTGTTAGTTTATTAAGTTTATCATCTAATTTTGTTAGCAAGAACCCCGTCTTCACAGGTGAAGGCCTCCTCCAAAGTTAGCCAATTTTCTCGGTCTTGGGCTACTTCTATCCAGTGTGGGCCGGCGACGGTTTTTATTTCATCGTCCCATCTACTCATGGGCCTTACTTTACTTCTTTTGCCGATCGGGCCCTTCCATGACGTCACTCTTCCGGTCCAGCGTTGATCTGGGAGTCGAGCTACATGGCCGGCCCTAGCGGCCGCATTAGCGGTATAAACAAATAAAATAAATCCATTGCCGTAGCGCCAAAGGCTTAGACGTAAAATCACAATTAAACTTAGTCACAATCCAATTTAACCTAACATTCCCTTCCTCAGAACCTCAGGATTGGAAGGTAGCGTCACAGTGAACGGAATGGAGCGCAACCTGTCGGGTTTCCGCAAGCTGTCCTGCTACATCATGCAGGACAATCAGCTGCATGGTAACCTGACGGTCGAAGAAGCTATGGCTGTGGCTACTGCGTTGAAGCTGCCCAGTGTTACCACCAGCGCTGATAAGGAAGAAGTGGTATGTAGTAGAATCCTCTATTGTACAGACGCGAGCACATCGAGCTACTACAATCTGTCAAATTTATTGAATAGAATTTCAGCTTTATCGCTAAAGCATAAGGTTCAAAGTTGATTGGGAAAATTTTACATTTCGAGTAGCTTGATGTGCTGGCTTCTGTACATTGAAAGGATGAAGATGAGGACGTTATTGTTTTCGTGTTCTTCCTTTCAATGTCCTCATGGACATAACATAGAGTCGAAGCAACTAAATTGTATGCATGTGTTGAAAATTAATCTTTTTCGTTGCACTAGTAATTCTATGGATATTTTAATTACTACAAGACTAGATAAAGTCGGGTTTCATAGTATGGTCTTATTTGTAAACGCTTCCTGCAAACAGACTCGGATGAGAATCGAGCTAAATGGCGTGCAATTGGCTTATGTGGAGCAGTGGAGTGTTGTGGGCTGATGATGATGATGAGACTCCGATGTTATTTTATTTCACACAAGTATTGTACACACATCAAAAGTGTCTAGGGATCAAGTAGATTTTTAACTATATGAAAAAATATCCAATTAATATTTACCAAATCTAGTCTTCCACTTCCACTTTAATTCCTATGCTTAAGTTAACAACTTATCCCTATATTTTGTAAAAAATATGAAAAATTGCAATTTTTGCAAATTGTGGGAAATTAACCTAATGTCGTCAATTAAATGGCAAAAAAAGGCAAAAATTAGGACGCTGTTACACACTCTTATAGGAATCATCCTGATTGACAGTTGATTTTCTATTTTTAATTAAAATTTAAAGAAAATTCTTTAGGTATTCAAATAGTGAAATTAACTAAAAAGAATCAATAACGATCCAATAAAGTTACAATAATAATCCTCAATTGCGGCGATACTGTAAAACGTATGTGATCCCTAGACAATTTTGATGTGTGTAGTTTTCTCGATAAAAATAGAAAAAAGACATGACCCTACATTATCATACTTTTTTCTGCGTGAGTCATTTTATCTACAATTTGATAGCAGACTCTAATTACAACCAATATCTACAAGACACCCAAATACAAAAGAACCTCTCTTGCAGATTCACGAAATCCTCGAAACACTGGGTCTATCGGAGCACCACAAGACAATGACCTCGAATCTCTCTGGAGGCCAGAAGAAGCGTCTCTCCATCGCCTTGGAACTGGTCAACAACCCTCCTATCATGTTCTTCGACGAGCCTACTTCTGGTCTGGACAGCTCCTCTTGCTTCCAATGTATATCGTTGCTGGCGACCTTGGCGAGGGGAGGCAGGACTATCATCTGTACCATACATCAGCCGTCTGCCAGGCTGTTTGAAATGTTCGATCATTTGTATACCTTGGCTGATGGGCAGTGTGTCTACCAAGGCAGTACGGGAAGACTTGGTATGTTATACTTTTCGCTATGTTAAGTTTAGTCTTACCAATTTGTTAGTATCAAAACTTGTCAGTTCATTATGTTTCCAGTTTGGTCGATCATCACACTTTACCGCTCACAGACTACAGTCCATTCACAGTTATTTTACCTCTGACAGCAAGAAACTAAAAGCAACCTTATTGTTATGAGAATAAAGATCACAATGATTTTGTCAGACTTGTCAGTGGCAGCCACGCAACAGCAACCTTATTAGAATGAGAATAAAGATCACTGTGATTTGGGCAGTGATGCAAACTCGGAGGTAAAATAACTGTGACCAGACTGTATGAGTTTTCAGTATACCTCAGGAGTTAGCCTTAGATTTAATAATAATTGGTCATTGCTTGCATAGTGTCTCTGCGATTTGTATTAATAATATTCGTAGTTTATTTTGAATAGCATTAGACATCTTCAATCAAGTTTTCTGTGGTCGAACCTTGACCGTCTCGATAACTTACAATAGCCCTGAGCACACACAACGACCTATTATTCATTTATTTGGAAATTACGACAAATTTAAACTGTCATAAATCTCTAACGCCACATTTTTCTCTCCCAACAGTTGAATGGCTAGGCAGCCTAAGTCTGCAGTGTCCCTCGTACCACAACCCAGCTTCCTTCATCATTGAAGTGTCGTGCGGCGAGTACGGGGACAACACTGGCAAGCTAGTGCGGGCTATTGACAACGGCAAGAATGATATCAGGTGAGATGAAAAATAAATTGGTACTTCCTGGGTTACTCTTGTTCACAATGCTGCTTGGTGTAATAGTCTGCGAGAAAAGATAAAAAAAAAATAAAAAATATATTATTAGATTAGATTACCTAATTATTAATTCACAGTCGTCTATGTTAAATGGGTTAGGGGTCCGTGGCTAAATAATAACAGCCGCACAGGTCGATCGATCAGGTTAAGCTACGCTTGCCGCGGTTGGTCTGTGGATGGGTGACCATCTTTACATACCGACACCTCTCCGTGCCTCGGAAAGGTCCCGGCTGTCATTCGTGGATCTTTGAACAGTCGTTACGGGTAGTCAGAAGCCCGAAAATCTGACAACCAGTCTTACCAAGGGGTATCGTATTACCCAGTAACTGGGTTGTGAAGGTCAGATAGGCAGTCGCTCCATGTAAAATACTGGTATTCAGCTGCATCCGGTTAGACTGGAAGCCGACCCCAACATAGTTGGGAAAAGGCTAGGCAGATGATGAGTCGTCTATGTTAAATGTACGGCCAACGAGCGAAAATGTAAAGCAATTTTCGTTCAACACATCCCGCATAGTGAGTGGCTGCATGTCACCTTGTCACCGACAGTTTCATTCAAAATGTTGGCAACACGTAGTCGGAAAAATACACCCCGTTCACAGTTGTGTTACCTCTGATTTTGAACCACTGTCAATATCACAGTGATCTTTATTCTCCTTGCAATAAGGTTGGTATTGGGTTGGTGCTGTCAGAGGTAAAATGACTTGTGAATGGACTGTAGTTAGATGCAAGTAAAAATTAACCTTAAGGTGCTTCATGTCTTAAAGTCTTGATTGTATGTAAGTCCGACGAATTCTAGACAGAAAGCTCCGCCACCATTTTTATGACGGGCCCTTTATTTTTCCCACATGATGACCTATTGTTAAAAAGTTCTAGCTGATTGATACAGAGGAAGGAGAATGAATTAGGTATTACAAAACTATTAGCTACGGATTTCTTCACGTTTACATTGCATAGACGTATTGTGTTAGCCATTGTTTACCTTAAGACCTGCCTAGGCCGTTGTGACGCATTTTGAAATTACATGTAGTTAAGTAAACTCAAGTAGCATGCAATTTGTCCTCGCAGCACACATGCAAACTGTGTCCAGACATTACGAGGCGTGTGCTTCGAATGGTAAGCCACGCAGCCACAGGCTGAAGCATCCAACACATTAAAAAATCATTTGCAGCGCATGCCTCGCTCTGTCTGGATACACCTTAAGAAATATGCATTGCGACGCTTTACTTACATAGTTAGAGTATCTAATCTAAACAATAAGGTAAAGTTTTAACGGAAAGTTATGCCAAACTTAAACCTCGACAAATTAATGTACTTATACAGGGTTATTGGTAAAACATTAACAACCTCTTAAGGGTCAGTTCACACCGAGACGAGAAAACTGCGCGTCGCGTCGCGTCCCGGTGTGCACTGACCCTTAAGAGATCATTGTACTCATCATTATGAACCACTTTTACTATGGGACCAAACCTGAAATCGCGAAAAAAAAATCAGCTGTTCCCTACATTTTGACGAGTTATACGAACATAAATGTAGGGAACAGCTGATTTTTTTTTCGCGATTTCGTACAATGACCTTTTATGAGGTTGTTAATGTTTTACCAATAACCCTGTATATATTTAATCAGTTACTGTTTGTAATATGATTCCGCTTTTATTAATAAAGGGGTAAATGTAACAGCTGTATATGACCCCCACGCTAGTACGGTCAGCAACAAAGGTCGCTTAACACAGCTTTTACACATCATGTAAATTGATACAAAGTGATTTGATTATCTCCTTTTTAGCATTTCTTATAATACCTAAGAGTTAACAGTGTTAACTTTACTTCTGTTCCGATTTCAATTAAATGTCTTGCGCAATAATTAAGATTTATAAAACTGAAGTGTTAATCGACCTTTGATGCTGACTGTACTACCAACTTTAATAAAACTATCTGCTAAAAGGTCCCAGCAACCAGGGCGGCAATTGCGTAACATACTATCAGTAGCAATGGGTTTCATTTTGACAGTTCAACAGCATTCATTGCGTTATTTACGTTGCTGAGCAAATACATTTTTCAAACACATGAAGCAATGGATTAGCAATATCTTTCAAATTGAGATTGATAGTGTGTTACGCAATTAGGGTGCTGGCAATAAAAAAAAAACTGTCATTCTTTGACAGTTGTATTAAATACGAGAAGTAAGTTTATTTATTAAACTTTCCAGTCACCGCCTTAATAACATTCAGCTAATTCCTTCACAGAAACGGCCAGCCCTTCCCAGACAGCAAAGTGCCAGACTACAACAACAAGAAGGCTATGGAAGAGTCGCTCAACAAGGAGTGGAACAAGAACGACCTCGCACAAGTCCAGGAGAAGTTCAGAGACGGGAATAACACCAACGGGCATGGAAACTTACAGAACGGGATCCTGCAGTATGCTGCTAGCGAAATTGCTAAAGGTAAGAAAGAGATAAAACAAAATCATACTCAAAGCATTTATTTTAACATAACGTCACGCCTGCATTCTCCGAACGGTTAGGCAGAGGTGCACATCAAGCTATCTGTCAAATCTCTTTAACAGATTTTCAACTTTATCTCTAAAGCATAAGGTTCAAAGTTGATTGGGAAAATTTGACAGTTTCGGGTAGTTTGATGTGCTGGTGTCTGTACACCCACATTTCGCCAGTTATGTTTTTTTATTGACATCCACCGGGCACAAAACCAGACTTCGGGAAATCGTTGTTGGAAAAACCCAATAACACTTCACCCGACCCCGGGGATCGAACCCGGGACCATTTTTATTCAAAGGTGAAAAGGTGATGCCTATATTATTATTGGATGCAAGAGTTGATAAGTAGGTACGATAAAAATTGGTGCCGCGCCCTTGTTGTTACACCAACCAGTTATTTTAATTAAATGTTAATTGAGTTACTTTTGCGAAATCAAAAACATAATTTTTACTTCTCATTCTCTAAAAGTTCGTCTTTATGTTGTGCGTAGTGCGTAGGTGACATAAAGTCGCTTTTTACGCTCTAGTGCATAAAGTATTTTTTTTCTAATACTAAGATAATCAGTCCCAACAGCTACACGCACAATAAAATGTCGCAGAATAAAATCGTTATTTTATTTCATTTGCTTTAATTTATATCACTACCGTGATTTTTATTTTTAATTTAATAAAACCAGATAAAATAGTTGTTATTTATTATTTAAAAACGCAAAGAAACGTTTTTATGACTTAGCAGTATGAAGTACCCAAGTCGAATGACACAAATGTTTAAAACTAAAATAAAAAAAAAAAATTGAAAAAGTTTCGTGGCGGGAATTAGCTAATCTCTTCTACAATTTTGAAACATTTTTGAACAGTGAAAATACTGTTATATAATTTATGCCTGTTTCATTTTGTCCCAATCGAAGTGAAAAGCAGAGTGTAATAAACGTAACATACATATAACATAAACATAAACGAGCCATATTACCCCTCGACTTAGTTAAGTCGAGGGGTAATATGGCTCGTTTACGTACTATAACGTCGCGGGGTGAAATGGGCTTCTTTTATGCACTAGTTGTATAATCTACTACTTAGCTTGTGTATTGTCTGGTCAGATTAGGTCTTATCTCAAAAAAACGATGTTTTAAAGACAACCTTGGGATGGATTAAAAGGAGAAGGGAGAGAAAACTATTTATTTCAATCAATATTATCAATTTCAATTATACGCAAAATATGAGATAAGTAATCGAAAACTAATTTGATTATTAAATTCACGGGTATAAACCCATCTTCCATAATACAGTTATTAACATATTTATACAGCCTCGACATAGATTATGACGTCACCGTAATAAATATTTAATACTTCCGGATGCGATTGATAAAGTCGTGTATTAATTTATTCCCCGCGTGTTAGGTTACGTGCTCGCTCTTACATAATAACAGTAATTATTGTTTTGCTTAGAGATGTTCGTCACAGATGTTGCTCGGTAGGCATTTTTAGGGTTCCGTACCCAAAGGGTAAAAACGGAACCCTATTGCTAAGACTTCGCTGTCTGTGCGTCTGTCTGTCACCAGGCTGTATCTCAAGAACCGGGATAGCTAGACAGTTGAAATTTTTACAAATTATGTATATCTGTTGCCGCTACTTATAACAACAAATACTAAAAACAAAATAAAATAAATATTTAAGGGGGGCTCCCATACAACAAACGCGATTTTTTTGCCCTTTTTTGCTCGATATCAATAATGGCAACAGGTAGGCACTTGAAATACTCACAAAATACTCAGTTGTATTTTTACTTTAATAACAAATAATAAAATTAAAATAAAATAAATATTTAAGGGGGCTCCCATACAACAAACGTGTTTTTATCGGCGTTTTTGCCTTGTGGTATGGAACCCTTCGTGTGCGAGTCCGACTCGCACTTGGGCAGTTTTTAGAAACTGGTTTAGTCCTTTTGCGGTGGTAAGACACGAGGAAATCCCGTCCTATAGTTAACACGCAGTAAAGTTATTTATTGAGCATCTAAGAATTCTACATGTCATCATCATCTGCCTAGCCTTTTCCTAGACTGGTTGTCAAACTTTCGGGCTCTGACTTTCCGTACTTAATTACATGTATAGAATACAAATTAAATTTATTAACGTGATCAGTTGAAAATATTATTACCAGAAACAGTCCAATTTATATTTCGTATGTGTATGTTAACCTCTCAAGCTCTGGGAAGGAAGACTGTGACCACCCGTTAGTCTTTAAAAGCCAAAAAATTGGAAACAGTTCCATTTTTTTAATTTAAAATATTAATATCAATACGCTAAACTTCTCTGCCCTCAATTTTTATTGACCTTCACAGATATTACAAATATAACCTTGCAGTAATCTAGATACTATGGATTACTCATTATAGAAATGTTCTTATCAATGAGATAACCCGTTTTCACGTGTTTCCTAATCGTGGTATACTCACACATTAAAGCTATTTGCAACATACATAATGAAATGATAAAGGAGTATGCGTTTGCGTCGGACTGATAACAGTGATAACAGAGATCATAGGTAACGATGCATCCTGTTTGTGTCTCATGTGCTAATCATGTTTAGAATAATGTCTTGTCTATGATATCATTGAAGACCTAGAATTTAATGATATTTACATTAGTCACAAACTCATTAGATAAGTTTGTGTTTTAGTTGCAAAAGTTTATTCTGTTTCTATGCTAATTTATTAGACAAAATATACTGGACGATTGTAGACGGTCGCTCCATGTAAAATACTGGTATTCAACTGCATCTGGTTAGACTGGAAGCCGACCCCAACATAGTTGGGATAAGGCTAGGCAGATTGATTGACTGGTACTGGACGATTGTCATTTATTTAATGTTTGTTTTTCTGAAAACATGCAAAGACAATGGTCTTAAGGGACGCGCGGAGCATGCGTAGTTCATACAAACGTAATACCAAAATAATTTGTAAATCGAACATATTCTTAATGTAGTGTGTATTTATTCCGATTGGATTACAGAATATCTAGATTCCCAAATATATATTTTGAATGGACACTGATTTAAAGACGAGTTATCTATACTATATAATATTATAAAGCTGCAGAGTTTGTTTGTTTGTTTGTTTGTTTGAACGCGCTAATCTCTGGAACTACTGGTCCGATTTGAATGATTCTTTTAGTGTTGGGTAGTCCATTTATCGAGGAAGGCTATAGGCTATTTAATATCACGCTATGACCCTTAGGAGCCGAGCAAAAAGAAAAAAAGTCAGAATGAAATTATAAAAAAAAAGAAAAAAGAACGCTAAGCGAATACGAAGTATTGCGACGGGATTGGGGTACAAGAAATTTCACGCGGACGAAGTCGCGGGCAGAAGCTAGTGAGAAAAATAAGTTTTCTATAAAAATTTGAAATTCCTCTTAACTCGTCTTTATAACAGAGTCCTTTCAAAATATTTGGGAACCTAGATATTCTGTAATCCAATCGGAATAAATACACACTACCTTAAGAATATGTTTGAATTACAAATTATTTTGGTATTACGTTTGTATGAACTACGCATTAGCATGCGTAGTTCGCCGCCGGCCCCTTATGGAATGCATAAATCATCAACATCATATTTTATTTTTATTGGTTTCACTAACAATTGTTTACACAGGTTCTATGCTAAGGGTAAGATGCGAAAGTGTATAATTATGCAACAGTGCAACAATCACTTACAGCCAAACTGTACAAAAAAAAAAACTAGTTTTAAATTACTCACTTATCTAAAAGTGTAGACAATGAATATAACTATTGATATCGAATGATACAAGGACATGCAACAATATAAGATACTTATTATTCTTATTATATAATTTAAGAGATCAGTTTAATTGTCAAAATAAAAAAAAAAAACTGGCCAAGTGCGAGTCGGACTCGCACACGAAGGGTTCCGTACCACAAGGCAAAAACGCCGAAAAAAACACGTTTGTTGTATGGGAGCCCCCCTTAAATATTTATTTTATTTTGTTTTTAGTATTTGTTGTTATAGCGGCAACAGAAATACATAAATTGTGAAAATTTCAACTGTCTAGCTACCGCGGTTCTTGAGATACAGCCTGGTGACAGATATCGAAAAAAAAAGGGCAAAAAAATCGCGTTTGTTGTATGGGAGCCCCCCTTAAATATTTATTTAATTTTGTTTTTAGTATTTGTTGTTATAGCGGCAACAGAAATACATAATTTGTGAAAATTTCAACTGTCTAGCTACCGCGGTTCTTGAGATACAGCCTGGTGACAGACAGACGGACGGACGGACGGACAGCGAAGTCTTAGTAATAGGGTTCCGTTTTTACCCTTTGGGTACGGAACCCTAAAAAAACAAATATTTTGACTCACATGTTAAGGAAAACATGTTTTCATCAACATTATCACGTTTATCGATAAATGTTCCTATCCGGTAAAAAAGGGAAGTAATATAACACGGTAGTATAACATCTAAACTATACACACACGGCAATGGCTGAGTTACACAACCAACTTCCACGGCACACTGATAACGGTCCACAATACATAACACGAACTTTGAACGGTGATAAACTAATTAATGCTTGTATAATGAGTTTTCAAATCAAATCAAATCAAATGAAATAAATTTATTTGCGATAAGTGTTGTTCAATAAATATACTTAATTTTCCATGCATGTCTAGAAAATGTATCTAGAAGAAAGTTGTTTATTAAGTTGTTGTTTGTTGATGTTTATTGTTGTTGTTGTTGATTAAGGGGCCGTGCACGAAATCGATTCATAATCAGCCTATATTGTTCCCACTGTTGGGACACAGGCCTCCTCTCTTCGAGAGGGAGTGGGCTATAATCTACCACGCGGCCCCAGTGCGGGTTGGTAGATGTCACATATCTTCGAATTTTTGGTTCTAGGACATGCCGGGCTCCTTACGATGTTTTCCTTCACCATTTTGAGAGCAGTGGTGATGAAATAATTTACACAAAGTAAAGTGCCTGCCTGGGTTCGAACCTACGACCTACAACTCGTAAGTCGTGGCCGTTATCATTGGCCCACCACTGTTCCAAAACCATATCGATTGATTTGATCTATATTGTTCATTGGTTGTGAGAAAGGGAAGAAGAATTGAAACTTAATTATTTGTGATTAGAAAAATCTAGATTTTCAATTATATTCAGTATTCATAGAAAATCACTAATATTCGCAACAAGTTTACCATTCCAAAATGACGCGAGACTAATGTTTGATCATCTTTTTTTACTAGAAACTATTTTTGAATTTGAATATTAAAAATATCATCTGCATCTTAAAAAAAACATGTTGAAAAGGCCTGTTTTTGAGAAAAACCAAATTTATTTAGTGTTGACACAGAACGTCTTTTACTTAGATTCATACTCAACTCTATCAGCCGTTATCTGACCACCACCATCCATCATCATCCTTCCTGTAAAAATGCCATAAAGGCTCCCGCAGACAGGTGCGACGCAACCCTAGAACACAACAACAATTTATATGAAAACTCAATAGAAATAAATTGTTCTACTAGTCGCGTCGCGTTGTCACGTCGCGTCTACATGCGGGGAGCCTTATGGCGTCAATTTTTTTATTGCTTTTATTTCGCGTTTTATAATTTATAAAGGCGAAGGCTAAAGTCACGTGAAGCGAGGAAGAAACTTGTCTATCAAAATATTTATATTAATGGCTTTCGTATTAGAGACAAAACCGGTTAATAATATAAAATCACCTTTAATCTATCAACAGTATCATGTATAGTTTAGTAATATAATAAGGTTATTATGAGCTAAATACATATTTTATTACTTAGGTTTAATATTACTAGTTACTGCCCGCGACTTCGTCCGCGTGAAATTTCTTGTTCCCCTGTCCCACCCCGTCGTATTTTCATCTTGGATATTTGTATAAAAACAAGCGCGAGTCGGACTCGCACACGAAGGGTTCCGTACTACAAGGCATAAAACGCCGAAAAAAACGTTTTTTTTATACCCCTTTAAATTATAACTTTATTTTATTTTTATAAAGTACTATCTGTTCCCCGCGGTGCCACACGCTGCGCGGCTCCTAAGGGTCGTAGCGTGATGTTATATAGCCTACAGCCTTCCTCGATAAATGGACTATCCAACACAAAAATATTTTTTCAATTCGAACCCGCAGTTCCTGAGATTAGCGCGTTCAAACAAACTCTTCAGCTATAATATTAGTATATATTTATCGTTATAGCGGCAACAGAAATAAATCATCTGTGAAAATTTCAACTGTCTAGCTATCACGGTTCATGAGATACAGCCTGGTGAAAGACAGACAGACAGACGGACAGTTGAGTCTTAGTAATAGGGTCCTGTTTTTACCGTTTGAGTAGGGAACCCTAAAAATGGTGAAATACAAAATACACACACAAAAAGTGGCGGGCAACAGTTAACTTTTATTATGTAGTTTTGTAATTTAATACTGTTATTATCAGCAAAATTATTTATAATGCTGTCAGGGGACGATTTACGGAAATTGTGCTTATGTATGCGTGACGAATTGCCGTTGTTATGTATAAGATATCTCCATATTAGTCATTGCGTGCTATGTAGGTAATTTTATTTTGTTAAAATTATGCGAAAACAATTGTATCGTTGTTTATGTAGCGGGCTAAAAAATAAATCACAGTAAAAGTGTTTTTATGACAACCGTTAAAGCTGCTTAATAATAAATTTTTTTGCCATAAAAACAGGTTACAGAAAATTTATGATCCTGGCTTCAGAGCTAGGTTAGAGTACCTGTATTTCAGGACCCAAAAACAACAACTGTGCTTGGCAGGTTTGTAGAGGAATGAGGAACAGGGTGTAAAGTTCACTCATACTCTATGAAAAGGGAGGATCCTCCAGCCAGACGGGTGTTGTGTCTGGCGGGCAACTGCCCAATGATTCATGTCGGACCGTTGTATCTATGCTAGTTGCGTGGTAAACTCTGCTTGCGAGATGCAGGATTTTGCGTGACGTCAGTATAACGCCTTGTTCTCATGTGGCGTTGTAGATACCGCTACAAGTTTATTATACTCCAATGATCTTTGGTCCTCGTTGGTCGCAAGAGCTACTACTGAGCAACAGGTTCTGGGTTCGATTCCCAGGTGGAGCTAGTATTATTGAATTTTTCCATCTGGAATTTCTCAGCAGGAGCCTGGAGCCTGGATTTGTGATACATGGAACTAAAAAATTACTGGTGAAATGTAGTTGTACTATAGGTACAGCTCTGCCTGACCCTTTGGGTAATATATGCGTGATCTTAGGATATGTAACCTTTACAATATTGTAACCAAACATTTTAATAATTCTCCTACTGACGCACACAGGTAAAAATTTTGACTTGTTTGACTTTTTTTTGCTTCAACACGTAGGTACCTACTTTTTTTTGCGCCGCGTTACGGACTTTGTTCTTACTTTATTATCCTTTATTAAATGGCTGACTCGTGTTAATACATTAATACATCTATTTAATATATGCTGTGCTGTATCCACGTGATATCATCATGGGTCTCGTGCCTTGACATTTGACCCTACCGTGATGTCTCCGTAACTGAACGAAGGCTGTTCAGTGTTCACAATTTCCTCATTGTTTTTTCTTTTCATTAAATGGCGTTCAATTGTATGACTGCCAGTAATTGGGACTGATTCGTTGAACTTTATCTGGTCGTCGAAACAGGATATTTTAATTACGATAAGGGCTTTATTGATATGGCACTTATTTCAGTAGGTAACAGGAAATAAACGTTTAATAGCAATTAATTAAACGTTTATTTCCTGTTACCTACTGAAATAAGCGTAAAAACATTTTTTAACTATGATTTCTGTTTAAATCTTCGTAAACGTGGAAGATGGACGATGTAATACTAAAACGAAAATTTCGAAATTGCAATTTATGTCCTAAGTTGAGTTTAAAGTAATTTCGTTTTTTCTTTCGTTCACAAAATGTATGAGTTACCTAATGGCATAATCATACTGTTGGTCGCATAGGTACATTTCTAGCGGAACAATTATGAGCATTTAAAGTTTGCTAAACGTGGCGTCTTGGGTTCGATCCCCGAGTCAGGCAAAGTGATATTAGATTATATCATCAATAATTTCTTAGTAACAGCCCGGAGTCGACATTAGTGCCCGGTTAATGGAAGCTCGTCCCCCCTATAACATCAGACTAATCATTATTGTCGAAATATCGGTGTACGATATACTTCTGCTTATCCCTTATTAAATAATCATCATCACATTTCTAACCTCCAACCTCTTGTCTCCAGGTGATCCGCTGGTAGTCCAAATGGACACAGAGAAGCAGGACAATGTAGAAGTCGCCTTACTGGGAGGTGAGGCTTCTCCCAGACGGTATGCCACGTCAGAGCTCACACAGTTCTGGGTCGTACTGAAAAGGACACTCTTGTTCAGCAGAAGAGATTGGGTAAGTGTACTGAGTACCGCACTGTACTAAATTTTAATACCAATGGATTGTTCTCTAAACTTTGTTGAGGTGTAATTCTACGAATATTTTTTCAAGTGAATTTTCCCCTTTCAGTTATCTCTTAATTTTCGTATGCTGCCACATAAGTGGGTTTAGAAATAAATTAAAAAAATAGCAGTACATATATCTTTATAATAGAATACTCTTTATTATGTACAGTGTACACCATATAAATTACAGACATAAATATAGAAACTGTACAAAGGGTGACACAATGTGCGGACTTATCGCTAAGAGCGATCTTTTAAAGATAAATAGATAATAATAATAGATCTTACTAATAAACGTTGTATAGCGTCTGTATACGCTTTGTCTTCTTCTTTCGAAGTAAAATTACTGACGACTGAGAGAGAGAAATCGGTGTGTAACTATTCATATGATATAATACGTTTATTGGGGGTTAGGGTAAAGTGATTCATCGCGTTTGCTTTAAGCCGTCTCCTGCGCATGTTTTTTTGAAATTTTACACAAAAACATCAAAACAAAGGGGCGTGGCCTTACACATTTGTGAAAACACGATGTTTTTGTTTCCTGAGCTACATGGAAAACATGTGACAGAAGGGTTTGTTTAGTTTTCAACACTCACGCGCGCCGCGAACGTCTTGGTTTTAGCATTTTGAAAGCTTAATTCCAACTGACACAGGTTTTGAGGTAATATTGTCTTGTGACTAGTTGACATTAATCTAAAAACATTATAATACGCAGGAGACAGGTTGTGTATGAAAACAAATGTTTACCTATGTGTAAGGTTTTTGTGTAATGTTTCTAAAAACACGGCTTTACGTACAGACCTTTGACATTTGGACAGAGTCGGTCGTCACATATAGAAACAAATGACGAACTTCCAATGTCATACATGATGTCTATTGCGATATACATCTGAAGGCTAAATTCTCGTAATTTAAAACGTTCAAAATCTAGTCGCAGTTCACCTCGGCGACAAACAAATGTCAAAAACTTGTCAAAAATGTAGGGCAACCAGAAGATATTTTTGACAGATTGAGATAGGACTGTGAACGTTCTTAAAATTACGAGAAAACCTCTGATTGTCATGACTCCTCATAATATGTTTCATGTCCTACAGCAACAGAAGTACCTTAGGACCTTTAAATGGCATTGCAAAATTGATGTTTTGACAGAATGGAGATAGATTTAGGTATACAGATATGTCGCAGGCAATTTGTTATATGATTCCGCGTTTTACAAATGGCGTCGTCCGTTTACAAACGCTCGCTGTTTTACCTAACCAAACCGAACCTCGGGGTGCCCTTCGCTCGCTCTTGCATGCTTATGTCGAAGTAGTCCCACTTCGTGGGGCTCCTATTCCTGGTTTAAAGTAACCTAACCAAACCTAACCTCGGGATTCGGCATAGTAACCTTTTTTTATTTTATTTTTTTATCGTGGAGAAATGCTCATGCATTCTGCACTACCACGGGGACATAGTGCAGTTATGTGGGACTCTAACCCACTAAAACTCCACGGTGTCCTCTTCTGCAGCTTACGGCGGGAACACGGCATAGTAACCTAACCATACCTAACCTGGGGGTTCGGCATATTTTAAAACCGCGAGCGTTTTTAAACGGACGACGCCGTTTGTAAAACGCGGAATCATACAAATTGCCTGCGATAGATATACAGGGTTAAATTAAATTGGCTAGAGAAACCCCTCAGACGTGATGGGTATCGATATTTTAACATGACCGAACAAAAAATATATTATTTTAATGAGTTTTTTTTGGCAGGCACTGATTAATTTGACAGGACTATAAAATTTATCTTCTGTCCTTTTCTTAATGAAATGAAAGAAAAAGATGCACTGAAGTTGATGACTGTAGTTTAGTTTGTGAACAACAGGATCGGTACCAATGCCTTGCAAATAGGAGCTAATATTTTAAGAATTAATTAAAAGATTATTTTAGACAATGCTAGACTTGCTAGGGTTTTTGACTGTCACTTGTTTCACACAACAATGAATTATTTCTTCATCCATTGTTACAACCATACCTACACAGTAAATATTTAAATATTTATTGTCAATTTACATATATGTCTAGAACCGTTAGATTTTTTTGGGCAAAGCGCTAACTTTAAAATAACTTGTCAGAAATCATAAATATACATTCTTGGGCCATTGACCGTAGTTTTGAACAAGTTAAAAGTAACGGTGTATACAACATTATTTTTTAGTATATATGCGAAACCCGAAAAAATGTCTAGCATTTTTATGTAAAGAATCTATGTACAAAATTTCAAAACTGTATCATGAAAAATCACAAAGTTATAAGCTTTTTAAGTTACCTGTTTGTCCGTACAAAAATATGCTCACCCGCGCCGCGCCGTCTTGCGCTTATTGATAATAGTATCTAGGTACCTAACCTTTCGGCGCGGAGATTGGATAACCTACTTAGTGTCGCTCGGTGTCCAACTTTTAACCTTTTTTAAATATTTTTGGGACAAAATATAACATGGGGTAAAAATTATTGGAATCGATTCAGTTACTTATTCTGAACAAACAATATTCAGGTTTCGCATATACTCAAAATAACCTATTTGTGCACAATAAACAACTTTTCTTTGTCTTCTCTTTTTTAACTGCAAAAGAATCTATAATTTTATATTTACTAACATACACCTTTTCTCCCACAGACTCTCATGTACCTCCGTCTCTTCGCTCATATCCTAGTCGGCTTCCTCATCGGTGCACTCTACTATGACATCGGCAACGACGGCTCCAAAGTACTCTCCAATCTCGGCTTCCTGTTCTTCAACATGCTGTTCCTAATGTATACCTCGATGACCATCACTATTCTTAGTTGTAAGTATCAAAAAGTTTTGTTACGTTAAAACAGCTAGCTCGGACTCGCTAATGTAAATATATTCGATTTGATTTTTGAATCGAAAATACAACTATCCTTTACCTTGCATTCTGGTTTGATAAGCACAATCTTCTTAGCGTGTCGATAGCAATCTAAATGGATTCGGCCCAGAATTCGGCTACTTGTTTGGCGCCATCATAAGCACAATAAAACAGTCGTTCGAATGAACGTTACGTTTGCTTCGCGCGTTCGTGTTAGGCCTTCAGATTTGTTTTGATTGAAGAAGCATGTAAGGAACGTAGCGTTCTGTTATTTCTGACCCTCATGCGAGAAAGGCGTAGGATTAAACATGTAATACATGCTTGGACTCGGAGTTCAAACTGCAAATAGTTTATTGAACCAGCAGGATAGTGACTGATGCCTTCTTGCCTTCGTTGTATGAGATGAGGTCTTTGCCCTGGTCAATATGTTAGTTTTAATACTTAGTAGAGGGTATCAGTAGTGAGAATAAATGGGGTTTTTTTTTTATTACAAACTAGCTCACTCGGCGAACTTCGTACCGCCATATCGAAATAAATCAATCCCTTCTCGAGATATCATCAAAAAAGTCAATACAAAATGTATGAGAAAATGAACTATCTTTTTTTTTTTCGTAAAATTTTCCCATGTTTTAATAGTTATTGTGCTATTCGGGGCGGAGACAGATCCAACAAGTCAAATATCATAAAAATCGCTCAAGTCGTTATTTAAGTTATAAATGGTAAACTTAGGTTAGTTTACATTATATCATACTTGGTTTTATTTTTATAATTATAATAACCATACCATAACCATAATCAGCCTATAATGTTCCCACTGCTGGGACACAGGCCTCCTCTCAATGAGAGGGAGTGGGCCGTAATCCACCACGCGGGCCCAGTGCGGGTTGGTGGATATATAATATAATATATAATATCTATATAATTATAATATTATATAGATATTAAAATGAGTTCTAGACTTGCCCTGCAGAAGGAAAAAGAGCATTACTTTTCCTTCTCAAGAGAAATTCCAAAACTATTTACCTGTAATATCTTACAAATTGCTGTACCTACCTACTGTTTAAGGATAAAAGCCATGGTAAGGCTGCGTTTCCACCAGAGATGTGCGAGGATGCGTAGCGAGGGATGTGTGTGAAACCAACCAATAACATCGCTTCATTTTCATAGCTTGAACTAAGTTAGCGTTATTAGAAAGAAAGAAGAAAGAAAAAGTATTTATTGCGACTCGTACAGGAAGATCAACAAACTAAACTAAACACAGTAAAATAAAAATCCAAGATAATAAAAAAAAAGTAACAAAAGGAAAATTAAACAGAAACTCCTATACGAGGCCAAAAGGTTATTATTGGTTAGTTTTACACACATTCCTCGCTACGCATCCTCGCTCATTTCTGGTGGAAACGCAGCCTAAAGGTGGGTATGGCAAGCCGAACAGGTTTTATTTCTTCCACCGAATTGAGAATTAATACTCGAATCATTTCCTCATGTTATAAAGTAACGTCAAAAACCACTGAAGGTCGTGGACAGATCCAGTTTTTATATTAAAAAATACGTACAAAAACGACATGAAAAATTTGTCTTTTAATCCAGCAAAGGGGCATACAATTTTGAACTCTAACGTTCAAAGAATAACATTGAAATTTCCTTTAACTTTTTCCTCTAAATCTAGTTATTTATTAGTGATTAATTGGTTTAATAATTAATGTTTGTATTTTCCAGTTCCCCTTGAGATGCCTGTGCTGATAAAAGAACACTTCAATAGATGGTACTCGCTACGGTCCTACTATTTGGCGATCACCGTGTCTGATATACCTTTCCAGGTAATTTGTGGTTCATTTTTTCTAGGAAAATGGCTGTTGTAGTGTTCTTTTTAAACATTGTAGAATGCGAATAAATGATATGATATATGATATGATATTTATATGTAAATAGAGGCAATTCCTGGATTTTTAAAAAACCAAGAAATACCTCTGATTTACCTAAATGTTTGACACGTTTTTGACATTAATTGAAGCTGAGATCAGGAGGCCTAAAAAGGTTACTTTGGCAGAATGGCGAAGACGGTCCGTATTTTTCTTTTTTTCGCTGCACTACGTAGATATCAAAGATACTTGGATTGGATTGGTATTTTAGCACAGAAAAAAAAACTGAAAACACCTTCACCAATGGGATTTGATACGATTAACTAAACAATTAATTGTCAATTATTATTCATAATGTTATCCTTTTATGATTCTGCCAAAGTGGCCTTTTTAGGCCCCCAGATTTTTTAGAACCCAACAGCAGCCTTATCTCAAGGAAAATAAAGATCAATTTGCTTTTGACAATGATCAATAAATCAATGGATAAAGAAGTGTGAACTTACATTATATTGTAAGTTCGTTGACTGTAGTTATCTTAGAACCCAAGTCAACGAACTTGACTTTCCCTTGTTTTTCGAAATGAATGAACCGATTTTAATGAAACTTCATACGCATAAGCAGGATACAAAAGTCTTAAAAGTTACCGAATATTTTTGAAAAGTAGTACATAACATACATACATAATCAGCCTATAATAATGTTCCCACTGCTGGGACACAGGCCTCCTCTCGATGAGAGGGAGTGGGCCGTAATCCACCACGCGGGCCCAGTGCGGATTAGCAGATGTCACATGTGATGTCATGTGTGTGTGTGAAAAGTAGTGTGACAGCCAAATTAGACCGATTTTAAATTTTCCATAGAAACAGAGATTTCCAGTTATCTTTTTTTAAATAACACTTCGAAAATTTTCTTCAGTAACTTTTTAGTTTTGACTTTTTAGTTGAAGTTTCATTAAAATTGGTTCATTCATTTAGAAAAAACAAGGCTTGAAAGTTTGTGAAATGTCGTACGGCGTAAACGCTCTTAAACGCAAGGAACTTCTTATTTTATTAGACTTACGTCTTTAATTTATTGTCTTCATTGATAACCAGAAATAACCGAATGTTAATACTATCTAATAAATTGAACTTTAATAATTTTATATTAAAATTTAATTTAAGTAATTCAAATTTATGGTAATCAATTTAGCTTTTATAATTTATTTTTTATCTATAAATGTTAGTAAAGCCGATAACGACGTTAATTTTGCCTGTCACTCAGCTTTTTGTTTTGCACTCGAAGAGTCTGAACACAAAATGAATCAAAAGTGAAAAATCTAAACAGTGAGCCGATCCAACAATGTTAGAATTCGGTACTTGGGGAGGGGAGGGTAGTGAGAAATGCTGATTTTTCACTCCGCTACCGAATGATCGAAAAATGAAATGAAAGGAGAATGTTCATTCGTATGTAATTTTGTCGGTTTCCTGTGAACGTGGACTTTTCTCGAGAGAAGGGATATTTGTGTTTATGAAACATGAATATCCCTTATTTATGTATCACTAGCTGCGCCCCGCGGTTTTACACGCGTAAATGTCGATCCCGTGGGAATATCGGGATAAAAAGTAGCCTATATGTTAATTCAGGGTGTCGGCTACCTCCATACAATATTTTATCAAAATTAGTCCAGCCGTTTGAGCGTGAAGAAGTAACAAACTTTCGCCTTTTTAGCATTAGTGTGATAAACATAAATAGAGAGAAGAGAGAAGTCAAAGTTTACTTACTGATATGTGAGATTTATCATTTTGCCAATATATTTATTAAAACCATCAATAATTTCTTCCCAGGCGATATTCTGCATAATCTACGTGGTGATAGTGTACCTGCTGACGTCACAGCCGCCCGTCTGGTTCCGGTTCGCGATGTTCCTCTCATCTTGTCTGCTCATCTCCTTCGTGGCACAGAGCGTCGGTCTCGTTGTTGGTGCTGCTATGAATGTTCAGGTATGTACATACTTATTTTGTAACTGGACTATCTATTCCGTAAGGTTTTACGTAAGGAAACAAAAAGCATGGGAAGTTACAAACTACTTCTTACAAAAAAAAAAAGACTTGAGAAATATTTGACTCCTTAGACAAAGTGAGTGATGAGGGGTTTTTAGAGTCGTAATCAAACTTTTATATTCTCAAATCTTTCACCGATTTTTAATAGTTTCCGTGCCATGCCAGCTACTATGAAGCTATCGGTATCGCAGTTCCGGCAGCAGTCATCGGCCATTAGATGGGCTGCCAACCTATTTATCACTCACAATGTACTGATAACGTTTTTTTCTTCAACAGAACGGTGTGTTCCTGGCCCCTGTAATGTCAGTACCATTCCTGTTGTTCAGCGGTTTCTTCGTATCATTCAACGCGATACCGGTGTACTTAAGATGGATCACATACCTGTCGTACATCAGATATGGGTTCGAGGGCACCGCGCTCGCTACATACTCCTTTGACAGGCCCAAGTTGAAGTGCCACCAGGTAAGAAACGCTAATAGTTTTGTTTTAATACTTTCGTAATCGTATTACTCAGGAACTGAGTTGTGGAGGTCAGGTAGGCAGACGCTCCATGTAAAATAGTCCAGTTTTACCTGTTTTATATTTTATTTTATTTATTTATGCTCGGCTGCATCCGGTAAAACTGGAAGTCGACCCTATCATAGTTTGGAAAAGGCTAGGCAGATGATGATGTTGATGACTTCTTACTTATTAAATTATTCACAACAGATTTGGATGAAAATTGGCACATATATAGGGTGACTGGTAATTAGTGACCGATACTTAAACACGTGATTTTACTCATCATTATGAACAACTTTTACTATGGGACCAAACCTGAAATCGCGAAAAAAAAATCGGCTGCTCCCTACATTTTGACGGGTTAAGCCGACATAAATGTAGGGAACAGCTGATTTTTTTTCGCGATTTCAGGTTTGGTCCCATAGTAAAAGTTGTTCATAATGATGAGTAAAATCACGTGTTTAAGTATCGGTCACTAATTACCAGTCACCCTATATAGACCATTTCCTGGATTAACACATAGGATACTTTTTATACCGATATTCCCACGGGATCGAAACTTCCGCGGGTGAAACCGCGGGGTGCTGCTAGTCCTATAATAACACTCCACTGCTCCTCAGCCACCATGGCTCCACTACCAGTGTACTAATATTATTTTCCATTTCCAGACTTACTGCCACTTCAAGAACCCAGAGACCACCCTAGAAGAGCTGGACATGTTGAACGCAGACTTCACCTTGGACATAGCAGCCCTATGCCTTATCTTCGTGGTCCTACGTATATCTGCGTTCCTCTTCTTACGCTGGAAGCTCAAAGCCACCAGATAAGCAAAAATAAACCTTACGTTAACTCTAAGTAGGGTAGATAATCAAACGACAAGCTATTTTAAGTTAGGGTTGTCACTTTGTCACAGAACACAAAATTGTATAGATCTATTATTCGTATTGACTTATTATGGTGCAGGTTGAGTTTATAATGGAATTTTAAAGCGACAGATGTTTTATGCCAAAGGTCCTAATAATTCCTTAATTAGGAATTAGAGTAACAAAACTAATTATTTCTTTTAAAATTCGCTAATGTAACTCGTATCACCTGTTTTCATAATGTCTTTTCTAATAGAATTGATATTTAGGACAAAGTTACAATCGCTGTAGGTAGTTACGATTACGCAGTTAATGTGATAAAGAGATGTTCTATACTATAATAATTAAAACTCAAACGGGACTGTACATTTCGAATATGTTATGAGAAAATGGATCCTCGGTTCCGTGTCAAATAGAGGTCTAACTTGTAAACAAATGTCCTGTAATCATGTTTCACAAAAAATAATATAATTAAAATTCATACATAATGAAATATAATAACAAAGAAAAGTCCTTGTGTGCTCTCGAAAAATCATTCATCCAATTAGTTATTGTAATTTTATATTCATGACTATCTTTTCGTGAGGACTTCGAAAATGAGAAAGGATCTAATTATATTCAACACATTTCATTCATTTAAAAGTTTAATTTCTTTACAGATTTTTAATTATGAGCAAAAGAACGCTACTGAATGTGATAGTTACGTGTGATATGCTGGAAAATGTTCACAAAATTATAGAAATTACAGCATTTTTATACAAACATTTATTATATAAAATAAAAATAACAACTGTTTTTCTTTACACGGTGGCCTTATTTTCTTAATTCTATACAGATTTAAAATATCTATCTATAGATTTTATAACTTTCTATACAATAGTAAGATCTGAAACCATCCGGTGCAAGAAACTAATGAAATAAAATCGTTACAAAATATTCTATTTCTTTAATTATTTGATAAATTTGCTCATTAGCTATTCATATATCTTGCCTTACGGGCTTGCCGTTAAATTAATATCAAAGATAGACGTAATTTTAGCCTATTATGGCAATGGTGATTTCGATTTGTTAATTATACTTACAATTTATGAAGACTGCTGTTTAATTCAGAAATATTTCTGAATCATTAAAATAATGTTAACATGATTTTCTTCACTATTTTTTTTCCATTTTTCAAAATGAATTCTTATTTATTTGAGTGTCTACTTTTATACTAGTCGACCAAGTTTGTTAAACAACTGTCTGCTCATATTTGATGGATTTGAAAGGTACCAACTATGTCAGTAGTACACTTGAACTATGAACATCGCCCTTCATGCTCTAGAATAAAGGCGCTGACAAATGACAAATTGTTACAATGTGCAATATGGCCGAACAATCATGGCCGGTCCGAACTTCGCACAGAAGGCTACGCAATAACATTTTTTAGGAACAAACTGATGACATGAGGCGAGTCCTCATGTTCAGTGAACATACGCGAATATTCGGAGAGCCTATGTTCGGATCGGCCAAGATTCATCGACCGTATTATATGAGCGGTTGACTGTACTAAGACGAACATATCACCCATTTTGTTGAATTACCTTGGTCAGCTAGAACCTTCAGAGATTTCTAAATTACCGTTGCCATTAGTAAATAGTTTTACGTTACGCATTCAGGGATCATGGTAATATTCATTGTACTTAGTGATGTAATTATTTAGATAAATATTGTGGTCCAATTTATTATTGATACGGTTAGATGTAATGGTTATAGAATGTATGATGTTTTGTACCTATATATTTTTTAAATAAATGGTTTATAATAATAATAATCATTTTATTTCGGACAACTATAAGATCCATGAATTGTTAGCAACAGTATTACACTTAGAATACTATTGTTAGTAACTTAAACTAAAGACGAATGACTGCGAAGGTCACCCAACAAGTAGATCCCCAGAAACCATGGAACAAGTCTTTGCACAAATTGCCTTATTATGGCGGAGGAAGTATCTGTCGCCACAGCCTTTATGAAATATATTTTTTTTTATTTGGATATTGTTAATGACTGATAAACTAGTTTTTTGCTAACCAACCTTCCCTGTTGTAATAGATTACATACATACATTAATAAACTCACTCCTTCTTCCGAGGAGGGTAGTCAGAAACTACAGAACGCCATCTTGTCACTGACTCTGGCAGGGCCACCATCAGGGATTTTAATTTTGATAACACAAAACATTAGTCGAAATTTGTCGCCAAATATCAGAATTTGTCGGTCACTGGTTCAAAAGATATAAGGGTTTATAGGTGGTCGATCTGGAGCAGGGCCACATTTTTATATCTCAAAAACTAGGGCACCTAGCGAAGATCTGTTTTCTCCCATATTTTGTCGCCAATTAGTCGGAATCAGTCGTCAAATATCAGAATTTGTCGGTCACTGGTTCAAAAGATATAAGGGTTTATTGGTTGCCGATCTGGAGAGAGTCTCCCCAGCAGGGCCACATTTATATCTCAAAAACTAGGGCACCTAGCGAAGATGTGTTTTCTCCCATAAGTTGTCGCCAATTAGTCGCAATTTCGATAACCAAAAAACATAATCTTATAGTTAGGTAAGCTAAGTTTCAAATTGTTGACTAATAAATCGAAACTTTAGGGCCTATGGAGATGGCATTTAGGTTGCATGTAACTGCAAAATATATTATTTTGGATTCTATGTCAACAAAAAAAAAATGATTTTGGGTTGCATGCCATAAATTATGTGATTGCATGATAAAGATAAATTAAATAAATGTTGTAAATAAGTATTAATTTTTTGATTGCACATAAAAACTTCTAAATTACAGTTTGGATTGCATGCCAACTGAATTGTATTTTTGATTGCCCACCAGCTATCAAATTGTACCTTGCATAAATTACCTTACAGCTAAACACATTGTTGCAGTTGCTAAATGCAAAAACTCAGTCTCTTCAAAAGAACAATTTTACACAAGGCCGAGCCATTCAACTGTGTACTTAGTAACAGCTATCTATTATCGGTTAGCCTCAATCAGATGCGCTTGCGTTCGTATCCGGGATGTTATGCTATCGCAGTACCAAAGCACTCAGCCGAGGAAACATTGGCACATACCTATTGAAACTTTGTAAGAGCTGCTGTTCAACCATGTGTGACCTGTTCCATCATGATCATCATTTACGATTGGCTTGTAGCTAGGCTGTTTCTTTCATCATTTTTTGATGGGAGGTGTAAGAGGAAGGAAATAATTTTTAACCGACTTCAAAAAGGAGGAGGTTCTCAATTCGACTGTATGTTTTTGGTGTATGTTTGTTACGCGATATCTCCGGCAATTGTAAATCGATTCCAAATTTATTTTTTTAATAGATAATGTTGTGTGGTCCCATATAAATTTTATTAACTTTGCTTGGGTAGTTTTTGAGTTAGCTTCAATAATACGTATTTTTGCGACTTTGTTTATATTGATGATGTTGTGAATATTAGTGACATGAAGTCATTAACTTCATGTCACTAATATTTACATAGCAAGTAGTGTTATACTAATTTGTGTAGGGTAACAACTTAAAAGTGAAAAATAAAAATATTTATTTCCAAAAAAAAAAACCGACTTGGAAAAAAGACACTACAAGGTGAAAAATAAGTTATTTTACTCTTTGTACCTAGTGTCTTTTTTGGAAGTCAGTTGTTTTTTTTTTGTAAAAAAGTTTTTTCGTTAGTCAAATATTTCATGGGAATATTTGCGTCGTGTGTTGGTCGTTATAAAACGTGGGTGAAAAAGAAATGGTTGTACTTAGACTATATAAATCATTTATTTAGTGCACACAACAGAAATAGCACAACACAAAAACAAATAATTAAGTAGGCACCTACATGAATTTATAGAGAAAACAGAGTGACGAAATACAAAGGAAATAAAAATAAAGAAAGAAGCTGACACTGTCTATGACATACAAACTCAAATAAAGAACAACCAAAGTGCAGTGTGCGTCTCAAGCAAGGTTCGTACCTACAACTGCCGCGCCAGAAGCAAAATCGGGCATTACTTTATTTAGCCCTGCAGTTTCGGAGGTATGAAACTACGTATCAAACAGAATAGTGTAACGGTTACCTACCTATACAATCCTGGCAGGTTGAACGATGGACACTTCTATACGGAGTAGGTACCTAAGATACTTCTTTTTAACCTTATTTTGAAACAAGTCAAGTGTAGGTACCGAAGGAAATACCAACAAAATAAAATGACTGTAGAAATTCATAAAAGTAAATCATTCGTCATTCTTTTGTTTTATATGCCATGAATAAAACAATTACCGTATTGCCGGGTGATAAAGGTCATTTTATATGTAGAGTGTTGGCTTTACCTACTTATTAGTAGGTAGGTATATTATTAACACGTAGGTACCTACTCATTAGGTTGTTTACATTGTTTTTGACTGGATTGGACATGTGACATCGACCATGCCCGCACTGGGCCCGTGTGATGGATTACAGAGAGGAGGCCTGTGTCCCAGCAGTGGGAATGTTATAGGCTGCTTATGCTAAGTATAAGTACTTTGTTTCCTGTTTACTTATAAAGGCTGACGTATATTTGGGCGGAAACATGGAAAATCCTCCTACAACAGCGGCCCGATGCGACTGTAATGTGCGCTTAAGGGCTTTGGTCCGTGGCATACCTACCTATCCGCTATTTTTAGGGTTCCGTACCCAAAGGGTAAAAACGGAACCCTATTACTAAGACTTCGCTGTCCGTCCGTCCGTCCGTTCAGGCCAGCCAGGACAGGCCAGGCTGTATCTCATGAACCGTGATAGCTAGACAGTTGAAATTTTCACAGATGATGTATTTCTGTTGCCGCTATAACAACAAATACTAAAAACAAAATAAAATAAATATTTAAGGGGGGCTCCCATACAACAATCGTGTTTTTTTCTGCGTTTTTGCCTTTTGGTACGGAACCCTTCGTGTGCGAGTCCGACTCGCACTTGGCCAGTTTTTTAACCCTATACCTACAGGGTTATTGGTAAAACATTAACAACCTCTTAAGAGGTCATTGTACTCATCATTATGAACAACTTTTACAATGGGACCAAACCCGAAATCGCGAAAAAAAATCAGCTGTTCCCTACATTTATGTTCGTATAACTCGTCAAAATGTAGGGAACAGCTGATTTTTTTTCGCGATTTCGGGTTTGGTTATGTTTTACCAATAACCCTATATAAATCGATACCTGAAGTGAATCCAGACATAAAAATAATCAGACCAAACCGCGTAAAATGTCACGTTTCCGAGTTGATCACTTGATATCCATGTTTTTTTGATTTTGCGTACATCTTGTTGCTCAGATATCGACATAAAGAGGTTTCATGCGTGACCGCCATTATGGAAAAAAATCAAAATGGCGCGACAGTACCTACCTATGTCAGACTCCATAGAAAAATCTTCAATTCCCTTTAGTTGACCGACCTCGATGATCCTACCTTTGTTCTCGAGCTCGGGATAGGTAGGTAGGTACCTAAATCTATGTATGTCAATAACTTTATGACCCTCATCACGTTATACATTGTGCAATCTCCGCACAATAAAGGAATATTTATATCCTTATTATTTAATGCAATAAAGTTTTATTTCTGGGAAGTGAGTGGTTGTCGAAAGTAGAGCAACCTTGAGGTACTCGTATATGGGTACCTGCTGCGTTAAGAAACCTGTGTTCGCCCTTCTTGGTCGCCTCCCCTCTCCAATCGTCGTCGGTTTAGTGCCCGCAAGCCGACAGCTGAGCTTGAGGTCCTCGATTTGATTTCCCGTCTGGTTATTTTTTTCTACTTGATACCTTAGGTCATTAGAATACGTAGGTAGATAATAATCAAGTCATCCTAAAATCACTATATAGTAATGCAAAGTAGATGGATAAATATTGCTATTTCTCTCGGTTGAAATTTCCGTCCCCGTCGCATCATGTCTCCTGCCTGTGGTATTACTTCGTATTTGCTTAGCGTTCTTTCTCACTTTTTCTTTTTGCTCGTATGTCGTGGATGGATGGCGCCACAGTACAACGGACAGCGCCATCTAACGATTTGATTGGTAAACGAATAATAATGTGATCGGAAACGCAAGCGAGCCCTACCGCTTGGGCATGATCGTCCGTGGATTGGCGAAGAGACCAGACCGAGTGTTGCGACAGTCTACAGTCGACCGACCGTCGAGCTCGGACAGTCTCTTGGCAAATGCTCAGTACCAACGCACATGACGTGTATTTCGATTGATAATAATCACTAGTTTATTAAAGTTAGGTACTTAAAATTCAGTTAACAACATCTTTTTCAACATTGTCGAATGCAAATAAATGATATGATATGATAAATATTCAATGTACAGTTTTGACTCTGCTACGATTTTATTATATGTATTGATGTGCGATTTTATAATTTCTAACGTGGCGATATAATCGCAGACGCACTCCCACGTCCATAAAATGTATGGAATTACTTGCACGGTATAACTTTGTAGTGGACGGAAAAAAAGCGTCTGCATATATTTCGATACATTATACTGCTCCGTGGCTAAATAATAACAGCCGCACAAGTCGATCGATCAGGTAAAGCTACGCTTGCCGCGGTTGGTTTGTGGATAAGTGACCATCTTTATATAACGGCTTAACGTGTTTTCCGAGGCACGGAGGGGCCATGCCTCGGAAAACACGTTAAGCCGTTGGTCCCGGCTGTCATTCGTGGATCTTTGACAGTCGTTACGGGTAGTCAGAAACCCGAAAGTCTGACAACCAGTCTTACCAAGGGGTATCGTATTACCTAGTAACTGGGTTGTGGAGGTCGGATAGGCAGTCGCTTCATGTAAAATACTGGTATTCAGCTGCATCTGGTTAGACTGGAAGCTGACCCCAACATAGTTAGGAAAGGGCTGGGCAGATGATTATACTGCTCTGTGTTATCGTCATGCCGTCCACGATAATATTATCATCACGTTAAAAACTATAAAAGTGCACAATAGGTGAGGGTTAGAATAAACTCTATCTATTTAGATAAAAAAAACAAGATGTAAATTCATCAATGAATTTTTTATTGACAAAGTGCACACAATGATTTCATAAAACCTTGCTAAATAATATCGACCTATAGTGGGATACCTATAGGTACTAATATAAAATGATGTGCTTTCTGCTGAAATAGATTTTTATTGTATGTTAATGTTGACGTCTTTTGGCTGATAAGACGCGATGATGATGATTGTGTTAAAGAAACAACGCCTTTATTTTACTCTTCATTACATCGACAAACAGAAAGAAACAAAAAGAATGATATAGAAGAAAGAGAAAGATATATATAATATAATAATATAATAATAATAATAATATAAAAATATAAAAACCTATTTCAAAAACTGCCGAAGCGGACATGACAGATGTCACGTCACCCCCGATATATAAAAACAAGATGACAATATTATGAAAATAAGTATGTTGACGAGATTAGCAGCTCGCCGCGCACGCCTACCACCTCCGGACTCGTCGCTCAGCTCCGCCCCGCAACCGCCGGAACCCAGCCCCATCGAGAGTGCTGTGACACCGGCCGTAGCAGTTGCGTCGAGCTCGAGCGACGAGTATTTCTCTCCGCCGACGTCGCCAACACCTGTACGTCGGCAGGGGAGAGGCCGGCCACCGAGGAGCTTGGGACTTAGGGGCCATCCGGCCCCGAGTCGGGTCCCCGCTACCGGTGGTTGTGTGCAGCGCATGAGATGGACTCAGTCTATGAACGAGAACGTCATGCGCGCATATTACGGGTCTACAGAGGGGGGAATTAACCTCACTGCGTACCGCGATAGGATGCTGTCTCTGTTCCAGGAACTGGAACCAACCGTCAACGTTTCGGCCCAACGACTGTCGGATCAGGTGCGGGTCATCCAACGCAATCACAGGTTGGACGATATCGCACTTGATAGGCTGCGCTCAGAGGTACTGAGCAACCATATCGTCTCGACTTCGACACAAACTGCGGCACAGGCGTCAACTGTTGATGCCATCCCGCCGCGGTCCAATCATGTTGAAGAAGAGCATGATAGGGTTGACACAGTAAGTAGCCAGTGCAACGACCGACTGAGGAGCGCACTGGAGGATGCATTACGCGAGTATAGGTCCACTCCAGCCGAACTTAGACCCCGATTACCACGGTTACCCATGCACAAAAAAAAATAGGGCGCTGGTGTGTGCCTTGGACTCGCAGCTCAAGAGTTTCTTCGAGAGCAGCGAGGATCTCGTTGATACACATTCGATCCTGTACTGTGCGGCTGTGGCGGCATGTCGTTTAGCTAACGTCAAATTCCCAAATTGTGACGGAGCTATTCGACCAAAACCAGCCGTACCAGCCTGGCAGCGCAGGATCGAACGTCGTATTGATGGGGCCAGGGTACTCATCGGCAAACTATACTGCTTCAGGGAGGGCAATACACGACCACGTGTGATGCGCTTTGTAAGGCGGGCATTCTCGGGGACTGGAATCAGCCCTCGAGAATACATGTCCCGTGTCACAGAGCGCATCGACTTCCTGAAGCAGAAAGTTTGTGCATGGGCGAGCCGAATTCGGCGGTATAAGCGGCGGGTTGATCGATACACGCAGAATCGCATGTTCCAGAGCGATGAAAGGTGGGTGTATAGAACTTGGGAGCGACCTGAACAAAATGTGACAGATGTATGCCGCCCGGATGATGCCGCCACAAGTGCATTCTGGTGCAGCATCTGGTCGGTGCCCGTCTGTCACACTGAGGCTGATTGGATGCAGGATGTCGAGCGAGTGTGTGAGTCTGTACCAGAAATGGAAACAGTCCTAATTACGCCATCAGACGTTGCCAGAGCGGTCCGTCCGTTACCGAATTGGAAATCACCGGGACCGGACGGACTGCACAATTTTTGGCTGAAATGGCTAATTAGTTCACACACTTGCCTGGCATCTCAGTTCCAGTCATCCTTAGAGTCTGGGTCGCTACCGCAGTTTCTAACGACAGGCGTTACCCACCTGCTCCATAAATCAGGTAGTCCCGCGGAACCCAAGAATTATAGACCGATCACGTGTTTGTCGACGGTTTATAAACTTCTTACATCTATTTTGAGAGCGAAAATTAATACACACATTGAGAGTAACTCGGTTATGTCTGCCTCTCAAAATGGATGTAGGAATGGGTCCCGCGGTACTAAGGAGCTACTCCTCATAGACATGGCCATTAGCCAACAGGTTCGTCGATCCCGCAAGGATCTGTCGACATGTTGGATAGATTACAAGAAGGCCTACGACTCGGTGCCACATACATGGCTCATGAGGGTGCTGGAGTTGTACAAGATAGATGCAACTCTACGCACCTTCCTTGAGTCGTGTATGAGGCAATGGAAGACGGTCCTTCGTTATCCAGGATGTCGACAGATCCAGGGGAATGATGAGCCTGTATGGATTAAACGGGGAATATTTCAGGGCGACAGTTTGAGTCCACTTTGGTTTTGCTTAGCCCTGAATCCTCTAAGTACACTACTGGAGGATTCAGGTCTAGGCTATCGGTTGAAAAGAGGTGGTCAGGTCATATCTCACCTCCTTTACATGGATGATTTAAAACTCTTTGCCCCCAACAAATTGCGTCTGATGGAGCTACTGAAGGTAACTGAAACTTTCAGTAGCGCCATCAGGATGGAATTTGGTGTGGACAAATGTGCAGTCATGCATGTAAAGCGAGGGGAGATTATGGAATCCGAGGGAATTCAACTCTCCGATTCCATAAGCCTCAGATCCCTCTCCTCATCCGAAAGCTATAAGTATTTGGGTATGTCGGAAGCGTTAGGCATCAACGATGCTGACATGAAGCAATCGTTGAAGGAGCGCTTCTTTTGTCGCCTGAAGAAGGTATTAACTAGTCTTCTTTCGGGCGGAAATAAGGTGCGCGCCTTCAATGGTTGGGTCATGCCGGTTTTGATGTACTCTTTCGGCATACTCAAATGGACTCAGACCGAACTCGACGCCCTGGATAGAAGAGTCCGTACACTACTGACCGCAAACCGGATGCATCACCCACGATCATCGGTAATGAGACTGTATATCCCGCGGAAGTGCGGGGGTCGAGGCTTTTTAAATGCGAAAACCCTCCACAACCGCGAGGTGTGCAGTCTCAGGGAATATTTTTTAAAAACCGAAGTGGGTATGCACCGTGATGTGGTCGCAGTGGACAAGGGGCTCACCCCGCTATCCATGGCTAAAGAGAACTGGCGCAAACCTGTAGTACTTTCTACTGATGACCGCAAGAAGGTATGGCAAAGCAAGGAGCTTCACGGGCGCTTCTATCGGGCTCTTCATGAGCCCGGTGTAGACTTCTTAGCGTCCGTATCCTGGCTACGTTTTGGTGACCTTTTCGGGGAAACTGAAGGTTTTGTCTGTGCAATTATGGACGAAGTTATCTTAACGAATAACTACCGGAGACATATTATGAAGGACGGGACGGTTGACGTGTGTCGGGCATGCCACCGTCCGGGTGAGTCTATCAGACATATTATCTCTGGTTGTTCTCGTCTGGCTAACGGCGAGTACTTGCACAGGCATAACCAAGTAGCTAGGATTATTCACCAGCAACTTGCTTTGAAATATAAACTTGTGGATTCTGAGGTACCGTATTACAAGTATGTGCCCGACCCAGTTCTTGAAAATGACCATGTCACATTGTACTGGGATCGGTCTATCATTACTGACAGGACTATTGTTGCCAATAAGCCTGATATAGTGGTGATAGACCGATTAGCGCGCCGCACAATGATTGTCGATGTTACCATTCCACATGACGGGAACCTCGTGAAAGCTGAGAAAGAGAAACAAATTAAATATCTCGACTTAGCTCACGAGGTTGTTGACATGTGGAATGTGAGCTCGGCTATCATTGTGCCGATTGTCGTATCGGCCAATGGACTGATAGCCGAAAGCCTCGATCAACATCTATCGAGGCTCTCGTTAGGCGGTTGGATCAAGGGCCTGATTCAGAAGGCAGTACTCCTTGATACGGCTCGCATTGTGAGGAGGTTCCTGTCTCTGGAGCCCTAACCACCGGTAGCTTGGACCCTGCTCCCGACACCGGCGGACAACTATTTTTTTATATTTTTAAATGTTTTTTATACTTACTTTTATTTATTAAGAAATATTTAAAAATACAATAAAATAAGATTTGTAAATGAATAAAGGAGATAATAATAATATAATATGATTCCTTGATATGTTTTATGAATGATTTTGATTTCGTTTCGATATAATTTCAATAATAAATGCTATGACAGACATCGTACACCCGAATATGTAAATTATCCATGGAATAGCCAAACGCCCCACAAATTCGTTCTGGTGGAAACGATGCTTTATTTTTTTAAGGTAAATCATGTCACGCAGCACCTTTTCTACTAAACCGTTCTCCCTCAACTGAACGGATATGTGACATAACTTCTCTATCAGAGGAAACCCTTTGTAAAGGTATACAGCATAAATCACCTTAGAATAAGGCTTAGTTAGTGACATAACCCGAGGATCGCCAAACTCATCAAAAAAGGCCTGTTCGTTATATCTATATATTCCATCCAAAAGAAGAGTGTATAGATTTTCAGATTTCGCCACTGCCTCGACGCTTCCCAGTAGACGATAGCACACATCCGAACCGTCAAATTCTGCATTTGATTGTACCGATTCAGTATAATACCTTCCCATTATTGAACTTAAGCATGGTTTCAGCTGAAAATGAGCAATATCTTCTTCTTTTGAAATTTGATATTCCTGAGCAGGGTTTGTGGTGAGACTGAAAAGACTAGATTGGTAGAAAGTGTTGACCAAATATGCAAACACCACCCAGAGCATGAGAACACACTTCACGGGCCACCGACTTTGGACAGTGCGCCCGTGAAGAACAAGATTGTCCAGTAGTATTAACACAATGAAACTTTTGTCCTCCGTGCGAAGAAGAAAGATTACTAATACCGAGTAAATCACGAGAGCCAGCATTAGGAGCAGCCACACAGTGAAATCGAATTCCAGATAAGTATTCTTCCAAGGAGGCACATGTGTGGCTCGTCGCACCACAAATCTTATCTCATCCGTATAAACTAGGTGACCGTAAATATAAGAGAATGCTGCTGCACGAGACGGTGTCAGTATCATACCTGATATGTGCATGTCCACTTCGTTGTCTTGTATCTTTTTCAATGCTCCTACCGCTTGCATGTCAGTTGATACCGTAGAAAAATCGTCAGCGTCGCCATAGTCGTTTGCAATATTTATACTAAATCCTTGCATTTCCCCCAATAAACGTAGTAAATATGGCTCCACGCCATTTCGAAGTGCAGGTGGTGAGGTAGATGATTCGTTGGAAGGCAGTATTGTGTACGGGGGCCACTGGGTCACCTGTACATTAAACGTGCAGTTCTGTAGGCCAGTGACAAGTTTTTCTGGGTACAGGTTAAGTGAGTGTGCTTGCGAACACTTCCCAAAGCTGGTGGTTGAATCATAGCGTTTACCGCAATTGTAGTTATCAAACGGGTTGTACGTGTACAGGTGGGCGTCAGCGGTCGCATTCACTACCAACACATTATTCGCGTGCAGTTTAAGAAATGTGTCGAAGACGTTTCTGAGGTCACTCTCTTTTAAATCACTGAGAAGAAGTAACAAGCGAGCCTTCGGATTCCATGTTGATTCCTTGATGACACTACTAAAATTAGTGACGAAAGAAGTGACATTATGTGAAGATATGAGATATGCTTGGTGTGGGACGATCAGCTTGGCTGTTGCTCGTTTTGATACCACTGACACAATGTTCGCGTTATTAATGGCTTTCAGAAGTTCTTCATCTCGAACTTTATTCCCGACATAAGTTACTTCTTTTGCTTCTGCAAAATATTTTCCGATGATTTTTATTACACATTTAATAAGCTCTTCGTTGTATGATGAGTCAGGTAGTTGTATATGTAGACAGTTTCCACTGTATATTAGTGACACAAGCAAGTACACAGCCCGCATTTTGGGATATGGGAACAAGTAACATTCTCAAGCACGTAGGAGTTGTATTCCATACATAAATCATAGTTTACTGGATAATGTCTGTATATATTTCTAATACGACGGTGATTACGCCCAATTAGCTGTTAGGTGCTATAATTTATGAGCGTGATTTGACTGACATATGTATCTGATATCTCTACCATGTCCGACCATATCTATTGCCGTGATTGACACTTTCAAAATGGTTATTTAGACGTGTGGTAAATAACATAGGTACACTATTATATTGTCTTAATTGCAATTAGGTTATTGTTATACGAACTGCGAAGCTGCGCTAAGCGAAGTAGGTACTGCTAGGTACTGTTAGGGCTGGCTTATTTTTTGCAATGCTGTCAGCCTTTTAGGCATTTTTCCATTGGTGCGGACGAATTTTTGACGCCCTAGGATTCTTTTTTTTATATACTAGTTTGTACATACAACCTATCATTATTATTTTAAGACTGTTAGCTTTTAAATAAGCTTGTAAATATATTAATTTCACTATAAACTAGGCAACAAAATTGATAATAATGTTGTCCGTGTAATAAATTGTCATTGATGACATAGTACTCGTGAGTTCGGCACGGATATTGAAAACACGAATTCACTTATAATTTTTTTGAAGTTGTAGCGTAAATTGAACTTTATTGTGTAGGAATTAAAGTTATTCTTCCATTAATTCATATTTGTTTACATTTTTGGGAATTAAATCGCGAACGAAGATCTGTACCTAAGAGAATTAAAATAAGAGTCAAATTAAGTTGTCTTGTGGTCTTGAGACCATGGACGTTATCTGCACCGTCTATTTATTGCAGGGATAAAATGGAGCACTACACTCATTTTAGTTATAAAGAAAATAAATAAATAAATTACGTTTATTTACGGAAAACATGATGCAGATAAATAACACAAACACAAAAAAAGAACAGGTTCGGGGAAATTATGCGTCACATCCACGCAAAACGGCCATCGCTCAGCATAATGCTAAGACCCTACGCGAGACCGAGCCCCAGCGCTGGTTTTCAGCGACAGCCAGTGTCGACGTGATAACGTCAACCGGTGCAGCTTACGTTATGATACAAAATAAAAAAATAAGAGATAATATAAGTATCAATACCTAGTTCCAAATGTTTATATAAATAATTCTAAAAATGATCGCTGCCAGAGCGGACTGTCCCTTTCAGGAACACTGGGTGGGGACAGTCCTAGGTCTGAATTAAAATTTTATTACTGTCTTGAAAACTAACAATACTAACCTATTTACTTATAAGCATTCCGGGCAATGACTTACACGTGTCGAACTTTAGTTGGTATTAAACACATTCTGCAGAAGTCACTAACGATTCTTTAAACGATGTTTAGGTAAATATTCAATTAAGAAAGTGACGATAGATACAGTACAGCCTACCACGTACACGCACCACGGGAGAGTAAAGCGAACCTCGAACTCTTTCTGAGAAAATCTTTGTTTCAGTGTCCTTAAAAAGTATTGGTCATGTAGGCTCTTGTCTGCTAACCCATTCTCCCTCAACCGCAACGCGTTCAATCGTAACGTATCCGTGATCGGAAAACCTTTGTAAAAATAAAACCCGTACAAAATCTTTGTAAAAGGCTTATCGAAATAATAAATTAAAGGATTGCCCCACTTGTCGTTAAAGCTTCTTTTGTTGTATAAATACAAA
The DNA here is from genome assembly GCA_948474745.1 of Oligia latruncula. NCBI lineage: Eukaryota > Metazoa > Arthropoda > Insecta > Lepidoptera > Noctuidae > Oligia > Oligia latruncula. Next base: position 4,321,512 of record OX419691.1, on the reverse strand, counting down.
TAATGTGGTATAAGTGTATACCTGTCTTGATTTTGACTAACTGTGGTGAGCGCTTGAAGCATATTGTTGCAGCCTTCCGTCCCCGGAGCGACTAGCGCCGGGAGGTCTTTCGTATACTCAGTCAAAAGGTATTTACGTAGTGAAGGACTGAAGCAGGGTTTGTATTTATATTCCAATATGTCTTCTTCAGTAGCGACTTGGTATTCTTTGCTCGGGTCAGTAGTTAGACTGACTAGACTGGACTGGTAGAATGTATTGATGAGGTATGCAAACCACACCCATATTATGAGTATATACTTTATAGTCATCGAGCAACGAATATCACGGCTGTGTAGCACCAGGTTTTCTAGCAGTTCCAAGGCTATGTAGCCTTTGTCTTTTGCTCGGAGGAGAAATATCAACATTGCAAAATATACGATAAACGCTAACAGTAACAGCAACCACACAGTAGAATCGAATTCTATGTACACAGTTTTCCAAATAGGAATTAATGATGCTCTCTTCACTGCAAACCGTAGCTCGTAGACGTAATCGAGATACCCGCAAAGCCAAGTTAAAGCTTGGGCTCTTGTTAGTACCATCATCATACCTCCAAATATGATATCGGCTTCATTATTCCGAAGCATTATCATGGGACCGCTCACTGTCATATTTGGAGCAACCGAAGAATATAAGTTAGCGTCGTAATTGTAGTTAAAAATTACGTTGAATTGTTCTTTTTCACTTAAAAGTTTGAATATATATTCTTCTGTGCCTAATATGGTTTTCTTATCTTCAGATCTGATTGGGTTGACGCCAAAAGGTGGGCGGTGAGCCACTGATACATTAAAGGTGCAGTTTTTGAGTCCGGTGACTAATTTGTTTGAGTACAGGTTATCTGAAGCCTGTGAGCACAACCCGAGGCTGATGATGTCGTCGTAGTACTTTCCACACGCGTAATTATCAAACGGGTTGTAGGTAAAGAGGTGAGCGTCGGCAGTTGCGTTCACAACCACCACGTTGTTAATATGCAATCTCAGCAACTCATCGAAGATCACACGAAGCTCGTCGTTTTGCAGCGATTCGACAACAACCAAGAAACGCGCGTATGGATTCCACGTTGGGTCCGTCATTAGGTACTCGAAATATTCCGTGAAAATAGTCACATTCTTAGAATTTATAAAATACCCCTGATTAGGCAAACATGACTGATAAGTCGAGTTTCTGGTAACCAGCGAAAAGTTGTATGTTGAATGAATTGTTTTGAGTAGCTCTTCATCATCGATTTCCATGTTGACGTACGTGAATTCGTTTTGTTCAGTGAAGTATTTGTTGAGTACACCGGTTACACACTGAATCAATTGTTCTTTTTCAAGATGGTATGCTGGCAAAGCGATCTGGCAATGTCCAACCACGTAGAACCCGAACATCAAACACCACGCGACTAACATTTTGTAGCATGAAATCGCCAGTGATTATTTTACATTTGACGCCTATATGGCCTACGCCTTGATGGTTAGGATATTAATTATCTTTCCGTGCTTTGAAACGGGCTCCGTGGTTGCGTGCATCGCTTTTGTATTTAATTTTCTATTGATTAATTAGCGCGATGTGTCTTTGTTCTATGGGTTGGTTTCCGCACCTAATCCTTCAGTTTAGTTGTTGAGTCTTTGTTGACTTTATGAATAAAAAAACTTGAGTTTTATAGATGAAATTCTCATTTCTAAATTAACACAAGAACAACGAACAGACTGTCCACTTCAGGTGCTGTTACTAATGTATCGTAATGTACTGATACGAATTACAGTTTTTATATAAACAGTACTTAATCTAATTCTCACTCCTAATGACATTATCATTACCGAATAATAATACAGTTTTTTATACCAAAGTAAGTCATTATCAGACAGCTATATTATTTTCATTAGATAATTCACCGTATTTTCTTCCAACTATATTATTATTTTGTAATAATGTACCTAATCACATTAATTTGCTTCGAGCAAATAGTTTTATTGCGGAGAGAAAATAAAACAGGTTTTCCTTTTATGATTTTATTTAAATCGATAATGATGGTCACAAGGTCACGATATTTTAAAATTACGTTTGTGTTAGTTAATTTGTAGATTGTAGGTAGGTAACCGTTACACTATTCTGTTTGATACGTAGTTTCATACCTCCGAAACTGCAGGGCTAAATAACATGTAAGTAACGCCCGATTTTGCTTCTGGCGCGACAGTTCTATAGGTAGGTGTTCTTTATTTGAGTTTAAGTATGTCATAGACGGGGTGCTTAGGCAGAAGGGGTGCTTGGACAAAAAACCTCCACGTGTGCCCGGGGACTGGGGTTCCTTTTTGCATACGTCTGTGGGGAAGACCAGTGTTCGGGCCGGTGTATCCTGGGGTGCGGGCAGCGATTTCCCATTGGGATTATTTCCCAGTGGGATTTCGCTGTCCGCATGCTATTAATCTCCCAAGAGGATCACTCCACACATGTTGCTCTGAGCAATTGTGGTTCAATTGTGGGGGGTCAGAGCGGGCCCGGTGTGCACTTACCCTGCCGCCGGGCAGGCAGGAGGGGTAACCCTCCTGCCATCGCTAATCTCGTAGCCCCGGAGACAGTTAAGGTCATGTCTCTGGTTGTTGAAGGGGTCTTGGCTTAACCGCCTGAACCGCGAGGAAGATTAACCTCTATAAAAAAATCCCCAAACCTCCAAGCGGCGGCGCACCGTGAGGGAGGTTGTAAGCTTGGCTAATGGGTAGCTTGATTTAGTCGCTAGTGCGAACCGTTAATTTTGAGCCAGTACAACTTGAAGATCATACTCGTGGGAACAATCATGGAAAATTTAAAAACAAACACAAACAAAAACCAAAAGAAAGTAGAAGAGGTGAGGAGTAATGCGGGGTCGGAGTCCGACGCCGCATTTGGAGGCGCGACCACGGGAGGCTCAGGAAGCCCCTGTCGTGCCAAGGAGGTGGCCGTTGCGAAGAAGATCAGCAAGCGGAAAAGGTCAGAGGACGGCCACTTAGCACTTAAATTAATTGAGAATTATTTAAATAAAAGAATGCAGAACTTTTATTGAGATATATAATGAACGTACAAAAATGGTGGAGGTTGTGAAATCTAAATTCGAATCTGTAAATATAGGCGTACCGCAAGTCAGTATACTGGGACCCCCTGTTCTTATTGTATATTAACGAGCTTCCAGATATAATTAACCATCTTTGTGTAATGTATGTTGATGACGCAACCATATTTATTTCAAATGAATATTCCAATGATCTTATTTACGAAAGTGAAATAAATAAAACATTAATAACAGTAACCGAAGCAGTGATGCTCGCAAAGGAGGAGGCGGAGCGCGTGAGGGAGAGGCAATCCTAGCGCCCTCACGCCCCCAGCCGCCGCCGGAGACGCCCCGGGCGTCTGGAGTCGATAGCCGATTCCCGGCCACCGTAGGCGCGGGCTTGCGGGCGGCGAGCAATGGGCAAGGTTTTAGTCAGTAAGAGTCTGACACTCCCTTCCGCTCCGCCCAGAGCGGGAGGGGTCATTTGATGACTTCCCATCCAAAAAAAAAAAGGCGAACCGTCCACGTTTCTGCGCCGTACAGGAAAATCGGGAAGACTAGGCTTCTCATTAGGCGGACTTTTGTGGCTTTGGTAATGTTACGGTTGCATCAGACTCTTTTAAGCTTGTCAATGGCAGATCCTGTGATAGCACATCTCTTTCGAATCTCGTCTTCTCATCCTCCAGTGTTTGTGATAGTGGAACTGAGGTACACATAAGATTGGACAACCTCACAGTTGCCAACCATAGAGATGTCTCGATGGTTTAGTTCAGCTCGGTTCACGATCATCATCTTGATCTTGTCTCTGTTGATCGTTAGTCCGAAGGAGAGCCTTGTTGTCTCTAGACGGGTCAGCAAGTGTTCCATGTCTTCTCTTGTTTGTGTGAGAAGAGTAGTGTCGTCGGCATATCTTAAGTTAGATATCTTCCGACCTCCCACTGAAATACCTTTATCCTATTGATCCAGAACGATTCTCATAATACATTCCGTGTAGATGTTGAAAAGGAGTGGAGAGAGTATGCACCCCTGTCTGACACCAGCGTGCGTATGAAAGCTTTTCGAGTCAACATCGTCTATCCGAACAGTCGCAGTTCCGTCCTCGTAAAGTCGGCGTATGAGACAAACTAGGTGGATAGGTACTCCCATTTGAATGAGTACGTCCCATAACTTATGCCATCTCACGGTGTCGAAGGCTTTGCGAAAATCAACAAAGCAGATGTAGAGTGGGATGTTAAACTCTCTAGACTTTTCAATTAATTGTCGAAGAATTAAAATCTGCTCTCTTGTTCCTCGACCCTTGACGAATCCCGCCTGCTCAATAGCTATTTCGGGATTCAGAAAAGCTCGTAGTCTGGTATTGATGATATGAAGGAGTACTTTGCTGGCGTGTGTAGTTAGGGATATAAGTCTGTAGTTGCCACATTTCTTCGTTGATCCCTTTTTGTGCAGTGGTATGAACACGGAGTCGGAGTCAGAGATGTCTGATACAGTGATTAAAGAAGTAAAAGACACAAATTTCTTAGGAGTTACAATAGATCAACATTTAAATTGGAAGGCACATATTAAAAAGATTAATAAAAAAATATCAAGTGCTTGCTACGCATTGTCAGTTCTGGCAGAAACTATAAATCCAAGTGTTACTAGAAATGCTTATTTTGGAAATGTGTACCCACTGTTAACATATGGTGTCATATATTGGGGGAACTCGACAAATGTACAATCCACATTAATTCTCCAGAAGAAATGTCTTAGGACAATATATAACATGTATCGTACCAAATCGTTAAGAGATGTCTTCAGAGCGGAGGGTTTCCGTACACTGGCTGGTAATTATAATACTCGAATTTTTAAGTTTATTTTAAAGTTTATTTGTTAAAAATAATATGCAATATTTTAATTTTAAATCAAACTCTAAAAGAAACATTCGCGAACTATATAAATATGACATTAATTTACCAGTTATTAACAATATGGTGTATTATAAAAGTACCTATGTTGCTGCTATTCGTGTGTACAATCAGTTACCGCCAGCAATTAAAGAATTAAATGGAAATATGTTTAAAAATAAATTGAAAAAGAATTATAATTGATAAGGTATTTCGTAATCTGCATGAGTTTTTTGATAAAAAATAGAATTTGTAAGTACCCAATTTCTTATTACTATTGCATATCCGACTCGGGTAGACTGTTGAAACAAAAAAAATGTTCAACTCTAAGAACTTTAAGTACAAGCAATGCAATAAATATATCTTTTATTTTTACATCTTGTTGCTCAGCTATCGATTTATAGAAGTTTCATGCGTGACCGCTATTATGTATAAAAAAATCAAGATGGCGCGACAGTACCTACCTATGTCAGGCTCCATAGAAAAATCTTCAATATCCTTTAGATGGCCGACCTCGATGATCCTACCTTTGTTCTCGACCTCGGGATAGGTAGGTAGGTACCTAAATCTATGTATGTCAATAACTTTATGACCCTCATCACGTTATACATTGTGCGATCTCCGCACAATAAAGGAATATTTATATCCTAATTATTTAATGCAATAAAGTTTTATTTCTGGGAAGTGAGTTGTTGTCGAAAGTAGACCAACCTTGAGGTACTCGTATTTGGGTACCTGCTGCGTTAAGAAACCTGTGTTCGCAATTCTTGGTCGCCTCTCCTCTCCAATCGTCGTCGGTTTAGTGCCCGCAAGCCGACAGCTGAGCTTGAGGTCCTCGATTTGATTTCCCGTCTGGTTATTTTCTTCTGCCTGATACCTTAGGTCATTAGAATAGGTAGGTAGATAATAATCAAGTCATCTTAACGTCACTAGATAGTAATGTAAAGTAGATGGATAAATATTGCTATTTCTCTCGGTTGAAATTTCCGTCCCCGTCGCATCGTATCTCTTACCCGTGGATATTAATTACTTCGTATTTGCTTAGCGTTCTTTCTGACTTTTTTCTTTTTTATCGTATGTCGTGGATGGATGGCGCCACTATACAGCAGACAGCGCCATCTAACGATTTGATTGGTAAACGATTAATAATGTGATCGGAAAAGCAAGCGAGCCCTACCGCTTGGGCATGATCGTCGGTGGATCCTAATATGTTCCTTGCGGTGGCTGGAGCATTGGCGAAGAGACCAGACCGAGTGTTGCGACAGTCTACAGTCGACCGACCGTCGAGCTCGGACAGTCTCTTGGCAAATGCTCAGTACCAACGCACATGACGTGTATTTCGGTTGATAATCACTAGTTTATTAAAGTTAGGTACTTAAAATTCAAATTATCTTTTCGTTCAAGTGCCCACACACCTATACAAACTATGTCGGATCGTGAAGAAGACCTGATGGTTTGCATCTCGGCCACCCAGTGATGCAACATAAATATTCAATGTACAGTTTTGACTTTGCTATGATTTTATTATAATGTATAGATAGATGTGCTATTTTATAATTTCTAACGTGGCGATATAATCGCGGACGCACTCCCACGTCCTTAAAATGTATGGAATTACTTGCACGGTATAACTTTGTAGTGGACGGAAAAAAGCGTCTTCTTAAATTTCGATACAATAAACTGCCGTCCACGATAATATTATCATCACGTTAGAAACTATAAAAGCGCACAATAGGTGAGGGTTAGAATAAACTGTATCAACTTAAAAAAAAAACAAGATTTAAATACATCAATGAATTCTTTATTGACAAAGTGCACACAATGATTTCATAAAACCTTGCTAATTAATCTAGAGTATAGTGCGATACCTACTAATATAATAAAATGCTGTGCTTTCTGCTGACATACAATTTTATTTTGTGTTAATGTTGACGTCTTTCGGCTGAAAAGACGCGATGATGATGATTGTGTTAAATAATCATCGCCTTTATCTTATTCTTCATTACATCGACAAACAGAAAGAAAGAAAAAGAATGATATAGAAGAAAGAGAAAGATATGATTCCTTGATATGTTTTATGAATGATTTTGATTTCGTTTCGATATAATCCTGCCGTCACCTATCATTATTATTTTAAGACTGTTAGCTTTTAAATAAGCTTGTAAATATATTAATTTCACTATAAACTAGGCAACAAAATTGACAATAATGTTGTCCGTGTAATAAATTGTCATTGATGACATAGTACTCGTGAGTTCGGCACGGATATTCAAAACACGAATTCACTTATAATTTTTTTGAAGTTGTAGCGTAAATTGAAAATTATTGTGTAGGAATTAAAGTTATTCCTCCATTAATTCATATTTGTTTACATTTTTGGGAATTAAATCGCGAACGCAGATCTGTACTTATGAGAGAACGTTATAAGAGTCAAATTAAGTTGTCTTGAGGTTCTTGAGATCATGGACGTTATCTGTACCGTCTATTTATTGCAGGGATAAAATCAAAGAGAATATATATCGTCGTTGGATAAAATGGAGCACTACACTCATTTATTTATTATTTATTTAAACTTTTCGCACAAAAAGGTACAAAGGCGGGCTTAATGCCTTAGGCATTCTCTACCAGTCAACCAAGGGTGGTGAAGAGATTAAATGGTAGGTGCTTTGGTTGAAAGGAACAATGATAAAAAAAACTATTAAAACTAGGTACACAAATACATAAATAGGTTACATAGGTATAGGTTAGGGTACATACAAATTCAAGGGAGAGAGGTGTTGAGATGACTACGCTATTTGTTTCGAATATAACTCTGCAATTTCCGCTTAAATGCATACCGACTGGTGGCCGTCCTGATAACAAGAGGAAGTGCATTCCAAAGAAGAATGGATTGAATATGAAAGGAAGAATGAACAAAGTCAGAAGTATGAGAAGACTCATTTTAGTTAGAAAGAAAATAAATAAATAAATTACTTTTATTTACGGTAAACATGACGCAGAGAAATAACACAAACACAAAAAAAGAACAGGTTCGGGGAAATTATGCGTCACATCCACGCAAAACGGCCATCGCTCAGCATAATGCTAAGACCCTACGCGAGACCGAGCCCCAGCGCTGGTTTTCAGCAACAGCCAGTGTTGAATGACGTGATAACGTCAACCGGTGCAGCTTACGTTAAGATACAAAATAAAAATATAAGAGATAAAATAAATATCAATACCTAGTTCCAAATGTTTATGTATACATAATATTTATAAAATGGTAGCGTTCCGGGCAATGACTTACGCGTGTCGGCCTTTAGTTGGTATTAAACACATTCAAACTCAAAGTTAAAGCATTTATTTCAATTAAACCTTGTACAGTCACGAGCACTAATATGTCAACACTTGGCAACATTCAATTGCGATTTTTTCACAAAATAACGAATGCAACGTTGAAATACGACACTTTTCATAAACCTATGGGTTCGAAAATACTATGATCCTAATAATATAAAATTTAACTTAAAAATAAAGGAGAAAATCGCCTTTGAATAAAGCCAAGTGTATACATACTTATGCTCGTGACTGTACAGGTATTTTGAATTGTCAAAATTAAATAGTCTGTCAGTTAGTCAGAAAGTTGAAGCTAGTTGCCTATTCCAAAACGTAGATCTCTATGGAAAAGTACGGGCAAGAAACTCCATGGACACTCTTCAAGATATTACAAAATCCTGGGTACATTATTCTTGTTGCTTCTATATGTGAGAACAATGTAACAAATTAAGAAACAATTCCAAATATACAGTGTGAGTCTTCATAATGTGCACATATTGAAATGAGGGAAACTAAGCTTAATTTTATCGACGGAAAAAATATAAAAAAAAAAAAAATTGTAGCATTTTTTTAAATTCTTGTTCGCTGCTGTGACCCCTGTGTAAACAATCGCCCTCAATTGAGAATTATGGTTTTTTTTTAACAAAAATCTGATATTTTTTCATAAATTTTTACAATAATTGTAAAATTACTCAATAAAAGCCCCGATTGCCTACCCTTTTTTATAACTTTAAATTATTCTCCATCGTATCAGATTTCTAAAAGTAAAAATTCCATGTTTATAACTCAATCACAACATTTCCTATCAACTGTTAAAGAAAGGCCTTGCAATCACCATACTTTAGCAGGTAAAGATCCTTTTAAATATATTTTTTTATTTTTTCAAATATTTTTTCCGTCGATAAAATTAAGCTATGTTTCCCTCATTTCGTTATGTGCACATTATGAAGACTCAAACTGTATGATTAAAAATAAGCCTTGTCAGAAATCACTAAGGATTCTTTAAACGATGTTTAGGTAAATATTCAATTAAGAAAGTGACGATAGATACAGTACAGCCTACCACGTACACGCACCACGGAAGAGTAAAGCGAACCTCGAACTCTTTCTGAGAAAATCTTTGTTTCAGTGTCCTTAAAAAGTATTGGTCATGTAGGCTCTTGTCTGCTAACCCATTCTCCCTCAACCGCAACGCGTTCAATCGTAACGTATCCGTGATCGGAAAACCTTTGTAAAAATAAAACCCGAACAAAAACTTTGTAAAAGGCTTATCGAAATTATAAATTAAAGGATTGCCCCACTTGTCGTTAAAACTTCTTTTGTTGTATAAATACACATATTGTGGTATAAGTGAATACATGCCTTGATTTTGACTAACTGTGGTGAGGGCTTGAAGCGTACTGTTGCAGCCTTCTGTCGCCGGAACGGCTAGCGCCGGGAGGTCTTTCGTATGCTCAGTCAAAAGGTATTTACGTAGTGCAGGACTGAAGCAGGGTTTGTATTTATATTCCAATATGTCTGCTTCAGTTGCGACTTGGTATTCTTTGCTCGGGTCAGTAGTTAGACTGACTAGACTGGACTGGTAGAATGTATTGATGAGGTATGCAAACCACACCCATATTATGAGTATATACTTTATAGTCATTGAGCAACGAATATCACGGCTGTGTAGCAACAGGTTTTCTAGCAGTTCCAAGGCTATGTAGCCTTTGTCCTTTGCTCGGAGGAGAAATATCATCATTGCAAAATATACGATAAACGCTAACAGTAACAGCAACCACACAGTAAAATCGAATTCTATGTACACAGTTTTCCAAATAGGAATTAATGATGCTCGCTTCACTGCAAACCGTAGCTCGTAGACGTAATCGAGATACCCGCAAAGCCAAGTTAAAGCTTGGGCTCTTGTAAGTACCATCATCATACCTCCAAATATGACATCGGCTTCATTATTCCGAAGCATTATCATGGGACCGCTCACTGTCATATTTGGAGCAACCGAAGAATATAAGTTAGCGTCGTAACTGTAGTTAAAAATTACGTTGAATTGTTCTTTTTCACTTAAAAGTTTGAATATATATTCTTCTGTGCCTAATATGGTTTTCTTATCTTCAGATCTGAATGGGTTGATGCTAAAAGGTGGGCGGTGAGAGACTGATGCATTAAAGGTGCAGTTTTTGAGTCCGGTGACTAATTTGTTTGGGTACAGGTTATCTGAAGCCTGTGAGCACAACCCGAGGCAGATGATGTCGTCGTAGTACTTTCCACACGCGTAATTATCAAACGGGTTGTAGGTGAAGAGGTGAGCGTCGGCAGTTCCGTTAACAACCACCACGTTGTTAATATGCAGTCTCAGCAACTCATCGAAGATCACACGAAGCTCGTCGTTTTGCAGCGATTCGACAACAACCAAGAAACGCGCGTATGGATTCCACGTTGGGTCCGTCATTAGGTACTCGAAATATTCCGTGAAAATAGTCACATTCTTAGAATTTATCAAATACCCCTGATTAGGCAAACATGACTGATAAGTCGAGTTTCTGGTAACCAGCGAAAAGTTGTATGTTGAATGAATTGTTTTGAGTAGCTCTTCATCATCGATTTCCATGTTGACGTATGTGAATTCGTTTTGTTCAGTGAAGTATTTGTTGAGTACACCGGTTACACACTGAATCAATTGTTCTTTTTCAAGATGGTATGCTGGCAAAGCGATCTGGCAATGTCCAACCACGTAGAACCCGAACATCAAACACCACGCGACTAACATTTTGTAGCATGAAATCGTCAGTGATTATTTTACATTTGACGCATATATGGCCTACGCCTTGATGGTTAGGATATTAATTATCTTTCCGTGCTTTGAAACGGGCTCCGTGGTTGCGTGCATCGCTTTTGTATTTAATTTTCTATTGATTAATTAGCGCGATGTGTCTTTGTTCTATGGGTTGGTTTCCGCACCTAATCCTTCAGTTTAGTTGTTGAGTCTTTCTTGACTTTATGAATAAAAAAACTTGAGTTTTATAGATGAAATTCTCATTTCTAAATTAACACAAGAACAACGAACAGACTGTCCACTTCAGGTGCTGTTACTAATGTATCGTAATGTACTGATACGAATTATAGTTTTTATATAAACAGTACTTAATCTAATTCTCACTCCTAATGACATTATCATTACCGAATAATAATACAGTTTTTTATACCAAAGTAAGTCATTATCAGACAGCTATATTATTTTCATTAGATAATTCACCGTATTTTCTTCCAACTATATTATTATTTTGTAATAATGTACCTAATCACATTAATTTGCTTCGAGCAAATAGTTTTATTGCGGAGAAAAAATAAAACAGGTTTTCCTTTTATGATTTTATTTAAATCGATAATGATGGTCACAAGGTCACGATATTTTAAAATTACGTTTGTGTTAGTTAATTTGTAGATTGTAGGTAGGTAACCGTTACACTATTCTGTTTGATACGTAGTTTCATACCTCCGAAACTGCAGGGCTAAATAACATGTAAGTAACGCCCGATTTTGCTTCTGGCGCGGCAGTTCTATAGGTAGGTGTTCTTTATTTGAGTTTAAGTATGTCATAGACGGGGTGCTTGGGCAGAAGGGGTGCTTGGACAAAAAACCTCCACGTGTGCCCGGGGACTGGGGTTCCTTTTTGCATACGTCTGTGGGGAAGACCAGTGTTCGGGCCGGTGTATCCTGGGGTGTGGGCAGCGATTTCCCATTGGGATTATTTCCCAGTGGGATTTCGCTGTCCGCATGCTATTAATCTCCCAAGAGGATCACTCCACACATGTTGCTCTGAGTAGCAATTGTGCTGGTTCAATTGTGGGGGGTCAGAGCGGGCCCGGTGTGCACTTACCCTGCCGCCGGGCAGGCAGGAGGGGTAACCCTCCTGCCATCGCTAATCTTGTAGCCCCGGAGACAGTTAAGGTCATGTCTCTGGTTGTTGAAGGGGTCTTGGCTTAACCGCCTGAACCGCGAGGAAGATTAACGTCTATAAAAAAATCCCCAAACCTCCAAGCGGCGGCGCACCGTGAGGGAGGTTGTAAGCTTGGCTAATGGGTAGCTTGATTTAGTCGCTAGTGCGAACCGTTAATTTTGAGCCAGTACAACTTGAAGATCATACTCGTGGGAACAATCACGGAATAGATAAGTGGGAACAATCATGGAAAATTTAAAAACAAACACAAACAAAAACCAAAAGAAAGTAGAAGAGGTGAGGAGTAATGCGGGGTCGGAGTCCGACGCCGCATTTGGAGGCGCGACCACGGGAGGCTCAGGAAGCCCCTGTCGTGCCAAGGAGGTGGCCGTTGCGAAGAAGATCAGCAAGCGGTCAAGGTCAGAGGACGGCCAGGGGTCGTCCTCAGACGGGAGCTGGCCTCGGCTCGGAAGATCCCCACCAGTAGGCAGGATGGAGTCCGAGAGCGAGGCAAGGGGAGGGGGCTCACTGCGCGTGAGGCGGCAGAGAGAGTGGAGGAGCCCACAAAGGAGGGACCGGTCGCGCGGTCGCTTCGGGGCCCTCAAGCGACGCGGCGCGGCGGGTGCAGTTGGCGGCCCCGATGCGGACCGCAAGCTTAGGTTTGCGGCGGTCGTGGAGGCCGCGATCCGGGACGTGTCCCTGAAGAAGGTGCAAATCTCTAAGAACAGGGCCATAGTCTCGGCGACGGCCTCCATTATGGCGGCAGCGAAGCGAATTGAAATGAGGGAAACTAAGCTTAATTTTATCGACGGAAAAAAAAAAAAAAAAAAAAAAATGTAGCATTTTTTAAAATTCTTGTTCGCTGCTGTGACCCCTGTGTAAACAATCGCCCTCAATTGAGAATTATGGTTTTTTTTAACAAAAATCTGATATTTTTTCATAAATTTTTACAATAATTGTAAAATTACTCAATAAAAGCCCCGATTGCCTACCCTTTTTATAACTTTAAATTATTCTCCATCGTATCAGATTTCTAAAAGTAAAAATTCCATGTTTATAACTCAATCACAACATTTCCTATCAACTGTTAAAGAAAGGCCTTGCAATCACCATACTTTAGCAGGTAAAGATCCTTTTAAATATTTTATTTTATTTTTTCAAATATTTTTTCCGTCGATAAAATTAAGCTATGTTTCCCTCATTTCGTTATGTGCACATTATGAAGACTCACACTGTATGATTAAAAATAAGCCTTGCCAGAAATCACTAAGGATTCTTTAAACGATGTTTAGGTAAATATTCAATTAAGAAAGTGACGATAGATACAGTACAGCCTACCACGTACACGCACCACGGGAGAGTAAAGCGAACCTCGAACTCTTTCTGAGAAAATCTTTGTTTCAGTGTCCTTAAAAAGTATTGGTCATGTAGGCTCTTGTCTGCTAACCCATTCTCCCTCAACCGCAACGCGTTCAATCGTAACGTATCCGTGATCGGAAAACCTTTGTAAAAATAAAACCCGAACAAAAACTTTGTAAAAGGCTTATCGAAATTATAAATTAAAGGATTGCCCCACTTGTCGTTAAAGCTTCTTTTGTTGTATAAATACACGTAATGTGGTATAAGTGAATACATGCCTTGATTTTGACTAACTGTGATGAGGGCTTGAAGCGTACTGTTGCAGCCTTCTGTCGCCGGAACGGCTAGCGCCGGGAGGTCTTTCGTATGCTCAGTCAAAAGGTATTTACGTAGTGCAGGACTGAAGCAGGGTTTGTATTTATATTCCAATATGTCTTCTTCAGTTGCGACTTGGTATTCTTTACTCGGGTCAGTAGTTAGACTGACTAGACTGGACTGGTAGAATGTATTGATGAGGTATGCAAACCACACCCATATTATGAGTATGTACTTTATAGTCATCGAGCAACGAATATCACGGCTGTGTAGCAACAGGTTTTCTAGCAGTTCCAAGGCTATGTAGCCTTTGTCCTTTGCTCGGAGGAGAAATATCATCATTGCAAAATATACGATAAACGCTAACAGTAACAGCAACCACACAGTAAAATCGAATTCTATGTACACAGTTTTCCAAATAGGAATTAATGATGCTCTCTTCACTACAAACCGTAGCTCGTAGACGTAATCGAGATACCCGCAAAGCCAAGTTAAAGCTTGGGCTCTTGTTAGTACCATCATCATACCTCCAAATATGACATCGGCTTCATTATTCCGAAGCATTGTCATGGGACCGCTCACTGTCATATTTGGAGCAACCGAAGAATATAAGTTAGCGTCGTAACTGTAGTTAAAAATTACGTTGAATTGTTCTTTTTCACTTAAAAGTTTGAATATATATTCTTCTGTGCCTAATATGGTTTTCTTATCTTCAGATCTGATTGGGTTGACGCCAAAAGGTGGGCGGTGAGCCACTGATGCATTAAAGGTGCAGTTTTTGAGTCCGGTGACTAATTTGTTTGAGTACAGGTTATCTGAAGCCTGTGAGCACAACCCGAGGCTGATGATGTCGTCGTAGTACTTTCCACACGCGTAATTATCAAACGGGTTGTAGGTAAAGAGGTGAGCGTCGGCAGTTCCGTTCACAACCACCACGTTGTTAATATGCAGTCTCAGCAACTCATCGAAGATCACACGAAGCTCGTCGTTTTGCAGCGATTCGACAACAACCAAGAAACGCGCGTATGGATTCCACGTTGGGTCCGTCATTAGGTACTCGAAATATTCCGTGAAAATAGTCACATTCTTAGAATTTATCAAATACCCCTGATTAGGCAAACATGACTGATAAGTCGAGTTTCTGGTAACCAGCGAAAAGTTGTATGTTGAATGAATTGTTTTGAGTAGCTCTTCATCATCGATTTCCATGTTGACGTATGTGAATTCGTTTTGTTCAGTGAAGTATTTGTTGAGTACACCGGTTACACACTGAATCAATTGTTCTTTTTCAAGATGGTATGCTGGCAAAGCGATCTGGCAATGTCCAACCACGTAGAACCCGAACATCAAACACCACGCGACTAACATTTTGTAGCATGAAATCGTCAGTGATTGTTTTACATTTGACGCCTATTTATTACCTTGATGGTTAGGATATTAATAATCCTTCCGTGCTTTGAAACGGTTTCCGTGGTTGCGTGCAACGCTTTTGTATTTAATTTTCTATTGATTAATTAGTGCGATGTGTCTTTGTTATATGGATTTGGTTTAGTTGTCGAGTCTTTGTTAACTTTATGAATAAAAAAACTTGAGTTTTATAGATGAAATTCTCATTTCTAAATTAACACAAGAACAACGAACAGGCTGTCCACTTCAGGTGCTGTTACTAATGTATCGTAATGTACTGATACGAATTACAGTTTTTATATAAACAGTACCTAATCTAATTCTCACTCCTAATGACATTATCATTACCGAATAATAATAGGTTGGTACAGTTTCTAGCCAGCTAGCTAGCTTTCTAGATAGCTGTCTGATAATGACTTACTTTGGTATACAAAGTAAGTCATTATCAGACAGCTATATTATTTTCTTTAGATACTTCACCGTATTTTCTTACAACTATATTATTATTTTGTAATAAAGTAGGTACCTAATTACATTAATTTTCTTCGAGCAAATAGCTATATTGCGGAGAGAAAATAAAACAGGTTTTTCCTTTTATGATTTTATTTAAATCGAAAATGATGGTCACAAGGTCACGATATTTTAAAATTACATTTGTGTTAGTTATTGTATTTTACGTTTTATTTTTAATTAACAATCATATTGAAGCGTGAAACTAGTGCATTGCAGGATGATTGCAGGCAATGCACAATGAAGTTAGTATTAGTGCTTGGCCAGACTAGCAGCGCGGGGTGGGGAGCGGCGCGGGCGCGGTTGAGGGAACGCGCGCGATCTGCCTGTCCGCCTCCGCAGTCGAGCACGGCTGCGTTGTGCGTGTTGTCGTGTTCAGTGTTTGTAATAAGTCTGCTTCATCCATATTATGTATGGATGAAGCACACTTATTTTACTAGAAAAAAGCTCGAACAAGTATGAGAACTCCGGTCCCCGCGCAGGCCGCTCGCGCACCCATTGCGGCCACTTGTATTCAGAACGAGCTATGGCGTGAGTTGCTCGCGCCCTCCCCACGCCGAGCAGCCCGCAGCGCTCACCGCGCCCGCGTGTCCACTATGGACTGTCAAATGATGTTCTTATGTTTGAGTAAGACGCGCTGCGCCTGCCCCGTGCCCGCGCTGCCAGTCTGGCCAAGCACTTAGTGTTCATACACCCGAGCGGCACGCGTCAACGGCAGAAGTAATAGTGTCGACGGCAGAAGTAACTGCAGCCCTCGACTACTGTCGACGGCAGAAGTAAGTGCAGCTCTCGACTACTGTCGACGGCAGAAGTAATAGTGTCGACGGCAGAAGTAACTGCAGCCCTCGACTACTGTCGACGGCAGAAGTAAGTGCAGCTCTCGACTACTGTCGACGGCAGAAGTAACTGCAGCCCTCGACTAGTGTCGACGGCTGCAGTTATCTCTGCCGTTGCGTTGACAACGCGCCGCTTTTTTTTTTTTAATGTCCTCTCTCAGTTCACCCTTTGAGGTTGTCGTCTGCTTAACCGGGCTTGCCTATGGATGCCTCAATAAATTATATATAAAATATGAAGGCCTCCAGCCTGTAGCGGTATCTACAGCGCCACATGGAAACAACGCGTCATACTACGTCACGCAAATCCTACATCGCGCAAGCAGAGTTTACCGCGCAATTAGCATAGATACAACGGCCCGACATGAATCATTGGGCAGTTGCCCGCCAGACATAACACCCGTCTGGTCGGAGGATCCTCCCTTTTCTATAGAGTATGAGTGAACTTTACACCCTGTTCCTCATACCTCTATAGATGCCTCAATAAATTAAGGCCTCCAGCCAGGGCTTAAAAAAAACATAAAAACTAAGCGACTACACGCTAAGGGCGCCCGCTGTGGGGTACGGACCTCGGCTTAGGGCGCGTCGCTGGGAAAGGGCAGCAAGGGACAAGCTGGATCGGAATTATTTAGGGCCGAATTTAAAGCTACAGGCTCAGCGGCACGGGCTGGCTTAAGCAAGGGTCCCGGTCGGGGCGGAAACACGCCGCTCGTGTAGGTATATGAACACTTAAGAGCCTATACTACCTCAAATGGCTTAACATGATCCTCCGTTATGTCGAAAATTCTGCAGCATTAATTTTGAAATAAATATATGCTAAAGTTGAGGATTAATGTAAGGTCTTATGTTAGACGAAAACACGATTCCATAAAATTTTCTCGATAGGAAAAAATTCCAGTTACCTCCAAACCGAACAATAAGCCGCAAAAATACTTCAAATTAGATAATGAAACTTTGCATACTAACTGAACTAACTATAAAGCAGGTCTTATGTTAGTTAGTTTTTTTGAATTACCTTTATTTTCACCGTAAAAAGCAAATACCTAAACGATTGGCGCTGCCTCCCGCCCAGCACTGCACTCTGTCTCGCTTTCACACAGTCCGCGAGCAGTATCGTGCGAGCGAGATAAAGAGTGAATTTTAGCTGAGGTAGTATAGGCTAAGATTATGTTGTGCACAGAGAAACTATATATTTATTAATATTTATATATATTTATTTTAACTTTACCTGCCAATCCATGTTGAGTAAAATAATGAACAGCATAATGGTGAATATTGCAAGAATTCGCGTTTATAAAACTTCTGACGCGGCGACACGATTTTATCGTGGACGTCCACTTCCATAAAATGTATGGAAAAACGTGCACGTTATACCGTTATCGTGGACGGAATAAAAGCGTCTTCATATATTTCCATACATTTTACTTCCCTGTGTTATCGCAATGCCGTGACGTGAACGTGGACGTCAACGATAACATCGTCACGTTACAAATTATAAAAGCGCACAATGACCACTGATGCCATCTATGCCGCAATGAACGTTGTCACCTTCTGGGCGCAAACAATATAGATACATCAAAGTATCGTCGACACATAAAGGAGAACATAGTTTTTATTTTAAGAAACCATGTTTAAATCTACGCACATCCATTCTTTCGTCAGGTTCACCCTGTTTTTAGGGTTCCATACCTCAAAAGGAAAAAAGGAACCCTATTACTAAGACTTCATTGTCCGTCTGTTTGTCTGTCACCAGGCTGTTTCTCATGAACCGTGATAGCTAGACAGTTGAAATTTTCACATGATGTATTTCTGTTGCCGCTTTAGCAACAATACTAAAAACAGAATAACATAAATATTTAAGGGAGGCTCCCATACAACAAACGTGTTTTTTTCGGCGTTTTTGCCTTGTGGTACGGAACCCTTCGTGTGCGAGTCCGGCTCGCACTTGGCCAGTTTTTTTGTCAGTAATTAGACGCAAAATTTCCGCCACCATTTTTGACACCCTGTATTAACTAAGCCATGTCCTAATGATTGTTAACATTAGGTGCTCTACCTTATCACAATACAATTTTGGTGTCATAACAGCAGTAATTGCGTAACACACTATCAGTAGCAATGGGTTTCATTTTGACAGTTCAACGACATACATTGCGTTATTTTCATTGTTGAGCACACATTTTTTCAAACTTATGAAGCAATGGTTTAGCAATATCTTTCATAATGATTCAGATGGATAATGTGTTACGCAATTAGGGCGCAGAGTCAATACGAGAAGTGGGCGTAACATCATTACGATGATTTATTTCATTACATGTTTTCGTGGAGTTACATTAATCAAAGGTTATTTTGTATGTTTATACCTATAAAGGTACAGCCAGCTAATTAGCTGTGTCCAAAGACATATCCTTGTAGCGGTATCTACAACGCCACATGCGAACAACGCGTCATACTGACGCGGACGTCACGCAAATCCTGCATCGCGCAAGCAGAGTTTACCGCGCAACTAGCATATAGATTCAACGGCCCGACATGAATCATCGGGCAGTTGCCCGCCAGACACGACACCCGTCTGGTCGGAGGATCCTCCCTTTTCTATGGAGGTTGAGAGAACTTTACACCCTGTTCCTCATACCTCTATATCCTAATAAAAACATTTTACTTAATACTAATTTGTTCATGGATAATAATAATAATATGTTTATTGTTGTACAAAGAAAACACACAAGATTAGACATCTACGTACACTAAACGTGATTGTACAAGCGGTGGGCAGATAAATAAAGTTATTGGTTTTGGTGGATATGGGTCAACCTACTCGTTTTTTCACAAAAATATGTTTTTCAACCTTTGATGACACCCACTTAGGCCGGATGATAACCACTTTTCTGAGTAGATGTAATTTATACAGCATGATAGCACTTTGTTATTTTGTTTCGAAGTTAGAAAGAAAGAAAAAGTATTTATTGCGACTCGTACAGGAAGATCACAAACTAAACAATTATAAACTGTTACAAATTAATATTTGTGGGCTCTTAAGACAATCTTGGCAGGTGGTTAGGTATTGAAATAAAAGGAAACAACAAACTAACTCAAACACTGTATATAAAAAAAAGTTTAAATTAGTAACTATCTAAATAAAGAACTAATTCACATTAACAAATCTAAATTAGGTAGGTGAATAAAGGTAGAATTTATTATTGCCAAACTAAGTTGTAGTGCTCTTCAATCGTGATTTGTAAGGACATTCCCGTGCTTTTTATCAACTAGCTGAGACGACAAGCATTGTGATAGACGCACTCTCTTGATTCTTTTAAAGATTCGCGACAGAAAAATGGTATTTGAATTAGTTCATTTGCATCAAAATTGGTTAGTGCTTAGTGCACGGATATCGAGTGTGCAATTCATTATTTAGGCATATTTACTTCTATGATAAATGCTACTACAGCCAATGCGCATCCAAAAATGTAAATTCGCCATGGAACAGCGAAACGCGTCCGAAAGTTTTTCTCTTTCCGGTGAAAATTATGCTTTATTTGTTTGCGGTAGTTCACTTCATTCATAAGTTTATCTACCAAACCGAGCTCCCTCAGTCGGAGCGCTTTATTGTGTAAATAGTGAATCATAGGGAATCCTTTATACAAGAAAATTGAGAATATAACCTTGGAATATGGCTTCGGTATTGTTACGACCCGAGAATCACCATACTCATCTAAAAATTCGTGCTTATTGTACAGATATTGTCTATTCATAAAGATCGTGTAAAGATCTTTCGAGTTCGCTACCGTAGTAACGCTTTCTATCATACCGTCGCAGTCATCCCTTCTCTCATAACCATCATCTGATGTTATTGATTCCAAATAATATTTCTCCATCGCTGAACTAAAACAGGGTTTAAGTTTGAACTTAGCTATGTCTTCTTCCTTTGAAATTTGATATTCTTTAGCAGGGTTGGTAGTGAGACTGAAGAGACCGGACTGGTAGAAAGTATTTACCAGGTACGCGAACCACATCCAACATATGAGGACACACTTCACTGGCAACCGACATCGAATGCTGCGCCCATGAAGTAGAAGATTACCCAGGAGTATTAAGACAACAAAGCTTTTGTCTTTCGTGCGAAGCAGAACTATTATTAACAGCGAGTAAAATATGAGACTCAGTACTAATAGCACCCACACAGTCGATCCAAATTCCAGATAAACATTTTTCCATGCAGCCACTTCTGGGGCTCGTTTGACTACAAATCGTATCTCATCCGTGTAAGCCAGATGACTGTATACAAAAGAGAACGCCAGTGCACGAGACGGCGTCAGTAACATTCCCCCTATAGCTGCATCCGCTTCATTGTCTTGTATCTTCTTCAATGATCCAACTGCTTCCATGTCAGTTGATACCGTGGGGTATTCTTCGACAGCGTTATAATCTTTAATAACATTAATTTTAAATTCTTGCGTTCCAATTAATTGGAATAGGTGTGGCTCTGCTCCATAATGAAGTGGATGAGATGAGTCTGTATCGTTGGGGGCTAATAGTGTATATGGTGGCCACTGGGTTATTATGACATCAAATGTACAGTTCCGTAGTTTGGTGACAATTTTCTCCGGGTACAAGTCATATATCCATGCTTGTGAGCACTCCCCGTAGCTGATGATGTCATCATAGCGTTTACCGCAACCGTAGTTATCGAACGGGTTGTAACTATACAAGTGAGCATCTTCAGTTGCGTTCATAACCACCACGTACCTTGCGTGCAGTTTCAGAAATGTGTCGAAGACAATTCTCAGGTCGCTTTTTTTTAGGTGTTTGACAATAACCAAAAATTGAGCCAGTGGATTCCATGAAGCTTCTTTGGTTATGTCAGGAAATTTCTGAGCAATGAAAGATGCATTTTCACCAGATATTATATAAACTTGGTTTTGAATAAACAAAACGTTTTTATTTTTTTTCGATAGTAATAATATAGAAACAGTATTTGCAATGTTTATAGCTTTTAAGAGATTTTCATCTACAGCCTTATTGCCAATATATGTTAAGACTTTTGTTTCGGCATAATGTTCTTTGACTATATTGGTAACACATTGTATTTGTTTCTTGTTGTTCGGTGATTCAGGTATTGGTATTTTGAAACAGTTTCCGCTGTAGTATAATAGACAGATTAGCCAGTACACGACCAACATTTTGAGACGTCGAACTGATAATTCGTATGGTGGCCCTTTTTGAAACAAGTGAACTTTTATTTTATCATTAATCAAAGCTAAGCTAAGTGTAGGTCTACTCTTCAAATCTGACGCTGATTGTAAGTTTTCGGACATTATTTCTAATGAGGTCTGGTTAGTCAGCATTAGATGCTATGATTACTAGTATTTAAAGCAATTTACTTATATGGCAGCCTTGAGGCATTAAAAAAATGGTATTTTCGCTCATTAAGAGTAAAATAATAATAATAAGTTTATTTATTTTCTCTTCACAAATGCTTAAAACTAAGTTTACATTTGAGAGAGACTGGTGCTTGAAATAGGCATTGCAAGCAACGCCTGTAGTACAAGTCACCAGGGCCTCACGACGACGCTTCATAATATGTAAAAGCTTAAATTGGGTGCTTTTATGAGACTGAAGAGAATTAACATTATAAGAAAGAGAAAAATATACAAAAAATAATAAAATAACGTAACGTAATTAGAATAACATAACGATAAACGAAACTATAAAGCGTGAATTAGACTGAGTGCTGTGTGCATGTGTGGGTTGATTTGTGTAAGTGAAGCGTAATTATGTAGTTTTATATGAGATAATTAATGTAAGAAGAAGTGTCCAGTTAAGGGAATCAATAAAATTTTTCATAGTCCATAGTTTTTACCCATTTACTCACAGAAGCCCTACAACCACTTCTGGGCTTCTGGTAGATGGAAGGAGCGGTGTTTGCCTTGTTGTAGATGAATGAACCAAGGAAGCAATAGAATTTATGAGAAAACCTGGTTTAAATGATCAGGGGGCCTACAAAGGCCACTTTGGAGAATCATATAAGGATAACATTATGAATCGTAATATGGCGAAGGCAGTCTTCTTTTTTTCGCTGCACTACGTAGGTATAATCAAAGAGATTGTGGATTGGATTTGGATCGGATTGGTTGGTATTTTAGCATAGACAAAAAAAATAACTGAAAAATGCTTCACCAATGGGATTTGATACGATTAACTTAACGGTTAACTGTCCATTATGTTATCCTAATTCTGCCAAAGTGGCCTTTTTAGGCCCCCTAATGTATCTGCTTGTTCATAATATTTATTTTGTCGGTTCTAAGAAAATCAACATCATAAAGTTATAAAGTCTCATTGATATTATTGTCATTATTGTCACCCAGGCTGACAGTAGCATCATACATTTGCCCGGTCGCTCATAAAAAAACGACGTTTAGCTTTTATGGCAGATTTGCTGGAGAACACTAAATCTGGATATGCTCAAAAAATATTCATTAGATTAACCAAAATAGTGGTTACATCGCGTACAATAATTCAAAAATAAAGCGCAGCCAGTTATACAGGGTGTCCCAAAAGGTTACGTAGCTGGGAAGGGGTCACCAGAAAAAAAAACTCCCCTCTAGGTATTTAAAAAAAATAAAAGGCATTTTTTTAAAAACAAAAAAAAAATTTTTTTTTTTTGAGCTTTAACGCCATACGGCATTTCATACAAACTTTCAATCCCTTGTTTTTCGTAATGAATGAACCGATTTTAATGAAACTTCATACGCATTAGCAGGATACAAAGGTCTAAAAAGTTACCTTACCTCAAAGGTACCGACACATGAAAATAAATAGTTTTTTTTATTATGATTTCACAATAAAAGTTAAGTTGTCGTTAGAAATAGGGAAATTAAATGGTTTATCGTAATGGATCTAGTATGATTTTTACTCAGATTCAAACATGTGCTCATAAAATGGTCTTTGATGGACGGTTAATAGCTACTTTTCGTCTCAGATGAGTAATTATACAATGACCATACGCCATTATTTAAATTAAACTTCGTTTAATGTCGTTCCCAGTCTGCATACAAAAATTCAATCAAATATGTATAATATAATTATATTTTCAAAAATTTAGTTACTTTAATTAGTCGGCTGATCGGCAAAACACATAATCATAACCATATTTTATTTGTTTGATTTTTTTATTTCTCTTTTAGGATTTATTAAAAGAGAAATAAAAAAAACTCCACTCCACTAGCAAAAGTAGTGACTTTTGCTAGTGTTTTCATTGAATAATGAAAAAACTGGCTAAACGAAATGGATTTCATAGTAAAAAAAAAATGAATAGGCAATTTTGAAATTCAACATATCCGTGAAAAGAGAATTTAATTAAATGGGTGCGTCCCTTATCATATAAAGTTATTTGGTATATTTTCATTTCAATAACGTTCACAAGATATAATAAACGTGAGATATACCAACTGTTGATATAATTTCTTTACATAAAAGATGTATAGATATACTATAAAACTTATTTCGTATAACGTTATTGGATATAGCGTTTATTTAATCGAAAATCATTAGGTATATCGTTTAAAATATACAGGGTGATTGGAAGATGGGTGCAAAGCTTTAAGGCGAAGATAGTACAGGCAATTCAGAACCATTTAAGCCATGGTTGTCTTAGACGAAGTCTTACTACTTTTTTTTTACCAATTTCTTAAGAATTTTTTCGAAAATTCCCAAAGTTTTAACTAAACTACTTATTTATGGCCAAATTGAATGATAAACGAATTCATTTTTATTGTATTTAATTAAAGTAATGTGTAAGTAATCTAGCAAAACATGTTTTAGGCCTCTGTGTCGTTAGACATTTTTTTTACAGACATTTAAAGTTCATAAAACATTTTAAAATTCATAAATATGTTTTGTAAACCTTATTTTAAAAAAAACGGAGCGTGCTTTTTTTGTTCAAACCTTTTTGAAAACATGCTTGATAATCGCTTTTTCTATTGAGGTAACATTTACGCGGATATCTTACAAATTATTGAAATTAGGACCTAAAAACCAATTTGAGGGAGAAATTTTAAATTTTTGGCAGACTAAATAAAACAACATTTGAATATAATTTATTTATGTTTCATGTTCAAAATGTTGTCCGTGATTTCTAATACAAGCACGGCTCCGTTTTCTCACTTCTGTTGTTGTTATTTTCAACATCATCTTCAGCTTCATTGTTTCAAACTCTGAATTCATTCTCTCTATCAGTTCTTCTCTCGTGTTTATTTCCACATTTGTATACACTAGCTCCTTGGCCCGGCCCCACACGAAAAAGTCCAGCAGGGTCAGATCTGGTGAGCGAGCGGGCCAAGGGATGGGTCCATCTCTGCCAATCCAGCTGTCAGGAAAACAATTATTTAAGTGTTCCCTTACATTTAACATCCAATGCGTTGGACAGCCGTCTTGCTGAAAGATGACTGTACTGTCTCTTGCGAATATCGGGACACCGGTTTCCTCTATCAGCTCTGGTAAATCCACTTGTAGAAAGTGCAAATCATTTTCACCATTGAAAGTCTCCGGTAAGAAGTGGGGCCCAATCAACGTCCTGCAAATTACTCCAGCCCAAACATTGACAGAGAATTTCCTCTGAAACGACACCTGCTTCTTAAAATGTGGATTGTTGTCTTTGGCGGCCCATTCATGAAGGTTATGAAAGTTTGTAATGCCCTCCCTAGAAAATTTGAATTTGAAATCAATCTTGTGGACGGATGAAAGCAAATTTTCTAGGGAGGGCATTACAAACTTTCATAACCCACACAACACATGGGGAACACTTAAATAATTGCTTTCCTGACAGCTGGATTGGCAGAGATGGACCCATCCCTTGGCCCGCTCGCTCACCAGAGCTGACCCTGCTGGACTTTTTCGTGTGGGGCCGGGCCAAGGAGCTGGTGTATACGAATGTTGAAATAAACTGACAGAGAGAATGAATTCAGAGTTTGAAACAATGAAGCTGGAGATATTATGTTGAAAATAACAACAACAGAAGTGAGAAGACGGAGCCGTGCTTGTATTAGGAATCACGGACAACATTTTGACCATGAAACATAAATAAATTTAATTCAAATGTTGTTTTATTTAGACTGCCTAAAATTTAAAATTTCTCCCTTAAATTGGTTTTTAGGTTGTAATTTCAATAATTTGTAAGATATCTGCGTAAATGTTACCTCAAAAGAAAGAGCGATTATCAAGCATGTTTTCAAAAAGGTTTGAACAAAAAAAGCACGCTCCGTTATTTTTTAAATAAGGTTTACAAAAAGTATTTATGAATTTTAAAATTTGTTATGAACTTTAAATATCTGTAAAAAAAAATTCTAACGACACAGAGGCCTAAAACATGTTTTGCTAGATTGCTTACACATTACTTTAATTAAATACAATAAAAATGAATTCGTTTATCATTCAATTTGGCCATAAATAAATAGTTTAGTTAAAACTTTAGGAATTTTTGAAAAAAATCTTAATAAATTGGTAAAAAAAAAGTAGTAAGACTTCGTCTAAGACAACCATGGCTTAAATGGTTCTAAATTGTCTGTACTATCTTCGCCTTAAAGCTTTGCACCCATCTTCCAATCACCCTGTATAATTCCGACTCAGATAGGTTAGGTTACAAGGCCTTCGTGGCTTCGGCTTAGGTTTGGTTCGGTTACTTGAAACCCTTTCAACAGAAAAAGGAGCCCCGCGAAGCGGGGCTACGTCGACATAGGATGCAAGAACGAGTGAAGGGCACCCCGAGGTTGGGTTTGGCTAGGTTACTTTCCCACTGGCCACTCTCCCTATCCTCTGCGGCCGAAAATTGGCAGGCGGCGGGGCCAATGACCTGACCCGTCGCAGGGGGACCAAGGGTGGCAGAGACGGGGTCGTCTGGCGCCCATGTGCTGGTTTGGTCCCTGGGGTGGTCACGGCGTGCTATGTGTTCTGGTGCGCCGGTGATGGGGAGTACTCCCCGGAGGAGGGTCCGGTGACGGACAGCCGCGGCGGGTTCACGGATGAGTGCTAACGCGTGCCCGTGTTCCTGCCATAAGCGGCAGAGGAGGACACCGTGGAGTTTTAGTGGGTTAGAGTCCCACATAACTGCACTATCTCCCCGTGGTAGAGCAGAATGCATGAGCATTTCTCCACGTAAAAAAAAAAAAAAATGGTTAGGTTACTTTCCCCCCCGGTGGGTTCCCGCATTGTTGAGGCGGGGGGGCTCAGTAGCCGTGTCTTGGTCACCCACGGTGAAGCGAAGAGGAACCCGAGGAGGGGCCGCTCGTCAGGGCTTTTGCCGACAAGCCGACGACGTAGCGGCCAACATGTAGGTTGCGGTGCCGCTTGGGCGACATCGCAACTGAGGCGGGCCGCGATGTCGTATGGGAGACATCGCGGCTGAGGGTAGAAGGCCGCGGCGGGAGAGGAGTGCCGGTATCACGGTGCGCCGCTCTCCCTACCTTCCGCGGCCTTGACGGGGTCGCCACCGTCCGATGGCGGACGCGGTGGGGCCGCAGGGGAAGAGGAGTGTTGGTATGACGTTGGCCACTCTCCCTATCCTCTGCGGCCGAAAATTGGCAGCCGGCGGGGCCAATGACCTAACCCGTCGCAGGGGGACCAAGGGTGGCAGAGACGGGGTCGTCTGGCGCCCATGTGCTGGTTTGGTCCCTGGGGTGGTCACGGCGTGCTATGTGTTCTGGTGCGCCGGTGATGGGGAGTACTCCCCGGAGGAGGGTCCGGTGATGGACAGCCGCGGCGGGTTCACGGATGAGTGCTAACGCGTGCCCGTGTTCCCGCCATAAGCGGCAGAGGAGGACACCGTGGAGTTTTAGTGGGTTAGAGTTTCACATAACTGCACTATCTCCCCGTGGTAGTGCAGAATGCATGAGCATTTCACCACGTAAAAAAAAAAAAAAATGATTAGGTTACTTTTTGTTGAACTGTTTAAAACAGCAGAAGAGGTGTGTTCGCGAAGTCGGCGTGACCAATACACGCTTGTACTGGACGAGCTGCCTAGGTATGCTAAATATAATAAAAATTGTGTAGCTATGTGTGTACGTATATTTAATAATTTACCAAAGACATTAAAAGTATTGAATTGTAGACTATTTAAAATTAAATTGTATAACTGGTTGAATGAAAAGAATTTCTATAGTATTAAGGAGTTTTTAGAACACTAACGTTGACAGCACAATTTTGCATGCTTTAATTATAAGCAAAACATGTATGATCTCATTTTGTATTGTAACACCTTTTTATACCGTGTTTTAAGCAAATAAATATTATTATTATTATTATTTAAACCCTTTACACAGAAATAGGAGCCCTGCGAATGCAAGAGCGAGCGTATGAGAATACAAATACCTTTACCTAGGTATATATTAATTGATTAGAGACTCATAGTTTTCAGTACAACGTAATTTAAGCTGGTAGAAAAGTATCATAGCAATAAACAGTTATGTTTATTTTTTGAAGATTTCAGTATCTCATTCGGTTGTTTCTTCATTTTTATTCGGACAAAAGTAGTCGGAAAATTAGTATTTTAGGCAGTAGATTTAATATTTTAAGTAAGGACAAATCTTATTTTTTTGTCGGAGCTTTTAATACAACACTTAGATTATTTTAGGTTTTATGTCTTTTGAGTGGTAAGTATATCAAACGATTTTATATTAATCGTCTGTTATGCTTATAGAAATTAGTTACTTTAAAATTATATTAATCGTTCATTATATTAACTGATCATTATATCAAATAAAATTATAGGTTCAGTTGTTATATCTTGTAAATATTAGATGTTTTGTAATTATATCATATATTACTTACCCTAATTAAATTGCCCACTCTAAAATGTAGTTTCTTACGGAAAAGAATTGGCAGAAGAGGAGATTCATGGGTAGGTAGGGACACCCTAGTAAACATAGACGATTGAATACTAAAATTAGTTCAGATTGATTAATGAAAGACAAGGTATCAAGTAGGTACTTTAATCATTTAATACAGATACCTAGGTAACGTATATTATTCAAAAATCATAATTAAGAACATCATCATCCGTCATGAGTACGATAAGTGTTTCAAAATGGTTCGTCATTGACTAATAGAAGTTCACGTTTGTAAACTTCTAGACATATTATGATCTATAGGACCATTGTAGCAGTGTGTATCGTGCAGACACTAATTCAAAAATGAAAACAATAGTAGCCAAGAAACAGCCTGATATATAAATAAACCATGGCATTACGAATCTAGATTCAAATTCCTTTTGACGAAAATGACACTTAATCATCCTAGCATAGTAAAAATCTTTGAACTTCTTTTCAACCAAACCATTTTCTCTTAAGCGAAGCGCGTTTTGTCGCATTTTGTCAGAAAGTGGAAACCCTTTGTAGAAATATGTAGCATAAATAAACTTGACGTATGGTTTTTTAAAGTAATAGACAGTGGTTCGACCAAATTCATCGTAGTAGGTTTTTTTGTTGGATAAATACAATGATCTAGTATTAATCATAAATAAATCTTTTGATTGAGCAACTGTCGTCAGACTTTGCAACGGTTCTAGACAATCAGGATTTATTGCAGTAGATATATTCGTTTCAGATTGCATAAAATGTACCATTGCAGGAACAGTACAAGACTTGAGGTTGTACTCAACTATCTCTGCTTCATTAGAAACTTGGTGCTCTTTTATTGGTGTCCCTGTTAAACTAACTAAGCTCGACTGGTAATAACAGTTAATTAGAAACGCGAACCACACCCATGTTATAAAGATGCACCTTACATTACTAGTCATTTGATGGGGCATATTACAGCCCCTAGAAAGCAAATAATTCAACAATTTCAGCATTGTATTAGTTTTGTCTTCAGCACGGAGGAGTATATTCATTAATATTGAATACATCAAATAAACTAATAACAACAAGCACCACACTAGTGGAGAGAATTCCAAATAAGCGTTTTTCCACATAGCTACACATGATGCCTTCCTCACATAAAAATGTAACTCATCATAATAATCCAGGTACCCGTGCAAATATGTGAATGCATCTGCTCGGCTCGATACTAGCAAAGTTTGACCCAATATTGCATCAGATTCATTATTTTGCAATTTTGCCATAGGTCCCATAACTTTCATATTAGGGGATATTGTAGTATATATTTTATTATTAATATCGAAGCTAAAATTCACTTTAAAATGTTCAAGTTCTCCTAGCACTTTAAATATATATTGTTCAGCTCCTAATGTTATTCGGTGCTCTTCTGTAAGTTCAGGGTTTATAGAGTAAGGTGGTCTATGTGGAACGGCAGCAAGCAAAGTGCAGTTCCGTAGACCAGTCACGAATTTGTTTGGGAATAGATTATTTGTCGTATTCAAGCACGAGCCGTAACTTATGACGTTGTTGTAATATTTTCCACAGGCATAGTTGTCGAAGGGATTGTAGGTGTAGAGGTGAGCGTCATTAGTACCGTTTACCACCAGCACGTTGACCACATGTCGTTGCAATAGCTCGTCAAAAATCTTCTTCAGTTCGTTGTCGTCCAGTAATCTAATCACGATTATGAACCGTGAGGACGGGTTCCATGTTGGATCTTCGAGAAGATATTTAAAACATTTCGTGAATGTGGTTGCATTATTTGCGTTTATGAGATATCCTTGGTGTCTAAAATATGACTGTGTAGTCGTCTGTCTGTATACCATCGTTGTGACGGTTGATAAGTGAATTGCTTTCAGGATCTCGTAATCGTCACAGTTCATATCAACGTATGTTAGCGTCTTTTCGTTAGAAAAGTTTGTTCCCAATATATCGGATATACACATCACCAGATTTTGATTTTGCTGTTCTTCAAACTTTAAGTCATTTTCACTTTTACAACTCAAATATATCAGAGAGAACAAAAAGTAAACAACCAACATTTTTGGACTCATTTTGACTTATGTTTTTGGAGAACGTTGGGTACCTAGCTTGTTTATGAAGACTAATATTATGTTTTTTGATTAATATGTTATTTTAAAAAGTGAAATGCCATTAGAAATTAAGCTTTTATATAGTTTATCGCAATGGATCTCGTTTTTTCCATCATTACTCAGATTCTAATCTCTGTTCATGAAATGGTCTTTGATGTTTTAATAGGTACGGTATGTCTGGGACAATTATTTGTATTATTAACATTAACTTGCTTACCATTGGACATTGATTTATTTACATTATATACCTACTAAATTAAAAGACTAACATGTACATTTATATGAAAAAAGATAAGCAAAGACTAACTAACTTACTATACAAATAAATACAAAAACAAAGATCACTTAGGCGTCGAAGTATTCGTCCGCTTCGCTGTCATCTGGAAACGTGCCCAGAAGACTGGCAGCATTGCCACGTTGAATGGCAATGCTAATTCTTTGGCCAAAGAACGACCCAGCCCTCTGGTCACGTGAAAAGTCGACCAGCCGGCGAGAAATTTTCTTAAAAAGGAGACGCGCACTCGGGCCCCATGATCCGAGCGTTTCGACCCCAAACAGCTCAAAGCTGTAGTTGCCCATAAGGTTACAGTATATGCGCCGCTTGAGGGTCTCAGCAGACGCAGCAGCGGCGCCAACACAGCCCGCCGTGCTAGGAACATGAGATGGCGCAAGGGTTGCACACACGTTGCGTCCCACACCAGAGGCCTACCCACCTTCCAAGGTAACAACGTCATCCCGTCTGGCCTCTTCCCTTCAATTCAATTTTTTTTATTCAGTAACAATTCACATTGCGTTCGAACATAATCCAGCATGAAACATTAAAATAAACAACATTATAAGATATAGGTAGGTACAAATATATAAGAAGACATGCAATTCAATTTAAATTATAAAATATGATTATGAATAATACCATGAAAACAAAAATTAAAAACCATACGTCAATAAATTAGTAGCAATTTAAACGAAAACAATAATCAACACTAAAAACAATAAAAGTCATAAATGAAAACCGAACACAATCTAACACCATACAAATAATTACATGTCAGTTTTACGAGCAACAAGTCCATTTACAGTTCATCTAATGAGTATGAGACATCTTTCCAACAGGAATGCTTTGAGTCTTGCTTTAAATGAGCCTGTGTACAGTATGCTTTTCAATTCAAGCGGTAACTTATTAAATATCTTAACTGCCTGATACTGTGGACTATGTTTTACTATACCAAAACGCGGTAAGATTTTTTTTCCAAGGTCTTTCCTACGCGTTTTTTCCCTTAACAGCCTGTCCTCGTCTGTTTCGTAGTCATACACATATTTTTTTAAGGTGTTTAAGAGTACTACTACGTAAAGGCTAGGTACTGTAAGAATACCAAGTTCTTTAAAATATGGTTTACAGGTGTCTCGTTGAGAAATGCGGACAATGGTTCGTATCGCTCTTTTTTGGAGAACGAATGCCCTGTGCCAGTTATAATGGTAGCTGTTTCCCCAAAACTGTATGCTATACCTCAATTTAGACTCTATCAGAGCATAGTATACCATTTTAAAATGTGTTATGCTCACTTCATCCCTCAGACTTCTTAAGGCATAACAAGCAGATGACATAGACGAATCCAATGCTGCTAATTCTTTCTTCCAATTTAACAATTCATCAATATAAATGCATAAAAACTTGACTTCCCTGACAAGCTCAATTTTAACTTTGTTAAGTTCAATGTCCATATTGTCCTTGTTACGCGCAGTAGTTTTAAATAACATAATATTGGTTTTAGTTATATTTATTATAAGCTTATTAGCATTAAACCAAGAATGAAAGGCCTCTAGAGCTGCATTCACCTTAATAGTAAGGTCTTTAATATCGTTAGCTTCGTCACGTACCAAGCCGTTTGTTTTTAATACCGCTGGTATGCTGGCGGTGACAAGAGTGACACCGATGTAGGGCAATACAAGGTGCGCCCAAGCTAAGATACGTAGCGAGCCAAAGCGAGTATATTTTTTGTAAAAGTTGTAGGTGTATGTGTATTCCACAGATGGGAGGAGCGCAGCCCATGTGTATGTAAATTTTGGTCCAAAGTAACAGTATCGAATGACTGTCAAGGCCGAATAAATGTTCATTTTGAAAAGTCTGCCGAGACATCAGAATGTATTTTCTCCCCAATGAACGTTGGAAAGGATTCGTCAAAATTTGGGGACCCCAGGAGGTGATGAGAAATTCTTTCCGTAAGTTACTATATTTGGTGCTATTGTAATAAATGTTGCTATGGTAGTGTTTCTGTCAGTGGTTTGGGGAAGATACATTTTACATCTTGACAGGTTAAGGTCTGGGCCAATAGAATTGTTTTTGTTTTATTAATGGATAATCCATTTTGTTTGCATGGAAGTCGTTGAAGACACCAGAGGAGGAGGACGAGGGAGGGGTTGAGTTAGGAGTTCTGGTCCCAGCAACCAAAATGTACAGAGAGTTAGGACTGGTAACGCGGGGCAAACGACGTACAGTCTGTTGTCCGCATGAGAAGCAGCTCAACCTAACCATATATTTTTATTATAACCATTGATGACAGAAGAGTCATAAACTTAATGTTTTTCGGTGTTCATTTTATTAACTATAATAATAATTATTAATATAGTAAATATAATAAAATATAAAAAAAATATAATCACAAAAATATCAATAGTTGAAAATCGAATTTATCTTACAATCACAGGTTTGCAAATCAGTCGTGCAAGGCTTGTTTTGTAGGAAATTGACTAAAATTAGCGCTCTTTTATTATTTGTCATTATTGAATGCTTAGCTCCATAAAGTTATAGCGTGATGATAATCATTTAAAAGGTTCAATCTGTAACTATGTATTTGCAATATTCTAACCTTTCGGCGCGTCTTTTTACAATTTGTGGAAAACAATAGAAAAGTCAAAGTCAAAGCATTTATTTCAAATAGGCACATAAAAGGCATTTTTGAACGTCAAAAATTACGATAAAATAGAATAATAATATGCGAAGACGATGCACCTAAAATAAAATTACTATACCACAATAGGTAAAAGAATTAAAAATGAAACCATGACTTATAAATTAATTAATTATTATCTGATAGATACATAACCATAACCATAACCATAATCAGTCTATAATGTTCCCACTGCTGGGACACAGGCTTCCTCTCGGCTTCGGATAGATACATGGTGCTCACATATTTACAAACATGGTAAAAGTAAACGTCTTTCATTTAAAAAAATAATAAAAAAAAAATCAAGTTGTCAGGGTGTGAGTAAAAGTAAAATAATTACAGAATGTAGTCAATGTCAAAAAAAAAAAGAATAAAGAATAAATTTTACAATTCCCCCAGACCTCGAAGCAATTACTTAAAAATATATATTCAATGTACAATTGTACAGTTTTGAATTCAATACGATTTTATTGTATGTATAGGTACATATACCTTTGTAAATATAATTTCTAAGACTTTATGTAATAATTTTACCAATTTTAATACTGAATAAACAATTATTATTATTATTATTATATATGTACCCGCAGCTTCGCTCACATAACTGTTATTCTTTTGGCAAAAAGTCATATCCTCTACAACATCTTGATAATTTAAACTAAAACTTGCAGGAATGCAAGGAATTTGCAGACAAATCCTTGATTCAATACCAATGGTGACAACGGCCATTGCGGCAGTGCAACGGCCATTGCGGCAGTGCAATGACCGTCTTATTACTTTCTGGAGAAATATATGGATAATTATAGAAAATAGAAAAACAAACGTTGCTAAATTATAATTTAGCAAGTGCTAAAATGTTGTTTTTTTCAACAAACCATTCAAGACGTTTAGTGATCATTTAATTGAAAACCTCACAGAGGCATGATATTGACGATATTGGTGTTAATTTTTGTGTTAAATTACGGCCACCAGCTGTAGGTTTAGGAATAGGGATAATTAAACTCTCTAAAAAGGTTACAAGACATTGTAACAAAATAACATCGGTAGGTATTCGTAAAACCGGAGTCACACGTATTACTTACATAATATGTACGATTTATGCCTTAAACAGTGTGATGGCATTGACTTCATATTATTATAAACCTCTTTTTAGGGTTCCGTAGTTCCTACAAGGAACCCTTATAGTTTCGTCATGTCCGTCCGTCTGTCTGTCTGTCTGTCCGTCTGAGGGTTTGCTAAGAGACCGTTAGTACTAGAAAGCTGTAATTTTGTAGGAGTGTGTATCAGTGGCGTGCCTAGGGGTCAAAATTAGGGCAAGCCCACAGATTTTCAAGGTATAAAAAAAACGCCCAACTGAGGGATTGGCTGATTTTCTTGTTGTTAATGGTTGTTAGTAGTACTAACATCATTATTATAATTTTGGTAAGAAAAACTTATTTCAAGCATCAGTACGTAATTGTCATAAGCGCCATCTATACTAATGAATGCGTAAAATAAATGAACCACAACGCTTAGCCGGACCTTTTTTCATTTTGCTTGTCACTTGCAAAATTTGTTCAATCAAAATGCACTAGATGGCCTCCAAATATTATCGATTTATTGTTATTTTCTCGTACGCATTATTTTATGAATTAGGTACTTACATTTTTAAAGTCAATTGATAATTTTAACATGAACCACTACATAGGTTTGTCATATCATATTCATACCTAATAAACGATCGAATGAGTAGGTACCTATTTTATTTATTCTGTCTTCTTGACTGACAAAAATACTTGTTTTTATTTCCGAGAAGTACCGACAGTCCGACAGTAATTTAAGATTGGCTACGGTGAAGTAAAGAGTTATTTATTGGCAGAAAATTGCAGAAAACTCAATGTATTTACGTACCTTTTCGATGACAGATTCCGAACACATAATGATAAAAGAACACTATATTCATTAACCATTTACAAAATCATAGGGAATGACATCACCAATCACCACAATCAATATTTTTTTCAAATAATAAAACTAATTCTCAAAGTAAGTATTCAAAACTTCAAAACAATAACAATTTGTTTGAGTCGCGTCGTGTCATCGACTCATCGCGCCCGCCAGTCCCGCCACACGTGCTTTCGCAACTAACTTTACGCGGGTCAACGCAACGCGCGGATAGTGCATTTGCGCGAACTTCATGCCTCTCAAAAGCCTGGCTTTTCATTTCATAGAACTCTGTGTATAAGTACTTACCAATATATCAACAAATGTAAACGTTTCTATAGCAATTTGTATGCGAAAACTGCGAGACAGAGAAAGGAAAGGCAAGCCAGGTAAAAAGCCAGACTAGTGTGAGCGAGATGGCGCATTTGAACGCATTGTATAGCGTTTAGAGCCGAATTCCGAATTTGGCGCGAACCTATCCCAAAGTTAGCGCTAGTTCGGATTTCGAAATTGTATTATATGTCATGAATGTTTGAGTTCGAGTTAATTGACTGGAATTTTTTGAATATATTTTTTATTGATTTTGTTGTTGTGAATTATGATTTTATTAGGGCAAGCCGGGCTTTTCTGCTTCTATGAAGGTACCGCCACTGGTGTGTATATCAATTACGCCGACAAAGTGGTAAAATAAAATTTTGGAAAATATTTTTTTGTAGGGTAGCTCCCCTACATGTGAAGTGGGGGTGAATATTTTTTTCGTCGCCTATCCCATCCCTCGCCGCCTATCCCATACGAAATATGAAACTTTAGAGTGCTAATTTTTAATCCAGTAAGGCGTCCCCTCCCTCTAAAAGCTAAACTGGGGGTTGAAAAATCTGCAAAAATTCACGATGATAGTGCATTTCATGAACTTTAAAGGAAAATTATAACGGTTAAGATAACTTTATTAATTTAGCAGTAATAGTCGTTGAACTTGCGTGTTGGATAATTTTGTACCAAATACAAAATCCTTAGCATTAATCCTTTATAGTGACTTAGTAGTTGCTTGTTTATAACGGGTAAAGAAAGACTTGCATTGAAAAACAAAATATAATATAACAAACAAAATATAATAATGTTATATAAGTTATATAATATTATTGTAAATTCTGTAAACTTTAACACGTTACACTTGGGTACATATAATTTACTTGTATAATTATCTGTGGAAACTGTTTCTGGATTGTGTTGAACTATAAGTATACATATGTTTATTATTGCATCTGTTTGTTTCCCAAATAAAATAACGGGCTACTACGGAACCCTATACTGTGCGTGGCCCGACACGCACTTGGCCGGTTTTTTTAATACAGTAATGTTTACCACCAGCGCCCTGGCAACGAGATTCGTGCCCCAAGTGATCCATACAGCATTGTATAATATCGTGTAGGCACCAATTCAAAAATAAAAACAATAATAGCCAAAAAGCAGCCTGCTACATAAATAAACCATGGAATTACCAACCTAGATTCGAACTCCTTTTGACGAAAGTGAAAGTTAATCTTCCTAGCATAGTAATAATCGTTGAACTTCTTTTCAACCAAACCATTTTCTCTTAAATGAAGCGCGTTTTGTCGCATTTTGTCTGAAAGTGGAAACCCTTTGTAGAAAAATATACCGAAAATAAACTTGGCGTATGGTTTATTGAAGTAATAGACAGAGGGTCCACCAAATTCATCCTCGTAGATTTTTTTGTTGGATAAATAATTTGATCGAGCCATAACCGTAAATAAATCTTTTGATTGGGCAACTTTCTTCAGACTTTGCAATGGTTTTAGACATTCAGGATTTATTGCAGTAGATATATTTGTTTCAGATTGCATAAATTGTAGCATTGAAGGAATTGTACAAGACTTGAGGTTGTGCTCAACTATCTCTGCTTCATTAGAAATTTGGGGCTCTTTTATTGGTGTCCTAGTGAAACTAACTAAGCTCGACTGGTAATGACAGTTCATTAGAGACGCGAACCACACCCATATTATTAAGATGCACCTCACATTACTAGTCATTTGATGGGGCATATTACAGCCACTGGATAACAAATATTGTAACAATTTCAACATTGTTTTAGTTTTGTCTTCAGCACGGAGGAGTATGTTCATTAATATTGAGTATATCAGATAAACTAACAACAAAAGGCACCACACTAGTGGATAGAATTCCAAATAAGCGTTTTTCCAGTTAGCTACAGATGACGCGCTCTTCACAAAAAAACGTAAGTCATCATAATAATCCAGGTACCCGTGCAAATATGTGAATGCATCTGCTCGGCTCGATACTAGCAAAGTATCACCCAATATTGCATCAGATTCATTATTTTGTAATTTTGCCATAGGTCCCATAACTTTCATATTAGGGGATATTGTAGAATATCCTGCAGGATAAAAATTAAAGCTAAAATTCACTTTGAAATGTTCAAGTTCTCCTAGCACTTTAAATATATATTGTTCAACTCCTGATGTCATTCGGTCGTCTTTCATACGTTCAGGGTGTACAGAGAAAGGTGGTCGGTGCGGGACAGTAGCAAGAAAGGTGCAGTTCCGCAGACCAGTCACGAATTTGTTTGGGAATAGATTATTTGTCGTATTCAAGCAGGAGCCGTAACTTATGACGTTGTTGTAATATTTTCCACATGCATAGTTGTCGAAGGGATTGTAGGTGTAGAGGTGAGCGTCATTAGTACCGTTTACCACCAGCACGTTGACCACATGTCGTTGCAATAGCTCGTCAAAAATCTTCTTCAGTTCGTTGTCGTCCAGTGATCTGATCACGATTATGAACCGTGAGGACGGGTTCCATGTTGGATCTTCGAGAAGATATTTAAAACATTTCGTGAATGTGGTTGCATTATTTGCGTTTATGAGATATCCTTGGTGTCTAAAATATGACTGTGTAGTCGTCTGTCTGTATACCATCGTTGTGACGGTTGATAAGTGAATTGCTTTCAGGATCTCGTAATCGTCAGAGTTCATATCAACATATGTTAGCGTCTTTTCGTTAGAAAAGTTTGTTCCCAATATATTGGATATACACATCACCAGATTTTGATTTTGCTGTTCTTCAAACTTAAAGTCATTTTCACTTTTACAACTCAAATATATCAGAGAGAACAAAAAGTAAACAACCAACATTTTTGGACTCATTTTGACTTATGTTTTTGGAGAACGTTGGGTACCTAGCTTGTTTATGAAGACTAATATTATGTTTTTTGATTAATATGTTATTTTAAAAAGTGAAATGCCATTAGAAATTAAGCTTTTATATAGTTTATCGCAATGGATCTCGTTTTTTCCATCATTACTCAGATTCTAATCTCTGTTCATGACATGGTCTTTGATGTTTTAATAGGTATGTTTCGTCTGGGACAATTATTTGTATTATTAACATTAACTTGCTTACCATTGGACATTGATTTATTTACACTAGATACTAAATTAAAAGACTAACTAACTTACTATACAAATAAATATGAAAACAAAGAATACTTAGGCGTCGAAGTACTCGTCCGTATCGTTGTCATCCGGAAACGTGCCCAGAAGACTGGCAGCATTGCCACGTCGAATGGCAATGCTAATTCTTTGGCCAAAGACCGACCCAGCCCTCTGGTCACGTGAAGTGTCGACCAGCCGTCGAGAAATTTCCTTAAAAAGGAGACACGCACTCAGGCGCTTCGACCCCAAACGGCTCAAAGCTGTACACATATGTACAGTATTTGCGCCGCTTGAGGGTCTCAGCAGCCGCAGCAGCGGGGCGCCAGCGGGGCGCCAGCACAGCCTGCCGTGCTAGGAACATGAGATGGCGCAAGGGTTGCACACACGTTGCGTCCCACACCAGAAGTCTACTCACCTACCAAGGCAACAACATCATGCCGTCTGGTCTCTTCCCATCGTCACGTTTGCTGGCGTGCTGGCGTGCCGTGATATGCAACCTGCGCTCCTGCAGTAGGACAGGCCATGGTGTCTGAGACTATTGACAGCTTCACCGCAGTGACATCGATGCGGAGCAACACATGGTGCGCCCAAGCGGATACACGTAGCGAGCCGAAACGATGAGTCATCCATCACTGTGCCTATGGTGAATGACGGGAGCGCCTGAAGCCACAAGCCTGACTCCTATTCTCCCACAGTCAGCAGACGGGCATGCTCAACAGTAGTATTACGTGACGTGTTTACAAGGGTATTCCGTATGAGCGGTACGTCCCGCCGTTTCTGGGAAGACGGGTTATCGGGTAAAACCGTATTGGGATAAGCCGTTTTCCAAGTGTTCAACGCATCGGTAAAATACGGTACTTCAAAATCGACCGGAAATAAAATGTTCCTTGTTAATTTATTGGTACTGTGGACCGAGGAGAGGAAGGCCGGTAAACTTATATACTTGAAATTTTGCGGACGCCGAGACCGTCCAAGCGAATTGGTAGTGTGGCTTGCTGCCACGAACCGTCATACACGGCCACATTTCTAATAATTTGGTCTACTTTTTTTTAAAGTTGTGGATGCTTCCATAGATGAGAGGAGCGAAGGCTATAAGTAAAGGTTCAAAACAACAGTACAGAATGAGTGTGAAGGCCGAATGAATATTAATTTTGAAAAGTCTTTCCGAGATATCATTAAAATTTTGTATCTTCTCCTCAACTTGCTACAATTATTCCACACCGGTAGGTACACCGGAAACGTGTCACGTTGACTGGCAATGCTAATTCTTTGGCCAGAGAACGAGCCAGGCCTAAGGTGTCCTGAAGTGTCGACCAGTCGGCTTGAAATTTTCTTAAAAAAGAGATGCCCTATGACCCGAGTCCAAGTATCACTGGTCAGTTTCACGCTCCGGAAAAGTGAAAATGTAAGTTAATCAGCGATAAACATCATTCCCAGCGCACCTAACACTGCCCCCTTAAGAGTGGGGGTAGAAACATGTAGGAGACACCGTGGTACCAATAGAAACAGAAGATTCACCAGCACCGGAGTCCTAACTGAAAACGATATTTTGCCGCTGTACCAAGGATTGTGGTAATGGCAAATGTGGATGCCGGAAAAAATGCTGTACTGTTCTGCGGCGTGCCTCCTCTTTTAAGGGAAATCTGAATCTAAATATATTAACTGGAATCTGAAAAAAAAAAAAAAAATAGAGCCAATTAAAATTTAAATGAATTCGATTGAATAATTTAAAAATATTTCTTTTAATCTCGGATTTCAAAACTGACCACTCAGTGAAACTGACTAATCTACGAAACTGATGAATTATATAAACTGACGACTGAGGGATACTGACCAGTGATACGCGGATTTCTTGACCCGAGTGTGGTTACAGTATTGTGAAGATCCAGACGGGACCTCCACAGTTTATATAAAAAGACGTTGGACTTTGAACCAATATATTATTTAAAGCAACATTACAGCTTCGCGGTGAATATCAAACTTATTCTATCTTACGAAAAATCCATGTTTCATTTATGAGTGCCAATGTGAACCTGCGATATGGCCTGATATTTTGGGGCAATGCTGCTAAAGGTGAGCAAGTACTTATAGCACAGAAAAAATGCATTCGAGCTATATGCAAAATAAAACGGACTGATTCATGCAAGCCACATTTCTAGAACATGAAAATACTGACGGTACCATCTCTCTACATCTATGAAGCCTGTATTTTTGTAATAAATAATATGCATATGTCTTTATAGACATGTCGAAAGTCAGCGACGCTCAAATAAGTTGCAGTTGCTATTCACAAAAACCAAATTTCTCCATAAAAGCATATATATGCAATGGCTCCCAAACTATACAATAAATTACCAAATCAAATTATATCAGCTACCAACGTAAATAGTTTTAAACGTCAGCTTTTTGAATTATTGAAAGACAAGGCGTACTACTCTGTCGATGAATACCTGAATGACAAATTTTGATTTTGTACAATTTTAATTCATTTAATTTTGTTATTTGTAATATTGCTTACATTTTATTTTATTTCTGTTCCGTGCGATTTTTGTACTATTTCATTTCAATTATGGCAAATTTCGTTTGCTTACATCCCAAGCAGCACACATAGCTGTATAGTCACTGGACAACAGAATTTTTGAAAACTCAAGGCTGTTTTGCTTGCTGTACAAGGGCTGCATATCCTGCTACACAGCTCTTATAATTCTAAATTTGGCCCCAAATTAACCAGCCCTGAGAATTATAGTAGCTTGTTAACAGCTATCCACGAGCATTGTAAGAGCTGTACATGGGCTGGACAATGGCTTAGACAGCTGTCAATAGGCCACTATCCAGCTCCTTTAATTCTCTTAGACAGCCAAAATCTGGTTTATGGCTTAATAATGGCTAGTGCTAAATCTACAAAGAAATATGGCAACAAAAAACTTTAATTTTTGTGCAGTGCAAGTGTTATACGTCAACGCTGTCAAATTCTTTCTGTGGACAAATAATAAATGATAAATGATAAATGATTTTATTTCTGTAAGTAGGTTTGTACAAACACTTTTACACGTCAATCATATTTTTTTTAAACTAGATGAGGTCGGCGTTTCCTAACTGACTATTCTGAGAAGAAAGGCCGAAACAAACTCAGAAGTCACAGTCTCTTTTAAAGTCCAGACAAAATCTTGGTCAGATCGTGTGAAGACCATGTAGATTGGTGTCTGAAATGGTCTTTTGAGGAAAGAACCACACAGATTGAGCGGACCTGTCCAATCAGTGCACGCATTTGTCAAAAATCGTGCAGCTCAACTCAGAACTTGAGGAGCTCAACGATTCGACGAACAATACCAAAGACAGGACATTTGGGTAGGCCGCATAAACTACTCAAACTGCCAGATCATGATTAAAACTAAGAAGGAAAAAAGAAATGACCCACATAGTCCTCACATTCACAATAATTAATTAAAAAAAAATAATAAAAATTACTTACAAAGTAAATATTCATGTCATTGTCTAAATAAAATTCATCAATGTCAATGTGTATATAAAAAATCCGGACATAATCTTTGAGGACCATGTAGATTAGTGTCTGAAATGGTCTTTTGAGGAAAGAACCACACAGATTGAGCGGACCTGTCCAGTCAGTGCACGCATTTGTCAGTAACCGTGCAGCTCAACTCAGAACTTAAGGAGCTCAACGATTCGACGAACAATACCAAAGACAGGACATTTGGGT
Source organism: Oligia latruncula (assembly GCA_948474745.1). NCBI lineage: Eukaryota > Metazoa > Arthropoda > Insecta > Lepidoptera > Noctuidae > Oligia > Oligia latruncula. The sequence goes on along the minus strand of OX419691.1, from coordinate 4,278,888 downwards.
AGGCCGCATAAACTACTCAAACTGCCAGATCATGATTAAAACGAAGAGAGAAAAAACAAAAAAATTACCCACATAGTCCTCACATTCACAATAATTAAAATCATATAATACTTTATACAGTAAATGTACATGTCATTATTTAAGTAAAGAGATACTTAAAAAAAAAAGAAAATTATTAAAGTGTAAAATAGCAAAAATAAAAACAACAATCTAAACCTATTGGAGCAGCTCAATCCCAAGCCTTTTTGTCCTCAATATAGTCTTTTACAGTATAATAGGCTTTCTGACATAGTTTTCGCTTTATAAAAGATTTGAATTTATTAAGGCTTAGTTCTTGAATGTGGCTAGGAAGTTTATTATAAAAACGTATACATTGGCATCTAAACGAGCCACCTATTTTTTTGAGCCTTGTTGTAGGAACAACAAATTTGTGTTTGTTCCTAGTATTTATGTTATGGATATCACTGTATTTTTTAAACAGATTAATATTTTTATGTGCATACAAAAGATTATCATAAATGTACTGAGAAGGCACAGTCATTATATTAATCTCTTTAAATTTGTCTCTGAGGGAGTGTCTGGGACTTAATTTATAAATGGAACGAATTGCCCTTTTTTGTAAAATAAAAATTGTCTGAATATCGGCGGCATTTCCCCACAACAGAATACCGTACGACATCACACTATGAAAATAACTAAAGTATACTAAACGGGCTGTCTCTAAATCAGTTAAATCACGAATTTTCCTAACGGCGTATGCTGCAGAGCTAAGCTTTTTTGACAATTTATCTATATGGGGGCCCCATTGAAGCTTGGCATCCAACGTTATGCCTAGGAATACTGTGGTATCTTCAGGTTTCAACTCTTCATCCTTAATGAGAACACTAGTTTCTACTTGTCTAACGTGGGGTATGGTAAACTTAATACATTTAGTTTTTTTTCCGTTAAGAAGTAGGTTATTGACATTAAACCAGTTAACTACTTTTGCAAGGGCGTTATTTACATTGTCAGTAACCAGCTGCTGACGTTTGAGTTTAAATAAAAGTGAAGTGTCATCTGCAAACAACACTATATCATGTTCATCCCTTATGAGGTAAGGCAAGTCATTTATATAAATAATAAATAAAAATGGGCCGAGAATTGAGCCCTGGGGGACCCCCATTCTTACTACAGATCCGGGTGACCTTTTTCCGTTAACATCAACTCTCTGAATCCTATCACTCAAGTAAGAAGTAAGAAGATCCAGAGAGGCGTTCCGGATTCCGTAGTGGTGCAGTTTCCTGATTAATGTTTCATGAAGAACACAATCGAATGCCTTGGACAAATCGCAAAAGATGCCCAAAGCATCGCATTTGTCCTCCCATGCATTATAAATATGTCCTAAAAGTTCAACTCCTGCATCGGTAGTCGAACGACCCCTTGTAAATCCGAACTGTTTGTTATGTAGTAATTTATTATTATTAAAAAATCTTTGCAATTGATTTAAAATAAGTTTTTCAAAAATTTTACTAAAGGTAGGTAGTACTGAAATAGGTCTATAATTAGTAGGGTCTGATGTACTACCCGATTTAAACAACGGTATTATTTTACTGTTTTTCATAAGATCAGGAAACTCACCACGGTCAATACAATTATTAAATATAACAGCTAAAGTAGGTGCTACAATGTCTATAATCGACTTAGCAACATCCACAGAATTACCCCATAGATCTGCGGTCTTTTTAACATTTAACGTGTGAAAAGTTTTAATTATATCTTTACAGGTTACATATTGGAAGTGAAATTCAGAATCGCAAACTGGAACGTTTTCTTTAAGTAAAGACTCTGCAGCAATGGGTAATGAGTTAAGAGATTTAGTAGTTGATACGGGAATCTCTGCAAAGAAATTTTCAAAGGCCGCGGCGACTTGACAATCTGATTTAATTATATTGTCATCAATAACAAGGCTGTAGTCACTACTTCGGGTGCATGACCTTCCCGTTTCGCTATTAATGACATTCCAAGTCGTTTTAATAATGTTACTACTATTTTTGAACTCAAATAACGTGACTTGGCAATGCTACAAACTTTTTTAAATATTTTAGAATAATTCTTAACATATAAATTAAATTCAGCAGTGTTTATACAAATCCGTTCTTCATATAATTCATAAAGTCGTTTTCTACTTTTATGTATACCAATGGTGGCCCAGTCACTGAAGGAAGCAATACTATTAACCGATAATGTTTTTGGAATAAATGTGTTATCAAATTGTGTGCAATACATATTAAAAAAATCATTATATTGTTGATTAGGGTCATCATTAGTGAACAAAAGTGGTAATTTACCCATGAGTTTAGTTTTAAATGTTTCCAAGCGATTAGTTGTTTTTGGATTAACAGTGATATCTTTTTTAGTAACTTTTTTGTTTTTATTTGGAATAGTGATTAATTGTCCACAATGATCTGAGTCTATTAGGTTAATAATGTCTTTGTGGGTTGGTATAACATCTGTATAAATGTTATCTAGGCATGTGGCACTAGTAGGAGTTATTCTAGTGGGCTCCAAAAATTGGTTTGCAAGATTGTATGACTGAAACAAACTTATAATTTTAGTACTTAACCCAGAATTTTCTAACAAATTAACATTAAAATCACCACAAATGATGATGGACTTGTTTGTATTACAGATTTTGTGCAACACTTCATCCATAACTTTTTCAAAACAATCATACAATCCTGAAGGAGGTCTGTACACACTTAATATAATGAACTGCTCCAATTCTATACAGGCTATTTCAATTGTCCGTTCAACAGAGAGGCTCACAATATCCTTTCGGTCTTTAAACTTAAGCTGGTTATTTATTAAAATTAATGAGCCACCATGTATAGCATTTACTCTGCTGAATGAACTACCAACCTGGTGATTACTAAAATTGAACATGAACTGGTGACTTTTAAGCCAATGTTCTGTCATACAAAGAATATCTATATTGTAACAATTCAGGAATAATTCTACTTCTAAGTCTTTGTTTGAAAAACCTTGAATATTTTGATGCACCAGATTGATACTATTTAATTTTTTTACACTTTCATTTGACTTATTTACATTTTTGCAAGAGGTTGCCTCTATTGTCTTAAATTCTAATTTAAATGATTAATGTCAATAATTTCAACCAAATTATTACCAGAGTAATTTAAAAAGTCATTGCATTGCTCAATAGGAGCAATTTGTTTAGCCAAATGTTTGGCTGAAATAGAAAAAAAATATGATAGCGACACAGCTATCTGTCTTTTTTGATAGTTAGAAAGATAGTACATAACAATATTATATCTATCTTTTGTCAAATATAAATTATTACCAACATAATAGTTAGTATCAATTAACTGGAATAAGTTATCATTATATGTCAAATTGTGCAATGTCATGTTTATATCTATATATAATAAATTCTAATTTAAGGTACTTAAGTGTTTTTCACGTTTGTTTTGTATCTGTATTGGTAAATTGTACTGCGGGTGCCACTTTACTGTTAATATTATAGGTAATATTATCAAATATTACACGCGCCATCAAAATAATGTAGTTTTACTAAAAATATTATACAAAATAAATACGGTTTACGAATAATTTATGGATTTTTGACGTGACAACGTCTTAAATTAGGTTGCGGCTGGGAGTCACTTATGAAAAAGTGTAACGCTCGGTAACGTTACGATGAGTCACCGAACGAGAGAGAGGCCCGCCGAATGCCTTGCGTCTCTCTCCCACTCAACTATTCTACCGAGAAAAAGACGTTGTCACGTAAAATCTTCGCCCGTAAAACCGACTTTACAGGCAACCATTTTTTTGTATTTTTTTTCCATTTAATGAGCATTCATATCTATTTGTAACAATAAAATAATGTGTTTTTACTTTAATAGCTCTCAAATATCATGAACATTTAACAGATATCAGTGTTTTTTTCATATGTAATCAGCTTGTTTACATTAAAATGGCGTTAATTCGTTATCCAGCAATAATTCTAACTAAATTCCCTTGAACCTCTCTTTTCTGTTTAGTGGCCATAACTAAGTCTATTTATCAGCTGAAAACTGTACGCTAGCTGTACAATGGTTTTCAGTTATTCTAACGACTGGTTGAAGGAGTAAAGTGAGAATATACAACAGCGTCTCAGGGATCTCTAATCTTGATAGAAAACCATTTCGGGCATTTCGTACTTAAGTAGCTTAGGTAATTCACTTGATTGTGTGATCCTATTTATTCTCGTCTGTTATGCCAAACTAGTGAGCCAATAAATTGTCATGTAGCTTAGAAATGCAGAATATAAAGTAAAAAGGTATTCCGACATTGAAAAACTAAAACATCAGCAAACTTAGCTAAATATTCTCCTCCACTTCTTTTTCTCATCAATTTACATCACTTTACTTAATTTAATGCTTTTAATTTTAGACACTCCAAGAGCAGCAAAACGTGTGGAAGAAGACGTCTTAACAGAGAATCCTGTTGTTGAAAATAATGTATGTAAATAAATTGACACATACTTGAGTTTTTTGTCCGTATACGACTAACAATCGCAACGGCAATAATAACCGAAAAGGGGGAAACACCAGTAACGTAACGTAAAAGTAACGGAAACTGAAAAATAAATGGATGGAATTGAAAAATAAATTGGTGAAGAATTTACCTAGTGCTAAATGTAATGTACAGATTTTGAAAAAGACAAAAAAAATCAATCAAGAAGTAGAACATTTTGACGAAGAAGAAATATGTAGGTACTGTTTAAATAACAAACTAATGGTTTAGCACATAGAATTACCAAAGCCAAATCTTGTATCTGTGATTAATAAAATAAAGTATACATAATGACTTTTATTTTTATTGACAATTCCATACCCAGCAGTATTAATATATAATCTCATAACAGTATAATATTCATTATTTACACTGTATCCGCGCTGGGTAGTTTCGCTTTCGATATACATATATTATATATGTATATCGAAAATTGATGACATCACAGTGTGATTTCACTTAAGAAGTTTTTGACTACCCTGTGATTCAAAGGGTAGTTAAAAACATTGTTAAGTCGATTATTTTTTACTGTACTTCAATTATTTCACGGTTATTTGTCATAAAATATTTATCTTTACATATTTTGAGCAATATATCTCTTTATTGCCCATTCTTTTATATTTTCTTTTAATAAAATGTTTTTCGTATAAATATTTTCTCGCTCATCTTCATATGTCTGGTTTGATTCAAAAGTTTCACTATTTCTACTTTCAATCATTGCTTTAGAAAAGTCACTGACCGAATTCGTTAATTGTACGGAACTATGATCATTGGTAACAAAATCTATGTGTCCGGAACCCTCATTTTCAATCGACACCGGCACGTGACTGCAGCTAGATAAATGAAGGAGATTTTCACTATCCTTGCTTGTTGTATTCTTTTGAATGTTTATTTTTAACTGCACCAGTTCTTTTCCTTTTTTTCCATGATTTAACCGTATTCATTTTAAATATTTAAAATTTATTAGGTCGCGTTGCGAGGTTATGTCAAAATTGACGTTACCATTGCACTAACCTATATTTACTCTTCAATAATTCTAGACGCTGTTAAATAGCTAATATTTACACTATGAGAATTGGAATTAAAGTGGAGTAAGACTACACTACTTTACAGCTCATGCAGTCTTTAAATTCTTTTAACCAGCTACTATTAAGCTCATTGAGGTAGCATTCTAATAGAATTAGTGTACACCATAAAAAAGCCAATGGCAAAATTTTATTCTCTAATACAGCTCACAACTTAGAAGAGGTGTGACTTTACCGCGTTAAGCAGCCATTTACAAGCTTTGGTCTTCTTAACCAGCTAGTAGCATTATACGTAGCCAAAAGCTGGACAATAGTTCTTTCAAATTCTACTAAAATGCACTTTTTTCTCCATTAGACAGCCATTAGTCAGCTGTGCTGTTTAACAGTGTAGAGATCACCCCTCATACAGTCTCAAGAATCGTCATATCCGTTAGTACAGCTACTTAAGAGCATTTGACTGTCATATAGCTTGTTTATGGATGTAATTTTCGCTAAAGTGTTGCTTGGGATTGTATTATATGAGATTTTGTACTTTTATAATTAATTTAAATTTTATAATATTTTAATTTTTTTTTTTTACATTTCACAAAATAAATAAATGAATGATTGAATCATAACCATATTTTATTTGTTTGATTTTTTTATTTCTCTTTTAGGATTGATTAAAAGAGAAATAAAAAAAACTCCACTCCACAGCAAAAGTAGTAAATTTTGCAAGTGTTTTCATTGAATAAATGAAAAAACTGGATAAACGAAATGGATTTTAAAGTAAAAAAAAAAATGGATTGGACCAGTAATAGGCAATTTTGAAAGTCAACATATCCGTGAAAAGAGAATTGAATTAAATTGCCCACTCTAAAATGTAGTTTCTTACGGAAAAGAATTGGCAGAAGAGGAGATTCATGGGTAGGTTGGGACCCTAGTAAACATAGACTATATATGTATACTAAAATTAGTTTACATTGAATCTGCACGTTGACGAGTGATTGATTAATGAAAGACAAGGTATCAAGTAGGTACTTTAATCATTTAATACAGATACCTAGGTAACGTATTGTTCAAACATCATAAATAAGAACATCATCATCCGTCATGAGTACGATAAGTGTTTCAAAATGGTTCGTCATTGACTAATAGAAGTTCACGTTTGTAAACTTCTAGACATATTATGATCTATAGGACCATTGTAGCAGTGTGTATCGTGCAGACACTAATTCAAAAATGAAAACAATAGTAGCCAAGCAACAGCCTGATATATAAATAAACCATGGCATTACGAATCTAGATTCAAATTCCTTTTGACGAAAATGACACTTAATCATCCTAGCATAGTAAAAATCTTTGAACTTCTTTTCAACCAAACCATTTTCTCTTAAGCGAAGCGCGTTTTGTCGCATTTTGTCAGAAAGTGGAAACCCTTTGTAGAAAAATGTAGCATAAATAAACTTAACGTATGGTTTTTTAAAGTAATAGACAGTGGTTTGACCAAATTCATCGTAGTAGATTTTTTTGTTGGATAAATACATTGATCGTGTATTAATCATAAATAAATCTTCTGATTGAGCAACTTTCGTCAGACTTTGCAACGGTTCTAGACAATCAGGATTTATTGCAGTAGATGTATTCGTTTCAGTTTGCATAAATAGTATCATTGCAGGAACAGTACAAGACTTGAGGTTGTACTCAACTATATCGGCTTCATTAGAAACTTGGTGCTCTTTTATTGGTGTCCCTGTTAAACTAACCAAGCTCGACTGATAATAACAGTTCATTAGAGACGCGAACCATACCCATGTTATAAAGATGCACCTTACATTACTAGTCATTTGATGGGGCATGTTACAGCCCCTAGAAAGCAAATAATTCAACAATTTCAGCATTGTATTAGTTTTGTCTTCAGCACGGAGGAGTATAGTCACTAATATTGAATATATCAAATAAACTAATAACAACAAGCCCCACACTAGTGGAGAGAATTCCAAATAAGCGTTTTTCCACATAGCTACAGATTGCGCCTTCCTCACATAAAAACGTAACTCATCATAATAATCCAGGTACCCGTGCAAATATGTGAATGCATCTGCTCGGCTCGATACTAGCAAAGTTTTACCCAGCATTGCATCAGATTCATTATTTTGCAATTTTGCCATTGGTCCCATAGCTTTCATATTAGGGGATATTGTAGTATATATTTTATTATCAATATCGAAGCTAAAATTCACTTTGAAATTTTCAAGTTCTCCTAGCACTTTAAATATATATTGTTCAGCTCCTAATGTTATTCGGTGGTCTTCTGTAAGTTCAGGGTGTATAGAGTAAGGTGGTCTATCTGGAACAGCAGCAAGCAAGGTGCAATTCCGCAGACCAGTCACGAATTTGTTTGGGAATAGATTATTTGTCGTATTCAAGCAGGAGCCGTAACTTATGACGTTGTTGTAATATTTTCCACAGGCGTAGTTGTCGAAGGGATTGTAGGTGTAGAGGTGAGCGTCATTAGTACCGTTTACCACCAGCACGTTGACTACATGTCGTTGCAATAGCTCGTCAAAAATCTTCTTCAGTTCATTGTCGTCCAGTGATCTGATCACGATTATGAACCGTGAGGACGGGTTCCATGTTGGATCTTCGAGAAGATATTTAAAATATTTCGTGAATATGTTTGCATTCTTTGCGTTTATGAGATATCCTTGGTGTCTAAAATACGACTGAGTAGTCGTCTGTCTGAATACCATCGTTGTGACGGTTGATAAGTGAATTGCCTTCGGGATCTCGTAATCGTCAGTGTTCATATCAACGTATGTCAGCGTCTTTTCGTCAGAAAAGTTTGTTCCCAATATATCGGATAAACACATCATCAGATTTTGATTTTGCTGTTCTTCAAAAGTTAAGTAATTTTCACTTTTACAACTCAAATATATCAGAGAGAACAAAAAGTAAACAACCAACATTTTTGGACTCATTTTGACTTATGTTTTTGGAGAACGTTGGGTAGCTTGTTCATGAAGACTAATATTTAGTTTTTTGATTAAGGTGTTATTATATAAAGTGAAATGCCATTAGAAATAAAGCTTTTATATAGTTTATCGCAATGGATCTCGTTTTTTATCCATCATTACTCAGATTATAATCTCTGTTCATGAAATGGTCTTTGATGTTTTAATAGGTATGTTTTATCTGGAAAATTATTGGTATGCCGTCAACGTCATGCCTTCTGGCCTCTTCCCTTTGTCACTTACCAAGCCGTTTGGTTCAAATACCGCTAGTATGCTGGCGATGACAAGAGCTCGACGAAGAATATCGTTGATGATGGCGTGCCGTGTTATTCGACCTGCGCTCCTGCAGCAGGAGAGGCCATGGTGCCCAACACTATTGAAATCGGTACTCAACTCAAATGTCACTCGGTGTCACTGTAGTGACAACTACAGTGACACCGAGTGACATTTGAGTTTGAAAATATAATAAAAAAATGGTATGGGTCCCGCCTGCTTCCAACTTTTATTTAATTTAAAATGGGCTTGTTTTTAGCTTTTCAGTTCTTTTAACTTAAGTTTTTTACCGCAGTCGGGTTTTTATTTTTTTAATAACTTTTTTACTTCCAGCTTTTTAGTTTACAAATGTGAAAGATTTCGCTGACGATTTAGTTCTTGGTACGTGTTTTCTACGATTTGTCACTTCGAATTACTTTTAACCATATAAGTTGTTTATAATTTTGTAATCATCTTTTAAAGCCCTTTATTTTGATACCCCACTCGATAGGTTTTGAAAAAAAAAACATTGCGCCAAAAATCAGCCATTTTAATTTTTTACAATTTTGATATACCCAGTGTCACTCGCACAATTAAGACGAATCTAACGGCACCTCTCAAGCTGAAATCGATCAAGCCGTTTAGGCTACAGATCGTGCCAAAGAGAATATACATAGTAGTCGCCATATTGAATTTTCACTAACGTCATGTCTTTAGTGACACTCGCCGGACTAAGAGGCGGGTGAATCATAAAAATCGGCCCAGGCGTTTGGTCAGTATAGTGCTTCAAAGGAACATACAAACATACATACATACATAGGCTGATGAACACATTACCACTCCTTTGCGTCGCGCAATCGGGTAAAAACTAAAACCCAACTACGATAAAAACGCTAACTCTAAAAAGGCTAAACAAGAAATTGTAACAAAATAATATCGGTATTCGTAAAACCGGAGTCACGTATTAAGTACGTAATATGTACGATTTATGCCATACAGTGTGATGGCATTGACATAGTATAAACCTCTTTTTAAAAAACTGAAGATATCAACTGTTCCCGGTAGGTATGTATATGTTACGGCTAATGACCGAAGTGCGGCTACACCTAGTTTTAACCAAACCGAACCTCGGGGTGCCCTTCGCTCGCTCTTGCATCCTATGTCGCCTCCCGAAATACACACGAACCGCATGTGGCCGGCTAAAACTAGGTGTAGCCGCACTTCGGCCGGTAAAACCAGGTGTAGCCGCACTTCTGCCGGCTAAAACTAGGTGTAGCCGCGCTTCGGCTATTAGCCGTGACATATACATATTTGAATGTTGTTTTTAACCCCCGACGCAAAAACGACGGGGTGTTATAAGTTTGACGTGTCTGTGTGTGTGTGTGTGTGTGTGTGTGTGTGTCTGTCTGTGGCATCGTAGCTCCCGAACGGATGAACCGATTTTGATTTAGTTTTTTTTGTTTGAAAGGTGTATTAGTCGGGAGTGTTCTTAGCTATGTTTGATGAAAATCGGTCCAAGATGGCCGCCGCTACAAAATGGCGGATAACATATTTTTTCACAATTCCCTCAATATGGGTATCAAATGAAAGGGCTTCAATAGTAGAATACTATACACTATAACAAATTTTGAATCCAAGATGGCCGCCACAACAAAGTGGCGAATTTTTTTTTTTTTTTTTCAACTCCCTCAATATGGGTATCAAATGAAAGGGCTTGACTAGTAGAATACTATACACTATTAAACATTTCAAATCCAAGATGGCCGCCACCACAAAATGGTGAATTACATTTTTTTTTCACAACTCCTTCAATATAGGTATCAAATGCAAGGGCTTGACAAGTAGAATAATTTACACTATATTGAAAGGGAATGAGGAATATTAACTACCTAACGAAATGAAAACTAAAAACTTGAAAAATATAATAAAACAAAAAAATCTGTTTAGTCTTAAAAATTATTCTTCAACTATAAATTAATCAATATTTTTTGACGGATAAAAAATCTGATTAAACACCAAATTACCAGAATCTTCAAACGGAAGAAAATAAAAGAAATGAAATACAAAAATTAAGGAGTCCCTACAAAAAGGATGAAATAAAAAATTAAATTAAAAATTTAAAAAAACCCCCGACAAAAATAAAATTAAGGAATCCCTACAAAAAGCATGAAATAAAAAAATAAATTTGAAAAAATCTTATGGAAGTCGGGGGACCTCAGAAGCAGAATAGAAGGTGTTCCACAGAACGGTCCCCCGACTTCCATAAGATTTTTTCAAATTTATTTTTTTATTTCATGCTTTTTGTAGGGATTCCTTAATTTTATTTTTGTCGGGGGTTTTTTTAAATTTTTAATTTTGTTAAAACTCACTCCAACTTAATGCAACGTCTTGGAGACACCGTTACGTTAATATGTTTTTTGATTATGATTTCAGTATTTAAAGTGAAATTTCATTTGAAGTATAGTTTATCGTAATGGATCTAGTTTCTTATGCATCATTACTCAGATTCCTATCTCTTATCATAAAATGTTGTTTGATGGACGGTTAATAGCTACGTTAAGCCAAACTAAACGTGGCTATTAACCTGCCATCAAAGACCTAATTAATCAAAGACATAATTAATGATTTCCAAAATATAATTTATTTGAAATATTTTAATTTCAGTGATTTGATGTTATGGTATAGTAGTACAAAATCGATTCTAACGAGGAAAGCAAACCACACTATTATTGAAAATAAATGAAACTATAGGGATTTTACGTATTGTTTGTTTGTTGTTTTTTTTGTAATTTGTTTCTACCGTCTACCCGTACTTTACCGATGCGAAGTTTAGCTTTGTTCTTTCCACTGCCATCTTGGTTTTTCAAAACATGTCACAAATATAAAATTCTTTTAATATTGTATCTGCAATCAGCCATTCGGCTATAAGCAAATGTGCTATCTGGTTCATGGTTTGGTATGCAGTATGCAGGGCTCAAGTGAGAACCGTACATAATTGTAATTGTGGGTTTTCATAGTCAGTCCCCTGTCCAAGTTCATACCCAGGTACATCACAACGTCTTTGTTAATACTTCCTGAGGTGTACTGGTTTATGGGTTTCATCTACATAATTATGAGTCTATGTCACTCGCCTGGTTCCTCGGTTCATTTGGGACAAATACAGCAGCCAGATGTTTAGTGAACGCGTTTGGTTTTTGCTCACTCGTTCTAGCCCATTGATTGCGGTTAAATTTTGGTGGAGGTTTGATTTCTTGGGGTTGGTCATATTTTGTTGTATATTTCCATAAGGAATATTTCCCGGTAGACGTGGCTGTTAGGCTTCTGCATCTTTGAGTGCCAATTTAAGTAATTTTGTCATATTATTGTGCTTTTTCATCTAGGTGTTTGCTTGTGTGCCATACCTTTTTTCCAGTACAATTAGCGTTTAGTCCCTTAGGCTTTAAAGTTTAAATTTTTCTGTCAATTTTGGGTGTACATTTCCAACAAACTTCTTGGACTAATTTAGTAAAATATTCAGTGACTTCTTCAATGTCATTTTCTGTTTTGAGCCTAATATTTAATTTTATATTATTTTCTAGAAGTCTGAAGTCATTCCAGTCGGTTTTATTATTATAGAGGAAAGTTGGCATAACGAGGTTGATCACGGGGTGGTGCTATGGTCATTATTTCTTTCGGGTCGCTAGAAGACCCATCTAGACAGGACTCAGTGTGCGATACTATCGGAACATTCCCCACACAATTAAAATTTTTGAAATGTTTTTGCTAATCACAATTTGTACAAGAATAGAATAGACGGTGACCCCCAAACTACGAGATTTGCCTGTATCTTGCGAGTTAGATTTGCGACATTTTCAAAGTGTGGTACATAGTGATTACTGCAAGACAGGAAATCCAAAAACTAAAATTTAACTAAACTAATACAATTAAAATAAAATAAAATTCTGGTCACTTGTTCGGATCTGTTGGCGAATGCGATGGTCTTTTGTTGACAGTATTATTAGATTTATGCTGTCAACTTCCGCGGGTTGTGACTGGTCTTGATACCTAATGAGTGTGCTTTTAATTTCAGTCTCCTCCTGTTATGAAGCGTCCGCCCAAAGTTGACACGTACTGACTTATCTTGGGTTTAGGTGGACAATATACAGAAGGTATATTACTGTACCCTGACTTGTCATTGATGGCAACAGTAGCAGCTTGAATGTGCTCCGATCGATAGCCTGGTAAAGGATGGTGTTTATTAGTTTTTTAACAAGAACGGCTGAGTCGTGTGATGTATCTCAAAACAATTGCACAAATGTTTATTAAAAGCGCCACCCTGTCAACGTCATTCGAGCGCCAAAAGATCTTGGGGTCTACTCCGAAGTGGTTGATTGTCGTGTCGGCCGAATGTTCGGTCATTTTCTGATTCGAATATTGTTGTCCTACTACGAATAAAAAAAAAAGTTAAAAAAAGGGTAAGGGTTCTAAAAAGGTTCGGATTGGCACAGTTTGGTCGGGACCTATAATCAATATAGGAAATGAAAGGTAGTAGAAAATGACCGAACATTCGGCCGATACGGTGGTTAACCGCTTCGGAGTAGACCCCATGTGTAGCCGTGTCTTCGTTAGATCAGTAAATATAGTTGATATAACTGCACAAGGATTTTCGCGGGGGCCTAATCGGGACTAACGCAGGCCATCTTGGTTTTAATGTTTACCACCAGCGCCCTGGCAACGACATTCGTGCCCGAAGTGATCCATACAGCATTGTATAATATCGTGTAGGCACTAATTCAAAAATAAAAACAATTATAGCCAAAAAGCAGCCTGCTACATAAATAAACCATGGAATCACTAATCTAGATTCGAACTCCTTTTGACGAAAATGACACTTGATCTTCCTAGCATAGTAATAATCGTTGAACTTCTTTTCAACCAAACCATTTTCTCTTAAATGAAGCGCGTTTTGTCGCATTTTGTCTGAAAGTGGAAACCCTTTGTAGAAAAATATACCGAAAATAAACTTGGCGTATGGTTTATTAAAGTAATAGACAGAGGATCGACCAAATTCATCGTAGTAGATTTTCTTGTTTGATAAATATATTGATCGAGCCATAACCGTAAATAAATCTTTTGATTGGGCAACTTTCTTCAGACTTTGCAATGGTTCTAGACATTCAGGATTTATTGCAGTAGATATATTTGTTTCAGATTGCATAAATTGTAGCATTGAAGGAACTGTACAAGACTTGAGGTTGTGCTCAACTATCTCTGCTTCATTAGAAACTTGGGGCTCTTTTATTGGTGTCCTGGTGAAACTAACTAAGCTCGACTGGTAATGACAGTTCATTAGAGACGCGAACCACACCCATATTATTAAGATGCACCTTACATTACTAGTCATTTGATGAGGCATATTACAGCCACTGGATAACAAATATTGTAACAATTTCAGCATTGTATTAGTTTTGTCTTCAGCATGGAGGAGTGTGTTCATTAATATTGAGTATACCAGGTAAACTAACAACAAAAGGCACCACACTAGTGGATAGAATTCCAAATAAGCGTTTTTCCAGTTAGCTACTGATGACGCCTTCTTCACAAAAAAACGTAAGTCATCATAATAATCCAGATACCCGTGCAAATATGTGAATGCATCTGCTCGGCTCGATACTAGCAAAGTATCACCCAATATTGCATCAGATTCATTATTTTGTAATTTTGCCATAGGTCCCATAACTTTCATATTAGGGGATATGGTAGTATATATTTCATTATTAATATCGAAGCTAAAATTCACTTTGAAATGTTCAAGTTCTCCTAGCACTTTAAATATATATTGTTCAGCTCCTAATGTCATTCGGTCGTCTTCTGCAAGTTCAGGGTGTATAGAGTAAGGAGGTCGATTTGGAACGGCAGCAAGCAAAGTGCAGTTCCGCAGACCAGTCACGAATTTGTTTGGGAATAGATTATAATTATTTGTCGTATTCAAGCACGAGCCGTGACCTATGACGTTGTTGTAATATTTTCCACAGGCATAGTTGTCGAAGGGATTGTAGGTGTAGAGGTGAGCGTCATTAGTACCATTTACCACCAGCACGTTGACCACATGTCGTTGCAATAGCTCGTCAAAAATCTTCTTCAGTTCGTTGTCGTCCAGTGATCTGATCACGATTATGAACCGTGAGGACGGGTTCCATGTTGGATCTTCGAGAAGATATTTAAAACATTTCGTGAATGTGGTTGCATTCTTTGCGTTTATGAGATATCCTTCGTGTCTAAAATATGACTGTGTAGTCGTTTGTCTGAATACCATCGTTGTGACGGTTGATAAGTGAATTGCTTTCAGGATCTCGTAATCGTCAGAGTTCATATCAACGTATGTTAGCGTCTTCTCTTCAGAAAAGTTTGTTCCCAATATATCGGATATACACATCATTAGATTTTGATTTTGCTGTTCTTCAAAAGTTAAGTCATTTTCACTTTTACAACTCAAATATATGAGAGAGAACAAAAAGTAAACAACCAACATTTTTGGACTCATTTTGACTTATGTTTTTGGAGAACGTTGGGTAGCTTGTTCATGAAGACTAATATTCAGTTTTTTGATTAAGGTGTTATTATATAAAGTCAAATGCCATTAGAAATAAAGCTTTTATATAGTTTATCGCAATGGATCTCGTTTTTTCCATCATTACTCAGATTCTAATCTCTGTTCATGACATGGTCTTTGATGTTTTAATAGGTATGTTTCGTCTGGGACAATTATTTGTATTATTAACATTAACTTGCTTACCATTGGACATTGATTTATTTACACTAGATACTAAATTAAAAGACTAACTAACTTACTATACAAATAAATATGAAAACAAAGAATACTTAGGCGTCGAAGTACTCGTCCGTATCGTTGTCATCCGGAAACGTGCCCAGAAGACTGGCAGCATTGCCACGTCGAATGGCAATGCTAATTCTTTGGCCAAAGACCGACCCAGCCCTCTGGTCACGTGAAGTGTCGACCAGCCGTCGAGAAATTTCCTTAAAAAGGAGACACGCACTCAGGCGCTTCGACCCCAAACGGCTCAAAGCTGTACACATATGTACAGTATTTGCGCCGCTTGAGGGTCTCAGCAGCCGCAGCAGCGGGGCGCCAGCGGGGCGCCAGCACAGCCTGCCGTGCTAGGAACATGAGATGGCGCAAGGGTTGCACACACGTTGCGTCCCACACCAGAAGTCTACTCACCTACCAAGGCAACAACATCATGCCGTCTGGTCTCTTCCCATCGTCACGTTTGCTGGCGTGCTGGCGTGCCGTGATATGCAACCTGCGCTCCTGCAGTAGGACAGGCCATGGTGTCTGAGACTATTGACAGCTTCACCGCAGTGACATCGATGCGGAGCAACACATGGTGCGCCCAAGCGGATACACGTAGCGAGCCGAAACGATGAGTCATCCATCACTGTGCCTATGGTGAATGACGGGAGCGCCTGAAGCCACAAGCCTGACTCCTATTCTCCCACAGTCAGCAGACGGGCATGCTCAACAGTAGTATTACGTGACGTGTTTACAAGGGTATTCCGTATGAGCGGTACGTCCCGCCGTTTCTGGGAAGACGGGTTATCGGGTAAAACCGTATTGGGATAAGCCGTTTTCCAAGTGTTCAACGCATCGGTAAAATACGGTACTTCAAAATCGACCGGAAATAAAATGTTCCTTGTTAATTTATTGGTACTGTGGACCGAGGAGAGGAAGGCCGGTAAACTTATATACTTGAAATTTTGCGGACGCCGAGACCGTCCAAGCGAATTGGTAGTGTGGCTTGCTGCCACGAACCGTCATACACGGCCACATTTCTAATAATTTGGTCTACTTTTTTTTAAAGTTGTGGATGCTTCCATAGATGAGAGGAGCGAAGGCTATAAGTAAAGGTTCAAAACAACAGTACAGAATGAGTGTGAAGGCCGAATGAATATTAATTTTGAAAAGTCTTTCCGAGATATCATTAAAATTTTGTATCTTCTCCTCAACTTGCTACAATTATTCCACACCGGTAGGTACACCGGAAACGTGTCACGTTGACTGGCAATGCTAATTCTTTGGCCAGAGAACGAGCCAGGCCTAAGGTGTCCTGAAGTGTCGACCAGTCGGCTTGAAATTTTCTTAAAAAAGAGATGCCCTATGACCCGAGTCCAAGTATCACTGGTCAGTTTCACGCTCCGGAAAAGTGAAAATGTAAGTTAATCAGCGATAAACATCATTCCCAGCGCACCTAACACTGCCCCCTTAAGAGTGGGGGTAGAAACATGTAGGAGACACCGTGGTACCAATAGAAACAGAAGATTCACCAGCACCGGAGTCCTAACTGAAAACGATATTTTGCCGCTGTACCAAGGATTGTGGTAATGGCAAATGTGGATGCCGGAAAAAATGCTGTACTGTTCTGCGGCGTGCCTCCTCTTTTAAGGGAAATCTGAATCTAAATATATTAACTGGAATCTGAAAAAAAAAAAAAAAATAGAGCCAATTAAAATTTAAATGAATTCGATTGAATAATTTAAAAATATTTCTTTTAATCTCGGATTTCAAAACTGACCACTCAGTGAAACTGACTAATCTACGAAACTGATAAATTATATAAACTGACGACTGAGGGATACTGACCAGTGATACGCGGATTTCTTGACCCGAGTGTGGTTACAGTATTGTGAAGATCCAGACGGGACCTCCACAGTTTATATAAAAAGACGTTGGACTTTGAACCAATATATTATTTAAAGCAACATTACAGCTTCGCGGTGAATATCAAACTTATTCTATCTTACGAAAAATCCATGTTTCATTTATGAGTGCCAATGTGAACCTGCGATATGGCCTGATATTTTGGGGCAATGCTGCTAAAGGTGAGCAAGTACTTATAGCACAGAAAAAATGCATTCGAGCTATATGCAAAATAAAACGGACTGATTCATGCAAGCCACATTTCTAGAACATGAAAATACTGACGGTACCATCTCTCTACATCTATGAAGCCTGTATTTTTGTAATAAATAATATGCATATGTCTTTATAGACATGTCGAAAGTCAGCGACGCTCAAATAAGTTGCAGTTGCTATTCACAAAAACCAAATTTCTCCATAAAAGCATATATATGCAATGGCTCCCAAACTATACAATAAATTACCAAATCAAATTATATCAGCTACCAACGTAAATAGTTTTAAACGTCAGCTTTTTGAATTATTGAAAGACAAGGCGTACTACTCTGTCGATGAATACCTGAATGACAAATTTTGATTTTGTACAATTTTAATTCATTTAATTTTGTTATTTGTAATATTGCTTACATTTTATTTTATTTCTGTTCCGTGCGATTTTTGTACTATTTCATTTCAATTATGGCAAATTTCGTTTGCTTACATCCCAAGCAGCACACATAGCTGTATAGTCACTGGACAACAGAATTTTTGAAAACTCAAGGCTGTTTTGCTTGCTGTACAAGGGCTGCATATCCTGCTACACAGCTCTTATAATTCTAAATTTGGCCCCAAATTAACCAGCCCTGAGAATTATAGTAGCTTGTTAACAGCTATCCACGAGCATTGTAAGAGCTGTACATGGGCTGGACAATGGCTTAGACAGCTGTCAATAGGCCACTATCCAGCTCCTTTAATTCTCTTAGACAGCCAAAATCTGGTTTATGGCTTAATAATGGCTAGTGCTAAATCTACAAAGAAATATGGCAACAAAAAACTTTAATTTTTGTGCAGTGCAAGTGTTATACGTCAACGCTGTCAAATTCTTTCTGTGGACAAATAATAAATGATAAATGATAAATGATTTTATTTCTGTAAGTAGGTTTGTACAAACACTTTTACACGTCAATCATATTTTTTTTAAACTAGATGAGGTCGGCGTTTCCTAACTGACTATTCTGAGAAGAAAGGCCGAAACAAACTCAGAAGTCACAGTCTCTTTTAAAGTCCAGACAAAATCTTGGTCAGATCGTGTGAAGACCATGTAGATTGGTGTCTGAAATGGTCTTTTGAGGAAAGAACCACACAGATTGAGCGGACCTGTCCAATCAGTGCACGCATTTGTCAAAAATCGTGCAGCTCAACTCAGAACTTGAGGAGCTCAACGATTCGACGAACAATACCAAAGACAGGACATTTGGGTAGGCCGCATAAACTACTCAAACTGCCAGATCATGATTAAAACTAAGAAGGAAAAAAGAAATGACCCACATAGTCCTCACATTCACAATAATTAATTAAAAAATAATAATAAAAATTACTTACAAAGTAAATATTCATGTCATTGTCTAAATAAAATTCATCAATGTCAATGTGTATATAAAAAATCCGGACATAATCTTTGAGGACCATGTAGATTAGTGTCTGAAATGGTCTTTTGAGGAAAGAACCACACAGATTGAGCGGACCTGTCCAGTCAGTGCACGCATTTGTCAGTAACCGTGCAGCTCAACTCAGAACTTAAGGAGCTCAACGATTCGACGAACAATACCAAAGACAGGACATTTGGGTAGGCCGCATAAACTACTCAAACTGCCAGATCATGATTAAAACGAAGAGAGAAAAAACAAAAAAATTACCCACATAGTCCTCACATTCACAATAATTAAAATCATATAATACTTTATACAGTAAATGTACATGTCATTATTTAAGTAAAGAGATACTTAAAAAAAAAAGAAAATTATTAAAGTGTAAAATAGCAAAAATAAAAACAACAATCTAAACCTATTGGAGCAGCTCAATCCCAAGCCTTTTTGTCCTCAATATAGTCTTTTACAGTATAATAGGCTTTCTGACATAGTTTTCGCTTTATAAAAGATTTGAATTTATTAAGGCTTAGTTCTTGAATGTGGCTAGGAAGTTTATTATAAAAACGTATACATTGGCATCTAAACGAGCCACCTATTTTTTTGAGCCTTGTTGTAGGAACAACAAATTTGTGTTTGTTCCTAGTATTTATGTTATGGATATCACTGTATTTTTTAAACAGATTAATATTTTTATGTGCATACAAAAGATTATCATAAATGTACTGAGAAGGCACAGTCATTATATTAATCTCTTTAAATTTGTCTCTGAGGGAGTGTCTGGGACTTAATTTATAAATGGAACGAATTGCCCTTTTTTGTAAAATAAAAATTGTCTGAATATCGGCGGCATTTCCCCACAACAGAATACCGTACGACATCACACTATGAAAATAACTAAAGTATACTAAACGGGCTGTCTCTAAATCAGTTAAATCACGAATTTTCCTAACGGCGTATGCTGCAGAGCTAAGCTTTTTTGACAATTTATCTATATGGGGGCCCCATTGAAGCTTGGCATCCAACGTTATGCCTAGGAATACTGTGGTATCTTCAGGTTTCAACTCTTCATCCTTAATGAGAACACTAGTTTCTACTTGTCTAACGTGGGGTATGGTAAACTTAATACATTTAGTTTTTTTTCCGTTAAGAAGTAGGTTATTGACATTAAACCAGTTAACTACTTTTGCAAGGGCGTTATTTACATTGTCAGTAACCAGCTGCTGACGTTTGAGTTTAAATAAAAGTGAAGTGTCATCTGCAAACAACACTATATCATGTTCATCCCTTATGAGGTAAGGCAAGTCATTTATATAAATAATAAATAAAAATGGGCCGAGAATTGAGCCCTGGGGGACCCCCATTCTTACTACAGATTCGGGTGACCTTTTTCCGTTAACATCAACTCTCTGAATCCTATCACTCAAGTAAGAAGTAAGAAGATCCAGAGAGGCGTTCCGGATTCCGTAGTGGTGCAGTTTCCTGATTAATGTTTCATGAAGAACACAATCGAATGCCTTGGACAAATCGCAAAAGATGCCCAAAGCATCGCATTTGTCCTCCCATGCATTATAAATATGTCCTAAAAGTTCAACTCCTGCATCGGTAGTCGAACGACCCCTTGTAAATCCGAACTGTTTGTTATGTAGTAATTTATTATTATTAAAAAATCTTTGCAATTGATTTAAAATAAGTTTTTCAAAAATTTTACTAAAGGTAGGTAGTACTGAAATAGGTCTATAATTAGTAGGGTCTGATGTACTACCCGATTTAAACAACGGTATTATTTTACTGTTTTTCATAAGATCAGGAAACTCACCACGGTCAATACAATTATTAAATATAACAGCTAAAGTAGGTGCTACAATGTCTATAATCGACTTAGCAACATCCACAGAATTACCCCATAGATCTGCGGTCTTTTTAACATTTAACGTGTGAAAAGTTTTAATTATATCTTTACAGGTTACATATTGGAAGTGAAATTCAGAATCGCAAACTGGAACGTTTTCTTTAAGTAAAGACTCTGCAGCAATGGGTGATGAGTTAAGAGATTTAGTAGTTGATACGGGAATCTCTGCAAAGAAATTTTCAAAGGCCGCGGCGACTTGACAATCTGATTTAATTATATTGTCATCAATAACAAGGCTGTAGTCACTACTTCGGGTGCATGACCTTCCCGTTTCGCTATTAATGACATTCCAAGTCGTTTTAATAATGTTACTACTATTTTTGAACTCAAATAACGTGACTTGGCAATGCTACAAACTTTTTTAAATATTTTAGAATAATTCTTAACATATAAATTAAATTCAGCAGTGTTTATACAAATCCGTTCTTCATATAATTCATAAAGTCGTTTTCTACTTTTATGTATACCAATGGTGGCCCAGTCACTGAAGGAAGCAATACTATTAACCGATAATGTTTTTGGAATAAATGTGTTATCAAATTGTGTGCAATACATATTAAAAAAATCATTATATTGTTGATTAGGGTCATCATTAGTGAACAAAAGTGGTAATTTACCCATGAGTTTAGTTTTAAATGTTTCCAAGCGATTAGTTGTTTTTGGATTAACAGTGATATCTTTTTTAGTAACTTTTTTGTTTTTATTTGGAATAGTGATTAATTGTCCACAATGATCTGAGTCTATTAGGTTAATAATGTCTTTGTGGGTTGGTATAACATCTGTATAAATGTTATCTAGGCATGTGGCACTAGTAGGAGTTATTCTAGTGGGCTCCAAAAATTGGTTTGCAAGATTGTATGACTGAAACAAACTTATAATTTTAGTACTTAACCCAGAATTTTCTAACA
The DNA here is from genome assembly GCA_948474745.1 of Oligia latruncula. Lineage (NCBI taxonomy): Eukaryota > Metazoa > Arthropoda > Insecta > Lepidoptera > Noctuidae > Oligia > Oligia latruncula. The sequence continues at coordinate 4,256,921 of OX419691.1, read as the reverse complement.
AATTAACATTAAAATCACCACAAATGATGATGGACTTGTTTGTATTACAGATTTTGTGCAACACTTCATCCATAACTTTTTCAAAACAATCATACAATCCTGAAGGAGGTCTGTACACACTTAATATAATGAACTGCTCCAATTCTATACAGGCTATTTCAATTGTCCGTTCAACAGAGAGGCTCACAATATCCTTTCGGTCTTTAAACTTAAGCTGGTTATTTATTAAAATTAATGAGCCACCATGTATAGCATTTACTCTGCTGAATGAACTACCAACCTGGTGATTACTAAAATTGAACATGAACTGGTGACTTTTAAGCCAATGTTCTGTCATACAAAGAATATCTATATTGTAACAATTCAGGAATAATTCTACTTCTAAGTCTTTGTTTGAAAAACCTTGAATATTTTGATGCACCAGATTGATACTATTTAATTTTTTTACACTTTCATTTGACTTATTTACATTTTTGCAAGAGGTTGCCTCTATTGTCTTAAATTCTAATTTAAATGATTAATGTCAATAATTTCAACCAAATTATTACCAGAGTAATTTAAAAAGTCATTGCATTGCTCAATAGGAGCAATTTGTTTAGCCAAATGTTTGGCTGAAATAGAAAAAAAATATGATAGCGACACAGCTATCTGTCTTTTTTGATAGTTAGAAAGATAGTACATAACAATATTATATCTATCTTTTGTCAAATATAAATTATTACCAACATAATAGTTAGTATCAATTAACTGGAATAAGTTATCATTATATGTCAAATTGTGCAATGTCATGTTTATATCTATATATAATAAATTCTAATTTAAGGTACTTAAGTGTTTTTCACGTTTGTTTTGTATCTGTATTGGTAAATTGTACTGCGGGTGCCACTTTACTGTTAATATTATAGGTAATATTATCAAATATTACACGCGCCATCAAAATAATGTAGTTTTACTAAAAATATTATACAAAATAAATACGGTTTACGAATAATTTATGGATTTTTGACGTGACAACGTCTTAAATTAGGTTGCGGCTGGGAGTCACTTATGAAAAAGTGTAACGCTCGGTAACGTTACGATGAGTCACCGAACGAGAGAGAGGCCCGCCGAATGCCTTGCGTCTCTCTCCCACTCAACTATTCTACCGAGAAAAAGACGTTGTCACGTAAAATCTTCGCCCGTAAAACCGACTTTACAGGCAACCATTTTTTTGTATTTTTTTTCCATTTAATGAGCATTCATATCTATTTGTAACAATAAAATAATGTGTTTTTACTTTAATAGCTCTCAAATATCATGAACATTTAACAGATATCAGTGTTTTTTTCATATGTAATCAGCTTGTTTACATTAAAATGGCGTTAATTCGTTATCCAGCAATAATTCTAACTAAATTCCCTTGAACCTCTCTTTTCTGTTTAGTGGCCATAACTAAGTCTATTTATCAGCTGAAAACTGTACGCTAGCTGTACAATGGTTTTCAGTTATTCTAACGACTGGTTGAAGGAGTAAAGTGAGAATATACAACAGCGTCTCAGGGATCTCTAATCTTGATAGAAAACCATTTCGGGCATTTCGTACTTAAGTAGCTTAGGTAATTCACTTGATTGTGTGATCCTATTTATTCTCGTCTGTTATGCCAAACTAGTGAGCCAATAAATTGTCATGTAGCTTAGAAATGCAGAATATAAAGTAAAAAGGTATTCCGACATTGAAAAACTAAAACATCAGCAAACTTAGCTAAATATTCTCCTCCACTTCTTTTTCTCATCAATTTACATCACTTTACTTAATTTAATGCTTTTAATTTTAGACACTCCAAGAGCAGCAAAACGTGTGGAAGAAGACGTCTTAACAGAGAATCCTGTTGTTGAAAATAATGTATGTAAATAAATTGACACATACTTGAGTTTTTTGTCCGTATACGACTAACAATCGCAACGGCAATAATAACCGAAAAGGGGGAAACACCAGTAACGTAACGTAAAAGTAACGGAAACTGAAAAATAAATGGATGGAATTGAAAAATAAATTGGTGAAGAATTTACCTAGTGCTAAATGTAATGTACAGATTTTGAAAAAGACAAAAAAAATCAATCAAGAAGTAGAACATTTTGACGAAGAAGAAATATGTAGGTACTGTTTAAATAACAAACTAATGGTTTAGCACATAGAATTACCAAAGCCAAATCTTGTATCTGTGATTAATAAAATAAAGTATACATAATGACTTTTATTTTTATTGACAATTCCATACCCAGCAGTATTAATATATAATCTCATAACAGTATAATATTCATTATTTACACTGTATCCGCGCTGGGTAGTTTCGCTTTCGATATACATATATTATATATGTATATCGAAAATTGATGACATCACAGTGTGATTTCACTTAAGAAGTTTTTGACTACCCTGTGATTCAAAGGGTAGTTAAAAACATTGTTAAGTCGATTATTTTTTACTGTACTTCAATTATTTCACGGTTATTTGTCATAAAATATTTATCTTTACATATTTTGAGCAATATATCTCTTTATTGCCCATTCTTTTATATTTTCTTTTAATAAAATGTTTTTCGTATAAATATTTTCTCGCTCATCTTCATATGTCTGGTTTGATTCAAAAGTTTCACTATTTCTACTTTCAATCATTGCTTTAGAAAAGTCACTGACCGAATTCGTTAATTGTACGGAACTATGATCATTGGTAACAAAATCTATGTGTCCGGAACCCTCATTTTCAATCGACACCGGCACGTGACTGCAGCTAGATAAATGAAGGAGATTTTCACTATCCTTGCTTGTTGTATTCTTTTGAATGTTTATTTTTAACTGCACCAGTTCTTTTCCTTTTTTTCCATGATTTAACCGTATTCATTTTAAATATTTAAAATTTATTAGGTCGCGTTGCGAGGTTATGTCAAAATTGACGTTACCATTGCACTAACCTATATTTACTCTTCAATAATTCTAGACGCTGTTAAATAGCTAATATTTACACTATGAGAATTGGAATTAAAGTGGAGTAAGACTACACTACTTTACAGCTCATGCAGTCTTTAAATTCTTTTAACCAGCTACTATTAAGCTCATTGAGGTAGCATTCTAATAGAATTAGTGTACACCATAAAAAAGCCAATGGCAAAATTTTATTCTCTAATACAGCTCACAACTTAGAAGAGGTGTGACTTTACCGCGTTAAGCAGCCATTTACAAGCTTTGGTCTTCTTAACCAGCTAGTAGCATTATACGTAGCCAAAAGCTGGACAATAGTTCTTTCAAATTCTACTAAAATGCACTTTTTTCTCCATTAGACAGCCATTAGTCAGCTGTGCTGTTTAACAGTGTAGAGATCACCCCTCATACAGTCTCAAGAATCGTCATATCCGTTAGTACAGCTACTTAAGAGCATTTGACTGTCATATAGCTTGTTTATGGATGTAATTTTCGCTAAAGTGTTGCTTGGGATTGTATTATATGAGATTTTGTACTTTTATAATTAATTTAAATTTTATAATATTTTAATTTTTTTTTTTTACATTTCACAAAATAAATAAATGAATGATTGAATCATAACCATATTTTATTTGTTTGATTTTTTTATTTCTCTTTTAGGATTGATTAAAAGAGAAATAAAAAAAACTCCACTCCACAGCAAAAGTAGTAAATTTTGCAAGTGTTTTCATTGAATAAATGAAAAAACTGGATAAACGAAATGGATTTTAAAGTAAAAAAAAAAATGGATTGGACCAGTAATAGGCAATTTTGAAAGTCAACATATCCGTGAAAAGAGAATTGAATTAAATTGCCCACTCTAAAATGTAGTTTCTTACGGAAAAGAATTGGCAGAAGAGGAGATTCATGGGTAGGTTGGGACCCTAGTAAACATAGACTATATATGTATACTAAAATTAGTTTACATTGAATCTGCACGTTGACGAGTGATTGATTAATGAAAGACAAGGTATCAAGTAGGTACTTTAATCATTTAATACAGATACCTAGGTAACGTATTGTTCAAACATCATAAATAAGAACATCATCATCCGTCATGAGTACGATAAGTGTTTCAAAATGGTTCGTCATTGACTAATAGAAGTTCACGTTTGTAAACTTCTAGACATATTATGATCTATAGGACCATTGTAGCAGTGTGTATCGTGCAGACACTAATTCAAAAATGAAAACAATAGTAGCCAAGCAACAGCCTGATATATAAATAAACCATGGCATTACGAATCTAGATTCAAATTCCTTTTGACGAAAATGACACTTAATCATCCTAGCATAGTAAAAATCTTTGAACTTCTTTTCAACCAAACCATTTTCTCTTAAGCGAAGCGCGTTTTGTCGCATTTTGTCAGAAAGTGGAAACCCTTTGTAGAAAAATGTAGCATAAATAAACTTAACGTATGGTTTTTTAAAGTAATAGACAGTGGTTTGACCAAATTCATCGTAGTAGATTTTTTTGTTGGATAAATACATTGATCGTGTATTAATCATAAATAAATCTTCTGATTGAGCAACTTTCGTCAGACTTTGCAACGGTTCTAGACAATCAGGATTTATTGCAGTAGATGTATTCGTTTCAGTTTGCATAAATAGTATCATTGCAGGAACAGTACAAGACTTGAGGTTGTACTCAACTATATCGGCTTCATTAGAAACTTGGTGCTCTTTTATTGGTGTCCCTGTTAAACTAACCAAGCTCGACTGATAATAACAGTTCATTAGAGACGCGAACCATACCCATGTTATAAAGATGCACCTTACATTACTAGTCATTTGATGGGGCATGTTACAGCCCCTAGAAAGCAAATAATTCAACAATTTCAGCATTGTATTAGTTTTGTCTTCAGCACGGAGGAGTATAGTCACTAATATTGAATATATCAAATAAACTAATAACAACAAGCCCCACACTAGTGGAGAGAATTCCAAATAAGCGTTTTTCCACATAGCTACAGATTGCGCCTTCCTCACATAAAAACGTAACTCATCATAATAATCCAGGTACCCGTGCAAATATGTGAATGCATCTGCTCGGCTCGATACTAGCAAAGTTTTACCCAGCATTGCATCAGATTCATTATTTTGCAATTTTGCCATTGGTCCCATAGCTTTCATATTAGGGGATATTGTAGTATATATTTTATTATCAATATCGAAGCTAAAATTCACTTTGAAATTTTCAAGTTCTCCTAGCACTTTAAATATATATTGTTCAGCTCCTAATGTTATTCGGTGGTCTTCTGTAAGTTCAGGGTGTATAGAGTAAGGTGGTCTATCTGGAACAGCAGCAAGCAAGGTGCAATTCCGCAGACCAGTCACGAATTTGTTTGGGAATAGATTATTTGTCGTATTCAAGCAGGAGCCGTAACTTATGACGTTGTTGTAATATTTTCCACAGGCGTAGTTGTCGAAGGGATTGTAGGTGTAGAGGTGAGCGTCATTAGTACCGTTTACCACCAGCACGTTGACTACATGTCGTTGCAATAGCTCGTCAAAAATCTTCTTCAGTTCATTGTCGTCCAGTGATCTGATCACGATTATGAACCGTGAGGACGGGTTCCATGTTGGATCTTCGAGAAGATATTTAAAATATTTCGTGAATATGTTTGCATTCTTTGCGTTTATGAGATATCCTTGGTGTCTAAAATACGACTGAGTAGTCGTCTGTCTGAATACCATCGTTGTGACGGTTGATAAGTGAATTGCCTTCGGGATCTCGTAATCGTCAGTGTTCATATCAACGTATGTCAGCGTCTTTTCGTCAGAAAAGTTTGTTCCCAATATATCGGATAAACACATCATCAGATTTTGATTTTGCTGTTCTTCAAAAGTTAAGTAATTTTCACTTTTACAACTCAAATATATCAGAGAGAACAAAAAGTAAACAACCAACATTTTTGGACTCATTTTGACTTATGTTTTTGGAGAACGTTGGGTAGCTTGTTCATGAAGACTAATATTTAGTTTTTTGATTAAGGTGTTATTATATAAAGTGAAATGCCATTAGAAATAAAGCTTTTATATAGTTTATCGCAATGGATCTCGTTTTTTATCCATCATTACTCAGATTATAATCTCTGTTCATGAAATGGTCTTTGATGTTTTAATAGGTATGTTTTATCTGGAAAATTATTGGTATGCCGTCAACGTCATGCCTTCTGGCCTCTTCCCTTTGTCACTTACCAAGCCGTTTGGTTCAAATACCGCTAGTATGCTGGCGATGACAAGAGCTCGACGAAGAATATCGTTGATGATGGCGTGCCGTGTTATTCGACCTGCGCTCCTGCAGCAGGAGAGGCCATGGTGCCCAACACTATTGAAATCGGTACTCAACTCAAATGTCACTCGGTGTCACTGTAGTGACAACTACAGTGACACCGAGTGACATTTGAGTTTGAAAATATAATAAAAAAATGGTATGGGTCCCGCCTGCTTCCAACTTTTATTTAATTTAAAATGGGCTTGTTTTTAGCTTTTCAGTTCTTTTAACTTAAGTTTTTTACCGCAGTCGGGTTTTTATTTTTTTAATAACTTTTTTACTTCCAGCTTTTTAGTTTACAAATGTGAAAGATTTCGCTGACGATTTAGTTCTTGGTACGTGTTTTCTACGATTTGTCACTTCGAATTACTTTTAACCATATAAGTTGTTTATAATTTTGTAATCATCTTTTAAAGCCCTTTATTTTGATACCCCACTCGATAGGTTTTGAAAAAAAAAACATTGCGCCAAAAATCAGCCATTTTAATTTTTTACAATTTTGATATACCCAGTGTCACTCGCACAATTAAGACGAATCTAACGGCACCTCTCAAGCTGAAATCGATCAAGCCGTTTAGGCTACAGATCGTGCCAAAGAGAATATACATAGTAGTCGCCATATTGAATTTTCACTAACGTCATGTCTTTAGTGACACTCGCCGGACTAAGAGGCGGGTGAATCATAAAAATCGGCCCAGGCGTTTGGTCAGTATAGTGCTTCAAAGGAACATACAAACATACATACATACATAGGCTGATGAACACATTACCACTCCTTTGCGTCGCGCAATCGGGTAAAAACTAAAACCCAACTACGATAAAAACGCTAACTCTAAAAAGGCTAAACAAGAAATTGTAACAAAATAATATCGGTATTCGTAAAACCGGAGTCACGTATTAAGTACGTAATATGTACGATTTATGCCATACAGTGTGATGGCATTGACATAGTATAAACCTCTTTTTAAAAAACTGAAGATATCAACTGTTCCCGGTAGGTATGTATATGTTACGGCTAATGACCGAAGTGCGGCTACACCTAGTTTTAACCAAACCGAACCTCGGGGTGCCCTTCGCTCGCTCTTGCATCCTATGTCGCCTCCCGAAATACACACGAACCGCATGTGGCCGGCTAAAACTAGGTGTAGCCGCACTTCGGCCGGTAAAACCAGGTGTAGCCGCACTTCTGCCGGCTAAAACTAGGTGTAGCCGCGCTTCGGCTATTAGCCGTGACATATACATATTTGAATGTTGTTTTTAACCCCCGACGCAAAAACGACGGGGTGTTATAAGTTTGACGTGTCTGTGTGTGTGTGTGTGTGTGTGTGTGTGTGTCTGTCTGTGGCATCGTAGCTCCCGAACGGATGAACCGATTTTGATTTAGTTTTTTTTGTTTGAAAGGTGTATTAGTCGGGAGTGTTCTTAGCTATGTTTGATGAAAATCGGTCCAAGATGGCCGCCGCTACAAAATGGCGGATAACATATTTTTTCACAATTCCCTCAATATGGGTATCAAATGAAAGGGCTTCAATAGTAGAATACTATACACTATAACAAATTTTGAATCCAAGATGGCCGCCACAACAAAGTGGCGAATTTTTTTTTTTTTTTTTCAACTCCCTCAATATGGGTATCAAATGAAAGGGCTTGACTAGTAGAATACTATACACTATTAAACATTTCAAATCCAAGATGGCCGCCACCACAAAATGGTGAATTACATTTTTTTTTCACAACTCCTTCAATATAGGTATCAAATGCAAGGGCTTGACAAGTAGAATAATTTACACTATATTGAAAGGGAATGAGGAATATTAACTACCTAACGAAATGAAAACTAAAAACTTGAAAAATATAATAAAACAAAAAAATCTGTTTAGTCTTAAAAATTATTCTTCAACTATAAATTAATCAATATTTTTTGACGGATAAAAAATCTGATTAAACACCAAATTACCAGAATCTTCAAACGGAAGAAAATAAAAGAAATGAAATACAAAAATTAAGGAGTCCCTACAAAAAGGATGAAATAAAAAATTAAATTAAAAATTTAAAAAAACCCCCGACAAAAATAAAATTAAGGAATCCCTACAAAAAGCATGAAATAAAAAAATAAATTTGAAAAAATCTTATGGAAGTCGGGGGACCTCAGAAGCAGAATAGAAGGTGTTCCACAGAACGGTCCCCCGACTTCCATAAGATTTTTTCAAATTTATTTTTTTATTTCATGCTTTTTGTAGGGATTCCTTAATTTTATTTTTGTCGGGGGTTTTTTTAAATTTTTAATTTTGTTAAAACTCACTCCAACTTAATGCAACGTCTTGGAGACACCGTTACGTTAATATGTTTTTTGATTATGATTTCAGTATTTAAAGTGAAATTTCATTTGAAGTATAGTTTATCGTAATGGATCTAGTTTCTTATGCATCATTACTCAGATTCCTATCTCTTATCATAAAATGTTGTTTGATGGACGGTTAATAGCTACGTTAAGCCAAACTAAACGTGGCTATTAACCTGCCATCAAAGACCTAATTAATCAAAGACATAATTAATGATTTCCAAAATATAATTTATTTGAAATATTTTAATTTCAGTGATTTGATGTTATGGTATAGTAGTACAAAATCGATTCTAACGAGGAAAGCAAACCACACTATTATTGAAAATAAATGAAACTATAGGGATTTTACGTATTGTTTGTTTGTTGTTTTTTTTGTAATTTGTTTCTACCGTCTACCCGTACTTTACCGATGCGAAGTTTAGCTTTGTTCTTTCCACTGCCATCTTGGTTTTTCAAAACATGTCACAAATATAAAATTCTTTTAATATTGTATCTGCAATCAGCCATTCGGCTATAAGCAAATGTGCTATCTGGTTCATGGTTTGGTATGCAGTATGCAGGGCTCAAGTGAGAACCGTACATAATTGTAATTGTGGGTTTTCATAGTCAGTCCCCTGTCCAAGTTCATACCCAGGTACATCACAACGTCTTTGTTAATACTTCCTGAGGTGTACTGGTTTATGGGTTTCATCTACATAATTATGAGTCTATGTCACTCGCCTGGTTCCTCGGTTCATTTGGGACAAATACAGCAGCCAGATGTTTAGTGAACGCGTTTGGTTTTTGCTCACTCGTTCTAGCCCATTGATTGCGGTTAAATTTTGGTGGAGGTTTGATTTCTTGGGGTTGGTCATATTTTGTTGTATATTTCCATAAGGAATATTTCCCGGTAGACGTGGCTGTTAGGCTTCTGCATCTTTGAGTGCCAATTTAAGTAATTTTGTCATATTATTGTGCTTTTTCATCTAGGTGTTTGCTTGTGTGCCATACCTTTTTTCCAGTACAATTAGCGTTTAGTCCCTTAGGCTTTAAAGTTTAAATTTTTCTGTCAATTTTGGGTGTACATTTCCAACAAACTTCTTGGACTAATTTAGTAAAATATTCAGTGACTTCTTCAATGTCATTTTCTGTTTTGAGCCTAATATTTAATTTTATATTATTTTCTAGAAGTCTGAAGTCATTCCAGTCGGTTTTATTATTATAGAGGAAAGTTGGCATAACGAGGTTGATCACGGGGTGGTGCTATGGTCATTATTTCTTTCGGGTCGCTAGAAGACCCATCTAGACAGGACTCAGTGTGCGATACTATCGGAACATTCCCCACACAATTAAAATTTTTGAAATGTTTTTGCTAATCACAATTTGTACAAGAATAGAATAGACGGTGACCCCCAAACTACGAGATTTGCCTGTATCTTGCGAGTTAGATTTGCGACATTTTCAAAGTGTGGTACATAGTGATTACTGCAAGACAGGAAATCCAAAAACTAAAATTTAACTAAACTAATACAATTAAAATAAAATAAAATTCTGGTCACTTGTTCGGATCTGTTGGCGAATGCGATGGTCTTTTGTTGACAGTATTATTAGATTTATGCTGTCAACTTCCGCGGGTTGTGACTGGTCTTGATACCTAATGAGTGTGCTTTTAATTTCAGTCTCCTCCTGTTATGAAGCGTCCGCCCAAAGTTGACACGTACTGACTTATCTTGGGTTTAGGTGGACAATATACAGAAGGTATATTACTGTACCCTGACTTGTCATTGATGGCAACAGTAGCAGCTTGAATGTGCTCCGATCGATAGCCTGGTAAAGGATGGTGTTTATTAGTTTTTTAACAAGAACGGCTGAGTCGTGTGATGTATCTCAAAACAATTGCACAAATGTTTATTAAAAGCGCCACCCTGTCAACGTCATTCGAGCGCCAAAAGATCTTGGGGTCTACTCCGAAGTGGTTGATTGTCGTGTCGGCCGAATGTTCGGTCATTTTCTGATTCGAATATTGTTGTCCTACTACGAATAAAAAAAAAAGTTAAAAAAAGGGTAAGGGTTCTAAAAAGGTTCGGATTGGCACAGTTTGGTCGGGACCTATAATCAATATAGGAAATGAAAGGTAGTAGAAAATGACCGAACATTCGGCCGATACGGTGGTTAACCGCTTCGGAGTAGACCCCATGTGTAGCCGTGTCTTCGTTAGATCAGTAAATATAGTTGATATAACTGCACAAGGATTTTCGCGGGGGCCTAATCGGGACTAACGCAGGCCATCTTGGTTTTAATGTTTACCACCAGCGCCCTGGCAACGACATTCGTGCCCGAAGTGATCCATACAGCATTGTATAATATCGTGTAGGCACTAATTCAAAAATAAAAACAATTATAGCCAAAAAGCAGCCTGCTACATAAATAAACCATGGAATCACTAATCTAGATTCGAACTCCTTTTGACGAAAATGACACTTGATCTTCCTAGCATAGTAATAATCGTTGAACTTCTTTTCAACCAAACCATTTTCTCTTAAATGAAGCGCGTTTTGTCGCATTTTGTCTGAAAGTGGAAACCCTTTGTAGAAAAATATACCGAAAATAAACTTGGCGTATGGTTTATTAAAGTAATAGACAGAGGATCGACCAAATTCATCGTAGTAGATTTTCTTGTTTGATAAATATATTGATCGAGCCATAACCGTAAATAAATCTTTTGATTGGGCAACTTTCTTCAGACTTTGCAATGGTTCTAGACATTCAGGATTTATTGCAGTAGATATATTTGTTTCAGATTGCATAAATTGTAGCATTGAAGGAACTGTACAAGACTTGAGGTTGTGCTCAACTATCTCTGCTTCATTAGAAACTTGGGGCTCTTTTATTGGTGTCCTGGTGAAACTAACTAAGCTCGACTGGTAATGACAGTTCATTAGAGACGCGAACCACACCCATATTATTAAGATGCACCTTACATTACTAGTCATTTGATGAGGCATATTACAGCCACTGGATAACAAATATTGTAACAATTTCAGCATTGTATTAGTTTTGTCTTCAGCATGGAGGAGTGTGTTCATTAATATTGAGTATACCAGGTAAACTAACAACAAAAGGCACCACACTAGTGGATAGAATTCCAAATAAGCGTTTTTCCAGTTAGCTACTGATGACGCCTTCTTCACAAAAAAACGTAAGTCATCATAATAATCCAGATACCCGTGCAAATATGTGAATGCATCTGCTCGGCTCGATACTAGCAAAGTATCACCCAATATTGCATCAGATTCATTATTTTGTAATTTTGCCATAGGTCCCATAACTTTCATATTAGGGGATATGGTAGTATATATTTCATTATTAATATCGAAGCTAAAATTCACTTTGAAATGTTCAAGTTCTCCTAGCACTTTAAATATATATTGTTCAGCTCCTAATGTCATTCGGTCGTCTTCTGCAAGTTCAGGGTGTATAGAGTAAGGAGGTCGATTTGGAACGGCAGCAAGCAAAGTGCAGTTCCGCAGACCAGTCACGAATTTGTTTGGGAATAGATTATAATTATTTGTCGTATTCAAGCACGAGCCGTGACCTATGACGTTGTTGTAATATTTTCCACAGGCATAGTTGTCGAAGGGATTGTAGGTGTAGAGGTGAGCGTCATTAGTACCATTTACCACCAGCACGTTGACCACATGTCGTTGCAATAGCTCGTCAAAAATCTTCTTCAGTTCGTTGTCGTCCAGTGATCTGATCACGATTATGAACCGTGAGGACGGGTTCCATGTTGGATCTTCGAGAAGATATTTAAAACATTTCGTGAATGTGGTTGCATTCTTTGCGTTTATGAGATATCCTTCGTGTCTAAAATATGACTGTGTAGTCGTTTGTCTGAATACCATCGTTGTGACGGTTGATAAGTGAATTGCTTTCAGGATCTCGTAATCGTCAGAGTTCATATCAACGTATGTTAGCGTCTTCTCTTCAGAAAAGTTTGTTCCCAATATATCGGATATACACATCATTAGATTTTGATTTTGCTGTTCTTCAAAAGTTAAGTCATTTTCACTTTTACAACTCAAATATATGAGAGAGAACAAAAAGTAAACAACCAACATTTTTGGACTCATTTTGACTTATGTTTTTGGAGAACGTTGGGTAGCTTGTTCATGAAGACTAATATTCAGTTTTTTGATTAAGGTGTTATTATATAAAGTCAAATGCCATTAGAAATAAAGCTTTTATATAGTTTATCGCAATGGATCTCGTTTTTTCCATCATTACTCAGATTCTAATCTCTGTTCATGACATGGTCTTTGATGTTTTAATAGGTATGTTTCGTCTGGGACAATTATTTGTATTATTAACATTAACTTGCTTACCATTGGACATTGATTTATTTACACTAGATACTAAATTAAAAGACTAACTAACTTACTATACAAATAAATATGAAAACAAAGAATACTTAGGCGTCGAAGTACTCGTCCGTATCGTTGTCATCCGGAAACGTGCCCAGAAGACTGGCAGCATTGCCACGTCGAATGGCAATGCTAATTCTTTGGCCAAAGACCGACCCAGCCCTCTGGTCACGTGAAGTGTCGACCAGCCGTCGAGAAATTTCCTTAAAAAGGAGACACGCACTCAGGCGCTTCGACCCCAAACGGCTCAAAGCTGTACACATATGTACAGTATTTGCGCCGCTTGAGGGTCTCAGCAGCCGCAGCAGCGGGGCGCCAGCGGGGCGCCAGCACAGCCTGCCGTGCTAGGAACATGAGATGGCGCAAGGGTTGCACACACGTTGCGTCCCACACCAGAAGTCTACTCACCTACCAAGGCAACAACATCATGCCGTCTGGTCTCTTCCCATCGTCACGTTTGCTGGCGTGCTGGCGTGCCGTGATATGCAACCTGCGCTCCTGCAGTAGGACAGGCCATGGTGTCTGAGACTATTGACAGCTTCACCGCAGTGACATCGATGCGGAGCAACACATGGTGCGCCCAAGCGGATACACGTAGCGAGCCGAAACGATGAGTCATCCATCACTGTGCCTATGGTGAATGACGGGAGCGCCTGAAGCCACAAGCCTGACTCCTATTCTCCCACAGTCAGCAGACGGGCATGCTCAACAGTAGTATTACGTGACGTGTTTACAAGGGTATTCCGTATGAGCGGTACGTCCCGCCGTTTCTGGGAAGACGGGTTATCGGGTAAAACCGTATTGGGATAAGCCGTTTTCCAAGTGTTCAACGCATCGGTAAAATACGGTACTTCAAAATCGACCGGAAATAAAATGTTCCTTGTTAATTTATTGGTACTGTGGACCGAGGAGAGGAAGGCCGGTAAACTTATATACTTGAAATTTTGCGGACGCCGAGACCGTCCAAGCGAATTGGTAGTGTGGCTTGCTGCCACGAACCGTCATACACGGCCACATTTCTAATAATTTGGTCTACTTTTTTTTAAAGTTGTGGATGCTTCCATAGATGAGAGGAGCGAAGGCTATAAGTAAAGGTTCAAAACAACAGTACAGAATGAGTGTGAAGGCCGAATGAATATTAATTTTGAAAAGTCTTTCCGAGATATCATTAAAATTTTGTATCTTCTCCTCAACTTGCTACAATTATTCCACACCGGTAGGTACACCGGAAACGTGTCACGTTGACTGGCAATGCTAATTCTTTGGCCAGAGAACGAGCCAGGCCTAAGGTGTCCTGAAGTGTCGACCAGTCGGCTTGAAATTTTCTTAAAAAAGAGATGCCCTATGACCCGAGTCCAAGTATCACTGGTCAGTTTCACGCTCCGGAAAAGTGAAAATGTAAGTTAATCAGCGATAAACATCATTCCCAGCGCACCTAACACTGCCCCCTTAAGAGTGGGGGTAGAAACATGTAGGAGACACCGTGGTACCAATAGAAACAGAAGATTCACCAGCACCGGAGTCCTAACTGAAAACGATATTTTGCCGCTGTACCAAGGATTGTGGTAATGGCAAATGTGGATGCCGGAAAAAATGCTGTACTGTTCTGCGGCGTGCCTCCTCTTTTAAGGGAAATCTGAATCTAAATATATTAACTGGAATCTGAAAAAAAAAAAAAAAATAGAGCCAATTAAAATTTAAATGAATTCGATTGAATAATTTAAAAATATTTCTTTTAATCTCGGATTTCAAAACTGACCACTCAGTGAAACTGACTAATCTACGAAACTGATAAATTATATAAACTGACGACTGAGGGATACTGACCAGTGATACGCGGATTTCTTGACCCGAGTGTGGTTACAGTATTGTGAAGATCCAGACGGGACCTCCACAGTTTATATAAAAAGACGTTGGACTTTGAACCAATATATTATTTAAAGCAACATTACAGCTTCGCGGTGAATATCAAACTTATTCTATCTTACGAAAAATCCATGTTTCATTTATGAGTGCCAATGTGAACCTGCGATATGGCCTGATATTTTGGGGCAATGCTGCTAAAGGTGAGCAAGTACTTATAGCACAGAAAAAATGCATTCGAGCTATATGCAAAATAAAACGGACTGATTCATGCAAGCCACATTTCTAGAACATGAAAATACTGACGGTACCATCTCTCTACATCTATGAAGCCTGTATTTTTGTAATAAATAATATGCATATGTCTTTATAGACATGTCGAAAGTCAGCGACGCTCAAATAAGTTGCAGTTGCTATTCACAAAAACCAAATTTCTCCATAAAAGCATATATATGCAATGGCTCCCAAACTATACAATAAATTACCAAATCAAATTATATCAGCTACCAACGTAAATAGTTTTAAACGTCAGCTTTTTGAATTATTGAAAGACAAGGCGTACTACTCTGTCGATGAATACCTGAATGACAAATTTTGATTTTGTACAATTTTAATTCATTTAATTTTGTTATTTGTAATATTGCTTACATTTTATTTTATTTCTGTTCCGTGCGATTTTTGTACTATTTCATTTCAATTATGGCAAATTTCGTTTGCTTACATCCCAAGCAGCACACATAGCTGTATAGTCACTGGACAACAGAATTTTTGAAAACTCAAGGCTGTTTTGCTTGCTGTACAAGGGCTGCATATCCTGCTACACAGCTCTTATAATTCTAAATTTGGCCCCAAATTAACCAGCCCTGAGAATTATAGTAGCTTGTTAACAGCTATCCACGAGCATTGTAAGAGCTGTACATGGGCTGGACAATGGCTTAGACAGCTGTCAATAGGCCACTATCCAGCTCCTTTAATTCTCTTAGACAGCCAAAATCTGGTTTATGGCTTAATAATGGCTAGTGCTAAATCTACAAAGAAATATGGCAACAAAAAACTTTAATTTTTGTGCAGTGCAAGTGTTATACGTCAACGCTGTCAAATTCTTTCTGTGGACAAATAATAAATGATAAATGATAAATGATTTTATTTCTGTAAGTAGGTTTGTACAAACACTTTTACACGTCAATCATATTTTTTTTAAACTAGATGAGGTCGGCGTTTCCTAACTGACTATTCTGAGAAGAAAGGCCGAAACAAACTCAGAAGTCACAGTCTCTTTTAAAGTCCAGACAAAATCTTGGTCAGATCGTGTGAAGACCATGTAGATTGGTGTCTGAAATGGTCTTTTGAGGAAAGAACCACACAGATTGAGCGGACCTGTCCAATCAGTGCACGCATTTGTCAAAAATCGTGCAGCTCAACTCAGAACTTGAGGAGCTCAACGATTCGACGAACAATACCAAAGACAGGACATTTGGGTAGGCCGCATAAACTACTCAAACTGCCAGATCATGATTAAAACTAAGAAGGAAAAAAGAAATGACCCACATAGTCCTCACATTCACAATAATTAATTAAAAAATAATAATAAAAATTACTTACAAAGTAAATATTCATGTCATTGTCTAAATAAAATTCATCAATGTCAATGTGTATATAAAAAATCCGGACATAATCTTTGAGGACCATGTAGATTAGTGTCTGAAATGGTCTTTTGAGGAAAGAACCACACAGATTGAGCGGACCTGTCCAGTCAGTGCACGCATTTGTCAGTAACCGTGCAGCTCAACTCAGAACTTAAGGAGCTCAACGATTCGACGAACAATACCAAAGACAGGACATTTGGGTAGGCCGCATAAACTACTCAAACTGCCAGATCATGATTAAAACGAAGAGAGAAAAAACAAAAAAATTACCCACATAGTCCTCACATTCACAATAATTAAAATCATATAATACTTTATACAGTAAATGTACATGTCATTATTTAAGTAAAGAGATACTTAAAAAAAAAAGAAAATTATTAAAGTGTAAAATAGCAAAAATAAAAACAACAATCTAAACCTATTGGAGCAGCTCAATCCCAAGCCTTTTTGTCCTCAATATAGTCTTTTACAGTATAATAGGCTTTCTGACATAGTTTTCGCTTTATAAAAGATTTGAATTTATTAAGGCTTAGTTCTTGAATGTGGCTAGGAAGTTTATTATAAAAACGTATACATTGGCATCTAAACGAGCCACCTATTTTTTTGAGCCTTGTTGTAGGAACAACAAATTTGTGTTTGTTCCTAGTATTTATGTTATGGATATCACTGTATTTTTTAAACAGATTAATATTTTTATGTGCATACAAAAGATTATCATAAATGTACTGAGAAGGCACAGTCATTATATTAATCTCTTTAAATTTGTCTCTGAGGGAGTGTCTGGGACTTAATTTATAAATGGAACGAATTGCCCTTTTTTGTAAAATAAAAATTGTCTGAATATCGGCGGCATTTCCCCACAACAGAATACCGTACGACATCACACTATGAAAATAACTAAAGTATACTAAACGGGCTGTCTCTAAATCAGTTAAATCACGAATTTTCCTAACGGCGTATGCTGCAGAGCTAAGCTTTTTTGACAATTTATCTATATGGGGGCCCCATTGAAGCTTGGCATCCAACGTTATGCCTAGGAATACTGTGGTATCTTCAGGTTTCAACTCTTCATCCTTAATGAGAACACTAGTTTCTACTTGTCTAACGTGGGGTATGGTAAACTTAATACATTTAGTTTTTTTTCCGTTAAGAAGTAGGTTATTGACATTAAACCAGTTAACTACTTTTGCAAGGGCGTTATTTACATTGTCAGTAACCAGCTGCTGACGTTTGAGTTTAAATAAAAGTGAAGTGTCATCTGCAAACAACACTATATCATGTTCATCCCTTATGAGGTAAGGCAAGTCATTTATATAAATAATAAATAAAAATGGGCCGAGAATTGAGCCCTGGGGGACCCCCATTCTTACTACAGATTCGGGTGACCTTTTTCCGTTAACATCAACTCTCTGAATCCTATCACTCAAGTAAGAAGTAAGAAGATCCAGAGAGGCGTTCCGGATTCCGTAGTGGTGCAGTTTCCTGATTAATGTTTCATGAAGAACACAATCGAATGCCTTGGACAAATCGCAAAAGATGCCCAAAGCATCGCATTTGTCCTCCCATGCATTATAAATATGTCCTAAAAGTTCAACTCCTGCATCGGTAGTCGAACGACCCCTTGTAAATCCGAACTGTTTGTTATGTAGTAATTTATTATTATTAAAAAATCTTTGCAATTGATTTAAAATAAGTTTTTCAAAAATTTTACTAAAGGTAGGTAGTACTGAAATAGGTCTATAATTAGTAGGGTCTGATGTACTACCCGATTTAAACAACGGTATTATTTTACTGTTTTTCATAAGATCAGGAAACTCACCACGGTCAATACAATTATTAAATATAACAGCTAAAGTAGGTGCTACAATGTCTATAATCGACTTAGCAACATCCACAGAATTACCCCATAGATCTGCGGTCTTTTTAACATTTAACGTGTGAAAAGTTTTAATTATATCTTTACAGGTTACATATTGGAAGTGAAATTCAGAATCGCAAACTGGAACGTTTTCTTTAAGTAAAGACTCTGCAGCAATGGGTGATGAGTTAAGAGATTTAGTAGTTGATACGGGAATCTCTGCAAAGAAATTTTCAAAGGCCGCGGCGACTTGACAATCTGATTTAATTATATTGTCATCAATAACAAGGCTGTAGTCACTACTTCGGGTGCATGACCTTCCCGTTTCGCTATTAATGACATTCCAAGTCGTTTTAATAATGTTACTACTATTTTTGAACTCAAATAACGTGACTTGGCAATGCTACAAACTTTTTTAAATATTTTAGAATAATTCTTAACATATAAATTAAATTCAGCAGTGTTTATACAAATCCGTTCTTCATATAATTCATAAAGTCGTTTTCTACTTTTATGTATACCAATGGTGGCCCAGTCACTGAAGGAAGCAATACTATTAACCGATAATGTTTTTGGAATAAATGTGTTATCAAATTGTGTGCAATACATATTAAAAAAATCATTATATTGTTGATTAGGGTCATCATTAGTGAACAAAAGTGGTAATTTACCCATGAGTTTAGTTTTAAATGTTTCCAAGCGATTAGTTGTTTTTGGATTAACAGTGATATCTTTTTTAGTAACTTTTTTGTTTTTATTTGGAATAGTGATTAATTGTCCACAATGATCTGAGTCTATTAGGTTAATAATGTCTTTGTGGGTTGGTATAACATCTGTATAAATGTTATCTAGGCATGTGGCACTAGTAGGAGTTATTCTAGTGGGCTCCAAAAATTGGTTTGCAAGATTGTATGACTGAAACAAACTTATAATTTTAGTACTTAACCCAGAATTTTCTAACAAATTAACATTAAAATCACCACAAATGATGATGGACTTGTTTGTATTACAGATTTTGTGCAACACTTCATCCATAACTTTTTCAAAACAATCATACAATCCTGAAGGAGGTCTGTACACACTTAATATAATGAACTGCTCCAATTCTATACAGGCTATTTCAATTGTCCGTTCAACAGAGAGGCTCACAATATCCTTTCGGTCTTTAAACTTAAGCTGGTTATTTATTAAAATTAATGAGCCACCATGTATAGCATTTACTCTGCTGAATGAACTACCAACCTGGTGATTACTAAAATTGAACATGAACTGGTGACTTTTAAGCCAATGTTCTGTCATACAAAGAATATCTATATTGTAACAATTCAGGAATAATTCTACTTCTAAGTCTTTGTTTGAAAAACCTTGAATATTTTGATGCACCAGATTGATACTATTTAATTTTTTTACACTTTCATTTGACTTATTTACATTTTTGCAAGAGGTTGCCTCTATTGTCTTAAATTCTAATTTAAATGATTAATGTCAATAATTTCAACCAAATTATTACCAGAGTAATTTAAAAAGTCATTGCATTGCTCAATAGGAGCAATTTGTTTAGCCAAATGTTTGGCTGAAATAGAAAAAAAATATGATAGCGACACAGCTATCTGTCTTTTTTGATAGTTAGAAAGATAGTACATAACAATATTATATCTATCTTTTGTCAAATATAAATTATTACCAACATAATAGTTAGTATCAATTAACTGGAATAAGTTATCATTATATGTCAAATTGTGCAATGTCATGTTTATATCTATATATAATAAATTCTAATTTAAGGTACTTAAGTGTTTTTCACGTTTGTTTTGTATCTGTATTGGTAAATTGTACTGCGGGTGCCACTTTACTGTTAATATTATAGGTAATATTATCAAATATTACACGCGCCATCAAAATAATGTAGTTTTACTAAAAATATTATACAAAATAAATACGGTTTACGAATAATTTATGGATTTTTGACGTGACAACGTCTTAAATTAGGTTGCGGCTGGGAGTCACTTATGAAAAAGTGTAACGCTCGGTAACGTTACGATGAGTCACCGAACGAGAGAGAGGCCCGCCGAATGCCTTGCGTCTCTCTCCCACTCAACTATTCTACCGAGAAAAAGACGTTGTCACGTAAAATCTTCGCCCGTAAAACCGACTTTACAGGCAACCATTTTTTTGTATTTTTTTTCCATTTAATGAGCATTCATATCTATTTGTAACAATAAAATAATGTGTTTTTACTTTAATAGCTCTCAAATATCATGAACATTTAACAGATATCAGTGTTTTTTTCATATGTAATCAGCTTGTTTACATTAAAATGGCGTTAATTCGTTATCCAGCAATAATTCTAACTAAATTCCCTTGAACCTCTCTTTTCTGTTTAGTGGCCATAACTAAGTCTATTTATCAGCTGAAAACTGTACGCTAGCTGTACAATGGTTTTCAGTTATTCTAACGACTGGTTGAAGGAGTAAAGTGAGAATATACAACAGCGTCTCAGGGATCTCTAATCTTGATAGAAAACCATTTCGGGCATTTCGTACTTAAGTAGCTTAGGTAATTCACTTGATTGTGTGATCCTATTTATTCTCGTCTGTTATGCCAAACTAGTGAGCCAATAAATTGTCATGTAGCTTAGAAATGCAGAATATAAAGTAAAAAGGTATTCCGACATTGAAAAACTAAAACATCAGCAAACTTAGCTAAATATTCTCCTCCACTTCTTTTTCTCATCAATTTACATCACTTTACTTAATTTAATGCTTTTAATTTTAGACACTCCAAGAGCAGCAAAACGTGTGGAAGAAGACGTCTTAACAGAGAATCCTGTTGTTGAAAATAATGTATGTAAATAAATTGACACATACTTGAGTTTTTTGTCCGTATACGACTAACAATCGCAACGGCAATAATAACCGAAAAGGGGGAAACACCAGTAACGTAACGTAAAAGTAACGGAAACTGAAAAATAAATGGATGGAATTGAAAAATAAATTGGTGAAGAATTTACCTAGTGCTAAATGTAATGTACAGATTTTGAAAAAGACAAAAAAAATCAATCAAGAAGTAGAACATTTTGACGAAGAAGAAATATGTAGGTACTGTTTAAATAACAAACTAATGGTTTAGCACATAGAATTACCAAAGCCAAATCTTGTATCTGTGATTAATAAAATAAAGTATACATAATGACTTTTATTTTTATTGACAATTCCATACCCAGCAGTATTAATATATAATCTCATAACAGTATAATATTCATTATTTACACTGTATCCGCGCTGGGTAGTTTCGCTTTCGATATACATATATTATATATGTATATCGAAAATTGATGACATCACAGTGTGATTTCACTTAAGAAGTTTTTGACTACCCTGTGATTCAAAGGGTAGTTAAAAACATTGTTAAGTCGATTATTTTTTACTGTACTTCAATTATTTCACGGTTATTTGTCATAAAATATTTATCTTTACATATTTTGAGCAATATATCTCTTTATTGCCCATTCTTTTATATTTTCTTTTAATAAAATGTTTTTCGTATAAATATTTTCTCGCTCATCTTCATATGTCTGGTTTGATTCAAAAGTTTCACTATTTCTACTTTCAATCATTGCTTTAGAAAAGTCACTGACCGAATTCGTTAATTGTACGGAACTATGATCATTGGTAACAAAATCTATGTGTCCGGAACCCTCATTTTCAATCGACACCGGCACGTGACTGCAGCTAGATAAATGAAGGAGATTTTCACTATCCTTGCTTGTTGTATTCTTTTGAATGTTTATTTTTAACTGCACCAGTTCTTTTCCTTTTTTTCCATGATTTAACCGTATTCATTTTAAATATTTAAAATTTATTAGGTCGCGTTGCGAGGTTATGTCAAAATTGACGTTACCATTGCACTAACCTATATTTACTCTTCAATAATTCTAGACGCTGTTAAATAGCTAATATTTACACTATGAGAATTGGAATTAAAGTGGAGTAAGACTACACTACTTTACAGCTCATGCAGTCTTTAAATTCTTTTAACCAGCTACTATTAAGCTCATTGAGGTAGCATTCTAATAGAATTAGTGTACACCATAAAAAAGCCAATGGCAAAATTTTATTCTCTAATACAGCTCACAACTTAGAAGAGGTGTGACTTTACCGCGTTAAGCAGCCATTTACAAGCTTTGGTCTTCTTAACCAGCTAGTAGCATTATACGTAGCCAAAAGCTGGACAACAGTTCTTTCAAATTCTACTAAAATGCACTTTTTTCTCCATTAGACAGCCATTAGTCAGCTGTGCTGTTTAACAGTGTAGAGATCACCCCTCATACAGTCTCAAGAATCGTCATATCCGTTAGTACAGCTACTTAAGAGCATTTGACTGTCATATAGCTTGTTTATGGATGTAATTTTCGCTAAAGTGTTGCTTGGGATTGTATTATATGAGATTTTGTACTTTTATAATTAATTTAAATTTTATAATATTTTAATTTTTTTTTTTTACATTTCACAAAATAAATAAATGAATGATTGAATCATAACCATATTTTATTTGTTTGATTTTTTTATTTCTCTTTTAGGATTGATTAAAAGAGAAATAAAAAAAACTCCACTCCACAGCAAAAGTAGTAAATTTTGCAAGTGTTTTCATTGAATAAATGAAAAAACTGGATAAACGAAATGGATTTTAAAGTAAAAAAAAAAATGGATTGGACCAGTAATAGGCAATTTTGAAAGTCAACATATCCGTGAAAAGAGAATTGAATTAAATTGCCCACTCTAAAATGTAGTTTCTTACGGAAAAGAATTGGCAGAAGAGGAGATTCATGGGTAGGTTGGGACCCTAGTAAACATAGACTATATATGTATACTAAAATTAGTTTACATTGAATCTGCACGTTGACGAGTGATTGATTAATGAAAGACAAGGTATCAAGTAGGTACTTTAATCATTTAATACAGATACCTAGGTAACGTATTGTTCAAACATCATAAATAAGAACATCATCATCCGTCATGAGTACGATAAGTGTTTCAAAATGGTTCGTCATTGACTAATAGAAGTTCACGTTTGTAAACTTCTAGACATATTATGATCTATAGGACCATTGTAGCAGTGTGTATCGTGCAGACACTAATTCAAAAATGAAAACAATAGTAGCCAAGCAACAGCCTGATATATAAATAAACCATGGCATTACGAATCTAGATTCAAATTCCTTTTGACGAAAATGACACTTAATCATCCTAGCATAGTAAAAATCTTTGAACTTCTTTTCAACCAAACCATTTTCTCTTAAGCGAAGCGCGTTTTGTCGCATTTTGTCAGAAAGTGGAAACCCTTTGTAGAAAAATGTAGCATAAATAAACTTAACGTATGGTTTTTTAAAGTAATAGACAGTGGTTTGACCAAATTCATCGTAGTAGATTTTTTTGTTGGATAAATACATTGATCGTGTATTAATCATAAATAAATCTTCTGATTGAGCAACTTTCGTCAGACTTTGCAACGGTTCTAGACAATCAGGATTTATTGCAGTAGATGTATTCGTTTCAGTTTGCATAAATAGTATCATTGCAGGAACAGTACAAGACTTGAGGTTGTACTCAACTATATCGGCTTCATTAGAAACTTGGTGCTCTTTTATTGGTGTCCCTGTTAAACTAACCAAGCTCGACTGATAATAACAGTTCATTAGAGACGCGAACCATACCCATGTTATAAAGATGCACCTTACATTACTAGTCATTTGATGGGGCATGTTACAGCCCCTAGAAAGCAAATAATTCAACAATTTCAGCATTGTATTAGTTTTGTCTTCAGCACGGAGGAGTATAGTCACTAATATTGAATATATCAAATAAACTAATAACAACAAGCCCCACACTAGTGGAGAGAATTCCAAATAAGCGTTTTTCCACATAGCTACAGATTGCGCCTTCCTCACATAAAAACGTAACTCATCATAATAATCCAGGTACCCGTGCAAATATGTGAATGCATCTGCTCGGCTCGATACTAGCAAAGTTTTACCCAGCATTGCATCAGATTCATTATTTTGCAATTTTGCCATTGGTCCCATAGCTTTCATATTAGGGGATATTGTAGTATATATTTTATTATCAATATCGAAGCTAAAATTCACTTTGAAATTTTCAAGTTCTCCTAGCACTTTAAATATATATTGTTCAGCTCCTAATGTTATTCGGTGGTCTTCTGTAAGTTCAGGGTGTATAGAGTAAGGTGGTCTATCTGGAACAGCAGCAAGCAAGGTGCAATTCCGCAGACCAGTCACGAATTTGTTTGGGAATAGATTATTTGTCGTATTCAAGCAGGAGCCGTAACTTATGACGTTGTTGTAATATTTTCCACAGGCGTAGTTGTCGAAGGGATTGTAGGTGTAGAGGTGAGCGTCATTAGTACCGTTTACCACCAGCACGTTGACTACATGTCGTTGCAATAGCTCGTCAAAAATCTTCTTCAGTTCGTTGTCGTCCAGTGATCTGATCACGATTATGAACCGTGAGGACGGGTTCCATGTTGGATCTTCGAGAAGATATTTAAAATATTTCGTGAATATGTTTGCATTCTTTGCGTTTATGAGATATCCTTGGTGTCTAAAATACGACTGAGTAGTCGTCTGTCTGAATACCATCGTTGTGACGGTTGATAAGTGAATTGCCTTCGGGATCTCGTAATCGTCAGTGTTCATATCAACGTATGTCAGCGTCTTTTCGTCAGAAAAGTTTGTTCCCAATATATCGGATAAACACATCATCAGATTTTGATTTTGCTGTTCTTCAAAAGTTAAGTAATTTTCACTTTTACAACTCAAATATATCAGAGAGAACAAAAAGTAAACAACCAACATTTTTGGACTCATTTTGACTTATGTTTTTGGAGAACGTTGGGTAGCTTGTTCATGAAGACTAATATTTAGTTTTTTGATTAAGGTGTTATTATATAAAGTGAAATGCCATTAGAAATAAAGCTTTTATATAGTTTATCGCAATGGATCTCGTTTTTTATCCATCATTACTCAGATTATAATCTCTGTTCATGAAATGGTCTTTGATGTTTTAATAGGTATGTTTTATCTGGAAAATTATTGGTATGCCGTCAACGTCATGCCTTCTGGCCTCTTCCCTTTGTCACTTACCAAGCCGTTTGGTTCAAATACCGCTAGTATGCTGGCGATGACAAGAGCTCGACGAAGAATATCGTTGATGATGGCGTGCCGTGTTATTCGACCTGCGCTCCTGCAGCAGGAGAGGCCATGGTGCCCAACACTATTGAAATCGGTACTCAACTCAAATGTCACTCGGTGTCACTGTAGTGACAACTACAGTGACACCGAGTGACATTTGAGTTTGAAAATATAATAAAAAAATGGTATGGGTCCCGCCTGCTTCCAACTTTTATTTAATTTAAAATGGGCTTGTTTTTAGCTTTTCAGTTCTTTTAACTTAAGTTTTTTACCGCAGTCGGGTTTTTATTTTTTTAATAACTTTTTTACTTCCAGCTTTTTAGTTTACAAATGTGAAAGATTTCGCTGACGATTTAGTTCTTGGTACGTGTTTTCTACGATTTGTCACTTCGAATTACTTTTAACCATATAAGTTGTTTATAATTTTGTAATCATCTTTTAAAGCCCTTTATTTTGATACCCCACTCGATAGGTTTTGAAAAAAAAAACATTGCGCCAAAAATCAGCCATTTTAATTTTTTACAATTTTGATATACCCAGTGTCACTCGCACAATTAAGACGAATCTAACGGCACCTCTCAAGCTGAAATCGATCAAGCCGTTTAGGCTACAGATCGTGCCAAAGAGAATATACATAGTAGTCGCCATATTGAATTTTCACTAACGTCATGTCTTTAGTGACACTCGCCGGACTAAGAGGCGGGTGAATCATAAAAATCGGCCCAGGCGTTTGGTCAGTATAGTGCTTCAAAGGAACATACATACATACATAGGCTGATGAACACATTACCACTCCTTTGCGTCGCGCAGTCGGGTAAAAACTAAAACCCAACTACGATAAAAACGCTAACTCTAAAAAGGCCAAACAAGAAATTGTAACAAAATAATATCGGTATTCATAAAACCGGAGTCACACGTATTAAGTACGTAATATGTACGATTTATGCCATACAGTGTGATGGCATTGACTTATTATAAACCTCTTTTTTAAAAACTGAAGATATCAACTGTTCCCGGTAGTTATAAAGAAAGAAAGAAAGAAAAGAAAGAAAAATGCGTTTATTGGCACCAAACCTAACCTCGGGGTGCCCTTCGCTCGCTCTTGCATCCTACGTCGACGGAGCCCCGCTTGGCGGGGCTCCTATTTCTGTGTAAGGGGTTTAAAGAAGCCTAACCAAACCGAACCTCGGGGTGCCCTTCGCTCGCTCTTGCATCCTATGTCGCCTCCCGAAATACACACGAACCGCATGTGGCCGGCTAAAACTAGGTGTAGCCGCACTTCGGCCGGCTAAAACCAGGTGAAGCCGCACTTCGGCCGGCTAAAACTAGGTGTAGCCGCGCTTCGGCTATTAGCCGTGACATATACATATTTGAATGTTGTTTTGTTAAAACTCACTCCAACTTAATGCAACGTCTTGGAGACACTGGTACGTTAATATGTTTTTTGATTATGATTTCAGTATTTAAAGTGAAATTTCATTTGAAGTATAGTTTATCGTAATGGATCTAGTTTCTTATGCATCATTACTCAGATTCCTATCTCTTATCATAAAATGTTGTTTGATGGACGGCTAATAGCTACGTTAAGCCAGACTAAACGTGGCTATTAACCTGCCATCAAAGACCTAATTAATCAAAGACATAATTAATGATTTCCAAAATATCATTTATTTGAAATATTTTAATTTCAGTGATTTGATGTTATGGTATAGTAGTACAAAATCGATTCTAACGAGGAAAGCAAACCGCACCTATTATTGAAAATAAATGAAACTATAGGGATTTTACGTATTGTTTGTTTGTTGTTTTTTTTGTAATTTGTTTCTACCGTCTACCCGTACTTTACCGATGCGAAGTTTAGCTTTGTTCTTTCCACTGCCATCTTGGTTTTTCAAAACATGTCACAAATATAAAATTCTTTTAATATTGTATCTGCAATCAGCCATTCGGCTATAAGCAAATGTGCTATCTGGTTCATGGTTTGGTATGCAGTATGCAGGGCTCAAGTGAGAACCGTACATAATTGTAATTGTGGGTTTTCATAGTCAGTCCCCTGTCCAAGTTCATACCCAGGTACATCACAACGTCTTTGTTAATACTTCCTGAGGTGTACTGGTTTATGGGTTTCATCTACATAATTATGAGTCTATGTCACTCGCCTGGTTCCTCGGTTCATTTGGGACAAATACAGCAGCCAGATGTTTAGTGAACGCGTTTGGTTTTTGCTCACTCGTTCTAGCCCATTGATTGCGGTTAAATTTTGGTGGAGGTTTGATTTCTTGGGGTTGGTCATATTTTGTTGTATATTTCCATAAGGAATATTTCCCGGTAGACGTGGCTGTTAGGCTTCTGCATCTTTGAGTGCCAATTTAAGTAATTTTGTCATATTATTGTGCTTTTTCATCTAGGTGTTTGCTTGTGTGCCATACCTTTTTTCCAGTACAATTAGCGTTTAGTCCCTTAGGCTTTAAAGTTTAAATTTTTCTGTCAATTTTGGGTGTACATTTCCAACAAACTTCTTGGACTAATTTAGTAAAATATTCAGTGACTTCTTCAATGTCATTTTCTGTTTTGAGCCTAATATTTAATTTTATATTATTTTCTAGAAGTCTGAAGTCATTCCAGTCGGTTTTATTATTATAGAGGAAAGTTGGCATAACGAGGTTGATCACGGGGTGGTGCTATGGTCATTATTTCTTTCGGGTCGCTAGAAGACCCATCTAGACAGGACTCAGTGTGCGATACTATCGGAACATTCCCCACACAATTAAAATTTTTGAAATGTTTTTGCTAATCACAATTTGTACAAGAATAGAATAGACGGTGACCCCCAAACTACGAGATTTGCCTGTATCTTGCGAGTTAGATTTGCGACATTTTCAAAGTGTGGTACATAGTGATTACTGCAAGACAGGAAATCCAAAAACTAAAATTTAACTAAACTAATACAATTAAAATAAAATAAAATTCTGGTCACTTGTTCGGATCTGTTGGCGAATGCGATGGTCTTTTGTTGACAGTATTATTAGATTTATGCTGTCAACTTCCGCGGGTTGTGACTGGTCTTGATACCTAATGAGTGTGCTTTTAATTTCAGTCTCCTCCTGTTATGAAGCGTCCGCCCAAAGTTGACACGTACTGACTTATCTTGGGTTTAGGTGGACAATATACAGAAGGTATATTACTGTACCCTGACTTGTCATTGATGGCAACAGTAGCAGCTTGAATGTGCTCCGATCGATAGCCTGGTAAAGGATGGTGTTTATTAGTTTTTTAACAAGAACGGCTGAGTCGTGTGATGTATCTCAAAACAATTGCACAAATGTTTATTAAAAGCGCCACCCTGTCAACGTCATTCGAGCGCCAAAAGATCTTGGGGTCTACTCCGAAGTGGTTGATTGTCGTGTCGGCCGAATGTTCGGTCATTTTCTGATTCGAATATTGTTGTCCTACTACGAATAAAAAAAAAAGTTAAAAAAAGGGTAAGGGTTCTAAAAAGGTTCGGATTGGCACAGTTTGGTCGGGACCTATAATCAATATAGGAAATGAAAGGTAGTAGAAAATGACCGAACATTCGGCCGATACGGTGGTTAACCGCTTCGGAGTAGACCCCATGTGTAGCCGTGTCTTCGTTAGATCAGTAAATATAGTTGATATAACTGCACAAGGATTTTCGCCCGGGCCTAATCGGGACTAACGCAGGCTATCTTGGTTTTAATGTTTACCACCAGCGCCCTGGCAACGACATTCGTGCCCGAAGTGATCCATACAGCATTGTATAATATCGTGTAGGCACTAATTCAAAAATAAAAACAATTATAGCCAAAAAGCAGCCTGCTACATAAATAAACCATGGAATTACTAATCTAGATTCGAACTCCTTTTGACGAAAATGACACTTGATCTTCCTAGCATAGTAATAATCGTTGAACTTCTTTTCAACCAAACCATTTTCTCTTAAATGAAGCGCGTTTTGTCGCATTTTGTCTGAAAGTGGAAACCCTTTGTAGAAAAATATACCGAAAATAAACTTGGCGTATGGTTTATTAAAGTAATAGACAGAGGATCGACCAAATTCATCGTAGTAGATTTTCTTGTTAGATAAATATATTGATCGAGCCATAACCGTAAATAAATCTTTTGATTGGGCAACTTTCTTCAGACTTTGCAATGGTTCTAGACATTCAGGATTTATTGCAGTAGATATATTTGTTTCAGATTGCATAAATTGTAGCATTGAAGGAACTGTACAAGACTTGAGGTTGTGCTCAACTATCTCTGCTTCATTAGAAACTTGGGGCTCTTTTATTGGTGTCCTGGTGAAACTAACTAAGCTCGACTGGTAATGACAGTTCATTAGAGACGCGAACCACACCCATATTATTAAGATGCACCTTACATTACTAGTCATTTGATGAGGCATATTACAGCCACTGGATAACAAATATTGTAACAATTTCAGCATTGTATTAGTTTTGTCTTCAGCATGGAGGAGTGTGTTCATTAATATTGAGTATACCAGGTAAACTAACAACAAAAGGCACCACACTAGTGGATAGAATTCCAAATAAGCGTTTTTCCAGTTAGCTACTGATGACGCCTTCTTCACAAAAAAACGTAAGTCATCATAATAATCCAGATACCCGTGCAAATATGTGAATGCATCTGCTCGGCTCGATACTAGCAAAGTATCACCCAATATTGCATCAGATTCATTATTTTGTAATTTTGCCATAGGTCCCATAACTTTCATATTAGGGGATATGGTAGTATATATTTCATTATTAATATCGAAGCTAAAATTCACTTTGAAATGTTCAAGTTCTCCTAGCACTTTAAATATATATTGTTCAGCTCCTAATGTCATTCGGTCGTCTTCTGCAAGTTCAGGGTGTATAGAGTAAGGAGGTCGATTTGGAACGGCAGCAAGCAAAGTGCAGTTCCGCAGACCAGTCACGAATTTGTTTGGGAATAGATTATAATTATTTGTCGTATTCAAGCACGAGCCGTGACCTATGACGTTGTTGTAATATTTTCCACAGGCATAGTTGTCGAAGGGATTGTAGGTGTAGAGGTGAGCGTCATTAGTACCGTTTACCACCAGCACGTTGACCACATGTCGTTGCAATAGCTCGTCAAAAATCTTCTTCAGTTCGTTGTCGTCCAGTGATCTGATCACGATTATGAACCGTGAGGACGGGTTCCATGTTGGATCTTCGAGAAGATATTTAAAACATTTCGTGAATGTGGTTGCATTCTTTGCGTTTATGAGATATCCTTGGTGTCTAAAATATGACTGTGTAGTCGTCTGTCTGAATACCATCGTTGTGACGGTTGATAAGTGAATTGCTTTCGGGATCTCGTAATCGTCAGAGTTCATATCAACGTATGTTAGCGTCTTCTCTTCAGAAAAGTTTGTTCCCAATATATCGGATATACACATCATTAGATTTTGATTTTGCTGTTCTTCAAAAGTTAAGTCATTTTCACTTTTACAACTCAAATATATGAGAGAGAACAAAAAGTAAACAACCAACATTTTTGGACTCATTTTGACTTATGTTTTTGGAGAACGTTGGGTAGCTTGTTCATGAAGACTAATATTCAGTTTTTTGATTAAGGTGTTATTATATAAAGTCAAATGCCATTAGAAATAAAGCTTTTATATAGTTTATCGCAATGGATCTCGTTTTTTCCATCATTACTCAGATTCTAATCTCTGTTCATGAAATGGTCTTTGATGTTTTAATAGGTACGTTTCGTCTGGGACAATTATTTGTATTATTAACATTAACTTGCTTACCATTGGACATTGATTTATTTACACTAGATACTAAATTAAAAGACTAACCAACTTACTATACAAATAAATATAAACACATAGGCGTCGAAGTACTCGTCCGTATCGCTGTCATCCTGAAACGTGCCCAGAAGACTGGCAGCATTGCCACGTCGAATGGCAATGCTAATTCTTTGGCCAAAAACCGACCCAGCCCTCTGGTCACGTGAAGTGTCGACCAGCCGTCGAGAAATTTCCTTAAAAAGGAGAGACGCACTCAGGCGCTTCGACCCCAAACGGCTCAAAGCTGTACACATATGTACAGTATTTGCGCCGCTTGAGCCAGCACAGCCTGCCGTGCTAGGAATATGAGATGGCGCAAGGGTTGCACACACGTTGCGTCCCACAACAGAAGCCTATTCACCTTCCAAGGCAACAACATCATGCCGTCTGGTCTCTTCCCATCGTCACGTTTCAAGCCGTTTGATTCTAACACTTTGGTTTGGTCGCTGGTACGCCGGCGGTATAAGGATAAGGGCTCTACGAATAATATCGTTGATGCTGGCGTGCCGTGATATGCAACCTGCGCTCCTGCAGTAGGACAGGCCATGGTGTCTGAGACTATTGACAGCTTCACCGCAGTGACATCGATGCGGAGCAACACATGGTGCGCCCAAGCGGATAAACGTAGCGAGCCGAAACGATGAGTCATCC
Source organism: Oligia latruncula (assembly GCA_948474745.1). Classification (NCBI taxonomy): domain Eukaryota; kingdom Metazoa; phylum Arthropoda; class Insecta; order Lepidoptera; family Noctuidae; genus Oligia; species Oligia latruncula. Next base: position 4,224,834 of record OX419691.1, on the reverse strand, counting down.
ATCACTGTGCCTATGGTGAATGACGGAAGCGCCTGAAGCCACAAGCCTGACTCCTATTCTCCCACAGTCAGCAGACGGGCATGCTCAATAGTAGTATTACGTGACGTGTTTACAAGGGTATTCCGTATGAGCGGCACGTCCCGCCATCTCTGGGAAGACGGGTTATCGGGCAAAACCGTATTGGGATAAGCCGTTTTCCAAGTGTTAAATGCATCGGTCAAATACGGTACTTCAAAATCGACCGGAAATAAAATTTTCCTTGTTAATTTATTGGTACTGTGGACCGAGGAGAGGAAGGCCGGTAAACTTATATACTTGAAATTTTACGCTATAAGTAAAGATTCAAAACAACAGTACCGAATGAGTGTGAAGGCCGAATGAATATTAATTTTAAAAAGTCTTTCCGAGATATCATTAAAATTTTGTATCTTCTCCTCAACTTGCTACAATTATGACATACTGGTAGGTACACCGGAAACGTGCCACGTTGACTGGCAATGCTAATTCTTTGGCCAGAGAACGAGTCAGGCCTAAGGTGTACTGAAGTGTCGACCAGTCGGCTTGAAATTTTCTTAAAAAAGAGATGCCCTATGACCCGAGTACAAGTATCACTGGTCAGTCTCACGCTCCGGAAAAGTGAAAATGAAAGTTATTCAGCGATAAACAGCATTCCCAGCGCACCTAACACTGCCCCCTTAAGAGTGGGGGTAGAAACATGTAGGAGACACCGTGGTACCAATAGAAACAGAAGATTCACCAGCACCGGAGTCCTAATTGAAAACGATATTTTGCCGCTGTACCAAGGATTGTGGTAGAGGCAAATGTGGATGCCGGAAAAAATGCTGTACTGTTCTGCCTCCTCTCTTAAGGGAAATCTGAATCTAAATATATTAACTGGAATCTGAATCTAAATATTGACGGTGTGTCGTAAATTCAAATAAAATAGAGCCAATTGAAATTTAAATGAATTCGATTGAATAATTTAAAAATATTTCTTTTAATCTCGGATTTCAAAACTGACCACTCAGTGAAACTGACTAATCTACGAAACTGATGAATTATATAAACTGACGACTGAGGGAAACTGACCAGTGATACGCGGATTTCTTGACCCGAGTGTGGTTATAGTATTGTGAAGATCCAGACGGGACCTCCACAGTTTATATAAAAAGACGTTGGGACATTGAACCAATATATTATTTAAAGCAACATTACATCTTCGCGGTGAATATCAAACTTATTCTATCTTACGAAAAATCCATGTTTCATTTATGAGTGCCAAATTTCTCCATAAAAGCATATATATGCAATGGCTCCCAAACTATACAATAAATTACCAAATCAAATTATATCAGCTACCAACGTAAATAGTTTTAAACGTCAGCTTTTTGAATTATTGAAAGACAAGGCATATTACTCTGTCGATGAATACCTAAATGACAAATTTTGATAAGATGATTTTGTACAATTTAAATTCATTTAATTTTGTTATTTGTAATATTGCTGACATTTTATTTTATTTCTGATCCGTGCGATTTTTGTACTATTTCATTTCAATTATGGCAAATTTAGTTTGCTCACATTGTATTTTATGAGATTGTGTACTTTTATAATTAATTTAAAGGAGATGTTTCATTTTTGGCTAGCGCTTGTACAATATATCAAAAGACGGGGAAAAATACCCTGAATTTAGGAAAAATATTAATCTGTGAATTTGAGAATAACCCTTTGTGTACAAACAAATTAAAGTCTTTCAATTATTGCCATTTGTAATCGTTATGGCCAATATGGCGGCGTCCTGACAGCAAACATGCGTTCTGAAACCAGAATGGATCTGAAATGAGTGTGAAACCGTAAATACAAAAACATTAAATATAATTATAAAAAGGTATCACTTATTATTAATTCATCTATTACACCAATTTCTAATGTGTTATTAATGGACACATGTAAAAAAAATAATATCAATATAATATTTTGATAATAATATTCTACATAGTTCGATTAATCATCTAGGTACTTGGCCAGTGTACTTCCGACCGTTTTATTTTGACATACACTGTCTGTCAATGTCATGGGACTGACTTAAACATAAAATATCCCGTTTGAGGTTATAATGACATTAACGTCATTGTCATCTGTCATCTGATTGATCTGTCAATATGTCTCCATTTTACTCGCAACAAATGTCAAACATTTTCAATTTTAATTTTGTACTATGTTAATACAAATTAATTCTATAAATCATTGCCTATATTATTAATTGAGTAAAAATAACAAAATAAAATTCTAACTTAACTAAAACTATACAGAAACTAAAAAATAGCGTCGAAAAATTCATCCGCATCGCTGTCGACTGGTAATGTACCCAAGAGACTGGCGGCATTACCACGTTGTATGGCGATGCTTAGCCTCTGGCCAAGATAAAAGCCAGCCCTTGGGTCACGGGAAGTGTCAACCAGCCGTTTCGAAATTTCTTTAAAAAGACCATGAGCACTCGGACCCCACGGCCCGAGAGTTTCAACCCCAAACGGCTCGAAAATATAGTTTCCGATGAGGTTATTATATTTTCGCCGCTTGAGGTTTTCCGCAGCCGCAGCAGCAGCGCCAGCACAGCATGCCGAGCCAGGAAGATGGGATGGCGCAAGAGTATCGACACACGTAGCGTCCCACACTAAAGGCCTACCCACCTTCCATGGAAATAAAGACATACCGTCTGGTCTCTTGCCATCGTCGCGTGCCAAGCCATTGGGTTCTAATACAGCTGGAACGCTGACGGTGACAAGAGCTCGTCGGATGATGTCATTAATATTCGCGTGCCGCGCTAAGCGACCCGCACTTCGGCTGTAAGACAGGCCGTGGTGTCCGAGGCTGTTGACATCTTCGCCACAGTGACAGCGATGGGGAGAACAGCAAGGAGTGCCTAGACGTAGGGAAGCAGCGAGGCGAAAAGTAGTGTCGTCGAACAAAGTGCCTATGTTCGACGAAGGTAGTGCATGAAGCCAAAGACCCGACTCCCACCTACCCACAGCCAGTAGGCGCGCACGTTCCGCAGTAGTAGCAGACGAGTCAAGTAAATTGTTCTATACTACTCTGCAGAGCGACTCATCCCACCGTCTCTGGGAAGATGGATTGTCGGGTGGATCTGTATTCGGGCAAGCGAGACTCCAGGCATCCATAGCCTCGGTGAAACACGGCACATCATAAATAATCAGTGTGGAAGCTAGGATTTTCCTGATTAATTTATCGTTGCCTATTATATGTTTGTAGATATATTTCACAGATTTTCTGAAATGTACACGTCCTAGCCAAAGTTCCATACAAAAATTTAACGTCTCCTTTGATAATATTTTGTATGCCTTTCGGCGGAACATAGGATGGACCAAACATTTTTATAAAATATCATTGTACCCTGTGTTCACAAAATAAATAAATGAATGAATGAATCATAACCATATTTTATTTGTTTGATTTTTTTATTTCTCTTTTAGGATTGATTAAAAGAGAAATAAAAAAAATTCCACTCCACTAGCAAAAGTAGTAACTTTTGCTAGTGTTTTCATTGAATAAATGAAAAAACTGGATAAGCGAAATGGATTCTAAAGTAAAAAAAAAAATGGTTGGACCAGTAATAGGCAATTTTGAAAGTCAACATATCCGTGAAAAGAGAATTGTATGAAATTGCCCACTCTAAAATGTAGTTTCTTACGGAAAAGAATTGGCAGAAGAGGAGATTCATGGGTAGGTAGGGACCCTAGTAAACATAGACTATATATGTATACTAAAATTAGTTTACATTGAATCTGCACGTTGACGAGTGATTGATTAATGAAAGACAAGGTATCAAGTAGGTACTTTAATCATTTAATATAGATACCTAGGTAATGTATATTGTTCAAACATCATAATTAAGGACATCATCATCCGTCATGACGATAAGTGTTTCAAAATGGTTTCGTCATTGACTAATAAAAGTTCACGTTTGTAAATTTCTAGACATATTATGATCTTTAAGACTATTGTAGCAGTGCATATCTTGCAGACACTAATTCAAAAATTAAAACAATAGTAGCCAAGAAACAGCCTGATATATAAATAAACCATGGCATTACGAATCTAGATTCGAATTCCTTTTGACGAAAATGACACTTAATCTTCCTAGCATAGTAAAAATCTTTGAACTTCTTTTCAACCAAACCATTTTCTCTTAAGCGAAGCGCGTTTTGTCGCATTTTGTCTGAAAGTGGAAAGCCTTTGTAGAAAAATGTAGCATAAATAAACTTAACGTATGGTTTTTTAAAGTAATAGACAGTGGTTTGACCAAATTCATCGTAGTAGATTTTTTTGTTGGATAAATACATTGATCGTGTATTAATCATAAATAAATCTTCTGACTGAGCAACTTTCGTCAGACTTTGCAACGGTTCTAGACAATCAGGATTTATTGCAGTAGATGTATTCGTTTCAGATTGCATAAATAGTATCATTGCAGGAGCAGTACAAGACTTGAGGTTGTACTCAACTATCTCGGCTTCATTAGAAACTTGGTGCTCTTTTATTGGTGTCCCTGTTAAACTAACTAAGCTCGACTGGTAATAACAGTTCATTAGAAACGCGAACCACACCCATGTTATAAAGATGCACCTTACATTACTAGTCATTTGATGGGGCATATTACAGCCCCTAGAAAGCAAATAATTCAACAATTTCAGCATTGTATTAGTTTTGTCTTCAGCACGGAGGAGTATAGTCACTAACATTGAATATATCAAATAAACTAATAACAACAAGCACCACACTAGTGGAGAGAATTCCAAATAAGCGTTTTTCCACATAGCTACAGATGACGCCTTCCTCACATAAAAACGTAACTCATCATAATAATCCAGGTACCCGTGCAAATATGTGAATGCATCTGCTCGGCTCGATACTAGCAAAGTTTTACCCAGCATTGCATCATATTCATTATTTTGCAATTTTGCCATAGGTCCCATAGCTTTCATATTAGGGGATATTGTAGTATATGTTTTATTTTTAATATCGAAGCTAAAATTCACTTTGAAATGTTCAAGTTCTCCTAGTACTTTAAATATATATTGTTCAGCTCCTAATGTCATTCGGTCATCTTCTGCAAGTTCAGGGTGTATAGAGTAAGGAGGTCGATTTGGAACGGCAGCAAGCAAAGTGCAGTTCCGCAGACCAGTCACGAATTTGTTTGGGAATAGATTACTGGTCGTATTCAAGCACGAGCCGTAACTTATCACGTTGTTGTAATATTTTCCACAGGCATAGTTGTCGAAGGGATTGTAGGTGTAGAGGTGAGCGTCATTAGTACCGTTTATCACCAGCACGTTGACCACATGTCGTTGCAATAGCTCGTCGAAAATCTTCTTCAGTTCGTCGTCTTCCAGTGATCTGATCATGATTATGAACCGTGACGATGGGTTCCAAGTTGGATCTTGGAGAAGATATTTAAAACATTCTGTGAATTTCGTTGGGTTCTTTGCGTTTATGAAATATCCTTGGTGTCTAAAATATGACTGTATGGTCGTCTGTCTGAATACAATAGTTGTGACGGTTGATAAATGAATTGCTTTCGGGATCTCGTAGTTTTCAGAGTTCATATCAACGTATGTTAGCGTCTTTTCGTCAGAAAAGTATCTTCCCACAATATCCGTTATACACTCCAACAAATTTTGGTTTCGCAGTGATTCAAAAGATAAGGCATTTTCACTTTTACACTGGAGATATAACAGAGAGAGCAACAAGTAAACAGCCAACATTTTTGGATGCTCATTGACCTATGTTATAAGGTAACGTTTGGTAACTTGTTAATGAAGATTAAAACGTTTTGGAATGTCGTTAGAAATAGAGCTATTAAAAGTATATCGTAATGGATCTAAAATATTAGGCATCATTACTCAGACTTAAATCTTTGTTTATAAAATGGTCTTTGATAGATGATTGATAGCTTTATATTTTATTTAGTATAATTAACACGTTAGCTGCGGCGGCGCTAAAACTAAACTTTCTGCCAGTGCGGTACGAGAAAAATACTGCCCGTATTCATATTTCCCGTTGTGCGTATTTTGCCGTACCAGTACCTGACTTCCAAGGTCTATACAGACGTGTAAACTCATCATGACAATGTTCTTTTGAGGGTTCCGTACCCAAAGGGTAAAAACGAGACCCTATTATTAAGACTTCGCTGTCTGTCCGTCTGTCCGTCCGTCTGTCTGTCACCAGGCTGTATCTCAAGAACTGCGTTAGCTAGACAGTTTAAATTTTCACAAATTATGTATTTCTGTTGCCGCTATAACAACAAATACTAAAAATAAGATAAAATAAATATTTAAGGGGGGCTCCCATACAACAAACGCGATTTTTTTGCCCTTTTTTGCTCGATATCAATAATGGCAACAGGTAGGAAACTTGAAATATTCACAAAATACTCAGATGAAATCATTTATTTTGATAAGGATTGACATTTTGTTGTATAAACAATCATCCAAACGGAAGTATGTCGAAAAAATACTTTTTTAAAACAATAAAAGAAGTATAAAATATAAAACATAAAAGATAGAAATATAGTGTCTCGGACTTTCAAATAATTAAGACGAACCAGGTGCCATATATTGTTTTCAATTTTAAACAACTGTTTAATCGGCGCATGCAAATAACTCTGTTTTATGAGGTATTTCTTTCCGACTTGCTAGATAAAAGTTGTGATAGCTCGGTTAATATAAATGTTTAAAAATAATTTATAGCCTATAGCACTCAGGAATAATGTAGCTTTCTACCAGTGAAAACATTTTTAGAATTGGATCATTAGTTCCAGAGATTACCCCCTACATACAAACTTACAAATTTTACCTCTTTATAATATTATTATTATTACTTTATTTAATTTAATTACGCATATAAATTATATTTTTAAATATTAGTATAAACAAATATAAAAACATTTAAAAATACAAAAAATAGTAGCCCACCGGTATCGGGAACAGGGTCCAAGCTACCGGCTCCAGAGAGAGGAACTTCCTAACAATGCGGGCCTTTATTATTATTATATTATATTATTATTAGTATAGATTGGCACCCGGTGGAGTCGCCTGCTCAAGTTTATGATTTTAATGATTAATGGTGCAAGATGATTACACGCATGATTAATGTTTGAATTTGATATTTTTCCGTGTTGAAGTTTTAATTGTATATGTTTCGTCATTAGATAAATAACTAACACTTTTGATACAAGTTTAAATACATGTTATAAACTAGTACCAAAAAGCAAGTGCCACTTATTTTTAGGCTGACGCCATATTATGTAAATCATTATTTCCACTTCTTCTTTCAATTTTTTAATTACTTTTACTACAATGTGTTAGACAAGTCCAAAGTTCTCCTATTTTAGAATAGCATAGTTCCAGGGGGCCTAAAAAAGGCCACTTTGGCAGAATCATACAAGGATAACATTATGAATTATAATGGACAGTTAACTCGTATGAAATCTCATTGGTGAAGGACTTTTCAGTTATGTTTTTTTGTCTGTGCTAAAATACCAATCAATCCAATCCAAATCCAATCTCTTTGATTATACTTGTAGTGCAGCGAAAAAAAGAAAAACACGGACTGTCTTCACCATATTATAATTCATAATGTTATCCTGTTATGATTCTGCCAAGATGTCCTTTTTAGGCGGGCTTTATGCTCAATTAATTACACACCTAAATTACAAAGTACCGCCATTGTTTTTGTTTTATGCAGGAAACGAGCCTTAAATAAAGAAAAACTGGCCTAGTGCGAGTCGGACTCGCACATGAAGGGTTCCGTACCACAAGGCAAAAACGCCGAAAAAAACGCGTTTGTTGTATGGGAGCCCCCCTTAAATATTAATTTTATTTTGTTTTTAGTATTTGTTGTTATAGCGGCAACCGAAATACATAATTTGTGAAAATTTCAACTGTCTAGCTACCGCGGTTCTTGAGATACAGCCTGGTGACAGACAGACGGACGGACGGACGAACGGACGGACAGCGAAGTCTTAGTAATAGGGTTCCGTTTTTACCCTTTGGGTACGGAACCCTAAAAAGCGACGCACTGTAACGGTCACGAGCAACTGAAAACCAACTTAAAGGTCCTAAACAAAAAATCGAATTTCATGAGAAGTTTAAGTGGTAACAACACAGTGCATCCATCCATTGTAGGTATGTGATTACTGGGGATGGGCTGATTATGACTGTCTGACTAGCCGACTGATGGCCGAGCTATCATTGCCTTCGGTGGAGCAATGATGGCTTGGCTTCTTCCGGTTTTTACCGACTTCACAAAAAGGAGGAGGTACTATGTTCGGTTGTTTGTATGTTTTTTACCGACTTCACAAAAAGGAGGAGGTACTATGTTCGGTTGTTTGTATGTTTTTTTTGTATGTTTGTTCATCGAATACTCCGCCAATTGTCGACGGATTTTCAAAATTCTTTTTTTGTTCGAAAGTAGATAGTTCTGAGGTGGTCCCATTGTCACCAAGTTAGGATTTGATGATGGGGTCTTAGAGAAATCGAGGGCAACCTTCAAATTTTATAGGCTTACTTATTGTTTTTCGCATATTTTATGAAGTATCTTGTGTATTTGTGTATGGTTGTCACCATCTCAGGTAGCTGGGCTGATGATGGAAGGTACAACTCCTTAATAGTTAGAAGTTACTCGAACAGGCAAGGACTGTTTTTACCGACTTTACAAAAAGGAGGAGGTACTATGTTCGGATGTTTGTATGTTTTTTTTTTTTTTTTTTTTTTTTTGTATGTTTGTTCATCGAATACGCCGCCAATTATCGACGGATTTTCAAAATTCTTTTTTTGTTCGAAAGTAGATAGTTCTGAGGTGGTCCCATTGTCACCAAGTTAGGATCTGATGATGGGATCTTAGAGAAATCGAGGGCAACCCTCAAATTTTATAGGCTCACTTATTGTTTTTCGCATATTTTATGAAGTATCTTGTTTATTTGTGTATGGTTGTCACCATCTCAGGTAGCTGGGCTGATGATGGAAGGTACAACTCCTTAACAGTAAGAAGTTACTCGAACAGGCAAGGACTGTTTTAGTAAATTGTTTTGATGTTTGATAGGGCATTTGCCACATTTGGTCTCATGATCATCAAGTCATGATGCTGCAGTCAGGATAGTCTGCAGAGTACCTAACTCCTCGACAACTAACAGCAGATATATCGTGTTTAGGCTCATTGAAAAGGGCTCGATGTGTGGATAAACGTACTGTTACTGAGGAACACCGAAGACCTGATGCTGACGCCAGGAGCATCAGAAAAAGTTACAGCACCGTAGTCGTGTTTGGGCTCATTTTAAACAGGACTAATTTTAAGTTCAATGCAATGTTGACATAAGTCTGGCCTGATGTTGCAGCCAGGATTATCAGCATCTAATCTAAAAACTAATAAAAGGAGAACTCCTCAACAATTAACGTCCCTGCATCGAGAAAAGCAATATTTTATAAAAAGGCGGTGGGCAAGTTGACTTTAGGCTATTGTAACTTAGATAAATTATAAATAGACCCACTAAAAAGCGAGAAATAAAAACTTTTTAACAAAAAAAAAAACCGACTTCCAAAAAAAACACTACTAACTGAAAAAAAAAACACTACAAACTGAAAAATAACTTTAATTTCGGAAGTCGGTGGCAAAAACTAAAATACTGATCCTAAGACACCGACTTCCGAAATTAAAGTTATTTTTCAGTTTGTAGTGTTTTTTTTTTCAGTTATAGTAAATTGTTTTGATGTTTGATAGGGCATTTGCCACATTTGGTCTCATGATCATCAAGTCATGACCTGATGCTGCAGTCAGGATAGTCTGCAGAGTACCTAACTCCTCGACAACTAACAGCAGATATATCGTGTTTAGACTCATTGAAAAGGGCTCGATGTGTGGATAAACGTACTGTTACTGAGGAACACCGAAGACCTGATGCTGAAGCCAGGAGCATCAGAAAAAGTACAAACCTTGAAATTACAGCACCGTAGTCGTGTTTGGGCTCATTTTAAACAGGACTAATTTTAAGTTCAATGCAATGTTGACATAAGTCTGGCCTGATGCTGCAGCCAGGATTATCAGCATCTAATCTAAAAACTAATAAAAGGAGAACTCCTCAACAATTAACGTCCCTGCATCGAGAAAAGGAATATTTTATAAAAAGGCGATGGGCAAGTTGACATTAGGCTATTGTAACTTAGATAAATTATAAATAGACCCACTAAAAAGCGAGAAATAAAAACTTTTTAACAAAAAAAAAACCGACTTCCAAAAAAAAACTACAAACTGAAAAATAACTTTAATTTCGGAAGTCGGTGGCAAAAACTAAAATACTGATCCCTAAGACACCGACTTCCGAAATTAAAGTTATTTTTCAGTTTGTAGTTTTTTTTTGGAAGTCGGTTTTTTTTTTGTTAAAAAGTTTTTTAGTAAGATGTTTCAAAAGTTGATGTTCAATCAAATGTTACGTCACTTTAATAAAAATTCCATCTTTCATGAACAACAATACGGTTTCACCAAAGGTCGTTGTACAACTGACGCCTGTGTCATCCTAATAAAGAACATTTTTAACGCCTAGGAAGAAGCACAAGATGCCAATGCCATTGGAATCTTATGCGACCTCTCTAAGGCGTTTGATTGCGTAAACCATGAGACACTTCTGCTGAAGCTAGAGCACTATTGGATTAAGATTAAAGATTGATTGATTCATTGATTTTTTTGGGATTGGGTTTAATAAATAAATAGCCCTTGATTTATTAAGATCATATCTGAAAGATAGAAAGCTCAAGTAAGTCCAAGTAAACGCCGTAAACTCATTGGACTCAGAAATGGCAATGGGCGTTCCTCAATGTTCGATATTGGGTCCATTCCTCTTTTTAGTTTACCTGAACGATTTACCCCAATTACTTTAAAATCAACCGAAAATGGTGTTATTTGCAAATAGCACATCATTGATCTTTAAAATAGACCGTCGACGGTTACAAAATCTTGATGATGAGAATAACTCTATATTTCAGGTCCAAGATTGGTTTCCAGTAAATAATTTGGTACTAAATAAAAAAAAAAACAAATGCATTCGATTTAAATTACCTAATGTTAGAAGTAGCTAATTGAATGGACAAAAACTGGAATTTATTGATCAAACGGTTTTCCTAGGAATCACGCTAGACGAGAAATTACAATGGGTACCTCATATAATATCTCTGGCGGGGCGGCTAAGCTCAGGCGCTTATGCTGTTAGGAAGACAAGACAGTTATGTAGAAACCGCGCGTTTAACCTATTTTAGCTTCTTCCACAGCATTATGTCGTTTGGAATTTTACTGGTCGGTGACATTGAATCCATCTTTAATTTGCAAAAGAGAGCTGTCAGAGCCATTACACACTGTAGGTTCATAATACAGAAAGCATATTACGCTATACAAATGAATATTTTGAAGAAAAATAAAATCCGTAATATCTTTTTCAGATTTATTTATTACATAATTGCTTTAGTTAATAAGTTTAGTTGTTAACTAGACATTAACATAAATAAAAATATCATCAATCAGGATTAGCTTGGGACCCAGAATACTCCCCTAAGTAACACCAAAACTAGTATTTTTCTGCTCATCGCTCGATATATTATATCTATTCTAACACATTATACCGGCCGTCTAAATAGTCAGTATAAAGTTTCAGCGGTGTTTCCCTTATTCCTATGGCCTCAAATTTGTTCAGAAGGAGAGAAAAACCGTATCAAAGGCCTTGGTTAAATCGAGAAAGACTCCCAGGGGCTGGTTTCCTTTGCCAAGTTCTTTTGAAATATAATCAGTAAGGCCCGGACTCCACTGAAGCGGAGCTAGGCGGAGCGGAGCGGACACGTGCAGGAACCGACTAATTACAATGGTTGAAATCCTCATCGCATCACTCTTCTCTTCTGTGATTGGACGATTCCTGCACATCTCCACTCCGCTCCGCCCAGCTCCGCTTCAGTGGAGTTTGGGCCTCACGGTCTGTTACACCAAAACCGATTTTTTCAGCCGATGGGGGACAGAACTACTCGGACGTTCGTGTGCTTACACTGTTGTGCCGAGATTGGACGTTGCCAGTCTTCTGTAGCTGACTATGCGGCTGAAAAGAATGTAGACGCGTTTTTAACCCCCGACGCAAAAACGACGGGGTGTTATAAGTTTGACGTGTCTTTGTGTGTGTGTGTGTGTGTGTGGGGGGGTGTGTCGGTGTGTGTGTGTAGGGGTGTGTGTGGGGGTGTGTGTGTGTGTGTGGCATCGTAGCTCCCGAAGAGATGGACCGATTTTGATTTTGTTTTTTTTTTTTTGAAAGGTGAATTAGTCGGGAGTGTTCTTAGCTATGTTTGATGAAAATCAGTCCAAGATGGCCGCCGCCACAAAATGGCGGATTACATATTTTTTCACAACTCCCTCAATATGAGTATCAAATGAAAGGGCTTGAATAGAAGAATACTATACACTATGATAAATTTTAAATCCAAGATGGCTGCCACCACAAAGTGGCGAATTACATTTTTTTTTACAACTCCTTCAATATAGGTATCAAATGAAAGGGCTTGACTAGTAGAATAATGTACACTATATTGAAAGGGAATGAGGAATATTGACTAACGAAATGGATATTAAATATTTGAAAAATATTTTTTCGTCTGATCAAGGCCTTAGATTGATGAGGAAAGTGGAGTGATGACTGGTACCTACGACCACTGAGTTTGACCATTTTTACGAATGGAATTATCCTGCTTAACAAACGCATTTTTATATCAGATAGTGTCACAGACCCATTTCAAAATTAGATCTGAAATACGAGTACCTTAGATATCTAATAGCTATGAAATACTTGTTCGAAAGTTGAATAAGTAAAGGAAGAACTAGAATATAATAATAAAACAAAAAATCTGTTTAGTATTAAAAATGATTAAAAACCTCATTAAACACCAAATTACCTGAATCTTAAACGCAACTAAATTAAAGAAATTAAATAAAAATATTAAGGAGTCCCTAAAAAAAGCATGAAATAAAAAAAATAATTAAAAATAAATTCCTATGGCAGTCGGGAACACCTTAAGAGGTTCCCCCCCGACTGCCATATGAATTTATTTTTTTATTTCATGCTTTTTGTAGGGATTTCTTAATTTTTTTATTAAATTTTTAATTATTTTGTGTCGGGGGTTTTTAAATTTTTAATTTATTTTTTTATTGCATTGACTGCCAGCGCGGTCACCGGTGACCGCGAACAATAGATTTTCTATTGTGTCTGTCGTCTGGCAGTCAACGTGGAGGAATTCGAAGAAATGTATCTTTTAGAAAATTCGTACCGCAATTTAATATGTAGACAATTTTAAACACAACTAATTAGTTTTTCAATATCCATAGTCGTTTAGGTACATAACAACACTGACAGAAACACAACAGAATAAAGACCGAATGATTAGATTAAACTATAAATGCACTCATTTTGCGCTGTAGACTGACTGACTTCGGACTCGGCGGTTGATCGACCGTCATCGTCCTACCTAGGAACTACCTGCATCTTTACTTCAAGATTTAAAGATAAGTATTACAACTAATAAGGGTGCAAAATAGATTGTAACGATGAACGCATTATTGGCGCGTGGCCTACATCGGAACTAACGCCCCCATCTTGTTTTTCAATACACTGCACTGTCAACGTAATTTCACCTCCAAAAGGTCTTTGTCATGGACGTAATATAATAGAAGTTATTTATATTATATTACGTCCACGGTCTTTGTAGCAGTGCATAGCGCGTAGACACTAATTCAAAAATAAAAACAATAATGGCTAAAAAGCAGCCTGCAACATAAATAAGCAATGGAATTACAATCCTAGATTCGAACTCCTTTTGAAGAAAATGAAACTTAATCTTCCTAGCATAGTAAATATCTTTGAACTTCTTATCAACCAAACCATTTTCTCTTAAACGAAGAGCATTTAGTCGCATTTTATCTGAAAGTGGAAATCCTTTGTAGAAAAATGTAGCATAAATAAACTTGACGTATGGTTTGTTAAAGTAATAGACAGTGGATCGACCAAATTCATCGCAGGAGAATTTTTTGTAATATTTAAATATTGATAGTGGTATAACTGTAAATAAATCCTCTGATTGAGCAACTTTCTTCAGACTTTGCAACGGTTCTAGACAATCAAGATTTATTGAAGTAGATATATTCGTTTCAGATTTTATAAATTTTAGCATTGCAGGAACAGTACAAGACTTGAGGTTGTGCTCAACTATCTCTGCTTCGTTAGAAATTTGGTGGTCTTTTATTGGTGTCCTGGTGAAACTAACCAAGCTCGACTGGTAATGACAGTTCATTAGAGACGCGAACCACACCCATATTATAAAGATGCACCTCACATTACTAGTCATTTGGTGGGGCATATTACAGCCACTAGAAAGCAAATATTTTAACAATTTCAGCATTGTATTAGTTTTGTCTCCAGCATTAAGGAGACTGTTCAGTAATATTGAATATATTAGATAAACTAAAAACAACAGGCACCAAACTAATGGATGGAATTCCAAATAAGCGTCTTTCCATTTATCTATTGATGACGCCTTCCTCACAAAAAAACGCAAGTCATCATAATAATCCAGGTACCCGTGCAAATATGTGAATGCATCTGCTCGGCTCGATCCTAGCAAAGTATCACCCAATATTGCATCAGATTCATTGTTTTGTAATTTTGCCATAGGTCCCTTAACTTTCATATTAGGGGATATTGTAGAATATGTGTCAGGAGAAAAATCAAAGCTAAAATTTACTTTGAAATGTTCTTGTTCTCCTAGCACGGTAAATATATATTGTTCAACTCCTAATGTCATTCGGTCGTCTTTCATAAGTTCAGGGTGTATAGAGAAAGGTGGCCGGTGTGGGACAGTAGTAAGTAAGGTGCAGTTCCGCAGACCAGTCACGAATTTGTTTGGGAATAGATTATTTGTCGTATTCAAGCACAAACCATAACTTATGACGTTGTTGTAATATTTTCCACAGGCATAGTTGTCGAAGGGATTGTAGGTGGAGAGGTGAGCGTCGTTAGTACCGTTTACTACCAGCACGTTGACCACATGTCGTTGCAATAGCTCGTCGAAAATCTTCTTCAGTTCGTCGTCTTCCAGTGATCTGATCACGATTATGAACCGTGAGGACGGGTTCCATGTTGGATCTTCGAGAAGATATTTAAAATATTCTATGAATGTGGTTGCATTTTGTGCGTTTATGAAATATCCTTGGTGTCTAAAATATGACTGTATAGTCGTCTGTCTGAATACAATAGTTGTGACGGTTGATAAATGAATTGCTTTCGGGATCTCGTAGTCTTCAGAGTTCATATCAACGTATGTTATCGTCTTTTCGTCGGAAAAGTATGTTCCCACTATATCGGTTACACAATCCAACAAATTTTGGTTTTGCAGTGATTCAAAAGATAAGGCATTTTCACTCTTACACTGGAAATATAATAGAGAGAGCAACAAGTAATCAACCAACATTTTTGGATGCTCATTGATCTATGATAGAAGTTAACGTTTGGTAGCTTGTTAATGAGGATTAAAACGTTTTTGGAATGCCGTTAGAAACAAAGTTATTAAAAGTATATCGTAATGGATCTAAAATATTAGGCATCATTACTCAGATTTAAATCTCTCTTTATAAAATGGCCTTTGATAGATGATTGATAGCTTTATACTTTATTTAGTATAATTAACACGTTAGCTGCGGCGGCGCTAAAACTAAACTTTCTGCCAGTGCGGTACAAGACAACTGCCCGAATGCATATTTACCGCTGTGCGTTACGACCTCTATTTTGCCGTACCAGTACCTGACTTCCAAGGTCTATACAGACGTGGAATCTCATCATGACAATGTTCTTTTTTAACTAATCGATAGGCTGTAGCCTATCGATTATTTATACCAAGTATATACCCTCGTATATACTAAGCTGCGGCAGCACGGGGTTCTGTAAGATATTTCAAAATATAAAGGGAATTTTTCAAAGTTAGCCATTTACGGCAATATATTTTCCGTGTAGCATAGAAGAGATAAAATGCTAGGGATGGGATTTACTTGTAAAATAGGCAATCGATATTTTTAGGGATATTCTTTATAAACAATACAACAATCAACATAATTCTCCATAATTAATGAACATAAAATAATATATAAAACACATATTAAAACACGTTAACTGTTCGCAACAGACAGAGATACTTTATTCAAAAAAAGCATATTTTTACATTTGGTACTATAGATGGCGTCTCTAGTCACTACTTAAACATGTCTTTGATACATCTCATAACACCCCCACTTACCAAAATAAACTAAATACCTACACAGATTAATACATAAAAACAATGCCAAGCAAATTCATAAACTTATAATCTTTTAAGGGACCTTTTACATTTAGTCAGTACGTCAGCAGGCATTTCCTCACTAGGAATATATTTAATTTTAACGAGTTTGGACTTTACAATATCTCGAATATAATGACAACGTACGGTCGGCCGCAAAACTTTTGCAGGTGACTGTACATCTGTATGTTTCGATCTATTATGACACTGATTACTTAAAACTAACTTTAATGCACTTTGGTTATCGCAATACAAATCAATTACTTACAGTGTATTTCTAATTTCATACATTAAGTTTCTTAGGTAGACAGCTTCTCTAGATGCTTCAGACAGAGCGGTGTATTAACCTTCTGTACTGGTCTGTGAGACCGTTTTCTGCTATCTATTTTGCCCTGTTTTCTTTTGCTTTTGTTTTCTAGCTGACCCTGACCGCATAAAGCAAAAACTAGTATAGGATTTCCTATCTAAGGCGTGACTTGCCCAATCTCTGTCCATAAATCCTTGTAGATAGATCGCTATGATTATTACTATATTTTAAACAATAATTCTTAGTACATTGCAAATATCTCAGTACACGTTTTGCATAGTTCCAATTCCAATGTATATAACAACTATTGAATTGGCTAACTCACAGAGTAAGCAATGTCTGGTCTCGTATAAGTAAATTAAACTTTAGTTTTTGATAAGGAACATCAGGTAAACATTTATCATTTGACTTATCTAAATTCAATTTGGGCTCAAATTGGAGTACATTTTGTTTTACAATCAGACATTTGAAATTTAGAAACTAACTGTTTAAAATATATTGTTGTTGATCTACAGTAATGACATTTATAATTTTATCTAAATTTATTCTCATGCCTAGATGTTGTCTTACAGGCCCTAGGTCTTTTAACTTAAATTCTGAACCTAATACTTTTTTAATCTATCAGTATCAGTGTCACTGTTTGAAAAAATTAGAAAATCATATACGTACAGTGCCACTACAATTTTAATTTTAGCATTAATTTTACAAACATGGTCCAAAGTGACGGTTTTTTAAAATCTAATTTACTTAAAACATCTTTAACTCTTTCAGACCATGCGAGGGGATGCTTTAACACATAAATGGCTTTTTTAGGGTTCCGTAGTTCCTACAAGGAACCCATAAAGTTTCGTCATGTCCGTCTCTGTCTGTCTGTCTGTGCGTCCGAGGTTTTGCTAAGAGACCGTTAGTACTAGAAAGCTGTAATTTTGTAGGAGTGTGTAATGTGTGTATATCAATTACGCCGACAAAGTGGTAAAATAAAATTTTGGAAAATATTTTTTTTAGGGTAGCTAAAAAAATATTCATCCCCACTTCACATGTAGGGGTACATGTGAAGTGGGGATGAATATTTTTTTCGTCATCGTGTATCGTTGAATAGGTCTTCTAAAATGACTTAGGGATTGCTAAAAATATTTTTCGACTTAGTCGATGAATACCTACCCAATGGGGATTGTCCAAAAATTCTAACCATTAGATTTTATTTTATTTTTTGAAAATTTAGAGCATTTTGAGAAACTAATTTGAATATTTTGATGATTGGCTCAATAGTTATTTTTAAAAAAAATATTTAATTATTTTAAGTTTTTAAGGTAGGTGACGTCATCTTTGGCTTAAATAGATTAAGTGCCGTTGCTTCACTAGTACATAATTAAAAATTTAAATCTGTCAACACAACGTCATCCATATCACATCTGTCAAAGTGTCAATACTGAATACTCAAATACTGTCTTATATAATCGAATTCGAATCCTATCCTATTATCGTATTTGTTTACAAATGGTTTTTTTATGAGTAAGTGTCGTCCAAGGAATATACTACTCTCTGTCGTCACTAGAACAATCTACGCGGCGACTTAGAAATAGAATAATAACGCACGCGGCGACATAATTTTATTGTTCGTTTTCCTGAACCACAAATGACCACAATGAGCGATACTTTTGTTAAAGCTGACTCGCGAAACCTGCCTAAAGTTGAGACCGTTATGATATTAGAGTATATTTCTACTAGCAGCCATCATAGCGTAGCTGAAATAAGGGGAGCAAAAATAATAATATAATAAATATAATTTGACACTTGACAGATTGTAGACAATACTTGCCTCTTACTTTTTAACGATAACGAGGTAACGATACAAAACTGTACAGCCAAACCAAAGGGCAAACAAGGTCAATCGTATTTTATCAAAAATATCAATAAAATATGAATATTTTTCGTAATTAATTAGTCCGTAATGATCAGTAACGCTATTCCTCGAAATGGTTTTTCAATTACAACATTTAAAAAAATATGAACAATGCCCATTCGTAAAATGCCCAACAGCTTGAAAAAGAGCTAATTCGCTAAATACCTAGTTCTGAAAATACCTATTTCTGGAAATGCCTAATTCTTAAAAAGCCCAATTCTTAAAAAGTCCAATTCTTAAAAATCCCAATTCTTAGAAAGCCAAATACCTAAAAAGACCAATTCTTAAAAGGACATTTTTTTGGCAATTGGATGATTAACTTGTGAAAATGAGGAAATAGGTATATAAAATAAAATTGCTGAACGACTGTACAAATCAAATATAATGTAACTCTTAAAAGTAATACTAATAACAGTCATTATCGATTCTATACAATATCAATATTGAATAATTGTACAAATACAATGCTTGGTGTCGGGTTACATTCCAGTATATTTGTAGGTTTAGTCAATTTTGTGGATGTGATCCTAACGACGACGTCAGTTGGTTCATCATATTTTTCATTTTGTATCGGTGTGGTTGATTGCTTTTTTTTTCTTATGGGCGTTATTTTTAACCCCCGACGCAAAAACGACGGGGTGTTATAAGTTTGACGTGTCTGTGGGGGTGTGTGTGTATGTGTGTGTGTGGGGGTGTGTGTGTGTGTCTGTCTGTGGCATCGTAGCTCCCGAACGGATGAACCGATTTTGATTTAGTTTTTTTTGTTTGAAAGGTGTATTAGTCGGGAGTGTTCTTAGCTATGTTTGATGAAAATCGGTCCAAGATGGCCGCCGCTACAAAATGGCGGATAACATATTTTTTTCACAACTCCCTCAATATGGATATCAAATGAAAGGGCTTGACTAGTAGAATACTATACACTATTAAAAATTTCAAATCCAAGATGGCCGCCACCACAAAATGGCGAATTACATTTTTTTTTCACAACTCCTTCAATATAGGTATCAAAAAAAAAAAAAGGGAATGAGGAATATTAACTACCTAAAAATGAAAACTAAAAACTTGAAAAATATAATCAAACAAAAAAAAATCTGTTTAGTCTTAAAAATTATTCTTCAACTATAAATTACTTAATCAATATTTTTTGACGGATAAAAAACCTGATTAAACACCAAATTACTAGAATCTTAAAACGGAAGAAAATAAAATAAATGAAATACAAAAATTAAGGAGTCCCTACAAAAAGCATGAAATAAAAAATTAAATTAAAAATTTAAAAAACCCCCGACAAAAATAAAATTAAGGAATCCCTACAAAAAGCATGAAATAAAAAAATCTTATGGAAGTCGGGGGACCTCAGAATAGAAGCTGTTCCACATACAGAACGGTCCCCCGACTTCCATGAGATTTTTTTATTTCATGCTTTTTGTAGGGATTCCTTAATTTTATTTTTGTCGGGGGTTTTTTATGTTGTTTTGGTTCGATTTTTGTTTACGTTCTGAGCACGGAGTCAAATTATTTATGTCAATATCATTTATCCTCTTGTATACATTTATCATTTTAATATATTTTTTGACATCAGCAGGGTAATTGCGTAACACACTATTAGTAGCAATGGGTTTCATTTTGACAGTCCAACTACATTCATTGCGTTATTTGCGTTGTTGAGCAGAAACATATTTCGAACATGGAGCAATGGATTAGAAATATGCTTCAAAATGATTCAAATTGAGAGTAATAGTGTGTTACGAAATTAGGGTGCAGTTTTCAGTCTAAAGTTTTCAGAATTTAAGTTATCAATTTCTAGATGAGCGCTTTGTAGGTCACTGGACAATTGTCTGAAATATTTTTGAGTATTTTTTCAAAACTATTAGAGTAAGTGCGCCATATATGGACTACCATAAGGATTTTCTCAAATAAAACTCCGAATTTTAAAGTTTAATCAGTCTTATTTATTTTAAACAGTTTGACATTTAATTGGGAACAAAAAGAAATGATTAAATTCTTCAATAAAAGCAACATCTTATAAATAATCAACATTTTCTAAATTATGACATTTTTAGGAACTCAAAAAAAGTGAACATATTATGGACCACATGGTTTCAAATATGGACCATGTTTTATTTGATTCAGAATAACAATACAAAATAGTATTAAATACCTAAAATTAAATCAGTTACTTAAATCAAAATTAAAGTAATCATCAGTACAATATTCGCACACATAGAAGTCAGTCATATCTTCTATTCCAACATACTCTTCAAGAGCCCAGCGCCTGCAAGATACACATTGGATCCATTTCTCTTCATGAACATCTTCAGAAAAAGCCCATCGCAATACAAGCATTTACCATTTTCATTTTGGGAATGATCTGGGTGGGACTTACATCTGTGCATCATTGACTGGATAAACACTTATCAGAATTTTCAGGAGATGATTCATCATGTGAGATCTTTCTTTTCTTCTGAAAAAAATATTTTGAATTCTTCTTTGATTTATTTTTTAAGTACAATTGCTTCTTTTTCTTAAATTTTTCAGTTTCTTCCTTCTTTTTTATTGATGTTTCTAAATGTTATATATGGTGAAGATGTTAAAACCATACTCTGTTGCTGATAGTTTTCTTAAGGCGTGGTATGGGCTGTAACACTTTTGGTGACAAATATGTTCTAGATGATGTGGAGGACCAGGCATTGAATCATCCATGGTTGCAGCAGGTTGGTCTTACCTTATGTTGCAGATGCCATTCTGAAACATAAAAAATAAACAAAGTAGCTGTTTGTAATATGGACTACTGGTCCATATTCGAAACAGGTCGATGGACCATATTGTAATACACATACAATTCAACGTTATTTTTCTTGTACATAAAATTATAAAAATTTTAGGATATTACAATCTAATAAGAATAGTAGTTAAATGACTCACCTTTCATTTAGCATAATTCACTTTCAAATCGAATACTATTTGTTGACGTGATGAACTTACGCAATTAGCTAAAAAATTACATAGCGAGTTGACAAAAACTCAAAATGGCTCCCGTGAACACATGCGCGGACGCCGCCTCACTGCAAGCGACTGACAAGATGCGGAGGGGGTAAGCCTAGTATGGGCTGACAGTTGTGTCAGTACAACGAATATTCATTGAGAAACGCTGGTGGTCCATATTATAGACCCGGTCCATATATGGCGCACTTACTCTATTCTGTTCTGAAAGCCGTATACGATTACTACAAACGGTAAAATTGACTGAGGATGGTTCGTAGAGGTTAGTAGTGGAAGAATTTTTGATAGTAGTTGAACAAAAAAATTGATTAGAAGTGATAAACTCAAGAATAACTTTTTTGGCGTCATTTTGACTGAATAATTCTAGTTCAAAAGGATATACGATTACTACAGACGATAGAATTGACAGAAGGACGTTCGTAGAGGTTAGTAGTGGAAGAATTTTTGATAGTAGTTGAAACAAGTTGATTAGAAGTGATAAACTAAAAAAAACTATTTTGGCGTCATTTTTACAGAAAAGTTCTCGTTCAATAGTTCAAAGAAAATTCGTACCGCAATTTAATTCGTCGACGATTATAAACACAACTAATTAATTTTTCAATAGGTATCCATAGTCGTTACATAACAACACTGTCAGAAACACAATAGAATAAAGACGGTATTATTAGATTAAACTATAAATACACTCATTTTGCGCTGTAGACTGTTTTCCCAATTGAATATGAACCTTATTCCTTTGTAATAAAGTTGAAAAACTATCAAAGAACTCTGACAGATTGGGGTAGCTGTTTGTGTACGTGAATTTAAATGTTTGTAAACGCACCCACAATACAGGAGAAATTCCTAGTGTGGGGCAAAGCTTAAAAAAAAAAAAAAAAAACAAGTTCCAACTCGGCGGCGGTTGATCAACCGTCATCGGGCGTCTTCGGATGATGGCGGTTGTAGTAGTGTACGCGCTCTCTTTCTTTTACATACATAATTTGATTAATTGATAAGCCGAGTTTGGCCGAAGATCCCGGTAAAGATCGGCCGATAACGGTTTAGGCACGTTTAGGTGTACGCGTGCCGTCAGGCTATGCTCCGGATCAGCTGTCGATAGCTCGGCTCAAAAACCAAATTGCGCTGGGGTTATGATGTTGTTTTTTCCTACTGTTTATAATTTTATCTAGTGTTTTTAAAAATGAGGGGAGTACGAATAGTAGCCAATAATTATGAACTACATCTTTACTTCAAGATTTAAAGATAGGTATTACAACAAATATAATAATGCGTTCATCATTACAATCTATTTTGTACCATACAAAATAGATTGTAACGATGAACGCATTTTTGGTGCGTGGCCTACATCGGAACTACACAACAATACATTTCGTCAAATCATGTTAACGTTATTTCACCTCCAAAAGGTCTTTGTAGCAGTGCATAGCGCGTAGACACTAATTCAAAAATAAAAACGAGAAAGGCTAAAAAGCAGCCTGCAACATAAATAAGCAATGGAATTACAATCCTAGATTCGAACTCCTTTTGACGAAAATGAAACTTAATCTTCCTAGCATAGTAAAGATCTTTGAATTTCTTATCGACCAAACCATTTTCTCTTAAACGAAGAGCATTTAGTCGCATTTTATCTGAAAGTGGAAATCCTTTGTAGAAAAATGTAGCATAAATAAACTTGACGTATGGTTTGTTAAAGTAATAGACAGTGGATCGACCAAATTCATCGTAGTAGAATTTTTTGTAATATTGATATCCTGATCGTTGTATAATTGTAAATAAATCCTCTGATTGAGCAACTTTCTTCAGACTTAGCCACGGTTCTAGACAATCAGGATTTATTGCAGTAGATATATTCGATTCAGATTGCATATATTGTAGCATTGCAGGAACAGTACAAGACTTGAGGTTGTGCTCAACTATCTCTGCTTCATTAGAAATTTGGTGGTCTTTTAATGGTGTCCTGGTGAAACTAACTAAACTTGACTGGTAATGACAGTTCATTAGAGACGCGAACCACACCCATATTATTAAGATGCACCTCACATTACTAGTCATTTGGGGCATATTACATCCACTAGAAAGCAAATATTTTAACAATTTCAGCATTGTATTAGTTTTGTCTTCAGCATTAAGGAGACTGTTCAGTAATATTGAATATATTAGATAAACTAAAAACAACAGGCACCAAACTAATGGATGGAATTCCAAATAAGCGTCTTTCCATTTATCTATTGATGACGCCTTCCTCACAAAAAAACGTAATTCATCATAATAATCCAGGTAGCCGTGCAAATATGTGAATGCATCTGCTCGGCTCGATACTAGCAAAGTTTTACCCAATATTGCATCATATTCATTATTTTGTAATTTTGCCATATGTCCCTTATCTTTCATTTTAGGGGATATTGTAGTATATATTTCACTATTAATATCGAAGCTAAAATTCACTTTAAAATGTTCAAGTTCTCCTAGCACTTTAAATATATATTGTTCAGCTCCTAATGTTATTCGGTGGTCTTCTGTAAGTTCAGGGTGTATAGAGTAAGGTGGTTTATGTGGAACGGCAGCAAGCAAGGTGCAGTTCCGCAGACCAGTCACGAATTTGTTTGGGAATAGATTATTTGTCGTATTCAAGCACGAGCCGTAACTTATGACATTGTTGTAATATTTTCCACAGGCATAGTTGTCGAAGGGATTGTAGGTGTAGAGGTGAGAGTCATTAGTACCGTTTATCACCAGCACGTTGACCACATGTCGTTGTAATAGCTCGTCAAAAATCTTCTTCAGTTCGTTGTCGTCCAGTGATCTGATCACGATTATGAACCGTGAGGACGGGTTCCATGTTGGATCTTCGAGAAGATATTTAAAACATTTCGTGAATGTGGTTGCATTCTTTGCGTTTATGAGATATCCTTGGTGTCTAAAATATGACTGTGTAGTCGTCTGTCTGAATACCATCGTTGTGACGGTTGATAAATGAATTGCTTTCGGGATCTCGTAGTCTTCAGAGTTCATATCAACGTATGTTATCGTCTTTTCGTCAGAAAAGTATGTTCCCACTATATCGGTTATACACGCCAACAAATTTTGGTTTAGCAGTGATTCAAAAGATAAGGTATGTTCACTCTTACACTGGAGATATAATAGAGAGAGCAACAAGTAAACAGCCAACATTTTTGGATGCTCATTGATCTATGTTATAAGGTGACGTTTGGTAACTTGTTAATGAAGATTAAAACGTTTTTGGAATGCCATTAGCTATTACATTTTTAATCGTAATGGATCTAAATATTGGGCATCATTACTCAGACTCTTATCTCTGTTTATAATGGTATTTATTGATTTTAACGTTTTACTTTGTATAATTAACTAGCTACTGCCTGCGGCTTCACCCGCTTGGATGTCGGATATCAACCCGGGAACGTACTACCGGAATAAAAGTATCCTATATCCTAAACACAAATCATGGCCTATTCGTATGCCTTTCATCCAAATCAGTGCAACCGTTAAGGAGTGAATAAATTGTAATAACTTTTGACCTAGTGGACCTTTATTTTGCCGTACCAGTACCTGACTTCCAAGGTCTATACAGACGTGGAAACTCATCATGACAATGTTCTTTTATAACTAATCGATAGGCTGTAGCCTATCGATTATTTATACCAAGTATACACCCTCGTATATACCAAGCTGCGGTAGCACGGGGTTCTGTAAGATATTTCAAAAGATAAAGGGAATTTTTCAAAGTTAGCCATTTACGGCAATATATTTTCCGTGTAGCATAGACGAGATAAAATGCTAGGGATGGGATTTACTTGTAAAATAGGCAATCGATATTTTTAGCGATATTCTTTATAAACAATACAACAATCAACATAATTCTCCATAATTAATGAACATAAAATAATATATAAAACACATATTAAAACACGTTAACTGTTCGCAACAGACTATACTTTATTCAAAAAAAGCATTTTACATTTGGTACTGTAGATGGCGTCTCTAGTCACTACTTAAACATGTCTTTGATACATCTCATAACACCCCCACTTACCAAAATAAACTAAATAGCTACACAGATTAATACATAAAAACAATGCCAAGCAAATTCATAAACTTATAATCTTTTAAGGGACCTTTTACATTTAGTCAGTACGTCATCAGGCATTTCCTCACTAGGAATATATTTAATTTTAACGAGTTTGGACTTTACAATATCTCGAATATAATGACAACGTACATCTGTATGTTTCGATCTATTATGACACTGATTACTTAAAACTAACTTTAATGCACTTTGGTTATCGCAATACAAATCAATTACTTACAGTGTATTCCTAATTTCATAGATTAAGTTTCTTAGGTAGACAGCTTCTCTAGATGCTTCAGACAGAGCGGTGTATTAACCTTCTGTACTGGTCTGTGAGACCGTTTTCTGCTATCTATTTTGCCCTGTTTTCTTTTGCTTTTGTTTTCTAGCTGACCCTGACAGCATAAAGCAAAAACTAGTATAGGATTTCCTATCTAAGGCGTGACTTGCCCAATCTCTGTCCATAAATCCTTGTAGATAGATCGCTATGATTATTACTATATTTTAAACAGTAATTCTTAGTACATTGCAAATATCTCAGTACACGTTTTGCATAGTTCCAATTCCAATGTATATAACAACTATTGAATTGGCTAACTCACAGAGTAAGCAATGTCTGGTCTCGTATAAGTAAATTAAACTTTAGTTTTTGATAAGGAACATCAGGTAAACATTTATCATTTGACTTATCTAAATTCAATTTGGGCTCAAATTGGAGTACATTTTGTTTTACAATCAGACATTTGAAATTTAGACACTAACTGTTTAAAATATATTGTTGTTGATCTACAGTAATGACATTTATAATTTTATCTAAATTTATTCTCATGCCTAGATGTTGTCTTACAGGCCCTAGGTCTTTTAACTTAAATTCTGAACCTAATACTTTTTTAATCTATCAGTTTCAGTGTCACTGTTTGAAAAAATTAGAAAATCATATACGTACAGTGCCACTACAATTTTAATTTTAGCATTAATTTTACAAACATGGTCCAAAGTGACGGTTTTTTAAATCTAATTTACTTAAAATATCTTTAACTCTTTCAGACCATGCGATGCTTTAACCCATGAATGGCCTTTTTAGGGTTCTGTAGTTCCTACAAGGAACCCTTATAGTTTCGTCATGTCCGTCTCTCTCTGTCTGTCTGTCTGTGCGTCCGAGGTTTTGCTAAGAGACCGTTAGTAATAGAAAGCTGAAATTTTGTAGGAGTGTGTAATGTGTGTATATCAATTACGCCGACAAAGTGGTAAAATAAAATTTTGGAAAATATTTTTTTTAGGGTAGCTCCCCTACATGTGAAGTGGGGATGAATATTTTTTTCGTCGTCTACCCCATCGTGTGGGGTATCGTTGAATAGGTCTTCTAAAATGACTTCGGGATTGCTAAAAATATTTTTCGGCTTAGTCGATGAATACCTACCCAATTCGTAAAATGCCCAACAGCTTGAAAAAGGGCTAATTCGCTAAATACCTAGTTCTGAAAATACCTATTTCTGGAAATGCCTAATTCTTAAAAAGCCCAATTCTCAAAAAGTCCAATTCTTAAAAATCCCAATTCTTAGAAAGCCAAATACCTAAAAAGACCAATTCTTAAAAGGACATTTTTTTTGGCCAATTAGATGATTAACTTGTGAAAATGAGGAAATAGGTATCTACATAAAATAAAATTGCTGAAAGACGGTACAAATCAAATATAATGTAATTCTTAAAAGTAATATTAATAACAGTCATTATCGATTGTATACAATACCAATATTGAATAATTGTACAAATACATGCTTAGTGTCGGGTTACATTCCAGTATATTTGTAAGTTTAGTCAATTTTGTGGGTGTGATCCTAACGACGACGTCAGTAGGTTCATCATATTTTTCATTTTGTATCGGTGTGGTTGATTGCTTTTTTTTCATAAGGGCGTTATTTTGTTGTTTTGGTTCGATTTTTGTTTACGTTCTGGGCACGGAGTCAAATTATTTATGTCAATATTATTTATCCTCTTGTATACATTTATCATTTTAATATATTTTTTGACATCAGCAGGGTAATTGCGTAACACACTATTAGTAGCAATGGGTTTCATTTTGACAGTCCAACAACATTCATTGCGTTATTTGCGTTGTTGAGCAGAAAACATGGAGCAATGGATTAGAAATATGCTTCAAAATGATTCAAATTGAGAGTAATAAATAGTGTGTTACGCAATAAGGGTGCAGTTTTCAGTCTAAAGTTTTCAGAATTTATGTTATCAATTTCTAGATGAGCGCTTTGTAGGTCACTGGACAATTGTCTGAAATATTTTTGAGTATTTTTTCAGAACTATTATTATGACTTAAATTCTGTTCTGAAAGCCGTATACGATTACTACAAACGGTAAAATTGACTGAGGCAGGTTCGTAGAGGTTAGTAGTGGAAGAATTTTTGATAGTAGTTGAACATAAAAATTGATTAGAAGTGATAAAGGTAAAAATTTAGTATCCGGGGGCACGAAAACCAGGGGGGAGGGGGGGTCCCCCTTCCCCCTGGTACCACTCCCATGAAACGAGGACGCACCATTCTTGAGAAAAACAAATTATTGTAACCTAACCTCAAAACACTTGTTTTCAATACAAAGTTGCTTCTGCACATCTCCGGCGCTGCGGGAAGTGCAGCCCCTTCGCCCTTACGTAACAAAGGATAGGCACCCATGCTTTGTTACAGCGGGCGGGGGCTGCACTCCCTCCGCGCCTCCGGATTTTTAAACATACCCTCGGGGTAGCAGCCAAAAGACTACGTGGAGTCGGGATGCCCCGATTCGGTTTTGGGACAGATTCGACCTATTTCAACCATAAAGTGGGGTAAGCTAACTTCCTTCTGAACAGAATTTCTAGGTACAGACGCCAGCACATCAAGCTACTACAATCTGTCAAATTTCTTTAACTGATTTTCAACTTTATCGCTAAATCATAAGGTTCAAAGTTGATTGGGAAAATTTGACAGTTTCGGGTAGCTTGACGTGCTGGCGTCTGTACATAACAAGACAAATAAAACAACAAAACAAAACAAACGGAATGAACCCCAGAGTACTTAATAACACTGACAGTACAGTTCTTTTTTACGTTCCGTTTCACCGATTTTACACGACATTTTACACCACAGACAATATACTGGTACAGATTTGGTTGTCAATCGCCTATTTTAACGTTACGTTACACTTTTTATCTGATTTGAGGTTAGAAACAATTTTTATAAATTTCTCGAAAAATATGCATTTTCGTTTAATAAGAGTGATAACGTTATAATCAGGGACCCATCCCCTACCACCTGCAACCACTGTCACCCCTCACTTCGTGCCCCCGGATACTAAAGTCAAGCCGTGATAGACTCAAGAAAAACTTTTTTGGCGTCATTTTGACTGAATAATTCTCGTTCAAAAGGATATACGATTACAACAAACGATAGAATTGACAGAGGGACGTTCGTAGAGGTTGGTAGTGGGAGAATTTTTGATAGTAGTTGAAAAAAAAGTTGATTAGAAGTGATAAACTCAAGAAAAACTTTTTTGGCGTCATTTTTACTGAATAATTCTCGTTCAATAGTTCAAAGAAATGTATCTTTTAGAAAATTCGTATCGCAATTTAATTCGTCGACGATTAAAAACAACTAATTAATTTTTCAATATCTATAGTTGTTTAGGTACATGACAACACTGACAAAAACACAACAGAATGATTAGATTAAACTATAAATGCACTCATTTTGTGCTGTAGACTGACTGACTTCGGACTCGGCGGTTGATCGACCGTCATCGTCCTACCTAGGTACTACCTGCATCTTTACTTCAAGATTTAAAGATAAGTATTACAACTAATAAGGGTGCAAGATTGTAACGATGAACGCATTATTGGCGCGTGGCCTACATCATAACTAACGCCCCCATCTTGTTTTTCAATACACTGCACTATCAACGTTATTTCACCTCCAAAAGGTCTTTGTCATGGAAGTAATATAATAGAAGTTATTTCTATTATATTACGTCCACGGTCTTTGTAGCAGTGCATAGCGCGTAGACACTAATTCAAAAATAAAAACAATAATGGCTAAAAAGCAGCCTGCAACATAAATTAGCAATGGAATTACAATCCTAGATTCGAACTCCTTTTGACGAAAATGAAACTTAATCTTCCTAGCATAGTAAATATCTTTGAACTTCTTATCAACCAAACCATTTTCTCTTAAACGAAGAGCATTTAGTCGCATTTTATCTGAAAGTGGAAATCCTTTGTAGAAAAATGTAGCATAAATAAACTTGACGTATGGTTTGTTAAAGTAATAGACAGTGGTTCGACCAAATTCATCGTAGTAGAATTTTTTGTAATATTGATATCCTGATCGTTGTATAATTGTAAATAAATCCTCTGATTGAGCAACTTTCTTCAGACTTAGCCACGGTTCTAGACAATCAGGATTTATTGTAGTAGATATATTCGATTCAGATTGCATAAATTGTAGGACTGCAGGAACAGTACAAGACTTGAGGTTGTGCTCAACTATCTCTGCTTCATTAGAAATTTGGTGGTCTTTTATTGGTGTCCTGGTGAAACTAACTAAGCTTGACTGGTAATGACAGTTCATTAGTGACGCGAACCACACCCATATTAATAAGATGCACCTCACATTACTAGTCATTTGGTGGGGCATATTACAGCCACTAGAAAGCAAATATTTTAACAATTTCAGCATTGTATTAGTTTTATCTCCAGCATTAAGGAGACTGTTCAGTAATATTGAATATATTAGATAAACTAAAAACAACAGGCACCAAACTAATGGATGGAATTCCAAATAAGCGTCTTTCCATTTATCTATTGATGACGCCTTCCTCACAAAAAAACGTAATTCATCATAATAATCCAGGTAGCCGTTCAAATATGTGAATGCATCTGCTCGGCTCGATACTAGCGAAGTTTTACCCAATATTGCATCAAATTCATTATTTTGTAATTTTGCCATATGTCCCTTAACTTTCATATTAGGGGATATTGTAGTATATATTTCATTATTAATATCGAAGCTAAAATTCACTTTAAAATGTTCAAGTTCTCCTAGCACTTTAAATATATATTGTTCAGCTCCTAATGTTATTCGGTGGTCTTCTGTAAGTTCAGGGTGTATAGTGTAAGGTGGTTTATGTACAACGGCAGCAAGCAAGGTGCAGTTCCACAGACCAGTCACGAATTTGTTTGGGAATAGATTATTTGTCGTATTCAAGCACGAGCCGTAACTAATGACGCTGTTGTAATATTTTCCACAGGCATAGTTGTCGAAGGGATTGTAGGTGTAGAGGTGAGCGTCATTAGTACCGTTTACCACCAGCACGTTGACCACATGTCGTTGCAATAGCTCGTCAAAAATCTTCTTCAGTTCGTTGTCGTCCAGTGATCTGATCACGATTATGAACCGTGAGGACGGGTTCCATGTTGGATCTTCGAGAAGATATTTAAAACATTTCGTGAATGTGGTTGCATTCTTTGCGTTTATGAGATATCCTTGGTGTCTAAAATATGACTGTGTAGTCGTCTGTCTGAATACCATCGTTGTGACGGTTGATAAGTGAATTGCTTTCAGGATCTCGTAGTCTTCAGAGTTCATATCAACGTATGTTATCGTCTTTTCGTCAGAAAAGTATGTTCCCACTATATCGGTTATACACGCCAACAAATTTTGGTTTTGCAGTGATTCAAAAGATAAGGTATGTTCACTCTTACACTGGAAATATAATAGAGAGAGCAACAAGTAAACAACCAACATTTTTGGATGCTCATTAATCTATGTTATAAGGTGTCGTTTGGTAGCTTGTTAATGAAGATTAAAACGTTTTTCGAATGCCATTAGAAATACAGCTATTAAATTTTTTATCGTAATGGATCTAAATATTGGGCATCATTACTCAGACTCATATCTCTGTTTATAAAATGGTATTTATTGATGTTAACGTTTTATTAAATATTTATAACTAGCTACTGCCTGCGGCTTCACCCACTTGGATGTCGGATATCAACCCGGGAACGTACTACCGGAATAAAAGTATCCTATATCCTAAACCCAAATCATGGCCTATTCGTATGCCTTTCATCCAAATCAGTGCAGCCGTTAAGAAGTGAATTGTAATAACTTTTGACCTAGTGGACCGATTTTTCTGAATTAAAGTGTAAAGGTTATCATAAGAAAAAATGCGGTCGGAGAGGCTTTTGAAAAAGCCTAAGTAAAAACTCATAATTTGAAGTTTGGCTCTCGCCTATTTCCTCCGCCAATATTGAACCAATTTAAAAGATATTTCATAAACTGAATAAGAAGAATTACGAGTATATACTGCTGTGTCCCTATGCTTTTTTTTAAATTAGTAGTTGTCAAATTTTAACACTAGGCCTCTGTTGACAGCGGTTTTAATCGGCAATTTTGAGCATTTTTTGAGGGTTCCAGTATTAAAAATAATGTATCATCAAAAAGGAAAACATAGGGACATACAAGTACATAGGTACTTGTATGTCCCTATGTTTTCCTTTTTAACAGTGCTTTTAATAGTGCTTTATGGTCATTAACCAGAAAGAAACAGGCGAGAGCGTTTCTATGGAGAAAAGACTACCCGCATTTCCTCTTAAGATACGGACTTTAATTCTAATCCCTTAAATCGCTTGAAAAGAGTACACAAAAACATATTTTTTTTTTACTTGCCTCCTTTGTCGCACTCCTGGGCAAAGTCCTCCCTCCACTCCTATCCTGCTCGTCCCGCCATCACCTACGTGACACCACCATCACCATCGACTCCGCCTCACTATCGCAGGGCACCAGTTCTGTGTTATTTGGGCCTACAGTTTGTCCGGCATGAAGCAGACATGTCCTGCCCAGTCCCATTTAAGTTGGGCAGTCTTTCGAGCCACGTCAGATATCTTTGTTTTGGAGCGCAGTATTGTGGTATGAACACGATCCGCTACGAACACGATACATGTTAATTTTGAAATCATCCCGTAATTATCCCTTGGGGGGATGATCTTACAAAAACGCTTTAAGACGTCATTTCTTACCAAAAACATCAATTTGAATAAATTATCATATTATATTATGCTTAATTTAACAAATGCTGGAATTCGACCAACTTTCATCCCCTATAGAATTATATTTAGATAAAAAGTAGCATAAGTATGTCCTTCCCAAGCATTGAAAACCAACTTGAAAGATCCTAAACAAAAGATTGTATTTCATTCATTATAAGTTTAAATGGGAACAAGACTGTGCATCGAACCAATTTAAGTATGTATGTGATTATTATACTAGGCTTGGGCCGACTAAGACTGGCCGACTAGTCGGCCAAGCCTTACTTTCGGTGGACTTCGGGTCCGAATTCAATTTAAAAACATAACTGTTATTAATAATAACGCTGAAGAGTTTGTTTGTCTAAACGCGCTAATTTCTGGAACTACCAGTCGTATTTGAAAAATCTTTTGATCCTATTTTTAAGCATAAAAATATGAATAACTACAGTAAAGACCGAACGCGTCGCCGACTATAAGGCCGGATAGTCGGCTTTTCCGATTAGTCGGTACACCTCTAGTGATTACCTTAAATACTTAGTGCTTATAATACCTAAGATTTATGCCTAGGTCGTCATGTTACCTACTAATTCATTGATAGAATACCATAACGAGTTTTTTCAATGTTGACATTTTTATGACATAATTTTATGTAAACAAATGCCTTGTATGGGCGCATGTCGGTCATTGTCGGTACTCAATGAAATATTGCTTTGATTTACTTATTTTGCGATAATAATCTTTGATGCAAGTCTAAATCAACATTGCATGATTATGTCCCTACATAGGTTTTTAACTTTTAAGAATGGCATTAAAAGAGCTAACTTTGCTACCTACAGGGATCGTAAAAATGGAAGAAGGAAGGACGAATAGTAGATTGTTTGCCAAGGGAGCAAACAACTATTTTGAAGGCGAGAGCTGCTTCTTTCAATCCAGAGCACAGCGAGGAAATCAAAGTACGTCACCCGAGCTTAAAATAGTGATGCTCCCGAGGTGGACACTCTACTTTTAATCAAACTCTATGAGAAAATAATTATGTGCAACTTAAGAATAAGAATAGTACGTTTATTTATTTACATAGAATTACTTAGGAAGACATACTCATTTTTAATAAAACTAAGTAAAACCCTAAACAAACGAAGGCAGAATAGTTTTCGAGCGTTTTTATAAAAAAAAAAAAAAAATATTTGGCTTGCGCTTTTTACTTTGTCATACAGCCTGTTACTTGTTCATACAATGTTCGTGATTGATCTCTTTGGTAATTGGAACTTTTACTAACAATATCCACATTCCAAATTAAAATCACTTTTAGTCCCTAGGGATTAAAAAGCAATTTTAGTCCCGGTTTACGAAGAATACACTAGCTCTTTTTGAATAGATGTGATAAAAAGATTATGTAACTCAAGACCTGAAACCAGGGAAAATAACAACTTGGAAGAAAGAGACCAGACTTAAATCGATATGGAAGAAGTGGTTAAGAATTACCAGATATGCAGTATTATCCCACTTTAAGGATCATACAGTGTCAAAAGACCCTAGATTGCTCCTACTTCAAGTTCTGGTAAGCTAGGGACGTCACTAGGTACTAAATGATAAATGAAGATGAAAAAGTATACATTTTTAAACGTCAAAATTAAATTACGATTAAGAACTAGGTGAGTCGGTGTTTCCTATTCGACTACTCAGGGAAGAAAGACAGAAACCAACTCAGAGGTCACCGTGTCTTTTGAACTAATATTTAATTAATTGCATAGTCCGAAACCAATAGCTAGGCGGTTGGACGACCTACAGAAGATCGCGGGGAATTCCCGCACCCTAATTGCGTAATATACTACCTACATATATTATATCAATCTCAATCTGAATAATTTTGAAGGATATTACTAATCCATTGCTTTCCAATTGCTAATCCATTGCTTTGTATGTTCGAAAAATGTGTGCACTCAACAACGTAAATAACGCAATGAATGTTGTTGAACTGTCAAAATGAAGCCATTGCTACTGATAGCGTGTTACGCAATTACCCCACTGGATGAGACTAGTTGCTCAGACCAGGGAAGCATGGCACATGCATGACATGGCAATAATAATAAACTACGCAGGTGGCTACAGGAGCACACCCACACACAAGCAGAAAGCTGGTGGACGTCGTCACCAGGCTGCAGGCAGTCCAAAGAAGCCATGCCGTCATTGAACGGCAGGCTAACCAGGCGCCTACTACGACTGGACAGGAAAGGCCTGCGCCTGGTGACGGGGACCATCACGGGACACTGCTCACTAAATAAACACTTTTACACATTAGGCATAACAGACAGTCCCCTGTGCAGGGCTTGCATGGAGGCTGATGAAACCATTGCGCATGTGCTCTTCGAGTGCACAGGCGTCACCCAGATAAGGTCAGAAACCCTTGGGACACCCAGATCGTACACAGATGTTCTGAACAGACCAGGAGATTTGATCAGTTTCTGGAGGGAGGTGGGCTGGTTGGAATAACCACCGACGGCCGACACTTAGTCCTTCAGTGGACCATTGTGCGTGGGCCATGGCCACGCACAATGGTCTACTGAAGGACTAAGTGCGGAAACCAAACCCATAACATAGAACATAGATGGCCATAATAATGATGATGATAGTCCGAAACATCCAATTAACCCAGTAGGTCTACCTACTGGGTTAGTTGCCAGTAGCCAGGTAATTATCTGACATGATCTCCATTATAAATACACACATGATCTCCATTATAAATACACACATGATCTCCATTATAAATACACACATTATCTTGTTTGGACATAATATTGTGGGTCAATGTCAAATAATATAGGTATAATTTGGAACGCTTGTTTCACCGCTGTACCGTGGGTTCCGTATTCTATTCGCTAAGTTAAAAGTTGCAACATGGCGTGGAGTATCGTGTTTCATAGGCGTGTTAGGTGTATATCTGTGTTAAATGGAAGGTCACAGAAATCTAAATACCTGCAGTAAAGGCACGTTTATTGTTATGCAGATGCCTGCGTGGTAATTGCGTAAACACATTATCAATAGCAATGGCTCTTTTGCCGGTTCAACAACATTCATTGCGTTATTTACGTTGTTGAGTGCACACATTTTTCGAACATACAAAGCAATGGATTAGCAATATCTTTCAAAATTATCTAGATTTAAATTGATAGAGTGGTACCCAATTGGAGGGCTAGGTGGTACTCCTTCTAAAGGATGTAGAATTCAAGGTACATACATTACAAACTTTTTTTTTGTTTATGTGATTAGGAAGAGTAAACCATTTGAAACGCACGATTTAAAAAAGATTAATACAGAAACTTTAATCAATGCGAACCAATTTATACGAGACCTTTTTAATAGACGGAAAGGAACCTTAACACGTACCATTAAGACTTGCCTAAAGTAGTTTTATGGTCAATTTTGAGCCAGACAAGGTCGACGTAAAGGTAATTTTGCTGTGCCAACTTATTATCATTATTATTTCCAATATATAAGTATTGTTATTAATTAAAATTTTAGTGCGGGTATAATGCTTGGGGCTATGGATACTGCAACAAGTAGAAATCATGTATTTGCTTAACGTCTAAGTACAAGAGACGAGGGTAGTGGGTGGGGGCGGTAGGTGGTGGATAGGGGTGTAGGGTAGGGAAGGAGGGGAAACTTGTAAGCAGAAGATTTATGCTGGGAAACCTTTTCAATTGCCGGCAGGATATTGGACATGGGTAGATTCCACCTTGATGATTCTACCTTGATGTAGGTACGTAAGTAGTGGTAGGAATCTCCCCGAGGGACGTATCAGAATCAGAATCAGAATATCTATTTGTGAAACATAGGTATTTACATAAAGGTCTTAGGTTAACAATATGGGCGCTATATTTTGCCGTGAAGGCGTACATACGTACCATTAGATTTTTTCACTGCTTCAAGGGATTGCAGCCCTGAGTATTTGTTAATAATTTCAACAAGATGACTCTACGCGTTTCTGAGAAAAAGGGTCTTGACAGACGGACAGACGGACAACGAAGTGATCTTATAAACGTTCCGTTGTTCCTCTTGAGGTACGGAACCCTAAAAATAGAATTAATTTCCTTATACGTAATTAATTATATTTATTTATGCATGACCATGAAAATATTTAAATATTGGATAAATCTGATTGTCTCATTTCACTCCCTTCGAAGATCCTTCAGAATTGTTATGAGTAGTTGCCCTTAAAAAATTGGCGTGTCAAATAATTTAATTTATTGTTTTGTTTTTCGTAATGTTAAATACTTACTCTTGTTTATAGTCAAGTTCTTTTAACTGAACAGATAGCTGTGATGATGGGGAGTTTGTTGCGTCACTTTTTCTTCCCAGTTATAGCACAAAAAAGTGGCGAAGGGCGGGTGTTTTTAAAATTTATCGTTTATTTGGAGGATCTCTGGAAGTAGGTACTGGGGGCCAAAAAAGGTCACTTTAGCAGAATTATAAAAAGCTGGCCAAGTGCGGGCCGGACTCGCACACGAAGGGTTCCGTACCACAAGGCAAAAAAACCGAAAAAAAAACACGTTTGTTGTTTGTTATAGCGGCAACAGAAATACATAATTTGTGAAAATTCCAATTGTCTAGCTATCGCGGTTCTTGAGATACAGCCTGGTGACAGACAGACGGACGGACGGAAAGACAGCGAAGTCTTAGTAATAGGGTCCGGTTTTTACCCTTTGGGTACGGAACCCTAAAAAGGAGGACAAGGAGGAAAAGGATAACATTATGAATGTCGAAGACAGTCCGTGTTTTTCTTTTTTCGTTGCACTACGTAGGTATAATCAAAGAGATTGGGATTGGATTTGAATTGGATTGATTGGTATTCTAAGCACAGACAAAGAAAAATAACTGAAAAATCCTTTACCAATGGGATTTGATACGATTAACTTAACAGTTAACTGTCCATTATAAATCATAGTGTTATCCTTTTATGATTCTGCCAAAGTGGCCTTTTTAGGCCTCCTGATACGATTACAAATATTTTTTACTGATAGAAAGATTTAAAGCATTGCCGAGTACCATAGGATATTTGATTATTATGGGATAGTTTATTTTTAGGCGAACGGAAGTTGCGAGCAGAACCTAGGTGGATAAACCCTTTTTTACTTCGATCCTGACGATATGATGGGTTTTACGATGGTGTAGGTTTTCGATCGTCACTTGTTTTAATTTTAGAAGAGGTAAGTTTTCAACCCTCGGATTTGAAGACTCCCATTAGACTCCCATATTCCATATTCAAATCCTGGTTTCCAATTAATGTTTTTCTAACTAAACAAATCTCCACAGTCAGTCATTCTGGGAATCAGTATTTATTTAAAAAAATATTTGAAGTTGATGCGGAAACTGAACTTTATTTGTTGTTGTATTTATTGTGTTAAAGTAATTTTATTCTATTTATAGGTAGATCGTCTTCGAAGTTTAACAAGTATGTATTTACAAGTTTGAATTTCGCGGGTAACCTAGCGCATCCCCCTTAAAATTGCCTTTTAAATCGTTAATTTCAAATAGGCACACTATTTGAAATAAATGACTTTGACATTGATATTACAATTATTTTTCTAAAAACATTATGTTTACATGTTCGGTAACTAAACTGCGAAAACAGAATATAATTGTATCCCTTATAGCATTAAGGCTCCTACAAACAGGCGCGACACGCGATATAATCGCGCGCGACACAAAGGCACCGCTCGTTGCGCGACTTGTGGTGCCTTTGAAAGTGTCGCGCCTGTTTGAAAGAGCCTTTATTTTTGTGACTCAAAAAGACGCTACAATATCATATACCTACTCAAAGTTTACAAGTCAGTTCAATAACAATCTTATTTCGCGGTTCGTTGGAGAGAGTGCACTGAGCCGTAAGTGACGTGTTCCTGTTTGAGTCCACTTACTATTGCTATTGTTACCTAAAGTGTAGTCACCACAGTGCAGGTGAAACAGTAGTTTAATAGGGAGCAGTTTTTCATCTATTGCCCATCGGAATCTTTTGTTGGGCACAGGTGAAGTAACAAAGAATGGGCTGCTGGTAGTTTATTATGCTACATTTTGATCATTTTTGAATGGCAAAGTTATAGATTTACTGATGGTAAATATTCGCCGTCGCCTCAGGTGTTGATGGGCTAGCCTAGACAGAAAGCTGTAACGTCCTTCTCTTCATCGTGGTTCCCAGAAACGCTGCTTATAGCGTCCTGGGTAGGTGTAGGTACTTTTCAGGACCAACTCCTTTATAAAGAGCTTTACTGGTATCTACAGAAAATTAATGATTCATAATCAGTCTATAAAGTTGCCACTACTGGGACACAGGTCTCCTCTCTTCGAGAGGGAGTGGGCCGTAATCCACCACGCGGGCCCAGTGCGCGTTGGTATAGATGTTACATGTCTTCGAATTTTTGGTTCTAGGACATGGCACCGGTTTCCTCACGATGTTTTCCTTCACCGTTTTGAGAGCAGTGGTGATGAAATAATTTACACAAAGCGCCTGACTGGGTTCGAACCTACGACCTACAAGTCCTAAGTCGCGGGGCCACCTCCACTGGGCCAGCACTGCTCACCAAGAATCTTGTAAAAA
The DNA here is from genome assembly GCA_948474745.1 of Oligia latruncula. Lineage (NCBI taxonomy): Eukaryota > Metazoa > Arthropoda > Insecta > Lepidoptera > Noctuidae > Oligia > Oligia latruncula. The sequence continues at coordinate 4,185,458 of OX419691.1, read as the reverse complement.
CAAATAAAATACACAATAAGTAATGGCTACTAATGGACAATAATTATGTAGATTGCACTGAAAGAAATAAGCAGTAAATAAGAATGAAAAAACATTAATCTGAAAATCTTACGTTCAAAACAGTATTTTCTACTGATCCGAAAACAGTTACTAAACCTTGAGGCAAAATGTTACCGTCATGACAATAAATATTAACGTTTTAAGTAGCTAAAAGGTCACAAAATTAACTGTTTTATTCATTTGGTGATGTCGTTCAAACCATTAAAATTTACTTACATTAGGCAGTAATGGTGGTTTTCCTTTTTTTTTCATTAAAAATGAAAATGATAAATGATTTTATTTTTGTAAGTAGGTTTGTACAAACACTTTTACACGTCAATCATGTTTTATTGTATTGTATTGTTATGATATAGTACCTATGTTCAATCATTAAAAGTTACTGTTTTGTCTTTTACTGTTTTACAAAGGGTAGTATTTAAACGAGTGACTGTAAATTAAAGTTTTAAGTGACAAACATAATTAATTTACGATATAATATTACTAAGTGGGCGACTGACTGCGAGTGACGAGAAATCAACAGAACAGCAACTTACAAACATTAATTTGAGTTACTTAAAATACAAAATGAAGAGGTTTAAAGTAACCTAACACAACCGAACCTCGGGGTGCCCTTCGCTCGCTCTTGCATCCTATGTCGTGTGTGTGTGTGTGTGTGTCTTGTATCCTATGTGTATGTTTCTATATCAAACGTGACACACCCCTGTATTTCTAGTCGCTCACTTAGTAATTTAGTCGCACGGCTAGAATTTTAATATCTGAAATGGATTAATTACAACCCACTTTTTGTAAGCTCGTTCTGGATTTTAATATTAATTAATATTCGTCGTTAGTTTAGTTAATTTTTCGCTTACTCAAATTCATACCGCTCAAGTTATTAAAACAGTATCTCATCATCAGTCGCTAAGCTTTTTTTTATTCGATCGTTTTATAATTCCCCTTTTACAAACTTTTCTTCTTACTATTTAAAGTCACGCTGTGTAGTAAGAAATAATTTTTTCAGTGTGACGACAGAATCGTTTAGTTGTTTATGATTGCGTGTATCGCGCGGATCGCACTGCTGAGCCGCGGATACGGTGGGCGATAATTGATGACTAATTGTTCGATTAGCAGTCGGCTGTGTGCCTAACGTTGTTTTTATGTTTATCTGAAACTGTGGCAATATTTTAGTAGTAATTGAAATATACGTACAGTCAACAAAAGAGATAATTATACAGGATCGTCGGATATAGTTGAAGTTTAGTAAGAAACCGATGGATGTTCTGGAATAAAATTTAATTTTATTAATAGAAAACAAACAGCTCATTTAACAAATTAAATTTCACTCAACTATATCCGACGATCCTGCATACTTATCTTCTTTGTTGACTGTACATAATAGCTAAGTTATTTTATAACGGTTAATTGTAATAACTTTTAACTTGGCTATTATCGTTTCGCACGAAGTTAATTTATTTGTGGGCGAGTCGACAAATCCAGAAATATGTACCGTCGCCAGCACATCAAGCTACCACAATCTGTCAAATTTCTTTAATAGATTTTCAACTTTCGCTCGGCTAAAGCATAATGTTCAAAGTTGATTCGGAAAATTTTACAGTTTAGGGTAGCTTGATGTGATTAATTATTTGAAAGTGGCGATTCTCACGTTTCGTTCGAGTTCGTGCAAATCGACTAATAAGCCTTTAGGTGGATGGACCGATTTTAATGAAAATAAAATACTAAAATAAATATTACCTCAGGTCTACTCCGAAGCGGTTAACCACTGTATCGGCCGAATGTTCGGTCATTTTCTGATTCGAATATTGTTGTCCTACTACGAATTTAAAAAAAAGGTAAAAAAAGGGTTAAGGGTTCTAAAAAGGTTCGGATTGGCACAGTTTGGTCGGGACCAATAGTCAATATAGGAAATTAATGGTAGTAGAAAATTACCGAACATTCGGCCGATACAGTGGTTAACCGCTTCGGAGTAGACCCCCAGGATACGGAAGTATATTTTCAATTTCTTAATTCTCTTAAAAAGAGGTAGGTACACATCATTTCAATAATCATGTGAATTAAAGAAAGAAAAAAACAAGAATTATGCTGAGCTTAGGCCCTATTGGCATTATATTATTTGTTTTCTGTTTTTTATATTTTGAAGGTCTGTTTTTTTATGCAAATAAGTAATGCCTATAAGCTCATTTTTCTTTCTTAATTGAGTTCGTTCGGGGATTTACTACCTCCGTAGTTTTTTCTGTTGACAAGTAGTCTTACTGTGTTGGTTTGCGCCAGTTTCATCATTCTTCTGCAGTTATGCTATTTTTGGGGTCGGCACAACGTGTCTTCTTTGATTTTTCCCAGCTCTTATAGCATAACGGTAATACTCAAAATTTTCCTCACAACATTTTCTTCATTCCTTATCTTCAACTTTTCAGTCACCAGTGCCACTTTCAGACTTCCTCTTGTACCTACTGGGTGGCAGGGGACATCCACGCGCAAACTACAAACCATGAATTCAGCACATGATTCCGATTTGAAATTTCAACGCACGGGTTTCCAGGATCATGGTACCTACTGAATTCATGGTCACCGGTTGCGAGTCGATGTCCTTTCTACCCTGTGTAGTGTGTACTAATTTCTTATTCTATACATTTGCGTAACACCACACATTTCTCTTAGCATTCTCTCCTCAGCTGCATGCAATTGCCTTTTTTTCATCCCTTTTGTTAACGGTGGTGGTGGTTCAACGGTGAAGGAAAACACATCGTGAGGAAACCGGCATGTCCTAAAACCAAAAAATTAGAAGATATGTGACATCTACCAACCCGCACTGGGCTCGCGTGGCGCCCATGAGCGTGCAAACAAACAATGAAACAAAAAAACAAAACAAAACAATGAAACTTCTATTGTTTCTCGTTCAGTGTCCTTCATTGTATTACTTTCAAGTGCTTCTAAAAGTAGTACTACTGCTATTTTGCTACCTTTTGCTTATATTATGAATGTAAAAGTCTGTTTCTTACTCAATCGTGTCTCGACGAAATGAAACATGGTAATTTGCATTCGGGACGCGCGTCATGTTATTATGAGAACGGAAATTAGCCGCTTTTAAATAAAACTATTTTTAGAATTAGTGTTTCAGTTTGTCGTTTGTTACATCATCACTTTCGCGTCTATTTGACTCAATCATCATCATCTCTGCTCTCAAAATGGTGAAGGAAAACATCGTGAAGAAACCGAACAAAAAATTCGAAGACATGTGACATCTACCAACTCGCACTGTGGTAGTTTATGGCCCACTTCCTTTCACAAAGAAGTGGCCTAAAAAAATATAGGCTGATTATATTTGTCTCTCCAGAAAGCTGTCCACCGCCGAACTTTTCAATGATTCAACTCTGATAATGACTACTTCAAAACTTTGATAATGCGGGCAATAATAAATTGAACTTGTATTATGTATTTTTCTTAATATTTCCTTAAAAATGTATAGTGTGGCATCCGTCTTTGACTCCTTTATTGCATAGGTGTCAATCAATCAACATAACTAGTTGTTGGAAATTGGTGCGCGTAAGTGGAACTGTGACACTCTACCGACGACGTCCGTCTTTGCAATAAGTCAGAAAAAATATTGCTTTCGCAAAAACTAAATTTAAACAAAATTTAATTTAATTTATCGCCAGCGACCTGAACTTTTCTGAACAATGGTGTAACAGCAACAGAATCCACCAAGAAATTTTGCAGCCTTTTCGTAATTCACAGATTGACTTCATTTTGTACATCGTGTTTGGTTACTGTTGTAAATAGTGTTGGTTAATGTTGTAAATGCACAGATTGACTTTATTTTGTAGATCGTGGTTGGTTAATGTTGTAAATATAGTTGGTTAATGTTGTAAATATTGTTGGTTAATGTGTTAATTGCACAGATTGACTTTATTTTGTACATCGTGGTTGGTTAATGTTGTAAATGCACAGATTGACTTAATTTTGTAAATAAAGTTGGTTAATGTTGTAAATATTGTTGGTTAGTGTTGTAAATGTACAGATTGACTTCATTTTGTACATCGTGGTTGGTTAAACTTGCAACTTAGGTCTAGGGATCGTGACGACATTTCTACTGTTCACGGCAGTCGCCTTGTCGTTTGTGTGGTACCTACGTGCTACGATAGATAGTCGCAATAACGACACATGATTTGTCGTCACCATAAGTCGTGACGTTTTTTTATCGTTTTACGACCGTGCAAGCCATTCCCATTGATATGACAATCTGTCGTCACTGCAAAAAAAAGTCGTGGACGACAGTTAATCGTGTAGCCCTATATGTGAACACCTCCATTTAAATACACAAGCCACGACGACACGATAATCTGTCGTCACGACATAGTGGGAACGGGGCCTAACTCTACCTATCATCACTGCGTCTTGTCATCAGAAAGATTTTTTCCTTCAACCGAAATGAGTTTCTAAATAAAAGTGAAATAATTCTAAGTTGGCTTTAACTTAGTTTCTAGAGGCATCGACATTAAGTTAATGTTTTTCGATAAGGAATACCTACAAAGAGTTATTAATTGATTCACTTAGGCTCTAGACAGACGGACCGCATTTCAACTGCAATCCAACCGCAAATTTGCAGTTCGGATGCAGTTTGAATGCAGTTGACACGACTGCAATAGAACTGCAAACCAAACGTGCAGTCCGATTGCAGTTCAATTTCAGTTCGGATGCGGTTGCAGTTGAAATGCGGTCCGTCTGTCTAGAGCCTTAGGTATATTGCTTTCTTGGTAACTGATTCAGTTCAGTGACGTCTTTATACGATCAATAAACCCACGAGCATATGTGAAGGTAGATGGCTTAGTATCTAGACATAAAACTTAGGTATTTGGATGTAGAAATCCGATTACACAATCTGCTGCATATATTCTTCAAGCATACCAGTTTTCGAATTTCACAATGGACTCTTGTAAAGTTTAAACTAGAAATATTGTAAAATCATTTCACTCATTTGATGCAACATTAAGAATATATTATTTACCATTAATAACTAATCAATCATGAATGATAGTAATTTAACCTTTTGTAGGTGGAACCAATACTTTGTTTCCTTTGTTTGATTTTCGTGTAATGTTTTTTAGGGTTCCGTACCCAAAGGGTAAAAACGGAACCCTATTACTAAGACTTCGCTGTCCGTCCGTCCGTCTGTCTGTCACCAGGCTGTATCTCAAGAACCGCGGTAGCCAGACAGTTGAAATTTTCCCAAATTATGTATTTCTGTTGCCGCTATAACAACAAATACTAAAAACAAAATAAAATAAATATTTTAGGGGGGCTCCCATACAACAAACGTGTTTTTTTCGGCGTTTTGCCTTGTGGTACGGAACCCTTCGTGTGCGAGTCCGACTCGCACTTGGCCAGTTTTAATTGTTGTTTCCCTTGTCAAACTTACTGTTCCTAAATTATAAGTAAATGTACATTATTATTATTTACAATTAAAGTAATTATAATTATAGGTATGTAAATTAGGTCTCCTATAACTGGAATCGACACTTATATTTGTCCGTGTCTATTTTTATTTATTTTATTTTGTGAACCCTCTGATGGAGTTCCAATAAATAAATATTTTCCATCAAATATTCTTCCATTTTGACGTAATCAAATTATCAATAAACCTCAATTTCGCGTCAATCATCGAAAGGCATAACCACAGACTACAAACACCGGCTTATATTTGTGCATCAAAACAACTTCAAGCTACTAACTATACTGTGACTTACAGCTCGTTCTAACTTTAGTTTTCATTCGTTGCTTGCGGCTACTCGACGCATGCGTGATGCCGGTTAAATAAATACGCGAGTTACTGTATTAAAACTATAAATAATCAGAACTGTATTACTAAGTATCTAAGGCCGTGTTTTCTATAGTTTTTTTCGTATCAAATTGTTCTGTTCGTCGGACTTTGTGTGCCTTTTCGACTGTTCCAAATTAGAAGTTTCAATTATCTAACGATTGAAAGATTAAAGGTATGTTTCGCTGTTGGTTTATGGTTTCGTGTTTGAAACTAGAACAGTATCTGTTATTTGAATAATGATTGGATGTTGCTAATTTTAGTTAATTGTAATTAAAAGGATCAGTATCATGTTTTAAATTCAAATGAGGGTAATTAAGTGAAAGCTCTTAAGGTCAATTCCCGTAATTCATCAATTAATCATTAATCATCTCAGCGACAATCAATGTCATAAACTTGTTAAAAATGTAGGAAAATTAGCGGTATTTTTGACAGATTTAGACTGAGATCATAGGTGAACGTTCCTGAAATTACGAAAATTGCCTCTTTATGTATTAATGAAAAATTAGATTCAACTGTTCTTTGAAAGTTCACATGATTACATGATTATTTTAAGTATTTGATTATTTTATATAAATACTTTTCGTGCATAATTATATGACTGATGAATTTAATTTGGTATCTTCGATACCGGTAACAAGATATTTTGACCATCTAATATTTAGAACGTCTTGAAACCAATATGCTTATCTACTTGGGAAATGTTTACATCATTCACATGCTTATGACCTCCTGGCAATAGATTTTTCGATTATAAATTAATACTACCTTACTACTTAATGTTATTTTTTATATCTTTAAAACAACTACGCTATGTACTTTCAGAAAATAAATCTTCGCAAAATCTATTTCGTTTATATAAAAAAACATTTTCAAAGTCAATGTCAAATCATTTACTTGACATTTATGACCTTTGACATTTGTCCTTTTTATGGTTTTTGACCTTTTATGTGCTTTTTTGAAAATATGCATATAAATAAAAGGCACTTTTGAATGTCAAAACTTCGGTCGGTGGATCGTCTTATGGGGCTTAAATTGATTTTAGTTGCCCCTTCCATAAATTAGTTTTTATATGGAGAAGAATGGGCAAGAAACTATAGTTGCTCTTTTGAAATGATTTACAATATTTTGTTTGTCATTAGATAGACATTAATTATACAGGTTGTAAAAAGACCCGTCACGTTTATCACGAAGACAATGTTCCTAGAATAAAATTACTACACCACAATAGGTAAAAACAATTTTAAGTGAAGTGATAATCAACTTTCCTAACTGACTGTACCTATTACATAATTTTACATACTAGCACGTAAATACTAGCTCATTTAAAATACAAATAAAATAAAACGACAGTGTATAATTCAACGAAAAATCACTACACGAACGATGTTAATAATGTATTACGAGGGCGACACTGAAAGTTTTACTGGCCACTTGTAAACGATATACCTAATAAAAAAATAAGTTCAAATTTTGAAAATGGAACTCTTTGCCTATATTATTGTGTATGTATTTTATTCATTTGTCCATTTGGTTACGATTTTGCGGCAAATTGTAAATTGTCTGTGTCACGTCAATGAATTTAACGCGAGAAAATTTTCGTACAGACGCCAGCACATCAAGCTACTACAATCTGTCAAATTTGTTTAATAGATTTTCAACTTTATCGCTAAACTATAAGGTTCAAAGTTGATTGGGAAATTTTGATGTGCTGGCGTCTGTACAATGATTTTTTATGACTTTCGATGTCATTTGAATCAACAAGAAAGTTATGATAGACTTCGATTGGGCTTTCACGATGAAGCCCCATCTCATGCCACTGTTTACAACTGGTTTAAGGGGCTTACAGGACCTATTTACACAAAAAACGCATGTTTTAGAAACAATAAAAACGTATGTTCGACTACAGTAAACAAAATCAGAAAAAATATATTATATTCTTCAGGTTATACGAGTATATTCTATTAATAGAAAACAAACAGCTCATTTATCAAATTAAATTTCAGTCGACAACATCCATCGGTTTCTTACTAAACTTCAACTATATCCGACGATCCTGCATATTTATCTCTTTTGTTGACTGTACATCTCTGCCTAATCCTTCGGAAAGAACAGGCGTGATTTTATGTACCTAATGTCTATTCAAATGTAAACAAATATGAATTAATGGAAAAATAACTTTAATTCCTACACAATAAAGTTTAGTTTACGCTACAACTTCAAACATTTTTATAACTGCCAAAAGTGCTAGTCACTCTGAAATCAACTTAACAATCATTGAAATAAAGTTGATATTTGAAAATGTTGAAAATGATCTTAATTAACTTTTTAGACCTTTGTATCCTGCTTATGCGTATGAAGTTCGAAAAACAAGGGCTTGAAAGTTTGTATGAAATGCCGTAAATCTGGAAATACTAAAATAAAAAGCTAATTCATACAAAAAAACCTACCCAATAAAAGTGTACCTATGAAACAGGTGCTTTTTAGATTTAAGATCACTTCGTTGTCCGTTTGTCTGTCCGTCTGTCAGGAGCGTTTTTCTCAGGAACGCGTGGAGTTTTCAAGTTGAAATTTATACCAGATACTCAGGGCTGCAATCCCTTGAAGCAGTGAAAAAATCAAACTTCTAACGCAATCAAAAGATACGGGCGTTTATGTTCCGTAAACCGTTTCGATATCCGTGGTTTATGCCGCATAATAATATTGTGACACTCGCAAGGGAATCAAAACCTATAGGGTAGGTACTTCCCGTTGACCTAGAATCATGAAATTTGGCAAGAAGCAATGTCATGTAGCACAAGTAAAGGAAAAAAAATATCCGAAATCCGTAAATTTGTAGTTACATGCCTACAAAATTATACGGAACCCTCGGTGAGCGAGTCCGACTCGCACTTGACCGGTTTTTTCATAGTTTCAGAGTTTGACCCTAGTAAACATTAGATATTCTTGAAGTTGATTCACCTAAAATATTAATTTTTTCGCTACTAACTAATGGTACATGGTAGTTTTTTTCTCAGCTGACAAATAGGTTATATTGACAGTACCTACCGGATTATGACGGTCAACAAACTTTTTTCTTCGACCTTCTGGCACCTTGTCAAAGACACACTTCGCATGTGACCATGTTATTTTATTTTATTTTTTTTATTTTATTACTATTTTATAACTATTATTGTTACTTATCTCTCTCTCAATACGTAGAGCTTTCACAATTCTGTGTACGTAAGTGCTAGTTTATTTTAATTTAATGGGTGTGAGCCTGGAGTTCTGTCATACAGGCCCTGTGCCCAGTATAGACTCCAGCTCTCACAAAGGTTTGAATATGCATGTGAATTATATTTTTTGTACCAAATTGTACCTTTTTGAGAGAAATAAACGTATATATTATTATTTTATATTTAAAGTAAATGTACTTAAAAAAATCAAGGACTTGATAAGTAATTAAATGTTAAATTAAAAAACAAAACAAGTTCTTCAAAAAAACAAGGGTTTTTATGCATTCTGATTGTGTTAATTTTGAATTGATCTTGATAATAAAAAGTATTACCGCATTTCACTTTAAGTATAAATATATACCTTAGTTACATTTTTTTTGTTTGTTCAGAATTAAAATTAAATATACATTAATAACAATTTATACCTAATACCTAATTAATAAAAATTTACAATATAATATCTTAACATAACTAAAACTATTAACAAAATAAGATATGTCGTTGAAAAATTCATCTGCAACGCTGTCGACTGGGAATGTACCGTGTTTATAATTGAAATAAATGCTTTGAGTTTGAGTAGGTATGGGAGGATAGCGTAGGCCTGTCAAAAAGTACCAGGTACTTAATAAAATAAAAAATGGTCCACAGATCTAAAGTCTACAAGGCCTACGAAGTCCTCACATTTACAAAATATAAAAGAATCTATCAAAAGGATACCAAGTGATATGATTGCCTTTAAAACCACTAATAAAGAGTTTACATTAGAATTAATAAAAACCACTAATAAAGAACATTAGAATTGTCTATATAATGTCAAATAATAAAAAGATATTTCTTTTTTTTTTTTTAAACATTGCCCTACACTAGGAATTTCTACTGTATTGTGGGTACGTTTACAAACATTTAAACTCACATACACAAACACCCAGACCCGGAACAACTACTTGTAGGTCATACAAAAATATTTGTTCCATGCGGGAATCGAACCCGCGACACGCAGCGCAGCAGCCAATCGCTTAACCACTGCGCCAACCGTGCCGTCTTATGTCAAAAAAGTATGTAAAAAATAAACATAAATAAATGTGGTGCCAGGGAAACAGTGCATGTGCAGGAGGAATTATTGCCAAACTACCTTGCCTTCAACGTAGTCTTTAATCTTATAATATGCTTTTATGGTAGGTAGTGTGGGACGCCACCCAGCTAGACGGACGGATGACCTACAGATGGTGGCTGGAACCTATGTGTGTTGATTGTTTGATGCATGTTTTGATAAGGTCACGTTTGATGAGGGTTTTGAACTTTTCTGTACCTAACCGGCTTTGGCAACTTGTAATTATTATTGCCATTTATTTCGGACAGAATCCATATAAGTGTTAGTAACAATTTTTTTAAGATCTACTTAATTATGTTAGTAGGTAAACACTTTTTACACGTCAATCATATTTTAAAAACTAGGTGAGGTCGGCGTTTCCTATCTGACTACTCTGGAATGGACATGGGACTTAAACATAACTGGAGAAATGTTGGTGTACTATAATAGGTAAAGAAAAGAAAGAAAATACATTTATTTTGCACAGACTAAAATTACCTATCACCTGTCATCACTTGTGGCCAACATCATGGTTTTCCCACAAGGCCTGGGCTTCAAGTCTGCTATTACAATAGTGTCAAAATGGTCTATCATTGATTTCCTAATTGTTGATTTTGACAAGTTTGGTAATCTACTAATAAAATGGCGTCATTATGACTTTCCAATGGTCAACCACTGACACTCCATTGAAAGAAATGGCATAGAATGGTAATCTCGTACATAATGACAAATGAATAACTGACTTAGACGGTAATCTGCAAAAATTTTGGCAGTTCCATTGATCAGTGACCTACCATTAGAACGTCATTGTGCAGTCATTGCTTTTAATTCGTTACGAGTATCGTATAATTATGTTCTGTGCCATTGACCGATCAATGGTTGACCATTATGAATTTAGCAGATTACGAACTTTTAGCAAAATGACAATGGGATCGTGTTGGAATGACGAATTTATAAAAATAGCAGACTTGGGACCCCAATGTTGTGTTATGTTAAAGAAGTACTCATTAATGGAACAAGGGTTATTATTTTAAGGGGTTCCGTACCTCAAAAGGAAAAACGGGCTCAAAATCAAAAGTCGTTTATTCAAACTGAGAAGCAGAACTTTTTGAATGTCGAAATTAAACTCAAAAACTCAAAACGCTCATCCGTCACCACCTTCCTAGTGCTTTAGCTGGGAATAAGAAGTGGCGCAACAAACTCTCAAGCAGCACAGCTGTCTATTGAGTTAACTGCCTTTATTATTAGTATTTGGTTAGACACACTTACAGCTAATTAGCTGATGCGTGTGTATCAAATAGCTTTGTCCAGTCGATTTTTGAAGCAGTTCAGTGTGGGAGCCGTCACAACAATGCCTCCACAAAACCCTTTCTATCCATTTGAAAGTTTGATAGGTAATGTCAAATTTTACCTACCTACCTATTCCAAAGTGCGTAATGTATAATCATACGTTATCGACCTCGGTACCCAAATAATTGTTTTGTTGACTTCACTAGTAGATAGCCTACTGCGGAGTCTACAAGTAAAACGTTTTGACTTTGCGTCACTAAATAAAATGCTAAATTATTAATTTTATGCGTCTTTGAAGAAATGTAAAAGTATAATGACTTTTTGGAATATAAACGATCATTATTCGTGTGTATAACAGTAAAAGTAACACCACTATTCAATTGTTTTGAACAGAATAATGGTTTGCTTTGTCGGACCGTCGCGCGTCGTCGGACGCCATTTGCCTGCTGACTAGAACTAGGTACAAGCACCGTATCTTATTATATCTACTGCCGGTCGATTTTGTAAAAATTTCAACGTGAAAACTTAGGTGAAGTGAGTTTGTTATTGCTAGGAATTGACACTATTGACAGCTCACTCCACACTCACTTACCCTAAGTTTTCACCGTGAGATTTTTACAGAATAGCACCGCTGTGGTGCAAGTGAGCGAGCATCGGAAATTGCATAACTGGTTGTTGACTCCTGGAGCCCAGTTATCTTTTATCATGATTTACACGCACCCAACTGATAGAGAAGTAACTCTAATTATAGTGATTGCGCCTCTTTTTGTGAACCTCAAATAATTCCTAATTTGGTGTCCTATAATTTTTTTTTTTTGTTTACCCTATACTGTCCCACTGTTGGGCAAAGGCGTCCCCCAAGTCCTTCCAGGAACTCTTTTCCTGCGCCGCCTCGAACCAGCCCTCGCGGTACGCGTCCAGGTCATCTCGCCACCGCTTTCTGGGTCGACCCCTATAAATATTAATAGTTTATTTTTTTTATTACAATTTTTTTTTGAACTAGATTAGATGCGCAAACAGTTTATACCTACAGGTTAATTATTTTTAAGTGTTCATGATTAGAAGGTCAATAAGTTTTTTAGAGGATCAGTTAAATATTTCCTGCGTTGTGCGTTAGCTAACTACAGGATAGAAAGTGCAGTTCCTGCAAATGACGAATCACCAGAATAATTGCGCAACACACTTGCAATAGCTAAAACAGTAGGAGAAGAAAAATAACGATGTATGGACTGCGTGAATGATAATACTGTTAGAAAGGGATGACTTCCAAGATAACGATTAACAGAAAGAAAAATAATTTTGCAAAGATATGAAGCAACGAATTATGAATTTTCTTCTGATTTCGATTGAAAGTGTGTTATGCAATTGTGATGCAATTCATTATTACTTCAAATTAAAGTCCAATAGTTTCAAGTTTACACTCCAAACTAAGGACTAATTTCTTAAATTAAAGAACCTTGCATCTATAATATAGGTACTGCTTCTATAGCCTGAGCTAGTGCAACGTATAATTGATTAGATAAAATATTCTTGTTATGAAAGGCGTAATCGAGTGTGAACTTACGTACCCCATCCTGTCGGTTACGTCGTGAACTGTGTGTATACCTGATTGTTGCTAGTACAAAAAATGTTTAGCATCGCTGCCTCCATTCCTGTTGATAGTGTGCATACAATTTCGGTGACAGTTTCACAAATGTTTACCAACAACGCCCCCCTGTCAATGTCACTCAGGCGCAAAAAGATTCCTGTAGCACTCGTAAGCTATGTTTTAAAATCGAGCTGCATAGATAAAATTGATACTCCAGCTTCTACATGTTACCCAGTGGACCAAAGTTTAGCGAAAATTCTATGATGAAGCTTGAACCCTGAGAAAGGCCTACTTAGCATGCGTAGTTCATACAAACGTAATACCAAAATAATTTGTAAATCAAACATATTCTTAATGTAGTGTGTATATATTCCGATTGGATTACAGAATATCTAGGTTCCCAAATATGTAGGTAATTTTTTAGGACACTGATTAAGAGACGAGTTATGAAAAAAATAAGTTTTCTATAGAAATTTGAAATTCCTCATATCTCGTCTTTTTATCAGAGTCTTTTCAAAATATATATTTGGGAACCTAGATATTCTGTAATCCAATGGGAATAAATACACACTACCTTAAGAATATTTTGAATTACAAATTATTTTGGTATTACGTTTGTATGAACTACGCATTAGCATGCGTAGTTTGCCGGTCCCTTAAATGAAGTTTACGCTTTTTTAAATGTTTGTAACCTTAAAAGGAACGGTCCATAAATGGAATATTTAATGGTGTTGAAGTTTTTATGGAAAATTTGGAAATTCTCGTGGAAGTAGCGGGCAAAGCGCAAGTTCAGAATACCTAACTATGCTGGAGATGACAATAGAAAAATAAGTAAAACTTCGAATATGTAATGACGTTCCCAGTCTTCATACAAAAATTCAAGGAAATAAATCCAATAGTTTTGTCACTATAGCTTGTCAAGAATTGGCAAAACCCAAAGTCGAACTATTACTACTATAATTATATTTAGTTTGTTTGAAAAAATAAAAGCCATTGTTTAATTCAATGTCAGGATATATTTGAGGCAAACAAAAAAAAAATTAAGTATTGCCATGATTTTCATATACCTACTGACGTCTCCGCAATGTACAATTAAACAAGTCACAAAATATTATGTCAATTTCATTGACATTGTTTGACTTGGCAGTTTGGCACGTAAGTAATAATTACTAACAAAATAAAGATTGTTTGCTATGACATGATGGCCAAAAGTTTAGACTCTGAGTAGGTACTTAGTAAGTAAACATATACTACGAAGTAACATCCTAATTCATGTTTGTTTTATTTTATTTATTCAGTAGTAGGTACCTACCTACACATACATTTTATACATTTAAGTTGGTACCAACATAACTCATTAGAGTTTCACCGTGCACCAAAATCATCGGGGTATTCCTCGAAACGCACCAAAAGTATTCCTCGAAAAAAAAAACTTATTAAATATAAATAAAAATATTATAATTTTATTCCTCTAAATGCATTTACGATGAAACATAGAGAAGAACATGAAGGATTCGTAGGTAATAAATGATATCGATAGACGTTTCATTTGGTGCGTTTCAAAGTTGGTGCGTTTCGAGGAATACCCCAAATCATCGACTACATAATTTAGAGAATTAAAGTTAATAAAGAAACAACAAATAAAATTACAACGGCGGGGTAATTACGTAACACACTATAAACTCATTGCTACTGGCAATGGGTTTCATTTTGTCAGTTCGACAACATTCATTGCGTTATTTACGTTGTTGCGCAGACAAATTTTTCGAATATTTATGTAGCAACTAGCAATGGATTAGCAATACCCTTCAAAATTATTCAGATTGAGATTGGTAGTGTGTTACGCAGTTACGGCAGCGAAATATTATCTGATACTAACGAGCGAACATCAGTGACCAATCCGTCTGTCTTTCCCCTTAGACCTAGCGCGCACCACGATTTTACTTTTTGCGACACGATTTTAGAATCGCGCTGTAAAATGTCGTAGAAAGTACAGTGCACGCCCTGCGATAAAAAAATCGTTGGTCATCGCTCAGTCTCACCATGGATTCGGTACTTGTCTCTATTTAATACTTCGGAGGGAAAGAAGAAAAAGATCATCCTTTTACAGCGGATAGATTTATTAAGACTTTCTTTTATCAGAAATACAATGCTATTATAGAATGAAAATTCAAACATTTGACAGATTACTGAGAATGTTCCACGTCTAGCCTCGTTTCGTATGTTTATTCTAGAAAGAACGCAATTCAAATGGGCGCCGGCCGGCCCGTGTGCGCGATTTTTTTGTCGCAGTGCGCGCGGGAGGGACCCTTTCGCGATAATAGCGTCTCGCGAGCAAACGCAGCGCAGCGAATTGTGACAAATCACAATTTTAAAATCGCTGCGATTTTTTACTCGAATGTGCGCGCACTGGTTGCATTCCTGCGACAAAATTATCACATGATAAAAAATCGTGGTGCTTGCTAGGCCTTAAAACAAAAGTGGTGGAGGTATGTTTTTGAATTGATACAAGTTGAAGACGAACAAGCAGGGGATCAAGGAGGGGAGGAGTGGAGGGGGGGGGTCCAGGGGATCAGAACGGAATAACTCGTTGTTTCTAAAAGTTTTTTTTGAGTGCAGTCTTAGTTCTTGATATCTTTTGTACAGACGGACGCCAGCATATCAAGCTAACCCAAACTGTCAAATATTCCCAATCAACACTGAATCTTATGCTTCAGTGATAAAGTTGAAAATCTACTTGACAGATTGTAGTACCTTGATGTGTTGGCGTCTGTGTCCTGACAGAATAGTCGACGAAGACGGCTTAGTTGCAAAAGAAGAAAAAAAAACATTACAATGTCAATAATTTTAACTAAATCCTTAGTAAAAATTATTGACATTGTAATGTTTTTTTATATTATATTCCGTTCTGATCCCCTGGACCCCCCCCTCCACTCTTCCCCTCCTCGATCCCCTGCTTGTTCGTCTTCAACTTGTATTCACCTGATGATTTTAGTTCGAATGAAGGTGAGCTTTTAGTTCATTGGCAGTCTTTCAGGGGTCACTCACTGATCTAAATTATTGAAAAAGAATCAGCGTTTTCAGAGCTGCAGAGAGGAATGGCCCAGTGGTGACGGCCCTGACTTGCGAGTTGTAGGTCATAGGTTCGAACCCAAACAGGCGCTTTATTTTGTGTAAATAATTTCATCACCACTGCTCTCAAAACGGTGAAGAAAAACATCGTGAGGAAACCGGCATGTCCTAGAACCAAAAATCGAAGACATGTGACATGTACTAACCTGCATTGGGCCCGCGTGGTAGATTATAGCCCGCCCCCTCTCGAAGAGAGGAGTCCTGTGTCCCAGCAGTGGGAGCATTATAGGCTGATTATGTGTAATCTGCGTTTTCACGCACCACTAATACAATGAAAGTGGTTGAAACAGCCGCTTTTTTTCTCTTTTTAGGAGTTGTGCCTTAGTATAAGTTGGTCATATTCATGAGTAGAAAGTTTCACCCAGTGAAAAATTGCCTTTGTGTTCAAAGTCAGCTTGTATCCATAGGCCGACCGCTTAACTGAGACGTTCCCTGAGGTAGCTGCGCGGTGCGGGAGGGGTGATAGTTGTCACAAGTTGACAAATCACTGGGCTCTCGCATCACGTCACCACGCCCCTCCCGCACCGCGCTGCTACCTCAGGCAACGTCTCAGTTAAGAGGTCGGCTTATAACTATTGAAAGAGTTGTTAGAACTAGAAGCATTCAAATTAAATCAAAGTTTGGCCTTATATCTTTATCACCGTTTGGCATTGACAATATTTTATAAGCGGAAAGACAAATACGTAATAAACTTCCTGTGAAAAGGTCATGAAACTGGATTATTTAGGTGACGGTTCCTTTTATGACATAAGCAAAATGATCTTAGGAATTATTTCTAAAGTATTTTTTCTCTATACCTAATGATTGAATTACGATAATTCTCGAAAACCTTTTTCCTCTTAGAAAACATCACAATTCGCCTAAGGCTATACCATGAAATATGATTGCTGTGTCATTTGCATAGGCTATTAATTCAACATTGGCAATGGAACGATTTAAGATGTCATTTATGTAAAGTACTTAAGTTGGACCAAGTGTTCTGCCCTGAGGGATTCCGCGCTTTCACAACATAGGACAAAATAGGATAATATGAAACACGTTACTATTCAAGCCGTTTCTATGCACAATGCGTATAAAGCTAACACGCCGATATTCATGATAGTTCGCAATGATCGACAGCTGTTGCGCAAACGCATCGCTGAAGCAATGTTGTCAAACATATGCCGTTTTATATCAGAGTTATGTGAAAGTTAGTACATTGGTTTATAGAAGGCTGCTATTCAAGTATAGCAGGTGTCTTTACATTGTGTTTATCTACAATCATGAATATTCTATACTACAGAGGTAAAGACGTAAAGTTGAATGTTTGTAAAAGCGAATCTCGAATGACATAGAATATGGTTTGTTGTGCTGTTTTCCGACTTCCACGCAGAAGAAATCGCAGGCAAAGGCCAGTCATACCTATATCGGAGCAACAATTCTCGTTATTAAAAAAACGTTCAAAATCTAATCGCAATCTCATCTCAGCAACAATCATTGCAAAAAATGTAGACAATTGAGAGGTTTTGTCTAATTGAGATTGAGATTAGAACGCGAACGGTTATAAAAATACGGGAAATGCCCCCCAGACCTACTATAGACTGATTGCAGGAATTAAAACTATATTTTCCTTCAAAATAACCGGGGGGTAACTGCTTAACACACCTACAACACCTAATGCCTTTGATTTTGACAGTTTAACAACATTCATGGCATTATTAACGCTGTCGAGCACTCGAATTTTTCTAACATAGGAAGCAATGGATTATGAATTTTCTTCAAAACCTTTCATATTCTGAAAAATAATAAAAATTACTTCTTCTTCTTTTACTTTTAGTATTTTTCTGATTCAAGAAAAATATCAAGACGAGGATATAATATGAGGTTGATTTGACCTTTGAAAAATGTTCGTTGTTTTTCTAGTGTCACTGATGCATATTTTAGATTTTATATAAGTAACTAATTACTATTCAACCTAGAAATAGCTTCTATATAATAATAATATTTCCGGTCTTTTTAGGAGTCCTAAATGTTTATAACGAGACATTTGAATGGCAATTATAGGCTAACCGCTTAATTAAGTCCTGCCTGCGGGGTATAGGGGCGCGAGGGTAGTACTGGGACCGTACTACCCTCGCGCCCCTATACCCCGCCCCATATTATGTTCGTTCGCTACGCGGATCGAGGAGGGGGGGGAGGGGTTCAGGGGATCAGATTCAGAACGGAATAACTCAATCAATCAGTTATACAAATGAGGTTACATTATTAAGACGAGTCGAAATATCTTTTGACATAAAATTAATAGTCAGTGCAAGCAAATGGCTTTTATCGTATACGACTATTTTGGAAAAAAATACTGGATCCAAATTCTGCTGAATATCAACAAGATGTACCTTTAAACAAAACCGTAGCAAAAGTTACTATCGGAAAAGTCTGTATCTAGAATTGTACAACAAGGAAAATTATTAAAAGATAACGAAAGATTTTAATCACCGTGAAAACTAAAACAGATTCGCAGCAAAAGAGTGGAAGTAGACGATTTCCCAAAAGGCGTGGTAAGAAGAAAAGTCACTCAGTATAACATAACATAACATAATCAGCCTATAACGTTCCCACTGCTGGGACACAGGCCTCCTCTCAGTATAACACATACAAAAAAAATCAAGTCTGATAACTTTGAATGCTGTACCTACTTAGAGTAGGGAATGTATTACACTGCGGCAGGGAATATTTAAGACTATTATTACATGATCTAGGTTTTAAATTTAAGAAATGCGGATCAAAAAGGAAACTCCTTATCGGACAGCAAAATAGAATATCGTGGAGGTGGAAATACCGAAATACTATTATAAAATATCGCAGAGAAGGAAGACATATTTTATATCGTTAATTTATAACGTTTCAAGATGTTGGCAATCAAAGGATTGACACGGCGTGCAGCGTGCTATCTCATATCGCTAAAAGAGACCGTTTGATCATCGTACATAGTGGAGGCCAAACTGAATTTGTAGCCGCAGCACTTGAGATATTTAAATCCAAATGTAAAACAGGTGATTATCACGATTCTATGAATTTCAGTAAATGGATAAATGATAAACTCATGCCTAATATACTTCCAAATTCTGTCATAGTAATGGATTACACAGCTTATCATTCGGTTCGAGAAGAGAATAAGCTGACTATGGCTTCTACCAAGCCAGCTATGCAAGATTGGCTACGGCGACGGCATGACATGCCTTTTGATTATAAACTTACAAAGGATGACATATTTAAATTAATTTAAAGCCATTTTACAGAAGATATTTACAAAATTAACGAGTTATTGAAAAGAAACGCACGTGAAGTGTTGCGTTTGCCTCCATACCACCCAGACCTGAACCCAATTGAGTTGGTCTGGGGTGATATTAAAGGACAGTTAGCACAAAAAGTACCGACTCTAACTTGGACCAAAAATTAATATTTTGGAGGGATTTTTTGCTGGATATTCCGTAGGGAAGTGGGAGAATTAAAGTTGAGGATGAATACTGCAAACATGACAGAGTTCTAGATGATGTTGTTGATTTTATTATTAATGTTTAGGACGATTCAGATGATTCTGGCTGCTTCGAAAGTGAAGAATCAAGTTCCAGTGATATTGATACGGACAAAAAATGATTCATTTATAATTTTGATTAATCTTGCTTAGTTATAATAAATCCACTCTGACCGGTTTACCTTTTGGCTGTCTAATCTCTGAAAATTTATGATTTGCCTTACATTTTTTATCTTTAATTTGGCCTTGTTCTGTCGTTTGGTTTACTAACATACACGCTATAAGAACTTTGATTTATTCAATTATTATTGATAGATCTTTGAACCCGAATCATTATGAAAAAAAAAAACGAATTTCCTTATTATCATGTTGGGGTCGGCTTCCAGACTTCTTCTTCTTCTATCTATCTACTTACTTTCCAGCTGAATATCTATATATTTTACATGGAGCGACTGCTTAGCTGACCTCAACAACCCAGTTACTGAGTAACGCGATACCTCTTCGTAAGACCTTCAATTACGACTACACCTAACCGCCAGACACAGGACACAGGCTGCGTAAGTCCTTTTGACATAATTCCTTGTGCCCGTTTGCCCGTTCAATAATGTAATTCTCTAGATGTCTCAACTTAAGTTATACACTGTCGTCTTAACTTGACACGCTGCCAACCTATTGGGCAACCAACAAACAGACTCTAAGTAGTATATAGTATTAGCAAGGTTTATGGAAAATGGCTGACGTCTGATCAGTAAAAAATGACTAAACTAATATTATATATTCATAACGGAAACTTTACTTCCGATTGATCATTGAACATTGAGTTTTAATGTATTTTATTAACTGAACTTGACAATGATTTCAAAGAGATATTTTGACTTATGACCGATTGATAGTTTAGATAAAGTACTATTTTATTCTACCGGTAGAAAACTAGATAAAAAGGGCTCGGATGCCGCAAGATGTTTTGATTCTCATAATTGTAAATATTATCTCAATAAAAAAAAATGGTTACGTTTGCATTCTGAGAAAAGAAAACAATTAAGGATAGAATAATCACGTGATTCTATCACAGCTAGAAAAATTATACAATTATGCAAGATACTAGCAGAACAAAATTACAATGATTACAGCAAAAAAACATATTGTTATTATCATCAAATTATATGACAGTTTAAAGATAATAAACTAACTCATATACACGGAAAATTAGAACTGAATAGTTGCCACGATGAAGCAGCAAACGAATAATAAATATATTCCAGAATAAAATGAGCCATTTCTCTCATTATCTTATTTGACACATATTCGTATTGATAACGCCAATATTGTATGTGATATGTCGCAACCAGATGGATCACGACGACACGCGGAGGTCGACCACATTCCCCCGGCGTATTCGATAGGATAATACACTTTAGAACGCATATGACTTTAACTTCCAAAGTTCCAAATCGAATAAGTTTTACCACCTGAAAAAACAACACAAATTCTTATAATCATTCTACAAGCGTAATACTCTTTTGGAAATCTTATTTTATCATCTGATTCAAAATTTATATGATTTTTTTATGAAAAGTTAGATTTTAAACTGTTCTTCTGGAAAGTTAGCCATATGTCGCTTAGACAATTTTGCGTTTCAAGCGTCGATATCTTCATCATTCACCACCATTTCACGTAGGCATCCCCTAGCATTGATGCAACCACACCGGTCCAGTTGTCAGTTGTAAGGTCAGCGGATACCCGCGATTTTCACATGGTCATCAGTCCACCTGAGCATCGTTCATTACCTGACACGTGATTGCAGTGGTCACAAAAGCTTCAAGTTATATACTTTGACAGGAACTCTTTAAATTCATCTCTTCGATATTTATGGAGATCCAGCCAGAGTGAAAATTGTCAAAGAAGTTATGAACTTTATTTATTTATGCAATTGTTATCAAATTGGAACAACACGGAATAATTTTTATCTAAGTACCTACTTTGATGTTCTTAACCTACTTTTTACTTTATTTTAATGAAGGTTATCATATTGATTAATTAGGCACAGTAGAGTTTACTATCTTCATTTGAAATGGGTAGGGGTCAGTGAGGTCTTGAGACGAAGGAATTCCTCAAAAAATTTACTATTAATTTGTGTTGTTTTCGTACACAATAATAAAAGTGTTATGTTATCCAGTGGTGTGGAGGTAGCATGTAAGTCAACAGCAAAAGTAGATGATCAAAATCAGAAATTCAATAGGAGTCAAAACTGATCACGAATATATGTCAGCTGTACTAGTAGTAAACGTTCGGTATAATTTACAATCACATACTTTTGAATCTCTTCGACGCCACACAGTTCTGAAGCAAACTCCGTTCATTAGTATTGAATTTCTGATTTTGATCATCTACTTTTGCTGTTGACACAATACGGCCGATTTATCTTGGCAAGTCTGAACTTCGCGCAGAAGGTTGCGCAGTAAGATTTTTTAGGAAACAAATGGTGACATGAGGCGAGTGCGAGTGAGAGAACATGTGCGAAAGTTCTTAGTGCCTATGTTCAGACTTGGATATTTCAGCTGTAGTGTATTGTAGTTCCAGCGATTTAATTGCATAACACACTAACAGTAGGAATGGCTTTCATTTTGACAGTTCAACAACATTACAGCATTATATATATATATATATCTATGTATCTATTATAGTATATTATTTTGCACCACTGACAACCTCATTTTTTATATCCACGCAATCACTGTCAATTCCAAGGTTGCCTGGAAGCGATAAGGCCGCCCCCATTGTATGCTCTGTATTAAAAATCGTATTTTTTTTGTTATGTATTTTCTGGTGTACGATAAAGTATATATAAATAAATAAATAAATGATTCAGATTCTGATTGATAGTGTGTTACGCAATTATGGTGCGACTTATGATCTAATCAAACATAAAGACATAAAGACAGACACTTTTATGATCTTAGTGCATAACTGAAAATAATGAAAAGACAGGAAATAAAAAGCTCAGGGGAATTGTGGCTTGACTACATAGTTTTGGGAGGCTCAACGAGAATAATATTCGTGTTCTTACTGATGTCCTTTGTCAAACATAACATTAACTAAATATATATTACAAGTACATCGTAAAGTATTACAAGTACAAACTTCGAGATGCCATTAGGATTAGCAATAGTTGAAACTACAGTCGTATCAGAGAATAGGCGTTGCATTCTGCAAATCAGGGATTGCAACATGCAGCCGTTTCGCTGTTTCTAAACATTGAACAGATATTCTAACCACTGAGACGTGTCTAAATGGAAGAATAAATTAAAGAACTGACTGAATACTGAACGCTAAAGAAATCTGCACGCGACGCGACTTATTTATATATCGCTATAAGATGGTTAAAGCCGTGGTTTTGGTTGTGACGATTGAGTAATTAAAAAACCGGTGAAGTGCGAGTCGGACTTGCGTACCTAGGGTAGGTGCCGTACTTTGTAAGTATCTAATTCTAAATAGTTTATCACGAGAAAATATTTTTTTTTGTAATGTGACTACTACGGTTTTCAGATTTTTTCCTTAACTTTTGCTACATGACATTGCTTCATGCCAAAGGGCTTTAAACCTATTGGCCTCGCCTTGGTCCGCCATTTTGATTTATTTTTTCAAAATGGCGTCGCATAATGTTACCTATTTATATAGAAAGAAGACATTATTATGTATAGAGGAACAAAAAATGTCATTTATCATGATATCTTTAAGTGTCACATTACCGAGATAAATAGAGATAAAGATAGCTTTAATGAGTCCAAATATTTTCATCTCATTAGGTATATTAAAAACATTAATCAAACTCAAACTCAAACTCAAACTCAAAGCATTTATTTCAATTAAACCATTTTACAGGCACTTTTGAATTGTCAAGAAGTAGGTCAGTCAGAAAAATGTGAAGCTAGTTGCCCATTCCAAAGCGTAGGTACCTATGGAGAAGAACGGACAAGAAACTCCATGGACACTCTTTTTAAATCATATTTTACAAAAATATTAGTTACATCATTACTTTTGAATTTATAATTAAATAATTAAATAATGTGAGAACGATGTAAAAATAAACAAGACGTATGCGTTAAAAGCGTCCAGAGTACAACAAATAGTACTAAAACAATCCAAAAATAAAAATAAAATAATTAAAAATAAGCCGAGGCAGCTAAGTGATGACCAGCCCCAACTGACGGCGCCCGTTCACGAACATGACGCATAGATCAGCACCATTCAGCTCAACCATTTTGAAGGGAGCTAAATGATCCAACATACACGCCACCGTCAGCGAGACATTTGTGTGAGCATGACATACTATCAGCCGCCAGGGCACATTCAAGTCAATGAAAGACATATTACCCGGTAAATGGTAAAATAAGGTATAGTACTTACATAGAACTCACATCTGTGCTATGCAATTATACAATACAAATGAAATTGAGTTTATACAATGCAAAGATAGTCTTACAATCTTCAGCAGCTCCAACAGTATTTTCAGGTGTCAATCAATTAGTTGTGGTTGTGGAGCAGGACCAGCATTGAGCCAGGCATTTTTATCAGCTATGTAATCCCCTAACTTATAATATGCCTGACTGCATAGTGTGCGTTTTATACAAGACTTGAATTTTGTCTCATTCAGTTGAAGAATGTGGGGAGGTATTTTATTATAACATTTTAAACAGTACCCCATAAAAGATGAGTCTACTTTAGCCAGTCTGAAACCTGGTTGAACTAATAGGTCCCTATTTCTAGTACTATAATTATGTCTTTCACCTTTTTTACTAAAAAGATGTAAGTTTTTTCTTACATACATGATGTTTTCGTAGATATATTGACAAGGTACCGTCATGATGTTAATTTCCTTAAACAGTTCCCTCAGAGAATCGCGCCTGCGGAGGTTATATATGGCTCTGATGGCTCTTTTCTGCAGAATAAAAATAGAATCGATGTCTGCAGCCCGTCCCCAAAGTAAAATACCGTAAGACATGACACTATGAAAGTAACTAAAATAGACTAGTCTCGCGGTATCGACATCAGTAAATTGACGGATTTTTCTGACAGCATAAGCTGCTGAACTTAGCCGTCCTGCAAGAGATGTTAAATGAGGACCCCATTGTAGCCTTGAGTCGAGCGTGATTCCTAAGAAAACAGTTTTATCGACGAATTCTAGTTTCTCTTGATTCAATATTATCTCACAATCACTACCTTTGACATTTGGTAAAGAAAATCTTATGCACTTAGTTTTTTTTCCATTTAATACTAAATTATTAGCAGTGAACCAATTTTGGACCTGCAGAAGGGCGTTATTTACGTCGTCAAAATTTGTAGCACGTCTATTTACCTTAAAAATTAAGGAAGTGTCATCAGCAAATAACACCATTTGTGGTTGATTTTTTAATAAATGGAGTAGATCATTAACATACACTAAAAAGAGGAAAGGACCCAATATCGAGCCTTGTGGCACACCCATTTTTACTTTTAAACCATATGAATTGACACCATTTATTTGGACTTGCTGTTGTCTATCATTTAAATAAGAACTAACTAAACTGAGCGCAAGTTTTCCAAGTCCGTAATGCTCAAGTTTCAAAAGCAAGGTTTCGTGATCGACGCAATCAAATGCCTTAGAGAGGTCACAAAAGATTCCAATGGCGTCTTGGGCCTCTTCCCACGCGTTAAAAATGTGTTTTAATAAGGTTACACCAGCGTCAGTCGTACAACGTCCTTTGGTGAAACCAAATTGCTGATCGTGAAGGATTTTATTCATGTTAAAATGATTGAGCATCTGATTAAGCATTATCTTTTCGAACACCTTACTGAAAACCGGCAACACGGATACGGGTCTATAATTATTGGTGTCTTTACTGTCCCCAGATTTGAAAAGTGGTATTACCTTACTGTATTTCATTAAATCGGGGAAGATTCCTTGATCAACACACAAATTAAATACTAAGGCTAAGTAAGGTGCAATAGTCTCAATTATGGAGGCACAGACTTTAATGGACATTCCCCAAAGATCTTCGGTCAATTTGATCTTAATTTGCTTAAAAGCTTTTATTATTGAAGCGGGGTTTATATGTTTAAATTGAAATTCAACCGGGCAGGCTGGAACGTTCGCTCTTAATAAATCAATTGATACGTCGGATGAGGAATTTAAGGCTTCCGTCGTTTTTGATGGTATATTAGTAAAGAAATTTACAAATTCCTGAGCTACTTCTAAGTTAGAGCTTATGGCACCACGTGAAGTCTCCAATGTGTAATCAGTGTTTCGTTTTTTATTCCTACTAGTTTCGTTATTTATAATTTTCCAAACTGTTTTTATCTTATTTTCTGCTGATTTGATTTTATTGCTAATGTACAGGGCTTTGGCTATTTTGCAAGTACTTCTAAAAAATTTGGAATATGTAGCAACATACTTGCTGAAAGTTTCAGTATTGATGTAAGGCTTAAGGCCATACAGCTCGAAAAGTCTTTCCCTACTTATCCTAATACCTCTAGTTGCCCAGTCACTAAAAACAAAATTAGGGCAAATGTTTTTTGTTTTCTTTTCAAAAGTTGTATTAAATTGAGTGTGCACTACTGAAAAGAAATCCTCGTACAATTTATTAGCATCATCCCTATCATGGCCCAGATCATTTAACTTATTATTTAGGGTACTATTGAATCTATTTAGTTTACCAGTCGTTATTGGTCTAAATTGAATTTGCACTTTTTGCAAAGGTGTTTTAAACTTAAAAGATACCGTTTGTCCACTATGATCAGACGGCAGATAATTTACGATGGCTTTATCTAAATAATCACAATCGCAAAAGACATTATCAATACAAGTAGCAGAAGTTGGAGTTATTCTAGTAGGTTCTGCAAACACATTATATAAATTGAACGATTTAAAAAGGCTTAATAATCTACTGCTATTAGAATTATTTTCCAAAATATTAATATTAAAATCCCCACAAATAATTGCGGCTTTGTTATTGGATGCAAGTTTCGCTAAGACATCTTCCATTATTGACTCAAATAAAGAAAAGTTCTGATAATTAGGGGGTCTGTAAACGCACACTATGACATGGTTATCTAGCTCAACACAGGACAGTTCGATGCAATGTTCAACTGATAAACCCACTATGTCATTTCGTTGCTTGGATTTTAAACATTTTTTTATCAATATTAGAGAACCTCCACGCAGCATAGATTTACGGTTAAAACAACTGCCCACACTATAGTTCTCAAAATTAATTAACATTTGGTAATCCTTTAACCAATGTTCAGTACAACAAACAATGTCAAACTTTGTTTTTTCTAAAAACATTTCAATTTCTAATAATTTGGAAGAAATGCCTTGAATATTTTGATGAAATACTGTCAAGGCATTCTGCTGATCTCCTTTTTGATATTTACATAATTTAGAGCAAGAAGATACCTTGTTGTTGTTAGGTATAAGAATATTATTACTGGTACCTTCTGTTGTCTTACAAACTAGTTTAAATGATTATCCGGAGTTACTCCCAAGACTTCAATGTCATCACCAGGCAGTGAGCTCATAGTGCGTGAGAGAAATGGAACCTCCTTCGTATAATTTGTACAAATATTTATAGCATTTGAGCTACATTCATTCAGGCAAACCACCTTATTATTAGTATTATTACTAACTGTTGTGGTGTTAATAATACAAGACTTCGACATAATACTTATGTCTGAGTTTATATAAAAAGCTAATAGCCTTGCTATTATGTGTCTAAAACTAACAGGCAGATACACAGTACCCCTAGTCGACTTTAAAGTTTCAACATAACAGTTGGTGTCAAAATATACAAGCTTGTCACTGTAATGACTAACTAAAAAGTGCATATGCTTATTAAGCATATGAATATAATTGTTTTGTCTATTTGTTAATTTTTTAAAATATGGGAAAGCACACAATATTATTTTATTACAATTTAACTTTAACAACTCAGTTACACAGTCAGTTATTTCATATTTTTTGACCTTAGAACTGTTACCTACAAATACAGTAATGTTAGTTTTGGGATTAAATACATTTCCTGTTACTGATGCCATTATTTGTTTGTAGGTTGACCCTGGCATACAATTATTTTGAGTAGAATAACTCAGGTTGTTACTAATTAATTTACCTAAACCTCTTCCTATACTGTCCGAGAACATAACCGAATCATAACAATCATGACTACTGAAAGATGGACAACTACCAGTCTCAAGCTGTACCAATTGAGAAAGATCTTCTACTATATCAGATACATCCTGGTTAAGGATACACTCTTGAGACAAACTCTCAGTCTGGGACGGGTCCTCCGTTACCTCAGGCTGGACAGCGACAGGGTGTATAACTGTCTGACAAGTGCACTGACACATTACTAACTCATTAGCAGCAAGAATGTGTTCTTTAATTTGGTTCTGAGAACCCACATATTTAATGTAAAGAGAACTAAGTCTGCTTTCAAGTTCCTGTATGTCAGACTGTAAGCGCTGTGTATCAATTTCATAGATTTTCTTGCTGTCTTCTAATTTGATTTGATAATTGGTTAATTTATTCATTAGATCAACACGTTCTTTCCTCAGTGGAATATGTTTGGAAAAGTGTTTTTGATGTTTTCTAAATTGATTACATTTTTTAATTATTCTATTCATTCTTGCATATTTTTTCATTTTGTTATGACTAAATTTATAACTATAATTCTGTTTTAGCAAGGAATCCTCAGTAAGGTCAATAGTTGTCAAGGAATGAGGGTTACAATTACTATTTAATAATTCATTATATAAGTGGTTTGTTTCTCTAACCTGATTACATTCTATTTCTTTTTCTAACTGGGTGATACAACTATTAGCATGAACTAATTCATCTTCTAGGTCCCTAACTCTATTTAAGGCCTCCTCATACAAATTACTACAGGTGTTGAAACCATCCGTGACTACCTTCAGTTGATCGCGTTCATCAACAACATTCTGATACTGTTGATGTAGGTCTACTAGCTCCCGTTTAAGGCTTGAGTTTTTGTCAACTATTTTCTTGATTTCCTCCTCACTTTCATCATTCTCCAGTAGCAATTGGTCACATTGGAGTTTTGTTGCTTCAAGTTTTTGGAGGGCCGTTCTCAATTTAAGGTCCATCTCCTGAGCAGTAGCCTTACGGGTCATCACAGGCATGGTTTCAGGAATTGTTACTGAAATTAGATTAAAGAAACGGTGAGAAAAGGGGACAGACAAATAAAATAAAGTTGGAAATGATAGGGAAAATGGGAGAAGTTATCGTAGAGCAGTGGAGAAATTAGGTTGGTTACTGAATTGGTTTGAAGGGCTATTTTCGAGGCTAAGGATGAAACATTTGAACGCTTTTTATTGCCTTACGATTTTACTATTATGTATGTGGGGGTAGGTTGCCTAGAATTTAAAGTTATTTTTTCCTACATTACCGCAGGTATAACGGTAATGCAAAAACAATGATCACGAACGTTTTTATTATTGTATATTAAATTAAAGATCAGAATAAGAAGAACAGAATCTACGCTAAGTTTCGTTTTCTACGATGTAAACAATGCGATTTAAACCCAATGCAGGGTGCTAAGCTAATCAGCGAACTATCTTGAGCTAAAATTTCACAAGGATGTGTAACAGAGTTACAGTGACAATAATTGAGTGCTATTATAAAGTAAAAGTAAACAAATACTCCCCGTTTTAATCCGCAGTTCGAACGTCAGCTGTTGGTTTTAGGTTACCGGTGTGTAACAAACACTGTGTATTTACAGGAAAACAATAATCCTGAGTATTTATGCAATTAAATTACGTTTACACATAAAATTACACCTTAATTTTACTTAATTACTAATTAAAATTAATTTTAAAATACGGAACAAAAATTTGACATGTCACTCGGGCAGTGTTGCAACTTTCAATTAATGCGGAACACCGCTTCGTCAGATGATGAAGATGTGTTACTATTATCCAGCATTATGCATGATGTAGGCAGTGCTAATGTTACATCTGACCTAAAATTTTTTGGAATCTGTATGAACTTTATTTCATTTTGGAACGAAGTAGGTGTTGACTGGTAGAAATCAGAAAAAGGAGTTATGGCTCCTCCATGCGCTTTCTCTCTCTCTTTCTATTATATACGAGTGTGTGTGTGCGTGCGAGCATCCCGTAATGAACTCCCCTCCTGACGGCATTCCCCCCGACAGCAACCGTTTTTTATACAGTGTGAGTCTTCATAATGTGCACATATCGAAATGAGGGAAACTAAGCTTAACTTTATCGACGGAAAAAAAAAAAAAAAAATTGTAGCATTTTTATTAAAATTCTTGTTCGCTGCTGTGACCCCTGTGTAAACAATCGCCCTCAATTGAGAATTATGTTTTTTTTTAACAAAAATGATATTTTTTCATAAATTTTTACAATAGATAATTGTAAAATTACTCAATAAAAGCCCGATTACCTACTCTTTTTTATTAGTTTAAATTATTCTCCATCGTATCAGATTTCTAAACGTAAAAATACCATGTTTATAACTCAATCACAACATTTCCTATTAACTGTTAAAGAAAGGCCTTGCAATCACCATACTTTAGCAGGTGCACTTTAAAAAATCCTTTCAAATATTTTTTTATTTTTTCAAATATTTTTTCCGTCGATAAAATTAAGCTATGTTTCCCTCATTTCGTTATGTGCACATTATGAAGACTCACACTGTATATTTTATTTTGTAAGGGAAACCAACCAGTTGTATTTAAAATGATAACCGGTTAGGTGCGAGTCGGAATCGCGCACCGAGGGCTCCGTACAAAATAGATAGACCGTATGTAAATAGTTAATTTTTTTAACTACTAACTAGTTACGGTTTTCGAATTTTTTCCTTTACTTGGACTATACGACATTGCATAAGCTTCTTGCCAAATTTCATGATTCTAGGTCAACAGAAAGTACTAGGTTATGATTTCGGAGCATAAACGCCCATATCTTTTGATTGCGTTGACTTAGAAGTTTGATTTTTTAATTGCTTCAAAAGATTGCAGCCCTGAGTATTTGATACTAATTTCAACTTGATAACTCTACGCGTTCCTGAGAAAAAGGGTCTTGAGCGACGGACAGACAGACGGACAACGAAGTGATCTTATAAGGGTTCCGTTTTTCCTTTTGAGGTACGGAACACTAAAAATAAAAAGGAAATTAATTAAACCTACCTACAAGTAATTTTTTACAATTTTTTACATTAAGACCTCGCTGCTGCTGCACCGATCACTTATTTTATTACCAAACGAGTTATTTTAAGTTTAGGTAGTATACTTATACTCACATATTATTGCACCTTCAAGGCCATTGCATCGTCTTTCAATATCCTGAACTTTTTAATATTCTTATTTTTATATCTAGGTTACTACTTTGCATAATAGGCAGTCGCTCCATATAAAATGCTGGTATTCAGCTGCATCCGGATAGACTGGAAGCCGACCCCAACATAGTTGGGAAAAGGCAAGGCAGATGATGATGAGGTACTTTGCATAATATGCAGGTGTTATATGCGTGAGTTTGCTTCATCGTATAATGACACTGCGGATTTTTTTTACCAACACAAAATTGCCTATTTTATTTGTTTGCTAATAATCTCTAGGTCGTAATATTTAGGAAGTTGCCGTGTTTAGTTTCATGTTTATGCAAATCAACTGACAATGTATCATGGCCCCCTATACATACACGTGTTTCTATTATAACGTACAGACGCCAGCACATAAAGCTACCCGAAACTGTAATTTTTTTTCCAATAATCTTTGAACCTTAGCGATAAAGTTGAAGAAATTTGACAGATTGTAGTAGCTTGATGTGCTGGCGTCTGTACTTTGAACCACGAGGAAGGTCAAAATACAAAGCTAGTTAACCTCTTGGCTTTTGGAATAATGATGTTACTATTTAAAATGCAAACGTGTGTTGTTGGAAACTGTGATTATTTCGCGAAGTATGAAAACGTAGATAACATCTGTCTTGTTTTTACCTTGTTTGTAATCATCAACACAGTTAGCCTGTAAGCTCGAATGAACATCATCCTTCTCAAAAACTGCTGTAATTATTCAGTGCCAAATGTCTAATACCTTATCTACTCAACACTCGGTTAGTCACCTTAAAAAAATGTTACATGATTGTTTACCTTCGTCATTAATTTTCATCAAGTCTTCGCAACATCCAACATCGCAAACTGTTTTAAAAAGACGTCACATGTAGGTTTCAATAATTTACATGTAAAGTCCCACACGGTTTTATTCTAGGACCATTCTTATTTATATTGTTTATAGTGAATATTTCAACGAAAATAAATTTTAATGCAACCAAAGCAAAACTGTTAAGAAATTTTTTTGAAAGTCTGGTAAAAATCTAGGAGTTTTGAAACGTAGGCAGCAAATCTAGGTAATAACGTGATTGGCACCTCCTACAGAAGCAAAATGTTGTAATATTTCGAAGGACATTAAGTTACATACCAAAACCATATGATTTCGTTGGTTACGAAATCATATGGTTTTGGTATCCGATACTCATTTATTTTGTAATATGTGCAAGAAATTACCTATGACATTGCGAGTGCATATTTCAATCAACGCAGCTTATCGCAGTCTACCTAGACATAAATCTCTTCCAGGGTTGCGTTACAACACTCTGTCCTTCCCGTATTCACTGGATGGTATTCCGCATCCATTCTGTCCCAGCTAGGTCGCTTGCCGATACGCGGTCTCCACTCCAGGCCTCGCTTGCTCTACCTGCCATCGGTCCTTCGACAAACATGGCCAGCCCACTGCCACTTCAGCTTGCTTACTATGTAAGCTATGTCGGTAATTGACTTTTTAAAAAGTGCATAGTGCTTAAATAGCTTATATATAATTTGACGGCACGGTTGGCGCAGTGGTTAAGCGATTGACTGTTGCGCTGCGTGTCGCGGGTTCGATTCCCGCACTGAACAAATATTTGTATGACCTACAAGTAGTTGTTCCGGGTCTGGCTGTTTGTGTACGTGAATTTAAATGTTTGTAAACGCACCCACAATACAGGAGAAATTCCTAGTGTGGGGCAACGTTCTATGTAAAAAAAAAATATATATTTGTATTCTATCCTATCGTGCTTGTTAGTGATTCTAAGATTTCTACTACATTTTCTGTTTACCCGTGAGAACCTGTAATTGGCTTTATGTCTCAAATACTATTGTTATGCTCCTGATATAGCTGTTGGTTTTCCTATAAATAAATAAACTCCGGTTCTTTTCCGGATAACTATAGTATTTTTTTTACAATGTTGTTGATGCTTAGTATGTAGGTAAGTACTCTTATTGATATTCCTTGAGAGCAAGACTTAGTAATTACATGTTAATGGCAAATAGATGGGAAGTGTTAATTTGTTTAATCGATGTGGATTTAAGATAAATAAAGAAAATGGAATCCTTTGTGACGAGTCTATAAAAAAGTGAGAATAACATAATAGGGTAACAGTTGGCAGTAGGGTTTGTAATTTGATGGCATGTAATTTTAGTTATACCTAGGTAGTGTAAACTTATTTATTTAAATTGTGAATCAACAATAAAATACATTGTACGTCCTAATGTAAGTAGGTAGGTGTAACACACTTGTACCTACTATTATGTATTCTGTGATAGATAATACATAGAAAAAGTTATTCAACTAAATATTTAAAATAATATATAATATAAATAAAGTAATTTAGTTACTTTTTGCCCGGTAATGTTTTATGTTAAGACAACATTACCCTGCTTTTTGGAAGGAGCAACTACATTGAATCAAATCTATTTTGTTGTAAATTATATCATTCAAAATAAAAATAAAACCATTTGTTTGCAATTCAAATAACAGAATTGATTCCGATAAAATCGAATCTTACGGTTTTCATTGTAACCTTATAGTAGCAATGCAATGTCTAGATCTGTCCCCCCCGGTCAATGACTCTTAGGTATCACGTGTAGGTAAATGACCATTTTTTTGCGTGTTCCTTCCTTAGCCCTTTATGTTACGGGCCAGCGGCGGTAACCCTTTCGGACAATCCCGCTGACATGTAAATGACCCTTATGACATTATGGCACCTTCGCTGTCAAATATTTAAGTTAATATTTATATGTATTTAAGTTTCAACTTAACCCAACTCTTAGTAATTTTTTTGATTGTTACGTCATTGTAAATAATTTTGTACTGTGTGAATGATACTTATCTCAAAATAGTGCATTGTAACTTGGTTCAAGAGTTCTTGTTAGCGATGACGCAAAATTAAATAACCTTGCAAAGCTTAGCTTGTTAGTTATAAATGAAAATGGACTTGCATACCTAATTAATTTTAA
This sequence comes from Oligia latruncula, assembly GCA_948474745.1. Classification (NCBI taxonomy): domain Eukaryota; kingdom Metazoa; phylum Arthropoda; class Insecta; order Lepidoptera; family Noctuidae; genus Oligia; species Oligia latruncula. The sequence goes on along the minus strand of OX419691.1, from coordinate 4,151,410 downwards.
TTGTTTAAATAAAAAGGTATCAATTGTTAAATTAAGTCTTCGGATACCTACTTATTGCAAAGACATAATTCAATAATTTATACGTAACTATTTATTTAAACAATTGAAATTAATCATTACATTTTAATGTTAAACTAACAAAGATTTGCGAAGTTATTCAATTTTACTTATATTTTCCGACGATTCCAAATCGAATTTACGATCAAAAACATTTTGCCTCCTTTCTGCAACTGTTTCTATTGTTATACTCCTGCTAGTACACAGAACCTACTTAGTTTTTAAACCATTATATAGGATAATTTAATGGATATTAATTCTGTACTTATCAAAAATTTGTTTTGATGCAGTAGAAACGAAAAAACAACATCAACATATTTATAAAAAAATCCGTCAATCAAGTGTGAAACCTGAAAACATTGTAGCTTGCGAAAAAGTTAATTTTTCTTTAAATGGGTTGTTTCACCTGGTTTCACCCTTAAGAGGAACCCTATTGAAAATGGCTCTTTTATTAAAAGTAGTTTAATTATAATTAATAAAAAACTAACTAATATAATATCTATGGTTTTTTATACGATCAGATGAGCATGCAATTTTGGATTTTCCATTTTTTTTATTACCTACCTACTGTGAAATGAAACAACTTAAATTATTATGTATTCAGTTAATTATATAGAAAACTATATACTTTTTATAAACAGTACCTATGCGGAAATTATACGTTGCTAGTAACAACTTACCTACTTGTAAAGTCGTAACATAACAGGTTAAGAAAAAAAAAAAGAACACGCAAATACACACCTGATAGATATTAAACAGGGGCTTGTAGCTAAGTAAAAACAGCCGCATGGGCCGATCGATCAGGTTAAGCTACGCTTGCCGCGGTTGATCCGTGGATGGGTTACATAGCAAGACTCCTTCGTGCCTCAGAAAGCACGTTAAGCCGTAGATCCCGGATGACTTTCATGGATCTTTGACAGTCGTAACTGGGTTGTGGAGAAAAGATAGGTAGTCGCTCTATGTAAGGTTCTGGTGGCTCAGCTGCATTTTGTAAGGCTGAAACCCGAGCCCATTATATTTGGGAAAAGGCTAGGCAGATAATGATTTTGAAGTCCCATGTAATAGGACGAGCCCCTTGTCAGCAACTGGGCACAAATCCAGACTACGTACTGCTGCTAAAAAAAAATTCAATAACACTGCTCGACACGGGAATCAAATCCAAGACCACATGCTCAGCAAGCAGTCGGTCATCTTTATCTACTGAAAGCCATGACCTTTATACAAGATTTCTGCAACGCGATGCGTCTTTAGGAAATATTATTGTAACCGCAGCGTTTGACTAACAGATTACAAATCGCAGTAGGTGGTTACAAGAACGACCATGTTAAAATAATAATAAATAAAATATCACATATGTAGTTGGTGGCCTGTTTCGTCTAGAAACGAAAGACAATTATGGTCTAGTCCAATGCCTACTCTAGGATGCATATCCGGTAGGCTCTATCCTTACCTATCCTACGGGCACGTCTTCCCTACCATTACTGCGCCCCCCGGAGTATTCCTTGCTATGCAATGGTAGCACCATGAACATGAGCTAATGCGAATCTTGGGGTTCATTCGACTAATCGAGTCTGGTTTAACCACGCTGGGATCGGTGCAATTCCACCACCACCACCATCACCTGCACAACCACACCACCACCCATTTCCACCACCACCACCACCTCCACAACCACACTACCACCTCCACAACCACACCACCACCCACTTCCACCACCACCACTCCAAGACTACACTCTTCTATGAATGAATGAATGAATTGCCCGCCATTCACTCACTTCCTAGTGCTTTCACTAGGAAGTGGTGAATGGCGGGCGTTTTGGGGCTTTCTTATGTAATATTTGACGTTCAAAAAGTTTTGATTCTCAGCCCAGTTTGACTTTTGATTTTAATAAGTACCATTTTCTGCTTTTTCTATCCTGTAATTTCAAGATTGTATTTCTCACAAAAACTCACGTAGGTATGAAAACATTTCTTCACTTAGAAGTTTCCAATATTTTCGGAGGTAAAATAGTAATTTTTCCTCCTAAATTCTTGAGTTAACATTTGCGTGTCTACATTTGCACATAGACAATTTCTCACAGAGAGGAGGCCCGTGTCCCAGCAGTGGGAACATTATAGGCTGATTATGTATGTATGTATGTAATTTCCTTATTATGTCCCAATTCATTTTGTCAGCTTTGACCTCGTCATACAAAGTTAAGAGGAATTAATTATGCATTCGTGTTCATGGCTATTGTATGCTGAAAAAGTAGTTTTAATAGTGCACTTTGATTGTATTGCTATTATGTAAGTACATGATCAAAATTAGACTGTAGTTTTTTTCACTATTAATTAGGTACTTTAATTTCCAAGACAATCACACTAATATTATAAAGGTGAAAGTTTGTGAGTGGGGGTGTGCTTATATGTTTGTTAATTTTGATAACAGACAGACAATAAATTAAAGCCAGCTTTTCTATCCTCCTAATCTTTGAAAACAACAAAACAAATGCAAGATCTAAAACCGTAAGAATACTTGATTTCTACTGCAACTTGGACTTTAGACTACGAACCATCTGACCTCCGCTCCGCCAACCATCGAAATAAAAGAACCTCGCTTTTGTTATAAAATGCATTTTACTATTTAAATATAAAAAAATGCAAGCATAATCATATCTTACTATAGGAATTTAATACACCATACAATTAAAACATTGCAAAACGCCTACATGCATTTTTTTTTGCTCCGGCTTACCCCTGTAGCGGTATCTACAACGCCACATGGGAACAACGCGAATCCTGCATCGCACAAGCAGAGTTTACCGCGCAATTAGCTAATATATACAACGGCCCGACATGAATCATCAAAAAAATAATTGAGGCGGTACGAAGTTCAGGTCAGCTAGTAGTATGGAAGTATCGATTACTGTGGATTCAGTCATGTGGCCCAGGTCACGAGTACGTTGATCAATAATCGCTCCGTGGATCTAGGGCAGGCAGCGCTGCTACCAGGTAACTATTAGGTAGGTACCTATATATTGTAGCTCATACTGACATACACATAATCAGCCTATAATGTTCCCACTGCTGGGACACAGGCCACAGTGAGAGGGAGTGGGCCGTAATCCACAACTCGGGCCAAGTGCGGGTTGGTGAAGTAACATCAAAGGCAGATTTTCGGACTTGACTGAGATTTTTCCAACAATTTTTATTTTGTCACACTGGATGCGTTCTGCGGTCTGCGGTCAGGTCGAAGTGAAGGGTTGTTCATACATGATGGAGGCTGTGTTCACTTTGAACTGACCGCAGAACGCATCCAGTGTGACAAATCCTTTAATGTCCCACTGCTGGACAGAGGCCTCCCTACTCTCTTTCCACGCCAAGCCATGCCAAGGACCAATCTTTCTTTCCAACTATTATTGACCATTTATTTATTTACTATGCAGAACAATTTTTTTTTCACTAGGATTTGTGTGCCCGTTTGATGGCAATTGGCAAATAAACTATAGATCCTCCTCTGCCTAACCATTTCGCAAATAAATGCATGATGTTATATTTAATGTTATTATAGGTACTATCATTTTTATTTACTCATATTCAATGCTTGTAGAATTAGAACGATGAACTACAAAACGTTCATGGCCGCAGTATTTTGTACAAATTATTATCTCTGCTACCTACACAGACATGAATTCGTTATGCATTGCTGTTTTAATTAGCAGCCTAGCGTTCTCGCTTAGCTAATGCCTATGAAACCTGTCTATGTGTGTGGTCATGTGTTAATTTTGCCCAGTATAACTGAAACACATGCACAATGAATGTGTTTCAGTTATACAGGGTCAAATAAAATTAACTAGCGAGACTCAGCAGACATGATGGGTATCGATATCTGAACACGATAAAATTAAAAAGTTTTAATATTTCTTTTTTAGGGGTCAACGACCGCTGGTAGTGTTGTTATTCGCAGTATGAGTTGAGAAAATGTTTTATCGTGTGTCGATATCGACACCAATCACGACTGTGAAGTTTACACAAAAAAAAAACTGTTGTTTAAACTGATATTTCAGGTGAATACCTACACAAACGGCGGTCGATGACCTCACAAAAAAAATCATCAAATTAATTTATTTTATTCATGTTTAGATAGGTACCTACTCATCACGTCTGTGGAGTTTCGCTAGTTAATTTAAATGGAACCTGTATTGTATACCTACTGCCTGCATAATAAGTCGTTATGACTAATAACAAAGCAAATATTTTGGTAGATATTTTTTTTTTTTTCGGATACAGATAAGTCATGACGTAGTCGTATTACCTATTCGTCGTTTGGTTAGGTAAGGTTAGGCTAATAATTATCATCGTGCATAAATCTTTTCGAATCTCAACAAAACAAGTTATAACGTAATCTTTGTTGCTGACTGTACGAGTACCGTCTTTTGATGTAAATCCCGGTAGTGAGGTATTATGTCTTGCTTATGAAATGTTGCTTTTCATTTGTTTGTGACTGCAATCCAGTGCACGATGAATAAATACGTGAACTTTGTCCCTAGAGTTTTATGCGTTGCTAACATCGACGCGCAAGAGCATTTACGACGTACGTCATTTCATACAAACTTTCAAGTCCTTGTTTTTCGAAATGAATGAACCGATTTTAATGAAATAGGCCCAACTATCCAGTGTGTATCTTTGAATGCACCTCGTTTGACGAATTAGGTACTGTCGATCGACTTTTGATTTGTAGTTCTAGTTCTGGCGCCATAACAAACACGTTTTACCAGTAACTAGTGTCCGACCGAAGGTGCAATTCTGGCCGAAGCCGAAGCCGAAGCCGATTAATCGGTATTCACCAAAACCTTCGGCCGAAGCCGAAGCCGAAGCCGAAGGTGTCATTGACCTTGAGAAATACGATAGTTACTTTGATCTCAGAATATACTAGATACATATTGTGAGAGCTTTAGAGATTTAGCCCAATAACGAGCCGAGTGACCAACATATACAAGTAGGTAATAAAATATTGTCTAAAATAAAAGTTTCAAATATGAAATATTTAAAAACAAAACACTTATTAGAATTTTAAGACGCGCTCTCAAACTTGTTTTGACTCGTTTAGTTTACTAACTGCGATTCGTTTGGTCCGGTGCGGCGGCGCGGCGAAACTCTGCTGCTCTGCACACTCTCCGTCTTGCTCTAGCATCGTTCAGTAAATTTCAAATTTTGACAACTAGCAAACCTTCGGCTTCGGCCAAACCTTCGGCAAATTTTTGGCCGAAGCCGAAGATTTGGCCGAAGGTGCTTTTTTGGCCGAAGGTGGCCGAAGCCGAAGCCGAAGCCGAAGCTTCGGTCGGACACTACCAGTAACACAGTTGGTTCGTATAACTTCGTAGACATAACAACGCGCTGGGTCAAACACGTGAATGCTGTAGTGAAAGGTATCCATTCATTTGGAACTGCACGCTGCGCTGCTGACGATCGTGATGGGCGAATAAAACTTGTTTCATAAATTAGTAAAATTGCTCAGTATATACCTTCTTCTTCTTAGCGTGTCGATAGTAATCTAAATAGATTTAACCAAAATTCGGCTACTTGTTTGGCGCCATCACCAGCGTCCATCAGTTCCTGTAACGTGCAGCTGACAGGACACGCAGGACACGATATTAAGTGTCCCATCGTTTGTGGGACAGTAAATACCTATGCTTTATTTAAAAGTATTGTTTTTTTTTTGTTGTATTTTTGAGGACTTCGGTATTTGAAACTCTGTTCGCGACTTCATTTGTGTGGACTTCAAGATTTTCTATACAAACTTCAGCAACCAAGTTCACATACATAGGGGAATATAAAGAACAAAAAGTTGGTCTATATCCTTCTTGAAAGTTCCAGCTGTCTTTTTACCAAATTCGATGAAAATCGGCGCAGCAGTTATTTTTATACTTTTTTTATTGTAACTAGAATAATTAACATAGTTATTTGAACAGTGGTCCCCAGACTAGGCAGAGTCTGTATCTTGGGAAACAGACAAACAGACTCACTTTCGTATTATGTATGAATCATACTTTCACATCATCAACACGATTTAGATCTGAACGTGCGATGATATAACGACATTAATATAGTTATACAATGTTATTTTTAGTACCTATATGCGAAACCTGAATATAGTTTGTTCAGAATAAGTAACTGAATCGATTCATTCGATGTTATATTTTGTCCCAAAAATATTTAAAAAATGTTAAAACTTGGACACCGAGCGACACTAAGTAGATTATCCAATCTCCGCGCCGTACGGTTAGGTACCTAGGTACTATTATCAATGAGCGCAAGACGGCGCGGCGCGGGTGCAATGTTTTTGTACGGACAAACAGGTAACTTAAATTAACAAGCTTATAGCTTTGTGATTTATCATGATACAGTTTTGAAATTTTGTATATAGATTCTTTACATAAAAATACTAGACACGTTTTTCGGGTTTCGCATAATATATACTAAAAATAATGTTGTATAAAATCAACTTCTGTTTTTCTCATGCCATAATATTTATATCAAGATCATTCAATATCGGATCTATCATCTACATCTATATATAAAATGGTAATCTGACTGACTTATTGTTGATATATCAACGCACAGTCTAAACAGCTGCTCCTAGAGACATGAAATTTGGAAGGTGTGTTCTTTGTGAAGAGTAGGTATCCACTAAGAAAGGGTTTTTGGAAATTCTACCCCTAAGAGGGTGAAATTTCACGCGGACGAAGTCGCGGGCAGAAGCTAGTAATGTATATAGCTTTAATTTTTCCACTATGAGAATCTAACCCTGAGTTTAGAATGCGGATATTTTACTGTTTATCCATTTGGGGTTGGGTCGAGTTATCTGTCATCTTGATACCTACAGGCTATAATATCCCCTCTTGTGTTTCTTGGAGGCCAGATGGCGTCGTTTCTTGAATTTGGTGTGGGTTAAATATGACCCCAATTCACTTGGAAAAAAACCTGAGATTTGCATAGGTGACTAATTCTGTTGACTACCATAATTATTTTGTTGGTAATTCATTTACCGGTGGTGATATCCATAATTAAATAGTTAATATCCTCTCTTGTTAGCCATAGGAGGTCAGATGACTCGATTCATAAAACTCTGATATATTTTAACTGACGTGGAAAAATCTTGGGATTTTTTTCGAGTCATCCTTGACCATATACAATATACATAATTATATAGTGTTCCTAAGCAATTCACAAGGTGAATATAATTTGCCATAAATCTACATAAAAGCCAAGTGGTAACGGCCGCAACTTACGAGTTGTAGGTCGTAGGTTCGAACCCAGACAGGCGCTTTACTTTGTGTAAATTATTTCATCACCACTGCTCTCAAAACGGTGAAGGAAAACATCGTGAGGAAACCGGCATGTCCTAGAACCAAAAATTCGAAGACATGTGACATCTGCCAACCCGCACTGGGCCAGCGTGGTGGATTACGGCCCACTCCCTCTCACCGAGAGGAGGCCTGTGTCCCAGCAGTGGGAACATTATAGGCTGATTATGTATGTATGTATGATGCTACATAAAAGGGTCATGTTATTCCATGGTTTTTGTCTCTATTAAAAAAAAAAAAATCGATTCGTGGATGGGTGGCCATCCATTGCATATCGAGTACGTGTCTCGGAAAACACGTTAAGCCGTTGGTCTCTGCTGTCAGTCGTAGATCTTTGACAGTCATTATGGGTAGTCAGAAGCCCAAAAGTTTCACAACCAGTCTTGCCAAGTGTATCGTGTAACTGGGTTGTGGAGGTCAGATAGGGACTCGCTCTATATAAAACACTGGTATTCAGCTACATACGGTTAATTACGGTTAGACTGGAAGTCGACCCTAAAAAAGGCTAGACAGATTGATTGGAAAGTTAGAGAGAGGTACCTATACAGGAATTGACTGTATGACACTTGAAATCTTGCCACATATAGCTCGGTTGGAAATGCGTCGCAATAAACTTTCCCAACTATATTCACAGCGTTGTATCCAAATTTGATACAGGTGACGATCATGTTCTTAATTATTTGCAAAACTATGCCAAAATATACAATGACTTGCAGAAAAATTGTTATTATATAAAATCAAAGGCACAGGCAGACAAACTTGACCCGTTTGTGTGTCAATGTCGCCTCTGTTGTCTACTTACGTAATATATTTTTTACTGGCAAGCTTTTTGTTGAGTTAGGCATTTTTGTTGCGGCAATAGATAATGTCGTTTCTCGTGTGGCCGTGAATGATTCTGGATAGTAAGTAGGCTGTTAAGATTTAGCTGATTTTGAAATTATTATTTGTTTATAGTTACTTTTTTTTTATATTACATAACTCGGGACCTTTGGAAGGCGTACGAGGGGCCGAAGCCAACTCGCAGAGGCCCCTTACGAAAGTTTAATGAAATGCGGACCCATATAGTTACTTATTATTATTTTGAAATAAATTAGCATTGACTTCTTTTGTTTTAACTCTAGACAGTGGTGTCTTGTACACTCGGAATTCGGAACCTGGCAGAAGAATGGGGAGGCCTGTAACCAGCAATGGGTGATTTCGGGCTGAAATTATGACAATGATGAAGTGCTGTCTTTACTTACTTAGCCTTGGGACCGGTGGGAGAAATAACGGTGAAGAAAAGTTTGTGAAGAAACCTAATCTTTATAATATTCTTAAGTCATGGCGATCAACAATGACCATTTTTCGTCTCCTTTTACTACATTGGACAACTTCAGGCTGATTAGCCTGAAGTTGTAAAAGGATGTAATTATGTGTACGAGATTTCGTAAGCACAATCAGCCAATAATGTTCCCACTACTGGGACACAGGCTTCTCTGTGAGAGGGAGTGGGCCCAGTGCGGGTTGGTAGATGTCACAATGTCTTCGAATTTTTGGTTCCAGGGACATGTCGGTTTCCTCTCGATGTTTTTCTTCACCGTTTTGTGAGGGTGATGAAATTATTTACACAAAGTAAAGCACCCGCCTGGTATCGAACCCACGACCTGTAACTCATACGTCAGGGCCGTAATCACTGGGACGCCACTGCTGACACATCTTCATCTATAGATACATTCATATTCCTCTTTATTTTCAGATCTTAACCTTGGGATGCCAGCGTGATCAACAATGGCGACCACAGTGGAGGTGAACTCGCGTGCCCTCGGCCGCGCTCACCTCTCGCATCTGCCCCAACGGCCTCCCGTCAACCTCACCTTCCAAGACCTGAGCTATACTGTGCAGAATGGGAAGAGTAAGTGCAATATTTACTTACATATAAAGATCCCGCTTGACAGCAGCCCGCGGCAAGCTACACACGTGGACTAGCTCAGCTTTGTATCGAAATGTAAGCTGGCTTTTCACGAGTCATACGAACATGAATGAACGAAAAAAAACAAAAAACCCGTCTGCCTTCAAAGCAAGAGTGAACAGGCTTCTTCTGGGCACGCTCATTCCATCATAGACCTCATCTATCGCTTTCCATCAGGCGTGATCGGGGTCAAGAGCGGACCCATTTAGTATTAAAAAAAAAATGTAGAGAACAGCTGTTTTTTTTTCGCGATTTCAGGTTTGGTCCCATAGTAAAAGTTGTTCATAATGATGTGTACAATAACCTCTTTAGAGGTTGTTAATGTTTTACTAATAACCCTGAACCCTGACGGTATTTCTATAAACATTTCCATTGTACTTACCTAATTTTGTGACGTAGGCTTCAATCAAAATGATTACAAAAAAACTGATTAATGATCAGCCAACTTGTTTAATACCAACTTTAGTTCGAGAGAAGATAATTAATGCGTACCAATTATGGGCTTCCTTCATGTTATTTTTTTTTTATAGACAATTGATATTTTTCCGCGGTACAAAAATCACGTCCAGTCCAAGTTCAATAAAATGTAGATATTTTTTTGTTTTTAATTTGCAAGTATAATTCGGGAAGTGCTTTTTGACACCTAATCAATTTGATATATTTTGCTCATTATTTAGTTTTTGAGAACTTCTTCAATTTATTTAACTTCAAGTTAAAATGCCGAGGGATGGACAATGAAAAATTGCTGATCCATACATTTTGACCGCGTAGGTCCACTTTCCTATGAAACCGCAATTTTTTTTTTATAACCGGCGAACAATTTCTGCGCTAGGGTGGTAGAATCATATGTGCTGAATCCATGGCGTAGTTGTCCATGGTGTTGTGTGTCGATGTTCCTGCCACGACTGCCACCCTGTATTAAAATTCTGTAATACATATCTATTATAAGTCATCACGTGAAACGTGGTCGCTCACAATGGGCCTTATAAGAAGGCTAAAAGTCACCCAACAATGGAGACGGCTATGCTTGGAGTTACCCTGCGTGATCGAATCAGGAATGAGGAGAACCAAGGTAACCGATATAGCCCGAAGAATTGCCAAAGTTAAGTGGCAGTGGGCAGGGCACATTGCTCGCAGAACAGATGGCCTATGAGGCCAAAAGGTTCTGGAGTGGCGACCGCGTACCGGAAGACGTAGCGTTGGAAGGCCTCCCACAAGGTGGTCCGACGACCTTGTGAAGGCCGCAGGAACCCGTTGGATGCGAGAAGCGCAGAAACGGTCGAAGTGGAGGTGCTTGGGGGAGGCCTATGTCCAGCAGTGGATGTCTTTCGGCTGAAATGATGATGATGATGATGATATCCATTATAGTCGCGAATCATATTTTGATCATCAAGATACAAGGTAACACTGGCCTGCAAATTGCAAAAAACGTAAGACAATTTGAATTTCGCGGCCTACCACTGCGCATTCACCTTAATTGTCACATTTTTCAATAAGTGCAAATGATTGAACAAACCAACCTTTCAAACGTTAAAGGTTCAAGCAGTGCATAACTGGATCTCATCAAAAGATTATGTTTTATGCAGTATTATGCAGTTTATTAAGATATCCGGGGGCGTTGCATCTTGTGGTTATACATACCAATAAAACCGCGGTTACGGGGCAATGAACCCAGGCAGCTATAGTTACATGTGCATTCAACAAAGACGGCAAATATATTTAAATCTTGAATAAACAAGGAAAGTTAGGGCAAAAATTGCCTGGCAAATGGTCCTACCTACCGGTCCTATTGACCTATTTAAATTACAAGTACCTATTACAACTGTCATATTTTGACAGTTGTAATGAAATGGCTATAACACGGCAAATTGATGTAGTGTGTCAATTTGATAATAAATTTGAATTTAGAACATAATGTTGTGAAGGTGACTGCGCTGCGGGTGTATTGATTGAGCATCATTTCGAACCTTCGATCAATAATAGCTTGATCGAAGTTTCGAACAAAGTACAGGTAATGTCGGTATGAATACTTTAAAACTATGAAGCAGTTTATTAACCCAATATTTTCCTTAAGTTTGCCGTATGTCATTACTTCCCAGAATTTGATCGTTATTATGGACACTATCGAGTGGTGTTGTGTTTTTTTTTCAAAATCTGCGGGTTCGATTCCTGGCTAGAAATATTGATTTTTCAAAAATCCAATGATGCAGTTTTAGTTTTAATCAAAATCGAGCCCGCGACGCGACTCCTTTGAGTCCTTTTCGCTATTCCTCATAGTTTCGGATTTGGCCATCCACGCCCACTCGGAAAATTCACCCTGTATACTGTGTCCCTATGTTTTCTTTTTCATTAATAGTTGTCAAATTTGTACACTAGACTTCTGTCGACAGCAGCAATTTTGAGCATTTTTGAGGGTTCTAGTGCTTATGAAAATAATGTATTATCAAAAAGGAAAATATAAATAACGTAACATAAAGCCAGAAAAGAAAAAAAAAAGTATTATCATTTCCTCTTAAATGTGGGTTTAGGTCACACAGCGAAAACTAGAATATAAACTAGCGATTGTATTATCGAAAAGCGAAAAGAGCTAGAAACTAAAAACGAATTGTTTGTTTGACAGAGTTCTCTCCGGTGGTGGTACCTAATTACCTATGTGTCTCTTTTACTGACATGTGACCTACAATCTTTTGTACATACGTTTCTTGAGCGTGAAAATAGACGATCATCCTCCTCAGCAGTGGGACAGGTGCCTTAGCTGGTAAAAAAAACAGTGGCACTCCGGGAGGGCGTCGAAAAAATCCTCCGCATCGCTGTCGACTGGTGCCCAAGAGACTGGCGGCATTGCCAGTGTCGTATGTCAATGCTGAGCCTCTGGGCAATGGTATTTTGCATTGTCTACTAATGTATTTTTCGTGTCCACATACTTATTTAATTAGCGTAAAAATATATATGCAGTAGTACATGTGCCTAGTTTGTTTTAAAATAATAAATGCATTGTATAAAAAAAATATAAAACAAAGATACATACGATTTAAATTAATATATAGATAGGTATCTACTTGGTTAAAAAAGTAAAATCTTCCTATTCCTTGTTTGTTTTTATCTGGTATTAAACAATAATAAAGTTCAATAACACATTAATTCGTGCGTTTTTTAATAATTTATAAACATCATTTATTTGTGCATAGCGATTGCATCACATTATTGAATTTTATTACTAGTTACGTTACCTTTGGAACGAGTTTGTTTAGAATTTAACCACAAAAAATATGTAAATAAACAGATATATTAATACCTACATTAATTTCGTCCAGTTTTTACTCAGGTAGGTAAATATTTATATAAAAAAATATTTTTATCAAAATTTATAATTAGATCGGAATTCCTAAGTTATATCTAATATCAGTCTATGGACGTTGACAAACCGTAGGCGCGGGCCTGCGGGCGGAGAGTAATGGGCAGCTCACCATCCGATCAGGACCAGGCCCGTGCCGGACGGCGCGTACGTGTTCCACGCGCGCCTCAAAGAGATGTCAGCATCGAGGAGGGGCCCCATAGGCCCGAAGCCTGCCGGGTCAGCGGGATTGTCCGAAAGGGTTACCGCTGGCCCGGAACATAAAGGGCTAAGGAAGGAACACGGGTGGGTTTTAGTCAGTAAGAGTCTGACACTCCCTTCCGCTCCACCCAGAGCGGGAGGGGTCATTTGATGATTTCCCATCCGGAAAAAAAAAATGGACGTTGACAAAATGTGGCAACGCTATTGGATATAAATGTGTTTTTCACGTAGTAGGCAGGATATGGACTTCCTTGAGTCGTTTTTATTATCTCGTTAAAAATTCACTGACAATTTGAGTGCTTTGATTTTGATTATATGAAAACTTTAATCCGTAATTATAATTTTAAATAACCATAAATATGTTTACTATTAGACTATCAAGGTAAATTTTGTAACATACAATTTTCAATCAAATAATTTAATAATGTCATTCAAACAATAATATTGTCGGAAAATTGGTCAGATTTAAAGTTGAAACCTTCTAAATACAGATGAATTAGTTACTTATTCCCTTCTGGACTGTTTACACTTTTATCATATACTTTTGGAATAGACATTAGCAATCGTTAGTATAAGATATTTAAGAGATATAACACATAATGACGATAGCACGTGAATGGCGCCCACTAAGTCTATAAAGAGATACGATACGCAAGCGTGGTGCACCGTGCAGTTGCACCGGTGTATATAATTACTGTTGCCCAGAGAACATTGGTCAATCTTTAGAAAGCTGCACGTGACCGACCAACAGTGAAGCGCGAGGAAATTCGCAATATCGGTACGGGAGAATAGGTTTGTTAGATTAGCTTTTCATCATCATCATCATTGCAGCCGAAAGACGTCCACTGTTGGACATAGGCCTCTCCCAAGCACCGCCACCTCAACTGGTTATGTGCTTCCCGCATTCAGCGAATTTCTGCGGTTTTAAGTTTTTAACAAGGTCGTCGGACCACCTTGTGGGAGGCCTTCTAACGCTACATCTTCCGGTACGCAGTCGCCACTCCAGAACCTTTCGGCCTCATCGGTCATCTGTTCTGCAAGCAATGTGCCGTGCCCTCTGCCCCTTAAGTTAGTTTTGAGGAATTTACTACTTACAAGTAACAAATAAAACTTTGCAAATCAGTACCCCAATTGCGCAACACGCTTTCGATCACAATCGAATGGTTTTGTAGAAAATTCCTAATCCGTTACTTCATAGGTTTGAAGAATTCATCTGCCCAAAGACGTAAATAACGCAATGAACATGGGTTAACTGTCAAAATGAAAGGAATTGCGATCAATTGTCATTTTATGTGTGTTACGCAATTACTCCACAGGTTAAGTATGCCTCAGTCTCACAACTAATCTATTGAATGGCTATTATTTTTATGTCGCATGATTTTCTTGAAAATATCATGCTGATATAAGAGAAAGTTAAAATGGGATGCAAATCCTAAAAGGTGTCATAACAGTCACCAGCGGTCCTGGACGAAGTGACAATCTTCCAGCGATAACCATGATGGAAATGTCAAAATGTATTGGATTGACATGTAAGGTATCGAAAAGCTGATGTCAAAGATTGACTGAAGAACTACGAAAGGCTATCAAGCGATTGCCACTTGTCAAGGCTCTCAGTTCAACTACCTTTGGAATTTTCCTTTGCTGGGTGATAAATGATTTGTACAAACACTTTTACATGTCAATTATTTTTTTGTGTGTATACTACACCCACCACTACGACAATCAAGTTTATTCGTTATCTAACACGACCAAACACGTTTTAGTATATCGACAGTTTCGCTTCACTAAACCTTTACACGTGACTGTCCTGTAACCTAAATGAGAGTAGACGGTATGCGTCGGCGCACGTGCTGGGCGGTGAGAAAATCCGATAGAATTCACTTATGTCTTCAAGCCCGTTTTCCCTAACGAGGTTAGTAGCACTTACAGTTTGTTGCAATATATTGGTAAACATTGCAGTTAGTGTTGGGATAGGTCCGTTCGGGGAATAACCGCTCTTTGCCTAATCTCAATAGTAATGGTTATGGACAATAACGACAACACCAGTGTGACAGGTCTTGTCATGTTTTCACAATGTCACTGGGTTGTGGAGGGAGTGTGAGGGGCCGCGGCTAAATAATAACAGCCGCACAGGTCGATCGATCAGGTTAAGCTACGCTTGCCGCGGTTGGTCTGTGGATGGGTGACCATCTTTACATACCGAGACCCCTCCGTTCCCACCTGTCATTCGTGGATCTTTGACAGTCGTTACGGGTATCGTATTACCCAGTAACTGGGTTGTGGAGGTCATATAGGCAGTCACTTCATCTAAAATACTGGTATTCAGATGCATCCGGTTAGACTGTCAGCTGACCCCAACATAGTTGGGAAAAAGGCTAGGCAGATGATGATGAACTGGGTTGCGGAGGTCAGATAGGCAGTCACTTTATGTAAAATACTGGTATGCAGCTTCATCCGGTGATACTGCAACATAGATAGTGCAAGTTAGTGGTTTACTTCAAGAAATTCACAACCGGCAAGTGGTTTAAGTACTCCTCTTGAACGTCGGGCCTCTGTATGCGCAAGTGCCACAAACGTCGGCACATTTGGTAGTACTTGTTGATTTTTGGGCAAGCCTTCGAAAAAACGCAGATTTCGTTAATACATAGCCAGTTAAACGTTACATGTTATACCTTCCTGGCTTCGTTATTAGATTACCTAACTATTTATACCATTCATTATGCAAATACAACTGACCTTATCTAGCAACGATGCGTTAAGTTTTTGTTTTCATTTGCGTTAAGTTTTTGGTTTCACAGAACTTTCCAGAAGCACTAATTTCTTTCTTTTTTTTTTCTTCCGTTTTGTTGGCGCTCCTGTTTAAATGTTACCAAAATAGGTCAAGCATGAATCGACTAATCGAATGATACAGCTAGATCGTGTTGCAAGTGCCAATAATAGAAAATATTACCGTCCAATGACAACCATGCGTGTTGACAGTTGTTATTATCCAATGGTGTAACGCCGACGTTTCGAGTCATTAAATCTTATTATCCAATGGTGTTACGGCGACGCTTGAGGGGTTAAGAAATTCGTTCAGTCAGCCTTCTTCGTCCTGCGAAAGAGAAATAATGGATGGACTGTCTGAAAGATGATAATATGTGTAGAAACGGGATGAATACTGAGTTGTCGGCTGAGGGAGATATTTGGAAAAAACAAGTGCTAGTCGGAGTCGCACACGAAGGGTTCCGTACCACAAGGCAAAAACGCCGAAAAAAAACACGTTTGTTGTATGGGAGCCCCCCTTAAATATTTATTTTATTTTAATTTTATTATTTATTATTAAAGTAAAAATACAACTGAGTATTTTGTGAATATGTCAAGTGCCTACCTGTTGCCATTATTGATATCGAGAAAAAAAGGCAAAAAAATCGCGTTTGTTGTAGGGGAGCCCGCCCCTAAAATATTTATTTTATTTTGTTTTTAGTATTTGTTGTTATAGCGGCAACAGAAATACATAATTTGTGAAAATTTCAACTGTCTAGCTACCGCGGTTCTTGAAATACAGCCTGGTGACAGACAGACGGACGGACGGATGGACGGACAGACAGCGAAGTCTTAGTAATAGGGTTCCGTTTTTACCCTTTGGGTACGGAACCCTAAAAACAAGCCATATTTGGGTAATTTATTTATTGTGACAAGGTCAGGATCTTTATGAGTCTTTTCGAGCCGTCGAAGACTGTCTGTGTCTGTCACTTGATTCTGAAACAGTTCTCCAACATTCGTTTCTCCGATGAACGGTTCGTCGATAGAACGATTCACTTTTCATTGTTTCACCGATAGAAACTTTTCAAATGGTTCGCCGACAGAACGATTCACTTTTCAGTGATTCGTAATTCGTCATTCGTGTTTATGTTATCTAATAGACTATAAGGTTTAAGATTGCATGAACTTTTTCATTGTGTGTGGGTTGTCGCTCTTCGACTGTTGCTAACTACGGAGTAAAATCAAATTGCGTCTGTAGCTGGTACTGGTTTAAAGGTTATATACCTATTGGACTTTAACGAGGCAGTAAACTGGTTTGTGTTAATCAACTGTCCAATCTTAGCAGCTTCTAGCTTTATCTTATGACAAACAGGAATGTCTCATGTCTTTTTTTTAACACAGTAGTTTGTTTTTGTCGCTAGTTTAGAAGCACGTATACGTCAGATTGAAGGAAATCAAGTTATCTGTAACCGCGTTCATGGGGTCTCAGATTGTTACTAATCCGGACTAACCCCTAAGTTACTCAACCAGATATGTTGAGAATTTTTAAGGAATTAAAGTAGATATTTCTTTACTGTTTTTATTGGACGAACCAAAACATACATAGGAGGAATTGTCAAGCTTACATCGATCAGCCAACATAATACTTGGAGCTATAATATCACAATACCTAAAATTCCTGTGGGGTAATTGCGTAACACGCTATCAGTAGCAATACCATTCATTTTGACAGTTCAACAAAATTCATTGCTTTATTTACGTTGTTGAGTAGATTTTTTATTTGAACATTGGATTAGCAATATGGTATTATATAATATTTTTCTCGTTTTCAAAACCATTCAGATTGACATTGATAATAAGGGTGCTGCTCTTATCCCAATTTATTAAGGGGTCGGCACAGAATATCTGCTTTTTCATCTTTGAACCTCCGTTTTGTGGTTTTAGCCATATCTATCTTGCACACAATTCATCCATCGTTTCTTTGGTCTTACTCACAGAACAAATACTTATAACTGTTCTGTAGTCTTCCTATATATATATTGTTATAGCAATCCCCAATTCCCTATTCATGCTCAAACCTTTTTTACGATATGTCCCCTGCGTAAATAGATGTGTGCACAATAAAATGGTATGAAATATGCCTACTTAGTTATTTCAAAACAATTTGAGAGCTAAGCACCTATATTAAGTGAATGCGAACAAAGCAATTTGAGATGGCGACACACATTTTGAAAGGCATCATTATTTCGAAGTATATGGACGTAAGGAAACCTATGGAAACTGGAGGCTTTAACTGTGTTACTGCACTTTGTTTACGAAAGCTATACCGTTGCAAAAGATGCTGTTAGGATGCAATTGTGTGTTTTCTCATACATATGCAAATGCATGGACTTGCATAGGATTTAGAAAACACGGGTACACGCTGGGTTTATTGAAATCTTTCCTTTGTTTGTTTTCTTGTCCTAAGACAGAATTTCAATTTAAAACTGTTTGTAGACAGTTGACGGAAATCAAGATTTTTGACGTCGGATTTGATTCGGCTAATTATTTTCTTTTTTTAAATTTAGGATTTTAAAAATTGATAATTATGTATATAACAGACCCACAACTAGTTATATAAATTGGTGACCTTAAAACAGTGTTGTGGCAACTGGGGTGAGGTCTATGTCTACTGTCCAGGGGGCCTAAAAAGGCCACTTTGGAGGATCATAAAAGGATAACATTATGAATCGTAATATGGCGAAGACAGTCCGTGTTTTTATTTTTTTCGCTGCACTACGTAGGTGTAATCAAAGAGATTGGGATTGGATTTGGATCGGATTGATTGGTATTTTAGCACAGACAAAAACAAATAACTGAAAAATGCTTCACCAATGGGATTTGATACGATTAACTTAACGGTTTACTGTCCATTATGTTATCCTTTTATGATTCTGCCAAAGTGACCTTTTTAGGCCCCCAGTTGTGTTGATAGGCTGAGTTGATTGTAGGAT
This sequence comes from Oligia latruncula, assembly GCA_948474745.1. Taxonomy (NCBI): domain Eukaryota; kingdom Metazoa; phylum Arthropoda; class Insecta; order Lepidoptera; family Noctuidae; genus Oligia; species Oligia latruncula. The sequence goes on along the minus strand of OX419691.1, from coordinate 4,132,763 downwards.
TTCTTTAACAACATCTTGTAACTACAACACTGTTGTTGTTGTTGTAAGTTTGAGATTATTTTGTTATACCTTAATCCTTTTATGACATGGCTGCCTTGTCTGTCTGATCTTTAATTACTACAAAAGTAGGCATTTGGGTGGTCCTTTGGTATTTATGACTACAACACGTCTGTGGTGGTGTTTGGTTATAGTAGTATACATGATATGTGAAAAATTGGTCATTTTCTGATTTTTCATCACCCCTAAGCTCATTTTTAGGGTTCCGTACCTCAAAAGGAAAAACGGAACTCTTACGAGATCACTTCATTGTCCGTCTGTCTGTCCGTCGCTCAAGACCCTTTTTCTTAGCACCGCTTGGAGTTATCAAGTCAGGGCTCCAATCCCTTGAAGCAGTGAAAAAATCAAACTTCAAAGTCAACGGAATCAAAAGATACGGGTGTTTATGTTCCGGAATCAAAACCTATAGGGTAGGTACTTCCCGTTGACCTAGAATTATGAAATTTGGCAAGAAGCAATATCACGTAGCACAAGTAAAGGAAAACAAATTGGAAAACCGTAAATTTGTATATACAAATTACAAGAAAAAAAAATTATTCCAGTAATAAACTATTTACACATACCTACTTTGTACAGAACCCTCGGTGCGCGAGTTCGAATCGCACTTGACCGGTTTTTTTACTTTCGTTTGCTCTATTCTTTGCAAGTCTCCTGCTGCTATAAGTACTTACCTACATGTAACAGTTTCATGCACAAACGTAACTATTCCAATTATTCAAAGTTTGAAATATTGTTTTTGGACTTAAGTGTATACCAGACATCACAGATTTTTTAATCATAATTTTTCTACATATCCACATCATGAACCTACAGTTATTGTAGGCCCATTCGCGTGTGGAAACGTGAGACGCTCATAGAATTTATTATCTGTTTTAGTGTTTAATATTCTATGCACGCTTTTAAGGGTTTTGGTGAAAGTTAGCGAAGGGCTTGTATGTCGTGTCAGTCACTAATTCACTATAAAGGCTGCTTCAAACAGGCGCGACACGCGATAAAATCGCGCGCGATACAGAGGCACCGCAAGTCGCGCAACGAGCGGTGCCTTTGTGTCGCGCGATTATATCGCGTGTCGCGCCTGTTTGTTGGAGCCTTAACTTATTTATGAACAGCCGCGCCCTCAGCTTTGTTTACATGAAATGTTGGAATAGACAGATATCCCTTACTGTATAGTCAGGGAAATTAATTAGTTAGCAAATTTTAAAAGCTAACAGTATTAAAATAATAATATGTACAAGTATATAAAAAGGAGAGGAAATAATCAAAGGGCATCAAAAAATTCATCCGCATCGCTGTCAACAGGAAACGTGCCCAAAAGACTGGCAGCATTGCCACGTTGTATGGCAATGGCACGTTAGCAAATTGACTACCAACTTAAATTATCCGTGGGTAAGTATATTTAAATCACAAGTGTCGTTATTTGACAGTTGTTGTACGAAGTGGCTATAATAGGGTAAATTGACGTAGTGTGCCAATTTGATAAACAATTAACTTTTCTGAGTGTACACTGAAAGGACGAATAAAGGATGATTCCCACTAAACGGCTCTCATCGCATCGGATCGGAACGGATTTTACAATCTTTAAATGATATTAAATCGTGTACACAGTCTATATTGCCAAGCCGCGCACAGCAGCTTGACCGCGGGCGTCTTCCGCGACACGCGATCGTAGCCGAAAGTATACTGCGACGCGCGGTCGGCACCGTTCGCCTGTCGTCGTATCCGATCGAATCCTATCGGCTGTCGTCCAAATTTTCCTTTTCCTCTTCTGTGTTTTATGATTATTTTCTTCTTCTAATGCAATAGCCAATTATACTTACGTCAACTTCAATCATTTCAAAAATTAGACCACGTCAACACGGTAAGAATGAAACTATTTGACTAGGCGCAGAAATGGATACGTTCGCAAGCGATGGTACGGAACGATCGTACGCGTCGACATGCTGCCGGACGCGATCGGCTGTCGCCGCATCCGTCCGGTATCTATACTGTGCTCGTCCTACAACTACTAATAATTATGTTCAATTATAGGCGAGGACGCTGGCACCCTAAACACAAGTTAAATCTTACTTTGGGTGCCAGAGTTCATCGAAATCACTATTCCCTTAGTTAAGTGTTTTTGTACAATTGAAGTGAATAAAGATTCTTTTTTTTTTTTTTTTTTTATTTTTTTTTATTTTTTTTTTTCCGATCCAATGCGATGCGAGCCGTTTGGTGGAAATCATCCATAACAGTAACAAAATAATAACAACAGTAACAACACCCAACATACTACAACAACATTCAACTTACAACATTATATACAACATAATCATTGTTTCTATGTTAATTCATGTAATTGGTCTTGTACCGTTTTAATTAACTGTAAAATAATATATAATAAGAATGGTACAAAGGGCGGTCTTATTGATTTTGCTTTTTAGGGTTCCGTACCTACCCAAAGAGTAAAACGGGACCCTATTACTAAGACTCCGCTGTCCGTCTGTCACCATGCTATAATCTCATGAAGCGTGATAGTTAGACAGTTGACATTTTCACAGATGCTGTATTTCGGTGGCCGCTATAACAACAAATACTTACCGAACAGCAACAAATACTTAACCGAACAGAATAAAATAAATAATTAAGGGGAGCTCCCATACGACAAACGTGTTTTTTTCGGCGGTTTTGCCTTGTGATACGTAACCCTTCGTGTGCGAGTCCGACTCGCACTTGGCCAGTTTTTTTAAACCATGAGATTGGTGTTACAGTAGGTAGAACAACCAGTCGATTCTGTAAAAATCTCACCGTGAAAACTCTTTTGGAGTGAGCCGTCAGTGTCATCAGTGTCAGTGCTGATGCTAGGGATTGACCAAGCAAACATTTACAATCCTAATCGACATTTTAATAATATTGTTTATGCTAATTCTTTTAGTCATAAACGTCAATGTTCGTGCGTGACGCTCTCGCGCCTCATTCTATAAAAGGACTAGTCTAGGAAAAAGAGAAAAAAAAAACAACATTGAGATTCTAAGTTTCTGTTTTGCTATTTTATTTAAAACCCCATAAAATAGTTACGTTTTGGCAACTAAAATACTAGCTTCGAAATTATATAAAATGATCAATAGAATTAGCATAAAAAATATTATTAAAATCTCGAATATGATTGTAAATGTATGCTTGGTCAATCCCTAGTATCAGGTGGGATGACACTGACAGCTCACTCCACGCTTACTTCACCTAAGTTTTCACGGTGAGATAGTTACAGAATTGCACTGCTGTTTTGAACAGATTGGAACTGTACAGATTCGCATTTGTAGGTAATTTTGAATTTAGAAAGACGACAAGCGAGCATATTTTTTTAAATATAGTATACGAAAGAACTCAAGACAAGACAAGTTTTATAATGGCCAGATATGTTTTGACAACAGCCACTTAAGTGACAATAATTGCCAGTAACAATTTGCCGAGAAAAAAAAAATAAGGCCTCATTCGTAGTTAAGGCGTAGGTACTGCAAAAACACACAGTAAATGACAAAGGTAAGTAATAAATTGTAGGTAAATATAAGCAGATATTTAATGAGTGGTTTCAAAGAATTTACCGTCTACGATTGTCGACTGCTGACCTAACGTGACCCCCCACAAAGCCCATTGTTTGAATGCAAACGTCACTGACTAGGTATTATATTCACTGTGACAAACGTACTTGACAGTTGAAATATACAGCGTGTTTCAAAAAGTTGTGGTCATATTTTAGGGTGTGGTACAGACTATCAAACTGAACAACTTTCTCCATGGGACCAACATCGTACCTAATCGCGAAAAAAATATCAACTGTCCCTCCCATACAAAACTTTAATAAGTACATACACCAGCACATCAAGCTACCCGAAACTGTCAAATTTTCCTAATCGACTTTGAACCTTATACTTTAGCAATAAAGTCGAAAATCTATTAAAGAAATCTGACAGATTGTAGTAGCTTGATGTGCGGTGTCTGTATCTACCTACCCGACCCAAATGTATGGGATGGCTGATTATTTTTTCACGATTACGATCCTGGTTCCATTGAGAAAGTTGTTTAGATGGATGGAGTGCACACCCTTAACTATGACTACATCATAATCAGCCTAAAATGTTCCCACTGCTGGGACATGCTGGGGGGCCGTAATCCACCACGCGGGCTCAGTGCGGGTTGGTAGATGTCGCATGTCTTCAAATTCTGGGTTCTAGGACATGTCGGTTTCCTCACGATGTTTTCCTTCACCGTTTTGAGAGCAGTGATGATGAAATAATTTACACAAAGTAAAGTGCCTGTCTGGGTTCGAACCTACGACCTACAACTCGTATGACTCTATGACTACATATTTCTGATATAATAATATGCTAAATTAAAATGAAGCACAGTGGTTTAAAATTTTTTGCTACTAGATTTTTGCGTGTTTATCTAGGGTTTTTTGCTGGCCAAAATAACTTGTAATTATAATAAATACATGGTGATTAAAACATTGGTTGACAAGTAGACGGTTGAAATACTTAATCACGGTGTTTTTCGGGATAGATTAGTCAAAAATATTTTTACAACCAAAAAAAGTCACAATTTTTAATACGTTTGACATATAAAACAAATTATTAGACAAAATAAATCAATGTCAGTTGAAAATAACAAGGAAAATAGTACTAATAAAATATTCGCTTGACTTTAAGATATCGAGTCAAGTCAAGATCAAAGGCGAAACAGTGTTTTTTTTTAAAAGAAAACTTGTACGACGTCAGCACATGAAGCTACCCGAAACTGTCAAATTTTCCCAATCAACTTTGGACCCTAAGCTTCAGCGATAAAGTTGAAAATATATTAAAGAAATTTGACAGATTGTAGTAGCTTGATGTGCTGGCGTCTGTACTTACCTACCTAATAAAATGATAAGTTCACTGTTAAAAATAAAAATTACAAAAACTAATTTGAAAAGTTCAGCTCAATTAATCTATAAGTACTAATAATAAAGCTGAAGAATTTGTTTGTTTGTTTGTTTGGACGCGATAATCTCTGGAACTACTAAGCGAAAACGAAGTAATAGTGCGGGCAGGCGATGTGATGCGACCGCGACGGGTTGAGTCGGGAGAACAATAAATTTTACGCGGACGAAGTCGCGGGCAGAAGTTAGTTAGTTATAATTTTAAGTATAAACGAAAGAGCATATAAAAAAAACAATTTTTATAAAAAAAAATGATAGATGTGTCTGGCTTTGAAAACCCATGGGTACCTACCAAAATAAACATAATAAATAACATAGCTAAGACTCGATAAGTTACGTGTGTACCTCACTATGACATAAAGCCAAGGCTTATTATTTGATTCGCACGAATGTACTCGCCCGAAACCGGCGAATCGCCAGTTTTAAATAAAATAATTTTTTCTATAGGCGACTCACACGAATTGGCTCATTTTGAATTTTATGCAATAAACTATAGAATAAACTATAGAAAAACTTTTTTAAAGTTAAAGTTATACGAGTAGGTATATATCCATACTATACTATATATCCCATGCATCCATACCTAATATTATTATAAATGCGAAAGTGTGTCTGTTTGTTACCCATTCCGATTTAGATGAAATTTGGTATAGAGATAGTTTGAGTGCCGGGAAAGGACATAGGATAGTTTTTATCCCGTTATTCCGACGGGATCAACACTTATGCGGGTGAAACTGCGGGGCGCTGCTAGTTATAGGTACATATATGTGAAGGTAGTTAAGTTGGTTAGAAGTTAAGAAAAAAATACACACGTTCTTTTTTATACTTTATTGCATAAAATTAAATATGTGAAAATAGTATTAATAAAATATTCGCTTGACTTTAAGCTATCGAGTCAAGTCAAGATCAAAGGCGAAACAGTGTTTTTTTTAAAGAAAACTTGTACTGACGCCAGCACATCAAGCTACCCGAAACTGTCAAATTTTCCCAATCAACTTTGGACCCTTAGCTTTAGCGATAAAGTTGAAAATCAATTAAAGAAATTTGACAGATTGTAGTAGCTTAATGTGCTGGCGTCTGTACTTTACTTACCTACCTAATAAAATGATAAGTTCACTGTTAAAAATAAAAATGACAAAACAATACGTGCGAGTCGCCTATAGAAAAAAAAAAAAATTAAAAGTGACGTTTCGCCCGTTTTGGGCGAGTAAATTCGAGCGAATCGACTAATAAGCCAAAGCCAAGAGACACGACAGTCAATGGCGGCTCTCGTATCCTTGGGCCCCATTTTATCGTAGACACCGACAATCTCTCTACACAAGCCTTGAGTTTTGAGATTTTGTAATGCTAGATTAACCTCTTGTTTCAACGGATGTGATTTTAAATATCGTTTCGGTAGATATATTATGGTTGTTTATTAAATGTAATAACACCTATTAAGTGTTTGAGGGGCCCGTGGCTAAACAATAACAGCCGCACAGGTCAATCGATCAGGTTAAGCTACGCTTAGTCTGTGGATGGGTGACCATCTTTACATACTGAGACCCCTCCGTGCCTCGGAAAGCACGATAAGCCGTTGGTCCCGGCTGTCATTCGTGGATCTTTGACAGTCGTTACGGGTAGTCAGGAGTCCGAAAGTCTGACCACCAGTTTTCAAAGGGATATTGTATTACCCAGTAACTGGGTTTTGGAGGTCAGATAGGAAGCCGCTCCATGTAAAATACGTATTCAGCTGCATCCAGTTAGACTGGAAGCCGAACCCAACATAATTGGAAAAGGCTGGGCAGATAATGCCCAAATAAATGAAAATGAAATGAAATGCCCAAGGCATTAAGTCCGCCTTTGTACAGTTTTTTTACTTGTGCATAAAGTTTAATAAATAAATAAATAATGATACCTATAACTTGTATGTGTGGTTTAAACTGTTGATATAAGTTGGACTTAATAAATAAATAAATGAAGAGGTGTTATGAAGTGTAAATCGCCTGTCTATTATCCATCGAGGTAAAAAATTAAATTTATTTATTTATTTAACCATATAACTACTACACACGTAAAAACAGACAAGAATAGAGGATCAGAAAAAAATACGTACAAAGGTGACATTAACAACAATAGCTAAATTTACGATTTTATGTATTAAAAAATACAAAAGTAGTTATATTCGAGACATGTTAATCACACTAATATTATAAAGCCGAAAGTTTGTGAGTGTGTGGGGGTGTTGGGGTGTGTTTATATGTTTGTTACTTCTTCACGCTCAAACGGCTGGACCAATTTTGAAAAAAAATTATATCGAGGTGACACCCTGGATTAACATATAGGCTACTTTTTATCCCGATATTCCCACGGGATCGAAACTTCTGCGGGTGAAACCGCGGGGCGCAGCTAGTAAGAGATAAATATTTTAATGTATCAATTACCACCAAATGTGGCGCATTAAAGACAACTGAGAGTCTATGGTACACCATAGAGTACCTAGACTCTAGGTTGTCTTGCTCGAGATGCAATCTTTGCTACTTACGACACTAGTTTTTTTAATAAGCAACATCAACACTGAAAAGGGTAAATATATCTATGTTCTAGATCTCAATGTTACTCAAAAACTATGACGTCTACAGTCAACCTGTAGCGCAGGCGCAGGTTGCAAAATGCATGGTTGTACTGTACCTTGTCTTGTCCGTAAGATATTGCAGAAAGAATTATAATTAATCATCATTATGGTTCGACTGTGTTTTCGCCATTGAAACCATAATTTTTAGTGTTCCGTATGGAAATGATTATTTTATTATTATTCTTCCAATCTTATAAAAATAGTAGCTCCTGGACTTCATCTGCGCGGACTTCTGATTTTCCCAAACAAAACTTTTTTCAATCCCCATTTCACAAATTTTTTGGCTGGTAACAAAAAGTATTCCTAAGGGCATCCTAAGGGTTTCATCAGCGAGATTGGTTGAAAGGGTTACTGCTGGCCCGGAACATAAAGGGCTAAGGAAGGATCACGGGTGGGTTTTAGTTAGTAAGAGTCTGACACTCCCTTCCGCTCCACCTAGAGCGGGAGGGGTCCTTTATGATTTAAAAAAAAAGGGTTTTAGTCATCTTCTACTTAATGTCTACTTATAGTCTAAAATTCATTCATTTAATTCACTGACAGATAACGCCTTTTTATATTTTCTTTTATATGTGTAGGTATTTGTACAAACCGTCTTTAATTTTTGTAATTGGTTTTAAACCGTATTAATTAAATAACGAAAGAAATAAAAAAGTGGCACTCCGGGAGTGCCGAAAGAAGTGAAAACTTGAACAATTACGTGTGTATTTTTTTAATCGTCTTATAAACAAAACGCGCGGTGTCGGTTACGGTAACAGTTTTGCGAGTTCAATGGTTTTTTCCTATCACAAAAAATGCCCAACGCGGCTAAAGAAGTTGTCACTTCAATAAAAAACCCGTTGAGTCTAAAAGCATGAAAAAATTTAACACAAACAGAAAAAAAATATATCATTTTTGCTAAAGAGTTCCTTATTGTAGCGACAGTGGCCACACTGGCCACTAAGAAGGGATAGAGTGATGTTGGCTATAACCTTCCTCAAGAATTGGGTTAACAAAGGCGATCTTTTTTTTTTCAAATCCAACTGGTTTTTTCAGAGATTGGCGCGTTGGAAAAAACTCTTCAGCTATATTATTACAAAGTATAGATCATAAGCATCACTTTATTGCACGTTGTTATATAAATAATAAACTTTTAGATGTAATTATTTTGTGTAGGTTCTGAGCTATGATTACCCTTCTCACTTAACCTGACTGGCCTTTGATACGAACGAATGCGGTTCTGTTTTATAAATTACACCTTATGAAGTCAATTATGGTCACTGTGATAATGACAAATAATTGATTTACTTATCTCGACACTCCCTATGTTGCCTAGCAACTAACAGTTTCTTGAAGCTGGTTCAAGTTTCTCGTTAAGGAATTAAAAATTATTGAATCGATAAAAAAAAACTATAAAGATTCATAACCACGTTTCTCTAATAGGAAACTCCTTTATTCACAGTTAAAAAAAACTAAAAGTCAATCGGAATTTTGGACGAGGACCTTTGAAATGCTTTCCTGAAAAATAATTTTACATTTTTAGAATCGGAAGGAGTGTTTTTTTGATTTTTGTTTTTTTTTTGTGTTTTTGTTTTTTGATTTCTTGATTATCTTATTAGGTATATTGACAGAAAACGAACGACGAAGACCGGTTCGAGCTTGACCGTTTATGAAACAATAGCCACAATACAACCTTCTCTTTCACAAGTGCGTACAGAAGCACATACCTAGGTTTTAATTGTGGTTGATAAATGATTTATTTCTGTAAGTAGGTTTGTACAAACACTTTTACACGTCAATCATATTTTTTTTAAACTAGATGAGGTCGACGTCTGATCTGATCTGACTATTCTGAGAAGAAAGACCGAAACAAACTCAGAAGTCACAGTCTCTTTTAAAGTCCAGACAAAATCTTGGTCAGATCGTGTTAAGACCATGTAGTCTGAAATGGTCTTTTGAGGAAAGTACCACACAGATTGAGCTGACCTGTCCAATCAGTGCACGCATTTGTCACCGGCTACTTGATGTCTGTAGGTACTTACTTTACAATGTAATGCCACTTGGGTTATAAACTTATAATTATCCATACTTTGCTTGAAATCTGCGTTCTAAGGAAATAGACGTTTTCGTTATTTTTATAAATAATAATAATTGAATCGAAAGTTAGAAAAACACACCACAAGACAAAAAAGAAAACGAGTTTTGTTTTTTTAAACTTTGAAAAATGTCTCTGGCCATTAGCTGTTGGTTATGTCTAATTTTTTTTATAACGCTCATTTGGATGTTTTTGTTATGAGTGTTTGTATTTCCTTGGTAGAGCTTAATTACTAAGTGGAATTGGCCGTGGAATTTAATATCTATTTTTGCGAACATGAGAACAGCAAAAAATACATGATCCTCACGTGATATGGTCGCGTGACATTTTTTTGCAACCCGCTTTACGCTTGGTATAATACGAGTAATCGCTCGTTGCTGACGCGCACTCGCTGCTCGTTTTCCATGGCTAGCTTCGATCAATAATACTATTATTGATCGAAGATGGTTAGCTTTTTTTTTTGAGTATGGGAAATCATCTAAAGACCCCTCCCGCTCTGGGTGGAGCGGAAGGGAGTGTCAGACTCTTACTGACTAAAACCCACCCGTGTTCCTTCCTTAGCCCTTTATGTTCCGGGCCAGCGGTAACCCTTTCGGACAATCCCGCTGACTCGTTTCTCGCCGGCGGCGGCGGCGGTGGGAACTATGCCTGGGGTTAATAATAATAAAAAAATAATAATAATAACCATTTCATGAAAACAATTAATCAAAACATACTTACATAATAACACAGATAATTAAATACAAATAAAATAACAGTGACTTCATTATATCACGTAACACACATAATCTTAGTTGAAGGTTCCGTGATCTTGTACCTAAAGTTACTGACAGTCGATAATTAAGGTAATTATCATAACAATAAGGAAAATGGTTTTTATTTCTGTTAATGATGATGTTTTTTATCATGTGCTGCCGTGTAACAGATAGTGTTCATTTTCAATTTGTAGGTACCAAGTCACTGACCTCGAATAAACACAGGTCAGTAACCTAAGTTAATCGCTTGATCTCCGCTAATGAGACAATTGATTTTCTATTGTAATGGGCCGCCAGAGGCCCGCGCCGGGACGAAGCGATTAAATAACTACTGACACACAGGTACAGAGCTAAAAGGTTCTTTTGACGCATGGCCAAAATTGGAACTAATGTCGCCATTTAGTTTTTTCAAATCTTTAGAAACAGCGAAACCAACGGTCAACGTCAATCGAGTGCTATAACAGCGGAAATAAAATATAAAACAAAATATTAGTTAGGTACTGCAAGAGAAACTTACGATCAAATGCGAATTTTCACATGTTAAAAATCTCAATTTTTTCTGTAATTTTTTTTAAATTTAAGAAACGTATAAAGCCTCCTTCAAATAGGTGCGACACGCGATAAAATCGCGCGCGACACAAAGGCACCGCAAGTCGCGTAACGAGCGGTGCCTTTGTGTAGCGCGCGATTATATTGCGTGTCACTGGTAGGAGCTTTAATAGCCAGTTTTTTTAGTAAGCACGATCTGAAATAAAACCTATTTCGGAACAAACTATCACATTAAAATTTTCTCTATACTAAGACTTGTGTATCATTTATTTTGCGTAATTATAGGACTAAAGGAGTATTATTATTTCCAGGTTCTAAGATAATCCTACGCAGCATCAATGGCGACTTTCGTTCGGGTCAGCTGACGGCCATCTTGGGTCCTTCTGGAGCGGGCAAGAGTACCCTTCTCAACATACTAGCTGGATACAGGTACTGAATGCTTTATAGTTCAAGAAAATATCTTACTAGAGTGGAGTTTCTTCCCGTTCTTTTCCATAGGAACCTACTACTACGCTTTGAAATGGGCATCATCATCTGCCTAGCCTTTTCCCAACTATGTTGGGGTCGGCTTCCAGTCTAACCGGATGCAGCTGAATACCAGTAATTTACATGGAGCGCCTGCCTATCTGACCTCCACAACGCAGTTACTGGGTAATACGATACCCTTTGGTAAGACTGGTTGTCAGACTTTCGGGCTTCTGACTACCCGTGACGACTGTCAAAGCTCCACGAATGACAGCCGGGACCGCAACGTGCTTTCTGAGGCACGGAGGGGTCTCAGTATGTAAAGATGGTCACCAATCCACAGACCAACCGCGGCAAGCATAGCTTAACCTGATGGAGCGACCTGTGCGGCTGTTATTATTTAGCCACGGGCTTTGAAATGGGCAATTGGCTTTATCTTTCTAACTGACGGATCCCTTGACAATTCAAAAGTGCCTGTAATTGATGTATTTGAAATAAATGAATATTTGCAAAGATGTTTGTATGTTTGCGACTCGATCACGCATAAACGGCTGGACAGATTTGGATGAAATGTTCCCAACAAATGGATTATGTCCTGTATTAACATTATGGTATATTTTTATTTGACTATAAGAAGTATTTTCCCTTGTACAAAGATAAACGAAGTGCTTTGTAAATATACTTCGTTTAATGAAGTGGTAAATGGGTGTTAAAGTTATTACAAAAACTGGTTACTGTGTAGACAATCTTATCGTGACTAATAGCTCTTTAATAACAATGTAATAAACACAATAAAATCTCATTAAAAATCAATTTAACTACATTACCAAGTACATCAATATTACTTAGCTTTACGTTAACATTATGAAATAATACTTTACTAAGTACCTACACACGTAAAGATAAAGAAGAAGAAGAAGAAGTGGAAGTAGTAGTTTTTATAAGTAGAAGTAATTACATCTACTTATAAAAAGTAACCAATATCCCACTTATTGAATAAGTATCTAATACGTACTTATAGAGGGTGAGGGGCCCGTGTCTAAATAATAACAGCCGCACAGGTCGATAGATCAGGTTAAGCTACGCTTGCCGCGGTTGGTCTGTGGATGGGTGACCACCTTTACCTACATATTGTGACCCCTCTGTGGCTCGGAAAGGTCCCAGCTGTCATTCGTGGATCTTTGACAGTCGTTACGGGTCGTCAGATGCCCGAAAGTCTGACAACAAGTTTTACCAAGGGGTATCGCATTACCCAGTAACTGGGTTGTGGAGGTCAGATAGGCAGTCGCTCCATGTAAAATACTGGTATTCAGATGCATCCGGTTAGACTGGAAGCCGACCCCAACATAGTTGGGAAAAGGGTAGGCAGATGCTGATCTACATAGTTATAGAGCAGCGGTGGCCATGTGGTAACGGCTGCGACTTACGAGTTGTAGGTCATAGGTTCGAACCCTAAGACACTTTGTGTAAATAATTTCACCACCACTACTCTCAAAACGGTGAAGGAAAACATCGTAAGGAAACCGGTATGACCTAGAACCAAAAATTCGAAGACACGTGAGATCCACTAACCCGCAGCGAGAGGAGGCCTGTGTCCTAGCAGTGGGAACATTATACTCTGATTATGGTACCTATGTTTCTGCTGACTGGACGAGGAAATTTACAGTTTTACTTGGTACATTTTATCCCTGTCTGATTGAGATTTTCATGAAGCCCATTCTAAAAATTCAAAAATTATTTCGTTTCTACCTTTTTACTCAAGACGAGACGAAGCAGCTGCTGTCCCTTCCCTTATCAGAATACCACGACACCACTGTCCCCACAGGGTCTACTCTGAATAACCCTTGAGGGTTATTTAAAAAAACCGACAACCCGACAATCCGAACAGTCTGTCAATTTTATAAGGTTTTTTTTATTGATTTCTGCTCTAAACCACCGCTGCACCGGCTAAAAATTTTTAGCACCGGCAAAAATTACTAAATTCTATACAAAATTTCATCTTCTTACCCTTTAGGGGCTAGAGCCAAATCTCGAATTATGACTTTTTACTTAGGCTTTTTCAAAAGTCTCTCCGACCACATTTCCTCTCCACCCCTGACAAACCTTACAGTATTTCAGAATCTGAAGTTTTTCAATAAATTTTTTCAGCACCATGTTTCTTTAAGTTGTCAGGTATTACGTAGAGACGACATAACGACTAAACGCTAACGTCATAGGACATTAATAACAGGTCTAAAGCCTATGTGTTCGAGGCCTGGGTTAATTGCTAGCATATTTGTATAGCCTAGTTGAGTCGCGTGACTGGAGATAAATGATGCTGCGTTGTGTATAGAGTGTCTTTTGTATATACTGAATATTATCCTTTTGATCGCCACAGTCGTGTATAGATGACAAACCAAAATGTGCCAAACACGCCACGGTTCGTCTCCATGACAAACTTGGACGCCGAGGGCACTTTTCTGATTTTTTGACGTGTGGTGGTCAAAAGGTTAAATGGTATTGACGCTCCTAGATGAGACTAATGTTAAGCCGTTTGGTCCCGGCTGTCGTTCTTTGGCAGTCGTTACGAGTTGGCAGAATCTCGAAAGTCTGACAACCAGTCTTACTAAGGGGTTATCGTATTACCCAGGTACTGGGTTAAATATTGGTATTCAGCGGCACCCAGTGAGACCGGACCCCGAAATAATTAGGAAAAGGCTAGGTAGATGATTTGATGAGAGGGATCCATTAAACCCTTAAAATGGTATTGTTTAAAGTTTCAGTTGACCTAAAATAAATATTAAGTTTTGCTAAAACCCTGAGTAGCCCACATAATCAGCTTATAATGTTCCCACTGCTGGGACACAGGCCTCCGCCCTTCGAGAGGTAGTGGGTATAATCCATCACGCGGGCCCAGTGCGTGTTGGTAGATGTCACGTGTCTTCGAATGTTTGATTCTACGACGTGCCGGTTTCTTCACGATGTTTTCATTCGCCGTTTTGAGAGCAATGTTGATGAAAACCATGAATGACCAAAAGAATTTATTCACGTTTCAGTAATTTTATTTTCTGTCGTCTGAAAAAGGACGAAGACTATACCTAATTCATGCTGTAAACAATAGTAAAAACGTGTTCTGATAAAATTACATAAAATTTATAAAAAGATTAATATATAGCAATTAAAAAAAACTTTAAGCGTCATTAATTATCATTTTAGATTGATTGGCGTGACTTAGGCATTTAACAAAGATAGGCTAGTTTGTAATTAGGGTTCCGAACCAAAATGGTAAAACGGAACCCTTATCTATGGTGAGACTCAGTCTGTCTGTCACAGCTGGATATCTCAAGAACTACTAATGCTATCAACTTGAAATTTGGAATAGTTTTAGATGACGTTTGCCCAACTATTATGCAAATAAGAAAATAATATTTTTTTCTTTTTTTTTCCGCAACAGGGACTGAAAGGGTTCTGAAAAAAATCGATGTGGGGCTACTAGGGCATGTGGGATATCATATGAAAGAGCGCAGTTTGCACATTTTCAAACATTTTTTTTAGGCCGCACAGTTTTCGACTTTTGATTAAAAATGTAAAAAAAAAATATCGTTCCTCCTCCCTTATCTCCGAAGTTTGCAAAGAGAAAAATCTGAAATTATTCTGTGATAGAAGTTTATGTAAAAATTATAAGAAAAATAAAACGTAGACTCTAAATAGTACATATTTTCAGAAAATAAATCATCAACAAAAGTTACATTAGTTCCACTATCGGTCAAGGGATGGCGCTGGCATAAAACTGAAATAAAAATACCTTTAGACAGACATTATTTAGTTATTGATGCCGATCGTTTATATGAGAGATTACATAAAAAAAAACATAGCAACAAAGTTGATAGAATAATAATACCAGCCTATTGTTGTCCTACTGCAGGGTAGAAGTCTATTGGTTACGTATTATAATATCTAAACTTATTCTAACTATTTTTTAGATAACTACGGTCAAAAGACCGTTTCACAGATTTTTGTAATAACTAATGAACGAAATACATAAAGGAGAATTCACCTACGGGTAATTCAGCTACAATTAGTAAACCTAAAGTTGATTGAACTATCGGACGATTCACCTACTATTGGTTTTTGAACAAAAATGTAATTTTGTCTGTTTTTGTGCTTTTGAACCTGTAGAAGGCGGTCGACGTCAGGGGCACCCGGAGGTTCGGTTTGGTTAGGTTTATTTATCTGATTTGGTTTACTGTAGTCGATCATAAACTTTTAGGCATTATAAAACAACATGATTTATATAATCTAATGATAGTAATTTATATTTTCCTTTTATTACAAACATATATTTTTTAAATAAGTTGATGATTTAAAATTTTATACCTAATAGTAATTTATAAATAGATCTAAATAAGTGTAGGTAATAATAGTGATATTAATAATTTCAAATGTTTGCATGCCGATTGGTAAAATGTGTCTGAGCTAAATGTAATCTTATGAACTATTAGGTATGCAAAATAAAATTCTATTCTAAAACTTGCGTTTTTTGCGTTTAGGTCCTGTAGTCCCCTAAGGAAAACAAAAATCAAAATAGGAATTTGGAATACAATCATGCTCAACCCATTTATTTCTTAAATTTTCTTCACCCAACAATTTGATAAGCCAAATACCTTTTCTTCCAGGGTAACAGGCGCCTCAGGAGTCATCTCCACCAATGGCGAGCAGCGAGACCTCCGCCAGTTCAGGAAGCTGTCCCGGTACATCATGCAGGAGGATCTGCTGCAGCCCTACATCACGGTGATGGAAGCCATGCTGATTGCTGCTGACCTGAAGCTTGGAACTGACATGTCTAAAGAGAAAAAGGGTGTTATTGTACGTATTAGGAAGCTAAAATAAACAAGGTGTTTTTTAATTTCCAATAACTCTAGGGTATGAATTAGATCTTAACAAAGAATCAACAGGCATATGAATTACTAGCTGTTCCCCGCGGTGTCACACGCTGCGCGGCTCCTAAGGGTCGTAGCGTGATGTTATATAGCCTATAGCCTTCCTCGATAAATGGACTACCCAACACTAAAAGAATCATTCAATCGGACCAGTAGTTCCAGAGATTAGCGCGTTCAAACAAACAAACAAACTCTGCAGCTTTATAATATTAGTATAGATTTTTCAATTATATGTTTTTTTAAATTTAATATTTCATACAAAATAATTCGACAGTCACGATTATCAATGCCTTACAACACTCGCCTTCGGCTGCGCCTCGGTTCGGGTAGACATTTGCCGGAACTCTTTGCAATGACAGCCTTTCCGCACTTGTAATGAAATATACTATTTTGAACTGTGTTTAAATCTTGTACAGTTAGGAAAATTTCGTTGTGTTCACAGGTAGAAGAAATCATTCAACTGCTAAGGCTACAGAAAGCCAGGAACACAGCAACAGAACGACTTTCAGGCGGCGAAAGAAAACGAATATCAATCGCTTTGGAGCTGCTCAACAATCCACCAGTTATTTTCTTGGACGAACCTACCACGTAAGTCATAACAAAACATTATGCCTTTATTTTCCAAAGGGTTAGGCGGAGGTGCATTGGTCCTTTTGCCAGTTATGTTATGCCCCGTGAAATGGGGAGCGATCTTATTGCCACTAAACGGGGACAAATACAGACTAAGTGCGTTTGTCTACCGCACCCGTCACCGGGACGTCACCGTTAACGAAATGACGGAGCCGAAGTAGTTTATACAGACATTTACGAAGACCGCGTGTCTAAGGCACGTCTGTCACCCGAGCGCCGACATCCCGGCCGCCGAAGTTTCAAGTAGTTCGGCGGGACCGCTAGAACTCGGCCCGAGATTTTGCCGTGCCAAAGTTCCGGCAAAACAAAACACGTGTGATCTTGTCCACACACTGCCGCTGCACCGGCGCCGTTCGCCCAGCTTTTGTTTTGTCTGTCATAACATACTGAACTGCCGAGTTCGATCGCGGTGGACAAACGATCGCTGTCACCGCCACATAATCTTGTGTCTCGATGACGTCCCGCTTACGGCAACGGTATAAACAGAAGCCCTATTTTTTTTTGAGGTTGAAAAATCACCAAATGACCCCTCCTGCTCTGGGTGGAGCGCATATATCCGTGGTGGAGCGGAAGGGAGTATCAGACTCTTACTGGCTAAAACCCACCCGTGTTCCTTCCTTAGCCCTTTATGTTCCGGGCCAGCGGTAACCCTTTCGGACAATCCCGCTGACCGAACCCCCCTTAGCGCTGAAGAAGCAATATCCTCATAGAAATCTTTGCCCCACCCGGTGATCGAACGTAGGCTCATAGGTCACGCTTGCGACCACTAGACCAACGAACCAGGCGTATTAGTTTACGTAAAACATAAAACACGTAACATCCTAGTAGAAACGCGAAGCGAAGTAATTGAGTTACTTGGCAGACTAGTAATTTTAGTTACAACGGTAAAGTTTTCTACTTCATTCAACCTTCCTTAAACGAATCAAAGGTAAAAAAGAAAGACGGATAATTCTTGTAATTGCCATGTGAAACAAATTAGTTTGAGTTTAGAAACAATTCTCTCCTTCTTTGTGGGTAGGTTACTACTAATTAAGGGTGCTGTTGGGGCTACGGCGATTCTTTAGTCCATCAGGGATGTTTGCTGAACATCGCGTAGACTGCTTTTACGCTACGATGCGTAAAAGATGCGCAGCCCTGGTGCGTAGACTACGTGGCAGCGCCAACAGCATCCTTAGCATGATAGCTAGTCGGCTGGACTACCTGTAGCTACATGAATCATTGCTGCGCCATTTGTCATGGAATGGCGTAGTAGTGATTGTTTGAGTTTGCTTCTTTTTATGTTTTGTTATGGGTAGTTTTAAGTATTACTAACACTAGTCTATAAGAACTTTGTTGCTAATAAAATAGACACTATGGTTTGGCTATGCTGTCGTTATTGAATTTATAGCACTCTGTGACCTAAAACCCGCACTTAAGTCACACTTATCTGTGACTTAAGTAGTTCATTTTTACACAGAAAAGCGTGACTTAAGTGCGTGTTTAGGTCACACGTACTATAAACTAGTATACGATACGTGTGACTTAGTCATTAATGCACGGTGTTTTGCACAAGCTAATTTCACGCCGTTCAATGATGGACTACATAAGACACCCGAATCGTAATGTACAGACGCCAGCACATCAAGCTACTACAATCTGTCAAATTTCTTTAATAGATTTTCAACTTTATCGCTATAACATAAGGTTCAAAGTTGATTGAAAAAATTTTCAGTTTCGGGTAGCTTGATTTGCTGGCGTGTGGACTATTAATAATCTCAAAAACGGTGAAGGAAAACATCGTAAATAAAGAAACCGGCATGTCCTAGTACTAAAAATTCAAAGACATGTGACATCTGCCTAAAAAAGCTGTTAGACGTAATTAAATGCAAGGTTTCCGGTTTATTGATCAATTAAATGATAACATGCACGGTTAACAACATACTTATATTTCAAATGATAATAAATATATAATAAATCAACATGTTTATTACATGGTTTTATGATCCATTTTATTGAACTAAATTCTGAGAAAAAAGATCGAACGAGAAATAAGATTATGTACTTGAAAACCTAAACTAATGAAATTAAAATAATAGCTGTATTGGTTCGAGGGGCTTGCGGCTATGAACTAACAGCCGCGCGGGACGATCGATCAGGTTAAACTACAGTTTCTGCGGTTGGTCCGTGGATGGGTGACCATCTTTACATATCAAGATCCCTCTGTGACTCGGAAAGCACGTTAAGCCGTTGGTTCCGGCTGTCAATCGTGGATCTTTGGCAGCCGTTACGGGTCGTCAGAAGCCCGAAAGTCTGTCAACCAGTCTTACCAAGGGGTATCGTAATACCCAGTAACTAAGTTGTGGAGGTCAGAAACGCAGTCGCTCCATGTAAAATACTGGTCTTCAGCTGCATCCGGTTAGACTGGAAGCCGACCCCAACATAGTTGAGAAAAGGCAGATGGTGAGCTGTACTGGTTCGACAGATGAAATTTATTAAGAAAGTATAAATATACATTGTTTAACAGTACCTACAGTGCCTAACAAAACCATCATGTAGATATTATAATAAGAAAACAGTCACCTCACATTGATTTTGAATGATAATGAATCATCATTGCTCCTGCGATATCGACGACGTAGTCTTCTTAACATGCGTCGCATTTCTCATTCGCGTGGCTTACCGTGTGCGCTCCATCTGTTCCCACTTAGCACCCTTTTCTATCACTTCGTATATTAACCTCACTATCATTTTCAGCGGACTCGACGACGTAGCTTCCTCAACATGCGTCTCCCTTCTCAAACGGGTGGCTCGTGGTGGTCGCACCGTCATCTGCTCCCTGCACACGCCATCTGCCCGTCTGTTTGCGGAGTTTGACCACGTGTATGTGGTGGCCGGTGGTCGCTGCGCCTACCAGGGAACGTCCTCTGGAGTCGTGCCCTTCCTTAAAGAGCTGCAGCTGCCCTGTCCTAAGACTTACAACCCTGCAGATTTTAGTGAGTATACCTGACTTCACATTATCATATTGAATGTCCACTGGGCCTAGCCCAAGCATCGCCATCGGTCATGCTTGATTCTGTCGAAATATTTTGTGTTAGATTCTAAAAACCTTGGAATTCGGCTGATTTTCTTGACTTCCTTACTTGATTAGTTGCATTTTTATTTCTAATGCAGAAAAAATACTAAAAGGATATCCTGCGAGTGAGAAATAGCTCGGTGTGATGCAAAAATAAATGATTATGACTACAAAGTCAAAACCGCAGATATTGTAGTTTAATAATATTACTATGAATTCTATAACAATGTACCATAAAACATAATTATGACAGAAGTATTCAGGAACAGTATCTAAGCAATTTTAAAGTTTAATTACACTTTAATAAGAGTGTTATTGTCATAATGATCTTAGAACAGAAAATAATTGGTCAATTAGACTAACATTATATGTCACATTGGTTAAAGGTCGTGATTATGAAGCTTCTGTTGTATATGATACGCAAGTATTCGCAGTAAAGAAGATCAAAACCTGCCTTACTTTCACTTTTAAGAACCAGTTTTGATCCACATATACGTAAGCACTGCATAACGCATATACATTGCAAATAGACTAAGACGAATATTGGATATATTATCTTAGATCATACAAGACTGAAAAGAAATTGTAATTTGGATCCCAGTAACTTAGACACATACTATATTAACTAGATCACAGTTTAAAAAAAATAAACTAAAAGAAAATTCTTCCTCCTAGTAATCGAAGTTTCTAGTGGCGAATATGGATCTCATGTGGAAAGAATGGTATCAGCTGTTGAAAATGGCAAGAACCAACGATGGAGAAACTACGCCATTGAAGACGTCCAAGCAGGAGAGCAGTTCGAAGAGATGGAGATAGAGCAACTCAACGCTGGTGGAGTTGAGAAACATAACTATAAGCATGGATGTACTGCTTGCCAACAATTCATGGTGCTACTCAAGAGGATGCTGTTGCAGACTCTTAGAAATAAGGTAATATATTCCATTCCATACATATTATTTTTACTCTTTTGCGCTCACCGAGTCGCAAAAGTTCCGCCTTGGAGTTTGCCAAAGAGCGATGGAACGCAGCATTCTGGGTGTTAAAAGACAATTTACAAAAAAAAATTACAATTTGATCTTGAATATAATAATCGATGGTCAAGTTCAAAGATCAGAATATTTATGAAGAAGACACACACACATCACACACCACACACACACACACATCACACATCTCCAATCCAGATAAAAAATATGTAACTTTAAAAATATGGAAATTCATTTGTTGAGATGTATTCTGATGGACTAAAACCAGAATGCGAGTGGGTAATAAGAAAATTTTCCACAATTATTTTCGTCATTCCAACAAAGTCACCAGCTTTGTTTTCGTAGAATGTGAATCAGCGGATGCTATGCTAATAGACCAAGTACTATAATACTTGTTTTCTTTAGAATACTAAATATAGAATGCAGATACGTACCTATATACAAATTTTCTCAGCAGCAACCAGCTAATTCACCTACAAGCCCGTTACGGAAAAACAAACATTCAATGATTACCAATAAAATTATTTGTTTTTTTCAGACCTACCTCTGGCTGCGGGTCGGCTTGCACTTGTTCATTGGGTTCATCGTTGCCCTTTTGTTTAACAAGATGGGCTACGACGCATCCAAGACCATTTTCAACTTTGGTTTCTGCTACGCCTGTACCATTGCCATGCTTTACATTCCCATGATGCCCGTTTTACTTGCCTGTAAGTACAAAAATGTTATTCTCATTTTTGGTGTTTTTTCTACTTTTGAATTGTTTTTTTTAAATCTTTTTTCGTATTGACATTTTATATCTCGTTCCGTGAATCATAATTTCTATGAAATTCAAAAATATATTCATTATTTAGATTATATAGAGCCGCGAGTTAGGTACATTTTCAGATGGAAAAAAAAAATGCAAAAGCAAAAAACATATTTGACTTGATGAAACATGTATGTATTACATAAAATATAATCCAATCAGATTTTTTGCTTGCCACCTTGATTGACTTGAAACAGCAAGTGGCATTCATTCCGTATATTATCACTAAATTCACATAGGAAGTGTTTAATCAAATAATAAATGATAGAAATAAATATTACGAAATCTTGAAAATCAGACGTTAAAATGAGGTTAGGCTGACGACAACGCATGTGTTTAATTCTTGTAATTGGTTGTAAACCGTTTTAATTAAAGAATAAATAAATAAATAAAAAAAAAAAAAAAAAATGTGTTACATGAATCATCTACTCCTTTTATTACAGCAATAATTTTGCTTCTACTATTCTCGTTCTCATTTCAGTTCCAACAGAAATACAGCTTGTCAAGAGAGAGTACTTTAACCGCTGGTATGGCCTCAAGCCCTACTACGCCGCTCTGGTCATCTCAAGGACCCCCGCCACTATCTTCTTCAGCCTTATCTACCTGGTCATCACTTATCCCATGACCTCGCAGCCAATGGAGCTGGATAGGATATTCATGTTCAGTTCTACGTGTATTCTAATAGCTCTCATATCGGAATCTATGGGAACTGTCATTTCGTCTATGTTGAGTGTGGTTGTAAGTAACTTTTAATTTCTTTCAACCATAAATATTCTCATCATCTGCCTAGCCTTTGTCCTACTA
Organism: Oligia latruncula; assembly: GCA_948474745.1. Lineage (NCBI taxonomy): Eukaryota > Metazoa > Arthropoda > Insecta > Lepidoptera > Noctuidae > Oligia > Oligia latruncula. The sequence goes on along the minus strand of OX419691.1, from coordinate 4,110,105 downwards.
TGTTATGGTCTGTTTTTGCCTTTATACCAGTATACCAGTATTCAGTTCGCTTTTTCGTTTTCATTTTGAAAGTTTTTCTATAAAAAGCTGTAACGTATTATTTATCGTTTAAAGGTATTTTATATTCGTTTTAATTGATTGTTATAATTGTGATAATTTATTATTTGTCACATGGCTATGCAACAAGGATGTGAGTTTCTGGCTTCTTTTCAAAATATGACTTTATTATTTCCTTATGACTAAGCAATTTTAATTTTCTTTTCAGAACTCAGTCTTCATGGGCCCAGCAATGAGTGTTCCACTGATGCTTCTCGCGGTTTACGGCATCGGCAGTGGTGACGACCCTCTCCCCATTGTATGGAGGCTTGCAAGGGCTTGCTCGTTTCTCCGTTATGGGATCGAGGGTCTAGTGGCCGCGATATACGGCCCGCCCAGGAATGATCTCGTATGTCCTGACCATGTTGACTACTGTGAATATAAGAACGTTGCGTAAGTTAGAAGAACTTGATTATTTTATGTTGTTGTCTTGTATATTCTAGGTAAACCTGATATTTTCGTTACGTGTACTGATGAATAATCTCTACTTTCCAGCTACTTCGTGAAACTTATGGGAATGTCTGGTGTGTCCTTCTGGGTTGACTTCAGCGTGCTTGTCTTCATCCTGCTCGCTATGAATCTCACCGGCTACTATCTTCTTCGGCAACGTCTCTCTCCGAACTATGCGTTTAGAGCTATTAAGGTTATCGGAATCTTTATTAAAACCAAGATGAGTTCTTACTCGTAGTAAGTCATGGAACTTCATAAGTTTTTGTAGTTTCATCGTGCAATTTGGGCCCTATTCCAAAAACTATTATGTATATACGATAATACCCAATAGAAATAGAATATACTATTATAATTTTATATGATTTTTTACGTCTTGTAGAAGTATGAACATTTTTATATCATAGCAATCAGTGTTGCCAGATAAACGTGTTGCCAATGTTTTTAAGAGCTTGATGCTCATTACATTCATAGAATGTGAAGATTAAACCACTGTGATAGCATGATATAGGTTTGAAGTGGTTCCTATTTACCCGACTACGGCGAAGCCAAAAGGAGGGAAATTCTTCTGGTGCATTTGTAAAAAAATGGTTTAGGTGTAAAACTTTATTGATGTATTTAAAAAAATGTGAATGGATATAAGAAACTTAAAAATCGGTTACTAGGTACCATTTAAAATATCTAATTTGAACCAAAGGAAGTAAAGGAATTCCCAGTGTGATAGATCTTTCGTAGGTTTTTACTTTATGATAATAAAAAATTTGATAGTTTTTAGAACCACAATAATAATAAGAACAATACTTATTACAGATGATAGTGAGTGAAGGTAATAAGGATATTTTTAAGACTGATTGTACATGAACACCGTCTTCTTTTACTTGAAGTAATTATAAAATAAAATAACGCATAATGCATGTGTTTGTTAGTTTTTTGTATCTCCCAAATCAATTTATAAGGATATTTACTTAAGTTATTTCACTAACATGAAAAACATCACATACATTACGATACGTGTGACTTAAGTAGTACTAATGCACGGCGTTTAGCGAAGGACTACATAAGTCACACGTATCGTATACACTTTTCTAGCTCGAGTGACCTAAACCCGCATTTAAGTCACGCTTTTCTGTATAAAAATCGACTCCTTAAGTCACAGAAAAGCGTGACTTAAATGCGGGTTTAGGTCACACAGTGCTATAAATAAAATATTTACCAATGACGTGAATAACCTTGAAACAAGAAAAAAAGTCTCAGAAGTTCATTGAATGAAATGTACAAGGATTTTTCATTGAGCCGAATACCAGTGACCTTAATATTGTTTTAAAAAACTCCTTATAAGGAGTTCCTTTTATGGAACAATCTAAGTTAGCCACAAATCATGGGTATCTAACTTTTTTATTTTATTTATGTTTTTTTTATATGTTGCATAACCACTTGTAACATGTTCGCCTACACCTTTTTCTGAACATACGGTCTATTTACGACGATTATCTTGTTTCTAACTACACTTTGAAACTTTGGACTTCATCCGTTTTGGTACCTACAAATGTAAAAGTGCAAAAGCTTTTAAAAAAAAATTATTATGATACCGAAACTGTAGGCCCATTGGCCCTGGTTTTATTTAAGATAATAAAAGTCTTATTCGCCTTTTCATTCGTTTTGGATGTAATGAATTAACAAAAAAACAAATGACATACAGTAGCCAGTGCCAGTGTGTGTGTGTGTGGGGGTGTGTTTGTGTGTTGAGAACATTCACTGGTGTAATTAGAGAACCTAAACTTTAATAACTTTAACGGCACGCCAGCATTAACGACATCATCCGTCGGGCTCTTGTCACCGCCGGGGTGCCAGCTGTTTTAGAACCCAATGGCTTGGCGCGCGACGATGGGAAGAGGCCAGATGGAATGACCATAATGCCTTGGAAGTTGGGTAGGCCTTTGGTGTGGGATGCTACCTGTGTCGACACCCTCGCGCCATCCCATCTTCCTAGCACGGTGGGCTGTGCTGGGGCGGCTGCTGCAGGAGCAGAAAACCTCAAACGGCGCAAATATAACAACCTTATTGGGAGCTATATGTTTGAGCCGTTTGGGGTTGAAACACTAGGGCCTTGGGGTCCGAGTGCTCATCAAATATATCGGGACATCGCCAAGCGGTTGGTTGACTCATCACGTGACCAGAGGGCTGGCCTATTTTTAGCCCAAAGAATAAGCATTGCCATCCAACGTGGTAATGCTGCCAGCCTTTTGGGCACTTATGCCATTGACAGCGATGCGGACGAATTTTTTGATGCCCAATGAGCTCCTCTCTTTTTCTTTTCCCTTCTTTTTTTTATATACTTGTATATACTATATAATATGTATATTTTAGAGTTAAATTGTAGTATCAGATTTAATAATACACATAATAAAGAGAATTAAAATAAATTTTAATTATTCAATTAACTTTAATTGGAACTTGGAATTCACTTTTTCAATTCGTCGCAAATCTCTAAAAAACTAGACGTTCTAGGTCAAAAATAATTAAATTTACATCTCCCGACGCGACATACATGGAGTTTACAGTGATTATGGTAATCTGATGTTCGTCCGAACTAGTCTTGCAAATCAGTATGTTGCATAGTGCAGGTAGAGCTTGGGCGTCGTAATAGGTATTTTCGGCAAAACTATGCAATCGTCTTAGAATGGATAGCTGTATGACATCTCATTTTGCGTCTCGTATTTCCCATAATTATGTATGTATTATAGGAAATGTTGTTGGCGTGTTTGTTTCAAGTGGATAACCCAGCTTAATAAATATGTCCTTAAAATCAAATTTTTTGTTAATATGGAATATGATGAAGGCGTTTTGTCTGAATGTGGTGTTATCATAGATATCCGTGGGTGTCATATATGATTTTAAACCTAATACTTATTGATAAGTAGGTGTACCTAAATAATTTATATTTTGAAAATTATCTCTTCAAATATTCTTAATTATCTGTATTTAATTAAGTAAAATACTCTGTCGGTGTAAATTATTTTCTTAATTAATTAAGTATGGGTTTGGTTTGAGCCATCAAATGTAAAAATAAAACCATTTCAGTTCTTCAAACGTATTTTTATTTACCAAATGGATTTCTCACTAAAATAAAATCACGCATTTGTTTATTAATGAACAAAAAATCGTCTCAACAAAATCTGACTAGGGCAGTCAATTTGCCACTTAACAAAAATAATAATTTCAATAAAGTTTAGAACTTTTGTATTCTTACTTATTGTGCTCTAGTTGCTATCGTGCACTTGATGTAGTATATAAATCCAATATTTTTGATTCTACAGTCATAAGTTATATTTTTGTCATAAGTACAAAGAATGATATATCAATATATTTACATTAATTGTGTTTGAACTATGTTAGTATTACTTAGGAATGTTCGTATATAATATTGTAATAGATGCAATTTCTTGTTAATGTGCTTTTTTTCCCTATATTTGTCTACATTGAATATAGCTAGAGAAAGCTGCCCATATTTCTAAAAAATACTTCTATAATATTGCTATGAACAATTCATTCTTTAGCTATCGTTTAAAAACTCCGCACAACAAATAGATTCAGCTACAAGGTTATTATCAAGTAGCAATAACTAAAATAATATGAAAAAGAAGATATTTTTAATTGTAGAGATTCCATTATTGTTCTAAATGAATGTTTTTGATCATAATAAGCCATTTACATTAATCAAGTTTGAAATGTTTTAACTCCCATAAATTGTTTCTAAAGACGATGTTATAGTTCATTCATAATAATAGGTCATTTATTTTTATAGTAACTATGATATTGTCTTTTCCTACAAAATTCGTTTATGATTTCAGTTTCAGATGAATATTGAGCATACACATTATGTAATATAATTATAATATTATCATTGTAATTGGAATATTTTTCGTGGAAGTTATCCATATCATGGCAGTTTTTATTGATAATCTATTGTTGATGAGTTCTTATGTACAGTTTGGTAACCATTCGATAAAACATTCACTCATCTCTGACACTTTGGTTGGTCATACACTGATATCGTTTTACAACAATTATAAAAGAACAGAAAGAAAAATACAAAAGTACACAAGTATTTACAATAAATTAATACTTCTTCGAGAAATTAAAGTAACAAATGTAAATAAAATCATCTAACTTAACATAACGAGTATTAAACAATTAACTTACTTTACAGATACGAGATTGTAAACATTTTTAGGCCTTGACTTGTAAAAAAAATAAAAAATATTTGATGAAATGGAGATTTTGGAAGAATTATCTGTTCAAGACGTCTTTTATGATTGTCTATAAACAAATCTTTGAGCATCTTAAATGAAACTATTATATCAAACTTACAATAAAAACTTAAATTAAAAACTGTGATCATAGCTTGTACTGTAAGGCGTAAACTTTATATTCTTATTAAATAATAATTGTGATGTGATGTAAAAAATGAAATGATGACACAATGATTTTTTAATGAAACATTCGATCATTTGAGATTGCTTAGACAGACCATAAAATAACTAAAATTACACACGATTGCCAAACTATCAATAATTTGTCAATTCAAAATTCAGATAATATTTTGACAGAAGTTGTTTCGTTAAAAATCGTTCGTTTCTAGTTTAATGACGCCTATTTTTTTATTGAGCACTGAAGTTTGTTTTTGCTGAATCAAAAGAATCTAAAATAAACAGACTAATTTCGAACATTTCTTGATAGGTTACTTACAATTATTTTAATAAACGGTGCAAGTTCCAACACCAATTAATTTCAATCTGTAATAAATTCCTAAATGTTATCTATTCTTTACAAATATTATCCACATTCCACATTCCCGGCACTTATAGTGAATTAACTATAGTAATGGTAACAACTCTATACTAAGGTTTTAATTACTGAATATAATATTAATGAATATACACGATAAACTTAAATAAATACGTAATTTACAGATATTAATTCATTATATTGCGACGTTATCGAAACAGTATGAAAACAAAAATAATATTACATTAAAATGAAAAGTAAAAGATAAAGTGTCTTTAAAAGATACAAAAAAATGGAATGTTAAAATTGTTAACCTTAAAATAATATTTACAAATAGTAAATTAATTTGGCACCTTCTACGTGTGAGAGGAAGATTATGGTGCCTTAACTCTAAAGGTACTGACATTATAAGTACCGAAGCTAATATGTGATGTAAAGCGAAGTGTTATAAGTCTTATTTGTGACTATATCCCTGATAATGTTTAGATCACTATCGTAATTCCCTAAGAGAACCTTTACTTCTACTCCTTCTGCTTGGATATCTTTAGGTGTTATGCACGTTCGTTCTTCTTTTTCTAATTTGTTCCCGGTTACAGATTTTACTGTATTTGTCACATCAGCAAGTATAATTTTAAAACTAAGTTATTATCTTTAAATTATATAAATTTTGTAATATCGTAATGTTTTAGTTTTTAACCGGGAATAAATTATTGTTACTAATATCCCATTTTTATATCAAGTAGGAATAACGCCAGACATTTCAAATGCAGAAGAAACATATAATTTCTTCCTCCCCGTTTTCTTGTCTTATCTGTAAGCATCACTCTTCCTGACGGAAAAGCTCATGTCTATATTTCTCAAGCATTTTTTCTGGCACCTTAGAAAGTGAATTGTTGGCTAGCTTTCTCTTCATCGCACTGTTCCATGTAGAGGGCTGGTCGTTCTGTATCGAGACATGCGCCAAGCTTGGCATGTCTGATCAAGGGTCCTTGGCGTCGCCAGAGCTGGGCGTCGTCTGCAGGGTCGCAGGCGGCCAGGACTGCAGTCACTCGGTCTTCTGATGAGAGGGAGAGGCAGAGGCGGTGGTGACGGATGAGACCGTTGTCGAAGCGCCACTCTTGGTTGCCACCTGTATAGTGGCAGGGATACATACCTGGAAAATAATGTTTGTTTTTAAGTCTTAGATTTTCTTATGGCGACAATAATCATTTTCAAGATGGAGCTCGTATCAACCTTCTCAGATTAAATGGCATAGGAAAGGCTCTCGCAAAAAAAATGGAGGTAGCACACGTAAATTCTGAGGTCAATAAATATGAACGGGTCTTACCTAAAGTGCCATCAACAAGATGACCCATGGTATCTAGACACCTGACTCCTTGCTTGATAACGTGCGAGACATCAGTCATGGCTGGTACTTGCAGCTCAGGGTACACGTGCTCCAGGTACCAGCGGAATGGCTTGCAGTGCAGCTTCTGACGGAGGTTCACCCGTTCTGATATGCTGAAGAAGAACAAAGAAATATTGTTTGAAAATCTAGCTTTCGTCAAAAACATTGTTTTAGTAGTTACAGAATTTTGAAATAAACAGTGTCTGTAAAGACATGAATTAACAATTCCTAGCCGTAGATAATGTAGGTACATGAGTGTTTAAGAATAAGTTGGCATAATGTCATCATCATCATTTCAGCCGAAAGACGTCCACTGCTGGACATAGGCCTCCTCCAAGCACCTCCACTTCGACCGGTTCTGTGCTTCTCGCATCCAACGAGTTCCTGCAGCCTTCACAAGGCCGTTGATCCACCTTGTGGGAGGCCTTCCAAGGCTACGTCTTCCGGTACGCGATCGCCACTCCAGAACCTTCGGCCCCATCGACCCCATCGGCCCCATCGGCCATCCGTTCTGCGAGCAATGTGGCCTGCCCACTGCAACTTGAGTTTGAAAATTCTTCGGGCTATGTCGGTTACCTTGGGTTCTCTTGCGGATCTCCTCATTTCTGATTCGATCACACAGGGAAACTCCAAGCATAGCCCTCTCCATTGCCCTTTGGGTGACTTTGAGCCTTCTAATAAGGCCCATTGTGAGCAACCACGTTTCAGTGGCATATGTCAGCACTGGCAACACGCACTGGTCAAAGATATTCGTCTTGAGACACTGCGGTATGTGGGACGAGCATAATGTAGCATTAGCATAATCAGCCTACAACGTTCTCATTGCAGGGGCATAGGCCTCCTTTCTGAGAGAGGCAGCATATGCAGATATATATGCAAAAAAGAAAATTCCATGTCAAAATTAGAACTAAATAAGTTTCAACTTACTCTCCAAAATCAACTTGCTTAGCCAACGGCTGGGACCTATAGTACAGTTCCTTGTAATCGTCCATCCATACTTCGGCAGCTCTCCTGGTGTTTCTTGCAAACACTGCACCGGATCCACCAGGGAAGGTGTAGGGGTGACGCTTTCTGAAGACGTGACCCACTCGGGAGCAGGGCACTATTTCCAAGGAACCGCCGCATTGCCATACCCTGGAATTTCAGAATTTAAGAGTAAGTTTTATGATAAGTACAATATATTCTACATTACAATAGCAATGCCAATGATCGATACCCGTATCATCATCATCATTTCAGCCGAAAGACGTCCACTGCTGGACATAAGCCTCCCTCAAGCCACTCCAATTCGACCGGTTCTGTGCTTCTCGATTCGACCGGTTCTGTGCTTCTCGCATCCAACGGGTTCCTGCGGCCTTCATAAGGTCGTCGGACCACCTTGTGGGAGGCCTTCCAACGTTACGTCTTCCGGTACGATACCCGTATAAAGGCTCATATATATGTCTGTGTTGTTTACTAGTGCAACTACAGTCAATTTTAGCTGTGATGCATTATTTGGTTAGTTTTTTTTCATCGGTATCGGTTTTCAAAATTCACTGGGATTTTCAATATCCTAAAAACCTTGAAGCTATGAGAACCGTCTTCCGTGAGTCGTTCATTTTATAAGTTCATTTAACTTAAACAAAACTGTGAGAATTCCGCTTACCTAAACGAGATCTCCAGATTCTCTCCTCCCCAGACGTCCATTCTCATGTCGTACTTGCCGAGCTTGGTGAAGTACTTGCGGTCCATACTGAACAACCCACCAGCAATCATGGGAGTTCTGATGACCTGGGTTGGATCGCTGAGGCGGGCGCTACGCTCGGCGTGGGCTAGGTACTCCCACTGTAAAGTGATGAAGAAGAATGAATTTCAATTATAGTATAACTAGAAATCTGACACAGTAGCTAGCATGGTAACTGTATTTAGCTTGATCTATATTGTAATGCTTAGAAAGTGTGAACGAACTTGAAATATATCCACGAAATTGGTAAGAAAAAAAAAGAAAGAAAAAGAGTCAGTTCCTATGGGTTTCCTCCCAAAAGGCTGATGAGATCGTGCCAACCAACACCGTGGTGCGTATTAACAAAGGACTACTATGTGCAGCTTTGACCTATATTCGGCACAGTCGTAAATATAAAATATACAAATTACTCCTGAAGTCCAATCTGCCCACATATCCGGCACTTCACCTTCTACAGCTAGTAAGCGATAGTTGGTCAGTGAGCGGTTACCTTGAACACCAGGTTCCAATCGAAACCGCCGCGCAAGTCCGCCGACGCGCCGATGTACTGGAATGTGTCCATACTGATCACGTCTATGACTGGACACACCACGCGCGTTGGGTCCTGTGGCCGAAAGAAATCACATGGTTATTTAACAGAAAAAAAAAACAAATCCATCCTGTAAATGAAATGGTTAGGAATGAAAAACAATATTTTTTATTAACATTTTCTTTGATCAATATTCCGTCAGACCATCTGGTGGTTTTTTTTGTGAATGGCTTCTCGCAGGTCAACCTTGGAGGTTGTTGACTGCTTAATCGGGCTAACCTGTGGATGCCTTTTATATAAGGTCACCGGCCAGGGCAAAAAAAACATAAAATAAGTGACTACACACTAAGGGCACCCGCTGTGGGGTATGGACCTCGACTTAGGGCATCGTTTGGGGACACCTTTCCGTGCGGTACTCCGGAATTAAATTCTCCGGGTTCGTTCTTAAAACCATAGCATACCAACGTTCAAATCATCGTATTCACGTACATCTAAAGCTACTATCTAAAGCGATGCTATTTATGGTCTTCATGTCATGGCTGAATTCATAATCGTTTCTTAAGGTATTAGCATTAAGCATTTAACGTCGAAATAATTCTACTAGTTTAGTAACTACCATGGAATTTTATTACATGCTGAGAGGACGACTACGTATTACAATTTAGTTAATAAATTTTCCTGCTATATTAGCAAATCCTTATTGACGCAGGGATTTATTCATAAACGTTGAATCATTAGCGACTGTTTCATCATAAATTTTTGACGTTTAAACGTCTCTGAACTTTAGGTAACGTATATAAGTATATAAATGTACATCTTCTTCTTTACAGCGAAAGCACTAGGAAGTGGTGAAGGTCGGGCGATTTGGAGGACTGTCTTATGTAATCTTGAAAAGTGCTGATTCTCAGCCTTAGTTGGATATATGAGTTTTGATTTTGATAAATCAATTGGCAATAACTGTGTTGCCAGGAAATCGTAAATTATAGCTAAAATAATGTAAAGCTCAATTTAATTTCGTCGTTATTTCGAACTACGAGTTTCGCAGGCATACCTACATATTTATCTTAAATGCAAAATCTGTAATGCTGAATGATATATAACGGTAAGTGCTTTAATATGAAAACTATTACCATAAATTATTATCATAGACACTGTGCCTATGTCTTTGCAAGTCTTTTTTTGGGCTTCAATGAATGACCTTACAAAAATAAGGTCACTATAATTTTTACGTAACTTCCTTTATAATTAGGCGGAAGAATGATCGTACCAATGTTTATTACTTAAGTTATGTAATGTAATACGATAAGACCTTGTAGTCATATACGAGTACAGTTGGGGCTTTACCTAAGTCCAAAGGTGAAGTTCCTTTGGCAACTCAAAAGGAAACCAGTTCAAAGTGTTTTGTAAACTAAGGATACAGATCGATCTGAAGGCCAATTCTCGTACTTAAAAACCTTCAAAATCTAGTCTCAATCTCATGTCAGCGATAATTATGTCAAAAACTTGTCAAAAATGTAGGTAATTTAGTAGTGTTTTTGACAGATTGAGACTGAAATTAGACTGCGAACGTTCTTAAAAATATTAGAATTGCCTTCGGTGTTGTGCTTGGCGGCCGGATTCCGTTCATCGATCGACCATCGACTTAATTTAGAGACCATCGACTTATTAGACACAATCTAGTTGTACTTAGATTACCATTAGGTAAGCAAAAACTCACGAAAACATGCTACATACAGGATACATTTTTAACCAGTGCGCAAAATGTAACCATGAAATCAGCAATTGATTTGAGAACTAGCGTAGACATTTTTCGTCAGTTATAAAAAAATAAATTAGTTGCACTTTTCTATGAAACACCTGATTTTTTTTTGAAAACCTACGAGAAATTTCTGGTATAGCCCCCTAGAAAAAGACCGCTAGCCCTCCTGAAAAAATTCTATGCTAGAATCGAATGCTGAATTCATTGTTATAACAGTTTGCACACTGGAAAAAACATCCTGTATATTTTAGTCAGCCATATGCCTCTAATCAGAAATGAGGAGATCCGCAGAACCAAGGTAACCGACATAGCCCGAAGAATTGCCAAACTTAAGTGCCAGTGGGCAGGGCACATTGCTCGCAGAACAGATGGCCGATGGGGCCGAAAGGTTTTAGAGTGGCGACCGCGTACCGGAAGACGTAGCGTTGGAAGGCCTCCCACAAGGTGGTCCGACGACCTTGTGAAGGCCGCAGGAACCCGTTGGATGCGAGAATCACAGAACCGGTCGAAGTAGAGGTGCTTGGGGGAGGCCTATGTCCAGCAGTGAAATACTTATACCGAAAAATACTTACATATACGATACGATATGCTGAAGCCTGAGCCATTCGAAGTAATAAAGGTGATGACTAAACCGCCAAAGGTCACTACAATTTCAAGTAATAAATTCCAATAAGACGACATGCAACTTTTAACCACAAATCGAAATTGATTGCTGAAAGTGTGGTCACATTGAGTACCTAGTGTGGTTTTGTGAAGAAACAGTCCGTTTATACTGCAACCATTTTATTACCTATCCATTATATTTTCTATGATAGAGAACATGGCTATAAACTAATAGGGATCTTTAACATTAATGCCCGTTTTCATAAACGATAGGGGTCATCTAAACGAATGCCTCAATAAAGCACGCCGTTGGATTTTCAACTTTCGGCGCTAAGCTGAGCGATAAAAATCCAACAACAGTCTGTTCTTACAGCCTAATTGCGTAACAGACTCACAATCACAATCCCTGTCTAAATCTTAATCCCTAAACAGATCCGAGACTAATTAATTGACAGACTGAAGGGAAAAGCAAAGCTTTAACTGAAGGAAGAAACACAAGATTCCCTCTCCATCACCACCCATCTTCTACTCAACTTGGAGGAGGGATGAACGAAGAAATGATTGTGTTCACCTAAAGTTTGTATGATCCCAAAAGTATTTTCATTAGATTTCGGCGACAAAAGGCAGTTATTACAAACATGAACTAGAAATATTCTAGATTTTTATATTACCCTGACCAATATACGTGCGGTTGTAACAGTTCCCTTTCAGGCTGAGAGATTGATCATAGTTTAAGGCCGAGTTGTAACATTCACTTTTAACTGAAGATGGTTAAGTTTGTAAAGCTTTAAAGGTTAGTTATTATTATTATCTCCTTTATTCATTTACAAATCTTATTTTATTGTATTTTTAAATATTTCTTAATAAATAAAAGTAAGTATAAAAAACATTTAAAAATATAAAAAAATAGTTGTCCGCCGGTGTCGGGAGCAGGGTCCAAGCTACCGGTGGTTAGGGCTCCAGAGACAGGAACCTCCTCACAATGCGAGCCGTATCAAGGAGTACTGCCTTCTGAATCAGGCCCTTGATCCAACCGCCTAACGAGAGCCTCGATAGATGTTGATCGAGGCTTTCGGCTATCAGTCCATTGGCCGATACGACAATCGGCACAATGATAGCCGAGCTCACATTCCACATGTCAACAACCTCGTGAGCTAAGTCGAGATATTTAATTTGTTTCTCTTTCTCAGCTTTCACGAGGTTCCCGTCATGTGGAATGGTAACATCGACAATCATTGTGCGGCGCGCTAATCGGTCTATCACCACTATATCAGGCTTATTGGCAACAATAGTCCTGTCAGTAATGATAGACCGATCCCAGTACAATGTGACATGGTCATTTTCAAGAACTGGGTCGGGCACATACTTGTAATACGGTACCTCAGAATCCACAAGTTTATATTTCAAAGCAAGTTGCTGGTGAATAATCCTAGCTACTTGGTTATGCCTGTGCAAGTACTCGCCGTTAGCCAGACGAGAACAACCAGAGATAATATGTCTGATAGACTCACCCGGACGGTGGCATGCCCGACACACGTCAACCGTCCCGTCCTTCATAATATGTCTCCGGTAGTTATTCGTTAAGATAACTTCGTCCATAATTGCACAGACAAAACCTTCAGTTTCCCCGAAAAGGTCACCAAAACGTAGCCAGGATACGGACGCTAAGAAGTCTACACCGGGCTCATGAAGAGCCCGATAGAAGCGCCCGTGAAGCTCCTTGCTTTGCCATACCTTCTTGCGGTCATCAGTAGAAAGTACTACAGGTTTGCGCCAGTTCTCTTTAGCCATGGATAGCGGGGTGAGCCCCTTGTCCACTGCGACCACATCACGGTGCATACCCACTTCGGTTTTTAAAAAATATTCCCTGAGACTGCACACCTCGCGGTTGTGGAGGGTTTTCGCATTTAAAAAGCCTCGACCCCCGCACTTCCGCGGGATATACAGTCTCATTACCGATGATCGTGGGTGATGCATCCGGTTTGCGGTCAGTAGTGTACGGACTCTTCTATCCAGGGCGTCGAGTTCGGTCTGAGTCCATTTGAGTATGCCGAAAGAGTACATCAAAACCGGCATGACCCAACCATTGAAGGCGCGCACCTTATTTCCGCCCGAAAGAAGACTAGTTAATACCTTCTTCAGGCGACAAAAGAAGCGCTCCTTCAACGATTGCTTCATGTCAGCATCGTTGATGCCTAACGCTTCCGACATACCCAAATACTTATAGCTTTCGGATGAGGAGAGGGATCTGAGGCTTATGGAATCGGAGAGTTGAATTCCCTCGGATTCCATAATCTCCCCTCGCTTTACATGCATGACTGCACATTTGTCCACACCAAATTCCATCCTGATGGCGCTACTGAAAGTTTCAGTTACCTTCAGTAGCTCCATCAGACGCAATTTGTTGGGGGCAAAGAGTTTTAAATCATCCATGTAAAGGAGGTGAGATATGACCTGACCACCTCTTTTCAACCGATAGCCTAGACCTGAATCCTCCAGTAGTGTACTTAGAGGATTCAGGGCTAAGCAAAACCAAAGTGGACTCAAACTGTCGCCCTGAAATATTCCCCGTTTAATCCATACAGGCTCATCATTCCCCTGGATCTGTCGACATCCTGGATAACGAAGGACCGTCTTCCATTGCCTCATACACGACTCAAGGAAGGTGCGTAGAGTTGCATCTATCTTGTACAACTCCAGCACCCTCATGAGCCATGTATGTGGCACCGAGTCGTAGGCCTTCTTGTAATCTATCCAACATGTCGACAGATCCTTGCGGGATCGACGAACCTGTTGGCTAATGGCCATGTCTATGAGGAGTAGCTCCTTAGTACCGCGGGACCCATTCCTACATCCATTTTGAGAGGCAGACATAACCGAGTTACTCTCAATGTGTGTATTAATTTTCGCTCTCAAAATAGATGTAAGAAGTTTATAAACCGTCGACAAACACGTGATCGGTCTATAATTCTTGGGTTCCGCGGGACTACCTGATTTATGGAGCAGGTGGGTAACGCCTGTTGTTAGAAACTGCGGTAGCGACCCAGACTCTAAGGATGACTGGAACTGAGATGCCAGGCAAGTGTGTGAACTAATTAGCCATTTCAGCCAAAAATTGTGCAGTCCGTCCGGTCCCGGTGATTTCCAATTCGGTAACGGACGGACCGCTCTGGCAACGTCTGATGGCGTAATTAGGACTGTTTCCATTTCTGGTACAGACTCACACACTCGCTCGACATCCTGCATCCAATCAGCCTCAGTGTGACAGACGGGCACCGACCAGATGCTGCACCAGAATGCACTTGTGGCGGCATCATCCGGGCGGCATACATCTGTCACATTTTGTTCAGGTCGCTCCCAAGTTCTATACACCCACCTTTCATCGCTCTGGAACATGCGATTCTGCGTGTATCGATCAACCCGCCGCTTATACCGCCGAATTCGGCTCGCCCATGCACAAACTTTCTGCTTCAGGAAGTCGATGCGCTCTGTGACACGGGACATGTATTCTCGAGGGCTGATTCCAGTCCCCGAGAATGCCCGCCTTACAAAGCGCATCACACGTGGTCGTGTATTGCCCTCCCTGAAGCAGTATAGTTTGCCGATGAGTACCCTGGCCCCATCAATACGACGTTCGATCCTGCGCTGCCAGGCTGGTACGGCTGGTTTTGGTCGAATAGCTCCGTCACAATTTGGGAATTTGACGTTAGCTAAACGACATGCCGCCACAGCCGCACAGTACAGGATCGAATGTGTATCAACGAGATCCTCGCTGCTCTCGAAGAAACTCTTGAGCTGCGAGTCCAAGGCACACACCAGCGCCCTATTTTTTTTGTGCATGGGTAACCGTGGTAATCGGGGTCTAAGTTCGGCTGGAGTGGACCTATACTCGCGTAATGCATCCTCCAGTGCGCTCCTCAGTCGGTCGTTGCACTGGCTACTTACTGTGTCAACCCTATCATGCTCTTCTTCAACATGATTGGACCGCGGCGGGATGGCATCAACAGTTGACGCCTGTGCCGCAGTTTGTGTCGAAGTCGAGACGATATGGTTGCTCAGTACCTCTGAGCGCAGCCTATCAAGTGCGATATCGTCCAACCTGTGATTGCGTTGGATGACCCGCACCTGATCCGACAGTCGTTGGGCCGAAACGTTGACGGTTGGTTCCAGTTCCTGGAACAGAGACAGCATCCTATCGCGGTACGCAGTGAGGTTAATTCCCCCCTCTGTAGACCCGTAATATGCGCGCATGACGTTCTCGTTCATAGACTGAGTCCATCTCATGCGCTGCACACGATTATTATTATTATTATGAGCCTGTGTTGTCCCACTGCAGGGCAAAGGCCTCCCTTCCCTCTTTCCACTTTTCTCGGTCTACTGCGATTGTCGGCCAATCCTTTAAGAAGGAGTCCAGCTCATCCCGCCATCTCTTTCTGGGCCTGCCGCGCAGTCGTTTCCTGCCATTGGGGATCCACTAAAGGTTAGTTAATTTACGAAAATGATTTTTTGTAATAAGTACTTAGTAACTTGAAAATTATTAACAGTTAATTTTAAAAGGTCAACAGTCA
Organism: Oligia latruncula; assembly: GCA_948474745.1. Lineage (NCBI taxonomy): Eukaryota > Metazoa > Arthropoda > Insecta > Lepidoptera > Noctuidae > Oligia > Oligia latruncula. The sequence continues at coordinate 4,094,205 of OX419691.1, read as the reverse complement.
CCAAGAACAAAAAAAAAATGTTTCAATCTTAATTATTTAGCAAAATATTTAATTTAAATCAGAACGGAAGTTAATAGAAAAGAATATTAACGTTTAGCTATTAAATATATGAAATGCCGAATTTTTACAATGTATTGAATAATATTGTGACAATTAACAATTTAGATGATGTTTTTATGTAGCAGTGTTTTTACCGATAGTCGTACTTAACCATTCGGTAAACATTTTGTAAAAACAAACAAATGTGAACCCTAAGAAATGTTCTAGCCTCCTTTAATCCATTCCCCAAACTGCGTAGATACTCGAAGATTGAAATAAACTCTTATTTCACCAACAGATGTCGGTTGCGACCATAGTTGCGACTTGCGACATAACTTCTGACTTTGTTCAATACATAATACTCGTAATATGAGTAGGTGCTTTGATCAATTGTGGCCCGCGTCGGCACGGATAAGGGCCGTGGTCTTTTATTTCAATGCCAAGTGTAATGCCAAGGTTGCGTTGTGCACTTGAAGTTATTATGTAAAGAAACCTGTAGGCTAATTCCGTAATTAAAAACGTTTAACATCTAGTGGCAATCACATCTCAGCGACAATCATTGTAAGAAAATTGAAAAATTTAGGGAAATTAGAGGTATTTTTGACAGATTGAGACTGAGATCAGAGGGGAGTTCTCGTAATTTTAAGAACGTTCACAGTCTTGCTTCCCATAGGAAGCAAGGTATAATGTTTGGTGGTAAAATTAGCTGTCACTTACGTAATTATACAATGACAAGTAGTCTAAATATGACATCTACTTACAATAACAATAGACATTTTGTCGGTTCAACTATGTGTAACCACTTGTGCTGTAAATCTGTCTTCACATAACATGAATAACATTTCCACATCAAATAAATCCAATCCCTTACCTACTTATGTAAATCTCTCAGAACCTTTAGAAGAAGGTTGTGATATTTCGACGCAAATAAGTTACAGGTAAACTGAAATGGAGAACTATTATTATATTAGGTACTCGTATCACGCTGACTGACTGGTATGTTAAATATGTATTAAGGAATATGTAAACGAACAACAATTTAAAATCATCATCATAATCCTCGTTCTCTTATATGATTTTATCGAGGCCAGAACTTAAGCCCGCATCACGCGCGTGTCATACTGGTGTGACACGTGAAGCTGACTTGCTTAATTCCATCATGGAACGCCATTCTTCTCTTTCTTGAGTGGAAAAAGTGGTTGCATTGCATGAATCTACCGTTTCATCAACAACGCGAAAGCTAAACGTTCTGAGCGTAACTTATTGCCTTATCTGACAGCCACCGAATTACTCCAATCTTTAGATCATTTAACAAAATATGTTCGAACTCAACGAGAAGACCGGCCGGCATCAAAACCGCGCGCGCGGTAAAAAAAACACAAAAATATCGTGAAATATGACTGCTAGTGATACAGTGTGGTGATCTCCTGGCTCCCAGCATCCCTTGAGTACCAGACCTCTTTCAATTTACATCCTTTAGCCTGTTTATGAGTAGGAAACTTCAAAAGCGTCCTTGCAGGCTATACGCAGATATTAATTCATACTTGTGGTGTTGTGACCTCGTGTACTTCCTCTGCTCCATCAGCAGCCATCTCAGTGTTCACTTCTTTTCCAGCCAAATCATCATTCACACAATCTATCCATCTTTTCTTTCAATGTCTATGATATAACCTGAAGCAACTTAGGTGACCAAGAATGGGGTATGTTGAAACAAATGCCCAAGGAACGACAATACAATGAATGCACTAATTGCTAAACTCCTGCAAATTCCACGGCAATCGTCTCAGTGATTTCACAAGGTGTTACATGAAAATGAATTAGTGAAGATGTAAGTTATTACAATATATTAACGAGTAGGCTGTAAAGCGTGGCGTAAGATTCCAATCCAGGTAGTACCAATTTATGAAGCAGTTGTCTAAAGTGAAGGTACGTTGCTAATTCGTGTGATGTGTGGTAAGTCTGGCGATTGAATATTAGCGCTGTGGTTGGAGTGTGAACATGATAAATGGCTTGTTACATCATCACCAGTAAGTTGAATTCAGCACGCGAATCCAGACAGGGTAGAAACTTTTCGTTTGATAGAAAAAAAAACAGCTGTTTCGTAGAAGAGTGACATCTACGAGGACACGTTGTCAAAATGTATGGAAGAGCAATTTTTTTTTTAAACCGACGACCAATTTCAACGCATGTTCAGAATAATTTCCTGAATCATGTAACAGGTTGACGTCAATGTCCCTGTCACTCAGTAAGGCAGATGTTTTTATTAAAATTCTGATCCATTTTAAAATGTATCTAATTGTGACGCCTATTTGCATGTGGGAGGATTGTGAAGTTGCTAAGAAATAATTTGTGTCAGCTCGATGCCAATGCATACCTACTTTAACACAATGAATAGCAACATAGGTAAGTAAACTGTGTCTTAACGACACAATTTACGTCATCAAATTGTAGTTAGCCATTGTCTGATTTCTCGTATCTTTACCAATTATCAAAGCGTACAAAAGCGTTCATGATTTCAAAGGGAAATTGACTTTAGTATCTTCCAATTACCTACTATATATATACTAGCCTCCTTACTAATAAACGTATTATATCAGATGAATAGTTACACACCGATTTCTCTCTTTTAGTCGTCAGTAATTTGACTTTCGAAAGAAGAAGTCAAAGCTTTGTATAACTATACAGACACTATGCAACGTTTATTAGTTAGGGGGTAGATATATACCTAATATCCCAATATTTTAAACAATTTATAAGCTAATAATTGCACATAGAAACTGGTCCTATATTTCTATATCTCGTTGCGATGAAAGTCTAAATAACTCATTCAACTAAATCAAAATGGCGGTGCGTTACTAATACGACTAGTTGCGTAGGAGCAGGTATGCAAGCACAGTGTAGTCTACTGAGCCGGGAGCGACCGAGGGTGAAGGGATCCCGATGATCTGTTGCACAACATGGTATACTATCTTCCGTTCACTACGCTTGAGCAACTGGGGCGACGCAAGGTTAAAGACGTAACGGATTTAAACAAGTTCTGTTAAATTATTTTATTTCAGTCAATGAAAAATCCACGAATGACAGCCGGGACCAACGGCTTAACGTGCTTTCCGAGTCCCGGAGGGGTCTCGGTATGTAAAGATGGTCACCCATCCACAGACCAACCGCGGCAAGCGTAGCTTAACCTGATCGATCGACCTGTGCCGCTGTTATTATTTAGCCACGGGCTTTTATAATTTATAACTAATAGGATATAAATTTGTTACATCGGCCAACCTCGGTATTGGTTACTTACTATTAATTAATTATCGATCTTATTACCTCAACAGTTTCTTCTTTACCTACTGTAGCGATATAAAAAGAAAACGACTTCATCGCCACTTAAAAACGTATAATTTTGTATAAAAAATAACCGAATGTAGCAAAAAATATAACAAAAACTGATATAAAAAAAGGTAAAAACTTGTCGATAACTCTGGCGGCTGATATTAAAATTTATAAAAGAAACGGAAATAATACTTAAGGTTTTGTACTATACATTAAATTTTAAAATTAGATTGATTACGCGTCGAGTTTAACTGCAGTTGCAACTGAAATTTCCCTACGATCGCGTAACACTAATCACGAACGAAATATATAAAACCTGTAGTATTCTGCAATTAAAGTTAGTACATGAAACAATTATAAAACACCAATAATATTAGTAAAAAAATGTAAGAAAAAAGTATCTGATAAATCCTGGATTATTTTGGTAGGTATCTTGTATTCCTTATCTCTTTCGGTCGGAAATCCCGGATAGGCAATCCAGAAAAACCCGTAAGAAACCGCTACTTCAAATCTACACTCCTCAACCCATCCAAAATCCGGGAACAGAATAGAACGAAGGTGATAGGTAGGAATAGGGTAGGGTAGGATAGGGCCGAAAACTCGGCTTGTTAGTAGTATATCTTCAGGCGTATCCTAGACAAAATAACGCACATTAAGAATGCTGTAACAAGCTGAACCACTTTTACCAAAAAAATAGGTAACGAGTAGAAATACACATACCTGATAAGATCAAAAGGAGTTATATATTGAAGACTTCTCTCCAATCCAATTTAGATGATTAATATCATATTTTCATCATATTTAACGATTATAAGCAGAGAAAAAAAATAATTGCAGCCGTCAGCCGTCATAACCAAACAACAAGTCCCAAACTTACTTTACTTGACAGCATCAGTTCAATATTCAAAAGTTTGATTTTTAAATCAGAAAAATTACAAAAAAAGGTTGTCTAAAATCTTAAAGAAGGATGGAATGTTGAAAACATAATATGCAGTAATCACTAATACTGCACTACATAACTATTCTGTTTGTTAAACTGCTTTGTACTCTTAAAATTTTTGAACCTTGAATTCTACGTTATCACGTTTCGTCATACACGTCTACCTCAACGGTTATCGTTTCTACGGCTAATATAGCCGAACCATTGCCTACACTACTTAGCTACAAATTTACTGTTTTTAAATCAGTAGGTACTGCTCCACCAACCCGCACTGGGACCGCGTGGTGGATTGCGGCCCACTCCCTCTCACAGAGAGGCCTGTGTCCCAGCAGTGGGAATATTAAAGGTTGATTATGCTTATGCTAATAATCGGAACTGAAACTGAATTTTCAAGATCCTTCTAGTAACTCATGACTTGGACCACACAATCACTGCATCGGTATCTGTAACATTACGTGAAGCAACTTACTTTCCAACGTTACACATTTACCAACGGCCTCCATGTTGGTTTTATCTTATTTAATACCGACAATTTTCAATAGGGTTGTGTGATTAATGAATCCAGTAGTCATTTGTTTTAAAGAGCCATGACAAATGATGGCGCGTGCCTGTATGGTCACGTTTCGGGGAAAGTATTGTGATTGTCATTTGTCTATGTCAGAAAATGTTGTTGTAGAGAAAAAGGTATCTAATGTTTTGGGACAGTCTTTAATATTAAAATATTTTTTATACTATGCCTGCTCGGAAAGTACTTTATTACTTTTTAAAAATAAGGCGGAAAGTACGTCATTACTGTTGTACAAATTAGCGGGTCGAAAAAGGTTATGAAATACCATTGTGAACGTGCTGTGTTTTTTTTTATTTAGGGCAATTCAGTAGTTATCCTGATTCAAAATCAAAATATTTAATTTCACATAATCGTGCATTATGAAACATCAGATAATTAGACGTAGAATTAAATAATATAGTATAATGCCAAAAGAAAAAAAAAATCACTACAGCGCAAAATGATACTGGCCACATAATGTTCGCTGATCATTCAAACCAATATTTATCTCCCTGGCAAAAGTTTATATTGAGTTTTAATAACTGCTCAATATAAACTTCACTTAAAAAAAATCTTATATTTTCCTCGTACGTATACAGCACTATGTATGTTTCGAACTATTTATCCGTTAATATGTTTCGTACACTATTGACACAATAGACTACCTATTATTTCTTTAATCATTAAATTGTCCTATTAGTCATTCGGTAATCGGTCGGTTCGGTAATCTTAGTTCCTTTGAACCATTAAATCAGATCTTATCTTTCTTAAAAAAGCGAATCTCATTTTATTTTATTGCAAGGTGCCACAAAAACTTGATAGACTTTAAGACAATGAACAAGATTGCAAACGATTTCAGTCTTGCACCTACATCATTTTATAGCAGTATTTACCAGATTTGCAGTGTAATAAATAAGTAACTATTACAATCATTGATGACCATTTTAAAACATTATTGGCACCGTTTTAGCAACACCACTACCAAGTTACGACATGTCTTGTAATTCACATTCACTTGGGATGTCCAATAGCCCCAATAGGCTATACGGAATGGCCTCATTACTCTCTAATCGTTCCGTTATAGCCTTATAGCCTAGTCTGGCTCTTACCTAATAGCCGTGATAAACAGTATTATAGAAATTCAATTCAATTACTGTAACGTACATACATAGTGCAACTATTAGTATTACGGTGTAACCGCATAAGTGTTATTAATTTGATTACAATAAATGTTTTGTAAATACAACAATTAACAACAGGAAGAGCTTTATCTATAATATTATTATAAAGCTAATAATAGGTAATGTTTGTGAATTTATATCTTCGGAACACTGATCCGATTACGATTCTTTCACTAATGAGAAGCTACAGTTTTGCCAAATTAATGGCATCCATATTATTATTATAAATTCGAAAGTAACTCTGTCTATATGTTACCTTTTCACGTCTAAACCAATGAAAGGATTTTACAAAAATGTTGAAAGAAGATAGACGGCATCCTGGGAAAGGACATAGGCTATTTTCTGTCCCATTTTCAACATCCAGGGGGTCGAAGTCGAGGGTTGAAGAAGAGGACTACAGGACCTAAACGCAAAAAAACCCAAGTTTTATAATGCCTAAAAGTAGGTATATGATCGACTACCAGTAAACTAAATCAGAAAAATATATGATATTCTTCAGGATATATATGCTAGTTAGAGATAGTGTGTTGCAAACATAATACAACTAATTTATACTTTTTTTACCGAAAAACTTTCTTTTTACAATAAAAACCATACTAATATACATACAATCATTCTGATTTTTCGTCAGAGTATTCTACAAGCAACATACTAAAATACTAGTGTTTTAATTTTTTAGTCCAAACAATAGATTTTTTGTAAATAAATAATTGATTCATATTTTGCAATAAATTACCTGAGTTGTGTCATCGCGCTTTTCTTTCTTTTCTATGCAGTCCGACAGTGACCGCGCTTTAGGTCATGTAGGTAGTCAGTCCCCTTAGATATTTCACGCAGAAGAAATCGCGGGCAGAAGGTACTTTTGAATAGACATAGTAACAACACGCCCGTGTTACATGAAGGGCCAGGGTGAGCTGGCTATAGTAGACACATCTATATTTCGCTGCACTACCAGCCTAAATTGCCATTAGGTAATTAATTCGTTGTTTTAATTGGCATTATACGATAACCAGGAATCAATTAATACCGAACATGTGACAGAAAGATGTAGAAGAAACGATATTGAAATGATATTAGGTACTTAACACGATAACTAACATCAACTTAATGAACCACTTATCACTCATTATGAATGTTAGAGAGTAGGTAAGGAACGCTGAATTGATTAGCTTAGGCTTAGTAGAAGCCGAGTTTGTATGTCGTGCAAATATAAAAGCAGAAAATAATTATGGAGATTAATTGAGCCGATGACGGTCAACCAGTAGTTTTATGGTGATGAGGAAAGGGGACTGGAAAACCGCAACAATATAAAATACTGGCCAAGTGCGAGTCGGACTCGCACACGAAGGGTTCCGTACCACAAGGCAAAAACGCTGAAAAAAACACGTATGTTGTATCGCAGCCCCCATATTTATTTTATTCTGTTTTTAGTACTCGTATTTGTTGTTACAGCGGCAACAAAAATACATCAATGAGATACAGCCTGGTGACAGACGGACAGTGGAGTCTTAGTAATAGGGTCCCGTTTTTACCCTTTGGGTAAGGAACCCTAAAAATGCATTATAAGTAATTTTTCTACTATGTGAGCAAGCAACATTATTTTCGCCAGATATTGTGACAGAGATAGTACCCAGTAACTGGATTGTGGAGGTCAGATAGGCAGTCGTTTAATGTAAAATACCGGTGTTCAGCTGCATCCGGTAAGACTAGAAGCCGACCCTAACATAGTTGGGAAAAGCAGATGATGACTGTGGCAGAGGTGGCCATAACCCAATGTGTGGAAAAGGACTGCAGGGCCCGAAATCGTGTGTTCAGTCCTCTGCTTTACACCTTTTTATACTATTGACGTCAATGCACTTTTATCTACAGACCTGAATCTGAAAGAGGACTTTTGGCTGAAAGGTGTCGTATATCGACGTTTCCGAGGACGGTTACGCGACGCCACGCAGCGAAACACGACGCCGACAATGTTACGTGTAGGTATAGTCATAGTTTTTAAGGTTTTTAATATGTATTAGTTTATTATTGTATAAGATTATTTTGTGTATTTTATATATGGGCCTTAGTTGCCTGATAATAAAAAAGCATACCTATTAAATCAATATGCAACAGTAACTTAGTAATATTTATATAAACAGTTCGTTCCATGAGAGGTCACATCCGGGACAGTGCAATCTCCTAGGAATAACTTCCGCTTAATTAAAAAAGGTCACATACTTCAAGGTCGTTATTTTTACCCAGACGTGGCAGCAAACAAGTTTATTAATATTTAATACACCTACTTCAATGGAAATATTACGCGCTGTTAACTTAAACCAACACTTGACGAACACTTAGTTTACGACGCGATATTTTAACCTTTGTTGAGTGTAAAGAGATGAGTGTGAGCAGTGATATCTTTACTTTGTGTAAATTATTTCATCACCACTGCTCTCAAAACGGTGAAGAAAAACATCGTGAGGAAACCGGCATGTCCCAGTCCCATAAATTCGAAGACATGTCACATCTACCAACCCGCACTGGGCCCGCGTGGTTGATTACGGCCCATTCCCTCTCACAGAGAGGAGGCCTCTGTCCTAAGTTATATGGTAAATTGTTTAGTTGGCCCACAGATTGATTAGAAGAAAAAAAAGCTAAGGCTTCTTGCACTACAAATCACTAAATTCTAAATACCTACGTTTAGCGCTAAAAAAATCTTTGACGTAGTTTTGTTTCTGTCAATCGTTTGCTGGCAGAGACAGATTCTTGTGTAATTCCGTTCTATATCGCAAAAGTGTATAGAAAAATAGGTAGAGCTGCAAACTTTCTGGAAATAATCTTCTATTGTAATTTTATATTATTCTCCAGTAAATAACAGTAGGAAACTCTTTTATGAGAAGATTATCGTAATATTACATAATCCTTACGTATAATAATAATAAATAGAAAATTAATAATAGACAAATGTATTATTGTTCGGTTATGAGAAAACAAATAAGTACAATATTTTTTTTTCAGATGACTATTAAAACTTTTTATTTTTTAAGTGTAATGCAACCGTTGACCCGGCAGATGCTTTACCTTAAAATAAAAATAATAATTAACGCATCCCATTTTTCGTAATGTGATGTTATCATACCAAAATATTTAATGAATATTAAATTATTCAATTTTATGACCAACTTTCAGTTTTCTCTTCATAATGATCCAATTTATTGTTTACGGTAAATGCCAGATTATTCAGTTTCTTATTTGGTGTGGAAAATAACTACAAACGAGCGTTTAAAAATTACATCAGTTGGTAAGTATATTAATTAATATATATTACTTCGGACTATGTCGGTTACCTTGGTTCTCCTGCGGATCTCCTCATTTCTGATTCGATCACGCAGGGAAACTCCAAGCATAGCCCTCGCCATTGCCCTTTGGGTGACTTTTAGCCTTCTTATAAGGCCCATTGTGAGCGACCACGTTTCAGTGCCATAAGTCATCACTGGCAACACGCACTGGTCAAAGACTTTCGTCTTAAGACACTGCGGTATGTGGGACGAAAAGATATTGCGTAGCTTCCCGAACGCTGCCCAGCCGAGTCGGATTCGACGATTGATCTCTTTCTCGAAGTTCGACCTACCTAACTGGACAGTTGGACAAACTGTCCAGGTAGGTAAACATAGGTAAACATACTCGTCCACGACTTCGAGTGTAGCGTCTCCGATCTTTATGAGAGTGGGTGTAACATGGGCATTTGACATGACCTTCGTTTTGTCCAACCCACCCACCCACTCTTTCGGAGGCTCTACTGCGGTCATCGAGCATTGTACTGAGGAATTGATGAAAATTTAAAAACATATTATTATGATGGTACTACGGAACCCTCGGTGCGCGACTCCGACTCGCTCTTGACCGGGTTTTTCAAATACTTTAGTTAAAAAAACACGTTTCTTGTATCCCGTTAATGTTTAACTTTATTTAGTTGATATTATTTGTTGATATAGCGGCCATGTGACAGACGGACGGACGGACAGCGGCGTCTAAGTAATAGGGTCCCATTGACCATTTGTGTACGGAATCCTAAGAAAATATACAGAATCTTATCACTAACAAGTCATTAAAGTAAGCCAGGTACTAAAAAGGGTGCCAGTTATAACTTTACAGTGGAATTTCCTCATTAAAATGCCAAATAAAGTGCAATAAAATAACTCAACTACCGGTCATTATTAATTTACTTTTACGCTTTAATATTAAACTAGTTTTACGTAGGTATTTTGCACTTTTTCATTCCCGGGTATTGCCAAGCTTTTAATGAAATCCTAGAAACGGGTCAGGAGCTATGAAAATGAAAATTATTATTAACAAAGTTTGCCGAAAGTTACTAAAACGGACACAAAAGGTGTCTGCATAATATAAATAACGAGCGACCCGCCTCTTCTTCATTTTTCAAAGGGTAAAAACGGGACCCTATTACTAAGACTCCACTGTCCGTCTGTCTGTCTGTCACCAGGCTATATCTCATGAACCGTGATAGCTAGACAGTTGAAATTTTCACAGATGATGTATTTCTATTGCCTCTATAACAACAAATACTAAAAACAGAATAAAATAAATATTTAAGAGGGGCTCCCATACAACAAACGTGTTTTTTTCGGCGTTTTTGCCTTGTGGTATGGAACCCTTCGTGGACGAGTCCGACTCGCACTTGGCCAGTTTTTTATTTTTTGGGTTTTAAAACTTGTCAAAACATTGAAATTTCTTTATGATTATGTAAGTTTATTAAAATACTTACCTAATACATACAGATAAACCCCACTCACGCGCCAATTGCTAAAAACAAACGCGTTCTGCAAATTTTTAGTTATAGAACTTTGTCACATTATTTAATTCTGAGGCGGTACGAAGTTCGCCGGGTCAGCTAGTCGTTTATGAATTAATCTCTTAATTTATAATATTATGTATAGATATAGATACTGGTATTTTATTATTAGTTACCATTATAAAACATGACAAGAGATGAATGCATTTGTCAAGATTGCTTCAAATAGCCGTAACATTGCCGTAACTTAAAGATGACTTTCAAATAACACTTATACAAGCAGCCATGTTATAATTTCGACAGTCATTTTATGCAGACCACAGAACAATTTAGATTTGACTTCAGATGTTACGAACTTGTGATATTTAACAGCTATTATAATCTGTTAAGTTGAAGAACTTATTTCTACGCCTTCATTCCATTATTATTCAAGTTACTGATAAGTTATTCAATCAGTAGTTTTGGTCAAATTACTTTTTATTGCCTCAATATGTTTACGATGCTGCAATTTATTAATCAATCGGTCAGTCTCGTTTCTATATAATTTAATTATAATTAGAATAACTTAAATGAAAGTCCTTAAAAAGTAATTCATTGATTTTAGCTATGTGTTGCATAGTTTCGATAAATAATGTTGTAACCAGTATAGGTACTACTAACTAGATAAATACGCTTTACCGCATGCAATTTATCTACCCACAACTTTCCCAAACTCAATTACAAATTTCATCTCCCACAACAGCTTTAACCATTTACGTTTTCGAAGCTATGCTCGCTCCAATTTTGAGCACGTTCTTGCATTAAATCTAGTCAAAGTTAAAAGCGTCATATTTTTCTCGGTGGCTGCAACATCCACAAAATACCGTCACGTCCGCGCTGAGCCTTGACATTACATTACCAGTCAGTTGACGTTCCAGACATTTTAAACATGGAACAGGAATATTTATTGTCTGTGGTGAATACCTATAGAAATAAGTTTTTTTTTTATTATTACTACGCGGAAATATTTTAAGTGACCCAAGTGTAAAATATTGTAGGTGAGTATCTTTTAAGAATGTGTTTACTTTAAGTTTCTCCTCGTATGGAAAAGATGTCTAAATGCATTACTTGTGTAGGCTCAGTTATATGTTTTGTAAGACGTTAAAGTAATATAACATTATTATTATAATACATTTTTAATAAGTTGGCAACTCTCTAAAGCGAGGTAATTGCGTAACACACTACCAGTCAATGGCTGTCATTTTGACAGTTCAACAACATTCATTACGTTATTGTTACGAACGTGAAGCAATGGATTAGTCATATCCCTCAAAATGATTTAGATTGTGATTGAAATTTTGTTAAGCAATTAGGGTGCTGAGGTGTCATGGCTTCCGTACTTGCCTCGTGTAACCTGTGTGGCAGAGAATAATTCCCCAAGAAATATATTTTTATGGCTAAATCGCTACCGTTTTATTAAATTATTAATTTGTCTGTCGCAGCCAACTGGTTTAATTAACCGTTTAGTTAAACGCCTAGCCTTTAAACGGCGGCCGTTCAACTAACGGCCTGAATGATATTCAATTATAGTTTAGCTTGGAAGTCTGTAACCAATCATGCGCGAGCCGAATTGGTCGCAGTAGGTACCTAAGCCAGGGCACCCCGACCATTGACACATATATTACTAGCGTAAGGACCGGGCTAACCGCGCGACTAAATGGCACCAACGCGCTGGCCCTAAAATTACGGTTTTAGGGCCAACGCGACTCGGTTGACAGTGGTGCGCGCGAAGGCGCATGACAGATGACAATGACAGATGGCGTTTCTTTTGCTTGTATGAAGAACGTCTATGTAAAATATTCAGATGGGCGTATCCTTACTTTTGAAATCATTGACCCCGACTAAATGGGTTAGGTTAGGTTAGAACTGTGATTAACCGCATGCGAGCCGAATGAGCGAAGCGAGGCGAGCACTGCTTCCAAAGGCCAGGCGTTTAACTAAACCGCTAATTTAACCAGTTAGCTGTGACATATCCATTGAAATTAAATAAAATTCAATTGTTTATCCTGTAAATAAGATATTGGAATCACATAATAAAAACTTTAATAAAAAAAAATATCTTTCGATTAGTATTTTAGTTTTTTGCCACCGACTTACGAAACTAAAGTTATTTTTCACTTTATAGTGTTTTTTGGAAGTCGGTTGTTTTTTTTTTGTAAAAAAGTTTTTATTTTTCACTTTTTAGTGGGTCAGTTTGTAATTGATCTAAGTTACAATAGCCTAATGTCAACTGCTCATCACCTTTTACAAAATATTGCTATTACCGATGCAGGGACGTTAATTGTTGAGGAGTTCTCCTAGTAAGAACCAGGAGAACTCCTCAACAACCACTCACCATACGCATTGTGACGAGGATAAATCGTTTAGCAACCATATTAAAGTAATCGAATCGCAACCCGTGAAATATTTGTCATTGAGTAGTTCCGATGGCCATCTGTGGTCTTCATCATCAGCTCCACTTTACTAAATGATGATTTTCGAGAGCAAATGCTCAAGTTACTTTAAAAAATACCCAAATCGGTATAGCTTTGCCTATAAAATTTAAGGGTTTCCCTCGATTTCCATGGGATCCTCTCATCAGATTCCAACTTGATGATAATGGGACCACCTCGAGAGTATACCCTTTCGAACAAAAAAAGAATTTTGAAAGTCGGTCCACAATTGGCGGAGTAATCGCGTAACAAACAAAAAAAAAAAAAAACCGTCGAATAGAGAACCTCCTCCTTTTTTGAAGTCGGTTAAAAACGTCATATTATAAAAAAAATAAGCTAGATGAGGTCGGCCGAGAAGAAAGGCCGAAACAAACTCAGAGGTCAGAGGTCACAGTCTCTTTTAAAGTCCAGCCACAATCTTGGTCAGATCATGTGAAGACGTCGACTAATGTCTGAAAAATGGTCTTTTGAGGAAAGTACCACACATATTTGAATGGACCAGTCCAGTCAGTTCAAGCAATTGTCAGTGGGTAAACGTTATTAATCAGATTACCTACTCTTTAAGTAACAACTAAAACGCACTTCAGCTGCACAAAGCATGCTAATATTTGCTGTTTGCGAAGAAATTAGGTTAGATACATGATGAAAAGCATCATGTAAATAGAACCTAAGTCATATTAAATAGTCAATAGCTAGACACGGATTTTCATGCAAAACATGTGTGACAGGTGTGATGAATTATTTGTTGCACAATTGTTTGCACACAGCATCATTGTGCACAGTGTATTGACAAATTACCCGACTATCTCTATTTGCATAAGGGTTTTCCCTTTCCCCCATTTTTACGATATACACAAGATCATACACACAGCAGCGGGGTAATTGCGTAACACACTATCAGTAGCAATGGATTTCATTTTGACAGTTCAACAACATTCATTGCGTTATTTACGTTGTTGAGCAGACACATTTTTCAAACGTATGAAGCAATGGCTTAGCAATATCCTTCGAAATGATTCAGATTGAGATGAAATAAAATGGTGTTACAGCTAAATTAGACCGATTTTAAATTTTCCATAAAAACAGAGATTTCCTGTTATCTTTTTTAAATAAGACCTTTCGAAAATGGTCAGTAACTTTTTAGACCGTTGTATCCTGCTGCGTATGAAGTTTCATTAAAATCGGTTCATTCATTTCGAAAAACAAGGGCGTGAAAGTTTGTGCGGCGTGGCGGCATAAGATGCTTTAGAAACATTTCATGTTCCCCGAACGTTATTTGTTGCAACAATGTATTAAATAAAGATTGCAATTCAGACAATTACAATATCGTTTGGATGCGCATTGCATAAAGTGGATTACGGCATTACAACACATCTTGACATTTTGCTCCGTTTCGAGTTCGATCCGACTCACGAATGTAATGTATAAGCAATCGGTAATTTGCGAGCTCGGATTGGCTCTAAAGATTATTAGAATGTAACATAAAGATCTAAGATGTAAGTGGATCTGTTCGTCTGTCCACGCAATAATTTTTAATTATGTCACGAGGCTGAATTTATGGTAATAGTAAAATTGTGGTTATTAGCAGTCGGAATCGTAGCGAACGTTCTCGAATGGACTCTAGCTAGTTCCATGCTTTCCTTTTAATTTAAAGACTGTGGGTTAATGCTGTGTCCTATGTGTTAATCATCATAATTTCAGCCGAAAAACGTCCACTGCTGGACATAGGTCTCCCGCAAGCCACTTCGATCGGTTCTGTGGATGCGGATTCCTGCGTTCTTCACCAGGTCCTCGGTCCACCTTGCGGGGGCCAAAAACGCTAATCTGCGTTCGCAATTTATTTGCCAAAAATGTAAACAAATATGAATTAATGGAAAAATAACTTTAATACCTACACAATAAAGTTCAGTTTACGCTACAACTTCAAACATTTTTATAACTTTTTCAATAGTACTAGTCACTCTGAAATCAACTTAATTGTCATTGAAATAATGTTGTTATTTGTGTAACTTAAAATAGGGTAGGGGTGTGCAGCTCTGCGCACTCTAACTATACGTCTTCTGGTATGCATTCGCCACTCCAGAATCTTTCGGCCATCTGTTCTGCGAGCAATTTACTGCCAAGTTTTAAGTTTGGCAATTCTTTTATAAATAAGTCTTTATATAAATAAGTAAATAAATGAATATAGCTTTGATTTGATACGCCTGTCAAGTGAGGTATTTCGATCTAAGTGTTTTATTTTGATTAGAATCAATATTTTGTTTCTAGGTATGGTTTGGTACTTATGTTAATGCTCAAGGCCTTGTGTAACGTATAATTTGGCAATACCAAGATGAGTAAAACAAGAGTGAAGAGTGGGGTGAGTGTGTGTAAGTATGATGCATAACATAATCAGCCTATAATTTCCCCATTGATGGGACATAGGCCTCCTCTCTTCGAGAGGGAGTGGGGCTATAATCTACCACGCGGGCCCAGTGTGGGTTGGTAGATTCCACATGTCTTCGAATTTTTGGTTCTAGGACAAGCCGGTTTCCTCACGATGTTTTCCTTCACCGTTTTGAGAGCAGTGGTGATGAAGTTATTTACAAAGAGTAAAGCGCCTGTCTGGGTTCGAACCCACGACCTACGACTCGTAAGTCGCGGTCGTTACCACTAGGCCACCACTCCTTAATTAACCATTAAAACGTTTCAGTTTCCAATTAAAAGGAAACTATAAACAGACTAGCAGCGCCCCGCGGTTTCACCCGCATAAGTGTCGATCCCGTGGGAATATCGGGATAAAAACTATCCTATGTCCTTTCCCGGGACTCAAACTATCTCTTTACCATATTTCATCTAAATCCATTCAGCGGTTTAAGCGTGAAGAGGTAACAGACAGACAGACCCACTTTCGCATTTATAATATTAGCACAGTCATATTAGTATGGATTACTAATTAGTTTTCAGCCAAAAACATGGCATAATAATTATAATCCATGCAATACATAAAAGCAACAAATAGCCGACAGCTTCTCAAAGGCCATCAATATGCCAGACGCATTGGCAATTAATTTACAAGTCAAATGAAACTTCACCTTTATTGATACTTAATTAGAAGCTCGTTTGCCACAAGTGATGTATTCAAGTTTAATATATTATGACCTGGTTTTGCTCTAAATGTTAAAATTTAATAAAGAAATAAGGATGTTGTAGTTGTGAGATGGATGATTTATGTAAATAATATTAACTTATTTAAAGTTAACGCATTTTATACAACCATCTTTCCGTTAAGCGTCTTTCACATTTTTCTGCGAATCAATTTACAAGGTCACATTCTTTATGTTCATAAGTGCCAAATTAAATAGTCTTATGTGAGTCAGAGCCGATCCTTGACCTTTTAAAGAGATTGAAGCATTTAAGCTGTGTAGCTGTTCAATCAAAACGTGATCTCTGATATGATGGCACAGCACTGTTGGGTAGGGTAGAAGAAGTGTGGGAGTAGGTTAGGAGTAGGATAGGAGTAGGGTAGGAGTAGGGTAGGAGTAGGGTAGGAGTAGGGTAGGAGTAGGGTAGGAGTAGGGTAGGAGTAGTGTAGGAGTAGGAGTAGGGTAGGGGTAGGGTAGGGATAGGGTAAGGGGTAGGACACCACGCCAATGAAGTAGCGCCGGGCAGCTAGAAATAATTTATATGGCAAAACAACGTTTGCCGGGTCAGCTAGTTTATTAATAAAAATAACATAATTATATCCTAACTTAACTAAAACTATTCAAAAACTAAAATATAGCGTCTAAAAATTTACCCGAATCGCTGTCGACTGGTAATGTACGAAAGAGAAAGTGTCAAAAGGCATCATCACCTACATTTGAAACTAACCAATTGTAACACAATATTTAATCTAACACTAAAATATAATATTATGTAGGTCTTGCACCTACAAAGGAAAATAAAAAGGAAGAACTCATAGGGCTTCAAATAACTCAATTGCATCGCTGTCAGTGGGAAAAGGCTGGCAGCGATGCCACGTTGGATTGCAATGCTGACTCTTTGACCTAAAAATAGGCCAGCCTTCTGGTTACGTAAAGAGTCAACCAACCGTTTGGCAATGTCCCGAAATACTCGATGAGCACACGGACCGTAATGTTTCAACCCAAAATGGATTAAACATATAGCTCCCAACAAGGTACAACAACAACAAATATTTGCGCCGTTTGAGGTCAGCCGCCAATTGTCGTAAATGCGCCAGACCATATCTTAGAGACCTTCCTACTTCCAATTATCACGAGCAACTAATGTTAACAGAAAAGCAACATACCTCCTTTACCCTCTGCAGCAAAGGTTCCAGCCAGTGCGCGTTGCACTCCACATGGGAATCCAGGAAGGTGAGCACTGGCGCCACAGCAGCATCAGCACCCCTGACCCTGGACCTCATCAGGCCCTCGCGTCTGGTGTTGCGGATCACCTTCACCTTCCGAATGGCGCGGAGGGCGGCACCGTCATCAGCTGTTGAGGAAAAACCAGTTTCAACTACGAGAAGTGTATATATCTATACCTATGAGTACATACATAGTTTAAATACATAGTCTAGTCTAAATTCCTAGTGTGGGGCAAAGTTTAAAAAAAAGAAAGAAAGAAAGACAGTCTTTTTTCTTGTCTGTGTGTGTATAAATGCGATAAAAAGAATAAAATAAACTTTTCCTTTGAAACTTTCAACATATAACGTCATTACACAATTTATATGATCTAAAAGCTTGTCGCGTAGGTTCGAACCTACGACCTAAATCTCGTAAATCGCGTCCGTTACCTCTGAGCCAACACTGCTCCACATGTAGGTTTATGTGTAATAAAATATTTTGAATTTCATGCAAATGTTTTATTGACGAGTATCTACCTACTAAAAAGCTTACGACATTCATAATAATGATTGATAGTTATAAAACACAAATTGGTATGATCTCTTCTATGTGGATTTATCAATCCATTATATTATAGGTATACAGTACAGATTTGTTGCATAATTTTAATTCAATATTATACAGTTATATAATAATAATGAATATGAAAGATTAATCTGTATTTTGTAAAATATTATGTAGATATTATGAAATTATGCTGTAAAAAGTAAAACACGTTCGCTAGATGCGCAATAATTGTATTTATTTATATATACTTAATTGTACACCAAAAAATACATAACAAAAAAAAAATACGATTACTTATTAATACAAAACATACAATGGACGGCCTTATCGCTTTCTGCGATCTCTTCCAGGCAACCTTGAAATGGAATTGTACCTACTGATAAAATGTTACATAATTTCAATTCAGTATTATTGAAACATTTTTAACAAATTGCTTGATTGATTGGTCTGTGGGGCAATTCTCGTAATGTTAGAATAATAAACAGTCCGTCTGTCAAAAATACCCCTTCATTTTCGACAAGCTTTTGACATTGATTGTCGATGAGATGGGATTGCGACAAGATTTTGAACGGTTTTAATTTTATTAATGGAATTGTTTCTTTCGCGTTTTATTTTCTCTCTATCCCTAAAAAAGTCTGAATTATGTAAAGTGCTGAATTTACCAGTATAAAATAAGACGGTAAATCTACATGATACGTCCCTAAGGAACTGTCTTCTGAGGATAAAGGACTATGTTTCCGATTCGCTTGAGTTCTTCGGCCCAAATTTCTTTTTCGTGTACATTATATTGATTGCTTTTACTGGATAAGTGCCAGTATTTATAATTTATTCACTTCTTACAATATAAGCTATCACTTCATAGATAGACGGTTACGGAAAACATAGTCTGGAAAACTGAACATATACAACAAATATGCTGAAATTGCGAACACACTGAAAAATCGTGATAGTGATGCTCACTTCATTATATGTTGAAAAAGGGTCTTTTCCTTGCCGGGAGATAATTTTGAAAGAAAGAAAGAAAAGTATTTATTGCGAATCGTACAGGAAGATCACAAACTAAACTAAATACAGTAAAATAAAAATCCAAGTTATATAAAAAAAAAAGTAACAAAAGGAAAATGAAACAGAAAGTCCTATAAGAGGCCAAAAGGCTCCTATCTCAGCATGATGCTGCGATATTTAAAAAATAAATGTCGCAGCGCTGGTAATTCTGATAGGGCCCGATTTTAAGCTGGAATCATAAAGATGTCGATTAAGAATTTTAAAACTCCTGATACTCGTCGTCATTGTCGTATAAGGATAAAAAGGTCGTAGTTGAGTTATATTATACAATGTTGAGTATCTTCATTTGGGGTTTGGGTGAATGAGACTACAAAACATGTTATCAAACATGGCTCAGCATTTTAGTTAATATCTGACTTTCATTTTGTGTATCGCTTTGTAGTTACAGTCTTAAGATTGCATAGCATAAGCATAGCATATCTTGAAATCTAAAAATATTTTGCATGAGAATAATACCTAGTTACTATAACTTCCATTATTTTTCAGTCCTATGAGAGATTATCTAGTCAAAATCGCGGCCAAATCCACAATGTTTCAAAACATAGTCACACAATTATTACAATTAATAACAAAATTCAGCTAATTAATTGCTCCACCTAGAGAACACAAGAGCTTTTATCCCAATTATAATGCTCGAATTTCACAATTTATTATGTGAAATGAAAATTAATTGCCAACGAAACTATTGTTCCAGATAATTAAGCGAATCAAGTGTTTTGTTTAATTAAATACACACAGTGTACAATTCACAATACTGTGGTGGATTTACCATTGTTTAAGTAATTTCTATGATTTTGTGGGAGCGCCATTTTAGTGCAGAAGGTCGACTCCGTACCTACATAATATAATGTTCCCACCGCTGGGACACTGACCTCTTCTCTGCTAGAAAGAGTGGGCCATAATCTACCACGCGGGTCCATTGCGGGTTGGCCGATGACACATGTGTTTCATTTTTGGTTCTAGGGCAAGCCAGTTTCCTCACGATGTTTTCCTTCACCGTTATGAGAGCTGGCTGGAAGGGGGGGTGACTACCGAGATGACGACTAATAGAGAAAACTGGCTAAGTGCGAGTCGGACTCGCACACGAAGGGTTCCGTACCTTGAGCCAAAACGCCGAAAAAACACGTTTGTTGTATGGGAGCCCCCCCCCCCCTTTAATGTTATTTCTAGTATTTGTTGTTATAGCGGCAACAGAAATACATAATTTGTGAAAATTTCAACTGTCTAGCTATCGCGGTTCTTGAGGTACAGCCTGGTGACAGACAGACGGGCGGACGGACAGAGGGACGGACAGACAGCGAAGTCTTAGTAATAGGGTCCCGTTTTTACCCTTTGGGTACGGAACCCTAAAAAAGGTATGGAAGTAAAAGGAGAATGATAATGAAATGTTGGGACAAAGCCGCTCAGTTTAGCGCAAAAGCGTCCCTAGATGATGAACCAAGTTTGCCTCATCGTGTGGATCGGATTTTCTGTAGTAGTAATCTATACTGTGGCACCTCTGTGGTCACGATTTACCTTTGTTTCTGTAAATTCTTTGATATTGTGGGAGCGGCATTTTAGTTTCGTTTTGTTTTTAGGCTTGGCAGTGCGCCAGCCAAGTTGGTATATTTATTAGCGCTTGCATGTTTGTATGACAATATTCTTGGCCCATTTCTCTGTCAGTAAGTTCTTTGATATTAAAGATTCTGCCTCTTGTTTTATTTTGGGGAGGTCAGCTGCACAATTTCTTGTTCTATTGTTGGGAATGTTGTGTAATAAAATGTCAGTGCGGTGACAATATTTTTGTTGCAAAAACATTTTCATATTGCGAATCCAAGCGTTGCTATTTTAAATGAGTATTAAAATCAGAAATGTAAAGTTCACAATTATTTTTCATGCGTTTCTTCCTAAGCGTTGCGATAGTTTCTTAGTTATACGAGTAAATATAGTTATTCTTCTAGTAAGTGCCTATATAGGTAGTTTTAACCACTCACACATCCCGCTCTCCGCGTGACGCTGAATGGTTAACTACAAGTAATACATACGTGAAAAACAATTATTTTCGTCTTCTACTGCATTTCTTAAACGTCATCATTCTCTTTGACCCAATTTATTTGGGGTCGGCGCAACATGTTTTTTCTTCCATATTCTCTATTAGTCGCCATCTCGGTAGGCATCCCTTTTCTAACCATATCATCATTCACACATTCCATCCATCGTTTCTTTGGTCTTCCCCCACTCTTATAGCCATCGACATACATACTCAAAACTCTCCTCACATTTTCCTCATTCCTCCGTATCCATGAAAACCGATTTCCACACAGTTTTCGGTTACAATTTCTTAATAATATTATAATTTAACTATTCCACCTTAATAACTTGGCAAGTAAACCATATTCATAGTTTCGGTACGACGCGCGACGACGCCTTTCACTTAAACATTTTTGTTTTTCATTTGTTTATTTTCATCTCAGGTTAGTGCAGTATTGTGTAATGATTATTATAAAAAACGTAATTCCCACCTACTTTTACCTGTTATAAAGTATGTAAAGGCAGATCCACACCGGCGCACGTGTAGCGCTCACGAACCGTAGACACTACGCGCCTCGTCACACTGCGCACGCATTTCAAACAGATTATTTCGTTTGTGTTTTACTGGCTGATTTAGTTCGAGAACACTTCGCGAAACCACGAAAATGTGCACATCATGAATATCACCCGCACAGTTGCACGCGAACCGCTCGTTAGCCTCTGGCGTATGTCCACATATTGTGTCTATACTATGCGCCTAAAGGCAGATACAGACATTGCGAGGCATGCGCAGCTCACGGCGGCGGCAAGCATGTGCTTCCACATGCCTCACAAAAAATATGAACGTCCACGAATCATGCGATGAGCGCCGGGCGCTGCGCATGCCTCGCAATATCTGTATCCGCCTTAAGGCCGCTATCCCACTGGCGTTTTAAGAGCGTTGGCGCTTCTCTAACGCCTGCGCAGCGCCAACGTTGCTCAGACGCGACGTTGCCGTCGCGACTTTCTAGTGGCACAGCGCCAACGTTACGCAGACGCGACGTTAACGTCGCGAGTGTCTTGCAAATCGCAGCATGTATGCGACATTAACGTTGCGTTCAGCGGATGGACGCTAGAAACTCGCGACGTTAACGTCTTGTCTGCGCAACGTCCGCTGCGCAGACGTTGGAGAAGCGCCAGCGCTCGTAAAACGCCAGTGTGATAGCGGCCTAAGATGCCACTGTTCGTGCACGTGCGCAGGTATGGATCGGCCTTAAGAGATTAGTTAGATGACGGCGCAGTTTCAAGTGAAGTAATTACGCAGATTACATTACTTACATAATAATTTATATCAACCTTATGACCCCCGCGGGATTATGCGGAATATTATCAGTGCAAAAGTACTACTGGTGGAATTCAGATACCTACAAACTTGGTAGGTTAAAGTTAATAAAATAGCAATACTAAGGCAGGCCCACTATCGGCATCGGCGCGGCTGAGGATTTTAATGCGACGAATAAAAATGTAACTTAATTGTATGACGAGCCATTTTGTCTAAAGTATAACAGAATATGCTACCATTAATTAAAAGAGAGTTTTTTTTTAATGTGTTTTACTACTTAGTTTATTTTTAAGAATAAACCACTTTAAGATATTTCCACAGATATAGATACAGCTAGATAACGCAAGAACATCTACTTCGCGTGCCAAAAATCGCACCAACTTACGTACAAAAATCGTAGGCTTCCACTTTCGCGCTTAGTCCGGTGTAGGTACTGCGATGTCTGTAAAAATCTCACCGTGAAAACTTAGGTAAAGTGAGCGTGGAGTGAGCTGTCAATAGTGTCATTTCCTAGCAAAAACAAACTCACATCACCTCAGTTTTCACGGTGAGATTTTTACAGAATCGACCGGCTGCTGGCTGGGTGACCGTGAGCGCTGGCGCTAGGCCCCGGGGGTGGGGAGAGTCGGGTGCCGCACGCGGTGACGTCTTTGAATAGATTTGATTTTCCCATCACTAAATAGTGCTTGTGACGTCATAGAAGGTGGTAAAAAAATGGCACGCTTGGTTTTCACACAGATCGTGATACTTGCGTTATTTAGGTCTATCCATATCTGTGGATTTTAATTTTTCTCTGACCTCAGCCCTTTAACAATACTCAAATACAGCAGGCGTGTTAGGAGTATACCAGATTTAAATAGTTGAAGCAGTAGTCATAAAAAAAAATTTTTTTTCAAGATAACGAAATCTCAAGACGAACGGAAAACGCCTGGAAGAACTACTGGTCCTTGAAGGAACTATTGAAGGGTGAGCTGCTTATGGCACTGAAACGCAGGCTCATGGACATGTGTATTCTTCCCGTCTTAACCTATGGTGCACAAACTTGGTCTTTGACTAACATCCAGAAGTCCAAATTCAAGGTCTGCCAACGAGCAATGGAGCGCAGTATACTAGGCGTTAAGTTAACGGATCGTGTTCGAAACACAATACTGCGCTCCAAAACAAAGATAGCTGACGCGGCTCAAAAGGCTGCTCAACTTAAATGGGACTGGGCAGGACATGTCTGCCGACAAACTGTGGGCCCAAATAGCGCAGAATTGGTGCCCTGACACAGTGAGGCGGGGTCGTGGCAGACCACGTAGGAGATGGCGGGACGAGCTAGATAGGTTCCTCCAAGACTGGAAAGGAGGACGCGCGGGGTCGCGAAAGATGAAAGGAGTGGAGGGAGGCCTTTGCCCAGGAGGGGGACAGCGCAGGAAAAAAAAAAAAAAAAAAAAAATAATTGGACCTTCGAAAAGTAGGTTGACAATATGAAGGTTGGAATATTCTGGGAAATAAAAACAAAAATTACACCTACCTCACTTCAACTTTAACTTACTTAGGGCTGATTTTTCCATCGCAAGATAACTTTTATTCTAGACGTTTGACAGTTTTTGTATGAAACAACTGTCAAAATTTCAAAATTATTCCTCGAATAAAGTTATCAGATGATTGAAAAATCAGCCCTAAGCTGATAATAAACAACTCTTTAATGTTCTGCTAAGTACCAACAGCCGATTAAGTACTTCATCATTTCAGCCGAAAGACGTCCACTGCTGGACATAGGCCTCCCCCAAGCACTTCCACTTCGACCGGTTCTGTGCTTCTTGCATCCAACGGGTTCCTGCGGCCTTCACAAGGTCGTCGGTCCACCTTGTGGGAGGCCTTACAACGCTACGTCTTCCGGTACGCGGTCGCCACTCCAGAACCTTTCGGCCCCATCGGCCATCTGTTCTGCGAGCAATGTGCCCTGCCCACTGCCACTTAAGTTTGGCAATTCTTCGGGCTATGTCGGTTACCTTGGTTCTCCTGCGGATCTCCTCATTCCTGATTCGATCACGCAGGGAAACTCCAAGCATAGCCCTCTCCATATAAGTACTTAAGTATAGCTATTAATAATAACTAATAAAGTTGCAAGCATTAACATAACTTGATGAGGACGCAGCAACATTGTTGGTTTTACATTAATAATTAAGTAACGCTAACTGACCTTGGATGCGCTTGTGTTCATAAAGTTTATTCATGTATTTTGGTTAATTTGTTGCAGTACCTATCAACGGAGATCATAACCATGTGGTTCTGATCTCCGTTGTCGTTTTTATTGTTGACTCGTATGTACGAGTAAAGGCTATCGCAGACTTCGGCGGGCCGCACCGCACGTTTTTGTATGGAAATGCGTTGCGTTGAATGTGCGCTTGGCGTAATCCTATCCGAACTAGTATTATAAATACGAAAGTAAGTTTGTTTGTTTGTTACCTTTTCACGACTAAACCACTGAACTGATCATCCTGAAATTTTGCATAAACGTTGTCAGGTGTACAGAAACGGACATAGGGTACCTTTCATCCCGAAAAAAAGTGATATTACCGAGGATAACAACAATAACGTTATTTATGTCACCACTTGACAGGTGTCTTTCGAACGGGATCGACACTTATGCGGGTGAAACCACGGGGCGCTGCTAGTGAGTTATAAATTGAAGATGGGTATGTAATTCAGATGCTTACTCATACAAAGATCATTATAATTTGCCCCCGATTTAGTTCTGCACTAGATTTAGTTCAGAGTAAACTAAACGCCTAGTAGCCAGATACCACTGGCCACTAGGCGTTTAGGCGTAGGCCACGAGTTATGTCGTGTAGTCGTAGTGTAGGTCGTGGATTCGAACCCAAGATATAAATTCTATAATTTTAGTTTATTTTATGAACAAAGGAATGCCCCGCCATTGTATTTTATCATAAAATCTTGTTAACGTTCGTTATGAGTACTCACGGTTATCACTGTAGTCGTCGACTAGAATAATTTCCTTGACGAGGTGCTCCGGACTTCTATTGAGGACACTGCAACAAAAGTATATTCATGAAGCTTTGTAAATGTCAAGAAAACAAGTACCTATTCATTTCAGTGCTGTTAGTTAAGTGTTGCTTTATTTCTGAGTGCTTTAATTATGCCCTCATCCAGTCCTACATTGTAACAAAACATGTTTTGTTACTCGAATGACGTTGACAGGGGTAAACTTTTGGTACTCGTAAACATTTGTGCAATTGTTTTGTTCACAAAATCGAAAAAAACAAGATGGCTGCGTTAGTTCCGATTTTGGCCAAAAAGTCCTTGTACCTACAGCTAGTTATAGTCAATGTATTTTTGTTTATAGTTTCAAGAGAGTCCGAGGAAACCCGAAGATCTTACGAAGTTAACCGAAGAACGTCCTAAGTAGAAAACGTCTGAGTCCCGAGAGCTGAGAAAAGAAAATGTATTTACCTGACGATAGTTCGCAGTAGTGTGGACCTGGCTTCGTTGTGGAATGTGATGATGATACTAGTCTGAGGCAAGTCATCATCGTATTTCTTTAGTCGACACCTGAAAGAAAATTAATTTGAATGATTTATGTGCAGGCAGGGAATGACAAGCACTTTCCCATTTTGTAAGAGTGAACAGGCATCTTCTGGGCACGCTCGTTCTATAGACCAAAGACCAAAGACCTCATCCATCGCGTTCCATCAGGCGTGATCGAGATCAAGAGCAGGCCCATTCAGCAATAAATAAATAAAAAAGATGGAAACGGTATGTTGCCGGTTGTAAAACCATCCATTTTTTTTAAGGCTTTTAAAGACTACATTTTCTTTTTTGGCTATCCTTTTTTTGACGTGACAACGTCTTAAATTAGGTTGCGGCTGGGAGTCACTTATGAAAAAGTGTAACGCTCGGTAACGTTACGATGAGTCACCGAACGAGAGAGAGAAAGACGTTGTCACGTAAAATCTTCGCCCGTAAAACCGACTTTACAGGCAACCATTTTTTATTGTTGTATCTAAAGCAGAGATATGGCTATACATCAGTTTAGTTTTTCATCTGGAATAGACCCTTGTTTTCAGAGCAAATAAAAACGAAATTATTTTCCAATCTGCTTGATCACAAACACAGCCATTTTCAAAAACCATTAACCCAAAACTGCCATCCACATAATATTTAACCAGTAATTATCATTAACAACATTGCAGAATCTCCAGTACATCTCAGGAGACATTGACCCCAAGAGGCTGCGAGGTCGCCAGGTCCCAGGGAGGTCTCGTATTACGTATGTGTGAGGTTGCATGAAATTGAGGCCATCAGTTGACACTGCACTTCTTTAGCGTAAGCTTATAAAGAATTTGGGTTAAGAACAGCTAATATTGTTTTAGGCGAATTGATTTGTAGATGATGACGTGTTTTGGGTAATAGTGAATCTGGCTGTCAGAATATTTCCAGCCTGTATTTTTTATGGGTACGCATATACACAGGGTGTATTATTTCCAAGCCGGGGCCACTGACTCCACTGGTAGGAAACCAACATGCCAAAAGTATTGTTAGGGGTCGATTTAATTGAAAAGAGTTTTTTGTGTAAAGAAAATCTGTATCGACTTTATTTTAACCGATGTAATGTGATCCTTGATTCGAGCCCGTGATATGTATTCTATTTATTTAAACAGGGATTTTTCAGTCTCAATGTGTCCAAAAATCCTCTATTTGCCTACGTTTTTGACTTGTTTAACATTAATTGTCGCTGCGATGAGATTACAACTAGATGTTGAACGTTTTTAAATACGGGATTTGGCCCTCTGTTTGTTGAAAACTGGGTGATCGTCATCCTAACTCCTTTCCTCTAACAAGGGCTTCGTATTAACAGGATCTTTGACTAGCAATACAAATAAAGTCTTGCAGGAGTTAATAATAATAAAACTTTAATGCTCAAAAGATTACGGAGATTTTACATTTTCCCCAAACTAGGCAAGCCTTCTTGGGAGGGTTTACCATTTAAACATTTATTTTAAGAACATGTTCGGTAATAAAAGTAAAATATGTTTGCTTCTAATTACATTAGTTATTTGTGCAACAAGAGAGCAAAGTCGTTTATTGCTGCGAGTGCTGATTTTGAATCCTGAGTGTGGCGAGGGATTCAAAGGCACGAGATGCAAAAAACTTTGCTCTCGTGTAACACACATAACTTTTCACTTCAGCAGCGAGAACACTTTGTAAGGCGTGTTCGGAAATAGCACCCATGATATTTTATTATTCAAAATATATTACTTATCATTATTGAAACTAGAAATAAATATTTACAGGTTAAATATCGGTTTTATTTGCAGTAAATACTTATTTTCGTTTAAATACAACAATAAGTTAAAAATTCAATAAATTACATTAAAAGACATAATTATCTTTTTGCAAAATTTCTTTAGTTAGTACGAAATTCCGAACGTGTTTGTCTTTGAGGTCGAATTCAAAATCGGAACTTCGTAAGGGCTGGTCTTTATCTCTCTCTCATTCTAATGGCGGGAAAGAGATAGGAGTGTGAATTTTTCGAATTGTATGATTAACCCAAGACTGAATAAGATATCCGCGGCTTTCAGAAAAAAATAATTAAAAAGTTACTTTGTCTCACTCAGTGAGCAAAATCGCATTTTGCTCACTGATTTCAGGCAGCAAAACCTACATGTTTGAGCTACTGAAGTGAAAAAATGTTTATGTTTATTATGTTTATATATTTATATAAACAATAATTTTTTTAACTAACATAATAATGTTAGTTGTGTTTGCTTCTAAGTTGCAGGATATTACACGATCTATTTGCCAGAGAATTTATTAGGTCAATATCTCAGGTCTGACCCCTTAGCTTCGGAGAACATCATTAAGTCGACGATCTCGGCTCGCATGCAAATATCTAAGGCGGTCATTAAGGTTCGTCGGAAGCCTGAAAAATGTCTGACAACTGGTTTAATGTTAGGTAGGATACTGGATACTCTGTAGTATGTTTGTTGGGGTCTGATGGATTTCTTAGTTTGGAATGTTCATATATCTGCGTTTTGTTTGTGCAGATAAACAATTTTTCTTTCTTTCTTCTATATAGATAGGTAATATAAGAGGGGCAATTCTCGTAATTTTAAGAACGTCCAAAGTCTGATCTCAGTCTCAATCTGTCAAAAATACCTCTAAATTTTCCTAAATTTTGACAAGTTGTGACATTTGTTTGTTGCCGAGATGAGACTTGAACATTTTAAATTATGAGAATTGGCTTTCAGATGTTTGCATTCCAAGACTGGAAAATATTTTACGTTTTTTGGAATAGGTACGAATTTAATTGGTAAATAGATTCTTTAGCGTATGACGACATGGCATCATATCTATACCAAACACATTGCTTTTAACTTTAAGTACCTTTTGCCGGAGATAGGGCTCGCCCAAGTTGAGCTACGACATCCATAAACGATTACCATATTTATTGAATAGTTTGCCGGCAGACATAAGAAACGAAACCAATAAAAGTAAATTTAAGAATAAATTAAAGAGATGTTATTTAGAAATGTTATAAAGTGCTACCTAAGTCTAAAGTATGAATTTGTAAGTGTGTACAAAGACTCGTCAGACCCCACCAGTCAAACCATTACTATGGTTTTTGGGGCTTAGTTTGTCACCTTTTTTTGCATGATGTGAAATTATGATAAATAAAAATAATCCTGATCTCTGCTTATTACATCCCGCTAAACACCACTGCCAACTGGTATTTAAGTATGGGGTACAAAAAGTAACAGGTCATAGATTAACCTATTCTATAAGCAAAAAATAACTGTCAAACTTACAAAGCATTCCTCGTATCAGGAACCGCCCTGTTACTAGGCAAGTTATCAGACGCGGCCTGGTTGAACCTGTTCTTCACGTAAGGGTCTGCGTCCTTGGACCCTCCAGCCACGTAACCCGCCTCGTCGAAGTACGCCCGGCCTGTGGTCCCGCCGGTGTTGCCAGTATTGAAGATTTCTTCTGGTGATGCTGGACTGCTTTCTGGCTCTTCGACGTCCGAATGCTGTTTTATTAGACGGAGGGCTATGTTTTCTTCCTGTAACAAGTAAGAGAAAGGTATTTAAGTCTGGGGTACAAAAATTGTTTAAATGGAGTCGTACAGAATCTTAAATTTTTATAACACAAACGACGGTTTCGAGTTGAATTTATTTAGGTATGTTTTGTTTTTTCAGTTCCAACTGCAGAGAGCAAACTATTTTTTATATTCAACAGAAAGTATTCTCAGCCCAAAAATTTAACCAAGAAGGATCTACTCCGTCAATCCCTAAAAGTCAGCAGATAAAATTAAAGAACCACTTTTTACATAAAGATTCAAAAGGTATACTTAAAAAAAAATAACCAGTGCGACAACTGTAACCATGAATTCAATATATCATATGTCCTAGTGTATCATCCTGACCTCTTAGTGTTGAAATTTTTCGTCGGTTCTAAAAACCATTCCATTCATTTTGACCGCGTAGCTCGTAGGTAGCTATTGCAATTTTCTATGAAACACCGTTGCTTTTTGATTTTGTTGAATTCATAGTTACAGTTTGCGCACTGGGTATTCTGTATATAAAGAAGTATGTAGTGTAGTGTATTATTACACTCAAGTTCCTTCTAATACTGTTACCCCTGTCAATACACTACGAGCGTGCTTTGAACTCAGCCTCTAAACAAAACACGCACGACCTCATAAAGCCACAGTCAGACAGTTCAGTTCAGTGTCTGAGCTTACTAATTACAATAATAGCCTCACATTATTCCACGACATGAACAAAATAAACACTCTTACATATTAGTGTATGTACGTGCCAATGATATTTATGAGCTAAGTTTACTGGATGCGACGCTCTTTAGTAATTAATGTGCTACTTTAGTTTTCTCTCTTCTTGCTCTTTGGTACCTACTTAGTTTCATGCTGGCCACGGTTTGTTGCAGAAAGAGTTTTATTGAAGGGTTCGTCTTCAATAAAACTCCTTGAGCTGCAACTTCGCTCGCGTGAAATTTCTTCGCTCGCGTGAAATTACTTCGCTCGCGTGAAATTACTTCGTTTTCGCTAAGTATTATCTATTTTCTGACTTTTTTTCTTTTGTGCTTGTTTGCTAAGAGTCCTGGCCCCTGCAAACAGGCGCGACACGCGAGACGCGAATCCCAAGCGGTGCGCGTTGCGTCGCGTGCGATCCACACGATATTTTGCCTTCCTCCAAAAATCACTGAGCAAAATGCGATTTTGCTCACTGAGTGAGACCAAGTAACTTTTTATTAATATTTTTTTTCTGAAAGCCGCGAATATCTTATTCAGCCTTGGGTTAATCATACAATATGAAACATTCACACTCTATCTCTTTCCCGCCATTAGAAAGAGAGAGAGACAAAGACCAGCCCTTTCGAAATTCCGATTTTGAATTCGACCTCAAAGACGAAACACGTTCGGAATTCCGCACTAACTAAAGTTTTGCAAAAAGATGTAATTTATTGAATTTTTAACTTATTGTTGTATTTAAACGAAAATAAGTATTTACTGCAAATAAAACTGATATTTAACCTGTAAATATTTATTTCTAGTTTCAATAATGTTACGTAATATATTTTGAATAATAAAATATCATGGGTGCTATTTTGGAACACGCCTTACAAAGTTTTCTCGCTGCTGAAGTGAAAAGTAATGTGTGTTACACGAGAGCAAAGTTTTTTGCATCTCGTGCCTTTGAATCCCTCGCCACACTCAGGATTCAAGTTGTAGCGAGTGATTCTAAAGTTGAATCCTGAGTGTCCTACTTACAAAAATAAAATCGTTTATCATTTATATGTTAATTCAGGGTGTCAGCTACCTCCATACAAAATTTTATCAAAATTGGTCCAGCCGTTTGAGCGTGAAGAAGTAACAAACATATAAACACACCCCCTCTCACACTCTCGCCTTTATAATATTAGTGTGATGTTTTATTTTATACAATTTATGTGGCATAGATTATGTTTTATATTTATTATGGTGGTGGCTCGTGGAGCTTTTGTTACTAAGACATGTTGCGCCGACCCGAAATAAATTGGGATAAGAACAAGACAGTGATGGTGATGATGAGTATAAGTTATAAATACGTTAAACAATGGAATTGACCTCATCTTGTTGGACAAGTTGTACGTGCCTTTCAGTCAGTGCTAAATAAATATGTATGCTTTCTTTTAGAAGTGAAAACTTCTTTAGGCACGGTTGGCATTTTTTTTTCATGGGAAAAAACCATTGAACTCGCGACATTGTTACCGTAACCGACACCTCTGTTTTAAGTTTTGGCCATTATAAAGACATCAACGCACGGTACATTTTCTTTGGGAAGAGTGACCTTCAAACATATTTATAAAACTACTATGCTTTTTCAAGTTTTCACTTCTGTCGGCACTCACACAGTGCCACTGTTTTTTTTTTCTATCTCATACCCAGTGATAAAACACAGCTTCCGTGATCACAGCAGCAGGTAAATTACACGTGTAAACAAAAGCAATGCAGTTTGTGTTAAGGAAAATTAAACAGAGAATGGTGCTGCCCATGTTTGTCACGCAGAATTGACACACACACAAACGCAATTGTAACCAAATTCCTTCTCGTTGACGCATACAAATTTTGCATGGACCATGTAGTGTGTTGATGGTCACTACAAAGTTTTTTTTTTTTTAAGTTATAACCTTTCTGAATAGCTCATCTAGTCTGTAACACTTACACGTCTTTGGCAGCCAACCTAATATTTAATTCATAGCACCCGTCTCGCTTTACGCATTCCAAACCAAAATATCTTTTAAAAGCTTCGTTATAAAGTAATGGCGGGCGCGGTCGAGTAAAGCCTTGATAAGGAATTACTTAACACTTACCTATGTAACATATAACATAACATCACTCCTGTTATCCTCGAAGGGTATGGCAGAGGAGTATTTGTAGTACACCCATATGCATTTCGCCAGTTGTTTAAGTCCCATGTAATAGAGGACGACCCTATTACCATCAACAAGACACGAATTCAGACTCCGGGCTGCTACTGAGAACTTCCCGATAGAAAAACAATTCGCCCAAACTGAGAATCGAACCAAGGACTTCATGTTCAGCAGTAGCGTTTGCGACCACTAGACGAACCTTCGATTTCCAGGTCGGGAAATGTATTATTGTTTTTCAAACCATCAGGAACTTTTAAGTTGCTGCCCGTAGTCTAAATTTCGGCCCGGTTGAAGACCCTATTATCTGGCGAAATGTGGGTGGTACTATAGGTGCACCCCTAGCTAACCTTTCAGGGATTAAGGCAGTTGTCCCACCGCCGGCGATGAACGAGTAGCGAGTAAAACTACTGAAAATGAGTTGGCGAGCAGCGAGTGTGTAATTCCGATAGTTTTGTCGCTGGGCTATCAGCGAGTGTCCGAGTGCGACGGGCGATTACTCGCACCACTCGCTCGGGGCGGTTAGTCCCACAGGGGTCTGGTTGGTCTTTCAGCGTGAGTTCTGACCGCAAAGCGAGCATCGCTGAGCGAGTATTATCTTTGATAGCTCTTGTCGCTCAGCGACAAACCAGTGAAGCGAGTCCTCGCCGGCAATGTGAACAGTCAGCGATCAACTATTAATATTTGCATCTCTTTTGTTTACACGGAATGTATATGTCACGGCTAATAGCCGAAGTGCAGCTACACCTAGTTTCAGCCGGCCGAAGTGCGGCTACACCTAGTTTCAGCCGGCCGAAGTGCGGCTACACCTAGTTTTAGCCGGCGACATGCGGTTCGTGTGTATTTCGGGAGGTGACATAGGATGCAAGAGGGAGCGAAGGGCACCCCGAGGTTCGGTTTGGTTAGGTTCCTTTAAACCCCTTACACAGAAATAGGAGCCCCGCTTCGCGGGGCTCCGTCGACGTAGGATGCAAGAGCGAGCGAAGGGCACCCCGAGGTTAGGTTTGGTTTAAACTAGGTGTAGCCCCACTTCGGTCATTAGCCGTAACATATGTATATTGTACGTTTCTTGAGAAAGAAAATAGCCGATAGTTAGTCGCTTCCTCGCGGTGGGACAACTGCCTCGTGCATGTTATCTATAAAACAAGATTTGTGCAAGGTCATCAACTATTTACTTTTTTATAATTCTATGATTATTTTGTAAAGCAAAATCACCGACCACATTCAAAATACCGTATTAGGAGTAGGTTATAAAATCGATATATTGCGTAAAAACCGATTCTAGTCTGACCTTGAAAGCGGTTTCCTTTGCCCATCCGTTTCTCTCAACCTTGACATTTCGTCTTTCTAGCGCGCTTTACTATTACAGATACCATATGCATGCTAATCAGATAACTGGTTTAATGTATAATGTCATCATCTGTTTTGTAATTGAATCATTATGTTCTTGTTTTCAACCATAGTAAAAATAGAGAAATACCTGATTTATTGTATGCATAAATAAGCCTATAATGTTCCCACTGCCACGTGGGCCCAGTGCGGGTTGGTAGACGTCACATGTTTTCGAGTTTTGGTTTCTAGGACGTGCCGGTTTCCTCACGATGTTTTCCTCCATCGTTTTGAGAGCAGTGATGATGAAATAATTTACACAAGGTAAAGCCCTATCTGGGTTCGAACTTACGACGTATAAGTCGTAAGTCGTAAGTCCCGGCCGTTACCTACCGCAGGCTCGCCATTTTTTGGACATGATTAACGATTAAAAGACTATCTTATTAGCCCACACCTTATTATAGAGATAGGAATGTTGAATGTTGGGCCACAAAATGGATGAATGAAAGGCAATTGCATGCAACAAAGATGAGAATGCTAAGAGGGATGTGTGGTGTTACACGAATGGATAGAATAAGAAATGAGTACTTAAGAGGAAGTTTGAAAGTGGCACCGGTAACTGAAAAGTTGTGTTTAAATCGGTTGTCGTGGTATGGGCATGTGTTACGAATAAATGAGCAAAATGTCGTGAGTATGGATGTCGATAGCTATAAGAGTAGGGGAAGACCAAAAAAACGATGCATGGAATGTGTGAATGATGATATGGTTAGAAAGGGGGGTGACTACTGAGATGACGACTAATAGAGAAGTATGGAAGAAATTAGTATAAGGGCAGGAGAATGATGACCTTATTATATAGATATTTTGCTTTTATTACAACTAATATTATTGGTTGTCTTAGGAAATAAGTACTTGGATACTAATTAACTCTTTGATTGTCGTAATTAGAGACACAATAGAAAGACAATTGCTTATGTCGGACTGTGTAACATAAGACATTCGAGAGGTCCTATATAGAGCTAAAGGGTCATAGCGTTACGGTAACTTGTGAACCAAATAAACATAGAATTCCTGACAACTTTTCCTTTAGTTTATAAAACGTGTTGACATGAGTTACACCGGGTATTTACATAATCAGCTTATAATGTTCTCACTAAACGAAAGACTTTGACCAGTGCGTGTTGCCAGTGATGACTTATGGCACTGAAACGTGGTCGCTCACAATAGGCCTTATAAGAAGGCTAAAAGTCACCCAAAGGGTAATGGAGAGGGCTATGCTTGGAGTTTCCTTGCGTGATCGAATTAGGAATGAGGAGATCCGCAGGAGAACCAAGGTAACCGACATAGCCCGAAGAATTGCCAAACTTGGCAGTGGGCAGGGCACATTCCTCGCAGAACAGATGGCCGATGGGGCCGAAAGGTTCTGGAGAGGCGACCGCGTACCGGAAGACGTAGCGTTGGAAGGCCTCCCACAAGGTGGTCCGACGACCTTATGAAGGCCGCACGAACCCGTTGGATGCGAGAAGCACAGAACCGGTCGAAGTGGAGGTGCTTGGGGGAGGCCTATGTCCAGCAGTGGACGTCATTCGGCTGAAATGATGATGATGACATACAAAATATTCACTAAACAACAAAGTAAAAACTTTATAAACTAAAATACATAAATAACAGTAGCTTATGGTTTATGCGGCATCGTCATTAAGCGATGTGAAATATCGTTTTTCACTAATTGTTAGTTGATTTAGTCGAATTCAGTTCGGAATTTATTTGATTTATAGCCTTGGGCCTAATTCATCTATCAGAACCGTACTAATAATGATTAATTTATTTGCTAATTTATGTTGAACACGCAACATCATTAAGTGATTAACAATATTTATCTTCTGTCAAAATTAAAAACTACTAAAAACTGAGATGAAAAAAAACAAGCTGTAATGTTTGTTAGTGCTTGACAAAGACGATTAAAAAAAAGTAAACACCAGTTAGGTACTAAAATGTAAAACGAATTTGTTTACTGTCATTATTGCATAAAAAACTGACTAAAACCAATTTATTCAGAGAATTATATCATCAAGCACATCACTAGTTTGTAAAAAAAGAAAACAAACGTGCGTAGACAGAGTAATCTATAGACTCATGGTATCCGTGTCACCGAAAGGGACAAAAGATTCCGGCAATCTTCATCATACTATCATTTTTACAGCTTATTACACTGCACCTTATCATTTTCACAGTTGCGCAAATGTACTATTATTGAATTATGCACGAAAAAGATCTTATTTTCTTGTTTAATCGCGGTGTAGTTTTTATTATTTCATTCATAAACGTCAAACTTGTTATGCATTGATGTGCTTAGCCGACCGACACGCAGTAAGGGACAGAAATATTCTTACTCTGTCTCTTTTCTTTGCTAATGGCGTTAATATATTTCTCTTTTTCTTGTGCGAATGAAAAAGAAGATATGCAGCAGTCTATAGTTTACTCGGTTTGTCTCGTGTTTGTCACGGTCTCTTTACTAGAACTAACGACTACTTAAGTACCTACCAACTTACACAAAGAGCAAGAGAGCCTTTGACTTAGTAAGTAGGTACTAAAAGTGTAAGTAAAGTGTGTCTACAAGACAAGACGTTTAAGGTTTATTTTCGTTTATTTCGTAAATAGATCCTTACGACAATCTAGAGTCTAGACAAAATCAAACTGGTTGCTAATTTAATTACAAAATATATTATTTTATTGACATTGATTTACATTCTGTGATTAGGTAGGTACTTTCAACTCACACACTGCCTTATTAACTGTTTTTTTTTTTTTAGGAAACGTATACATATTTACAATGCTTGCAAATATGTAACCACATCATAAATTTAACTGTCATTGCTTCATTTTTAATTCTTTTACCTACTGTGGTATAGTAATTTTATTCTAGAACAGTTGCATCATCTTCTCGTATAATTATATAATTAATTTATACAAAATATTCTAAAACATTTTAAAAGAGTAACGGTGGAGTTTCTTGTCAATTCTTCCCCATACGAAACTACCTTTCGGTAGAACTTTGGGCGATTAGAATCAATTCTAATTTATTGTAAATTTTGACGTTCAAAGTAGTGCCTATTTGTGCCTTTTTGTGCCTAATTGAAATAAATGCTTTGACTTTATTGACAACCTCAATTAGTTAATGTTG
Organism: Oligia latruncula; assembly: GCA_948474745.1. Classification (NCBI taxonomy): domain Eukaryota; kingdom Metazoa; phylum Arthropoda; class Insecta; order Lepidoptera; family Noctuidae; genus Oligia; species Oligia latruncula. The sequence goes on along the minus strand of OX419691.1, from coordinate 4,057,168 downwards.
ACAGTTTTTTTTTTAATAAGACCTGTAAAAGTGATTTTGATACCCTATTTTTTTACAGAATAAACAATTTAATTTCAGTATAGTATGAATAAATATTATTACAGAGAAGATGCTTAATATTTACTTTACATGTGCTTAAATTAAAGGTTAAGACATTACCCATTTATATGATTAAATAGGTGCTAACGCAATACTTTGCCTATAGTGTCTGCTTGCACCCTTCAAATTATCGAGGAATTTTGTTCCGGTCTAGCCGTTTTGAAATACATAATGTACTGTTACGTGACTTTGAAACGCACTTGACCAGTTTTTATTTACTGCTTCGAATTTTTTCTCTCTCTGTATTATGACATTGACAGACGCACTAGAAAGGCAACATGTTTGACGTTTGTGTGGCTAACGCAACTATTATTAAATGGTGATTATTATGACTACCAACGTATGTATCTACTATACGTATTATAGTTATTAGAACATATTTTAAACAGATAAGTATCAGTTAATTTATCGCTAATGTCGGAAACAAATGAATATACTTTTGACAGCACTTTGACACTGACGTTCTAGTAATGAACTTTAATATGTCACTCTGACGCGCGAATGTGACAGCGCACGTCTTTTGTTTTTTTATTAGGACGGTTAGCTTATTTTGTGGATTAAAGTGATCTTCATTTTCTTTGTCATTCAGTTTATAGGCCTCTGTTTGAGCTTCTTTTGTTTTGTGCAAGTTTTTTTTTGTTTGTTGGATATTTTTTACTATAAACTTTTCTGCAAGAAAACTGCTGAAGAGCACCGTGGCGAATTCCGCAAATTGAAGTTTTACTTAATTATAACCAGGTAAAAATAACAAAATTAAATTCTAACATAACTAAAACTATACAGAAACTAGAAAATAGCGTCGAAAAACCAGAGATAAGATGATAATTATGAAAACGTTTTGTTAGTACTTATTTAATAAGTTTAAGTAATTTAAAGGCATCATCATCTACCTTATAATAATAATTCTTAATTTCATTTTATTAATAGAAAACAAACGGCTCATTTATCGAATCAAATTTCAGTCGATAACATCCATCGGTTTCTTATTAAACTTCAACTATATCCGACGATCCTGCATACTCATCTGTGGTTTACAAATGCGACTGTAATTTAAGGCTTCTACACAAATTTCTTAGGACAACATCCACATTGATTAAAATACTAGTCCAGCTTATCGAGTACATCTGTTACTCTAATATCCTGTCCATGAAAGCTATCGTGCAATCAAATATACAATATACCCAAGTAATATTCCCCAGCGATTAAACTTTTACACTTCCGGCCAATTAAAGGGGAATGCAATAGAATTGCACACTTTTGCACAAGTCCTGTTTTCTATACTTGCTAGAGATAAGACAAGCTGGTTTATTATGCTGAGCTTTCTACGTGTTCGGTGGATTGGCAAGCAAATCGTGTAAACAGTGAAAGTGCTTTGATGTTGTTAAAATTTGCTTGGATTCTGATAGCTAATTTGTTTTACCTAAGTAATTTTATTGGTAGAGTTTTAAAGGTCAGAAAACTAACCTAAAAATAATAATATTCTACAAAAATCTAAGCAACGATGATTACTCTTGACTAAAAATGACATTAAAAGAGCCTACAGATGCGATGGTATGATTTCGAGGAAGGTGCGTTCGGAATCCGCAAACAATCTTGCAGAGTGACTAATTTGTTAATTACCTCGTAAACTTTTTAGTACCACATCGTGTCGACACGAGAGCCCATTTTCCATGTCTTCGCCTACAATAGCATTATCAGGTTTTTCATGCCAGAAGATCATTGCATTGTGTAAGCAATCTTTTTCTAATACCCGCTCAACTTAATGCTTCCTATCGAAATTATAAATTTCCATTTGGTCTGGTGTCTAAAATACATAATATTATTTTAACAACTAGATTTAAATTTTTGAAGACTCTCGGACGAAGCATGAATATAGAATTTATTTACAAGATACCCAGGTGCTTCGCCTATGTTACAAGTTGGTTCGTGAAACTATAATGTATGCCTCTCCAGGGTGCATTACATAAATAAAACGGACAGGTTTTTCTGTACTTTTAGGAATTATTTATACGGGGATTTTCTCACCTCGTTTTATAAATTCGTTGAGCATGAAAGCTATTTTTTTTTAACTATGTCAGTAGTTTGATGTAGATTGTAATTTTTTCATACTGTCTTTGTAATTTTAGTTATCAATAGGTAAAAACTGTTATAGAATGCAGTCTTTTTTACATCGTTCTCACATATAATTGTAAATTCAACTTTAAGGTTGTAACTAATATTTAAAAAAAAATATAATTTAAAAGAGTGTCCATGGAGTTTCTTGTCCGTTCTTCTCCATAGGTACCTACGCTTTGGAATGGGCAACTAGCTTCATATTTTCTGACTGACCGACTTCTTGACAATTCAAAAGTGCCTATAAATGATTCAATTGAAATAAATGCTTTGAGTTTGAGTTTGATTCTCAAGAAATGAAAGCAATTTTTCACTAATAACCGGGTTTACACGGTTCAAATGCTAAGTCGAAAGCGATTTGAACCTATTGAATTTAAAATTAAAAGTATTTTTACTGGGCGCTCTGTAGTTTCTGCCTACCCCCATGGGTTGAAAGCGTGAGTTAATGTTTGTATTTATTGTTGAACAACAAAAAAGTTTTTTAATTAAAACCCAGTATTCTTAAGAGATGCTCTTATAATCGAAGTTAGTTATTCAAGTGTGTTCTCTGCAGATCCATTTTCTCATGCAAGGGTAGAGCAATCCCCTGCCAGAGTCGCGGGTTGTTCGAAAGAGTTACCGTGGCCCCTATTTTTTTGCGGATGGGAAATCATCAAATGACCCCTCCCGCTCTGGGTGGAGCGGAAGGGAGTGTCAGACTCTTACTGACTAAAACCCACCCGTGTTCCTTCCTTAGCCCTTTATGTTCCGGGCCAGCGGTAACCCTTTCGGACAATCCCGCTGACCCGAACACGGGTAGGCTTAGTCAGTAAAATTCTGACATGTCCTCCCGCTCCGTCTAGACCGGGAGAAGTTATTTAATGATTTTCCACCCAAAAAAAGAAAAAGAGTAGTGCTATCTCATGCTGAATATATAGGAATTTCCAATGCATTACCAATAACATTGACATGAAGTTACGTACGCTATAATACAACTAGTGGTAGTACATATGTACAATAATGCATACACTGCCGTGCAATTTAAATACAATTACGTATCTAGAAGGCGGGACGCTCTCACAGAAAACCCCGTATTTTCCAACAATGAGCGGCAGTTATGAAGCGCTACACTGCAGTGCATTGAAAGTACAAGTGTAGCACGGAGTGTAATGCGTGTGTAATGTCGTGCACCGCAGGGCGTGACCGATGCGGTTTGAGTTTGACAGGCTTGGAGTTAAGTTAGGGCTATTGTTATTATTACTGTCACCTGAAAATTTTGTCGTCATGCTATGAAGTAAATGCATCAAGCATCAATTAGGTAGAAGCTGTTCAGGAACTAAGTTTTTTTAGAGCTGTTTTTTCCAACGCCAGATTTTTCTATCCCAGTCCACGTTGGACTCAGATAGAGATGCAAATATCTTTTTGAAGTGAAAACTTCTTTAAGTGCTCTTTACGCTCTTTTCGTTCTCTCTAAACAGTGAAAAAAACTAAACTGTCACAATTGGGTTGGTGACGCTGAAGCGGGTATTCTCGGCTTCAGTCATAAGTTTTCACTTTTATCGTGTGGTCTTATGCATACCCTCTGTTTACTTAAACAAAAAACTGTCAAACGTCAATTTAAATTCACAGATAAAATATAGTTGACGTTGGAAAAATCAGCCCTTAACCCTTCGTATCCACGAACGTGGATCCACGCGTGACACAGTGCCTTTTTAATTGTTACTGTAATTGCGGCATTCAACCAGTTAATAGTAAATACCCACAGACTGATTATAATGTAATGTAAATTACATTTCTCTGTGGCCTTGCCTCATGTGGCGCAATAACGCACTTCACTGGCCTTTTGACTTACCTTATTATTCAACTATTTAATATTAGACAAGACTAAAACGTTGTAAGGAAACATGCCATATCACTATATCTTCATCTTAACTATTATTACGCTGACCGAGATACCAAACCTTTACAAAATAGTAACAATCATCTTTTTAAATAAAATGTTTGTAATCGCCCGATTAAATTATACGTTGTTAAAAACACATTTTAGTGTTACCAAACATATCATAATTACGTCATGTTCGACAGCCCTATAGAACAACATTATGATCCGTTGGGTAAACTGTGAAATGTTTACCATTAAAGTGGCCTCAAGTGTATGGATGTGTGATTAATATTTCTATAATCGTGGTGCAATTATTTTGTCCGCAAGTTTTCCGGTTCTTCGTGGTCATAATTATGAGGTTTGTGAGTTGAAAACGTTTTGTAAATTATTTTTATCTAGACTTGCTTTAATAATACTAGGATGTTCATAAAGTATGAACGATGGAAAGGAAACGCCTGAAACAGTTTTCTTTTGTAAGTATACAGTTTAGTTCAAGCAACCAGTGTTATTGTTCGAAGTAAGCAGTTCCTTGTACAGAGGCCAGCACATCAAGCTACTCGAAACTGTCAAATTTTCCCAATCAACTTTGAACCTTATGATTTAGCGATAAAGTTGAAAATCTTTTAAAGAAATTTGACAGAATGTAGTAGTTTGATGTGCGGGCGTCTGTACATAAGTAACGCGTAAATTATACTGCAATGCTACTGAATTATAGATATATACTTCAGGTCATTGACCTACATTGAACGTTATAATGAATGATATCAATTTCATGCTTATTATTATTAGTCCCGGACGCAGATTTTTTATGGAATTATAATTATTTTTGTCAAAATAAAAAATGAAATGACAGATTTTCACGAAAAGAAAAAAGAAAGAAAGAAAATACGTTTTACGAAAATAAAGAAAATAAACAAAAAAAAAAAAACTATGAAAGGGTTGGGGGAAACATGCGTCACATCCACGCAAAACGGCTATCGCTCAGCATTATGCTGCGACCCTATGCAAGACAGAGCCCCAGCGTTGGTTTTCAGCGACAGCCGGCGCCGACGTATTGACAGACGTCAACAGACACAGGCAGGTACACCAGGACGTCACACCAGGACGTCGTCGGAGGGTGTCGGCAGGACGTCGACAGATGCTCTTTAATAAAACATTCAAAACTATGAAGAAATCTTGAACATTTTCGAATTATCGGATGGTGGCTTGTCGGTTTTATTACACATTCAAACAAACATATAAACACACCCCCACACACACTCACAAACTTTCGCCTTTATCATATTAGTGTTGATAGGATAACTTACGGAGACTGTGACCTCAGAGTTTGTTACGGTGTTCCTTTTCAGAGTAGTCGGATAGCATATAGCGACCTCATCTAGTAAAAATATACGTATTTAAGTAAAAGTGTTTTTTTTAACAATTTTCAAAACTAAATATTATCATTTATCATTTAACCCTGTATTTTTCATTGAAATTACCTTAAAAATACTCCAATTTCTAATCCTACTGTAGCTTATTCTAACCTTTATCAGAAATTAAACTCAAAACCATTTCAATATCAGCCGGTTCTAAAGTGTGACGTCATCTAAATCATGCATGGAATATATATAAAGAGTTGTTTATGTACAGTTTTATTGATTTTATAAACACATTACGACAAATGGATGACTCATTATGATTACGTGGTCAGTCATTGTAATAGTGCAATCATTATTACAGCCCTTGTAATAATGATTGTATTATTACAATGACTTGATAAGTTATCGTCGGTTTGTAATTTAATCAATATTGACGCATTTAATCTTTGCTAGTTTTAATGGTCGTAAGTGTATTTGGGTGTTCTGAGTTTGATTCTCAATTGATGCAATAGGCATTGGTATATTAATTAATAATTTCCTATAACTAAAAAAACAATAATAAGAAATGTCAATGTCAAATTTTAGGAAAATTGAGTGATATTTTCAGTGGGAGAATAGATTTGAAATGATGGCCAGTAAATGGAGATAGGCTTTCTACCTATGGTCCTAATTTCGGACATTCTTCGAATTAGGGATCATCACAGTATGTACCGATCTATTCTGTAAAATGATCACCGTGATAAGTTAGATAAAGTGAGCTGTCAATAGTGTCAATGCCTGACACCAGCCAGCTCACTTCAATCTCACTTCACCTAAGTTAAACGGTGAGATCTTTACAGAATAAACCTGCAGATTTATCTGCCGATCTCATCGCAAGATACAGACGTGACGTAACAATTTGGGTTTTATTTTATTCGAAGAAAAAAATAAATGAGATTCAATTTCGATGAGAACCACAGGATATTACAACATTAATAAACCATTAAGGATTCAATAAAACGTTGAGTAAGTTTGCGTTGAAGGATACAAAAGACATAAAAATTTGTTTCGCAGAAGATTGCATTGCTTCATAGGAGATTTAGGTGCATATTTCAAAAATAACTACTCTGGCAATAATTTTACAAGAAGCTTGGTATTTTCAAAACCTTACGCCACAGACGGGACTTTTAATGAAAGAAAGAAAGAAAGTACATTTATTTAGCACAGACTAAAAGACACACAATACACCAGATAGTCAGATAATGGTCGTACATCAGATAAAAACAAAAAAAAAATTATCAAAAAAAAGTGCAAAGTCCGATGTAAGAAATTAGCAGGAGTGTGTGCCTCACGGATGCGCCAAAAAGGCCCAGTTCAGCAAAAATGCCAGACAACTAGTGCCTGACGCTCAGTAGGGCCGAAGCCTGCCCGGTCAGCGGGATTGTCCGAAAGGGTTACCGCTGGCCCGGAACATAAAGGGCTAAGGAAGGAACACGGGTGGGTTTTAGTCAGTAAAAGTCTGACACTCCCTTCCGCTCCACCTAGAGCGGGAGGGGTCATTTGATGATTTCCCATCCGCAAAAAAAAAAAAAAAAACGCTGGTTTTCAACTGGACCTGGTGTGTGAAGTGACGAATGTAAAACAGTTTTGTACTGCATCGTGTTGTGTGTATGCATAATGAATTAATGGTAATAGTTATTTATGCTACGCAAGATATGCGCATTGACGTGGAGTTGCGGACACCAGCCCGTATTACCTATTATTACCTATTAGTTATTTATGCTAGGTACTGTTGAATAACAAGGGGTATTAATTGTGTACAGTTGTACACAAGACTTTATCTACACCCATGATATGAATCCTCTATAAAAGGTTCTGAAACAGTTTTTTTAACCAAACCTGAAATCGCGAAAAGAAATCAGCTGTTCCCTACATTTTCACGAGTTATACGAACATAATGTTGGGAACATCGGAATTATTTTTTCGCGATTTCAGGTTTGTTCCCATAGTAAAAGTTGTTCATAATGATGAGTACAATGACCTCTTAAGAGGTTGTTAATGTTCTACCAATAACCCTGTAGATAGATCTAGATAACGCAAGTATGAAAACCAAGCGTACCTACCATTTTTTGACTAACTACTATGACGTCACAAGCACTATTTAGTGATGGGAAAATCAAATCGATTCAAAGACGCCGCCCTTGTTCCTACTCCGGGGTCTAGCGCCAGCGCTCATGCTCACCCAGCCAGCAGTACACAGGACTGAGCACGAAAGTGGCGGCTTACGATTTTTGTACGTAAGCTGGACACGCGAAGTAGTCGCTTTTGCGTTATCTAGGGTCTTAGCATTATGCTGAGCGATGGCTGTTTGGCGTGGATGTGATGTATATTTTCCCCCAATTTTTTTTTTGTATTTTTGTTCTTTCTCTGCGTCATGTTTACTTAACACAGAATTAGTTGTCTCAGTATTTTCGGACGCAATAAAGGCTGTTCAGCAATTTCCCTATTGTTTAATAAATGTCAAGTGTTGACATAGTTGTGTGTCCCCCGAGACTTAATTAAGGAACAAGAGGCATTATATTTCATCTCTCATCCTGAGCCTCAGGATGGCCAGGCCTGACCTGAGGGCATCGTCTTATAATTAGACAAGGAAATTAACTACAACTTACAAGAATGTAAGAACATGATAAGATATCAAACATGTTTATTAACATTTATGTTTTATAAGAAAAGAAGGAAAAAATTATACATAATTAATTATACTATCTGCGCCTTGCGGTTTTACTCGCATAAGTCACGATCCCGTGGGAATATCGGGATAAAATGGTATCCTAATCTAGGTTATGGTCTACCCCAGTGCCAAATTTCATCCAAATCCGTTCAGCCGTTTTAGCATGATACCAACAAACATAGTTACAAAAAATCATAACTTTTCCCTTTATTATAATATTAGTTTAGATTTTTGGAGGCCTTGTGTACCTACTGTCATTCTAATACAATTGGTTTTTTTCAAATAACAGATAATAGGGGCCTGTGGGCTGTGGCTAAATAATAACAGCCGCACAGGTCGATCAATCAGGTTAAGCTACGCTTGCCGCGGTTGGTCTGTGGATGGGTGACCATCTTTACATACCGAGACCCCTCCGTGCTTCGGAAAGCACGTTAAGCCGTTTGTCCTGGCTGTCTTTCGTGGATCTTTGACAGTCGTTACGGGTAGTCAGAAGTTACCAAGTGGTATCGTATTACCCAATAACTGGGTTGTGGAGGTCAGATAGGCAGTCGCTCCATGTAAAATACTGGTACTCAGCTGCATCCGGATAGACTGGAAGCCGACCCCAACAAGGTTGGGAAAAGGCCATGCAGATGATGAACAGATATTAATAAATAAGATCGGAAAATCAATGACAAAATATGCAAATCTAAAGCAATTAGGTAATTTAATTAGTCTGTAAAAGTACGTAATCAGATTTCACTTTCACTGACCATTCAAATGAGTGATCATGAATAAACAAAGGCAGACCAACTCCTCACACCATCGCACTTTTAATTCCCTTTTACGGAAAACCCAATTTCCCACAACGACAAATGGGCTCCCAACCTACCCTACACACTAAAGGGGCAAGCAGACTGCGGCCGATCGTCAATGACATCAACCATTCAGACAGATAAAGTGAGGTGTATGGCAGCTGGATTACATACGATCGATGACGTCGACTGTTTTCATTCGACGCCGACGGTCGTCATTCGACGTAGATCGATGGTGTGGAATTCACTAGTAGGCAACGATCGATCGTCCATATCGATTGACAGGCGGTCGTTCATAGATCGACAATCTATCGACCATCAACTTGATCTTTCGTTATTATACGCATGGCTACACATCAAGCTATACGTAAACAGTGTAAGCTGCCTTCTGATTGTACGAAAAACCTATAGGTACAATGCGAGGTCAGCTAAACCTGGAAATGTATAGTATCATGTGTTGCCATGTGACAAAATAAACATTTTTATTTTTTTTCTATCGAACGATTTAAAATATCTAATAATACCTATGCTTTAAAGCGATTAATATCTCCTTCGACGCCGACCGACGTCGATCAACCGTAATTGGTTTGCACCATAAAGAGCATAGCCAATTCACTACCCACTAATGTCATCTGTACACGGCTTTACGGCGCGGAATAACCGGATCCCAGTAATGCGGTGTCGCAACAACGCGTTCAAGGACGCGCACTGACCGCCGCGGCCGGCGAGCGCTTTCACTATCAGCAGTTCACGCACCACGTAATTGGATTAGTGTTGACTAAGACCGTGTGAGCACGCACGATGATGGACTGGTATTCAAGTTATAGGTTTATTACGGAGTAATTGATGGGCGAGGGCCAAGAGTTCATGTAAGTAACATGGGTGATTAATTTTTGGAGGTCTTATGGTATAAAGATGTAGGTATATGAAGAAATATTATGTAAGTATTTTATTCTTGTTTAAGGTCACTTTTGAGATTGCATTTAGGTACCTGTGATCGGGCATCTTATAGCATCAAGATAACTATCTATATTTTCATTGTCTGATCTAGAACTAGAGTTTCGCCGTCATTGTTTTGTAAAAGTAGTTCAATATATCAATCTGGATGTGTGAAAAGGGGAAGGTATAATTTATGATTCCAGACTGAAAAATATTTACCGTTTTGGTTTGTGAACCTTTCTTTTTTACTATTCTCATTTTTAGGGTTCCGTACCCAAAGGGTAAAAACGGGACCCAATTACTACGACTCCACTGTCCGTCTGTCCGTCTGTCACCAGGCTGTATCTCATGAACCGTAATAGCTAGACAGTTGAAATTTTCACAGATGATGTATTTCTGTTGCCGCTATAACAACAAATATTAAAAACAGAATAAAATAAATATTTAAGGGGGCTCCCATACAACAAACGTGTTCTTTTCGGCGTTTTTGCCTTGTGGTACGGAACCCTTCGTGTGCGAGTCCGACTCGCACTTGTTTTTATTATTTAAACTAGCAAAGCATTCATTTCAATTAGACCATAATTTCGTATTATTTTTTTAGTGTGGATTCTCACAGAGAGGAACTACAATGTTTTAAAATCTCTAAACGCTGACGAACCAAGTTTATGTCTAGTTAGGTACTTTATGCAGTTTATGAGCTATAAAAACCGGCTCCTCTTTAGCTGTCGTAAACATGTCCTTAGAGGTGAAACATCAAAAACTTTTATACTGTTTATTGTCATTTTACATCTGACTTAAGGGTAGTCTGGAGTCCAAACACAGTCCAGCAGTGGCGAAGGTTCCATGCATCTCGATTCCTACCGGCTTCCCTTTGAAAAATGGCAAGGTTAGTATTCTATAGACAAATAATTACAGATATCTACTCCGGCTTACCTCTTACAAAAATTTACCCTTCGCTACTATACCTATTTACAAACATTCGATACGTGTCCGTACCAAATCGAACATCAATAAATGTTAACGAAGGAGTCCTCTAAACGCTGTTCAAAAATCCGAAACCCGAAAATGTTCGACCCCTAACCCAAATAGACGACCGGTATTCTTCCGACACCTGTTTGCTGTCGAGGACTAGGCAACCAAAAACCAACCGAAAATGAAATGAAGGTAACAGAAAATGTGTCATTTTCGACCCGGAAGCCTGTCGAAAGGTTCTGAATAGCAGATATCTGTTTTTAGTCCTATAGAATATACATGTTTTGCTGTAACTGTTAACGAAGGAGTCCTCTAAACGCTGTTCAAAAATCCGAAACCCGAAAATGTTCGACCCCTAATCCAAATAGACGACCGGTATTCTTCCGACACCTGTTTGCTGTCGAGGACTAGGCAACCAAAAACCAACCGAAAATGAAATGAAGGTAACAGAAAATGTGTCATTTTCGACCCGGAAGCATGTCGAAAGGTTCTGAATAGCAGATATCTGTTTTTACTCCTATATAGAATATACATGTTTTGCTGTCGGTAGAGTGACGATACATCGTTAATCATGGCAGGCCATAAATCAATATGTAAATGAGTTTGAATGCCAATTGCCACTCTTTTTTGTTCAATGTATTTCGATCGATCAAACCACGACGACACAAAGTCAGTCTTTTCATTTTGATGTTTTTGTGTTTTCATTCATTATAAGTCAGACCAGCGTATTCGTTTTTGATTCAATTCAATTCAATGATTCATAGGGGCAATTCTCGTAATTTCAAGAACGTTCACAGTCTGATTTCAGTGTCAATCTGTCAAAAATACCTCTAATTTCCCTACATTTTGACAAGTTTTTGACATTTGTTTGTCGTCGAGATGAGACTGCGACTGGATTTTGAACGTTTTAAATTACGAGAATTGGCCTTCTGGTCTACAATAAATAATGAGAATAGTGAACTCATTATTATCATTTAAAAATTGATTTAGTAGATATATTATGTACCTACCTATATTTTATAGAAATCATTATTATTCTAATATTGATAAAAGAATATCCGTGGCGAGGTGGCGATCCTTGCCCGTTTTTCTCCATAGGAACCTTCTACGGTTTAAATGAACAACTGCCTTCATCTTTTTGGGTAGTTCCACTGCGCACCAAAACCCATTGTTCTCATAATTTTAATGTTCATACATTGATTGCACTGTGCTCGAAGAAGTTTTGAGAAGCGTTAACAAAAAATAAATTTATCATGAAACACTATTATACCTAATTATCATAAAAAAATAAAAAACATCATAAAAAAAAAAAAAATACATTTCAATCAGTCATAATCACAACGTCACAATATTTTTCATTACAATGTAAAACTGTATTAAGTTGCACATATTCAGTTAGCTTATTTTATTACAATTCCAACGACATAATGTTTTTACCGACTTTATATACATAGCTTTCATACAACATTTTAGATAATTATATCGTTATTAAATTTTAATAACCCCGGGCAGCGCGCACGATTTCGCGCATTATCATGCGACACGAGGGTCATAAAGTGCGAAATGGCCTTGAGCATTTTTGACACACGAGATGAATCCACGGTAAAAAAATATTTCTATTTGTGTTTATCAAACAACTTATGGTTTGCCTTTTATGCTGACTCTCATTCATCATCATCATTTCAGCCGAAAGACGTCCTCTGCTGGACATAGGCCTCCCCCAAGAACCTCCACTTCGACCGGTTCTGTGCTTCTCGCATCCAACGGGTTCCTGCGGCCTTCACAAGGTCGTCGGACCACCTTGTGGGAGGCCTTCCCCCGCTACGTCTTCCGGTACGCGGTCGCCACTCCAGACCCTTTCGGCTTCATCGGCCATCTGTTCTGCGAGCAATGTGCCCTGCCCACTGTCGGTTACCTTGCTGCTGATGCTGACTCTACTTACTTTATTTTGGATAGCAGTGGAATGCATTCCTTGAGAGTAGAGGAACTACCCATCTTTTTAACTGACCAACCCCTTGAAAATTTAAAAGCGCTTGTCATTGGTTGAATTGAAATAAATGCTTTTAGTTTGGGAAAAGACAAAACGTTTTCGCACATTCTCGAGGTGCGTGTTACGTAGTTCTTATCTAACTACATTTATTTATAAGATCGTATTATGTCCGAAGGATGCGTTCGCTTTCACTACCACGCGTCCAAACTATATGTAATTGGATTTCTATGGTCTAACAGGCTGGTACGCCTACTCGCCTACGGTCATATCTGTAATGACGATACCATTTAAATGAAAGGGAAACAGCTATATAAATGTTACGAAATCGTAGTTCGGTGGTTGCTGTTGTAAAAACGGCTACTGCTAGCATAGCACGAGCATCAAGAAGGTAAGTAGTCAACTAGTAAAAGTGCGCAATGCTGCACACCGCCATCTTATTTCAAGTGTAAAAAATATCAACTTTATTTCAATGATCCTCCTCCTCCTCAATTCGTACTCCTCATGACTCAAGGTCGTGATCCTCCCTTGAAAACATCTTTTCCCTGACGATTTTCGCCATCTCCGTCTATCCTTGGTCAAGTGAAGCGCATCATGAAATTTCGTGTCAAGAGAACAGCTTTTCTGGTCGGACCATTGCAAAGGGCTGCGACCTCTTGGTCGTTTACCATCCACCTTGCCGGTAACCATCAGTTGTTCAAGGTTATTATTTCAATGATAATTAAGATGATTTCAGAGTGACTAGCACTATTGACAAAGTTATAAAAATGTTTGAAGTTGTAGCGTAAACAGAACTTTATTGTATAGGAATTAAAGTTATTTTTCCATTAAGAGCGTTTACGACGTACGGCATTTCATACAAACTTTCAAGCCCTTATTTTTCGAAATTAATGAACCGATTTTAATAAAACTTCATACGCAAAAGCAGGATACAAGGTCTAAAAAGTTAGTAGAGAACATTTTCGAAAAATAGTGTAACAGCCAAATTAGACCGATTTTAAATTTTCCATAGAAACAGAGATTTCCAGTTATCTTTTTTTAAATAAGCTCTACTAACTTTTTAGACCTTTGTATCCTGCTTATGCGTATGAAGTTTCATTAAAATCCGTTCATTAATTTCGAAAAATAAGGGCTTGAAAGTTTGTATGAAATGCCGTACGGCGTAAACGCTCTTATTTCATAATACAGTTTACACAATCATTCTGATTTTTTGTCAGATTATTCTACAATCAACATACTAAAACACTAGTGTTTTAATTTTTTAGTCCAAACAATAGATTTTTTGTAATTAAATAATTGCTTCATATTTTGCAATAAATAACCAGCGTTGTGTCATCGCGCTTCTCTTTCTTTTCTATGCAGTCCGTCAGGGACCGCGCTTTAGGTCATGTAAGCCCCTTAAGGAAAAGACTCAAGGAAAGAAGATTATGCATAGTGACATCCACGAACCCGCACTGGGCCCACGTGGTGGATGACGGCCCACTCCCTCTCACCGAGAGGAGGCCTGTGTCCCAGCATCCAGCACTGGGTGGGAGTATCATAGGCTGATTATGCTAAGCTATGCCAAGGAAATCATTACGTAAATTTATTACTTCAAAGTTTTCACATAGAAAGTTTTCTTTAAAGGTATCCGGTATAATAAAATTGTAAAGTAATCAGGAGTTATGTTAATTATTTGCTTTATTTATTGCCTTTTTTCTATGACTACAAAAGTACTTATCGGTACTTCCTGTAGTTGTCAGTTTGACATTAATTGTGGTCATTTTCTACTCTGGACGCTTTTAACGCGTACGTCTTTTTTACATCGTTCTCACATATAATTATGAATTTAACATTAATGATGTAACTAATATTTTTGTAAAAATATAATTCAAAAGAGTGTCCATGGAGTTTCTTGCCCGTTCTTCTCCATAGGAACCTACACTTTGGAATGGGCAACTAGTTTCATATTTTCTGACTGACCGACTTCTTGACAATTCAAAAGTGCCTGTAAATGGTTTAATTCAAATAAATGCGTTATAATATTGAAGATTTGTTGAATTATTATCATTTGTTATTTTGTTGCCAGTACCAACTCAGATATTAAATAATTTAACTAAATTACTTAATACTTAGGTCTTGAACCTCACGAGCTCCAGTCGTGCTTAGCCATTGAAGCAGTACCTGAAACAAACAAAGAAACTAATTAAACTAAGTTAAAAGTTAAAATAACAGTCGTGCTAACCATTCTAATTTTAGAGGTTAGCCAGTATCGATCAATCATGAAACGAATAATATGCAAATAATTTTTAACAGTCTTTACTTTCTAAATTGTATTAAAGTGTTTCCGACCGTGGGTTTGTAATTACAGTGTTTCTCAAAATGTTGCGAATTATTAGTCCCTTTTGGGAGTAATCCATACTAATATTATTATAAATTCGAAAGAACTCTGTATGTTACCTTTTCACGCCTAAACCACTGAACGGATTTCGATAAAATTTGGCAGAGCGATAGACTGCATCCCGGGGAAGGACTTAGGATAGTTTTATCGACATACCTCGCGGGCAAAGCCGCGGGCGGAAGCTAGTTAATAAAAAAAAAAAAAATTCACCTGCTGAAAAAAAAAAAGTTTAGTGTCTGTACTTTTATTTTGTTACATGGGACTTATCATTTTAATCACCGCTAATGAGTCACTATTGATTTTCTATTGTAATGGGCCGGTCCCGGCGTGGGCCGACATGGCCCACGCCGGGACGGAGTGGTCACACATAACTGGCGAAATGTGGGTGTAAGTCCTGTAAGCCCCTTAAGAGGTTCTTGAAATAATTGCAGGAGCTAACTTCCGTGATTCTTGCTCGTCTTGATGATGATCTATACGCCGGATGTGTCTACCGTGTCCTCTCGATATTATTGCCTATGTTGCTATTGCGATTTCCATAAGCTTACGTAGGTATATGGTTGTTAAAGCCAAATCTTTTAACCTATTCATTCATCAAGCAAAAAAGAAACAAGAAAACATCTTAGAAACCTACATTTAATGAAAGAACCCACTAAATCAACACGCCGCAGAGCACAGTAAATCTTCACCAGAATAAATAAATTAACGTAATCAGTTCACGATCAAACATTTTTACACAATCTGTGGTCGTTAGCGCGAAGTAATTTGCCGCCCAGTCCACGCAGGCCGATCGTTGCGTCACCGCAGCGTAGACCACATCAATCACGTTACGCAATAGTTCCTGAGATGCGCTAGACTAACGTGTGGATTGTGATGCAATTTTATACACTGATATTGTAGGAAATAGTCGTGTGGTGTGATCTTTGACGTCATCGGATTTGTTTGATGTTGTAGGTTTTTGTGTCCGAACATGGATGTGCTCATTTTTAGGATTCCGTACCCAAAGGGTAAAAGCGGGGACCCTATTACTAAGACTCCACTGTCCGTCTGTCACCAGGCTGTATCTCATGAACGGTGATAGCTAGACAGTTGAAATTTTCACAGATGATGTATTTCTGTTGCCGCTATAACAACAAATACTAAAAACAGAGTAAAATAATTATTTAAGGAGGGCTCCCATACAAGAAACGTGTTTTTTTTGGCGTTTTTGCCTTGTGTGCGAGTCCGACTCGCACTTGGCCAGTTTTTACTTCTACGCTCATTATGGAAGTGGGTAAGTTAGTAAATATTTTATGTTACTGCTATTAACGTAACCACCTACTGAGTCATCATCATAATCAGCCTATAATGTTCCCACTGCTGGAACACAGGCTTCCTCTCGGTGAGAGGGAGTGGGCCGTAATCCACCACGCGGGCCCAGTGCGGATTGGCATATGTCACATATCTTCGAATTTTTGGTTTTAGGACATGCCGGTTTCCTCATGATGACCTACTGAGTACAACTAATTAAAAAAGATCCATTGACTCGAAAATAAGAGAATAAAGCTATAGTAACTAAATATCATGTCCTACGTTTTCTGTCAGTTGTACGTTACAGGAACTGATGGACGCTGGTGATGGCGCCAAACACGTAACCGAATTCTGGGCCGAGTCCAAAGACTACAATATGATGCTGTATTTGCTATCGACATGTTATGAAGAAGAAAAAGAACAAAATGACGTACGTGACTGACAGTGGAAATATTTTTTCATTCTGGTATTTTTATACCAGCTATTTTTAAACCACTGGAAAAGTTATTCCATTATACTCGTAAATCCTTATTATTAATAAACTAATCCAAATAAAGTAGTATATCAAACTATTCAAAACTGAAAGTAATTAAACTTAATCAATAGTAATTAAAACCCATTGTGGCGTGAATAATTAATGATAGTCGAACCCGCGCTCTGACACGTCAGTAGTCAAATGCAGTGACCTTGTAATGGCGTACGGTGCTTATAGTTCCGCTTGAAGCTTGAATGAGGAGTTATAGCCTGATTGAGAGGTTAAGGGGCTACATGACCTAAAGCGCGGTCACTGTCGGACTGCATAGAAAAGAAAGAGAAGCGCGATGACACAACGCTGGTAATTTATTGCAAAATATGAAGCAATATTTAATGTTAAAAATCTGTTGTTTGGACTAAAAAATTAAAAGACTAGTGTTTTAGTATATTGTTTGTAGAATAATCTGACAAAAAATCAGAATTATTGTATACAATGTATATTAGTATTGTTTTTAAGGTAAAAAGAAAGTTTTTAGAGGTATCTTCATGATTTTTTTGTATCGTATCAAATTAGTTGTATTGTGTTTTCAACACACTATCTACCAAGCATACATCCTAGAGAATATCATATATTTTTCTGATTTTGTTTATTGTAGTCGATCATATGCTTTTATTGTTTCTAAAACTTGCGTTTTTTGTGTTCAGGTCCTGTAAGCCCCTTAAGGTGCATGGCATATGAATGCTGGTTTTGAAAGATGGAGTACCTTAGTACTGGTAAATGAATAAATAAATATAACAAAAAAAAGCCCCGTAAAAAGCTTAATATTTTAAGTTAGTGGCTTGAATATTGAATTAAAGTTGGTGCCCGCTATTGAGAACCACTGACATTTTAATAGCTCTGACATGTCAGGAGTCAAATGCAGTGACCTTGTAATGTCGTAAAAATTTAAAAGTGTTTATGGTTCTGCTTGACGCTTGATAATGTTAAATGGATAATAACCTAATCGAGGGGTTAAGGTTCAGGGTATGCGGATGTGTTGTTTTTGAGAGATGGAGTACCTAGGTACTGCTAAATCACACTAATATTATAAAGGCCAAAGTTTGCGAGTGTGGGGGTGTGTTTGTGTGTGTGTGGGGGTGTGTGTGTGTTTGTATGTTTCTTACTTCTTCACGCTCAAACGGGTGGATCAATTTTGATAAAATTTTGTATGGAGGTAGCTGACACCCTGGATTAATATACAGGGTTATTTGTAAAACACCAGTAACCTCATTGAGGTCATTGTACTCGTCATTATGAACAACTTTTACTATGGGACCAAACCTGAAATCGCGAAAAAAAAATCTGCTGTTCCCTACATTTTGACGAGTTATACGAACATAAATGTAGGGAACAGCTGATTTTTTTTTCGCGATTTCGGGTTTGGTCCCATAGATACAATAAAAGTTGTTCATAATGATGAGTACAATGACCTCTTAAGAGGTTACTGGTGTTTTACAAATAACCCTGTATAGGTTACTTTTTATCCCGATATTCCCACGGGATCGATATTTACGCGGGTGAAACCGCGGGGCGCAGCTAGTAAATAGATAAATACTGATGGGACTTAAACATAACGGCGAAATGTGTGTGTACTATAGGTGCACTGCCTAAACCTTGGGGAATGCAGGGGTGATGGTATGTTATGTAAATAGTAAATAGGTACTAATGAATGCCACAACAAGCTCAATCTTTTAAAAGTTGAAAGTTGACCGTCCATCAACAAAATTATTCGTAAATTCAAATCACATGTTTGGAAAATATTTGATTTGCGTTTGAAGATGATTATTTTCTAATCAAATAACACCATAAAATCAAGAATCAAGACGTAACAAACCTCGATCTACTGCATTCCTAGATGTTATTATGAAAAGATATTGACTATACAAACCATCACACTAATCACAATAATGATATTATAAAAGCGAAAGTGTGTGTTTATATGTTTGTTACGTCTTTACGCTCAAACGGCTGGACCAATTTTAATAAAATTTTGTTTGGAGGTAGCTGACACCCTGGATTAACTTATAAGCTACTTTTTATCCCGATATTCCCACGCGATCGACACTTATGCGGGTGAAACCGCGGGGCGCAGCTAGTAAATAATAATAAGTAAAAAAAATATTACTAGAAGAATGGGTACAATAAATCTCCAATAAACTTGGTTTTGTGTAATGTTTACTTAGATGTCAAAGGAGTGCTTTGGCACTCGTACTACCCCGTATCACGAATGACATTATCATTGCATTTACCATGCAACTAACGTTGCTGCATCGAATTAACACTTTTAATGTCTTTTTGTATACGTCATATATAAATATTTTCGCATAGTATTAAAGCGTGATTTATTTATTAAAGAGGATAAAAATAAAATACAATTAACTACTTTCCCTAACTAAAACTATTAAGAAACTAAAATATGGCGTCGAAAAATTCCTCCGCATCGCTGTCGACTGGTAATGTACCCAAGAGACTGGCGGCATTGCCACGTTGTATGGCAATGCTTACACTAGACCAATGTCGATCAAGTAAAAAAGCTGCCGGGAAAATATTTAATTTATTAATCTCTAACTGACAATTTCACATTTTTCACACTCACTTTACCAAAATTTTCGTTCAATTAAGGCCGCGATGCAAAAAAAAAAAAAGTTGTTCAACACAGGCACACGTAGGTTATTTAAAACTCATTTACCAAGCTAATTTGTTTGCCGACTAAAATTTTCATGAGAGAGGATGTTGTGAATTTGCAAAGTGCACGGAACGGTAGGTCATGGAGTAAGAACAAATGGAGCAATAACTTACAAGGCTATTTAATGTTTACCGTAGTTTCCGGAAAAGATAAGTGGCCTCTACACTTTAGTCTACAGGGATAGTTTACCAGCTCTCCTCGGGGATGTTTAAAGAGCATCTGAGGCGTTATTTTTAAGCTAATGGAGGGTTTAAAAAAATACTACTTAGTTTCAAAATGGAGGTTTAGTCCAGGGTCCAGTCTGATAATAATAAAGTCGAACATATAACCTCCTCCTTTTTGGAAGTCGGTTAAAAAACATAATACAGTCGTCAATATACATTGTTTTCCAAGAGAGTGATGACGGAAGCAAGGGCTACCTCAGCCATAATGTGAAAGAAATTAGTGTAGGAAGGCCTTCATTCATTAAGGGGAGATTTCTGGCTGATAATGAATACGCGGGTATGACGGTACGGTACTGAGTTAGTTGCTTTCGGCATTCGTGGCTGACATTAACACTAAAACTGCCACAACACTGATACGATGTCAACGCAATTTGACCGTAAGTATTCGAATTGAATTTTGAAAAAAAAAAAACGTATTAGCACTCCATTTATTTTACATCTTGGTTGTGGCTTACAACAATCTTGTAATATGGAGTAATGTGACGTGTGAAGATTTTTGGGATGCCATTAAGTATCCTTTTTATGTCGCAAACGGCTGAATATAAAACAGGAGCTAAAAAGCTACACTGATTATAAAATTCGGAGCAGCGCCAACGAATAACGTTTCCTTTAATCAGGAGTGGAGACAGGTTTTCATTTAGCTTAAGTGCCTTTTATAATAAGCTAAATAAGGTAAGGCCGTGCAGGGTAAGAAAAGATCCAATCTAGATAGGGCACGTTTTTTAAAAAGTTGGCATTCCATGTCTTCTCTCTTGTGCGGTTACCCGGCCAGAGATATGTAGTTCTTTTGCTTAAATTTCTTTTCCAGGGATTTATATGATTCATAAATGAGTATTATCAGGCAGATGTGAGGAGACATCCTGGAAGGACATAATAATGACCTTATTGGTGGTGTTCCTCAGAAAGGTCAATTGCGTAGTACTCGAAACCGGCGTGCGTGTATGACCAGATATTTATGATCGTAATTGAAACAAAAAGAGTATGTAAGCGTCCGGCGCGTAGGTGTTCCACGCGCGCCTCAAAGAGATGTCAGCATCAAGTGAAGGAGTTAGGGCCGAAGCCTGGCGGGTCAGCGGGATTGTCCGAAATGGTTAGCGCTGCCCCGGAACATAAAGGGCTAAGGAAGGAACACGGGTGGGTTAAAGTCAGTAAGAGTCTGACACTCCCTTCCGCTCCACCCAGAGCGGGAGGGGTCATTTGATGATTTTCCATCCGAAAAAAAAAAAAGATCGATCGATGCATTCAGTAGTTTCTATCTAAATATCCCCATGGGAAGAAGGAGAGGGGAGGAGTGGGGGAGAGAGTAAGTATGTTTCAAATGTGGCTAAGTTTTTACATCAAAACGAGTCCACTAAACGTTATTGCCTTCTCAAAGAGGACCACAAACTACGTCAGGAATCGAACGTCATCGTGGTATTTATTGGTATCCACTTAAAGGTTAATTTGACACCCACGACATACCACAAACCAAGTCTATAAAGCTATTGGAGATGAAACTTCAACCGTCGTGGTCGTGGGCGAAGTCGCAAGGGACGCCTAGTTTAAAAGATGTATGACGTAATGACCAGGGATGGCAAATTCAGAATTTAAACATAAATCAGATTTTAAAACATGAAATGGTTTATTAATAAACGTTGCTTTAAGTTACACATGTTTAAACGTTAAAAATGTATGGTTAAACAGTCGCTAATCTTTACATAACTTTAAGCAACGTTTATGATTAAAGGGGATAATGTTTCATTTTGCTTTTCTGAGACTTAGTTAATCATTTTTCACTTATGGCATAAGTAGTTGAAGGATTACATCTACCAAACACTTGGTCGTGCATTAACTATATTTGTAATTTTTATTGTTTAACTTTTTGATCAACTGTACTGTCACAGTTGTGATTTAAATAAAGGAACGAACAATTACATTTGGTAGTCAATTTGGACAAAACAATTAATTTCCCTAGCTTTACCTACGACTGTGTAGATGTAGATCAGTAAACCTGTTCTAATAAAAACACGTTTAATTTAATTTCTTATGGTTTTTTGACTGAAATAATTAAACTTTTGATTTAAGTGAACCAACCCTGATACCACCTCTATCGGAGACGAGTCATAACTTCGCTCCCAGTTTTCCCAAGAGAGGTGACCGTTTCTATTTATAGTGAAAGGCCCATAAGCGTGTATTTTTAGCATATCAAGTACAAGGTTGTTTCCGCCATATTTTTGGACTGGCAGGCTAATTTGAGGATATTTGAGAAGGATGGGAGTGGCTTGCTATCCCACGGAAGTCGTAAGTCCGCTTTGGGATGCTGTATAACTAGTTGTTGGGATATGAAGTAAATCGTGTGTGCTCTAGTTTTCATACAGGATCGAATTAACTTAGCTGACAAAACTTTACAGGCGTGACTTGTTTAATATGACCCTGTAGAGCAGGGGTGGCCAACCGGTCAATCGCGACTATTAAGTACAGTCGATCGTGGCAAGGCAAAAAATATTTCCAACTACAAACCTGATTTTGCTAATCAAGCGAAAGATGCTCAAACGGAATGGTCACATTAATATAAATAAGTAGGTTACTAAGAATAATTTTCAGTTTTATATTTTCCCTTTTAATAAAATGAAAAATACTACATAATTGAGTACTGAGCTATACCGTTTCATTTAAGATTTCAAGAAGTATGTAATTGGTAGATCGCACAGGGTGTCGGCAGTGACCAGTAGATCTTGGGTCTAACCAAGTTGGTCATCCCTGCTGTAGAGGATGGACAATTGAGAGGTGAAGTAGTAATAAGAACTACAGGACGATTTGCAGTTTCTAAGAAGACTACCAACCAACTGCTATTAATAAGCCGAAATATATTTTTAAACATTGCCTTAGAAAGCGAGCTCAAAGATATCGCCATGATTTTCTTGACACTTCTCTAAGTCGAGGTTAACAGCTTACGAAATAAAGTATTCTTTTTTGCATTGTATTAGGCACGATATGCCCATAGAAGGGCAGTATTTTCACTATTAGGTAATCAGTGAGAATACACAAAACTATCAGATCGGTTAAATGTTGTGATCGCGTGCTGTATAATCCTCCTGCATAAATTCAGTACCTCTAGGGACTATATTGTTCTTAACCTCGATATTTCATAGAAAGTTTATTTCTGCTATGAGTACTAGTAACAGCCTTAAATAATTGATTTGTACTTTCAAGGTTTTTGGGTTTGACACGATATCGTGACCTGTGCAGAGCACGTACGTGTGTACAGCCTTGATATTTTGGCTTTATTGGTATGCAGTAGCCCAGTGGTGACGGCCGCGACGTACAAGTTGTAGGTCGTTCGGTCGGTTCGAACCCAAGGCACTTTACTTTGTGTAAATTATTTCATCAGCACTGCTCTCAAAACGGTAAAGGAAAACATCGTGAGGAAACCGGCATGTTCTAGAACCAAAAATTCCAAGACATGGTTAGATTACGCCCCACTCCTTCTCACAGAGAGGAGGCCTGTGTCCCAGCAAGCAGTGGGAACAATAAAGGCTGATTATGGTATGGTCATGGTATGCAATTTGAGTCCAATCACCAAGTTTATTCATGCCACAAAGTTCCAACTGGTAACATAACGTACCACGCAAGTAGGTAGTCTACAAAGGGTTGGGCAGAAGTTATATATTTCACCAGTTGTGTCTAGGTTCCATGTAACAGAAGGCGAGCTTGTTGACTTCACTGCTGAGAAATGTCTAATGGAAAAACCTAAAAACACTTTGCCCTTGGGAATCGACCAACGACGCAGAAAATAAAATTAAAAAAAACTATCGAGAAAATTATGTAGGTATTACTTAAACCAAAAGCGAGTTTAAGCGCCTGCGCCCACTGTCGGCACGGCACGGCAAGGGATTTTTAAGCGACGAATAAAAATGTAACCATAAAATTGAAATTTCAATGATAATCATCGTAGGTGAAAAACTAAAGCTAGTGTATCCGACATACCGTGTCATAGAAATTTCAATTTTATTGTCATACTATTAAGTTACATTTCTATTTGTCGCATAAAAATCCCTTGCCGTGCCGTGCCGCCAATGGGCGCAGGCCCAAGGAGAGTGCCCTGCCAAGGTGTTGGACTTAGATTAATGTGTAACTACAGAAAGACGGGTCGGATTGGTCCACACTTGCAAATTCGAAGCAAGGAAAAGGGAAGGGAAGGTCTTTGCTCTCGTATCAAACTGCACGTTCCGAAAACAGGTCTCTAAATTATTGCAATGCAGCTAAAAGGGGAATTGACACACTTGGCAGGTGAATATTGGTCGTAGCGGTTTGTTGTAATTAGCAAACAGAAGGCTTACACTGTTGCCTATTCTCTAGTCGCCTTTTGCAATGATTATTTATTTCCTCGCGTGGTAGTCGGAAAATATCCCGTGGGATCTGTGTGCCAAACCGGGTCAGTCGTTACTGCGAACTGGAACCATCCAGGCGAAGACACATACGAACCAAATAAAAAACAAACAATATTTTTGGCGACTCGTTTCCACGCATTTTTTTTCAAGAATTTTCAATGTTCCGTTTTGCGTTCGCTACCATTTTATTATACAGGGTTACTCGTAATTCGACGTATAACCGTCAGGAGCTGATAGGGGAGTCCAATATGCAACAAATTGAACCCCCCTAAGTATGGCCGAAATTCAATAGTTTTCTAAATATTTGAAACATTTTTGAAGCGTAAAATGAAAATATTGGTAATTATTGTTTAATCGCTCATCATTTTAATTACTTATTTTATTGAATTAAGTACTTTTAATTATGTTCATAACTTAATTGAAGTGGCAGCTACAATATTTTTTTTTAATGGACTACCCATTCTATATGTAGTTTTTTTTGTTTGGAATTATATCGTAAAACCCTTAAAATTTAAATATCTCATATATATCCGTTTAAACGAATATCTGTCAGGAGCTGATAGAGGGGCCCCGTATCAGCTCCTAACGGCTATACGTCGAATTACAAGTAACCCTTTAAGTACGAGTATGTATCGATTAGTAGCAGATAGGAAAATGGTGCAGCCTACAACTGCTTAACTCTTTAAGCCTTTTTTTTTATTGCCTTAGAGGCAGTAATAGTCACTTCTAAATTGCTGTGAATAACACGAAACAAAACCCCTGCTTTTTCATGATCCAGAAATAGTAACTGAATTCAGTACTTTATTTCAACTGTTGTTTATTTTTATTTTTACTCTAATTTAACTTAGTTGACGTCAAAGTAAGGGTTTCCGTGATTCTTTTACGTTGTTTAATTAAGTCAGAGTGCTTTGTGAGGCCCTGACCTGCCTCAACAACTGTGACGTCGTTGAGCCAAACTATGTTCGTATTTTGAAAGTATTAGAAAAATTTATTTATAGAAAGGTTATGTTGTAGGAATGTTATTATATGTATATAATTATTATATGTGTGCATCTATTGTGTGTTTTATGAAGTATCCTTGGCTATACACGGTATAAGAGACATAGCCGCGTAAACTGTTATCATGAATTTATCACAAGATAGATCGCCGAAATATTTCAACGCTGTCGCGTCTAAAATCATGTAGGTACTGAATTCATAGTAACAGTTTGTGCGTCAATGTGAGTACAACCTGTGTATATTTTTGTCGTTGGTCTCGTGGTCGCAAGTACGACTGCTGAGCATGGGGTCCTGGGTTTGATTCCCAGGTCGAGCAAAGTGTTATTGGGTTTTTCCATTAGGAATTTCTTACAGCCCGGAGTTTGGAAGTTGGTGGTGTGATACCCCCGTGCCTCGGAAAGCGCGTTAAGACATTGGTCCTGGGCCTGATCTCTCTTCGGTCGTGTCGGATTGCATGCCGTCCCATCGGACTATGAGAGTGAGGGAAGAGGGAGTGCACCAGTATCTGCGCAGACACTTTTGCACTGTATCTCCTGCGCCGAAGGCTAGTCTCCGTTGAGATTTGTCGTCATGGCTGAAATACGGTATATTCTTTAGTAAAGTCCTGTTTGACATTATTTCACCTGATGGTAAGGGGTCAAAGCGATGCCGCGACGTTGCAGTTGACGATGATGACCGCTTGTGTAAAAGTAACCTAACTCGACACTTGAAAAGTTCCAGGTTAAAGATAAAAAGACTGGCAAGGAGTTTTTACTCCTTAGCAGCACGAACTAGTATTTTTAAGCATTTTGGTGGTACATAAGATCCTCTTTAAGCCAGTATATACATGTCCTAGTTATATACTTCCCGTAAGGGTCTCAGGGGACGGCTAATGGATTGCGGCAAAGTGGTTTGGGTAGTCGCGTCCACCTGGCTAGCAATACCATTATATTTCCCTCATAGCGGTGCCATTTCAAAGCTATTTTGACATTATACTTTACGCTGATGTCCAAAATAGGTTATTTCCTATAGTTATTCTATTTTTTTAGGTATGATTTAGGCTTGATTATCTGTGCTTGCAATGTAATGTATATTTAAAGTGTGATATGGCAACAAAAATATTTCGAGAAAAAAATGTTAAGCCTAAATACTATGGTTATAATTTTTTTTAGGCACCATTTAGGCTTGAAACCATTCATTATCTGTGCTTCCAATACATTTAAATCGTGATTTGGCAACAAAGTATTTTGCCAACGGTTTTGTATGAGTTTGAATTACATTTTTATGATTCACCGCGAATCAATTTGGTACAGTAGAGCTGTATAAACGTTTAATAACGACTTTTCATTACGTATTGTTACTCTTCTATACCTACCTGAAAATGTTGCTAATCTAAAATGAATATTTAGGTTGTACTGTGTGTCTCTGGTTTTACTTTCTATTAAAGTTTTCGTTTTATTACAAAACAACTGTTAGTTGCAATTAGCATACCTTGATAGGTACACTTCGTATAGATGTACTTCGTTAAAGCTGATTTTTTTTTGCAATTTATCATTTAAATAATAGAGAAGCATGGAAGAAAAAGACACGTTGGGTCGACCCTAAATAAATTGGGATAAGGACAGGAAAATGATTATTGTAATTTAAATTAAAAAAACCTGGCAAAGTGCGAGTCG
Source organism: Oligia latruncula (assembly GCA_948474745.1). Classification (NCBI taxonomy): domain Eukaryota; kingdom Metazoa; phylum Arthropoda; class Insecta; order Lepidoptera; family Noctuidae; genus Oligia; species Oligia latruncula. Next base: position 4,030,218 of record OX419691.1, on the reverse strand, counting down.
GACTCGGAAACGGGACCTTATTACTAAAACTTCGCTGTGTGTCTGTATGTCCGTCCGTCCGTCTGTCTGTCAGCAGGCTGTATCTCATGAACCGTGATAGCTAGGCGGTTGAAATTTTCACAGATGATGTATTTCTGTTGTCGCTATAACAACAAATACTAAAAACAGAATAAAATAAATATTTAAGGGGGGCTCCCATACAACAAACGTGTTTTTTTCGGCGTTTTTGCCTTGTGGTACGGAACCCTTCGTGTGTTTTTTCAAACTCCCTTTTTTTGGAGATTTGTATGTTCTTCTAAAGGAGTAAAGTCAGCCTTTCGCTCCATATGGCTTTAAAGAATCTGATATTTTTATCACCCGACCATAATTTTTTGTTTTTTTTTGTTGTTTTTACAATTTTACTCGCCAAACTTTCGAGTTTGATGGCGTGATACACATAATGTAGTAAAAACTAACCATAAAAGCTACCAACTATGCACTATTTCAGTCAGGGATCGGTCGCACCGGGCACTGACAGATTCTAAACTAAGTACGTGTCCGTCTGGAGATGTCTGTGTGCGGAGCATGTCCGGAGCCACATCCGCAAGTATTCGCAACCCGCCCGCGCCTGACCAAACCGTTAGCGTGTTTCACATACCTATTACATGACAATGATACCATAACACTTACTAATTTTGATATCAATTTTTCACAATATAAGACTGGTAAAAAATGCATATGGCATTCATTATCTTCAACTTAGTATTCAACACAAATCTTTATCATAAGCTCGCGAACCTCGTAACATTGCCATTCAAGTCCATACCACCGCATATTATAGGATGTTTTCACGTCGATATTCTATTTCCTTGTAAGCTGCTGGTTTCTATAGAAATGGTTCGGTTTTACAAAACGTGTTTGGAAAGTGACTTGTTCAACCGTGCTAGTCACGATCCTGCTTAGACGAGCTGGGATAGGGGTGGCAAGTTCAATAAAAGGTAAGGTGTCAGCCAACGACGATATAACCACCTCTTTGGTGTCAGCTAATTAGGTGAGATTACGTGGATATTCGATGAGGAAAACTGGACTTACAATAAACTGGCATCGTCCCGTGGTTTCACCCGCATAAGTGTCGATCCCGTGAGAATATCGGGATAAAAGTAGCCTATATGTTAATCCAGGGTGTCAGCTACCTTCATACAAAATTTTATGAAAATTGGTCTAGCCGTTTGAGCGTGAAGAAGTACTACCCCGGAGACTGGGTTCGGCTAATTAATGGCAACAAATTTTGCTTATCATTTCTAATGGATACTTATCATCGTGATTCTTGATTATTTTAATTAGCATGAAAAACGAATCTTAGTCTCCCAGGGATGTGCCTTACTGGCGTTGCACGGGGGGGTTCCGGATATGGTCTTTTAAGAGGAACTTGGACCACCCCTATGTGCTGATGGTGATCACCGGGGTGGTTTTAGTGAGGTATAAATCCCACACTCCCCGACCTCATCCCCGGAGGTCGGTTGCCTTTTGAAGGTTCCCCCAACAAAAAAATAAATAAAAGGTGAGATCATTTTAAAACCAGGAAGCTGGATTTACGATCAAAGATAGTTTATTGCTCTGCTATAGTTTTTCAATAAAACTGAAAACACAAAAGCTTTTAACAAAAATGTATACGACAACCCTACACTGCAAGCAATTTAGTGCAACACAAATTAAACTTTATTGCTCAATCAATTAAGATCACAATAGCACAGCTATCAACAATGATTTATTAGTATAGATTTGTCTGGTGCATTGTCCTTATATGCAAATGGGTACGTATTTGATTAGGCTTTAATACATCGTAGGCGGTTGACAAACGAGAATTTGATGTATTGAAGTGCTAAACAATAAATCTTTCTCTATTTAATTGATCGTAAGCTATCACTTTTGATAATCGTAAATATTTTTTTAAATACATCCGTTTTTTAAGCACATCCTAGGGTTGCTGATTGATTAGTTTTTTTCCCATGGTTTATCGGCGGGTTTCCGCGTTGCTACGCGCAATGAATAAGAAAAACTCGAAACTATAAAGCTTTTTTTTTTTTAAGGCTACTCTTTCGAAAAAAGCTTAAAAACAGCGTGCAGATGAAGCAGCTTTTCTCCGGAACTTACAGAGAAATTACATCTGAAAAAATAGTTGGTAATCTACATGATATGAATCGTAATTTGGTTAAATCATAATTTTTCTATCGATATCACCTATTAAGAAAAAACCACCAAATCACCTCCAAATCGTTGAGATGAAACCATTTTACTCCTTCATTTTTTATCAAAAGAATATAAAAAAAATATCTACTGCTTTGCAATACAAATGAAAATGATTTGGTTTTGTTACTTTTTAAAAACATGTATATATAATAAATTAAAAATGCGATCGTTTAAAGTCTGTGTCTATATCATCCCCGCACTCGTCCACGAATTCAGAGCGGGGCGCCTCGTGTTGCTAGGCAACGCGACACACGTCCACGTGCGTCGCGTTGCATGCATTAAATGCACAAGGTCGTTAGCATGAATACAAGCCTTAAGGTGGGAAATTATCAAAATATGACCCCTCCCGCTCTGGGTGGAGCGGAAGGGAGTGTCAGACTCTTACTGACTAAAACCCACCCGTGTTCCTTCCTTAGCCCTTTATGTTCCGGGGCAGCGGTAACCCTTTCGGACAATCCCGCTGAATGGGAGTCCCCCATAATATTTATTTTATTCTGTTTTTAGTATTTGTTGTTATAGCGGCTACAGAAATACATCAACTGTGAATATTTCAACTGTCTAGCTATCACGGTTCATGAGATCCAGTCTGGTGACAGACGGACAGACGGACAGTGGAGTCTTAGTAATAGGGTTCTGTTTGTACCTTTTGTTTACGGAACCCTAAAAACGTACCGTTCGTGTGCGAGTCCGACTCGCACTTGGCCAGACTTTATTATTTTCTTCGGCGCGGTTTATACACCGTACCGTAAATAAACTTTGCCGTGTACGTGGGTTTAGGTTTGTTGAAATCCTTGTGGGAACCGCAACCAATTTATAGCGGTGTAGGTTTGTACAGCATCTTGTTAAGTGCATCTAGTACACCGCACTGCGCCGTGCTATTGACGCATAATTCAATATACATAGATGGAAATAGATTGGAATGGAGCTAGTCTTCGTGACGTAGCTAATGAATGGCCATGTCCGAAGAGAAATCCACATCTGGCGAATGTGCCGTGATTGTGCAGCTCGCGAGCCGTTTGCGAGCTGCCCGCGAGCTGCGCGCGTGCATTTTTGTTCAAGCGCCGCTCCTGCGCCGCCCGCGCGCAGTTCTCGCGCGACCTAAGGGCCGTACGCGATAAGCGCGCGGGCGCGCGGTGCGAAAGTACTGAGCCAGTAATCGGAACTGTAAGTGCGAGAATTGAGTGCGCGCATTGAGCCTTGCATGAGTTGCGCTAAAGAGGCGCACCAAACCATTGCCGCGACTGCACGCGTGCAGCTCGCGGGCAGCTCGCAACCGGCTCGCGAGCTGCACATTCGCGGCACATTCGCCAGATGTGGACGCACCCTAACACTCGGAGCTCTTCTGCCTTTGAGCTTTGAGTCTTTGGTCAACTGGACGTGCGGGATCACTCAACCTAATTACATTTTGAATAGGTCGACTGGACCCACTGCCCAATTTCATCATTAGTACAGTCACGGAGTAAAGCCGAAACTTAGTTTTATTTCTATGACTTAAAACTATAGAACATTGACATTGACTGCCCCGTTGGTCTTGTGGTTGCAAGCATGACTGTTGAGCGTAGGGTCCTGGGTTCGATTCCCATTTCGGACAAACTGTTATTGGGTTTTCCATTAGGAATTTCTTAGTAACAGCCCCGAGTTTGCCCCCGTGCCTCGGAAAGCACGTAAAGCCGTTAGTCCTACGCCTTATATCTCCCCAGTCGACTCGGATTGCCGCCTCATCGGACTACGAGAGTAATGGAACAGAGAGTGCACCTGTGTTTACGCATACACTTGTGCACTATAATATCTCCTGCGCACCTGGCAATCTCCGTTGAGATTGACCAGCGTGACCGAAATCGGTCGGGAGGCTATTATTAATAAACATTGAAAGCCAGGGTTATTGGCAAAAAAAAAACAGCTGTTTCCTACATTGTAGGGAACAGCAGATTTTTTTTTCGCGATTTTTTTTCGCGATTTCAGGTCTCTTCCCATACTAAAAGTTGTTCATAATGATGAGTACAATGACCTCTTAAGAGGTTCTTAATGTTTTACCAATAACCCTGTATACACGGTTGCGTGTGTACTATAAGTTGAAGCAAGAATAAAGTTGCATCGTGTATTTAAATGATGCAAGTCATTTAATTTTGTTCCTTAAATTTTATTGTATTCTGTAGCAAGAAACTTGCATTGTAGAAATGGGGCTAAAATAATATCCAAATTAATGACGATACTCCACAAGTGAAAATTCCAAAGACTGGCGGAGCACTATCTTATTCTCTCTTCTGGTGATTAAACAACGAATACCAAATGATAGGCTCCGACCCTCTGACGTACCTAATCTGAAAGTCGGATACCTTTCAATTAATTGCTGTTATTTTTTTTGCAAACACTTTTAAGCATAACATTGTAAAAGCAAAAAACTTGTTTGTCTAATGGACGTGTAAAAAAAACTTACATCTCACTTAGACATAGAAAAAAAACCTTAATTGCGCTAACTCTTTATTTTTTATGCAAAATATACGTCAATTGACTTTCATCTCGCCCGTTTTTTAACAGTATAAACGAAATTATCGTGCTTCAAAAGTATCCTATCCTACTTTTTACTTATAATCCTACTAATAATATAAACGTGAAGGTTTCTGAGGGAGGATGGATGGATGGATGGGCGTTTGTTACTCTTTCACGCAAAAACTACTGAACGGATTTTGATGAAACTTTACAGTAATATAGCTTAGACATCAGAATAACACATAGGATACTTTTTATCCACATATTCCCGCGGGATCGACACTTATGCGGGTGAAAACGCAAGGCACTGCTAGTATAATATAACGTAGAAGTAACACGCAATTTGTGTTTAATTGTGTTTATTAAATGTAACAAGTGCTAGTTTAGAGCACTATACGTAATTTACAACGAGCGCCTGCGACGGTAAGATACGGCGAGCGATAATTAGGTATAGCGGCGACTTTTTGGTCAACTATTTTTCTTAAACACAAAAGGAAATAGTTTTGTAATTAATTTAAGTGATTAGAGTTTCTGAACATTAGTAGGTTATTAGATTAGTTTGCTGAAAAAGTCATTATTTTATAGACGTTGATTAATTAGGTTTTGTTTCGCTTTATTCTGGCTCAGCTCAGTTTTATCAAAATGTGAATTGGCGGTTTATTTTATTCGCGGATTCGCATGAATTTATTCGCCCGAAAAGTGCGAATGGTCACTTTTAAGTAATATATTTTTTTCTATAGGGGATATCGCACATTTTGTTTTTTATGCAATAAAGTATTTAGTATTATTTCGCACTTTTTGGCGAGTAAATTCGTGTGAATCGACTAACAAGCCGAATTGGCTGGTTTTCTGTAACTATAGGTACCTATTATTTTATATTAACGTAAGTAAGACCCATGCTTACTTTTATTTTGTTGCACATTCAAATCTGATAGTCGTTTTCAGTGGGACTGGTTTTCGGTCGTGACATTCTTCTTTTGAACACGATTCTCGAGCAAATACCATATTCTTTAATGGGTTTTGCACGTTTACCTAAATAATTATTCAGTTTTCAGGCAAAACTTTGCCACAATTATATTGCAATAGGTACCATAATGTATTTACGATCAACAAATCTCGATCGTCGCAATCTTATAAGCCGACAAAATAATCGCACGCAAAATCTCAAGCGTGTGCGCTATCTAAGTACAAAAAGTAAAAGCTCAGTGGACTGGACGGTATCTGTACTGTACGCCGTGGGACCGGTACTGATCGCTATCCAGTTTGCTACAGATACCAACTAGAGATCATCTCTTGCGCACGCAGATTTTACTGAGGCTGATTTTCGAATAGATTTCTAAGCTCGATAACTGGCTGGTTTTACTGGATACTTGAGCTTGAAGATTTAAAAACCTCATTGATCCGACATTGTTAAAATAGCAGTAGGGGCCCGTGGCTAAATAATAACAGCCGCACAGGTCGATCGATCAGGTTAAGCTACGCTTGCCGCGGTTGGTCTGTGGATGGGTGACCATCTTTACATATCGTGACCCCTCCGTGCCTCGGAAAGCACGTTAAGCCTTTGGTCCCGGCTGTCTTTCGTGGATCTTTGACAGTCGTTACGGGTAGTCAGAAGCCCGAAAGTCTGACAACCAGTCTTACTAAGGGGTTTCGTATTACCCAGTAACTGGGTTGTGGAGGTCAGATAGGCAGTCGCTCCATGTAAAATACTGGTATTCAGCTGCATCCGGTTAGACTGGAAGCCGACCCCAACATAGTTGGGAAAAGGCTTAGTTAAAATAGCAGTAGCGTGCCCATGGTGTCCTGGACTTAGGTACTTACCTACCTATACATATAAAATTCAAAGTCCTGACTGACTGATATATCAACGCACAGCCTAAACCGCTGGTCCTAGAGACATGACATTTGGAGGGTGTGTTCTTTGTGAAGAGTAGGTATCCTATAAGAAAGAGTTTTTCAAAATTCCACTCCTAAGAGAGTGAAATTTCACGCGGATGAAGTCGCGGGCAGAAGCTACCTACATATCACCACACGTTGAGCGTAATCATCAGGAAATTCTCAGTAGTAGCCCGAAGTCTGGATTAGTGGCCAGCTCGCCCCCTATTACATGGTTACATTAACGAACTGGTGGACTTTGGTTGCTCTTGACAGGTACACCTCTGCCTAATCTTTTAGGGGAAAATGTCGTTGAGGGCTAGTGATTGAGCCAAAGTATTTGGTATAGGAGCTAGGATAGACTCGATCTCATTTGGAGAGACCTAGATATTTCTGCAGGGGCAAAGATTAGAAAAGGTTTTTTTTAAATTTCATATTTGAATTTTTTTTTTTTGCTTTCGTCTTTTCATTCCGGACTCTTTTCACGTTCTGCATCGTTCTCACATGCATAATTTTTAACATGAATGATGTACTTAAATAAGACTTTAACCATTTATTATTTTGATTTAAAAGAGTGTCCATGGAGTTTCTTGCCCGTTCTTCTCCATAGATACCTACGCTTTGGAATGGGCAACTAGCTTCATCTTTCTGACTCCTTGACAATTCAAAAGTGCCTGTAATTGGTTTAATTGAAATAAATGCTTTGAGTTTGAGTTTTGTCTTGCCGAAAATGTTAATACGCCTTGTTAATTGATCGAAGATAACCGACAAATTATCGAAGATAACTGACAAATTATCGAAGATAACCGACAAATTATCGAAGATAACCGACAAATTATCGAAGATAACCGACAAATTATCGAAGATATTTCTGCCCAGCCTTAAGAGGGATGAAGCCAGAGTTCTGCATACTTGCTCCCAACTTATTCTTATTCTTTTCTTTAAAAGAGCCACAGAGAGACAGATAAAAAGAAAAAGATCCCTATAATTGCAGCCTCAGAATGACAAACAGATCTCTTTTACGATCCTCGTTTCAACATTCAAGACAGAAATCCTAATTAGGTTTTTCTATCGGAAAAAACTTGGCTTTAGCCCAGAATTGGAATTAGGAATTGTGCCCGATAATAGGCTCGTCCTCTAATACATTGGAAGGCCGTGAACCAGTCAGTAGAAACCCAATAAAGTTCTGATTAAATAAGTGTAGATTGAGCCGTAGAATTAAGTAGGTACTAGATTGTGAATTGGGTATTTTTAGGGTTCCGTACCCAAAGGGTAAAACGGGACCCTATTACTAAGACTCCGCTGTCCGTCTGTCACCAGGCTGTATCTCATGAACCGTGATAGCTAGACAGTTGATAATTTCACAGCTGATGTATTTCTGTTGCCGCTATAATAACAAATACTAAAAACAGAATAAAATAAATATTCAAGGGGCTCCCATACAACAAACGTGTTTTTTTCGGCGTTTTAGCCTTGTGGTACGGAACCCTTCGTGTGCAAGTCCGACTCGCCCTTGGCCAGTTTTTTTTTGTAGGTATTTTATTTTTCAGTTGGCTGGGTTTGATTATCTATAGTTGTCGCGTTTTACCATGGCAGTAGGGGTCATTGCCCTCTCCGTGGGAACCCAAACAATAAACTAAGTATGCATGGTTTTTCGTTATTGGAACGTCTTAAAGATTACGATAAATATTGGTTCGGGAACAGATTTTATTTTAGGTTTTAAAATAAAAAAATGCTAGAAAATGTAGTTGGGTCAATGACCGTTATTGTCATTGTAAAATATAACAACTATATCATTAACTTATGGTGGTAAAAGGCTTATATGTATATTCTAGAATAATAGGACATTTAGTATGAATCTGACAGATTTAAAACTAACCTCTGTTCAAAACAGTTATAAAACGCGAATCTTCCCGTAGAAATAAGTCAGCGAAAATGACAATTTTCCTTTACAAAATACTTATTTTTATAATTGGACGTAAAACTTTAAAAGATCTTACTTAAACGGTAATGCATTTTCTTTTTTTTTTTGTTAAGCCTATACTGTCCCACTGCTGGGCAAAGGCCTCCTCAAGTCCTTCCAGGAACTCTTTTCCCGCGCCACCTCAAACCAGCCCTCGCGGTACGCGTCCAGGAATGCCAATGAATTATATTATTACAAAATATTTGTTAGACAAGATGTAACGTAACAGATGTTATAAAGACGGCAGCAGTTCTTAAAATAAATGTTATAAAGTCTGTTAATAATAATAACTACGATTTTCGGAAGGGTCTGTGACTTAATTAAAATATGTTAAGCAAGTACGACGTACCTATACGGATAAAAAAAATCTACGTACCACTTATTGACAGGGACCTATTTCCACGAAATTGTGAAATACCAACGAGGCAAATGCGGGGTTTGGCCGCACGCTCAAATCGAACGTAGGTACTGATTAAAATCTTCCAGCTCCAGGTAAATACCGAGGACCTAGGATTAATATTTAGTAGACGTAAGTCTGAGCTCGTGATAGAATACCAATTCTAAAGATATAATCTAGAATGCATTACCTAATGCAGTGTTATCCACTAACTTGTCTTGTGTAATTTCGTGAACGGTTTAAATCTAGTTATTACAATTGAATTATCTTTCTCAACTAAAAACTTAGTTTCATAGCAAAATGTTTAGCCAATGAAAGGGTGGACTATCTACAAACATTGTAATATATTAATAGAACTACAGATGTTCAAGTTAGATATTATATAAGTTCATAAAGGCTCCAGCAGACAGTCGCGACTCGACTCTGGTGGAACAATTTCTGTGAAAACTTCCTTCGCGTTGCGCCTATCTCTTCCGGGCGAAGTCGGTTATAAAATAATTTCATGAAGCAGTGTTTAAAAAATAGACGTATGCCACTTTCATATTTTGGTTTTAGCTATGTAGATGATTGCACATTATTATAATTCTATAGTTGTTTAGGGATTTACAATACAAAGTTTTCTCGGGCCCGTGGCTAAATTATATACCACTAAATTATATACCAGCTGCACAGGTCGATCGATAGCACGTTAAACCATTGATCCCGGCTGTCATTCCTGGATCTTTGACAGTCGTTACGGGTAGTCAGAAGCCCGATAGTCTGACAACCAGTCTTACCAAGGGGTATCGCATTACCCAGTTACTGGGTTATGAAGGTCAGATAGACAGTCGCTCCATGTAAAATACTGGTATTCAGCTGCATCCGGTTAGACTGGAAGCCGATCCTAACATAGTTGGGAGAAGGCTAGGCAGATGATGAATACATAGTTTTCGCAGAAAACCATAAAAAACAGTGCTCAATCCTTATTACAATATCAATAAACATTCCAAGCGTAATATTTAACATAAAAATGTTACATATTTATTTATAGCCTACGCATATAATTTGCGTTCCTACACTAATAGCATAATAGTCTGGATGGACTTCGCATAGAATAGTTGACTCATTGATTGTAAACAGTAGCTAAACAATACAAACTTTGTTTTAGATTCCCATTGTATTCCTACGGTAATAATGCATTCTTTATCCGTCACTGTGGTTGAATGGTTGGTATGAGGAAATTGTTTATGAAATGTATTAAAGGAAAATTAAATAATGTATCGTAATCGGATTGTATTCTTTTTCCTTGTAGGTAAACACAAACGAATCATAGTTTAAGTTGTAATCTAAAATTGTATATTGCGCGTATCATCACAACTAAGGTCGAATTGTCACTACTGAGTTTAAAATATATTTAGGTTAGTTCGTATTATTACGTTATTATTTCGTTCGTTACAAAACCATATCGTTTTATTTTTATAGATTAATTTGTCTGCCTTTTTCAATCAAATTTTGAATACAATTTAATCTAGCTCCAGAAATCTAAATTGTCTCGTATTATAGGGAACATTAACACTCAAAATTGTTCACCATAAACCTATTTATCACCTCTCTAGTTTCTACTCTGGAATTCGTACCCCGAGCTCCAAGATGCAGACCGTCTAGTTTGGGGCTCACTGGTAACCTAGCTGTAACCTGTAGGTAATATTTTAAGCTACTCATGTCGTTTCAATTTAGTTTTAACATGTAGGTAGACCTGCTTACTGTATTACCTCGACAGTAAACTATTTTCAATTTCTGTTATATTTCTATCTTCTATGTAAGTACAATGTATATTCCTAGTGAATAAGTAGGTACATGTTCCCCTTGTATCGCAATCTTGTATTTCATGCTCCCATTTTCTCGTTACTAAAATACCTTCACAACCCAAACCACACGTCAAATCACACATCAGGCAGACAGGCTTCGAACCTAGATCGAATGAGGTCAGTCGTTCAGCATTGTCACAGAATATATTGGTACAGAAGTTCAGGTCAATATAACAAGCGAAATCGCATGCACACATAGACGCGTACGTACGTAACGTACGGCGACCTCAAAGGCTCAAACATATGCTAATGTGACTATCTCTTATGGAGTTTTATCTCAACCTTCTGTACCTATCCATTCTGTGGTATTACCGCAACGTTTGTCAAACTCGCGTGTGGCTGCACCAGTCAAACGCAGTCAGATGGTGTTCACCGCAGATATAGCGTCGAAACAGACTGTATTGATTAGTGGCATTGTGCTATCAAATATGGTTCTGTTTTTATAGGAGACTGTGGAACTATTTGCATACTTATTGAAATGTTTTTGTTGGTATATTGGCGTTCGCTAGCTGACATATGGCAAATAATTAAAATTAATATTTTGTGTTTCGTAATGCAATTGTATAGAATAAAGTTTATCTAACGCTGTGATGCTGAGGAGTTTCTTGCACTTCTTCTTCCCATCTAAAGCACTAGGAAGTGGTGAAAGGCGGGCGTTTTCGGGGACTGTCATATGTAATTTTGACGTTCAAAAAGTTCAGATTCTTAGCCTAGCTGGAATAAATCACTTTAAATTTTGATTTTGAATGTTAAATTTTTGTGAGTATTTGCTATATGAGTAGGTATGAAGTTTGCGCATATTTACGAGTCAGCTTTAGGTATATCAGTATGCAGTGACTAATATTCTGAACGTCGGTAGTACGACGCCAACTCCAAGCCTGGATATGACTGGGATACGAGCTTTCAGATTGGCATAAGCAAAGAGATAGCTATGGGTTAGTAATCGTCAGACGAAGTTAGGCTATGGATGATAATTATGATAAATGATTTATTTTCTGTGAGTAGGTTTGTACAAACACTGTTACACGTCAATTATATTTTTTTAAACTAGACGAGGGTCGCGTTTAGTATCTGACTATTCTGAGAAGAAAGGCCGAAACAAACTCACAGTCTCTTTTAAATTCCAGACAAAACTTGTCTAAATCGTGTGAAGACCATGTAGATAGTGTAGACCATGTAATTGAATGGTGACTACATTGATAACTATGTTAATGTGCATAAAGTGGCAGTCTCTGTTACAATAACTGTTTATAAAATGCAAATCGTCGGATTCTGTTGTAACAAGTATCATAATCGGTATATTCTATTTCGTAATAGATACTCCAAACTTGTTAGTTGGGCATGCCGCATGATACATGCTCATTCAACTACGAACCACATTCCTACAATTAGAGAGCAAATCCAAATAACAGGTGCCAGTGAAAGTGATTGACGACGGAAAGTCAATTACATCGAGCCCGAACCGTTTAATGACAGCTGCTATTTAAATGTACGCTCGAACTTATTCAAGCTCCGTAAATCTTGAATGTCTCCAATGATTGGTACGCAATGGAGTCGTCGGATTTATGTTATATTCTTTGTCGTTGTAGATTCTAAAGTAGTGTGCACTTGGAAGATATTTTACTCGTTTGTTATGGCTCGTAGCTTTATTGTATGGCTGCAATCTATCGTAGTCTGCGTCGTATTAAATTCATTCAACGTTTTCAGTATGCATCGCAACATTGTCGTAAGCTGAAACAGTTTGTTCAGATGCATTGACAACATCAAACGGATCGAATGCTTTACTTCCTTTATCCTTTTGTTTTAAGTTATATTTCTATTCTCATAATTTGTAATAGATATACAGGATGAAATTGAAAACATGCGACAAATCGAAATGGGAGATTGTACTCATCATTATGAACAATTTTACTATGGGACCAAACCTAAAATCGCGAAATAAAATCAGCTGTTCCCTACATTTATGTGCGCATAACTCGTCAAAATGTAGGGAACAGCTGATTTTTTTTCGATATTGCAGCTTTGGTCTCTTATTAAAAGTTGTTCATAATGATGAGTACAATCTTTCATTTCGGTTTGTCGCATGTTATCAATTTCAACCTGTATATTATTATATTTATATTACAAACTTGAATAGCGTTATCATCATCTTTTACGATATTCAAGATCTCTTCAGAAGTCTTTCAATTTTCTCTGTAACTATCCGGTAAACACACTACACGGTTATGACAGCCAAACAGATCATTATTCCACTGATCCAATGACGGAGATTGGAGCTGTGCAATGACAAACAGTAGGCAATTATGGTTAGTTTACTTGTATCTCAATTACTCGATGTTGTAAGATAAATTAGTGTGGCAGAGCTACCGTTACGTCAATGTAGATGTAGTCTAATGGCTAACAGAGGTTCTAGTATTTGTAAAGATAGGAAGGGAATGTTGTGTTGTATCTTTCAAAACGAGGATAATGGAGGTAAAAGTTCAAATATCAGAAGGGTCACTATAACGACCGCTCATTTAGAATCTCCATATAATGGGTTCCTGGAGACAGATACGCCTCCGAAGACGGCCCAAAAAGAGCAGGCGATGTACGCAGCGCGTGTATATAAGTGTATGTAATGGGATGGAGTAATGGAACTGTGGAGTTAACGCTGTGTGAGCATGCGTGTTTCATCGCCGCCCGTTCGATGTCCACCGCGCACAGGATGGATGGAAAGCAGCCATTGACTTATATTATTAAAGCAGCACATGAAGTAATTTTTCGCTCCGCCTGGTGTAATTGCTGTAAGGCGTACCAGTAGGAGGATAATTAAATAAATAAATAAATCAAATAAATCAATAAATGTAATATGAAGCTAGTTTGAGGTGGCCTTGAGCCGGCGAATGTACAAGTATCTCCCGGGCCCCCGACTCATGGTACTTGTAGAAGGAACAGTGGGGTTTTAGTCAGTAGGAGTCCAACATAACCCTCCGTTCTTCCCAGACGGAGGGTGTCCATGAGAATTTCCCCACGGAAAAAAAAGGACAAGAGAGGTACTTGGAAGAACTTAGTGGAGGAACTTTGCCTAGCAGTGGCAGAGTAGGTATAAGCTAGTTTTAGATCCTTGCATTCTCTGACAGTGATGTTGGGGCTAGAGGAACATAAGAAAGAAGAAGTACCTGTAGAAAGCTAATTTCAAGTCTTTCAAGTCAGAAATTACCCAGTACGAATTTATCAGTCCAAAAATACCATCCATGTGAAAAGCGCATCAGAGTTGGTTAACATACAATCAATTTGAAAGCGCTTTTCGGGAACACGTTCGGCGAGAATCGAATGAGCCACATTTTAGCGAGAATCGAATTTGCCATAACGTTTACGTCGGCGTATTTACGACGAATCCGACGTCTAGACGGCTTACCTTTGTAGCCGGCAATATCCGAGTTATCCGAGTTATCGGATCGACGTCGGAATCGAATCGAAAGCTGGAGCTCGTGAATTTAATAACACTCCCGCATTTAGGATCAAATTCGTTGCTTAAAGTGATATGGAACGATGTTTGAGTTGAGTAATGGTTTGTGCATTTCCCTGTGACGTGTTCTGTTGCGAAATTGGATTTATTTATTCATGCTTCTTAGCCATTTAACTTAATTTCATGTCAATTTGATCATTTGGCGTGCGTCATTCATAGCGATGCAGTGTAAAGATTATACTATCATAGGTATTGAACATAAGTGACATCACAATTTGCCGTGTGTCATTAGTCTCAGTAGCCATATAACCAAAAGAGAGATGCGCAAAAATGCAAGAAAACAGCATCTAATTGTAAATTCAGTTCCTGCATTTAGAAATCTCGTCCACAAAGTGCTCACAAATTAATTATACATTCCACATTTAATCCTCTCACTTTAAACCAATATATTTTTCAAGTCCGACATCAGGCTGGCAGCAACAGATAAGCCTTGGGGACTAGTGATGTGAATCACGATACACTTGAGATAGTGATGTGGCGAAATGTTGCATTGTCTGCACAACAATGAGATTGCGACACACGGCGCCGCTCCAAATGAACTTAATACCGTATCTCTTAGCCTTATAGTTTCGATACTGCAATACTTAATTAGAGGCGTGATGTAGATAGCTTGAGAGAATTGAGACTGTATAGTGTATATTCAGCCATATGGAGTCGTTTAGACCATTGTGCTGTCTGGGATATGACGTATGTTCGTCTATTGTTTTGGTAAGTTGCAGCTCGCTAGATCTAGCTTTTCCAAAACGGGGACTTGTATTTCGCCAAAGTTCGCAAAATTATTCGCTGGCGCCTGCTCTGTTTTGTAAATGGTTACTTACTGTTTGTTGTTATGGACTGGCGAAGTTCATAACACTGTCATAGAAACATGTTTAATTTTTTAATTCAATAAACATACCGTTTTTAACTGCATTTATTTTTTTGACATAATCCATTTTCTTTCACATTGCTTTCCAGATCGATTGCTACTGTTCGTTCACAGGTAATTTACCTCTGATTTTGTATCAAAGTGACCTTTATTCTCTTCTGTATAACGTTTATGTCAGAGGTAAAATAAATGTGAATGGACTGCACACTAATTTTGTTTAATAACTATCTACTGATAAAATACAAACTATCATTCTTAGTTCAAATATTCCTACTTTCTTTTGTTTCTGCCCCAATAAAACCTCCTCAACCATACCCTTATTTATCTACTTACAAGCAATCATCATAAGCATAAGCATTTACTGATAAGTAGAGCATCTAACAAGATTGTATGAGTCGAGGTTCACTGGTGTAGCCTTGATCCGTTCAGACTTCGCATCACGTAGTACTCAAGAGATCGTGGAGATGCACATTATGTATGTGAATATGTAATTATTCGACCGTGTCAGAGCGTATTTGAATAATTCATGGTAGCATGTTTCATTATTTTTGGTTTTGTTTTTGTAAAATCAAAATGGCGGATTATAGGATAAATAAAATGATACATTACGTCATCAAGTAATGTCTTGAACATATTTTCTGTTTGTATGTGGGTTACCAAAATAAGTAAACGAATATAGGGGCTTGAGAAAAACGATTTTAAAAATATAATACACTAAAAGTCTGGCGCCATTTTGGTGGCATTTAAGTATGAACTATAACAACTGCTACCAACTGCCAGACTGCTTGAAAAGTGAATTTGTTTTAAACTTTTTGGTTGCAGTCGGGTTTTTGATTTTTTTCAATAATTAAATAAAGACTCTTCTCTCTGCGTGGTAAGCTTATCGTAAGTGATGTAATATCAACATGAAATTACCGTATTCAACACTATATCGTTAGAATGGTATTAGGAGTCATGTAATCTAGAAATAGATAACCCATGTTAGTATTAGCTGCAATTTTCATGCGTAAGTTGTAACTTCTTGTAACAGTAAAGTAACTTTACGAGACAATCTATAATTTGTATGCAGCAGACTAACGCATAGATCGCGAATTGTTGCTACATTATCGCTATAGGTACAGTCAACAAAAGAGATAAGTATGCAAGATTGTCGGATATAGTTGAAGTTTAGTAAGAAACCGATGGATGTTGTCGACTGAAATTTAATTTTGATAAATGAGCTGTTTGTTTTCTACTAATGAAATTAACTTTTAGTCGAGTACGTCCATCGGCTTCTTACTAAATTTCAACTATATCCGAGCGACGATCCTTCACAATTATCTCTTTTGTTGACTGTACTTATGCACCGCTGGTATTCAAAAACACGAAATCTTTTATGTAATGCGGAAAGTCCCTATTATATAAACTTTAGTTAGTACATTGCGTGGCAAGCTAAAATAAAGGCTAAACTATTTTATTTTAATACTTGTTTGGTTAAACTGTCTCGTTGAAGAGGATCGTTAGAATAAAAATGTGGAAAAGAATACTATTAATGTTTTTTGTCTCGTAAAAGCAAATGGTTAAGAAAACTGTTGAAAAGAAAAGAAAATTTGTTTTTTTTTGTATTGTATTTGCTGGTGATTAAGCGGCAACCCAGATATTATTTTCATGAATTCAGTCTAGGAAATGGTTAATTAACATGATATTTTTAAACGACCTCAAAAGAAGGAGGAGGTTCTCAATTCGGTTGTATTTTTATTGTTTTTTTATGTTTGTTAAATCCATTGAATATAAAGATAATTATATTCAATGGATTTAACAAACGTTATAAAGATAAAGATAAAGTCCATTGATAGATGACTATGAATATTAAGCACATTGACACTTCTCACATAAGTTTTAAAGAAGAAGAACAGATTAAGATTATTGCCATAGCGCGGGGATGACGACTGGCAGCTAAACTCTATGTGCGGGGAACATTGCATTGTTGACCTGGAACATTGCATTGGGATCTGAACCTACACTGAAAAGGTAGATCCTGTTCCGATTAAACTTCACAAAATTAGTTATCTTCAAAGAGAACTCAGATGTAACAGATATTTTTATCAAACTAGATTATATCATAAATGTAAGCGCTATAACACATTACGTACATCTAATCATTACAATCTGTTTCATCTAACGATCTCATCTCGTTTTTAATATTATTTCGTCTGGTTTTTCAATCAAACCGGCAACAAGCTATGTTGAATACAGAAGTTCAAACTTTGTTACTAGGTCACTAAAGTTCAATATTGCATGATAAAAACATGCTTGACGTGTTTAAGAACAGCACTTCACTTAGAGTAATTACATCTAAGTTATGTAATGGCCTTTTTATAACGAACGGCTAAATTATTAATTTGTGTGTGTATCTTAAAATTATATTTACAATGTTTAGACTTAGAAAAGCCCATTCCGGTAATGATAGAAACGTTTAAAGGCTCCTACAAACCGGCGCGACAGACAATATAATCGCGCGCGACACAAAGGCACCGCTCGTTGCACGACTTGCGGTGCCTTTGTGTCGCGCGCGATTATATCGCGTGTCGCGCCTGTTTGTAGAAGCCTTCTCTCTGTTTTAATTAATTAGGTAAGCAGTGATTCGATGATGACCTCACCCAAAGTTAATCTTCGCCCCTGTCTATAACTACTGCAATTATTTGTCAGTCACGTCCGTATTTATTATTCCGCAATTATTTGTCAGTTGCTATTACTTTTTAGATTATTAGTTTTAGTTCTTTATATTATACTAGCTGACCCGGCAAACGTTGTTTTGCCATATAAATTACTAGCTGCGCCACGCGGTTTCACCCGCATAAGTTTCGATCCCGTGGGAATATCGGGATAAAAAGTAGCCTATATGTTAATCCAGAGTGTCAGCTACCTCCATACATAATTTTATCAAAATTGGTTCAGCCATTTGAGCGTGAAGAAATAACAAACATACACACACCCACACAAACACACTCACAAACTTTCGCCTTTATAATATTAGTGTGATTTCTAGCTGCCCGGCGGCGCTACTTCGTTCACGTGGTGTCCTACCCCTTACCCTACCCTACTCCTACCCTACTCTTACCCTACTCCTACCCTACTTCTACCCTACTCCTAACCTACTCCTACCCTACTCCTTCCCCACTCCTATAAGTAAAAAAAAAGGATAAAAAGTATCTTATGTCCATATCCTGGTTCTGAGCTCCATCCCTACCAATTTTCAGCCAAATCGGTTCAGCCGTTCTTGAATTATAAATAGTGTAACTAACACGACTTTCTTTTATTAGATTTTAATTTTAAGTAGGTAATAAGTTAGTGTAGATTTGTAATGACCGCGCTGTCGCAATGGGGATATACACCTGTAATGATAGTTGTAAGGGAGAATTTAATAAATAAATAAAATAAAATAAGTACTTGCACCTGCCATGTTTTGTCTCGGCATCACCCTGTAGGTGCAGACTGGCTAAATGCCTAAGGCGTAAGTCCGTCTTTGTACAGTTATTATATATTACATGTGCAATAATCCATACTAGTATTATAAATTCGTAAGTAACTCTGTCTGAAAGTGTGTCTGTCTGTATGTTACCTTTTTACGTCTAAACCACTGAACAGATTTCGAAATTTTTTTGCAGAGAGATAGAAATTCATCCCGGGGAAGGACATAGGATAGTTTTTATCGACAGACCTTGCGGGTGAAGCCGCGGGCGGAAGCTAGTAAAAAAATAAAATTTCCTACGTGTCTACAGATATTTATAAAATCCATAAGAAAACTGAAGAAGTGCCCTATGCTAAAACCAAAAGGCGTTGCTTGGAGGTAGTAAAGGCATGGTGGCAGTACCGGACGATTTTTTCTCTTAGTTCTACCTACTATTAAACTGGGTTTAGGTTTAAGAGCGTTTACGCCGTACGGCATTTCTTACAAACTTTCAAGCCCTTATTTTTCGAAATGAATGAACCGATTTTAATGAAACTTCATACGCATAAGCAGGATACAAAGGACTAAAAAGTTAGTAGAGAACATTTTCGAAATGTCTTATTTAAAAAAGATAACTGGAAATCTCTGTTTCTAAGGAAAATTTAAAATCGGTCTAATTTGGCTGTAACACTATTTTTCATTCAAAAATGTTCTCTTCTAACTTTTTTGCGTAAACGCTCAAAACCAGTCTTTCAGGATTTTTTCGCAACAAACCGCTCTTTTGTATACAAATTATTTTTGACTAAGGACTTGCATCATATCACTTATGCAGTTCTGTATGTTACACGTAGGTTGTTAGTGTTGTTACTGCATACAACCTTCAGCTTCATCGTTATCTTATACTTTGTCTGAATCTTTTTGCTTCACCTAAAAACTTAATGGATGTTGTAGGTCTTTGCGAAAAAATAACGTTCAGATGTACTTAACATACACGATCTGCGGGGTAATTGCGTAACACACTATCAGTAGCAATGGATTTCATTTTGACAGTTTAACAACATTCATTGCGTTGTTTACATTGTAGAGCAGATAAATTTTACGAACATATGAAGCAATGGATAAGCAATAACATTCAAAATGATACAGTGTGTTACGCAATAAGTATGTGCAGCACAGATATAGGTAGACCTAGATAACGCAAGTATAACGATCTGTAAGAAAACCAAGCGTGTAATTTTTTGACTACATAGTATGACGTCACAAGCACTATTTAGTGATGATGATGGGAAAATCAAAACGATTCAAAAACGCGTGCGGCAGCCATTTCGCCCCACCCCTGGGACCTAGCGCCAGTGCTCACGCTTACGATTTTTGTACGTAAGCTGGGCACGCGAAGTAGTTGCTTTTGCGTTATCTAGGTGTACCTATTTAGGTGTATCTGTGGTGTGCAGGCTATAATTATTGCATTTTTGCATGGGGTTGGGCCACGTTTAAGCATTGTTTTAGTACACCACAGACACTTACAGTATTGTCCTTCTCCCTTTAAATCCATCCGAAGGTTTTCTATGTAAAATTTCTACATTAATATCTGTAAATCGCATGGATGGAGTAGGTACATAATAGAGAGTAATCTATTGAGTTTTTTTTAAATCTAGGTCCCAAAATCTTAGCAGGTTGTTCAGAAAGATAGACAAAAGATAAAATAAGAAAATTACGAAATTATGTCCCTTTCTCAACTATGTGGTGTGATGAAAGGTACAAAGCTGTGTCATGTTTTGGTCTAAGTATCTACTAAAGACGAAGTAAATGATGATCTAAAAGCCATTAGTTACACTTAAGTACCAGAGGTAGGTACAATTAATCACTACTTTCAAACAACTGAGAAAAACACGGGGAAACCCATTCATTAATAGTTATCCGTGACGTTGTTTGTCCTTGACAAAGGGATCTATTATTGTGTGCATGCGCCGACATGCTCTTACGTCGATCTTGACATGCCTCCGTAATAGTGACGTAATCTTATGTATGTTATTGTTTATTGGTATAACAACAGCAAATCCGACTGTTTTCTTTTATTGTTGTACTATGCAGTAAGGCAAGGGCTTCCCCCTGTCCAGTGAAAAGGAATTAGCATTGATCATCATCCTTGCTTACTGTGTTTTCAGGCCATTGTACTACATTTTTGTCTAAAGTTTTACATCCATTTTTAACGTCGTTGCCTTCTGTACAAGGTTATTGGTAAAACATTAACAACCTCTTAAGAGGTCATTGGACTCATCGTTAAGAACAATTTGTACTATGGGACCAAACCTGAAATCGCGCACATTTATGTTCGTATAACTTGTCAAAATGTAGGGAACAGCTGATTTTTTTTTCGCGGTTTCATGTTTTAACATTCATGATGTGACCAATATTTTGTAACAATACAATCTAAAACAGTGTCCATGGAGTTTCTTGCCAATTATTTTCTATAGCAACGAGCTTCATCTTTCTAATTGGCCGACTCCTTTGGCAATTCAAAAGTTACAGGCAAATGGAATTGTTGA
Source organism: Oligia latruncula (assembly GCA_948474745.1). NCBI lineage: Eukaryota > Metazoa > Arthropoda > Insecta > Lepidoptera > Noctuidae > Oligia > Oligia latruncula. The sequence continues at coordinate 4,009,068 of OX419691.1, read as the reverse complement.
GATCAATGGTTTAAGTTTAAACAAACGACTACATTCTCGATTGTCTTCGTGATATTTTCATCTCATTGCATAATTCAGTGAATTCAGTTTTAAGATAAAAACGACATGACATTGTAAAATCTACATTGGGAGTTCTTAACAGACTTTGTATTTTAAATCTTTCGCTGTATTATCGGGTCTTCACACAACAATCAGCACAATCAGCCTATAATGTCCCCACTGCTGGGACACAGGCCTCCTCTCGGTGAGAGGGAGTGGGCCGTAATCCACCACGCGGGCCCAGTGCGGGTTGGCAGATGTCACATGTCTTCGAATTTTTGGTTCTAAGACATGCCGGTTTTCTCACGATGTTTTTCTTCACCGTTTTGAGAGCAGTGGTGATGAAATGATTTACACAAAGTAAAGTGCCTGTTATACAACAACACTTCTACTATATTTCTTTTTTAGGGCTCCGTACCTACCCAATGGGTAAAAACGGGACCCTATTACTAAGACTTCGCTGTCTCTCCGTCCGTCTGTCCGTCCGTCCGTCCGTCTGTCTGTCACCAGGCTGTATCTCAAGAACCGCGATAGCTAGACAGTTGAAATTGTCACAAATTATGTATTTCTGTTGCCGCTATAACAACAAATACTAAAAACAGAATAAAATAAATATTTTAGGGGGGCTCCCATACATCAAACGTGTTTTTTCGGCGTTTTTGCCTTGTGGTACGGAATCCTTTGAGTGCCAGTCCGACTCGCACTTGGCCAGTTTTTATTGTTTGTATTTCATGTGGATGTCCCAAATAAAACAGTTATCTTTCTTTATTTTTTTCTTTGACTTTTAACTTAATACGGAGGAACCCTTGATCACACTCAAGCGCCTAATACCCGTTGTCGTATACAAAAAGGAGAGCCCCTAATGCAACACAAATGAGACCTTTGAACTATTTGGGGAGCATTCCTATTGAATGAAGTAGCTACGCGACCTAGTTGGGCTGCTCCTAATTAAGTTTGTTGATCTCTGAAGCCGAATAGCACAGAACCTTCGCAAATTTGTTTTTTCAAAGGAAAAAGAAAAAAAGGCATAATCACACTACTATTATAAAGGCGAAACTTTGTGAGTGTGTGTGTGTTTATATGTTTGTTACTTCTTCACGCTCAAACGGCTGGACCAATTTTGATGAAATTTTGTATGGAGGTAGCTGACACCCTGGATTAACATATAGGCTACTTTTTATCCCGATATTCCCACGGGATCGACATTTACGCGGGTAAAACCGCGGGGCGCAGCTAGTGGTGGATAAAGGCTCACTCAATCTCATAGAGAGGAGACGTGTGTCCCAGCAGTGGGAACGTTATAGGCTGATTATCTGCTGATGTTGCATAGAATGACGTTTGTCTATGTTTTTTTAAGTGAAAACTTCTTTAGGTGCGTTGGGTATTTTTTGAGATGGAAAAAAACCATTGAACTCGCACCACTGTTACCGTAAGCGACACCGCGCGTGTTTTGTTTATAAGACGATTAAAAAAATACCCGCTTCGGATGTGTTCGGCTGTCCTCGGGATGTACTCGGTTTTAATGTATATCTCTTGAGTGATGGCAAAGTATTCTGTTTGTGTTTTGTTTTCACTTTTGTCGGCACTCCCGGAGTGCCACTGTTTTTGTAATGTTTTCTTCACTCGTATTAACTCGAATTAATTAAGCTCTTAATGTTTGAGAAATCTGTTTTGTTTATCTTTTGCAATGCCAGCCTATTAACGTTTGTAGTGCTGATTAAATTTCTAAACCAACGCCAAAAGTCGGAAGTATTTGTATTTAATCATCATGAAATGATCGGGCTACAGCAGTCCACTGCTGGACATTGGCCTCTCCAATTGCACACATCATCATCATCTGCCTAGCCTTTTCCCAACTATGTTGGTGTCAGCTTCCAGTCTAACCGGGTGCAGCTGAATACCAGTATTTTAGACGGGGCAACTACCTATCTGACCTTCACAACCCAGTTACATAATCAGCCTATAATGTACCCACTGCTGGGACACAGGCCTCCTCTCTTTGAGAGGGAGTATCCAGTTACAGGGTTACAATACGATACCCTTAGTAAGACAGGTTGTCAGACTTTCGGATTTCTGATGACCCGTAACGACTGCGAAAGATCTACGTAATGTACGTAATAAAAAATAAAAAATCCAGACTACCTACTTTAACCAAAATGAAGGCCGCAGAAACATCACAAGATACCGACATCCGCTGTCTGAATCTTGTTTCAGTCTAATTTATTATTCGCGCTCCAAATTATCTCATAGCGGTTACATAACGCTAAACGCCAGCCATTTTAGCGCATCAACTTAATGTTCCGATTAAAGTTAACTGCTGTAGAATTATTAGAGATGTAGCACGGTATTTATGTAAGAGTTAATCACGAGTGTCGTTGGTCTCGTGGTCGCAAGCGCTACTGCAGAGCATAAGGTCCTGGGTGTGATACCCGGGTAAAGTGTTATTGGGTTTTTCCATATGCAATTTATCAGTAGCAGTACCCGTAGTCTGGATTTATGCCCGGTTGATGGAAATTTGCTTACTCCCTATTATCATCATCTGCCTAGCCTTTTCCCAACTATGTTGGGGTCGGCTTCCAATCTAACCGGATGCAGCTGAGTAGGTACCAGTATTTTACATGGAGCGACTGCCTATCTGACCTCCACAACCCAGTTACTGGGTAATACGAAACCTCTTGGCAAGACTGGTTGTCAGAATTTCGGGCTTCTGACGACCCGCAACGACTGTCAAAGATCCATGAATGACAGCCGGGATCAACTGCTTAACGTGCTTTCCGAGGCATGACCCCTTGTCTTGGTATGTAAAGATGTCACCCATCCACGGACCAACCGCGGCAAGCGTAGCTTAACCTGATCGTTCAACCCGTGCGGCTGTTATTACTAATGATGATGTTAAATGACGATTGCCAATAATTGCTATTGTAAAGTAAAAAGTAATTACAGCTGCAGGTGTAAAGCGATTAATAATTCTGATAATGATGTATTTATGTGCTCGGAGTTTGTAATAGAGTTATAATTTCATAGTAATGTATTTTTTATTGCAGTTGCATTCAGTTTTTATAACTACATGCAAAAATGAGTTATAAAAACTGGGACTCGTAGTATAAGAAAATTGATGACTACCGAGTCAAACTCAAACTCAAAAACTCAAAGCATTTATTTCAATTAAACCATTTTACAGGCACTTTTGAATTGTCAAGAAGTAGGTCAGTCAGAAAAATGTGAAGCTAGTTGCCCATTCCAAAGCGTAGGTACCTATGGAGAAGAACGGACAAGAAACTCCATGGACACTCTTTTTAAATTATATTTTACAAAAATATTAGTTACATCATTACTTTTGAATTTATAATTAAATAATGTGAGAACGATGTAAAAATAAACAAGACGTATGCGTTAAAAGCGTCCAGAGTACAACAAATAGTACTAAAACAACAATCCAAAAATAAAAATAAAATAATTAAAAATAAGCCGAGGCAGCTAAGTGATGACCAGCCCCAACTGACGGCGCCCGTTCACGAACATGACGCATAGATCAGCACCATTCAGCTCAACCGAGTTAACGACTAATAGTGAATTATGGAAGAAAAAGACATATTATGTACCTGCTTTCCTTATCACGAATAAATTTGGATAAGGGCAGGTGAACGATGTCGATGATCTAAAGCGACATACCATTTCAATTTGAATCCAGTGTTCTTTGTAAACATTCTGCAAATTAAGAACAGACTCTTGTGGCTAAGTAAGAACAGCCGCACGGGTCGATCGATCAGGTTTAGCTACGCTTGCCGCGGTTGGTCTGCGGATGGTGACCATCTTTACATACCGAGACCCCTCCGTGCCTCGGAAAGCACGTTAAGCCGTTGGTCCCGGCTGTCATTCGTGGATCTTTGACAGTCGTTACGGATAGTCAGAAGTCTGAAAATCTGACACCCAGTCTTACCAAGGGGTATCGTATTACCTAACTGGGTTGTGGAGGTGAAATAGGCAGTCACTCCATGTACAATACTGGTATTCAGCTGCATCCGGTTAGACTGGAAGCCGACCCCAACATAGTTGGGAAAAGGCTAGGTAGATAATGACTTACCACTACAAATGCCAAAAATTTAGCTCATTTTTGGTTCACACTTGCACTGCAAAGGGTAAATACCCGCATATTTTTACCGCAATGCGCATAGGCAGGTATATATAAGTACCTCTTACTTCATAGTAGCCATAATTTACACGTAGGCACAAGAATTCCCTTTGAATCGTGTCACTGGGGAGAGTGGGGAGAGTAGGCTCGATTGTAGATTACATCCAACGTGACAAGTGGCGCGTTCCGTTCCAAAAAGGTTTTCCTATTATTCTCCTGATTCATACCTGTAACAAAAGAACGTTTGGTCATTAAAATGTTCGAGTGAAGTGAAGTGAAGACTTGGGAAATGTATTGTTTGTTATAACGACTTACATACTTATACTGACTTATACAGGTTTGCAGAGATATTGAGAATGAATCAAACCGATTTTGGTTGACACAATTTGGGAAGAGTATAGTAACTATTTAGTAATCTGTGGTATAGGCTAGACTGGAAGCGGATCCCAAAATAGTTGGGAAAAGGCTACGCAGATGATGATGACAATTTGGAAAGAGTAAAGAAGATGACCATCATAGAAGTCCAGTTTTAATATAAAATTATAATATACCTTATAGTTAATATATATTAGGTACCCAATAGAATAGCAATGAAGGCCATGAAATTTCAGAGTTTAGAGAAAATTTATATTTAATGGATGAATTCTGGGAAATTTTCAAAAAGACACTAAAATTATATTTTTCCGAATGCCATGAATTTTCACCTAGGTTTTATGATGTGCTTAAGTGCTGCAAATTTTAAGTGACGCAGCACAAAACCCATCAACAGACCGACCTCGGCAAGCGTTGCTTAACCGTCGGTTGCTGACATCGGTCGCTTACCGATTTATATGGACTCGCGCTCGCTGGCCGTCAGTGCTACAGTAAACACGTCCATTTATCGTCAGCGTCTTGGTACCTACGCGTGTCCGACGGTACACAACCGACGCGCGACATCAGCGTAAGAGAAATACTACTAATACTGATAATTACTTAGCCACAAGCCCACGTGTATGTTTCTCGTATGGTAAATTAGAAGTTCTAGTGTAGTGGAGGTAAACATCGTTTTATTCGTTAAGATTCGCAACCGATTAAAAACACTCTCACTATGTAGCTATAGTATAGTTAGAGCTAAGATCTACTTAAAAAAATTACTCATGGGTACGTACAGTCATTAAAAAATAGGTGCATACTTACAGCCAGTTTCTAAAGGCTCATGAAACTAATTAAATTATAATTACCACGAATTATGCTGAACTTGTTATATAATTTTAACTACATAATAACTACTCCTCTCTAAGCCTGTAATGATAGTTCAACGAGAATAAAGGCTCCGGCGCACAGGCACGTGTTGAATTTGCGATATTTATTGCTAGCACATTTGACTACTAAGACAGGTGTGACTTATGGCGCTGTGTATGACTGTAACTCACATAATATTGGGAATCATGATTTCTCAAACTGGACTTGTACTAAGTTGAATCCAACATCTATGAAGAATAATGCAATAAATTTCCATAAAAGTTGATTACTTTTAAACTTTTCTTTCATATTAAACTTGTCACTTAGCATAATCAGCCTATAATGTTCCCTTTGCTGGGACACAGGCGCCTCTCTTCAAGTGGGCTGTAATCTACCACGCGGGCGCGAGTTGGTGCACTTGTCACTTGTCAACTGTCATTTTCACCGGGTTTGATGCTTGATTTTTAAAGACAAGCTTCAAGTATTGACTTTCCCGCCTCCCGAGAGGGATTCTACTAAGATTTTTTGAAAGTTTCAGGATCACAACGCGACAAGCATAATCAGCCTATAATGTTCCCACTGCTGGGACACAGGGCTCTTCTATTTGAGAGGGAATACGGGGGGGGGGTACGGGGTCGTAGATGTCACATGTCTTCAATTTTTTTTGGTTCTAGGACATGCTGGTAGTATTCCTCACTATATTGTCCCCACCGTTTTTGAGAGCAGTGGTGATGAAATAAATTACACAAACTAAAGCGTCTGCCTGGGTCAAGGCGATTATAAAATCATTAGGCCAAATCAGAATTCTCACTTGTACTGACTTATGTAAATGTTGAATTACGCAGTTTTCTCGAGCAATTTATTGAGTTGCTTAAGCTTAAATTAGTTCGTTATCGACGATACTTACATTTTTAGGGTTCCGTAGTGAAATGGCAAAAAACGGAACCCTTATGGATTCGTCATGTCTGTAATTCTGTATTGTCTGTCCGTCCGTATGTCACACCCACTTTTTTCAGAAGCTATAAGAACTATACTGTTGAAACTTGGTAAGTAGATGTACTCTGTGAACCGCATTAAGATTTTCACACAAAAATAGAAAAAAAAAACAATACCGTACATTTTGGGGGTTCCCCATAGAACTGAAACTCAATTTTTTTTTTTCATCAAACCCATACGTGTGGGGTATCTATGGATAAGTCTTCAAAAATGATATTGAGGTTTCTAATATATTTTTTTTCTAAACTGAATAGTTTGCGCGAGAGACACTTCAAAAGTGGTAAAATGTAACTTCTAAATTATGAGAATGATAAAACAAAAAAATTGGTTTCTAGTAAGTAACTCGCCGGTGAAAATTCCAAAACATTATGATGGTACGGAACCCTCGGTGCGCGAGTCCGACTCGCTCTTGCCCGGTTTTGTAATGTTCTTTTTAAATCGATTGGATTGGATGAATTAATTAGTTTTGCCGAAAGCGGTGATAATGGTCTCGTTTTTCTTTCTGATTTCTTTCGTGCTTAATAGCGTAATTTCAGTATTCTGCGTGAACTTAATTAATGAGGTGCAAGTAGTTTATTATACATGATTTAGTTTCCAGAAGTTCATTTTGAAAGATAAGATAGGCAGTACACCATTTACCTACCTATTTTTACACTGCAAAACATAATTTAATTTTCAAACATTCTATTTTGTAAAGGTGTCATTGAACATGATCTAAAAAAAATAGAAATTCACTTTTACACGCATATCAATCAAACTAAGCAAATCAAAACCAACCATACGGAATCCCAACTCACGCGCATCCAATTACCGCTACGATGCGCAAGATCGTAGGTCAGTAATTTCGAACGTAGGTACAGTCAACAACTCTTCCATGTAATAATTTGACAGCTTCAATTCTCCTAGTGTTACGTCTGAGTGAGGCTGAGCGTACTTCAATTACTGGCTACTTTTACTTGTTACGTTATCAACAGCTTCATTATAGACTCTCATTGTCTTTGGTTAGTATTATTGTTCTTTGTTTTGTTCATCCATTAATGTTTGACATAGATTATATATCAATTCGTGAGTGGGTTTTTTAAAATTAGAGTGAAAGGTTTCGGTTGTGCGGTAATCATGTTAGCTAAGTAGGCACTTTATTTAGAACTTTTTCTATGTGGTATTATAACCGCGCGACGGATTGACTGTGGACTGTCTCTTTAGTCTATTCGTCACAAGTGCAACTGCTGAACATGAGGCCCTGGGTTCGATTCGAGGGGAAAAGTTTTTCGGCCAAATTTTTTTCAAAAGCAGCCCACAGTCTGGATTCGGGTCCAGTTGATGGGAATAGGCTCGACCCCTATTACATTGGCGAAATTTGGGTTTACTATAGTACCTATACACCTCTGCCTAACCCTGCGGGGATTACAGCCGTGGTGTTATGTTATGTAATGGGGTATTAGAGCAAGTTCCATATTGGTCCTATTTTTTCAACAAATAATAGAAATACCTTTGTAATGCCGTGTAGCAAAGCTACTTCTATCTACGAAATATGAAGAATAGACTTAACATCATTATCTCTTTTTATACAAAGGGACTTTTTCTCATTATTATCCGTAGGTACGTTATAAAGATGGGTCTTGTTTACTCAGAACGTATATAAAATCATATGTCACACACGTTTGCACGTGCGTCTGCACCCAGTGCCTAATAAAGGGGCTGTCCACCTTGTCAACCAATGTCTTCAGGATGCTGTTGGGGCTTCCACACAACTGGGTAGGTGGTAATTGACGCCGCCCATTTTCTCATTAAGACATGAAAATCGTCAACACGGGCTTCCGCAAACATCTGCGAAGGAAGCGCTATAGAAGCACGGTAGCCCCAGCAACATCCTAAATCCATTATTATACTGAACGCGTAGGACGTTGTAGGCCCTCTGCATATACTTCATCCACAAGCTGCACGTGTAGAAGGTCTGGCAGTGGGCTTTAAAAAGATACACCGTAAATGCTATACGTGCTAATATTGCCCTGACATAACCTTATTAGCAAGTACACGCTAAATTAAAATTCCTGTTTTGTTTTCAGAAAGTTCAGTGAAACTAAGTTTCAGTTAGATGTTATCAGTATTCAAGAAGATGCTGTATCAATCCTGGAGATTAGTTATTCAAATTCTGTCAGACTGCAGATTAATTGAACCGGATAACGTTGGAATGTGAAAGAATCTAGAGAAAAAGTAGAGAGCAACTATTATGTAAGTTCGATATTCATGTACGAAGTACGATCTTTTTAGTACATCGAAAATTGTTTAAATTGCGTAAAAAATGATCGACGTGTCGAAAAACATGAATAAACAATTTATAACAACATTCATAATTATATGTATCTTTATATCAATTTGTTCACGTTTTGAAATTGAAAATCTAGAAAACCGCTGCGATTTCGGCACAGGGAACACGAGGCGGATAGAATCTTTAATTTAGGCTTACTAGTCGATTCGCACTAGTTTACTCGCCCGAAAAGTGCGAATCGTCCCGTTTAAATAATATTTTGAATTTTATGCAATGAAGTTAGGAAAAAAGTGCACGTTTTATAATATTTGGGTCCTTTTTTCTATACTTTAATGCATAAAATACAAAATGTGCCAATTAGTGCTAGTCGCCTAAAGAAAAAATAATATTATTTAAAAGTGACGATTCGCACTTTTCGGGCGAGTAAATTCGTGCCAATCGACTATTAAGCCTTAATTTGAAGATCTCTGACATCCTTGCATTCGGATTCCCGCCTAAGAATAATCCCCTCGGTAGTTATAACCGTCCACCATAATTACCTATATCAGCAAAGGAATCTCCGATCCGTTTGCTAAATGTGGTATAAAGATAATACTACATTTAGCAAACGAATCGGAGGCGCCTCTCTGTAATGGTACCTTCTAATTAGTAGTCCTAGTGGCTCAAATTATAGTAGATATTTTGCGCTCAGAAAGGCTACTGAAGGATTAACCAAATGACAGGTTATTGGATCTTCTTAATTACATTTCTATCCTCAAGTGTGAGGCTTATGACTATATATATAGCTTCTGATTATAACGTTCAATTCAATTCACTAAAAAAAATTCGTTATTTGGGAAAAGCCAGTGGCAAAATAATTTTAACTGTTATTTCTGAAGCCAGCACACATTTTCCTACTAAAATTATAAAGATGCCATTAATAACCTTCTTTCCGATGTATAGGCGGCCCGTCTTTATCAACTGCTTTCTGAAGCATTATATTCAATGATTGATCACATGCGCAGTGGGAGCAAGAACGATGTATCTCATCGTGAAATCAGCGCAGCGGATAGACACGTTTACTGGACGTATTCCACATTGGGCACCCGCTTAAATGGCACCTGAGTGAATGTGCCGCTGTGTGTCAGGTGCATTCACTCAGGTGCCATTTAAGGGTGCCCAATGTGGAATACGTCGATTACTGCCCGAAGTGGCCTATCCCTGGCTTGAATGGAGCAGTTATTTAGCTCACACAAAGCTGCAGCGGTTCAGTTATTAATCTAAATGTTAATAATTATTTTCATTTCCTCGTTTCCTGTATTAACCGAGATTGTAATCGGATGGTTATTTATTTGTTGTAGTTAAGTACCAACCTTTTACATGTTTATGATAAATGATTTTAGTTTTTTTAAGATAAACACTTTTACACGTCAATCATATTTTTAAAACTAGATGAGGTCGGCGTTTTCTATTTAATAACTACTCTGAGAAGAAAGGTCGAAACAAACTCAGAGGTCAAAGTCTGTTTTAAAGTCCAGTATGAATTCTACTCGAATTTCACCGTATCTATGTATATTGTTAACATTTTGTTCATTACACTTCACTCTAATATTAAAAAAGGCGAAAGTTTGTGAGTGTGTTTGTATGTTTGTTACTTCTTCACGCATAAACCGCTCGACCAATTTTGATAAAATTTGGTATGGAGGTAGCTGACACCCTGGATTAACACATAGGCTACTTTTTATCCCGATATTCCCACGGGAACGGAACACATGCGCGTGAATCCGCAGGGCGCAACAAGTTTTAATTATTTTTGTGTCTATTTGATAGGTCTTCTATTTTTGTTTTCTTTGGCCTATAGGTTGTGATACGAATTTGAGTTGTAAGGACCAATTATTGTAATTTTAATCATTATCATCTGATGACGTGTTATAAGACTCATATTGCCTAAAGGAAAATATTTTGATTTCATCACTGACAATGTAACAAGTAACAATGACTTACTCAAAACAAACAATAACGGAAATTATATCATTTAATTTTAAGCTTCCCACGGCTACTTTCGTGTGCGCAATAAAAAAAATAGAAAACAACATTACGTCCGCTTTAATTCCTTTATTAAACATATTAGTTGTCTACCAAATGTCAAACAGACAAGACGTATCATGATCACGCTCCGTCTAATCACATAATAGTCAAAAGTCAACACAGAAGGTCAGCTCCATACATCGAGCGTAAACGCACGCACAGTCGGAGGAGGAAAGTTTTGAGTACGAATGTGGAATGTGGCTATAAGAGTAAGGGAAGACTAAAGAATCGATGGATGGACTGTGTGAAAAATTATATGACTAGAAAGGGGGTGACTATGACGACTAAAGGATGATTTCCACCAAACGGCTCGTACCGCATCGGATTGGAACGGATTTTACAATCTTTAAACAATATTAAATCGTGTACACAGTATTTAAAGTCTACCTATATTACCAAGCCGCGCACAGCAGCTTGACCGCGGGCGTCTTCCGCGACACGCGATCGTAGCCGAAAGTATGCTGCGACGCGCGTACGGCTCTGTTCGTCTGTTGTCGTATCCAATCGAATCCTTTCGGCTGTCGTCCAAATTGTTCTTTTCCTCTTCTATGTTTTATGATTATTTTCTTCTTCTTCTAATGCAATAGCCAACAATATTACGTCAACTTCAACCATTTTCGAAAATTAGAACACGTCACACGATAGGAATGAAACTATTTGACTGGGCGCAGAAACGGATACGTACGGAGCCGATCGTATGCGTCGACATCCTGCCGCACGCGATCGGCTGTCGCCGCATCTGTTCGTATCCTTTCCGATCCGATGCGATACGAGCCGTTTGGAGGAAATTATCCTTAATGGAGAAGTACGGGGATGATGATGATGAGTTGCACACATAGAATACCCTCTTCACGTACAGCGAGTGCAAGCGCACTCCCGACTGGCATTTGTTTGAGATAGTTTAAGATGTCAATACAAACGCACGCACAGACTGTTAAAAGACCCATCACATGGCCGTTATCTACGTATTCTACACATGCGTAAAAAAATAATGCTGGGAAACGACTTTGATTTTAGGTGTGAAAAATCGCTTTTTACGCCAGCGCGCACTCAAAACTAGTATTTTCGTGAAAAAACGTCTTTGACTTCCAATATCTCTGTAAGCAGAACGTTCCCTCCCAGGTATGTCCAGATATGTAGGCATGTACGGTCTAGTGTGTTTTTACACCTGTTATTGTACGCAAAACACGCGCATTGACGTGGAGTTGCGGACACCAGCCCGTATTACCTATTACTCCTGTTATTGTGTGTGTTAGATAATTCACTATGATATAATAATAATATTACAATATTGTTTGTTGGATAATGGCATCTGCCATATTTACGAAGCTTGGGACCAATGTAGAAGTACCTAATTTGACTGAATATTGTGTTTACAAAAAAATAAGTCTTAACTTGTCAAAATCACATCTAAGCTATGACTATAAATGATTAAATCATATTTAATAACACTTGTACTATATCTTAGATTTAATATTGCTATTTTAATATAGTAGGTTGTTTCAAACGATTGGCACAATACTGTCAGTTGATGTTCATATTATTTTTAAAGACTTTTAAGAATTACGAATCAACTCTTATTAAATTGCTTAATTACATTCTAATGTTTTAAAACGGTTACACTACACAAGATTTGTATATAATTACCGGTATTGGAAGATATTAATCCAAAATATATGATGATCTGTGATTGGTTCAAAATGGCGGTATTGTTGTGGCGATGTTTGACGAAAAAGACGTTGGTAGGATATAAAAAGGATGGTAATGATTTTATCAGGGCAGTTGTTGTCCGGTAAATCTTCAGTTGATTAGTAGATACTAGTGCCGTTATTATGTGGAATAGATCGACCAGATGTCATGTAAGTTAATATTATTATCTTGATTATTGCTGATAACTATGGTGTTCTGTATTGTTATAATATGACCAATATTTCTAATGTTTTAATGTGTATAATGGAATATTCCTAGCTACTGTTATTATGCTGCTATTATTCTGAGTTCCCTGGACCGTTAGTTAATATTAATAACTTGATTACTGCTGATAACTATGTTGTTTCTGTATTGTTATAATATGGCCAATATTGCTAATGTTTTAAGGTGTATTCCTAGCTACTGTTATTATGCTGCTATTATTCTGAGTTCCTTGGACCGTTGGTTAATATTAATAACTTGATTACTGCTGATAACTATGTTGTTTCTGTATTGTTATAATATGGCCAATATTGCTAATGTTTTAAGGTGTATTCCTAGCTACTGTTATTATGCTGCTATTATTCTGATTTCCTTGGACCATTGTCCAACAGATAATTGATAATTGTTTTTAAAAATAACGATAATTTATGACAATATAATAAATGTAATAAATATGTTGATATAATACTATAATACTGTTTCCATGGAGTTTCTTGTCCGTTCTTCTCCATGCTGAATAGATTTGCGAACGGACGACCAGCTTTCTGACTACTGACAAGCCTAAATTCTAATAAACACCTGGTCTTGTCTTTCTGTGCTTTATTTTATAAAATCCATCCCCTACATACCATATTCATAGGTATTACACATATGATATAACTAGTAACCATACTGATAGTCAAAGCTTTATATTTGGGTAATATTTAGACATACCTACTTACATATAGATTATACTTTATTGAGGTAAACCTACTTACATACAGATTATACTTTATTCCCTAATATAGGTACACTTAATAAATAACTAGTGACCATTCTGATATTCAAAGCTACCATATTTAAACAGATATACTTAATTAATCTAACATCAGAAGTGGGATAGTTCTCTGACCTTTTCAAACAGCTTACTAATACATTTTATTTTTCTATTTTCATGATCGATGTTGGAGCTTTTGACGATCTTCTGGAAGCCGTTGGTCGACGGGTCGCTGAATCCACTCGCACCATGATGATGACATCGTGCTGCAAACTCCGAGAGCGGGTATGCGAAGCTGCAAGTTAACTTAACTAAACTAAGTTAAGTTAACTTCGAAACCCATTCCAAGGATTAAATGGAGCAGCAGTACCTACGAATTAGCATAAGTCGCTGGAGCTATCGGTGTTCTGCTGAAAGTCATTGGTGTCGGCGGGTCGCTGACACTCCACTCTCACTACGATGACATCGTGCTGCAAACTCTGAGAGCGGGAATGTGAAGCTACAAGTTGCTGTAATATCTTCGAAACCCATTCCAAGGATTAAATGGAGCAGCAGTACCTACGAATTAGCATAAGTCGGTAAGGCCTATAGGGGCTCTTTTACATCAAAACTAAATGCAATTAGATAAGATATTAGATATTGATACGTTACGTATTGCAAAATAATTTTAGATAAATTAATATGTAACATTTAGTTCACACTTGGCTTATAAAGGACGATAGTTAGTATGTTTTGAGTATGTTAATTACGTGATAATCATTGAACAAATTATATAAAATAATATTTGAGAATACAATAATATAAAAGAGTAGTATAATGCACAAACATGAAAATTTGTGATTCCAGATGATGTGTAGTGTAGGGTAACCTCGTTTAATTTTGAGATAAAACACATGAAGTAAGTAGGTACCTAAACATCCTGTTTACATTAACCATAAATAGATTTTTTTCGCGATTTTTCGTACAGTTATTTATTTTTACAAGTATAAAAAGAAACTGTCACTTCCCCTTAGGTCTGTGTTACTTGGCTAGTTATGTTGTCACAGTTAAACAATAGATAGTTTTATTTAGATACCGCGGAATTAGAAAAGTATATGAAGAAACCTTTGATTTAGGTTACAAAATCAGTTAAAAATCCGGAAACAAAACAACCGACTTCTAAATAGGACACTACCAAGTAAAAAATAACTAATTTCGGAGGTCGGTGGCAAACAACGAAAATGCCATAGATACATGTAAACCATTGTTTATTAAATTTAAAATATTGACTCTTCTATCCTTATATAATTTCGAGGTTGCTGTATTTGTTAAGACCAATTCAAAGTGGTTTAAAAAAATGTCGGACATTAATAACAAGTCGACTCGGGATAACAATAGCTTCTGCCTAAGAAGGTCCCACACATCTTTAATGTACAAAAATGTATTTTGTATGGTACCAGTCATATTTAACTGTTTACCGTCTTCAATCAAACATTTAACTTGAGCTTATTTACGAAACCCCTAAAATCGACATCGTTATTTTATGTAAACAAATGAGAGGTTATAAAAAAAAATAAAAATAACTGTAATACCTATACTGAAATCTCAGTTTGATAAAGTTCAATTTGCCCTACGACTTCGAATTATTTTTAGACTTTTTTTAATAGTATACTAGTCATTCTAATAACATCAATTAGGTACTGGAGTCTGACTTTTGGTTGGCTGCGGTGAGGTGACGGCTTATGTGTTGCCACTTTTTCTTTAAGGGGCTTACAGGACTTAACAAAAAAGCAAGTTTTAGAAACAATAAAAGTGTATGATAAACTACAGTAAACACATCAGAAAAATATGATATTGTTCAGGATATTATGCTAGGTAAATAGTGTTGAAAACATAATACAACTAATTAGATACGATAAAAAAAAAAAATATTGAGCAATAGGAACCTACTTAATTGTTGTTCTGTCGTCACATCAGTGATCTGATTGGATTTTTATAATGCATTAATTCTAATCAAAAGCATTTCTTTTAAATATTCTTATTTTTGAGGTTTTTGGTGTTTTGCAAATAACCCAGTACCTACCTATAGTAAACGTTAATCCTAATGAAAACTTAAATTGATGTAAAAAAAAATATATACATATTTTCTTAGATCAATAAAGTAGAATTTTAAGGGTAAAAAAAAAAAAAAGAAAATTATACAAAATTATCTTTACTATATTATATGTATGTTGATTTGAAATTACAACATATATTTTTATCCTATCAATACAAAGAATATTTAGATTTAAAATCAAAATAATTTCGAATATCTAAAATTACAACGATGTTCCATTGCGTTTTAATCTTCATTAGTAGATATAGTGTGGCAATATTTTTGCGGGTGGCAGTAGGAGGATTATTTTGCTGCGGCTGATTGGGGGTCCAATCATAGGATTTGAATAGACTATAGATGAACTTATTGCTCCGACATAAGATGTATTTTAAAGGTGTTGACTTTTCAGTTTGTTCAGTATTAGCTTCGATACATGTTGTCTCGGAATTGGGTATATGGTATACTAGCTGCGCCCCGCGGTTTCATCCGCGTAGGTTTCGATTCCGTGGGAATATCGGGATAAAAAGTATCCTGTGTTAGAATCCTGGTTATAAACTGTGTTACAAGTTTCATCCAAATCCGTTTATTAGTTTGTGCGTGGAGAAGTAACAAACACACTAACAAACTTTCGCCTTTATAATATTAGGTACTTGTTAGGGTCATTTTAGTAGTCTTAATATTTTAGAAGCAATTGAATAACGAGAATACGTCTAATACATTAAGATATATAGGATGTGGTAGGAAACAGCCAAGATTTATACCTAGTTTCTATTTTTTTTTATTGTGACAATGAAGTAAATTAGAGTACCTAGGTATTTAATGCAGTTTTATTTATGACGTTTAGAATATTTTACGATTTTCAAAATAAGCTTGTGAGCTTTATAATATAGAAACATAATTATGAAATTGTATGTATGTCTTATTCGATTGTAATTTCAAGTGTTCACAAATATGAGGTTATGCAAAATTAACCAATATGAAACTTCAAAAAAAATCAGTTGAATTGAAATTAATTTAAGTTTAGTTAAGCTGAACTGAACCAAGTTTAATAAAGGATATAAAGTAGAAATAAAAAGTTAAAGGAAAATAATACTGCTGGTCGGTCACTGACCTAGGTGTCGGTCTAGATCCCATGTGCAGCAGGTGGGAGGACTGATATGTCAAGGTCGGGGGCTATTTATAACTTACTGCTGGTCGGTCACTGACCTAGGTGTCGGTCTAGATCCCATGTGCAGCAGGTGGGAGGACTGATATGTCAAGGTCGGGGGCTATTTATAACTTACTGCTGGTCGGTCACTGACCTAGGTGTCGGTCTAGATCCCATGTGCAGCAGGTGGGAGGACTGATATGTCAAGGTCGGGGGCTATTTATAACTCACTGCTGGTCGGTCACTGACCTAGGTGTCGGTCTAGATCCCATGTGCAGCAGGTGGGAGGACTGATATGTCAAGGTCGGGGGCTATTTAGAACTCACTGCTGGTCGGTCGCTGGCCTGATGTTAGTCTAGATCTTATGTGCAGCAGGTAAGAGGGCTAACATGGCAAGGTCAGAGACTAATATATAAACATTCCTTTTGTTGTCTTGAGACTTGTACTTCGATAGCGAAGTACAGTTCAGGATAGCCGTGATGGATAATTTTCAAATATATTGATATTTTGATGATCATTTTGGTACAGTTCAGTTTAACAGGACGTTCAAACGATACATTGACATAGATTCGGTATGATATTTTAGATAATAATTCTATGTTGTGTAATAACTTATAAAAGTTGTGATTGGCTTATACATTTTTGTATGTACGGTCTGATCTCTTATAATTATCTTCGTCAGTTCTCAAATTATTTTCTTTAACGACTCACGATACCTACATATTGCCTTTTAAAACTATGGTACTGAGAAGACTATTACATAGAAAACTATACTTTATTACTTGATAACACAGATCTAAATAGAAGGTATATTACCTTTTACCTTTAAATTTACCTTTACCTTACCTTATTACCTTTAACCAATATCGAGTGGCTATCTCCAGTCACCACCTGCTGAAATTTGCTTGTGGACGTGGCTTCATTTACTTGGAATAATTCCGTATTATTCCGTATTAAAATTTTCTTAATAATTTCTGACTCGAATTCTTTTATTATTGGTTATTTGTGTGTTGTTGTTAAGGTATTGTGTGGTATTGTTAAAAAAAAAAAAAAAAGTTTTTACTTCCAAAGTGAGGTAATGTTTAATGACCATATTAAAAGTTTGTTAAAATGTTAACAGAAAATGTGTTTGTTGAATAGTTTTCAATAATATTGTCAGATTGACCAAGCGATGAGTTATTTGAATTATATGTACTTAACGTTTGTATTTGCAAAGTATGTAGTTGTGAAGATATTTAGATACATTAGTAAAAAAAAAAGTTATTATTGGCTCTGAGCACCTAAAATAAGAGGTAATTTATAGGTACTTCGAGAGCGAAGTACTTGTCAGTCTGGCCGTGTTAGATAATTCACTATGATATAATAATAATATTACAATATTGTTTGTTGGATAATGGCATCTGCCATATTTACGAAGCTTGGGACCAATGTAGAAGTACCTAATTTGACTGAATATTGTGTTTACAAAAAAATAAGTCTTAACTTGTCAAAATCACATCTAAGCTATGACTATAAATGATTAAATCATATTTAATAACACTTGTACTATATCTTAGATTTAATATTGCTATTTTAATATAGTAGGTTGTTTCAAACGATTGGCACAATACTGTCAGTTGATGTTCATATTATTTTTAAAGACTTTTAAGAATTACGAATCAACTCTTATTAAATTGCTTAATTACATTCTAATGTTTTAAAACGGTTACACTACACAAGATTTGTATATAATTACCGGTATTGGAAGATATTAATCCAAAATATATGATGATCTGTGATTGGTTCAAAATGGCGGTATTGTTGTGGCGATGTTTGACGAAAAAGACGTTGGTAGGATATAAAAAGGATGGTAATGATTTTATCAGGGCAGTTGTTGTCCGGTAAATCTTCAGTTGATTAGTAGATACTAGTGCCGTTATTATGTGGAATAGATCGACCAGATGTCATGTAAGTTAATATTATTATCTTGATTATTGCTGATAACTATGGTGTTCTGTATTGTTATAATATGACCAATATTTCTAATGTTTTAATGTGTATAATGGAATATTCCTAGCTACTGTTATTATGCTGCTATTATTCTGAGTTCCCTGGACCGTTAGTTAATATTAATAACTTGATTACTGCTGATAACTATGTTGTTTCTGTATTGTTATAATATGGCCAATATTGCTAATGTTTTAAGGTGTATTCCTAGCTACTGTTATTATGCTGCTATTATTCTGAGTTCCTTGGACCGTTGGTTAATATTAATAACTTGATTACTGCTGATAACTATGTTGTTTCTGTATTGTTATAATATGGCCAATATTGCTAATGTTTTAAGGTGTATTCCTAGCTACTGTTATTATGCTGCTATTATTCTGATTTCCTTGGACCATTGTCCAACAGATAATTGATAATTGTTTTTAAAAATAACGATAATTTATGACAATATAATAAATGTAATAAATATGTTGATATAATACTATAATACTGTTTCCATGGAGTTTCTTGTCCGTTCTTCTCCATGCTGAATAGATTTGCGAACGGACGACCAGCTTTCTGACTACTGACAAGCCTAAATTCTAATAAACACCTGGTCTTGTCTTTCTGTGCTTTATTTTATAAAATCCATCCCCTACATACCATATTCATAGGTATTACACATATGATATAACTAGTAACCATACTGATAGTCAAAGCTTTATATTTGGGTAATATTTAGACATACCTACTTACATATAGATTATACTTTATTGAGGTAAACCTACTTACATACAGATTATACTTTATTCCCTAATATAGGTACACTTAATAAATAACTAGTGACCATTCTGATATTCAAAGCTACCATATTTAAACAGATATACTTAATTAATCTAACATGTGCGTGCGCCTGTGTTTTTCGCTACATGACCTTCTGAAGGTACTACTCTGTGGTTTAATGTCGATTTGTATCACGTAACGCACGCATTTAGCGTAAATGTTGTAATATTTCTTCGTCGTCAGAAAGTGGTCCTAATGTCCTTGCTTTCTCCGTTTAGAGCCCGCTGGAGTTCACTTTCTATGGTGTGCTGAAAAGTGACGTTTTGTTTTTAGGCAAGTGGTGTTTGTTTATGTCATTATCATTAACATTTTTTTAGGCTGTTGCAGAGGAATGTCAGTGTTTTAGTATACGATTTAGACACTGTATGTCTCTGCACTTTTGCCACATTTTTTTTTTATTTGACAATACTTTTTTCTGATTATTATACTTCCAACTAACCGAGTGTTGTGTATTATCAGTTTCTTAGCCTTAACCGTGATATTTACTTTGTCGATCAATGCTAACTTGATTATGAAACTTGTTTCACTGTTTTAAGTATGAAATTATACTCGAAGTGGTACTGGTTCAAGTTTACAGCGACTAAGGTCCTTCTACAACCTTTTATTTTAAAAGGACTCCCAAAAATAAAAGCTACATTTTAGAGCCTATTTTAATATGTAGTTTGAAAATTCGCTGGGCCCCAGGCTTCGCTCACATAATTGTATTTTATTGGCATTTGGTATCACTTAAGTTCTTATATTAAAATAAGGAAAGAACAAGGACAGATTAAACCAAAACTAATCCTTTTTTCGTTTTAGAATTTATTAACTTATGTACAGTACATATTTTAAAAATATCATGTAAACAAGATCACACAACAATCTAATAATATTAAAACGCACGATTATTACTAGGGTACCGTTTAGAGAAGAAACCAAACATTACGTAAACAGACGTAATACACAATAACAAG
Organism: Oligia latruncula; assembly: GCA_948474745.1. NCBI lineage: Eukaryota > Metazoa > Arthropoda > Insecta > Lepidoptera > Noctuidae > Oligia > Oligia latruncula. The sequence continues at coordinate 3,988,694 of OX419691.1, read as the reverse complement.
CACCGGATTTCCGAGCAGCGCCGCGGTTAAAACTAGTCAAATCAATAAACAAGGTAGGGCAACATGTGTTTCACGTATAATAAGTTGTACACACGTGCCACAAACAGGTTAGCGAATTAACGTTCAAATACGTTGTTCTACTAAATAGACAGTTCATTCTTAAGCTAGCAGTACGCAGTTAAGGGGATTACAGGACCTAAACGCAAAAAACGCAAGTTTTAGAAGCAATAAAAGTATAAGATCGACTACAGTAAACAAAACCAGAAAAATATATGATATTCTTTAGGATATATGCTAGGTAGATAGTGTATTGAAAACATAATACAACTAAGATTATACGATAGAAAAAAATCATGAAGATACCTCTAAAACTTTCTTTTTACAATAAAAAGCATGCTAATTAATCTACATACAATAATTCTGATTGTTTGTCAGATTATTCTACAAGCAAATAAATAAAGCACTAGTGTTTTAATTTTTTAGTCCAATCAATAAATTTTTTGTAAATAGATAAATGCTTCATATTTTGCAATAAATTACCAGCGTTGTATCATCGCGCTTCTTTTTCTTTTCTATACACTCCAACAGTGACCGCGGGAGCAAAAATTCGTCATGTCTTGCTAAGAGTGAAAAAAATGGTTAACCATTTCATTCCGCAACTTTACATGCGTGCAAACATATGAGTCGGTGCGTACTGTATATCTCACGGTCGATTTCTCTTAGGCAACACGTAGCTAATGGTAGCTAGTTACTTCTTAGATGGATTTATAATAGGTCTTGTATGGATTAAAGTGGAGCAATGGACTGTAGATAGGGAAATACCGGTAGTGGAGACGGGTAGTCTTACGGTGACGAATGGCGACGGACGGTCGTTATATATTTATATATAATCATCGGGAATAAGAAGGAGCCGTTAATTTGGAATACCTAGAAGTAAAATGATCTACAATAATGATAATAAAGAACTTGTAAAATTAAACTCATTCAGGTCCGAAAGTGTTTTTCAAAAGGGATAATAAAATCTATATACCTATATAAAAATGAAATGACGTTTGTTAGTCGCACTAAAACTCGAGAACGGCTGGACCCATTTGGCTAATTTTGTTTTTGAAATATTTGTAGAAGTCCAAGGAAGGTTTAAAAGGTGAGAAAATATGAAGAAGTTGTAAGGAAAATAGTAAAAGCAACAATTGTATTAATTATCCCATACAAACTGTTCGTACTGTCAAACAAGGTGCGTTCAGAAATTAAATAATACGGAGGTAATAAGATTGTATAGTTTGATTTATTCAATTGTTTGGTCTGCAGTGCTATTCTGTAAAGATCTCACCGTGAAAACTTAGGTGAAGTGAGGGTGGAGTGAGCTGTCAATAGTGTCAATTCCTAGCAAAAAAAAAACTCACTTCACCTAAGTTATCACGGTGAGATTTTTACAGAATCGACCGGCAGTTCTTTACTCTTTTATTTTATTTCTATTTTAGTTTATTATCAAGACAGACATTTTTTATGTAGCTTGATATAATTATCTTTTTAAGTTTAGTCAGAAAATAAATTTCAGAACGCAATATAAATATTTGACAAGAAACAAATATGTCATTTCTTTCGTTTGTGACTTTGTGAAAGTACTGCCATTTACCATTTTTTGTAGTTTAGAGTATTACCTAGTGAAATAGTTTAGTTTATTTACAATTGAAATTTGTCACATTATTTCATTCTGAGGTGGTGCCAAGTTCGCCGGGTCAGCTAGTATAATAATAATAATATATATTCCAGTTTCGAAACATTGTTTCAAAATATAAAATTACATAAGTACATAACATGACGCTTGTAATCCCCGAATAGTTAGGCGGAGGTATACTTATAGTAGGTAGGTTATATGGATTTGTGTCCGGCTAATGGCAACAAGCTCACCCACTATTACATGGGACTATACAATTATAAATAAAAAAAACAAAATGCAAATAAAGCTCTAACGAACCCTAAATAGGGTTTATAATAACATATCCGAATAGCACCCCCACTGACCTACTGGGTGGCGCGGCTTAGCAACAGCAAATTACATGAATATTTTACAGAGTACCTACGCTCTGCCCTCACACGTCCATGAGTATGGATTTACTTATTTATTTATGTATGCATAAGTAAGTATAGAAAAGTCCTTACTCGGGGTCTGTCAGCCAGCAATGGAACGTAGTATCCTCCTATTGCGTTCCATAATTCAAATTACTGGTCAAACGGCTCCCAAGCTTAAATGGAAGTGCTCATACACACGACCGACACGCATCAACAGCAGAAGCAACTGCAGCTGTCGACGCGTCGACGGCGGGCGTCGGTGGGTGTCGACGGCGTAAATGGAAGTGCTCATACACACGAACTGGACGGACATCTGTCGCATGCCGGAGGAGCTGTGGGCTACAATAACCACACAGACAACAAATAGATGGCGGGACGAATTCAACTCTTCTCTTATTGATATACAACGATCTTATCTTTCGATCCGCCACCAAATATCTCTAAATCCAAATTGTTCTAGACTGACGCCTTAGTAAATAATAATGAGTTATATGTGTACTTTAAAACTATGTAATTAATACTGATGGTCGCAAAAAAAAATCCTAGAATGGGTGATGTCCCTTGGCCACATACAGCAGTAGGTAGGGATAAGTGGAAGGAGGGAAGGGAGGCTCCCCCTGGACACAATGAGCTGATAATAATGATAAGTATGTATATTCCATTGATATATGCGTAATAAGTACATTCGAGAAAACAGATTAGTAACCGGGCAGCTAAGTAGGTACAAATATTTTTCCAGTATGCTTAAATAATAAAAGGGGCTGGGTATGAGAAGGGGTCTATGAATCAATAGCGATACGGTTTCGATAATTGTGTAGAAATACCTCATCTATAGCCTCAAATTCTGGGGCATCAAAATCTGACCGCAATTTTGAGAAAAATATACCTGGTTCATAGACTATTTTTGGCCAGTCTACTTTTTTCGCCATAACGGATCTTAGTGTCTTAGTTTGACACTTAACTCTTTCGTTGCATGTACTTTACATAATTTGTAATTGTGAAAGGAGAAGACAAAATAATAAAAAAAAAACAGTGGCACTCCGGGAGTGCCGACAGAAGTGAAAACAAAACACAAAAAGAATACTTTGCCAATCACTCACTGACATATCGGATATACATTAAAACCGAGGACAGCCGAACACATCCGAAGCGGGTATTTTTTTAATCGTCTTAAAAACAAAACACGCGTGGTGTCGCTTACGGTAACAGTGGCGCAAGTTAGGCAGGATACAAAAGTCGAAAAAGTTAGTATTTTTAGACCTTTGTATCCTGCTTATGCGTATGAAGTTTCATTAAAATCGGTTCATTCATTTCGAAAAATAAGCTCTTAACTAAAAATCTATTTAAAATAGTTTGAGTCTAATTATATAATCTAAAAAAAGCTTCAAAATGTCAAACGAAATATTTTATTCAAAAAACAGCCATATTCGCTGGTATGCTGGTATGGTGAACTACGCCGTAGCATAGTGTGAGCTACGTCGTAGCACAGTTTGACCTACGCCGTAGCACTGTCCATCCGTCTTACGAATTTTCGATCAGGTCACGTGTCCTGACGAGAGTTTAACATTTTTTACCCATTACAAAAAAAGTGTACAACGCCGCTAAAGAAGTTTTCACTTCAAAATCACTTCTTATTTTCGACTTTTTATCAAAATTATTATTATGCTCATTATGAAACACAGACTCAGTAATATTTCCCGGTTACCAGTATATGAAAGTCTTATCAGTGTTTCAGCTGTAAATCTCACGTTTCATGTTAACTGTTGTGATTTGTTTTCTAAACAACCATTTTTATAGGTTAACACGTGATTTGACTATAAATCAGAATGAATGATATCATCATTATTGAATTGACTTTCAGTAACTGAGTTTTGACTGATTGTTAGTAGATATAGCATATATGCTTTGCACAAATACACATGTAGGTACTTTATATAATAAAAATGTATCTAGATTAAGAAACTTCTAACATTTGTTAAAAGATGGCGGTAGGGTGAGGTCTTTCCATCTGTCTGTCGGCTGTCACTGTCAAGTAATGTCATTTTTAATTAGGAAGTGTCATTGTTTTGACAAGTGCGAGTGGGGCGGGGATGGTGTCAGGATTCTGCCAGAGAACGTGCACGTGAGCGGATAACGTGATTATTGGGATTTAAGAGTGGGCCCAATGACAGGATAAAATCTGATTTCACCCGCGCGTCTCCCAACCCCCGCATTAGTGCAAATAACAACCGCGGGTGGCGTGACGACGCGCGCAACGAAACTCTGTACATTAAACTTCAAGTGCAGTGCGTTTGCGTAGTATATGCAGGATATTCAGATAAAAATTGGCCAAGTGCGTGTCGGACCACGCACAATGAAGAGTTCCGTAGTTGAAATGAATTTACCCAAGAACAAACTTAACATTATAGTTGAAAATCATGTTCTCCCATACATGTAAGTTGGTCGACTATTATTCGTAAACTTGTAAAGCCTACTTAGCCGTGATAGTTTTCCTTTTAATTTCGTTATTATATACTACTACCATGAATTTTTTCACATATCCAAAGACAACCATTTAGATGGCAGGGGGGAACCTCTGTTAGCTAAATGGTTGTTTTTGACTCTAACTAAAATTAGCACTTTAAAGCTATATATTTGACAAACGGATCCCTGAATCGCAAAATTGTTTCCACAAACCCGCAATATTTTTGAAAGACCTATACGATGATACCCCACACCACGGGGTAGACTGGTACCATATTTTTTTTTTTCAAAATTTTATTTTACCACTTTCTCGGCGTGATTAATATATATATGTCGTATCGGATAGATGGCGCCACAGTATAGCGAACAGCGCCGTCTAACAATTTGATTGGTAAACGAAAAATCATGTGATCGGAAACGCAAGCGAGCCCTACCGCTTGGACACGATCATCGGTGGACGGGATGCAGCGAGGACTGGTGGAGAGACCGAGTGTTGCGACAGTCGACAGTCGAGCTCGGACATTCTAGGCAAACGCTCAATACCAACGCACGTGTTAGTTTCCGACACACGTGTGCGTTTCGGTTGTTAATCGCTAGTTTATTAAAGTTACTTCAAATTCAAATAATCTTTTCGTTCGAGTACCCACTGCAGTGCCCACACCTATCTAAACTACATAATATATGTTGGATCGTGAAGAAGACCCCATGTATCGCATCTCGGCCATCCAGTAATGCGACATATAATATCCATGCCAAATTATCGCTATCTAGTACTAAGAGTCTCTGAGCTAAGCTGCGGACGGACAGACGGACAGGGCGAAACTATAAGGGTTCCTTGTTGACTACGGAACCCTGAAAACAAAGACTTTTTTAAATTCTATTTTTAAATTTCTTTGGACAAAATAGTAATATGCGCTACGCTCTCGGTTTCACAAAATCATCAATTCGCAAAATGTACTTTTATCATGACTGTACCTTTATTGTGTTATACTATGTGTGCAGGGATAAGAATGTCTTTACTTGTGTAATATATACAATGCAATCCTATTTTGTGTTTGTATGTTGAGAAATAAAAGTTCTGTATACTCCATTCCACCATAAAAAATTAGAAGTGATAAAATAGGTGATAAAAAATCCAAAAGGTATAAAAGCAAATCAAACACAATGATAAGAAATATCTTATAATCATCACAATGATTGTTTTTGAATTTATTTGTCGTCGGGTCCTTTATTCAGTGTCGATTCAATGGATGAAAAAGTCAATCTGCTGACAGACAATCAGCTATACGATGTTCACGCTCAATTCATGCAGTAAAAATCAAGCATCTGCGACGATATTAGAAGCATCATGCATAAGAAAGCTGAAACTAAAACAAAATTGAAGTATCGGCCCTCTTCGTCAAACCGTCCTTGTGGATGCTCACAATCGCTGCAATAACAATAATACCCACCGGTAGAGATTCCCAACGCCGCCATAACCACACATCACTTGAAAACAGAGATCTAGGTAAAGTCTGGAAATTTCATAAATCCATGGAAGTTAAAATCACGCCAAGAATCGATTCTTAGATACATATTATTGATTTACTGAATCAACACTTCTCATCTTCACTCTACTATAATGGGACCTTAAAAGCAGCTACAGTAAACTATCTTTCAAATGTTCCAACTCCGGACCATCCCCCATTTATTTTTAGTAAATTTTCTGATTTTTAAGAAGAGCGTTGTTAAAATCACGTCTAATGCAGTTAGTAGTGACTGTGTCAGTTGGAAAATGATGCTGGGATGTCCTCGACGAAATCCTTCCTATTCTATGCTATATCCTAAACTATATTATGCTATATACTTCTGCCGGTGTACCTCAGGGTGGTGGTTTAAAATTGTTTTCGACCTCAATGGTACTACCGATAGAACCATCAACAAACTCGATCACTCGATTAATATCCTTTTCCGGGAACTGATACCTAAAACAAGCGAGTTTTTGGAACAATCTTATACTCGACTAGTTGTAAAAAAGTAACAAACAAAGAAAGAGACGGGTCGAGAGGGAGGGATATTGTAATTCTTTCGTATTTCTAATTTTAGTGAGGAAGCGTGGACAACACTCACATATTATCAAAAATAAATTCTAGCTAAATTATATAATTTCGCACGAAAACAATAAACGATCATATCGAGCGGTCAAATCATCTGTTTATTTTGCGTATACTATACGCATAAGTACCTTGATATAAATACAAACCTTCGACTTCGGCAATTAGCAATCATTTTAGTCTTCAAGTGTTTAAGTTTTCGCTTTTTCATTGTATTTTTTTGTTTCACATTATTATTCAACAAAATGTCGATAATAATAATGGTTGCTAGGCGCGGAGAAAATTGTCATAGACTTCCCGTCTCAACAGAGCGAGGGGTACTGACTGGTGAAACAAACTGATGCCTCAAGCTCGTGTCACGCGAGACGGAAGACAGCGTATCTCGCGGATTAAAAATGTAGTAAGCGCCAAATGCTTTTTAATCGATTATCTTTTAAAATAGACATTATTTTAAAAAATCGCTTGGGTCATCGCTAGGTTATAATGAGTGTTATTATTTGTCTAATTTGTGGTTCAGAAATATGCACCAAAATAGAATGCAAACCAAATTAGTTGAAAATTAGAGGTAACTTTGTGATGGTTTTCTATCGAGAAAATTTTATCGTATCATGTTTTCGTCTGGGTCGACCCTCACATTTATAATGAAGTTTCCTGCCATATACTTTTTTTCCAATTTGAACATGATTTACTACTGTTTAAATCTAATCTAAGATTGAAGATTTTCCTTTGGGCCTGCCCTTAAAAAGTTTGTGTAATAATTAAAGAAGATCAACGCTATCTGTTCGTGGTATTATTTCCTGTTTTCAGAAGATGTACGGGGAGGAATGGTAGCCCGAAAATAACATTTCTGCAGGGTAATTGCGTAACACTATCAGTAGCAATGGGTTTCATTTTGACAGTTGAACTACATTCATTGCGTTATTTGCGTTGTCAAGCAGACACATTTTTCAAACATAATGGAGAAATGGAGAAATATGCTTCAAAATGATTCAAATTGAGAGTAATAGTGTGTTACGCAATTAGGGTGCATTTCCTCTCCGTCTTAACTTAAATATATTTACTTAATTCTCTACGAATTTCTTAATGTCATCGCGGAGTCCGGCTTCGTGCCCGGTTGATGGCAATAGGCTCGCCCCCTATTACATGGGACTTCAACATAACTGGTGACATGTGGGTGTAACCCTTCGGGAAAACAAAGCGCGATGTTATGTTATTATTCAGATAAGGTCTATTCAAATGTATGTTTCAAATTAAACTAATATCAACTTCATTTTAGTGGTAATGAAGTTGATTTCGTAGTGAATAACACTATTTAAAAAGTTATAAAAATGTTTGAAGTAGTAGCGCAAACTGAACTTTATTGTGTGGGCATTAAAGTTATTTTACCAAATACTCATAATTTGTTTACATGTTTGGCAAATAAATCGCGAACGGTAATTAGTGATTACATTTAGGTATATTATCTCTGTGTAAGTTGTTTGGTACCTACCCCTTTATACTGCATGGAATTACCCACATTTTTTATACAAATCGATTCAGTGTTTCGAACAACTAAACACGAAAGCCACTACTCACCTACTGACAGTTTCCTATATTATTATCGACACTACACCAACTCGATTCACTTCACTAGTTTAAACCTCAGCTAGTTTTGTAAATTAGTAACTGATACACGCACGTTACCGTTACAAGGTAAACGTATCAATGATTCACAAATAAAACTCATTCATTTTCATTCATTCATTCGAGTTTCATACTGGCCAGTTTCAGTAAGCAGTTTTGAACGAAGAACACTGGTGTACTTAAGTGATTGGTGACGTCAATGTTTCGGAATTATTCGGGGTCCCGAAGTTGTACGATCAGTCAGTTCGACTCGAAAATTAATCTGTTTCAGAATTTAATGGAGTCTAAAGCCCGTATTACAGAACCCAGGACTGAAGTATGACCACAGAATAACTATAGTAGGTATTACTTAAGACTAGTTTTAAGCCATTTGATTGGTTGAAATTGGTTTTACGTAAGGATAGAATGAGTTTTGCCTTATACTGTCCCACTGCTGGACAAAGGCATTCTAAATCCAGGAATTCTTTTGCAGCGCCACCTCGAATCAACTCTCCTTCCAATTTTCTTTAGCAGTATTTATGTTATTTGTTTCTTAGGTCATTACATGATTGTTTTTAGGAATAATAGTAATAAAATGGGTCAGGTTTTTAGGAATAATAGTAATAAAAGAGATCAGGCGCAGGACCAACAGCTTAACGTGCTTTCCGAGGCCCCCCGTGCCTCGGAAAGCACGTTAAGCCTAAAAACTCACCGCCAACCATCAAATTCCGGGCTGTTACTAAGAATTTCCTAATGGAATAAGCCCTGCCAGCCCCTGCAGTTCCTTTTGGAAATAAAAGTCCCATCAAAAGTGATTTTGTTTAAGTATTTAGGTCTTTACCTTCACCTCTTGCCGCGTGATTTCGTCGAATAATAATTCCCCACGAATTTAGGTCAACAAGTTTCGGGAAACGGCATAATTATGCGAATAGCGTTTTCTTTTCTGTTTTCAGAAAATTAACATTATTCTTAATTGTTGTTGGACTGTTCGTTGTTTTCGTAGAATCCTGCAGCTATAAGCTTTTTAAGGAACTTAATAATTGTTGAGCAGATTGACACACTACGTGAATTTGCCGAGTTATAGCCATTGTAGACGAAGAAGAATGACGATTAGTAGAATAGTCAATTTGCTTATCTCCTTAATCAAATCCCTTGTATGTCTATTAAGAAACATTTTAATAAATACATTAGCGTAGAATAATTTTATATTATAACTAGCTGCGCCCAGCGGTTTCACCCGCGTAAATGTCGATCCCATGGGAATATCGTTATAAAAGTAGCCTATATGTTAATCCAGCGTGTCAGCTACCTCCATATAAAATTTTATCAAAATTGGTCAAGCCATTTCAGCGTGAAGAAGTAACAAACATATAAACACACACTCACACACAAACTTTCGCTTTTATAATATTAGTGTGATTTTTCTTTGTTGTTTATGTGTGCTTAATAACATTGTTCGTTTCGTTTCATTATGACTTACAATATCAGCGCCCTAATGGCGTAACACACTATCAATCGGAATCTGAATCCTTTTGAAGAAAATTGTTAATCCATTGCTTCATAAGTTCGAAAAATTTGTCTGCTCAACACGTAAATAACGCAATGAATGTTGTTGAACTGTCAAAATGAAACCGATTCCGATTGATAACGTGCTAAGCAATTCCCTCGCTGTGTCATTATTTAAGATACAAGAACGTAGAAGATGGCGAGACGAGCTGAACAAAACAAACGACCAGTGGTCCACTTTAGCCATGGATCGAAAGAGCCGGAAGTCATGGGGATAGGCCTGTGTCCAGCAGGGGATGATGGACGCTAACCGTAACAAGAACGTTTACGTAAACTAAGAATACTAGAATAATACCTATAAGTCCGATCCAGGAGAAGCCACAGGACACCACAACAAGGCTCTTGAGCTGATTTTAAGTTTGGAGCTGGGGGCCTAAAAAGACCACTTTAGCAGAATCATAAAAGGATAACATTATGAATCATAATGGACAGTTAACTGTATCAAATCCCATTGGTGAAGGATATTTCAGTAATTTTTTTTGTCTGTGCTAAAATACCAATCAATCCGATCTAAATCCAATCCCCATCTCTTTGATTAGACCTACGTAGTGCAGCGAAAAAAAGAAAAACACGTGTCTTCGCCATATTATGATTCATAATGTCATCCTTCTATGATTCTGCCGAATACTTTAAAGGACAACATTGAGAACATTTCACCGAAAACTCTATTTCTTCATCTCTCAACCGCAATAACTAATCACGTGCTTACGCTTGGCCCTCAAAAAACCCCTAAAAACAACTTAAATGTAACCATTAAAGTGAACAAAAACCGTCCTACGTAGGATTACGCAACGCTATGTATAAATAATTCGGTGAAACGGACCTTTTTTGTTTGAACTCAATACTTCGAGAGGGCTTAGTACCTACCTACGTTTGAACGAAGATTTGGAGGTATGAGGTGCCGAGTTATACTTGTCTGTAACTGGGTTAACAATTCTGAGCGACGAGCTTTCAGAGAGTGGAGATAATCCCACGGGAACGTACTACAGGGATAAAAAGTCCTAATTCCTAATCCAGGTTATGTCCTCCTGTGTGCCCTTCGAAATCCGGTCGTGAAAAGGTAACAGATAGACAGTTACATTGGCATTTATTAGGTACTAGCAGCGCCCCGTGGTTTCACCCGCATAAGTGTCGATCCCGCGGGAATATCGGGATAAAAAGTATCCCATGTGTTAATCCTGGTTATAAACTATCTGTGTGCCAAATTTCATCCAAATCTGTTCAGTAGTTTTTGTGTGAAGAAGTAACAAACATACAAACACACTCACAAATTTTGGCCTTTATGATATTAGTGTGAAGTGTGATATTAGTAGGGATGATATTATTTCAAATGATGTATAAATGTGGATTGAAGAATAATTATTTTAAATTGAACAATCCTTGTGCCCGATGGAATATACTAGCTGCAGAAATGACGAACTTCTATACGAACAAACTTACCCCTTTTGGGAAAGAATGTATAATAAAAAATAAAAAAAATTGTCAGGTATCAGGGCCCATAGGGTGTTAGTATTACATCTTCCTTAAAAACTATATTAATAACATGCAGGAACACTAAAAAGAAAATGATAATCACAATCACAGGAAGGATTAACAAGCTTTGTTGCCAACATGTTGCCTGGTAAACCTCTCTGTTGTGAACTCTCCCCACTAGGAACATTTGTCGAGCGACATTTGTGTCCCCGGTGACATCGGGCGATGTCGGGCGACGTCGGAAGACATCGCCGCGACATTGTTGAAACTCTTCCTTGTCGCACAGTCGATGAAATGTTCCTAGTGGGGACGAGGCTTTACTCCATAAATACACATAGCGATTGATAGCGACGTCTCGAGGCAAAAAACGACACCATACGCTACGTCACAGTAATCTTGCGACCGTGATTGGTTTCCATCTAAGTTATTGTTCCCTCACCCCTCTTCTTGAATGTTGTAAGTAAGATAGCGAATATAGAATTCGCTCGTTAAACCTAACGTATCGTCGTTTTATTATAATAATCCGCAATACAATCACATAATTATATCAAACCTGAGTTTTCACAAACCTCACCGCTGCTGCTACAACCTCCATTGTAGGCCCATCCGGCCTCATCATTTAACAAATTTTTAACAATTCATTCATTACTCAAACAGGAGATTCATTACAATGAAACAAGAAGATGAGGTGTTGTTTTAATATTCAATTTGCGTCCCAAGTGTTATTTTTATCGGTTACAAAACCGTATAATTTCAGCATGTATACGTTACATTGAGGTATGCATCAACACACGTGAAATTACATTTTATAGCTTTTTAACCACAGCTTCAATAAGTTTATAACAATGAATTTTTATCCCGTATAATTTTAGTGTTCTTCATAAAATAACACGATGGAGAAAGGAAACCAAAAACAAATGTTTCTTCAACTAATATTAAAACATAACCAACTTTATTACCTCGTTACATTATTATAAACAGTTATTTTTATGAGATATTTCTCTAGGTAAAGATTATAAAAAAATATTTTTATAACTTAGGTACTGAATATTATATAAGGCTAATTTTCCAACGCCAGATAATTTTATCCGAGGAATAATTTTGAATTTTTGACAGTTCTTCAATACGAAATCTGTCAGATTTCAATTTTATTCCACGAATAAAAATTATCTGTCGATTGAAAAATCAGCCCTTAATCAAATAGAAAGACAACTGGCTATTAAAAGTATGTATGTATCTATCTATGTATTAGTATTTATTCTTATATTTTATAGTCATTTCCTAGCTATTTATCCCGTATGTTGCACCTGCCATGTTTTGTCTATGCATCACCCTAAGGTTGACTGGTAGAAAATGCCTCAGGCATTAAGTCCGCCTTTGTACAGTATTTCTTTTACTTGTGCATAAAGTTTTAATAAATAAAATAAATAAATAAAAGTGTCTTAAAAAAAAAGATGTAGGTAATTACATAAATATAAATATTTCATTTCATTAGTATAATAAACGATCAATCGATCTGTTTAGTCTTTTCACAAACTATGCTGGGGACAGCTTTCACAATAATAAACATATTGTTAAATGAATTATTATTTATTAGTAATTTGACATTTTGAAAAATCGAGTAAAGTTATTGTAATAACAAAAATAAACGGTATTTATGTTCGCAATGATCGATCAAAATGTTAAACAAGCTACATTTGTTTATTGTTTTACTACAAAAAACATATTTTAATGTTTTTTCACGTGGAAACTTGTAAAAATAACAGCATTATTTATGAAGAGAAACTTAATAATTGTTATCGGTTTAGTTGTTTGTTGTTTACTCGGAACAGTTATTATTTTATTTCACGATTAATCGATGTTGGGCTATATTGCTATGAATTGTTTTAATTGTTCGAAATTCGTTCGTTGTAAAAACGAAATTTGGTTAGACCACCTATATTGAAAACCATTCTTGTTATGTCCAAAATGGAATCATTATTTTTAATTATAACACTTTTCTAAACCAATAATAGAAAGAGAAACGATTTGAGGTTTATTTGTTACGCTTTCATCGCTAAAACGGCTGAACGGATTTGGATGAAATTTGCCACATGGGTAGACCATAACCTGGATTAGGCCATAGGATACTTTTTATCACGATATTCCCACGGGATCGAGACTTTTGCAGGTAAAACCGCGGGCGCAGGTAGTAATACCTAAATCAAAACAATCAATATTACTACCTATTACCACTATTACTTTGTCTTGATGTAGAGTTACTTATGTTTAATAACAGTTATTTCAAACGTTTTCAAATTGACTGTTATTTTTAAATTGTTAACATAATCGTATAATCAACTTTTACCTAATTATAAATAAGTGTGTATTTTTTTACATAAAAAAAAAATAACAAAAGAATAACTCAATTGTTATAAACTAGTTTATTTATACTGGAAGTAGAAACTTGTTTCATAACCGCAAACCTTACGTAGTGATAATGAATGGTTGTGTGTGAATGGAGGTGGTGTTGGTAGTGGTTTGCGGCGTGGTTGGGGTGTGTGTGTGTGTGTGTGTGTAAATGAATTGAGCTCTACTGATGAGCCCACATCGGGTTAAATCGACTGAAAATATAATTATATTAGGAATGAAAATGAATGTGTGTGTGTTTGTAATGAGTGAGATAAGAATCGTAGACCTCATCTAGTTAACCGACTTCAAAAAAGGAGGAGGTTCTTAATTCGGTTGTTTTTTTTTTTATTAGGGCGCCTACAAACAGGCGCGACCCGCACTAGAATCGCGCGGGACACAAAGGCACCGCCCGTTGCGTGACTTGTGGTGCCTTTGTGTGGCGCGCAATTTGATTATGGTTCACGTCTAAGTGTTAAGTTACTGCAAACCTATTTACAGAAATAATATAATTTAACACTTTATTGCATTAAAATTTTTTTTTTTTTTTTTAATAGCACCTAGTATTTTCGTTACATTCATGATAAGTAGCCTTAACATTTATTCAGAATTTAAATTAAATGTACATAAATAACGACTTATACCTAATTAAATATATTTAAATAATTTAGTACGATTTAATTGTGCTTTTGTGTTTTGTCGTACTTATTGGTTTTGAGTGCACTAAATAAATGGGTTTTCTACCTATCTAGGTATATAGCATGTATAGCTTCGTTCCTATCTACCGAAGCCCTGGACGTAGCCTGATCTGACACTATAAATACAAGAAAAACCAAAATGTATTCAATATCAGCATCATCATCTGCCTAGCCTTTTCCTATGTTGGGGTCGGCTTCCAGTCTAACCGGATGCAGCTGAATACCAGTATTTTACATGGAGCGACTGCCTATCTGACCTCTACAACCCAGTTAATGGTAATACGATAGCCCTTGATAAGACTGGTTGTCAGACTTTCGGGCCCGACTAGGTACCCGTAACGACTGTCAAAGATCTACGAATGTAAGCCGGGACCAACGGCTTAACGTGCTTTCCGAGGCACGGAGGGGTCTCGGTATGTATAGTTGGTCACCTATTCACAGACCAACCGCGGCAAGCGTAGCTTAACCTGATCGATCGACTTGTGCGGCTGTCAAATAACAAACAAAATATCTCCAAAACACCTATTTTTCCTATTGCAAAATAATACCCCTGAAGTTTACCCTAAACTTGTTACAGAACCGTTTCACCATATTTTCTATTATCCCGAGATCTTGGCAACGCTGTTATTTGGCTACCTCTGATTATGTAAATAAGAGTCGGCAGAATATCAATTTAACTTGAAACATTCGGGATGAAGTTTAGTGGAAAATATTTGATTCCCGAAACTGTTGAACGTGACTTTCTGTGAGTTTCGTAAGAAGATGAGTTTATATAAGTGTTTAGAAACCCTCTTGGCTGGTTTCATTAAGCATTAGTAGGTACCTGCGAAATTCAGATTTTTATGAAGGGACTAGCTGCGCGCCGCGGTTTCACCCGCGTAAATGTTGATCCCGTGGGAATATCGGGATAAAATATATATGTTAATACAGGATGTCCGCTACCTCCATACAAAATTTTATCAAAATTGGTTCAGCCGTTTGAGCGTGAAGACCTAACAAACATATAAACACACCCCCACACACTCACAAACTTTCGCCTTATGTGTTAACGCATGAATCTATACAAAATATGCTTAAAGTATGAAGCAGCTCCCATGATCCGGAAAAATTATGGTTAACATAACATAATATCTTGCTTGTATTCCTCGAAGAACTAAGCAAAGGTGTACCTATAAACACCCACATTATGCCAGATGTGCTTAGTCTCACATAATAGGGGGCGAGCCTATTGCCTTCAAGCAGGCAGAAATCTAGACTCCAGACTGCTACCAAGAAATTTCAGATGAAAAGACCTAATAACTTTGCCCGACCCGGGATTCGAACCACAACTTCATGGTCAGCAGCAGCACTTAAAACCACTAGACCAGCGAGAAGTCACGGTTAATGACATGCAAAATGGCGGGACGGGAGCAATGCCTTTCAAAGGAGTTTTGCCTGTTCATCACAGTTATGCAAATGGTTTCAATTTAACAAAATCTTCAAAATTATTAGGTACCTACTATGCGGAATCACAGAGCAGAGGAAAGCAGTGGTGGCCCAGTAGTCACGGACACGACTTACGAGTTGTAGGTCGTAGGTTCCAACCCAGACAGGTGCTTTGCTTTGTGTAAATTATTTCATCACCACTGCTCTCAAAACGGTGAAGGAAAACATCGTGAGGAAACCGGCATGTCCTAAAACCAAAAATTCGAAGACATGTGACATCCACAAACTCGCATTGGGCTCGCGTGGTGGATTACGGCCCACTCCCTTTCATTGAGAGTGTCCCAGCAGTGAGAACATTATAGGCTGATTATGGTCTTTATGCGGAATCACAACGTAGAAATTTCAAAAGACTATTCGTTTTCGACTTAGTTCGCGTGGAAGTCGGAAGACAATAATGTGGCTTATTCCATCTTTTTCTAAAATAAAAGTAGCCTAAGTTACTCTTTAGAGCATTAGCTATCTGCCAGTGAAAGTACCGCCAAATTCCGTCAATCGGTCTAGTCGTTTTGGTGATTACCCGGAACACACAGACAGACAACAATTTTAAAAAAATAGTTTTTTGTTATAATAAGTAGGTACCGTCTATACTTTCATAAGCATTAAATAAAAAGCTGTTATTTTGAAATTACAAATAGACCCTTCAATTTTGTTGATTTGTATACCTAGATGTAAGTAGGTATATAAGGTCTATCTATTCATACACTTTCGTGTAAAAAAAAAATCAGCTGTTCCCTACATTTTGATGAGTGAAGCGAACATAAATGAAGGGAACAGTTGATTTTTTTTTCGCGATTTCAGGTTTGGTCCCATAGTAAAAGTTGTTCATAATGATGAGTACAATGACTCCTTCAGATGTTTCGTGTATGAATAGATAGACTTTATACAAGACTAGCAGCGCCCCGCGGTTTCACCCGCATAAGTGTCGATCCCGTGGGAATATCGGGATAAAAACGATCCCGATATTCCCACGAGTATATGTCCTTCCCCGGGTTGCAATCTATCTCTCTGCCAAATTTTATCGAAATATCCGTTCAGTGGTTTAGGCGTGAAAAGGTAACATACAGACAGAAAGACAAACAGAGTTACTTTCGAATTTATAATATTAGTATGGATTACACATTTATCACGTTTTCCTGAAAGATTTTTGGCGCAGTGTTACGTCACAAATGGAATCGCTTTTACCGTTACCTAGGGAAAGAAAGAGTGAGAGGGGCCCGTGGCTAAATAATAACAGCCGCACAGGTCGATCGATCAGGTTAACCAACGCTTGTCGCGGTTGGTCTGTGGATGGCTGACCATCTTTACATACCGTGACCCCTCCGTGCCTCGGAAAGTACGTTCAGCCGTTTGGTCCCGGCTGTAATTCGTGGATCTTTGACAGCCGTTACGTAGTCAGAAGCCCGAAAGTCTGACAACCAGTCTTACCAAGGGGTATCGTATTACCCAGTAACTGGGTTGTCAGCTAAGCAGTCGCTCCATGTAAAATACTGGTATTCAGCTGCATCCGGTTAGACTGGAAGCCAACCCCAACATAGTTGGGAAAAGGCTAGGCAGATGATGAGGGAAAGAAAGAGTGACTTGTTAGCAAAGAGATAATAACTAAACACAATGAGTTAACTAACATAGTATTGTCTTCAGTTTCAAAAAGAAAATCTATAGAAAATAGACTTAATATGTGTGGGAATATAACACCTGATACATATGCACATTAATCTTTCAACACCGTTCTATTGTGAAACAGAAAACTTGGTAAAAGTGTACAATCAAGAAAATGTATCAAGATCAGTCTACGGTCTCTCCAACCCAATGTCACAGACAAAAAAGCGGCCAAGTGCGAGTCGGACTCGCAAGGGTTCCGTACAATCTC
Organism: Oligia latruncula; assembly: GCA_948474745.1. Lineage (NCBI taxonomy): Eukaryota > Metazoa > Arthropoda > Insecta > Lepidoptera > Noctuidae > Oligia > Oligia latruncula. The sequence goes on along the minus strand of OX419691.1, from coordinate 3,970,986 downwards.
GCAATATTTAATCTATCTATCTTCTATATACAGGGTTATTGGTAAAACATTAACAACCTCTTAAGAGGTCATTGTAAACAACTTTTACTATGGGACCAAACCTGAAATCGCGAAAAAAATAATCAGTTGTTACCTACATTTTGACGAGTTAAAAACGAACATAAATCGAGCGAACAGCTGATTTTTTTTTCGCGACTTCAGGTTTGGTCCCACAGTAATAGTTATTCATAATAATGAGTACAATGACCTCTTAAGAGGTTATTAATGTTTTTACCAATAACTCTGTTTATAAAATTCAACGTCGGTCGTCTGATACCTATATCAATTAACGCACAACCTAAACCGCTGGTCCTAGAGACATGAAATTTGGAGAGTGTGTTCTTTGTGAAGAGTAGGTATCCACTAAGAAAGGGTTTTTCGAAATTCCACCCCTAAGAGGGTGAATGTGGGGAGGGTGAAATTTCACGCCGACGAAGTCGCGGGCAGAAGCTAGTATTACATATTTCTTTTAAGTTCTTTAGTGAAAAAAACACGTTTCTTGTATGGGGACCCTTAGTTTTTAACCTTATTATTTATTTATTTTTGCGGCCTAACTAGTACAAAGCGTATTGGTTAGGCCGCTATAGTAAAAAAAAATGAAAATAGGTACTACGGTTCAAAAGATACAGCCCGCTGACAGACGGACGGACGGACAGCGGAGCCTTAGTAACAGGGTCCCGTTGATACGTATTCTCTAGGTACGGAACCCTAAAAACACAAATACACCAAGTTGTCTATATCGCAACGGAACAATAGAATTATTTAATGTTTTTATTGACGTTGCATTGGCCCGTTTCCCACGACTTTGCGACATTTTCACCAATTAGGCGGTAACACGCGTTTAGTATCTACTGCATTGCGTTTTAATTGAATGCGTCTAAAAACGTTGATGGAGACAATGTTGCCATAATGTGTTGCTACAGTAAGATTACTAGCTGATCAAGCTAATTAGACAACAATAGGTAAGTGACGTCATTTCTGTGACAAATATACAAGTACGGTGGCGAGAAGCACAGCACCGGTCAAAGTGGCGGTGCTTGGGGGACGCCTACGTCCAGCAGTGGACTTCTTTCTGCTGATATGAAGAACTGGTTGTTTCCCGCGACTACCCGCCGTACTTCCCGGTTCCGTGCGTCTCTCCGAAACCGGGAAATACGGCATAAGAAAGGGGAGGCCTATATCCAGCAGTGGGTAATTCCGGGCTAAACTGATGATGATGTGATGATCATCTACATAATATAATTGTAAATGGAGTTTCTTGGCCGTTCTTCTCCATAGAGATCTACGTTTTGGAATGGGCAACTAGCTTCAACTTTCTGACTAACTGACAGACTATTTAATTTTGACAATTCAAAAGTGCCTGTACAAGGTTTAATTGAAATAAATGCTTCGAGTTTGCGTTGAGTTCTGAGAATTAGGACTTTACGATAAACAAAATAATCACAGTCATACCTAAATCTTAATTAAATAATTGAGCAGTTACGAGGATTAACGGAAACAAAACAAAACGTTTGAATGGAAATGAACTAATGAAATAATTATGCACAAGGTTGTCAGTTTCGGTCAAAAACGTCAATTTTAGCGTGACGGGTTTTGACCGATGTTATGTTTATCATTGAAAAAAATATTCACGCAGCTCAAACATGTTTTTGTATTGAAAAAATTATGTTCTTGTGTTTTTTGGTAAACGTCTGATTTTCTTTTGTGGTATTTTGGGGTGTTGTTTGTCCATTTGTCTATCCATTTTTAGGGTTCCGTACCCAAAGGGTAAAAACGGGACCCTATTACTAAGACTTCGCTGTCTATCCGTCCGTCCGTCTGTCTGTCACCAGGCTGTATCTCAAGAACCGCTATAGCTAGACAGTTGAAATTTTCACAGATGATGTATTTCTGTTGCCGCTATAGCAAAACATACTACAAACAGAATAAAATAAAGATTTAAGGGGGGCTCTCATACAACAAACGTGTTTTTTTTTACAGAACCCTTCGTGTGCGAGTCCGATTCGCACTTCGCCGTTTTTCTATTTATTTTGTCAACATCAATCATCTTGCTTTTGTAAATCTACAAACAAAGATAAAATAAGTATAAATAGCCTGAATGTAATCAAATGTTTCTGCTGATAATAGTAAAGTCCTTTGACCATTTAATTCACTGGCAAATAATATATTGTAACCTAGCTGTAGGTAATATTTTAAGCTACACATGTTGTCCCAACTTATGTTAAACTATGAACCTGATTTCTGTATTAGGTACCTTGACAATAAATATATCTTTAGATATATTTCTATTTCATCTTAAACTGCCCAGATATTCACCAGTTTCTCTACTTACACGAATAATCTTCAGGTTTTTTTCAGTACCCTTTCATCACAAGTAGCAGAAATGTTACCATACCTGTAACAAACAATGTAAAAATAAATAAAATACATCAACATTACTAAAACAATTTTAAAACACAGGTAACCAAAGACAGTCTTATTTAACATGAAAGACATACAATTTCAACATGCAGAACGCAACAAGTTGCAACATTACTTTAACAAAAACAGTTGGTATTACCTGAATTAAATAAGCGTGAAAGTATATTATTCGTATAGTAATGTTAAGAAGAGAAGTGGTTTGCATAACATTGGCAAATACGGAATGGGCATTATTAGCTGCGCCCCGCGGTTTCACACGAGTAAGTGTCGATCCCGTGGGAATATCGGTATAAAAAGTAGCCTATAAATGTTAATCCAGGGTGTCAGTTTCCTCCATACAAAATTTTATCAAAATTGGTCCAGCCGTTTGAGCGTAAAGAAGTAACAAACATATAAACACACGCACATACACACACACTCACAAACTTTCGCCTTTATAATATTATTATAAGTGTGATGCAGCTCCTACAGTTGTGCTCGTAGAAGGTAAAGCAGGTGACGCTATTTTATTCTGAGTATTTCTAAACGTCTTTTTTTAAAGGACATGAAATATTTGTATCAAAATTAAACACTATAGTTTGTGAGTAAAGTTTGGTTTGGAAAGCAGTGGTGGCGGCCCGACTTACGAGGTGTGGTCGTGGGTTCGAACCCAGGCAGGCGCTTTATTTTGTGTAAGACAGAGTTTAAAACAGAAGACGAACAAGCAGGGGATCGAGTAGGGGGTTTTCAGGGGATCATAACGGAATAACTCAATTTCATCACCATTGCTCTTAAAACGATGAAGGAAAACATCGTGAGGACCAAACAAACTTTTAGAACCAAAAATTCGAACACATGTGACATCTACCAACCGGTACTGGGGCCGCTTGGTAGATGATAGACCGCTCCCTTTTGAAGAGAGGAGGCCTGTGTTCCAGCAGTCGGAACATTATAGGCTGATTATGAGCAGTTATAAAGTTAAGTTTAAAATGAAGAAATTGCTAATAATATCATGTGGCAACTAGCAGATTCATGTCAGATTAAGACACTGGTTGACAAATTCCTTTCATAAGCACCGCAAGAGCTTATTGCGGTCAATTAAATTAGCAACACCAAAAATAGCAATTGATAATGAAATCATTCTAAAGAATGAAAGTAATACATTATTTGAAAAAGAAAAAAAGTTTGTTGGTGTTGCGTATTTTATAAACGATCGTGAAGATCCAGCAGGGTAGCTGCGTAACACACTAAACAGTAGCAATGGCTTTTATTTTGACAGTTCAACAACATTCATTGTGTTATTTACGTTGTTGAGCAGACAAATCATTCGAACATATGAAGCAATATCTTTCAAAATGATTCAGATTGTGATTCATAGTGTGTTAGCATTAGTGTCCAGGCGTACTAATAGAAGATTTTAGGGTAATTCTTCAGGGACAAAATTTTCGATGTCTGTGGGTATATTTCTGTAACCAACTAAAAAAACGGCATGTAATATTTTTTTTTGTACAGTTTAGCTTTATCCCTTACTGGGACAAATGATTTTTTTTTAATAATTGCTGTCTAGGTACAAAATAAAAATATTTGAAGGTCGTTCTTCTGATTCATATAGCGCGTCCGTTTGCCATTTTCCGGAACAAAATGGTCGATGTCGCATTTTCCCTTTGATACATCAATATAAATTATAATTATATCGAAAGGAAATGAATTGTCCTCTTACAAAAAAAATATGTATTAGTTATAACTACGTTAGTCTGTTTATAAATAAGTAAAAAAGAAGTGTCCGGCGTATAATACTGATTAATGTGGCGTAAGCTGCGCTTGACCGTACTTGGTCGGGTAATAATAATGAGAGTCTGGCTTCCAGCGCGGGGGGAAGCCAGTCGTGCAACGGACGACCTAGAAGGTGGACGTGCGGCTGGTTGGCTTAGATCCGGTGTTACGAAGGAAAATACCTGATTCATCTGTGTTTGGTTCAGGTGGCATCCTGATTACAATGCCTACTTTATAAAATTTATTTTATTGTTTTAAAACTTCAATCTGTATTTCGTGTGATGCTTTTGGGTTACAGATTCGTGTAGAAAAATGAAAATAATGAAGTCTGTATGTACGATGAGTTATGCATGATTGTAGGCAAAATCCTGATTCATCTGTGCCTGATTCGTATGGTCAAAACCCCATATGAATAATAAAATAAATTAGTTTTCCCCTCTCCAGCACGATAGGAGCGCTTTTGTTGCGTAATTCTCCTTGTCCAATGTTTGACCGTGTACAAGTCAGTAGTTTTAATCTTATTTATTATTATTTACTTAGCTATAACCTTTTGCATTATAAAAAATGACAGGAGTATAATCTTGTTCTAAATATGATACTTTTGATATGTCTTAGTCCTATTTAAGAATTAATAATTATTGTTTAGAATTTACATTCATAACTAACGGTGTATTTATTACTTTTTATTTCTGTTTCTGATTAATATGTAACACATTCTGATTCATCTGGGCACAAAATTAATATCTTGAAAACTACTTTATAAAAACGAGTCCCTCATTCAAATATATGTTATTTAGTATACCTATTTTCATATGAACATGTGTTACAGAGCTGAAAGTGAAATTAAATTTTGGCCATATGGATCAGTCAAAGAATCAAATTTCGAAGAACTACCCTTTAAATGAAATGTTACGTGATAAAATCAAACTGCTTTTTCTGTGCAACACGAACCAAATCTGTTTTACAACACAATTTAATAAATAAAAATATAACGAATGTATTTGCAATAGATTTAAACTGTTGCACACGTTTATTAATGCAATTGCTGAAACCGATAGTAAATTAAATTTGTATGAGATAAACAACGGCTGGTAATCTCTTGTACCATGACGTTGGCACGTCTCGGCTTTAGGAAGATTATAGATTATAATATCTTTCTTAACATTAAAGGTGAATTCCGTACCATATCTAGCCGAGGTTGACCTTTATGGAAAAACCCCTTAAAGATCTTAATTATACCTATTGCCTAGTTTGGAGTAGTTATCATTATTCAAAATTTTATGAGTCCTCCTTTTATGTACCGTCCAGTTACTCGGCAACAGTCGCCCCTATAGGTAGACTTCTACACTTCTGTTTTTCCTTTTCCAGCTAATTTCTCATGAATGCTTCTGAGAGTCATCACCGGATCATCTATTAGAAAAAAACTCCTTATTCTGTTATATACCAAATACTGTCCATTTCTGCTTTAAAGCCTCTACGCAGTCTTCATTCCACATTGTGCAAACTATCAGATGTCCAAACGTTTCGCCTACAAACGCAGTTTTAATCCATTTCCGTGTCACGACTGGCACAGAACATTCTGTTTACCTTTCATTTCCTTCACGAGGAAAAACATTGTACTTATTCCAAGGAATAAAAATAACAAAAGAATAGATTCGTAGATTAAATACAGGATTATGTACTCCCACGCAATCTCTGTAAACATCTTAGCAGAGGACAAAGGGACGAGTATTTTAAGAATGAATATCTTCGTATAACTGAATCAATCATGTTCGTTTAGATAACCTCTGTCACAGGGCAAAAACATTGTACTTCTAATACTGTACGCTCTAATTAAATTACTATCTTATCTTAGGCTAATTAGTTTGCTACAATGCAAAATCTGCAATTTGCAATAAAGATTAACTCTATTTGTTCATCCGGGATTGTAACACTAGGGCCTTGGGTCCAAGTCATCATCATCACATCATTTCAGCCGAAAGACGTCCACTGCTGGACATAGGCCTTCCCCAAGCACCTCCCCTTCGACCGTTTCTGTGCTTTTCGCATCCAACGAGTTCCTGCGGTCTTCACAAGGTCGAACCACCTTGTCTGATGCCTTCCAACGCTACATCTTCCGGTACGCGGTCGCCACTCCAGAACCTTTCGGCCCCATCGTGCATCGGCCATCTGTTCTGCGAGCAATGTGCTCTGTCCACTGCCGCTTGGTCCAAGTGTTGATCAAATATTCCGGGACATCGCTAAGCGCTTGGTTGACTCTTCACGTGACCAGAAGGCTGGCTTATTTTTCGCCCAAAGAAACAGCATTGCCATCCAACGTGGTAATGCTTCCAGCTTTTTGAGCACTTATCCCATTGACAGCGATGCAGATGAATTTATTTTTTGAGGCACAATGGGCTATTCCCTTTTTCTTAAATTTTTTATTATATAAATACTTGTATATATTTTGATTGCTCATGTAATAGGTGTCCTATAGAGTTTTCTGTTGGAATTTGGAATTGTATCTGTATATTTTTTTAATTCAATAACAAATTCTTAAGACACCATGCTAGTCTTTCTTTTCTTGTTAAAAGTATCGCGAAATCTTTTCATGTATCTGCTCTTATCTCTTTTCAAAAAAGTAATATTGGATTTGAATGTGTGCCAAATTGAAACATGAAATATGTCAGTCAGTGAATCTAACTAGACCAGTGATACTGATATCATACAAGAGTTTGTAATTACCTAGATCTAAATCAACAGCTAGTAGGCCTTTACAAATATTAGTCTCGGTGCTCATAGGTCCCCAACTAACTAGCTTGTTAGTTTATAACTACATATGACTGCTGTGCCGATTTCGATCCCGGGCAAGTTGTTACAGTCAATTGAACGAAATAATATGTTCATGCGATCCTTCCTTCGACCGCTCGTTGTCAGTGCATCGTGTCTATGTAGATTTAGATCTAATTTATTAGGAGCCTCTGTTAGAATTTAGTATCTAACTTTAATACTTTATATTAGACATTATTGTTAACGGTAAAGGCAAAATATTGTGAGGAAAAATGGACTTAAGTATTGTATATCCATACTATCTATCTTCTATATATATAAAATGGTAAACTGACTGATTGTTGATATATCAACGCACAGTGTAAACCGCTGCTCTTAGAGACATGAAATTTGGAGGGTGTGTTCTTTGTGAAGAGTAGGTATCCACTAAGGAAGGGTTTTTCGAAATTCCACCCCTAAGAGGGTGAAATTTCACGCGGACGAAGTCGCGGGCAGAAGCTAGTATATTATAAATGCGAAAGTGTGTCTGTCTGTATGTTACCTCTTCACGCTTAAACCGCTGAACCGATTTAGATGAAATTTGGTATAGAGATAGTTTGAGTCCCGGGAAAGGACATAGGGTAGTTTTTATCCCGATATTCCCACGAGATCGAAACTTACACGGGTGAAATCGAGGGGCGCTGCATATGTATCTTATAGATAAGTAAGCGAGCAAGTCCCATCTTGAGAAAGCGTGGTGATCAATGCTAGTACCTTCTCTATATAAGAAGAAGCCTTTGCCCAGCAGTGGGACAGTAATAGCCTGGTATTATTTTTAATAAGCTTGTCCTGGGTCCTATCTTCTTCAATATTAGTAAACATATTTCGAAGAATGTTTTCCTCATATTTATCAATGACGACGCGATTATAGTCTGAGCTTGACCTCTCCAATCTTTAGGAAAAACGGAATCCCCGGTATAATTATACTTGTAAAAGATAACATAAATAAAACACAAATGATTTGAAAAATCACACTATCTATTTAACCCTATAGGCCTTGAACTTAACCCAAATAAATCAAAAAACATTAACACAACCACATCAGCCTTCCATCGATCAATACTAAAACGAAGGTCAACGATGCGTATAGAACTGATCGGTATTCATCGCTTTAAACTAATTACGATGTTAATAAAGAAATTAATGGAAGTGAAACCGTTCATGACGAGGGTGGAGCGGATTCTACGGTGACAATGCCTATTCACCACACTTTCCCCATGGATCGCTTTCGACTGAAGTGAAAATGGAAGGTCGAGGTAGGTTCGGAACGAAAGTGGGTTTATGTGATTTACTGGTGAGATTAATCGAATTGCTTCTAGAACGATTTCGTAAATGATAGAATGAAACTATGAATAATCACTTTGAGGACTATTAACCTTTTTCCATCTTATGTACTATATGCGACGCAGACGAAACTAGTTGGTCGAGTTCGCCTACGTCAGTCAAAGTTTATAGTATCTTTGAAATACACATAAACTCATGCCTTCTTTCCATGTGGGTAAGCAGAAATTACAGAACGCCACCTGGTGCGATCCTTACATACTTCATTTACTTCGTTTATCCTCATATACATCAAAAACATCATGAGGAAACCGGCATGTTCTAGAACCAAAAATTCGAAAACATGTGACATCTGCCAATCCGCACTGGGCCCACGTGGTGGATTACGGCCCACTCCCTCTCACCGAGAGGAGGCCTGTGTCCCAGCAGTGGGTTAGTGGCAGGCGGATTATGTGTTATGTGATGCTCATATAGGTACTACATAGTACATCTGTCTGGTAGTTTTTTGAAATAATCCTCAAAATAAGAGCAACATTAAATTATCATCATAAGGTAGACTATTTCACTATTGAAATTAAGTACGATTTATTCCGGTCTGATCCCCTGAACCCCCCTCCACCCCCCTCCTCAATCCCCTGCTAGTTTGTCTTCTGTTTTAATCTCTGCCTTATCCACATTATCTTACTTGCGTAGCAACTGTGGTCCTTTTAGCCAGGGATGTTATGTCTTAACGTAGTCTTTACATCGATATAAAATAAGTCACGGTCAGTATAATAATTCGAAGTACCTATATTTCAGGTTTTTGTCTTGAAGGCAGTGCAGTAACGTGCACAATAACCAAATAAGGTATCATTAAGAATTCGCCTCAACTCGTTTAAATCAGAGGTCGTTGGATTATCATACGTAAGTACATAACCATGACAACCATTTTATTTTAGGGTATGGCTGAGATGACGGGTCTGCTAGACATCAGCATTTTCTGGAGAAAGTGGCAAGTCTATTTTTACCATCCGAATTAACTGATTTTGTATTTTCCCCTTCCCTTATGTGTGCGGAAGACCATATCGCGAACCTCAGAACTAATTTCAAACCACAAGATTTTTCTAGAATGTTCTATTTAAAAAGCCTTGAGAACAGACCAGACCTCGCTTATAGCCTCGCTTCAGACCACTTAATGAGACGAAAACCATTTAAATGTATGTATTTAAATTTTCACTCCAATCCACACACATAACATTGGAACAGAGCTAACCCAATTTTCACGCACTAATACTATTCTGCGGTATATTTATTTGAGCCGAAGTGCAAAAGGATGTCCATTGAATTTGAAATGAATTTCGAAATAGATTTTAGTCACCAACCGTATATTAAGTTTTGGAAGTGTCAGCTGCTAATGTTTATTGACGGAGGTAGCTGACAAGTTTATTGGGGAAACTGAGCTTTCTTTATTATTAAAGGGGTTTCATAAATATGTCATACTGAGTGCCCGTTCCCTCCAAAAGGGTAGGTAGGGAGGGCAAGGTTTAATGTCTATAATGAAATTTCTTGAAAATTTATATGTGAAACCGTTGCCTATTCATGGTTTTAAGAAATCAATCAATCAAAATATTTTATTTCACATGAACCTACATGGCTCTTATGAAACGTCAGAAGCTAGGTGCACGGTTCCATTTGGTCGTTTCCTATGGAGAAGAGCCGGCAACAAACTCCACGGTTACACTTTAAAAAATTATTTGCAGTTTGATTATGCACATTTTGTTTATTTGTTCGATGCCTATTTTTACCCGACTGCGGCGAAGCCCACAAGGAGGGTTATGTGTTTTAAACTGTAGTATCCTAATACGTGTGTCATATTGCATGATTGCACCGCTAAGTACCTACTTCGAAAGCTAAAACGTGGATGACGCGCAAAGTTACGTTAAGGGGCTTGCAGGACTTAAACAAAAAAAAAACGCAAGTTTTAGAAACAATAAAAGTACCTATATGATCGACTACAGTAAACAAATTCAGAAAAATATAATGACATTCTTCAGGATATATGCTAGGTAGATAGTGTATAAAAACATAATACAACTAATTTGATATGATAGAAAAAAATAATGAAAATACCTCTAAAAACTTTCTTTTTTCAATAAAAACCATACTAATATACATACAATCATTCTGATTTTTTGTCAGATTATTCTTCAAGCAACATACTAAAACACTATTGTTTTAATGTTTTAGTCCAAAGAATAGATTTTTTGTTATTAAATAATTGCTTCATATTTTACAATAAATTACCAGGGTTGTGTCATCGCGCTTCTCTTTCTTTTCTATGCAGTCCGACAGTGACAACGCTTTAGGTCATGTAAGCCCCTTTAGTCTACGTTTTAGCTTTACCAGCACATTCAATTTCAATATATTTTATGATATCCTAAAATAAATAAGTACACGAGTAATAAACTTACTGCGCTCAGTACAGTCAACAAAGGAGTTAAGTATACAGGAGCGTCGGATATTGTTGAAGTTTACTAAGAAACCGACGGATATTCTCGAATAAAATTTCAGTTTATTAATAGAAAACAAACAGCTCATTTATTAAATTAAATTTCAGTCCAGAACATCCATCGGTTTCTTAGTAAACTTCAACTATATCCGACGCTCCATACTTAACTCCTTTGTTGACTGTACCTACCTAGTAACCATACTGTGAACATTTCCACTAATCCCTGATGAATAAACTTGATGAAAACTAACTTTTAATTAAAGCTGCACACGAAGCGAATTGTTGAACAGAGTTATTTCAGACAAAATTGTGCTGATACAACTCCGCGTTCGAATCGTTTTTGTCCCGAATTCCGATACTGTGTGCATTTTTTTCCGGAACTCGACGAGTTCGAATTTTAAAATCGTTACTGCATGGAACAGTTTTTCTAGTGTAATTTTTTTTCATTGTTATGCTTTTCGTTCAAAATTAATTGAGTTTTGTAACAGTTTTTCTGACATAGTCACTTTTAAAAAATTTCCCAACGCAAAATTAATTTTCGACTTGAATCCTTTAGTTCAGAACTTTCGGATGCTTACACAGTAACTCTCTTTACAAATTACTCCCCTTAGTTATAAACGTTGCTTCAAGTTAAGTAATGATTAGAGTCTACTCTGACGTTTAGACGTCTCATAACTTTAAGTTACGCTTATAAATACGAGGGAAAAATATAGATACTTTAAATCAAAACACCTACTATCTGCATAATAACATGAATGAAAATGTGTCAATATCATTGCCACATTGTAAACAAATCTAACGAACGTTGCACATAATCGTCCAAATCCAATCGCTTTATCAACGAAAACAAAACAACAAAAAAATAGAAAGGAAAGACAACACTAAAAACTTCCGATCAATCAAGCATGTAATTATGAACTGACAAACCGAGTTTGATTGGTTCAAAGCCGTGTGATTGGATCAAAACCGTTTGATTGGTTCAAGCGGTTGCATCTCATCGGATCGTGTCGGATTTATTGATTATTCTAAATGATATTGTATAACACTTTATCTTTTACTTTTTATTTGATACGCTCTGTTTCCTTTGTTATACTTCCTTGTTTATCAGAGTTTAAAGAAGACGTGTTAAGTTTACTTTTAGTTTGATGAAATTAAAATACTGTAGGCGCCCCAGCCCTATCGCGTGTTTACGTACCGCGCGGTTGTAGGTAATTATTTCTAGAACAGGGCCGAGTCACAATACTGTATAGATATTATTACCGTGACAGTGACATCCGCTGAAGCGCAGGAGAACAGTGGTGGCCCAGTAAATGCAATGGTGGCCCAGTATCTATTCCGTGGTAGTTTCGAACCCAGGTAGGCGCTTTACTTTGTGTTATTTATTTCATCACCATTACTCTCAATAACGGTGAAAGAAAAATCGTGAGGAAACCTGCAGCCCTAGAACGCTATAGGCTGATTAAGTTATCCACTGAAGCATGAATTAAAAATATAATAAGTAATTATCTGCTGAATACACGGAAGTTATAAAGATAGGGACCTATTTGCTGACCAAGTCATTTCAGTAAAAAATAGGCCATCAAGAAGGATGGCCTATATTTTTCCTCTTGGGCACTTAAAGGAAGACTTAAAATCATGTCACGAGGATATCGATAAAAAATCTTAAGGGTCGAAATAATTAGGGTCAAGTTCCTCTTATTAATTGAATTGAAAAAGAAGATAAAATGATAAGATGATGATGATGATGAATGGTGATGTTAAGATGGGATCCATAAACGTCCTTCGTTCAAGGGGACTACATGACCTAAAGCGCGATCACTGTCGGACTGTACCTATAGAAAAAAAAGAAAGACAAGCGCGGTGACAAACGCTGGTAATTTATTACAAAATATTAAGTAAGTAGGTCTATTTACAAAGAATCTGTGTGTGTGTGTGACTAAAAAATAAAAACACTAGGACTTTAGTATCCTTGTATGGTTAGTATGTATGGTATTGTGAAAAGAAAGTTTTTAGAGGTCTTCATAATTTTTTTCTATCGTATCAAATTAGTTGTATTATGTTTTCAACACAATATCTAAATTCTAAATAGCGTATATCCTGAAAAATATCATATATTTTTCTGATTTTGTTTACTGTAGTCGAAGTATATACTTTTAGGGTAATTGCGTAACTCACTATCAGTAGCAACGGGTTTCATTTTGACAGTTCAACAACATTCATTGCGTTATTTACGTTGTTGAGCTGACACATTTTTCGAACATATGAAGCAATGGATTAGCAATATCCTTAAAAATGATTCAGATTGAGACTGATAGTTTGTTACGCAATTAGGGTGCTGCTCCTTCTTCGCACGGTTTTTAAGACTTAACAAAGCATCAAAATTTATTTAATTTATGTAAGTTTAATTTTAATGTAATATACACATGTGTGAAAATTGCACTAAAATCCGTTGCGTAGTTTAGAAAAATTTAGAAAATTCAAAAGTGCACCACTCGTAATGTTCATTCGATCGTATAAAAAACCATAGATGTTATAATATTAGTTAGTTTTTTATTAATTATAATTAAACTAATTTAAATAAATGAGCCATTTTCAATAGGGTTCTTCTTATGTGTGACACGAATCTAAAAAAAAAAAAAAAAAAATCCGCAAGATACGGTATTTTCAGTTTTCACATAAAAATATTTTGATGTTTTTTTTCGTTTCTACTGCATTTTTTCGATCGTAAAGCAGTCTAATGCTTCGTGCAAAACAACGCGGTCACACACACACAGACAGATACGAAAACTGACTTTAATTTGTAATATGAATAGGTGTAGAAGTGGCCAGTCATCATCTACCAAGCTTTTTCCCAACTATGTTGGGGTCGGCTTCCAGTCTAACCGGATGCAGCTGAATACCAGTATTTTACATGGAGCGACTGCCCATCTGACATCCACAACCTAGTTACTGGGTAATACGGTACCCCTTGGTAAGACTGGTGGTCAGACTTTCGGGCTTCTGACTACCTGTAACGTCTGTCAAAGATCCACGAATGACAGCCAGGATCAACGGCTTAACGTGTTTTCCGAGGCACGGAGGGGTCTCGGTATGTAAAGATGGTCACCCATCCACAGACCAACCGCGGCAAGCGTAGCTTAACCTGATCGATCGACCTGTGCGGCTGTTATTATTTAGCCACGGGCCCCTCAGAAGTGGCCAGTATTAACGTCATTTTAAGATGTGACGAAATGATTATACAAAATCGAGGTTATTTCGTAAAATCTTCGAACCAGTCAAGTATAATCATGCAACTATAACTTATTCCAAATTATCTTGTTTGCAGTGTTCAAAACAAATCGAGCCGGATGTTATGTCACTCTGGTATTCGCAAGAATTCGTATAGGTACAAGCAAACAAAATATATGGTTCATAGATTTCCATCTTCTAAATAAATGGAATATTATGTTACAAAGATATCACTTCGGATATTATTTCCTGATTTTTTCTGTTCTTTGTTATTTTTGGCGGAGTCGTGTTGATTGTTAGCAAAGACAGTCTGCGTCTTCCCACACTTTAGAAGTCAGGGCCGGTGCTGACTGACATCGCGGCACGGCACGGCACGGTAAAGGATTTTATTTCTGATCAAGTTCTTTTTATCCTTAATTCAATGAGTTTAGAATTTATATTACTTACTTACTTACTTTATTTCGATACAATCACATCGCGGCACGTCGTGGCATGCCGCGGAACATCGCGGCATGTCGTGTCATACCGTTTCATTCCAAGGATTGCCGCGGTGTGCCACCGCGTCCCGCGAGACACATAGTTCGCAAGATTTGACAGCTAAACTAATTGAAATACTGCCGTGCCCTGCCGTGCCGCGACGTCAGACAGCGCCGGCCCTTACAAGCCGACGTAGAAATTACATCAAGAGGATAACTAGAAGTGTTTTCCTGATTGCTAAAGAATGGTTATAATTAATTGTTAGTACCGGTTACATAATTCTTGCGGAGAACCTTATAAATCACTACCTCTTAGATATCTGAGGGATTTTTATGAACGTTCACATTCTAATAAAAAAAAAAGAAAGGAAATAGTATTTATTGGGACTCGCGCAGGACTATCACAGACAAAACTAAACAATCTCTTTCTCTGTTTCAATCTGTCAATAAAACCTAGATTCTTGACAAGTAAGTTTTGGACATTGATTTTGAAATTTTTTAAGTAAGGGAATACGCCTTCGGAATACACGTTGAGAACTAAAATCTATTCATGCAGATATAACAAAATAATATCTCCAAAGTTAATGGCAATTCTAGAGCGTAAAACGTGAATTCAATTCCTGTATGATATAACTAGTTCCAGGGTTCTTGATGAGATGAAAGCAGACGTTGCCAACAGTTTGAAGGAGTTCATAACCAACAACTCCACCGCTAACAAAACTATGAAAACTTCCACGCTAGCATAACGTGAACACGACGTCTCTTTCAAACTACAGAAGTCCTTTTAAAGTCGCGTTACTTTAAAACTAATAAAGTTGTACCTATGTATGTGTTTTTCGAAGAACTACAACGAGCAAGGAAAGTTAGTCTTGCGGAGAAATTCTATTCTACCTAAGTAGAATTTATATTTTATATAGAAAGAGGTCAAAAGAGGTCAATCGACGAATCCGACTCGGCTGGGCAGCGTTCGGGAAGCTACGCAATATCTTCTCGTCCCACATACCGCAGTGTCTCAAGACGAAAGTCTTTGACCAGTGCGTGTTGCCAGTGATGACTTACGGCACTGAAACGTGGTCGCTCACAATGGGCCTTATAAGAAGGCTAAAAGTCACCCAAAGGGCAATGCAGAGGGCTATGCTTGGAGTTTCCCTGCGTGATCGAATCAGGAATGAGGAGATCCGCAGGAGAACCAAGGTAACCGACATAGCCCGCAGAATTGCCAAACTTAAGTGGCAGTGGGCAGGGCACATTGCTCGCAGAACAGATGGCCGATGGGGCCGAAAGGTTCTGGAGTGGCGACCACGTACCGGCAGACGTAGAGTTGGAAGGCCTACCACAAGGTGGACCGACGACCTTGTGAAGGCCGCAGGAACCCGTTGGATGCGAGAAGCACAGAACCGGTCGAAGTGGAAGTGCTTGGGGGAGGCCTATGTCCAGCAGTGGACGTCTTTTGGCTGAAGTGATGATGATGATGATGAGAATTTATATACTGCCTCGTTGGTCTAATGGTCGCAAGCGCTACTGCTGAGCATGAGGTCCTGGGTTCAATTCCCAAGTCAGGCAAAGTGTCAGTGTTTGGCCAGACTGGGGTGCGGGCGCGGGGCGGGCGCGGGTGCGGGAACGCGCGCGGCCTGCTTGACCGCAGTGGAGCGCGGCTGCGTTCTGCGTGTTGTCGTGTCCAGTGTTTGTCAAAATATAATATGGATCAAGAAGACTTATTTTTATTTTTACTAGAAAAAAGCTCGAATTAGTTTGAGAAACCTGGTCCCGGCGCGGCCCGCCAGGCGCCCGCGCCCCGCACCCACTGCGGCCACTTGTATGAACGAGGTATGGTGTGAGAATAATGCGCTGATTTGCTGGATTCGTTTTCTCCTCTACCGATAATTTTGTTCTCCTCACAGTTCATTTTGTTTATATGTATGTTATGTATCTATCTATCTATGTATTAGTATTTATTCTTGTATTTTATAGTCATTTCCTAGCTATTTATCCCCTATGTTGCACCTGCCATGTTTTGTCTCTGCATCACCCTAAGGTTGACTGGTAGAAAATGCCTGAGGCATTAAGTCCGCCTTTGTACAGTATTTCTTTTACTTGCGCATAAAGTTTAATAAATAAAATAAATATAAGAAACGTACAGTGTGTTAGAGACAATTAATTTACACATCATAATAGCAATATACAACGAGCGTGTAATTCAAATCGAATTAACTCAAACTAGGTTAGCTCACTCGATGACATACATATTTGATGTCGTCTCATGAGTGATAAATATAACAGATACGGTACGGTCTTAAAATAGACGTGCTTTGACACAAGTCTTTGTAGTTTAATTTGTGAGATCGCTACTGTAGAGCAAATTATGGAGGTGTGATTGAGTTAAAATATTTATTACCAGGGTTATAGAGACGTATTCTGCTTGCACATTTTGCCAGGTAGTAATGTAGTGGCAAGGGAAAAGTAATTACGTGTGATCGAAGTTGGTTCATAGTACCAACTTAGATCACACGTAATGACTTTTTTGGTATGGTCATGGAGCAGAATACGAAAACGAAACGTCTTATTTAAAAGATAACTGGAAATCTCTGTTTCTATGGAAAATTTGAAATCGGTCTAGTTTGGCTGTAACACTATTTTTTTTAAATGTTCTCTACTAACTTTTTAGACCTTTGTATCCTGCTAAAGCGTATCAAATTTCATTAAAATAAATTCATTCATTTCGAAAAATAAGGGCTTGAAAGTTTGTATGAAATGCCGTACGGCGTAAACGTTTTAGGCAATTTTCAAACTTTCTTTTCGACATAGCGCGTGTTACCTTTTCTATCGCGTGTCACTTTTTATATCTACTATCGATTTCATTCAAATCTATAACAATGACGCAGTTAGAAAAATAAAAAGATAACTCTTTTGTTTGTGGTTGGAATACCGCTTCTTTCTTTAAAGTAAGTTTTCTTTACCTACCAGGAAAAATTGGCGTAATAAGTAATTTTCTATAACAAATCTATATTACCGAAATGAAACCGATGATGCCACTGTTCATCTTAGTGATCTCATAGTAGTTTATTTTAAAAGTCGACTTGGTAAACGACCTGGCATGAATTATAATACGAAAATGACCATAGTGTAAGAAGAAGAAAAAACAAAAAGCCTTGACTTGAATTGTAGCAGTTATACAAACTAGAAAATTATTTTAGTTATGTCGAAACTGGAAACAAAATAGTTTTATCATATAGGCAGGAAAGATTTGTGTTGTGTCAAAATGTTTTTCAAATCAAAGTCTGATACAAAGTGGTGCTGTTCCACAAACGATGGGACACCTTATCTCGTTCCCTGATGCCTGCACGTCTCTGATGGCGCCAAACTCGTAGGTAACTTCTGGGCCGAAACAATATGTATAGTTTACCATCACAGCGGCTCGGCGCGGCATGGCAAGGCAAAAGATTTTCGTAAGCGGAAATGATTTTGAATGTTATTTTCAAACCCTTAGCGTTCACATTTTATCGATGTCGTCACAAGGGCACTTGAACATGACGCTGCAATGCCACAAAAGACTCCGGCTTGCCAGTCCATACAAATGTTAATGCTGTAGCGGTATCTACAACGCTACATGCGAACAACGCGTCATACTGACGTCAGGCAAAATCCTGCATCGCGCAAGCAAAGTTAACCGCGCAACTAGGGCTCACATTTTATGATTTTGTGCAAATTCTTCTCTCAAGCAAGACAACTTTGTAGACAGCCTACAGTGCGGCCGACGAGAGAACGCGTTCTTGACACCTGTCAGTTTCATACAAACGAATATAATTATGTTGTACTTAATGAGTTACAAAATTTAATTATATTATGAAGTTAGTAATAAGTTAGGTTAAGAGTTTAGATAAATGTACACTATCGCAATAGGTTTCCCTGTAAGGAGAGATGTAAGTTGTGAAATAAATAAATAAATGAATGAATAAATAAATAAATAAATGAATGAATGAATGAATAAATAAATAAATGAATAAATAAATAAATAATAAATAAATGAATGAATAAATAAATAAACAGATGTTTGGCGAATTTGACCTTTATTAGCTACTAGAGTTTTCACACTGACAGGTTAGGATCGCATTCTCTCGACGGCCGGACTGAAGTTAACTGTCAACAACTGCCGTCTGTCCACTCCACACGCGTTACGTGTGTACGCTATTATAATTAATTCTCCGCACGTACTCCTAATAATAATATATGGCAGCGGGGTCTTAGAGTATTCTAAATACGAATGTCGTAATTATGCTTATAATACTCTTAAGGTAGCAACTGTAACTATAAAGGTTTGATTTATATTATAGTGATGCAAATTTATGTAATAAGCTGATTAGTCACTTGTCAATTAGGTTTTTTGTGATTTATTGAAACACTGCCCTGACTCACTGACAACGCGGACACAACTAGTATACAAAGAAAAGTAAAAGTGCTAATAAATAAATATGAAATGAAATGAAATGAAATGATTTGAAATGAAATGATTTTTATGAAATGATTTTTATTTTTGTAAGTAGGTTTGTACAAACACTTTTACACGTCAATCATGTTTTTTTAAGACTAGATGAAGTCGGCGTTTCCTATCTGACTACTCTGAGAAGAAAGGCCGAAACAAACTCAGAGGTCACAGTCTCTTTTAAAGTCCAGACATAATCTTGGTCAGGTTATATGAAGACCATGTAGATCGATGTCTGAGGTGGTCTTTTGAGGAAAGAACCACACAGATTGAGAGGACCTGTCCAGTCAGTGCACGCATTTGTCAAAAATCGTGCAGCTCAACTCAAGACTTAAGGAGCTCAACGATTCGACGAACAATACCAAAGAAAGGACATTTGGGTAGGCCACATAAATAACTCAAACTGCCAGACCATGAAAAAAAAAAACAGAACAGAGAGAATAATAAAAATATATATATATACGAAACAAAAAGAAAAAAAATAGGCACATAGATTACAAAATCTATACATATAATAAATATTAACTATAATCGGAAAAGCCAATTCTTAAAACCTAAACTAAAAATTGATTTTAAGTCCTTCATTAGCCCTTTCTTAAAACAACATAATTTATGAATAATTTGTAAATAATATAATAATTTTCTTTTCCAATTGACTCCTATCTGATACATAACACAAAAAAATGCTATCAATTGTCCACTACTCTTATCCTGATCATTTCCTTTGCTCAAAAAAAAACAAATGACAATCCGATGACGTGACAGCGCAAGACATTTTCTCACGAGGTTTTCCCAGAACGGGCACAGATTAAAAACAATAGATTAGGTTAGTAGGTACGGTCCACTATGTAGTAAGTCCAGTCCACGTGCGCTGGTTTATAATGGCTACCCAATTTTGAAGGCACGATCGCTTATTGTTTTTAGAGTTCCGTTCGTTTAGAATGTGGAGTACGTTTTGATATGGTGGTGGAACAGTTGCATTTTGCGTTTTAACTTCATAAAAGCCCTCATGTAGTGTCCGTTTTGAAATACTATTCACTTTTTCGGAATTTCATCATAATTGTCCCGTTTAATATTATTTATTACTAATTTCCGCCCGAGACTTTGCTTGCGTACAATGTCGATAAAAAGCCTATCCTTCATACTTCCCATCTTCCTCAGAGTTCAAAGTATCTCCTTATCAAATTTCATCAAAATCGGTTTTGCTGTTTCGAAGATTACCTGGAACAAACAGACAAACAGTCAGACAAAATTTTGGATTTTTTGGAAAATGCAAGTATCTGTCTTCCGGAAATTTGTTTTGCAGAAGACTCATATACGTAACTTTATCTTTCATTATTAAAAATATTTAAAGAGAACACCATTTTCCTAATGGCCTCGATTCAATGTTTGTTTCGAAAGAACCCAATAAACAACAACTATTTAAAAACTTTTTAATCTTGACGTTGTTTTTAATGTCCTGCTGCGTGGAAAGTGGCGTGTTACGTGACTAGTAATGAAATTGGAAGAGCATTGCGTCTCACATAAGGTATTTGATGACCAAAGTGGTCATCAAATACCTTAGAAAGGAATGCGAAGCCTACAAAAGTGAAGGTTCACTTTCTGGTTTATACTTTTGTTTTTATAGTCTGTTCTACATACACGCCACACACACGCTCACCGCAGTTGGTCCGTGGATGGGTGACCATCTTTACATACCAAGACCCCTCGTGCCTCGGAAAGCACGTTAAGCCGTTGGGCCCGGCTGTCATTCGTGGATCTTTGACAGTCGTTATGGGTAGTCAGAAGCCCGAAAGTCTGACAACCAGTCATACTAAGGGGTATCGTATTACCCAATAAATGGGTTGTGGAGGTCAGATAGGTAGTCGCTCCATGTAAAATACTGGTATTCAGCTGCATCCGGTTAGACTGGAAGCCGACCTCAACATAGGTAGTTGAGAAAGGCTAGGCAGATGATGGCTCGCACCGTATCGAATCGGATCGGATTTTACAATCTTTAAACGCTATTAAATCGTGTACACAGTATTTAAAGTCTATGTTACCAAGCCGCGCACAGTAGCTTGACCGCGGGCGTCTTCCGCGACACCCGATCATAGCCGAAAGTATGCTGCGACGCGCGTACGGCTCCGTACGCCTGTCGTCGTATCCGATCGAATCCTATCGGCTGTCGTCCAAATTTTTCTTTTCCTCTTGTGTGTTTTATGATTATTTTATTCTTCTAATGCAATAGCCAACAATACTACGTCAACATCAACCATTATAAAAAAATTAGAACACGTCAACACGGTAGGAATGCAACTATTTGACTAGGCGTAGAAACGGATACGTTCGCAAGCGACATACGGAGCCAGTCGTATGCGTCGACATCCGTTCGTATCCTTTCCGATCCGATGCGATACGAGCCGTTTGGTGGAAATTATCCTTAAGTAATCCGAGCACAGCTGGTGCAATATCTACATAGCTACATAAATACGCCATATTTTACGTGTAAGTAAGCAAGTAGCAGATACGCGAGTATTAAGTGAATGCTTAGTATTCAGTGGCATGGAGTCGAAAGCGTAAAGGAAGTAGCTTATATACTTATTCTGCAAGAACAATCTTTCAGATAATTTGGTTCTGTATTAGTTTAAGTATCTGTTTTTACATTTATAGTACCTACTTGCATTAAAGGAGTTATACATTGAGAGGGGTTGCAAAATTACTTACAGTGTTACGTTTTGAGGTTCTTTGGTAGTTAGTTACTGGTGTTACGGTTTTGAGGTATCCAGGATAGCTTGAAAGTCTTTCAGTAAAGCAGCTTTAAAAATAAGCCATCATTCTATAGGTACTTATATAATTTATCAAACGTTTCACAGTCAAACTAAATTTTACAGATAAAGAAAAAATAAAATTTATTTCCAATTGTAAAACTTATCGTTTAATCGCATCATGATTTGATTTATAGTTGTCAGTCGTTTTGCGTTCTATTTTTATCATACCGTTGTTAATTTTTTAGGTATAGGTACAGACACCAGTAAATCAAGCTTCCCAAAACTGTCAAATTTTCCCAATCAAAATTGAACCTTTTACTTTTAGCGATAAAGTTGAAAATCTATAAAAAAAATTGACAGATTGTAGTAGCTTGATGTGCTGGTGGCGTCTGTACAACGGTGACTGCACTTTTTATACAATGACATAAGCAGTCTTTGGCCCCATTGTGGGTCAACTTTACTGAAAGTTTGGGGTAAAAATTAAATTCTTAGAAAACGGTACCGCTATCTATACTATAATATACTTTTGTCAAATTGTAACAGGGTAATGTTTAGCATGTACATTTAATTTGTTTGAATATGTATGATATTTCGCTTCTCGAAAGGTAGCCATTAGATTGCGGTAGATACACCTGTACACAACACACAGTACACAGTACAGTACACACAGTACACAGTACACACACACTACACTACACTACAGTAGGCCTGTATTCAAATTAGGGAAGATACTATAGAAGATAGATAGGGAAGATAGGGTACCCTGACCTAACGGATTAGGTTGATAGATCTATCCAACGATACCCCACACCATGGGGTAGACGAGAAAAAAAACATTCCCACTTGACGTGTACAGGAGGTATCCTTTTTTTTCATGATTTTATTAAATGTAACCTATCCATGCCAAATTATAGCTTTCTAGCACTAAGAGTCTCTGAGCTAAGCTGCGGACGGACGAACGACCCCTCCTCACCGTCCTCCGTTCTCCTCCTCGTCCTTCCTTGTTGACTACGGAACCCTAAAAAAGAGCCAGGTCTTGTGCTTAGGGTGGAAAGGGGAAAGAAGGCTTTATAAGTGAACTAAATGTAGTATGAAACAAAAGGTTTTCACACATTCAAAACTTAAACAAATGAATCGTGTTTCACGATTGACACATTAACTACTGCATAGTGATAGCACGCATAATTACCGATCGATATTATACATGTTTTTACAGGAAACATTATGCCGCCATGCCGTAGAACATGAATGTGTAGAAGCGACACTTTTACGTCGAACGCATTTTAAATGCCTACAGTATCGGGGAGTAACAGTAAGGGTTGTGTTGTGCGATACGTGCTCCGAGCTTGATTTTGGATAAACGTGACTACTCCTTTTTTAACTTGAGCGAGCATTAGCTGTAGCAGGATTTTAAGAAGCGGTACAATACGACCGACGTAACTTGGCGGACCTGAACTTAGCGCAGAAGGCTACGCAGTAAGATTTTTTAGGAACCAAATGGTGACATAAGGCGAGTGCGAGTGAGAGAACATGCGCGAAAGTTCTTAGTGCCCTATGTTCAGGCCCGCCCAGTTACGTCGGTCATATTGTACCAAGATGATTATTTTGGTTGGATCAGCTTACGCACTTAAAGGAGCACTAACCGGAAGGACTCGCAGTACCCTGGCGAAAATATGTTACATCAAATTCTTGAAAGAGACTGTCTTACAGGTCCGTACCCAAAGGGAGCCAATGACTGACCCTATTACTAAGGCTTTTGTACCGCAATAGGTAAACACTTGAAATTTTCAAACAGTGTGTACTACTATGGCCGCTTTAACAACATAATAAAAATGAAATAAAATTAAAAATTTATGGGTAATAAATGTAGACAAAAAAATAAAAAAAGTAGTTTTACATTTGTACGATAGTACGCAAACCGTCATGTACGAATACGACTCGCACTTTACACTCTCCTCACTCACTCTAGTTGTCTGGCATTTTTGCTGAACTGGACCTTTTTGGCGCAGCCGTGAGGCACACATTCTTCCTAATTTTATATATCGGAATTTGCACTTTTTATTATTTTTTTAATATCTTTTTTTTGTTTTTAACTGATGTATGTACGATTACTGTACTATTTGGAGTATTGTGTGTCTTTTAGTCTGTGCTAAATAAATGTATTTTCTTTCTTTCTTTCTCCATGGCATATTAACGTCCACGTGTGGGAGGTAGGGGGTGTACTCCTACCATGCATTCGCGATGTATTTGCCAAAAATGTAAACAAATATGAATTAATGGAAAAATAACTTTAATTCCTACAAAATAAAGTTCAGTTTACGCTGCAACTTCAAACAATTTTATAACTTTGTCAATAGTGCTAGTCACTCTGAAATCAACTTAGTAATCATTGAAATAAAGTTGATATTTGTTTAACTTGAAATAGGGTAGGGTTTGCAGCACTGCGCACTTATACTTTATATTTGTTTCGCTCGTAGACAGAGTAATCTATAGACTCATGGTATCCGTGTCACCGAAAGGGACAAAAAATTCCGGCAATCTTCATCATACTATCATTTTTACAGCTTATTACACTGCACCTTACCATTTTCACAGTTGCGTAAATGTACTATTATTGAATTATGTACGAAAAAGATCTTATTTTCCGTTTAATCGCGGTGTAGTTTTTATTATTTCATTCATAAACGTCAAACTTGTTCAAGTGCACATTGATGTGTGTGCAAGCCTTTTCTTCCTTTTGATATTTTACCTTTTTATTAATTTTGTCTATGCTTTTTCTACCTTTTGGTTTCTACTTCTGATTGACAATATACTTTTGTTTTACTACCAAGAACCAGCGCATTTTATTAAAGTAGTTAATATTTCCGACACGCAGTTAAGGGACAGAAATATTCTTAGTCTGTCTCTTTTCTTTGCTTATATTTCTCTTTTTCTTGTGCGAATGAAAAAGAAGATATGCAGCAGTCTATAGTTTACTCTGTCTACGGTTTCGCTTCTAGACAGTTTCCACAATCTATGACCATCCCCACTTAGTAACAAAGTGCCACTCCACAGATCGGTTCAGTTACGGCTGCTTAAACAGCCGTATGAGCGATAATGGCCGTTGTCAGATCCAGTCAAATATGGACTCGTCATATTTGCATGTAAAGTGGTTTTTCTTTTTCTTGTTTTAAAGGGTCGAAAGGGCTACCTGTGTGATGGTAATGTTGCTTGAAGTTTTAGCACTTTAGTGAAGTTAAATTCATTTTGTGTGGAGGCGGTAATTTAGGATGGAATTGAAAACTTTACCCACGCTACTTAACAATCTAATCTAACAACAACTACGTGGTTCAACACGTCAGCACGTGCCTCTGCAGTGCCTAATAAAGGGGCTGTCCACCTTGTCAACCAATGTCTTCAGGATGCTGTTGGGGCTTCCACGCAACCTACCCATAATTGACGCCGCCAATAATATCATTTCATCATCTGCCTAGCCTTTTCCCAAGTATGTTGGGGTCAGCTTCCAGTCTAACCGGATGCAGCTGAATACCAGTATTTTACATGGAACGACTGCCTATCTGACCTCCACAAGCCAGTTACTGGGTAATACGATACCCCTTGGTAAGACTGGTTGTCAGACTTTCGGGCTTCTGACTACCCGTAACGACTGTCAAAGATCCACGAATGACAGCCGGGACCAACGGCTTAAGGTGCTTTCCGAGGCACGGAGGGGTCACGGTATGTAAAGATGGTCACCCATCCACAGACCAACTGCGGCAAGCGTAGCTTAACCTGATCGATCGACCTGTGCGGCTGTTATTGTTTAGCCACGGGCCCCTCACCACCAATATCCTTTATCATTCGCCAATACTATCATTTATCATTTAAAATAATAGCTTTTTTCACCGCAGGAAGCTTTCAATCTTCAGTTTTACTGCAATAAATCATGAACCTCCTTAACTCAAATACCTACTCGAGTAAGAAAAGCTCTTAACATTACCATAATTTCACAATAAAACATTGCACTTCCACCCTCAAACGGAACTCTGCTTCCTCCATTTAATTTGCGGTAGACGCCGCGTATGCGCCATATTTATACAATTGTACAGTTTTTCATTCACAACTGAAGGAAATTTCATTAAAATGGCGTCATACTTTAAAGGCGACGACGTCTACATTCACGGTCTGTCGGAGTCAGCTCTTTTTCATAATTTCAGGCGAAGTTTACAGTTTGCAGCGACAAAAACTAAAAGTCGTAACTGCAAATAATATGAGCTAACTGTTTAATTGAAATATACAGTTGCCTTTCATCTTGAATGATCTTTATTTTTTATTTGTAAACTAGAATTTCATACCGCCTCAGAATAAAAAAAGCCGTTCCGTACAAAATGTATGAGAAAATGGATTATCTTCATTATTATTGTTTTGTGAATTTTTCCCATGTTTTAATAGTTATTCTGCTATTTGGGGCGGAGACCAAGCCAAGAAATCAAAGATCAGAAAAATCGGTCCAGCCGTTTTTGAGTGTAATGGACTAATGGTGTAACTAACACAGCTTTGTTTTATTATAAAGATACTTGTATCGTTAAATCGTTTAGCTAAATTAAAAACTGGCCAAGTGCGAGTCGGACTCGCACACGAAGGGTTCCGTACCACAAGGCAAAAACGATGAAAAAAAACACGTATGTTGAGCCCCCTTAAATATTTATTTTATTCCGTTTTTAGTATTAGTTGTTATAGCGGCAAGCGAAATACATTATCTGTGAAAATTTTAACTGTCTAGCTATCACGGTTCATGAGATACTGGTGAAACCGCGGGGCGGAGCTAGTTATTTATACCCACCAAAAACATAAATGTAAAAAAGGAGAGCCAAGTTCAATTCAAAAATTATGCATGGCGGTAGGCTTCGCCGCAAAAAGAATGGAGATCTAAATGAGTGCCAAGTTCTATGCAAAATCCAAATATGTAGTATTTAGGTATTTAAAGGAACAAAATAACTATATAAACTTTATTTCTTTGCTTTATTGGATACCTATAACAATTGCTGTTATTTAAAAATGTGAGATCTTAAAGTAGGTTCGATTTGACTTGGCCAAGGCTTATTTTTAATCTTATGTTTTGAATTGTTTCTTCATTTGTGTCTTTTTTTACATTGTTCTCCCATATAGAAGCAACAAGAATAATGTACCTACCCACAATTTTGTAATATCTTGATTAAAAGAGTGTCCATGGAGTTTCATGCCCGTTCTTCTCCATAGAGATCTACGTTTTGGAATGGGCAACTAGCTTCAACTTTCTGGACTAACTGACAGACTATTTAATTTTGACAATTCAAAAGTGCCTGTACAAGGTTTAATTGAAATAAATGCTTTGAGTTTGAGAATCAAATATTTTGATTTTATTCAATTATTACATGATTCGTAATTTCAGCAAAAGCACTCCGAATTTTAACGTTATAATCCTAGCGTAATGGTACGATAGGAAATTAGGTCAATTGACCTATTTAATCGCAGATGTGACACCACTTAACAACATTAATTAACAACACAGCAGCTGTGACAACACCTGACAAGACATTGTTTATGACAACATAACAAAATGTTAGTAACAAAATCACTGGGTCATCTTTGTTTTAGATGACGTTTAATTTAGAAAGATAGTTTTGCTTGCTTTTTACCCAACTGCAGCAAATCTAAAAGGAGGTATGTATGGCTGTCCTTCATATCTCCTAAATTAGGTACTCGTACCTAATACATATTTAAAAAATTTTGTTTCGTCGTTTCTTCTAGTTCTATGTAAATTGCGCCAATGTTTGACTCAGCATTAAACTTTGGCTGTATGTTAAATTTTTACGCCTTTACGGCTGAAAATTTCATTGAACTAATTTCAATGAAATTTGGCACACAGAGAGACCACGGTATTGCACTTTTTAGGGTTCTGTACCTCAAAAGGAAAAATGGAACCCTTATAAGACCACTTCGTTGTCCGTCTGTCTGTCCGTCTGTGAAGACCCTTTTTCTCAGGAACGCGTGGAGTTATCATATCAAATACTCAGGGGTTGCAATCCCTTTAAGCAGTAAAAAAAATCAAACTTCTAAGTCAACACAATCAAAAGAAACGGGCGTTTATGTTTCGCTTATGCCGCATATTTTGACACTCGCAAGGGAGTCAAAACTTATAGGGTACTTCCCGTTGACCTATAATCATGAAATTTGGCAAGAAGCAATTTCATGAAGCACAATTATAGGAAATAATCCGAAAACCGTAAAATAACCGGAACCCTCGGTGCGCGGGTCCGACTCGCACTTGACCGGTTTTTTTAGAATACAGCAGATTTTTTTTTAAATAACCGACGTAAAATCCAACGCATGGGGTTCCACATTCGTGTACTGAATCCATAGTAACAGGTTGTGAGACGGTGTTAAAGAAGGACCATAGTATCCTTTCAGTGAGACACAAAAGGTTATAATGGACCTGACCAAAAACTCTATTACGTTCTCAATGCCCTCAAAACCTAAATAACCAACGAAACGCTTTATATAAAGCCACGTGCATATAAAAAACTGACATAACAATCTACTCAACCGCTCCAAAAAATATAAAAGCTCGTAAAAGGAGAATTTTATATAAAACCGATGTCACACAACAATTTACGAGATTGGCTGCCAAGACAGGATATTCCCAAAAGGGGATAAAACAAAAATGACGTTTTTATTAATGGCTATTTACGACAAAACAATCGTGACTCGGATTAAAATGTTCGCTTTCTTATTCATGTTCGGAATATTGAGATTCGGAGATCCGGATTGGCTGTGTTTTTGTAAATAACTGTTAGGTACTTAGATTTTTATTATAGTAATTGAGTGAACAGAATTTAAATAACTTCGTACTGTAGAGCTTCTTTATTTGAATTAAACTAATATCTACATTTGAATTAAGAATCTCAGATAATTATTAAGTTTTCGAACAATCACCTCGATGTCAAACAATACTAAATTCAAATTCCATTGCAACCAAAATTTATTTAGGGTATTTTTATTAAAAACGGTAATTTAAAACTCAACTTCAGAATAGACATTTTCGAAATGTCTTATTTAAAAAAAAAATAACTGGAAATATCTGTTTCTATGGAAAATTTAAAATCGGTCTAATTTGACTGTAACACTATTTTTCTAAAATGTTCTCTACTAACTTTTTAGACCTTTATATCCTGCTTATACGTATGAAGTTTAATTAAATTCGGTTCATTAATTTCGAAAAATAAGGGCTTTAAAGTTTGTATGAAATGCCGTACGGCATAAACGCTCTTAATATACATAGGTACAAAAGAACTATTTTTGCCAAATCTATTAAACGCAACTCTCGGAAATCGTTATGCCCACTCTTTTTCTCTCTAGAAGCATAGCCTTTCAGGAAAATGTAAATGAAAAATCAAAGCTTTGGTTGGTTTGATTTTATCTCTTAGGAAAAGTAGTACGTTAAAGGTATTTTTATTTACCTTTGTTATGATCGGTATCATTATTATTTTGAATATCAAGGTTTTCTTATTAAGGAGTTCTGAATGAGTTGTATCTTTTGGATATCGCTTTCTTTGTAGGTGAGAGAGAGGCAAAATGTATCTTTTAGACATCGTTTTCTTTGTGGGCAAGGGAGAGAGAAAATGTATCTTTTGGACACCATTTTCTTTTAGGAACAGCCCTATTGCTTGCTGCCTGAACTATTTACTCCATAAAGAAACATTTTAAACATTGTTCAATAAAATTGAATTTATTAATTAATTTAATATTCTAAGGTAGCCCGCAAAATTCAAATTTACTTACGTTCTTTGCAATTTGCTGGTCAGTATTAATATTAAGCTGTACGTTGATTAAAATATGATTCGCGACCGTAACAAATATGTATTTACAGAATTATAATCATTAGAATCAGTAATACCTAGGTCTAAAGATAAACCTTGTTTTGTAATAAGGCCGTCAGGGTTCATAAAATTTTCAAGGAAAAACATTTACAAAATGATATTCCTGCACCCACACTAGGATCAACGACTTTACGACCAAGGAAAACGAAGGGTGCTCCCACGCGACAGCGTTTGAAAACGTGTGCCGCACTTAGCTAAGGGACCGTTATTAACACAAGGGTGCAAATCGTAAGGGTAGTCATACTTCCCGCATATGTTCACAATGAAAAGAAAAAGTAAAAGAAAATCTTGGTAGTGTTGGTATTTTACGCATACTAGGCTGTGTGTTAGTGATTGACTCATGGCTAAGTAATAACGGCCACACCGGTCGATCGATCCGGTTAAGCTACACTTGCCTAAGTCTGTCTGTAGATGGGTGACCATCTTTACATACCGAGACCACTTTGTGCCTCGGAAAGCACGTTAAGCCGTTGGTCTCGGCTGTCATTCGTGGATCTTTGATAGTCGTTACGGGTCGTCAGAAGTCCGAAAGTCTGACAACTAGTGTTACCAAGGGGTATCACACTACCCAGTAACAGGGTTGTGGAGGTCAGATAGGCAGTCGCTCCATAGAAAATACAGATGATGATATTAATGATATTTTGCAGAAAAAACAAAATGAGGCTTTTTTATAAGTCTTCTGCACCAGAGAGCTAAATTTTTAACTTTTTAAATGACATAAATTAATTATTCAGAAAAAAATATATGTCAAAATTAATGGATGAAGTTGAAATGATTTTTTAATATTTCATCCAGGATTTTATGCAGTAAATCTCAATTTGTTAAAAATAATGGACACTATGCATGTAGCAGCACTTTTCAGAGCCACCACAAAAGCTTTTAACGCTGTCACACTACTCACTGAAAAAATATTTTACTGAAGTAAAATCACTCATAACTCATAGATTTTTTGGCAAGCAATAATATAAGCTTCATAATGATAGGAGTCAGGTCTTTATACATTAGGGGGATTATTTATAAACATTACTTAAAGTTAAGTATTGATTAAAGTCTGTTTAACCATACATTTTTTCTCTTAACTTTAAGCGACTTTTTTAAGAATAAACCCTCAAGTTCTCTGAACGTTTCCGTTATGAATATTAGGAACACCCAACAAGTTGTAGGAATCAATACAATTCGGAATTTCAGGCTTGACAAAGACGAGGATGAAATGATAGATTGAGGTTGTGTAAAGACTGACGGAAGGCAAAGCCATACACGTTAGATAGTGGGACAAGGAAAATGGTGATTATAAATATGTTTCCACCTTGTAATTGAAAGCAGCACGTGAATTTGAGCAACCTGTAGACATTCTTTTTAGCATGTCGATGGCAATCTAGATAGAGTTAGCCCAGAATTAGGCTACAAATTCGGCGCCTTATATACCATCTATAAGTTCTTTTCGTTATTATTCGTTCATTATAGCGGTATGTGGAAATCCTCATACGGAGAAAATATTCCAATCTTATTGGGGGTTATAGGTTCGAGCCGTTGGGGGCTGAAACACTAGGGTCATCGGCTCCGAGTGCCCCATTAGTTTGAGACATCACCAAGCAGTTGGTCGACTGATCGCCATTCAACGAGGCTAAGCTGTCAGCCATATGGGCACTTTTTCTGTTGACGGCGATACGGACGAATTTTCGAATACCCTATGATTCGTTTGCCCCTTTTTTATATACATATCCATATTATTATTTTTAGTTCTGCTAGCTTAAATAGCGGTATGTAATTAAAAACCTACTACCTAAGTAAGCTGAAAATACATAGTAATGAAACGAACTATCTACCACTACGGATTACTCTTGAACCAGTAGGTAAAGCAAACAGAAGATAACAAAAAAATGTGCTTGTTCACATATACTACTGAATATGTGAATCACCGTTATCAGTGCACACTGATAATAAGTGTTTGACCCCGTTGTATGTAAATAGACCCAGATTAGCAAGAGACTTACGGTGATGTAAGATGGTAATTTTGGTTTACGAGATCATTTTGCGATTTCTCAATTTGTTCTGGATTTTTTGCACGACCACAACGTATGCTAATTTGATTTTTGTGTGTCAAAAAATAGGTATCTTTCAGAGTTGCTATGAGACATAAGTGAAGAGAAGAAATTTTTAATTTTTCAAACAAAAATCTAATCTTTTTCTATATATATTTTCTATTCTCATTCTTCTTTCTCCTACTTATTAGTAAGTCAATTGTGTTTAGAAGTCTATCTCCTCATATACCTGGGTATATGAGGCCTCATATACCCAGTGACACCCAAACTCAATGGAATTAACCCTGATATTTTTTTTTTTTTCTGATGGGAAATCATCAAATGACCCCTCCCGCTCTGGGTGGAGCGGAAGGGAGTGTCAGACTCTTACTGACTAAAACCCACCCATGTTCCTTCCTTAGCCCTTTATGTTCCGGGCCAGCGGTAACCCTTTCGGACAATCCCATTGACCCGGCAGGCTTCGGCCCTATGGGGCCCCTTCTCGATGCTGACATCTCTTTGAGGCGCGCGTGGTCCTGATTGGACGGTGAGCTACCCAATACACCCTGATGACAATGAAGATAAAGACTTTTCCAAACGTGTCGTCACTACAGGTCGCATACTTAGCTACCACGTGCGTTGGTTAATATGTTGATATTTTTTACGATTCCATTGTGAGAGCTCGTGACGACAACCAGCGCGTGACGGTAAGGAGATCCAGGTAAACAGTTTTGTTATGTGCACATGAGATACTTATATCTTCCAGTTAGGACCGCAGGACATGGTTGTTATAAACAATTTTAGGACGCAAAAATTTAAAGCACACATGCTGGGCGCTTTTTTTTCTCTTTCTGATTATAATTCCCTAGTTGCATCTACATAGTAAGGTTTCTGAAATAACCTATGATTTGGTAAAGGTCGCAGGAAACGACTGGATGCGGAGAGAACTGGTTATTGTGGCGTAGTAGACGTCTTCGGCTGAAATGACGATGATACTTAGTCTCTCTTTGTGTTGGTTGGGTTACTCCGTAATCTAGCTAGGAGAGCAGCGATTCACCCAACAATTCGTTGTACCTACACCATGTAATTAATAATGCATACTTTCTAGGTCCCTCGTGTATACAAAACCTTAATGTGCCTTAATAAATTTATTTATTATTATATTATTACATAAAGAGAGCGATATGTCGATATGCAATATCGTACAGCTTGTATCCTCATTAGCAGTTACATAACTATTTACAACAAATCGAATAATTTATTATAAATTATTACCGCACGGAATTGTTTAAGGAAAACTAACAGTAGGTACCTATGTTATAAAATATATGAAATACACATCGTGTGCCATTAGTACATAAAGAGACGAAAATACCTCGGTAATAATGAATTTTAAGTGCCCACGTGGATAGGAGGAAGCACGTAACATAAAAGAAAAACTTGTCTGGAAAAGTGTTGGCTAATGGCCTATATACACGATTCCAATTTCTTGACTACTGCATGCAATATATAATAGAAGCTAAATGACTGGTATCTTCGAACGACTGTTTACATTTAGACGAAGATTAGATACAAAAATAAACAAAACAGCTATAAAATAATATTAATATTTAACAGCTTAAAATTCGCAAACACCTAAAAAATCACGATATGTGACTTAGGATGTGGCTAGACGTGGTGATGGCAGGTGAACCAGAGCCATAACGGAGAGGTTGCCGAAAAAAAGGTCGAAAAAGGAGCGTTGGCAGACCAACAGTCACGTGTGTGAACGACCTTCAGAAGATTGCGGAGAACACCTGGATGAGACTCGCACAGACCAGAGAAGCATGGCACAAAATAGAGGATATACTTTGCAGTGGGTGGAACAAGACTGCCAGTGATGATCATGATTATGATGTGACTTAGATGTCTGGGTATGTGTAAAGTGGCCGTAGCATCCCAGTGCTGATTTGCTGGATTCGTTATCTATGTATTAGTATTTATTCTTGTATTTTATAGTCATTTCCTAGCTATTTATCCCGTATGTTGCACCTGCCATGTTTTGTCTCTGCATCACCCTAAGGTTGACTGGTAGAAAGTGCCTCAGGCATTAAGTCCGCCTTTGTACAGTATTTCTTTTACTTGTGCATAAAGTTTTAATAAATAAATAAAGTTTGAACACATATTTTGCACTCTGCCATTCCGTCAGGTAGTCTTCAATCAAATATTCAACTGTTTGTCGTTAATTCTATAGCCGGTTTATGTATTAATCACTTCGAACATTTACATTGAGTCAGTAACGGCCTTGTGAGTAGTCATAACTCTGGTCAAGGTTTTATAGAGATTTGGTTTGGATTGGATTCCGTGGAATTGTTGCCGATTCTTCTCTATAGGAAACAACCAATTGGAATCGTGCACCTAGCTTCTGACGTTTCATATTATGTGCCCATAGGAAATGAAATAAGATATTTTGATTTAAATTAAAATCAAAATATCGTATTTCAAAATGTCTTAAAAAACTTGTTTTCATCCTCTGTGTCTACTCTACTACCCGTCTGTGAATTTTGGCCTGACAAATTAAATAAATCCAGTTGACGTCATCGGTATGTTGCATAGCGGATTCAATTACTAAAAGCTTCCGTATATTTGTCTATAAACTTATATAAATAAGTAATTTTTTTTTTTAGCTTTACTGTCCCACTGCTGGGCAAAGACCTCCCCCAAGCCATTCCAGGAACTATTTTCCCGCGCCACCTCAAACCAGCCCTCGCGGTACGAGTCCAGGTCATCTCGCCACCGCTTTCTGGGTCGACCTCGGCGGCGCCATCCATCTTCAGGCACCCATTGTGTGGAAACTTTTGCCCAGCGTTCATCCTGCATGCAGCTGATGTGACCCGCCCAATCCCACTTGAGCCTGGCAGCCTTCTTGCCTATGTCGATTATAACCGATTTGGAACGCAGCAGTAAAGTAAGTAAAGTTAGCTTAGTTATTTATTATTTACTTTACACGTATATCTACAGCGACTACTGAGCGTGAGTCAGATCGGGCAAAGTGTTATTAGGTTTTCCTATAAGGATTATGTCAGCAACAGCCCGGAGTTTGGAAGTTGGTGGTGTGATACCCCCGTGCCTCGGTCGTTTCGGATTGTCGTCGAGAGTCATGAGAGTGAGTGCACCTGTGTCTCATAATACCTCCCGCCCCGTAGGCTAGTCTTCTATGAGATAGGCCACCATGGCTAAACGAAATATGGTCTAGATGACTAATAAATATTACAGGTAAAATTGCTTTCAGAATCTATAAAAAGGATCATGCATTTATTAACACAAAAGGTGACGTCTGATACGAAAACACCATAAATTTAGTCCTTAACAACAGGGATTTACTTTCAGAGGAAGACCCGGATAGTTACACCCAATTTGGAATCCCTTTGATAAGCTTATCTTAATAATAGCTCCGAGAAACAATGGTCGTAGTTGAACACATAAATCATGTAATTCACCATTTGTTTACAGGATGTAGATTTTGGCCCTGACACGCTTAAACTATGCGATTGTACAATTCTGAGCTTGGTATTAATAGATCCTTTGACGAGCTTTTAAAGTTAGCCGGAGTTATTTGTAATAACCTTGTCCTCGAGCTTCACGAAAGCTTATAGATAAATTTTCTTCCATATTCAATAGATTCTTGACTTAGCTTGTAAAATATAATACCTCTTTAAAAAAAAAAATTTGCTCATTAGCAAGCTTGATCATGTGCTTCTTTTTTTCGGTTCCGTATGTATACAAAGGGTGCCACCCTTTCATTGGATCCTATTACAAAGCTTATAGACCGTCTGTCTATCACAGGGTTGTATCTTGTTAACAGTAATATTGACCAAGCCAAATATGTTTAGTTTTCCTACTAGGTCAGCATGGCCAAGAATAAAAAAGTAAAAATATAAAACATAAAAAAAAATGTTGTGTTGCAGAATTGGCTGCAAATTTCAAATTCAGTTTTCTTCAATGTATAGTTTTAACAACATAAATAATAATAGTAATGAGTTTCTATATAACACAAATGACTGCACCGATCGCGATCCCATTATCATGATACAATCCTACCTCCTAGAATGGCACCCATGGGAAATTACTATATAGATTGGTAACCACGCCATCACTGCACGGGATGATAATAATATCGATCACGCAAAATTAATTATTTATACATTCGATACGGTTATACCAGTAATCCTTCAATTTAGTCAAGCTAGCTGCATAATATATAAATATTTTTTGAATGTCACTTGTTTTGACGTAGTATATACTTGTATTTTCAGTAGTAATGTCTTCTTAATAAAGCTCCAATTCAATCGTAGCCTCATATTCGGGAAATCCCATAGGCTTGAAAGGTGAATATAAAGTTTCTCCTTATTCTGACAATGTTTTTTGCTACTCTATTATGATATCTTGAACTTATTGTATGTATGTTTAAATTCAAAACATTTTTTTCACATAAACTGGGCCCTTATGAAACGTAAGAAGCGGTGCACGGTTCCAATTGGTCATTTCCTATGGAGAAGAGCCGACAAGAAATTCCACGGTTACTCTTTTAAAAATAATTGATATTTACATTTTCAAATAACAGTGCTAATAGGTATGGGAGGAAATTGTACAGTGTGTGGCTGTCAACAAGTACTAGGTATCTAACAAAATAGAACCTAATGTGAATATTCATAATATCAAAGAGTGTCCCTGCCCACCAAGTGAATGAACTGCAATTTTTCCTGCTTATACAAATACACCCCTAGCCAGCCATATTGATCCGATCGCCCTACGGTTCCTTTAACTTAGGGTAGTCAGTAACTACACCCGTCTCTGTCTGTACGATAATGCCGTCTCTTTTGCACCCTGCGCTTTTAGTTTGTAATGTTTGAGGAACAAAATACTAACTTACTAAGTTGGTTCCGGTAGGTAAGTTTGTGAATCGGTTTAAAAGAGTTTGTAGTACCTTGTTGAGAATTTTGTGCTCGAATAGAAGAAAAGAAAAGTAAAACCAACTTTAAAACTTCAATATTTTAGGTCCAAATTTGCAGAGTCCAAATAACAATGCAAGCGTCATATTGCTATTGTTGTTAAATTATGACACAGATGCTTCAATGAAATTAACCTTGCAAATTAGGAGTACACACCTAACTAACTCGTCTTGTAGACCAATTAAAATAAGCCAAGTGGTGTCAAAACGGGTGGATTACCTTTCGTACAAATTAACAAATCCTTTTCGGACCAATTAAGGAAATTAATCTAATAGCTTTAGGCAATCAAACGATTTAGGACTCCGAATAAGGAAGGTAGTTCGAGTTAGTATCCTGATTGAATTAATCATAGAATAGAATACTCTTTATTATGTACACCATATAAATTATATTATATTACCTATTGCACATACCGTAATGTTATATATTATCCTGTATTTAACGATTATCATAAAAAATATAAAACTCGTATTCCTGTTAGTATGTACAGTGATATTCAATAATACTTTGATTCAGCAAAACTGAAAATTGAATCCAAAAGATTAAGACATAAAACTAAATTTATCGATTTTTTTCAATTTCTAGCAACATAGCTAATTTCTAACTACGAAGTGAGTAGTTAGTTCATATGGTTCTTAATAATAATAATACCGATTACGACAAGCTGAAAGTACCTACTGAAATTAGACAGATAACTACATAATAGTATCAGTATTTTATTTAACAGATGTAGGTACAAACGTCTACTGATCTATAACTAATAACTTATTTCACTTTCTTTATTGCACTCAAAAACGGTAGTATTGTAAAGCAAAACACTTAACACAATATACAAACAAAACAAGAATATCAACATTCAAATCTACCACAATATAAGGTATCAGACGATTCCAGACAACCTTTTGGTACCAAACTTCATAAGTAAACTACGATACGACAGGATTATATCCTCAGTAACATTTGTTGACTGCCAACCAAAGGTCGAGGGTCGAAAGGATCCCATCGAACTCTCGAAATGGTTAGAACCATTCCTAACACAAATATTGACACATTCGCAGCTGGGTTTAAAAGTACACTTCACTTTGGAGAAGACCTTTAAACAGATAAGGTGAGTAAGTAGGTGAGTAAACGAAATTATGCTTTTAGCGTTGACCTTTGACTGATAAAGATGTAATTTATGTTTATGTCCCAAAATTTAAAAGACTGCATTTTTAAAATAATTATATCTTATACTGTATTGTCACTACAGTGGGTCCAAGGATACTTCCTTGTGGCACACCAAGCCTCGTAGTTCTAATAATACTTTACTGTTTGTAATTTACAGACTTTGAGTATTAGACCTAGGTGAAGGGAATCAATTGATTAATTGATTGTATGGAATTAATTACTACTGTAAAACCTAATTATAACGTCAGTAATATTATCCTGATGTTAACAGGAAGATACAACAAGTTCAGCTGTTATGATTGAGGTTGTCTTTTGTTTTGTATTGTATACCATGATATTATTTACAGCATTGTTTCATTACGGTATTGTTTCCTAATGTTAATAACAATAAGTTTACTTTAAACATCACGTACCTATTTATTTATTTATTAGTTTAAGCACAAAAAATAACAGAGGTAGACTTTGTGCCATAGGAATTTTCTATCAGTCAACCTTTTGGTGACGCTGAGACAAAAGTGGTAGGTGCAATTATGAAAGATTGAGAAGTAAATTTCAACTATCAATTAAGAAATCATTCAATTCTCGAAATCAAACTAGTATTGCAACTGGTAGAAAATGTAGTAGTACCTGTGAATACGATGCGGTGGAAGAGGGAAAAGAATGTGGTTTAGGAAGTAACACATAGGCACATCTATTTACGATTACGTGCGAGTATTCTCAGCTTCCGCGTGATCATGCACGGCTTGTATATGATTGGTTTAAGTACAGGTTTATAGCCAGTTGATGGTGTCACAGATAAGTGGAGCATTGTCAATTTTTATGTTAGGTATGTACCTAAAAGTGAACAAATTTTCTTTTATGTTTGAAAGAATTTTTTTTTTTAAACTAACACTGCCCTTGTTAATTTTATGTATGTATACTAAAAATTATAGATTACTGTATCTGAATTAGCAAAGAAATAGCGTAATGAGCCTAATGTTCGTACTGCTGGGACACAGGCCTCCTCTTTTCGAGAGGGAGTGGGCTGTAATCTACCACAGTGCGTGTTGGTAGATGGCACATGTCTTCCATTTTTGATACTAAGACATGCCGGTTTCCTCACGATGTTTTACTTCACCGTTTTGAGAGCAGTGGTGATGAAATTATTAACACAAAGTAAGTAAGGCCTGGGTTCGGACCCACCAAATATAACTCGTAAGTTGGAGTCGTTACCCCTGCTCTGAATTAAAGAAAAATTAGATTGGGGACTAGACATCATTAAGATAAGGATGCGTTTTATATTTAGGAAGGGTCATGGTCATCCGAGCAATAAAGAATCTGAACAGAACCAGAAATGTTAAAAACAAAGCTATAGACGGACAAAATACCTACAGCGAGACTAACAAGTTTTCGGAGTTATGTAATATCACCAAATTCCAACTTTTTATAATTGCCACGAAATGCTAGATCACAGTCAAATAAAACATAAAATATTATGTACTAGTTACCTACATCTACCATTTAATTGTTGTTATTCATATAAACGAACGTTAGTTACCACATCGCGGTCACAGAAACGTTACTTTCATTTTATACAGATATAAATTATAACGAAAATAAAAAGTTAGTAGTAGGTAGGTACCGCAGTTTGTTTCTTGTGAAATAACACCTTTTGCTGATCATGATTATGATTGTAGAAAACATAAAACTTTCTGCTCCTTCATCATGATTCATCATCATCTGCCTTGCCTTTTCCCAACTATGTTGGGGTCGGCTTCGAAACTAACCGAATGCAGCTGAATACCAGTATTTTACATGGAGCGACTGCCTATCTGACCTCCACAACCCAGTTACTGGGTAATACGATACCCCTTGGTAAGACTGGTTGTCAGATTTTCGGGCTCCTGACGACCCGTAACGACTGCCAAAGATCCACGAATGACAGTCGGGACCAACGGCTTAACGTACTTTCTGAGGCACGGAGAGGTCTTAGAATATAAAGATGGTCATCCACGGACCAACCGCGGCAAGCGTAGCTTAACCTGATCGATCGACCCGTGCGGCTGTTATTACCTACCCACAAACCCCACCTGCTCCTATTGTACTTGTAAAATATAATAGCAATCAATATGATCGATTCATTTCGACGGTTGAAAGGCTAAATTGGTCTAAGCGACAATTTTGCAATATTGAGTCATCATCGTATCCGTGTGGATAAAAACCCCTTATTAATAAAGAATAAAAAAAAAAAAAAAAAAAAAAAAAAAATAATCATCACGCCTTTATATCCCGAAAGTTTGGGCAGAGGTGTACCTTAAAATGCACCCACATTTCACCAGTTATGTTTAAGTCCCATGTAATAGGGGGCGAGCCTATTGCCAAGAACCGGGCACAAACCTAGACTCCGGGCTGCTACTGAAAAATTCCATATAGAAAAACACGATATCAATTTACCCGACCCGGAAATCAAACATCCATTATTGAATCCGTTGCTCTCAATATAAACTTGCACAACTATGTACATGTAGCTGTTATTAGACTTATTACACAAAAGTAACCTTTAATAACATTATTTGTAAAGTCCTTTTACCTGTAAAGTAAAAGGTCGCTGAAGTCGCGTTCTATGTCCGGTTTAATCTTCAAAGTCACACTATTCATTCAAATATCAGCCATTGACGTAATTGGATTAAAGACTTAACATAATGAGATTACGCCACGTTTTATATGACGTAACAAACAGAATCATAGACTAGTTTTTTTTTATTCGCCATTTGAATTTTGTTATGACACATCACATCACGCTAAAAATGAGAACATGTTCTATCTGATAATGAAAATTAGTTGACATTTAAATAAAATACTGTTCTTTGGATTAGTTTGACCCTGAACTCTTTCAGATAAAAGATTATTATAACACAGTAACTTATTAGTAGCTTATCATATTCCAACTGCTGGGATACAGGCCTCCTCTCTGTGAGGAGTGGGCCGTAATCAAAAGGCCCAGTGCGGGATGGTTTTAGCACAGTGGGCAAATAAAACTACTACGGTTGATTAAATTCAAGCCGTAATGATCTAACGGCACAGGATAGCATTTACCAGCAGTGATAGTTAGTGGTTCAGCAGCTTCAATATCATCAGGATTTTGCCGAAATTTAGCATTGCGTCGTGGACGTCGTGTCATCAGAAGACACCCGCCACGCAACGACGCTCTGCTAGAGTGACCGTCACCAGTCGATGTCATTCGTATTCGACCTTTTCGGTGATTCAAGCAACTTCGTAACAAAACTAGACGGCGCCACTTGCTGCGTCCTCATATCTGATAAGATGAAATTGAAAGTATAATAATAGCTTCAAAAGGTTCAGGTGCACCTGCTAACTTTCCGTTTGACTAAACAGGTTTTATGAAACAAGAAGAATAAACTACGAAACTACAAGTTGTATTATCAAATCGAATATCCTATAATTTAAGACAGATGGACGGGTAGACATCACATCGTAAGCTGACGATGTTTTCACCTTTACACCGTATCATTAGATTATGTCAGTTGGGGTCGGAGCAGGAAACAATTTTATTTATGCGCCAAAGTCCATTGCTACTCGTATTGTGAGCCATGATGTTAGAAATAGGAATTTATGAAAGTTGACCATGCAACATGCAAATTACAATGAAATTATGTTAATCAAAAAAGTTTTAGTCTTCGATCGGGTTTTTTTTAGTTTACGCAATATTGTTAAATTGCTCGCATTGCTTAGTTTGGTAATAATGATGTGAAATCTCGTTGGTAAAAGAAAACCGGACAGGCAACCACATCGAGTGTAGTGATAACAGTCAAAATGTGATGTCATTGATTCTTAGTTCGGGCTCGGAACTAATCTTATGTCCGTAAAAAATACGGTTCATCAAACGCCCGTAACTTCGGCCAAAACTACGGAATTCGCGATTAGGGAGTAGACCTAGAGTAACATTTTTAGGAGACTTTATTTAAATTTTAAGAGTAAAAATTTTTCTAACTACATTCACAGATTTTCGAAAAATGTTACGGTCAGCTAGAAAATCTGTTACTAGCCGAATGGAAAAGTATAAGACGAGGATAAATATCTTTTAAATAACAATTTCGGTGATGTAATTGATCGTGTCGCAAATGGTCATACCATTGATACTCAAGTAGCTGTACTGTTTTGTTCCGATAAAAAATTTAAGGAAATAAAGAATGAAAGACGGGCGTTTTGGGGGACTGTCTTAGGTAATTTTGACGTTCGAAAAGTGCTTATTCTCAGCCTAATTTGAATAACAGACTTTTGATTTTGCGTTTGAATATCACGATTGTCGGTGTTGAGTCCAGTTTTAATCGG
Organism: Oligia latruncula; assembly: GCA_948474745.1. NCBI lineage: Eukaryota > Metazoa > Arthropoda > Insecta > Lepidoptera > Noctuidae > Oligia > Oligia latruncula. The sequence continues at coordinate 3,928,854 of OX419691.1, read as the reverse complement.
AATGAGAATTAAATAATTAATAAACTAATTAATAAATCAATTAATTCATTAATTACCTTTGGTTTGGTTGAATTTAATGCAAAAGATTAAGTATTGCATTATTTTTCTTGTTTTCCTTTGACACTGAATTTTTGCAATCTTTCCTTACATCGCCTGTAGCATAAGCACGATAGTAGGTCTTTGGTCCTCAGTTTCCTATATTGCAAGAGAATGTCTGAAGGTAGTTTCCGACAGTCGGTAATTACATTACTTAACTTCTTTCTTCCCATTGACAGTGACTGATGTTTTGCATATTATTTATCTTTACGAGGATTTTGAAGGTAACATCAGTAGTTATTATGTAGTAGAACAGTTGAAAGTTCTTTAAGATCCAGAAAAACAAATGAAAATCAGATGATGAAAATTCAGCACATGGAATAATCCCGGAAGAAGCATAAGAAAATAAATAAAATTGTTATCATGTAAGTTAGAGCAAAGGTTTTCATGTTTAAATATCATTTTTTTTAATGATGAAAGATAATAATCTAATTAAGAAGGATATGAAGACGATTTGGGCAGAAATGTGTATACCTAATTTGAATATATTTTTGCTAATCTGTTGGCAGTGGATATTAACTAAATAATTAACCAAAGCCAGACAAAACTTTACCTAATAAAGTAAACTTCGCTTCATAAAGTCAAAGTGATCAAGTAAATGTGGATAATTCCATCGAAGGTTAACCAGTTCGTTATATTAACGCTTTAAATAGATTCGTCGCGTTTTTATACTGTCTTATGTTTTGCGGGAAAGTGAAAATAGTTTCGGAATGAGTCCTACACAGTCTAATAAAGACGCTTATTTGCATGTATGTAATTAGGTAATTATATACCGTTTAAGAGTCTTACATTATTCATGGCTATAATGTCAATGTTTTATAAAATATTTCACAAGCTCGACAAACTAGGGTAAAAATAAAAAGTAACATGACGCTGATATTCTAATATTCCAGATTTAAATTATGCAGCCTCAGTTTAGAATGTCACGCACTAGAAAAAAAAAATGAATTGTAATTTCAAAACTAAGCCAAATTTTGAACACATTTTTTACGCAAAAAAGTTTCGCAAGTCAAAAAAATATGGCAAGTCTATAAAAGTAAAAATGTTACTTAATACTAGTTCTTCAAAGAATAATAAAGCTATGAATAAACACATTTATCACACCCGATTAGCACTAAACAACGATTTGTTGTCTTTTGCAGTAACGTGCGGAAACTAGCAAATAACACGCATTGTTCTTTTTGGCAAATTTTATAGCACCAATCAGTTATGATTGATTGCATTTCCGTTGGAACCTGCAATTAGCTGCGTTATACAGTTCTCAGTAGGTAATTGATAGTTTGATAATAAAGAATCAGCATGTACCTATCTGTTAATGAGAATCTACGTAGTCGTTTATCTTAGCTGCAACTACATGGCTGAGTATCTTCGAGTTTATGACTTGCAACGCCTAGATAATGTATGGCTTTACGCCCTTAACAAGTAGAAATCTTATTTTCATGCGTAGTTTTTTTTAGCGTAAATAAGTTCTAAACTGGGTAAGTATTAATTAGCGTTGTATGATATTTTGGAACTGGCTTTAGCCGCAACGGTCTCACGCAATTTTGCAAATTTTTTTTTTGTTAGATTTTGGGTCAAGCTAATTTTATTATATTTAAACCTGAAATAATATCACTTTTACAGAATAGTGTCAAATGATGATGGTGTTTTACATTGATATACATACACTAGATTAGCAATTACCGCGCCAAGGCGTTGCCACTGGGCTTGAGACCACAGTCTCAATCGTAGCTAATGTCAGTTCAGTGCTCTGTATGACGCCAACCGAAGTTAACCGAGTGAAAATTACCGCCAAAATGGGAAAATGCGTAGTGAAAGAGTGCGATTCGAGGTCACAAAAACACAATAAATTAACCGGAATTACTTTCCACGCGTAAGTTTATTGTTTCTGTGTTTATATCAACGTAAAAACGCAATAAAAATAAATAAAATGTAGAATTTTGTAAATTAGGTTCAATGTTGCCACTAAAAACTTAGTTTTAGTTTCCCACATTATGTGGGAGTTTTTAATTTATAGAGTATGTGATTTAAAATATTTTATAAAACTAAATGTGTGACAATGTGTAACAAAAAAATAACATTGTAACATAAAAATAATTGTTTTTAAATATTTAAATACATAATTCAAAAATAACGTTCATAACGTTTAATGTTTTTTTTTGCGTTTTTTATGGCTTAAAAAGTTGGGTAAAATTTCGCATGGCTAGGCAACACCCTCCCGCCATTGCATGTTTATATTGCGGTCTTTGTCTAATCTAAGCGACGGTATTATTCTTGCGACTTGTGTAAGTGAGACAGATATATGTTTACTTTTAAATACGTAGTGGTTTCAAAGCTACGTCGTCGCGTTTAAATAGTGGTTACATTTTTTTGACACATTTTAATGAGGTTTGCTTCTCTAGTTATTTAGCTCAATGGTGTTTTAGTCCTGTAGGCTGCAGTTATCACGCCGCGTAGGCGGCTCGGTCATGCGCAGAGCAACCCCACCGGAGGTTGCAGCGATCCTTAACCTAACTAACAGCTGATCATTGATAAACAATGCTGCCAGCAAATTGGCTAAATTCCAAATGCAGACAAAAATATTACAATCAACAAACATACCTTAGATTGTGCTGAATCAGGCTGCATGTAGTAAAATAGGAAAAACATCCACACAGCTCCGATTAGGAACAGGATTTTGACGTTTCGTCGCATTTTGTTTTTTTTTTATAAACAATTCAAAAGAGGAACGTATCACTGGTTGGATCACACTCGATTTTTAAACGGGCACGTTCGTTTTATGCGTCGCGTTCGCGTTTGTTATTATTTGTCTTAACGGTTCGCGGCGCGCGCGGCCGCGCTCGGTGGTGCGGCGTGCGGACTGAACCCAGTTCACAGAATAATACAGATAGCTGCCGGTCATGCGCGTATCGGTCCTCGACACCGCGTACCAAAATAGAACTTGCACAGTTCGGCCGGCATCGACGTACTGTGCAGCGCGTACGGCGGTCCTCTCACTGCATTGTTCTCCTTGGTCAGTGTCTAGACGTATGCCGTGGTAACTGCCTGGCAACATGATAGGCCTAGTACGCCAAGGAACCGGTTCAGATGCGTGCGCAATCGGTTTTTATTATGAAAGTATGCAAGGGTTATGCAGATCCTTTCGAGAAACCTGGTGACTGAAAATGCTCATTGAACCATTACTTGTTTCCTAGCATCTTCAAGCTTTTATTGCAGAACCTTTTCTTTGACATCTCGCTAAACTTTACAGTCTACACCTATTTCAGCTCCCCAGAAAAGGTCCAAAGTTTCAAATTTTGTGCCCGATATTAGCTCCCTTTCTTGATCTGTGGCTTATGAAGATTTTTGTCGTTTTGGTGAATGCTGTAATAATGTAGGTTCACTAATAAGGGCTTATAATGTCATAATGATTAAATTGTCGCTTACCTCGCTAAGGACAAGGCCGTGAAATGAATACTTTTATTGCAACTATTACGATATGTTTAGCTTTTTATTTATTTTTATTGCTTGTACGGAGAGTTGGCAGATTTTCATTCTGTCTGCGATTTTGCGAAGTGAAAACTTTTGGCTCGCGTCCACTTTTATCTGCAGAAAGTAAAGTTATTTGTAATCACACTGTTTGTATTAATGTCGTAATTTCTCAATATATGCTGTGACCACAAACGGCGAAAGACTTATAACAGCTACAATCGTACTTTAATTACATCTTGTTTTGATACATCCTTATCATTAGCAGCAGGGACTGTCCCAAATTGCGCCACTACTTGGCCAGCAGGGACTGTCCCAAATTGCGCCACTACTTGGCCAGCAGGGACTGTCCCAAATTGCGCCACTACTTGGCCAGCAGGGACTGTCCCAAATTGCGCCACTACTTGGCCAGCAGGGACTGTCCCAAATTGCGCCACTACTTGGCCAGCAGGGACTGTCCCAAATTGCGCCACTACTTGGTTCTTGCTTAACATCCTTATCATTAGCAGCAGGGACTGTCCCAAATTGCAAAACTACTTGGTTCTTGCATATAGGTATCTTCTTTATCCTTTCTTACTCAAGCTATATTTATTATTAACCCATCATCACAGTCTGGCATCTCTTTTCAGTCATGGTCCTCACTTATCCTTTCCCTAATGCAAATACCAAGACCTACTACTGCGGTCTTCGTCTGTTCCAATGTTACTGAAGCTGAAACATCAATAAAGTTTTGGATGATTACACATCTGCATCAGAACTTTGCAAGACACTGCGATGTCAAAGTATTAACTAGGCCAGCTGCTCCGAACATTAAGACATGCTCGAAATACTGCCATAGCCATTAAAATTACATATATCTTTCCTGACACCAAAACTGTATGTTGAATTAATCATTAATTGCTTATCTATATCTGTATTACATTTGGACGAAGCACACTTTTGTTCTTAACAGTTGCTTTTCTTCGATTCAAATGTTGTCCTTAGACGTATCCATAAAATATGAAAGAAGAATTAACAGATAAAAAGATTTTTATTGATTATCTCTCGTCACTAGTTTTTGTCATATTTCCGGAATTCTGGTTAGTGGTGTGTGACTTCAAGTTTTGTAGCACCGTGAACCAGAAGCATAATTATATCGATTTAAAACTGGTTACGGTCACATCAAAATATACTTCTTAAAAACACTATAATTATGCAATTTGTACCTTAGTACAATATCGATGGCTATAAAACGTTTCCCGTCAGTTAACGTATCACTATACCAAACGCCGAAGTTATGGCTCTTGTGACTATTACACAAGGATTAAAGAGGGCCATGCCCTCTAAACCACAGCGTGAAGCGTGGGTGACCCACTATCAAACTGACAGATTTATATTTATAACGTTCACTTGACAATGACACGTGACGTCATATAAATATGACAGGCCTAGAAATTATTAGGCCGGATACTTGCTTCCGATTAGATGGAATCAAAGATGGAAGGTCGATAGTCAGAGAGCGAAAGCAGATCTAAGATGGATGGGTGTATGGTGTAAAGAGTGACAAAGCGATAGTCATTGAGAGAAAGAAGGTCTAAGATGGATGGAATGTGTAAAAGATAAAAAACCAAGAAAGGAAGTAAACAATGAAGAAACATCTGAAAGTAATAAGAGACAAATGCCAACTGCAAATTAATTGGAATAATATTAGAAGGATGGCTGTGATGTCCTGACCTGAAGATAAGCAAGTGGTTCTGACTCCTGCGAATCCTATCTTAAAGTCTCAAAAGTGACAAATGTAGGTATCTATATCGCAAAAATTTGGAAAATATTAGTCATCATGTCCAGATACTGAACTAAGCCATTAGAAAAGAAAATCTAATACACGACGGACATAAAGCCGCTGTGCTTCTATAGATTATAAAATAATATAGAAAGCGATAAAATCACATCACAATAAAACTAGACCAACCCACATTGACTATAAAACGTTCAATAAAATATTTAAACGGTTGTTACGATGCTTCAATCTCTCTCTGATGACTGTGACATTGATTTTATGATTTTATTTATAGCACTGGCTTTTGAGTTAGAAAATCTCAAAGGATAGGATAGGATTCGCCTGACAATAATGAGGAATAAATATTATAGGGACCAAAATACACAAGTATTTTTGGTCCTCAACTCCTAAACAACAGACAACGTGATCATAACGCAAAACTTCGGAAATAATACTGCAATGCTGATTTTCAGAAGGAAGTCAACAACAATATAACGCAGTAATTTTCTGACAGCGCCATCTAGTGGTAAAGCTAGCTAACACAACGTAACGTAACTTAGCTGCAGTTACATCAAGTTCCGTGCGCACTTGACAGATGACATTGTCATGTATTTGAAGGTTAAGTTTATGTAGGTACATATATTATTATTATATAGTTTGTTTTATTAAACAAAACGGAAATGATAAATAGTTTTCTTTAAAAAAAATCATATATTTCTCATTTCAATTTTTTGAGACTTGCGCAGAATTTTCATTTGTAAATATTTCTGAAATGAGAAAAATCTTTAACGTAGGTACATAACATAAAATAAGTGAGAAAAGTGTAAGTAGTTATTTTTTTTTATTGTAACTTTAGTTTTAGTTAACTCATTTACAAACACAACTTTCTTAAAACTCCATCTACAGCAAAAAGTGGAAGAAATGTATTCCCCGGGAATTTCAACGAAGAACGAAAAATAGAGAAGGAACACATGTGTGTGTATCCAGAACAGAATACCTACATCACAAAGACCGATGCACCTGTTGTAATTAGTCGCCTCACCATAACGCGGAAATTATATTCCTCCTGTCACAGGGCGCGGATTTTCTTGCATAAGGTGATGAGCCATGTGGGCTTATGGTGGAAAACAGCTATGGTGCTATACCTGAAAAGTTCACTGGTTATATTTAATGGCGTCAAAATGAGAGAGATACATTTTCATCGTTCAACCATCAACTGTTAAAATTAACAACTTATCTAGACAGAAAATAGTAATATTCATAAGCTTTACACAACAGTCCAGTGACAACAACAACTTTTTAATCTCCATAAAATGGCATTTCTATCGAAATAAAAAAATAAAAAGCAAAGGCATAATTCCTACACTTTTTTCCCGCTTTTCCCCGTCCGAGCGTTCCTGTTATCCCGGCAGAGTTCGTGCGGTGTCCGACAGGAGTGCGCGTCCCCTCGCCTCGTGATCGATTGGCGCGTAACGAACTTACATCGAAGTTTGAATATTTCGAATTCGTTGGATTCGAACTGTTTTGAATATTGTTTTGTTATGTGAGTGATGTTTTGTGTTCTATAATATTTGTTGGACGTAGTTTTAGGTAGGTAAGTCAATCCCATTCTTTTTTCTATTAATAAGTGGGTTTAAAAAAAAAACAAGTCTTCTAACTTAATTCTCACATCATTCAAGGGCACGGTCGGAGAGTCATCTAAGGGACGCGTTTTTAAGCTCGGCTTTATACTAATTACAATTAAAGCAGCAATGCCAACACTAATGACATTCTTATCAGAGAAAATTCCAATATTATCAGGGCGATAATTTCTAACCTTGAAAAGAGATCATAAAGTAACTCAATACAAAACAAACGACTGTCAGAGAATACAAAGATGACTTTCATAATGATGACACAAACGCAAAACAATGTTACAAAATGAAGATAAAAATGTCATACAATATGTATGACAGAAAGAATTTAAACCGTTAAATTAAACGAATATTATCAACTTTATTATGTTAAGTTACATTATTTACGGCAATAAGCTGGAAGTCTTAATAATTTAATCATCCCTGAAGGTAAAAAGTGAGGTAATGAATTCTTCGAACCGCTCTCATTACCATACATTAAAATCTTGTCAGTTGTCGATTTCCGAACGCGATTTACGATGCAAATTATGACAATTTCGTTAAAATGGAAGATAACTTGATCAGTTGAAAGGTATTTTTTACCTGGTTTAACAATTTTACAAGATATTTTATTGCACGATTTATTGTAGGATCATGTTGATACCCGCCTCTGCTTCGGACGGGTGCAATAAAATCACAGTAATATTATAAAAGCGAAAGTTTGTGAGGAGTGTGTGTTTATATGTTTGTTACTTCTTCACGCTCAAACGGCTAAACCAATTTTGATAAAATTTGGTATAGAGGTAGCTGACACCCTGGATTAACATATAGGCTACTTTTTATCCCGATATTCCCACGGGATCGAAACTTATGCGGGTAAAACCGCAAGGCGCAGCAAGTAGAAGAATAAAACAATAAACAAACTTTGGGAATACCTTTAGAAATATTTATTTCTATGAAGAAGTTAGATGAAGCAGATTCTACACTAAACATTAGGGGGTTTAAACGACGATTAGTGACGTTTAAACGAAGTCAAAAATGTGTGGTGAAACAGTCCCTAATCACTAGGTACTTAACAAAATCAAAATCAAAATATTTTATTTCACATAAGCCTACATGGGCACTTATGAAACGTCAGAAGCTAGGTGCACGGTTCCAATTGGTCGTTTCCTATGGAGAAGAACCGGCAAGAAACTCCACGGTTACTCTTTTTAAAAATAATTGGCTTTTACAATATTTTCAAATTACAGTAGGTATGGGAGGATAGCGTAGGCCTGTCAACAAGTATCAGGTTCTTGATAAGATAAAAAATGGTCAACAGATCTAAAGTCTACAAGGCCTACAAAGTCCTCACATTTACAAAATAAGAATCTATCAAAAGGATAAAATAAAAACCTAATAAAACCTAGTGATATGATTCCCATTACAACCACTAAAACTAAGATGAGCGTTTACGTCGTACCGCATTTCATACAAACTTTCAAGTCCTTGTTTTTCGAAATGAATAAACCGATTTTAAAGAAACTTCATACGCTTAAGCAGGATCTAAAAAATTACTTAAGAACATTATTCGAAAAATAGTGTTACAGCCAAATTAGACCGATTTTCATAAATTTTCTATAGAAACAGGGATTTCCAGTTATCTTTTTTTAAATAAGACATTTCCAAAATGTTCTTAAGTAACTTTTTAGACCTTTGTATTCTTCCTAAGCGTATGCAGTTTCATTAAAATCGGTACATTCATTTCGAAAGACAAGGGCTTGAAAGTTTGTATGAAATGCCGTACAGCGCTGGCGGCAACGTTTATGAATAAAGGGGCTTATGACCATGTTTTCAAAGATTCTCAAAGTTTTCTCCTTCTGTAAGATACTTATTCGATATATCGTTTTAAATAACAATGAAAGAATATAAAAACTCCAGTAATATAAATCCACAAGGTCAGCTGTTTCGCCAATATCATGGCGGGTTGACAAGACCCTCCCCCATGTTAGTCTGATGTTCACCCTCCCGGAGTGCAATATAAACAATATTAGCGTCCCATGTTAATATATTGAGTATTGACATTTTGGCAATAGAATAATATTATTTATTAGAATTGCGGAGATCGATACTTTGATTTAAGTGTAAGCTAGTTACAAAATTGCGTGGATTTAGTTTGGCAAATTTGGGAAACTTTCATGATTAAGTGTTAATATAATCCATACTAGTCCATACTAATATAATAAATTCGAAAGTAACTCTATGTGTCTGTATGTTACGTTTTCACGCCTAAACCAGTGAACGGGTTTCAATAAAATTTGGCAGAGAGATAGATTGCATACCGGGGAAGGACATAGGATATTTTTTATCGACATACCTCGCGGGTGAAGCCGCGGGCGGAAGCTAGTTTATATATAAATAAAAAAAAATTAAAGTCACAGTATTATGAACTCCCTTAATTTCGTCGTAACCACAAAACTGATCTCATTCAACAAACTTTACAGTTTAAAAAAAAAGGTAAAAAAAAGCTTTCTTCCTTCTTACTGTTGAGTTTTTCAATATTTTTGTCATTTATCCACAAGGTCAGCTGTTTTGCTAATTACATAGCGGGAATAGAAGACCCCCATCTCCCCTAAGCTGGCTTTACGTGCACCCTTACTGAGAGGAATGTAAACAACATTAGTGGTCCATGTTAGCAGTAATCATTCGCAGTAGCTTTTATGGATTGGTCATGGATGAAGATATTTTTTTACACTTTAATTTGAAAACTTTGCAATAGTGATTTGTGAGCGTCTTACTTTAGTTTATCGTATTTCAGATTTCCAGTGCTCGCGTCATAAAAAATCTCAATCAGTGTCTGTTTTGCTAAAAATATAGTCGTCTTTTCTTTGAAAATTTATTAGATGGTACACGCAGACGCCAACTGAGCCTTAAAACCACAAAACTTTGCAAGAAAAATTTAACAATTTGTAAATCTTAGAAGTGCTTGTACCACAAAATAGTCACACAATTGTAACAAAAAGACCAAGTCTACAACAATTTAACTCGTACATATTTGTAATTTTGTCACGCATTTTTTTCTACATACATTTTTTTGTAGAAAAAGGACCTTTGTGATAAAGGATCCTGATGGTAACCCGTCCGGTGGTCACCACCACCTATGGACATCTGCCATTCTAGAGGCGCCATGGCAGTAGGGTGTGGTTGTGGAGCTATGTCACAAACCATGCTCCACCTCCTATCCTGGCCTCTGTGTCCCAAAACATGCAGTCAAAGTGACCTCTGCACTGCCACCGACGACGCCCTGGAAGTGGCGAAGTTTTGGGCCATTAAGATCTAAAATACAGTCGCGAATAAGTCCAGCGACACGAAGAAGAAGACCACAGGTGCTTTGCCATCCCAGGACATAAACTAAAATGACTCATTATGCCTGTAATTACACCTTTAAAATTGGAAATTTAAAAAATTGCTTGGCGGTAAGAATAAGTATGGCGATATGCGGTCCCTGGACGATCTTTCAGATACCTAGTGCTCATCTACTACTTAATACTGTTCCTTCTATTTCAATATAATCCTTTTTTAAGTATTGCCTACCTTTTCAGTTATAATCTTCACCAAGGTTTCAAGCGGGAAGTAAAGCGCTTCATCTCCCCCACGTTTGTGGTCGTCACCCTCGCTGAGCGTTATATAAACAACTATTATGGTACAATGTAAAAAAATCGAAAATAATTATACTTACATCACAAATAACATAATATTTTGTACAACGTTACTGGTGAGAGGATTCTGGCTCTGCTTTGCTCTTTTTATTATCGACTAGCTGCGCCCCGCGGTTTCACCCGCATAAGTTTCGATCCCGTGGGAATATCGGGATAAAAAGTAGCCCATATGATCCAGCCGTTTGAGCGTGAAGAAGTAACAAACATATAAACAAACACACACTCACAAACTTTCGCCTTTATAATATTAGTGTGATTAGTCCACGACTTCGTTCGTGTGGATGTCGGGTATAAAATTGTGTCGCTTATAGAAGGTGTCGGTACCTCTCCTTCATTCAAAAAGAAGAACCTATTTTCTCTTTCTAATTTTGTTATTTTGCGTAGAACCCTAATTATTTTTCGCAAATAAAAGAAGCCTAAGTTATTCCTTATACATCAGCTATCTACCAGTGAAAGTCCCGTCAAAATCGGTCCAGTCGTTTCGGAGATTAGCCGGAACATGTATCATACTACGTGTGCAGAAGTCCAAGACATCTTTCTTATTCGGAAAACTAACCCAAAACTGCAAGACAATGGCGCCGATTCTGTTGTTCACCAACTAAACTAAATTTAAGTTCAGTGCATCTTTTCCTTTCTATTTCGTTAAGAAAATGCATTAAGCATCTTGTATGAGTAGTATTAGGCGCTGATTAATTTGACAGGACTAAACTAAAATTTATCTTCTGTCCTTCTTTTGCACTTTGAGTGCATCGTATACGGAGCAATAAGTATTTGTCTCATCTAGATTTATCGCGAAGAACAGGTTTTGATGAGACTTTGTTGTTTTTCGTTATTCTTTTTTGTTTTTGTAATGATAATTATGTTCTGGATTACTATTTTATTTATTTATTTAAATGTATAAAAAATATGTATTAGGTATGTTGAAACTGTGTGTACAGTCACGAGCATAAGTATGTATACACTTGGCTTTATTCAAAGGCGATTTTCTCCTTTATTTTTGAATGAAATTTTATATTATTAGGAACATAGTATTTTCGAACCCATAGGTATATGTAAAGTGTCGTATTTCAACGTTGTATTCGTTATTTCGTGAAAAAATCGCAATTTAAAGTTGCCAAGCGTTGACATATTAGTGCTCGTGACTGTACCTACTCCCGTCACTTTCCACAGGTTCATTAGAAAACCAGCGTCAGACATTAATGTCTGGCATTAATGCTGAAATGAATCTTTTTAGCGCAGCCGTGAGGCACACACTATTGTTGTTGAAACATATTTTTTATTTTGTTAATTTTGTATTTTGTGTTTCACGAACTGTGTCCAAATAAACGTTTTTCTTTCTTTCTTTCTTCTCTTAATGAAATAGAAAGAAAAAGATGCACTGAACTTAAATTTAGTTGAGTTTGTGAACAAGGGAATCGGCGCCAATGAGACTTAAATTACCTACAAAATGCAATAGCGGTACAAAATGATAATTTAGATATTTCACGATACATCTATAAAAGGTGCCTGGTCCAGTAATAATCCGGCAGTATTGAAGTGAGTGCATCTCCCCTCGCCTTTGTGGTCGCCACGTGCCCTCGCTACATATAAACAATTTAGGATCTAAAGCTTCATTCATATTGATTCCATGTTTTACGATGAGCTAAGAAAAGTAATAGGAATCTAAGTGTATTACATTTTTTTTTATTAAGTTTCTTTTTTTGAAAACCAAATGGAAATACTGAGGAGAATACGGGGTCAGTCTTCAGGGAAATTCAATTTAGCAAATTAACTACCAACTTAAATTGTCTGTATATATTCAAATAAAAACTACCATTCTTTGACAATTATACTGAACGCTCCGGGCGTCGGGAGCTGCGCGACGACTCCCGGCCACCGTAGGCGCGGGCCTGCGGGCGGAGAGTAATGGGTAGCTCACCGTCCGATCAGGACCAGGCCCGTGCCGGACGGCGTGTACGTGTTCCACGCGCGCCTCAAAGAGATGTCAGCATCGAGGAGGGGCCCCATAGGGCCGAAGCCTGCCGGGTCAGCGGGATTGTCGGAAAGGGTTACCGCTGGCCCGGAACATAAAGGGCTAAGGAAGGAACACGGGTGGGTTTTAGTCAGTAAGAGTCTGACACTCCCTTCCGCTCCACCCAGAGCGGGAGGGGTCATTTGATGATTTCCCATCCGCAAAAAAAAAAAAAAAAAATGTGTCAATTTAAAAAGAAATATTTCCCTAACTGTACCTACCCGTAACTTACGAGTTTCTGGAAAGTCGTCTGAACTTTGCGATACTATACCTAATTGCGTATCTTGGTTATTGCTAATCCATTGCTTCATTATGTTGTTGTAGGTATATAACGCAATGAATGTTGTTGAACTGTCAAAATGAAACCCCGCCGATTTTGGTAGGATGATAAAATAAAGCAGGATGCTGATGAATGCATTTTCAGCCTCCAAATAACCAATAAAACCACTAACAATAAACTAATTTGTCTGCCCCAAAACGAGAGATAATGTTAATTACTTAGTGTCAAAATTACCACACAGCTACACTTCATTTACTCTCTCCAATCAAAACAACATCACAACAAATAAAGCTTAAAGCACAGTTAAAGCACACAGACGTAGAACGCACTACCTACACACTACAAAATGTACAGATTAACGTCAGTACAGATGTGCTAAGTCGAACCAGTCGATCAGTGTAATAATAGCGCGTTGCACCCCATCCCTGCGATCCGCGCCGGCCGTCATGTGCACTCGCCCTTACTTAATCTAAAACAATTTAGAGCTGGGTATTAAATGGAATTCTATACTATAATTTGCTTTGAGGATTTATTCTAGCTGTTTTGAATGGGAAATTAAAAGTGGATCGAGTTTTTGGTCTCGTTTGAGGAGCTGTTCGGTGTTTTTGACTCTCAGTGCATTATCCAATGCTGGACATAGGCCTCTCCCAGGCTGCACCACAACATCCTGTCCTCCGCCTTCCACATCCAATCTGTTAAAGCCACCTTCTTCAAGGTCGTCTGTCTCAGTACCTACATTATAATATGACATAAAAATAAAAAAAAAATTGCATATTGCTAAAACCTCTTTATTAAATTGGAGGAGAATAAAAAAAAAGGTTTATTTATGGAATGTGTCCAATATGAGTCCAGTAGAAATAATTTAGTAAGGTCCCTGAATTTGAACAGAACTGATGTAGGCAATTAGGCATGTTCCATACAATTCTATCCCAACCAAATGGCGATGATGCGAAGGGTTTGTTCAAATTCATGGCCCACGTCCTGTGAAAGTACAATTGTTTAGGATACGATGGGACTAGCATACGCTATATGAATAAAAAAAGTTGTTTCATACATATTGTAAACAACTTTTTCAGCTATCAATCTCCGAGTTGTCTAATGTTGTAATGTACGCAAAAAAACACGCTTTGTACCTATACCGAAAACGCAATTATTCATCTCCAAAAATATGAAAGCCATTTTCCCAAGAGAGTTTCCAATTCAACAAAATATTTAAGAAAGTACATGAAACCTGTTTAAAATGTTCGACATAACATTGTGCATTCATTTATAGAGTTGCCCACGACGCCGCCGTAGTAACCGATATTCCACAGTAGATTTATGACTTCCGCAGAAAGGAGAACCGAGTTGGTATTCTTTGATTTTCATTCATTTCCGAAATACTCATAACACTATGTTCCTCTTATAATTTATTGTTTGCTACATTTTTAGGAACTTTCCAGGAAATCTCGTAAAAAAATCATCAAAATTCCTAGCATAGGTAACTAAAGATGAAATTTGAAGCCCTTATGCAAGTTGAATTATTGATATGATGAAGACCCAGCACGCGTAGCATGACGACATTTTGTCGACGGAAGAATAGACAAAATGACACATTGCCATGCTTAGACGCGTAGAAAGCGTACAAATATTTCTACAATCTGCCATTTTGTCTATTCTTCCGTCGACAAAACCCGTTTCTACGGTGGTCATGCTACGCGGGCAGGTATCACAAATTAATTAATGTCGTTGGGGTTCCGTTTTTAGGATTCTTTACCCAACGGGACCATATTATTAAGCCTCCGCTCTCCGTCCGTCCGTCTGTCTGTCAGCGGGCTGTATCTCATGAACTGGAATAGGTAGACAGTTCAAATTTCCACAGAGTGTGTATTTCTATTGGCGCTATAACAACAAATAATAAAAGTAGAATAAAGTTAAAAAATAAAGGGCGTCTCAAGAAACGTGTTTTTTTGGCGTTTTTTTGCCTCGTGATTTACAGGAAACCTTCGTGTGCGACTTGTCCAGTTTTTTTAATAATATGACTGTCGAGATCTGTTTGTTAGCCGAAAATTAACTTTCTTATGGTTAGTAAAAACTTGGCTCATTTTAAATACTATGTAATGGACAAAAAATAATAAAGGAAGTACTTATTTAATATACTTAAATGTGAAAAATTACTTTTTTTACTTTGAATTATTTGTCTGAAGTCTGGAGTAGGTCGGTGCAAGCTAAACTCTTTTTTTTTATTTTTTATTCTTAACATACACTACTTTTAGTACAGAAGATACATACAGAAGGTAGGTACGCATGAAATATGTTGGCGGTTCGGATGCGGACTGTGGTCCCAAATTTGGTACCTAGCTGTGGATGCTCCAGTAAAGCCGGGTCTCCCCTGTTTTGAAATAGGCCCTAACATGTTTTCCTAATCTACTGGGGCAGTCCCTTCACTGTTTGACAGAACAAAAATGTTATTCATTTGGACTGGATATCATACAAACATGTTTTTTTTTTAAGTTTGTCCCACCCTGTTAGATTATTTATTGCCGCAGGAAACCCGCAGGCTAATTGCGTAACACACTATCAGTAGCAATGGGTTTCATTTTGACAGTTCAACAACATACATTGTGTTGTTTACGTTGTTCAGCAGACACATTTTTTAAACATATGAAGTAACTAGCTGCGCCCCGCGGTTTCATCCGCATAATTGTCGATCCCTTGGGAATTTTGGGATAAAATGTAGCCTATGTGTCAATCCAGGGTGTTAGCTACCTACATACAAAATTTTATCAAAATTGGTCAAGCCGTTTGAGCGTGAAGAAGTAAC
This sequence comes from Oligia latruncula, assembly GCA_948474745.1. Lineage (NCBI taxonomy): Eukaryota > Metazoa > Arthropoda > Insecta > Lepidoptera > Noctuidae > Oligia > Oligia latruncula. The sequence goes on along the minus strand of OX419691.1, from coordinate 3,913,126 downwards.
AAACATATAAACACACACACTCACAAACTTTCGCCTTTATAATATTAGTGTAATAATGGATTAGCAATATCCTTCAATATGATTCAGATTTAGATTAATAGTGTGTTACGTAATTAGGATGCCAGTTTAATACATACATAGACTCACGCTTTCTTCCCATGTCGGTAGGCAGACTACTCAGAATACCATCCAGACAGAATACCAGCGTCAGGTATTGTACCTGGCATATGTTGAGCTGGACTCCCATTTGGTGCAACCATGAGACACACCGCCCAGTAGTGATCGCAGAACATAAATACCGTAGTGATCGACCGTTATAGATGTATATGAGCTAGGTGTCTATGGGTCAATTTATCTTTTTAATCATTGTTATTTTTTTTCTTTCACCTTTTCTGATATTTTTTAAGACGTTTTTAATACCTTGTGTCTTTTGTTGCACTGAATAAACGTTTTATCTATTTACTCAACGCCACCTGCTACGATTTTATAGAACACAATAATAGTTCCTTTCATAAACACATCATTGATCTATGTATACTAGATGACGCATAATTTTCGCAGCCTGCACATGATGGCAGTCGAGAGGGCGGCGACTGCATCTAACTGCTGCTTCTAGTATTGCGACCAGTCGACCTTGATGAGATAATAATTACAGCTGACTATGTGCCACTGAATAGGAATTTCAGAAGAGTCAGTGTTGGAGGGAAAGGAGATGATTATTTATTTATTTAATACTTCAAGCACATAAATGTACAGAGGCGGACATAATGCTATAGGCATTTTCTACCAGTCAACCTTTGGGTGATGCAGAGACAAACAGTGGTAGGTGGATGTGGTGGTGAGTGGTGGTGGGATTATCATCATCATCAGCCTATAGCAGTCCGCTACTGGACATAGGCCTCTCCTATTGCACGCCATTCAACTTGATTTTCGGTAACTCTCATCCAGCTGCTACCAGCCATCCTGCGAAGATCGTCGCTCCACATAGCCTGAGGGCGTCCCAACCTTACGTTTACCGATTGAAAGGAGATGATATGGACGAGAAATATTAAGATGGTTTTAAAGAAATAGTATTTCAATCAGTATTGGTAGGTAGATAAAGCAGATGTTACTTAAACCCTGACTAACTGAACAGAACCCTTTGCAATAACTTTGTTATTATCTAAAATGATTTGGCAAATAAGAATGACGTACAGATGTGGTATTTTATATAACATGAACTAACTCTGGCCTGCTTTAAATAGGAGAACAAATTTCAGGCCACAAAGGCAAATACAATTATATTAGTTCCAATTTGAAAACTGTAATAATTTAAATGAAACGCTGTTGAACTGTTTTTGCGTAACACACTTACCATTACAATCTGAATCATATTGAACGATATTACTAACCTATTGCTTCATATGTTCGAAACATTTGTCTGCTCAGCAACATCAATAACGCAACAAAACAAAAACCTCAAACGGCGAAAATATTCCAACCTGTTTGGGAGTTATATGTTCGAGCCGTTTGGGGTTGAAACACTAGGGCCATGGGGTCCGAGTGCCCACCCAGAGTTCGAGATATCGCCAAGCGGTTAGTCGACTCTTCACGTGACCAGAGGGCTGGCCTATTTCTTGGCCAAAGAATTAGCATTGCCATACAACGTGGCAATGCTGCCAGCCTTTTGGGCACTGTTCCTGTTGACAGCGATGCGGACGAATTTTTTGATGCCCTATGATCATTTTGCTTATTTTTTTCATATAAATGTACATATTATTATTATTTTAAATAGGTATTAGCATAAATTATGTAAATATTATAGTTACAAAATACAAGAACTGTTTATAGAATTTTAATCATAAAAAATCATTATTATAACGCAATAAAACTTGTTGAAGTGTCAGTGTGTTACGCAATTCGCGTCGCCGTCGTTGCGATTTTGGTCTTTATTCTTTGTCAGCTTTTCATCCTGTCTTGGTTTCAGTGGATATGCTGTTGGTCTGTTTTAGTTCGTACCTATCTACCAGTCTATCTGTGTTAATGCTACTTTCTATTAATTAAGAGCATTGGCCCTACAGTCAGACTTTTATTTAGCTGCAGTAAAAAGACACTTCTTATTAACTCATTTCGGACTGAGTTTAGAGATATGCATGTCAAATAAGTTTCGTTTGTCACACTATTCTGTATTAGAAAAACAAGATTTGGTTGATGGCCGCGAAAAAACAAAAAGACGCTAATTTCTGTCATCTAAGTAACACATAAGCTGTCATTTTACTGCATCTAATTAAAAGTCCGACTACCTATAGATTAACTTGTATCTGTGAGTAACAATTAATAATACTTGATCAAGTCACTATTCTATGTCAGTGGTTCTCGATGTTAATACAATAATTTCTGCGCATTGCTGTGCGAGACAAAGTTAGCAAGGTTTCCTTTGAGAATAAGTATCTACAGACGGCACATCAAGCTACTACAATCTGTCACATTTCTTTAATAGATTTTCAACTTTATCTCTAAAACATTAGGTTCATAGTTGATTGGGAATATTTGACAGTTTCGGGTAGCTTGATGTGCTTGCGTCTGTACCTTGTTAACCATTGTGATGTAGCATTGTATTGTATTTACTAGTAAGTATTAAATTAGGTCCGTAGACGAGTTCTGTATTATGTCCAGGTTCATTATTGTCAATACAACATAATATAAAAAAAAAACATACAAACATCCGAACATAGTAGGTACCTCCTCCCTTTTGTGAAGTCGGTAAAAACTGAAAATATTTTAATATTATTATGTTTGTTACGCTTTAACACTAATACTACTGAACAGATTTGGATGAAATTTGGCACAAGGGTAGACCATGACCTGGATTAAAACATATAATACTTTTAATTCCGAAATTAACACGGAATCGAGACTTATACGGGTGAAACCTAGTAGCTAGTTAGTTATAAAGTTATTATCAACCGTTGCTCTATGAGCACCACCTTTATCACGCTATTCACATAACCTAGTCACTTCTGCTATTTCTTTATTTTGACATAAAAATAGAATATCAACTGGTTTACTCAATCAATCAGGAGGCTCTCAGAGATCTGTAGCAATACGTCTCGGTGACGTATTCCATATTGGGCACCCGCTTAAATGGCACCTGACTGAGTGAATGCACCTGACACACAGCGGCACATTCACTCAGGTGCCATTTAAGCGGATCTAGGTGTATCGCGACGAGCAATCCAAAACGTCTGGAAATGTTTTAGGGAGACCGAGAGTGTAGGCTAGGAGGCCTGGATCAGGAAGAATTAGAGCCACAACTTCCCAGGAAGACCGGTACATCAGGTTAGCTAGACCATGCATCACTTTTTCCTTATAATGACGAATCATCTCGAGTTCATTGTTCACAGTTGACTCAACTCAAACTAAAGTTAGCATCGTTAGGAGAAACAGCGAAAAATATTTGGCGCCTTTATCCAATTAAAATCCACAAAACTTGCTACGGCAGATTGAATATGTCACGCGAGCTGTAATTAAACAATTAGTAACGTCTGGATGCTCAATTTGTGAAATGTACGAACATTTCTTTTTTCATGTTTATTTATTTTAATATTAGTTGAGATGGTTTTAGGTGTATGTCACTAGATGGCGTTAGTCACTTTAGCGATTGTTTTTTTTTCGTGTGAGTATAAATACGAGGTATTCCACTCAGAGCACTGGATTTCAACTGCACTTGGACGAACCGCACCTGAGCACTTTCACTAACCGCACTGAAACAAAATTGTGTAACGTGCGATTCGGTGGAACAATTTATACTTCCTAAGAATCTTTTTTCTTTGGCTTGTGTCGATGGCATTTGGCAAATGCTGTTTAAAATAAGGTAAAAAGTTTCAATCAGCATTTGCCATGCATTTTTTTGGCCCACTATCTATTCAGCACCGCTAACACTTCACTGACGCAGACATTAGCACATTTATAGGCGTCCTAAGTCCTAAATATAAAGGCGAAAGTTTGTGAGTGTGTGTGTGTGTTTATATGTTTTTAAATTCTTCACGCTGAAACGGCTAGACCAATTTTGATAAAATTTTTCATGGTAGTAGCCAACACCCTGGATTAACACATAGGCTACTTTTTATCCCGATCCCGAAATTTATGCGGGTGAAACCGCGGGGCGCAGCTAGTATGACATAATTTTATTGCATTTATAGTGTTTATTTTGATTTATGAAATATTATAGAAGAAGATTAACAATAGTCCTAAGACCATTGTTAATAATTAGACGTAATCCGCCACTTTACTGTATCAGCCGATGTAAACGTTTCATAAAGGAGACGAATAGTACTAGATAATCATAATTTTAAAAGCTAACAGTCATAAAATAATAATAATAATATGTACAAGTATATAAAAGGAGGGGAAATAATCAAAGTTCATCCAAAAATTCGTCCGCATTGCTGTCAACAGGAAACGTAAAAAAAAGAATAGAAAAAGGTAAAATTACAGATAACGGAAAATATGACACCATTTTCAAAGAACTCGAACGTATAATTCTACGTTTAGTACGTGGCTTCAAGCAACGCTATCGAGCTCGTGCTAATAATAATAACGTTTGGAGTTCTAGAGGTCGGCTTCGTCTGCAAACAGAGACATTTACTGTAAAGTTCAAAGTATGAGGATAATAAAATGGTGTTTCTTAACTGAAAAGGAAAAACTTGTTTTTGGATGTTTTCTTTATGTATTTCAGTTCAACCTAGGAGGTTGTTGTCTGCTTAACCGGACTTGCTTATGGATGCCTCAATAAATTAAGGCCTCCAACCAGGGCTTAAAACACTTAAAAACTACGCGATTATACGCTAAGGGCGTCGGTACTGACCTCGGCTTAGGGCGTCGGTACGGACCTCGGCTTAGGGCGTCGCTGGGGCTGCAGGCTGGATCGGAATTATGTTTTTGGATGTAGATTTGGCAAGATTTTAATAGGGAAAAGCCTCTTCAATACATTCTCGAAAAAACTTATACATATTGCTTATCTTAGGTATAAAATCTTTAATACATTCATTACTACTACTTTTTTTTTTTTTTTGTCTTTTTCTTTCTTTGTTTTTTGAGACTGGAAAGCCGACCCCAACATAGTTGGGAAAAGGCAGGTAGATGATTTTATTTATTTTGAGTGACATAATTACTGACGTGATTATAATAAGCTGACTCGTTCTGTGAGTACGGTAGCTAAAAGAATCAAGTGTTATAAATTCCTTGGTAGCTTTTTACGTCCTCTTAAGCTTTGCACAAAAAAACAAAAACAGTAGGTACCTACCTACTCGGACGTTTTAAGTTAACTTTTCTTTTTCTGTCAGTTGGCTAATGCCCACAGCACTGAGAGGGTTCCGTACCAAAACAAAAAAGACATCAATTCTGAGCGGGGAAATGCTTTTTGGGGTTCAACAATAATTTGGAAAACGATCCTTTATTAAACAGGGAGGGAGTCTGGACTAATCTCTGGACATGGTATTTTTGATGGCCGTGAGGGATTTTTCTTCGAATACCAATGTTTGTATGTTTTTTGAGAGTAGTGGTGGATCAGTGGTAACGGCTTAGGTCGTGGGTTCGAACCCAGACAGGTGCTTTACTTTGTATAAATTTTTTCATCACCATTGCTCTCAAAAACGGCGAAGAAAAACATCGTGAGGAAACCGGCATGTCCTAGAACCAAAAATTGGAAGACATGTGACATTTACCAACCCGCACTGGGCCCGCTTGGTGGATTACGGCCCACTCCCTCTCACCGAGAAGAGGCCTGTGTGTTGTGCAGAGGGAATATTAAAGGCTGATTATGCTATATATTTTTGTATACATATTTTGTTGTATGTCTGACAACCAGTCTTACCAAGGGGTATCGTATTACCCAGTAACTGGGTTGTGGAGGTCAGATAGGCAGTCGCTCCATGTAAAATACTGGTACTCAGCTGCATCCGGTTAGACTGGAAGATACTCTGTGGGGCCTGGTGACCTGTAATACAGGTTTTTTTCTAAAACTTACTTCAGGCACCAGCTCTCACAATAGGAATTTATATAATTTAAAACTGTAAAGTGCTACAAAAACATTGTGAGAGAAAATAAAATAAACTTGTTATTATTGTTAAACTGGCATGTGCTTTTATATCATTCTACGTCTAAAAACGGCAAATAGGTGGCGTGCTAAGCAACTTCCGGAAATAAAGTTTTAAATGTTATTTTAATACAGTTTGCAATCGACTTCCGTTTACTAAAAAATGGTTGCAAAAAGTCTTAGTCACACGACGAAACGAAAACCTAACAGTATGAATAAATAAAAAAACATTATATTTCTCCTAAAACTTCCACAGATTGCTTTTACAAAATAGTCGAACAATACAATCTATCTCGAACAACAGTTACAAATCTGTCGTCCGAATATAGGATCAGCCTATTACCCTCACTAACTAACCCTAGGTGTGGCGAATCCCCACAAGTTGGAACGAATCATTTTTACAACCTCCTGGCGACAGGAATATACAGGATGTTTCTTGGAGGATACTAAAATTTCATTTCACGCTGCCCAGTAAATTCTGCTTTACGTAGTTTCGGGATGCTGGAACCTGGCGCTGTATGACGGTTTTAGTACCTAGATATATCTTTTGTTCCTAGAAGTTTTTGAAAAGTTTGTATGTAAATTGTGGGTTATGAAGTTTTGGATGCGCGGAGTGGAGGAACGTGTTAGTAGGAGTTTATTGCTTTGAGGAATATTTAAAAGGATAGTCAGGAAGATAATTGCAGTTTTTTGATGCCACACCCTATATAAAAGTCCTCTCGCCTTGTATTGATTAGTAGTATCATCGACTCATAGATTAATCATAGACTTAATGGCTTTGAGCAGGAGTGTCTCCATTTTTAACTGACTTAAAACAAGCCGTTTAGGGTACAGAGTGTGTCAAAGAAACATACATACTATACACTGGAAAAACATAACCCTCCTTCTGGCGCAGTCGGGTAAAAAGGAGGAGGATATAGACCCTGAAAACCAGTTAAGCAGTATAAAATTTTACTATCGACAAGTATAATTATCCCCATTTAGACGTAGACATTAAAAGGTAACTAAAGAGCAGACAAAAGTGCACTTTTGAATGTTTTCCTTTGAAACTTGCAAAGCATGTAATTTATAAATTATGCGTTCCTACAAATTGGGAAGAGTTAGTTGTGAAGACCTGGCAATCAGCCAGGGTACCATATGAAAGAGGAACTTGATTATAACAACTATGCGAAGACTTTTCACGTTTTCATTCTGAACATCAATGTTTAGTCGGCCTCGTAGTAGCTTTAACTTCTAAAAAACTTCATAAAGAGGTATGCGGGTAGTCAGAGAAATTAAAATTTTCTTACATTTTGGCAATCTGCAAATCGCAAGAAATTTAAGAAAAATTTTAATTCCTTCAGTGTCAGGTTGTATGTTGAACAAAATTATGATTAATGAGCGTATGTATTTACCGAATTATAATCATTAAATTCATCAATAGGACCCTCTATGTTGATGTAATCCTATTGAACCACCTTTACCAAAGCAATATATTTCTATACAACTCTTCTTCTCATCATTATGAACAACTTTTACTATGGGAACAAACTTGAAATCGCAAAAAAAAATCAGCTGTTAAGTACATTTTGACGAGTTATGCGAGCATAAATGTAAGGAACAACAGATTTTTTTTTCGCGCTTTCTGCTTGGGTCCCATAGTAAAAGTTGTTCAGAATGATGAGTACAATGACCCCTTAAGAGGTTTTGCGCATTTAACGTTACACCTAGTCTAACAATGTATTCAAATTCATTTATTAATTAGAATTTGTACAAGAATAGAATATACTGTGACCCCCAATTTAGGCATTTTTTTTTAAAGCATTTGCCTGTATCTTGGCAGTCAGAGATTGATGAAATAGTCATGCAATAGGATTAAGTATAATTATGAACTTACCCTGCAAGCGCCATCTGAGCCCGCGAAATTAACCTTAAGATTGAAACTATCTAACTGTCATGTGTCAAGTAGGTCTTGAAAACAAAAATCTACCACTAATCTTGTACTTGTACTTCATAAAACGCAACGACGTGCTATTGACATTCTACTTTAGGGTGGTAAAGCAATAATGAGGTGGACTAAGTAATGCCACAAAAAAAAACGTTCATGCGATTAATAGTTGCCCATTAAGTAGCAAAGGCGAAAGGAAACTTCGCGACATTCCCCTCAAACATAGTGGTAGGAACAAATTGCCAGCGCACAATAGTTTCGACCAGCACGCACCATTACTGCCTACCCCACAACGCTGTGTCGGCGTCCACAATGGAACTATTGAAAAGTCAGAACAATAGTTAGGCAGTGTTTACATTCGGATTTTTCGACAGCGACAGCTTGCGATCGGCGAACCAGATTCAGTGTGTACCCGAACTAGTTTTGCACCGCCGACTCACAGTTTTACTTGCAAATATTTTTTTCGCATAATTTGTTTTTATGTGCACACAAAACACTTAAATAATACATAAAGAGGGAAGAGCACAAAGGACAGTTTTCTCTTGTAAATTTTTTTTAATTTTTTTTTCGTAAAAATGTGTAGTTTATTGATTTACGATTAAGAAGTTTTCTTTAGTATATTCTCAAAATAAAAAGAATAAAAGTCATAACCAATAATGTAGACAGAAATAAAATGTGCTAACTAAAACTTTTGCAAGAATAACAATATCGGAAAAGCGTTCGGAAGGCTGAAATCTGAATAATGAAAGTGGCACGGAAGCTTTCTTTGGAATACATAAAAGGTGCAATTTTATCAATGGTATTTTTTTACTGTTACAAATTGAAACTTGCTTTGTAAAAAGATAGGTAAATACAGCATCTGTTATTTTGGTACTTTACTTGGCAAATATGTATACAATTATCAAATAATTTTGGATGTAAAATATAGGTAGCTACAGGTTCTAATTGAATTAATTAACGAAACTCGGTACACGTGATGGGTTCGTTAAATTATTATGAAGTTATAAAATAAACAAAATCAATTTTGTGGACCGCTGGTAATTGAGTTAGGTAGGTACTTGAAGTGACTTGAAAAAAATTGTTTTTTTTTTTGTTTTATCGTGTTTTGATATCATACGGCTTATCATCAAGTATGCCAAGTTATTACAAGAAAAAAATATATATTATATACACGGATATTTCAACAGTATACAGTCCTAGACCCAAGAAAAGATTTCATCATGTTAATATTTTTTATCATCATAATGTGGGTTTATCACCGGTCAAAAGGTTAGTATTATAAAGGCGAAAGTTTGTGAGTGTGTGTGTGTTTATATGTTTGTTACTTTTTCACGCTCAAACGGCTGAACTAATTTTGGTAAAATTTTGTATGGAAGTAGCTGACACACTGGATTAACATATAGGCTACTTTTTATCCCGATATTCCCACGGGATCGACATTTACGCGAGTGTAACCGCGGGGCGCAGCTAGTGTTAAATAATTATACCCAACATATTATCTAACTAATTTTATTTGACCCTACTACAGTACTAGCGTTCATAGTTTCAACGAACACCCCTTATGAATGACATTGTAGTACCTATAACTACTTGAGTTGCAGCTACTCGACAGCCCCCTACGCCTCACGAGTTTGAGTACAAATATAGACATTTTACAATGCCCTAAAAGCTTGCACGTCTCAAAAAAGATTTGGGCGTTTGACAGGTGTTGAGAGGACGGTGCTGAGTGTACTCCATCGGACGCCCTCTTACCGACTGGCTCCGATAACTAGGCACTTTTCGTGTAGGTGTACTATAACAGTCAGAAGTCGACTAGCAATCTCACAAAACTATGGCATATGAATATTAGTTGTACTTATGACCTTCTTCTATAAGAACGTTTGACAACACCACACATTGGCAACTTGTTGGCCGCTTATGATTGTTATTACAAATTTCAATAAGTTAAGTGAGCGTTACGGTGGCCAAAGTAGTTAGCATTGTGCCTCGCATGGCGAACATTCGGGTTCGAGTCTCATATCAAACATGAAAAATATTTTTTAAGTATTACAATCATGAAATAAGAATGCCGAGTTTCTAACAAATATTTTAAATATTCCACAACTAAACGAATATTCTTTCGTTTTACAATTATAATCTTAGCGTCGTTATTAAAATATGAGGGTAGATTTGAAACAAAGTGATAAGTTCACTTTGTAAATCTACCCTCATATTTTAACTACTTTACTAGTTTACCTAAATTATTCCACTATTCGCTATTGTTGGTTGGTGTTACGTTGGCATAGTTACGAACGTTTGTGTTATCTTGTTGTTGCTATTTTAGTATTCTTCTGAATTCAATATGCAGGCTAATATTAGTATTGAAGCCAAGGCAAATATTGTGGCCCTATAATAACATAAATAAGTGTAAAGGATTTCTTTTGTATAAAAAATATTACAATGTTACCATATCAAAATTTGTTTAATTTATTATCATATTATAATAATAAATTACCTTTATTGTAATATCTATTTGTTCAAAGTAATTTACTAAAATAAATTACTAAAACATACAAATAATAATAATTATATAAAACATAAAAAAAAAACTGGCCCAACTAGGATTCGAACCTACACCTATCCCGTTCACATTAGCGAGTGCAGCCTCGTTACCGATCTAGCTAATGTTAACTTATATTCACTTGTTGAAATTTTGCATTACTATGAAAAAAATAATCAGACTGCGATAAAGAAACAAGTTACTGATATTGTCATCCTTGTCTAGCATTGACCACATCTATGACTACTTGTAGCGCGATGCTACACGACATGTTAGTTTGTTAGCGTTGGAACATCACTCACACGGATAAAAATGCGTATGTGTGTATAGGCGCCGCTGCCCGTATAGCGCAGGCGATAATGGTCATTGCGGTGTAAGTGGACTTCTGGCCGTGACTGTACCTACTGGTGCATATTGTCTTTTTTCTTTTCTTGAAACACTAATACGATTTTCGTTTTTGGTTTCGTGTTTAATTTTACTAAAAGAAAGAATAATAATATGATGTAGGTGTTCAAGAATTTGCATATTTATTTCCAATTGTTTTATTTTATTTTTTTTATTGTTAATGAAGTACCTAATTAAATATCAACAAAATTGAATCTCTGTATCTACTCCTTACCTACCTAAAATTACATTTTTCTCGTTAGCTTTGCAAGAAAAGAACAACAATATTTTTACAAACAAAAACATTCTGGCCAATGTATTTACGAAAAAGTTCTCGAATTTGCCAACATGTAAGCCAAAACTAATTTACTCACGCGACCGAGTTAACACGTCAGTCATCAAGTGGGGTGCGTAGTATCCGCCCGGTGCTTTTGGTAAAAACTCTTCCTACCCTCACAGCAAACAAAGAAACTTAAATTGGATCCCACTTATTGTTGTACAAATCGAACTTTGAATTTTTTATTAGTTCCACTGTACCCACTGTGAAGGGCTCAAGAGGCTTATTGAATTTCAGTTCTTTTATTAGAACGAAATTTGATTTTGTGTTGCTATAAAGGGTTTAATTGAATTTAATTTGAATTTATATATGACTAGCTGTGCCCGCGACTTCGTTTGCGTGCATATTGGATTTCATGGGTTTTATTTTTGGCGTGAAACCCTAATTATTTTTCTAAAATAAAAGTTACACCTATCAGTTATCTGCCATTAAAAGTCCCGTCAAAATTGGCCCAACAGTTTCCTCCGAAACCTACCTTTATCTGTGTGTATCTATGTCTGGTAGTTCCGAGTAATTTCCATTACTCGGAACTACCAGACATAGATACACACAGATAAAGGTACGTTTTGTTATAAGTACCGTATATTTTGGTAAAAGCCCCGTTTATCCTTCTTAGTATGCATTTACTATAAACCTGTTATTTTAACATACAAACAGACACTTCAATTTTATTTACTAGTATAGATTTTGTATCAGTAGTACTTCGACACACGAGTTTTTCAACTAAAAATAATGCAAAAATCGCTGATGATAATAATACCTATTAATTATAAAGAAATTATTTGCTTACACTGTCCTTCAACTTTGCCACCACAATGTTAAACATGGAAAAACTTTTTTACTTTTAATTTTCCCAAATTGAAACAGAATATGGTGCCTTAGTATGAGTATTAACATTCGGCTCCCCGAGGCCCTAGTTAACGAGTCGCAGTGCCACGCTCCACAACACTTGCCAAAAAGCAGACACGTGACAGAGACAGCACGACATTTTCTTACATAAATAAGTGTCGCCATCTCACTTACACAGTGGCACAGGAATTAAGTTGCCCAGAATTCCCATGCAAGGTAACAGCTACATTCGCTCGTTAGGCTACATTTGCTCCAAGAGCCGTATTTTATGTTTTTCCTCTCCTACTGAATTTCAGAACATACATATTTAAATACATCGTGATTCTCGTACGGAGTACATTTTTATTTGGACTAGAGGAATGTTCATTAGTAACCAGAGCGCGGTTGTATTCCTCTATAATATTTATTTGTGGGTTTTTATCTAAAGCTACTTTCTTGTATGAACTACTCGTACATGTGGGAGATTTTGTGAATGATTGGGATGCGCAGAATCATTTGATGCAGACAAACAAGATTTACAAGTTTTGGAGGGTTATCTCACTCATCGTGCGTCGTTTTGCGTATTCAAGTATTGGCTAATTTATTTGTTCAGATAATTAATTAATTCGTTTGAAGAAGGAATTTAAAAAATATTTTCACTGAAAGACAACATTATCCCCTAAAGAAAAATTCTAAAGGATCGTCCGCCCTTTCAGATGGATTGCCTACATACTCGTAATATAATCGAATAAAATAATACAGAAATGAAATTTTAAGGGGTTTACATGACCTAAAGCTGACCGCGCTTTAGGTCATGTAAGCCCCTTGAAGACAGACTTGAGAAGCGCCATGAGACAACGCTGGTAATTTATTGTAAAAATATGAAGAAATGATTTAATTTAAAAAAATCTATTGTTTGGACTAAAAATTAAAGTACTAGTGTTTTAGTATGTTACTTGTAGAATAAGGTACGGTTTTTATTGTAAAAAGAAAGTTTTAAGAGGTATCTTCATGATTTTTTTCTATCGTATCAAATTAGTTGTATGTATTATGTTTTCAACACATTATCTACCTAGCACATATCCTGAAGAATAAAATACATTTTTCTGATTTCGTTTACCTACTGTAGTCGATCATATACTTTTATTGATTCTAAAACTTGCGTTTTTTGCGTGAAGGTCCTGTAATCCCCGTAAACCACACAACATTGCATTATTGCGTGAACAATATTATAATTATATTCTGCAATGTTACAATATAATATCGTTCCATTTTGGTTACAATATAATAGCGTTCCATTTTGGAAATCATTATTTGAAACGGAATATTGTACTCTGATGTACGCAACATCATTTATTTGAATCCAATACAGTTAGAGCTACAATTTATCCCCGTTAATTTAAGCTAAACAACAGTAGAAGTTAAACAGCATCACTCGGCACTCCGCACTTCGGCATATTTTCCGATGTCCCGCAAATCCCATGTAGGTAATGTTGAATATGAAGTTTTTTATCCCTTTTATTTTCCTACATGCTGGAGCTAAATTCAAAAAAATTGCCGCCCTCTGCATACCGTCTGTCGCATACATGCAATTTTAAATAGCCATTGTGTGAACTATGTTTTATCGAGTTCTATTTGATAGGGAATTTTATTTTATGCTCTGCTGGCGGAAAAATGTTTTATTATTCCTGAAAAGTTTTGCAATGTAATATTAAATTACTTTCACGGCTTTTACGGATACAGTAGTATTGGGAAATTTTCATTAAATATGAACGTAAACTTATAAATAAAAATAGTTGTTTTTGAAAAATAAATACAAACAGAATCGTGGCTACTCAAACAATTCTGTGCCTCCATTTTGCACCTTGACTAGAAGTAATAAAGCTCACATTTACTTAAATGAATAGCCACGTGTTTCCTCGCTAGCAGACTATTTTCTCGTCGACTGTCAAGTTGCTTTGAAAATAATTCACGCAGAAAATTCCTAAAAGACATCTCTGGAGACATATGCGCTGCGTTTCTAGAAGTTACATACTTACGTAGTTAGGAATGGGATCCTCACTTTTTCAACTTAGCTGGTAAAGGTTTTTTCTGTATGCCAGCGTTCACTTACGAAGATTGAGTTCAGGACTCGTCATAAGGCTCTTATGTTATTAGTTCCTCGAATCATGAGCACTGACGCAAAAACATTGCCAGTAATGAGCATAAATCATGTTTGAGTCTTAAAATGATAGATTTAATTTCTTAATGCCTGTGTTAGTGTTATTAAATAGACTTTAAATTAGTTTCTAAATGGATTTTAAATTAGTTTCCCTAAGGAACTTGCAAAGTTAAATTTATGCCTTCACTGGTAACTGATTTTCACATGGCCTGAACAAGATTCGGTCTGGAGTTTAAAAGATACCTCTGAGTTTGTTTCGATCTTTCTTCTCAGAATAGTTAATTAGGAAACGCCACGGATATCTATGGGAAACGCCGAACTCATCTTGTTTTAAAACATAAGTTATTGTGGACGTGTAAAAGTGTTTTTTGAACAAATTTACATAAACAAATATTATCATCATTTCTCGATAATCACATAAAATATTAACTTAAAGTTACGTACTAAGACTAATAGACCACAGTTACTAATAGACGTAGTTACTAATAACTTGTTAACACACACGTAACACACTATCAGTAGCAATGGCCATCATTTTGACAGTTCCACAAGATTCATTGCGTTAATTACGAGTTGATGAGCAGACACATTTTTCGAACATAATCCACATATACAGCGTGAAATTTTAATGGTTTTTTCCCGAAGCGAAATGATTTTGTCTTGATAGTACAATCGATTTATAAAAAAATAAAAATTAAGTATTAAAAAATTACCGATCTACAATTGTGAAAAACCACACTCGAACGCGATCTCGAACCAATAGTATAGCTAGGACAGCGCAAAAAGACGACTGCGCGTGGTCGTCCTGCTACCTGCAAAGATGGTAGGGGCGCACGTGAGTTACTATTGATTCTCTTGCTTTCGAGTTGAGATCATATTTTTATAATTATTTAAAAAAAAATTATTATAAAAATATGATTAACTCCATGAATCGGTAGCACTACTGAGTACAAATCGTTCTGCCGCGGGAAAACAACAATTAAAATTTCACGCTGTATATACATTTTATATACATAATTTGTTTTATATAGAGATTAGGGTGCTATTCACACCTATTGCAACCTAATCATCAATTTGATATTCGTAAAAGGAAGTAATTTGTCTTTTAGTGATATTTTTTTCTGCAAATGGCTGCTTGCATTGAATAGAATAGAATAGAAATACTCTGTAGTATGTACACCAAATAAATTACAGACATAAATATAGAAACTGTACATAGGGTGACACAATGGGCGGTCTTATCGCTAAAAGCGATCTTTTAGACAACCATTGCATTTTTTTTTTTCATTTTTTTTTTGCATTGCATTTTTGCATTGCATAATGATTCATCAATTAGATAAGTAATATTATACAAAATATTCAAATAAACGCATTATTTTTCTGAACCAAGACACAATTTTGATACATCTTGATTCTCGTCCTCATTGGCAATGGCAACATGTAGGTACAGACGCCAGCACATCAAGCTACCCGAAACTGTAAAATTTTCCCAATCAACCTTGAACCTTATGCTTTAGCGATAAAGTTGAAAATCTATTCAAGGACAGATTGTAGAAGCTTGATGTGCTGTCGTCTGTACCTACATGTTGCAACCATAGTAGGTACAGATATAAAGATTGTAATTGTAACCATTCACTCATTCGTTCAATTGAAAGTAACGTTTTCGTTACGAACATCTAACGTCAGTCGATCGATTCCATTTCAACAGTAGATCAATCGGCACAAGACTTTGCGTCGGCGCATCTTATAAACAAACGGATCGCCCCCCGTGTTTATGTAGTCTTACTCTATCAAGGTGTAAGAATAACATTTGAGTCAATGAACCACAGGTTACTTTGGAAATGCCGCTTTGTGTAAACAAAAGTAAAAACAGTCGTTGTTTATTATATTTAGACATTTTAAAACTTATTTTTCTTGTAACCCTTTGAGAGGTATATTGCTTTTCTTGCTACGTAATGTTTTGTTTTTGTTTTGAGACGTGAAAACGTAAAAACTTTAATTTTGTTCACTTTGGCGTTAGGAGGGTTAATTATTATACCCTTACGAGGCAATGACTAAAATGTTTGCAGATAAAATATTTATTTGGAAAAACGGTATGTAGGTATACCATTTTTCCAAATAAATATTTAATGCAGCCATGACGTGCCAACAAACAATAGCTCAGTGACTACTGGTAAAAAACTATATATTTTATATGTTCACATTATAATTATTATTAATAATCTCACTTGAAATTTCTCGGGACCCTGGGGTCGCGGACCTTTGGAAGGCATACGGGGGACCAAAGCCAACTCGCAGAGGCCCGTTAGATGTTTTTAATGAAAAGAGACACCAACCATTTATCCCAGTTTGCACTATGCAAGTGCCATGGCATGCGTGCCATTGATTTGCCATCCCTGGTCTACATAATTCAGTCTGCTTACGGTTAAAGCTAGATAAAATAATCCGCGAGCGGATTGGAGCGGCAGCCATATAAAATTTAGTGTGATGTTATTAACTTTATCGTTTTTTACTCTTCAAGCCCTTTCATTTGATACCCATATTAGGGGGGTTGAGAAAAAATATGTAATCCGCCAGCTTGAAGCGGCGGCCATATTCAAATTATTACAAAATTGAGTATTGCACATTATATTGTTACCAGAACTAAAGGTGTATGCCAAATTTCAGCTCAATCGGATACCAACAAATGGTCGAAAAATGGTTTGCAAATTTAACATACATACTTAAGAACAGTGCAAGCTAAATAAAAGCTTGTAATGAAAACTGTCTTTGGTATGTCTTAATGAATACCTAATCTAGACATCCCCCAAGTTGTGCCACCCTATTCTCTGCCTCCCACATTCAGGCAAACACGAATATCAGGCACAGAATAGATAAGAAATGTATTGAGCCGCCAAAACAAACAAACAATTGAACATCCCAAAAGATTTTTCCATGCAAATATTGTTCTAAAAACAAAATAAAAGTGAACAAACACACGTATTTGCGAATACACATAGAAATTCCTCTTTACGCTGATTTTTAAACAAACACTGAGCAAAATGGCCGACTTATTGACGTGCCTAAGCAAATAGAGGGGGATTTATTTGCTAGCAATAATATATGAACATGTACTAACTACTTTATGTTACAAATAGGGTGCATTATTACGTTGTCGATTGATTGCTTACACATTCTAGAGTTGTTAGTACTCACTTACTTTATACATAGTTGATGCTACGGAATCATCATCTGCCTCGCCTTTTCCCAACTATTTTGGGGTCGGCTTCCAGTCTAGCTGGATGCAGCGGACTACCAGTATTTTACATGGACCGACTGCCTATCTGACCTCCACAACCCAGTTACTGGGTAATACGATACCCCTTGGTAAGACTGATTGTCAGACTTTCGGGCTTCTGACTACCCGTAACGACTGTCAAAGATCCACGAATGATAGCCGGGACCAACGGCTTAGCTTGCTTTCCGAGACACGGAGGGGTCACGGTATGTAAAGATAGATCGACCAGTGCGGCTGTTATTATTTTAAGCATACCACCTGTCACCTGTTATTACCTACTTAATTGCAAGCAACAAATAATTGCATTTTAGTTCTTGGCAATTAAAACTGTACTGTCGTGATCTTTGACCTGATAGTAGGTAGTAAACGTTAAGGCTCTTACCGTTAACGCAATTAGTCAGTTTACTGCTTCGAGTTTTGCTTACCGTGTTGTTCATACTTACGATTGGCTATGTGTAAAAGAAAGAAAGACATATTTTTTTTGGGACACGCGCAGGAAATACGTTTAGTAAAAAAGGAACATTTTAAACTAACCAAACAATGAAAACAAAAAGACCAGATAGAAAGATGAGAGAGATGAGACGTGTATAGTTCGTTTTATAATCCCAGATACTGGTCAGACTCCGGGCTGCTACTGAAAAAAAAACACAAAAACAAAATATAGCAAAAAAACAACAGTTTTACGGAAGCCTAGAAAATGAAATGTAAAATGTATTGAGAACCTAGCCTGTGGTAGGTAGCCTCACCCACCGATCACCATGAATTACCAGCGACATAGATTCCTCGAATACCAACAGTTCCGTCAATCAATGAATGACATTTGATTTAAGTGTTTTTATTAACTTTGTAAGGACATTCTTTGACGCATTTCTTGGCCTGATGCCAGTTTCAACTTAATGGTTAAACCATGAGGAGGAGCAAGGAGTGTCTTTTTGAAGTTCTGTGACATTCAGTACCATAGTTATTATATTTCGCGCCGATCGCTGGTCTCCGCTGAGATTGGCCACCATAGCCGAAATTTGGTCTGGAGGGCTATTATTATTACTAGATTTTTATGAATTTTGTAGACTCGGTTTGTTTTATTCGGAAACACAACTATAGGCCGACCGCTTAACTGTCACGTTGCCTGAGGTAGCTGAATGGTGCGGGAGGGATGTAGTGACTTGATGCGAGAGCTCCGTGATTCGTCTACTTGTGACAACTATTCTCCCCCCCCTCACCCCGCACCGCGCAGCTACCGCAGGCAAGGTCCGCATTTAGGGGTTTTATATCCTGCAGTGTAAATTGAATGACTGGTGGATTTTTTTAATTGATTGATCGATAACAGGGATAACACAGCATTCTCCTACATAATGGATAGGTACTAGTTCACAGGTACTAGGTTCGCTTATTATGTGGTTACAAACAAGAGGTTTGGTTGATTTTGGCGGCGCTAGAATTCTGATCGGACTTAGCTGTGAAGGAATTTCTTAATTAAACTTGTCCTCACATTATTTTATAGTCGGCAGCAATATAATATCATTTTGGCAGCGAAATCCCAAGGTATATAAGGCTGCGTTTCCACCAGAAATGAGCGAGGATGCGTAGCGAGGGATGTGCGTAAAACTAACCAATAACAACACTAGCTTAGCTCAAGCTATGACAATAAAGCGATGTTATTTTCGTTAGTTACACGAAACCCTCGCTACGCATCCGCGTTCATTTCTGGTGGAAAGGCAGCCATAATGACAAAAAACGATCTCAATCAACGGGTATTTTGTTTCATAAGAGAGAGTTGCCTACTACACCCAATTCGCCAGTTATATTTAAGTCCCATGTAATATGTAATCCCGGTTGATGGCAATAAGATCGCCCCGATCTTATTGCCGTCAACCGGGCACAAATGCAGACTCCGGGCTGCTACTGATCAAATCCTGATAGAACTGAATAACACTTTGCACGACTTGGGAATCGAACACAGAAGCTCATGCTCCTCCGGTTTTGTTTCATCTATACGAAGAAACTGACTAACTGACTGACATATCAACGCACAGTCGAAACTATAATTTAAAAAATCTCAACGTAGACGTCTTTATTTGGTTCGCGGATGTTTATTTACTTACAACACGCGCATACGCAGCGTTCTATGAAACGCCAACTGAAACGCAACTTTGTTCAGTTTCCTGCGGTTTAGGTGCACTAATTATTTTAGTGTAGCATACACCATACAAACAACGCCTTGTTCACTAAGGAAGTTAGGTAAAATTTAGAACTACTAAGTCGTTTCGAAGAATTCATGCGTGACTTCTGGTTGTTAAGGGGGGAGGGGGGAATTTTAGAGTGCGATTTTATGTTTGATAGTACATGCGTGAAATGTCCAGACTTACCCCTTTGAATACTAGAGGACTGAACTAGTCTGAATATAAAACTCAATATCGTTGTTGATGCTAACAAATAATTCCAGGATCGGCCTACAAAATCGGCTAATTTACTACCTACTACATATTGGTTGTATCCGACACTCTAAATGAGAGTTAAAATTCTATTACGTCTACCCCTGGAATACCGATTGATGAACTTAAAGAGAAGAAAAGTGTTATATTAACATAGACACAAAATATTCAGAAATATTATAATTAATTTGGGTTGTTCCCAAGTTGTCTCACTGCAGGGCAAATGCCTCCTTTTCTTCATTTCACTCCTCTCTATCTTGAGCTAATGTGGACCAATCCTTTCTGTAGGCATCAAACTCATCCCGCCATCTTTGTGGTAGTTTCGGCCCATGACTAGTTCGACATGCGGCAAACGTGTCGTAATTTAGCGTAACGTATGAGAAATCCTATCACAATTCACTTAGACTTTCAAACGAATGTCACATTGTAATACATAAATACCGGCCGAGTGCACATCGTCTCGCACGATTAATGCTCTCTTAGATAAATTATTCATAACTAAATCCAATGCAGGTATGCAATGCTAATTAATAGAATTTAGTATGGACTTTATGTTCCAGCTAGAGTCTTATAAAATCAATCAATTTGCCTCGCCTTTTCCCAGCAATAATTTATTGGGGTCGGCTTCAAGTCTAATTGGATGCAGCTGTATACCAGTATTTTACATAGAGCGACTGCCTATCCGACCACCGGAGCCCAGTAACTGGGTAATAAGATATCCCCTATGGTAAGACTGGTTGTCAGTTGTCAGACTTTTGTGCTTCTGACGACTCGTAACGACTGTCTAAGTTACACTCATAGATATCCGTGGTTACACTAATAAAAGCCGGGACCAACGGCTTAATGTGCTTTCCGAGGTACGGAGGGGTCCTGTTATGTCAAGATGGTCACCCATCCACGGACCAACCGCGGCTGTCGTGACCTGATCGATTAAACCCTGTTATTACTTAGCCACTCTTTTATAACTCAACTCCTGTATAATTCTTATAAATAATATGAATTCTTTGGAAAAAAGCTATCTGGTACCTAATTAGTGTATATATTCACTGTTCTAATCGCTTTTCGGTTCTTAAAAGTAGGTAGGTACTTAACTGGGATGTTTTTTTCTTTAAGTTCTCTTCCTTTTTGTATTTTTCTCTTTTAGGTAGGCCCTATTAACACTGGTTTTTCATAACAATTTGATTAAAATATTGTTTAAAATATCAAGATTTCTGCTTTTTACTAAAAAATATCGTAGGAAACACTATCGACAGGCAGTCACCATCGATATCGCTCGCGTAACACTTTATCAATTCCAGAACGGAAAAATGGAAAATATCTCAATAATACCGTACCTCGTAGACACTTTTTCGATATACCCACTTAAAAACCAATTCTCCAAGCATTAAATCAGAGTATAAAATACCGAGACAAAAGCCTTAATATGAGAAAAGTCCTAATCAATCCCGAGGATAAAGCTCTTTATCTATAAAATTTCAATATCCCCAGTTTAACGGACTAGTCTTGGAAAGCGGTATTCTCATTTCTAGTCAATGAAATTGCATATAATTCCCTCGCAATCGGCCCTCTCTTTTGTGTCTGGAATGAGGAAAAAGGAGAGGTAATGAGCTCGATATTCAAAGGTAATGATGTCACGGATATGAATAGTACCAATAATAAGAAACAGATGAGACTGTACGTACCTAGTATGTAGGTGTGTTAGATCGCCTAACTGTAGATCGGTTTTGTTGTTTTATTGATCGTGAAATGCGAACGCGATTGCCTACAGTAAATAGATTGTCGATCTGTCTTAACCTCAAAAACTTTACGACGGAAGTTATTGAGGTTTTGCTAACTTCTACCAGTGTTTTAGAGCTGTCTTTGTTATACCAACTTGTAGATACAAAATACAATTTTGTTGTGGCTCATTTAAAAGTAGCTGCTCATCATACCTGTGTTGAAGCAAGAGCCGGGCTGCACTTTCAAAAGTTTCGCCAGTTCCTTCTGAATTCGTAACATCGTTTTAGACAAACGATAGTTTAGTTAGTTTAGCTGTCCGCTTAAGGGGCTTACTTGACCTAAAGCGCGGTCACGGACTGCATAGAAAACAACGAGAAGCGCGATGCCCTGGTAATTTATTGCAAAATATGAAGCAATTATTTAATTAAAGAAAATCTATTCTTTGGACTAAAAATCTAAAACAGTAGTATTTTAGTATGTCGCTTGCAGTGTAGAATAATCTGACAAAAAAACAAAATGATTGTGTATGTATATTAGTATGGTTTTTATTGTAAAAAGAAAGTTTTTAGAGGTATCTTCATGATTTTTTTCTATCGTATCAAATTAGTAGTATTATGTTTTCAACACACTACCTACCTAGCATATATCCTGAAGAATATCATATATTTTTCTGATTTTGTTTACTGTAGTCGATCATATACTTTTATTGATTCTAAAACTTGCGTTTTTTGTGTTTAGGTCCTGTAAGCCCCTTAAGGTAAGGGATGTGCTAAGGTAGCCCGCGAAATTCAAAATTAACAACAACACACTTGCTTGCAAACTGCAAGTCAGTGTCAGGTTGTATGTCGATTAAAATATTATTCGCGATCGTAACAAATATGTCTATGGAATTACTAGCTGCGCCCCGCGGTTGCACCCTCGTAAATGTCGATCCCGTAAGTAGATTATGAAGTAACAAACATATAAATACACACACAAACACACACAAACTTTCGCCTTTATAATATAATGTGATAGTGTGAAGTGTGATAGAAATGGTGTTTTTATTTATCATAACTTTATCCGTGATTTTTGTTTGTCTTCCCTTGACAATTAGAACATTGGTCTATTATCATTAACAAGAATGGTTTTATTAAACTATCATGGATTCTATATTATGGTTTTCTTTTAATAAATATAATCGTGTATGGCTGGTATAAAAAGCGGTTTATCTTAAGATATGATACATAACTCCGCTCGCTTTAGCAGCACCGACAAGACTATAGTCATTAGTCATCAGATCAAGAAGACCATCATTAATATTGCGGAAATTAATTGTTTTTAATACATTTTTAGACCAATTTATTAATCCATCAAATCCTAAAAATGTTCGTACGAACAGTTATCGTAGCGCTTTTGATCATTGATGTCACTGTTGTAATGGCTACGCCGCTCAACGAAGAGGTAAGAAGAAGAAAAAGAGGTGCCTACCTAGAGGTAGTGGTTTTATTTACTTTATATAATAATAAATTTCTTTATTACCATAAAAACAGTTTAAAGAAAAATTTTAGACCCTGGCTCCAGAGCTAGGATAAATTGTATTACTAACCGACTTTGTTTTATATACGTACTAGCTTTGCCCCGCGGTTTCACCCGCGTAAATGTCGATCCCGTGGTAATATCGAGATAAAAATTTCCTATATGTTAATCCAGGGTGTCAGCTACCTCCATACAAAAATTTATCAAAATTGGTACAGCCGTTTGAGCGTGAAGAAGTAACAAACATAATATAAACACCCTGGCCCTGTAAAATATCCAGCAAAACCTGTCCAGGCCTCCCCTTTTTCCCCCCTTTTTTATGTAATAAATATATTTTTGGACATATTTTCTTGCTCTTTGGCAGAATTCCAGAGGGTGACACTTGATTATGTTGTCCACTGTGTAACTTGTGCTTTTATCCAGACCCGTTCCTGGTACTGGACAATTAGCAATCCATGACTACTTTTGTTAGCTTGGGTATCAACTGTTAAAACAATTGTATGTGTGTAATGAATAAATAAATAAATAAACATTTTTTTTAGGAAGGAGACGGAAATTGCTTGCAATTTGGAGGAATAGTACAAGTGGTCACAGTTGGACTAAACTGCACCGTTTACAAATGCGTTTTGGAAGATGGTAGCGAATTTAATACATCCGATTGTGAACCTACAGTTATACGTTTTCATTAAAATTAATTAATTATATTCCTTTGTTTCAATTTCGAAAGAAAGAAAAAAGTTTATTTGGACACAGATTATTTAGCGAACAATGGTGGCCCAGTGGTAACGGCCGCGACTTGTAGGACGACAAATTGTATGTCGTATGTTTGAACCCAGTCAGTCGCTTTACTTTGTGTAAATTATTGCCGGATTCAAAACATTCATTAGGTCAACTCATCTCGTGGGATAAGTTCAAGCGGTCTCAGTTGACAGGAAAACATCCCGAGGAAACCGGCATGTCCTAGAACCAAAAATTCGAAGACATGTGACATCTACCAACCCGCACTGGGCCCGCGTGGTGGATTACGGCCTAACCCTTCTTTCCCCTCTCCCAGAGAGGAGGCCTGTGTCCCAGTAGTGGGAACATTATAGGCTGATATGCTTTTAATTAAATTTATTTTTACAATCGAGAATTCACTGGTATTTTAGTTTACTCAAACAAAGCGGTGTTAAACTAGCTCCTTCCCCGCGTCCTAACCATGTACAGACGTCATCACATCAAGCTCCTACAATCTGTCAAATTTCTTTAATAGATTTTCAACTTTATCACTGAAGCTTATGGTTCAAAGTTGATTGGGGAAATTTGACAGATTCGGGTAGCTTGATGTGCTTGGCGTCTGTACAAACGCGACTTGATTGATCGCGCGACTATGTTGTTATCTATATCTACGAGGACTTATCATAAAGCTGAAGTTTGTTTGAACGTGTTAATCCCTGGAACTACGGGTAGGATTTGAAAAAATATTTTTCATCTGATAGCCCAATTCTTGAGGAAGGCTATTTAACATCACGCTATGGCCTATGAGCCGAGCAAAAAATAAAAAAGATCGCTAAGCGAAAACGAAATGACAGCGCAGGCCGGTCGGGGAACAAGTTTCACCCGGACAAAGTAGCGGGCAGAAGCTAGTATTCATATAAAAACTGGCCAAGTGCGAGTCGGACTCGCACACGAAGGGTTCCGTACCACAAGGAAAAAATACACGTTTGTTGTATGGGAGCCCCCCTTAAATATTTATTTTATTATTATTTTAGTATTTGTTGTTATAGCGGCAACAGAAATACATAATTTGTGAAAATTTCAACTGTCTACCTATCGCGGTTCTTGAGATACAGCCTGGTGACAGACAGACGGACGGACGGACGGACAGACGGACGGACAGACAGCGAAGTCTTAGTAATAGGGTCCCGTTTTTACCCTTTGGGTACGGAACGACGATCACTTTTGGTTAGGACGTGGCTTTATGGAAGTCTAAGTGCGCTTTCACATTTAGGCGACTTTAGCAGCGCGACTGACGCGCGACCGTCGCCCAGTCAGAATTTCATATTATAAACAGAAGCGTGCGTGAAGGTCAATTAATAATACACCTCGCAATTATGGCTTTATCGCTGCCTGACTGCACCAAATACTGGACGGGTCGATTCAGGGTCTTTATGGTACAGACGCCAGCACCCAATCAACTTTGAACCTTATGTTTTAGCGATAAAGTTGAAAATCTATTAAAGAAATTTGACAGATTGTAGTAGCTTGATGTGCTTGCGTCTGTACAACTAGCCAAAGCTGACTCTAAAATCTAAAATGAAAGTCTGTATTCAATTTATCAGTCTAAACATTTGACGTTATCTGTATTAGGCGTGATAGATATTTTTTTGTGCTAGAAGAAGAAGAAGAGGTACCTACCTAGAGGTAGAGGTTTTATTTCCTTTATAATAAATTCCTTTAATGCCATAAAAACAGGTTACAGAAAAGTTTGAGAACCTGGCTCGAGAGCTAGGTAAAAAAAAAATCTGCTGTTCCCTACTATTATCGGCACACATGTTCGAAACTAGTGTTTAGCATGCCTTAGATATTTTCGGCACACTTGTTCGAAACAAGTGTTTAGCACGCCTTAGATATTTTCGGCACACTGGTTCGACACAACTGTCTAGCATGCCTTAGATATTTTTGGTACACTTGTTCGAGACAAGTGTCTAGCACGCCATAGATTCTATATTTTCGGCACACTTGTTCGAGACAAGTGTGTAGCCAGCCTTAGATATTTTTGGCACACATGTTCGAAACTAGTGTCTAGCATGCTTTAGATATTTTCGGCACACTTGTTCGAGACAAGTGTCTAGCACGCCTTAGATATTTTTGGCACACTTATTCGAGACACACACACACACACTTACGAGTATCTACTTAATTTTGAATCATCGACACAATGATTATATCTCACTATTAATCGTGTAACGGACTCATCGATGGATGCTCGTTAGTAGGTAAACTACCCACACTTAGTCATTTATTATTGTACTGTGCACCACGCATGAGTTCAGCCATTGATCAAGAAGTCCGTGTAGAAACGAAACTCATTTTAATAATTTTTTTTTTTGCATTTTGCTGAGCGATGGCTTTTTGCGTGGATGTGACGCATGTTTTCCCGCCAACTTGTTTTCTTTTGTGTTCTTTTTGTGCGTCGTGTTTACCACCAATAAACCTATTTTCTCTTACGACACGGACGCCCAAGCTTTTCTGAAGGGCTGTTTTTGTCTTTAATCAGTGGCCTCAGTGCTAATTAGTTTTAGTTTCTCTATTAGTAGTAATGTTGTTCTGGCAGTTTTGAATACTTTATGCGGTCTACCCAAATGTCCTTTCTTTGGTATAGTTCGTCGAGTCGATTATACAAATACAAAAATACAAATACAAAATGTTTATTTCTGTACCAACTAGTTTACATTAGTTTATGATTACAAAATATATATTTATGATTATAAATATATGATTATGGTAAGAAAGGGGGTGACTATCGAGATGACGACTAATAGAGAACTATGGAAGAAAAAGACATGTTGCGCTGACTACAAATTTAATTGGGACGAGTGCAGGAGAACTATGATGACGTCGGTCGTTTCGATGAGCTCCTCAAGTTCTGAGATGAGCCACACGACTACTGAAAAATGCTAGTACTAACTGGACTGGTCTACTTCCACACACATCTTTGCGATCGATTCCCATTTTATGTGTGTTACGCAACTACCCCGCTGGAGTTTCACTCTTACATTTTCTTATTCTATGGTTCCGTTCATAATTTACACAACTGGACACGTCGTCGGTCACGACATATCGACGTGGATACGTTGTATTTCAATATCTATTGATTTTACGAGCGATGTAAATAGACTTCTTGTACTGCGGGTCTGTTGTTCATTAGGAACTGGAGAATTCTAAAGGAAGGACTGTCCATGTTGCTATAGATAGAATATTAGAAGGTAGGTAGGTACAGGGAGAAAGGAATTGGCTCGGAATGATGAACTTTTGAATAGGTTGGGGAGATGTACCTCATTCTCGTTCACAAATGTCAGTTTAGGTTTCATTTTGATAAGGGACGCTGTAGTATGTTTTGATAGTTCAATAACTGGGTTGTCACATTTAGGTACAACAATATATATTTTTTTTTTTGGTTAGCCTGTTCTGTCCCACTGTTGTGCAAAGGCCGGGAGGCCTTTTCCTTCCACATTTCCTTATACTGTGCCTTCACCGTCCAGTCGGTTAGGAACGAGTCTAAATCGTCACGTCAGCGTTTCTTAGGCCTGCCTCGGTGACGACGCCCGTCTTCAGGCATCCACTGTGTGACGACTTTGGCCCATCTATCTGGTTGCATCCCATAAGTGTGACCCGCCCAGTCCCACTTCAGCCTCGCAGACTTGGCATAATATAATTAATGATAAAACGAACTTACCTGTACGTGAAGTTCTATCATAATTATGCGAGCTGCTCAATTCGAAGCGATTAATTTTTACTTGTAGTACTGTTTCGTATTTCTCGGCCATTACCACGAATATTTTAAAGAAAATAATAATAATCTAAAAATTAAAAGTAATTTGACTAATACCCCCACTAGTGCCCGATGTTACCTCGCTCGACTCGTACCACCTTATTC
Organism: Oligia latruncula; assembly: GCA_948474745.1. Lineage (NCBI taxonomy): Eukaryota > Metazoa > Arthropoda > Insecta > Lepidoptera > Noctuidae > Oligia > Oligia latruncula. The sequence goes on along the minus strand of OX419691.1, from coordinate 3,885,289 downwards.
TCATTAAGTTTAAAGCATTTTCTGAAACATATACAGATTAGTATGGACAACACGGGTTAAAACCGATCTTGATTGTTGTGGGAGGGTTAATAAACGGGCGGGTTGTTATATTAATCGCTTCGAATTGAGCAGCTCGCATAATTATGATAGAACTTCACGTACAGGTAAGTTCGTTTTATCATTAATTATGCTTACGCTGCTCAATTCTCGCGATTAATTTTTACTTGTAGATGTTTAAAGATACTCAAGATCTGTATTTTACCCGTTTGTTGTTCTAGAGTTATGATTAGATAAAAAGAAAATATACACTTAGATTCTCAATCAGACATGTATTTAGCAATTATTATATTTTATCAAATATAATAGCAAATAGAAAGAACTAAAATAACAAGTAGTAGTCTTCTTTTCTTTGATCAATAATAATCATTAGTATTAACATAATTATAATTAACCTATTCTGACGATTGAAGAATAGAACGACCAAAAGAATCATCAAGATGAGAAATAATGATATCTCGATTGTAAAACCTCGCAAAAACGGATGACGACGTGCTCCACCCTGCGGTTTTTCTAATTGTATCCACATCCACGCCAACAGCTGTCGCTTTAGACGTGGATGCGTGACGCGTGCTGTGCGAACTATATACACTTGTATCGATACCGCTCTTGTGGAGCATGTCCTTTATCCAGTGACTCAAAGTTTGAGTAGTCACTTTTGCATGAGGTTTCCTATAGCTAATGAATAAATCGTCAGACACTCTTACAGAATCCGTTTTATTTTTATAACACAACAAAGTCAAAGCTGGACAGATTTCTGGTTTTTCATTAAAGTATGGTAGTTTTAATAATGGTTGATGAGTATTCGGTTTTGAAGTCTTTATAATTTGTGAAATTTTTATTAATATACAATTATGGTCAAAAATAATATTTTTAATTTCAATTTTTGAAAGTGTTTGAACTCGGTGAGCTGTTACGATAGCTAATAATGTAATTAGTTTTTTAGATAATAATTCCAGGCTTAAATTTTCATTGGGAAACAGTTGTGATAAATAGTTTAATACAGTATCAACATTCCAAGTGTATTCATATTTTGGTTGAGGTGGTCTAGTCCTAAAGACCCCTTTCATGAACCTCGCAATTCTATCATCATTAATGCTGGTTGAACCAAGAATACAAGATAAAGCCGATTTGCAGCTATTGAGGCTGCCGTATTTGTAACCTAAATTATAAAGCTGAGTCAAAAAATATATAACATTTGGAACCGATGCTGCTAAATAATCAATATTTTGAATTTGACAGAAATTGAACCATTCTTTATAGTAACAATCATATTGCTTACGGGTATTAGGCGCTAATGAATTTATCATAATATCTACAGAAGACGGGGGAACGCTTCGTTTCAGGAGTGCTTCCCTGATAATACTGCTGCAGCCAGGGTAAGACTTTTGTGCAGACTGTGTTGCATCCTGGAATCACCAAAAATTAACAATTCACAGCTAGGCTTAAAATATATAACATCGGAGCTGACCAATTTCTTAAAAACAGGGTACCATGGTTGGGTAGGCCAATTAGGTACAACAACTATGCCTAGAGCTTTGTCTGCAATTATTTTATTTAAAGTTTTAAGAATAATTGCGAATGGGGGAAAAGCATAGAAAAAATACTCATTCCATTTTATTGTAAAAGCGTCAATGCAAAAGGCGTATGGATCAGCTCTCCATGAGACATATTTTTTGCATTTCGCGTTGGATCTGCTAGCGAATAGGTCGATTTCAGGAATACCAAAAGTCTTAGTAATGTGTAAGAAAGCATAAGGTGCTAGCTCCCATTCAGTTTCAGTCTGCGTTCTTCGAGACTCAAAATCAGCGATAGTATTTTGAGATGATTTAATATATGAGGCATAAATAAACAAATTCCTTTGTTCACAAAATTCCCAAATTTGTTTGGCTATTTTGTGTAAATGAGGGAACTGAACACTGCCCATACGGTTGATACACGAAATTGCAGTAGTATTATCTACTCGTAGTAGAACTTGTGTATCAGAGAGGTCTTTGGCAAATATCTGTACGGCAAATAGAGCAGCTAACAGTTCTAATATATTAATATGATAATTTTTTTCTTCATGTGTCCAAAAACCATTTGCTTTTTTATTTAAGCAAGATGCGCCCCAACCTGTCAAAGAGGCATCTGAAAATATTTCGAGGTCATAATTTGGATATCGAATAGGGGATGACGATTCAGCAATATTTTTGTACCACCAATTTAAATCGTCCTTAATTAAATTGTGATTAATTTTCATTACTTTTTCATAGTTCTGATTTTTATCCAAGTTTAAGAATTTAATTCTCTCAAATATTTTTGTGTGTAACCAACCATATTCGATTCCTGGGCAAATGGATATTAATAAACCTATAAACTTTGCAAAATCTCTAATTTTACATGTATCAATAGTTTTAATTTTTTCTAATTCCTTTTTAATCTTATCGCGTTTCCCTTGGGGCGGTTTCACACAATATGTTTTCATATCCAATTCAAAACCTAAAAATTTACAATGTGTTTTGGGTATAATTGCACTCTTTTCATAATTAATAAGAAATCCTAATTTTTCTAAGAGACGTAACGTATTATTTACATTTTGAGTACATTTGTCAAACAAAAGAACTGTCAATACACAAGATATCATCTAAATAAATAGTGGATAACCATCCATGCAGCCGTAAGTGTTCCATAACTGGTTTCATGATTTTTGTGAATACCAGAGGACAAGTGTTCAAACCAAATGGTAAGCAATTAAATTCATAGCAAGTATTTTGAAACTGGAAACGAAGGTACTTTCTATGCTCCAAATGTACAGGTATCAAAAAATACGCATCTTTTAAATCAACAGACGCCAAATAGCAGTTCGGTGTTACTAGTTTTATTGCGGTTCTTAAATCTTCCATTTTAAAATGTGGGGGGGTAATAAATTTATTTAATTTTTTTAGATTTAAAATAAATCTTTTGTCGCCATTTGGTTTTTCCACAAGAAATATACTAGACAAAAAATCTCCATCAACTCGACGGCATGCAGATATAGCACCTTTATCAAGTAGTTTATGTATTTCATTTTGAAAATTTAATAAATCGCTTTTATTGTTAAATTTATTTTTAGGATAGTTATCCTGCTTAGGAACTGAAGAAAAAGGTATTTTATAACCTTGAACCCAGGATAGTATTGTCTTATCATTTGTAAGCTTATGCCAAGTACATAAAAAATATTGTAATCTGCCTGCTGGTTTAGTTACCTGCAGGTCTATTGCCTCCTCGGGTTCTTGTAGTGGGCACTGCTGCGATGTGCACGCGATGATGCTGCTCTGCGTGTCGTCGTCTCGTTCCGATGAGCAGTCGATGAAGACCCCGCAGTCCTGTGGGTTGTCGATGTCGACTTCCGATTCGAATTCTGCGTATTGAACTGCGGGTTCTTCCAGTTTAAATGATTAGGTGGGTTATTAAATCTGTTATTTTTTATAGCAGGTTTAGGCTTTGCTACATAAGATTTTAAATCTTGGCCAGACTTGCTTATAGCCTTAGTAGCTCTTAGGTTTTCAGGAAGCGATTCTCCGAACAAATTTTTGTCTCGTTTAGACTCTTTTAATGTATCTTTCAATTTATTATTTAGAGTCGAAATTAAAAAGTTTCTCCTAAGCTTTGTATCTATGTGATGTGAGTCGCATAGTAAACGGCTGGCATTGCTTATATGTTTTAAAACAGATTGGTTGGTATCTGATTTTTCTGAGACCAGGATATCTATAGCACAAGTCAAAGCTGATAGGGCCACGCCGAGTTGTCCTTGTCGCGCAGCTAAAGATGCATCTTTTTTCTGTAAGATATCCGATACTGCTGCTTTGACTTCGGGGTTTAAGATCGGTGCCTTAAATAGTTGGCAATTGCCAGGGGTTGGATATTCTTCAATAATTTTATCTTTTTCATCTCTTTTCAACCCGTTTTGTAAGACATGTAGTAGCCTTGCAGATATATCTGGATGTATATTTTTACCTACAGATGTTTCCTCTCTTGGAGCGTCCCCCAGAAGAGTCAGTATGTCATCATCTAAATGCTCTGGAGATACGGATACTTCATCATTTTTATGGCAATCTACTTCGACTGTAATGTTAGTTGATGGTTGTGGTATTGTCTCATCTCCCGCTGCGGGTGTGAGTGGTAATATCTCATGATCCACATTAGGGACTGTCTCCATATCTTCTGAGCATTGGTAATTGACAACGTAATCGTCCACTCCAGGGTCTGGAAGGCAATAAATGTGATATCACAACCGTGAAGGCAGTGATCCCGAAAATCACTCGCAACACTGGACAACTTATGTTTGTAAGAAAACATTTTCAAAGTATTTGTGAAGGTAACGGTCCCCATATGTACCGTTCGCATCACTACATTAGTTTAACGTACGTTCATTCGTACAAACAGTTAAATTACGTATAACATATCGCACAGTGTCGAATATTGTACACTGCCTATGATACTATAGTTACGTGAAGGTAACAGTCCCAGTGTGTACTGTTCGCATCACCATAAAGTACAAAACAATGTGTTTTGCTTAATCTCAAATGTATAACATAATAAAGAAAAGTAAAAAACAAAACAAAAATGTATACAATGTGAAGGTAACAGTCCCAATAATGATAGGTAGGTACTGTTCGCTTCCGTTAATCATTAAATCGCATAATGCACAATTTTATAGAAAAATTATAGTACCTACTAAGATCGTGCTATATTATCTCTTATCTCACGCAAAAGATTATAACAATAGACCTATTTAAATAGTGTTTACAGCCACATATCAATTTTAAGTATAGTGTTAGACACTTACCAGAATTTTCCGTACTTGCAGAACTGGATGAATATCGCCGTCGTTTACGTAATTCACGCTCCAACTTTCTTAATATACGTTCACTATCCTTGTCCCTATCCCTGTGTTTCCGTTTTCTTCCCATGTTTACAGCTAGATTTTTAACCGTTTAACGCACTTATTGTAAACTAAACACTATCAAGAACTGAAAAGAAAAGCACTATAATCACAGAGAATTTGACAGGTAACGGCCGGTACTGCACGAAAACAGATAATGAGAATAAGGTGGTACGAGTCGAGCGAGGTAACATCGGGCACTAGTGGGGGTATTAGTCAAATTACTTTTAATTTTTAGATTATTATTATTTTCTTTAAAATATTCGTGGTAATGGCCGAGAAATACGAAACAGTACTACAAGTAAAAATTAATCGCGAGAATTGAGCAGCGTAAGCATAATTGGCTAAGTTTAATTAAGAACTTTTAATTGATTCAGGTGAAATAAAATGTTATTATATTATTAGTCTACGTGAGCGGAACCAAGGTTTAAAATTACATAATTATTGTGTTAGGTACATAGTACATATTATGTTTTAAATTACACACCTCTTTGTCTTCTTCCTTCGAAAGTCAAATTACTGACGACTGAAAAAGGGAAATCGGTGTATTCATCTGATATAATACATTTATTAGTAAGGGGGTATATATAATTATATAAATAAAAGTCGCTTTTCGTATGACCGCTTCTAAATTGTAGAACATTTTTTATTATTTTTTTTATTTTTGATTGACCTATATGTGTTACCAAATGGCAATAACCTTGACTGTCAATTTTAGAGTGACACTCCTTTTTAAGCTTTTTAGACTGGTAATAGAACCCATGGCTGAACGCTGACCCCCAAAATACAGGTCCAGGCCTAGTTTGGGGGTTAGGATCAGTTTTGTGGCAATACATTTCGTGTTTATTTTATGATGACTGGTTTGTAACATGTAAATCTTAGTGTCAAATAAATATTTTTATTTTTTTTATTTTTTATTTTATTTCGCCACCGTTTATGGAATTTAATCCGAAAGGTTTATGTGTAGGTACCTATTATACATTTGGTTTTTTTATTTTTTACTGTGTTTAGTTTAGTTTGTGATCTTCCTGTACGAGTCGCAATAAATACTTTTTCTCTCTTTCTTCTTCTTTATTTATATTAAACTTACATAATAAAGAAAACTCGATGTTTCCCCAAGTCGTAAAAACCGTGCGAAGCGAGGACGGGTCGCTAGTATATTTATTCATTCCTAGCTGACCCGACTGACGTTGTTCTGTCCGAAATTCAATAATTCATACAAAAAAGACCTTCCGTTTTTCCCAAATTTGAAGATTATCCGGAAAAATTTTCAAATTTTTCTTTCCACAAAAACTTGACTCGGGCTATTACAAACATTATAAAATAAAAAATTGACAAATCGGTTCAGGCGTTCTCAAGTAATATGCTTACCAACCAACAGCATTTAATTTTTATTTATATTATTATTTAACCAGCTGCTCCCCGCGCTTTCACCCGCATATGTCTTGATCCCGTGGGAATATTAGGATAAAAAGTATCCTATGTCTAATCCAGGCCATGGTCTACCCATGTGCCAAATTTTATCCAAATCCGTTCAGCCATTTTAGCGTGAAAGCGTAACAAACAAACATAGGTACACGCATACAAAAAATCTAACATTTCTATTTATAATATTAAGTTTAGAAACACGGTGTAAAAAACCCCGAACCTTGAAACACTGAAGGTTAAAACAGTTATCTATCTAAACTACACACCTTTATAAGAACATAATAATTAAATTCTGCTCGTGTCCCATCTCTATTACGCATTCACCGAGCTACCCTATTAATTATTTTAATGTAATATCTAATTACTCGTAACTCTGAACTGTGAAACAGGCAGAGCTATGCAAAGTCACGTTTACCTCAGTGTCATTTTAACAGTGACTAAAGTAATTGTTAGAAACTACAGTGTTATAATTATGAGGTAACAGCCAACAGCTCTTTAATTTTAATGAACACTATGGGGGATTTAAATATTATACTGCTTTACTGTAGAGTTTATTTTTGCATTTCTTTCCCCCTCTTATTTAGTAAAACTATGGATGGATATGTGGTGGCCAAGTAGAGCAGTGGTGGCCAAGTAGAGCAGTGGTGGCCAAGTAGAGCAGTGGTGGCCAAGTAGAGCAGTGGTGGCCAAGTGGTAACGGCCGCGACTTACGAGTTGTAGGTCGTAGGTTCGAACCCAGACAGGCGCTTTACTTTGTGTAAATTATTTCATCACCACTGCTCTCAAAACGGTGAAGGAAAACATCGTGAGGAAACCGGCATGTCCTAGAACCAAAAATTCGAAGACATGTGACATCTGCCAATCCGCACTGGGCCTGCGTGGTGGATTACGGCCCACTCCCTCCACCGAGAGGAGGCCTGTGTCCCAGCAGTGGGAACATTATAGGCTGATTATGGTTATGGATGGATGGATATAATTATGTTCTATGTTAAGGGGTTTGGTTTCCGCACTTAGTTCTTCAGGTGGAACAACGTGGGCCATGGCGGTCGGTGGTACGATGGATGGTGGTAGTGTACAAGATGATGGATAGAGAGGGGGTGAATACTGAGATGTTGAAAGAAAGAAAGAAAAAGTATTTATTGCGACTCGTACAGGAAGATCACAGTAAAATAAAAATCCAAGTTATATATATATATAAAAAAAAAGTAACAAAAGGAAAATGAAACAAAGTCCTATACGAGGCCAAAAGGCTCCTATCTCAGCATGATGCTGCGACATTTAAAAAAAAAATAAAGGTCGCAGCGCTGGTATTCTGATAGGGCCCGCTGTGATGTCACGGGCAGTTACAGTTATAAATAAATATGTAAAATATTAGCAAATAAAAACAAAAAGTAACTTATTGACTGATAGAAATATACGGATGAGGAAGAGTAAACCATTAAGCGGTAAACGTAAGGTGGGACGCCCTCAGGCTAGGTGGAGCGACGATCTTCGCAAGATGACTGGTAGCAGCTGGATGAGACTTGCCGAAAATCGAGTTGAATGACATGCAATAGGAGAGGCCTATGTCCAGCAGTGGACTGCTATAGGCTGATGATGATGATGAAGCCATTAATGTCCCACTTCTGGGCAAATGCCTCCTTACTTTCTTTCCACCTCTCTCTGTCGAGAACTACCAAGGACCAATCTTTACTAAAGGAGTCCAGTTCATCCCGTTATCACATCCCGACTTTCGGGCTTCGGACTACCCGTAAGGACTGTCAAAGATCCATACAAATGACAGCCGGGACCAATGGCTTAACGTGCTTTCCGAGGCACGGAGGGGTCTCGGAATGTAAAGATGGTCACCCATCCACAGACCTATCGCGGCTAGCGTAATTTAACCTGATCAATCGACTTGTGCGGCTGTTATTATTTAGCGACGGGCCCCTCCGATTCAATATAACCCTGTGTAAAAGGTTTTATGAAAACATTCGTCAGTTTTCACAAAATATTTTCCAGCATTTTCTTGTTTCTTTTCTATGTTTAAACTCACGTTATGAAGTCGGTCAGTCAGCCAGAGCGTCGTTTAGATCGCAGTGATAACATCTGCTACGTTTTCAGCTTTTCATACTGGCTGAATGAGCATGAATCAAGACTCTCTTGTCTTGACGTACCTTGGTTTTAAAAGTAGAGAGATGACGTCTGAAATGTTTTATATCAAAGACTAGCTGTGGCCCGTGACTCGTCTGCGTATAGTATTTCATCATTAACCTAACCTATTACTAAGGCCCCGCTGTCCGTCCGTCCGTCTGTCACAAGGCTGTATCTTTTGAACAGTAATAGGTAGATACTTTAAAATGTTCAAAGAGTATTTCCACAAATTATACTCTTTTTAATTACTTAAAATAAATGTTGACTGTGATTCTCTTACTGCACGAAATATATGTTCTAGGAATGAAAGATTTGTAACAATAAATGTTAGGAAAAGTGTACCACCAGTGTGATCAGATAGGCAGTCACTCCATGTAAAATACTGGTATTCAGCTGTACCCGGTTAGACTGGAAGCCGACCCCAACATGGTTGGGAAAAGGCTAGGCAGATGATGATGATTTTTACAGAATAGTTCGAATGGCCAAAAACGCACGCCACATTTTCCCAAAAAAATCAAACCTTATGCTGAAAGGTTTTTTACACTCTCGCTACAGTTTTACTGTACGTTTTTAGAGGGAAATTGTATTAACAGCATCAGTACCCCGGCCACACAAACGCCGGCGGCATGTTTAACATCATTAGTACAATATTCTGGTCGTTTACTCTGCGCGTACTTAATTTCCGAAATTGATAGGATAGTTCAAAATGTCGATGTTAGTTTAATGCATGATGCATTAATTTAGTTATTCGAGTGTAAAGCCAAACAAAGACTCGTCACGAAATCCGTCATCAAATTAAGTAACTTTGTGCTAAAATTATTCCTGGTATAGAGGTATGAGGATCCGGGTGTAAATTTCACTCGTACGTTATATAATAACGTTATAAAATAACGAAATAAATAAAAATAAGTGATTTAAGGCTGATTTATCTAACGCCAAATAATTTTATCGGAAAAATAATTTTGAATTTTTGACAGTTGTTCCTTACAAAAACTGTCAGACGTCAATTTAATTCCACGAATAAAAATTATCTGTCGTTTGAAAAATCAGCCCTTAGTGACCAAGAAAATGTTTTACTTGATATTCAAAACCTACAACCAAAAATACCCAGATATTTGCATCACCATCGACAAAAACACAAAACCAGCCTCATCCTATAGAAAAACTAAGCCATGGAAAACAAAAAAGTTGTCTATCAGCGTAGAATCTGGGTTCCGTACTTGATATACCGGGAACAAACCTGACGACTCCAATGGAAGGCTTTGAGAGCCGTCACAATGCCGGTAACGTTCCAACCAGGCTTTGACTGATGCTTCCTAGGACATTGCAAAAACACATCCAAATCTGCCAAGGGAATTTCAACCTTGCGGCTACGAACTAAGGTTCTGTGAAACAGTCCTTTTCAGTATTCATCTCGCGCTGAACAATTAGACGGGCGATAGTGGAAGATAGGAAAATAGGTGTCATTGTACTTATATTAGGTACCTACCTATTGATGTAGGATCGTTTTGACTGAGTGTAAGTACTTATTTTGGTACGTGAGTGAAATTTGAGATGTTATCAATAGATTTAGGGTAGAATGGACGATAACAATAGATATTTGGTATTAAAATAGATCACAATATTCGAGAACTCGCGTGGAAGGATGAATCTTGTGATTTTGCACTCGGATAACTTTAGCTTTCCTTTTTTTTAATGTCCATCATCTGCCTAGCCTTTTCCCAACTATGTTCGGGTCGGCTTCCAGTCTAACCGGATGCAACTGAATACCAGTATTTAACATGGAGCGATTGCCTATCTGACCTCCACAACCCAGTTACTGGGTAATACGATACCCCTTGGTAAGACTGGTTGTCAGACTTTCAGGCTTCTGACTACCCGTAACGACTGTCAAAGGGACCATCGGCATAACGTGCTTTTCGAGGCACAGACTAGGGTCTCGGTATGTTAAGATGGTCACCCACCCACAGACCAACCGCGGCAAGCGTAGCTTAACTTGATCGATTGACCTGTGCGGCTGTTATTATTTAGCCACGGGCCCCTCCCTTTTCTTTAATGTACCTCTTAATTACAATTTTTTTGTAAATCCTGTGAGTGCCCCAAATAAAATATTTGTCGTTCTTTCCTGTACTAACAAAAATAATAATTATTAAAACTAAAAACAACTTAACAAACAGCACAATTGAAACCTTCTAATAATAATATTAACAACAACCAAGTCGCCAGTTAGGAAAGCTCCTAACAAAGCCTATCTCAAATCCCTGTCCTCCGTCCCTTATTACAGCGTTAATTGTCAAAATAAAAACCCAGAAACACAAAGGAAGCCCTGATAATAAAGGAAACAGGACTAAAACGCGTTTCGCGACAGGATTTCAATACGACCGACCCCTTGTCTCATTCGTTAGAGTGTCCTAAAGAATTATGCTTTTTTTTTCAGTTCCGCCTAAGGACAATCGGAGCTTCGAGGCTTCGTGGCCAAGATGAGTGGCAGCGGGATGAGGGGTGGCCGCAGGATCCCCACCCCGATGCCGGGCCCCAAGGAAACTGTACATCAGCCCAGGTAACATGTTGCTCGACGTGAATTCTGGGAGGGTGTGCACGAAAATTACAATAGTGTTATGTGTTTTGCGAAATAATTAAGCGGAAGGTTCAAAACGATTTGTGTTGAATATAAATTCTTTGGCACCATTTAACAGGTAGACACCTTGATTTGCGTTTAGTACATACCTACCTAAGTTACTAGCAGCTGATATCAAGGCCTAAAGCGTTTTTGGGACATTAGACACAGAGAGCTCTTGGGATTCTGGAAACAATTAGGTACAGTCAAAAAAGCAGATAAGTATACAGGAGCGTCGGATATAGTTGAAGTTTACTAAAAAACCGATGGATGTTCTGGACTGAAATTTAATTTAATAAATGAGCTGTTTGTTTTCTATTAATAAAATTAAATTTTATACGAAAACATCCATCGGTTTCTTAGTAAACTTCAAGTATATCCGACGCTCCTGTATACTTATCTCCTTTGTTGACTGTACATACTTAGCTAGATTTTTTCTTTAACCGTGAATGCCGTAGTTACAGAAACAATTAAAACGCCATTGTGTCTCGCGTGGATCCACGTTCGACGAATACGAAGGGTTAAACATCGAAAACAACGAGGTGTAAAGATCATTAAGAAAAAACCGGTCAAGTGCGAGTCGGACTCGCACTCCGAGGGTTCCGTACTTTGTACGTATGTAAATAGTTTATCACGGGTTTTTTTTTAATGTAAGTACCTAAAAATTTACGGTTTTCGGATTTTTTCCTTATTTGTACTACGTGACCTTGCTTCTTGCCAAATTTCATGATTCTAGGTCAACGGGAAGTACCCTAAAAATTTTGATTCCCTTGAGATTGTCGAAATATACGTTTTTTGCGGCATAAACGGCCCTATATTTTTTTTACGTTAACCTAGGTGTTTGACTTTTTCACAGCTTCAAGGGACTGTAGAGCTGAGTATATGGTTTCAATTTAAACTCGATACCTCCACGCGTTCCCGAGATAAAGGGTCTTGACAGACAGACGGACGGACAGTAAAGTGATCCTCTATGGGTTCCTTTTTCCTTTTGAGCGGAGTACGGAATCCTAAAAAACGGCCAAGTGCGAATCGGGCACGGCACACGAAAGGTTTCGTACCACTGTACAATACTTAACACTACATATTTTATTATATGTTGCTATGGCGGTTATAGTATACATTTTGTACACTCTGTGAAAATTTCAAGTGTCTACGTATGACGATTCAAAAGATACTGCTCTGTAACACACGGACGGACGGACTGACAGCGCGCAGCGGAGCCTTAGCCTTAGTAGCACATTAGCGTCGCTGGCACTCTTTGGGTACAAAACCCTAAAAATAGTCATAATCAGTTAGGTATCAGCCTCTCATACCTAATAAACTGCTTAAAAAAATTAGATACGTTAATTATTATGACACGCTGCTGATAACGGTCAACTTAATGTTTATTTATTTATCTTGCTACATCCTCACTTTGTATCAGTATTCAGCAAACTCGACAGTCACGAGCACTATTAAGTCAACAACTTTCAATTGCGATTTTTTCCTGAAATGACGTATGCAACGTTGAAATACGGCACTTTACATAAACTTATGGGTTCGAAAATACTATGTTCGTAATAATATAAAATTTAATTCAAAAATAAAGGAGAAAATTGCTTTTGAATAAAGCAAAGTGTATACATACTTATGCTCGTGACTATACATAAAGATAATATTCCTACCTTTGCTTACCCCTCAATGTGGTTTCATAAAGTGTGTTACCGCATCAGTAAAACAATGGTTTTATACGGTTATGTTCGTTTACACGACGCATAATAAAATAAAATAGGATTTACAAGGAAATTATTTATGAAAATTATGTACATTGGCACCGGTTCCCGGAAATTGCTTTTTATGAATTTGTCAGGGTTGAATTGGTTTTCTGAATTTCCACGAAATTAACTTTGATTTTGGCTTGGACAATAATGTTCCTATAATTAAACATTCTACGAAAAACGCGATGAATAAAAACGAACAAGAAAAGGTGACCTGCAGAAAAGATATCCAACCTAGAATATTGCTATTATGTATTATATTATGTAGTATTGCCTAACATTAAAAGAACAACTGACTAATGCGTTTATGCTATAGCAATAATCTTCAAGATAGATAAGGTATACAGAATATGGTAGAGCTTTTAAGTATATTAACCTAACTAGTATATAGTATTTTAGTATATTTATTATTATTTTTATATTTTAACCTATATTTTTATTAATCGTTGAGCTCCTTAAGTCTTGAGTTGAGTTGCACGATTTCTGACAAATAGTGCACTGACTGGACAGGTCCTCTCAATCTGTGTGGTTCTTTCCTCAAAAGACCATCTCAGACATCGATCTACATGGTCTTCATATAACCTGACCAAGATTATGTCTGGACTTTAAAAGAGACTGTGGTGACCTCTGAGTTTGTTTCGGATTTTCTTCTCAGAGTAGTCAGATAGGAAACGCCGACCTCATCTATAACATGATTGACGTGTAAAAGTGTTTGTACAAACTTACTTCCAAAAATAAAATCATTTACATTTATCATTTTGCAAAAAACCTGAACTACGTCAGAAATAATTAAATAATGACCCATCCTTATGAAGCAGCCATGCGTAGAATCTTTTATAGCCGAATTCTATTGCTCCAAAAATACCCACACCATTTTATAATTCAAATTGAAAACAACAGTTTAAAACAAAGGCACCTTTTGAAAGGACTCCTTCAACCATCTTTCCTCGTTCAAATACAGTAATGACACTTAGTAAGGACCGGCCGGAGATTGGAAGGGACCCTATAAGCTGAACTTTGGCCCTTGTTCCATGTAAATTGAGACCTTATTACAATTCTCGCATTTTGAGGATCTAATCTACATTAATATAATGAAAAGGAAATTCGTTTGTCTGATTTTGTTGTTCGATAATTGTGTTTGTTACTGAATTAGTTTTGTTGTTTATGTGGGTGTCTTTTGTTGGTGTGAAATGGTCCTTTTCGATGGGAAAATATTTCTGTGTTTCTAAAGCGCGGATAGTGATAAAAAATTACATTTAATTCAGACCGTTTTTTGGCTATGGCGGCCAATCTACGCGACTAGCCTTCGGCGCGGGAGATGTTATAGTGCACAGGTGTGCGCGCAGACAAAGGTGCACTCTCTTCATTCACTCTTAAAATCCGATAGGACGGCGCGATATCTGACTCGAGCGGAGAGAAATATAACCCATTATTTCATCCCGTGTTCAAAAGCTTTAACGATGTTAGCAAGCATTCATCATTTTGGAACAATACATTTAAGACGTGGGAAAAAGTGACAAGAATAAGTTTCTGCAACCAACTCACACATAACTGTGGCAGCAGATACTATTATGATAGTTTAGAATAAGCATTTTATTGAGATGGACGTTTATGCCAAAACTCTTGTCCGTTAGCAGAAAATTCAAACCAAACTTTACTGCGCAACCCTGAACTTGATGTACAGAACAATTTGGAAGCCCCAGCTATTAGACAAAATGGGAGTTGCCACTAACAAACATAGACAGCAGCTGTTAACAGCACTGATCCTTAATCACCGGAATCTGCATAACCGCATAGACGGACTCCTTGCCACAAAATCATAGCAATTACTACCACAGAGGGGAGGTGTTGAGAACCATTTATAATAGTTAGGTTGACAACACGATGACGTACTGTAACCGATACGCTTGTGTCGCTTCGAGACAACAGTATCATGTGACTATGTGAACCCACTTCTTGCTTAGCGCGTAGGTTGAATAGACATACAATGTCACATCTGTGTGACCTTTTTATTTGATCTATGAACTGTCTACTGTCTTCTTTAGTACTATCACTTTACATTCATGTCAAGGAAAATGCTGTGTGATGGATAGTATCTGCTTCTTCGCTTCTTCTTTGGAATATTCTTTCTCATGTTTGTCTTTTGTAGAAAAGTGTTTATTTCTTTCGTGAAACTGTGCTGGTGCTGATGTAAAAGGAGTAATAGAATGTGGAACCCAATTTTTTATTTTCATGGCAGCTATTAGCCACTGCATGATCAGTTTTGTATCTACAATCAATCAACTCAGCCTATCGCAGTCCACTGCTGGACATACGCCTCTCCCAGAATGCGCCTCAACGCCCTGTCCTCCGACCTTCCACATCCAGTCTGTCCCAGCTACCTTCTCAAGGTCGTCGGTCCATCTAGCGGAGGGGCGTCCCACAACACGCTTGTCGATACGCGGTCCAATCTAGGACTCGTTTGCTCCACCGGCCATCGGTCCTTCGACAAACGTGAATCTACATACTTACACGATAAAGCTCTTCCATGGTTTATTAGGCACGATGGTTTTTTTAGGTACCTACATTCGATAGGAGTTAGTATCTAATACATAGCTACGTGTAACTTTATCAGTAGGTATCTAATCTACGGTGACAAAGAATTTCCTTCTTCTAAAAATACCTATTTCTTAGATCTGCATTGCGATAGACCGAGTAGATTTAAAGGCACTTATTTATAACATCAATACCGATACTTTATAATATTTTGATAAGTTGTCAGAAAGCTTCGAAACTGACCTTTCCCTACCCTATAGTTGCACGCGATGATTTTCGATTGAAAAGCTTGGAAAAGAACAGAATTGAAAACAATAATATAATAGTTCCTGTTAACATGGACACAGGTGTGAAATAGGCTTTTTCATATTGTAGAAATACCAAATAAAGATTTGAATTAAGTAAGTATACAGAAGGTACGGTATGTTAATATTTCTGATATGTAAGATCAGATCCTGGTAGTGAGTTGGCAGGGAAAAGAGGAAATTCACAACCTTTTTGGATCCCGAAAACCAACAAAATGTTAACTTGTGTTACCTGAATGTGAATAGATCGTCCCTTGTAACATTTGTTGGCACTCATTACCATAGTATCTAGTTCACGGAAGATTTGTATACCAACTTTATCTTTCAGACGATACGTAACGTTGGGCATACTGAAAGTTTCTGGATCTGGCCACTTATAATAAAAGAATGAAAAAACAAATAAGGAATTCGAAAATTGAACTCTTTGGGAACATGTTACTTTTTAATTTGCGACTCTGTCATTTGTTTTTCATTGTGACGTCCTTTCGAGAATTGTGTGTCGCTATGAAAATGAATTTAACTCGTTAACATTTTCGTTCAATGATTTTTTATGATTTTCGTTCGTTGTGCCTTAACTCAACAAGAGAGTTGCCAGATACTTCAATTGGCATTTGGTGATGAAGCACCATGTCGCAGCTCTGTGTATTCGTGGTTTGGAGAATGTAGAAGTGGACGTGATAATCTCCAAGACGAGGTACGTATTAATAATATATCATATATATTCAAATATTAAATTAAAATAAGCCATGGCAGCAAAGAGATGACCAGTCTCAACCGACGACGGCGCCCGTTCACGAACATGACGCGTGGATCAGCACCATCGAGGGCCTCAAGTCTGCTATTACAATAGTGTCAGAATGGTCTATCATTGATTTCATAATTGTTGATTTTGACATGTTTGGTAATCTACTAATATAATGGCGTCATTATGACTTTCCAATGGTCAACCACTGACACTCCATTGAAAGAAATGGCATAAGTAATTTTAAGAATGGTAATCTCGTACATAATGACAAATGAATTACTGACTAAGGCGGTAATCTGCTAAAATTTGGACAGTTCCTTTGATTAGTGACCTACCATTAGAACGTCATTGTGCAGTCATTGCTTTTAATTCATTACGAGTATCGCATATGTTCTGTGCCATTGACCGACGAATGATCGACCATTATGAATTTAGCAGATTACGAACTTTTAGCAAAATGACAATGGGATCGTGTTGGAATGACGAATTTATAAAAATAGCAGACTTGGGCCCCAGCTCAACCATCGGACATGGAAAGCCCACACAGTTAAAGCATATTCCATCCATAGAATAACGTTGCATACCCCCCTCAGACGCGTGACGGAACAGGCAAGTTACGTGTAACAATATCCTACAAAGTTATTAACTGCACTCTTATAAGTGCTTACCTACTTAGTTTGGATTTCAAAGAATTCGGTGAAGCAGACGATACGTTTCTTGTAAACTAAGTGAAATAAAGGGTACTTGGATTACGGTGGATGGAATACATAATCGTAGATGTTGGCAGAAACGACCAAATAAGTAAGTTTAGTTGAATTTAATTATTTTTTTAGACTTTCTTTAAAGCCATTGTAATAATGAATGACTAGATTGACCGTAGGAAATTAGGAATATATCTCATCATCATCATCTGCCGAGCCTTTTCCCAACTATGTTGGGGTCGGCTTCCAGTCTAACCGGATGCAGCTGAATACCAGTATTTTACATGGAGCGACTGCCTATCGGACCTCCACAACCCAGTTATTGGGTTATACGATACCCCTTTTGGTTAGACTGGTTGTCAGACTTTCGGGCTTCTAACTACCAGTAACGATTGTCAAAGATCCACGAATGACAGCCGGGACCAACGGCTTAACGTGCTTTCCGAGGCACGGAGGGGTCTCGGTATGTAAAGATGGTCACCCATCCACAGACCAACCGCGGCAAACGTAGCTTAACCTGATCGATCGACCTGTGCGGCTGTTATTATTTAACCGCGGGCTCCTCCCCGTGGTTTAGGAACCTCTCTCATAATAAATTTATTATTTGTTGCAGTGTTTTCTCCAGGATCCCCTTCTCATTAACAAGCTGTTATATTCATAACGTTAATTATAATGTGATGAGAGGGGCCAATGGGGACCATCTTTACATACCGAGAACCCCTCCGTGCCTCGGAAAGCACGTAAGCCGTTGGTCCCGTCTGTCATTCGCGGATCTTTGACAGTCGTTGCGCCCAATCAGAAGCCCGAAAGTCTGACAACCAGTGTTATCAAGGGGTATCGTATCACCCAGTAACTGGGTTGTGGAGGTCAGGTATAATAGGCAGTCGCTTCATGTAAAATACTGGTATTCGTTTGCATCCGGTTAGACTGGAAGCCGACCTCAACATAGTTGGGATAAGGCGTGGCAGATGATGATATTGTAAACGTTAAAGAGTGCTTTAGTATTATCAACTGCCAAATAAACACACTAAAAGATAAAATCTCTATAGCTATTAATTCAAAACCCGATCTTAATTAAAGGTAAACTATCCATTATCCAATCAAAAGCTTCACAGATGCTATTAAACAAATCAATAGAAAAAAAAAACTGTTCCTATTAAAATAGTTAAAAACTGTCGACTCACCCCTTTATCATTAGGTACTATTTTTATTCTGTGACGGAGTGTCCAATTTATATTGAAATACGGGGAAATAACGAACTCAGTATAAAGTAGTTTATTTTCGCATTCCCTTTACAGCAGCACCCTCTATAAAAGGCCATAGTATACTGGCCACCCTGTATACCAGATGTTTATAGGGCAACCCTTTTAGGTGGCTCTTTAAAAATAAATATTTTAACTCTGACCGAGGTAATGTATGTATGTAAAAAATTAATGGCCACGTGAGCCGTGAAGTCAGTATAGTCTGTGCATTTTCGATGACAGCTATACACAAACATATGCACGTGTGTTGGAAGCTTGTTTTGGTGCAAGCGAAGAGAGAACAACGAGAAATTATTGTTGAATGGTCCACAAGAATGGAGCGAGAATAAGGACAAACTGACCCTAAAAGGCCAAGTTTTTATGTAAAGACGCCAGCACATTTAAGCTACTACAATCTGTCAAATTTATTTAATAGATTTTCAACTTTATCGCTAAAACATAAGGTTCAACGTTGATTGGGATTTGACAGTTTGATGTGCTAGGCGTCTGTACCAAAACATGTATTTATTGGGTAGTCCTCCAGACCGAATTTCGGCCATAACGACCAATCTCAGCGGAGACTTTGAACCTTGTGCTTTGCAGACTAGATAAAATTGAAAATCTATTAAAGAAATGTGACAGATTGTAGTAGCTTGATGTGCTGGCGTCTGTACTTGAAATACTTAAATACATTTTTCAGCAACTCTCATATGAGCTTTTGAATAATCAACTCTACTCAATTTCAGTCAACCAAATGTAAAATGTTCCCACGTTCGTAAAAATATCGAGGTGGGATGTTATCGCGCATTGGATTTTCAAATCACCATGTTGTGCTGAGCGTTGAGAATCGAATAGAGCGCATCCCAGCTCGTCAAAAAATCACACTGTTGGAT
Source organism: Oligia latruncula (assembly GCA_948474745.1). NCBI lineage: Eukaryota > Metazoa > Arthropoda > Insecta > Lepidoptera > Noctuidae > Oligia > Oligia latruncula. The sequence continues at coordinate 3,865,971 of OX419691.1, read as the reverse complement.
TTTCAACTCTCGGCGCTGAGCAGTACGTTGAAAATCCAGTGCGCAAAAAAAAATGGCCGCGAGACAAACGCGCCCCTGCGCACCTGGGCTAACGAGTAGCATTTCAAAACCGTATAATTACACGTTTCATCTACAATTTACAGTCATAAACGCACCACTAAAACCCTCTCAAACCAGTAACACCTATCACTATTCAAAACCGAATAAAACCATAACGTATCTACATATTCATTTCATTTCACGCTTGCTCTCGTAACTTGCGCGGACGCAAACTGCTACCAGTCAGTCTATTAACGTTTACTGTCCCACGTCAAGCGTAAATAAATCTCGTAAACAAGGTATTCATATTTCGACGCGTTTCATCGTGTCACGCAACAAAATAGGCGCACTTGTTCAACTCCAGCGCAGTTTTTGCCCTTTGAACTTTGAAAACGTAATGGAATGCGCGTTTGAATAGAAAAAAGTGTAAAGTCATGTTCAAATGTTGGCAGATAGCAACGATAAGTGCGCCAGTTGGTTTGATGGTTAATTAAAAAGCTAAGTTAGCAAAAGATACAAAACCCGTGGAAAGTAGAAGCCATACCTTTGCATCAACTGCCTGCCTTTCCCCAACTATGTTGAGGTCAGCTTCCAGTCTAACCGGATGCAGCTGAAACACAAAACGCCACGACTTATAATAGGTCGTAGCATCGAACTATAATTCGCAGAACACAAGATCCCACCAAAAACATTTTCATGTAAAATGTTGCCAAGACGAGACCACATATGGCTCGCACTGTCAAAAAGTTATCAGATCTCATGTAGAGCCAAGCTTCTGACTCTACACGCCCTAACTTCACAAACTCTACACCTTAGTCAAAATATGTGGCTTGGCCGTTTCGCTACCATCACACGGGCGTAAGGTGAAAAATGTATTTACTGTTCATTACTTTTTCTGTTATACAATAGTTCTTGTAGTAACGAGCCAAGCGAAGCGCAAGGGCACTACGCCCTTGCGCTTCGCTTGGCTCGTCTTGGCGGGGGCACTACCGTGCCCCAGATTAACACCGAGTGGTATTCTTGCTATCCAAAAAGCAACTTAGATTATATTTTTACGGAATTTTTCAATAGTGATTGTAAGCGCCATTTGTTCATATTTACCTTATAAATATTAGTCTGTAAGTTTTCCGATAATAAAAAAATAAAGGCTTGTATTTAATCGAACCTCAAATATTCATGTTTTGCATTCCCAAAAATATATAAATATATTGAACTCTTAACTCTAATATACCTCTTGTGAAACTCAAATATCCCTATTTTGGCAAACTAGAAATACTAAGAATAGCCACGTCTGCGACTGACTATAATGATATTTTCGACACAATTCGTATTTTATTACGAAATAAATGGTTAAATTATAAAAAAATCTTTATAAGCCCAAAATATTTTTAAAGGTTCATTAAGTAATTCAGAAGGCCAATACGTTCTTAGAGAATCAGTTTAATATTTTCCATAAATAAATAATCAAAATTAAAAAGAAAAAAGCCCACAGCAAACCAGAAACAAATGACATTCAACACAATCATATCAAAATAGAGTACCTAAACCAAACCATCGGCCAGTCCCCGATACCCTCATTAACTTCCCTCCTCAAATTCCCAATGCCTGTGCAAAGATCCAAACTCTTCAGCCATAGTACAAGAGGCTAAGGATGCTCAAGTAGCCATACCGTGGCATTGTTAGTTGGTTTCTCATAAAAAATGCACGCCCGCTTCAGGCCAGCATTCAAGTGCCATCAGCAGACTCACGCGGTCTCGTGCCGGGACTGAGATGTATTTCTGGCTGGATATAGCTGTTTTGTAGATGTAAGCAAGTACAAAAAATATGGTCACGTGATCAACTTTGAACGTATCTCGGAAACGTGACACTTTATGGGATTTTTTCTTATTATGTTTTTTTTTTATTGATGTCAGCTATCGCGGTAAATCTGCCATGCTCTATATAAAAATCTTCAATTATTTCCTTTGGTATTTAATAAAAACTATTAAAATGGTCTCTGTTGACTCATTTAGTTAACTTCGGTGCTATTCTATAAAAATCTCACCGTGAAAACTTAGGTGAAGTGAGCGTGGAGTGAGCTGTCAATAGTGTCAATTCCTAGCAAAAAAAAACTCACTTCACCTAAGTTTTCACGGTGAGATTTTTACAGAATCGACCGGCTGCTCTTACTTTTTCAAAATTTAAATCATTGTCTCTGATTTCGTTTGTTTTACGTTTTCTAGTAAGTATATTCCTGATATGCACCTTAAGCCTGATATACTGCTCCTTTTACAGAAATTCAGTTAAACTGGTTTTTAGTGACACTATTTCTTCAAAAGCTTATACTCTAGGTACACCTCAGATCAAATAAAAAGTTGAGACATAGCGCTGCGAACGATACAGTGAAGCATGCAAAATTTGCACCTCCGCTCTGTGAATATACCTACGCTCACACGCACACATTTACAATCAAACTACACCTCACTATGTGCACACATGTTTGCGAAACTGGCTTCACTTTACTGTTGACAGCCCTCTGTTGCCTCTGTCTTGGTTTTTATTTGGTCTGAGGGTACGACCATCTATTTCTACCCACATTTGGCAAATACATAGCCACATCTAGTTAGCTCTATGCCTCCCACTTCACCTTGCATTAACCATTGAAGCGGTCATTACACGACATTCTTTGGACAATGTCTCGACCACTCTGAATCTTGAATATCTTCAATATTGAATATCTTATAGGCTATTATTCTGACCATTTGGATTTTTTTTTAATAGAGGTTTTTACATAATGTTTTCTATGTTTTTCGGCTTTTCTAAACAGTTCTCTAACGATTATTTTAAATCTGGAGAAAAAGTAAAATTGTCAAGAAAAAAAATGTAGTGCTTAGACAGATCTAGTTTTTTTTTTGTTACCTTTATAATTTTTTTTTTTTTTTAAATCAATAATATAATAAAAACATTGTAGACTATCTATTTATCTACTGTAGCCTATTGCTACTATTTTGAATACAAAAATTTATGAAAGAGTCACAACTGGTGGTGACTAGACTACAAAAAAAAACACTAAAACTTTCTGTAAGAATTTCCTAACAATAAAAAACAAATATAAAAAAAAATATCGAAATGTTAACAAACATGAAATACTGTTAAATGCATTCAACATAAAATTAATATATACAAACCGTATGTACACTATTCAAATTACTACTGCTGTACTGTACCAGACACGAAAACAATGGACACACTTTTGAAGCTTTTATAAATTTTTGTTCGAAAAATTTTTATAAAAAGTTTTTGTATGAAGATAAACCCATAACTCCAATAAAACGTTAATAAAAAAATATAATAAGTATAAATAACTCATAAATTAACTGCTCTATTATCGTAATATCATGAGATAAATTTGTATTCATACTGCACAAATGCACCATTGACACACGAATAAAAAGAAACCCGTTCATGACAGATAACGAAATACAAAGAACAAACTGCTCTTTATCAATAAGATATGTCAGAATAATGCACTATTTTGTTTAAAAGCACTTGAATAACTTACAAAATAATAATAGTGACTATCTTTAAACATATAAAATAACAAAAAGAATTTGTCAGAAGTGGGATTCGAACCCACGCCCACAGAAGTGGACTGCGACCTGAACGCAGCGCCTTAGACCGCTCGGCCATCCTGACGTTGTGAGACAGGTCGAAATAGTAGTATTTGTTCTAGTTTGTAATAATTTAGGTTGTTTTTAAGGTTCCGTACCAAAATTGGAAAAAACGGAACCCTCATGGTGAGACTAAGTCTGTCTGTCTGTCACAGCTGGATATCTCAAGAACTACTAATGCACTTGAAATTTGGAATAGTTTTAGATGACGTTTGCCCAACTATTTTGCAAATAAGAAAGAAATAAAAATATATGTATATTTTCATGCATATATTTTTATTTCTTTCTTACTGAAAGGGAGTCTGAAAAATTCGAAGTAGGGCTACTAGGGCATGTGGGATATCATATGAAAGAGCGCAGTTTGCACATTCTCAAACGTTTTTTTCTTTTTTTTAGGCCTCACAGTTTTCGACTTTTGATGAAAAATGTAAAAAAATACCATTCCCCCCTCCTTATCTCCGAAGTTTGCAAAGAAGTCTCTAAATAGCACAATTTTTCAGAAATCATCAACAAAAGTTACATTAATTCCACTATCGGATAAGAGATGGCGCTCACATAAAACTGCAATATAGTGTTAAAATTCTCTGACGAATAAAGGCCTCGCCGATTGCGGCAAGCGTAGCTTAACCTTATCGATCGGCCTGTGCACCTGTTATTATTTATCCACGGGCCCCTTTTACCTACTTACTTTAATAAAGTAACGCCAACAAATCCCTCATCTTTATGTTAATAAGTTTATTAATTACAGTATTCCAAAGCAAACTACCAGCTACATACTTTCAGTCACGTTACTTAAAGAAGCCACGAGACTCGCAGGAACCCTAAACATACAAAACAACAAGAAAATGTTGTTTAATATTTGCGGAAAGATGCGGGAAAACTGAAGAGTCAATATTTACTTATTTAAGTAATAATTACATACCTACGTAGATACCAGTATGTTATGAATGTGTATTAGCTGATATTATGATAAATTATCAACTCTATAAGTAAACCCGATATAATTTTTTTCATTTTCAATGTGTAGCTAGTAACACTATACATTGCCGGCTCAGCGGGATTGTCCGAAAGGGTTACCGCTGGCCCGGAACATAAAGGGCTAAGGAAGGAACACGGTTGGGTTTTAGTCAGTAAGATTCTGACACTCCCTCTCGCTCCACCCAGAGCAGGTGGGGGTAATTTGATGATATCCCACACAAAAAAAAAAAAACAAGTAACACTATACATAATATTTAAATGCTATAAATTAAACTAGTGCAAAAAAGTAATAAGAGTTAAATAATAAAACCGTTGCTTTTTTCATACAAATTAGTTTGTGTGAATTGACTAATAAACCGTAAATCTCAGCCGCACGGCGAGAAATTTTAGATAAGACTAGCTGTTCCCTGCTGTGTCACACGCTGCGCGGCTCCTAAGGGTCGTAGCGTGATGTTATATAGCCTATAGACTTCCTCGATAAATGGACTATCCAACACAAAAATAATTTTTCAATTCGAACCAGCAGTTCCTGAGATTAGCGCGTTCAAACAAACAAACTCTTCAGCTTTATAATATTATAAAGTACCTATAGATTAGCCAAAACCCATAGGTAGGTACAATAAAACTCCACAACATGTTAGCATGTTAGTGCAAAATAACGATACTGGTGAATGTGAAATACCGATGCACATTACGAGGACAATATGGCGTCGCGTCCGGTGTTCCGTTTGATCTCGCCATGTGGTTCCGGTAACGGCGCAGATCGGCGCGTGCGCAGGACACGTGCGATTGTGCTCTTGTTATAATAAAATTAGTCTGCGTCGGGTTTGCATGTTTTTGTCTTCTGTTTTTGCGATTATCATGGTTTGGTTTGCATTTATTTTCTGGTCTTATGGGGCTTAAAATAATAAAATAAAAGAGTAAGTAAGTACCTACTCGATATTGATCCATTTTATGTGAATAGGTAAATGCCACAGTCATTTACTTTGAAAGAAGTAAGGGTACCAATCATTAACAATCATGCTAATAAAATTTTAAATTTTTATGGAGGCAGGGGAAATTCGGATGTTACATAAAATGTTCAGCGGGGTAATTGCGTAATACAGTAGCAATGGCTTTCATTTTGACAGTTCAACAATATTCATTGCGTTATTAACGTTAGTGTGCAAACAAATTTTTCGAACATATGAAGCAATGGATTAGCAAAATATCCTTCAAAATTATTCAGATTGTGGTTGATAATGTGTTACGCAATTAGACTGCAGTAGTGTTTGCGACCATAAGACCAACAATGATCTATGATTTCATTTCTCTTAATGACCATTGTAATTTCGTAATACTCAAATTGCTGCCCATAAGTTCACATTCTTGTAAAACAGGAACTCAAACAAACCCGAAAAGATAAGATAGACTCAGTAAATACCATTTAACGACTCAATCATTAACTACTTAGACGAGGTAAGATAAAACAAGATTGCTTGCTTAATCTAGTTTAACTACGAGAGTTGCTTAAAACTATTTACTAAAACTTCTCGCGATTCGAGAGAATCTCAACTGGGCTACTGACTCAGTTTCTTTATTCAAAAGCCTGCAATGGACGCTTCGCATCGTTTACATTTAACCTAATTAACTAGCAAAAAGCACTAATTAAAGCAATTCCAGTGACGTTGGCAGCTTAACGTTTAAAGAAAGACGTTTTATTTCTCCGTCTCCCATTTATACGGATTCATTCAGACTTTCAGAGCTATATATAGTCCTGTATGAGACTCTTTCAGGGTTTTATTATGATTTAGAGCTATTAGTTTTTCATCGGATCGCTATCTTAATGTTATTTTTATCTTTTATAAGCTGTTTTATAAGATGATGTAGAGGTGTTTGCTGAAGATATTTCTGAATATTAAGTAGTGGTGAGTAATCCCATGTAACTGCGATGTTGAACTTCCGTTTCAGGTGTAAACTTCGCATCATCTCGTAGAGTATCTGCTGTATTAAATCCAGCTGAAAATATTTATCATAATACCGGGTGAATGGAGACTCATGAAACAAATCCTTGTTTTTCAAATAGAACATTACAACTTAACATCACTTCCGTTAAAGATTAGGCAGAGGTGTACACCTAGATCGATAATCCATTTCTTCAATAAACTCTGTCTCTTAAGAAAAATATTGAGGCCACAGAAATGGTAAACATCCCTTTCCCGCCAATCATAAAAATCGAAAAAATACAGCATCACTTCCAAAAAGTGCCCTAAACTTCCTCTTTTTATTACAATCGCCGAATCCTGCTAAAATCAAAGCGGGCCTAATAAAAGCGATCATAACTTTCGGCACCTGTTTCCTCTCGATATCGTGCAGGATTCGAGTGATGGAGATCAAAGTGTATGCCGGACGCAAACTGCGAACAATTGTTACTGTGAATCATGGTTCATTGATTCAATGGATGTATGTTTGTTCCATTTTGTGGATGGAGTAGCCGAGTAGTGTTGGTTTATGATGATATGGTGTGAATAATATGCGATAGTTGAAGTTTGTTGTTTTGATTTTGTTAAAGATAATACTTACATAGTTTTGGTACTGCCAGCAAGTCTAAATTGTAGAGAGTTATCTTCTCAAACTCATAGAGAAAGTGTGACTCAATGTTAGAACTAAGACCAACGGGGTAGTTGCGTAACACAATATCAATGGCCATGGCTTTCATTTTGACAGTTTAACAATATTCATTGCGTCATTTACGTTGTTGAGCAGACAAATCTTTCGAACATATGAAGCATTGGTTTAGCAATATCCTTCAAAATGATTCAGATTGAGATTGATAGTGTGTTACGCAATTAGAGCGCTGATAAAATGTAAAGCAATTGGATATTAAAATTGTCAACGACAAATTCCAAAAACTAATTAACGTGCAAAGAATTGCAGTAGGTTCCAGCTCAGTTGATACACGAAAAGATATCATTACACAAGTCAGAACAACAAAAAATACATTTGCAACACTAGAACACCACAACAAAGGCTACAAAACAATGGGAACGAAAATACTCTTGAATCTAGAGCAAGCCCAACTTCACAGAAAAAGTAAAAAAGTATTTAGTAACACTGCACCGCGGTCACAGCGATCATTGAGTGCAATGAGACGCAAATAGAGAATGGGAGGCGACACCGAGGGTGCGAATGTATTCCTAATTGCCTGCGGACGTGTCTCAACTCGGTTTTACGCAAGTGCATCTACATAGGGTTGTGGCGAAGAGATGGATAGGGACAAGTTATTTAGTCCCACTGGCAGCATGCATAAGCGGCCTGTAATTATAGCTCTGTTTGTTCTATATGGTGTCACGCATAGTTTTGATTTTGGAAGTCAATGTCGTGGTTAGAAGCGGTACACCTACTGTATTTCAAATCATCGGTATATCACAGTCCATTGTAGGATCTGGATTGCTGTATCAAAAATAATATATTTAACTAATTAATTTATTTAACCTATTATAAAATTTAATATATTTAACCTTTTGACCACCACACGTCAAAAAAACAAAAACGTGCCCTCGGCGTCAAAGTCTGTCATGAAGTCGAACCGTGGCGTGGCGTGCACCTTTTGGTTTGTCATCTATACATGACTGTGGCGGTCAAAAGGCTACATTAAAATAACCTCCGCTAGCGAGAAATGTGACGAACTGACGGCGCCAACACGCGCATCCAGGCGACAATTTTGCTATTGGATTTTCTGACGGGGTTAATCTTTTGACCAAACGGTAGGAATTTTGTTTGACATAGGTCGTGTCCACACGAGAGATAAATAAGACGATACAAAAATCACTTTCTCTCCTCCACCAACCCTACCTACCTGTGGTGTCATAAAGGCTACTATGCAACGCATCGTGGGGTGCAAGCTCAAACACACACTTTCAAACATCTCTTACATCGCATGCTTGCACATAGTAAACCGAGCCGATTACTGTGGCTATAAAAACCCGAAGATAAGTACTGGCGCGTTGGGGTGAAGATATAAGACAACGTATAAATTGCAGCGTTTATGCGTTTGAAGTCAGGAAGCAGAGTTTGAACTTTGCGACAGGAATTGCATTTTTCTGTCGATGGGAATTGTTGAAACTGATATATGGCAACTAGAATCAATTTATACATTACAATAGTGTAACGTAACACGACTATATTTTCATATTTTTAATAATCAACAATAAAATTAAGAAATATAGTCTCATTACCAAACTTATTGAACAAAAAACTTTATCGAGGGACATTTAGGCCCACTCTCCCCACGAAACAAGCCGTTAAAAAATATTGTTTGGTTACTTGTACACTACTTTTCTTAGGTAGGTACATAATCAGTTGTTAAGTTAGTATTTTTCCGGTTAGAAGAACTTAAAATGACTGCTCGATCTTAGTTTTATTAGAGTACCTATTCTAACTGTTCAAGTTATCCCATTCTACTCTACCTATTCGGTGGAACAGACAAAATGTGAAAACTAGGAAGGCTGTACCGCCATCTAGCGATTAAAACCGTAACAAACAATAGTTATTAGTACAGATAGGCTCTAATAGATGGCGTTTTAACCAAACGGGGTTACTTTACTCCGTCCCGCCACCTAGCGGCGAATTTGGGAATTTTTTTTCCAAGCTTTAGGTAGATGGTCTAAGTATTACTCCGTAGATAGCAGCACTCAGGGATGTGAAATAATTTAACACGGTTCATTAAGATCCGGGACTTTGGCTCCAAAATAATTAAGTTATTAGAATAAAAATATAAGTAATAAATGTAAAAAATAATAGCATTAATCTCAATCTAGTTAAAATGGATCGTGGATTTAGAAAAGAAAAAGTGTAGAAACTTTATTGTGTAGATATAGTTTAACTCTGTATACAAACAGTAGGTGGGCCGAACAAACGCTGCTTTTTAAAAGTTTGATAAAAGGTAAATCACTTTTCTTCTGAAAATTACACATGTTGTTATAACATGGGATTCAATGGAAATAGTAAATGGGACCCATCGTTAATACCTAAAAAGTGGGAACCAAAAGTGGGATCTAACGAAAATATACCCATAAAATAACAAAGAAAATAATAATAATTGTAATTGCTGACGTTAACCATAACTTAATTTATGAAGCGAAGCCAATATTATTTGTACTTATAGTCCGACTCGTAATTGCATGACCACTTTTGACAACAGTTCCCAGTACAATGAAACACTGAAGTTGAAAAGATCTAACCATCACATGGAATCTTGTAGTTTTATGACGTGAAAGTGACATTCACCTTAGGGTGTTAAACAATTTCGAGGTCGACTAGACTTTATTATTATATTCTGCTTGCTTTGCTTTCTGCCAACATTTTTATCTTCACCCTTCTCACATGGTTGTCATTATTTCTTCTTTGTAAGGTACACCTCAGTAGGTACCTCAGGAGCAGTGGTGGCCAAGTAGTAACGACCGCGACCTAAGAGTTGTAGGTCGTAGGTTCGAACCCAGACAGGCGCTTTACTTTGTGTAAATTATTTCATCACCACTGCTCTCAAAACGGTGAAGGAAAACATCGTGAGGAAACCGGCATGTGCTAGAACAAAAAATTCGAAGACATGTGACATCTGCCAACCCGCACTGGGCCCGCGTGGTGGATTACGGCCCACTCCCTCTCACCTACAGGAGGCCTGTGTCCCAGCAGTGGGAACATTATAGGCTGATTATGTAAGGTACACCTCTGCTTAACTCTCCAGGGAATTATAGGCGTAATATTATGTTATGTACGGTCCTTTATTAGGGAAAGACAGTAGAATTTTTAATACAAAATAAAAATACTGTCACAACCGTACCAATAATAACAAGGGAAATTAAATCGTTTACCTAGGGCGGTAGACGGCTATAACCGTATCCGTATAGAGCGTTGTGGATAAAATCTGTTTATGTGTGGGTATGGCACACATTGAGAGCTCATACACCACTGGTTTTTTACAGTAAATCAACGTGATCTCAGCCTTATTGCTTTAGGCATAAAGTCTATACAGTATGCAAATAATTTTTACACTGCGGTAGCCGTGTTTGACGTAAATAAAGTACCAAATGATACGGCTATCGCCGTAATGTCATTCTATGAACTTTGAGAATACGGTTACAGCCGTTACTGCGCTGGTAGGTGTTAAGCATCATTGTGAACCACTAATTAAAAGCTTCGCACAGTTAGCACCATTCTATATATACCTCTACTACAAGTTGGTGACATTGCATTCCACAATGTGGAATTAAATACTAATCACACAATAGAAAAATATACATTTCTATTTCTCTAACCTTAGTTTAAACCATGATATAAACTAGCTGCCAAGTACAGTCACAAACTCATCCGTTACGGGATGCTTAGCTGCAGTGAATAATGCACTTTATGTGGTGCAAAATATGTATATACTGTACGTTATTTGTTTACTGCAAACCAAATGCTTATGGAAACTATTTCTCTTGCTTACAAGGGAATTGATAAAGTACCTAATGTTTATTTGCTCATCTTTTATAACAAGCTTAGATTAGAGAGCAATGCTGGCCCAGCAGTGGTAACGGCTCTGACTTACGAGTCGTCGTTCGTCGGCAGACGCTTTACTTTGTGTATCATCACCATTGCTCTCAAACCGGTGAAGGAAAAAATCGTGAGGAAACCGGCATGTCCTAGAACCAAAACATTCGAAAACAGGTGACATCTACCAACCCGGACTGGGCCCGCGTGATTGATTATAGTCCACTCCCGTTTCAAAGAGAAAAAGCCTGAGTCCCAGCAGTGGGAACACTATAGGTTGATTATGCTAAGCTTATCTGGGGGCACAGCAGAGCCCCCGCCAGGTCGAGCAAAAAGCGGCGCGGCCGTACCATCCTTTTCTCGGAACAGTTCAGGCCATTTTCAACCCCCTATAACTTCATTGTGGATAAAACTAGAGGCCTGAAAAATCTTTTATGTTTTAAATAAATAGATTGATTTGGCCATCGCATGAAAACACAATGTATCACACAAGTAATACATATTATATTATATTAGATTGTTTACTGCGAATGAAAATGCCGAAAATAAGCACGTTAAGTTGTGCTCCACAAGATTATACGTTAATATTATTATAAACGGTAGTTTTACATTGTTTAGTTTTATTATAATCACTAAAACGGATAATAGTTTTCTGCATTTTCATTCTAAAATAAAATAAATAACAAATAACCAAACAAACGATGAGGGCGCCACTGCGCTGTCGGCGTTTGGTCGGCGCCCTCTTAAAGAAATTTGACAGATTGTAGTAGCTTGATGTGCTGTCGTCTGTACCTAGACTTTCTCCATCATACCTAAGCACTTATAGCTAACTACCCTCCATTAGTCAGACGCGATAAGAGCTCATTGTGGTCGGCGCGTGTCGCGATGACGTTTTCCATCAAACGCGCTCTATCTGCTGATCGGGGATAGCATCGGAGCTGTGTAGGTTTACATTGTACTGGTTTGACGTTGGATTAAAGGTCAAGAAAATAATAAAAAATACGAAAAGTAACGTGAAATGTAACACAGTTAAGCCATACAAATGTATACAATGCAATATAAAAACTGAATTTGTTTCAACGTGTGTCAATATGTTACGTTTCAACAGCCTGTATCCGGCATTAGATGTTATAGAAGGTTTAATTCCATTCGCATTGAATAGTTAGCTGGTAACAATAGGCTATTTGACAATGTAAAAAATAAGGTCATAATTATTGACAATCGCTTTTAAAATCGATTTGCATTAATTTTACTACAAAAGAATGTATTATTTATAAAAAAAATCCCGAAAAAACTTCATCTTTTTAAATCTGGCGCCACGTAATCGGAAACGGTCTGGATTGCCTGAACTTAAGATGACGTCATGATTTAGTAAATTTCTGTCTATCGTTGACAGAACAGATGACTTTTGTCTAGTATCTCGACCGTTTCAACGTTTGTTTACGTGAATCGTGACGTCACGACGCCATATTGTTAAAGATAGCGTTTTGGCGGCTTATTTAAACAGTACATTTTTATTTACTATTTTTTAAAAGAAATACATTATGCAATTTGAAGTAATAGGTTTTTGTGGGCTCGTTAGACACCATTAATTAATCTGAGATGTTTATCAGAAACCAGTCAAATAGCCTATTGAAGAGCGTTGCTGTAGGAACCACTTTAGCAACCATAACCATAATCAGCCTATAATGTTCCCACTGCTGGGACACAGGCCTCCTCTTGGTGAGAGGGAGAGACATTAGCAACACTTTGCCACTATAAAAAAAAAAGGATGAAAGTGCATAGTGAATAGCATGAACTGTCATGCACTTATCTCGACAGTTACCTCTTATAGCAGCAACACACAGCGCACAGCCAAAGTGTGGAACCCTCTGCCAGCGTCTGTGTTCCCTTCCACATTTAACCCGTCTGCCTTCAAAGCAAGAGTGAACAGGCATCTTCTGGGCACGCCCGGCCCATCATAGATCTCACTCCTCGCTTTCCACCAGGCGTGATCAGCGTCAAGAGCTGGCCCATTAAGCAATACATTTTTGAAGTGAAATACTTCTTTAGGACAAAAAACCATTGAACTCGCGCCCCTGTTACCGTAAGCGACACCGCGCGTGTTTTGTTTATAAGGCGATTAAAAAAATACCCGCTTCGGATGTGTTCGGCTGTCCTCGGGATATATCCGATATGTCAGTGAGTGATGGCATAGTATTTTGTTTTCACTTCTGTCAGCACTCCCGGAGTGCCACTGTTTTTTTTAAATTTAACGATAGTAAATGTTACTGTGATTTTGACAGTGATGCAAAATCAGAAGTACTGCACTGCTGCAGTCAACTTTTAATTTGAGAGATTATTATAGATTCGTCAAACAGTATAGGTACCTATGAAGTCTTGCATAATGGATTACAGTAGATTGAAGCAAATAATTATGGTTAACAAATTGACAAGCCCATTTTAATCAACCTAACAGTTTACCCAATATCGATTATGAATTCAATTAGAAACAGCACAGAATTTAGTAGCATGTATAATTGATCAGATTCAAACAAATCACTGAACGGAACAGTACTCTAAAATGTTGGTCTAGACAAAGTCACAATTCATACCAAGGTACTAGCCATTAAAATTGCCAATAACCATTAAGTCAATGGAAACACGCCAAGTACTAGCGAATGCAATACAATAGCCAGTATTAAATCTAACCAATAAATTATTCAAAGACGTTCCTACCGCAGAACTGCTGGAGTGATCCCAAATTATAACTACACCAGCTTTAAATGCACTTGGACCTTCACATGTAATCAATAAAGACTGGAATTGTGGAGAGTCTAGTTTTGGTGATGGTAAAGACACGTTGGTATTTTGTAGTGTAAAGGAGTACCTATAATTCAACGCCCAACGGCAACCGAGTGTACGTCAAGATGTGTGAATGTCTATATTAGATGCTATTTTATGGCCGCGTATGTGGAGAATGGATTATTAATCATACTGTGAAGGGACTTGGCGCTATTGTAGAATATTCTGTTGAACTTTGAGCAGTCCCAAGTACCTCAGTTCCAGAGCCAATGTCCAATGCTGTAGAATAAATTAGGTATTTAACCCCTCGTTAAGCTTGTTGCGCGACTTGCGGTGCCTTTGTCGCGCGCGATTTTTTAGGAGCCTTTATTCACTGTAACCGAATAGGGTGATGTCAGTTTCAATCTGTCAAAAATACCTCTTTATCGTTTATTTTACTTTTATGTCAAATTTTTGACATTGATTGTCGCTGAGACTGAGATGAGATTGCGACTGGATTTTGAACGTTTTTATTTACGGGAATTGGACTTCTGATTAATGAATTTAATTTTACCATTATTTTCATAATATATAATACTAGCTTCTGCCCGCGACTTCGTCCGCGTGAAATTTCACCCTCTTAGGGGTGGAATTTCGAAAAATCCTTTCTTAGTGGATACCTACTCTTCACAAAGAACACACCCTCCAAATTTCATGTCTCTAGGAACAGCGGTTTAGACTGTGCGTTGATATATCAACAATCAGTCAGTCAGTTTACCATTTTATATATATAGATTTTTTCGTGATTAATCGATATCCCTTTTCTTATCACTTAAAGAAGCAAATATCAATATAATAAAGACAAAAGACTGTTGAGCACTCAATCGCACCTAAGCCTAAGCAAAATAACAAAATTCAACCAAATGACCCAGAAATAAAGAAAAACGACCAAAAGACTATTAGAATTCAACACTTTCCCTGAACAATAACTCGGGAATAAGCGACGACAATTTGTAATAAAACCGTACATCATAATAAAAATAAAATAAGAATACACACTTCCGGGGAAAAAAAACCGGTCAAGAGCGAGTCGGACACGCGCACCGAGGGTTCCGTACCATGTTTTTAATTTTTCATCGACGAGGCCTATATTCGTCAGAGAATTTTAACACTGTGCACTGCGGTGTAGAATATTGCAGTTTTATGTCAGCACCATCTCTTGACCGATAGTGGAACTAATGTAACTTTTGTTGATGATTTCTGAAAAAGTGTGGTATTTAGAGCTTCGTTTTTTTTTCCTGTAATCTTTACGTAAACTTCTATCACTTAGAATAATTTCAGATTTCTCGTTTCGCAAACTTCGGAGATAAGGCCGTCCCCCTTATCTCCGAAGTTTGCGAAACGAGAAATCTGTTTATTTTTTTTTTATTTTTCATCAAAAGTCGAAAAAGTGTGGCCTAAAAAAAAAATAAAAAATGTTTGAGAATGTGCAAACTGCGTTCTTTCATATGATACCGCACATGCCCTAGTTGCCCCACTTCGAATTTTTCAGACCCCCTTTCAGTCCCTGTTGCAAATAAATATTCTTATTTCTTACTTATTTGCAAAATAGTTGGAAAACCGTCATCTAAAGCTGTTCCAAATTTCAAGTTGATAGCATTAGTAGTTCTTGAGATATCCAGCTGTGACAGACAGACAGACTGAGTCTAACCATATGGGTTACGTTTAACCATTTTGGTACGGAACCCTAAAAACGATTACTTTAGCCACGATAAAGGAGTATATTAAGACGATAAACCCGTCTGTATAAGACGTCGAGGGACATAATATGTGCAATAACATATAAAATATATCTGGGAAACGGTCTCCGGCCGTATTGCTTGGGTCATGGGTTCGCCATATTCTTGAAACTGTCGCGGAAATCACTTTCTCTACCATTTTTCTGCTGATTTAGTCGTGTTATGTATGGGGGTCTTGAACTTAAAGGGTAAAACCTTCATAACAAATTTTTATAAGAATTCTTGGAGGCTCCATTAGTTTGGATTAATGACAGTGTTAAACCTAAAGATGGTTGAATGATTTCAGAAATATTATAATAATCTTCTTACCGTCCATTTAAAGTATCTGTATCTATCCATTTAGATGCTTAATCAGGTTGTTGATAGCGCTGTCCTGCCAAAAAACCGTCACGCAGTTTGGCAGGTTAATGAAATGTGTACAAGTGTTTGGTCCAAAATATTTTTTTATTTATTTATTAAGATGTAACCGAAATCCATAATTAAGTACAGAGAATGAAGGTAGAAAAAGTTGACACAATGCAAAAAAAAATACTAGTAAAGCTACAAGTTACTAGCATTGGAAAACAGATTCATAACAAAGGAAGCATTAATTTATTTTCAATAGCGCGATAACATCGTTAACAGAAACCACCCAAATCTTCGATGATAACCGGGATTGACTCACAATTAATGACCCTCTAAAAATTTACCATAAGACATGAAAACTTTTGCCATCCATCCGAACCCTTAAAACGATTTTGTTAACGCATCCAATAACATATTTAACCCTCAAAACTGTCATGGGACGGTTTGAGGGGCTAAAGAACCTTTAGAAACTGATCCGTGCCACAATGGGGTTGCTATAAAAATAAACTGGAACCCTTACAACTCTTACAAGGTCGATGCTAATGTGAAACCGATACATTTATGATGTTTTCCGGCTATGGATACTGTTAATATTTGATAATGTAAGACTTCTGTGGACATATGGAGTTCGAGAGGTCAGGCTTAATGGCTGTTTATAAAATTTTCGGGTACCCAAACCAGCCAGTTACACGATCAGGGGGATCGTGCATATGACTGGCTGGATTAAAATTAAAATTTCTTATGTCTACAGATGTTCCATTGTAATTAATACTACATATTAAGATCATCATCAATTTTGCATAATCATTTGCCCATCTGTTTACCTTTATGACTATCATCACAATTTATAACGTTTATCTCATGAATCTGAGCACTGTAATTTGGAAATATTGTAAAAGCCAATTATTTTTAAAAGAGTAACCGTGAAGTTTCCTACCTGCTCTTCTCCATAGGAGACAACCTTATGGAACCGTGCACTTAGCTTCTGAACTTTCATAAGTGCCCATGTCTCTGAATCCGTTAAGCCTGGTGAATTTTACTTTTTCGTTTACACTGCAATTTGGACACTATATCATGTCTTGTTGTCATATAAACAAACAATGCCTCTATTTTTTCATATTTTTATGAAACAATAATCTGTACAATTTATTTGTCATCTGTACCCTTTTCGTCTTGTTCTTTATGAGTTTTAATTTGACGCGTTGTTGGTCAAACAATGTTTTTGGGTCCTCATCTGGATGTTGGCCGGACAATTTTATGAAGGCTGTTCTTGACTTGATAAGAGAAATGACGAAGTACTGGCTTTTTATTAACGAGTGCCCGTAATTGCTTTTACAAAGAATAGCTTGAAGCTTCTAACAATTATGGTTGACGGAAGATTGAACCAATTACTGGATTTATGTTAATAATTTTTTTATACGAGCTAGGAGCAAGGTAAAAGCTGTAACACTTTTTTATTATAATGTAATTTGTTATTTTAGCATATTCTTGACTCGATTTAAATTGAATAAAACACCATTCTCGTCTAACGTCTTAAAAGAAGGGTCTAAGGTTCCGATAGTTTTAATGTATGAAGGCTTTCGATGAACAACTGAAAAGCTAATTAAAACTAGTTTTTATTCAACCAATGAATGGCCGTTTTTTTTTTTCATCATCTCGTAATTCTTTCTCATCGAAGTACTTCATACAAAATCAATCATCCTCTGCCTAGTCTTTTCCCAACTATGTTGGAGTCGGCTTCTAGTCTAACCGGATGCAGCTGAATATCAGTATTTTACATGGAGCGACTGCCTATCTGAGCTCCACAATCCAGTTACTGGGTAATACGATACCCCTTGGTAAGACTGGTTGTCAGACTTTCGGGCTTCTGACTACCCGTAACGACTGTCAAAGATCCACGAATAACAGCCGGGACCAACAGCTTAACGCGCTTTCCGAGGTGCGGAGGGGTCACGGTATGTAAAGATGGTCAGCCATCCACAGACCAACCGCGGCTGTTATTATTTAGCCACTGGCCCCTCCCTCCTTCTCATAGAAAAGCAATGTCCTTCTATATTTAGCTGGTTAAGTTTTCAATCTAAAAGATGACACTCCTTATTCCAGTTACTTTCAAAAGAAACTGTCTGGGAATACAACGCGCAAAAAACGTCACAGCTGCTTCATCCACATTTGCTTCAATATTCTGCAGTAATTCATTACAGCCGACTTTAGCTACAAACAGGGCCACTGTTTTGACAGATGTTCATTTGAAATTGTTATTTTTGTCGCCGGGGGTGTTAATTTGCGTCGTTTGTTTAAACGCCAGACCGCACGTCAATTAAGGGATTACTAAACGTAATTTGCATGTAATAACTTGAAAGGTGGCGTTGAGGTGGAGTTTGTCATCTGGTTTTTGGGTAGTATGAATTTCTAGTGACTTTGATGGATGTATTTTATTGTTTGGCACATTCTAGCTAGCTTAACCGCGTAACTTGATGCTGGAATGGTAAATGAAACTGGCCGAATGCGAGTCGGACTCGCACACGAAGGGTTCGGTACCACAAGGCAAAAACGCCGAATAAAAAACACGTTTGTTGTATGGGAGCCCCCTTAAATATATATTTTATTCTGTTTTTAGTATTTTTTGTTATAGCGGCAACAGAAATACATCATCAGTAAAATAATTCAACTGTCTAGCGATAGCTAGACAGTTGAATTATTTTTTTATCTTCTTTTTTAATTATTTTATTAGGCTGTATCTCATGAACAGAGTCTTAGTAATAGGGTCCCGTTTTTATCCTTTGGGTACGGAACCCTAAAATCCGTAGTTTTGAGAAACGCAAGAGAATTTAAATGAGATTTACATCTCCATCCAGTTTTTAAATACTGACACTATGAGTGCCGTACTTATTGGAACTTCAAAACAGTTGGGAATCATTAATTATTTTAATATCATCTGCCTCTAGCTTTTTCCCAACTATGTTGGCCTGTTGGGGTCGGCTTCCAGTCTAACCGGATGCAACTGAGTACCAGTATGTTACTTGAAGCGACTGCCTATCTGACCACAACCCAGTTACTGGGTAATACTTACCCCTTGGTAAGACTGGTTGTTAGACTTTCGGGCTACTGAAGATTGATCACAACGATCAGAAATTAAAATTGTTCATTGTTATCATTATTTATTACCATTTCCATTAATTAGGCTATTTACTTCTGTTTATCATCATCTTATACAGGGTTATTGGTAAAACATTAAGAACCTCTTAAGAGGTCATTGTTCTCATCATTATGAACTACTTTTACTATGGGACCAAACCTGAAATCGCGAAAAAAAAACAGCTGTTCCCTACATTTTGACGAGTTATACGAACATAAATGTAGGGTCCCATAGTAAAAGTTGTTCATAATGATGAATACAATGACCTCTTAAGAGTTTGTTAATGTTTTACCAATAACCCTGTATATCAGTCTCTTGCTTGAGTTTTGAATAAAAAACATTTTAATATCTCGTCCCACTCAACTTTTAATTAGAAACTTTGTAGGATGTACCGCGTAGTTTCCATCGTTCATCTGACTGTGTATTTCCAAGGCATAAACAAATATAACAATACACGCGAGGGTGTCGCAAGCGATTATTAGTCGGATGTTAGTCGTGACGGTTCGTCGAGACAGAACAAATACTGCGATTGTTACTGCGACAACATCGTGCTTAGCTGTTGAGACTTTCTTTAAATTGCTTTTAATTTTCTATTACATTGTTTCCGGGTAATTGTACCTAACAGAAATTGCCTGAGAATCGGAAGAGATCATCATCATCATCTGCCTAGCCTTTTCCCAACTATGCTGGGATCGGCTTCCAGTCTAATCGGATGCAACTGAATACCATGTATTTTACATGGAGCGACTGCCTATCTGACCTCCACAACCCAGTTATTGGGTAATACGATTCCCCTTGGTTGTCAGATTTTCGGGCTTTTGACGACCCGTAACGACTGTCAAAGATCCACGAATTACAGCCGGGACCAACGGCTTAACTTGAATTTAAATTTAAACTTAAATTTATATGCCAAAGTCAAAACATTTATTTCAAACTCAAACTCTTGATTTTGTATTTCTAGTAGGCCAGTACAATGCACTTTTGAAAGTCAACATTTACATGAAAATGGAATTTATTTTATAGGGTAGTTTTAGTTATTGTTAGGAATCAAGTATTACCAGATAACTATTTAATAAACATCGACTTTGATTACAACGAGGATTCGTTAATCAGAAGTTGTAGAACTCCTGATTGACGAATCCTTGAAAATTCTAAAGTCAATGTCTGCAAAATGGTTTAATTAAAACCAATCATTTATGTTTGAATTTGAATTAATATTTCTTTGGGTTTTAAATTTCGTAGAATTAGAATAATCTCTCTAACATCTTCGGTCTCTCTCTCTCCTAAGTCCCTTTAACGTGCAAAGTAGGCTGTACAGACGCCAGCACATCAAGCTACTACAATCTGTCAAACTTCTTTAATACATTTTCAACTTTATCGCTAAAGCATAAGGTTCAAAGTTGATTGGGAAAATTTGACACTTTCGGGTAGCTTGATGTGCGGGCGTCTGTACATTGAAAAGTAGCTCGGCATCTTGATGAATGATGTGCTAACACTATTGACTATGTTGTAAGTTGAAACATGATACATCATTCCAAGTATATGTTTATGTAAGCAAAATGATGCATTACGATTTTGTTTACCTCGACTAAGAAAGGGTTGTTTTTGTCTATTATGTAAACTACCTAAAATATGAAAAAAAAAACATCTTACCAGGACAACATGGTCATCCTAAACAACACGTGTGCTCATTTACTTTTGAAAATATTTCGCTGCACTAATTTTCGTGTCTTCCAAACATTTCCCACTACATTTTGAACCTTACCTTCTCGAAAGTAGGGTTCTTTATCCACATCTTTTGTCGTCACATTGGGTTATGGATCAGTGTTGTAACCGCGATCACGGTTTGCCTGTTCATTGTTTTCGTTGACGACAGCGCGTTGTGTCGCAATGTTCAAATGTCGAACGATGAATACAGTCTGACCCTAGTACCACAAAGGTCATTGTATAAGGAGGTAAAAGTACAAGTAAGAAAGGGCCCAAAATGTTTACGTTAGAAATTGTTTGAATTTATAATGTGGGTACTTTTATCGGCTGATTAGTAGACATCGGGTGACTCATTGCCGAAATGACTGCTTTTGGGAATCTGCCCCGTTGGTCTCGTGATGGCAAGCGCGCCTGCTGAGCGTGGGGTCCTAAGTGCCATTCCCGGGTCGGGGAAAATTATATTAGGTGTTTACCCGACTACGGCGAAGCAAAAAGGAGGGTTATGATTTTGACCGGTATGTATGTATATTCATCTGTTCCCTCATAACTTCAAAAGTACTTATAATGATTGGACAAATGAGGTATCATTAGAAGCGTCTTGACCGTCCGCTGGTTATAGGTTATGTGACGTCACACTAAATTCAATATGGCGCCCTCTAGAGGACATATAAAGTAATGAATTTAAACCGTTGGCCCTGCGCCTGATCTCTCTGCGGTTGTATCGGATTGCCGTCCCAACGGACTATAACAGTGAGAGACCAGAGAGTGCATGCGTGTCTGCGCACACACTTGTGCATGACTATAATATCTCCTGCGTCGATGGCTGGTCTCTGCTGAGATTGGTCGCCATGACGGCGGAGGATTTAATATTTTTTTGGGAATAAAATAAAATTATAGTGAAAGTTACTAATAGATGGCATAATAATGTAAGGAATTTGATATCATTCGTCAATCTAATTAAGTCATTAGTTTTTGTGATCACAAAGAAAACAGACTGTCTTCGTTTCATAACATGTTCATCGATATTTTTAAGACGCTACAGAAATTCGTGGAAATCTTATCAAATTGTGTATTAAATCAATATAGATCGGCTCTGATCTGATCGTTAATCCTTTCGGATTTGGGTAACAAAATGATTACAACATAATTTTCCATCAAACTCCTGTGAGCATGAGTGACTAACTGGCGAAGATTATTTCATCTCGGCGTACAACGTCAGAATGTTAATACGCGTAGACAGCCCGCGGGCCAGTAGACATCTTCAATGTTATGCTAGCCTGGTACTCGTACTATTTGTTCACTCGCTTGGGCTGATGAAATGTATGTAGAAAGTGTTTTTGGAACATTGGAATTTGTAGAGTACTATGAAGAAAGTGTTTTTGGAACCTCCTCTCTATTGAGCACTCCTGGCACTAGTGGTAATTCAAGATGGGATCATCATAGAAATTAGCAGCCTGCTTCCACCAATTGCTGAGCACCATCTTTTTGTACCATGCTTCCCTGATCTTGCGAGTATCAAACACGTGATGGCGTGACATGGTGTGTTTGTATAACGAATTTTATATAATAAACATTCCTCAATATTGGCCTCAAGAGAAGGATGTCTAGTGCAAATCAGGAACAAAAACAGTATTTTACAATTTTCTACTTAATAAAAATCTTAAATTCATTCATTCATTCACTCACTGACACACAACGCATAGCCTTATAAACCTCTGGGTCTAGAAAACTTGATTTTTTGCACAAGAGTTCTTTATTTATCGAATAATGACGGTCAGCACTAAGAAAGGATTTTTGAAAATGTATCTCCTCTAAAGAGATTAAATAGATAATGAAAGTTTTCATAGTAGTTCGTCATTTCTACTGATGGGAATCACATTGGGCACACGGCTTGTACAGAAGCCTGCACATCAAGCTACTACAATCTCTCAAATTTCTTTAATAGATTTTCAACTTTATCGCTAAAACATAAGGTTGAAAGTTGATTGGGAAAATTGGACAGTTTCGTGTAGCTTGATATGCTGGCGTCTGTACCTATATGAATTAAAATGACTTCTCGTATAATAACAGCACCAACAATAGGTTTCTAATAATGTGTAACTATTCAGTATATCATGTTGTACAGTTTCAGTGAGTTTACGACCCAAAGTAGCGCGTGCGACGCCAAAACTATCAGAATTCAACTAGCGGCTCTTTCGTCGCGCCTAATGCAGTTAGTCGCCTACCTGCAGGCACTTTTCACTTTTGGCTAGATCTCGACAGAGATGTTAGATAGAATACGGATTTAAAGTTCCAGACAATTGTATGTATATCAGAACTTTTTAGTCTGATAGTGCATGTAACTACTATCAGTATTTTTATTGATCCTAAGTACTAGGGTCTTTTAAGAAGACATGAAAACTTGACTGCTTTTCTATTTTGACGACTGTTTTAGTCTTCATGTTGGTCTTCATTGATCTAGCTTTCCCGATCTCATATTTTTTTACCGTCATGCAAATATTATGATCTTTCTTTGTTTGGTAGAAAATAATATGTAGATACTACGGTTTAAGTAAAGTTTTTATTAAGAACATTATTTTCAAGTTTAAATCCCGTACAGTTGGTGGAGGAAGATTTTCTAAATTTTCAACTTTGTTGAAATTGAAAAGATTTCATACTTTGGTGCATTAAATGAAGGTCTTAAAGTATGAATATCAATTTCATATGCCATCCATTCCATCTTATTTGTTTCCATAAGACTTTCTTAAAATAAAGCTAAATAAAAAAGCTTTTGTTCATCATATGCAGGGTAGGTATAGTGAGTTATTTCTTTCTTTATATTTTTCTATTGTACTTATTGTTGTGAACTTATGTAAAAGCGTTCAAATGGCTAGTCGAGGTCAAGCTACAATTAATATTAAGGTAAATTAAGATTATTTATGTTGAATCCTACCTGAAGATACTTAAGCCTACCCGAAAAAAAATCCCAATAAAATGTAGTCTAGGCAAACTTACTCGATAGTGAAATTCACTACCAAGTGGCATTTACCTACGAAAAGTTACAAAGGCGCCTGTTGCCACTGTTAAATTAATTTACGCACCAAAATTATGCGCGCCAATAAATCACGTCGGCAATCTTCGGCAATTTCCGACAAATCCCTTCGACATAAAAGCAAATCGCCTGGCGATCAGTCAGCGAGGTTGGAACGGCAAAAAAGTTGAATTTCTTACGGCATAAGCGTCATAAATAAAAGGAGGCGGCAAACTTTCTGCCGTTACCGGTGTGAGGTTGCTAAGGACGTATTCTAGAACTCGATAGAGTTGCGTTTACGAATGGTTAAGATCTCGTATAATCTATCGACCGATTATCGATAGATTATACGAGATTATCTAAAGAAATCAATTACGTTTTACTACTCAAGGTTCATAATTTTGGGTCTTCCATATCAGAAAATCTATTCAATTTAACTCTGTTACCAATTATCATGCCTGCAGTTATCATTGGTTGACCAAAATGTAGGTACGATAATATAAATGTACATCGAGCTACCCGAAACTGTAAAATTTCCCTAAACCATAAAGTTCAAAGTTGATTACTTTGAACTTTATGGTTTAGCGATAAAGTTGAAAATCTATTAAAGAAATTTGACAGATTGTAATAGCTTGATGTGCTGGCGGTTGTACATACGTAGGTGTGTTATAAGTTTACGTTCTATGTGGGTAAAGCGCAACAAGGATCTTTTGGCGACTGAATGACATTGACATTAGGGGTGATGTTGTTAGTATTTTTTTTTAATTGTCACAGAAACTGAAAAAACAAGATGGCGGCGTTAGTTCCAATTTTGGCCACGCGCCCAAAGATCCTTGTACCGTTGTATCAACTTATTGATGCAGATTTCACAGAAGATTTGATTTTGCGGGGGTAAATCATGCGATAATTTGTGCTTAACTTAAAAAAAAAGAATTCTTTCAGGACAGTGTGAGTGTAACTTCCAAACCTGTCCTGAAAGAATTCCTGTTTTTCCCGACCAAGAATCGAAACGGTTAGCTAACGTTGACTACAAACAAATAGAATACATTCAGAATAGGGTTATGTGGGCACAATTTGTCGGCACGGACGTTCGGGCGCGCTCTCCGCAGGAAATGAGGCGTATTTGTCTTACCTGAGCAAGGCTTGGGGTCTTTTGTGGCGATAAGCGGGATACGTGTACCTACGACAGGATACTGTATTAAACAGTATGAGCTACCAGCTGCACCTGCCTCATGCGTGACAGGTGATAGTTATTAATATTTTCACGATGTTGCATTTACTAAGACCATCATCATCAGCATAATCAGCCCATTGCTGGGACACAGGCCTCTGAGAGGAGGCCAACGTAGTGGATTACGGCCCACTCGGCTCCGCGCTCCGGCTCTGCGGGTTGGTGGATGCCACATGTCTTCGAAGCTTTTGGTTCTAGGACATGCCGGTTTCCTCACGATGTTTTCCGTTTTAAGAGCAGTGGTGATGAAATTAAATAAACACGGTAAAATACCTGTCTGGGTTCAAACTCATGACTTACAACTCGTCAGTCAGGACCGATACCCCTGAGCCATCACTGCTCCCATCATCAGCATCAGCATAATATAAGAAATTGATGATCATCTACCACACATTCATTACCAACCAACCAACCCTTGAAGATCGTTGGTCCATCTAGTGGGTCTCCCCAGAGGAGGGTCCGATGACGGAAAGCCGCGGCGGGTTCACGGAGTCCCATATAACTGCACTATCTCCCTGCAGTAGTGTAGAATGCATGAGCATTTCTCCAAGCCAAAAAAAAAGGTGCGCTGGGCATTTTTTTAGATGAGAAAAAACCCAACTCGCGACACTGTTACCGTAACCGACACCTCTATTTGAAGTTTTGGCCATTATAAAGACATCAACGCGTGGTATATTTTCTTTGGGAAGAATGACCTTCAAACATATTTATAAAATTACTATGCTTTTTCAAGTTTTCACTCCTGGAGTACCACTGTTTTTTTTATGTAGGTGATGTCGCATTTTGTTTGCAAGACTAGCAGATGTCGAACTTTCGTTTGAAGTATTTATACGTTTTGTCATATCATAAATGCCGAAATGGGGTGCCCGAATCACAACGTTGTTATATCTCCAACTTATAACATTTTGTCATATTGCATGGTGTAATTATAATTATATTGAGTGTGGCACAACGCAACTGACGATAAAAGGACTTTTTAATAAGGAAAAACGAAAAAGACATTTCTCCCGCTACCACTAACGCCCTACTCATACTCACTGCAAAGCAAGAGCTACACATTCATAAATTCACTTACCAACATTTATGAATGTTAATAAAGCTCCGTGCGATTTATTTGGTGCTCCAACTGTTTATGCACCGGTTGCCACCGAATCTTGAAGTCAGGAAACTGACGTCATTTTGTGGCGAGCGGAAGCAGTTCATGCAGTAGAAATGTATTGTTTTCTTAGCTTACTTAAAAGGAGAGATGCTTGAAGGTGGAGTTCAATTTTGGATTTCTTAATGTTGTCTGTTTATGAAAAGGTATTGTACAAAAGGATGGCAAGTAAACTGCAGTATGCACCTACCTTAAGCGTAGGCCAAACTGAGCATGAAGCTAAGATCGCGTAGCTTCGCTCATGTAGCTACCGCGTCTTTTCATTCTTTGGTTTATAGTTCGTGGTCTAATGAACTTAGCTTCGTTCGTTCGCGCTAAATATGGATTTTTTTTGATGAACTAGAACTATGAAATATTACTGTGCTCTAACAGACAGTCGAACCAGCTACTACTGCACTCGCAGTCTCCCTAGTGCAGTACCTACCTAGTGAGACCATTGTTTTGCTGTGAAGCTGTTAATCACCGTGAATCATAATAATACAGCTGTGACCACAGACTTATATTTAAGTCTGTGGCTGCGACTCATCGGCCTTGGAGCCTAAGACTCGTTAATTTAATTTGTGAGCTTAGAATAGGACAAAACTAAAAACGCTATATAAAACGTGGGTAATCTATACCCTCCCCCCATTCACCCTCTTAGGGGTGGAATTTTGAAAAACCCTTTCTTAGTGTATACTTACTCTTCACAAAGAACACACCTTCCAAATTTCATGTCTCTAGGACCAGCGGTTTAGGCTGTGCGTTGATATATCAGTCAGTCAGGACTTTGAATTTTATTAAAATTTATAGATAGTCGCTTTTCGGGTAGGTAAGTCTGTGTGACCGTTCAGCTGTTCTAAACTACACATGTGTGCAGTTTTCTACCGACTGTACTTTGGCTGACGAATTTAATAAAACTGACGAATCGACGAAAACTGGCAAACACTGGAAACTGTCGAGTTAACGCAACTGTCTTATCAGTTAAACTGACTAATCAACGAAACTGGTGAATTAAATAAACTGACGACTGAGGGAAACTGACCAGTGATACGCGGACTGCAGTTTTCTTTATTATTTAGATACTTTATTCTGGAAGGCTTATGTATTAAACTAACACATTAAAAATAAAGATATCTCGATGTTCTGCGAAGCATAAGCGGGTCGCTAGTATGAAAATAAAAAAAATAAACAAAACACTCCTGTTTGAGAAATATCAGAAAGAGGATTCGAATCGCCAGCGCAGAATAATTGTTTCGCATGACGAGAGATATAAGTAGGTTCGTGGAGATGACGGCCAATCTCGTTTAAACAGATGCTGAGGTACAGATGAAGATAATGTTTGACCTGGTTTAAAGGCTATGGGGGGACATTTTTTATGAGAACATTTTGTGCCGAAAATAGATTTTGATGGTGAAAATGGTAGAAATTAATGGCACGCTTCATCTTTTACAAATGATGATTATTTTTAGGGTGTCATTTTATTACTTAGTACTTTTAAGTACAGTACGGACGTCGTTCCTGACACCGT
Source organism: Oligia latruncula (assembly GCA_948474745.1). Taxonomy (NCBI): domain Eukaryota; kingdom Metazoa; phylum Arthropoda; class Insecta; order Lepidoptera; family Noctuidae; genus Oligia; species Oligia latruncula. The sequence continues at coordinate 3,838,137 of OX419691.1, read as the reverse complement.
CCTGTTAGTGCGACAATTCGGCCCACGAGCAACTTTTGTCTCCGCAACTAATTTTTCTCTCACATCAAGTCTACGGGTTTCTATGAACGTGCACGCATGTAGCGACGCGACAGCTGGGAGACTTTTTTTTCCCCGCAGATTTGGACGCGACTGTCGCTTAATCATTAAAGTCATCAACACAACTCTTTTTGACCAAGTAATCCCACTGAATGACGATTTCATGAAATCTTGACATTTTACAATATACTAACGTAACAAGTTGTAATCGTAACTTAATAAGTTGTCCTAATTATTATAATTCTGTAAATACATATTTGTTACGGTCGCGAATCATATTTTAATCAACGTACAACTTAATACTGACCAGTAAATTGCAAAAAACGTAAGAAAATTTGAATTTCTCGGGCTACCTTAGCGCTTCCCCCTTAAGTATAATATAGCATAATCAGCCTTAAATGTTCCCACTGCTGGGACACAGGCCTCCTCTCTTCGAGAGCTTCGGGCTGTAATCTACCACGTAGCCCAGTGCGGGTTGGTAGATGTCACATGTCTTAGAATTGTTGGTTCTAGGACATGCCGGTATCCTCACGATGTTTTCCTTCACCGTTTTGAGAGGAGTGGTGATGAAATGATTTAAGAACACAAACTAAAGTGCCTGCCTGGATTCGAACCCACGGCCTACATCTCGTAAGTCGGGGCTGTTACCACTGGGCTCCTCCAGTATGTGTAATTATTGTAAACTTTTCTTTTCTACTTTTCAGGTCGACCCCACGATTGGTAGGCTCAGATGCATCATACAAACTGAGCCCGTATGAAAAGGAAGCGCTGAATGCGGTAAGTTTTGTAATTTTCTTATTTTTACATAATATAACCGAAACGTGTTGTAGGTACCTCATTATATTAATCCTAATAAATTATATTAACCTACTAGTCAGGAACATTGAGGCACAACCTATTACCAAGGATTCAGCACATGATTCTGAAACCCCTGCGTTAAATTTTTTAGTCGGTTATAAAAAAATGCTGTTCCGCGTCGATGTGGACGTTCGCCATGCGGCTGGTCGCTTACCAAATCACCTCACAAGCTCGCCACCCCTACACAGGTCTTTAAAAATCGCAAGTGACTATAGTTTGATTTTAATCCCAGAGACTAATCTGACAGGTGTAATGTCAAACTTCTATACTAAAAAAACGCAAACACAAAAGATTTAAATGTCAGATGAGTCTCTGGGATAAAAAAACGAACTATAGTTCATTTTACATCAAAATGTTGACCTTCATGCGGCGGGCGATCGCCTGCAACTGAGCATGTTCACGGTCGATTTTAGTCTTGAATTGTCGCCGCACGACAAAAGTCGAAACCTACTCTATACTCTACTTTGGAACTTGCAATTTTAGTCACCGGCAGCCTAGCCGAATTGCCATTTAGACAGTTGGCTATAGTCACCTATGTAAAGCCCGCATAACGATTGGTCTGCGTTTTTTACGTACAAATAAAAGATCCAGGGTTCCAATACCCATCGCGCTAATTTAAGCCGAAGATATCAGTGGATTAAATAGTATGCAAAGTAAACACAGTTATCTCCAAGTTATTGCGTATAACTAGACAAATAATAACATAATTATACAGCACGCATGTGCCCTTGCAGATTAATTGGGAGCAAGGTGGAAGATTTTGCGGAACGTGATAAATGATTTTATTTCTGTAAGTAGGTTTAGGTTTAGGTTTAAAGAGTTCCTGGAAGGACTTGGGGGAGGCCTTTGCCCAGCAGTGGGACAGTATAGGCTGAATAAAAAAAAAAAAAAAAAAAAAAGGAGGTTTCTACAAAAACTTTTGTGTTTCGTTTTATGCAATTAGGGTGGAGATCCATCAAGTCAACTTCTAGACATAGTTGGCAAATAAGGGTTCCACCGTCTGAAGGCACTTTTGATTGCTTGTTTTGCTGTATTCTTTGGTATCCGTATTGAATTCGACAGATTGATTCACAAATAATCAGACCGGGGTAATAGGCTATTTGACTGGTTTCTGATAAACATCTCAGATTATTTAATGGTGTCTAACGAGCACACAAAAACCTATTACTTCAAATTGCATAATGTATTTCTTTTAAAAAATAGTAAATGAAAATGTACCTACTGTTTAAATAAGCCGCCAAAACGCTATCTTTAACAATATGGCGTCGTGACGTCACGATTCACGTCAACAAACGTTGAAACGGTCGAGATACTAGACAAAAGTCATCTGTTCTGTCAACGATAGACAGAAATTTACTAAATCATGCCAGCCCAGACCGTTTTCGATTACGTGGCGCCAGATTTAAAAAGATGAAGTTTTTTCGGGATTTTTTTTATAAATAATACATTGTTTTGTAGTAAAATTAATGCAAATCGATTTTAAAAGCGATAATCTATACGAGTGTCAATAATTATGACCTTATTTTTTACATTGTCAAATAGCCTATTGCGTAACACATAAAATGACAATTAATCGCAATGGGTTTTATATTTTGACATTTCACCCCAGCGTGGCAATTGCGTAACATACTATCAGTAGCAATGACAGTTCAACAGCATTCATGACAGTTCAACAGCATTCATTGCGTTAATTACGTTGCTGAGCAGATACATTTCTCGAACATGTGAAGCAATGGATTAGCAATATCTTTCAAAATTGATAGTGTGTTACGCAATTAGAGTGCGGACGTATTTTTCAGACCTATAAAGCAATGGAATAGGAATACGCTTCAAAACCACGGAATGTAAAAAAGTGTGTTACACAATTGTTGTTGCCTAGGAAGGTGGGTAGGCCTCTGTTGTGGGACGCAACGTGTGTCGATACCCTTGCGCCATCTCATGTTCCTAGCACGGCGGAAACCCTCAAGCGGCGCAAATACTGTAACCTTGTGGGCAACTACAGTTTTGAGCCGTTTGGGGTCGAAACGCTCGGGTTAGGGGGCCCGAGTGCGCGTCTCCTTTTTAAGGAAATTTCTCGCCGGCTGGTTGACATGTCACGTGACCAGAGGGCTGGGTCGTTCTTTAGCCAAAGAATTAGCATTGCTATTCAACGTGGCAATGCTGCCAGTCTTCTGGGCACGTTTCCGGATGACAGCGATACGAACGAGTACTTCGACGCCTAAGTGTCCTTTGTTTTTGTATTTATTTGTTGGTATAGTAAGTTAGTTAGTCATTTAATTTAGTATAGTATATATTATTTAGTACAAAACATTACTATAAACTAAGTAAATACATTATTAGGGTGCTGGTTTTCAAAACCACACACTTTTTAGATCCGTTCTCGCTTATGCCTCAGACGTCGATTCCGTGCGTTTATAGAATTTATTGACCAATTACGTAAACTATTTATAGCAACCGAATGGCTATTCGTCTATTGCATATTGCAGATAACATCAGCATAATGTAAGAAACGAACTGACTTGTTGCAAATAACTTCTCGGTGTAATGGCCAGTTAATTTATCGATTTTCCTTTATCAAGATTGCAAATCTAGTTTTTCTTAATTAAATCATTTCTCTCTAACGATAATCGCTATTCCAATTTCCTATCTTGTTAGCTGAACTTTATTGATTTCATTTGCAATAAAGCAGATTTTGTGCATTTATTATATGTTTTTGTGCTTTTACGATTAATGTCCTACAATCTACTTATCCCTACCTACTTACATCACGACTGTATTCTCTAAATGGTTAGGCAGAGTAACCACACTAATATTATAACGGCGAAAATTTGTGAGTGGGGGTGTGTGTATGTGTGTGTGTTTATATGTTTGTAACTTCTTCACGCTCAAACAGCTGGACTAATTTTGATAAAATTTTGTACGGAGGTAGCTGACACGTTGTATTAACATATTGGATTTTTTATCCCGATATTCCCACGGGATCGACATTTGCGCGGGTAAAACCGCGGGGCGCAGCTAGTGTAATATATGCAACCCAATTGCCATCAACTGAGTAAAAATCCAAACTCCGGGTTCCGGAACATATCTATTTAGACCGGAGTGTCCCACTGCTGGCCAAATGCCTCCCTTTCCCCTTTCCACAAGAGTCTGTCCGTGTCTTACATCATCATCATCTGCCTAGCCTTTTCCCAACTATGTTGGGGTCGGCTTCCAGTCTAACCGGATGCAGCTGAGTACCAGTATTTTACATGAAGCGACTGCCTAGTGCCTACCACTATTTGCGTAACACACTATCAATCTGAATCATTTTGAAGGATATTGCTAATCCATTGCTTCATATGTTCGAAAAATGTGTCTGCTCGACAACATAAAAGACGCAATGGATGATGTTGAACTGTCATAATGAAACCCATTGCTACTACTAATAGTGTGTTACGCAATTGCCCTGCTGACTTCCACATGTCCTACAATACTTTAAAAAACTTCACTTTTAGTTAAAAAGGACTGAGGAGTCAATATTTTTTTATTGATTGTCTGAAGAACGAAGAGGGACCCGTGGCTAAATAATAACAGCCGCACAGGTCAATCGATCAGGTTAAGCTACGCTTGCCGAGGTTGGTCTGTGGATGGGCGACCATCTTTACATACCGAGACCCCTCCGTGCCTCGGAAAGCACATATGGTCCCGGCTGTCATTCGTGGATCTTTGATAGTCGTTACGGGTAGTCAGAAGCCCGAAAGTCGGACAACCAGTCTTACAAAGGGGTATCGTATTACCCAGTAACTGGGTTGTGGAGGTCAGATAGGCAGTCGCTCCATGTAAAATACTGGTATTCAGCTACATCCGGTTAGACTGGAAGCCGACCCAAACATAGTTGGGAAAAGACTAGGCAGATGATGTCTGATGAACGATAATTCAGAAGTGAAGTTGAAGTGAATGTCAAAAGTTGAACTGAAAATTGACATATTTCTCTTTCTTGTTTTACGTGCTATGATTGAAATGTCCATTCCTAATAACAGCGGCTTTCTATAAGGACACGTAATAAAACAGTAGTAGTAGTAGTTCCTGTTCAGTAAGTATTCCGCCGCGTCCCATATGTTAAACAAGCGAATATTTGTTTTATGATATTAGTTTATTAGTTATACATAATTGTATGGAGGTATATAAATGAGAATGAAGTGGTTTTGCGGCCACTGTGTTCGTAATATATTCAAATTATTGCTCTTGCAGTAGAGGTTATGAGTTCCATAATTCTGTACAGTTGGTACCTACATTAAAATTGCCTTCAGGAACGGTTATATTTGAATAACTAGTTTCCTTTTGTTATTGAAATATTCAATTCAATTCAATCTGTATTGCATCCATAGTGTACAAATATAGGTGGAAAGTATAAAACAATAGAACCAATTATGGAAACTTTTTTTTTTTAAGTAGGAGAGAGAAAGAGTGCTTTTATGATTATCCTTATTATTAAATATTTTGTCTGTTTTTAACAATAGATATTATTTGTTTTTTTTATATAATTTATTTCTCATTTAAGTATTTATTCTCAGAATATAATTTGTGCAAGACAATCTATTTAATATTATGTTTTGTATTATATTATAAATTAATATCGTATGTTTAATTAATCGCTTAAATATTTTGTATTGCACTTAGTGTATTTAATATAGTTATATATTTAAATTATTGTTTAATATGTTTATATATTTGAACTCTTTTATTTTTATTATTTTACTTATCCGGTAAACAGTTGTTTCTATTTGTTATTGAATATCGTAATCAATTATTCAAAGTGTTCGGTTAGCAGCAGACAGGAAGACTTTGCAGTCCTTAGCAACATTTTACTTCATCTTTCATTTTTCTTCACGTTTCACCGCTTAATATGTCTCCTTGCCTATAATTGAATCTAACATAAACGACTATGATCCTGTTGTTATAAATAGGAATCTCTTTTGTTAGTCCTTTAACAGAAAGTCTGCTAAGTTGGTAGTTGACCTGTTGTAAGGGTCAATTAACACGGATACGGCGGTTGGCGCCAACCTTACTTGTAGGCCTGTAGGGCCGTGTGGAACACAAAATTTATAACAATACGAATAGAAAATAATTTACTCTACTTAACTCAACTTCGGTATGTCTTGTTTAATTAATTTATTTATAGACAATTTATAAACGATAAATGATTTTATTTTTGTAAGTAGGTTTACACAAACACTTTTACACGTCAATAATATTTTTTTTTAAACCATTTTATTTCCTACAACTATCGAATGTTTCATTCGCGTAGTTATTTAATAACTCCTCTGATTTTTGTGCCAACCCTAGCCCTCAACCAGTGAGTACTTGTAAACACTTTTTCACGCCATTCTAGTGCATAAAATTAGTTTCACATAAACCTGGGCTGCTCAAGACCTAACCGATTAGGGCTGGCTATTGTTACATTGTTGCAATTAAGGTATATTGCCCACAGTGGTACCAATTCAGTGAGGCGCCGATCCTTACTGGAATCGTCTTTTGTATTTCATTGCCAGAGAGCAGAAAATTTAGAAGACTCAGTGTCAGAAAAAAAAATGGAATTTGCACTTGATTACGTCGATGTAGTAATTAATATTCATGTTCAGCTTTTGAATGTTGAGACAAGAACAAGAGTTGTCCCAACTAAAGTTTAGAATGAAATGATAATGATAGTTATGAAAGCACTGATTCCTTTGGCACATGTTTCCTGGCAAATTAAAGGCTCTCGTCACCGTTTGTACACTATGATCAGAAGGCAGATAATTCACGATGACTTTAACTAAATAATCACAATCGCAGAAGACATTATCGATACAAGTAGCAGAAGTTGGAGTTACTCTAGTCGGTCTGTAAAACATTAAATAAATTGAAAGATTTAAAAAGGCTTAATAATCTACTGCTATTTGAATTATTTTCCAAAATATGAATACCTATTAAAATCACCACAAATAATTGCGGCTTTGTTACTGGATGCAAGTATAGAGGTATGAGGAACAGGGTGTAAAGTTCACTCATACTCTGTAGAAAAGGGAGGATCCTCCGACCAAACGGGTGGTGTGTCTGGCGGGCAACTGCGCGATGATTCATGTCGGGCCGTTATATCTATGCTAGTTGCGCGGTAAACTCTGCTTGCGAGATGCAGGATTTTGCGTGATGTCAGTATGACGCGTTGTTCTCATGTGGCGTCGTAGATTCCGTTACACAAGTTTCGCTAGGACATCTTCCATTATTCACTCAAACAAAGAAAAGTTCTGATCTGTTCTGCTACGCATTGGATTATTCAATTATTACGGTCACGTATTCTCTATGTCTTGAATTCTAATTTTTTACGGGCCGTACCAAAAGATTAATAAATTCTCGTGAGTTCTACAATTTCATTCGGACTACGGAAACCATTCGGACTATGAAAATCTTAACCTTCAAAACAGAATAGAATAGAATAGGAACATAAACGCCCGTATCTTTTGATTGCGTTGACTTAGAAGTTTGATTTTTTCATTGCTTCAAGGGATTGCAGCCCTGAGTATTAGATATTAATTGAACGTGATAACTCAACGCGTTCCTGAGGAAAAGGGTCTTGACTGACCGACAGACGGACAACGAAGTGATCTTATAAGGCTTCCGTTTTTCCTTTTGAGTTACGGAAGAGGCACGAGGAGGAGGGAGTTGCGAGACAGATTACAGTGGTATAGAGGTGCCTAGTTTCGTTCATTGTTCAGAGTGAATTTACTGATTCATATTTTTAAACAATGTTATTACCTCTGTAATTACAGTTTATTTTAAATAACAAAGGATTTAGTTACAGTTGTCTTTTGTACTGTTCCTGACCATTTGGGAATGAAAAGGGTATCTGATTCGCTACGGTTGTTTATAAAGGTAAAAATAGGGTTAGGCTTTCTAATTACGTTGTGGTTTCAATATTCTGAGAATCTTCTATATTAAGGCAATGTTTGTACAACTAAGCCTGATTTACATGATGCGTATTAATTGCCAAGCACAAGTTACCGTGGCCAACTTGGAAAACCTTAAGAGGAGGAATCTAGAAAAACATTTTTCAGGACATTTTTCAGGCCCCTAGTACCCGGCGGTCCGCCTACCCTTGGCTACGGTAGCGGCCAAGGCCACGGTGAGGCAGAAGCACAGAACCGGTCGAAGTGGCGGTGCTTGGGAGAGCCCTATGTCCAGCAGTGGACGTCTTTCGGCTGAAGTGATGGTGAATGATGACACCATAAGTTGAAGTCATTTGTTACTTTAATTTTATTGCAGGTCACAGGCAAGAAAGTTGTTTCGGGTAATTGGCTTTTGTAAAAAGAGTTTCTAATTATAACATAACATCACAACTGTATCCCTGAAGAGTTAGGCAGAGATACATGTCGCCAGTTATGTTTAAGTCCTGTGTAACGCAGTTTCTAATTATTTTTTTTATAAATTACATTTTCAGTGAGGTACAAATCCGACAAAGGCATTAGTCTATACCTTTTCTGTATACGTTAGTAGCAAAATGCTCTGTCCTTTAAAGAGACTAATAAAAGTTTGTATTTGCCTACCCACATACACTGTGCTCCAAACAAAGGAAAAACGCCCGGATACCATTTGAAATATTTACCCACAGCTGTAACACTGATTTCGTAATTTCATGAATAGGTATCAAGGCGACGCGAAATTCCTAAAAATTAACCTTTAAAATCATCATGATCAGCACTTTGAAAGTGAATGTCTGTATCTGATATGTAGGGTTTCGTTAATAAATTGCTATCAAAAATTATAATCAAAGTAAATCGACTATCATACGATAAACTCTAGTAATATAAGTTTGTTTTAGTAATAAACGAAGATGTGAATGAAAATGAAATTTGAAAAGAATGAAAATTGAAAAGAGTAGCCTAGGTATACTTAGATGGTTTGGTCTTGTGGAGATGAGTGAAAGGCGACTAACAAAAGGTATTTAAAAGGCAGATTTGAGTAGAAAGGCCAAGAGGGGATGTCCTAGGGCCCAGGTCTCCTAGGGTCCCAGATCTCCTAGGGTCCCAGGTCTCCTAGGGTCCCAGGTCTCCTAGGTCCCAGGCCTCCTAGGGTCCTTAGTAGTGATGTTCTTCAGAAAGGTCAGGTGCGTAGTAGTCGCAATTGTCGTGCGTGTATGAAAGTAAACGAAGCAAAATCAGTAAGGACCGCAGCAGGTGATGTTTTGTAGTTTGGGTTCGTGAGTAGGTGTCAGTTTATGTATGTAGGTATGCATGAAATAAGTAACCAGTCTATTAAAAACAAAATTGTATAGGTATATATCGTAGCACCTGTACGAAACATACCTATACAATTTTGTTTTTAATAGACTGATTACTTCTGACACGTTATATAGAATTAGCTTCCGCCCGCGGCTTGCCTGGCTCCTCATTAACGGCTTAACTATTTAAATGTCTATTAACTGCTCTCAAATTACGATGTTTATTTTTTATTTACTTTACTTTATTTACTTTTTTTACATACTTTTTTGACATAATCTATTACTTGACATTAGGTATATACAGACAATTCAAATTTTTCATCTCTTTATTAGTGGTTGTAATGGGAATCATATCACTAGGTTTTAGGTACCTGGTACTTGTTGACAGGCCTACGCTGTCCTCCCATACCTACTGTAATTTGAAAATATTGTAAAAGCCAATTATTTTTAAAAAGAGTAACCGTGGAGTTTCTTGCCGGTTCTTCTCCATAGGAAACGACCAACTGGAACCGTGCACCTAGCTTCTGACGTTTCATAAGTGCCCATGTAGGCTTATGTGAAATAAAATATTTTGATTTTGCTTTGCCCGCGAGGTATGTCGATAAAAACTATCCTATGTCCTTCCCCGGGATGCAATCTATCTCTCTGCCAAATTTTATCGAAATCCATTCACTGATTAAGGCGTGAAAACGTAACATACAGACAGGCAGACAGAGTTACTTTCGAATTTATAATATTAGTATGGATAGTACAGTCTTGCACAAAAGTCTGCCGACAATTTGAGCGGTCGCGAGGTTCCATTAGCTCATCAAGACGCTTTTGTACGCAGACGTGGCGGAAACAGAAGGGGTTTGATGTATAATCTGTGAGGACGCCCTATACGCTCCTACCGTGGGAACTCGAGGGAAAGGTGACGTTTGGTCGATCACGATGCTGACGATTTGGTAACAATGATGCTGTAAACAATTTCGGGAATATACGACTTCACAATTTTCGCTTACCGACAGGTTAAGATGCAGTAACTTTAAAGTTTAAAGTCAGAGTCAAATCATTTATTTCAAGAAGGCCATTAAAAGGCACTTTTGAACGTCAACATTTACAAGAAAAAAAAAATAACCGACTTCCAAAAACACTACAAAGTGAAAAATAACTTTAATTTCGGAAGTCGGTGTCTTTGGATCTGTATTTTATTTTTTTGCCACCGACTTCCGAAATTAAAGTTATTTTTCACTTTGTAGTGTTTTTTGGAAGTCGGTTATTTTTTTTTGTGAAAAAGTTTTTATTTTTCACTTTTTAGTGGGTCAGTTTGTTATTTATCTAATTTACAATTGCTTTTTACAAAATATTGCTTTTCCGGATGCAGGGACGTTAATTGTTGAGGAGTTCTCCTAGTAAGAACCAGGATAACTGGAGCTAAGAAGTCACCCTCAGCTCCACTTCACCATAAGCATTGTGACGAGCATAAATTGCTTAGCAACTACATTAAAGTACCTAATCGAATCGAAAAACCCGTGAAATGCTTATTATTGAGTAGTTCCGGTGGCCATCTGTGGTCTTTATCATCAGTTCCACTTCACCAAATGGTGCTTTCCGAAAGCAAATGCACGAGTTACTATAAAAACACCCAAATCGCTATAGGTGTGCCTATAAAATTTGAGGGTTCCCCTCGATTTCCATGGGATTCCCTCATCAGATTCCGAGTTGGTGACAATGGGACTACCTCAAGACCATACCCTTTCAAACAAAAAAAGAGTTTTGAAAATCGGTCCACAATTGGCGGAGTAATCGCGTAACAAACCAAAAAAAAAAAAACACCGTCGAATTGAGAACCTCCTCCTTTTTTGAAGTCGGTTAAAAATAGAATTGATTCTAGGCGCCCCTTCCAAAAGGCCGTATGGAGAAGAATTTGAAAGAAATTCCATAGTTACTTATTAAGGCTTATTCCACTATTCCCCCATGAAAACCTAAGTATTTTTCAACAAAGCATTCAAAATCTTACACAAATATCCCGGGTCTAATAATGGATAAACTTCTAATACTAAATAAGCTCAGAAACTATTAAAATAAGAATATGTTAGTAGGATATTATATTTAGTAACTATAATAATAAAATATTATATTTAGTAACTATAATAATAAGATATTATATTTAGTAACTACCTACCTAAAACTATTAATAAACTAATTTAAATCGTCGAAATATTCCTCCTCATCGCTGTCGACTGGTAATTTACCCAAGAGACTTGTCGCCATTGCCACGTTGTAAAGGTTGTAAAGGTAAAAGCCAGCCCTTGGGTCACGGGAAATGTCAACCATAGTCTAATAGTTCTAAAACCTCTTGAATTTAATATTAAATCCAGGTGATAAAAACAACCCGTTCCTTAGTAGGGGCAACACCGTCAAAAGATACGTTTGAATAACTTGCAGCAATAATCGTTGATTGTGTCGTAACCAAGTTCGCTGGTACATCACAACGACTCTTTTGTGGTCTAATTGTACGTAGTTCTGTTGATAATGTTCGGCTTTGAGCGGAAATATTCAGATCCGGGTGAGGGAGGAAGGCAAGAGCGATCTTTAAAACATTTTAGACAAGGTTACAGTATACATTTATACAAGCTAACACCAAGGTATACATACCTATAATATAAACATACAAGTAAATAAAAAAAAAAGGGAGAGCTCATTGGGCATCAAAAAATTCGTCCGCATTGCTGTCAATGGGAAAAGTGCCCAAAAGGCTAGAAGCATTGCCACGATGAATGGCAATGCTGATTCTTTGGGCTAAAAAGTGGCCTAGCTCTCTGGTCACGTGATGAGTCGACCAACCGCTTGGTATTACAAAGTTTGTTTCGAACTAAGTACAATAGCTTACTTTTAGCGAAAATGTACCTGTTTAACTAGAATAGATAAGCTAGTTACAACATAAATGCTTTGGAGTCCCTCAAGGCATGAAGCCAACACGATCACTGCGCTCCAAAAATAAATTATGTAAATCATGAACATATTAATTTGGAGTAACATCTGGATTACTTGTTGCATGGCAATCGAAGATAGAGATGGAACTGTAACATAACAGAACATAGAGAACATAGAATCCCCGAAGGATTCGGCAATTGGCGTATTTTGCCAGTTATGATTAAGTCCCATATAACAGGGGGCGGGCCTATTCCCAACGAGGCACAAATGCAGACTCCGTGATGAAACTGTAATTAATTGATCATCTTATAATAACAAAACACGCCTAGCTACACATGAAACACAAATCAAACATACACATACCTACACTAAAACCAAATACAACCCTACAACGATACAATTCACTCAAACCAAATCATTGTTATTCCAACGACCACGAAACGATAATGGCGATTAGTATAATGAAATGAAAACATTAGAGCCAAATAAAGACAGTCACGGGGGTAGGCAGATAAATAAATTTACACTCTATTAAGCCGCAGTGATTCAGCTAGTAGGGACAGAGGGAAGGAGGGTCGTGGCGCCGCAGTTCGCACACATTATGAGGAAGGAATAGGGAATATAATAATCTTAGGAGATGATCTTCCATATAGAGATTAAGATAAAGGTTTGCCAACGTTTTTAGAAATAGCTTATGATGAGGAAAATGTAGTAGAAGGAATGGAGTCGCTAAATATTAAATTATGTAGGATTCAAACTGCCGTGTCGTTTTTTGTATGATGATCAATAACAAACAATGATGTAGTTAATATTATCCAATAGAGATACTCAGGGGGTCTAAAAAGGCCACTTTGGTAAAATCATAAAAGGATAACATTATGAATCATAATATGGCGAAGACAGTCCGTGTTTTTCTTTTTTCGCTGCATTAAGTAGGTTTAATCAAAGAAATTGGGATTGGATTTGAATTGGATTGATTGGTATTTTAACACAGATATAACTGAAAAATCCTTAACCAATGGGAAAAAAAACATTAAAATGCTACATTGGCACTTAATAATTGTTAACATAATATTATGCTGTATTGATGATTTCTTCATAAAACTCGGTCACAGCGGAATGCGGACTTGACAATAATGACTCAATGCCTTTGCTTCATTTCTTTTTTACGTCAATCGTAAAAAGACGATAAGATCTGAAATATTATCGGTTTATGCCTCATACTGAGTGTTAAATGTCAATACACTTCAATTTATTGTTGGAACAAGAGGTATTTAGTTTAATGTTACTCGTTTCTTGCATGTATAGACTGTTTGTTCAATAGGTTGTACGACTTTACACGTGGTAACACTTTGACCTTGAGCTACGCTAGCATAGCTCAAGGAGTTTCAATAGAATAAGAGGCTAGCTGAAGCTCCCTCTCAAAGAAAGGCGAGCTGTGTCCCAGCAGTGGGAACATTTCAGGCTGATAATGCTAAGAGGCCAGCTACACTGGTTTTGTTTGTCTGTTGTAAAGTCAAATGTGGTATTTAAATTAACATTGATATATAATATAAATAAAAATGGAATTTGGCTGGACACATCTGCCGCATGTCAGACGATCAGTGGGCCAAACTTACGACCCAGTGGGTCCCTCGCGGCAGGCCCAGACGGAGATGGCGGGATGAGCTGACCTGCTTTGATAAAAATTGGTCCCTGGCAGCTCTGGACAGAGAGAGTTGGAAAGAGAGTAGGGAGGCTTTTGCCCAGCAGTGGGTTATTCATCATCATCATCATCATTTCAGCCGAAAGACGTCCACTGCTGAACATAGGCCTCCCCCAAGCACCTCCACTGCGACCGGTTTTGTGCTTCTTGCATCCAACGGGTTCCTGCGGCCTTCACAAGATCGTTGGACCACCTGGGACCAGTGAGACAATAAGGCCCGAATTCCTCTGTCGCTGATGTCGGTCGCTGATGTCGGTCGCGCGTACGAATATACGTTGTGTTCTATGAAGCACCACACTGTGACGCTGACATCAGCGGCGCGCGAGTTGCTACGCGCCGCTGATGACGCGCGTCGGTCTCGCTCGTCAGCGCCGCGTTCGTCGGTCGACTGACGCGCTATAGAACGCTATGAGCGTCCTCACTCTGTTCCCGACCGTCGGCACGCGCGCGTACAGTCGCCCGCCACCATGAACATTGATACCGAACGTGTGATTGAATTAAAAAACTTTTCCTCGTCCTGACGTAGCTTTTCAAATAAAGTAGAAAATTCACCATTCGTCACCCTATCAGCAACAATTGGGTGAATGTGATATCTTTTTTTTCTATATTGACGCCGTCTCCGCTTGCGTAAGTATGCTGCAGCAACTAAACAATTTATAAACGGGTTCATAATAATATCCCAAATTCAAACTCCGCTTCACAAATCCACAACAAATCCACTTGGAGACGCCTGTACCGTGGAGCGGTCAGTATCGCACTACGGATGTTTTCATTGGCGCTGATGGTCAGCGCGCTACGCGACTGACGGTACGCGACCGACGTCAGCGACACACAGTGTCCGCCGTAGAACAAGCCAGGTGGACAAAAGTCATTATCAAATTCCCGGAAATAGGTACTTTCTACATGTAAACAACACCCCTAAACCCTTGATTCCAAGAATTGTTTAGGTCTAACATTCCATACTGATGAGTCATCGTTTATCAAAGTAAGCTAATGAGGTAAATGCAATTAAAGAAATAGGTCAGTTGCATTTTCGCGATACTTGCAGTAACGTCTCATGGTGGCAGTTCTTAGTTTGTGGAAAGTTTTAATGATGAATTTTACTTCTGAAGGTATGTATAATATTTCTTTCTAATTAGAATCTTTTAATGTGTCATAAAAATTCATAAAGTAGACGATCTATGAATACACAAAAAAATAACAATGTTTTTCTTTGTTTTCGAACTTATCAGGCTTGGAAAAGCCATGTATCCTCTTGTATCCACTCTGAATTTTTTATATGTTGTAGCTGCATGGCTATAGATGATTATGACATATATTTTATGTAGCACACTTGAGTACAACATTTTTTTTTCTATTTTTTTGCAGAAAAGCTTTACTCTATTAGTAAAATAAAGTTTTGCGAAGAGTGGCTTAAGCACGAAAAAGACGAAAGAAATGGTCGTCTATTTGAGTTTATTTTGTCTAAATTTGATTCCTCTGACATCACTGAAGAATGTCAAAGGGAAATTAAGATGAATTTAGCCAGCATTTCTTCGAAAATTGCTACCAAATGGGTGTCTTCAGGAAAATCAAAACAGCGTTTCCTTAATAAAAATAAGTTGCGGCTGGAAGGCGAGAAGATAGAATTCTGCAAGCTATCGACTCAACCGCAACCTTCTACCTCATCCGCTGACCTTTCTCAACCCGGAAGACCTAAAAAAGTCTTCGAAGATTCGTCTTTTATTTAAATCTAAGAAACGTAGAGTTGAAGATCTAGTTCAATCGCGGAGTGTTGGGGAATTAATGACTGCTGCAGAGGTAGCTGCACGGTCAACTGGACATAAAAACGTTGCCAGAATTATAAAGGACATTGCCGAAAATCCAGCTTCTGCAAGTGCATGCATTAGCCGTCGACAAGCAAGTGCTGTTCAAAGTGATAGACCGCTAAGTAGTGACGAGGCATAAGCGTATTATATTTATTCAAAATCAACAACTCACTCATACAAACAGACTAGGAAGTGGACTATGTGACAGTGGAAAGTCGGGCATCACGTGTTTCCGTGTTTATCCTTCCGAGGAGCAGATTGTTGTGACACAATCGGATTCTGAATCCGATGAGTCTGACATTGAGATTTAGTTTTAATGTAAATAGATACCGCTAGTATTAGATTTATAATTTTTGTATATAATATGTTAGTCTAAGGTTGTATATATATAATTAGCGTTGATATTTGTAGTGATTAAGATAATTTTAATCTTATTTTTTTTTTTTCTGTATCATAATCGTGCACCTATACATGAAATAAAATATTTATATACAATTCCTATGCATTTTCTTTAAAAAAAATATTATAGTACTATATAATTAACTAATTTATAGATATAGTTTACATGAAATTATGGTTTACATGAAATAAAATATTTATATAAAATTTCTACGCATTTTCTTTAAAAAAAAAAATTATAGTACTATATAATTAACTAATTTATAGATATAGTTCCAAAACCATGAAAATATATTTTTGTCCATCTGGCTTGTTCTACGCCGGACACTGTGCGACAGAGGAATCCGGGCCTAAGGACTAAAAAAATAAATTAAAAACAGCGTGCATATATGACAAGTAAACGAAGCAAAAGGTCAGGCGTTCTGTAGTTTCTGGCTACCTATATCGAAAGACGGCGTGAGTTTGTGTATGTACTTGAAAACAAAAAAAAGAAGCTGCAGGTAGATAATAGTCTCGATCCGGAAATCAGGATCCTGGACAATCGTACTGATGCGCTAACGCTAAACTGGTGCAGATAGGTACTAGAATTATGATGACTGATGAATATTTTGTCATTCATCTGCTAGCCGGCAGTCCTGCTTGCAAGCGTGTTTAGCTTTCATGGAAGTCGTGTTTGAAGTTCAATGAAAACGAATGCTGTGCTATTTACATTTTGAGAATGTAGGTGTTGAAGACGCATAGATGCTTTGATATTTTTACTATTTTCTATTTTGTTAAGTACCTAGTACTTGTTGAGAGGCATAAACTGTCCTTCCATACCTAATAACAGTGTAATATGAAAACATTGTAAGAGCCAATTATTTTTAAAAGAGTAACCGTGGAGTTTCTTGCCGGCTCTTCTCTATAGGAAACGACCAATTGGAACCATGCACCTAGCTTCCGCTTCATAAATGCTTAAAAAAGAAATAAAAGTACAATGTCAAGCATGACGTGACGTGACGACCAATTTTTCTCTACTTTTGACACTTAGGGGTGGAAATATTTCTTCTCAACATGTGTTCAATAGTCTACATCATATTGGACCTAAACAAGAATCTACATTGATTTTAAAATATGATCCCCGTTGCTATGGAAAGAATAAATATGTCTTTGTCTTCATAAAAACGCGAGGCCCGTGCTCGGACAGAAGAGATGTCGAGTTAGATAGAAACAACTTTGTCTATTCTTGGTAGATAAGAGATAGAATTGGTCATGCTATGTGAGCAGAAAACATTGGAAAAAAAAAACAAGAAAGATATATACCGTCATATTACGCCCAGGTCTATTAAGCTATAATAGTCATTTGACTCACATTTACCTTGACGTAAAAAATATATATCAAACGGGTAACGTTAATGCATCGCGCTGGCAATCTCAAAATCGAGGGGTGCATAATTTATCATACACAGCCACTGCCTTATATGTGAAGCTATTTTGGGGTTTCGTAGCTAGAAAAATGTCAGGTGGAAACGCTTAAAAAGGTCCTTTTGGAAGCGTTAATTTGGTATGATGCTTTAGACAGAGTGAAATAACTAGTGGTATTGTAATATGGATATACTTTCGTGGCCGGTGTCCATCTACGAGTATATTCTATATTTATAAGACTACTCGGTTTGACCCGCATAAGTTTCGATCTCGTGGGTATATCGGGATAAAAAGTAGCCTATATGTTAATCCAGGGTGTCAGCTACTTCCATACAAAATTTTATCAAAATTGGTCTAGCTGTTTGAGCGTGAAGAAGTAACAAATATATAAACACAAACACACACACTCACAAACTTTCGCCTTTATAATATTAGTGTGATAATAAGTGTGAGTCCTGACTGACTGATATATCAACGCACAGCCTAAACCGCTGGTCCTAGTGACATAAAATTTGGAGGGTGTGTTCTTTTTGAAGAGTTGGTATCCACTAAGAAAGGGTTTTTCGAAATTCCACCCCTAAGAGGGTGAATGGGGGAGGGTGAAATTTCACGCGGACGAAGTCGCGGGCAGAATCTATTGTAAATATATGTTAGTTTATAAATAGGAATAATAATGCTGGCTTTTCAGGATTTTTTTTTATTGTTGTAAAATCGAGGTCGTTTACATCGCAGACACAAAATTCTGTTAACAAGTGAGAGTTCATGATGATATTTTTTATTTCTTTTTTCAAACACAACTTTTTCAGTAACTCAAGAGAATGTTTAGCATAATCAACCAATAATGTTCCCATTGCTGGGACACAGGCCCAGGGTAATACACCACGCGGGCCCAGTGCGGGCTGGTAGATGTCCACGATGTCACATGATTGTCTTCGAAAAAAAAAGTGTGTAATAGATTGAAATTAACGATATACGGAATGACGTATTGCAATCGCTACACGCTTGCCGCATTTTTTTATTACATCACACGTCTCTGTGAAGAATGAATTTCAAATGGTGTCGGAAGTTTGTGTTGGGGGAATAAATCCTAGCCCCTTACTATGAGAAACAATTAGATGATGTCTGGACGAGAAACTATGTTTAGGCGAGTTGGGTGTGAGAATCGATCATTAAGAATAAGGAGGAAGAATCGAGTAATTATTGTTTTAAAAAAACAAAGATGAGGAAATGAGAGATAACAAAAAAAAAGTAAAGGTTTAAAGCATTTATTTCAATATCAGGAACTTTTTAACCGTCATGGAGTCGGTCGGTTAGAAATGTATTGAGTTAAATATAGTAAAATTTACGATAGAAGAGGTAACAATTGTATATATAAATGAAAAGTAAATGCTTACAATGAAACGTCAAAAATAGCAGTTTTATATGACCGAAATACTCGCTTAAGTACCTATAGGCAAAACATTTGGATCGAGAAAACCATTAGTTTTATTAAACCTAAAAACTATTTTGCCAAAAGAAAAAAAATGAAGTATGATTTCACATGCGATATGCATGTGAAATCATACTTCATTTTTTTGGTCCTTCGTGCCAGCTATTATAATTTAAATTTCAAAATTTTTCTCTAAAATTATGAAGTTTTTGATTATTACCTAGTAAAACATTTAAGGTAGCATAAAGGCATGGATTTTAATTAAATCCTTAAAACCTATGACAGCTATTAAAGCAGTGCTCATAATCTCAGATAATTTACATTCCATCGCCACTTGCGATGGAATGTAAATTACAACTACAACAACATAACACAACTACAAGAAACATTACACACAACAACAACTACACAACTACAACAACTACATTTCACTAAAGTACCTACTTAAGTGACTTTAGTGAAATGTATTCTAAGTTGATTTTTGATTGACCATTTGTAATAAAAATGTCCTAATGAGGTTTTGGTTACAATGGAATTTGAATGTTGTTTAGTAACATTCAGTTTATTGTTCCATGACTTGAAAATTATCTCAAATTCTTAATTCAAATATAGTCAAGATTGCGGGTGAAAGGAACTCGATGCAAAATTGTACGAGCGATATCTCTTCGACTTTAAACGAGCAACAAGTAACGATACAAGGTGTTTTAGGGTGTTAGAAACTTGAAAGAAATATAAGCCTTGAATCGGCCTGTAGTGTGATATATGATGTACCATTATGATATCAAAGACGACTCTTATATTGAATTACACTGTTGAGTCGAATGGTTGCATTCTATACTTTGAGAGCAAAACTTATGATTAAATATTTTAAAATAGAATAATACATCTTTATTTTGCATAAAATATTATGTTACATAAAAATCATAAAACATAGTTACGTATAAATAGTTCCACGTACTTGCTTATGTTAATTTACGAAGCAGAAAATACCTGAAAATAAAGGGCTGAACGACATTGGTCAAGTCTGATATTCGTCAAATCGGTAATTCGGTTTCAATTATTACTAGGTACCTACTGAAATCATGTGATCAAAAGTACTTTAAAATGTATTTATCTAATTATATTAATAGTGCAATCATATTTGGAACTTTGCTTATAATTTAAGAATTCATTTATCGTGTAGACCACATTAATAGAGAGCCATTTCTTTTTAGGGTTCCGTACCCAAAGGGTAAAAACGGAACCCTATTACTAAGACTTTGCTGTCCGTCCGTCCGTCTGTCTGTCACCAGGCTGTATCTCAAGATCCGCGGTAGCTAGACAGTTGAAATTTTCACAGATGATGTATTTCTGTTGCCGCTATAATAACAAATACTAAAAACAAAATAAAATAAATATTTAAGGGGGGCTCCCATACAACAAACGTGTTTTTTTCGGCGTTTTTGCCGTCTGTCTGTCATCAGGCTGTATCTCAAGAACCGCGGTAGCTAAACAGTTGAAATTTTCACAGATGATGTATTTCTGTTGCCGCTATAACAACAAATACTAAAAACCAAATAAAATAAATATTTAAGGGGGGCTCCCATACAACAAACGTGTTTTTTTCGGCGTTTTTGCCTTGTGGTACGGAACCCTTCGTGTGCGAGTCCGACTCGCACTTGGCCAGTTTTTTTAAATAATTGAATGACAGTCTCTGACTTGTTTAGATAATTGGTTCTAGATTTTGACAAACATATTACTTAAAAAAATTGTTCTCAAACGGTGCTTCTCCATCTTGCGACAGCTAGTCATGTACACAAACAAACACACAAACAGTAGTTACGTCAGTATAAAAGCGCCGACATTTTTAAATATTAAATTGTTTCAAAGATTTTGACAGTTCGATATTTAAATGTTGATGAGGTGGACTTCAGAACAAGTCAGAACATGATTATTTTGTCCCTTGTGGTCTGGTCTTCTTGTTTTCTTTGGATATTGTTCGGCTTTTCGTTAACATTATTTTAGTCTTCAGTTTTGTAAAACCAGTAAATATGTAGCTGTTGACACTAAAGCAGTTGTCGCTTACAACTATATTTTGTACATAATCATACAGCACCTCAAATCAAAGTTGAACCTTGTCACTCTTAAAATAGAGTCGCAATTTCGCTGACTGACATCCCGCCAACAAAACGACAACCAGCGACATTTTTTTTATCAATCCCCACCGCTGTAGGAACATCTATCAATATCGTAAATTTGACTATAACAACGTATTTCTGGTTTGCCGGTGGCGTATGTCTGTGCGTGCCAGAGTACTAGGGGAACAGAAATTAATAAGAGGAAACGCGATTTTAACGACTTCCAGACAAATTGATGCGGAACGATCATTTGTTATGTTCGAAGTTTGGGGCCGTATTCTGGTGGATTCGATGGAACTCAAAGGTCTATGGTGCGATAATGTCTATCATTAATGTGAAGATGTGTTTTTTACTTACACATATTTATCCATCTATGGTTTAAAAAACTGTGTTTCATGCTACTTCATGCTGACGAGAAAAACGTGTAAACTTTTTGAAATAAAAACTAACTTGATGTATCTATGTATAATTCCATTAGGTATTTCAAAACTGCAAGAAGATGCAGTAGGTAATAAGAATTAAACATTAAATTGTACAAGCAGCTACTTACTACATAAGGTAAATCATTGATTTGTTAGTTCTAACTCCATCCCCAATTTCTGTCAACACCTTCTAAGTTATATCGTAACAGAATACGTCCGCATTTTGTCAGCCGGCCCTCCCCAACTATTGTAAACTTGATTTGACGTCCAAAACAATATAGCTTCCATCTGGCAGCTGACAAGAAAACATTTTAGCTGCTAACTATTAGCAACTCCCCAAGGAACAGTAAGTTATACCTCTCATGGAAACAAAAACAAAAATAGATTTTAGTTACAATATATTTACACGCTAATTTGAGAATGTAGAAAAAAAAAACATAGAGTGAAAGTATCAGCTGTTTGTCAACTCTTAAGTTGTATGGGGTTGACTGAGGCAAAGAAATCTTTTCTTACAGTCGCCTTTTGCACGGCAATAGAATCTATGATTATGGGATCTTTTTGGAGAATCCCTTGTGGAGACAGTTTAAAGCTGTTGTTGTGTTAAGTTGATCCGTTGCTGATCCTTTTTGGAACAGCGCATAGATTTGAGGTTCAGTCGTGTAAAACAAGAGACGTTTTCTTTACAATAAAAACATCCTTTTAAGTTACGAAATTCTAAACCTACATTACTTTAATTGTTTACCTGCTCAAACACGGACTAGATTTAAAGCTCGAATCATGAGCGCGAAACAGATGAAAATGATGCAAAAAAATAGTAAATAAACAGATGCAAGTTATTTACATACAGCGAAATCTCATCGACGATGCGGGCAGCCTCGTAACACGAGGCGGATACTATAGGTTTGCGAACGAAATAGTAGAAGAGAGAAAAATAACTTTTGGAATATCTTTATGCATCGAAGCAGTGGTGGCCAAGTGGTAACGGCCGCGACTTACGAGTTGTAGGTCGTAGGTTCGAACCCAGACAGGCGCTTTACTTTGTGTAAATTATTTCATCACCACTACTCTCAAAACGGTGAAGGAAAACATCGTGAGGAAACCGGCATGTCCTAGAACCAAAAATTCGAAGACATGTGACATCTACCAATCCGCACTGGGCCCGCGTGGTGGATTACGGCCCACTCCCTCTCACCGAGAGGAGGCCTGTGTCCCAGCAGTGGGAACATTATGGGCTGATTATGGTTATGGTATCGAAGCAAAAAAAATTAAATTAAAAATTTAAAAAACCCCCGACAAAAATAAAATTAAGGAATCCCTACAAAAAGTATGAAATAAAAAAAAAATCTTATGGAAGTCGGGGGACCTTTCTGTGGAACAGCTTCTATTCTGAGGTCCCCCGACTTCCATAAGATTTTTTTTTTATTTCATACTTTTTGTAGGGATTCCTTAATTTTATTTTTGTCGGGGGTTTTTTAAATTTTTAATTTAATTTTTTATTTCATGCTTTTTGTAGGGACTCTTTAATTTTTGTATTTAATTTCTTTTATTTTCTTCCGTTTTAAGATTCTGGTAATTTGGTGTTTAATCAGGTTTTTTATCCGTCAAAAAATATTGATTAATTTATAGTTGAAGAATAATTTTTAAGACTAAACAGATTTTTTTGTTTTATTATATTTTTCAAGTTTTTAGTTTTCATTTCGTTAGGTAGTTAATATTCCTCATTCCCTTTCAATATAGTGTACATTATTCTACTTGTCAAGCCCTTGCATTTGATACCTATATTGAAGGAGTTGTGAAAAAAAAATGTAATTCGCCATTTTGTGGTGGCGGCCATCTTGGATTTGAAATTTTTAATAGTGTATAGTATTCTACTAGTCAAGCCCTTTCATTTGATATCCATATTGAGGGAGTTGAGAAAAAAAAATGTAATTCGCCACTTTGTTGTGGCGGCCATCTTGGATTTGAAATTTGTTATAGTGTATAGTATTCTACTATTGAAGCCCTTTCATTTGATACCCATATTGAGGGAATTGTGAAAAAATATGTTATCCGCCATTTTGTAGCGGCGGCCATCTTGGACCGATTTTCATCAAACATAGCTAAGAACACTCCCGACTAATACACCTTTCAAACAAAAAAAACTAAATCAAAATCGGTTCATCCGTTCGGGAGCTACGATGCCACAGACAGACACACACACACACACACACACACACAGACACGTCAAACTTATAACACCCCGTCGTTTTTGCGTCGGGGGTTAAAAAAGGATGATCTGATAAGACAGCCAAGATGTCACTACCCTTTAAAATAGAAAAATATCAAGGCAGAAGAAGATCCTGACTGTTATTTATAATTTTCTTAATAGTATGAGATTATTTGCATCATTGAAGAATATCAGATCACTTCAATTTAATTTTTGGTAAATGTTGATATTATATAACTTCTCATGTCAATTTGCGTCGCACAACTTACAAAGAACCTATCTAACAAACCCGAACTGGGCCAGCGTGATGGATTTTGGCCCACTTCCTCTCACATAAAACAGGCCTGTAATCCAGCAGTGGGAACATTATCGGCTGATTATGCTAACTTACAAAGAAGACGAAACTGGTGCTGAACTTCAAACTGCTTGAAATCCGAACCCCGGGTGATAGCAAAAGAAATCCTTGGACTTCACTCTTCCATTTCAGTGCAACAGTAAAACAGAAAGTTGAAAAAGTACTCACAGCACACCTTCTAAGCAACTCGAAAGCAACTCACCGAGTCCACGCAAACACTGGTATCTCTCCACTCAGCTCTGTCATAAATGATACAGAATCAACTCAGAATTTGCATGCGGACGAGACATGTTTGCAAATCATATGTTGCGATTTACCAAGACTAGGTACATATGTACTTAGTACGTATGCTTTCCCCCGAACTGCTCGGCTATTCATGCTTAATATCGGGAATCTACACCTTGTTTGGTTATTGTGTTTGGGCGAAGTGTATTTGGAAGTTTTCAGAAGTTTTGAAGATACTAGCAGTTCGTTTGGATGAATAGTTAACAGTTTTCATGTAGGTTGTTTTGTATTACATCAATTAATCAATGCCTCATTGATTGATCAGTTCGTGAATAAGTGGTATGAGAGGGTAGACGACTTACAGAAGATCCCGTGGAACACTTGGATGAGATTCGTACAGACCAGGGAAGTATGGCACAAAAGGAGGGAGGCTTACTCACCGATGGGTAGAAAAAGATCGCCTATGATGATGATGGTTTATGTAGTATTTGGAATGCTGTAGCGGTATCTACAACGCCACATGCGAACAACACGTCATACTGACGTCAAGCAAAATCCTGCATCTCGCAAGTAGAGTTTACCGCGTCACTAGCATATACAACGGCCCGACACGAATCATCGGGCAGTTGCCCGCCAGACACAAAACCCGTCTGGTCGGGGGATCCTCCCTTTTCTATTGAGGATGATTGAACTTTACACCCTGTTCACCTACCAAACGAAGGAATTATAGAAAAAGCTGAGCATTTTTTTTAATCGGAGACATTCTTATTCTCAATTCCGCCAACCATATTGCTACCTTTTAATTTCTTATAATAGAAATAAGCGTAATGAACACCTAGAGTATGTATGTAGTGTTTCTTGAGTAACAGTGTGAGAGAAAATAGACCTTTGGTGCTTGATCCTTTTCGTCTGCAAGTATAGGTACTTGTGCCTAGCCAGGGATTTTGACGTGTCAGAAATGTATAATGAAAAGATTTGGAAACAGTATTTTGAACAAATTCCAGGTGTAGTTTAATTATATCGTGTCCGAGTGTTTAAATTGTAATTAGGACTCATGTGAACCTCACATAGAATAGAATAGAATACTCTTTATTATGTACACCATATAAATTACAGACACAATTATAGAAACTGTACAAAGGGTGACACAATGGGCGGTCTTATTGGTAAAAGCGATCTTTTAAAGACAACCACACATGTCCACCTAAGTTGAGGAAACTGAAATTACTGACTAAAATTTTAGGGACCAGATATAATTCCGTATTTTATGGAAAATTCAATTTTTAGCCTCTCCATTTCTGGCTGAATATGAACGAAGACTGATAAATTTGATACATTGTATCCATTCTATGCACATACATAGAATGAAATGACATACCGTCGTTCATTTTATAGAGTTAGGTACACTCACAGTTCCAAACATTTATGTTCCTGTACTTTGGAATTTACCAACCCGCGCTGAGCCCGCGTGGTGTATTACGACTCACTCCCTCTCACAGAGAGGAGGCCAGTGTCCCAGCAGTGGAAACATTATAGGCTAGGCTGAATATGCTTATGCTACTTTGAATTTGAGACAATAGGGAAACGGGAAATAAAAGGCACCCGTAGAATATACCTTAAAGTTATGATTAATCTGAATCTCAATATTGTGAAACACAGTCCACGATATCAATCAGTGAAATTGTTTAACAGGTTGCCGAAGGGCAATTCCCGTAAGTAAAAACGTTCATTTAAAATCTAGTCGCAGTCTCATCTCACCGAAAATCAATGTCAAAAATTATTGTGATGAGATTGAGACCAAGATCAGACTGTGAACGTTATTAAAATTACGAGAACTGCTAACTTGTTCCCCCCTCTGATAAATTTTAGGTATCTGAAATTCAGATACAAATTATTGATAATGAAATAATTACTATGACTATCATGGTTTTGTTATAATTGACACTTCTTCGAAATCTATGAACCCCGTCAACGACGAAGCATTAACATAAACATGCAGTGTTAAATCATACCGCGCGTTACCCGGAACACTCGAGCGGGCAGACAGACGTATAAACATTATCCGTCTGTAGATACATAAACGGACGGTTGCTGATGTTACCAGCGGCTATGACTAATGAAGCGTTTGTTATCATGCACTCCCAAGGTTGCTCCTGTGAAATGTCACGTAAGAGCTGATTTAGGCTGGCGTAATTGGGTACGGATTCCCTTGTATTGATAATTATAAATGACTAGCTTCTGTGCCCAAATTTCTTGTTACCCCGACCCACCCCGTCGCATCGCATCGCCTCCCCGTACTATCACTTCGTTTTTGCATAGAATTATTTTTGACTTTTTCTTTTTGCTCGGCTCCTAAGGATCCTAGTGTGATGTTAAATAGCCTAGAGCCTCCCTCTAGAATTGGGCTAACAAATACAAAACATAAAAAATCGAAACCGACTTGTAGTTCCAGAGATTAGCGTGTTCAAACAAACATACTTTTCAGCTTTGTTATTATTATTGCACTTGTGAGCCTTTCCTAATTCAATCGACCTTGTAGTACTTAACCCAGAATTTTCTAACAAATTAACATTAAAATCACCACAAGTGATGATGGACTTGTTTGTATTACAGATTTTGTGCAACACTTCATCCATAACTTTTTCAAAACAATCATACAATCCTGAAGAAGGTCTGTACACACTTAATATAATGAACTGCTCCAATTCTATACAGGCTATTTCAATTGTCCGCTCAACAGAGAGGCTCACAATATCCTTTCGGTCCTTAAACATAAGCTGGTTATTTATTAAAATTAATGAGCCACCATGTATAGCATTTACTCTGCTGAATGAACTACCAGCCTGGTGATTAATAAAATTGAACATGAACTGGTGGCTTTTAAGCCAATGTTCTGTCATACAAAGAATATCTATCATTGTAAACTACCTCCTTACAAGCTTTAGTAACTCGAACTTTGTTATAACTTATTAATTAGTTATCTCAAATAGTGTTTGCTCTGACCTTCATGAGAATTGAGACCAGCAGCAGTGGTAATTTGTCTTATTTCCTCTTATCTCTGATCTGTTTTTCTTACTAGTTATTGATGTAATACAGCTATGTCATGAACTTATGACGTAGGTCTTATATCTACTACCTAATCCTTTATAGACTTGTATACTAATCTCTAAAAAGTTTAATCTGCACCAAATTGATTCGCCCCGATCAAAGGACCAAATAATACAACCAAAATTCCGGTGTCAAATAATTTAGATATAGGTACAGCTGTGTATTCAGCAAGTTGCAGCACCCTCTTTGTGCAGTAATGATGACGTGGTGTCGCCCACCGCACTTATTAGTATAGATATAACGGGGATGGAGAGTTACTGGATGTGGTAATAGAAAAACTGGCCAAGTGCGAGTCATACTCGCACACGAAGGGTTCCGTACCACAAGGCAAAAACGCCGAAAAAAACACGTGTATGGGAGCCTCCCTTAAATATTTATTTTATTTTGTTTTTAGTATTTGTGGTTATAGCGGCAACAGAAATACATAATTTGTGAAAATTTCAACTGTCTAGCTATCGCGGTTCTTGAGATACAGCCTGGTGACAGACAGACGGACGGACAGACAGCGAAGTCTTAGTAATAGGGTCCCGTTTTTACCCTTTGAGTACGGAACCCTAAAAATGGTGCTACTTTTACGGATTTGTAGCAATATCTACACCGCCACACGCGAACTACGCATCATACTGACGTCACGCACAATCCTGCATCGCGGAAGAAGAGTTTACCACGCGCCTAGCATATATACAACAGCTCGACATTAATCATAGGGCAGTTGCTTACCAGACACGACACCCGTCTGGTCAGAGGATCCTCCCTTTTCTATGGAATGAAACTTAGGATGAGTGAACTTTACACCCTGTTCCTCATACCTCTACAAATTTAAAGATTAATCAAGTATGTTGTATTTAATTAATTAGATCTCTCTCTGTAAAATTACAACTAAATTATAAAACTCAATCTAAAAGAAAGCGCGCTATGTGACATTAGTTGAAGAGCTTAGAAAGGTAAGTTGAGTTCTAGAAAAAGTGGAAATTAGACAATTGGACTTAACTTACCTAATGGCATAACAAAATTCTCAAAGTCGATCGATGGTCTATTTAATTTTGAAGTTTGTGCTTCTAAGTGGTGTTGCAGCAATTTACTCTACCACGAAAGTGAAACAAAACCCTCCTACCTACTTTGGAGCTGTAATTGCTATTCGATTCTAATACTCCAGTAATGCAGCTGAGACCTTTGTTCAATAAAAGACAGTGTTGCCACATCCAGTCACAACTAAATCTCGTTCAGAATCACCTAGACAAATTCACCCTCCGACATTGTCGCTTTGATCTGGTACTGATGTTTTGGTTTCCACTCAGCACCCATGCATCGAGGGGACACGCTACCTAGCTATCGATGTCGCCTACAATTTGAGACCTCCTCGTCGGTGATTAATTCCTGGTACCTTTGTTTAGGTGTCACACAGTATTTGTTATTTTTTTAATGAAATTTTTATTTTATTTATGTATTTATACATTTAGGTACTTTCTATTATTACTTTTGGTACTTTTTAATAACAGCCGCACAGGTCGATCGATCAGGTTAAGCTACACTTGCCGCCGTTGGTCTGTGGATGGGTGACCATCTTTACATACCGTGAACCCTCCGTGCCTCGGCAAGCACGATAAGCCCTTGTTCCTTGCTGACATTCGTGGATCTTTGACAGTCGTTACGGGTAGTCAGAAGCCCGAAAGTCTGACAACCAGTCCTACCAAGGGGTATCGTATTACCCAGTAACTGGGTTGTGGAGGTCAGATAGACAGTCGCTCCATGTAAAATACTGGTATTCAGATGCATCCGGTTAGACTGGAAGCCGACCCCAACATAGTTGGGAAAAGGCTAGGCGAATGTTGAGGTACTTCCTATTAAAAATAACGTCGTTTCTAAATTAAAAGGGCACCTACTTTTTTAGAATTAATTGTCATTCGGTCCGGAATAGGTGTAATCCGTGTAATATTCAGTTGATTCATTCAACCGTCTTAAATATTGAGTTCTTACACTGAACAGTGCAGCATGCAGGTCACACATTACGCCTAGGTCGTGTTGAAAACCTCTTATAGACGTTAACGACTGAAATTCACTCAATGTTAGGAACTTCACACAGTTTCTGGGACGTTAAGTCCTAATAAACTGTAATAGAAAACTGGAAGATTTATATTGTTTTTAAAATACGAGGGAAATGATTTGGAGTCTTTTGAAAAAAGATTTCTATGGAAGACGTCGCGTCAAAAAATGTGGCATAAGACATCTTTCATTGCAGATTCTACATTCATTGCCAGTGTCACAACCATGGACGTAATATAGAAGTATTACGTCCATGGTCACAACGCATTACACAATGAGTATTGTAGACGCCAGCACATCAAGCTACTACAATCTGTCAAATTTTTTCAATAGATTTTCAACTTTATCGCTACAAAGTAAGGTTCAAGGTTGATTGGGAAAATTTGACAGTTTCGGGTAGCTTGATGTGCTGGCGTCTGTACATTGCTATACAGTTCGCCGTCGGGTACCCGGCACCGGCTACCCGGTTGCCGGGTCGCCGGACGTGTGAAAAGCGCCTAAGGGCTGATTTTTACCAAAGTTAGATATCGCCTATCCGTGGAATAAAATTTGCATCTGACAGCTGTTCTAATATGGAAAAACTGTCAAAAATTCAAAATTTATTCTCAGTTTATGACTTGTTCTATTTATAAAATTTTGGTGGAATGCGCCCTGAGCAGTATTATGTTTACCATAGATATAAGAAATGAGATGTTTACTTACAATTTACTTATGATTTAAGGGTATTGAAATACGCGTGGGCTGTTGATACATTTAGGGGTGAACATTCCTCGAGAGTGTTTTACCTAAAATCTATTCAAGATACCCTTTATTCTTAGAAAGAAAATCCAGACACAGCAGTTAAGAAATATAAAACCTTATATTCCACAAAGCTAACGACACATTACCAACAGGTGCTGCCAAAAAGACGATATTCGTTTACATTCAAGTGTATAGAATATAACTAGCTGCGCCTCACTGTTTCACCCGCATAAGTTTCGATCCCGTGGGAATATCAGGATAAATAATAGCCTATATGTTAATTCAGGGTGTCAGCTACCTCCATACAAAATTTTATCAAAATTGATACAGCCGTTTGATCGTGAAGTAGTAACAACCATATAAACACACACTCACAAACTTGTGCCTTTGTAATATTAGTGTGATGAAGTCGGACACAAATAATAATCTCACTATCTATACGATATGCATAGGGGATAGAAGCCCACAAAAACTAGATAGAGATCGCTTGTGAAGTGACGCGTAGCAGTCAGCTGAGCGCGAACCCACGAGGAAATGATCATGAGGGGCTGCATGGTACCAGGGCTGCATAGATGACGTGGATAATGTTTTGGATTATGAGTGATTGAGCGTGATTTGTTGGGTACCTATACAGTACACACTTCATTTATTAAATGCGCTAATTCAGAAACTTTATATCCATTGCATATTATATTGAAAAGTTACGAAGTCAAGTCAACTTTGCAAGTATGTAGTAGGTACTTTGTAGAAAGACGGGATAGGTAGTAAAAATGACTCAATTGACATTTGACATATCGTAGTCAGCTGAGCGTGAACCCACGAGGAAATGATCATGAGGGGCTGGATGGTACCAGGGCTGCATAGATGACGTGGATAATGTTTTGGATTATGAGTGATGGAGCGTGATTTGTCGGGTTTATTTTATTTATATAGTGCGCTAATGGAATATGAATAATTTATGGTGCAAGGCTATGATTTTGTTAACAAGAATTTATTTACCAACGAAGTTATTTCAGCTGCACTGGTGAAAAGGAGGCCGTTTGTTAGTAATTTTTGAAAATTTGATATAACTTACGTAGGTACTCGTATAAAATTTCAAATTTATACTTTTAATTTTTTTTTCGTTTTAAATTTTTTACAAGTTCGAAGGAATAAATCCATACTAAAATTATAAATGCGAAAGTGTGTCTGTCTGTTACCTCTTCACGCTTAAACCGCTAAGCCGATTTAGATGAAATTTGGTATAGAGATAGTTTGAGTTTTTAACCCGATATTCCCACGGGATCGACCCTTATGCAGGTGAAACCGCGGGGCGCTGCTAATCCAACTATATAAGTATCACGAGGTAGGCAATATAAGAAACAATAATTGTTTATCTAGTAGCTATTGTATTCATAAAAGCTTTTGAATACATATTCCGATAGTCTATTTTTTAAGCCCCATTAAAATCGACAACTCTCAAAAACAAGTCAAAACAGACAACACAGCGACAAAGCAAACGGACAAAACCCTCAGAAAAAACACCTTGACATTTAAAAGCCCAACAAAACCAAAACGCTCACAAAAAATCCATTATCACTTTTAGTAACTATCTATTTCCTATTATCACAACCCAATTCGCCAACATAATGAATAGGGAAACATCCAAACATTCACTAGTCGCCGTTACCATGGAAATACATCATAACATCCACATTACTCCCTTCGAGGGTAGATCATCGAATGTTTTTTATTTGATTTCGCATCCAATTTGCTCTCTCAGGCGCCAGAAGCGGTCTGGCCACGCGATGTGATGGGAATTACTTTACTGTAGCTATGTGCGGCGAAACTGTTTTTCATGATGTGTTAAATGATAAATAAATTTATTTTTGTAAGTAGGTTTGTACAAACACTTTTACACGTCAATCATGTTTTTTTTTAAACTAGATGAGGTCGGCGTTTCCTATATCTGACTACTCTGAGAATAAAGGCCGAAACAAACTCAGAGGTCAGTCTCTTTTAAAGTCCAGACATAATCTTGGTCAGGTTATATGAAGACCATGTAGATCGATGTCCGAGATGGTCTTTTGAGCAAAGAACCACACAGATTGAGAGGACCTGTCTAGTCAGTGCACGCATTTGTCAGAAATTGTGCAGCTTAACTCAAGACTTAAGGAGCTCAACGATTCGACGAACAATACCAAAGGAAGGACATTTGGGTAGGCCACATAAATTACTCAAACTGCCAGACCATGAAAAAAAAACTTACAGAACAGAGAGAATAATAAAAAAATATATAAAATGACCCACATCGTCTTCACATTCACAGTGAAAAAATAATATAATACTTTTCAAAGTAAGCAAATGTCATTGTTTATAAAAAAAAACATTCAAAATGGAGAAATTGGAAGCAGCTCAATCCCAAGCCTTTTTGTCCTCAATATAATCTTTAACGGTATAAAAGGCTTTCTGGCACAACTAACGTTTATTGAAAGATTTGAATTTATTAAAGCTTATATCTTGAACGTGGATACGGAACGCATTTGAACGGGCCACCTATTTTCTTGGGGTCCCCTATGTTGTTTCGAACGCCGCTGTTGCGACACACGCTGTTGCGAATTATTTTTCCACTGCCTCACAGGTTCGAAAGCTCATGGACTCGAATGAAGTAGTCGCGAAAGACGCTCTTTCGAAAAACATTTTCACTGCCTCATACGCTCGATTTCGATTTATTTAGTCATAAAGTGTACAGAAAAATATTTAAGCAGTTTATCTTTAACTTTAGAAATGGTTGTCGACTAAACTTGTTGACGAAATGACGAGTTCATGTGACCATAAATAGGACCGAGGAAAAAGAACCAGACTGGATTAATGACCTCGTTGACCTTTAAGAAAAAGACATACTAGCGAACCTCATATTATCAAAAAGGATATCTCGTCCGCTTCACTGTTAGGAACCCCAAACTTATCCAATGATAAAATTATCCGAAGTGTTTCCTAAGAAATCGGATAAAAAAATAATCTCGGAAAGCTATCATTTCGCCAACGAATCACGGCTTAGCCGTAATAAATTTTGATATCCATAAAAATATTAGTAATGTTACTCAGGGCTTTTAATTCATCAATCCTATTGAATATAACGAGGTTTGAATACTATTAATTGTCGAAAACATTATTTTTTATAATAGGCAAATAAAATACATTTCAGTGGTCTCCCTTATGAGTCATTTTTGGTCACCTAAGATGCTAGTGGCCTTTGCCCAGGAGTGGGACAGCGCAGGCAAAAAATATAATTAGGAATTAAATGGTGAACATATTCAATTCTAATGGCCACAGTTTACCAATTCCTCAAAAGCTAATGCTCAATAAAAAAGCCTTTACAACCCATTCACAAAACAGCAAAACATTTCCACAAAGAGGTCTATAATGACGCCCATTCAATATGCGTCTCAGACGGGACAAATCCTCAAAGAATGCGCCACATATGCAGCGATACTTAATTGGGTCTCAGGTGCGTTCGCGGAAGCAATAACTGGCGCGAATTACATACCCGCTACATTTATACGCACGCGTGCAGACGCCCTTATTTATGGCGCGGGGCATTCGTTATGCGACTAGTCGCGATAATAGAAATGGGATAGTTTTTCTTTGTATTGGGAATGAAGAATGTAGATAGAAGTTGCATACATACATATTATGTATACGGGGTGAACTTTTCAAGTGAGCGTGGATGGCCAAATTCGAAACTATGAGGAATAGCGAAAAATACTCAAAGGAGTCTCGTGCTCGATTTTGATGAAAACTAAAACTGCGTCATTGGATTTTTAAAAATTAATATTTCTAGCCAGGAAACGATGCCGTTGATTTTGAAAAAAAAAACACACTGCATGGTTTGTGTCTTTTTCTGGTGGTTTGAAGATGTGGATTGGAAAATGTTGATGCTTTTTATCGGTTGGACAAAATTTTTGTAGCGACGATTACACAAATTAAAGTACTCGTAATTCATCATAATTTATACTACCTATGCAAACTTAAGCGGAGTTTCCATGGGCAAC
The DNA here is from genome assembly GCA_948474745.1 of Oligia latruncula. Classification (NCBI taxonomy): domain Eukaryota; kingdom Metazoa; phylum Arthropoda; class Insecta; order Lepidoptera; family Noctuidae; genus Oligia; species Oligia latruncula. The sequence goes on along the minus strand of OX419691.1, from coordinate 3,804,074 downwards.
TTTAAATGCATACGTCGCGTAGTCGCGTAGCCAGGGATTAAAATATTACGATTCAACACAGGATCATCATTAAGGGGATTGTAATATTTGTAAAATATTTATTTTTACTATTAGACTCTTTGTAACCTTAGTCGATTTTTTATTTATAAACTATCCGTAGGTGCAATTTCAAAAACTTTTATTTTACGACATCAGTAAAGACGAAAAAGTTTTTACATTCAGGGCTTAAAATAAAACTTTCAATGGGTAGTTAAAATAAACTGGAATATTAAAAAGACCAAATTAACATGTAGGTACAATACACCGACGTAACTTGGCGGGCTTGATTAGAGCCTTTGCGAACTTTCGCGCATCTTCTCTCACTCACACTCGCCTCATGCCACCATTTGGTTCCTAAAAAACGTTCGTGCGCAGCCTTCTGCGCGAAGTTCAGGCCCGCCAAGTTACGTATTGTAAATAACGAATGAATTCATCAACTTGTTATCAATTCAAAAGATAATCTTTACCGCAACGGGACCTCATTACGCAAAATAAAGTTGATTCATTGTTAATATTGGTCAAAATTATAATTTGAGTGAAAGTGCGCAATGGGCTTGTAATAACTTGATTGATTGGGAATGATAACGCCGCGCTGCCGCCCGCACCGGTTAGGGCTGGCGGTCATCTTGGAAAAAGTTATTAATATTCTGTAAATTAAAAAAATATTTATTATAATTAAGTATTGTATTAATTTTGAAATGGTAATGAATAAAGCAGATGGTGTTTAAATATAAGACTGAGTGACATAGATAAAAATCATGTGTTTTTAGCCGACTGCGGCGAAGCCCAAAAGGCGGGACCCATTTGAGTTTGAAAATATAATAATAAAAAAATGGTATGGGACCCGCCTGCTTCCAACTTTTATTTAATTTAAAATGGCCTTGCTTTGCTTTTAGCTTTTCAGTTTTTTTTAATTTAATTTTTTTACCGCAGTCGGGTTTTTTAGTTTTTTTAATTACTTGTTTTTTATTGGAACGAAGTTCTTTAAGGGGGAAGAGCTAAGGTAGCCCGCGAAATACAAATTTTCTTACGTTTTTTGCAATTTCCTGGTCAGTATAAAGTACGTTGATTAAAATATGATTCGCGACCGTAACAAATAATGTATTTACAGAATTATATTTGACATTTTTCCACTTCAGCTTTGACACACCACAATAGGGTTTAAAATACGAGTGACCCAAATGTTTGAACTGCTATAACGTTTTTATTGACTGATTCAACTTCCTTTGACTTATCATAAAAAATATTGAAGTAATCTCTTACGAGTACCTACCGGATTATTTTTTATCTTAAATCATAATATGGCATCCCAGTTGAAGTGGAAAAATATCAACTTACTTTTGAAGGTCACTATACATACAGTATGGAAAAAAGTATATGGTACGCAATAAATTATACCACTTACTTGCTATCGCCTTTTCTGACGCTCAACTGTTGAAAAATCAAAAATTGATTTAAAACAATAGAAATTCAATTGTCAAAAAATTTACGTTTGACAGTTTTTGTATAAAATAACTGTAAAAATTTCAAAACTATTCCTCGAATAAAGTTATCAGATGATTGAAAAATCAGCCCTTATGCGAACATAAATGTAGGGAACAGCTGATTTTTTTTAAAGAAAAAAAAAATTCTATACCTAATGAAAAACTGCTTTTACAACTCGGCAGCCCTATAATCGAACTCCGTTCAATAAATTACATGATATTATCGCGAAATAAAAAAAGGCATCATAAAAAAAATACGAGAGCGTGATAATTGGCTTCGAAACATAATTACAGTAGCGGGAATTATTGCCAACAGCCAACGTGTGGACAGACTACTCCCAGCGGCCTCATTTGACTCCAATGGATGTATTTCATCATTAAAATCCTATATTATTTCTTAAATTTTCATTATAGCACTGGTAATTTTTTATGTCTCATTTGCTTCAAAAAGGAGAATACAAAAGATTGCTATAAACATTGTTGTAACCGTCTGTTTGTTTGTCATGACCGATTTCCAAGCAAAACGGATAATAGTGGCCACTATTATCCGTTTTAGTGATTATAATAAAACTAAACAATCTAAAACTACCGTTTATAATAATATTAACGTATAATCTTGTGGGGCACAACTTAAAGTGCTTATTTTCTGCATTTTTATACTAAAATAAAAGAAATAACCAAACAAACGATGAGGGCGCCACTGCGCGGTTGGCGCTCTCTTAACTTTTAACGAAAATACTAAATTGTAATTTATTATGCCTTTCTATTTGATATTGGTACGCCGTTAACGGCAAAACATAGAGATTTCTGTACCTATACTATTTCAACACCTATTTCTAAACCTACGAGTAGGTTTAACAAATAAAAAACTTTGACTTTGAAAAATATAAAAAAAATAATATAAAAAACCATATAAATATATGTTTTTTATAATTAAGAGCGTTTACGCCGAACGTCATTTCATACAAACTTTCAAGCCCTTTTTTTCCGAAATGAATGAACCGATTTTAATGAAACTTCATACGCATAAGCAGGATACAAAGGTCTAAAAAGTTAGTAGAGAACATTTTCGAAAAATAGTGTTACAGCCAAATTAGACCGATTTTAAACTTTTCATAGAAACAGAGATTTCCAGTTATCTTTTTTTAAATAAGACATTTCGAAAATGTTCTCTACTAACTTTTTAGACCTTTGTATCCTGCTTATGCATATGAAGTTTCATTAAAATCGGTTCATTCATTTCGGAAAACAAGGGCTTGAAAGTTTGTATGAAATGCCGTACGGCGTAAACGCTCTTAATAGATAATGAACCATTGCAAAATTATTTTGTAAACAACTCATGAGTCACGACTTGTTGTAACCGTTGTAAAATATTGATGAAGTTACTGCACATCGTCTAGATCCTAAAGTCGTAGTCCTTACGATAGTCTTGGGAAAAGATGTTCGTGGTATAAAATAAATGTTACTCCCGCGTGGCAAATACGTGTATCTATATGTTATTGGATAGTGTATACAATCCCTAAAGAGTACACTACTACTAAGTGTACCTAGTACCCGTACCTAGCGAGTACTAGGTACACTAATCACACTAATATTATAAAGGCGAAAGTTTGTGAGGGGGTGTGTGTGGGGGTGTGTGTGTGTTTATGTTTGTTACTTCTTCACGCTCAAACGGCTGGATCAATTTTGATAAACTTTTGTATGGAGGTAGCTGACACCCTGGATTAACATATATAGGCTACTTTTTATCCCGATATTCCCACGGGATCGACACTTATGCGGGTAAAACCGCGGGGCGCAGCTAGTTATACATACTCGTGTAAAGAATTCGTTCTGGTATTAGAAAACTAGCTACCCGTTCTTGTCTAGTTCTTCAGGAGGCTTACCTATAGGTAGGTATCTCTCTTCTGGTAAGCCCACATGGTAGTAGGGCCAGCCTTCCGAGAGAAATTCACCTGCCATCTAATCTCTTCACCACCCTTGGTTGACTGGTATAGAATGCCTAAGGCATTAAGTCCTTATTGTATGAAAAGTTTAAATAAATAAATATAAATTCAGTTTCATCACCATCATTATCAGCCTGCAGAAGTTCACTGCTCGCCTCTTTCTTCTTCAACCCGTACCTACATAATGCTGAGTGTCTCCTACATTGCACGCCATTCTCCCGATCTTGGGCCTCCAGCTCTTGCCTGTTAATTTAGCCAGGTCGTCGTTCCACCTGGCTCATGTGCTTACGCTCTTATGGCTATTGCTGCCTTCGTTATTTAAATCTAAAAGCTACCTTTTAGTTTATGGTACTGATATTCTTTTTTTTTTTGTTTAGTCTGCACTGTTCCAATGCTGGGAAAAGGCCTTCCCCAAGTCCTTCCAGGAACTCTTTACTGCGCTTTTGATGGTATTAATGTTCCTATTATAATATTTTCATTCGTCATGGTTCTTGACTTATAAGTTTACTTTCATAATCTCTATTTACTCATGTTCACGGTGGATAAACACCCCAAATTAATGCTCTATTACTGTATTTACATAATCAAGGGTTGTAAGTGATACGTATACTTTGTAAGATGCTTCTTAGGGGATGTCTACCGCTAACTAATCTTTTAAAGCCTGAAGCATTTTTATCTTTGAATAGCTCTTCAATTAAATAAGTTTCCATTTGATTTTAATTATAAGGGTGCTAATGTCAATGAAAATTCCTGGATATGTTACTAACTGGGGTTAGTAAGGATTTTTTTTAATGGAAAAAACGATTGGGCTCTTGAATTTACGATGATGTTCTTTATTTTATGTTTAATTCTGTGTAATTTTAGATCTTGAGTTTTATCTAAGCCATAGATTAGTAATTATTTATTTTGCAAAAAATCTTGAACCTACTTCGTAGTTAGTAGGTAGATAGCTAGTTTAAAGCCTAAAGGATGCTTCTTCCTTTTATAGTCTTCGAGACTAGAGCAAATAGGTCTGCTTTACGCAAATGCGCTTCATCTGGTATCATGTTCCCGTTTACCATCAGGCGAGACGATTGTCTAGCTTATTCTGAATATAGAAAATGCTAATGACCCTATGGGATTAAAGGTTCATGTTTTCTGCATTAATTATTTTCTTTTTACTTTTTGTAATACTTTAAATTATACATTTTACAAAGTCTATGACACTTTTATAATGTGGGTCTAGAACGAACGCATGGAGTAAACGTAGATAACGTAATTCAAAATGATTTTAAAATTGAAACTACTCTACATATATTTACTTATATTTGAATTAAGGCTCCTACAAACAGGCGTGACACGCCATTTTATCGCGTGTTGCGCCTGTTTGAAAGAGCCTAAGTATTTGAGAACATTTTCAAGTTTATGGAACAACAAACTGAATGTCATACTTAACAAAGTTCAAATATCTACTATTGCAAGCAGAAACTTTTGGACCTTTTTGTTACAAATGGTCACTCAAAAATCAACTTTAAATACATTTCACTAAAGAAGATAACTGTTAAGTGTTGATGGAATGTAAATTTTCTGAGATTATGAACACTACTATAGTTTTAAGAATTGTTTCATATCTACGAGTGATACCTACTTATTGCGATTGTCGCAAAAATTGTAACCAAAATGCTAAGGATAGTAAAAGATAGTTGAATTTTCGATTATAAATTGTCGCGCGATCACGCGGGGTAATTGCGTAACACACTCACAATAGCAATGGCATTTCATTTTGACAGTTCAACAACATTCATTGCGTTATTTACGTTGTTGAGCTGACACATTTTTCGAACCTAAGTAGCAATGGATTAGCAATATCCTTCAAAATCATTCAGATTCTGGTTAATAGTGTGTTACGAGATCAGGACTCTGGTTTGTGTAGCAATTACTAAGGAGGTCCTCGAAAAAAATATACTCATCAACATAATTACCATCAAAAATCCACCGGTACAAACGTCAGTAGGTAGGTAGGTACAGACGCCAGCACAACAAGCTACTACAATCTGTCAAATTTCTTTAATAGATTTTCAACTTTATCACTAAAACATAAGGTTCAAAGTTGATTGGGACAATTTGACAGTTTCGGGTAGCTTCATGTGCTGGCGGTCTGTACACAGGTAAACCCAAATGATGCTCTCAAAAACCTCAAAGGCACTGCGGCTTACCGATGGTTATGCGTCAGTCCTGAAGGGTGCAAGGGGGGATTATGACCAAATTGAAAACGTGTCTCAAGCGGTATTTTGGAACCGCCAATTAATGCGAAACGAGTCTTTGACAGATGTGTTCGCAGATTGGTGATGCATTTTTGATCGCATTTTGTTTTCTTTTTTGTTGATTCTTTTTTGTACACTGTAGTTCACTGTACTCCCAATCGATTTTTCAAGTTTGTTTAATTTATTACGATTGTGAAAATTTATTGTGAGGATGAATGAAAGGCGACTAACAAAAGGTATTTTACAAGGCAGATGTGAGTTGAAACGCCGGGAGGAGACGCCCTAAGAAGACTAAAAGTGACCCTATTGGTAATATTAGTACCTACACGCAACCGACGTGAGTGTATGACCAGAGGGGCAAATCTCCTAATTTTAAGAACATTTACAGTCTGGGGGCACACGGACTGTCTTCGCCTTATTATAATTCATAATATATCCTTTTACGATTCTGCCAAAGTGGCCCTTTTAGGCCCCCTGATCGCTGTCTCAATCTGTCAAAAATACCTCTAATTTCCCTACATTTTTGACAAGTTTTTGACATTTGTGTGTAGCCGAGATGAGACTGCGACTAGATTTTGAACGTTTTAAATTACGAGAATTGGCCTTCAGATGTATGAACGTAAACGAGGCAAAAGGAGTAGGTAAGGATCGGTGGCATTCTGTTGTTTCTGCCTACCCGGGAAGCAGGCGTCAGTTTATGTATGTATGTACAGTTCGCGTCAAATAACTTTGCCGCTCTGAAGCTAGGCTCTTTGCTAGCCGCGCCAATCCGCGCCATGCGCGCTGCTGTTTTATTCATAGGATTAACTACTGCGCAGTGATTTGTTGCCTACTTCAGAGCGGCAAAGTTATTTGACGCGAACTGTATGTGAAAATTAAACAAGTGCAGTAGGCCGCATGGCAGTGGTAACACTTTGGCGTTGAGCTGGCTTAGCGTCGTGTGGAGTTTCAATAAAATAAGAGGTCAACTTGACTACAAAAAACACCTTGTACAATAATAATACAAGGTGTTTTTTGAAGTGAAAACTTCTATAGGCACGTTGGGCATTCTTCGACATGGGAAAAAAAAAACATTGAACTCACGCCACTGTGTTACCGTAAGCCGTAACCGCCACTGCGCGTGTTTTGTTTATATGGCCATTCAAAAAATACCCGCTTCGGATGTGTTCGGCTGTCCTCGGGATTTGCTCGGTTTTAATGTATATCCGATATGTCAGTGAGTGATGGCACAGTATTCTGTTTGTGTTTTGTTTTCACTTCTGTCGGCACTCCCGGAGTGCCACTGTTTTTTTTTGATATCCTATAACTATAGGGTATGAATGAGTCCATATCAAAGAATCAACTGGCATGAATTATTTTTCACTGCTGGGACACAAGCCTCCTCGCTTCGAGAGTGAGTGGGCTGTAATCTACCACGTGGGCCCAGTGCTGTTGGTAGATGACACATGTCTTTCAAATTTTGGTTCTAGGTCATGCCGGTTTCCTCACGATGTTTTTCTTCACCGTTGTGAGAGCAGTGGTGATGAAATTATTTTGACATAGTGAAGAGCCTCTCTGGGTTCGAACCCACGATCTACGACTCGTGAGTCGGGGCCGTTACCACTGGGCTACCACTGTTCTATGAATGTCTTAGTTAAATACTTGCATTACCTGAATGCAAAGTTACAGGTAAACTTCAGTTATCTCGGCTAATCGCCTACTTATAATTTATTTCATCGAAATAAGTAACATCAATAACTTTAAAGGCTCCTTCAAACAGGCGCGCGCGATTATATCGCGTGTCGCGCCTGTTTGTAGGAGCCTTAAAACTATTTCAAATATACCGTTCTACTAATTTTATTTTATTTCACGCTTAATAAACAAGTAGAGTACTCAAACAAATTCACTTTGCATACAGCCAGGGGACAAAGTTACTAAATATAAACCGGCCAAGTACGTGCCACGCACATTGAAGAGTTCTGTAGTTGGGATGAATCGGTAAAATGAATACTGTGCATACAGTATTCATTTTACCAGCCGCATATATAATTTTGTATTTCATTGTAGTTTTAATTAATTCTATGAAAAACAAATTTATACCGCGGTCGTAAAAAAAAAATCCAATATCTCAAAAAACTATTTACCTACTTAAATGGCAAAGTCACTTAGAAATCTTTTCAATTAAGTATGGGATCCAACGAGACCCCACACGTTTATATGCATTGAATTTATTTTTTTGTTAGGACATGTTGTGTTTTGCTAAGTACCTACCACTAATAATTTTCTTTTAATTTTACTACACTATTGTTTAGCGGTACACAGAATACAACATCTTCTTTCCAATTTTGATCACTAATTATAAAGCTAATAATTACCCAGTAAAATTTCTGTGTCACATGCGGACAGACGGACAGACAGACAGCTGCACAGACGGACGGACGTACAGACAGACCGACATACGTGACGAAATTAAAAGGGTTCCCTTTTTGTTATTTCACCACGGAACCCAAAAAATGCACCATATTTATTATTATATCCACACGTCAGGCAGCGCAGCTGGACAGTGATGTAACGAGTGGAACTGGCTCCGTGACAGGTGCAAGCGATTATAGCAAGGCCAGGGGAAGCGTGTACCCTGTGAATATAGTGTTATGTTCTGTTCGGCCCGGGAGTTTATAATATTGTGTGAATATTGTATCAAATGAAGTTGTAGTAAAAATGGGCTGTACCTAATTGGTAATCTATATTGTAATAATAAAGCTGAAGAGCTTTTCTCCGGAACGTACCAGTCGGATTTGAAAAAATATTTTTGCATTTGATAGCCCAATTATGAAGGAAGGCAAAACCTGACCAAACCTGAAATCGCGAAAAGAAATCTGCTGTTCCCTACATTTATGTTCGTATAACTCGTCAAAATGTAGGGAACAGCTGATTTTTTTTCGTGATTTCATTTTTGGTCCCATAGTAAAAGTTGTTCATAATGATGAGTACAATGACCTCTTAAGAGGTTGTTAATGTCTTACCAATAACCCTGTATAGTGCTATCTAATGTTGACTGCGGGAGTTTGTAATGTGTGAATATTGTGTCAACTGAAGTTGTAGATAGTAAAAAGGGAGCTGTAAATTGGTAACGTTGTGTAAAAGATTACAATCTAAGCTTTTACACCGAGATCAAATTGCTTTCAGCGTGAAATAATTCTGAAATAGGGTCATTCCTTATAAATTTAATTAAGACATTCATAGAGCAGTGGTAGCCCAGTGGTAACGGTCGCGACATACAAGTTGTAGGCCGTGGGTTCGAACCCAAGCAGACACTTTACTTTGTGTAAATTATTTTATCACTACTGCTCTCGAAACGGTGTAGAAAAATATCGTGAGGAAACCAGCATTTGTCCTAGAATCAAAAATTCGAAGACGTGACATCTACCCACCTGCACTGGGCCCGGGTGGTAGATTACGGCCCAGTCCGGCATTGAGAGGAGGCATAGCTGCTTATGCTCATTCTTTACATAAGGCCGTTGTCGACTGCATAATATGGGACTCAGGCAATTACAGAGAGTCATTTTCTAACTTAAATAATCTGTTCAAGGACTTCTGAAATCCACGCGAGTGTAGAAGTACCTACTTAAAGCCCTCCAGACCGTATTTCGGCCACGGCGGTCAATCTCAACGGAGTTCTCTCATAGTCCGATGGGACGGCAATCCGACACGACCGGAGAGAGATCAGGCGCAGGACCAACGGCTTAACGTGCTTTCCGATGCACGGGGATAACACACAGCCAACTTCCAAATTCCGGGCTGTTACTAAGAAATTTCTAATGGAAAAACTCTAAATAACACTTTGCCTGACCCGGGAATCGAACCATCGTAGTTGCAAGCACGACTGCTGAGCGTGGGGTCATACGCTCAGCAGTCGTGCTTGCAACACTACGAGACCAACGGGGCAGAAAGGATACGACATCCTTGATAATAAACTATGCACCTGAAACATTCCGTTGTTACCTCTGAAAAAAAAACAATAACGTACAAAAAACAACAAAATAATACGTTATTTTCATAACAGTTCGTTCGACACGTCAGCTTTTCACGTCAATGGCGGCGTGAACGCGTGACGTCACTCAGGTGCGTCACGCCACGTCACGTCGACACGGTCAATTACGAATGATATGAAATTATTTTTGTCTGCTCTTATTGTGAATCCAGATTTTAATGTATGAAAAAGAATATTTCTGGTAAAAATTGCGCCGCATTGAATTTAATGCAAAACTGAAATGGAAAATTCGGTTGGATTTTTAATCTGCGAGTCTTCATGACAGCGATCCGGTCGAGTACTTGCACGCCTTTTAATTTAGTACCTACTAAAGATTAACTCACTAATAGAAGAGAAAACTATAGGTAGTTACGATCGTAAATAAATTTAATTTGGATAAAACGTAATTTTAAACAAGAAAGTGGCATCTATAAATAAGTATAATTTTTACGAGTTGTTTACTTTTAGTTAACTACCTAAACCAACGAAGTATAGTGTAAATAATTATTATTTATATTAAATTAGTACAATTTTTTGGGGGTCGCGGTCGTGGGCACGATCCCAGCCAGGCGCTTTACTTAAAAAAAAAAAAAATCATCACCATTGCTCTCAAAACAGTGAAGGAAAACATCGCAAGGAAACCGGTATGTCCTAGAAATTCAAAGACATATATGACATATAGCAACCCGCAAGGTCCCGCGTGGTGGATAATAACCCACTCCGTCCCATCGAAAGGAGGCCTGTGTCCCAGCAGTGGGAACATTATAGGTTGATTAATTGTTAGGAAATTATTTTGCAATAAACATATTTTTTTTTTATAACTAATTGGGCCCGCTCTTGACCCCGATCACGCCTGATGGTAAGCGATAGATGAGGTCTATGATGGAACGAGCGTGCCCAGAAGATGCCTGTTCACTCTTGCTTTGAAGGCAGACGGGTTAAATGTGGGAGGGAACATAGATGTTTAATTAATATTATGCTCTCATTGCTGAGTTATCACTATTGAGCGAAAAGTAAATTTCCTTGTTAGTTTACTTGTAACCAGTTCAATCGAATGCCGTACTAAAATAAATAACAGGAGTACAAAGTAAACGAAAAAATCCACTGCACTTGAAGTACAGCATGACGCACTGTTGACCTTTCATTACCTCCACAATGAAAATATTTTGACAGTTTTTTTACACGAAACTGAAGCGCCGCCATGACAGCGTGACGCGTCGTCGGACACGGTCAATTTAATTGATAAATTAATTGAAACCCAACGTCATTTGCGGAACCCTATTCCCTGTTTGGGGTGATTTTTTGTCTACTAACGCCAAATCACCGAACATTTATTAATGTCTGACGAAATTTTTGGAAATTTGTCACACTCAAATGTTTATGCGTGTTTTTAGGTCATGGTACATTAGCCAGGGGAATTGGCTTAATATAAACCCATTTTTCAGTGGTTTACGCGCTGCGCTGGTCAAACAAAGTAATACTCGGCGTTTTTACACACATACCTATCCGCAGGTAAATTGATTTGAGTACCAAGATGGGTATTACACAAATTACAATATTTTAATAAAATTTAAAACGGGCTTTTATAACTTCAGCAGCTGTGTTTAATGTAAAAACCTCTGTGACTGTAACAGACAAACAAAAAAGTGATTATAAAAAGGTTCCCTTTCTCCTTTTTAGGTGGGAACCTTAAAAAAATGGGCTCTGATAAATGTTGGTAGGTCTTTATGTGTTTAGAGGTAGTGCCTATACTAGCTATATTATATTATACTAGCTGCGCCCCGCGGTTTCACCCGCATAAGTTTCGATCCTGTAGGAGTATCGGGATAAAAAGTATCCTATATGTTAATCCAGGGTGTCAGCTACCTCCATACAAAATTTTATCAAAATTGGTCCAGCCGTTTGAGAAGCAAACTTTCACTTTTATAATATTATTGTGATTTTTAGCCTATGTTGTCCCACTGCAGGGCAACAGCCTCCCTCCCTCTACTCCTTTTTTTTTTTTTTTTTTTTAAGTAGGTTTGTACAAACACTTTTACACGTCAATCATGTTTTTTTTTTAAACTAGATGAAGTCGGCGTTTCCTATCTGACTACTCTGAGAAGAAAGGCCGAAACAAACTCACTTTCCACTCCCTCTGTCTTGAGCTAATGTGGACCAATCCTGTCTGTAAAGAAAGAAAGAAAGAAAGAAAGAAAATACATTTATTTAGCACCGACTAAAAGACACACTGTAGGCGCCAAGCTCGTCTTGCCACCTTCTCCTGGGTCTGCATCGATGTCGCCGGATGTTTTCTGGGACCCAAATGGTGGTATATTTTGCCCATGACTCGTAAAGATATAGCTATCGTCAAACAACAAGTTCTAATAAATTCCTTTGACCTTCATACACGACAGACCGTAAAACAAACCTAAACTCGTAATAGAATATCCAAAATACACATTTGCAGTTCAATTACATAATGTTATTGCGCTAAAAGCAATGAATAAACGATCGGGCGGCTGTCACCGGCTCCAATTATTCGCATAATCCACGGCCTCTTTAAAAGCAATTAATATTCCATTGATCCACCAGGGGATGGTCATCCGGGGTAATCTCCCCTGCGTGGTGATGATCGACACCTCAGGTGCTTCTCCGCATGTAGGTGATACAATTATCTTTATGTACTACATAACATAATCTATAATATACATGGTGAATTTTTCAGGTGGTCGTGGATGGCCAAATCCGAATAGCGAAAAGTACTCAAAGGAGTCGCGGGCTCGATTTTGATGAAAACTAAAACTGCATCATTGGATATTTGGAAAATCAATATTTCTAGCCAGGAATCGAAACCGTTGATTTTGATTAAAAAAACACACTGTATTATATTACACCCATATCCGTGATTACACCACTCGAAAGTGTCCCTAATAAGGATCAAATTCTGGGAAGACTGACTGTTCGAAAGTTGTATATTATACTACAAGAGCTATTGTATAACAGAAAAGTAATGAACAGTGAATAAATTTTTCACCTTACGCCCATGGTAGCGAAACGGCCAAGCCACATATTTTGGCTAAGGTGTAGAGTTTGTGAAGTTAGGGCGTGTAGAGTTAGAAGCTTGGCTCTACATGAGATCTGATAACTTTTTGACAGTGCGAGCCATAATTATGTGGTCTCGTCTTGGCAACATTTTACATGAAAATGTTTTTGGTGGGATTTCACATCTTTTTGAAAGTTGCTTATGAAGTAAAAAAAAATTTTTTTGGGGGGTTATTTACTAAAAATCCTGAAATATGTATTTTATTATTTATAACAAGGAGTCCCTATATCAATTTTCAGAACTCTAGCATCAAAATTTGCGGAAGTCTCGTACAAACTTCCATCCCCTAGTTTAAGGGGTTGGAGGGTAAAAGTTCCAAGATTTAGATTTTTTTGTTTGTTATTTGTGTACTATTACTAGCTTACATACCAAATTTCAGCTTTCTAGGACTTCAGGAAGAACCTTAAGAATATGGATGATCATCAGTGAGTCAGTGAATCAGTGACGAAATCGGGGTATTTTAGATATCAATAAAATCTAAAGTATAAGAGCTATGCAATTGAAACTCTATAGGTTTAATAAGTCAACCACTGACATCATATACCGAAAATTTTGTTTATCTGGTATAATTCAAACCCAAGTTAACAAGGTTCAAAAATACGACGAAGTGCTACGAAAAAAGGTAGGTAGTGCCCTTGCGCTTCGCTTGGCTCGTCTTGGCGGGGGCACTCCCGTGCCTCAGATATTTGTTTAACTTGAAATAATATTAATTTGAAACATTAGTTTGAATAGACAGTGCATACATACGAGTATTACAAAAAATGAATGAGTGCTACGTTTTGTCCTTGTTGGCACGCATCGGTGCATTGCATAGTAATATCAAACAACCTAATCCCGCCATATCCGCCTATAAAAAACATGGGCTCAACAGAAGTAAACAAACATTTAATTCCCACCACATACTGTCACGATCATAAACCGTAAACCAAACAAAAATCGTAATAATCTTAATGACCATCTGTCTCCATTGTTATCTGTTATCGATATGATGGAACAAATGTCCGGTGTCCGATATTGTCCGGGGGGCGTCCGGCACAAGTGCAGTGTCCACAAGCATACTTGCACCTAAACCTACACCGAGCGAGATTGTCCCCTGGCCGTTTGTCCCCTACTAAGTTTTTGTGTAAATTCGACCCAGGTGGCGGTATTGAATGAAAATATAGAAGTGGGGGGGCTAATGTTACGTATTGTCAAATATTTGTTGATAACTGTCGATAGTATGTGGTTCTGTGAAGTGGTTAAGGGATTATGATGTTCGATTGTTTTTTTTTTGGGGTTGAGTAAATATTTGGTTAAGTTTCGGATAATGAAGGTGTAATGCGATGGAACTGTTGACCGTAGAGTCAACATTTTTGATGTTAGGAAATAAACAGATAGTAACTTAGGGGAACTTTCTTATTATTGTCCAAACCGAAATGTATCGTGTAGTTTCTGAAAACTAAAGACCTTTGCACCACGGGTGTGCTAGAAATAGTAAGGGGATGGACCGCGTACCATTCGCACAAGACGTTTAAAAACCAACTTTTTGTGATCAGCAATCTTTTGTAGCGATTCTTGTCGATACGCTCAATTTTTTTTTATCAATTTAAGTTAGGTTACTAACTACCTATTACTCTCAAAATGAGAACATCACCTGTTTTCCCGCGCCACCTCGAACGGCTTTCTGGGCCGGCCGCGGCGGCGCCGTCCATCTTCAGGCACCCATTGTGTGGATATTTTTGCCCAGCGGTCATCGTGCATACGGCTGATGTGACCCGCCCAATCCCATTTGAGCCTGGCAGCCTTCTTAACCTTTTTTAAATCTCCAATAACGCAATATAACATCGACTAACAGGACCTGCATTCCGGATTTACTTCCCAAAAAAAAAAATAAAGCCTTATTTATTCTCCTTTCATGCAAATAAATCCCCAAAACACTAAGTGCAAGCCATCGTGGTTCCGTAGTAGGGTGTTCAAAGAGCCGGAATTTATTTGGCACGTAACGAGTCGGTAACGTAATTCGAGACCCCGACAGTCGCGTCGTTTATTGTCATTAGTACATGTTCGGCTATTGATACTGCGCTGTTAACTATCTGGTTTGAATGGGTGCTTGCTACCTTATGGGAATCTGGTCTAGTTGAAACAAGAGAAGGTGGAATGGAATCTAAAAGTGGAAATATATAAATAAGTGATGACATATGTTGGTTATTTTCAACGATACTGGGAGATGATGACGATAAAGAAGATAATGAATAGCTAGTGTCTACTTAGTTAGCCCTTTAAAACTTTAAAGCTCCTTGTCAAAATCATAGGTGACACAGTCTTATGGTAACGTGATTCGAGAACATGACAGTGGCGTCGTTTGTTGTCATTAGTAGGTTGTCATGTTTCGCTATTGATACTCCGCTGATAACTATCTAGTTGGAATTCCAGTTATCTTTTTTTAAATAAGTCATTTCGAAAATGTTCTCTACTAAGTTTTTAGACCTTTGTATCCTGCTCATGCGTAGGTATGTAGTTTCTTAAAATTGGTTTTCATTTCGAAAAATAAGGGCTTGAAAGTTTGTATGAAATGCCGTACGGCGTAAACACTCTTGAATGGTTAGATCTAAAGAACCTTGTCAAAATCATACCTGGGCCGTAATTTACTATGACACAATGAACAAAACCGCGCGAAATCAACGAGAGATTGGCAGGATTAGCGAAGTAATTGACGTGGTTTCGAAGTAGTAGTTATAGATAGTGAATTAGGGCCCAGATTGAGTCTTTTAGTAACGAGATTCGATACCAGTTCAAGTCGTTTGTATTCATTAGTGCATGTTCGGGTATTGATACCTACTGCGCTGTTTTAAGTATCAAGTTTGATCGTCTGGCTAGTTCAATATTATATAGCCTGCTAGCTTAAGGAAATTACAGGACCTAAACGCAAAAAACGTAAGTTTTAGAAACCATAAAAGTATTATGATCGACTACAGTAAACAAATTCAGAAAATATATGATATTCTTCAGGATATATATGCTAGGTAGATAGTGTTTTGAAAATATAATAATACAACTAATTTGATACGATAGAAAACATTCGTTCAATCTCAGAATATCCATTCGCCAGAACCATGATGGATCTAGTGACGTCATGAAGATACCTCTAAAAACTTTTTTTTACAATAAAAACCATAATAATACATACAATTATTCTGATTTTTTGTCAGATTATTCTACAAGCAACATACTAAAACACTAGTTTTAATTTTTTAGTCCAAACAATAGATAGTAAAGCAGTATTTTAGTATGTTGCTTGTAGAATAATCTGACAATACATCAGAATGATTATATGTATATTAGTATGGTTTATATCCCTAAAGGTAGATGATTTAGCCCATCCTTCTTTAGTTGTCTCGCGTATGTCACCAATCAAAAATAATTCTTAGAACAATAGTTATTCTCAATTGTCACGAAATGCATACCCCAATGCTCTTTTGCATCGGTTCAAATCTTGTCAAATAAAAACTACCAATTCCCAAACACCCCGCGGCTTCCCTAATTTGTCTCGTCAGCTTAGCATTTATAACTATACATATATTCACGATAAACATCTGAGATCATGCACATTTTCTCGGAAGGGGCAGAGGCTGAGGGTGCGTAGCTCTCTAACTCGAGAATCCACCCCCAACGCAGGGAGATTTATTAATCAATTTCCAAAACGTTTTAACTGGGCAAATTGAAAAATTATGTGTCGACGCGTTTGCGACCCCTGCTTCTATAGTATGGGAATGTTGGTTTAGTCTGTGAAGAGATTTTTGAAATATGTGATGCTTTTTGTCTTTGGGTAGTGGCTTGTGTTGAAATGTGGCAGGGGATTTGATTTAGATATGTTTTGCTAAGACTTATTGAACCTTTGGAATTTCTTAGTAGGAGCCCGGAGTCTGGATCTGTGTCCGATTGATGGGCATAGACTCACCCCCTATTTTTATAAGGTACACTTCTGCCCATCCCTTGGGGGTAAACAGGCGTGATGTAACGTTATGTTATTGGAGTACATCGATGGCTGTGTAAAATCTTACACAGCTTCTATGGCGTTGTTAGGAAATGGAAGCTTTGAATCCAAAGCTTCCATTTCCTAACAACGCCATAGAAGCCGCCATAATCACATAAATGACATTTGCACACATATTACACACACACACACATGTCACTCATTCACACACACACTTCACTTCGTTTCTCACTCACTCGGCGGCGGGGGGTTTTCGGTTCACTTTTCATTTCATTGTTTTTTTTTTTTTTTTTTTTTGTAATATATTGCATTTGCATTTGTGCATTTTTGCACTGTCTGAATTGCTTACTCTCCACGCTTGAAGTTTTGGGTATGTAGGTAGGGTTTTCTTCTTCTTCGCTTCTCTCTTGTTGACATAGTGGTCGTGGTCACGATGAATTGAGTTCAATCGCAGGTGTAGTCGTTCCTCACCTCACGATCTCGCTCCAACTGGTTCTGTTAGATGGTTGGATGTGGCATTACGAAAAGATAAATTTGGTATTCCGTATTCTCCCTTTCCGTATATTTTACTAGGATTTACTTTGAAAACATTTCTGAACTGGTAGGTAATCCGTATATCTACTTCCCAAGATATATCTACCACTATCAAAACCCACATTGTTGCACACAGACTTCCTACACCCTTATCACTACAAGCACATGCCATGAAAAAACCGTGCCTATCCGTGACACGGCTAATTACCCCCGGCGTATTATCAGTGACCCTACGAAGTAACTTTGACAAAGCGTTTCAGTCATACCGTCATATGCCAGGTCTGCTCTGCTATCTACCCGGGTACCCGCATCGGGTAGGGTACCCACCCCAGTTTATTCTTCGGCGGATGTTTAATCTGCGACAATGTTTAATTAATCAACGTTTGTCTTGTTGATTGCCTTCCCAATTATAAGTTCCGCCGTGTGTGTATGACGTTGATTTGTGATGACGTCTTGGATTTTTGAGATTTTCTTCTTATTGGTTTTAAGGGTTGAGAGATTAAAAGCTGTTGAAACAGGATAAAGCTTTTGAACTAAATATCTTTATGAAATATTTAAGTTACCTACGTTAGTTACTTAAACATTTAGGTTCATCTCTATTTGACAATATAGCATCTGATTCTGACATATTAGTCAATTTAAGAAGTCTAGTTTTGATTATTAGTTATAGATTTTTACAAATAGTTATAGATTTTTCTATAAAATTTATGCCACAAAACATAGTTAACTTCAAGTAAATTGTTAAAACAACTTTCACTGTTAATACATAGGGTAACTTCACACAAGCACACACAGCTTATTTCTGGAGTCTAAAGGAAGTTACACAATAATATTTTTCCTATACCCAAAGAAATTAGGCAGAGCAAATATGAGGGGAGCGCGAAGAAACTCTAAGAAGTTGTTAATAACTTAGAATAAACAATTATAGCTGCAGACGGGACGAGTCTTATTATTCTATCTATATATCGCACTTTATTGTATATGGATATTTTCTTTTGATATTCCAGTAGAGCATTTTTCATCTAAGGCAGAGAAACAGAGAAGCCCGGTGTAGCCATCTATTCAAATTATGACACAAGATAAACTAAATTTTCTATGAAATTCGTACTTTCATTGGAACTTTACAAGCAGGTTGATAACAAAAACTATCTACTTTCGAACAAAAAAAGAATTTTGAAAATCCGTCGACAATTGGCGGAGTATTCGATGAACAAACATACAAAAAAAAACATACAAACACCCGAACATAGTACCTCCTCCTTTTTGTGAAGTCGGTAATGATAGTCTTCCCAAAGTTAGTGACTTTTTTTTAAGAAATATCGAACTTTTTATATGTATATATGTGTCAACAAATTTCTAAGTGATAAAAGTTAGATGAACTATGTCACCATCTCAAAAGCTTTTGTTTCCTAGATTTTAGTTTAGCTAGGTATCAAAAGCTTGTCACATCTGCAATATTTTTTTTACTCTCTGCCTCCCCACACCTTGCGAAGAACAAAAACTATTCCCTAATTGATTGACGAGCTTGGAATTAGTTGGCGTTACTATAGATGCAGCGGAGTTTTACAAATAGACGTATAACTTTATATTTCTGGTGATATTGATATAGTTTCTGATGTTTTGGAGAAAGGGAACGAAAACGGACGTAAGAATATTCTTTAAGGACAAACATGATTTAAAGGATAGCCAAAATATAACCTATCTTGGTATAGTATAATTGTATTCTAAGTGCATCATCTTTGTCTTATAACATTATAAAAGGATAACGGTGGAGTTTCTTGCCCATTCTTCTACGAAACCACCTTTTGGAAGGGGCGACTAGAGTCAATTCTATTTTATTGTACATTTTGACGTTTAAAAGTGTCTTTTATGTGCCTATTTGAAATAAATGCTTTAACTTTGATAAGCAAAAAATTAATACATAATTACAGCCAAGTATTTTTCTTGATCTTAAAACGTTTAAGTACTTTAAAACACTATGGTTTATAATTATTAAAACAGGCGAAAAGCTCATCATTGTAGTTTTTGAAAAACACTCCCTTGAAAAAACGCTCTTATTGATAAGTTTAAATAGACTAGACACCACAGTCCACAGAAAAACGCTGAAATCGGAAGGTCTATTCTCGTAATTAAAAACGTTCAAAATCTAGTCGCAATCTCATCCCAGCGACAATCAATATCAAAAACATGTCAAAATTATAGAGAAATTACATATGTGACAGTTTGAGACGGACATTACACTGTGAACATTCATTAACATACGGGAATTGCCTCTAAGATAGTTTTTTCCTCGTTACTTAATCTTTTTACCACAATATGACCTAGTATTACAGCATTACCCTTGCCGACATAGAGAAGCAGAACTGCTAATTAATTTCGAATACGAATGCCGCTATAAAATAACAAGCTTTGTTCAAACAAAGTACCTACACGCTTTATGAGCTTTCAAATCTCAGTCACAGAATTGTTTGTTGCAAGTAAATTTAATTAATTACACGAGATATTTGGAACAATGGGATATAATGCGGCTGTAACACTCCCTCTAATATCTCATTATCTATCTACCTTCTCTTTTAAACCTCGTTTGAAGAAACGAGACAGCGATATGTCGGAAGATGATAGCGCAGTTTTTGCTATCGTAAATCAAAAGATGTGAAACTGCCTGGCGGGTGATTGTCTGGAACAACACTTGTAGTCTGGGCATGATTCAGTAAAATAAAACACTCTGTAATTGATTGATCTCAATAACGTAAAATATAAAACTTAAATAGACATGGTACCTACGAAACAAACTAACGATAGCACGTTATCGAAAAGGCGTTAACATTTTTATTGTTTTATAATGATTTCCATAGATGGACGATGCCGCCGAGGTCGGCCCAAAAAGCGGTGGCGAGATGGTACAGCGACAGTTGGCTTGAGGTGGCGCGGGAAAAGAGTTCCTGGAACGACTTAAGAGGAAGAACATTTGCCGAGCAGTGTAACAGAATAGCAAACAAAAAAAAACTACGCCGGTCTCTCTCAAATGGTGTAGACAGAGGTCATGCACAATTTCACAGCTGCAAAAAAAACCTTATGGAAAAAACCTACCATGACCAGAAAAAAAACCATAAACACCACACATCATTATCCATTCAAAATTTTCCATGATCCTTTCTCCCTTTTCAAACAGCCTAATGACCCAACGTAAGCCTTTCTCAAGGTTACGTCTCCCATTATGAAAGCCGCGAGGCATCAGGCCATGGTTCCGTATAAAAAAGCTGTTAAGTAAATACGAGGATAGAGCGAAGCCGGGCTCGGTCGTAAAAGTACTCGAAGCAAGTTCACCGAGAATTGAGGCACAGAATAGAAAAATATTTCCTATTTTTCGAGTGGGAAGTTGACTGAAGAAAAACACTGTGTTTGGCTTTTATTAAGGTGAGATATTGTGTGATATAATATCTAGACAGAAAATATTTGCGAGTCATATAAAGAGAGGAAAAAAGAAACAGAAAGTTGCGTAGAAAAAAGGATGGACGATGATCGAAAGCAATGGTGGAACGATGGTAGAAATTGTCGCGAAAATCTGTGTCCAAATCAGCACTTTGTAGCGAAAATCTGTGGCCAAATCAACACTTTGTCGCGAAAATCTGTGGCCAAATCAACACTTTGTGACGAAAATCTGTGGCCAAATCAACACTACGTTAGCTAAACGAATATTATGATATGGAGAGTATTGATATTCATATCATTGTAATCATCATTTCAGCCAAAAAACGTCCACTGCTGGACATAGGCCTCTCCCAAGCACTGCCACTTCGACCGGTTCTGGGCTTCTCGCATCCAATCGCTGGATGCGAGAAGCCCAGAAGCGCAGCATTGGAAGGCCTCCCTTATGGGAGGCCTTCCAATGCTGCGTCTTCCGATACGCGGTCGCCACTCCAGATCATGCTAGAAATTCATATGCATACAGAGAAAATGCATACACCTAACTGAAGGCATCAGACATCATAATTATGCATTCCTAACGAAAGTATATATAAATGGGAGTTTGCTTTCAAGAACGATATTTCTTTGATAAATCCAGGTAATTTCTTATGCCACATCTAGGTTACTATCTTAGCGCTGACCATGAGACGCATTAATTTAATAATCCTCTTTTCATGACATCATAAACTTGGCTCGTAAAGCGCCACTCTTCAGTCGATATAGATTTTTCTATCGTTTTTTGTCCGTGCTTGGTAATAAAAGGAATCACTTATAAAATGCACTTTGGAGGGACAACGGAGGGCTGATTCCTTACATTGTTGTGATATACTGTTCTTAAGATTGTAAAACATGGTCTTTTTTGTTGTTGTTTTTCATCATACTTTATGTTCAGCTTCAGCAGTTCGTAACTAATAGTATTTCCTGGAAATCGGGTAAAAATCCTTTTAAATTTTAAAATTAAGTTCATATAATAAGTAGTACTTAATACCATACAGTGCCCAGTGAGTTTCTCAAGGTTTCATATTGGATAGTTTCATTTCTTAATTCAAAGTATTAAAAAAATGATTTTATTCCTCATTAGCTATTGTCGTCAGTCTCGTCGTCAGTCGTCAGATTTGTAACAAAATCAGTATTCCCTTTCCTTTTTACCTATTTTTAACAATATTTACAGATTGCCAATTCACCACGTCTGTAAACCACAGTAAGGGAAACAATCGTACAATGAACAGGGGCCCAGCAAGGAAATCTGGATGCAAACTCTATGGGGCGCCATCGTAGGGCCCAATCCGCAGGTTGTCTCAATAGAAGATTAATACTGCCCCGCCTTTGTGAGGGCACGGTAATAAACAGACAGGGAATGACGTTGATGCATTGATCTTGAAGATTTTTCCAAGTATTTTCCAAGAACGTGTGGCGTTGGTTATGTTGGTTATTATTTGTAGATTTACATACATTATAGTAGCTGTAGAATCCTGTTAATCCCGTATTTTATTTGATTATATCACTACACTGGCTCACTATCACGCCAAGCCTTTCGTGCAGGACGATATCACCAACAAGTCATTCCTGCCATTCGTGGTGACTTACAGATGACATTAGTGACAGCAGCTCCCTCACTACTGGTGTGAATAAGATAGTCTTTACATATCCATCCGTGTATAGTACTGTAGCGGTATCTACAACGCCACATGAACAAGAGAACAATGCGTCATACTGATGTCACGTAAAATCCTGCATCTCGCAAGCAGAGTTTACCGCGCAATTAGCATAGATACAAACGGCCCGACTTGAATCATTGGGCAGTTGCCCGCCAGACACAACACCCATCTGGTCGGAGGATCCTCCCTTTTCTATAGAGTATGAGCGAACTTTACACCGTGTTCCTCATACCTCTATAGTACAGAACACCTTTATTTTTTTATGACTGGCGAAAAATTTAGAGCAGGAGGTTCAGAATCGTGTACTGAATCCATGTGTGCGTCGATCTCCCTTATACCCTGTATTGAAGGAATCAATTTACACTCTGCAGCTATAATAAAAACTATGTACAGACGACAGCACATCAAGCTACCCGAAACTGTCAAATTTTCCCAAACAACTTTGAACCTTATGTATTAGCGATAAAGTTGAAAATCTATTAAATAAATTTGACAGATTGTAGTAGCCAGATGTACTGGCGTCTGTACAGTTTGTCTAATATTTGGAGTCTTCCAAGCACGTCATAGCCATGCCTTCAATTAGTGTAGCGCTGACGCATGCAGTATTGAACCCGAGCCTTCCCAAACCTTGCCACACGAGAACACTGGTCCGGTCTTGATTACTCCTCCCATTGTCATCGCCCTTGCGTTTAACCCTTACGTTTTGAGCGTAACGTCGGCTTCGCAAGATTGTGGTTTACATAGTTAACTGAATATTACGGTTGGAGAAACTGTAGGCAGTTTGAACTTTGACATAAACAAAAGTGAAACCTGTAAATGACTGGAAGAGCGACTGCCTTAACATGTCTGTGACAACCATAGAAATGTCTTTCATATATCTATGGTGACAACTGACACAGATCTTACTGAATATCAGCCCCACAACTTACTGTGGCAAAGAACAGAGGGCAATTGCCTTATTTTTAATTTTTATGAACTTTCGCATATTTCTAGACAAAATCAAACTGGTTGCTAATTCAATTGTAAAATTTATTATTTTTTTTTACATAGATTTACATTCTGTAATTACTTTAACTCACACCCTTTTTTTTTTTTTTTTTTTTTTTTTTGCGGATGGGAAATCATCAAATGACCCCTCCCGCTCTGGGTGGAGCGGAAGGGAGTGTCAGACTCTTACTGACTAAAACCCACCCGTGTTCCTTCCTTAGCCCTTTATGTTCCGGGCCAGCGGTAACCCTTTCGGACAATCCCGCTGACCCGGCAGGCTTCGGCCCTATGGGGCCCCTCCTCGATGCTGACATCTCTTTATATAATAACTTGTAAATATGTGAGCACCATGTATCTATCACTTATTTGATTTACCTGTCATTGCTTAATTTTTAATTCTTTTTACCTTTTGTGGTAGACTAATTTTATTATGGGTGCATCGTGTTCACATATAATTTTTATTATGTATACAAGACCTTGTAAAACATTTTTAAAAGAGTAACGGTGGAGTTTCTTGCCCATTCTTCTCCATACGAAAACTACCTTTTCGAATGGGCGACTAGAATCATTTCTATTTAGTTTTTTTTTTGACGTTCAAAAGTGCCTTTAATGTGCCTATTTGAAATAAATGATTTGACTTTGACTTTGACTTTGACTTTGAGGCGCGCGTGGAACACGTACGCGCCGTCCGGCACGGGCCTGGTCCTGATCGGACGGTGAGCTACCCATTACTCTCCGCCCGCAGGCCCGCGCCTACGGTGGCCGGGAGTCGTCGCGCGGCTCCCGACGCCCGGAGCGTCTCCCGCGGCGGCTGGGACGGGAGGCTCTCTCCCTGAGCCGTCCCGCCACCTCCTTCGCTAGCATGACTGCTTCGCAGAAGGAGGTGACTGCCTCCCACTCCCTCTCGCCCCGGACCATGGCTTGCACCAGGGCCGGGCGCGAGAGGTCGCCGCCGCTGCCGATCGCCTCTACGAGGACACGGCGCACACCCTGACTTGTTATTTTTTTTTAATGAAAATCGTTTACTTTTACCATGTTCGTAAATATGTGAGCACCATGTATATATCAGATAATTAATTTTTATGTCATGGTTTCAATTTTAGTTACTTTACCTATTATGTCATTTTATTTTAGATGCATCGTCTTCACATCTTAATAAATAAATTAAGGTATGCATAATATTGTAAAACATTTTAAAAGAGTAACGGTGGAGTTTCTTGCCCATTCTTCTCCATACGAAAACTACCTTTTGGAAGGGGCGACTAGAATCAATTCTATGCATTCTGATCTCAGTCTCAATCTGTCAAAAAACCTATTTTTCACCTACATTTTTGACATTAACTGTCGCTGAAGATTGCGACTAGATTTTGAACGTTTTCAAATTATGAGAATTGGCGCTCCATTTATTTCCGAAGCGACAAATTTTATTTTACCATTTACCAGTTCCACTTTCTTCTAGTTTTGTACCTCACTTTACTTTTCTTTATCATTTTCCTTTTCCTGTCATTCTTTATGACTAAATGAAGTCTCCTACCATAACTACACCCTTTCAACTACATACTTCCTAATACTATTTCACCATCACTCAAGAACTTGTCTAGCCACCGAAATAATTTTAAGCGTAAATTGAAAATTAACGCAAACCGCCTCGTATAAGTCACTCGGCGCATTAGAGGCACTTAGCCGTAATTTTCCGTGTCTTAAATGACTTGAGTTACTTTCAGCGAATTGAATATGCTGCATACATTATATAGTATTATGTATGTACTTACTTTGGGTAATTTTAAGTCTTTTGGATTGCTTCGTGTACCAACACTATGAGGAATTGTTGGATTTTGGGCAGTTTCACTAGTAGAGAGAAATAAATCAAGATTTATTGACAAATTGTTGCATAAGTCTATCTATGGTGTGGTGAGGTGTCATTGTAATTTTTATTTTTATTCATTTAACCATATATGTACAGACGCCCGCACATCAAGCTACCCGAAACTGTAAAATTTTCCCTATCAACTTTGAACCTAATCTTTAGCGATAAATTTGACAATCTATTAAAGAAATTTGACAGATTGTAATAGCTTGATGTGCTGGCGTCTATACACTTACATATAAACAGACAAGATGAAAGGAATAGAAAAATACGTTCAAAGATAACGCTTATTTCTAAAGAAATCTCTGCCAATCTTTTTTTTCTTCATGAAATCACGTAAAAACCTTGCAACCTGATGATGTCAGAGGTTAACGTTTCTTTGTGCACCTAAAGAGTTTCCACGATACGTCGGCGATAGCAATAAATATCGGGATTCATAATGTCGTGTTGGTCGTGTTCAACTTACTGAAACCGTAGCGTGCCAAGAAGTAGTCTAAGAGATTGTGAGGTCAAATCCCACCTGTTGAAATGGACAACTCAATTTCCGTGCTTTAATACAGTTTGGAACTTTACGGGGTATATTGTTTGGGTGCTAAACCATTACATTATTATAGACTTTAAAATACAGCCATTAGCCATTAAAGCTATAGAGGTATGAGGAACAGGGTGTAAAGTTCACTCATACTCTATGAAAAGGGAGGGTCCTCCGACCAGACGGGTGTTGTGTCTGGCGGGCAACTGCCCGATGATTCATGTCGGGCCGTTGTATCTATGCTAGTTGCGCAGTACACTCTGCTTGCGCGATGCAGGATTTGCTTGACGTCAGTATGACGCGTTGTTCGCATGTTGCGTTGTAGATGCGGTATCTATAACGCAACATGCGAACAACGCGTACAAAGCCTTTCAAGTCATTCAAGTTCAAATCATAAAAGCGCTCTTCCTCTCTCCTACTTATTTAAAATTTTGGTAAGGCCGACGGGGTCCATATTTGTTTATATTTATTAATACTTACCACCTGTATGTGTACATTATGGATTTAAATAAAGACTATAATTGAATTGAAGTAGTGTTACTCAACAGCAAGACGTACTAAGGGAAACTCCCTTTAAGAATGTTGTTAATAAAACAAGGCAGATCTTTCAAAATGTAAGTATGTTATTAAATACATACCAAAAATGTTTCTTCTTCTAAAGTCTGTTTGCAAAGCCTCTCTCCCCATCTAGATAATATTGCATTATAAGAAAACAAACTTGCGAACATCTCTGCCGTTTTTTCCTAATAAGTGAACATCAAAGGCCGTTGAATTTAACGAGAGTAAGCCGTTGATAATCCGGGTCAGGCCGCTCAAAGCCCGCGATAAATAGAGACTTCTGTAATTGGACTTGTTAGGATTTTTGTATTGTGAATCTACAAAAAGGCCTATTTTGTAGATTTACACATAATTCACGCCTTATTTCTATAGGGTTAGGCAGAAATTACAGATCTCCTCCTGCTATAGCATAATTAGCCTATAATGTTCCCACTGATGGGACACAGGCCTTCTCTCGGTTAGAGGGAGTGGGCTGTAATCTACCACGCCGGCCCAGTGCAGGTTGGTAGATGCCACCTGCTATAGTCCTTACATTACTCCTTTTCCTTCGTTTAACCTCCTTGTAGATTTTTTTTGCAAAATGTGATAGAGCTATTTTCGTATTTTTGAACCTATTAACATAACACCATGTCATTCATCGGAGGGTAGGACAGAGGTGTGTAGTAACACCAACATTTAACAAGTAATGTTTAAGTCCCATGTATTAGGGGGCTAGCTTATTGTCATCAACCGGGCAGAAACCCGGGTAAAAACTTGGCGGCTTCTGAGAAATTCCTGAATCTATTAAAAGGTAAATATTATATTGAATAGACTTTTCTTAATACATGCTTTTTTTCGACGTAGGTGTATCTGAAAAGGGCGATCAAGTGGAAATTATCAGAGTTATTTTTGTACGGCAGGAGAAATACTCGTAAATATGAGTGAGTTTCAGTCGTACAAATTGTAAATGAGCAAATCTGTAAGTACGAGTATGTTTATTTTTAATAACATATGATTCAAAAGCTTAAAATAGTCCTACCTAGAGGGAGTTACAAAATCTACGCATGAATACCCTCCGTCTGGAGAAGGCGGAGGGGTACGCCGGACTCCTTCGTACTAAAACCGCACGGAGTCCGTCTCGACCACATAACAAGGGGACCTAGATCGGTGTCACGTCTATCAAGTTTAGATCTGTCTGGTTCCCAAAATCCGAGTTCTATTCTCTAAGCCTTTACATTGGCTACACAGTTACAAAGATGCCATATGAAGATTCAACTAACATCAAACGCATCCCTGTTTTATTAACCTTATTTGTTGCCGCAATTCGCTATTGTTGTTTACCTATAAGCTTCTTACCGCGCCTTTATAGTCGCTTCATTCGAGTACTAAGTTTTTTTCTAAGTTTTCTCTGAACATCTATTCGAAACTCGAAAGAATTCTATCAAAGAAAACTTACTCTAATAGATTGCGTGACTCCTAAAGGAAACCTTTCAATATTATGATGATGGGTAAACGGTGGTCATCCATGCGAAAGACGTGCCCACACCACCTGAGATGACGCTGCATAAGTAAAGCCTCCATGCCATAGATGCCAGAACGGCGCAGGACCTCCGTATTAGGAACGCGATCGTGCCACTTAATTTTCAAGATAGATCTCAAACACCTAAGGTGAAATGTGTCAAGTTTCCTTATGTCTGATTTGTTGAGGCACCATGTTTCTGCGCCATAAAGAAGGACAGGCAAGATTAATGCTTTGTGTGCTCTGAGATGGCAGAAGGTAAACGGAAGCATGGTGGTCAACATCTCCGCTATAAGGATGTTTTAAAGAGGCATCTGAGCGCTTGCGCTATTGATCCAACAGGTTGGGAGAGGCTTGCTTCACATAGGTCATCCTGGCGCTCTACTGTCTACCATAACCATACCATAAGCCAAATACGTAAAGAGAGACCTAAGCCCTCCTATACCTATACCTTTAACTCTGCCGGCCAACTCTATTGCATTAGTTGTGATCGAGTATTTAAAACTAAATTCGGTTTGGCAAGTCATATTAGGGCACACGTTAGGAAATAATAATAATGTTTTAATGGGTCGCCGTTATCGAAATCGTTAAGGAGGACTATATGATGATGTACATAATATGTATGAAGGGCCATCCAGTTTTGATAAAGATCTTATTTCTGCAACACGGAAGTTCTAATTAAGCTGTCCTAATTAATTAGATAGGTGTAATGTTTTCTTTATGGTTTTACCTTACAATTCTCGTGAAGCTAACATAACAACAATCGAGCGAAGGAGAGTAGTTAATAGCCTGACTGATTAGCCTTCTGCGTTTTGGGACTAATTTTAATTTTTGTTTGGAAAAAAATATAAATATTTTGTCGGAAAACATTGGTTTCAGGACAACTTTTGTGCGAATTTATGATTAAAGCCTAAATAAATTCTATTATCCCTTGCAATTTTTAGAGTTCTTCTGTAACTGACAATTTGACAGTTCCTACACAGTGAAGTAGCACTTCCATAATTATCTCCCCTATCACACTATATTACATTAATCACACTAATATTATAAAGGCGAAAGTTTGTGTGTGTGTGTGTTTATATGTTTGTTACTTCTTCACGCGCAAACGGCTGGACCAATTTTGATAAAATTTTGCATGGAGGTAGCTGACATCCTGGATTAACATATAGGCTACATTTTATCCCGATATTCCCAATAATGAAAAATTTAAACCATTTATCATTATCATCATTCCCACGAGATCGACACTTATGCGGGTGAAACCGACGGTCGCAGCTAGCATTCTTATAAGTTCAAAATTTCTTATAATAAGAACAAAATTTATACCCATAATACAACTACTTGTTTCAAAAGCTGCTTTCTTTAAGACGTCTCTTATCAGTGCAATTTAAGCTCATTTATTAACAAGCCCTTATAGACCTGCAGTGTAACAGTAGGTTGTGTAGGTGTACTACTTGCAAATCACTCTCGCAACGCATTAGAGCCGTCGCTCCCCGCTCATAGCCGCTCAGAAACGCACGCAAGAAATGCATTAACATACACCTGACATGGAGTAGTGATGCGATGGAGTGCTCATAAGTGTGGTGATACATTATGTGAATTAAGAACGTTAAGAATTTGTATGAACGTAAGTTTCGCAAAATAGAAATAGGTATTAATTTGTGTAATATTGTGAGTATTACACAAATCTTGCTGGATGCGGAGGGCGGAAACCAAGGTGTTGTTACTCAACTTGGGAGAGACTTGTATCTAGAAGCAGACCGTGGGATATGCTAATTTGATTAATGATTGAATAACTTGTTAAGACGCTTACTTCAAACACAAGTGATTTTATTAAGTCAGCTGTTAAAATTAAGTTTGGTGTAAGTGAGTCATCTTTTGTGGTAGCGTAGCGTTTCGGGTCACTACTTAAAAATCCATGTCAGCTAGGTATACTTCGGTTTCCACCCAGTCAAAGTCATCTAAAGACAAGAAGTTTGAAGTGAGTTTGTATGAAGTTTTTTAAGTTAAATGATAAGTTGTTGGCTTGCTGCGCGCTTTGGTGTCTGTTTACTGTAAGTGCAGCATGCAATTGTTACATATAAAAATAAATAAATAATAAAACTTCTACAAAATCAACTGCTCAGGCTTCTCCTGCAACACAAAATGCCATGTTAATAAAACCCTACGGCAGCAACGTTCGTCCATTCCCTACTTACTCCATGTCCCCCACACAGTGTACACAGGAAGTGCATTCACTTGTCACTAATTAATGGATCACGAACACTTGAATACGATTATTGTGGATGGAGCTTTTGTTCTCAATCGTTTTTCTCCCTTATGAGGTTAAGTAATAGAGGGCTCATGAGCTAATGAGTTACTGACTCGATAACGAGTGATACTGTACCAGTTTTGCGTATAAGACAGAGATTGAAACAGAAGAAGAACTAGCAGGGGATCGAGGAGGGGGTGGAGCGGGGTTGAGGGGATCAGACCAGAATAACTCGTAGATTTGTATGTAACTTGTACAGTATATATTGAATCCGTGCTTAATATTATAAATTCGAAAGTAACTCTGTCTGTCTGTATGTTACCTTTTCACGCCTAAACCACTGAACGGATTTCAATAAAATTTGGCAGAGAGATAGATTGCATTCCGGAGAAGGACATAGGATATTTTTTATTTTTTATCCCGATATTCCTACGGGATCGACACTTATGCGGGTGAAACCGCGGGGCACTGCTAGTCCGAAATATATTATGCATCGAATTGAAATACACATCAAATATAATCGCCATACGCTTTTCCGTTCCATAACTCTCTATCACCCAAAGCAAATTCAGCATAAATTTCTCGTATTATTTGCACCTCTTCGGAGGGATGAAGTTGTAAAACCCACAGCATTTGTATCAAAGGCGGTGCATGCCAATTACGAACCGAAGCTTCTTTGTTTTATGTCTTCGAAATGTTTGTGCAGTGTTGCTACAGGCAAATATTGACACGTTTCCTACGAATGAAGGATTGCTTCGGAGTCTGTCGAAGTTATTTGGGATTCCATTGGAATATGGAAGATTTTGTTGCTAGTGTTAGTTGTTCTGTGCTAATTGCTTTTGATTTTAGACAATTGTGTTTTGTTTTTTTTCTATTTAGTACATATTTAGGTCATCATCATCATCATCATCATTTCAGCCGAAAGACGTCCACTGCTGGACATAGGCCTCCCCCAAGCACTTCCACTTCGACCAGTTCTGTGCTTCTCGCATCCAACGGGTTCCTGCGGCCTTCACAAGGTCGTCGGTCCACCTTGTGGGAGGCCTTTCAACGCTACGTCTGCCGGTACGCGGTCGCCACTCCAGAATCTTTCGGCC
This sequence comes from Oligia latruncula, assembly GCA_948474745.1. NCBI lineage: Eukaryota > Metazoa > Arthropoda > Insecta > Lepidoptera > Noctuidae > Oligia > Oligia latruncula. The sequence goes on along the minus strand of OX419691.1, from coordinate 3,772,845 downwards.
CCATCGGCCATCTGTTCTGCAACTGCATATTTAGGTACTTGATTCAAACTATTTTGAATGATACCCTTGTATGATTGAGAAAAGAGGGGTCCGTGGCTAAATAATAACAGCTGCACAGGTCGATCGATCAGGTTATGCTACGCTTGCCGCGGAGCGACTGCCTATCTGACCTCCACAACCCAGCTACCGGGTAATACGATACCCCTTGGTAAGACTGGCTGTCAGACTTTCGGGCTTCTGGCGTACCCGGGTCTCGGTATGTAAAGATGGTCACCCATCCCCAGACCAACCGCGGCAAGCGTAGCTTAACCTGATCGATCGACCTGTGCGGCTGTTATTATTTAGCCACGGGCCCCTCATCAACATCACTATTGAGATACAAATCTACTATCTTTAGTACGTTCCTTCACAAGTCGTGGTCGTCTCCTGTGGGATTCTCGGAGCTCCTGTAAATACACTTTTGTGCTGCGATTGCAATGTGTTTGCTGCCCCCAAGCACTGTTGTTTAAATTAAACTCAATTTGTGACTGAGTATTTGCTGTGTGACTTCAATGAACTGATGTACAGTCACCTGCAAAAGTCCATGGGTACCCTAATGTCTATTTTTCTGTGAACGTTTGAAGTTCAAGTGTGAATATCAATTTATTAATAGGTAGGTACCTACCTATTAATAAATTGATATTTTAACATAATAGGTTAATAATTAGGAACAATTTTCTTTAAAAGAAACTATTAATTATAAATTGTTTGAATGTTTGAAGAGACAAAAAGAACACCGTCATTTCTTGATTCATAGGATTTTGAATCTGAACTGCCCATCCATTTTTGCAGCCGACCGTACCTACATGTGATAGGTTTCATATTCTCTGTTTGGCTTCATCCGTCTAATAGGTATTATCTTGTTCCTCGTATTAATGACTCCATAAATTACCAAGTATTGTCGTCTCTATCTTGGTCACTCCAACTGCAACAGAAAAAAGACAATGTTTTTGCAAGCTCAACATGATCAACCGGAAAGAGTATCCATGTAGTTGAGCTAAATTATGTTTTCTGTACAGTTTAAACGTTTTTACGGTTTCGTACCCAAAGGGTAAAAACGGGACCCTATTACTAAGACTCCACTGTCCGTCTGTCTGTCTGTCACCAGGCTGTATCTCATGAACCATGATAACTAGACAGTTGAAATTTTCACAGATGATGTATTTTTGTTGCCACTATAACAACAAATACTAAAAACATTAAAAACATAATAAAATGTATATTTAAGGGGGGCTCCCATACAACAAACTTGTTTTTTCGGCGTTTTTGCTTTGTGGTACGGAACCCTTCCTGTGCGAGTCCGACTCGCACTTGGCCAGTTTTTTTGTAATATTATATTATTATTTATTTGTTGTTAGCTTATAAAAAAAACCTAACAATAATAATCAACACTTTGGCAAATGCATTAGCAAACGTGAACAAACAGAAAAAACTTACACAAAAACATAAAGAAAACAAAACACTATCAAAATATTTAAACTCAACTGGCCCAGCCCTCAATCCTAATTAAAACAACGCCAAGTTTTGTTAAAACACTAAATACAGACAGACGGCAATCTAAATTGCAGAGAAAAATACCTGGAGGCCAACAGGGCGGTATCAAAGTGGGGATCCGTTGTGCATAGGGCACAGATGTCGTAGATAGTCCTCTGCGAGTATTCAGGGTCCAGTTAGCATTCAGAAAGATGCCGCAGGCGGAGGCACGATAACATCTCTGCAGTGAGCTCTGACAGATGGAGATTTATGGCCGTGAGGAGAGGCGAGCAGTGTGCTTGGAGTTAGAATTCGGTGGAGTAAACGTCAATTGTGTCCTACTTAGCTTTCTTTTTACATTTGAATTGGTGAAGAAAGAAAGAGAAAGAAAAAGTATTTATTGCGACTCTTACAGGAAGATCACAAACCAAACTAAACACAGTAAAATAAAAATCCAAGATGAACAAAAAAAAAGTAACAAAAGGAAAATGAAACAGAAAGTCCTATACGAGGCCAAAAGGCTCCTATCTCAGCATTTAAAAAATAAATGTCGCAGCGCTGGTATTCTGATAGGGCCCGCTGTGATGTCATGGAAGAAAAAGTGGAATGAAGGTGAAGAAAATGTTGTTGTTGACTGTAATGCGCATTTACTATATGGTAATGCCACCCATGGACCCCACGAGACAAGCTCGACCTAGTGTGGAGTTCATAATGCTTCAAGTATTTGGTTTTAAACCTAGCTATTAATATTAATAAGACTATACGGTTTTAGACCTTGTGAAGGCCGCAGGAACCCATTGGATGCGAGAAGAACAGAACCGGTCGAAGTGGAAGTGCTTGGGGGAGGCCTATGTCCAGCAATGGACGTCTTTCGGCTGAAATGATGATGATAGGGTTTTAGGCAAATAAACATTATTTATGTATTATTATCTCCTTTATTTAATTAAATAACACATATAAATTACATTTTTAAATATTAGAATATAAAAAATATAAAAACATTTAAAAATATAAAAAATAGTAGCCCACCGGTATCGGGAACAGGGTCCAAGCTACCGGCGGTCAGGGCTCCAGAGAGAGGAACCTCCTAACAATGCGGGCCGTGTCCAGAAGTACCGCTTTCTGAATCAAGCCCTTGATCCAGCTGCCCAACGAGAGCCTCCTTAGGTGTTGGTCGAGGCTCTTGGCTATTAAACCATTGGCTGTCACGACTATCGGCACAATGATTGCTGAGTCCACATCCCACATGTCGACAACCTCGCGAGCCAAGTCAAGATACTTGATCTGTTTATCTTTCTCGGCTTTCACGAGGTTCTCATCATGCGGGACGGTTATGTCAACAATCATTGCGCGCCGCTCTGATCGATCCACCACCACTATATCAGGCTTATTGGCAACAATAGTCCTGTCAGTGATGATGGATCGATCCCAATATAATGTGATATTACCATTTTCGAGAACTGGGTCGGGCACATACCTGTAGTACGGCACCTCCGATTCCACAAGGCTGTACTTCAGAGCAAGTTGCTGATGGATTATCCTGGCTACAAGGTTGTGTCTATGCAAGTACTCTCCGTTAGCTAGACGAGAACACCCGGAGATAATATGCCTGATTGATTCTCCCGGCCGGTGGCATGCCCGACAGATGTCAACCGTGCCGTCTTTCACAATAAATCTCCGGTAATTGTTCGTCATCATAACTTCGTCCATAATTGCACAGACAAAACCTTCGGTTTCTCCAAAGAGATCACCGAAACGCAGCCAGGCTACGGACGCATGTATGTATTATTATTATTACTGGTTTAGTGAAGTCTAATTAAAGTCATAGAGATAAAACAAATATTTGAACTAAAAAATTAAAACACTAGTGTTTTAGTATGTTGCTTGTAGAATAAAAAAGGAAGAAAGTTGTATCTTCATGATTTTTTTATCTATCGTATCAAATCGGTTGTATTATGTTTTCAAAACACTATCTACCTAGCATATATCCTGAAGAATATCATACATTTTTCCGATTTTGTTTACTGTAGTCGATCATAAACTTTTATTGTTTCTAAAACTTACGTTTTTTGCGTTTAGGTCCTGTAAGCCCTAAGATAACGTACTTCAAAATCAAAACAGTCGTTGAAATGCCTGAGAGAAATTCACGTACAGGAACTAACTTGGCATGTCTGATCTAGAAACTAATGTACCATTTATGTTTCTTCATCATATTTTCAATTTTGTCAAATATTTTATCGTATTTCACGCTAAACCGTTTTCATAGAAAGCTTCCCGCTTGCCATCCTTGCGAGTCGTATGTCCACCTACCATCGCTATTCAACCAGCATCCTACAAAGGTGAATTGGCGGCAAAAGCGTGTCAGATTCATTGCACTCCTACCAACAGCGATGTAAAGATCACAGCGATACGAGCCAGCAATGGACAGGGTGCAAATGATTCCAAGGAATTTATCCACTACGCGTTCCTTTGTAAGTATGGTATATGTATCAGGTAACTATTGTTGGCGAGGCTTCAATTCTTATCTTGAGATTGGCAGGGCACTATCACGTATTGCACTTATAAGATCCTTTATTGTATTCCAGTACTTATTTTGTTTTTTTATACGGCATGCTTGAACTAAATGCTTTTTTGCCGATGCCAGCAGTTTAATGCAGTTTTGTTGTTAATTAATGGCAGGAGGAAAATAATTGGGGAGTGATATGAAGATTCGAATGACGTTATTGCGACGCACGCTATTTCGAAAAAAATTAAGAGTGGTACGCCAGTTCGAAAACTCATAAAATCGAAAACCGCTATATCGAATGACGTTGTCACGAACACGCTGATTCGAAAAACTGTTTGAATGGTACGCTAGTACGAAAGTCTTGGCATTGAAATCCACTGTTGCGAATAGCCTAATATTCCAATTTGAATTTGTCTGAGGATCGAACTCGCGACCCCGATAAAGCCTTAGCTTTGTATTGGGTTTGGGAAACAAGAGCAATAAGAAGTACCTATTATTTTAAGTTAACTTTTGGTAATGAGTATTATATACCACCTATAATTTTGATTTGTTGACTTCTGTGTTGATTACTATGTAAGTCAGGGGTCGCGAGTTCGATCCTCAGACAAATTCAGATTGGAATATTAGGCTATTCGCAACAGTGGATTTCAATGCCAAGACTTTCGTACTAGCGTACCATTCAAACAGTTTTTCGAATCAGCGTGTTCGTGACAACGTCATTCGATATAGCGGTTTTCGATTTTATGAGTTTTCGAACTGGCGTACCACTCTTAATTTTTTTCGAAATAGCGTGCGTCGTAATAACGTCATTCGAATCTTCATATCACTCCCAAATAATTGTTAGCTTTTGTTTATTTCTATTTAGTTGGTTCTACCTAGGCTATTTGCACTATAACTACCTATTTCTCTATTTACCCATGAAAATTTAAAATCGGTCTAATTTGGCTGTAACACTATTTTTCAAAAATGTTCTTAAGTAACTTTTTAGACCTTTTTATCCTGCTTATGCTTATGAAGTTTCATTAAAATCGGTTCATTCATTTCGAAAAACAAGGGCTTGAAAGTTTGTATGAAATGCCGAACGGCGTAAACGCTCATAAGGACTTATTTATCGACGAGTCATTGTTTATCGCATAACAATTTGCTACCTAACTGGAAAATTAATGATTGTTTTCATGATACAAGCCAAATTCTAAGAAAATGTAGTTAATATTATAACCAAACTGTTCCTACGCTGTAATGCTCATCATACGAGGACATGGGTCCTATTTTAGTATTATTTCGCCGAAAATCACAGAGTTATTTCCAAATATAGCTCATGTTGTGTATCATGAGTAGATAGCTAACTGCGTGGGCACATAAAGATCAAGTATAACAAAAGACTGTCTAGCCTAACTCTAATAATCTCTTTTCAAACTTGGTATTTGCGTGGGAAAACTGTTCATATTATATCTACCCACATATATGGATCTACTTCATATTTACCAAGCCGACATAACCGTAGGATTTGGGTTGGTAGCAACTGTATCTACGAATCATAAGCTCCACAAATCTGTCCCATATATGTCGAACAACCGTTGGTACAGTAGGTTGCTCGTCAGTTTTTAGTTATTTTTTATTAGCCATTTATGTCCCACTGTTGGGCAAAGGCCTCCCTACTCTTTTCCACCTCTCTCGGTCCAGAGCTGCCAAGAAACCAATATTTATTAAAGGAGTCCACGTCTCACGTCATTAATAAAAAAAAAACAGTGGCACTCCAGGAGTGCCGACAGAAGTGAAAACAAAACACAAACAGAATACTTTGCCATCACTCACTGACATATCGGATTTAAAACTGAGTACAGTCAACAGCAAAAGTATATGAACAAAATCAGAAATGCAATAGGAGTCAAAACTGATCACGAATATAGGAATACTCTTACGTATCTACCTAGTTGAAACATACGACCTTAATAAAATGGCAGCTTGGGAGAGGCCTATGTCCAGCAGTCGACTGCGATAGGCTGAGTTGATTTTTAACCCAAGTTGCTCATCATTATCTGGCTGAAACTGTAAGCTATTTAATACTGTGACACTGTCAACATTAATAAACTTCTTCCACTTGGAAGAAGTTTATTAATGTTGACAGTGTTGAAAAATTCCACTTAGCTTAGACTATAGTCTAAGCTAAGTGGATTTTTTTTGTTGTTTGGATTTCCAAACAAAACGCTTTTCACTCACCCCGACATTATTGAAACAAAAGAACCGCAACGAAAACTTTAAATACATCAACCTCCTGTCAGTCGAATCGATCGTAACGGCAAGCGATCGTAAAAAGCGAATTCGTTTTACACCTCCCAACTGTCCGATAATAGCCCTATTGTTTTGACGGCTACCGGAACCGGAAACAGAGATATGCAAACGAAACTATCGACTCGTGATGAGTTTCGCTGAAAAAATATTTACAAACGATTTAAACTGACTGAAATAGCAGTTTACTGGTGAATAGCATAGTATTGGAATTTTATTAAATGTGTCGGAGTTTGGGATCGTGTTTTGTTTTTGTTTTAAAAAGATGCTTTGATATTCAGTCATCTATTGCTATCGGAAACGAATGTCTTAAAATCAGAATGACGACTATGTTTAGAAATAGTTTGCTTAAGAAAATAAATAAAATCATTCTTCATTAGTTTTCCATTAATATCTGACCTCTTGAACCGTTAAAGCAAAATTGTCGATAGTAAATAAACTAAACTCTGATTTTTATTTTCCTGGACGAAAGTGACAGCTAATATCCTAATATTAGTTAAAGAAAAGAAAGGAAGAAAAACTGTTTATTCTGCACAAACAAAACACAATAATGACATGTTAACAAAGAAAGGTCGATCGCAGCTGTCATTTCTCTAGCAAACATCTAGGAAAACTCTAACTCTAAGTAAGAAAAATCTAGGAAGACTTTAGTGGTTCTGTCTATTTTTAGATACGGAAGTTATTTAATGGAATTCTATTTTTGTATTCAAAAAGCTACAGCCTGAAAAGTGATTACTTATTGCTTTCCTAAAACTTATTTTTCAATTTGAATTCAATTTTTATTACAAAGCAACATATTAAAACTGGTTTGGTCAAGTTTCTTTTATATTTAACTATCGTAATATTTTCTTGTCCCACAAAGGGATAATTACAGCTCAATGTGTTTAAGGCTCATTATTAAAAGTCACATAACTTAGTCCACAGTCTGCTTAAAAAAATATTTACTAGGTATGTTTTATAAACATGAAGAAAATAAGGTGACAAAACTGTTTTCGCAAATTTTGAAACCTTAAAAGTACAATCTTTTTACTGAAACCACTGACTCAATTAAACTCTGATTTTTAATTTGTTACCAAAATGACAGCTAATTTAGAATATATAATGTCATATTCATATTACAAAAAACGGTCTATTGCAGCATCTACAGCTGTCATTTTAGTCTAGCAAATAAAAAAAATCAGAGTTAAGCTTATTGCAATCATACTCGGACTAATGTCAAACTAAACTCCACAGGTAAAAGCAACAGCTCCGAAAATGGACCGCAACGGGTACTTTTTCTACGTGACATCCACTGCAAAGAAAAAGAAAATCAACTTGATGCAACCGAAGCCGCCTCGAGTGGCGTTCGTTGAGGAAAAGCGTCGGCCAGGGATGGCTGAACGAATACACACCAGTCACACCAGTGTGGCACCATCTGCCACTGAGAACGGACGTGGGGAGCCTATGACGCAGCGAGGCCCGTCGCCCGCGCCACGCGCGCGTTTGTATACGCAACTCGAGAGTTATCAGCCGAGGTACCATACGATTCGTGATAACAGTGATAAGAGAGTGGAGAGTGAGTGTAGGAGGAGGAAGGAGAAGAGGATTGTTGGATATCCGCAGCCGCAGCCCGTTATAAGGTGAGTTTTAATTTTAATTAAAAAAGTTTCAAAACAAATGTAGGGACCCTATATTTTATGGGGAATATTTACATTGTTTAGGTTTTTAATTGTTATTGCGACACTTAATTTTTCTGTATTACAAAATTTATATTTTAAATGAGATACGCAATTTGTATTTCCAAGATAACTTAAATAAATAAGATAAAAGCTAACAGTTTAAAATAATGTATATTATGCAGTATATAAAAAGGAAGAGAAATAATCATAGGGCATCAGATGCGCAGTTGTTTAGCTGTTTTTGTACAACTAAAAATACCTAGATGAAAATGTAGGAAAATTGGAACGGAAGACAAAAATTTAATCCTGTTTTTTTTAAGTCCAAGAGCGGTTGATTTTGTTTGTACTCTATTTTTATAGACAAAATATCTATGTTTGATTAATTCAGTAAGCATATACAGGGTGACTGGATCTGGACCCGCCATAGCAAATTCGCATATAGAGGAGGTCATTTGCTAATTCTTAGACCTTACTTTCTCTAGCTAAAGTTTTGGTTTAGGAAACATGTGTAAAAATGCGTAGGTACTATCTTATTTATTAACCCTATTTTGAGGGAAGTTCTGACGTACTTTAATCACCAATTTTTATGACTACCAACAAGTAATGAAAAAAACTACTAAAATAATGCAAAAAAAAGTTATGAATGCTTGAAGGTCATATTTTGGGAAAATCTCAATAAAGTATTAGAATTGACATATCTCCCAAACTATAAAACTTTAGCTAGGGAAAGTAAGGTTCAATTATTAGTAAATAACCTCCTCTATATATGCGAATTTGCTATGGCGGGTCCAGATCCAGTCACCCTGTATAATACACTCAGCTTTACCAATAAGTTAGAATTTATCCAAATAAATAGACAGTCTGTCGCTCCATGTAAAATACTGGTATTGAGCTACAACTGGTTAGAATGGAAGCCAACCCTAAAATAGTTGGAAAAATGCTAGGCGGATGATAAGATAAAAAAACTTTGAAGAAAACATATTGCCAAAACCTTATTACCTATTAAAACTTTTCTATGTCAATTATTTTCCAATAAATCGCTTTACTACCTGTAGGTAGGAAATATTAACTACGACTTCAAAACATCATTTCCTGAAATCGAAAAAGTAAGAAAAACATTTCCCACAAAAATTGGAACAAACTTTAATCGAATATTTTGAACCTGCGCTGCGTGGGTTGTTGATAATAATCTTTCCTCCCAGACGGTTTTAATCAGCGTATGTACCCGGTTTGAAATATTGATAAGATTTGAAGTAGGTAATCTAGCTCACAGATGAACCCTTTGCGTTAAATTAGATAGCAGTGTTACTGATGACTAAATAAACACGGTATGACAGGTTCTCCTATTATTACTGAGTTGTAGGGACCTTCAAAACGGCACAGTTGGCTAGGACATAGTAGTGGAGTATTAGTGCTAATGATTTGGCTTGAAGGAAAAAAAATGTAGTTTTAAAGTTAGTGTAATAAGTGTAGTTTTTAAAAGGGCCCGTGGCTAAATAATAACAGCCGCACAGGTCGATCGATCATTGCCGCGGTTGGTCTGTGGATGAGTGACCATCTTTACATCCGTGACCCCTCCGTGCCTCGGAAAGCATGTTAAGCCGTTGCTCCCGGCTGTCATTCGTATATCTTTGACAGTTATTATTTAGCCACTGTCTGTTTAGTGACTGTTACTTTAGTGACTTTGGTTACTGTGACTTTAGTGTCTGTTTAGTGACTGTTATTATTTAGCCACGGGCCCCTCTAATACATTTTAGATAAGTATATGTACATATGTAAATATTTTCTTTACTAACGCATTGCGGGACACTAAACGCCCAGGCGTAATAACAATAAAATGTCTATTGCTTTTCGCTCAGTTTCCGTCTACCGATTAACAATAAAAATAATAATTTATTTAATTAAATAACAATGTTATAAGCCCTCTCATTTTGTATCCAGTTCCGTGCATTCAGTTAACTTCTCATACTCCATGTGTATTCCTTACATTTTTTTTAAAATTTCATTTAATTTTTGTTTTTTTTTTCCTCTTTGCTTTTACTTGCCGCATTTGTGTGCGAGTGCATAATCTGATTTAAATGTAATTGCATCTGTAAGGGTGGAGACCTGGTGTCCTGAAATACAGGCTTTACGCCTAGCTTAGGCACCAGTCTCCCACAGTATAAGTTAAATTATTATGTATTGTTTTTGATACTTGATGTACCTATATATTGTGGTGAGAAATAAAGCATTATCTTATCTTATCTTATCTTATTTATCATTATGCCATCGCAAATTTAAAGCAACTAAATAGGACATAAACTGGTATAATCCCACTAATATTATATTAAGATGTTTGGATGTTTGTTACTCAATCACGCGTAAAGGCTGCTACAAACAGGCGCGACACGCGATGTAATCGAGCGCGACACAAAGGCAGCCTTAAACCGTTGAACAGATTTGGATAAAAATTGGCACATAGATAAACCATTTCCTGGATCAACACATAGGATACTTTTTATCACGATATTCCTACGGGATCGAAACTTACTTCACTGTGAACTGGTGCGTAAAACCCATATAAAAATAATAAAGTACTGAAAATCTTTTCAACTCTACGTACTAACTTTTGTAGCTTTAAATATTCTGCGAATTACATACAGATCGCCGACTTATAAGGTTGTAAGCAAAACAGTTTACAGGAAAGTTCTGAGACTTTCACAAAAGATTTTTATCGACCCTCCTTTGTTAAACTTGGTAAAAGTTACAAAAAGTTTTTAACGTTTTTACAAGTTTTCCAACTCCTTTCATAGTTTTTTCCTATTGCTTCATATTCTATAGTGTTCCGACTTTTATTGTTTAAGATTTTCTTAGTTAAAAACGTGTTTTTCGAGTTATTTTACCAATTTATGTTTCGAGAAACTGGGAAGATGGTTTTAAAATAACACAATTATTGTAGTCTCGGCCTTCGCCATAGGTATTTTGTAATATTTTTTTTAGTTATCGCTTCTCCATACAAACATAATGATTTATATATTCCAAAAAAAAACTAAGGTTTTTTTGTATTATTTTAGTATGTTATATCTTCGTCATAACATTTACATAATTAAGTTGATTAAAGTTGGATAAGGTTTTAAACGGTGAAGGAAAATAAAAAACCTTACTGTGAATGTCCTAAAACCAATCATTCGAAGACATGTTAAATCCACCAACCCGCCCTGGGCCCGCGTGGTGGATTATGGCCCACTCCCTCACACAGAGGGGAGGCCTGTGTCCCAGTAGTTAGAACATTATGGGCTGATTATAAAGGTATAAAAAAAGGTTTTGACTTGTTTAATGTCTCACAGAATACATGGCAGCTACCTACCGTGTGCCACTAAAAGTATTAAAGAATTCATAATTACTTTAAAATCTAAGAAAATGACATGGTAAATGCATATCAACGAGAGAAATTCTGTAAAGTGTGGGAACTGGAGAAAAACGTGGAATCTATTAGCATCGTGTCTTCCCGCGCGAGTCCATAATTACATGCCTAAGAGCGTTTACGCCGTACGGCATTTCATACAAACTTTCAAGCCCTTATTTTTCGAAATTAATGAACCAATTTTAAATTTTAAAGCATAAGCAGGATATAAAGGTCTAAAAAGTTAGTCGACGATCGCGCCACGCGTCTTTAAACGTACCGAGTCCCGACCGATCGGAAGGGCGACGACAGGCCACCTCAGACCTCATCGGATGCGACAGTTCCCACTGCATGTCGGCCTGACCTGTCGCGGTCCGATCTGCGAGAAAGCGGGCCATGCAACCGCAACATAAGGATGACCCTCAATTTATTGTGATGAATAGTAATATTAGATTGACATAAAAAAATTGGAAAATGTCTTGAGGGAAGTTTTAAGTACCTATAAATGTGAGGGCGATGAGAGTTGGGGCAGACCAAAGAAACAATGGATGGGCTGTGTGTGAGATAATATGGCTAGAAAGGGGGTGACTACTTATATGACGACCATATTATAGAAATACGGAAGAAGAAGGCATGCTGGGCCCAATTTATTAGGATAAAGACAAGAGAAAGATGATAAAAACCATCGCATCAAAAGTCTTTATAACAATTACACATGGTCCAAATCCACCTCCATTCAATTCATATAATTCCCTTCCCTTTTATAGGTATCTTTTGATCACGTTTAGCAACGCATAGATCTACTAATAACGGTTTGTTAGTCATTGCAACCGGTAGCGCTCGTCATGGGATCATAGCTTTAGAAGGCATGCTCTGTTGTAATCCTCTTTACCATATGGGTGATTGTTCGGTAGTTCTACCATATGGGGTGAATGGTATGCGTATAAAGAGTGATAGGCCTGCAGATTATATTTCCCCTCTGTGGTCTAGTGGTCGTAAGCTCGATTACTCAGTGTTGGCGCCGGGGTTTGGTCCCGAGTCGAGCAAAATTATATTTTGCTTCGACTATGGGCAATAGGCTTGCCTTTGTACAATAGAGACCCCTGCTTCGCACGGCACAACTCGACAAAACATGGAGATATCATTATTATTTTTCATAATAACGTGGCGTCAGTATGACACGTCGTTCACATGTGGCGTTGTAGATACCGCTACACCATCAAACATAATCAGCCTATAATGTTCCTACTTTTACACACGATTATGTGATGTGATGGATGTCATATTTCTTGTTTTTTTTTGGTTCTAGGATATATTGGTTTTCTCATGTAATTTTCTTTCACTCTTTTGATAGCAGTGGTGATGAAATTAGGTACCTACTCAAAGTAAAGTGCCTGCCTGGGTTTGAACTCACGACCTACAACTCATAAGACACGGCCGTTCCCACTGGGCCGCCACAGCTCCAGATACTGCCTAGTCGCTCCATATGAAATAGTGGTATTCAGCTGCATCCGATTAGATTAGAAGCTGACCTCAACATAGTTGGGATAGGCTATGCAGATGGATTGGGATTTTAAATAATATACGGCAACTGGTGAAATACGCGTGTACTATCACATTTTTGTCTGCTACATGATAATGTTAGGCAGAACTTTGAGGGACTCTCCATAAATCGAGTTAGGACTACTTGTAATTCTGTCCGTATAACGTTCATAACATGTTTGTCACACTTTTATAAGTTTAGGTTACTGTTCCCCATGTCAATTCTTTTAGTGTCAATTATACGTTATTTTGCGATGTCAACATCATAATGTTACCCAATAATATTATCAAGGATCACTATGCATTTCAGCCACTACCTATATTTTTCAGTGTTATATGTTAGGTACATGAATTTATAAAACAAAGCATGTTAAAAATAGGTACTTGCTATTACTTTTGTGATTTACTGCACCTTGATTGCGTACGTTACGTACGTTACTAATTATAAGTTTTATAATAATCTGAATCATCTTAAAAGTTATTGCTAATCCATTGCTTTTTAAGTTCGAAACTGCAAACAATATAAACAACGCAATGAATGTTTTTGAACTGTCAAAGTGAAAGCCATTGCTACTGATAGTGTGTTACGCAATTCATCGCAGCGAATGTTTTTTTTTTTGGTTCTAGGACATGCCGGTTTTCTCATGATGTTTTCCTTCACTCTTTTGATAGCAGTTCGACTTTTTGACAGTGCGAGCCATATATGGTCTCGTCTGGCAACATCACACTAATATTATCAAGGCGAAAGTTTGTAAGTGTGGGAGTGTGTGTGTGTGTATGTGTGGGGGTGTGTGTGTGTGCGGGGGTGTGGGGGGGTGTGTGTGTGTTTATATGTTTGTTACTTATTCACGCTCAAACGGCTGGACCAATTTTGATAAAACTTTGTATAGACGTAGCTGACACCCTGGATTAACATAATTATAGGCTACTTTTTATCCCGATATTCCCACGGGATCGACATTTCCGCGGGTGAAACCGCAGGGCGCAGCTAGTTTTACATAAAAATATTTTTGGTGGGATATTTTTTTCAGTGTGACTGCCTCATTGGTCTTGAGGTCGAAAGTGCTACTGCTAATGCCTACATGAAGTCCTGGGTTCGATTCGCAAGACGACCAAAGTGTCATTGGTCTTTCTATACTAGGAATTCCTCAATGGCAGCCCGAAGTCTGGATACGAGCCCGGTTGATGGCAATAGGCTCGCCCCCTATTACATGGGACTTCAACATAACTGGTGACATGTGGACTTTGACATGTGGTTGTACTATAATATGTACCTCTCTCTAACCCTTTGGGAACATAGGCGTGATGTTAGGCTATGTTCATTGTTGAGCTGGTTGAGCTGGATGGGGCTGATCCACGCGTCATGTTCGTGAACGGGTCGTCGGGCCGTCGGTTGAGACTGGTCATCTCTTAACTACCAAGACTTATTTTTAATCTTATATTTTGAATAGTTTCTTCATTTGTGTGTTTTTTTACATTGTTCTCGCTAATAGAAGCAACAAGAATAGTGTACCCAGGATTTTGTAATATCTTGATTTAAAAGAGTGTCCATGGAGTTTCTTGCACGTTCTTCTCCATAAAGATCTACGTTTTGGAATGGGCAACTAGCTTCAACTTTGACTAACTGACAGACTATTTAATTTTGACAATTCAAAAGTGCCTGTAGATGGTTTAATTGAAATAAATGCTTTGAGTTTGAGTTTGTGTTATATTACTTCCTCCTTCTTATATACTACATACGTGGCAATGCTGCCAGTCTTCTGGACACGTGTCCGGATGACAGCGCTGCGGACGAGCAGTGTCCTTTTGTTTTTGTATTTATTTGTATTAGTTAGTTATTCATTTAATTTAGTACCTAGTGTAAATAGTTAGTTATCTATACATACCTACAATCAATATAAAAATTGATCTCCATTTACAACTGAGTTGTAAAAGATAAAATCTACATTAGTGACTGACTACACGTCATTCAAACTATCACATTTACATTATCAGTGAGATTGTATCTTAATTACAACGCCCGCATTAGATCATAATTTCCCACTGCACTTGACCTGCTTTGTGACTGCAGCCGCTTCAGCGCTGAATGTAATAAATGAGTCCTAAAAGCGCTTTCATAACTTTACAAAGGAGAGATATCGTTTGTTTGTGACGTAAACGCTAGTATAACAGCTAAACAGACACTTGAACTGATGAACGGAACCATTCTGTTACCGAACTTGTAGGGAACAGGGAAACAAAGTTATTGTTACACGAAAGGACTATAAGTTTTAGGGAATAAGGTTGTAAATTGAATGGATTAAGCAGGCTGTCAGGAAAAATTGAATGAAAACATTGGGAGTGATTGACGAAATGCTAGAGATGAATGTTTTGATGGATTTTTTTTGGGTTGCGTCGCCTCGCAAATTGAATGTCGTTTTGTTTTTATTTTGGCAATTGATGAGAGGGTTCGCCTCTTCGGGATGACGTTTAGCAGATTTATGAATGAATTAGCGCTGGAAGGATTTAAATGTGGAATTTGGCGTGGAGTGGTCGCGGTTTCAATTTTTAAATCTGTACTTTTTAGCCGTAAGGATGGTTTAAGGCGACTTTTTAGCCGTAAGGATGATCCAAGTTTTTATTCATATTATTTAAAAAGCATTACCATACCTATTTTTATTCACCGTTCAATCTCTTCACCAAAGAACAATAACCTCTGACTCACATTCAAACTCATAGATAAGCTATAAAATCATAGTTTATAGTCTTTGTTTTCACATAAAATGCATTCATGTTACGGCCAATAGCACCGTTCGTGACCGCAAACCTCGGGTGTAAAGAGATGTCAACTTTTTTCTACCTTTCATGCTAATTAAGAACGATATTTAACACCTAGAAGCCGGCGAAACTAAGGTACTTAATACAAGTATTTCATGCACTTAAAATTCATGTCTGAAGGTTGTAAAGGTAGTCGAAAGTAACTAAGTTTTTGTAATAGGTTCACGCCTAATTGCACGCGACGGTTTAAGGCTAAAACATTTGTTTATTGACTTTACTTAGCAATGATATAGAAATATAGTGTTTTGTAAGTATGCTTAATTTTTTTTTATTTCTCAATAAGAATTACAAAGATTTTACTTACTTGAGAACATTTTTAAAACTTCAGTTGTATGTGGTTGTATAGTATCACATATGAAAATGTTGACATAAAAAACTAAGCAGTTGTTGTTTTTCTTTATAACAAATCATTTACTTGTTAACATTTAATTTTATACGCAAATTGGATACGTATGTCTAAGTTGTTTGACAGACTTGGACACACTACAGACGTTTCAATTTGACACTCAATTTGCGTATCGGAAAATTGGAAATCTATACTTCAATGGGTCTGTCCAGAAAGTTTAAAATGTATTTTTAGTCATTGCTTCTTTCAATAATTTATTTTTAGTGGAGGCCTTTTTGTTGGAGGCCTTTTTGCACTTCCTAAATCCTAATTGCGTAACACACTGTCAATCACAATCTGAACCATTTTGAAGGATATTGCTAATTCATTGCTTCTCAAGTTCGAAAAATTTGTCCGCTCAACAACGTAAATAACGCAATGAATGTCGTTGAACTGTCAAAATAAAAGTCATTGATACTGTTAGTGTGTTACGCATTTACCCTGCTGGTTCATTCTATCCTTAACCTTCCTTCCCGTCGCATGTCTAATTAGCAGACACAATAGAAATTCTATTGTTATCGATACATACCCTGTACACGCGACATGCGAAGGGTTAAAACACAACGCCTCTCTGTGTATACGCTGACTGAGTGCCTCCAGGGGGGCTAAAAAAAAGCACAACATTCTATCCAGCGATAACTACATAATCAGCCTATAATGTTCCCACTGCTTGGACACCGGCCTCCTCTCGGTGAGAGGAAGTGGGCCGTAATCCACCACGCGGGCCCAGTGCGGGTTGGCGGATGTCACATGTCTTCGAATTTTTGGTTCTAGGACATGCCGGTTTCCTCACGATGTTTTCCTTCACCGTTTTGAGAGCTGTGGTGATGAAATAATTTACACAAAGTAAAGCGCCTGTCTGGGTTGGCCACCACTGCTCCTCAGCGATAACCATGACAATAAAAAAGTCAAAAATGTATAGGACTGGTATAAGTTACCGTAGAGCTTATGGCAATTCTGTTGAAAGTCGTTGTAGAAATATACGAAACGTTTTGAAAGTCATTGCCACTGGTCTTTATGACCCTCAGAACTATAACTCATATGGTTTAAGTAATTTCTATAGGTCATAATTTTGTTAATAAAAGGCCATAATTATTTTGTTAAAACCATGTATTATTTGTGATTTAGAACGTTCTAAATTATACAGTTAGCAGCATGGGCTCGTCCGAACAGGCAGCCTCGTGACGTCACTCAAAACTGGCCGCGGTGTGCGCCCGCGACCGGCAGTCGACCCCCTTCTCTATGAGTGTCGAACGTATTCCATGTGTTTTGATGGATAGAACATACCTCTAATTAAACGTGTTGATTTCGATATAAAGGCTTTAATTCAATAATACAGCGGTTCTTGTAGGTATAAACATATTCACCTGAAACAAACGTTCTATTCTCGATACTAAAATTGGAGCCAAATTGAACAGTTTATACGAAAAACCGGCTACAATTGGTCCCTTTATGTGCCAATAACCATTGATAACTGTGCCAATTGGCACATAACGCGTCTTAGAGGTACCTATTGGCATCACAGTCGTGGGAAAGATGAACTGTTATACAGTTTCTGATTGTCAATTTCAGGATTGAGCCTTTTATAATGATTCTTTAAGATATTTTATTAGATGTTTAAATGTAAATGAAGTAAAGGGTGTATGTAAGGATCGTAGCAGACCCAGAGGACACGGTGGAGCACACGGTGGAGGTCTGCCCCGCTTGGGCGGAGCACCGCCGTGTCCTCGTAGAGGCGATCGGCAGCGGCGGCGACCTCTCGCGCCCGGCCCTGGTGCAAGCCATGGTCCGGGGCGAGAGGGAGTGGGAGGCAGTCACCTCCTTCTGCGAAGCAGTCATGCTAGCGAAGGAGGTGGCGGGACGGCTCAGGGAGAGAGCCTCCCGTCCCAGCCGCCGCGGGAGACGCTCCGGGCGTCGGGAGCCGCGCGACGACTCCCGGCCACCGTAGGCGCGGGCCTGCGGGCGGAGAGTAATGGGTAGCTCACCGTCCGATCAGGACCAGGCCCGTGCCGGACGGCGCGTACGTGTTCCACGCGCGCCTCAAAGAGATGTCAGCATCGAGGAGGGGCCCCATAGGGCCGAAGCCTGCCGGGTCAGCGGGATTGTCCGAAAGGGTTACCGCTGGCCCGGAACATAAAGGGCTAAGGAAGGAACACGGGTGGGTTTTAGTCAGTAAGAGTCTGACACTCCCTTCCGCTCCACCCAGAGCGGGAGGGGTCATTTGATGATTTCCCATCCGCAAAAAAAAAAAAAAAAAAATACCAAAGACAGGACATTTGGGTAGGCCGCATAAACTACTCAAACTGCCAGATCATTATTAAAACTAAGAAGGAAAAAAGAAATGACCCACATAGTCCTCACATTCACAATAATTAAATAAAAAATAATAATAAAAATTACTTACAAAGTAAATATTCATGTCATTGTCTAAATAAAATTCATCAATGTCAATGTGTATATAAAAAATCCGGACATAATCTTTGAGGACCATGTAGATTAGTGTCTGAAATGGTCTTTTGAGGAAAGAACCACACAGATTGAGCGGACCTGTCCAGTCAGTGCACGCATTTGTCAGTAACCGTGCAGCTCAACTCAGAACTTAAGGAGCTCAACGATTCGACGAACAATACCAAAGACAGGACATTTGGGTAGGCCGCATAAACTACTCAAACTGCCAGATCATGATTAAAACGAAGAGAGAAAAAACAAAAAATTACCCTTATAAGGACGCAGTCGGGTAAAAAGTCAGAACGCTAAGCGAAAACGAAATAATAGCGCGGACGGGCGATGCGATGTGATGTGATTTAAAAAACATAATGATCTCGCCGTAAAAATACAAGACAAGAACATCCTCACAAACTATTCCTCAATTCGCTCGAACATGAAACATTAGCCAATAAATTACCAGCTACATATAATACTCTTCACAAAGACGCGGAACTAAATATATACCTGTTTATATAATATTCCATTATTCTCAAGACGTTTTACTGAACAATAACCGCTGGAAAGTATCCGTAAGGATCTCCTTTAATGAGACTAGGTGGGTGTGAGAGGTCTTCGATAAAATGGGCAGTAAAGTCTTTGTGAATTGTAAAGTGTGTACTAGACTAGAATAGTTTTGTGTTTATGGTCAAGCATCAGCATTAGGTAGTTGAAAACCATTGTAATGGGTTTGTCATAAATGTGCTTGATTATTTGTACTTGATTATCCCCAGACTTAAAGACAAAAAAACTAGAAGGCCTGTTCCCGTAATTCAGAGTAAACTAGTCGCGAGCTCGAACTCACTGGTGGTCATGGCCAAACAGCAGGCTGTCTCACCTGGCTTCGTGTCCGACAGAGCTAGTGATGAGCAGTTAGATGCTAGTCTACACGAACAACGTCTAGTTCTCACGCACAGAAACACCGTTCTGAACTGATAGGCGCGTAAAAAAAATCGAAAAGTGCTTCGGAAATTCGAGTTTTATGAAAAAAACACTGCATAAATCAATTACAAATAAAGTTTATTGGACTCCTCGACAACTGAGCTTTGTCGGTACTGACTTGGTTTTGAAGATTTTACAGTTCTTTTATTACTTATTTACACCCAAAGTTACGTTAAAATAGCAAGAACGAATCTTTGTTGGCTCATAACTTTTTAATGGCTTATTATTTTACTATTTTGTTTCCAATTAAATTAATAATAAGTCAAAACGCTATTATGTTTAACTTTGGATGCACAATGTCAAACAGTAAAGTAATACTCTCCCGAAATTTGTATGGAAAAAATATCGACTAGTGGCACCTTAAAAACGGTCATTTAGTCGTAATCTTATCTCAGCGACAATCAATGTCAAAAACTTGTTAAAAATTTAGGGAAATTACAGGTATTTTTGGCAGATTGAGACTGAGATCAGGGGCCTAAAATGGCTACTTTGGCAGAATCATAAAAGGGTAACATTATCAATCATAATATGGCGAAGACAGTCCGTGATTTGCTTTTTTTCGCTGCACTACGTAGGTATATTCAAAGAGATTGGGATTAGACTTGGATTGGATTGATTGGTATTTTAGCACAGACAAAAAAAAATAACTGAAAAATTCTTCGCCAATGGGATTTGATACGATTAACTTAACAGAACTGTCCATTATGATTCATAATGTTATCCTTTTATGATTCTGCCAAAGTGGCCTTTTTAGGCCTCTAGACTGTGAACGTTCTTAAAATTACGAGAATTGCCTCTCAGATGACATAAACTAGTGGCAATTGCGTTTAGTATTTCTACAGCGACATTCAAAAGGATTGACATAAACTTATCGGTAGCTTTAGTCGCATACATTTTGAATTTTCCATACTCATTATCGCCGATAGAATGTTACTTTGTCTAAGCCCTCAGGGCTTGAATGACACTTCATCACAGAAAAGTCACACAGTAAGCAAACGCAGTAATGAATGTGTGTGTATGTCATGTGTGTATTCTTGTTAGAAAGCCTTTGCCCTAAACTGGAATATGATCTGTTACTTACCTACCTAGTAAATAGGGCTGATTTTTCAATCGTCCGATATTTTTTATCGTGGAATGATATTGATTTCTCACCGTTTTTGTATGGAAGAACTGTCAAAAATTCAAAATTATTCCTCCGATAAAATTATCTGGCGTTGGAAAAATCGGCTTAGTTAGACATTGGACTTATTCGCGAAATGACCTGTAGTCGTTTATGGAATTTTTCGCGATATGCCTCATTCTGAAAATGCCCATTTCGTGAAATAACTTACTCTACTTTGGACTAATTCGCAGAAAGCCTCATTCTTAGAAAGACCTATTCTCGATATGCCCTATATTTTTCTAAGTGTTCGTTAATGAAACTATGAATGTTAATTAAACCAGTAATTCAGAGTATTTCAGAAAGGTAAAATAATTGATTAAAAAAATTGATTGATTTAAATGAAGCTATAAATATAACTTAGTTAATAAAATTGAGTCTATTTATATTCTGTTTCTTCGCAGTATATTTCATAAAAAGTCTGCCATTGGTTACTGAAGGTTGCCATATGAAGCACTCAAAATATGTATTAGGTTTTATTAAAAAAATCTAAATCCACATAAAACTTTGTTACATTACATCCAAAAATTGATGATGATGATGATCCAAAAATTAATTTCGTTCCCGATTTTAAAAGGTCGGCTCACAAGTTTAATCTTTTAGCCACACAACATTTTTCTCATAGTCTCGTCACTTTCACCCGACACCCTACCATGTTTACCAGTAAAAAAGATTTTCAAACTCCTTTGTGCCCCCTCCTTTACGTACCTATATCATAATGGTCTACATTCCCGCCTCCTTTCAAAGGTTTTCCATCGAAATTAAGAAAGTTTAATGAATTGTGGCGGCAATTTATTTCGGCTTTTTAAAGATTTCCTGTGTGTATTAGAATATTTGATGAAAGGTAGTCTTGTGGTTGGCAGATGTGGGAGGTTCGTTGTATCGCTTTGATTCTTGTCCTCAGGGAAAGGCAAAGGAGGATTTTTTAAGATCTTTCGTGGAATTGGGAGGGTAGGTATATGGGAAACCCTATGTGTGTACCGTAATTAATTTTGACTTTGCAAAAAAGTGTGCTTTTGTTAAAATCGAGATATATTTGCAGATGAGAAAATTGGGGGTGTATAGCAATTAGCTAAACCAGGCTTGTTTAAAAAAAATCTCAACCATGTATGCAAAGGTGGGTCAGCTAATTACTATAACTGACTGTACATGTACAGACGCCAGCACATCAAGCTACTACAATCTGTCAAATTTCTTTAACAGATTTTCAACTTTATCGCTAATGTATAAGGTTCAAAGTTGATTGGGAAAATTTGACAGTTTCGGGTAGCTTGATGTGCTGGCCTCTGTACTATAGTTTCTTATATCTATGGGTGCACCCTAACTCTCCAGAGAATCCAGGCGTGATGTTATGATTATGCTAAAACTCCTAGAAAAATAATGGTAGAAAATAGTAAACTGTCCTTCTGCTTATAGATTTTTTTTTTGAGCGAAAGTTTTGAGTTTGTGGGGGTGGGTGTGTGTGTGTTTTTGTATGTTTGTTACTTCTTCACGCTCAAACGGCTGGACCAATTTTGATAAAACTTTGTATGGAGGTAGGTGACACCCTAGATTAACATATAGGCTACTTTTTATCCCGATATTCCCACGGAATCGACATTTACGCTGGTGAAACCGCGGGGCGCAGCTAGTCTCCAAATAAATCTTACTTGTCTGTACACCGACATGAGCTTTATCCGTGATGTAACATACTGACCTGGGAAAATTCAATACGATAGAAGAAGTAATATAACAATATACTAGAAGGCACGAACAATGCCACCACAGGAATATCAAAACAGGTTAAAAGCCAGTAAATAACCTCCAAGTCAAATCATCGGTTAATGTATTAGATTTACACGTATTTATTGGACATAAACTGCAATTTATAACACATAAAGAGTGGCTCACTTATAATATAGTAAATCGTTCATAATCACGCCACGAGTGCCGATTTATGAAGTTGCCCGCAGAGGTCGCTTTACATAATTCTTGTTTTTGAAAACATACGGGAGGCTGCTGTCGGGACGGCACCGACAGACGAGAAGTCTTAAAACATGGTTTCTACAAAAGCGGAAATGAAAGGATATGTCTCGAAATACCATTCGTATTCATATCTTTGTTTGCGTTTTATAATGTTACTGTGGTGTTGTGTTTTATTTTTATTTATTTATACTTTATTGTACACCATAAAAATACTATTACTATACTACTAGTTATTTTTCTTTATTATTTATTTATTACATTTGGGAAAACAAACAGTAGTATATTAAGCATAAACAGTGTTGTCTTAAAATTAAACTTAACAAATATACTACCCACAACATTTTCCACAAATTACTACATTAAATAACATAAAACAAGCTGTTAGCAAACTTTCACTGTATCAGGGCTAACTCAAAGAAAATGAAGTTAAAAGATAAACAATATTCTATAAAGAATTAAAAAAAAATAAAAAATGTATACCTATCATGCGTAGTTATGTAGATACCTACGTAGTTATCGTATCTCTTTGTATACATTTGTGTCTGTGATTTTTATTTCTTTCCTAATTATTTGCTACAATGGACTTATGCTAAGGTACAATCACGGACCCTGTAAGGTACAGAAAAAGTATAAAATTAAAAATCAAATTATGAATCATTTGTCAATTTTTAGATATTGATAGTTCGATGCTCAGGCCCAGATGGAGATGGCGGGATGAGCTCGTTCAATAAAGATTGGTCATTGGCAGCTCTGTACAGAGAGAAGTGGAAAGAGAATAGGTAGGCATTTGCCCAGCAGTGGAACATTAATGGCTGATAAAAAAAAGTATGATATTGTATGGTTGTGTTGTAGCTAAGCGGAGGGATGTCAAAATAACGCAAGCCGCAAGACGCATTATTGGTTTTTCAAGATATTACCACTCGTCTCTTTTGTGGAAACCAATTCTAACGTTCAGCTGTGAATATAATCACTAATATTATAAAGGCGAAAATTTGTGAGTGTGTGAGGGTGTGTTTATATGTTTGTTACTTCTTCACGCTCAAACGGCTGAATCAATTTTGATAAAATTTTGTATGGAGGTAGCTGACACCCTGGATTAACATATAGGCTACGTTTTATCCCGATATTCCCACGGAATCGACATTTACGCGGGTGAAACCGCGGGGCGCAGCTAGTTACTTATATAAAATACCAATGCCAAGCAGGTGTCTATTAAACGTCATGCAATAAATACCAAACATTACATTGTAATGAATTATTGATAACATTACAGCCATGTTCATTTGTAATGCACTACGCCATCCAATCAATGACTGACATGACATTTACTGCGAAAATTAACATCCGTTCCGTCTGCTTTGATGCGGAACAAAATGCTTGTATTAATCACGTGGTTATGAATAGCTTTGATAATTCGAACCATCAGTTGTATAGTAATTAATAGAATACCATACATATCTATTTTTATGAATGACGTCGTGTTAAATAGGTACTAGGTAGGTAGGTACCTATAAAATTGATTATCATCTACCTAGCCTTTTCCCAACGCCATTGGAGTCGATTTCCAGTCTTACTGGGTGCACCTGAATACCATTATTTTACACGGACCGACTGCCTATCTGACTTCCACAAACCAGTTACTGGGTAACACGATACTCTTTATTTATAAAGACTGGTTGTCAGATTTTGGAGCTTCTTACTACCCGTAGCGACTGTCAAAGGTCTACAAATAATGGCCGGAACCAACGGCTTAACATGCTTCGGAAGCACGGCGGGATCTCGATATGTAATGGATGGTCACCAATCCACGGATCGACCTCAGCTAGCATTGCTTAACCTTGAAGATCGATCCGTGTGGCTGTTATTATTTAGAACCAAACCCCAAACTATAAAATTGATGACAGTTCAAATCACCCGTCCGGGAGACGAGTTCAATTTATATTTTCTAGAAACATGTAAAGTACATGTGGTCTAGTTCTTTTGATAATTGATGCCTATTCCCTGATAATTCCATCCATACTAATATTATAAATGCGAAAGTGTGTCTGGCTGCAGTTACCTCTTCACGCTTAAACCGCTGAACCGATTTAGATGAAATTTGGTGTACCTAGAGATAGTTTTTATCCCGATATTCCCACGGAATCGTCACTTATGCGGGTGAAAGCGCAGGGCGCTGCTAGTGATTCATAAGCCATAAAATTGTAGTAGAAATTCGAATTTTGCTAAGAGAACGGTGAAAGGAAAACTTTGGCGTGCCCGTTCCAAAAACTCGCGGGCCCTATGTCCTCACACAAAAGGTTTCATGAGAAGACAATTTTGCTGTCGGGTCGTCGGTCGTTGTAAATTTCCCGTAATAATATGTCCAAGTGACGTTTGGCTACCTTTCCCGAACTTTTGTCGTGATTTCTTTGTAAAGCCTTTTAAAATTTATGAAAGTGACTGTCAAATTATACTCTTCGGAAGGTTAATAAAGTATAAAAGGGGCTTATGGTAAATGGTAATGTGTCATTTCATAAAAATTGTCTGTAAGGCTGTATATACGCTTCCTTTTATAATAATGGTTTTGGACATCAATAACGGTGTTTCGAGACCTGTTTTGTATTGACTGCGGATAATTTATGGGCTTTGAGATTTCTTTGTGTGAGAATTTATAGGTATTTCATACTGTTTTGTATCGAATAGGTATTTGTAATATAGTATTATGGCGTTATAGAACCTTGTTTTATGGTAATTTTGGTTTGAGCTGGTTATTTTGTAATAATAAGAAAATATTGTGATTTTATTAAGTTTTTTTTTATTCTCATGTACTTACGTCTATGAAACATTTTTTATTGACATTGGGCTTGATTTTAAGTACCTTACCATATATGAATCAGACATTAAAATTAAATATTCAGGTAAATATTTAATTTTCAGATTAATTTGTAAATGTACATGTTATTATTATTTTAAGACGGTTAATTTATATATACCTACTATATCAATATAATTTCATAAAATTAATTTTCAGAGAAATCAAAATTAACCGGTTGAAAGAAAACAGTTAATTAAAAAAGTTATTAAAAAAAATAAAAAACCCGACTGCGGTAAAAAACTTCTTTTAACTTAAGTTTTTTACCGCAGTCGGGTTTTTTATTTTTTTTAATAACTTTTTTTATTTCCAGCTTTTTAGTTTACAAATGTGAAAGATTTCGCTGACGATTTAGTTCTTGGTACGTGTTTTTTACGATTTGTCACTTCGAATTACTTTTAACCATATAAGTTGTTTATATTTTTGTAATCATCTTTTAAAGCCCTTTATTTTGATACCCCTTTCGAGGAATCGATTGAGGTGTGATTCATAAAAATCGGCCCAGGCGTTTGGTCTGTATAGTGCTTCAAAGGAACATACAAACATACATACATAGGCTGATAAACCCATTACCACTCCTTTGCGTCGCGCAGTCGGGTAAAAAGCCATTGTGCCTCGCGTGGATCCACGTTCATGCGAAAGGTTAACCACCTTGGTGTAAAAATAATTAATATTCAAATAAACTTTACCAACCAACCATAAAATTAGCCTAAGCGTTAACAAAACTCTCAAATCTCAACTGAACTCGAGAGAAAATTAACAAAATTTAGCCTACAGGCTAATCAGCAGCGGCGCAAATTCGTTAGCCGTAATAAAATAGATAATCCGCCTAGGGTTCGTAAAGTAATTAAAAAAGTTTAATTGCATGTTATAAGACGGGCTTCGTTCAGTCAATTTCGTTTAACTAAACCGCTGTATCATTGGGGACACGTTTTTGTTAGATACATCAGTATTTAGTTCTTTGGATTTTTTGTTTAATTTCTTTGGAGCTCTAAAAATAGCTGCTCAAACGGGAATACTCCATTTATTTCACTTTAACATAAAACGGCTGGCCGACAAAAACGTTGTTTAAATAAAATTTTACAAAATTCATACACTCATCTCACAGAACTTCAGACATGGCGTGGTCGTCTTCCGTTCATCTATTGACACGTCACAGTCAGGTTTAGCTAGAGAGCCAAAAGAGCGTTGAGCGCGGAGAGAGTATGAGGGACGGAGGCCTGGGCTAGCGCACCCTATTACTGAACATATTCTTAGCGTGTCGATAACAACCTAAATGGACTCGGCCCAGAATTCGGCTACTTGTTTGGCGCCATCACCAGCGTCCACCAGTTCCTGTAACGTGCAGCTGACAGGACACGCAGGACACGATATTAAATGTCCCATCGTTTGTGGAACAGCACCACATTTACACTCGGTAGAGCCAAGTACCCATTATAGTGACGTATATTTTTATTCACAAGTTCTAGCAAGCTGTCCAATAGGTAAGTTCCATTAGAACTAACACACCCCATGCTTACCTATATTACGCAATTAGCCTATATTGTACCCACTGCTGGGACACAGGCCGTTCCGTGGTTCCGCAGGTTCCGTGCCTCGGAAAGCACGTTAAGCCGTTGGTAAAAAAAAAAAAAATATCGTTATGGGTAGTCAGAAGCCCGAAAGTCTGACAACCAGTCTTACCAAGAGGTATCGTAATACTCAGTAACTGGGTTGTGGAGGTCAGATAGGCAGTTGCTCCATGTAAAATACTGGTATTTAGCTGCATCCGGTTAGACTGGAATCCGACCCCAACATAGTTGGGAAAAGGACAGGCAGATGATGATGATGGGACACAGGCCTCCTCTCAGTGAGAGCGAGTGGGCTGTAATACTCGTACATCATGCGTGCCTAGTGTAGGTTGGTAGAAGTATTTTTGGTTCTAGGACATGCCGGTTTTCTCCCGATGTTTTCCTTCACCGTATTGAGAGCAGTGGTGATGAAATTTTTACAGAAAGTCGGGTCTGGGTTCGAACCTACGACTTGCAACTCGTAAGTCGGGGCCAATACCAGGGGCCCACCACTACTCTCCGGTGCGTATATTGCGTATATATATTGCAGTAAATTGGTGGGTATTTGTAAATTCCTTGAATCCCACTTGACTCTAACGAGCTAAGCAGAGTGACAATTATTGGAGTGACTACTTGAAACTATCTTAAGTGCAGCACTAATTGCGTAACACACTATCAATCACAATCTGAATCATTTTGAAGGATATTGCTAATCCATTGCTTCATATGTTAGAAAAAAATAGTCAGCTCAACATTGTACATAACGCAATGAATGTTGTTGAACTGTCAAAATGAAAGGCAGTACTACTATTAGTGTGTTACGTAATTACCCCGCAGGTACCTATCTTTAAACTCACGTTTACAGTCATAATCTCACCTGATGGTAAGTTATGATATGGTCGACGATGGTGCTCTATTGAAGTAACCCATTCACTCAAGTCTAGAAGACTATCCAGCTATTTATAAGAGAAACTTTAAGTTTTATTAACACAACCCTTCTTAAGTGTTCACCTTTGTTATACAGGGTTATTGGTAAAACATTAACAACCTCTTAAAAGGTCATTGTACTCATCATTATGAACAACTTTTACAATAGTAAAAGTTCCATAGGACCAAACATGAACTGAAATCGCGAAAAAAAAATCAGCTGTCTACATTTATGTTCGTATAACTCGTCAAAATGTAGGGAACAGCTGATTTTTTTTTTCGCGATTTTAGGTTTGTTCCCATAGTAAAAATTATTCATTATAATGAGTACAATGACCAGAGGTTGTTAATGTTTTACCAATAACCCTGTATACCTAAGGAGTTCTTCTGCAAAATGTTATGTTTCTAGACCCAGCGCTTTAGGCTGCACGATTTCCCATAGGTAAAAATTACGAATTTCCATACGAACTTTCATCCCCTATTTCCTTTCAACCCCTTTTCAGTTTTAGTCTCGTTTTTTTGTGGGTCGTCGCCTACTCTTTAAATCCGTCAATGAAGATTAAGGACCCGTCTGAAAGTAGTTCAAAACTTCGAAGTGAACCCAACACCCCATTAGTAAATTTTTTTGAACGAGAAAAAACACATTGGGGTTAAGGACAACTGTCAAAATCATGGCGTCATTCATTTTTAGGTCGGACCCCCAACTAATCTTATGTCCGTAGGTGATACGCAGTAGGAATAGTCTGTAACTTCGGCCCAAAACTACGAATTTCGTGCTTAGGGAGTAGACCTTCGGGCTGTCAACTTTAGTTCTGTCAGTAACGTCACTGTCAAAAAAAGTTATGTCTAAGCTTATGTAGTAATTAAATGTAAGAGATTAAAATATGATTGAATGTGATTTGAAAATGATCTGTGCTTGAGTTTTTTGTGCATTTCATGCTTCGAGACCCAACGGTTTAGGGTTCTGCGTTGTCTGTCAGTGATTTAACGATTTTTATTAAGTAAGTAGAGTAATTAATCGTCACGTCACTTCCACACAATTTCTCTTCAAACAGACATTCAGCCACGTATATTATAATGCCTAATAGAATCACTAATGTAAACACTATTGAATGAAGCGTCAATTAATTAGGACGTCCATTCACGCTCTCTGATTGACGTGACAACGTCCGAGAGACACACCTGATAGGAATCGATATGCCAGTGGTAATCGATTCCGAACGACGGACATACACGCTTCCTGCGATTCCTCAAAGGATTGGGCTGTGTGTGGTGGGCTATAACGATTATTGCTAGCTCGGAAACTGATTTTGAAATGCGAGGTGTGTATTGTTTTTAATTATTATTGATATTTTTAATGTCTTGAGTTGAATTGGAATTATCATTCAACGCGTTTTGTTATCTTCGACGCTTATGTACTGACTTTAATTTTTCAACGGAAGATATAAAATAGTATGTCTCGATATAAATTTAATTTTGTATTCAGTATTTTTGTAGATAGTTTTTGTTTAGATCACCCGTTACTGTCGGAATACTACAAACATCGTTCACAAACAAAACTGAAACATAATATTCTCGTAATCTTATTACATGGCCTATTTCATTTACATAGCCAACACAGAATCCCAGACATATTTATTGCTGAACCAGACAAAACATCACTTCAAAAATATATTCTCCACATTACTCAAAAAATAACACTATCAAAGAAAACCGACGAAAATTCTCCATTCTTCCTTCTCGCTAAAACAAATACCCCTGTGTTTATTCACCCGGAGCCTTAGATTACCCCAATGGCCAACTTTTATTGGGACCTACAAGTTTGGCTTGCTTATACTTCAACCTACTTTGGGACCCAACCGTACCCCATGACATACAAACGAAAAGCCATACATTTTTAATGGAATAGACGTAACGCGTTTTATGGAAAATTTCTACAAATGGAATGCGTGAGTGGGGTTATGAGGTCGGGATGTTTTTTGCTAGTTATTTTTTTTAGTTTGGTGATGTAGGATTTAGTATGAATTAATTGTAAAAGGTGACCTTTTAAGTAAAACTAGCTGCGCCCCGCGGTTTCACCCGCATAACTTCTGATCCCGTGGGTATATCGGGATAAAAAGTAGAAAGAAAGAAAGAAAGAAAAGAAAAAATAAAATAAAAAGTAGCCTTTAAGTTAAGCGCGGTCACTGTCGGACTGCATAGAAAAGAAAGAGAAGCGCGATGACACAACGCTGGTAATTTATTGCAAACAACAGATTTTTTGTAATTAAATAATTGCTTCATAGCAATTATTTAATTACAAAAAATCTGTTGTTTGGACTAAAAAATTAAAATATAGCTAGGCAGATGAATGCTGTGTGTCACAGCTGAAGTGGAAAAATGTCAAGTTCTAACTTTTGGGTGCCACTGTAAGTTATCTGGCGATTGAAAAACCCAAGTCTATTTTTCTGGAAAATTACAAAGCTACAACCATTTGACCTAACACGTAGATAGACCAACTATATTAAAGAACACGGATCCCTAATCTCCAAAGGTAAAAAGGCACCTTTCTAATTTGTCTTAAATTAAAAATAGCCTTAACCTCAATCAGAAGGGAAGCCATTAGTTAGCTTTTTCTTGTCCCGACTTTGTTCAGTTGATTTATCGCTAGGTTCTACTTGTCACTGAAAGTTTGTGATGAAATGTTTCTTTTAGAAATCACTCACAGGTCTGGCTTTTTGGCTCACTAATTACTATTTAGTTTGGAATTGTTTATGCTGTGAAATTAGGAGTACCTAGAACTTTTGTTTGTTAAATCTAAACGGTTTCCCAGTCCAGCTGTGATTTTCACCGCTCTAACCGTATAGCTCAGAAGTGGCCCCAAATGGACCCGAATACACGAAACTACGCTGGATCGGTAACGGATCCCATCGGACCCGAAAATGACGACATACGACACACTAAATTGATAAATAGTATATAATCGAATACAGCAAACAAAATCAGAAAAATATATGATATTCTTCAGGTTAAATGCTAGGTAGATAGTGTGTTGAAAACATAATACCTACAACTAATTTGATACGACAGAAAAAAAAACATAAAGATACTTCTAAAAACTTTATTTTTACAATAAAAACCATACTAATATGCATAAAATCATTTTGATTTGTTGTCAGATTATTCTACAAGCAACATAGTAGTGTTTAAATTCTTAAGTCCAAACAATAGATTTTTGCGTAGATAATTGCTTCATATTTTGCAATAAATTACCATGGTTGTATCATCGTGCTTCTCTTTCTTTTCTATGCAGTCCGACAGTGACCGCGCTTTAGGTCATGCAGTCCCCTTAAAATTTTATTACCAATGATTATTTTGTGAAATAACAGGCATACAAATGCTCCGAAAAAAAGCCATGTGGAGTACCGCCACATATCTGACACCGCAATACCGATACCAATCTACGCATACCATAGACATGAAACACAACACAATCATCGACGCTGGGGGGCCAAAGTATATCAAAGTACATATATATAATGCTGCCATCAGACTTCAAAGGTTCTGCACTCGGTTGTAATGAGAGCACTCTGTGGCATGGCGGTAAATTAAAAATATTTTCAAATTGCAACCCAGTGTTGTGCGGTTGTGGTACCGAAAGTTTTAAATGTGATGTGTGTTTTAATCGTCTTTGCAGGTTTTTTTTCTAAGCGTGGTGTCTGTTCTTTTGTTTTTATTGAAGGAGTTGATCAACAGTCCTACCAACTTATCTGTGAACTGATAGAGGATGGCACCGTAGATTCATTGCTAATTAATATAAGGTGCCCAAAATTGAGTAAGTTTTCAAGAAGGAAATTTCACATTAGACATAATCGTTTAATAAGAATTACAGTTTTTACAAATTAAAAACAATGATACCTTTAAAAAAATACCTTACCTACCTTTAAATAATAACGGCCGTAGTTCCAATTTTCGCCATTTCACAGATAAGTTGGTAGGAGTGTAGCTTTGCTTGTAAGATAATCATTTCAGATAATGTCTTGTTCTTGATAGTGCTATGGTTTCGCGCTTTGAATCATACAATCATATTTTGGAATGGTTCTTTTTTTCAAATTAGGAATCGAATATTTTGTACAGACGCCAGCACATCAAGCTACTATAATCAGTCAAATTTATTTTATAGATTTTCAACTATACCGCTAAAGCATAAGGTTCAAAGTTGATCGGGAAAATTTGACAGTTTCGGGTAGCTTGATGTGCTGGCGGAAGGCCAATTCCCGTAATTAACAACATTCAAAATCTAGTTGTAATCTCATCTCAGCGACAACCAATGTCAAAAACTTGTCAAAAATGTAGGGAAACTAGAGGTATTTTTGACAGATTGAGACTGAGATCAGACTGTGAACGTTCTTAGAATTACGAGAATTGCCCCTCTGATACTACGGGGAAGTTGGCTGGTCGAAAAATGAGCAAAATTTAAAAATTGTGTTCTTAGGTAATCTTGGACCAGTATTTTGTTGAATTTTACATTTATGGTAAACTAGCTGCGCCCAGCGGTTTTACCCTCATAAGATTCGATCTCGTGGGAATATCGGGATAAAAAGTAGCCTACATGTTAATCCAGGGTGTCAGCTATCTCCACACAAAATTTTATCAAAATTGGTCCAGCCGTTTGAGCGTGAAGAAGTAACAAACATATAAACACACCCCCACGCACACACAAACTTTCACCTTTATAATATTAGTGTGATCACCATTTCAATATTTATAGGTACTGAAAACCACAAGTCGACATCCCTACGCCACCGACTAACATTGTTTTTGTCTCTTTGGGCACACGACCATTTTAATACACGCTTGACCACGCATTACGAGTATTTTTGTCGTACTCGTACCCGTAACACGAGTGTGTTTGTCGTGACGGTTTGTAGGATTTTACTCGATTTTTATTTTACCAAAGGCGGTATGTAAGCCGCGTTTAATTGCGATTTATTTTTCATTTTTATACAGGATTTTTTGGCAGAAAATGTATTAAGGTGTGTGGTTTTATAACTCGTTTATGTTTTGCGTAATATGACAATGTTTTTTGAAAATTTCTTTCACGAGTGGCGGTAGGTACCGTACACCAGCTGACGCAGGTTGGGCAGGCCTCCTTCTGCGAACACGTCATGTCCCAGAAGGAGGCGGCGGAGCGCGTGCGGGAGGAAGACCCTCTCGCGGCGCCGCTCCGAAGGCGGAGGAGGGGTCGAAGAAGACGTCAGTATGACAGTCATCTCCGACTCCTCCCAGGTGGAAGCCAGCAGGCGACGGGTGCGGGGGCACCCTCGCCTGTATTGCACAGGCTTCCACCAGTGCCGGACGGGAATGGCCAGGTGCTTCCGGCCATTCCCGTAGCCCCCCCCCCAGACGGGGGGACATGCGGGGCCCGCCAGCCAGGCGGGCATGCGCCGGGGGGGTTGTGGATGCAAAGGCTGAGCCGGATTCCCATGACCTCCCCATCAAGGCGATGAGGGAACACCGCTAAGTTTTAGTGGGTATACTGCCACCCTGGCAGGAAGTCCCACATACTCCGTCTCTTCCCCCGACGAGCGGAGATGCGTAACGTCATTTCTCAGCGAAAAAAAAAAAAAAAAAAAAGGCAACATTGCTACTATATCTACTTCTACTAGGTATATATTTTCATAAAGTTAAAGAGATCAAACGAAACATTTAATATTGGTGGTACTATTGACTTAAAATTTCAATTTTGCATTGCTATAAATTTTAATTTTGCATTGCCATACAACGTGGCAATGCTGCCAGCCTTTTGGGCACTTATCCTGTTGACAGCGATGCGGTTTTTTTTGTGATTCTTTCACTTCTTTTTAGCGTGTATTTTAATACTGGAAATTGAGATATCCGTTGAGATTAATTTTCTTACATTTCAATTAGGGAATCGAGAATTCAAGCGCCAAAGTTTTCATCTAAAATAAGTTTATCAAGACGCTTTCCAAATAAGAATAAAATTAACTCAAAATCTAAAACAACGCCAAAACTCAGTACCTACTCCAACATAACAACCCAATCTCAAACCTCAATATACTTGACTAAAAGCTCATAAAATCGTCGTTAAACTTTCGTTTATCTTAGCGAAAAACAGGCATAATTATAGAAGCTTTTCTTCGAAAACCAAATACTCCGTTAAAGTAACTCGAAAATAACAAATGGTAGGTTAGATCCTTCGCACGTGCTGTCGTGGGAGTTAATTCCATCGGTTTTCCCAATAAAACTTGGGTAATACAGTTTTGTAGAAGCGGAGGTTTGTGCGGTAGTAATACACGAACTGTTTGTTGTGTTTGTCAACTGCGTTATTGCATGTTTGAAGTTTATGTATTGTAGTGTCTTTGAGAGGTTTGATACTGTTGGCTTAGCATAAGGATATTAGCGTCTTAGCTTGTTTGGATATATTACGGAGCAATGGCAATAGAAATAATCACAAAATTTGCTTATTACGGCTTTGTTTACTGGGGTAGTCCTTTCAGTCCTATCAGCCTGAAGAAGCAAGAAACTCACACTCACGACTATAGCTACATAAAATAGGTATAAAGCCTACTCACTACTAATGCTAGTCAGAAATAGAGACAGGTACCATTCCCTGTTTCTAGCTGACTGTAAGATAGCACACAGTCTAACCATCTATGAAATATAAAATTGTGAGAAAGAGGTCTCCCCTACTTCGTTCTTTTGTTTTTCAAAGGAAATATTTGGTTGAAAGCAAAGTTGTGGGCCGCAATAAATCTACAAATACAGCGTTTATCGGTATGGTGCGATACAGATCATCAAACTGAATAACTTTCTCCATAGGATCATCATCGTAATCGCGAAAACATCAGCTGTTCCTTACAAGACAGCTAATAATCTCTATTACGATATTGGTCCCTTAGAGTAAGTGGTTCAATTTGATGATCTGGGGGCCCAAAAAGGCCACTTTGGCTGAATCATAAAAGGATAATATTATGAATCACAATGGACAGTTAACCGTTAAGTTAATCGTATCAAATCCCATTGGTGAAGGATTTTTCAGTTATTTTTTTTTGTCTGTGCTAAAATACCAATCAATCCAATCCTAATCCAATCCCAATCTCTTTGATTAAACCTACGTAGTGCAGCGAAAAAAAAGAAAAACACGGATTGTCTTCACCATATTATGATTCATAATGTTATCCTTTTATGATTCTACCAAAGTGGACTTTTTAGGCCCTGATAAGTACCACAACCTTAAAACTGCTCACATATTTCCGATACACCCTGTAGAGGTACTAAGATGTTATCTAATAAGACACGTAGTACCTACTAATTATCTTGTCGCCCAGAGTATTAATCCAATTATCTAATTAAAACCATGTTGGTAAGGGTGGATAATAATTAATAGTGTGGTGACAGGTTAGGAGTCTAGGACATCAATATGTAATACCTTATGTAAGTAACACCATTTAGAAATTCATACTAATATTATAAATGCAAAAGTGTATCTGTCTGTCTGATGAAATTTGGTATAGAGATGGTTTGAGTCCCGGGAAAGGACATTCCAGTATGTGACTGTCCCATCTATCAGCTATAGTTTTAGTTTTTGTTTAGTTTTTTGTATTATGTTTTTCCCTTTATTTTTTCTCTCTCCCTCTTCTGTTCGTGTATATTAAACAATTTTGCATGCCGTAAGGTAAAATGTATTGGGAGTCTCCACAAAATAACCATATTATATGTATGCCTACATTTTTGGCAAATAAATGATTTCTATTTTTATTAACGAGGTTTGTAGGGCCAACATGGCCAGAGATCGCTAAAGACAGGGAGGTTTGGAAGGAAAAAGGGGATGAGAGGACTAAGAAAATTGTTATTTTAAAGTAAAAACAATAATGAAACAACGTTCCAACAACATAAACAATTTTGTTCGAGAAAATGACAAAGAAAATACCTGACAGTTTTCCAGGTATTTAATCCAAGCGGGTTGGCAGTAAAGCTAGGTCCCTGTAACAATCTACTTAGCGCTAGAATTCGAGCAACGTTGATGAATTTCGTAATAAATGTTGAATACTCTGGAGCAGGGAATTGCTTCGATTTTACTTGTTTTGTTTGTGTACGGTGAAAAGCTTTCATTATTGACGTTCTATACAAAATATTTGTACTAAAGGAATGTCTGTTTAGTTTTCTTCGATGTTCAATGTGGAGACAACAATCACACTAATATTACTTATAAAGGCGAAAGTTTGTGTGTGTTTGTTACTTCTTCACGCTCAAACGGCTGGACCAATTTTGATAAAATGCATGGAGGTAGCTGACACCCTGGATTAACATATAGGCTACTTTTTATCTCGATATTTCCACGGGATCGACATTTATGCGGGTGAAACCGCTAGTATCACATAAATCTTAATATCGTAATTATGGAAGAGATGTTTTCAAACTACATAAATAGTAGAGGGCCAACTTTGAGAAACAATAGTCACTAAACTATTGGATACGAAAGTCTGCATACGAAAATTTAAATGAAAGATATTTGATTGAAATTTTCGTATGCAGACTGTACGCAGTTTAATTTATTGCCGTATTGTCATCTCCACCTTTGAATTATATATTGTAGTATACAAAGGTGATTTTACGCCCATATCATCCGATAACATGTTAGGTACGTATGAAATGTTAATAATTCAGGAGTTATCCTGTAAGTATTCCCCGAAGAGTCTGTTCTGTTGTGACATACATTAGGTACTTACACGTATAAAAAATAAAAACCGGCCAAGTGCGTGTCGGGCCACGCACAGTGTAGGGTTCCGTAGTAGCCCGTTAACACAATATAGTACGATTCTGTTGTTCTTTATTCTGAATATAAGTAATGGTAAAAAAAAACATAACCATTATATTTTAGTTCCTACATAATGTCACAACGATAATGTTACATAATTTCTAGTAACATTATTCCTATTCAAAAGTTTAAGGCGGAGATTCCTTGAAAACGGTCAAAAAGTTGGTTTTTTAAAGCAGTGTATCTCTTAAACAGTATATAATTTTAACCAAAAAAAAAAACATGATATTTTCAAGACTTATTTTAATACAGTGATGTAACTCAAATCATAATTAAACATACATTAATGCATGAAAAAAATCTTCAAACACACCTCTAAATTCTCTTTAAAAGCAGTTTATCTCTTCATTCTCAATTATAATTACAATTAAAAATATACCATAAAATTTCTAACGCCAAACTGCATCCAGTGATGTATTGTTTATTTTGAAATAGTTATTATCTAATTTTATACGATTTTATTTACATTTTTACGCTATACGCTTGCTCATTTCCTTGCCGCCCGCACCGCGCCAGTGTTCTTCGGAACGTTGTTGAGAACAGACCTGTGTCGCTTTGCTCCGCAGTGAAATTTTTACTTTTTGTACCGTGAAAATAAAAATGGGAAATAAAGATAATACATAGTTGAAAGAGATGGAAAGCTGCTCGCCGAAAGCATTTACTCCATAATGTGCAGAATATAGCACGAAGACGGTAAGAAACTTTATTATAAGTACCTAAATAAAGAATGATAATAATAAATATATTTCTCGTGAATTTAATATTTATAACTTAGTAACAATGCCTATAGATATAGAGTACACCCTAGTATAGGCATTGTTACTAAGTTGAAATTGATTTACCGAATCATATCATCACCGAAGGCCACAGAGTAATTAAAGTACCTACAGTAGGATCAGCTGTGCTGCCAATTGTATTTCAATGATTTTATTATTTTAGATTGGCGAACAAGCAAATTACTACTCAAGAACTGGATGATACTGCTTCTCGATTGGATGTCGAGTAAGTACCTACCTACTTATCAAAATCGACTGCCTCCATGGTCTAGTGATGAGAGCGCTATCTTCTCGATCTGGAGGTCGTGGGTTCGATTCCCTTGGGAAACAGCAGCTTTAGTTGTTGTGGGCTAGGACATTGCAGGCTGATCACCTGATTGTCTGACAAGACAGATGATGAGATGATCCGTACTGTCGGAGGATCACGTAAAATAGTCGGCCCTGCGCTTGATCTCCCGTCGCGCCGGTCGTGTCCGTACCGTCTCATCGGGATACGAAAGTGATGGAATAGTGAGTGCACTTTTGTATTGCGTTTGCGTGCATAGGTACTTGAGCGCTATACAGGGTCAAATTAAATTAGCTAGCGAAACTCCGCAGACGTGATGGGTTTATAAACATGTTAAAACAAACGAGAAATTAAGATGATAATGATTTTTTTGGGGTCGTCCACTGTCGGTAGTTTCACTCACTTAAAATATCAGTCTAAAAATATTTTTTTTTGTAAATTTCACAGACGTGATGGTATCGATATCTGAACACGATAAAACAGATTTTATCAACTCACACTTCAAGTAACAACAATACCAGCGGTCATTGACCCCAAAAATCATTTTTTATTATTATTTTATAGTGTTTAGTAGCTATCGATACCCATCACGTCTGCGGAGTTTCGCTAGCTAATTTAATTTCATCCTGTATTATTATTTATTACTTATCTCAACCAGACTGCTAATAATAATACAGGGTAATAATATTAGGCCGGCCACATACAGTCGGAATTCCGTTACGGAAATCCGTTTCGAAATATCGGTTCGGAATTGAATTTTTTTTTTTTGACCGACGTTTTCCTTTACGATTACGTTCACGTGGATGGATTCGCGGGCATAAGCTGGTGTTTATTTAATAAATATTGTATTTTTCCAGTTCTACTATTGAAAAGCGATCATCATCCATTGTTCACAAAATTCTACAAGCAAATCAAAAGGCATTTCAAAAAGAAGACAGGTAATTTTGCGAATTCCGTATATTCTTCTAGTCCTGTGGGATTTAGTGATCTATCACAACATCTTGATTTAGACATCTAAAGTATTTAATTAAATATTTAGTGATCAATCTATTGAACAAAATCTGAACTTAGTATCCAACAACAAATGAGGGCGATATTATGTCAATGTTTTCTGAAATAATGAATTATAAAATAATAGTTAAAAACATAAGTACCTATCACAGAATACATTGTATTATTTTCAAAAATAATTGTTGTGTTTTTGCAGTCCTACTACTGAAACGCTGAAATGGCTCACTTTATTATTTTGAAATCAAACTAATATTTATTATATCAATGATTGAGGTAATTGCATTAGAAAACTAAAACCGTAATATAGGTTTCGTATATTGGAAGCTACAATATTAAACTTTTTGTTTTTGTTTATAGGATCATCTACCGGCATGGAGTCAACGATTATTGTCGAGGGTTTTAAGAAAAGCATAGGAATGCATAATTTGTTATATGGCAGAATTATATCAGATGATGACGTCAACACATATTCAAAGCTTTTGCAAGAAAGGCCGTATGAATTTTTACAATAGAAAAATTTTAATGCCGAAACCACTTGCTGAGGAATTTGTGCAACAAGCTGCAAAGTCTTATAACAGACATGAAATTTCTTATACGGTTCAGAAAACTCCTAACAAAGAAAATAATATTAACCTTTCGAAAAGTAGTAGTAACTGCAATTGCAAAATACAAGCATACTGATAATGCAATGCAACTCCATGCTGATATAATGCTTGCTGCAGAACATGCTTTTGGACAACATACTACGTGCAAAGGATACTTTTGTAGCAAACAAGGCGAAGTAGAAGATATTGATAGAGACTTTTACACAAACACTCTTTGCCAAAAAATAAAATTAATATTAGCACAGCTAGCCGCGCACTCGCGCAGCTTGTTGCACGATGTCGATAGCAACTCTGTAAAAAGATATCATAGCATTATTGCTAAATTCGTAGGTGGCAAAAGAATAAACTTTCTCAAAAATATCTATATCAAATGAGATGTAATACTGCGGCTCTATCTTTCTACACAAGAAAACCTTTGAGTATCTTGCATAAATCAAAACGCCCATAATTGATGGAAGAGGCGTTTTGATTTTCCAATGTTCTTTTTGTCTTCTTTGCATATTTCTTAGATATTTTTAGTCGCTTTATTTTGTTCATTTCAAATTTATGTATTTGGCCTCTTGGACTTCAACCTACAATAGATTTATGCAAGATACTCACTCATTTGATATTGATATTTTTGAGAAAAGTTTATTCTTTTGCCACCTACGAATTTAGCAACAATGCTATGATATCCCTCTACAGAGTTGCTATCGACATCGTGCAACAAGCTGCGCGAGTGTGCGGCTAGCTGTGCTATTAATATTTTTTTTTTCCCAAAGTGTGTTTGTGTAAAAGTCTTTATCAATTTCTTCTACTTCGCCTAGTTTGTCACAAAAGTATCGTTTGCGGGTGGTATGTTGTCCAAAAGCATGTTCTGCAGCAAGCATTATATCAGCATGGAGTTGCATTGCATTATCAGTATGCTTGTATTTTGCAATTGCAGTTACTACTACTTTTCGCATGGTTGGTGGTTTCTTTTATTTGTTAGGAGTTTTCTGAACCGTATAAGAAATTTTGTGCCTGTTGTAAGACTTTGCAGCTTGTTGCAAAAATTCCTCAGCAAGTGGTTTTGGAATTAAATTTTTCTATTGTAAAATTTTCATGTGTGTGTTTTCAATTTATAATGTGTGTTTTTATTTTGCTCTTGTCAATGTTCAAAATAAATCTGACATTCAATACACTTTCTCTCTCACTCTCGCACTCTATATTTCCCTTTTTCTTTTTTTACACAAAAAAATTGGACCCTATAAATGGACCAACCTTTATAGTATGTCTTGATTAGGCCGGCAAAATCGGAATTCCGTTTCGAAATATCGATTCGGAATTTCGAAGGCAGCAAATCCATACGAAATAAATTCGAAGGCAGAAAATTTCGAACGGAAAACTACTGTACGTGTGCGATAGATCCTTGATTTTGTATGGATTTGTGGCCTTCGAAAATGCCAAATCAATATTTTGAAACGGAATTCCGCAACGGAATTCCGTCCGTATGTGGCCGGCCTTATTGAACCAAAAAGTTCCGAGCCCACGACCGCTTGTGGCTTCTAGATAAACTTCTGGATAATAAATTTAACTGGGGGTCACGGGTCATACGGGGCCCACAAACCATCATTCGATACCTTGGGGCTCAAAGGGTGTATAGCATTTTGGCCAATTAGAGTTATTTACACCATCTTGAAACACACACCCCACCCACACCTTTAAACTCGAATCTATCGAGTTTTTGGATTTCCTGAAAAGTCGTGTTCATCTTTTGAACCCCGAGGTATCGATATGGGGCGCATTGGGGTTAGGGCTCCATGAACCCCATTTTGAGGTTCGCGCAAACGGTACAGATATGGCCGGCAGATTTGATATTGGTCAGATTTTCCACTCGATTTATTCTGCGTAAAAAAAAAAAGTAGGTAAGTACCTAGGTACCTACTAACTCATTCACTTTTATTTGTGAGCGAAATCGCGGGGAAAAGCTAATAATAACTGTCTACATTCCGCCGCCCGGTTACATTGATAATACATAATTATATTCTATTTTATTAATATTACAACGAGTTCTTATTTGTAAAAAAATTAATTATACACCACTGCTCTGAAATATGCTACTGGCTACCTATATGCGAGCATCGCGCGTCATGACACTGGCAGCCAGCCCTACAAAATATAAACTTCGTGAGCGCTTCGCGCGTAAGTATGATGAGGGGGTGCGCGGGGCATTCTCAGCGGTAACGCCCATTTGAGCAAGGTCAACGGCATAATACTGGGCCTTAATATTCACTTACGCACGTACTTTACAAAACTCGCACACTCACTCATACGTAGGTAGGTACAATTCGTACGAACTCCATCGTGCTTAGAAACGACTTAGCCTTAACTTTTGTATTATACAAGTATTAAGAACAAAAGCTTTGAATTCGAATACTTTTCCAATTATTTTACTTTGTATCAGCTCGGGTTTTCTTTGTACAGTCGGAGATATCAACATGACGTGCTTAGTGACATTTTCTTCGTCCAATTTGGCTTATTTCAATTATTTTATTTTTGGATTGTTTTTTTTGGTTTCTATTTGCTGTACTGTGGACGCTTTTAACTTGTACGATTTTTTTTAATATAGTTACCGCATATAATTTTATTATAAATTCAACATTAATGATGTAACAAATATTTTTGTATTAATATAATTTAAAAGAGTCCTTGGAGTTATAGAGGAACAGGGTGTAGGAACTAAAAGTTCACTCATACTCTATAGAAAAGGGAGGATCCTCCGACCAGAAGGGTGTTGTGTCTGGCGGGCAACTGCCCGATGATTCATGTCGGACCAAACCTGAAATCGCGAAAAAAAATACAGCTGTTCCCTACATTTTGACGAGTTATACGAACATAAATGTAGGGAACAGCTGTTTTTTTTTTTCGCGGC
This sequence comes from Oligia latruncula, assembly GCA_948474745.1. Lineage (NCBI taxonomy): Eukaryota > Metazoa > Arthropoda > Insecta > Lepidoptera > Noctuidae > Oligia > Oligia latruncula. The sequence goes on along the minus strand of OX419691.1, from coordinate 3,730,484 downwards.
TATAGGCTATGAGTATACATACCTCTGCTTAAACCTTTGGGGAAACAAAGCGTGATGATATGTTGTAATGAAAATTTTTTATACCTGTCATTGGAACTTGGAAGCTAAAACTCATCACCATGGCTGAAATAAACACTCTAAAGAGAATTTAACAAATAGTAGGTGCCTGAAAAAAGTTCGTTCAAGTTCAGTACCCTTATTGCGTAACACACTATCAATCTCAATCTGAATCATTTTGAAGGATATTGCTAATCCATTGCTTCATATGTTCGAAAAATGTGTCAGCTCAACAACGCATATAACGCAACGAATGTTGTTGAACTGTCACAATGAAACTCATTGCTACTGTTAGTGTTTTAGGCAATTACCCCGCAGGTGTAAATTTTGATAAAGACTAAATCTATTTACATAACATTTAGTTAGCTGACTGTACTCGGCTGTTCCGACCTACTCAATGCTCTTGAAGAGTTAAGAGCTATCGATAAACTTCGCAGACTATTGTTAAGACTTTATTACCTTATTCCTGGCGCTTTGGGATTTATTTCTTCTCTAAAGGTAATATAAGATATATTGCCCTGGCTTTTATTCGTCACAAGTTAAACACTGATCTAATTTACACTTACTTTCCATTCAATCGATAGTAAATTCAATCCTTGTAAAAAAGTCCTTTGTCGTTATCAAATAATCCATACTTCCAAACTAATCTTCTATATATATAAAATGGTAAACTGACTGACTGATTGTTGATATATCAACGCACAGTCTAAACCGCTGCTCCTAGAGACATGAAATTTGGAGGGTGTTTTCTTTGTAAAGAGTAGGTATCCACTAAGAAAGGGTTTTTCGAAATTCCACCCCTAAGAGGGTGAAATATCACGCGGACGAAGTCGCGGGCAGAAGCTAGTATTATATATAAATGCAAAAGTGTGTCTGTCTGTCTGTTACCTCTTCACGCTTAAACCGCTGCACCGATTTAGATGTAATTTGGTATAGAGATAGTTTGAGTCCCGGGAAAGGACATAGGTCAATTTTTATCCCGATATACCCACGGGATCGACACTTATGCGGTTGAAACCGCGGGGTGCTGATAGTAGGCACATAAGGTTTTATAAGAGCAGTGGTGGACCAGTCGTAATGGCCCCGACTTACAAGTTCGAACCCAGACAGGCACTTTACTTTGTTTAATTTATATCATCACCACTGCTCTCAAAATGGTAAAGGGAAATATCGTGAGGAAACCGGCATGTCCTTCAACAAAAAATTCGAAGAAATGTGACATTCACCAAGCCGCACTGGGCGCGCGTGGTCGATCAAGGCCCACTCCCTCTCACAGAGAGGCCTGAGTCCCAGCACTGGGAACATTGTAGGCTGATTGAACCACAGACTTCCAATCCACTTGGTATCACAACTGTCCTTATGTGGCTTTTGGTAGCAGCAGTCACAATCCATCAGACGGCAGCCGCATCGGCTTTGGAAAATACTGCTACGGTCTGCTACATACCCGTAATACCACGTCGATATTTGCATTTCCATAAGCGACTGTGGCTGTCGGTCTTAGAAATCCCTTTGGCAAGCTACATTACATACAATGTTATGTTAGTGGCAGTAGAGCAGTACCCACTTTACATCAGACAGGCCGACGTCGGCTTAAAAAAACACCCTCACATTTCGGTGTCCAGATCTCCATAATGTAACTAGAGAGAATAAAGTAGAGGATTGTAATACTAATATACTAATGTAGAGGGGCTCGTGGCTAAATAATAACAGACGCACAGGTCGATCGATCGGGTTAAGCTACGGTTGGTCTGTGGATGGGTGACCATCTTTACATACCGAGACCTCTCCGTGCCTCAGAAAGCACGTTAAGCTGTTGATCCCGACTGTCATTCGTGGATCTTTGACAGTCGATACGGGTAGTCAGAAGTCCGAAAGTCTGACAATCAGTCTTACCAAGGGGTATCGTATTACCCAGTAACTGGGTTATGGAGGTCAGATAGGCAGTCGCTCCATGTAAAATACTGGTATTCAGCTGCATCTGGTTAGACTGGAAGCCGACCCCAACATAGTTGGGAAAAGGCTAGGCAGATGGTCAAAAGTGCCTTTAATGTGCCTATTTGAAATAAATGATTTGACTTTGACTTTGATGATGATTATCTCCATAATGTAACTGTTGCAGTCCTATCTCAGGAATCCCTTTGGGAAGTTATATACTAATGTATGCAGATAATACATAATGTACTTACCTGAATAATCCTTCAGTGATCTCTGGTATAATTAGCTTAATTAATCAGACAATAACGCGTGGTGTGGACTTATGACTAAATACTATGCAGATCATTAATGGACCTAGGTATACACTAAAGACGAAGCATAGTTGATTGTGGTTGGTTAGTATTGCTGCATGGATGAGTAAGTTCAAGTGCGCCCGAGCGTGTTTTTCCTGCGGCGATTTTTTTTCGCACACTGGATTTTCAACGCACACACACGAATAAATTTAAAAGGTCTCAAAATTTCAAATTTGTTGTCTTATAACTTACAAGTTAAAAGTGAAATTTTTGACGATCTAACGCGATTTTTGTGTCAACGGTGACTGGACAATAAGCTTTTTGAGTACGAGTGTCTCCACCTACATAACATTGAGATTATAAAGTTAGTTCGAAGAAGGTACGTACTTACTGTATAGGTAGCCTAAACTTAACCTTGAAAACTTAACTTCCTGATTTGTGATCTTAATTCCAATAAATAGCCCAAAACTCCCAACAAAACAACCAAATTACAGCTGATCACAGACATATTAATCAAAGGAGCGTCATAAACGAAATATGCGTCATGAAATATCGTCGGACGAACAAAAAACCAATGAAGCAGCGGCCAATTTGTTGATTTATTGTCGTTAAAACTCGAAAACATCTGTCGTCAGAAAAAGTTGCGTTACGGCCTGTTAATTGTACCGTACACGGCTGTGGTTAAGTTTCGTTCGAAAGCTTTACTTGGTATTTTATGTGTGGTTATGTTTTTTCTTCGTTGTGAGAGAGTGTTGGTGGAGAGTATACAAGATAGTGCAATATTTATAGAAGCTTTTCTCTGGCTAGAGGTATTAGATTTTTGTATATATTTACTAGCTGCGCGTCGCGGTTTCACCCGTGTAAATGTCGATCCCGTGGGAATATCGGGATAAAAAGTAGCCCATATGTTAATCCAGGGTGTCAGCTACCTCCATACCAAATTTTATCAAAATTAGTCCAGCCGTTTGAGCGTGAAGAAGTAACAAACATATAAACACACACACACACACTCACAAACTTTCGCCTTTATGATATTAGTGTGAAGTGTGATTCACAAGGCAATAATCACAGTAAGTATATCCCTAGGTTCAAATTATAGGTTTCGACCTGACTATCACCCAAAGCATAGTCGTCCAACATGAACAGCAACAACAATAATAATGATAAATAATGTAATAAAGGAGATAATAATGATAACAAAAAACATTTACATTTAGAAATATATGGAATTATCTTAGTGTGAAGGTTGATTGCACGCCAAGATTGCAACTCTATAGTTATTTTAGATTCCATATCTAGAATAGATTCGTTGACAAACATTTAAACGACCACTAGACAACTCCAAACATTTAAAAACAGTCTTGACAAAATGCAAAACAATAATAGTCGTGTAAATCACAATGCTAAGATTTTACGCTCAATAAAGCAAGTCAAAAATTCCGTACTTCCAGCCGAGCCGCATATAAAAGTTGCGGAACAGGAAAACTTGACAATAAATCAGGAAAAGGTCGAATATGGCCCCACTAGGGGATCGGTGAAATGTTATTTTTTTCTGATTTTGATAAAAAAATGGTAATTTGGGAGTACCTTGCGATGTGCGATGAACGACAGTGTTTTATTCTTACAAGTTTTATTGAGATTTCTTTTGAACCTCTACTGCTAAGTGATCTCCAGTATTCTTTTCTTCGTTGCGTTTGCGTCATTTTTTACATTGTCAATGTTTTCTTTCGTAGCACTGTGATCCGTTTAAAGTTCTAGTTCATCCTTCTGCCTACACATTGAAGAGGCATCAAGTACCTCAAACATGACTTCTGTATTTTTTATTGCATCGTCTCTGAAAGGAATTATATGGAGTTTTCTTGTCGGTACAGAAAAAATGTTTTAGCACACTTCCGCCCTTTTACGAGTAGATTCATATTTGCATTCTCTTTTTCTTTTAGAATGAACTAGAACTTATTCACAGATTCACTCTATGTACTCACTTCAATTTGCTTTCGGAAAACCGGTGCCTAAGTTGAAAATGATTGCTTTTAAATCCAATCATATTTGAAAACTTGGCCTTGGCTTTTCAAAACGCTTCTAGAGAATTCAATCAAAATATCATGGGATCCATGCAAAGCTATATTAACTTCTTCCGATTTTCGCGACGTAACGAGTGATAGTTTTAACTAATAACAGTCAGTAAGATAATAGGTATCAGGCATTTGTCATAGCGCGTACAGGTGGTCTGCGGGTGGTTCATACGAGACGTAGAATTTATAGCTCCTACTTTAGGTGCGACATTGTTTGAAGAGAGGTGATATTCGCAGCTGATGTTACAGATGATGTATCTACTTCAATTATCTTAACTTTTAGTATGGTTCGTACTTACTAATGTTTAAAAAGTTTAAAAAAGTTATCTGTACTGGATACCAATATCGTTCCCACTTTCCAGTGCTGGAACTATTGTTGCCTATCAGGGAGTCATCATCTATATATACTTATAATAAATCTGTAGAAGTGAAAATTTTGTACATTGAAAATATCAAAAAAATAAATGGTGTTACTAGACCGACACCGAACCCAAAAATGTGATTAAAAAAATTTTTGTCTGTCTGTTTCTTCAGGCATCACGCAAAAACTACCGGTTCGATTAAGATGAAACTTGGTATAATTATTCTTTAATATCCTGGGCACCACACTGGGTACTTTTTATCTCGGAAAAGTATCTATATAAATATATAATTCAAAGTCCTGAATGACTGACTGATATATCAGCGCACAGCCTAAACCGCGGGTCCTAGAGACATGAAATTTGGAGGGTGTGTTATTTGTGAAGAGTAGGTATCCACTAAGAAAGGGTTTTTCGAAATTCCACCCCTAAGAGGGTGAATGAGGGGAGGATGAAATTTCACGCGGACGAAGTCGCGGGCAGAAGCTAGTACACAATATTAAAGTTATTTCGATTGCCACCTTAACGTTTTATAAGTTAGTGGACTGTTGACTGTGACGGAGCGACAATCGTAAGTATAGTCCGGCCGTCGAGAGAATGCGGTTCTGACAGCTGTCAGTGCTAAAACACGTATTCGTTTGTATAAAACTGACTGATGCCAAGCACGCAGCCGCACTAAGGTTGAAATACAAAAAAAAAACAATGTTATTTGCGATATCTATACTAATATTTTTTTCATGGAACTTATTTTCCAGGCTATCATTATAGGACCAGCAAGAAGTGCTTCAATAGTTATTAAATTAGAAGTATTTCCTTTAATAAGCCTATATTAAAAATATCAGGTCAAGCCATTTATATCATCATACATTAACTATAATTTATCCAGCGCATTAAATATAATTTTAAATCAATTGGCGAGTTTGAGTTTTATCGATAAATACTGATTTTGCATTCAATGTTCATGTTCCAGTTGAATGCGTCGATAAAGTTTTAATCAAAATACTTTAAATTTTAATGAAATTACTGAAGTGACCATGTTGGGCTGTAATTAGTGAATATATAGTTAGTGAATAGTCCTTATTTTAAAATTAAATATTGCTGTTAGGTGTGTGGCTTTCGGTATGCTGTTGACCGAGTTGAGCCAATTTGTTTAATGATTCGAAATGCATAATGTATATGTTAGGTATCAATGATGAGTTTTTTTTTACTTTTAACGATGATAAAAATTAATACAAAAATATTAACTGCAGTCAAAAAACCAGCCAAGTACGAGTCGGACTCGCACATGAAAGCCACAAGGCAAAAAACGCCAAAAAATACGTTTCTTGTACGGAGACGCCTTTAATTTTTAACTTAATTTTATTTTTATTAAGTATTTGTTGTTATAGCGGCAATATTACACACTATGAAACTATGTATTTCAACTGTCTACCTATTACGGTTCCTGAGGGACAACTTGCTGACAGACAGACGAATGGACGAACGGACGGACAGCGGAGGCCTTAGTAAAGGAGTCCCGTTGGCAACCTTTGGGTACCGAGCACCAAAGAGCAGTCGAAAAAAAGTATAATGTTAAGTTATACAAAAATGTACAGTAGGCTGTACTTTAGCATTAACACCTTGACCTTGAGCTGGCTTAACGTAGTACAGAGTATCAAAAGAATAAGAGGTCCGCTTATACTGGTTTTGTTAACACTGAAGTGCGACTTACTCATCTGCCTAGCCTTTTCCCAACTATGTTGGGGTCGGCTTCCAGTCTAAGCGGATGCAGCTGAATACCAGTATTTTACATGGAGCGACTGCCTATTAATTGACCTCACATAGTAGCACAATAATTGGTGATACTTTATTCACATGACAAGCTAGCCTATTAGCTAATAAGTAATTTAAATATAACTGAAACTGCTAAGTCACTATAAAATTAAGAAATTGAAAATAACGTCTTTGTTATTAGCTTCCAAACTGTTATGTTTTTTTTTTGTGGCGTCATGTACCGCAGTTTGTGTAGTCACTTGAATTATGAGACACGACAAAACAAAAGAAAACAGATTTTCTAAACTCATAGGTACTTCAAGTTACAACACTAGCCTGCCGGGTCAGCGGGATTGTCCGAAAGGGTTACCGCTGGCCCGGAACATAAAGGGCTAAGTAAGGAACACGGGTGGGTTTTAGTCAGTAAGAGTCTGACACTCCCTTCCGCTCCACCCAGAGCGGGAGGGGTCATTTGATGATTTCCCATCCGCAAGAAAAAAAAAAAAAAAAAAGTTACAACACTACCAGCATTCATCATCATCATCATCATCAGCCTATAGCAGTCCACTGCTGGACATAGGCCTCCCCTAATGAGCGCCATAGCGCCCTGTCTTCAGCTTGACGCATCCAGCATCTGCCTGCAGTCTTTCGCAGGTCGTCATCCCACCTGGCCGGAGGGCGTCCCACACTACGTTTGCCGAGTCGTGGTCTCCACTCAAGAACTCGTTTACCCCAGCGGTTGTCGGTTCTTCGCGAGATATGGCCGGCCCACTGCCACTTCAGCTTGCTAATTCTTTGAGCTATGTCGATAACTTTCGTTCTCTGTCGGATGCATTCGTTACGGATCCTATCCTTCAGAGAGACTCCGAGCATAGCTCTTTCCATAGCTCGCTGAGCGACTTTGAACTGGTGGACCAGCCGTATCGTGAGTGTCCACGTTTCAGCCCCGTAGGTCATGACGGGTAGGACGCACTGATTAAAAACTTTCGTTTTCAAGCATTGCGGTATAGATGACGAGAAGACTCGACGTAGTTTCCCAAACGCTGCCCAGCCTAGCTGGATCCTTCTCTTGGCCTCCCTCTCAAAATTGTTTTTACCTAACTGCAGAATTTGCCCGAGGTAAGTGTATTCGGAAACAATTTCGAGAGTGTGGCCGTGCACGACGACCGGTCCCGGATCAATGAGGCCATTGATCATGACTTTGGTTTTATCCAGATTCATGCCGAGACCGATGTGTCGCGAGGCTGAAGCTAGGCCGTCCAGCATCTGGGTTAGCTCCTCCAGCGACTCCGCCATCAAGACTATGTCATCAGCGAATCGCAGGTGTGAGATGTAATCGCCGTTTATGTTAATGCCCTTACCTTTCCAGTCCAGCGTCTTAAACATATCTTCCAACGCGCTCGTGAACAGTTTCGGGGATATGACATCCCCCTGTCTCACTCCTCTGCGCAGTTGGATGGGTTTGGACTGCTGGTCCTGTACTTGGACACACATGGTGGCGGCGTCGTAGAGACATCTCAGCATTCGTTAACGCTAAATTTATCGTTTTTTTTTTAAATCTTTAGATATCGATATTTATTTTGACCCTGTATAGATTTTTACATTTGACATTATTCTCAATGAAATTATCTATCACAATTCATTCTGAATACCTTTCAAATTAATATCCTCGATTCCGGCCCAAAGGTCACAGAGCTAGCCTGAGTAAATACCATCCCAAACGTTATATAAAACGGAGAATATAGAGCCAATTAAATATTTATTTATCTGGAACGTTTATACCTTCGGGGCGTAATGAATAAAAGGTAATATTTTATTCATCGGAACACAGGTCAAGTTCGGAGCGCGTTCAGTTCAGACGATGCAATATTTCAGACGGGACGTCCCATATATATTATTCTATGAGAGTAATTTGTCTGAGAACAATGAAAGATTTTTCGCTTGGAGCCAAGGGCAATGTCGGTAAATAGTTGTAAGTCGGCTCTTGGACTATACCTACTGGTGGTTGGCGCAAGGGTACAAATAATTACAATGATGACTGACTAGATGATATCACTTTGTTAAATGGCAAGGTAAGTTTGCTATACTTTCAGGTCATTTATTTAACAAAATGCTGATAAGACCAGCACCCTAATTGCGTAACACACTATCAATCGGAATCTGAATCATTTTGAAGCAAACTGCTAATCCATTGCTTCATAAGTTCGAAAAATTTGTCTGCTCAACACGTAAATAACGCAATGAATGTTGTTGAACTGTCAAAATGAAACCGATTCCGATTGATAATGTGGTACACAATTGCCCCGCCGCGCCGACCCGATAACCTTTTATTGCTGGGGTACGAGGCTTTTGGATACTTTGTATGTGTATATATTTTTTTTTTGTAAATTGCGTTTTGTTTGTGTAGAATAAACCAGTTTCCTTTCTTTCTAAGATTTTGTAGAAGGCTAAGGCTAAGCACAAAATATAATACTACCTTGCTTTTTACCGAATCACTACATAATATTATAAACAAAAGTCTCCCCACCGAGTCTGTCTGTCTGAACGCGATATACTCAAAAACTTCTAAACGGATTTTCATACGGTTTTCACCAATGAACGGAGTGATTCATGAGGAAGGTTTAGGTGTATAATTCATTACATTTTTGTGTAAATTGGCTGAAATATGACGATGATTATTAAATATGTCGGAAAAAATCGTGTAGACAGAGCTTTTCTACCGTGCCCCGCGTAAACCAATAGAGTTATATCCAAACCCCGGTAAAAATCCTGGTAGACCCGGTAGTATGTTCCCGAGGGATATTTAAAGGGTATAAAAGCTAAGTAATATTATAATTAAAAGCATACTTACCAAATTAATTTCCGTTATTGACGAAATCTTTGAAAACTGTAAGCACTTAGTCTGGGAGTACCAACTCCGCAGACTTTTGACATAAGTAAACGTCACCCACTAAAGTGCGTTCATATTACCCGCTCCGCTCACCGCTCCGCTAACCACTCCGCTCACCGCTCCGCTCACCGCTCCGCTCACCGCTCCTCTCATCTCTTACACCACACCACTAGTGAAGAGCTTACACGGTCATGCCTAGATAGCATCGAGGTATCGCTCCTAATCGTCCATTGTGAGCGGATAACGATCGCTCCTCCCGACGCCAGACTGGGCCACGTAGCTGGGCCACAATGGACCATGCCTTTCCCACGTCGAAACCCATCACTCATGTATGCTTTCTAATGATTGTCGGTATGAAATCGCTTTGTCCTTGTTAAGTTTTTTTTGTTTTAATCACAGTAAGGTATAGTCGTCACGCTTGTGAATTTTGATGGGGTTTCTATTGTTAGTGACGAAAGTCTCATGATAGAATAATACTCTATGTATTAAGTGTACTTAGTATTAGTTAATCAGAAGGTCAATTCTCGTAATTAAAAACGTTCAAAATCTAGCATAAATTATTTTTGCGCGCGCGTCACTTACGCATCGCTCCCTCAAAAGAGAAACATTTAATTCCAATGTTTTTCTAAAGAAGGAGCGATCAGTACGCGACGCGCGCGCGTAAAAAATCGCCCTCATGTGTACGCGCCCTAACTGAGACGTTGCCTGAGGTAGCTGCGCGGCGTGGGAGGGGTGATGGTTGTCACAAGTGGACGAATCACGGAGCTCTCGCATCACGTCACCACCACACCCCTCCCGCACCGCGCTGCTACCTCAGTCCAGTCAAATCCAAGTGGATTCAATGAATTTGAGAAATAAAGTTCAGTTATATTTTCTTTTTTCTTCCATTAGTGAATAAATTACCAAATTGTAAAAGTCCATGTAAGCCCACCCCTACTTAGTACTGTACTAGTTTTAGAAGAGCGGGGCCTTCTAGTACAGGTATTTCTCATACTTAAAAGCAGACCCGTATGTAAGATATATTGCAGAAGTTGTAAAGTTACTGAAATAAAATTTATTATTATTATTGCATCTATACCGTACGTTTATACGGTGCTGCGTCCTCACTTACAACACATTATAAGAAGTGCTATATCCCAGCCAAGATCCTCGAAGACATACAACATGACCCCAGAGTGCAGCAGCACCCAGACGAGTAAAAACACACACACACACACAACAGACAGTAAAAACACACAACACACACACAGTAACAAACAACACACAGACAGACAAAAACACACAGTAAAAAACACACACAGACAGTAAAAACACACAGTAAAAATGTAAAGGAAACCCAGTGTCGTAAAGAAGCTCGCGTTTTACTCATAAATTTGAAACGTGTGCTAGTGTCCGGTGAAAGGCATTTGTCATGAACGCGGTGTACTGCTGCAGATACATGTGCCAAACATTCCGTGCACGAGAATATAAAATTCTGCCACCTACATTTTATATGTCCCCGTTTTGGCTGCATATGTGTGTCTCATCTACCTTTAAATTTTTCTCTGCATATGTGTGTCTCATCTGCCTTTAAATTTTTCTTATGTTTTGGCGGGCTACCAAGGAAGGAATTACCTTAAGATGGAAGCGCCATGGTAGCAAAATTAAAAATTTCATTAGTTTTTCAGTCAGTCAGTGTCGGGTTGTATGTAAAACAAAATCTGACTCGCGATCGTAACAAGTATGTATTTACAGAATTCATCATCCCAACTATGGGGTCGGCTTCCAGTCTAACCGGATGCAGCTGAATACCAGTACTTTACATGGAGCGACTGCCTATCTGACCTCCACAACCCAGTTACTGGGTAATACGATACCCCTTGGTAAGACTGGTTGTCAGACTTTCGGGCTTCTGACTACCCGTAACGACTGTCAAAGATCCACGAATGACAGCCGGGACCAACGGCTTAACGTGCTTCCCGAGGCACGGAGGGGTCACGGTATGTAAAGATGGTCACCCATCCACAGAGCAACTGCGGCAAGCGTAGCTTAACCTGATCGTCCTGTGCGGATGTATTTACAGAATTATAACCATTAAAATCATCAATACAACCCTCTAAGTTCATACCATAATCAGCCTATAATGTTCCCACTGCTGGGACACAGGCCTCCTCTCGGTGAGAGGGAGTGGGCCGTAATCCACCACGCGGGCCCAGTGCGGGTTGGCAGATGTCACAGGTCTTCGAATTTTTGGTTCTAGGACATGCCGGTTTCCTCACGATGTTTTCCTTCACCATTTTGAGAGCAGTGGTGATGAAAGAATTTACACAAAGTGAAGCGCCTGTCTGGGTTCGAACCTACGACATACAACTTGTAAGTCGTGGCCGTTACCACTTGGCCACCACTGCTGCAGAAACACATACTTACTGGTATTTAACTAAATTGTAAGGATAAACAGAAATAAACTATCTCAGGCTAAGGATAAACAGAAAAAAGTACAAACAGAAATAAACCACTCAGACTAAGTAAATATTCGGTACCTAATTACAGATTAACCTTAATTAACCTTGGACCTTCTCTTTATACTATTGGGATTAAGATATTGGCTGTATTGTCTTCATTCATTAGTGGAGTTAGTTCTTTTCTTATTATTTTGGTAGGGAATCTTGGTCTTTTTTTTTTTTTTTTTTTTTTTTTTTTTTTTTTTTTTTTTTTTTTTTTTTTTTTTTTTTTTTTTGGGTGGGAAATCATCAAATGACCCCTCCCGCTCTGGGCGGAGCGGAAGGGCCACGGTATCTCTTTCGAACAACCCGCGACCCTGGCGGGCATCGGCCCTAGCGGACCCCGTCAGTTGGTGCTGACATCTCCTTGAGGCGCGCGTGGAACACAACGCGCCGTCGACCCGGGCCTGGTCTTTACCGGACGGCGAGCTGCCCATTGCTCGCCGCCCGCAAGCCCGCGCCTACGGTGGCCGGGAATCGGCTATCGACTCCCGACGCCCGGGGCGTCTCCTGCGGCGGCTGGGGGCGTGAGGGCGCAAGGATTGCCTCTCCCTCACGCGCTCCGCCTCCTCCTTCGCGAGCATCACTGCTTCGCAGAAGGAGGCGATAGCCTCCCATGCACTCTCGCTCCGTACCATGGCCCGGACTAGGGCCGGACGCGAGAGATCGCCGCCGCCGATCGCCGCCGTGAGGACACGGCGGTGCTCTGCCCAAGCTGGGCAGATCTCCACCGTATGCTCCACCGTGTCCTCCGGGCGATCCACACAATGGTGACACCCGGGCGTTTCCTCCCGCCTTATTCGGAACAGGAACCTCCCGAAGCAGCCGTGTCCGGTGAGGACCTGCGTTAGGCGGAAGGTGAGGACGCCGTGGCGTCTCTCTAGCCACTCCTCAAAGAGGGGACTTATCGCCGCAATTGTGGCGTGCCCAGCACTGGGTTGCGACAGTCGCACTCTCCATGTCGCCATGAGATCCCGCCGGAGCTCTGTCCGCTGCACCGCGATTTCTCGCGGCAGCGGAGTTACGCCCCGGCGTTTCACCTCCTCTCGCCACTCCCATATGTGGGCGAGAACTTTGGCCTCCAGATCCCATGGCGGCAATCCGGCAAGGAGGCTCGCTGCCTCCCCGGAGACCGTGCGGTATCCCCGGACTAAGCGGATGGCCATGACCCTCTGGGACGCGTTCAACCGCCTGGCTGGTCGCCGCCTCAATGAACGCGCCCACACCGGTGCCCCGTAAAGGGCCATGGACCGCACGACCCCCGCGTAGAGCCTCCGGCAGGAGGCGTTTGGACCCCCTAGATTGGGCAGGAGCCGCTTCAACGCAGCCCCGGCCCGCTCCAGTCTGGGAGCCAAACGTCGGAAGTGTTCCACGAAATTCCACCGGCTGTCGAGGGGGAATCTTGGTCTTGTGCTTTATTTATTGTGTAGGTATACCTTTTTAGGGTTCCGTACCAAAATGGTAAAAACGGAACCTTTATGGCTCACCATAAAGGTTCCGACAGGACAGACAGACTTAGTCTCAACTAAGTCTGTCTGTCTGTCACAGCTGGATATCTCAAAAACTACTAATGCTATCAACTTGAAATTTGGAATAGTTTTAGATGACGTTTGCCCAACTATTTTGCAATTATGAAAGAAATAAAAATATATGTATATTTTTTGCAACAGGGACTGAAAGGGGGTCTGAAAAATTCGAAGTGGGGCTACTAAGCTATGTGAGGTATCATAAATATGAAAGAACGCAGTTTGCACATTCTCAAACATTTTTTCTTATTTTTAGGCCTCATAGTTTTCGAATTTTGATGAAAAATTTAAAAAAAAATACCGTTAAGGGGGGGGCCCCTTATCTCCGAAGTTTGCAAAGAGAAAAATCTAAAATTATTCTATGTGATAGAAGTTTATGTAAAGATTACAGGAAAAATAAAACGAAGTCTCTACATAGCACACTTTTTCAGAAACCATCAACAAAAGTTACATTAGTTCCACTATCGGTCAAGAGATGGCGCTGACATGAAATTGCAATATTCTACACCGCAGTGCACAGTGTTAAAATTCTCTGATGAACATAGGCCTTGCCGATGAAAATTTAAAAACATATGATGGTACGGAACCCTCAGTGTGCGAGTCCGACTCGCTCTTGCCCGGTTTTTTTTTTGGGATGGAAATTAGCAAATTACTTCTCCCGGTCTGGGCGGAGCGGGAGGGCGTGCCAGACTTTTACTGACTAAAACCCACCCGTGTTCCTTCAGTTGCCTGTGCGAGGGGCCACGGTATCTCTTTCGAACAACCCGCGACCCTGGCAGGCATGTCCTATGTGTTACTCCTCATCTCACTCATCAAAATCCGTTCAGTAGTTTTTGCGTGAAAGTAACAAACATCGATCCATCCATCTATCCTCACAAACTTTCACCTTTATAATCTTAGTGTGATAGTAGGCTACGATAATATTAGTAGGATACACTTATTATACCTAATGAAATTCTGTTTTAAATCGCGCTATCACATTTTTTTTACCCCTTGCTTTCTGTCAAATCGATTAGCTATTACCATTCTTTCATCAGATAGCCTTCAAGTCATTTCAGTTGCGGGTGGTCTTAGTTACTCGGTGAAATTATCAGCATGTTAGTAACATTATTATTTTTTATCTGATAATTGCTTTTAAGTATCATCATCACAAATTAGCATTTAACTCTGTGGAAATTGTAACGTGATCTCGCGCGAACCGTTAAAACAGCGCATTGTGTTAGACATGCAACAAATTGTAACTCTCCCACAAAATTAAAAACAAAACACAATCGGCCAACAACAACCAGCTACATTATTACCCTCGGCCAACACAATAGCGAGATTGAAACTGAAATTAAATTACTATATAAATTATTGAGCGCTTCACATAAGGCTTGTTTCAGCGTTTGAATTATGTAGTGGTTCGCTTTACATCGCTTTTATGCTGCAGTAACGCGAACCAGAATATTGCACCTGTTACTCCAAGAGTATATTTTTATCGGTATTACAACTCCTCAAGGCTTTCGTGGCCTGATTAGCTTTAGGCTGTGTTGTTCAGTGGAGAATGGAGAATTTTCTGGGAGGATATTTTAGTAGGTAAGCGAAAGGAAGCAACAAAATGTTTTATGGAAGCTGCTTGATAAGTGGAAAGAGTATTTTTTCTACCTTTATGGTTGAACATTATAATATATAATAATGTAGTTATAATTTCAAATAATCGGTCCCTATGTTAGGCCCATGTCCGGCAATGAACTGCTGTAGGCTAATGGTGATGACGAGAGGCTCGACCCCTATCACATAATATGGCCGGTAGCATACTTTGCGAAATATGATTGTACTAAACTCTAGAGGGGCCCGTGGCTAAATAATAACAGCCGCACAGGTCGATCGATCAGGGTAAACTACGCTTGCCGCGGTTGGTCTGTGGATGGGTGACCATCTTTACATAGCGTGACCCCTCTGTGCCTCGGAAAGCATGTTAAGCCGTTGGTCCCGGCTGTCATTCGTGGATCTTTGACAGTCGTTACGGGTAGTCGGAAGCCCAAAAGTCTGACAACCAGTCTCACCAAGGGGTATAGTATTACCCAGTAACTGGGTTGTGGAGGTCAAATAGGCAGTCGCTTCATGTAAAATACTGGTATTCAGCTGCATCCGGTTAGACTGGAAGCCGACCCCAACATAGTTGGGAAAAGGCTAGGCATATGATGGATTGTACTAAACTCTACTGCCTACCCTTTCGTGGAATAATGATGCGTGATGACTATGTTCAACAAACTTATTTAAATAACAAGGAATATTTTCTAAATAATCTTTCTCTTGAAAACGTTATAGCGATTCCTCCAAGTTTTCCAGAAAATTTCAGAAGCCAGGTGAATTATGACGCCTGTGGGGTACCCAACTTAGAAATATACAACAGCTTTTATGGTAGTGCAATTTTAAAAGTTCTCAAACATATTCCACTGTACTTCGTGCTGGATTCAAATATACTAACTACTACTACAACTGTATTATAACTGGCGATATTTAAACAACAGATGATATTTAAATTCAAGATGCACCATTTCACGATATTCTTTTTGACAGCAATATACAGGGTTATTTGTAAAACACCAGCAACCTCTTAAGAGGTCATTGTACTCATCATTATAAACAACTTTTACTATGGGACCAAACCTGAAATCGCGAAAAAAAAATCAGCTGTTCCCTTCATTTATGTTCGTATAACTCGTCAAAATGTAGGGAACAGCTGATTTTTTTTTCGCGATTTCAGGTTTGGTCCCATAGTTAAAGTTGTTCATAATGATGAGTACAATGACCTCTTAAGAGGTTGCTGGTGTTTTACAAATAACCCTGTATAAAGGATTGCAGATGCTGCACAAAAAGTGTCTTAAATGTACAGTTGCTCCTATGTTGAAAATCGCAAAAAACGTCAAGTCAACACGTCACATCGAGACGTCAAGTCAAACGTCGTAATGTTGGCAACTCTTAAACGGGGCGGGGTCTTTTCAGCACCTTATCGAAAACAAATTGTTAAACTGTATAATAAATCTCAAAAGCGAAATAGAGCAAAAACAAAAAAAGTCACTACTAAAAGCCACTTAAGTCCAATTCATTTTCCCGCTAATTTACTCCAGCAGTGCATTCCAATTACAAGGCAAGTCCTCATATGTGAGGCCTCGGTCCTCATTCCTCGCAGAGCTAATCTCAGTGACACCGCAGGGCACGCTGCAGTCTATTTAGGTATTAATACTGCTTCTGAAAGGAACACTTGAATTTTCCGAGGACTTGGATTAAAATGGCCTGGATTTTTTTCTGGAATTTTTGGCTTTTACAATTTGAACTGCAGCGCTGGTTGCTTGAATTTTACATGATAGTGTTGATTTCGTTGCTATTGTAAATGGAATTGTTTATTAGGTTTGTCTGGGATCTAGATGGAAGAATTCTATCCAGCACACACGTGATTTTCGGAGTTTTGGAGTATAAGATATAATGTGGTGTCCATGAAACTACAATTTCACTACGTAGCAATGGACACGCAATTTGAGTTCTAAACATCATCATTAATTTGGCTTGATATTGAGTTTCATCTTTCAATTAGAAAGTCTTATTATTAAACGCGCGCCTTCAGAATTCTCAATCTAATTCAATTCCTAAGCCGTCCCAAACGATTTATTAAAATGAATATTCTCATTCCAATCTAGTTATTCCATATAGTTCAGAGACTCGTCAACGAAATTATTCCATACTCAAGCCTCCTCATTCGTCTTCAATCAAATCAGCATCCTCCCTTTGCTCATTACTCCAACATCACAACCTGGATCCAACTTACACGAGAACGTCTCAGTTTTCCTGAGCGCCAGTATTTGTGTGAGTATACTCAACTGAGTATATTTGAGTATTTGACTAAATTACGAGCTTTGCCGTCTCGAAGGCTAACTGGAACTAAAGATCTGTAGAGCTCCGCTATTTATGAGATGTCTCCTAGGTAGTTTATCCTCGCACTACGTAAACACGCCAGCTTAATTCGGAATACGGTTTTCTGGGAAATTCTCAGGGGTGGCGGATTATCATTTTGTATGGTTCCGTGGTTGCATGTGCAATGAAGTGAGATAAAAAGAAATAGGGTGCTGCATGTTGAGTTTATTGCGTTGTGGGTGTTTTAACGTGTTTTCTTTTTGTTTTAGGTAAGCGAATATGAAGTGAAAAGGGAGTAGACCTGGATACAAATGACCCACCTAAGAACGGTGTGAAGCGCATAGCCTATAATGTTCCCACTGCTGGAACACAGGCCTCCTCTCTTTGAGAGGGAGTGTGCATCACCACGCAGGCCCAGTGCGGGTTGGTAGATGTCACATTTTTTCTTCACGATGTTTTCCTTCACCGTTTTGAGAGCAGTGGTGATGAAATAATTTACGTCTGGGTTCGAACCTGCAACCTACAGCTTGTAAGTCGCGGCCGTGTTGGGTTGGGAGGCGCATAAAATCAGCAGATAATGTGATAGGGTCGTCAACGATGACGATGGAGGAGATAAGTGCAATGAGCTAAACACATTGACTTATATAATACTTTGGCTAAACACAATTCTACATTATCGATTCCTGTAAACGCGTTTAATTTAGAACATAAGCGGCTGGTAAAGTCGAAAAGTGCGTAGTTATACCTATAGAAACTAGCCAATTCGGTTTAGAAAAGTATATTGGCGATCACATTCTAAAGGTGAAGTTTACGCACACATAGGGTTCATATTACTCACCTTTATAGAATGAGTCCATTTCACAACAATGGTACAGCACAAAGAGATTAGATTTTGGCTTTTTCGAAATGGAACCTTTTGTTCTCAGAAAATAAGGAAATACAAACAGAAAGTCCTTATTTTTTATTCCTTAAATATTTAATGGCCTGAGAATGGCAACGGAGTAATTTAGAAAATGAATACTTTCTTTTCATAACAAGAATACATAATGCAAAGAACTGTTTCTGTTCAAAGCTTATGTTTTAAGAAAATATTAAACATAATATCACGTAGAAAACTTTAGTGTTTATCAATAATATGGTAATTCAGAATATTTCCAAGAATTTCAATATTTTACAATATTTTTCCAAACTTCCTTTATTTATATCTATATCCATACCAGGATAACAACACCCCCCTCCTTGCCTCAGAAAGCACGTTAAGCAGTTGGTCCCAGCTGTCATTCGTGAATCTTTGACAGTCGTTACGGGTAGTCAGAAGCCCGAAAGTCTGACAACCAGTCTTACCAAGGGGTATCGTATTACCCAGTAACTGGGTTGTGGAGGTCAGATAGCCAGTCGCTCCATGTAAAATAATGGTATTCAGCTACATCCGGTTAGACTGGAAGCCGACCCCAGCATAGTTGGGAAAAGGCTAGGCAGATGATGATGACTAGGTTAACAACAAACTTTAGAAGATTATATTCCTATTGTTGTGTGTAGCTTTCACCCTGACGTCATCTTCTGTCATCAGTACCTCTACCATGAGTTGTTATCGAAAACTTACTCGCTAGCGTAAAACTCGCTAGCGTATTAACGTCGATCGAATAGATTTCGATAATGCTTGCACCATGAGTTTCACGGAGTCTTACGCAGGCGCTAAGGTAAACTCGATAGATCGTGTCGTATGAAACGTCACTTCCTTAAGTTTTGTTTCTTTCTTTCTCAGTAATAAGGAGAGAGAACGGCATATATTATGGTCAAAATGTAGTGCTATCGCCTATGCTTAAAATGTTATGATAGGCAATAATCCGACTAAATAGAATGGTTGGCGGTTAGTGAACTTTTTAAAGGATTTCGTGGTTTTTAAATTTTTATTCCTTATATGTCACTGTTGTGTCATCGAGTGTCGTTTTCATCAATTTGTAATTTTGTTGACATTGTGTGGTTTACGGCGTTATATAATAAAATTCAGTGAAATAAGTTTACAAAAAGACAATAATACAATGAGGACCAGTGTGGCATAATTTTTAGAAACTGCACCAATCCTGTCGCTTCTGCGCTAAGAATCGCCGGTTCATTTGTCGCATCCAGGAGCAAAAAGTTGTGTGATCCAATCTTCCAAAGAAAGATACCTAATTGCTCCGGGTCTGGGTGTTTGTGCATGTGAGAATTGTGTTTGTAAATGCACCCACGATGCAGATGAAATTCTAGTGTCCAATGTTTAAAGAAAAAATCGTGTATTTAGGAGGTACTAAGTATGTGTTTTTGTGTTCCTTATTTTGTTAAATATGCTGTATGTTTCCCATATACTAATACAATAAATGAAAAGGTTGTTTAAGTAAAATGTCTTTTTATTTAAATTTAATTTAATATGCATCACAGAAAGCCTACTAGGTAGCTGCATATGCCGTGCCTATTGATAAGCTAGAATTTCATTTTCCTGTATTTTATTCACGTTGTTTACGTCGTTGGTCTTGAAATTCAGCGGCCGCCTACATATTCCATGCTAAATAAGCTCTTCCAGACATTATTTTGAATCAAAATACTCAAAAACGTATATAATTTCAAGTAAACATATGTTTCACACGTCAAAATGCTAGTGAGTAACGTAACTACTATCGTAAGCGTATTTTTCGATAGCGTCTGTCAAATTATTGACTCATGGTGCCGTTTTGTATGGCGACAGCTGGAAAACGTTAGTGACTATCGAATAGATTATGTTAGGTTTCTTACCTATCGAAATCTATAGTACTCGTGGTACGAATTTTAATTCTTTCTGTGACCGCTAGGGGCGCTGTACAACATTTCATACATATTATTTACGGAGACGCTAGCGAGTTTTGGCAGTGCAAACTCATGGTAGAGCTACAGAAGACAGCCGCCACGTAACCGTAGGATGTAATGCTATTCACCAGCCAGTGCCACTCTTATCCGACCTTTTCGGTGATTCCAGTTACTTCGTAAAAGAATTATAGTCGCACTTTTAATTAGCTTCAGTAAAATGACAGCCTATGTGTTACTTAAATGACTGAGATTGGCGTCTTTTTGTTTTTTCGCGGCCATCAACCAAATCTTGTTTTTCTAGTACAGAATAGTGTAACAAACGAAACTTATTTGACATGCATATCTCTAAACTCAGTCCGAAATGAGTATTAAGAAGTGTAATTTTACTGCAGCTAATTAAAAGTCGGACTATAGATGGAGTCACATGACACATCGGTGCTGCGCTGTCAAATAAATTAGCGATAGCTTTATTATATTTTCCGCAAAAAAAAAACTTAATCTAAAGCCCTTGTACTGAACCCAGATCTAAGAAATAAAGCCTATCCACCATTGAGGTTTTCACTGCAATTTCTCACAAATTTTTGCTTAATTTACCAAAAATTTTGTGTAAATTTTCCGATTCTACGAACTATCGTGGGAATTCTGTTGTAATTTGTACGGAAAAAATCTAGTTTAGTTGTTGTGGAATGTCTGAAATCAACTAGGGGTGTAACACTGAAGTGCTCGTATCTTTAAATAAATTAAATCGGGATTCTGTTGTTTTTTTAATCAAGTAGAGTATATTGCAGTCTTTGTGACTGTCTTACAAATAATCCTGCATGCCTGATGTTTTTAAGTTGGTATGTCTGTTACACTACCATGCTCTAACGGCTGAACAGATTTAGACGGAATTTGATACACAGGTAGAATCATCATCATCTGCCTGGCCTTTTCCCAACCATTGGGGTCGACTCCCAGTCTAACCGAATGCAGCCGAATATCACTATTTTACATGAAGCGGCTGCCTATTTGACCTTCACAACTCAGTTCCAGGGTAATACGATAACCCCTGAAGACTGGTTGTCAGACTTTCGGACTACTGACGAGCCGTTACGACTGCCAAAGATCGATGAATGACAGCCAGTTTCTACAGCTTAACGTGCTTTCTGAGGCACGGAGAAGTGTAACGATGGGCACCCATCCACGGACCAACCGCGGCAAGCGTACTTAATATGGTCGATCGACCCGTACGACAGTGGTAGAATAAAACCTGTACCAAAATATAAGGTAGGTACCTTTTATCCGAGTTCATGTCAAAATTCCCTAGAATGCGAGTGACACCACGGGCAACACCTAGTCTTTAAATAAATGAAATCGTATTCTTTTGTTTTGTTAATCAACCATAGTATTGCAGCGTCTGTGACTGTTGTTGTACAAATAATCTAGCTTGTGACGCGGGTCGTATGAGGAGAATAATTAGCCCTGCATATTGGACAGTGTGTTTTCCCACTAATTAGTTTGTCTACCTTGCTGTCTGTGTAACCTCTGTTTTTGTTGTCACTTGCTTTTATGAATAACTAGCTGCTCCCCGCGGTTTTTCCCGCGTAAATGTCGATCCGGTGGGAATATCGGGATAAAAAGTAGCCTATATGTTAATCCAGGGTGTCAGCTACCTCCATACAACATTTTACCAAAATTGGTCCAGTCGTTTGAGCGTGAAGAAGTAACAAACATATAAACACATACACACACCCCCACAAACTTTCGCCTTTATAATATTAGTGTGATGGTGAATGGTATTTACTGAACACATAGAATTTAATAAACGCTTGATGTATCGTTATTGTTCAAAAGTTTATAGAAAATACTGTGAATTATAGGGGTTATTATTCCAAAATACGGGTCTCGTGAGTGTCAATTTGTGGGGTAAAATATTCCGAAATTCGGGTTTCTGTTCCCAACAATGTTGGGGTCGGCTTCTAGTCTAACCAGATGCAGCTAAATACCAGTATTTTACATGGAGCAACTCTCCCAGTTACTGGGTATCACTGGAACCCCTTGGTAGGACTGGAAATTTTGGGTTTTTGACTACACGCAACGACTTTAAAAAATCTACGAATGACAGCTGGGATCAACGGCTTAAAGTGCTTTCCGAGCCCGGTCTTGATATGCAATGGTCACCCATCCACGAACCGACTGCGGCCAACGTAACTTAACTTTTGATCGACCTAAGCCGCTATCATCATTTAGCCACGAAGCAGTCACTTAGTACCAGGCCCGGGTCGAAGGACCAGGCCCGGGTCGACGGCGCGTTGTGTTCCACGCGCGCCTTAAAGAGTTGTCAGCACTAACTGACGAGGTCCGCTAGGGCCGATGCCTGCCAGGGTCGCGGGTTGTTCGAAAGAGATACCGTGGCCCCTGGCACAGGCAACTGAAGGAACACGGGTACGTACGGTCCGGTATAGTACGGTCTACCTACTTTGAAATATTACGAAAAGCAACCTTCAAGAACTTTATTCCCTACAAGACATTATTACCGAGACTTCTTTCTCACCCGAATTTCAGGAACGTGCCTGTAAAGATTAACAAAATGTCTTTTTCAACCGATGGCTGGAGTTCCCCAAGTCATAGACCAACTTTCGACTTTTATTACTGTAGAGTTCTGGGAGGGTCGACCCCATTTTGATTTTCGCATAAACGATCAGTTTTTGCCCAAGTTTTGTTGCAGTACATTTCAGTTTTGGTTGGAACTCCTTTTACGAAATGGTGAAGTATTTTTTTTTCTATGTGTAATCGGTGTTGTATTTTATTTGACCTATAGATCATGTACTTAATTCATGGTAACAGGTTTCGCTTGCTACTCTGTAGGTACGCGTAGAGATCACTGTGTTTTTGCGTTGATAAATAGGTGTTTTCTACTCGACTTTTGAAACGGGAATCCATCCGATATTTAACTTTCACTTCTAGGTCAACTAAAATATAACACAGATTACACTATAACCTTAAACATGTACTGTATAATCACTAATATGATCCGCAACAACTTTAACACCAAACAGCGGTAAAGCACAAACGGATCGTCATAGTTACCCGTAATCATGGAGTTTGTTACAGCCGTTTTGTTAGTCGTTTTACTACTCAAACGTTCGCTGTAACGCGGAACGTTAACTGTGTACGTAAAACGGAATGAATCGACGGTTAATGGTTTTTAGAGATGCCGCGGACTAAGTGAAAAATCGTGGTGTTTGAATCACGATTTTTCCCGATTGGAGTGACGATAATGAACTGGAGTTTTGATCTCTTTCAAATATTCTTAAAGTAGGTCTTTGAGGATTATAACAAACTAGCTGCGCCCCGCGGTTTCACCCGCATAAGTTTCGATCCCGTGGGAATATCGGGATAAAAGTAGCCTATATATTAATCCAGGGTGTCAGCTACCTCCATCCAAAATTTTATCAAAATTGGTCCAGCCGTTTGAGTGTGAAGAAGTAACAAACATATAAACACACACACCCCACACACACACACTCACAAACTTTCGCCTTTATAATATTAGTGTGATTTACAAGCATGCGAGATCCTCATCATCGTTGTTAGCTCCATTAAGTAGATCACTCACCCAGTGAAAGACAAGAGAATCCATTGGATTGCAGGACCGTTGTGGGTCTACCTTAGAAGCCTATTTCGAGCTGTGGGCGTCTTTTGATTTTGATACTATGCTGATATCTGATTTATATTAAGTCGCTCTAACATAGTTTTACAATGGCGCCGATTCTGTTTTTCACAAACTAAACTAAATTTAAGTTCAGGCATCTTTTTCTTTCTATTTCATTAAGACAAGGACAGAAGACGCCTGGCGTAAATTGACGTATATTTAGTAGCCAATTTTTTAATCTCGTCTAAAGTTCTGTTGTCTATGGAGTATCTTAATTTGACAGAACTAAACTAATATTTATCTTCTGTCCTTTTCTTAATGAAATAGAAAGAAAAAGATGCATGAACTTAAATTTAGTTTAGTTTGTGAACAACAGAATCGGCGCCAATGCCATTTAATTAAGAAGTACCTATTAAAGAGAAGAGAAGAACCTACCTAGGAGAGAAGTACCTATTTAATACCTGACATTGCACGTTATTTATCAGTCATGTATTATATCTATTGTTGGGAGATAGACTGCATCCTGGGGAAGGAAATAGGATAGTTTTTATCCCGATATTCCCACGGGATCGACACTTATGCGGGTGAAACCGCGGGGCGCTGCTAGTAAATAAATAAAATAAAGTACTTAAGTAAGTACCTCAAAATTTTTTAATTATCTTTACATAAAATCAACAATTTCAAAATTATCAGGTACCTATACGATATATTGCAAAATAAAGTCGTGATCGTGTCGTGAGTTGTAAAAGCACAAAATACGCCTTCCAGCAATCAAGTAACGTTACGACTGCGTAATAACTGTATAAAATACGCTTACGTTATCGCTAAAAGACTAATTGCATTCTTCACTATATTAAAGACAGTTAAATTTTATTGTCTATACAACTGACTCGACGCTTAATCTTAGATTAAGTTAACGGTGAATTAAGGAGTGGGTCGTGAAAAGTTTTAATATGAATCAGATATTTGACAGCGCCAATTCCATAGATATTACATTTCTATGGTCAAATCCATAGTTCCATTACTCCATCCAAATTGTTGATTGATTTTTTGAGACTCAATGAAATTTCAAAATTAATACATTAAAATTGTAAAAATGGAAAATTGTGATGTGTCGTCCTGCCTGACAGTTATCAGACACACATTTATCATGTCCAGCGTGTCCTGTTGCCTGCACGTAACAGGAACTGATGGACGCTGCTGAACGTGCCAAACTCGTAGCCAAATTCTGGACCAACTATATCTAAATTGCCATCGGCACGTTAAGAAGAAAAAAACGACCTACATTCGATCTCCCCCTATCACAAAATCTCTGAAATTATAAAGACTATAAACCTTATAAAATGAGATAGACATCTGCCAAGAAACGATTTCCTATTTAACACCAGAGTTCTTGCGTTAAAATTTCATGCCAACAAAGTAGAGAACATGAATGAATGTCTTGTTGGTGTAGTGGTCGCAAGCACTGCTAGGAACGAACGCTGAGTAGGAACGGTAAAAATTAAGTAAATGACCGCTACAGGCCGACCGCTTAACTGAGGCCTTGCCTGAGGTAACAGCGCGGTGCGGGAGGGGTGTGGTGACATGATGCGAGAGCTCAGTGATTCGACAACTATCACTCCTCCCGAACCAGGCAGCTACGTCAGGCAACGTCTCAGCCTATAGTTCAACCGCAACGCGTTGCCAACTTGCTTCATGTTGTGGACTCTGCGATGACTGCTTATCGGAAAAACAAAGTAGGCGAGACAACACGCGTCTAAGGTTTTTCATTCTGACTGTACAAAATTTGCTTAAAAAAAGTATAGTCCGAAACACCACTCAAAAATATTAATAATAATGAAATTCCTGTCTCGGCCGGATCGGACGAGACTCAGCGGCCGAGTCGCCTACTAAGCCGATTTTTCAATCATCTGATAACTTTATAGAGAAATAATTTTGAAATGTTGACAGTTATTTCATACAAAAACTGTCAAACATCAATTCTATTCCTCAATCTAAGACGATAACTACACGTTTTTTTTTTCAAGAAGTAAGATTTGGGAAATTACAATTTATAATGATTAAGTAACAGTTACTAAACTTACTATTTCGAGTTTTTTTTTTTTTTTTTTGCGGATGGGAAATCATCAAATGACCCCTCCCGCTCTGGGTGGAGCGGAAGGGAGTGTCAGACTCTTACTGACTAAAACCCACCCGTGTTCCTTCCTTAGCCCTTTATGTTCCGGGCCAGCGGTAACCCTTTCGGACAATCCCGCTGACCCGGCAGGCTTCGGCCCTATGGGGCCCCTCCTCGATGCTGACATCTCTTTGAGGCGCGCGTGGAACACGTACGCGCCGTCCGGCATGGGCCTGGTCCTGATCGGACGGTGAGCTACCCATTACTCTCCGCCCGCAGGCCCGCGCCTACGGTGGCCGGGAGTCGTCGCGCGGCTCCCGACGCCCGGAGCGTCTCCCGCGGCGGCTGGGACGGGAGGCTCTCTCCCTGAGCCGTCCCGCCACCTCCTTCGCTAGCATGACTGCTTCGCAGAAGGAGGTGACTGCCTCCCACTCCCTCTCGCCCCGGACCATGGCTTGCACCAGGGCCGGGCGCGAGAGGTCGCCGCCGCTGCCGATCGCCTCTACGAGGACACGGCGGTGCTCCGCCCAAGCGGGGCAGACCTCCACCGTGTGCTCCACCGTGTCCTCTGGGCGATCCTGGCAATGGTGACACCCGGGCGTTTCCTCCCGCCTGATGATGTGCAGGAACCTCCCGAAACTTCCGTGTCCGGTGAGGACCTGCGTCAGGCGGTAGGTGAGGGCGCCGTGGCGCCTCTCTAGCCACTCCTCAAAGAGGGGTCTTATCGCCGCTATCGCGGCGTGCCCTGCGCTGGGTTGCGACAGTCGTTCCTTCCATGTCGCCATGAGATCGCGCCGGAGCTCCGTCCGCTCCGCAGCGATTTTCCGCGGAAGCGGAACTTCTCCCCGGCGTAGTGCCTCCGCGCGCCACTCATATACGCGCGCGAGGACTATCGCCTCCAGATCCCATGGCGGCAGTCCGGCAATGAGGCTTGCCGCCTCGCCAGAGATCGTGCGGTAGCCCCGGATAAGCCTTATGGCTACCACCTTCTGGGGCGCGTTCAGGTAGTGGGCGGCTCGCCGCCGCAGTGAACGCGCCCACACCGGGGCCCCGTATAGGGCCATGGACCGCACGACCCCCGCGTAAAGCCTCCGGCAGGAGGCGTTTGGCCCCCTCAGGTTGGGCAAGAGCCGCTTGAAGGCGGCCCCGGCCCGTTCCAGTTTGGGGGCCAAACGTCGGAAATGCTCGACGAAGTTCCACCGGCTGTCGAGGACGAGACCCAGGTACCTCATCGTTGTCTCGACGCCGATGTGAACCCCTCCTACTGTTAGTTGGGATCCCGATGGTGGCGCGTTCCGGGGCCCATGAAACGACATGGCCTCGGACTTGTGCAATGCCACCTCGAGACCCAACTGCCGGATCCTCTCCACGACTATCGCAACCCCGCGTGTCATCGCGTCGGCCGCCGCCTGATGCGACCTCCCCTGCGCCAGGACCAGCGTGTCGTCAGCGTAGCAAACCACGCTGACGCCATCAGGGAGGTCGGCCCGCAGCACCCAGTCGTAGCCGATGTCCCACAGGAACGGCCCCACGACCGATCCCTGCAGGACACCGCACGACATCTCTCGCCGGTTCCACTCCCCATCGCGACCGGGGTAGCTGACGGCTCTGTCCGTCAGATACGCCTCGACTATTCGACGGAGGTAGGGCGGCACCCGGTGATACCGGAGTACCTCCACAATGCAGCTACAGGGCAGGGTGTTGAACGCGTTGGCGATGTCGAGTGACACCGCCACGACGACCCCACCCTGGGACACCGCGTCCCCCGTCGTGAGGGCTCTCACGCGCATGATGGCGTCCACCGTTGAGCGCCCCTTGCGGAAACCAAACTGGCTGTCCGCAAGATCCGGCCCCGTCCTCACCAGGTGCCCGACGAGGCGGCCCACAATCACTCTCTCAAAGAGCTTGCCGACCTCGTCGAGCAGCACGATGGGCCGGTATGCGGACGGAGAGTCCGCAGGGCGCCCTGGCTTCCGAATGAGGACCAGCTTCCCCGTCTTCCAACGGAGTGGAAACTGGCCTCTCTCCAAACATGCGCTTAAGAGCGCCTCCAATCGAGGCCCGAGAGCCCTCGAGGCCAGGACCCAGGCTTTACCCGGCAAGCCGTCGAGTCCTGGGGCGGTATTTTTGGCCTTCAGCCTTCCTACCGCCGCTCTCAGTTCTCTCCTGCTCCCCCCGTGAAGGGAACAGAGCGCTCACCACCTCCTCCACCAGCTGGGGGCGGAGACTCTGCGTCAGCGGGGGGGCCCAGGTGCGGAGTTTATTCCGCACCATTTTATAGGGGCGCCCCCACGGATCTCTGTTCATAGTCTCCAGCATCTCTTCGCGGGCCATATCTTTGGCCCGCTGGACAGCCTCTTGGAGGGCGGTCTTCGCTGCTCTGTACCCCTCGTACAGCTCCGCCTCCGTGGCTTCCGCATCCGGAGGACGTATGCGGAGCCTGCGGTGCCTGGTGTACCGGTGTCGCGCGTCGAAGCACGCCTTGCGTAGCGCATCCAGCTTCTGCGACCACCAGTACACCTGACGTCGGGCGCGTCCTGGCCGGACTCGGGGCATTGCCACGTCACAAATCTCGGACATGGCCTCCCGGAACCACTCCGCCTCTTCGTCGATATCGGCAGGCCTGTCCGGTGATGACACCCAGGCCTGCACGATCGAGGCTTCCAGGAGGAGCTCCCGGTCCAGCTGCTTCAGCGCCCACCGCGGACCACTCGGGGCCTGTTGGACCAGCGCGCTAGAACTATTTCGAGTTGGCGCAAGTTTTGGCGTAAGTTTTCAATTTCATCCTGTATTATGATGAATGAATACTACTTCTAAAAATGTATCCAAATGCATCATAAACACGTCTATTCTTACAAATATAGTTATCCAAACGCATAGAAACGAAAATATGACGTGAAACTAAAACTTCGGATCAAACGATTATGTAAATGTAAGGAAGTTGCTCTCACGAGCGTAGTCTTTCACAGGTACTTCGGACCGTGTGTGGAATGTACAGTCAAGGGCAAAACATATGTAACGCAAAACTCTTGTGATTTTGTGGTGAATTTTCGAATGCACAAGAGGATGTGTGCGAAGGTGCTATTTGTTGATTACACAGAACAGATAAAAGAAGTGTTGAACACAAGTGTTGTCAATCAAAGAAAAAAAATTTACGAATTTTGACGGATCAATCGACGTCGTCCAGTCAATATTAATTGCCTCAAAACAAATTCTATAATATGTCAAATCGATCATTGATCGATCGATGGCCGATCAATGAAAGCCCGACCTTCAATCGATTTGGACGAACGTTTGAAGTGAATTGCACACCTAGACTAACTTCAATTAAACACAGTGGAGATCGATTTTCTGACTAAATTTTACGGAAGGCCCTGTCTTCTGTGATACAGTATATTTTTTAACTTAACTTTAGTGGAAAAGATCACCTGTATCCGGTGATCTTTTCCACTAAAGTAAAGTACCTACGGTATTGTATTACATAGACTTACTTATCAATAACTGGTGGAAAAACAATTTGTAACACTGTTTTTGGGACAATATTTTTTTTTTTTTATTATTATTAAATTATTATCGATCGACCGTAATCCGGCTTCCATACCATACCCTGGAGGGGCCTGATTGCACTAATGGTACCAGAATACATAAAGGTAGATATTTTTGCCCTTGGCTGTACCTCGGACCGTATGTAGAATGGTACCAGTTAAAATATTACAGTTACCTGAATGTCGGACTTATTCAGTGTCGGAGAATTAGTCAAATAGAACGGATGAACTTTGTCTGTGTGTCCCGTACTAATGGAGAAATGTGCCCGTTGTTTGTAGTGTGTGACATTTGCTCGAGGAAGGAAGTCGGGGTGCTATGTAGGGTGGTAACTAAGAGACAATAAACTACGACGACGCTGAATACCTGCTTACTTTACATTCGTAGTGAGTTCTCTAACACTCCGTATCTAAACTCTACCTCTTACCTTTTACACTCACCCCCACACACCACATCTACATACACACCAAACCACACCACACCTCATCACAAAACACATACAACAAAACCAATTACAAAACGCCTAAACCACTGAACCGATCATCCTGAAATTGAATGGATGATCGGTTCAGTGGTTTAGGCGTGAAAAGGTAACAAACAAACTAAACAAACCCCGAAAAAAAGTGCTGTTCCCAAGGACACCAACAATAACGTTATTATGATAATAGATGGCGCCACGTGTCTTTCGAATCATAAATTAAATTATATGAGAAATCACGGGATCGAGATTTATGCGGGTGAAACCGCGGGGCGTAGCTAGTCCTGTTTATAGGCTATCATTACACAAGAGATGAAAATATTTTAGAACAAAACTTTCATTGAGTTTTCAAGTCAAAAACAAAGGCAATAGTCATCCTATGAAATGTAAGTACATCCATATAAAATGTGTCCTTTCGAGTTTTTCACATAAGGAAAATCTCACTAAAAGCAGTAAACGTTTACTATAGTACAATCATTTTCCGCCATTAACAGTTTAATGATGGAAAATTCTACCTCAAAGGAATATTAATTACTTACCTGAACGATAAAGTACTTTGCCCACTGTAATACCTTAAGTATCTCTGCTTCATTTCAATGAGGTAAGTAAATAGGGACGAAAACTGGTAAATAAGTATAAAAAATTGTCGTTGATAAAAAATATCTTTCGAAGAGGTCATGCCCGACCTTTTTTTTTTTTGTTGTGCGTTTTAAATCCTCATGGCCTTCCTCCATCGTGGGGGTGACAGAGGAGCAGCTGGACTCTTACCGGCTTAAACCACCGCCGTGTTCCACCTCTGCCTATGGCCGGGGTTGCGGGATTCCCGTAAGCATTCACCGCTCCCCCGACAGGTCTCGACCCGCTGGTCCTCAGCGGGTCCCACCTCCCCGTACGGCCATTCCCTTATTGGCCGCACTCACTCTCGAGTGACTCGCGTGGAACGCTGCGACCCCAACTCGGGCCTGTCTGGTCGGATGACGGACGCCCCTAGTCCACCGACCGCAGGCCTCTCATAGAGGTCGCAGATCGTTTTGCATCCTTCTCGGGCGCCCGGTGCGTCTCCTGCAGGAGGGGAGAGAGGATGCGGCTTCTCTCTCCCGCTCGGCTGCCTCCTTTGCAGACATGACATCCTCGCAAAAGGAGGCAACCCCGTCCCAAGGTTATGCCCGACCTGCCACAGTTCCGATTTGTCACCAAAATTGTACTCCATAGAAGAAGTCACGAAAAATACTTACTTAAGTGATACAGAAGATCATCATCTTCTGCCTAGCCTTTTCTCAACTATGTTAGTGTCAGCTTCCAGTCTAACCGGATGCGGCTGAATACCATTATTTTACATGGAGCGACTGCCTATCTGACTTCCATAACCCAGTTATTGGTAAGACTGGTTGTCAGACTTTCGGGCTTCTGACGACCCATAACGACTGTCAAAGATTAACGGCTTAACGTACTTTCCGAGGCATGGAGGGGTCTGGTATGCAAAGACGGTCACCCATCCACGGATCAACCGCGGCAAACGTTACTTAACCTGATCAATCGACCCGTGCGGCTGTTATATCACCCATCCACGGACCAACCGCGGCAAGCATGGCTTAACCAGATCGATCGGCCGTGCGGCTGTTATAACTTAGCCAAAATATGTATTACGGAAAAAAAATGGTTTTCATAGAACCTTCCTGCACTAAGCTAGGCCTGTCGCGAAGGAAGCTAATAATTTTTCCTTGAAATTATTATTGAAAGACTTGCCTAATAGAAGCCTTTCGAATCAAGTAGGTACTCATTACTATTATAATAGCATCTACGAAAGCTATCGAGTGAACAAACATTGTATTCGTTGGTTCATAGTACGGAGCTCATTCGTATTAGTCAAACATTGTCCGCCAGTTTGTCACGGAGTTAGTTCCATACCGAGATGAGTCTAGTTGAGTGAATTAATCTTAGTTTAGGTTGCCAACTTGACGGTTCGTGTATTAAAACTGTTTTTATGACTCTGGGAACTGGAGTTAGAGGGCAAATTGGTCCCTAGCAGTCTGGAGGTGACAAAAAATATTTGTCTGACCGTCAATTGTTTTAGTAAAGTTTTATTGTTTTGGGAGATAGGTACAGAAATGAATATTTCTAGGCAAACTGGAAAATAAGCTCCTATTTTATTTAAAGTGGTCCAAGCTTCCGACCCTTTTGTTACCTAATGGTAGGTACACCTACAACAATATTTAAATTAAGTTTCACAGTACAATTTTCAGAGTATTTGTATAATTTAACTAATGATTTTGAAATAAATTAACATCAGACTTTTAATTCCAGCCCCTTTTTATTTTTATTTTTTTTCGAATGGGAAATCCTCAAATGACCCCTCCCGCTCTGAGTGGAGCGGAAGGGAGTGTCAGACTCTTACTGAAAAACTTCAGTGTACCAGCCCCTTAAAACTTCAGTGTATTTTTATTTTATTTATTTAAATAAATACTAGCTGCGCCCCGCGGTTTCACCCGCGTAAATGTTTATCCTGTGGGAATGTCGGGATAAAAAGTAGCCTATATGTTAATCCAGGATGTCAGCTACCTCCATACAAAATTTTATCAAAATTGGTCCAGCCGTTTGAGCGTGAAGAAGTAACAAACATATTAACACACACACACATTCACAATCTTTCGCCTTTTTACTATTAGTGTGATACTTTATTGTATCTACACCACAAATTACATAACAAAAAAAATAATCAAACACTAAAAATATACAATGGTCAGCCTTATCGCTTCCTGCGATCTCTTCCAGGCAACCTTGGAATGGACAGTGATTTTGCCTAGACAAAAAATGGGGATTTTATTCTCCCATTCAATATTCTTTTTGAATGCAAAGAATATAACACAGTAATAACGCCACCCCTAACTATGTACTTGACATCCAGACGCGTAGCATTTCGAGGACATTCAGAATATTATTCTCTTTTCCTATTCACTCTATTGAAAGACTTCAGAAAAGGCTTATTTATACAACAAAACATAGTTAACAAATATAACTATATTCAGATTATATTAACTATTCAAGTTTTCCTACGTTATTCTCCATCACAAGTCCCACATCTTATTCAGAAACGCGAATTACACTCGGGAGAAGTATCTGCTGTGAATGGCGTACTTTTTCTATTATTTTATAATTAAATAAACTTCAAGCAGTCGCCTTATTAACATTCAAAAGACATCCCTCATGTATTTGCTTTTTCATTTATGAATGTTTGGTTTAAAAATGCGTGGTGTTGGAGTGTTGGTGTTAATAGAGTACAGGTGAATGAGCTCTTAATAGTATATAATAGTGCAGTCTGACAAACTTGTTTATTTGTCTGCTAGTTGCGTTTTCATAATGGTATACATTTACAAAATGTATTTTACATGTTGTGTCTACTAGTTTCGTTTATCATTTAGTTTAAACTAGCTGCGCCACGCGGTTTCACCCGCGTAAATGTCGACCCTGTGGGAATATCGGGATGAAAAGTAGCCTATATGTTAATCCAGGGTGTCAGCTACCTCCATATAAAATTTTATCAAAATTGGTCCAAAGAGACTTTTGACTACTTTGTACGTGTATATTTTATGTATTTTTATTGATAATGTGTGTTTTGTTTGTGCAGAATAAATAAGTTTTCTTTATTTTCTTTCACCCTAATTTTTTTAATTTTTGGTTGGTTTGTTGATCAATTGCACCGGTTTATTGTCAACAGTGCAACTGCCATTTGCAGGCGGAACGACAATCGTTTGTTCTGATTTCTTGAAGTCAACACCGGTCAGACTAAGATCGATTAATCAAACATTGAAGATTGCTTGTTTAGAACCAATATAATTTACTTCCATTATTGATGACTTGCGACCCGCGCATGCTTCGCACGGATTTTACGACTTGACAAAACATTGAGGGTTCTTTATTAAATGTAAGTTTAATATCAATGTTTTATACAAACATTTAAGAAGAAAAAAAAATCGGAATAAAGTATCTAAATGATTGTGAAGACCGCATCAAAATCCGTTTCGTAATTTAGAAGAACGACGCGGTCACACAACTAGACATGAAAAATATATTTATGTACCTATAGATAATGTACCAAAGTTATAGTTTATTTTCCGAAAGTCAGACAACCAGTCTTACCAAGGGGTATTACCCAGTAACTGGGTTGTGGAGTTCAGATAGGCAGTCGCTCCATATAAAATACTGGTATTCAGCTGCACCCGGTTAGACTGGAAGCCAACCATAACATAGTTGGGAAAAGGCTAAGATGATGATGATCAATTCTTCATAATTGAGCCCCAGACCATAGAACAGTGTGGCACTTATCATTTTGACACACAATTTGTGTCCCAAATATTTGGAACTCGAACAAATCCTGTTAGAAAGATTAGTGGCACGTTAGTTAGTTAAAATAATGGAGCTCAGTTCAGCTTAGACAAGTTCTACCTACCTGGGTAGTAACTAACGATGGGCTTTGAAACTCATTGGGTAACTAGAATAATACGACTAAGCTTCAAGAGATTTTGGATAAATATAACCACAGAGAGTAAGGGCCTGTGCACACCACGTTCTTTAAACGCGCCGTTGACGCGCGTTTTAGAAACGTGCTTCGACGGTGCGCTTTTATCCTACAGAGCAGTGCCTGCTAGTATCTGGGGGTCTATTCCGAAGTGGTTGATTGTCGTGTCGGCCGATTCGGTCATTATCTACTACCTTTCATTTCCTATATTGACTATAGGTCCCGACCAAACTGTGCCAATCCGAACCTTTTTAGAACCCTTACCCTTTTTTTATCTTTTTTTTTTTTAATTCGTAGTAGGACAACAATATTCGAATCAGAAAACGACCGAACATTCGGCCGATACGGTGGTTAACCGCTTCGGAGTAGACCCCCTGACTCGCGTGCGTATCGCGTCTGTATTGTTACAAACGCGCGTCAACAGCGCATTTAAAAAACGTGGTGTGCACAGGCCCTAAATGTTATACATGGTTTTTGGCCTCTGGGAGCCGAAAAGGCTTTATTAAAATAATTGGTGTGTAAAGACGGCTGGGTCAATCGGTTTAGAAATCAAATTAATGGTGTACTTACTTAGACAGGTATATCTGTACTAATAAGCTTAAGAGCCTTTACTACCTCAAATGGCTTACCATGATCCTCCGTTATGTCGAAAATATCTCAGCATTCATTTTCAAATAAATATGGTAAAGTTGAGGATTAATGTTAGATGAAAACACGATTCCATACTTAAAATATTCTCGATAGAAAAAAAATCCAAAGTTACCATTACCTTTATTTTCACCGTAAAAAGCAAATAAGTACCTAAACTATTGGCGCTGCCTTCCGCCCAGCACCGCACTCTGTCTCGCTCTCACACAGTCCACGACCAGTATCGTGCGAGTGAGATAAAGAGTCATTTTAGCTGAGGTAGTATGGGCTCTTAAGAGCCTATACTACCTCAAATGGCTTAGCATGATCCTCCGTTATGTCGAAAATATCGGAGCATTAATTTAGAAACAAATATATGCTAAAGTTGAGGATTAATGTTAGGTACTATGTTAGACGAAAACACGATTCCATAAAATTTTCTCGATAGAAAAAATCGAATTTTAGCTGAGGTAGTATAGGCTCTTAAGTGTTTGTTTGTTTGAACACGCTCTCATCTCTGGAACTACCAGTCGGATTAAATATTTTTGCATTTGATAACCCAATTCTTGAGAAAGTTTACCTATAGGCTATTTAATATCACGTTGCAACCCTTAGGAGCCGAGTCAAAATTCAGGAAGAACACTGAAAAAACGAAGTCATTATAGTATTTTTAAGTTATAATTAATATTGTATTGTATGTGTTTTCTAAAGGCCTTGATGCCTGAAATAAATGGATAATATTAATAAATAATAGCGCGGGCTATAAGTCGGAGAAATAAGAAATTTCACGCGGACGAAGTCGCGGGCAGAAGCTAGTGTTTTTATAATGAGTTAAAATTATTAGCAACCTTTTCAAAGAAGGAATTGTGATTTAGGATTCTGGTCACTATACTACGAGTATCTTTATGGTCAAAAACTTGCAACACAAAAGGGTTTTTCAATACGTTGTTGACCTCAGGGGTCGAGAAGTTCAATTGTCATCATAGGCCTGTGATTTTCTATAGATACCTACATATTTATCATAGTATAGTTAGGTCAATTCCAGAATCAGAAGAAGAATAAAAAGAATATCTGTAATACCAACCCAAGCTGAAAGATACAGGCACAAAAGATATTCTTTCCTAAAATAAAATAATCAGTAATTTTTTCACAGAACAACTCATTTCCATAACGGAAACCTTTGCGCAACAAAATAATCCGGAAAGAAACAAAATAAAAAGGAAAAATAAAACTTATTAAATATTAAAATCAATTAGCTGTGCTCCTCTCAAATACTATTTTAATTTTCCATTTAATCCTGTTCGAATGATTAGGTATTGTGTTTTCAATGGGGATTGGGAGGAACATTTATCTAACTAGTCTTCCTTTGAGTGTGTTAAATAAATAATGGAAGCGCCTGGAGCACGGTTCGGGACTGTGTTACTATTTGTATATATATGCAGAGTTATTGGCAAAACATTAACAACCTCTTAAGAGGTCATTGTACCTATTCATCATTATAAACAACTTTTACTATGGGACCAAAACTGAAATCACGAAAAAAAAATCAGCTGTTCCCTACATTTATGTTCGTATAACTCGTCAAAATGTAGGGAACAGCTGATTTTTTTTCGCGATTTCATGTTTGGTCCCATAGTAAAAGTGGTTCATAATGATGAGTACAATGACCTCTTAAGAGCGTTTACGCCGAACGTCATTTCATACAAACTTTCAAGCCCTTGTTTTCCGAAATGAATGAACTGATTTTAATGAAACTTCATATGCATCAGCAGGATACAAAGGTCTAAAAAGTTAGTAGAGAACATTTTCGAAAAATAGTGTTACAGCCAAATTAGACTGATTTTAATCTTTTCATAGAAACAGAGATTTCCAGTTATCTTTTTTTAAATAAAACATTTCGAAAATTTTCTCTACTAACTTTTTAGACCTTTATATCCTGCTTATGCATACGAAGTTTCATTAAAATCGGTTCATTCATTTCGGAAAACAAGGGCTTGAAAATTTGTATGAAATGCCGTACGGCGTAAACGCTCTTAAGAGGTTGTTAATGTTTTTCCAATAACCCTATATTATTACCATTGTTGCCTTGCTCATGTTTGGATCGAGATACTTACAAATTGGCGATTTCATCAATAAAATATGGAATCTGTAAAAGACAGAAAGCATCGTAATTGCGTAGCACACTTTCAATTACAATCCGAAGGTTCTCAAGGAAATTCCTAATCAAATAGTTCATAGGTTTCGTCTACTCAACATCGTAAATAACGCAATCAACTGTCTGATCTGATCTGAACTGTCAAAATGAAAGGCATTGCAATCGATTGCCACTGTACGTGAGTTACGTGTGTCTCAAGAAAGCACGTCTTGCGCCTGATATCTCTCTCCGGTCGTGACGAATTGCCGTCCCATCGGACTAACGGACATTGGAGTGAGGGAAGAGAGAGTGCCCCTGTGTCTGCGCACACACTTGTGCACTATAATATCTCCTACATCGAAGGCTAGTCTCCGTTGAGATTGGTCACTAAAACTGCTGTCACATCTCAGGTTGTGATTGAGAGAAATGTACCTAAATATAGATCAAAGTTACTGATATTTTGGTTAGAAACCTGTTCAGTGAATATGTAGGTAATCCAATATATAAAAGTGTCCCACTTTTCCTGTCATTCTAATTCCAAGCTTATCAAGGATTACAAGTTCGTGCACCAGGTAATCTTTGTGTGAGCTGTGAACACAACGTCTTCTGGTACGCGGTCGCCACTCCAGAACCTTTCGGAACCATTGGCCATCTGTTCTGCGAGCAATGTGTCCCTTCTCACTGAGTTTGGAAATTCTTCACCACATTATTATTTGAAGAGTGGTGGCCGCCAGATAGCGTCGGCAGTTTACCGCTTAATAACGTCACTAAAACGATATTATACAGGGTTATTGGTAAAACATCAACAACCTCATTGTACTCATCATTACAAACAATTTTTACTATGGAACCAAAACTGAAATAACGAAAAAAAAAATCAGCTGTTCCCTACATTTTGACGAGTTATACGAACTCAAATTTAAAAGAAAGAAAACGGAAGTTTTTTTTATTTATTTTTTATTGCTGAATGGGCTGACCTCGATCACGCCTGATGGGAAGCGATGGCTGAGGTCTATGATGGAAAAAAATAAAGGAAGAAAGTCTATTTATAAAAGTCTTATTCCTCACTTAACCGTCCACCACGAAACCGAGTTACCTTTTTCATAAGCAAGGAATGCCAACTATCCGACCACCGATGGTACCTCCCTGTTTATTTAGGCCGATATCTAACGCGCATTTCTTTGTCAGCCTCTTTACCTCACTAAATAAAATATTCGGGATATCTCCACTTCCGAACACCCTTGCTATATTAAAGGCCTTTGGTGGCAAGTTATTGATAAAGCGAACGTAAAAGGGTACGTTATCGGGTATCGATTCACTTATTAATGTAAAGATGTTGGAGTTTTTATTAATATTTTTTCCGTAGGTGTTTTTTTATCGCTTTCCGTAAAACGCTGCCTTAGCGGTGTTAATATTGGATGCGGAGAGTGTAGGAAAATAGCCAGTTCCTTGCTTGACCTAAATCAGTGGGCCTAGCACGAATGCGTCGAGAAACTGTAACGTAAATTCGAACGCTTTTAAAATTGCAAATAGTCGTTTCGCATAATAATATTCACTTAGTTTTAAGACTTTATTATCCTTTTGACCGCCGTCATGTATAGATGACAAACCAAAATGTGCCCAGCACGGCACGGTTCGACCACATGACAGACTTTGACGCTGAGGGCATGTTTTTGATTTTTTGACGTGTGGCGGTCAAAACATTATAGGCTGATTATGATAGATATTAATCTATTATAATCAGCCTATAATGTTCCCACTGCTGGGACACAGGCCTCCACTCTTCGACAGGGAGTGGGCTGAAATCTACCACGCAAGCCCAGTGCGGGTTGGTAGAAGTCACATATCTTCAATGTGCCGGATTCCTCTCGATGTTTTCCTTCACTGTTTTGAAAGTAGAGGTGATGAAATTATTTAGGTACATGAAATTATTCTATCTTTGGGTGATACAAATTGTCTTGCCGCAGAAAATTAAACCAAAATGCAATAGACTACTTGTGTTTTCGATTCATAAATCGTTTGGCTTTACGAACTTTTTTCGAACCAAGGTTTTCACAAGAGACGAATGGCTGCAGCCATCTAACTTGCTGACACTTGAAGTATACTAGTGACGGATGTGCACTTGTGCAGTCTTAATTCACACAAAAAGCGCAGAATGGCAGTGCAGTCAATTATCTTTTTCTATCACGATAGCATTGGAGCACATAAAGAGTTTGAAATGATAGCGAACTTACAAAACAGCGATAAACATTGTGATTTCTTGTTTATTTGGAAAATGACTTCTGTGAACTGTTTCGTCTTTGTTTGATCATGTAAGTAATAACCATTAGCCATTGAACAAGACCAGTACCTAGTTACCAGAAATGAGTAACTCTTACTTCATATAGGACCATTTTTCTTTTGCCCCCCGACCGCTTTCGAAACCTTACCTGCCAAAATATCGATATCATTTACCTTTTTTCTAGAGCAAACATTTTATCATCCTATTTTGTGGTCTTCGAGTGTTTTGCCCTTTATCGAGGCCTTGTAGTAGTGATAGCCTTGTAATGGCCTAGTGGCCTTGTGGATATCTATTTCGAAGCAGTATTTCTGTCCAACCGCTTAGAAAGTAATAAAACTAATGACGTAAAAAGAAAAATTGCTTGTACCTACATGAGCAAGATTTCCACAAATCAAGGGCAGAACCGATATTTTGATTACAATTCTCATAATTATTTTGGACTCGCCATCTGCCTAGCCTTTTCCCAACTATGTTGGGGTCGGCTTCCAGTCTAACCGGATGCAGCTGAATACCAGTATTTTACATGGAGCGACTGCCTATCTGACCTCCACAACCCAGTTACTGGGTAATACAATTGGTAAGACTGGTTGTCAGTATTTCGGGCTTCTAACTACCCGTAACGACTGTCAAAGATCCACGAATGACAGCCGGGACCAACGGCCTAACGTGCTTTCTGAGGAACGGAGGGGTATATGTAAAGATGGTCACCCATCCACAGACCAACCGCGGCAAGCGTACCTGTGCGGCTGTTATTATTTAGCCACGGGCCCCTCCTCTCATAATTATTTTGGACTACCTTGTAAGAAATAAAGTAAAAATGATTATTCTACATTTGAACAATAAATTAATATCCTTCTCCTTGTGTACCAAATATAATATGTATACCTACCTATGTATAATTATTTTCATTTAGCAAGGAAATGGAAAAATAAACTACATTATTTTTCTTCTAAAATACAAAGCTAGAGATAAAAAAATAAAATATTTACCCAAAGCATCTACGGGGTAAATCAGAAGGGAATTCCTATCAATTTCTTTTGATCAGGATTCCGTGTCGTCATGAAAAAAAGAATGTAATATTCATTGTTATGATTTCGTATTCATGTTACATACAACACGTGTCTTGCTGGAGGCTAAAGCTTACAGGTAAGTGATAGAAAGGTTTTCATTCGGAAAAGGCCTGCCAGAACCTTCAGTCTTTTTTGTGTGACTCTAACCGGTTTTTTCTATCCTTAAATCTTAACTTCTTCAGACTTCATGGCTTATCACGGCTTATAAACAATTTTATTAATGACGATAATATTATTAGAATCATTTCAATGAATTTCACGTTAAAAAAGTGCCAAGTCTTTCTTGCCTTTACCTAGTAAAATAAAATATTTCAGAAAAGTTAAAAAGCGGTCTAGGATCGTTTTATTTAAGGGGCTTACAGGACCTTAACACAAAAATGCAAGTTTTAGAAACAATAAAAATATATGATGCGACTACAGTAAAGAAAATCACAAAAATATTGGATATTCTTCAAGATATAATATAATGCTAGGCAGATAGTGCGTTGAAAACATAATACAGCTAATTTAATACGATTGAATAAAATCATGAAGACACCTCTAAAACTTTCTTTTTACAATAAAAAACCATACTAATACACATACAATTTTTTGTTAGATTATTCTACAAGCAACATACTAAAGCACTAGTGTTTTAATTTTTTAGTCCAAAGAATAGATTTTTTGTAAATAGATAATTGCTTCATATTTTGCAATAAATTACCAGCGTTGTGTCATTGCGCTTCTCTTTCTTTTCTATGCAGTCCGACAAAGACCGCGCTTTAGGTCATATAGTCGCCTTAAGAGTCATAGATCCCTTTTTTGGCCGCCTGTACTTATTTCTGCTTATTTACAACGACTTTTGAGACAGCAATGGACCCACTGTGGAAGAAAAGGTAAACTATGATTACCTATAGATACTACCATTTTTAGAATTCCGTACATATCCAAAGGGTAAAAGCGGGACCCTATTACTGAGACTCCACTGTCCATCTGTCTGTCTGTCTGTCACCAGGCTCTATCCCATGAACCGTGACAGCTACACAGTTGAAATTTTCAGTTGATGTATTTCTGTTGCCGCTA
This sequence comes from Oligia latruncula, assembly GCA_948474745.1. Lineage (NCBI taxonomy): Eukaryota > Metazoa > Arthropoda > Insecta > Lepidoptera > Noctuidae > Oligia > Oligia latruncula. Next base: position 3,688,939 of record OX419691.1, on the reverse strand, counting down.
TAACAACAAATACTAAAAGCAGAATAAAATAAATATTTAAGGGGGGGCTCCCATACAACAAACGTGTTTTTTTCGGCGTTTTTGCCTTGTGTTACGGAACCCTCCGTGTGCGAGTCCGACTCGCACTTGGCCAGTTTTTTATTTCTCGAAGTGAAGAATTGTCTTGTTTTTGCTTATAAACGAAAACATTGCATTGTTATTTATTTATAATTATCTTTTCGAAATACCGCACTTTATCCTTCGTTAACTATTCATTAGGAACAGTTATTCCGCTAAAGGTAACCATGATTTGTGTCCCAAAAACCTTTGGAGGCTTTAAAGGGTGAATAATAATGAAGGTAACTAACGAATACAATTCATCCTACAATGTGTCTTTCATTATTATTTTCTTTCGTTCGCGTGTTTTCGGTTATCAGAATATCTGAAGTGTTGGCATTTTGATAAACAATGTTATTAATCGCTTTGAGTAATTCTGGGTCGGATTAGTGCGTGATACTGTAAAGGTATTTGGTTGTTTTTGTTTTTTTTGTTATAAAATTACTAGCTGCGCCCCGCGGTTTCACCCGCATTAGTTTCGATCCCGTGGAAATATGGGGATAAAAAGTAGCCTATATGTTAATCCAGGGTGTCAGCTACCTCCATACAATTTTTCAAAATTGTATTTGTACAATTTTTTAAAATTGTATTTGTACAATTTTTCAAAATTGTATTTGTACAATTTTTCAAAATTGTATTTCTACAATTTTTCCAAATACAATTTTTCTCAAAATTGGTCCAGTCGTTTGAGCGTGAAGAAGTAACAAACATATAAACACACACCCTCAAAAACTTTCGCCTTTATAATATTAGTGTGATTGTTAACTGCCATATTGCTCTTGTGGACGCTAGCGCTACTGCGGACCATGAGGTCCTTTCTTGGGGTACGATTCCCGGGTCGGGCACAGTGTTATTAGGGTTTTCCATCTAGCGTTTCTCAGGAGCAGCCCGGAGTCTGGATTTATGCCAGGTTGATGGCAATAGGCTCGCCCTCTATTACATGGGACTTAAACATACCTAACTTGCAAAATGTGTCGGTGCGATGCACTTGCAAGACAATGGTGAACGACAAGAAATAAATTGTTATTAAAATTCCCGGTAATTTAATTTCTGTTTCCACCTGACACTTTCAAGTCCTAGCAGGTCAGTCAATTTCAAATGAAAGAAACTTGTTGAAAAATTAAAATCCAAATTAAATTACCAAGAACTCTAATCAGGCCAGAATTAAATATGAAATAAAACCCACAGCAGTCGCATGTCCCATAAATCCACTCGGAGTCTTATCTGGACGAACAAGCCATTGTGGGCCATAAAAGTACCATAACTGTGACGTCATAAAGCATGGGGACTGTTACGTCATAACGTGCCTCATTAACAATAATCCTTATCGCTTTAAGTATACAAGTTTTAATGATACTTTAAAAGGGGCGTGCTGGGTGAATCGGTTTTATACTGTACTGTAAACGAAATTGCTTCTTGGGAAAAATAAGATTAAGTATGTCACGGCCTAATCCCTCTCATCGAGAAGAGAGTTGTGTCCCAGCAGTGGGAACATTATAGGCTGATTGATTGAGCTTATAATTATGCTATTTATGTCGCGTTGTTTATAAATTTAACAATGCGAAAAAATACAGATAGTTTTCCTGAAAAATACAGATAGTTTGCCTGAAAAATACAAATAGTTTGTCTGAAAAATACAGATAATTTGCCTGATAAAATACAGATACTTTGCCTGAAAAAAGTGAAGAAGAAAACTTATAGTAATTTAAAGCTACTGTATATTATGTCACTATGTATACCTTAGGTATACCTAACATTATGACACTTATACTTTACCTCGAAGCTTTACTCTTGTAGGTAGGTACATCTGAATAACACCAGTTGCTACATAAAATGAGATGATGCCTTAACTAACTACTCGAAAGCCTCAGTTTAATTAATTTAAACCTTTGAACCTAACCATAATAATCATTTAACTAAGTCCTATTAAATAATGTCCCACAAATCACTCAGTTTAGTCTACACATAAATAGGAATCAATTTACATATTATATTACCTTAATCACTAAAGTACCGAAAAAATAACTAAAAAAATGGAGAACCCCATAAAAGTTCATCAAACTACCATTGGAAGTTATTTCAGTGACGTCCATATATCAAAAGGTGAGACTTAATGAAGGTGGACACGCGAAACGTGGTGATTAAAATTAATAAAATTAGTTAGTGGCAGCAGGTGAGCCAAGCCACAGTTCGGTTCATTAATAAAGAGTAGAACAACTGCGAACAATTACCCGAATCGACGGACTCACCGCCACACGATCTGTAACAGTTGGTGGCTGTCGCATCGAAACGTTTTGTATAGTGCACCGCCAGTCTCTTTATAAAATATATAGTACTCGTTGGCAATCCTAAAGCTGCCTAATTCATTGCTTAAAAAATATTAAAATATAATATTATTTATTTTATCTATTCTGAAAATATCTCACCGTGAAAACTTAAGTGAAATGAGCTGTCAATAGTGTCAATGCCTAACATCAAGTGGAATGAAAGCTCAGTTCAAACTCTCTTCACCTAAGTTTTTTTCGGAATAAATCGGCTGCTACTTATATTCTTTTTATTCGCATTGTAAGTGTGCCGCTGGGTATTCGCTTGCGTGTCCTCAGTACGAGCAATCTTCAGGTAAAATAAAGCTGCTCGAGGCTATTTCTAGTAGATACGATGCCAAGGCAGAGGCTGAAGGTACCGGGCGGGATCATCTTTTGCCTTTTCAAAGAGCCTAGTTGAAATACTGTATTACTTATGTGCTGTGGCCAAACATTAGCCTATAAGTAGGACAAATTTACGTAGGTACTGTTAGAGTACCGGCGGTGGACGATAACTGAAATTCCCGTGGTAAGGGACTGGAATTTCGTACGGGCAGTTTTTGTATTAAGGAGACTTTTGAATTTGGAATATTTACGATGTGTAGAGTTGAGTCTTCTTCGCAATTAATGGTTGTGGCTTTTTTCGTATTGATGAAGTTATAGAGTTATGAGGAACAGGGTGTAAAGTTCACTCATACTCTATAGAAAAGGGAGGATCCTCCGACCAGACGGGTGTTGTGTCTGTCGGGCAACTGCCCGATGATTCATGTCGGGCCGTTGTATCTATGCTAGTTGCGCGGTAAACTCTGCTTGCGCGATGCAGGATTTTGCGTGACGTCAGTATGACGCGTTGTTCGCATGTGGCGTTGTAGATACCGCTACAAAGTAACTTTGCTGCTTTGTACAACTTGTTTTTGTGATTAATCTTATAAAATTGGGGTCGGATCAGCGCACATACATCACAGGAGCAGTGGTGACCCAGTTCCAACGGCCGCGACTTACGAGTTGTAGGTCGTAGGGTCGAACCCAGACAGGCGCTCGAAACATCGTGAGGAAACTGGCATGTCTAAGAATTTGAAAAATCGAAGACATATGACATCTACCAACCCGCACTGGGCCCGCATTGTGGATTACGGCACACTTCCTCTTACAGAGAGGAGGCCTGTGTCCCAGCAGGGGAAATATTATAGGCTGATCATCATAGTATATAAAAAGAAACTAAAACTGCTTTCCTAAAAAAAGCAACGACACCGTTAAGGTTTAACTTAATTAATTTCTAAAACACGCGCGGTTTCTGCTCAAGATTAGCAAAGAACATTAATTAAAAAAAATCAATACCTATTTAAGTACAATATACTTTTCATAATTCAACATTAAATCCCAGCAAAATCCATTCCCGGAAAATGACCAGCGGGGCAATTGCGTAACACATTATCAATCGGAATCGGTTTCATTTTGACAGTTCAACAACATTCATTGCGTTATTTACGTGTTGAGCAGACAATTTTTTCGAACTAATGAAGCAATGGATTAGCAATTTGCTTTAAAATTATTCAGATTCCGACTGATAAAAATTAAAACTAAAACTAAACTAAAATTGTATTAGGGTGCAGGTATACAATTTTTGGATTATGTGTGTGTACAGGACCTCAGATTATGTAGATTATATTGTACGTTTCATTTCAATTAGATTTTCATACACGACAATAGGGAGGGAGGGCCGCATTGTCACGGTGAAAGCCCGGAATTCTCCGGTATCAGACTAATAATTATTTCTATTGTCTTATTTGGCCCGGCTTCCCCACGGGACAATTAAGGGTGAGGTATCAGGATTGTTGGCGTTGCGTGGAATGTTGGCGCTGACCGGAGCTGACTGTTCTAAGTTCTAGTAATAGGTATGGCTTAGTTTTTAGGTGCTAACACGGGTAAAGATAATGTTTAATTTCGAATGTACTTTCTTAGTTAGTCGTATTTTAAGAATAACTTACATAGACATGCCATAGATCCGGGTCAGCAGCGGGATTGTCCGAAAGGGTTACCGCTGGCCCGGAACATAAAGGGCTAAGGAAGGAACACGGGTGGGTTATAGTCAGTAAGAGTCTGGCACTCCCTTCCGCTCCACCCAGAGCGGGAGGGGTCATTTGATGATTTCCCCCGCAAAAAAAAAAAAACAAAAGACGTGCTATAGAAAAGTCGTGAGTCAGAACCCAGGCAGGCGCTTTACTTTGTGTATATTATTTCATCACCACTGCTCTCAAATCGGTAAAGGAAAACATCGTGAGGAAACCGGCATGTCCTGAAATCTACCTACCCGCACTGGGCCCGCGCGTGGTAGCCCACTCCCTCTCACCGAGAGGAGGCCTGTGTCCCAGCAGTGGGAACATTATAGGCTGATTATGCTACAGAAAATCATCGGTTATGATTATCACCCAGTGTGTGAGCAAGCGTGTTGATCAAAACTCGTTCGTTCTTATAAATGAGAGAGTTAAGTCATCTGACTAGCCTTTTCCCAACTATGTCGGCTACCAGTCTAACCGGATGCAGCGTAATACCAGTATTTTACATGGAGCGACTGCCTATCTGACCTCCGCAACCCAGTTACTGGGTAATACGATACCCCTTGGCAAGACTGGTAGTCAGACTTTCGGCCTTCTGACTACCCGTAACGACTGTCAAAGATTCACGAATGACAGCCGGGACCAACGGCTTAACGTGCTTACCGAGGCACGGAGGGGTCTCGGTATGCAAAGATGGTCACTCATCCACAGACCAACCGCGGCAAGCGTAGCTTAACCTGATCAATCGACCTGTGCGGCTGTTATTATTTAGCCATGAGCCCCTCTGAGACTTATGTACCAACTAATAAACAAGACCTTTATCCCAGGCAAATAATAAATTAATACCTAAATTAATTATGAATACTTCAGATACCCCTGACTTAATATTAAGTCTCCAGCGTAAAGTCTAATGACAATCTTCGCTTTGGAACGACAAAAGAAATTATTTTAATATAAACAACAACGCCGCCCCTGAATAAGAGTTATTTCAATATTTTCGCCAACTTTGACGAAGCAAAGGGAATTCCTAAATGCAGCGAAATAATTAGTTGCGAAGCTTGCGCGTAGTCCAGGGACATAGGAGCTGAAAGTGTGGGCAACAATCACACTAATATTATAAAGGCGAAAGTTTGTGAGTGTGTCTTCACGCTCAAACGGCTGGACCAATTTTGATAAAATTTTGTATGGAGGTAGCTGACACCCTGGATTAACATATAGGCTACTTTTTATCTCGATATTCCCACGGGATCGACATCGCAACGGGATCGACACAGGTGAAACCGCGTACCTACTGAGTAATGATAAAGCGCCCCCGCCCCTCCGTCCCACCACTCACATACCTAAGGCGCGGCCAACTAGTTCCGCACGGACTATAGTTCGGTACTTCCGCGCTCAGTAGATACCAACTTAGCTAACAATTGCTCATCACACTTTACACCCGTGTGTCTCTTATAAGGGATGCATTATTAATGCAGTGACGCGACGCGAGACGGGGGACGGTAGCCGTGGCGGATGGTAGCATGGTAGGATGGTAGGATGGTGGCCGCGCCAATCACATTAAAATAACCCCACTACAGCTTATCTCGCACCTCATTGTCGCTGGCTATAGATTTCTTTATATTTTCGTGTAGTCTGGGTGGTTTTATGATGAAGTGGATTGTTACCAACATAGACAAGACTGAAATATGTAACTTGAAGGTATTAAAAAAGCAGCCAAGTGCGAGTCGGACTCGCATACGAAGGGTTCCGTACCACCGTACAATTTTTAACACTACATTTTTTTAAATACTTCTGGTATAAGTACTTAACCTTTTTTTAAGTAACCTTTTTATTTTTAACTTTATTTTTTAAATTATTAACAAATAATGAATAGTAAGTATACAACGTGTAACGTCAAATGCGCAAAACCTCTTAAGAGGTCATTGTACACTCATCATTATGAACAACTTTTACTATGGGACCAAACTTGAAATCGCAAAAAAAAAACAGCTGTTTAAACATTGATGTATATGTTTAAAGTACATTTTGACGAGTTATGCGAGCATAAATGTAGGGAACAACTGATTTTTGTCGCGATAACAGCTTGGGTCCCATAGTAAAAGTTGTTCATAATGATGAGTACAATGACCCCTTAGGAGGTTTCGCGCATTTAACGTTACACCTTGTATAATAATAATATCGTTTAAAGTAATAAACAGGTAAGATTATAACACACTCTATTTACATTTCATTCAAGGGTTACGGTTTTAAATTACGGTTCAAAAGATACAGCCGTGTAACAGACAGACGGATAGACAGATGGACGGACGGGTGGACAGCGGTGCCTTAGAAATAGGGTCCTGTTGGCACCCTTCGAGTACAGGGCCCTAAAAATGCTCTATTATATGATTTACCTATTACTGTAACAATCGTAATAACTTCGTAACTAATCCTAAATCCTGTAATTGCTGAAATAGCCGTCCTTCCTTCCCACCTAATGACAAAACTTCATTAACTACGAAATTTAAGCAATCCACGTCCCGACTTGGATCACTTCAATTTCGTAATTAATAAAGCCAACACACGAGTAAGAACAACAAAGGTACCGCCACACAATACCATTCGACAATAAAATCACCCATAAGGATTGACAATGAAAATCATGACAAACAATCCCGAAATTCTCAGAACAGGAAGGAGGACAAGGAAACTAACGAAATCACGGAGCAATGGCCACACGCAGGCTACCATTGGTATTCGTCTCGTGATCTCGTCTCGTGCCTCGTGAGTCGCACTACGAGTGCACGAGGCCTCCAAAGCCTTTGACATCGCCGTAACTGTCATGATGGATGATGACGTGAATTTTAAACAGAAACCCGTGGCAGGCCGTCCTGATAATCAGTGGTGCATTATAGATAAGCCGAGTTTTAAGGCAAGATTAGGTAGGAGCATGTGTGTACGGCGTTGATGACAGATTAGCGTAAAAACCTTGTTTGAAGCCAAGAAGTACAATCTGTAATAATTCGACTATCCAACGAATATAGCTCCGATACGAATTACTTTGATTTTTGTGGATTAAAGTTCCCTTTAATCCACAAAAATCTAAGTAATTCGTCTCGCCTTGACTTTTCCAACTCAAGGCGATATTAAAGTCAATAGACTTGAAATCGTAAACAACATGTGCAAATCCGCGCCGGACATTAAATAAAATTATATTTACATAATTTAAAAACCTTAAAGTCTATACAAGTATATAAAACGGAGGGGAAATAATCAAAGGGCATCAAAAAATTCGTCTGCATCGCTGTCAATAGGAAAAGTGTCCAAAAGGCTGGCAGCATTGCCACGTTGTATGACAATGCGGATTCCTTGGCCAAAAAATAGCCCAGCAGCCCTGTGGTCACGTGACGTGTCGACCAACCGCTTGGCAATGTCTCGAAAAACTAAGTGGGCACTCGGACCCACTAAATAAAGGTTATAAAATAAAAGGAGACAATAAAACATGTAGTGTTAAAACCAGGTTTTGTGAAGCATCTTAGAAAACATGACTGATAATAGTCAAGTCTTAGAAGGGCAAGCAAAACAGAGCATCAGAATCACTAAAAAAAAAATTATTCGTAGATTGAGTGGTTGATTGGTGAGATTGATTGGTTGGTTTGGTTTGATTAGTAGTTTTAGGGTCAGGGAAGTCCGCAAAAATTGATATTTCAATGAAATAGTCATAGGATAGCGGTTATATTATGTAAGCACTAAGAGGGTTGTATTGATAATTTTAATGACTATAATTCTGTAAATGCATACTAGTTACGGTTGCGAATCATATTTTGTTCAACATACAACTTGTCACTGACCTGCAAATTTGAAAACACCTGCAACGGTGCTATTCTGTAAAAATCTCAACGTGAAAACTTAGGTGAAGTGAGCGTGGAGTGAGCTGTCAATAGTGTCAATTCCTAGCAAAAACAAACTCACTTCACCCAAGTTTTCACGGTGAGATTTTTACAGAAGGTCTCGGAGTCGAAGTAGTTCAGAATTTATTTCATATGACGTTTAGTAAGGTACTAAGCGTCCTATGAAAGAAATTCCGACCTACATCGAGTCCTCAACAAACAGCTACCTGAATTTCGCGGGCTTCCCTGGCGCTTCCCGTTGGAGCAGACCTAATAACAATACTCATTAAATTACGAATCATCTTCACACTCATAACGAATTTAAGTCACAGGAGGATTTTAAGTATTCTTTTATCGTTCATTCCCGATTTGAAACTCGATTAGCCCCGATAAATTCGACAAAGGGAATTACCAGATCAAAGGAGATCCTAATTCTGATAAAGGTCTTGTCGTTTGATTGGGGCTCGATTTGTCACTGAATTTGTAAGTTTATGTCTGATTGTAATTTCTGAAAGTGTCATAGATATTTCTGGCGATATCATTGGTGCTATTGATAAATAAGAAATGACAATTTTTAGAAGGGTCCTGGTGATTCATTTTCACTGTCATAGCAACAAATCTACTTGACGTTTCATCACAAATATGTTTTCCAAGACTAGTGTTACGGTATTATCACTTAGTCATATCGTTATGTTAAGGTGAATTTGCAGCTGACCCTGCCATCATCATCATCATCTGCCTAGCCTTTTCCCAACTATGTTGGGGTCGACTTCCAGTCTAACCGGATGCAGCTGAATACCAGTATTTTACATGGAGCGACTGCCTATCTGACCTCCACAAACCAGTTACTGGGTAATACGATACCCCTTGGTAAGACTGGTTGTCAGACTTTCGGGCTTCTGACTACCCGTAACGACTGCCAAAGATCCACGCTTTCCGAGGCACGGAGGGGTCACGGTATGTAAAGATGGTCATCCATCTGCAGACCAACCGCGGCAAGCGTAGCTTAACCTGATCGATCGACCTGTGCGGCTGTTATTATTTAGCCACGAGACCCTGCCAAATTTCAGAAAATAAATAGAATATTTCATATGAAAATTCTTAGGTGGCACAAATTTCGCAAAGACGATAATATGAAACTGATGATTATTATTCGGCAATTGTATTATTCCTACAGTCGCAAATCGCATTTTGATCAACATACGACCGACGTAAAACAAAGCTGCAATTTGCAAAAACCCAAACAAAATTTAATTATGGTGGGCTCACCTTAATTGGTCAAATTGTCTTTCAATATGTTCGTATAACTCGTCAAAATTCCCTACATTTTGACGAGTTATACGAACATAAATGTAAGGAACAGCTGATTTTTTTTTCGCGATCCCATAGTAAAAGTTGTTCATAATGATGAGTACAATGACCTCTTAAGAGGTTGTAAATGTTTTACCAATAACCGTGTATAAACTTTAAAAAGTTCTCGGTAAAGCAGGATTAGAAGTCTCCGCTATTTGATTCAGTAAGTAGAATATAATCATAGTCCAGGAGCAGACACAGCTTTAGCCATTATGTCATTATATAAGCGAAAAATAAGGTGTTTTTGGTTCCACTGTAATCATTAATTCGCCCAGCAGTACATCCTTACGACAAGCGTAAAAATAAGTACCGCATTAACAAAACATTAAAAAATAATCCATTTTTTGAAAAGTGGGTCAGATGTGAAGGAACAAGAAAGGTATGTCGAGACAGCAGGTAAAGCCCCCATTAATCCATGGGATTTGCTGTGTCTTACAGACGTCGAGATTCTTCCAAGAAAAATATGCTCCACATTAAAAAGTAATTTGGGGTCGGTGTTAAGGTACTATGAAAAATTGAAAATAATGAACATAGAGACGTGATACAGAGGTATCTGATCCATAATTACGACTTTAATTCGCAAAGGATTTGTAAGGCTTCCTAACTACCGCTTAGCTCATTATACAGGGTTATTGGTAAAACATTAACAACCTCTTAAGAGGTCATTGTACTCATCATTATGAACAACTTTTATTATGGGACCAACCTGAAATCCTGAAAAAAAATCAGCTGTTCCCTACATTTATGTTCGTATAACTCGTCAAAATGTAGGGAGCAGCTGATTTTTTTTTTCGCCATTTCAGGTTTGGTCCCATAGTAAAAGTTGTTCATAATGATGTATGCAATGGCCTCTTAAGAGGTTGTTAATGTTTACCAAACCCTGTATAATTTGCGCCATTTTATTTCCCAAAATTTATCAGTAAAAATTTGATCATTAGCATGATCAGCCTATAATGTTCTTACTGTTGGAACACAGGCCTCTCGGTGAGTGGGAGTGGGCCGTAATCTACGACGCGGGCTCAGTGCTGGTTAGTAGATGTCACGTTATGGCATGTCTTCGATTGTTTGGTTCTAGGACATGCCGATTACTTCACGATGTTTTCCTTCACCGTTTTGAGAGCAGTGATGATGAAATAATTTACTCTGAATAAAGCGCTTGTCTGAGTTCGAACCTACGACCTACACGATAGTCGATGTTGCAACCACTGAGCCACCACTGCTCCCTATTTGATCATTAATTTTACTGAAAATGTATCTTCCAAAAATCCTAGTGCTAAGCAGAAAGTATATTTATAGAAAGTACAATTTATCAAGAAAGTTTCTCTTCGTACAGTCATACAATATAATTATCCACAGTTTTAATCTCTTTATTATGCCCATTACATTTAAGCTAATAATTTTGCCTAAAACTTTATGAATTAGATTAGCACTAGAATTAGCTCTTCATAACACCTACGAGTTTCATAATTAGATTCAAAGTAACTTTGAAAAGGGTTTTACGCATAACTTTTGAAGCTTCGGAATATAGTGTACGTGGCGCTCTCTCTCGGATAGATTAGAAAGTAGGGAGTTCCCTCGGGAACAAGGGAGTGAGGGAGGATAGGAGGGTTTTAGTTCCGGCATTTGAACATAGATGGCGTTAGGATAAAAATCAGTGTTACGTCTACGAACGTGGAAAATAGTGATTATTATTAATTTAAACCTACTTTAAACAGAAATCAAGGGGGTAGTAAGGCATCTATCGACATAAATGTACTAGTAAAGTAACTTAATTACCAAATTTTATTTATGTCTCTGTAGCCCTTTCTTGCAGTATCTTCGAATTGCCACTAGGTAGAGGTAACACGTCTTTGCAGGAAAAAAAAATAAAGCATGAATAATACCTAATCAAAGAAAATTACTGTATATAGGACCGCAGACAGGCGCAACGCGACTCTTGTGGAATAATTTCTATGAAAACTTCATGAGAATTGTTCTAAAATCGTGTCGCACTGTCGCGTTCTGACCTATAATGTTCCCACTACTGGTGGACAGGCCTCCTCTCGGTGAGCAGCGAGTAAATCTAAAAAAAATATTTTTTATTTTTTGCTTAGCCTATACTGTCCCACTGCTGGGCAAAGGCCTCCCCCAAGTCCTTCCAGGAACTCTTTGCCCGCGCCACACCGAACCCGCTCTCGCGGTCGCAGGTCATCTCGCCACCGCTTTCTGGAGGCGCCGTCCATCTTCAGGCACTTCTAAAAAATAATCAACTTTAATCTAAAAATATTTTCTTCCCAAACAGGATCTAGTTACTTGTAGAACAGCCGTTTCTCTTATTTCATTTGCCATTAAGAATGTATCACAGATCATGACTCGACACCTAAAGGGTGAATCTGAGTGCAATCTCGTCATCTTGTGCGACAGAAAGACAGACTGACTTGTTTATTAAATGTGTGCACGATATTCTTGACATCGCTTTTATTAATCCGCCATTTTGTTTGACTGTTGCAATGTTTGTGTACCTACCTTCCCATGTGTTTGTAGGCTAAAATCATACTAAAATACAGACATAACTAGCAATACGTAGGTGTGTCTGTAACGATATCCGTGGTCTGTGTTATAGCGTGATTTTATATTGTACTAGCTGCGCCCCGCGGTTTTACCCGCATAAGTGTCGATCCCGTGGGAATATCGGTATAAAAGTAGCCTATATGTTAATCCAGGGTGTCAGCTACCTCAATACTGAAAATGAAAGAAAGAAAATACGTTTAATTTACGAGGTGAAAAAGAAAAAAGATGACGCAAATAAAAAAAAAACAAACAAAAAAGAACAAGTAACAACAACAACAGCTTGAATTAAATGATTAGCTATATTTGAAGATAAAAACGTCTAAACACAAATAAACTAAATTGCCCGTCATTCATTTAGCTAGTAGCTGGCTAGGTGTTGTGTTCCACAATCATGCTGAACATTATTATTGTGATGAATTTAAACTGCTTGAAATAAACGAGTAGGTTGCTACAAAAAAAAAGACAAAAAGCTCTAAACAAAAATAAACATTGCTCCATATTCTAAGGGCGTGTTAATTTCATCTCCTAACCTAACCTGCGTAAAAAAATGCAATAAAAAGTTCACACACGTGCCGAACCCACGTTGTTCCCTTGTTAAATGTGTTCGGGAGTTGTCGGCGATTGTCGGATTCCACATGGCGTTCGCTTTACTTTGTGTTCTGTCATTATGCGGTTACACAAAACAAAAAATGCCGACTGTTTCAAAAAGTTGGGGCATTGACACAGTTTAAATAAAACCGGTCAAGTGCGCGTCAGACTTGCGCACCGAGGGTTCCGTACTTTGTAGGTATGTAGTTTATCCGGGTTTTTTTAAATGTACCTACAAAGTTACGTTTTCGGACTTCTTCCTTTACTTGTGCTACATGATCATGCTTCTTGCCAATGGGAAGTACCCTATAAATTTTGATTTCCTTGAGAGTGTTGAAATATACGTTTTTTGCGGCATAAACGGCCGTATCTTTTTTTTACCTTAAGTGTTTGATTTTCAGCTTCAAGGGACTGTAGAGCTGAGTATATGGTTTTAATTTCAACTCGATACCTCCACGCGTTCCCGAGATAAACGGTCTTGAGAGACAGACGGACGGACAGACAACAAAGTGATCCTATAAGGGTTCCGTTTTTTCCTTTTGAGGCACGGAACCCTAAAAATTGTGTTAGCAACCCATTTTTTCTGGCCGTTATACAGGGTACTTACGCGGTCAAAATGTATGGAACAACAATTTTTTTTTTATAACCGACGAAAGATGTCTACTCTAAAGGTGCCTAGAATAAATTGTGCTGAATTCACGATTACAGTGTGCGCGTTGATATCCATCACCCAGCACCCAGCAGTGGGTGATTCCGGGCTGAAATGATGATGACATCTGGTGTTGTCCTGGGAAGGTAGCCTTGTCATCGGCAGAAGATAATTCCAGGCTAGCTTCTCTTTTCACTAAATCAAGACCACACATAGCCCGTCTCGAAAATTTGGGGCATTTCTTCTACTTCTTCTAAAATGATTCTCAAAAGGTACTCGACGACCAACGTCGGTTGAAATTCATCCTCTATAGGTTGCAATATCTGCATTTCTAAACGGCTCACAATAACTAACAGGTATAGGATCGTCCGTTGGGACCGTGCCTGACATTTAGTCTAACGTCTAACCTCCCATATTCTCGAGGGGAGACGTGAAAGGTTAAATGCTATGAGTAACGGCTATGTCTCGTATCGTTGAATATCAAGTAAATGTTCTCGTAGAACGATGTTTTTTTTAGGGTTCCATACCCAAAGGGTAAAAACGGGACCCTATTATTAAGACTTCGCTGTCTGTCCGTCCGTCCGTCTGTCTATCACCAGGCTGTATCTCAAGAACCGCGATAGCTAGACAGTTAACATTTTCACAAATTATGTATTTCTGTTGCCGCTCTATCAAAAAATACTAAAAACTAAATAAAATAAATATTTAAGGAGGGCTCCCATACAACAAACGGGTTTTTTTTGGTGTTTTTGCCTTGTGGTACGGAACACTTCGTGTGTGAGTCCGACTCGCACTTGGCCGGTTTTTTTTTTAGAAGTTAACTGAATGTGGTTCTTAAGTATCTGATATCTTTTCGACTCCAGTTATATCCATGCACTGAACATCGGATCCAGTAGTTAGAGCTAAGAAGGTCGTTCGCAAATTGAAGACTACCAGCTATTGATCATTCCTGAAATATTCTTAGATTTCAAGTTGATAAATTTTCGACATTAACCTAACTAGCGAGTTAACTATTCAACAAAGTAAATGATTGGAAAAATATTTACGTTTAATTAATCTTCATTCGCGATTTATTTGCTAAAAATGTAAACAAATATGAGTTTTTGGAAAAATAACTTTTAATCCTACACAATAAAGTTCAGTTTACGCTACAACTTTAAACATTTTTATAACTTACTTAACTACTGCAATCAACTTAATTCCCATTGAAATAAAGTTGATATTTGTTTAATTTGAAATAATATTAATAAGTTTGAATATTCTTTACATACACACATACATAAACTCACGGCTTCTTCCGTTGGGGGCAGGTAGAAGCTACAGAATACCTGCAAGCTATGCTACAAGCCAAGAGGACCTACCTCGTTCTCTTCTTCTCAACTCAACACGAGTCTTTAAACAGACTCCGGACCCAGGTTGTCCGAAGCAAGGAAAACCTGTTCAGATGGAGATTCATAGACGACTCCGCCTTGGAGTGTAAATGTGGTGCTGTTCCACAAACGATGGGACACTTAATATCGTGTCCTGCGTGTCCTGTCAGCTGCACGTTACAGGAACTGGTGGACGCTGGTGATGGCGCCACAGCCGCCGAGTCCATTTAGATTGCTATCGACACGCTAAGAAGAAGAAGACCATGAGTTGGCGATTTCAGACTTATGCTGACTTTAAGTCTAGGTTTCCTCACGATGTTTGCATTCGCCGATGACGGTGATGTCCAAGATAAACTCAGAAAAAATTATGAACTAGTTACTAGAAAATTTATAAGAAAATTCCGAGAAACTCCCTCTAGTCGAAACCAATCCGGAGTTTGCCTTTGAAAGGACCACCTAATAATAGATTTTCTTAGCAACGCCACCACACACGGTGTTCAATAGTTACTTAATACTTAATCCGAAGTTCCCCAGTTAAGTGGGTAGCTTTAAACTTGTTAATTAAGTAGGTATGGCACAAAGGAGAGTTAAGTGTTCGTTGCTAACCGCACGCCACTTGAAAATTTACCATACCAACTTGTGTTGGGCCAGTGGTCGAGTGTAGTGCAACCTGCAAGGACATTGTTATTGGGAAATTGGGACATTTTAGAGACATAATAATGTAACACCTCGCCCGCATTCCCCGAAGATTTAAGCAGATGTGAATGGAACACCCACATTTCGCCAGGAGGCCTAAAAAGGCCACTTTGGCAGAATCATAAAAGGATAACATTATGAATCATAATGGACAGTTAACTGTTGAGTTAATCGTATCAAATCCCATTGGTGAAAGATTTTTCGTTTTTTTTTTTTTGTGCGTTCTAAAATACCAATCAATCCAATCCAAATCCAATCCCAATCTCTTTGATTATACCTACGTAGTGCAGCGAAAAAAAGAAAAACACGGACTGTCTACGCCATATTATGATTCATAATGTTTTTCTTTTATGATTAAGTCCCGAGTAATATGGGGCGAGCCTGTTGCCATCAATCGGGCACAGATACATACTTTGTATTAGAACTAGCTTCTGCCCGCGACTTCGTCCGCGTGAAATTTCACCCTCCCCCCATACACCCTCTTCTGGGTGGAATTTCGAAAAACCCTTTCTTAGAGTGGAGACTCTTCACAAAGAACACACCCTCCAAATTTCATGTCTCTAGGATCAGCGGTTTAGCGGTTTGTTGTGTTGTGGTTTAGCCTTTTCTATGAAGCAACAGATTTTTTTGTTTTATAACCGATGAATAATGTCTACACGGTCAAGAATCACGTGCTGGATTCATGGTTAGAGTTTGCGCCACCCTGTATAAATTGCCATAGCTACAAACCAATACCACTATGATTCTGTGCTAAAGGAAACGAAGTCTTAACGAGTGATTTATTTAAAACTTCGAAAGCTCGATTGTACATTAAAATAAATAATGAGCAAACCCAAAAATAAATTATAAAAAAAACCCGGTATGAACACCAAAACACAAATCTGGTCCGACATGGGGGTAATTTGTAAATTATTTCTGGCATACGCTACGCCTATTAGGACATCTTGATAGCTGTCTGTCGACTTCTTTCAACGTCTATTTAAAAGCTACTGTTAAACAAATAATATTTAATATCATAAACAAAAACACATTCAAAATTAAACCTTAATTCCAACACATAGTTGTTGTTCGAAATTTATTGAACGGTAGATTTAAAATTGTCGAAGCCTCAACGAGTATTTATGGCACCAAAGCACCATTTCACGTTGACCTTCATTCCCTTCCTTTCATTACTTTAAAACAGACGGTCTCAGACGGTTTGCCCTAAAGTTACACAGGTCATTTTACACTGGCGGTTGGCCCGTTGGAAACCATTTTGTTATGATGACGGCATCAAAAGCGCAGGATAAACGCTAACTTATTTTTAAGTGGTAGATATGCAAGTTATTTATGGTGGATCGGAAGCAAAATGCCATGTTCAATCTATAGGTTGATTTATTGGAGGGAAATTATCGTTTTGGATAAGTATTATTATTTTTGTATAAGGAAGCTTATATTTTTGAACGTGTGTAGTTTGGGCTTCATGGTATACGTATAATTATATACTCAACTAGCTGCGCCACGCGGTTTCACCCGCGTAAACGTCGATCCCGTGGGAATATCGGGATAAAAAGTAACCTATATGTTAATCCAGGGTGTCAGCTACCTCCATACAAAATTTTATCAAAATTGGTCCAGCCGTTTTAGCGTGAAGAAGTAACAAACATATAAACACACCCCCACACACACACTCACTAACTTTCACCTTATAATATTAGTGCATCATCCCACTGCTGGGGAAAGGCCTATCCCCATGACTTCCAGCACTTTCGATCCAGGGCTAAAGTGGACCACTGGTCGTTGGTTTTCTCCAGCTCGTCCCGCCATCTTCTACGGGGCCTGCCGCGACGCCTTCTAGCTGTGTCAGGGCTCCACGTAGTGCTCTTTGTGGTTACTAAATAACTATTTACATTTCACAATTTCCTTAGCTTCTCCTGTCTGACCTCTTACAGAACCAACACGGTCAGCAGACCGATAAATCAATACAAAGAGCAAAATCGATAGGTCGGTGCTGTGTTTGTGTGGTTGACAGTGCAATTATCATCCTTTGATATATTACTACGGCTCCCAGATAATATCTAATGGCTAATTCTCTATTAACAATACCATTTGTTTGTATGTCAACGTGTTGAAACCTTATTGCTTATTGATGTTTTCGCGTTGGTTCATTAATTATTAGGTATTATGTCATGCAGTTTTGCATAGTTTTATTGGCGAATTCCACATAAAACTGAATAACACCCCGCTGAACTGAAGTCAGCTGTTCCATATATTTTGACCATGTATATCAAACAATAACAACAACTACATATAGGTAGCGCAATCCATGAAGACGCGACCCACTCTTCTTCCTAATCGCTAGTTGTTGTTGGAGTTTAGAATCATGTGCTGAATTCATGGTTATAGTTTGCGAGTCGATGTCCCTTGTACCGAAATAAACCCTACACGAAGATTTGTAGCGGTATCTACAATGCCACAGGAGAAGAACGCGTCATACTGACGTCACGCAAAATCCTGCATCTCGCAAGCAGAGTTTACCGCGCAACTAGCATAGATACAACGGCCCGACATGAATCATTGGGCAGTTGAACGCCAGACACAACACCCGTCTGGTCGGAGGATCCTCCCTTTTCTATAGAGTATGAGTGAACTTTACACCCTGTTCCTCATACCTCTATAGACTCAACCAAACGCTGCTCTGTAAATCTAACCTCTTTCAAAAGTACTGTATCCAGGTTTAACTGTACAAATTAAACTAGATTATAGCAGCAAGTAAAAGTTTTATTGAAAACCATCACTATCTGAAACAATTTATGTTTCCTATTGCTGTAAGCTGCACAGCAGTAAACTTTAACGAGCTGATAATATCAAGATGATGTAATAATGTCATTCATGGACATGGTCCGAATATTATTATTATAACGGATCCACTGAGTGGTGGCTTTTGCATATTGCTGCTCCGACATGCGACAGTTATGGCCAGCCCAGTTCCACTTTAGTCTGCTGCCCTCCCAAACCTACTGTAATTTGAAAACATTGTAAAAGCCAATTATTTTTAAAAAGAGTAACCGTGGAGTTTCTTGCCGGTTCTTCTCTTCTCCTTATGAAATGACCAATCGGAACCGTGCACCTAGCTTCTGACGTTTCATAAGTGCCCATGTAGGTTTATGTGAAATTAAATATTTTCGGCATTATTACAAAACATGATTTATCTTTAGAACCAGGTTTAAACCATCCAGCCATTTTTAAATTTCGAACTATAATCCGACGAATCTAAAGTTCTTTTTACAAAAACTGACGTCAAACCCGAGTCTAAGTTGTCAATTTTGCATTATGAACTTCACGTTTGTCGGGATAAAGTTCAAAATAAAGTAACTGACACGAAGGTTTTAGACTAGGTCTAAAATTAGATCTCGTTTTGTAATAGGGTTTGAGTCTAACAGCTGTGCGGCCCGCGCGCAGCGTCCTCTATTTGTGTTTTGGAACGAAGTATAGAGTTCTTAATACGGTCTGTGAGTTTTACATCTAGTATACTTCGTTCCATAGCCCGTTGGCCGACTCCAAGTGCTGACTTTTGACGCCTTGTAAGAGACCATGTTTGCGCTCCGTAGGTCCAAATAAACGAACATAAGATCTCCTAGGAAACATTGCGCTATGTGGCCAACTACGTTTAAATTTCAAAATATCGACACCTACTTAGACGAAATTAAGTCTTATTCCATTGAAAATGAAGTTTATTTCCAGAATATCAAACAAAATAAATGAAACATGCAGTACACAGTATCTGCGTTTATTATTTTTTTCGCTCCCAGCTGAACCTAAAAAGGCAAAACATACGCACATAAATTACCGCGTATTGTAACGAAGTTCAAAGAGGTAATAGCAAACAAATGCGCGCCAAAAACAATAAATCAAAATGGCTGAATAACGAGCGACGGACGGTGGCGAACGAAACTTTAATTTCGTTCGTTCATGAGTGCACTTTACTTGAAACATTTCGAATTACGAGTACTAACGGTTCTCGTTCATTTGTTTAGACGTTTGTTTTTGATGATATGTGATTTTGTTTCCATCCATGTCTACTTACTTTTCGTTGACTTTGTGATGTAAATAAGTAATTCAATGGGTCACCACAAAATTATAAACATTCATACACATTACTCACAAAAGTACCTACATATATCAGTGATGTATATCTAGGCTAAAAAGACTATCACTGATGTATATCTAGGCTAAAAAGACAGCGGGATGATTGCGTAACACACTATCAGTAGCAACGGCTTTCATTTTGACAGTTCAACAACGTTCAATTCTCCATTTACGTTGTTGAACAGATAATTTTTTCAAACGTATACCTAAAATGGCAAAATAATACAGATTGATATTGATAGTGTGTTACGCAATAATTAAGGTGCGGGGATTTGTCACGAGGCGGCGGCGCGGCCTCCTCTCATTTATTTAGCAAGGACTTAAATTACTATTTTAACTTTTAATATTTTCCGCTGCTGGTCAAAGGATCCGACCCGTTTCTGTCTTAAAAACTGTATAAAAAAAGAACTCATTGAGTTTCCCGGGACCGATAGTAGGTACTACCGGTTGCAGTCCGGTGCACACACTTCCCGGTACTTCAGGACACGCGGCACACAGCATTAACCCGAACACTGCGTCATAGATTGTTTTTAACACCCCTAAATGGTGTACAACAAACTCCATCCCTTCGGCGACAATAGGACGCTTTTCAAAGACACCCTCAACTTTTCTTTCGCGAACTTTCCTTTAGATTTTCACTCTTGAAGTTTGATGTTCGAAAAAGTTTTGGTAATTTTATTTTTCGGTTTGCGACAGTGGAACGTTGCTTTTAACAAGTTTTGAAGGAACTTCCAAATGTGTCTTGAAGGTTTTTTTGTGCCTAGGGCGGAATGTGTAATTCTGAAGGCAGGAATGGAGCTGCCTACTTTTCTCTCAAATAGGTACGAATAATCTCTTGGCTTTTTCATTTATAGTGATTACGTGGGTGGATTTTTGATTTGAATTGAAGATTGCAAATGGCATTTGGGTTGGTTTATTATTGACTTTTAAAATACTCCAATTGCAAATGCAAATTAATCTGCTTTTATGTAGATACGTTACTGTTACTACAGCTGAAACATCCTAACCTATTTCAAATAATGGCCATCAAAATACAAACCAGTTGACACTAAGCCGACAAAGTTGTATTCAAACCAATATGACAATTTGACACAGAATTATGATGGAACCAGCGATCAAATATTCATTTCAGTTCCGGATTCATATTGCGATGCAAATTACTCTCCGCTGGCGTCAATTGAGAGTTGAGACTAAATAAATATTACATCAAAGTCTGTCACACAATTGTGACATACGGACGAGCAATTCATCGAACTTACGAGTTAGATGCAAGGTTAGATAATTACAGGGAGGCGCATTATGTATTGCTCTACATAATAATTCATAATTATTTTAATGATTACTTTTTTATGTGTTAACATAGCTTGGGGTCCCGGTCCCTTAGAAGGCGTACGAAGGGCCGAAGCCAACTCGCAGAGGCCTCTGCCTTTGGCCTTAGACAATTTGAAATGGAATGAGGCACCAACCGACATTATTCCTGAATACACTGTGCAAGTGCAAACTGACGACTGAGGGAAACTGATCAGTGATATGCGAACTCACAAGAACGAACAACCCCCGGTTGTTGTAGGATTATTATTTTTGAACTGTGGGTTTGACCGGCTAAGATGGACTGGTTAACAAAAACTATGGAAGCGCTATGGCCCCTGCCAGACCACACACACACACAGTAATCGGTACAGTAATTTTTATAATAATTTATTATATTCATCATCTGCCTTTTCCCAACTATTTTGGGGTCGACTCAGAAACTACAGAACGCAACCTGCTACGATCCTTTTACTTCGACATTTCTCTAGTTTTCCGAAAAACCTCTAAGACTAGCATTGTCAAAATGCACTTGTAGATAATATATGGCTAGAAAGGTGAATGTCGAGACGACGACTAATAGAGAAATATGGAAAAAGAAGACTTATTGCGCCGATCCTAAACAAATTGAGAGAAGGGCAGGAGAATGATGATAACGAAATAAAGAATGATGGGCATTTTTGTATGGAGCCTGGCCTGATGACCAATGGAGTTCTAATGAGATCCACGAATGACAGCCGGGACCAACGTCTTAACGTGCTTTTCCAGGCACGGAGGGGTCTTGGTATGTAAAGATGGTCACCCATCCAGGGAACAACCGCGGCAAGCACAGCTTAACCTGATCGATCGATCCATGCGCCTGTTATTACTTAGCCATAAGCCCCCTCAATGTTATGAGTCAATAACTAATATTATTGAGAACTGCAGTGAACATTAGCGTCATAAACGTTTACATGGTACTTTTAACCCGGTATTTCACAGCTTTCTGCTCATAATGAGAATCGAGGCTGAAGATATAAACTTTAATTTGATATGTGTATACTAGCAGCGCCCCGTGGTTTCACCCGTATAAGTGTCCATCCCGTGGGAATATCGGGATAAAAACTACCCTATGTCCTTCCCCGGGATGCAATCTATCTCTCTGCCAAATTTTATCGAAATACGTTCAGTGGTTTAGGCGTGAAAAGGTAACATACAGTCAGACAGACAGAGTTACTTTCGAATTAATAATATTAGAATGTATGTGGTTTTTATTGGCCATACCGGCCAAAACGCCCATCATACAAAACGTAATAATTGTTGTAATTCCATCTAAAAATAATATGACAAAAATTAAAAGCTCTCTAAACCAATCTCCCAGTACTTCACAGGCACTCGTCCCAATTCCCGTCACATTTGCATGTGAAAGCCATAACTTTGTGACACGGAAAATTTAATCTTTTTGGTAATTAAATGAAGACCTACGCAGCTGACCTAATTATAAGAGACCGTAACCATTTTAATTGTGTTTTTTTTTGTTTTCAGGTACGTGGCATATAAGGGAGTTTGTGAGTTGATATATAAAATATTATGTGTTATTTAAAAGCTATTACCTAAATAAACCATGTTCAAGCAGTTACCTACTAGTGAATGGATGTTCGGATAAAGAGAAACATTTGACGTAATCTCCTTTTTAACCGACTTCAAAAAAGGAGGAGGTTTCTCAATTCGACCGTATATATATATTTTTTTTAATATTTTTACAAGTTATCACAAATAGGTTTAGATTACACATCACCGAATCTATAATATACATTTAATAAAATAGTAATGAAGTCAAAACTGTACAATGAATACTTTTGAAACAAGTAATTTTTTGCCACGAGGTGTGAGAACGGTTCTGATGCAGATAATATAGTTTTTAGATATTTTATCCGTTTGTCTGAATATTGTTCGGATTGGCACAAAAACGGCTAAATGGATTTGAATGAAATTTGGCACACAGATAGTTTATAACCTCGAATAACACATAGGTAACTTTTAATCCCGGTAGTACGTTCCTGTGGGATATTTTCCGACATCCGCGCGAACGAACCTTCGGGCAAAATCTAGTTACCAATAATATTGCTTCAAATTGTAACATTAACCTATAGGCACAATTAGGTAAGTAACTAATGACATCGTAACCGCAATTATATTAGTGACATTTAAATTCTATCTTCAGAATAGCCACGAGTGAATCAGAATACCAACCATGAACACACTTCCTTCTTGTTATAATTTCAATGAACTATATCACTTCGCGTCCTGTCACTTTTTCTATCAACGGCCACATTTAAAACAAACATCAAAGCCCACATTGTAAAGCTATGCGGAGTTCAGAAAACTATAAGAGAATGTACTAGGAAAGCATTTTACCGAGAATCGCTAAGAAGCTTCCCACCATCTTCGCAGAGACATAAAGCTTGCAGCAAGGACAGCTATGCACTCAGGACTTGTCTCCTCGTACCAGGATAACATAAACAACTAGGAAACTAGCAAACAAATTGCCAACGACCTTATTACTTCGCAGGATAGAATGACTTTTCATTGACACAATTTTTCGCAGTAGTAAAATTTTCACTGTCTTATTGTCACCCGTACTGACTTGAGTTTGCGGGTTCTAAATACGATTTTCACCTTTATTTTCCTGCTCATAAAGTTTACGACACATGTTTGGGTTACCTAATGTTATAGGTCGTTATAGTTTATGGCATATTAAAATCCTAGTACTACTTATTTGTTCTATCTTGAGATCTGATGGTCGGGAAAAATTGCGCCGTCAACGGTTTGATGGACGGTTAAATTCTTTATATTTTACTATAATTAAAACACGCTGTTCTCAAGACTCTTCAGTGCTACTCTTTAATGTCCGCTAAACTTTCAGCAATCCTCTTTACAACCACAAGAATGTATTAAATGACTTTATTATCTAGTCTATTCTCGAGACTTCGAGAGCAACAATGTCTGAAGAAAATGCTCGTATTGAAACCGCAAATCAAATCAATGCTTTATAGGGTTCCGTACCCAAACGTGACCCTATTACTAAGACTCTACTGCATGTCCTCCTGTCTGTCTGTCACCAGGCTGTATCTCATGACCCGTGATAGCTAGACAGTTGAAATTTTCACAGATGATGTATTATTTCTATTGCCGCTATAACAACAAACAATAAAAATAAAATAAAGTTAAAATTTAAAGGGGTATAAAAGAAACGTTTTTTTCGGCGTTTTATGCCTAGTGGTACGGAACTCTTCGTGTGCGAGTCCGACTCGCACTTGGCCGGTTTTTAAACACACACTTCGTTTTCCACAAAGCAAAGACTGCAAAGAACCCATTTAAAAATAGAACCATTACACTCAAACGTATCAAAAACGACGAAAATAAAAACAAATGAAAGATGTCTGCCCCCGTCTATAAATTGAGTCAGCGTTCAGATGTTCCTAATCGCGGCCTTATATTTTACAGAGAGGCTAGGCTTTGTTCTGTTGCTGTTATCGGATTTCTTCTATTTTTCCATTGGCTGAAGAGCAGTGGAGCAGAAACAATGGCAATGAACATTAGTAAGGGGATCGCGCCGTCTCGAGAAGCTCTCGACCATCGACTTCTTCGATAAGGCAGTGCGGTTTTCGATGTGGTGTAAATTGTAAACGGTTGCGGAGTAGTATGTTTTGCGATGTTTATCGCCTGTGGAGAATGTACTCCATCATAACTTTTTACATTGCCCACAATGACAGTCAACTCGTAGTAGACACAAATTGGCATACAAAGAAGCATTGGTGACCTGTTTACTTAGCCAATGAGGTCTCTTGAAAAGAAGGTTCTGCTCACAGTTTTCAAGCTAGGAAAACCTATTGGCGCTACGTTACTGACCCCATGGTCATAAATAATAGGAAGGCTAGAAGTCTTTCCATGCAAAAAAGCTCATGTAACTTTTTTTTCTCATTACATTGATATAAAACCTCCTAATTTTTTGAAGTCGGTTAAAAACTAAAGAAGGCTGGTAGTTTTGTTTAGATTCTATTCTGTCGATATTTATTTGAAGATCAGAATAAAATATATTGTAAGTATATTATACAAAACCTTTCTTAACCCACAAGGAGTGGATACTCATATCGTTATTTGGTAGGTTTTCAACAATAATAATTAAAACACAACCGGCAATAAGACTCAATATTGGACTCTTTCAATTCTTTAGATTGTATTGGCAATGCTCCTAGCATTGCATTGTTAAGGGGAGGTCTTCACAAGTGAAATATTGTTTAAATAAAAGTTTCGGCTTAATTTTAATCTTTATATTTGAAAGAAAGAAATAAAATACATTTATTTAGCACAGACTAAAAGACACACAGTACACCAGAGACATACATCAGATAAAAATAAATAAAAATCAAATTAAAAAGTATAAAGTCAGATGTAAGAAATTAGCAGGAAAGTGTGCGTCACGGATGCGCCAAAAAGGCCCAGTTCAGCAAAAATGCCAGACAACTAGTGCCTGACCCTGGTTTTCAACTGAACCTGGTGTGTGAGGTGACGGATGTAAATCAGGTTCCGGTTGAATACCGTAATTACAGAAACAATTAAAAAGCCATTGTGTCTTGCGTGGATTAAAAAGCCATGTTCGCTCGCATACGAAGGGTTAATAGATGTTCATTAAACTTTTTTCATTTAGCACCATAATAATTAAGTAATCTTAACCTTTAGCTTGTAATTTTAAATGAAGTCACTTTGATACTGAAAAATCTTAGCTGAAAATGTTAGTTACAAGTGATTTTATTTACATCTTAGCATTTCGATGGCAAAAATAACAGAAAAAAATATATACTTATAGCTTTCTATTAATTTGTTCGGCCCAAAATTCGACAACGTGAATATAGTTGGCTGACGCAGCCATCAGGGTCACGTGTGCAAGCGGCAGGGCATGCATTTTATTATACACAGGTGATTTAATTTGGCGGCTCCAAATGGCCCAAAAAGATTTAATTATGGTTAATAGCGATTTTAGGAAAAACTGTCAATGGTGCCGATTTCACAAACTAAACTGAATTTAAGTACAGTGCATCTTTTTCATTCTATTTCAATAAGAAATGGACAGAAGATAAATTTTAGTTTAGTCCTGTGAAATTAATCAGCGCCTGACACTACTCTATACCAGTTTAGGTAGACATGATTAAAAACTTGCCTACTAAAATTACGTCAATTTACGTCAGGCGCTGATTAATTTGACAGGACTAAACTAAAATTTATCTTCTGTCCGTTTCTTAATGAAATATAAGAAAAAGATGCATTGAACTTTATGTGAACAACAGAATCGGCACCAATGTCTCTTTATTACAACACTCTTCATAAAGATAAAGCTAAACAGTTATGAAATTATTAAGAAAACCACACAATTAAAAAAAAATAACACAGTCATAACATAATTCTTAAGAAAAATCACGTGTCCCTTAAAAAATACCAATTTTCTTGTTTACAACAAAATTACGAGTCGCGAAAATAAAAACAATTTTCGCGAGTTTGCCCTTAACTTATCGTTTATACTTAAAAGATCTCCGGGGAGTGTCCGTGCCAATGATTAAAGTTCCTCCCCATTTAACTTAGCATCCTGCTTCAAATAACTTTATTGAATGTTTCAAATTCAATCATACTTTTATTGTGGTACTTTTATTTTGTTTACGTTTAATATGGACTGATTTTCATGGGTAAACATTCATCTTATGATCCAGAAAGTAATGTCTGACAAATGTGTTGATTTTTACTTTACTTTTTAGGGTTCCGTACCCAAAAGGTGCCAAAGAAACCCTATTACTAAGCCTCCGCTGTCCGTGCGTTTGTCTGTCAGCGAGCTGTATCTCATGAACCGTAATAGGTAGACAGATGAAATTTCCACAGAGTGTGTATTTCTATTGCCACTATAACAAAAAAAAAAAATAAAGTTATTAAAAATTAAAGGGTACGCCATACAAGAAACTTGTTTTTTCGGCGTATGTTGCCTTGTGGTACGGAACTCATCGTGTGCGAGTCTGACTCGCACTCGGCCGGTTTTTTGGATATTTTTGATAGCAAATGCACATTTTTGCAGCGATGGCAGAACCTGAGTTAACTTTATCAAACCCATAACTATTACATAATATATTATTCACGTTACAATTTAAGGCCAAATTTTACCTAATATTTTCTCTATTCGAAATACTGTTTTTTACGATGGACAAGACTGGCCATAATATGCTAAGCGCCTAATAAGGCAACAACGCTCAAAATACATCACATTTAACTCGTCTAAACGCGCAATAACATTAAAATATAACATCTCTCATAATGTCTAGATCGTCCAATTTTGAGTGAAATGTTACGATAATGTAAGTAGCCGAGCCGTAACGATTACTGTTACTGCTGACCCCATTGTTGTATTATTGTTATTATGGACATAACCTGCAGTTGTGATGCGAGATATTTGAGATAAACGGATGCTGGAGGAGTCATGGCGATACCTAGGCTGTAATTATAGCAGAGCCGGTTTTTTTGGTGGACGCTGGTGATGGCGCCAAACAAGTAGCCGAATTCTGGGCCGAGTCCATTTAGATTGCTATCGACACGCTAAGAAGAAGATTATAGAAGAGAGTGAAAAGTATATTTAGTTATTTTTGGTAGTGGGTAGGTACAGTCAACAGCAAAAGTAGATGATCAAAGTCAGAAATTCAATACTAATGAACGGAGTTCGCGTCGAAACTGTGTGGCGTCAAAGTGATTCAAAAGTATTCTACGTAGTAAGTATTCTAAGTAGTAGTACTTCGACGCCACACAGTTCTGACGCGAACTCCGTTCATTAGTATTGAATTTCTGATTTTGATCATCTACTTTTGCTGTTGACTGTAACTTTTCCTAACCAATTTCGGAACTTAAGTGCTGAAAAATTTACATTACACGTAGGAATTTTTTTTCAGCAGTTAGGTTTAATGATTTAAGAATTTATTTATTAAATATATAATCATAATCAGCCTACTATAATGTTCCCACTGCTGGGACACAGGCCTTCTCTCGGTGCCAACTTTTACTATGGAACCAAACCTGAAATCGCGAAAAAAAAAATCTGCTGTTCCCTACATTTATGTTCGTATAACTCGTCAAGTAGGGAACAGCTGATTTTTTTTTCGCGGTTTCAGGTTTGGTCCCATAGTAAAAGTTGTTCATAATGATGAGTACAATGACCTCTTCAGAGGTTGTCAATGTTTTACCAATAATCCTGTATATTTCTAGTAGTAGGATAGTCAGATAACACATGATTTCCACTAAGACCCACCCATAGGTACAGTTTTCCTGGCAAATGCATTTACTTTGTTATAAGCAAAACAAAGTTATTTCATTTACCTTTTTGGTTACATAGATATGAAAATTTGAATTACCATCCGCCATCCGCAAATGAAATAATTCAAACTTTTTACAATCGCTTGGGATCGCAACAGTATTGCTGGACAATAAAACCTCCTTCATTTAATTGCTACAAAAAACCACGTGTCAATGTAGCAACGGTCACCTACAACCCTTGACGTCGAGACACAGAATAGGTAATACAGAAGGGTCAATATTGTCAACGAGCAATCAGGTGTGCGCTGCGCATCACTCATACGGTAAGGTCGTTATCAGCCGAAAGAATTTCACTGTTGGATGTAGGTTTCAGCTGAAATTCGCTGTTGTAGGTCGTTGAGGCCACGCTACTAATACTACTAATTGCTTCATTTTCGTCGTTTACTTGCGTAAATTTCGCCTTTTGTGTCCAGCACTGGTATTTTACGTATAGTAAAAATCATTTACTACGCTACATAGTCGAGCAGATTCCAATAAGTTTTGATGTAGACTGTTGTAGACACGTTCGTTTACCATCGTGATTCGTGCGTGAGCTTGTTAACAGTTTACAGTTTAAAATTATTCTGACTGATCTATGCGTCATGTTCGTGAACGGGCACCGTCAGTTGGGGCTGGCCATCACTTAGCTGCCTCGACTTATTTTTAATTATTTGATTTTTGATTGTTGTTTTCTTATTATTTGCTGTACTCTGGACGCTTTTAACGCGTACGTCATTTTTACATCCTATGGTTCTCACATATAATATTATAAACTCAACATTAATGATGTAACTAATATTTTTGTAAAAATATAATTTAGAAGAGTGTCCATGGAGTTTCTTGCCCGTTCTTCTCCATAGGTAGCTACGCTTTGGAATGGGCAACCAGCTTCATATTTTCTGACTGACCGACTTCTTGACAATTCAAAGGTGCCTGTAAATGGTTTAATTTAAATTAATGCTTTGAGTTTTTGAGTTTGAGTTTGATTCTTCTGACATATATCTACCCCGTGTTCGGACAGTATCAACAGCTAAATTAATTAAACGGGCACGTGCGTGTTGCTACCGAACACGTGTCGTGTCCGTCGCGGGCATGTGCTATAAATCAATCAAGTGGACCACCGCTTCATTTGTAGGGTTATACTGCGGTATTTTAATAATGTTGCAGTCCAGTGAAGTGCAGTCTCGATCGAATTTTTGTTTTTTTTTTTGTTTGTTTTATATACACTTCGCCATAATTGAAGAGTTTTGTGTAATCATGCAGGCGGGTGAGATGAGGTAAATATTTATTTTTCGATTAATTTGCACAATGTCGACGTATTTACGTGTTTTAACATAAATTGGACGGAATTAGTCATGGAAATCTTAATTAATTTAAGGCGTTGACGCAAATATTGGACAGACTTTTCATTTGTACTTTAATAAAGTTCATTCTAAATGATCACCTCAACACAAAATTCGGCCATTTGTCTACCAAAGTGCTGGACGATAGTTTTTGTTTTTTTACCAAAGAGTCACTATTACAGCCTTATACTTAAAAAAAAGAAAACAACATGGCAGCAAACAAACTGCAACAAATTCCTAAATCAACCATCCTAAAATAACCGTATTATCAAACATTAATCTTCAAAAATGCGCTGGGCACAGGACTCAGACAATATAACTGCATAACTACGGAACGTCCAATTTTATGGCTTATTTCGTAAAAATGCGCGATAGATCATTGCCCCTACCATAAGTTCTCGATTGCAGAGTCGAAGTCACGCGATGTCGAGACGTGTCGTCGAGACGGCAAAAAAGTGACATTTGGTGACAGCTACAGTTTGTTTAGGAATGGAACTCGAATGCCGAAACGCTATGGTATGCTTTTTTTGCTTATTTTGGGTGGTACTGAAGGAATTTCTGATGTGGTTTTTACTTGTTCTTATTTTGTTGCTTTTTATTAGTCTGAAGATTGGATCGATTAGGTACACACAACGGCACATTATGCTTTACATTTCCAGTTTTAGCTGACATCGCATTATAGGCTTTTCGTACTATGAGAAATCAGCTTGTATTGGAAATATATCGCCGTACGTACCTTAGCGTAACGTTGCAGCAATAACTAAACTTGGAACTTTAAGAGTGGCGTGGGTAGTTTTCGTACTTATGACATGAGGCGGAAATGGACCATAGATAATGCCATTTTAGTCATAAGCTATTTTATGAAGGTGGAGGACGGGACATTTTTTTGAAGACAATATTATTTCCCTTAGTAGTCACCGTTTGACTAAATTACCTACTAAGAAAAGACGCACTGAAATGCCAATCACAGTAATTCTATCAGACAGTAGCCCGCACCTCTACGTGAGATAATAATCACGTTAGTAGGGGTCATCGCAAGTTTTTTTAACTGGACCTTTATTTATGCACCATTTCCGCAGAGGGGACTTTGACAAATGCCTGCAATTTTTGCTTCCGCTACTTTTCTACCTTAACTTGTGGGCTGGCAGACTTAACTACATGTAATTGCTTATCTATTATAGTTTGTGTGATCTGTGGTGTAAACTCATACTGGTCCTCTGATTTTCTTTCACAAAAAAATTGTGACGAAGAAGACGACGACGATGACGACGACAACGAAGACGACGATGTTGTGTGTTGTGTTGTATAATGAAGACTAGCAAAAACTAAACTGCAGGAATAGTTCGCCCGTACTGTGTTATAAGAGGGAAATTATTTTCTTCTGACCAGCAAGGTTTTCGTAATAGGAACGCCCATTCTCGTAATTAAAAACGTTCTGAATCTAGTCGCAATCTCATCTCAGCGACAATCAATGTCAAAAACTTGTCAAAAATGTAGGAAAATCAGAGGCATTTTTGACAGATAGAGACTCCTACAGTTCCTAAAAATACGGGAATTGCCCCTAGGGTTTCCTATTGCAGATTTTATTTATATTTTATCTGGCAATTACAGCTGTTGTTGCAAATTGTAAAATCGCAAATTAATTACTTAATTTCGATTTCGGCACGCTTTGCATTTATCTTTGTCAAACAACAAACTTGGGCTTGAATGTAATTACATTTACCTAAGCCGTATTAGGTAGGTAAATAAATAAATAATTGATGATTAATTAATTTACAAATTATTTATCTAAAATCCTTTAATTATTTACATAACGCACCTCCAACAATAAGACATTATCTCCGTTTGTTATTAATTATAAAGTTTACGGAATAAGGGCGGGGGCACATCGACGCGTCATCTGCGCAAAGTCTGCGCGCAATGAAATTAAAGCTGGCACAATGAATCCTCAAGTTTTAATTAAAGCGTGAAAAGTGTCGCCGGCGACTGCCGCCACCTCGCGACCATCAGATGAGCTCGTATTGTTTTGACCACTTTATTGCATCAAGGAGACTTTTTATTGTTATAAATATTATTTGTAAAGGGTTCTTTTGCTACGGACACATTGTCTTTGGTTTGTAGGTACGTAAATTACTCTATGAAGAATCACTATAAAAGTCGCTAGAATTAGTCGCAACGTATGTTTTACGTTACTTTGTTGTCATTACGATTCGCATGAAACTAATCGACCGAAACGGGCGAATAATTTTTTTTTCTATAGGCGACTCGCTCGAAGTTAATTTATTTGTGGGTGAGTCGACTTCTGTGTGTAAGTTCAGAAATATGCACTAGGTAATTCGCACATTTTGAATTTTATACAATAAAGTATAGAAAGAAAAAAGGACACTAGTCACTGGTCACTTCTGTAAGTGATAAGAGGTAAATATTATAAAACGTGTAGGTACGTTTCGGGGAGTAAATTCGGGCGAATCGACTAAAAAGCGGTGAATTCGACCTTAGACATCCTTTGATTCTATAGTAGGTACACAACAAAACTAAAACAGTGATTTCTTTCAGCCGCAGCTTTACAAATACCTACGAAACAAAAAAAGACGACTTATCAAACAGTACTTCATTATACATTACAAGAGATTACTTTGTAACACAACCAAAAACCACTGACGACCAAATAAATCATTCCAGTAAGTCACTCCAGTAGAATTATTGCTTTTTAATTTGAAACAGACGGGAAAAGTGAATAAAACGCTGCTAAAAATGTCCCTGTATTCAATTAGGTTCGATAACCAATGTTATTTTGAGTTTTTTACGACTGTTCTTACGTTTGTAATCGTAAAGATGGATATTTTATGACCTGAGACATATGTATCACTTAGTGGTTAGTGGTACGAGTGCTTTTAATTCTGTGTTTATGGATTAACATTTTGAAGTAATAACACGCTCCATATTTTTTTATGTGTCATTGATAATCACAATTTATTATCACTTTATTTTGGAAAATTACATAGCACGTTATTTTCTTTACTTAATCGGTAAGTGTGGAGGATTTTGCCTAGCGGTCATCGTGCATGCGGCTAATATGACCCGTCCAATCCCATTTTAGCCTGGCAGCCTCCTGGCGGGGTCGCGGGTTGTTCGAAAGAGGTACCGTGGCATAGGCACATGCAACTGAAGGAACACGGGTGGGTTTTAGTCAGTAAAAGTCTGACACGCGCTCCCGCTCCGCCCAGAGCGGCAGGGGTCATTTGATGACTCCCAAACAAAAAAAAAAAGCAGGGGTGCACCTATAGTACAGCCACATTTCACCGGATATGTTTAAGTCCCGTGTAATAAGGAGCAAGCTTATTGCCATCAACCGGGCTCAGACCCAGACTCCGAGAAATTCCAGATGGAAATACCCAATTATACTGCCCAACCTGGGAATCAAACCCAGGATATCATGCTCAGCTTGCGCTTGCGTACACTAGACCCACAAAGCTGTTAGTATAACATTACGTGCAACATTCACATTTTTACAGAACATTGAACGGCTCTATTACTACTTCAGCCAACATAAAAAAGTTAAAAATGCAAACACATACAAACATAAGCACATACTATGCAAAGGCAACTTAGAAAGTTACATCGTAAAAACAAAATATAATCGCAAGGAAAAGTGCTGTAAAAACAAGTGAAATAAACGAAATAAACAGCTTGTAATGAAGGCAAAGTTGAGGTTATAAGCTGTTACAAGCTCATGGTTTAAGACGGAAGCTAGAAACAAAGTATGTTATAATGATGTGGTCTGTTTTTGTGCTTGCGCGTTTACCTTCTCACAATGGAGGTTTGACACGGGACTGGGTCCCAGTTTAACGTTTTTTGTCGTAGTTTCGTGTACCCTTTGAGCTTACAGACTTGTTACATGTAAAAAGTATGTATTTCAACTTAATTGGGCGACATGCTGTGTTTGTTTTGTTAATTTTTTACGCTTGAGAGGCTTAAAATGTAGCAATCAAGATCGGAGATTACACGAAAGTATTTTTCTTTTGAAAAGAAAATCAGAGTTAGTAATTGGGTACCTAAATACAATATGATTTTTCTATAACGTTAATGATTAATTGTGTTACAGATAAAATGTTTTAATACAATAGTAAAAATTCTACCAATATTTTTGTATGAGTGTCAGGCAAATATTTAAAAATACAACGCTCAAAATCGGACTTACAAACAGAAATAAAATATTCTATTCAGCTACAGGCTCATAACTTTCATCGCCATACCATTTCAATCCAAAAATCGGAAAACAATAAAGTGATCCGGCAATATTAATGAAGTTGCCGAAATTCGTACGTATTCGGCTCCAGATTTCGGACGATTGGCTGCGGGCGTAAAGGCCTGAGCACTTTAAAATTTATCGAGTTTTCATGTTTCGCCGCCATCGTCGCGCCGGCCGGCCCCTCGTTGTGACACTGTCATACAAAGTTCAACGAATGCGCACAAAATTGTTTTTGTAAATGTAATTTTGAATGTGGAATTTGGTTTCGTTTGTGTTTTTGGAACGGGTTAAGGCGAAGGTAATGAGGCGTTTTCCAAGTTTCAGAGGTGCTCCATTATAGCGTGTTAGTTAGAAACCTAAAACAAGATTTGGAATCTTTGGATGATGCCTCAAAAATTGGAACGATGTTAACGTTATTACATTTTTAACTGACTTCAAAAAAGGAGGAGGTTCTCAATTTGACTCATCACGTGACCAGAGGGCTGGCCTATTTTTAGCCCAAAGAATAAGCATTGCCATCCAACGTGGCAATGCTGCCAGCCTTTTGGGCACTTATGCCATTGACAGCGATGCGGACGAATTTTTTGATGCCCAATGAGCTCCTCTCTTTTTCTTTTCCCTTCTTTTTTTTACATACTTGTATATACTATATAATATGTATATTTTAGAGTTAAATTGTAAGATAATTAGGTATTTACTAAAACAAAAAAAATTGAATCGATTTACAATTACCGGAGATATAGAATTCGACGGTATGTTTTTTTTTTTTTTTTTGTGTTTGTTACGCGATTACTCCGCCAATTGTGGACCGATTATCAAAATTCTTTTTTTGTTTGAAAGGGTATGGTCTCGAGGTGGTCCCATTGTCACCAACTTGGAATCTGGTGAGGGAATCCCATGGAAATCGAGGGAAACCCTCAAATTTTATAGGCACACCTATAGCGATTTGGGTATTTTTTATAGTAACTCGTGCATTTGCTTTCGGAAAGCACCATTTGGTGAAGTGGAACTGATAATGAAGACCACAGATGGCCACCGGAACTACTCAATAATAAGCATTTCACGGGTTACAATTCGATTAGGTACTTTAATGTGGTTGCTAAGCAATTTATGCTCGTCACAATGCTTATGGTGAAGTGGAGCTGAGGGTGAATTCTCAGCTCCAGTTCTCCTGGTTCTTACTAGGAGCACTCCTCAACAATTAACGTCCTTGCATCGGAAAAAGCAATATTTTGTAAAAGCTATTGTAAATTAGATAAATAACAAACTGACCCACTAAAAAGTGAAAAATAAAAAACAACCGACTTCCAAAAAACACTACAAAGTGAAAAATAACTTTAATTTCGGTAGTCGGTGTCTTTGGATCTGTAGGTATTTTAGTTTTTTGCCACCGACTTCCGAAATTAAAG
Organism: Oligia latruncula; assembly: GCA_948474745.1. Classification (NCBI taxonomy): domain Eukaryota; kingdom Metazoa; phylum Arthropoda; class Insecta; order Lepidoptera; family Noctuidae; genus Oligia; species Oligia latruncula. The sequence goes on along the minus strand of OX419691.1, from coordinate 3,653,606 downwards.
TTATTTTTCACTTTGTAGTGTTTTTTGGAAGTCGGTTGTTTTTTTTTTGTGAAAAAGTTTTTATATGAAACAGATTCTCAAAATAGAATATTCTTTCAAAAATGTTTTTCAGACTACTCTGTTCGGAGTAGAAAAAAGAAAGATTATAAATAAATGTACTTGACATATTTGAACCATTCTATTAAAAGGTACATACACATAAAGGAAACCACATTAGAATGAGGGATCCTTACTTAGTAGTCTGTGTCGCTCGCATTTGCACGGTCGGCAGTTTGCCGCCGCACCGCTCGCGCCCCCCCGGCTATTTCAGGACCACTGTTCTAAATTCAAACTTTTATATTTTATACTTTTTCAGTAAAATGAGTTTTTTTGGTTTTAGACATGTATCCTTTGGCACATGCTGGGTTTTAAATAAAATTAAGGTACCTATGTTCTTTTTTAAGCACAATATGTGTTTCCTTTCTCAGAATTTATTTCATGGCATTTTGTAGCAACATCAGAATTTTATTTTACACGCTCAAAACAATTGCCAAAATTAAGCTGACACATCAGCATTTTCCAACAAATTCGGACGCGACAAAAACTGGAAAAATTCCAACTCACATACACATACAGGGTCCCATACAGTTAATGAGTGCTGAGTTGCCAGTGTTGGTAAAAAGCCGGGGTTGCCAGACAAATAAAGATTTATACAGGACAATGTCTCTTAATTGCGCTGTGTCAGGTGGCCCGAATCATACCGATTGTGAAGTTTGGAAGTTCAATGTCGGGTCGCGTATGCCCGGAGGCTTTGGATAATGGTTATTAGGATGATTGAAAACTAAGTTCTACCATTCTCTTTCAACAAATGAAACAAAAGCCTTTTTAGGAAATTAAAATAAAACATTTTTTTAAATATAATGATTGTTGCCAAATCTTTTTCAGAATAATAATACTGAAGTCTGAGAAGAGGCCTGTGTCCCAGCAGTGGGAACGTTATAGGCTGAGTATGTATGTATGTAATACTGAAGTCTACAAATATAAAAATTCAACACTTATTTACACACAAATACAGATTCCTGTGTGTATTCGCTTCTATAGGATTATGTAGCGGCTACATCATTTTCTAGAAACACATCTATCAATTCCAAGATCTATCAAAAACTTATACCATCATCGTTTCCAAAGTACCAAACTTCGACAATATCTCATTCATCATTAGCGTCACCAACAACCAAATCTCCACCTTATTCTTCGTCAATAAGATTCAAATCTATACAAAAGTCTGTCCAGTCTTTGCACAAATGTTAGGACACGTCTAACTCCCTCTCGTTAGGTAATCAAATTTGTTTGCAGTGTGCTAACGAGGCTGCAACGGTCAGGACTACAGTCGCCGGTCTGCGTCGTGATTTGCTTGTTAATGTAGAGTACCTGAAGCAATCGATATTGTATAATAGCTTAGTCACTGTTCCTGATAGATGTCGTATCTTTTGCAAACAAAAGATACGACATCTATTATACATCAAAATTAATCTTAATTTTGAGATGACTGTGTACATCTTCAACACAGGAAAAAATTTATAGTTTCAATTATGTAAAGTGCAATCATCTAGACTATTTAATATAGCCCCAGGTTCAGTTGTCAATATCGTGATTGATCATTTAAAGTATGTTGATGGCATTTACTCTGAATTCAATTACTATTTAGTAAGTAAGTAAGGCCAATCTTAAATAGGATCTGCAAATCGTGATCAGTTAGTTGTCTAATGGATATTATTTCTATTGACTTTGCTAAATTGGCTGCAAAAGCAAAGCTGCACTTCGTCGTCCTATTGTTCAATTAGATCAAGAAAAAAGAAGAATTCATTCTTTTTAAAACAATTGCTCACAAAAATAAAATAACAACAGAAAAAATACCGTTCATTTTCACCAACACATCCATATGCAACGCCAATTGTATTCTTTGAACGCATCCGCTCCACACACGGAAATTAATAAAGAGACAAATTAACGGGAAAACAAAAAATTGTGTTCCAAAGTCAATGACACAATGACAGCCATTGTCGACCACTTGTGCCTCATTAGGAAGAAAAAAAACAATTAAGCTGCCTCCACCTGGACAACTTCATCATGCAGTGCATCAAAACTAAAGTCGTCTTTATTACAATCAATTAGAGGTACTATTTCTTTGATAATCTCTTGATCATCTGCAGATTTGTATAGTTCCCCTTCATCGTCATACATACGTCAGTCGCAAAGTACTGGGGCCATTCCTTTATGAGCATTGTGAACTTTAATCCGGTCGTGAATGGCATTGTTTTAAATCACCTACGGCCCAAAGGATCGTGAGTTCTCATTGTACTGTCGAGTATTGTGCGATGGGTACTTTGATATGGGCGTTTAGGGACGTAACGATACGTATGGAGTTGGGTAATGGACATGTCATTTCTCTGTCAAACATTAGATGGGCCATTTAAAGCCTGAGGCTGAAGTTCCATGTTCAACTATTACAATATTGTGTCTTAACATGAAAACTTGTATTATTTTTAGCTATACCTAAGTGCGTTTTTAGGCTCAATTAAAATAACTGGATCATAATGAACTGTATAATTTTAATTACAACCATAGTAGACTTAAGTAATTAAACTTTCCAAAACTCTCCTGAACGTTATCTCGAACAGATAAAAACATCATATACTGATAACACCAGTAACTTTCTTTACTTAATTATGCCAGCCTTTTAATATAAACATCGATTTTATTTATCTCGATTCCCCATCGAAACGGCTCTCGCAACTCGAAGGTAATATGTTAATTTACCCTGATCGAGTGATTTGTTAATCTCACAATCGATTTGATCGCTCGGCTCGCAATTAATTCGGTCTGGTTAGCATCGATTTGCGATAATCCTGAGGCAGATTGTCTTGTTGATTAAATGTTTTTTTTTTTACATTAATGAATGACAATTTTATTCTTATTTCCTGAGAAAAATATTTTTTTTGATCAGTTCTGAATAAAGAAAATATATGCCTCCAAGGAAAATACGGATTTATGCATATAAGTATTTTGCATCTTATTTCATATTCATTTCGGTACTGACCAAAAAAACAGAATAACTGATTGACATTACAAAGTATTTTATGTGAATCTTATCTTTAAAGACTGAACACGTAATGCTTAAAACCGTAAAGTATTTCCCAAAGATCAAACACAAAATGAGACGGCAATAAGGACCGGCGACCGAAAATCCATCGTCGTAAATTGCCTCGGTACATTTTTCAACGAGAATAGTTTAAGAAATCACACTTAACTTGGTTATATGCTACTTAGAAACGCTCATAAATACAGGGGCGCCCTGAAAAAGGTTTTTTCCTTGAATTTAAAGGATCGCTGTGTACTCCTCGTAAATTTTAATAATAGTCACTAGTATTTTTGGAGTGAATTCGAAAGTGAATGCTGCGTTACTGAGTACGGATGTGGAGTTTGAAACTATGGACTGGATGCGATATTTATAGACATACGGTACGAATTTCATCACTATTTCTATGAATATTGATAAGAATAATAAACAAAACGCGATAAACCAAAAGCTTTTTGAATCGTTGGGGAAAAAAATCCTTGTGAGCTTATTGATGATCTAACAAATCTGACTGAGACTTTGAGTTAAGAATATGACGAAAGAAAAAAGACAAGAATACTGTTCAAAGAACCTACAAAGTATCAAACATCGACTGACGACTGTTCAGCCGAATAAACAATTGACATTCACCACTTTGGAGCCTAATCACGTGAAATGGAATTATCTATGCTCTACTAGATCCACTCGATCCGTTCTGTTTAGCCGGTCCGAAGTTGAGTATTTTTTAATATCAGTTTGAAAGATTCAACAGTATATATTTTTTTACGTAAAATTACTACAGCACCATCTCCTCCCTTATCTTGTAATTTTCGCGACCCCCGACCTGTCTATAACTGTCACAAATCATTAGCCAAATATCAGTAGAATGCCAGCAAGCAGTATAAAATTCATGCTAATTGCGAGGAGGGAGCATTGACGGTGTCACTCGGTAATGGCTTTTAAGAAATGTAATAAATTATTCCACCCGCCGCCGCCAGGTGACGCGCGCCGATGTGTTGGTATGGAACAAGTTACAGGGGATGATAAAATCGCTAGTAGCCCTCTTCAGCCAGGCCTATAAAATACATCCTTTATTATGCTGCTCAAAGGAAGAAAGTCGAACTAAAATGAATTATGTAGTATGAGAATTCAAATTCTCCAATTGTAATTCCATCAGCGGTGTATGCAAAAGACACTAATGTTTCAGGAATCAGGTTGTTAATTTTTCGCATTTTCAGTTTAATCGTCCAACTGCACCGCACGTTTGGTTCCTGACAGATTCTAGGCAGAACGTGATTGTTACAGCTGATTCGTTGACATAATCAGCTGTAACAATCACGTCGTAAAATATAAAATATTCATAGGGCGTATTACTAATTAAACTTCAAATATCAACAATTTATTCCTTTTTAAGGCCCATCTAGTACACATAAAAATCTACGTATAATTCAAACATCAAAAATGTCCGAATTTCCGATTGCTATTTAGAAAAATGTATAGATTTCCTAGGAAAAGTGCATATTACAAAATATATCATAGATTTCCTATCTATTTTAGGAATTGTACACATTTCCTAGGAATTGTATACAATGACGGATTACACACTTTTCCGTTAACATATATAACAACCTACATGGCCACTTGTACGGAACTTTTTTCAGCGTTCATCAAATTTAAAGATATTGGTGGTCTCGTCGTAAATGCTAAGTTCTAGCATTGCAAGTTTCCAGACTACATAATTACCGGACCAAAGATCGTCCCTTGCACCACGCCTTGTTTTCAGATGTACGACGTGCTCTTATCGTTCCCGGAATTCGTCTTTTACTCAGTAATTTAAAAAAAAGATATGTCTTTTAGGGGCTACATTGTTTGCTTTAATCATTGTGAGCGATTTACTGTGCACATAGATATTTATGTGTGTGTTCAGATAAACGATACGCTACTTAGTAGTGATGTGCTTCGGTGGCTTTTAATTGAGATATACTTCTTAGTTGGTTTCCGTTTTAGATGTTTATTTGTGGTTTCACGGTATCATAGTACCATCTCAAATGGTATAATGGGATCATAAATTTTATTTTTTTGGGTCTCGCAGTTATAACCTAACTTCTCATTTAAAGGCCCATATTGCTTTATCAACCATTGCAACAAAATCAATAAATAGATAGTATAAAAAGTGTCGTGGACAAAAAGCACAAGTGACGAATACGGATCTCTCTGATAGGATTGTATCAGTACTCTGCAATATATGGATTTAAGACCGTTATAGATGAACGTTATAAGGATACAACCTGTCCCATCGGAGACCAGAAGCGCATGTTCCCACTCAATTACCAACATTCTACCAAACTCCCTCACGATCACCTTCTATATAAATGTTTCCCAGCAAAATAAAGACCTCCTCACACGAGTTCCTGTGGGACGCATCAATTCTATTTAATAATTAAGGCTGTCAAGTTGCGTGAGTCTCAACGAGGGATGAGATCGTGTGCGTAGACCTTTGTCACACCGTTAATTACCTCAAACTTCGAGATGGATTAATTTTAAATGACTTTCGTGCTAGTTGTTTATTGGTTGTTGGGAATTGGTAATTGCTGTGTATTCCTTATACAAAACAAAACAAAAACAAATTAGGACGGTTATCAATGTTTATATGTAACAAAGTTACCTGAAATACTCAATTAACTTCTGCCAATATGGTATCAATATTATATCTAGAACCAAAAAATCGAAGACATGTGACATCTACCAACGTGGTGGATTATGGCCCACTCCCTCTCGCAGAGAGGAGGCCTGTGTCCCAGCAGTGAGAACATTATAGGCTGATTATGAAATGAAATTATATCAGTAACATTACATCAGTAGGTATCTAATAAAATTCGAGTAATTAAGGTTCACTTCATGAGAACTAGATTTCTAAATTATTCCTATGAATCAACCCTGATTACTCCAATATTAAAAGCAAAACAAAACTCGAAGTACGAGTATACAGTGAACCCACTAAAAATCCCTTGAAACATTTAAAGAAAAATTGCGTAAAATCGTCCCACGTCTCCCCTGGTTCCATTTGACCAAGCATTGAGTTCCAAGATGGTAAATCATCACCCTTCTGCTAACCTCCATTTGCGAAATAGCCGTCCGCCTATTAAATGTCGATTTTTCACGTAAAGACCAGTCCCTTCTGTACCCTGGCGCCCTGCCTCCCCTGTCTTGAAGGGAAACAGTTGATATTTGAAGGAGCCTTTTAGGGTTGAATTTTCTTTCGTAACTTTCTTTGAATTTAAATGTATTGAGTTTTAGAATTCTTTTTTCGAACCTTTTTGTTGGAGCGAATGTGAATGACGTGGATGAAAAGTTGTGAATTATTTTCAACGCAAAGCTAAATAGCTATCTGATTTAACAGTTTTTCCAACATGTTTTTCCAACCATTGCTGTCATGTCTGTAGTCATCAAAATGAATTAATAGCACAAACATAATATTCAGTCAATGTTCTCGACGTTTTCCATCAGAATTTGTCCCATGAATCAAACTCGTCTATTCAACAAATCCTACATCCATAAAAACTAAAACACCAAACCGTGCAAATCCACCCATCCCAATGAAGGAAGTACAGATTTCCATACATGATTCATTTCGGCTGTGCACTGCTCAGTTGAAAACTGGCGTGCAACGTCACAACGTCACATGGCACACAGGCCTGTGACGTGTCAGGAAGTGGCACGCAGGAAGTCAAGGGAAACATTCAGTGCTGGGGTATGGTGCGAGGTGGGAGAGATTAGCGGGGATATATAGTGTATTTGATTTGCGTAAGTGAGAAAAACATATGACGTTGTTACCAGTGCGAGTGGAGCCTGGAGATTGGCACAAGAAAAGAGGGGCTTTATGGTCAGCATTGGATGAGGTCGGGCTGTGGATGATGATGTGAGAAGAACTAAGTTTATAGATGAAAAAGACTTAGAAGCAAGGTCAGGCAACAATATTTTCACGATGCATGTACTACGTTTTAGAATGCCATGAAAAACAACAATAGACAATTCATAATTTTAGTAAAAAGTACCGTAAAATTTCCACAATAGGACCTAAAGTCGTAATCCGACAGAGATTATTATCGTGTTTCAGTTGTAGTTTGTAGGAGCATTCTATTCTATATCAAATTATGATGCCAAACTAACCTAAGGAAAACTAGTGCTTTTGGCTAAAGGGATTATGACTCCTAAATTCTTCTGCTGTTCAACTATATACTTTTTCTAGATAACTAGTTGATATTTATTTCTTTTAGAATAGTTCAGTTATTTTAGTGGGTTTAGAGTCTACTGTCCGCTTGGTATAAACTTTAGTACAAGTAAACATAGGAGCAGAAAAAGAGCAAGACCTGGATAGACCAACGAAAGAATGCTCTATCATCATCATCATCTGCCTAGCCATTTCCCAACTTTCTTGGGGTCGGTTTCCAGTCTAACTGAATTCAGCTGAATACCAGTATTTTACATGGAGCGACCGCCTATCTGACCTCCACAAACCAGTTATTGGGTAATACGATACCATTTGGTAAGACTGGTTGTCAGACATTCGGGCTTCTGACGATCCGTAACGACTGTCAAAGATCCACAAATGATAGCCGGGACCAACGGCTTAACGTGCTTTCCGAGGCACGGAGGACTCTAGGAATGTAAAAATGGTCACCCATCCACAGACTACTATATCCTGTCTTAATCGACATTAACATGAATACATCGGTTCAAAAATACACTCCAGCAGACTTATTTTCCTTTCAGTGCCTACTCAAGTTACTCCCAATCGCCATCCTCTCATAGCTCACAAACAAAAAAGCAGAAGTATTAAGTTCGCCGCCATTTTGAGATTACCAGCGGACTGTGTGCGGCGCGCCTTAATTTATTGCCCTCCAAAGTGTTTGAATTGTTAATGCTACGTTCTACTTACAATGTCGGAAGTGCACCTTTACTGTATTTATTTTTATTTACTCAACGATTGTTCCGTCTGGCTTGCAATGATTTAGATGTAGGATATCGTTTTTTATCGTGGGCTTATGGACTGTTGATGAATTATATCTCTTCGGCCACATTGGGTGTTAATCTGGTGTTGTTATTTATATCTGCTTCATTCAAATCTTAGGTATTTCTTATTTTGCATAATCAGCCTATAATGTTCCTACTGTTGGGACACAGGCCCCTTCTTGATGAGGAGGATTGGTATATGTCACATGACTTCGAGTTGTTGGTTCTAGGACATGCCGGTTTTCTCACAATGTTTTACTTCAGTTTTGAGAGCAGTGGTGATGAAATAATTTACACAAAATAAAGCGCCTGTCTGGGTTTGAACCTACGACCTACAACTCGTAAGTAGCGGCCGTTACCACTGGGTTACTACTGCTCATACACTACTTCTTATATTCTTCTTATTTGATATTTCTTGGCCATCATCAGTTACATAGCATGTAGATCTCTACCACTGTCCATTACTACACGTTATTTTAACTTGATTTTAGTTTTCCTATCTTATTCCGTAGGCACTGCTAAAGTCAATGACAGCTTATCGTCATGTGGGTGTAATGCATTCACCTGTACACTCAAACAAATCAAATCAATTTATTTGCGATAAGTGTTGGTACAATATAGGTCTTAGCATATATTATAATATTATTATTATGGATCCTTCACACTTAGTCATATTACTGTGACATGCAAACATTTATGTTCATAATTTTATACGAAATAATTATATTCAAATATACGAAATCGATAAAAACAATTAAGATATGTATCTGTAATATATTATTAAGATAAGTTATTTATAATTATTATTATTATCTAATAAAGTTATTAAAATTACAATTGGATATCAATATTATTATTATTATTAGAAATATGTCTTATGGTAATTAAATTATTATAATTGTTATTTATTTTTCAATGTCTTATTAAATATATTGTTAGCACAAATCGCAATCGCATAGTTTGTCTTATTGTTGTTTATTAATATGTTGTTGTTGTTATGGATGTTGTGTTGTTGTTGTTTCATTTATTTTTTTATAATTTTTGATGTTTTTAATACCTGTATTGTGTCTTTTGTTGCGCTGAATAAACGTTTTATCTATGTAGTTTACCGAGTAGAAATTGAACACTGATAACATTATTCAAATACTTCATTAACAATTCCGTTGGTAGATCAAACTAAAGTTATAACAGAAGCATATTCCTCTGTAACTGTCTTAGCTGAATTCGCTAACTTATCTAAAATAACTTGATGTTTGTTGTCTGAATCATTAAAAATGTATCAAGCTTGTACCTTAGTCTAAACTCCATAAACCACGATATGAATATTCATCAGTCCCAAATATTTCTTTGACTCCAAACATGGGTTTCGTTGTCAAATGTCAAATTTGAGTCAAAACTAACACGACTGTGATCAAAGTATGATGGAGTCAGAACTATGTTTTTAATTTCGTAATGGTCTCCTCTGGGATTGCCCTCAGAATACAATAGTGACGTACTAGGGACGCTCCGGGGTTGCTCTTCTCTTGTTATTTTATTATTCGCTTTTTTAACTTCAATGCTAAGTAGGTAGATTCTATGGGTAAATGATTGATTACAGAAGTTAACAATGCTGGTAATCAGTTTAAAAGTGTAGGTACAATAACTAAAGAAGAATTTTACTCGTTGGCATTTTAAAAGTGCCAGCAGTTTAGGCTGATTTCTTACTCTTACTAATGTGTCAAAGTTATACCTACCTAATTTTATCAAGTGTCAGGTAAAAGTATTGTAAAAATTCAAATTCCAGGTTCCAGGTTTGATCTATAGGCAAAACCTAATTATGATACCTACACCATGCTGTCTTCTTCAGTCTTTAATTCATAGCCTTCAGTTGGATGAAAACTTCAATTTATAAAAAATAAGCTGCTAGTTATTTCTTACTTACCTACCATACATCTGTAACTTTACATACCGTATTATCCTCCTTATGTTATTCTAAAAAGATCACGAAAGTATCCAACCAAATACATAAACAAAACTACACGAACAGGCATACATTAATTTAATTTTATATATAGATCAATTTGGGTGAAGTAGACTCGTGGGTCGCCCGGGGGACTTCAATAAAAAACCACTTTATTACTGCTCCTTTTATGTAATAGATATTTCATTATACTGATAATTTCCCTAAGAATCTCCTTATTTATGTATTTTGGAAAAGGAAAGTTGGTAGCTGGATCAGATATAAATTAAAATCTATTTAATACATAATGAATATTGATCATTGGCAACCGATATCAGTTCTTTATTTTGCTGTCATTGTAGCAAAAGGCAAAGAGATTCTAATCAATAGGAATTCAAGGAGTCATTGTACAGCCGCCAGCACATCAAGCTACTACAATCTGTCAAATTTCCTTAATAGGTTTTCAACTTTATCACTAAAGCGTAAGGTTCAAAGTTGATTGGAAAAATTTTACAGTTTCGGGTAGCTTGATGTGCTGGCGTCTGTACTTACGCAATCATTAAATATACTCATCTATACATATAATTATTTTAATCTCATTGCGTTCACTGATCGAAACGTTGTACGTAAATAACGTTTAAATTGGAACTTGTTTGCTTACTCATGTGAACGATTCACTGACGATATTAAACCGAACCCCGTGGTCGTAGAAATCTTCATATCAAGTCGACTACAGTAAACAAAATCATAAAGTCACTACAGTAGAAAAATATATGATATTCCTCAGGATATATGCTAGATAGATAGTGTGCTGGAAACATATTACAACAAATTTGATACGATAGAAAAAAATCATGAAGATACCTCTAAAAACTGTCTTTTTACAATAAAAACCATAATATAAGAAAGAAAAAGAAGAAAGAAAGTACATTTATTTAGCACAAACTAAAAGACACACAATATACATACACAATCATTATGATTTTTGTCAGATTATTCTACAAGCAACATACTAAGAAACGAGTGTTTTAATTCTTTACTCCAAACGATAGATTATTTGTACTTAAATAGATCATAATCAGCCTATAATGTTCCCACTGCTGGGACACAGGCCTCCTCTCTGTGAGAGGGAGATAATTGCTTCATATTTTGCAATAAATTACCAGCGTTGTGTCATCGCGCTTCTCTTTCTTTTCTATGCAGTCCGACAGTGACCGTGCTTTAGGCCATGCAGTCTCCTTAATGTTCAAGTTTCGACGTTCACGTTTATTTTGTCACGTACTTACTCGTATAATTAGGTCACTCCACGCTTTGTATGTAAGTACCTGATGGCCTAAACTCGTATATACGTAGTTCCAAAGGAGTATTGCCAACTTTATAGCTACTGGAACTAACAAGTTCTCTATTAGCTTTAGCAAGTCGATCTCATCACTTAATATCATTTATTTTGTTAACGTATTTATAATTATCCGCGTCATCCTATCAAACTATTACGTCCCCCATTCCGCAAAACTGTTTCAGGATCCAATTCCCCCATCTCCAGAATTTCCAGGCTTCTTAATAATTGCGATGAATCTATATATATTTTTTCCACATCACTTCAAGAATGCAAGCGCCAAGTCCATAAAAAGTAACCAACACAATTGACTGTTCTTTTTTTTTTCTTCATTTTATTATTATTATTTTTTCTTTGTCTTGTTTATAAAACTACTCACTAGTACTGTAAGCGTTATTTCTGCACAATTATTGCAATTTTATTAATGTTTAATTTTTGTTTTTGCATGCTGTGTCTATCGCATCATATTGTACACTATGCTTGTATATTGCTTGTATTTTTTAAGGATAAACAGTGTAACAATTGTAGATAGGCCAATCAATAAATAAACGTAGAAAGTTGACTTACTTATGATTGGTTGTATCAGGAAGCCATTTTGGTCGCTCCTAATTATCTATAGGCTTCAGTAACGAGAATGTGTGATACACACGGACAAAGGGATGAGTCAGCAAAAAAACTCAAAAACAATAACTGATCGGATAGACATAGGTAGAACTAGAATCAAAATAAAGACATGACTTTTAAGTAGTGAACTACGTTTTTTTATAAGACAAAGGAAGATAAAGATGAAAAGTAATTGTGATTCAAGAGAAAGATACCAGACAACCTTCAGCAAATGAAAATTATTGAAAGAATGCTTCCAGAACAAGAAAATAAGCTTTTCAGAAAGATCGTTATTGGAAGTCCTTAGTGTAGTTAATAAGCAAGATGTATCGTTTCTCAAATTTCTGAGCTAAATTACTATTACAGGTACGAATTCCAAACGTATTATGGGAACTAAATAGATTTCTCCTTAGGCATTCGCCCCTCTTACACTCCATCAAGACGTGATAATCGAGGACGTACTCCTCGATTGTTCCACATTTCTCGCAATTATAGGTAATAAAAAAATATGAAAAAAAAAAATATATTTTTTTATATTCAGAATAAAGAACAACAGAATCGTACTACATTGTGATAACAGGCTACTACGGAACGCTACACGGTGCGTGGCCCGACACGCACTTGGCCGGTTTCTTAGAATTAATTACATCACCTAAGTACATACATAAATTAAAATGTTCGACACAGGGAATCCTAGTGTGGGGTCCAGGGCATTTGTAAAAATCTAGCACCTAAGGCTCCTTGTAAACTGAAACTAGTTTTTGTTTTTATATTGAACCGTGTTATTTTTCTGAACTGAATAGTTTTTTTTTTTTATAAGTGAGCGTAAACTTCCTTGAAAGATTCCATTGCAAAGGCATACAAACTTAACCTTTCCTCTCCAATATCCATAACAGCAAATCAGGTGAACAGCCCAACAATCGTCCGACCCTTATGTCCCACGACGAAAGGTAATTGGGCCATCGAAAATTGATCGCATTCTCATCGAGATGCGGGCATTCAGCTGCCTGTTGATATCACGGGACATTACTCTTTATTAACTTGTCGCTTTTTCTCGCCGTTGACAAATACGAGCCGTTTGATGTGATCATTGATTTATTTATACGGATTCGTCAAAGGAGCAATATGTGTTATTTTGTTACTTGTATTGTTAAGGAATGACTCGTGTAGATGAAAAACAGCTTCAGTTATTAATATACCAAGAGGTATTTTGTTTGTGTTTACAAAATGAGCGATAAAACATATTTATACTAACAATGAGGAAAATGACAAACATATAAAAATGCAATTGACAAAGAACTAGGTCGTTTGCTGCTCAACCCCCTAGGGACACACCGTGATAAACGTCCTTATGTAAATGAAGCCATTAAGTAAAGTATCGAATGACCCCTAATGTTTTACTTTAAAAAAACGTAAACAACTTGAATTGGGTGTTTTATAATCACGCTATATTACAATTAACGTTGTTCACGGCAATACTGAATTAATACGGGAAGTGGGAGCACCCTACTGTTAGTATTAGGGACATAGCTGACGATTGTGGGACTTTTGTGATTATAACCGCCTTATCTTATTGACGATTAAATTCCGGTACGGCCGATTGTTGGGACATTTACCCCGTTAAGATTAGGCGTTAATACAGTTATTTAGATAGTAAAATCTATTTTATGGTTAGTAATTAAGTTGTTTTTTTTAATCTTTATTTGTTCGTTAACAATGAGATTTATGAATTGAAATTAATAAATATTATACATGCAATATCTGCGAGCAAAGCTTTGTTTTATAGGTAAGTACATATTTTAATCATTAGTAAAGGTTAAGGGGGAAGCTCTAAGGTGGCCCGCGAAATTCAAATTTCCTTACGTTTTTTGCAATTTGCTGGTCAGTATTAAGTTGTACGTTGATTAAAATATGATTCGCGGTCGTAACAAACATGTATTTACAGAATTATAATCATTAAAGTTATCAACACAACTCTATATGACCATGTAATCCCCAAGAATGACTATTTCATGAAATCTTGACATTTGGGGATTACATGGTCTTACGGCCGCGAATCATATTTTAATCAACGTACAACTTAATACTGACCAGCAAATTGTAAAAAACCTAAAAAAAATTGAATTTCGCGGGCTACCCTGGCGCTTTCGCCTTAACAAAACCACGTTTTTAGCAACGTAAATTATATTATAATTACTATGGGACTAAACCAGAAATCGCGAAAAAATTGCTGTTCCTTACATTTTGACGAGTTATACGAACATAGGGAACAGCTGATTTATTTTTCGCGATTTCAGGTTTAGTCCCATAGTAAAAGTTGTTTATGATGATGAGTACATTGACCTCTTCAGAGGTTGTTGGTGTTTTTCCAATAGCCTTGTTTATAGTAAGGCTACATAGATAGCCTCTACGGTACTTATTAAACCACATTTTTTATCTCAATGAATGTCTAAACACTGCCACCAAAGCTCTTCCTTCACTGTTCATCAGTGTGTTAGGTCTTTGATAACATCATACCATCACACCTGTAATAACCGAAGGATGAGGCAGAAGTGTACTCTACTCATAGCACACCCACATTTCGCCCGTTATGTTTAAGTCCCATGTAATATGGGACGAGTCTATGCTATCCATCGGGCACAAATCCTTACTGCTGCTGTGAAAATCCTGATGGAAGAACCCAATAACACTGTTCCTGACCTGGGTGTCGAACCCAGGACCTGACGCTCAGCGGTAGCGCTTGCGTCCACTAGACCAACGAAGCAATCAACGTCTTTGATATCATGTACAGTCAACAAAAGAGATAAGTATGCAGGATCATCGGATATAGTTAAAGTTTAGTAAGAAACCGATGGATGTTATCGACTGAAATTTAATTTGATAAATGAGCTGTTTGTTTTCTATTAATAAAATACATTTTTATTTGAGAACATCCATCGGGTTCTTACTAAACTTCAACTATATCCGACGATCCTGCATACTTATCTCTTTTGTTGACTCTACATAATGATAGTCATAGTTCCTAAAGATAGGAGATTGGAGCAGTGGTGGACGAGTAGTAACGGCCGCGACTCACGAGTTGTAGGTCGTGGGGTCGGCCCCAAGCAGGCACTTTGTGCACATTATTTCATCACCATAGCTCTCAAAACGGTGAAGGAAAACATCGTGAGGAAACCGGCATCTCCTAGAACCAAAAATTCAAAGATGTGACGTCTACCAATCCGCAGTGGGCCCGCGTGGCCAATTATGGCCCACTCCCTGTCACCGAAAGGAGCCCTGTGTCCCAGCAGTGGGAACATTCATCATCATCTGCCTAGCCTTTTCCCAACTATGTTGGGGTCGGTTTTCAGTCTAACCGGATACAGCTGAATACCAGTAGGTATTTTGCATGGAGCGATTGCCTATCTGAACTCCACAACCCAGTTATTGGGTTATTCGATACCCCTTGGTGAGACTGGTTGTCAGATTTTCGGGCTTCTGACGACCCGTAACGACTGTCAAAGATCCACGAATGACAGCCGGGACCAAAGGCTTAACGTGCTTTCCAAGGCACGGAGGGGTGGGAAGGCTCTTGATAGCAGTGGTAACATTTTAGGCTGATTATGCAATCATCACACTAATATTATAAAGGCGAAAGATTTTTAGTGCGTGTGTGTTTATATGTTTGTTACTTCTTTACGCTCAAACGGCTGGACCAATTTCGATAAAATTTGGTATGGAGGTAGCTGACACCCTGGATTAACATATAGGCTACTTCTTATCCCGATATTCCAACGGGTTCGACACTTATGCGGGTGAAACCGCGGGGCACAGCTAGTAGTTTAATAATTTTAAAGGTTATCATATCACTAATTTCAATAAACTAGCCCAGCCTTACCCAAACGACCCATCCCTCGTATATCACTCGTAACGTAAAATAGCTTTTAAGTTTTATTACGACCATGATAACACCACATAATGACTGTTTTATTAATCATAAATTCTACACCTTTACGACTTAATGTTTGAACGTCGCCACTGTAAATATTCTCCGTGACTATCAACGAATTTATGAACATTAAAAATATTTCTTCGACAATCAACGAGATGATGTTTGGGTGAGAAGGTAGCGTTTTATGAGGCGATAAAGATCGTTAAACGAATGAGACCGGGATTGTTTTAATTTTAGTTAATACTAGCTTCTGCCCGCGACTTCGTCCGCGTGAAATTTCACCCTCCCCTCATTCACCCTCTTAGGGGTGGAATTTCGAAAAACCCTTTCTTAGTGGATACCTACTCTTCACAAGTAACACACCCTCCTCATGTCTCTAGGACCCGCGGTTTAGGCTGCGCGTTGATATATCAGTCAGTCACTCAGGACTTTGAATTATTATAGATACTTTTCCGGGATAAAAGTACCCAGTGTGGTGCCCAGGATATTAAAGAATAATTATACCAAGTTTCATCGTAATCGAACCGCTAGTTTTTGCGTGATGCCTGAACAAACAGACAGACAGACACACAAACATTTTTTTATTCACATTTTTTGGTTCAGTGTCGGTCTAGTAACACCCCCTGCTATTTATTTTTTTGATAATAATAAAAATAATAATAATAATATTCCACAACTATCACACAACGCCGTCTAGTCTCAAGCTAAGCAGAGCTTGTGTTATGAGTACTAGACAACTGATAAACATACTTATATATTTCTAAATACATACATATATAGATAAATTACACCCAGACACAGAACAAATGATCATGCTCATCACACAAACATTTGTCCTGGGTGGGAATCGAACCCACGACCTCCGGCATAGCAGTCATAGATATTTTCAAAGTACAGAATTTTCACTTCTACAGATTTATTATAAGTAAGATTTATTAATATTGTAGATGAATAGTAGCTAATATATTTCTGGATACAGGTACGTTTTGCTGGATTATCTCAAATCCATACTAATATTATAAATTCGAAAGTAACTCTGTCTGTCTGTCTGTATGTTACCTTTTCATGCCTAAACCACTAAACGGATTTCGATAAAATTTGGCAGAAAGATAGATTGCATCCCGAGAAAGGACATAGCATAATTTTTATCGATATACCTCGCGGGCGAAGCCGCGGGCAGAAGCTAGTATTATAAATGCAAAGTGTGTCCGTCTGTCTGTCTGTCTGTTACCTCTTCACGCTTAAACCGCTGAACCGATTTAGATGAAATTTGGTATAAAGATAGTTTGAGTCCCGAGCAAGGGCATAGGATAGTTTTTATCCCGATATTCCCACGGGATCGACACTTATGCGGGTAAAACTGCGGGGCGCTGCTAGTGTTTGATAATAATTACGCTACATAGCCTACATAGGCTAATTTTTGAGACGCGGCAGAAAGGGTAGGTACCTTTGCCGCTGTAGTTAGAGAAAAACGGTCTCGGGAGAGGGTCCTTATTTTTTGGAGAAATTTTGATCCAACTTCACAGATCTGAGTCAGAGTACTAAAAAAGTCAGAAATCTCAAAAAACTTTTCCCATACACTTCGTAAGAAATGAGAATCCAATTTATTAGATAGTATGGTCTAATCTTGTATATTGGGAAATACTAATATTCTATGATTGTTCTTCATAAGCGAGTCTGCAAAAAATGTTCACGGAATTGCCACTGAGTCAGCATATAAGTAGTATCTTTAGGAAGATTACGAGCAACAGTGTTCTATAATGATTAGACTTAAGTAAAATGTGATTGGAATACAATACACTGTTATAAACTGACTTTTAGTACATTTATAGCCAAACTAACTAATGAGAAAAGATTTGATGATTTTTGTGTTTGTTTGTTACACTTTCACGCCAAAACGGCTGAACGGATTTGAATGAAATTTGGCACATGGGTAAACCATGACCTCGATTAAGACATAGAATTTTTTTTTTTCTAGATATTCCCACGGAAACGAGACTTATTCGGGTGAATTCACTGGGCGCAGCTAGTGCGATTTTTTTTTAATTCAGAAGACTTCTTATAAGTTCAAACATTTTATTTATACCACTATAAGCCACGTGCCATATTGAGGCTATAAATACTCGGCTGTCAAACTAGAATTTAATATTTTATTCGATGTAGGAGTAACGAAACGTCATAACGTCGCGTCACGTCGCGAAGCCGAGATGAATAATAAATTAGTTCTGTAATGGATGGGAATTACTTTATTATAATGTACACCTAGGTACTTGTGGGTAGGTAGAGAGTGAATATCAGGGTATAATGTAGAGTTGATTGGGTGCAATGTATGTGATAATGACAGATTGACATGAATAAGTTCAATGGAATAACTGTGTAGCGGTATCTACAACGCCACATTGCGAACAACGCGTCATACTGACGTCACGCAAAATCCTGCATCGCGCAAGCAGAGTTTACCGCGCAACTAGCATAGATACAACGGCCCGACATGAATCATCGGGCAGTTGCCCGCCAGACACAACACCCGTCTGGTCGGAGGATCCTCCCTTTTCTATAGAGTATGAGTGAACTTTAAACCCTGTTCCTCATACTTCTTTATCTGTGACATCATCTTTCATTCATCATTTCAATCATCTCTCATTGGTTTGAAAAAAAATCAGGCTTTTACGCAGCGGCATTTAATAAAAAGTTTGTTAACTTAGTTGGAAACCTATATTTACCCCGTGTCCTTTGAGAAAATTTACCATGCAAAACTAAGGCTTCTTCTCTCCTCCAGAGAAGGATCGTTCCTTCTCTATATGAGAAGAGAAGAAGGTAGATGCTGTGGAGAGACATCTTGATTATTTCAGACTGTTCTCGTAACAGGTAAAACTTCTTAGCGTAGCATAATCAGCCTATAATGTTCCCACTGCTGGGACACAGGCCTCCTCTCTGTGAGAGGGAGTGGGCCATAATCCACCACGCGGGCCCAGTGCGGGTTGGTAGATGTCACATGTCTTCGAATTTTTGGTTCTAGGACATGCCGGTTTCCTCACGATGTTTTCCTTCACCGTTTTGAGAGCAGTGGCGATGAAATAATTTACACAAAGTAAAGCGCCTGTCTGGGTTCGAACCTACTACCTGCAACTCTTAAGTCGCGGCAGTTACCACTGGGCCACCACTGCTGCTCTTCTTAGCGTATTGATGGCAAAGAGTTGAAATATTTTTGACCCAAAATTCAGCTTCGCGAACTCCACTCACTGACGTAGTCACAAGATCATTAAGTGCACAGGTGACGGCGTGCGGCGCAGGGTGGTGAGCCATAGTCTGTGGGGAGGTGCCGCATACGCACTTGAGATCAGAACTGTCCTTGAACCCCCATCTGTGGATATTTTCTTTGCTCCGGCCGACTTGGGTTCGAAGTCTATTTAGAGATTTCCAAGTTGGCCGCGGTAAGGCATGTCCAGGCGGAAGGCTCTCAGATGGCTTGATAAAATTATCAAGGGGCAACTAGATGAAAACTATACTGTACGATACTGACACTGTAATATATTGATAGATTCCGGCTGACAGAATCTATCTATACAGGATGGCAGGGACGCAAACTGTAACCATGAAGTCAGAACCCCCCCCCCCCCCCTTAGCCCTTAGGCTCTTCCTTCTTGGCAGTCATCTCACTTGAAGACGGCTGGACCGATTTGACTATTTTTTGTTTTAAAAAGTTTTTTAGGTTAGGTAACAGAATTAGATTGGTATGGAAAGAAAACTTGGAAAAGTTTCCCGGAAAATGGCCAAATTTGGGAAAAACTAAACGTCCTTTTTTCTATGGGAGTATTGTGTGAATTAATGAAACAGGACAACGTCTGTCGGGTCAGCTAGTGCATAATAAATGTCGGTTCCTCTCGAGATGTTTTTGCTTCAAGAGTCAAGCATGGTATACTGCTACAATCGTTGAGCTCCTTAAGTTCTGAGTTGAGTTGTTTCCTCTAACGACCCTTACAGACACCAATCTACATGGTCTTCACATGATCTGACCAGGATTATGTCTGGACTTAGAGACTGTGACCTTTGAGTCTGTTTCGGCCTTTCTTCTCAGAGTAGCAAGTATCACGACTTGTTTGAAAACCAAGCGTGCCATTTTTTGACTACCTACTATGACGTCACAAGCACTATTTGGTGATAGGTAAATCAAATCGATTCAAAGACGCCGCCGCGTGCGGCACCCGTCTCGCCCGGTCTAGCGCCAGCACTCACGCTCACCCAGCCAGCTGTACACAGGACTGAGCGCAAAAGTGGCGGCTTACGATTTTTGTACGTAAGCTGGGCACGCGAAGTAGTTGCTCTTGCGTTATCTAGGTGTATCTATATCTGTGGCCGACCTCATCTAGTTTTTAAATTATGAATTATGTGTAAAAGTGTTTATACAAACCTACTTACAGAAATAAAATCATTTCTCATTTCCAAAATTCCTTTATCATACCATTATTAGGGTATCAAACAACAAAAAGATCAGGAGAACAAACGGCAACTAAGTACGTTCAGTAGCTCAGAGCACCATAAAGATATATCCCAGTGCTCACCGCGTGATCTTGTTACCTTCAAAGCAGCCAGCTAACAGCTTTTATCTCTCTCAAAAGCACCTACTATGACAGTCTAAACAAACATACTACGTTTCCTTTTTTATATAAACAGAGATATAAATGGATGTATGTCAGTGCGTTTATGAAGGGAAGAAAGAGAGGGATAGAGATAATAAATTATTTATAAATTCCTAGTGTCTGATACGTGATATTATGACGAATTGGCAATTATCTTATTACATCAGCTCGTAAACGTCTTAAGGCTCCCGCAGACAGGCGCGACGCGACGGTGTGACTCGATTCTGGTAGAGCAATTTTCATTGTTCTACTAGAGTCGCATCGCACAAGTCTGCGGGACCCAAAATGCTGAATGTCTCTTTCCCAATGTGATACCTATTGCTCAAAATGGTGAAGGAAAACATCGTGAGGAAACCGGCATGTCCTAGAACCAAAAATTCGAAGACATGTGACAAGCCGCAATGGGCCCGCGTGGTGGATTACAGCCCACTCCCTCTCACAGAGAGGAGGCCTGTGTCCCAGCAGTGGGAACGTTATAGTATGATTACGTACCTATTGCCATAAGAAACATATTATTTCCCGCTTAGGATATAAACTCGTAACCGTAAAAGACAAAAAGCTTTGCCAAAGTGTCAATCCAATTGTTGAATAATATTAGACATCCATTGACTGTCGCGAAGATTTCGACATATCATACGCTGTGACGAATGACACCTCTACGTGGCTCCCATACAAATTACAAACGTGCAAGCTACTATTATATGGAGACATGAGTCATCCCTATATACCCATGAAAATACGTTATAAACCCATATCCCATGAAGTATAATATCAATATAATTGTACGTACCTACGTATAGTACAATGTGATATTGACCCAGATAATCACCATCATCATCTGCCTAGCCTTTTCCCAATTATATTGGGGTCGGCTTCCAGTCTAACCGGATGCAGCTGAATACCAGTATTTTACATGGAGCGACTGCCTATCTGACCTCCACAACCCAGTTACTGGGTAATACAATACCCCTTGGTAAGACTGGTTGTCAGACTTTCGGGCTTCTGACTACCCGTAACGACTGTCAAAGATCCACGAATGACAGCCGGGACCAAGAGGCACGAAGGGATCTCGGTATCTAAAGATGGTCACCCATCCACAGACCAACCGCAGCAAGCGTAGCTTAATCTGAGACCCAGAATATCACCATAGTGACAAAAATAAACCCATACCCCATGAAGTCTAATGTCAATATAATTGACATAATTGATTATTATTATTTGATTATTTTTTTAATTGTCGTAACTAAGTATAGTACAATGTGATATTGACCTAGAATCTCCATAATGAGCCATATTTTCTTTCCAGCTAAAAAATAAACTCAACTTAAATAATCATAAGCGCGAAAGACCAAAAGCTTTGCCAAAGTGCCAATCCAATTGTTGAATAATTCCAGACATCAATTGGCTATCACAAATATTTCGACAAATGTGATGTGACGAATGACACTTATCGCGTGGTTACCCATTCAAATTACAAACGTGCGAGCTCGTATTATATGGAGACATTAGTCACCCTTATATACCGATGGAAATACATAAGAAACCCATCTCCCATGAAGTCTAATGTCGATATAATTGTACGTACCTAAGTATAGTATTCGTGCAGTAAAGTTCAAGTAAAGTAGCGCCGAGGGGCGTCGGCGCGTCGCGTGGAACGGATTCGGATCAGCGCGCCGAAAAATAACGCTGAATTGTAAAGTTTGTTTTAGTTATGTTTCTTGAAGTTCAAGATGTTCAAACAATACTCATTTTGTCGCTGTTAGCCTAGTTATTATTTTACCTAGAGGACATAGAAAGGATGAAGAAGAAGGAGGAGGCGGAGCGCGTGAGGGAGAGACAATCTTTGCGCCCTCACGCCCCTAGCCGCCGCAGGAGACGCCCTGGGCGTCTGGAATCGATAACCGATTCCCGGCCACCGCAGGCGCGGGCTTGCGAACGGCGAGCAATGGGCAGCCTACCGTCCGGTAAGGACCAGGCCCGGGTCGACGGCACGTTGTGTTCCACGCGCGCCTCAAAGAGCTGTCAGCACTAACTGACAGGGTCCGCTATGTCCGATGCCTGCCAGGGTCGCGGGTTGTTCGAAAGAGAACAACTGTAGGAACACGGGTGTGTTTTAGTCAGTAAGAGTCTGACACCCTTCCGCTCCGCCCAGAGCGGGAGGGGTCATTTGATGATTTCCCACCCAAAGGAAAAAAAAAATAGGGAACAGCTGATTTTTTTTCCAAGATTACAGGGTTGGTCCTATAGTAAAAGTTGTTCTTAATGATGAGTTTGTACTCATCACCTCCTCCTCTAACCTCTTCAGAGGTTGTTGGTGTTTTTCCAATAACCCTGTAAAATATCCCCCTGACTCAAATAAAAAGCATGCTACGAATCAGTGGAGCTTCCGTCCACATTAAACGAACTCATTATGTTGTTTAATCAGTTGTAAAGAGTTTATTATTTTAATGCAGGGACATCCGGTTCTGTATGAATGCGTTTTATTATATCCCTATTGTAATTACGGTGTTTCTCCCTCTTGATTGTTTGACGCCCGAATATTAAATCAAACAACCGGTATTTTACTTTTCATTTAAAATGGGGCAAATTTTAAAATCATCGTCACAGGAAATACGTCATCAGGATCACGGGAGGAGGTAAATCCACAAAAACTAATTGGTTTCGCAGACATTATGACAAAGAGGCAGCCCAACGTGACTTTACGTGACAAACTGACGTCATTCATCATTAGGCGCTGCACACAACAATGCAGAAGCCTGACTAGGGGCGCTGCGTGAATTACCCTTTGGACAGAATATACCCCCACTTTGTTAATCAACTTCCAAAGTACAAACATCCAAAATCTTTTACCGAAAGTAAAGTCACAAAACAATGTAAAAATACGACATTTTTATCATTGTCATTTTAGTCCTGGCAAGACAAATAAATATCATAAAGCCATTAAAAACAAAATACAATTTGAATGCAAATTCGAAACAAGTGAACGTTCTAAAATTCCATACGAAACTGAACGGAACAGCTAATTTCAAATGTTTGAAACTCGTAAAATCGGGCGCTTGCCATTTTATAGACAAAAGAAAGCACTAAAAAGCGAATGTAACGTTCGCGGCACACATCTAATTTAGATAAAGAGTTTGAGATAAACGGTACAAATCACTGTACACAAAAACTACTTTGCATAGGTCTTTTCAGATGCAAATAGCTGTATTAAATTTGCAATTTAGACCCCGACAACGCACTAGGGTTTGGTCTAAGGTGCAAGAGTTGTCGAAAATTAGACTAAATTGCTCTTGATTTCAGCGCTGTTTTCCAAAAACCAATATTTCAGTCTGCCATAAATAAATAGAGTTTTTCCCAGTGGACAGATTGATGGTCAGACTAGTCTTTCTAACGGGATCTTTTTTTTCCGTTGGTCAGATTTATTTGACAGCTGGGAAAACAACAGAAAAAAAGTAAAAACTGTTTTGCATTTTAATAGTTATCTTACAATTTTATCTTAGGTGTTCTAAAAAATTACCAACATTCAATTCTCCATTAGTTAACATCATTTTGTACTAACTGTTTGTATTGAAAAAACTAATCCGTCAATAAATGACACCATACAAAATCAATATTTTCGTGCTCAGCATTGTCTTATGTCTTTTTTGTTTTTTGTTGTGTCTGACTGATGACATGTAAACTTGTAATTATTATTAAAATCTTGTAAAACACATCGTAATCATCTTCCTACCCTTGTCCCATGTTACTTGGGGTCGGCGCAACTCCTTCTCTTCATTCATTCACCGCTGTTAATATCTCGCTAAACACATGTGATATGCAATAAAGAATTGAATTGAGATCATTGTAATTAATTTTGTCATATACTCCACCAATCTTATGAAAATCAGTAAAAAGAAATCTCGCAGCAAAACATACCTATGACTGTCTACAGTATCTATCAAGAAGTAAAGCTAATCAGGCACTATCGTTACCTCCTCTAATTTATACCAGCACATCTGCTGGCAACGCGTCGAGCCGCCAGTACCTTCAGACAATGAAGACATCCCATTGTGATGCTATACGTTTTATGCCTCCCTGGTACACGCTGACAGGACTGACCGTAAAATTGATCGTGCTTTATCATGGCTCAGTGTTGATTTCTAGACGGACAGGTCTTTATTGCATTTGAATGCGTAGGCATTGATTGAGCTGTAATAAACCTGCTTATATTTTATTGTGATGCTTCATGTTTCATGTCTCTCTAGTACACCTGACCTTTGCAATTACTCAGTGTTAATTTCTTTACAGACAGGTGTTTAAAGGATTGGATTTGTTTGGCTGAGGTTAAATGTGAAACTTATGCCTTTGAAAATTAGCAGCATGTTGGAACTAAACCAATCCTATAGTAGCTCCTTACAATCCCCTCCTTGATGTCATCCACAAATTATAGCCGTTCCTAAACCAAACTTAGTCACACCCAAAAACTTTCTGCAATCATCTAAATTATATTCCCCTAACCTGAAAACAAAACACTTTGCAACAAAAATGCTCTCTTCTCCCAAACGCTTACATTACAGAAGAAAAATAGCAATCCAGTTAGGCATCGGAAATGGAGGAGAAATGTCACCATAAGGATAATCTACGTAAGATAATTTCCACTCAAGTGGTTCGATGTCTTCGGCCGGAGGTCAGTGAGTAACGCCACGGGGTGCAAAAACTGAT
This sequence comes from Oligia latruncula, assembly GCA_948474745.1. Classification (NCBI taxonomy): domain Eukaryota; kingdom Metazoa; phylum Arthropoda; class Insecta; order Lepidoptera; family Noctuidae; genus Oligia; species Oligia latruncula. The sequence continues at coordinate 3,628,346 of OX419691.1, read as the reverse complement.
GGGGACTTAGCAGGAATCTCTTAATTTATAGCCTCGTTGAGATTTGTGGGGCAAATTAGGGGTTAAAGCGGGGAGAAAGAAACATGGCTGCCGTGAACTTTGACCTTGAAGAACTTGAAAGTTAGCGGGATTTTCTTTTTCGGGAAATTGTGAAGTATAAAGATGCTTTCAAACGTTCTAACATCACCTGAGGAATTTTTTTTTTTTTCTTGGATTTTTATTTTACTGTGTTTAGTTTAGTTTGTGATCTTCCTGTACGAGTCGCAATAAATACTTTTTCTTTCTTTCACATGCGCACACTACGTGGTAATCTGGTTAGCCAGTTTGATGTTTCTAACTGGTGCTCTATCGGACTGTTATACGGTTGCCTAAAACTTACATTTACACTTCCTCGATCCATATCAAAAATATTGTTCCATTTTTTGAGATGGGAAAAAACCATTGAACTCGCGCCACTGTTACTGTAAGCGACACCGCGCGTATTTTGTTTATAAGACGATTAAAAAATACCCGCTTCGGATACGTACTTTTTAATGTATATCCATTAAGTCAGTGAGTGATGGCAAAGTATTATGTTTGTATTTTTTTTTTTTACTTTTGTCGGTACTCCCAGAGTGCCACTGCTTTTTTTTGGGTCATGCACAGGAGATACTAAAGTAGTCAAACAACCAAAAAAATAAATAAACTCCTATCTCAGCATAATGCTGAGATATTTAAAAAATGAATTCCACAGCGCTGGTATTCTGATCCCGCAAAGATCTCGTTGGTTGTTACTTCATCTGTACATATTTAAGAGGAAATGCGGTCGGAGAGACTTTTGAAAAAGTCTAAGAAAAAGTTATAATTCGAGGTTTGGCTCACGCATAATTTCCTCCTCCAATACTGGACCAATTTAAAAGATATTTCACAAACTGAATAAGAAGGATATATACTATAATAATATAATAATAATAATTTATTCATAAGTTCACATAAGTATAAATTACATAGAAGTTACATCATTACAATGTTACATATTAATATTATGAGGAAAATATTAAATTGTGCCTAAAATAAATCTAGTGTATAACTTATATATTGGTTAAAAGCCTACTGAATTCAATAGCGACCTGCCTGATGTAGGTTTATTCAAACCTGTGTTTCAGGCCATCGCTTAACAACGCCGAGTGCCCTACTACTACTACTATGTCCCTATGTTTCTCTTTTTTCATTAATACTTAGTAGTAAAATTTGTACACTAGGCCTCTGTTGACAGCGGTTTAAATCGACATTTTTTGAGGGTTATAAAAATAATGTATCATCAAAAAGGAAATCTTATGGACATAGAAGTAGTTAATATTAATTATTCTGTAAAAAATCATTCCTTTATGGTCATTAACCAGAAAGAAAACAGGCGAGAGCGTTTTTTTGGAGAAAAGACCACCCTCCGCATTTCCTCTTAGGCGTACTCTAAGTTAGGCATCCTATTTTCTCCGTTTTCCTTTGACTTGCGCCGCAACACCCTGTTATCTACAGACTCATAGTGGGTGAAATAATCTGATTTGTCCATTTGCCGGTCGCGGGATCGTAACAAACGGTCCCGTGTTCGATTAACACGATTGCTTTTTGTACTCATTGCGTTTATACCGACTTAATTGACGGTAAATTTATAATCTTTTGGATTTAGGGGCACTTAGGCGTTTTTGTGTTCAGTATTCTTTGTTGTTTTTTCCGCTAAAGATGCTCGTAAATAAAAATAGGGATTAAGTTATTTGTCTAAGAACGGAATTTTTCTTTAGCTTTCATAATTTTCAGACGCAGTGTTCGCTGTTGTAGAAAACTAGTATCAAAATGTATGACCAGTTTGCAATATTAATTGTAAAAAAAAATCTTTAACAGAGAAAATAATTATAATGTACCTATCTGAATCGTACAAAAAATCCATTGTCTACACTAATATTATAAAGAGGAAAGAGTTGTTTGTTTGAATTCAATATTTATAGGCTCCGAAACTACTAGACCGATTTGAAAAATTCTTTCACCATTAGAATCCTACATTTCCCTGATGAACATAGGCGATAGAATATTTTTCAAAAAAGTTAGAGAACCGTATGAAAACTTCGATAATGTAAGCCATGGTGTGAAAAAAATACCAAAAATCTTTATATCGCGTACGCCGCGGAAACAATTGACAATAGAGCAAAGTGATGTACTAAAGTTTTATAGAGGACATCAACATCTACAAAAAAGTCTATAATACCATATGTCTAACTTTTACAGTTATGTCACAATAACTACTTTTCCATGTTAAAATATGCAATAGTAACGCCGAAAAATTCTTCAATCTTATTTTTGTTGAATACCAATATCTACCCGTGCGAAGCCAGGGCGGGCCGCTAGTCATTAATAATACAACATCTTCATCTCAAAAAAACATCGAATTATACTTTGTCAGAGAGCTCTTTTTCCGCGCCTCTTAGAGCACCCTACAATAACATCACAAAGATACTTTGACATCTAATTTCTTTGTCTTGTCCTTCAGCATAATAAGGCACGAGCACAACTATACGACTATAATAAATACATAGCACGTTATCGCGTCATCCCCTGTGTGTCGCAAATCCGGCAGCATTTGTAACCGACCCGCGGATTATCGGTTCGCCCCGGGCAAAAACAAGAACCCGGACGAAGCACCCGTGGACATAAATTCGCGACAATGATTCATGATCGCCGCGTTCGAAAGTTTTTGCACGAGCGATTAATCGCAGCGACTTTTAGGGAAATCGCTGCAACGCTTAATGTGGGTGCGTATTATTTTAATGACAGTGCTTGGAGCGTAAAAGGTGTTTTGAGATAAAAACCGTTTACTGATTTACCGGTTTATCCTTTTAACTTGCGGCATTATGTTCTTTCGTAACAAAATGTCGGGCTTCTATTTTGGGGAAGGCGATCGTTATTTTAATCTTTTGCAAAATTAATAAATGATATGGAAAGGGCTCTTACAGATCACCAGCTATACGGATTATCATGGCCATAAGTCACCAGATAAGAAATAAATCGCCATGTCTGTATAGCAAGGGCAAAAGCCGTACTATGCTGCAGTTTGCATCGGTATCACACTAATATTATAAAGGCGAAAGTTTGTGAGTGTGTGTGTTTATATGTTTGTTACTTCTTCACGCTCAAACGGCTGGACCAATTTTGATACAATTTGGTATGGAGGTAGCTGACACTCTGGATTAACATATGGGCACAACATTTTTATCCCGATATTCCCACGGGATCGACACATATGCAAGTGAAACCGCGGGGCGCAGCTAGTGCTTCCATATAAAATGGCTGCCAGAGGCTATCTGTTAATTAATATTGTAGTCATAGCCGTGACCGCGGTACTACGCGTGAAATAACCTGCAAACAGAACGTGAATAAAATGTGTTTTTTTTATAAAGAAATAGTGCATAAAAGGAGGTTGTTTTCATAATGTATTATTGTTTGTTTTAATTTTTTTTTAAAGTTTGAAAATATAATAAAAATGGAATGGGTCCCGCCTGCTTCCAACTTTTGTTTAAAAGTTTTTACCGCAGTCGGGTTTTTTTTTGTTTTTCACGATTTGTCACTTCCAATTACTTTTAACCATATAAGTTGTATATATTTTTGTAATCACCGTTTAAAACCCTTTATTTTTATATCCCACTCGATGGCATTAACAGACAAAAAAAAAATTCGAACTCCATAATATGGCACCCCAAATCCGCCATTTTACTTTGTTTTTTTTTGTTTTTATGTAGTCAGTGACACTCGCGCTACACAGACAAATCTAAAGACATATAATTTACTCAAATCCGTTCATTCGTTTAGGAGTTACGGGAGAACAAACTAACGGACATACATACACGTCAAAAACATAACCCTCCTTTTGGGCTTCGCGGCAGTCGGGTAACAATGACGTATTGAAACTACCAATGAATCATTAATTAAAACTGATATTTATTTACTGCTTCGTTGGTCTAATGGTCGCAAGCGTTACTGCTGCGCACTGTAAGAATTAGTTAATTAATTACTGGTCCTGGATTCGATTTCCAGGTTGGGAAAGTGTTTTTAGGTTCTTTCATTTCCCAGTAGCAGCCCGGAGCCAGACTCCGGGCTGCTACTTATATTTATGCCCGGTTTTTAGCAATAATATAATATAATAATATAATAATATTCCACAACTATCACACAACGCCGTCTAGTCTCAAGCTAAGCAGAGCTTGTGTTATGAGTACTAGACAACTGATAAACATACTTATATACTTCTAAATACATACATATATAGATAAATTACACCCAGACACAGAACAAATGATCATGCTCATCACACAAACATTTGTCCTGGGTGGGAATCGAACCCACGACCTCCGGCATAGCAGTCAGAGTCACTGACCACTAGACCAACAGGCTCGCCCCCTACTACATGGGACTTAAACATAACTGGCGCGAAATTTTGGTGTTACTATAGGTACCTTACACCTCTGCCTTACTCTTTTGTGATTACAAGCGCAATGTTATATTAAGCTATGTGGTATTTATTTACATTTTAAACTCTGGACATTAAGCCTCTCTATCCTATCATTCTGCTGCTCTAATCCCTAATTAACTGAATTGTTACTCAACAGATTCCTTCAAACATTCAAATATCCCGCATTTCATTGCCGACACTAAACATTAATGTCACAACTGACTGAGCAACTTCATTTAACCGACTGATCAAAAACCAGCATCAATCTTACCGCTCTATCATAAAAAAAGGTTATAAAAATAAGGCACGCTACACGCTTCGACACTTGTTTATGTCGTTCTTGCATTCGTACTCGCGACCGCACTCGGAGTCTCGAGCCCATCCATTTGCGGCGACAGATCAATCACGACTCAACATCAAGCTCGGAATAATGATCCTTTCAACACTTCATGTACACTGAGACACTTATTTTGAACTTTGGATGTTGAGCTATAAGGTTGGAATTTGCTTGTAGTGTTTGCAAGCAAAGTAAAGAGGCAATGTGCGTTGTTCCTTTGAGCTATTTAAGCTCGCGCTAAATGATCGACGCGTCATGTTTCTCTTGGACTGAGAGAAAATATACAAATCCAAATAAGATCTGTCGTTAGTGAATAATGGAGGAAATATGTCTGTTGTGTTCCTCACGGGTCGTTTACACTTGGTGGAAGCTTTGTATCTATGTAGTATACAGTGTATTGCATCTGTGATAGATAGAGATAGAGCAGTGGTGGCGGTAACGGCTGCGACTTACGAGTTGTAGGTCGTAGGTTCGAACCCAGACAGGCGCTTTACATTGTGTAAATTATTTCATCACCACTGCTCTCAAAACGGTGAGGGAAAACATCGTGAGGAAACCGGCATGTCCTAGAACCAAAAATTCGAAGACATTGTGACATCTGCCAACCCGCACTGGGCCCGCGTAGTGGATTACGGCCCACTCCCTCTCACCGAGAGGAGGCCTGTGTCCCAGCAGTGGGAACATTATAGGCTGATTATGTATGTGTGTATGTATGCATCTGTGATAACTTTGGCACACGAGGAGAAATGATAAGTAGGTATGTAATTCAAACGGTCGAAAATATTAAATTATTACCTGGAAACCGATACCCTACCCTACACACGTTAAAGTTATAGTTTAGGTTCAAGGTTATTTTCGTAATGTTAACAAGTTTTCAGGTTAATTTAATTCATTCAACCCTGAATTTTTTGATGCCCTTTAATTCTTTTCCTTCTTTTTAGGGTTCCGTACCCAAAGGGTAAAAACGGGACCCTATTACTAAGACTCCATTGTCCGTCTGTCTGTATGTCTGTCTGTCACCAGGCTGTATTTCATGAACCGTGATAGCTAGACAGTTGAACTTTTCACAGATGATGTATTTCTGTTGCCACAATAACAACAAATACTAAAAACAGAATAAAATAAATATTTAAGGGGCTCCCATACAACAAACGTGTTTTTTTCGGCGTTTTGGCCTTGTGGTATGGAACCCGACTCGCACTTGGCCAGTATTCTTCCATACTATCTTAAAACAAACAATCGATCCACCGATACGAATTTCGCCTTGAAGAAAAACGAACAAAATACAAGAGGAAACTATATAATTCCTCCCCAGTTAAAGTTAACGCAATAAGGATTGTGGAGGTCAATTGGATCTGAACTGTGGAAGAAAGGATATCTTTGCGTTTCCTTTCCGTTAATCTTCTGACTTGCCTTGAGTAATTATCGTCCTTAATGGTGTTATGCAGTTTATCTTAGTTAATCTTATAAGTGCCTTTTCATTGTTGAATTATAGGTTGGATTCCTTTTAACTGATGTGTGGTGTGAAGCTCAGAAATTGTATGATAATTTACACACACACATATACAGGGTTATTGGAAAAAACACTAACAACCTCTTAAGAGGTCATTGTACTCATCATTTTGAACAACTTTTACTATGGGACCAAACCAGAAATCGCGAAAAAAAATAGGCAGCTGTTCGTCAAAATATAGGGAACTGTTGATTGATTTTTTTGCGATTTTATATTCGTATTATAACTCGTCAAAATGTAGGGAACAGCTGATTTTTTTTCGCGATTTCGGGTTTGGTCCTATAGTAAAAGTTGTTCAAAATGATGAGTACAATGACCTCTTAAGAGGTTGTTGGTGTTTTTCCAATAACCCTGTATAAACTTACGCCTTCATCCCATGGGGGTAGGTAGAAACTACAGAACGCCACCTGCTACAATCCTTACATACTTCCTATGTTTCGTTTACGTTCATACTTTACGCTCGTTCAATTGTTCGTTTATGATAATTTTGTCGATCAGAATTTGTAAGTATTCTTCCAATTTGGCTGTGCCTATTCTAATAGTATTTTTGTTCCCGTGGGAGTTGTGCAAAGCGTTGCCGTCCATCTTATGGTGTAATTTAACTATAGGTGATATTATGAGGAATAAAAGCGTCCGCGTTTAGACATACCACATTAGAATCACGTACCTACCTATGTTTCAAGTACCTTGTTGCGCTAATTTGGTCTTTGCAGGTTTTCTTAAAGCAGTAATTAAGAAACCTAAGACAACATTCGCAAAGTCCACACGACTCCGCAGAAACAAACTAACCTGGCCCGAATTGAACTTTTTTCTTCGAAATATCAACTTTAAAAAAATAACCCTTCCGCGCGCCTCGCGGTCGTATTTATCCAGCAGTTTGCATAGCATTTATCCGCGCATGGCTGAATAGTCGCCCGAGGCGCCTCAATAAGGTACGCACGCGCCTCGACCGGCTTTTGTCCTCGCCTCAAGTGCAAATAGCCTGGCGTTCTAATTTCAAAATGCCCGCCCTTGAATAGAGTGAGCTTATTTTAGATTTCAGTGAGATTGTAGTTTTCTTTTTTTTTAAATCTGGCATTTTTTGATGTGATGTCTGGTATCGATAAATTTCGCGGTTTTATGTCTAAGCTGTGAGCAAACCGAGACAGAATTATCTGCATTTTGTACGACTCATAATGCAAAGCATTAGAGAGTTCTTTACGATCGAAAAATTTTTTTTGCTTCCTTTCTGCAACTGTTTCTATTGTTATGCTGGTACACAGAACCTACTTAATGTATAAACCATTGTATAGATAATGTAATGGATATTAATTATGTACTTTTCAAAATGTAATTTAGGTAATGCAGTAGAAACGAAAAAAACATCAAAATATTTCTAAAAATGTTCGTGTCAATCAAGTGTGAAATCTGAAAACATTGTACGAGCTCTCAATCGCGCTCATTCAAAACAGGAATACTGTGCTAGTGAAAAGGCTATATAATCTCTTTCGTTAGATTACCATTGCGAAAAAATCAATAAATTGAGTCATTTTTTTTTTTATAGATTGGTTTAACCCATAGGAGGAACCCTATTGAAAATGGCTCTTTTATTCAAAGTAGTTTAATTATAATGAATAAAAAAGCAACTAATATAATATCTATATCTATGGTTTTTATACGATCAAATGCGCATTATGAGTCGTGCAGTTTTGGATTTTCCAAATTTTCTTAATTATTGATACAATACTGACGGTGAGCACACCGCAACCAGTCTGTACAGTCACGAGCATAAGTATGTATCCACGTGGCTTTATTCAAAGACGATTTTCTCCTTTAGTTTTGAATGAAAATTTATGTTATTAGGAACAAAGTATTTTCGAACCCATAGATTTATGTAAAGTGTCGTATTTCAACGTTGCATTCGTTATTTCACGAACAAATCGCAATTGAAAGTTGCCAAGTGTTGACATATTAGTGCTCGTGACTGTACGCAGATCGTAAACAATAACTAACTTCTGAGAGGAAATATTAGTATTTTTAAGAACAGTCGCATATTCTACTCTCAGTCTTATTCTGTCAAACATACCTCTAATTTAAGATATTTATTGTCGAAGATGAGAATGCTATTGATTTTACACGTTTTCAAATACATCAAACACATGATGTTAATATTACCCAACATCAACATTTAAAATCAGTGTATAATAACACTATTACGAAAACCGTTACATGGTTCATTTATTTTTAAATTTCATCAGTCAATCAAAACCTTGATGTTTTATTAATCAACATTCCGTTTTTAATTATTAACCAAACGGATGATGTTCCAAAGGGATCATTACATATCGCCATGATAAATAATTACCTACGTATTGGATAAATATTAAAATTAACGCCAATCATAAAGAATTTATCAACTTTCACAGAGTCAGTTGAGTGTTTGACAACTTTGAAAGTGTTTTCATTTATTATAATGTCATAGGTACCTTATACATAATAAGCTTATAATGGGCCCACTGCTGGGACATGGGCCTCCTCCCGGTGAGAGGGAGTGGGCCCAGTGCGGGTTGGCAGATGTCACACGTCTTCGAATTTTTGGTTCTAGGACATGCTGGTTTCCTCACGATGTTTTCCTTCACCGTTTTGAAAGCAGTGTTGATGAAATAATTTACACAAAGTAAAGCGCCTGTCTGGGTTCGAACCTACGACCTACAACTCGTAAGTCGCAGCTGTTAATAGATACCTTATGTAAAGATATAAATCTATGTAATCTCTGGACTTCTATTCCAATTCCTTGACCAAGATTCATACTTAACGTTAACTTAAAATAACGCGTTTTACTTATCTCACCTGATAGTAAACGACGCATCATCTGCCTAGCCTTTTCGCAACTACAGGTATTTTCGGGTCGGCTTCTAGTCTAAACGGAAGCAGCTGAGTACCAGTATTTAATATGGAGCAACTGCCTATCTAACCTCCACAACCCGGTAACTGGGCAACCACTCATAACTGCTTGTCAGACTTTCGGGCTTCTGACGACCTGTAACTACTGTCAAAGATCCACGAATGACAGCCGGGACCTACGGCTTAACATGCTTTCCGAGACACACGGAGGGGTCTTAGTATGTTATGATAGACCCATCCATGAACCAACCGCGGCAAGCGTAGCTTAACCTGATAGTAAACGACTATCTTAGTTAATAAACGTCTCAAAAGGCACCAATTTTGCACTTAACATAAAGTGCCTATGTAGCCGTTTGAGGCGTACTCTGTTATGGCTACAAATCCACAGGAAGTATTCCCTCTCTTTCGCTACATATAAAACGTTACTTGTAAAAGCTATGATGGATTTTATTAGGTCCTCTAAAACGCAACCGCAAAATCTCCCATTGTATATCAAACGATGTGCCAAAAATTGCAAGCATTTGACGTTACCTACATGAGAGGTAATTTCACATTATATCCGCATCGGTTGTTTCAACCCTCCGCACCATGAAAAAAATGGTACAAGGTATTTTTTATGTATGCCGCCGCCGCAATGGAGGGTTATTTTTCCCAACTACGGCAAAGCCAAAAAAGGGTATGATTTTAACCGGCTATGTATTTAAAGATTTACAAGTTGTCAAAAATAATCAAGCAACTAGGCAACTATTTTTTGAATCAACTATGGTATGGACCCTAAAGTGATTTTAATTCACATACATATTTGGAATTGAAAAACTTTAACTTTTTGGTAAGAGTAGTATTAAGTAGTTGTTATAAGTACAGTTTTATTAGCAGTTTAGTTAGTACTAGCTTCTGCCCGCGACTTCGTACGCGGATCCTGTTGCTTATGCCAGCGACAACGGGGTCGTCAAAATCGAAGATCTGAAACGTCTGATGTCGAATTCTAAGAACCCGGGGACTGGATAACAACGGGATGCGCGAGACGATTCGAGACGTCATTTTCAGGCAATAATGAACCAATAGGGTGGTAAACTTGGCCTTGCACTTTGAATGTTGGCATAAATGGGCCTTCTGAAATCTGTTTCGCAACAAAAGATGTCATTTGAAAGGCATTATTGTACGAACGTATATTGTCCAAGAAATGTTTTGACTGTGATGGTCACCGATTAGCAGTGATCTTAATATTTCTGGAGGATTTTGTAATATTTCAATATGTACTTTCCCACCTGAGCAACACATACCGTTTGTTTCTTTTTGCTATTTAACAGCTTCACAAAAAGTACAATTTTCAACCATACCTCCGATGGCGGAATATGTGGCGTAGTCAATCATAGGAGTATACGTAAATGCACTCCGTTTCTTATCAACCCAAGGAAGGTCGCCATGCCCTACGGCTATATCTTGAGACACATCCGATTCTTCAGATGATATCGACATTCTGTTCAGAGAATGTCGAAGTCGATCAGAATTCAAACGTTCGTTGCGCTCTTTTTAATCTGTCTCTTCATGCCGTGCTCCAGCAATTCTTTCTTTCTCACTTTCTGATTATGAATATTTTGTTGTGTGCGTGTTCGGAACAATGTATGATAATCTCACCGTATCAGCGGTCAGTCGCGCATCATATTCTGCGCTGGTCTCTAGAGACCTGGATGTAGATGCGTAAATACGCTGAGAACGCAGGCGTGCTTCGCGATCCGAAGAGGTTTCCACGGAGCGAGTTGCAGCCTGATGTTCTCAAACAGCATCAAGTCTCTCTCAACGCGTGCCCATGTTCCCGCCGTAAGCGGCAGAGGAGGACACAGTGGAGTTTTAGTGGGTTAGAGTCCCACATAACTGCACTATCTCCTCGTGGTAGTGCAGAATGCATGAGCATTTCTTCACGTTAAAAAAAATAAATGGGAGTTTTGGCCAGTAGAGTCAAATTTTCAATGATATACCATCGTCATCGAAAATCAGTCCTAAACTGTTACCGCCTTCACCGCGTGGAGGTGAAATTAGTGATAGCTTTGATTTCCACATCAGATGTTTCTGATCTTCGATTTTTATAAGTCAACAGGAAATGCCCATCAGACCGAATAACTTTTACTAAGACGTCATTCCTATATGTGTTATGGTGTAGCTGGGCTCTTGGAGTTCCCCATCAGGTGTTCCAGATCTTCAAATTTATTCTCTCAGCAGAAAATCCTCATCACGTGGAACAATTTTTGCTATGGTACCATTTTTGTATCTCTTTAGTTAAGCTGGTCTGTTTCGGTTCTGCATCAGGTGTTCAAGTTTCCAAGATAAATTATAGCCTGAATGTTGTCCAGCCATATAATAACTATACAATAAAAAAAAAATCATTCAAATCCGTCCAGTAGTTCCGAAGATCGGACGCGCAGGCCCGAGGCGTGTACGTACCTACTCTGATAGAATACCTTAACAAATGTTCGCCGTGATTCTTTAAATTGACATAACTTTTTTATTTATGAACCGATTGACATGAAATAAACACTAAATGTTAAGTGAAGCCTACTACAATATATTAGTGAAAACCGCATCTAAATCGAATAAGCCGTTTCTGATATTAGCGTGCACAAACAAACAGACAAACAGACAAACAGACAAACCGACAAACAGACAAAAAAAAAATTAATTACAATTTCGGGTTCGGCATCGATATAATAACAACCCCTGCTACTTTTTTTTTATATATTTCCATTGTACAGACACCACTTTTCTACAAATTTATTATATGTAATAGAAGATTTTCCGAAGATGGTTTTTTTATTAAGGTTTTCAATGTTTTCTAATAATACATTTACTTGTTACAGGTAGAACGAGTACTTCTTCACTGTCATAAGTTAGCAAAACGGTGAGGTCGTTAAGCTATGCTACAAGTTGACTGTTTACTTAATTTAAATAGGCAACCACTAAGTATTGTGACAAGTGAGACTATCAAGTTCCTGTATGTGAGCTGAAGAAATTATTATGGATTTTACAATCGAGGTATTTACAAAGTGTTGACTCGTTGAATCCGGCTCGAAGGACCAAAAAGATGTATGAATGGAATGGGTCACACATACCTTGGATGTTAGCTTGTGATGATAAGTCACGAATAGCCAAAGATAATGGTTTATTGAACAGTTTAACCACCACATAATGCTATATTAACATTGTGAATGAGTAGGTTGACTGACAACTGACTATAAACGCTAGTTGCGAAGGTATTGGCGCCGATTCTGTTGTTCACAAACTAAACCAAATTTAAGTTCAGGCATCTTTTTCTTTCTATTTCATTAAGAAAAGGACAGAAGATAAATATTAGTTTAGTCCTGTCAAATTAGTCAGCGCCTGACGTAAATTGACGTAATTTTAATAGCCAATTTTTTAATCTCGTCTTTAGCTGTCTATGGAGTATCTTAATTTGACAGGACTAAACTAATATTTATCTTCTGTCCTTTTCTTAATGAAATAGAAAGAAAAAGATGCATGAACTTAAATTTAGTTTAGTTTGTGAACAAACAGAATCGGCGCCATTGTCGCGTTACACTAAAATAAGTGCAAAACGACGGAAAAGTGTTGAACTGTGCAATGCGCGCCTACCATGTACGATACATGTACAATCTTGTTACATATTTGTGTCATTTTCTATAATTTCAATAGATTCAACTAAAATAATACTCATTGACTCACTTTGACTTTGAATTCTGGAACCCACGGACAAAGTTCAAACGTAAGCTTACTTTTGTCTTAAACCATGTTTGGGAAAGAGTGTCCATGGGGTTTTTTCCGTTTTTCTCCGTATGAACCTACTACGCTTTGGAATAGACATCATTTTTCTGACTGACCGACTCCTTGACAATTCAAAAGTGCCTGTGAATTGTTAAATTGAAATAAATGATTTCAGTTTCAGTTTGAGATTGAAATAGCATACAAAACAACAATAACCTCTCTGAAATCTAGTCAGGAGTTCGTTGCAACTAAACGTTGTCGTGTTTCCACGATAATTTATTTATGAAAAAAAAAAAAAACTTTTGACATGATATTCGTACGATTAAAACCTCCTGTCGCCTATAAAGCGTTCAACTTTAATCTATTCGTCTTTATTCATTACATAAACCGTACATAAATCTTGCATTCCCACGAGTTAAACTGTATCAAATTACTGGGGAAGGGAGCATCCTAGTCAAAGTATGTTCACCCCTCATATTAAATACCACGCTTTCTCTGCTGCTCATACTGCAGACATCACCCTAATTTAAACCTTATAATGTAGTAGGAAGGTTGTTACGGTCTTTCAGGGATGGTAAACATAATGTGGTAGTTATAAAAATCAGTTTCAAGAGTGTTTGGAATGACGTGCTGTTGCATTGCGGGGGAGGTCACGTTTCGCCCCCGAGGGTCAAAATTAAACGGGTCAGTGGTCAGGTAAATATAATGGAGTAAACAAATTCAACGCGCTTTGATGCACCATTGATATTTATATTATTTTTAGGGGAAGTTTAGAAGGGGATTTAAACATTTTATTTGATTTGGGGCGATTGACAATTTTGTGTTTAGTTGAGGGAATTTTCTACGTTTTAATTTTGTATAAAATATGCATATGCATATTCATATCATATGCATATTTCGATTTTTCACAAAGATTTGCATCCATAATGCAGCTTTTATCTCAAATCATAAAGATACCTACATAATTAATATTCATACCAAGAATCAAATACTTCAAAGAGAAGTAAGTAAAGATATATTAGTTACACATTCCTCGAATACTGCTGTAACTTGACGTATTGAAGACCCACAGTGTTCTCCGTAACGTAGTTACAAGTTGATAGCTCGGCTACGCACTGCAATACCCGACTTCCCACAAAATAATTCGGTCTAACAGCTTGCGCGAAATTACAACCTGGATCAGTTTACCACGAAGAGGATTTCCATTGATTCATTCAACACTTTTTACAGCTGAACTCAAGTAAGAGATCAGCCTGCAGTTGATACAGTCAGGGGAATTACCCTTACTTAATATTATAAATTCGAAAGTAACTCTTTTACGCCTAAACCACTGAACGGATTTCGCTAAAATTTGGCCAATGAGATAGCTTCCTGGGGCCTTGCCCAAGATGCTATCTCCTTGCCAAATTTTACATTTGCTACTTTTTGTCCCGGTAGCATCTTCTCATGGGATAGTTTCCGACATCCACGCGGGCGAAGCCGCGGGCAGAAGCTATAGTTTGTTCATAAAATTTACACAGCTGTCAAAGAATGACAGTTGTATTTTCAATATACGGACAATTTTAGTTGGTAGTCGGTTTCCTAAACAATGATTTTTTCTGACTTTACTTCAATTGTAAACCTCAGCCACTTAATGGTAAAAGTGAAAATGATTCTGTGAGCTTACACCAACTTGAAACTGCATGGATTGCAGTTTGAAATTGAGTGTTGACACTGCTGACATACTTTATCCTTTTTAGCCTGACAGTTTGGTCTATTGTCCAATATTAATTTTAATGGTTCACAATCGAACAATCGACTAGAACAATCTGACGTTTAACAAACAAATGACAGTCGCACAGTAAAATTGTTGGTCCTTATGTCCACGCGGAACCATATTAGGACCAAATCTTCGTTTCACATCACTATTCGACCACAAAAGACCGCAATAACGTCACGTTTAACAAAAACACTTTGTACTGCATTTCACTGGTTATTGTTAAAGCCAATTAAGCTGGCGATACACGGACCAGCAGCTTTGTGACGTCAGTTACCTGCCAACTTCTCGGGGCCGCAAATGGAATACTAATATAAAGTTTGTTGTTCACTGTCGTCAAATTAGTTTGGTTTGTCGGTTGCGTTACGTCGAATGGTGATACTGTTGTGGTTATGTTTGGTGTTTTCGCATCTATTGTGTACTTCTCAAAAAACCAATACCAAGGTAATGAAACAAATAAATAAAAATAAAATAAAGTTTCATCATCATCATCATCATTTCAGCCGAAAGACGTCCACCGCTGGACATAGGCCTCCCTTATTTGGAACAAAAAAAACAGAAAGAACGCTAAGCGAAAACGAAGTAATAGCTACGGGGAGTTTCATAAAAATGTGGATCTTATTTTAGTATAGGCATCGTGTATCTTACGACTTCCACGCAAACGAAGTCGCGGGCAGGAGCTAGTGTTATGATAAGCTGCTTTTCTACAAATATTAAAAAACGACCCAGTTATCGTCACCTCAAAGATAACCTCTCCAATATTTTTCTCCACACCCAGAAGCGTTGCAACATTAGAAATTCAAATCAATATTATACTCTATTCAATTAACTTAAGGCACATCTAAAGAACGTTTTTACATAGAAAAGGAGTATAAAGGATTGCAAATGATGCTCTTCCCCCAAAGGCCTCTTTAATTATAAGGGAGATTGTTTGTCCGAATTCCTTCGTACCTTCGGACTCTAATTACTCGGCAAAATCCCCGTTTAAACTGTGCAATTAGATTTTTTTCTCGATACTATTACAGTGAGTTGTTGAAGCCTCGATTTCGGGTTTTAGATTTCTGGTGGTCCGATTACGTTGTGTTTATTTTGTTTGGATGTCTTAGTAAGCTTTATTAGTTCTTGAAAGCTTTATTTTGCGTAAAATTTTTGGTCCTAATGGTGTTTACTCTGTTTATGTGACGTGCGCTATTAATAATAGTTCTTTTAATTACCTTTGAGGACTTATTTATAATCCACTTTATTATAAAATCAATTTCTCCAATATGTGCAAATAATGTTGTGTAACTTTTGACCATTAAAACATGGATTTAAATATCACACAGAGCAGACAAATAAGAATTTGTATATCATTATCAGCTTACAACATGAATACAAAATTCTTAATTTACCTTGCTGCTACACATTTCCCTGTGGTATTTCCTAAAAAGGCATTTGATTTTAACAGTTTGGCCCAAAGGACCAAAAAGGTCGAAATTGTATCTAGGTCTCTCAATTACGGCTTTATTATAAAAGGTAAAGGATCGGCTTACCCGTGTGACGGTTTGTACCATTTAGTTTTTTTATGTTATTTTTATAATATAGGTTTTTTTTTTTATAAAACGTTGTGCCACACTAGGAATCTCTCCTGTATTGTGGATGCGTTTACAAATATTTAAACTCACATACACAAACATCCAAATAATTGAAAAAACAAACCCCAGGTATTGGTTTAATTATTATTTACTGGCAAAGAACTTAGCGCTCTACAAAACAGTAGGTACCCTTAACAATCCGAACAAAACCGAAAGTTACGATACATTTTTCCGCTCCATTCCTCTTTTATTGGATAAAAATATTCTTATTGTCGCTAACCCAAAAATTCTTCCTAAGCCTACGAAAAAATACGAAGTTATAAGATCTCACAATAAAACTAAACCTTTTCCTTCCTAACTAAATATTCAATACAAAAAGGAATATCAACTGATTTTGTAAGTTTGGCAATTTCTACGTCTTCGAGGACAGATGCTGAGCAAATGTGGAGCACTTAACAAACTTTGATTTTAGTACCAAGAAAAACATTCCAAGTTGAACGTAGTGGACGTCCGAAAACAAGGTCCCCGTGATAAAAGTTTCAGAATTGGCTAGGATAGTTCCCTAAAAATAAGTGGTGGATAAAATATAAGTAGGTAATCAATTTCGGAGCTGTACCGTATATTGGGTTTAGAAGTTGCTATTTCTGTATTGGTTAAAAGTTTTTTGATTGAGAGGTCGATGCCAGTCTTTGGAAACAAAGAAATGTGTAACAATAACTTCGTTTCTAATTAAAACATGATTAATTATGTCAATGTTTCCAAAGAACAGAAATATCTATGGAGTATTTGATAATGGTTATCAATTATTGTAACGTATGTTAAGGTAATTATTGTTGTAATTAAACCCATAACAATACATTTCAATAAAGTTCATGTAGCTGTTAATGACACCACTAATATAGATTTTCAACAATATGTTACGTATACTCGTACAGATGATAAGCAAAGATTATTCATTTCCAAAACGACTAAAACCTCCCATAAAAATCTTTCAAAACAATCTAAATTACTTTCAAAAACCTATTTTCCCGGAAAAACGGGTTTTTCAACGAAAAACGTCCGCGCGGTACTAGGCGCTCATCGTAGCTAGGAGGTATCGTAACGAGATGCAGTATAATACGGTATGAAACTGAACTTCAGTAGCGCGTCGACCGTCGACGGTGACGCACGTCCTGCGTTGCGTTCGAACCGCTGTTGTCGTGTTTATTTCGTGTGTTGTGTAGTGTCAGGGATTATTTTAATGATAGTGAGTTTGTAAATGTTTTTTGAAAGGTTTGTAAATTATTCATGATTTATAAAAAAAAATAACAGTATAAAAAAAATTAATGAGGGTAATTTAAAAAAAAATATCCAATTTAGATTATTAAGTTAAAATTAAAATATACTCTCTATTTTTTCGTTGACGGGTGAGCAGATTAATCAGTATCGATACTAAGAACAAACCCACATGTAACAGTCACTTTTCCATAATCATAGATAGGTGTCAATTCATCCTACGCAGAGTTAAAATTGCTCCTTCTTCGAAATATCTCATTCCAATACAATTTATATGATTTATGGACATTGTAGTTACATAAACAATCTATCAAGTGAATGGTCCCATTGATCCTTTTGAGTGCACTTTATCTAACAGCGTGTGAATCGAGCCTAATCGTCCTTTTCCTATGACAAGTTACTAGGCTCTCATAAAACTTATGAATTGTAAGACTGTATTGCTCATGGGAACATATTAATAACACGCATTAATGAAGGTTTTAAGTGAGATGTATGCCGATGACTTCCTGACTTGTGTACCGACTGGTTTCTGTATTGAACAGGTCTATGAATCAAAACTAATGGTCTACATAATCTATGCAATAAATTCTGATGTATTTGATATATTGTGGAGCAGCGTAAGGTCAATGTCTGCCTGTTTCAGGGCTTTGAATGGTCGTCCAAATAAAACTGAATACAAATTTAGTTCGCTATGAAGACCATTCTTGAGTAGCTTTTGATTGCACGGTGGTCTCCACGTGGGTTTAAAGTAACTATATTTATCTCTATAATGTTTTAATATATAATTATTTTCTAGTAAATACAAACAGGTATTTTTCTAGTGTCGAGCAAATAGAATAGAATACTCTTTAATATGAATTCACCCGATCTCTTTATTATGAATGACAGATTTAAATGTAGAAATTTTACATGTTGCAAAAAAAAACTAGATTGATAGAAAGGCCTTGAGGCTGGCCGTTTATTTGCAAAAGAGTGATGATAATTAAAGTATCTTTTCCTGATGACAGAATCACCGACCGTTGTGGTTAGTGATGAGGTAAATGCCTTTGAACGTATTCATTACTAGCTGTTCCCCGCGGTGTCACACGCTGCGCGACTCCTAAGGGTCGTAGCGTGATGTTATATATATATATATATATGCCTATAGCCTACCTCGATAAATGGACTATCCAACACAAAAATAATTTTTCAATTCGAACCAGTAGTTCCTGAGATTAGCTTGTTCAAACAAACCAACTCTTCAGCTTTATAATATTATATATATTAGTATAGATTTAATACTTCAAGTAGGTACAGACATGTACAGAGGTGGATTAAATGCTTACAACCCGGTCACAATATCTGTGCACCTGACTATTTTATATATCGCACCTTTAAAGTAAAACCGTTACTAAACGAAATTATAAAATTTTACCTGTAAATTTTTTCCTGTAAAATTTTATAATTTCGTTTAGTAACGGTTTTACTTTAAAGGTGCGAATTGTGTGTACAAAGGACCTAAGTATGTATCGCACCTTTAAAGTAAAACCGTTACTAAACGAAATTATAAAATTTTACAGGAAAAAATTTACAGGTAAAATTTTATAATTTCGTTTAGTAACGGTTTTACTTTAAAGGTGCGATATAATTATATAATTACTAATTATATATATTACTAATTACTAATTATATAATTACTAAGCTTTTTAAATCAATTTATTATTGATGAAGGTGAGAGGTGACAGGGGAAGCGGGAGAGGCGCCGCATTCCAGCGAGGTGCACAGATATTGTGACCGGGTTGTAACTTGCAATTATTTTACGTCTGTAGGCATGTGTTATTATTTTATATATGAAGCCCATAATTTTAACTATAACTTGACATAGTAAATCCTATCATATTATATGTATTTTAACATCGCCTTTGAAGAATCACCCATTTATGTTTATATTGAAATAAATTATCATCCAAATCCTAAATCAGGCCAAACGAAGATCATCATACTTTTTAGCTTTTAATCAAACTAAAACGCTTTTCAACACTAAATAAAACAAACATGTAAAATGGATCGCGGATCAATCATTCGAATGAATTCCCTCATAACGTTTAACATTGCGTTCCGTTTTACGCCGAGTACCTAATCCCTTATTTTTATTTGAAGGGAACAATTATTGTAAGTGCTGTAGTTGTAGGAAACTGTGGAGACTATAAAAACGGGTATAACGTAGAATGAAATACGGTATGGGGGCTCTCTTTGTTAGTACCTATGTTGGATGGATAGCTTCTTGAATCACTTACGTGTTATGGGTAAAAAGTCTTGGGGTTTCCTTTTCCTGATACGTTTTTTTATTACTGCAAAACACAGCCAGTTTTTCTGTCATTAATTTAGGGGCAAATGCACAAAAAGGGTAGTTACAGTTAGCACTTTTATTTATTAGGTACAGTGAAAAATTGTGCATAATTTAATGATTTGCCATAATAGCACTTTTCAATTGACTTGTACAATGTCATGATCGCCTAGTAGTTATCCTTGCTTTCTTTTAATATTTACCATTTTCAGAGATATATATAATATCGATTCAAAAACTAATTAAGTAATTTAAGATCCCTTAAAAGTGCAATTTAATTTTTTTTTATAACAAACGAAATTTAATTTTTTACCTACTTATTTTTTTATATGCAACTTTTTACTTTTTTTAACGTAATTTTTACCTAAGTATAATTTTTTTTCAATTAATCCAGGTTAACACAGAAAAGTTTTAAAATAATATGTCGCCTTTACTGCAATTTGCAGGTGTTCCTTCATTAGCAGCTGTAGAGCCACCTGCTAGATAACGTCCATTAGACATAAATTGTACCGCAAGCTGCACATCGACGATACGGGAAAGATTAATAAGACTACTTCGATAAATACGTATTGAGAACTAGAGTGCACTTCAATACAGTTTATTCTATTTCAATAATTACATTTTTTTTTACAAAAATACCGTAACATGAAATTAAATGAAATTGTTTATTCTGATAATAGAATATCGGAAGCACGAAAAGACGTATAAAAATACGTCATAAAAAATAAACTATTATTGAATAAAAAAATAATCACACTAATATTATAATAATGTTTGTTACTTCTTCACGCTCAATCGGCTGGACCAATTTTGCAAAAAATTTGTATGGAGGTAGCTGACACCCTGGATTAACATATAGGCTACCTTTTATCCCGATATTCCCACGGGATCGACATTTACTCGGGTGAAACCGCGGGGCGCAGCTAGTAATAAAATAAATCGACTTTGTCACTTTCACCTCTGACCTAGACTAGACTCAAGAGCAAATAAATTACAAAAAAAAAAAAAGATGGTGTCGTCATTTTCTACCTATAAAAAGGCGAAACCAACTCTGGGGTCAAAGAGAAAATATTTGATTTTTTCTGTTTATTTGCTACGCTTTCACGCTAAAACTACCAGTGTAATATTTTTCTTCGAACTCTTTCATTTGAATCCAAATCCAGCACGAATATAAGTCACGAATTCATTAAAATCCGCCTTATCTTTTGCCTACAAAACAAAAAGATATTTTAACACAATTTCACGCTTCGGATACCATTAGTATACGGTTATCATTTTTATTTTTTTCACACTTCTAACAACCGTTCGGTGCAACTGGCCATATTTCACAATGAGCTAATAAAAAAAGTAATTTCATGGAGGCATTAAAACGGTTTATAGTTCCAGATATTAGGGCCTACACGCGAACATACAGATGTAGGTATACTAATGTTGCCTAGATAGGAATGTGGTGGATGAAATATTATGTTGAACCAACCCTGTTGTTAAGTGTAATACTTAAAGTAGATTTTAAAACATTCCATTTTTTGCACTTGTTAGTAAGCTCCGAAATTTCCTTCCATTTGTAATGAGGGTACTTTTTAATTTGTGAAACTGCGAAAAACTGGTTCCTGTATAAAATATCTTTACACATTAAATAAGCAAAAAAAAAGAGTACAGTCGCAATCAAACGCCTAATGAAGACAGTAATTTTAAGGGGCCACTTAAAAAAAAAACAATTGCCGATAAAATAAATTTGAAGAAATACGTACCTCGACTTAACGCTAGTGCTACTTTTTATTGCATTTCCAATAAAACAAACGGACGTAAAGCCGTCTCTTTAACGCGTTCCCCATCATGATTTATTCGAACCAACAAAAACGCCGTACCAATACAATCTAGTACGTTTTACGGCATAATTCGAAACAAAGAGAACATCTGAACTGATTAATTAATGTAGCAACTGGTTTACTATGTAAATAGTAGCCGTAAACCACCCAGTGTGTATTAGGAGCTTAAGGTCGTGACATACTACAAGTTAGTTCGGTGAACTGTGCGCCGCATTGGTGAGTGACCAAAGCAATCGGAAAAAACTAAACTTGCAAGAATTTATTTTTATTTTTTAACCTAGAAGAAAGAAAATGCATTCATTTGCGGTTAAACATGACGTAAAGAAAACAAAAACACAAAAAGGACAAGTTGGGGGATAATATGCGTCACAGCATAATGCTGTCGTGGCCGTTGCTCAGCATAATGCTGTGACCCTATGCGAGACAGAGCCACAGCACTGGTTTATTTTGTTTGAGCATATTAAAAAGTTAGTCAACAAGCCATTATAAAAAAACTATGGATACATTATTAAAACTCAGCATTTAAACTAATCGTCAAAGAAAAAACACCTGAAAATCTACTGTATGTAATTATACAAAAAGCCCTACTCACGCCCACACTTAATTCCAACTCAAGTTTCCACAACCACAAACGCTATTCACCAAAACATATAAACATTCACGCGAACACCGGTACAGTGTGTAACAAAAGTAATAAACGCGATCGTCCGACAACATACGCTAATGAAATTTATAATCCATAAAAGCTGGGCCGCTGTTTTATAAAGTGTAATAATCATAAAGCCACGTCTCTATCGCACGGGCTTATTTCATATTGTGTACGACTGTACCCACTAAGCTTATGGCCCTTCGGAGAGTACCGAATCGTATGAAGGCTCCCGCAGACAGGCGCGACGCGACTCTAGTAGAACAATTTCATGGAAATTGTTCTACCAGAATCGCGTCGCAATGTCGTGTCGCGTCTGTCGGCGGGGGCCTTGATGCGTGCTGCGTTGTTTTTGGGTTCGGGATACGTAAATATTGTATCGGCTATTTTTGGGTTTTATTGTTGAGGATTATAGTTAAATGTTCGTACTGACGCATGTATGTTGCACATACATAGGGATGTTCAAATATATACTGTACTGTTATGTCATGCCAGTTGTATAATAATATGTTTTGTAAGAAAAAAGTGTCCAAAGTTAACTTTGGTTTCGATCTAGAAGGTGTAATTAATTAACATAACTGACTGACTCTTAGGGCTGATTTTTCCAAGTCAGATAATTTTATCTGAGGAATAATTTTGAATTTTTGACAGTGCTTCTATACCAAAACTGTCAGACGTCAATTTTATTCCACGAATAAAAATTATCTGCTGATTGTAAAATCAGAAATTAGGAGATTATTGATCGAAACTCAGAATTATGAGTACAATGACCCCGAGGATTTCAGTTATTTCAGTTACACCGGCAGTTGTATAAGTAGATACACTTATAATGTGGGTAGGTTATTTTTTCCACATCAAGCGATAACCACGCAAAAATAAAAACCTGCCGAACTAGCCACGAAAATACCACTGCACTTCTTCCCCACCACGACCATATTCTCGTAAAATTGAACGAAAAGACTGTATCTGCACTTCTTCTTGCCTCGACGATATCTTCGTAAAATTCAACAAAAGACCGGGAGACCGTAGTTTCTGGAGCCATTATCGTTCATAACGCATACCTAGACTACTGCAGGAAGGCACTAAACAATCTCCGACGATATTACACGGAGTATTAACACAGTGTTCACTTCTCTCCCTGAGGCACTGCTAAACTAAGTTACCATAAGACGTAACTAACGTTAGAAACTTTACGAAGCTTCTACGTTACTAACACACCGTTTGAACTATCATGAAAATGTAATTTAGGACAGTGAAAACTGTGCCTAATTTAAAAACTGTGATAGGTAATAAAAATCAGTCCACAAAAAAAGCACTCCCCCAGAAAGAAACATGTGTAACACATATTTTATAATTTTTACGCCTTAAAGTTACAGCGGTAGTAAATTCGTTAATTATTTTATGTATTTTTAGTAAATGATAACTTACTTCGGAAAGTAGTAAAATCTTCTCAAGACACTAGTTATTTTTATGTCTACGTACAAATCAACAATAGACAGTACAATCAACAAAAGAGATAAGAATGCAGGATCGTCGGATATAGTTGAAGTTTAGTAAGAAACCGATGGATGTTTTCGAATAAAATTTAATTTTTGTTAATAGAAAACCAACAGCTCATTTATCAAATTAAATTTCAGTCGACAACATCCATCGGTTTCTTACTAAACTTCAACTATATCCGACGATCCTGCATATTTATCCCTCTTATAATTTTATCACTTCACATCAATCACAGAAAAGCTCTTGGCTAAATAATAACAGCCGCACGCGTTGCTCGAAAGCTAAGCTACGCTTGCCGCGGTTGGTTCATGGATGGGTGATCATCCAGTACCTATCGAGACTCCTCCGTGCCTCGGAAAGCACGTAAAGCCGTTGGTCTTGGCTATCATTCGTGGATCTTTGACAGACGTTACTGATCGTCAGAAACCCAGAAGTCTGACAACCAGTCTTACCAATGCGTATCGTGTTACCCAGTAACTGGATTTTGGAAGTCAGATAGGCAGTCGCTCCGTGTAAATTACAAGCCGACCCCAACATTGTTGGGAAAAGGGTAGTCAGATTGACATCAATAACAGAACACTGGATGAACTAAAACTAATAATATTATCCTGTCAAGCTAAACTTGTTACTACAGCGTCGCAAAATATTATATTTATACTGAAGATAACTGAAGCATGTGTCACACCTACACATACTTGATTTTAATTACGTTAAAACTCTCTGCCATCCTAGCCCCATTAGCTTTTCACACCAAGGCACTAAATATCGACTCTACGTAAAATTTTAAAGAAAAAAAAAAACTTATACCAACCGACCACTACCAACTTAACCAAAAAAACTTAAACCAACCAACTACTACCAACTTCACCAAACTAAACAAGACGCCGCGCCGCCGCCGCGATAAGTCCAAACACCTCCAAATCCAACTGAAAATTTGATAGGACCGGCTTTAATTCATAAATTAATTAAAGTTTCCCCGGCTTTCGAAGACAGAGTTGGCTGTCATTGCGAATGATAAGCAGGCTTCATTAGGATTCACGGGGCAACCCGGGCATGGGCCAAGTGACCCGGGCTAACGAGTCGGTCACTACAGATTTGTCTCCTTAATACCCTGGCCCGGTATTTGCGTGTTTGTTCTGTTTTGACAGTGTGAAGTTTGTGTTGAGTGGGAAAAAGCTGGGTGTTTTGACAACAGAGAGCTCTGACAAATTACTGGTTGGCGCTCGTTATGTTCAACTAGCTGCGCCCCGCGGTTCCACCCGCATAAGTTTCGATCCCGTGGGAATATCTGGATAAAAAGTAGCTTATATGTTAATCCAAGGTGTCAGCTACCTCTATACCAAATTTTATCAAAATTGGTCTAGCCGTTTGGGCGTGAAGATGTAACAAACATATAAACACACACACTCACAAACTTTCGCCTCTATAATATTAGTGTGATTCTGCAGATAGTATTTTTAAATAATCCATTGTATGCGTATTCGCGGTACTGCTTCAATCAACAAAGTACCGAGCGCATCAAAAACGGCCGGAAAAATAAGACCATTCGTAATTTTGCGGTCTTATTTAGCAATATAGTTTTTTCAACCTTATTGCTTAGAAATTATGTTTTATTTTTCCATAAATGTTTTGAAAATTCGAATATATAAAGTTATATGCAATCGCAACTATGGATTAGGAACAAAAACATATCGGGGAAGTACCGATATGTTTTTGTTCCTAATCCATAATTGATCGACACGGTACTGTTATTGGAATTATATATAATTCTTAAATGAGACAAACCCGACAAACTTGAATCAAAGAAGTATTTGCTTTTAAAATCTAGTCAAAATATTTTATTATAATTAAAATTTCATACAAAAACACTTAACCTAACGTCCTTTTCAATAGAGCTTATATACATACCCGCTCCTCCTAACAATTTTTCGTCACAAAACGAAATCCCCTCACAATTTCCCGGCGCTTATATCTCAAAGGAGTTTTTAATTCATTCAGTATTGCAAGACATACTTTAATTATTACGTTGGGCTACAGAGTGACGCTCGGCAATAAAAGCACAAAGCGAAGCGAGGCTATAAATTTTTAACGTCTTCACGAAACAACGTTCATTTAGTCCCTTTGAGACTATGTTAACAATTCCCGGCAAACGGGAATTGTGTATTGTCTATCAAAAATCTTGTTGTACTTTTTCAAAATGTTCTGTAAACTTTGAAGTTGATGAAATCTGTACTAATAATAAATCTATACTAATAATAAATCTATACTAGTAGGTAATAAATCTATACTAGATAATAATAAATCTGAATAGTTTGTTTGTTTGAAGGCGGTATTCTCTGGAACTACCAGTCGGATTTGTAGAAGCATTTTTGCATTTGATAGCATGATTCTTGAAGAAGGTTATAGGTTGTTCTATTTAACATCACGCTAAGACCTTTAAGAGCCGAGCAAAAGGAAAAAACTGGCCACGTGCGAGTCGGTCTCGGATCTGTTAAAAATGGAGGAAAATTATGAAATATTAGGTGCTTCCAAATTTTATAAAGGCGAAAGTTTGTGAGTGTGTGTGTGTGTGTGTTAATATATTTGTTACTGCTTCACGCTCAAACGGCTCAACCAATTTTGATAAAATGTTGTACGGAGGTAGCTAACACCCGGGATTAACATATAGGCTACTTTTTATCCCGATATTCCCACGAGATCGACATTTACGCGGGTGAAACCGCGGGGCGCAGCTAGTTTACTTAGTAAACTAGCTTAACACCCTTTTTGAAGTTTTATTAAAACATTGGCTAAACAAAATAACAATCTTTTTATCAATATCTATATTTGACTACCGCTTAATTACATTTTATTCAAAATCTTCTCGTAAACGTAATTAAGTACTTAATTCAATGAAGACATCGCTGTAAACCCTGACTATAAACAACAAGTTAATCACAGCAAAACGTAGACCTTTAAAGTAACTGTTCCAGAAGTAAATCGCGAATAAAATCTTGGAATTTGATTGCTCAATCTGAAGTCTCTATTCGCCATAACCTGTCAAATAAATTCGCAGTCGATAGCTAGCTTTTACGACTTCGAATGTTAACGTTTTATCGCCCGTCAAATTGTTGGTAGCTAACTTCGGGTGTAGACCCGTCTTTATTAATAATATTCATTTTATGACTTAATATGGAGTTCAATTGTAATGGAATATTAATGTCATTAAATTTTCGGTAGGTAGGTATATGGGGTCGTAAATTCAATGACATCGATATAATTTGCTTTTAGATATGGTTTCATGGTTCTTTATCTCACTATAAGGGTTCTACCTCACTAGGACACCAGTAACGGCGCAACCATGGTCGCATTGCCAAAAAATGTACGGTAGGTTACGCAGCCGATCGGACGCCTGGTGAGATACCTACCATAAAGCTGTGTATATTTAAGGCAACAAAAACTTAAACATAACATCACGCCAGTACCTAATCCCGAAGAGTTAAGCAGAGGTGTACCTAGAAGTAGACCCACATTTTGCCAGTTATGTATATGTCCCACGTAATAGGAGGCGGTCCGACGACCTTGTGAAGGCCGCAGGAACCCGTTGGATGCGAGAAGCACAGAACCGGTCGAAGTGGAGGTGCTTGGGAGAGGCCTATGTCCAGCAGTGAACGTCTTTCGGCTGAAATGATGAATAGGAGGCGAACTTATTGCCATCAACCGGGCCGGACCGGGTTTATTAAGCGTGTTCGCGGACAGGTGGGACTCTCCACTGCTGCGCCACTGGATACGTTTGCATACTGCACTGTGAGCAGTGGACAGTTCCTCCCGGTCCTAATGTGTGTAACTGTCTTTTAACTGCTTTTTATTTTGTGTGTTGTTTTGTGTTTCGTTTGTTTTATTTTGATGTGAATTAGTTTTTTAAATGTGTGTGTTAAAATATGGATATTGTCTGAAATAAATGTTTATTATTATTATTATTATAAATCCAGACTGCAACTGAGACATTCCAGATGGAACAACTCAATAAAGACCTCCAGACCGTATTTCGGCCACGGTGGCCAATCTCAACGGAGCCTTCAGCGCGCACTCTCATAGTCCGATGGGACGGCAATCCGACACGACCGGAGAGAGATCAGGCGCAGGTTCAACGGCTTAACAAAAAAACACTTTGCCTGAACCGGGAATCAAGCCAGGATCTCATGCTCTGCAGTAACGCTTGCGATCATTCAACCAACGAGGCAGGAACATCACCAACTTCCTAGCCTTTTCTCAACTATGTTGGGGTCGGCATCCAGTCTAATCAGATGCACCTGAATACCAGTAGTTTACATGGAGCGACTGCCTATCTGACGTCCACAACCCAGTGTCTAATACGATACCCCTTGGTAAGACTGGTTTTCAGACAGAAACATCAATAAGCGTGACCTCTCAAGCTCCGCTAATGAGACAAAATTGATTTTCTATTGTATCGTATTACATAGGACACGCTCGGAGCTTACATAATCAACCTATAATGTTTCCACTGTTGGGACACAAGCTCTCTGTGAGAGGGAGTGGGCCGTAATCTACCACGCGGGCCCAGTGCGGGTTGGTCGATGTCACATGTCTTCGAATTTTTGATTGTGAGACATGCCGGTCGCCGGACGGCGCGTACGTGTTCCACACGCGCCTCAAAGAGATGTCAGCATCGAGGAGGGGCCTCCTTAGGGCCGAAGCCTGCCGGGTCAGCGGGATTGTCCGAAAGTGTTACCGCTGGCCCGGAACATAAATGGCTAAGGAAGGAACACGGGTGGGTTTTAGTCAGTAAGAGTCAGACACTCCCTTCCGCTCCACCCAGAGCGGGAGGGGTCATTTGATGATTTCCCATCCACAAAAAAAAAGACATGCCGGTCGGATCTTGAAGGGCATTATTCCAGCTTTTCCATGAGAGAGTTTCCAGTGAAAGTTATCAATGTAAGTCATTGCAAAGTTTCCTGGCGCCATTGGTTTGTTAGTAACTAGTTAGAAAATGGCATTCAAGAGCCTCAGTGACTAGTTTTACTAGTTAGATAATAACTTTAATTAGGAGTCAGGGACTTGCCCACGCAGCTGGGATGTTTCAATTTAAAAGAAGTTTATTAATTTCAACCAGATTGTTCTTGTGATTGAACTTCTTTTGTTAACCTACATCAAAAAAGGAAGAGGTTCTCAATGATGTGGGTTCTATATTTTTTTTCACCGTCTTGTGAATTTGTAGTGTTTGTTTTTTTTGAAGTTTCTTGTTTTTCTTTTTGTAAAAATGTTTTCTTTTTTGTTAAAAGTATTCGTTTTTCGTTACCTATATTTAGTTGAAAAATATTCTTCGTGCGTGTTGGTAAAGAGCTAAATTAGAAAAAGTTCATACTTAGTGTGGTGAAAAGTTTAGTCACTCACAAAGTTAGTGTCTGGGCTGATTGCCTAGTTTGCACCACACGTACTCACAAATAGACTCAAATGGTATCCCAAAAATACATTAAGACATTTTATATAAAACTAGCTGCGCCCCGCGGTTTCACCCGTATAAGTTTCGATCCCGTGGGAATATCGGGATAAAAAGTAGCCTATAATATGATAATCCAGAGTATTAGCTACCTCCATACCAAATTTTATAAAAATTGGCCCAGCCGTTTGAGCGTTAATTAGCAACAAACATATAAACACACATACTCACAAACTTTCGCCTTTATAATATTAGCGTGAAGTGTGATACTGATAATAATAAATATTCATAATTATACATAACTAAGGTGTTGTATTATTTAAAAAAAAAACATTGTGCCTAGTATCGTTGCGTGATATTCTGTTCACCCCAAAATAAAAGATCATGATGATAACACGCGCTTATCTTCCACAGATGTTCCTAATAACTATTCCTAGAGTGTCGGTGCAGTAACTATGACAATTTGTTTGTTCAATATATAGTTTTGTTATAATGAGTGCTGAAACTGTAAAGTGAAGAAATGGCGTCGTATAATCATCAGGAAACTCAGTCCAGTCCAGCGAAGGAAGTTCCACGGTAAGAGAATCAATAGTATTTTTATCAGAATATCTCAAATTATTATGTTATAAAATAAAAGAAAGAAAAAGTATTTATTGCGACTCGTACAGGAAGATTACAAACTAAACTAAACACAGTAAAATAAAAATCCAAGATAATAAAAAAAAAAGTAACAAAAGGAAAATTAAACAGAAACTCCTATACGAGGCCAAAAGGCTCCTATCTCAGCATGATGCTGCGACATTTAAAACAAAGAAAATGTCACAGCGCTGGTATTCTGAACATAAAACAAATAACAAACACTGAACAAATAACTTGTACATAATCAGCCTATAATTTTCCCACTGCTGACACACAGGCCTCCTCTCGGTGAGAGAGAGTGAGCCGCACCCCACCCCGCGGGCCCAGTGCGGGTTGGTAGATGTCACGTGTCTTCGAATTTTTGGTTCTAGGACATGCCGGTTTCCTCACGATGTTTTCCTTCACCGTTTTGAGAGCAGTGGTGATGAAATAATTTACACGAAGTAAAGCGCCGGTTCAAACCACCCGCGTCTTTTCTTAGAGTGGAGGCCTGTGTCCCAACAGTTATATTATATTACTATTATAGGCTGATTATGCTTATGCTACATTGGTACCTACTTTAGTTTCGACGTAGATTGTCAGAGTCAAAACATACTCATAACGTATACCTAGGCTATTTGTACTGTTTACTGTATGTGACTCTTATGTGACTACAAATATTTAGGTAGGTACCTATACCCAATTGTATGTATATTTGTATTCTATAAATTTTTTTATTTGCAATGAGCGTTTTTTTTTGTGGTGCGGTGCCTTTGTGTCGAGCGCGATTATATCGCGTGTCGCGCCTGTTTGTAGGAGCCTTTAGCTAACAGTGTAGTCTAGATATTAGGTACAATATTATAGCCTCCGTTCCACTCGGGAGGTTCCACCGAGGACAATCGATTAGCGCTAAATATATCCCAACCCTCTTTCCCTTTAAACGAATTCCTCATTTCAGGAGGTCATAACTCGTTCTAATAAGAGTCCCTTGTATTTAATTATGAGTAAGTATGTATAAAATGGTTTTGGACTTGAAAAACTACATTGTAGGTACTAATCATTATGAACAATTTAACTTTAATGTTCACAAAACTCGACAAAATATACTATTGATTTGTTTCGCAATATCAGTGTTGGTCCGTAGTAAAAGTTGTTCAGAACGATAATTAAAATCACCGCTTTTCAGGTCCCTTTGAAGATGCCACTTTTACTAAAAAAAATGTGTAAAGTCAGCAACATACAGGGAGTCCATAATCGGTTTGAAATCGTAGACCAGATAGTCAGTCTCTCCATGTAAAATAATGGTATTCAGCTGCATTCTGTTGGACTGATAGCCAACCTTAACATAATTGGTTAAAGGCTAAGCAGGTAATGATGAGGCAATTGAAGAATCTGTGTTGATGCAAGTCAAGCTCTAACGCATTACCGTTTAGTCATGGAATTCTATACCACTGTAAATCCACAAAATATCCCAAAAATACAACGTGAACACAAATATTTATTTACAAATAACCCTATTTACAAATAACAAAAAGATTAACTGCATTTAAATTTAAATGTCAATGGCTCGTACAATCGTATCATACGACTTTATCTCATTGGTGGACTGCAATGGTACTTGTATACACTCGTATCTCTGTTTCACTGATAAATTCGTTCAACTATCTGCTGTTACAACAGTTTGACATGTGATTGACTATTGTAATTAGTTATCGGTGTTTTTTATTTCATAATATTGTTCAGAACAGAGAAAAATAATCCAGGCATTCATTTACAAACCCGGATATAATTATTATATCTTTGTTTCTGTTCTGTCTATCTGATTGTAAATTAATTGTAAAATGTATTATTCATTTATTTCTAGCTTAGGTAAGGCTGCCTTTTCACCAGAGATGAGCGAGGATGCGTAGCGAGGGATGTGTGTGAAACCAACCAATAACATCGCTTCCTTTTAATAGCTTGAACTAAGTCAGCGTTGGTATCGGTTAGTTTTACACACACCCCTCGCTATGCATCTTCGCTCATCTCTGGTGGAAAGGCAGCCTTATCCCACTGAAGGGGAAAACTCCTCTGCCTTTCGCCTTTCCCCTCCTCTTTGTCTAAAGCTAGTGTGTTGTGTGGTGTGTAGTCGTCGAGCTCGTCCTGCCATCTTCTGGGTCTGTCTCGATGTCGCATAATGTAGATAGATGAAATAATAGTTGTTTTTAATAATTATGATCTTGTTGGGAATGAGATTCACTAGATTGAACAAGGTGATCATGCCAGTCCGAAAGTAGGTGCTTACACTGGAAAATTATCAACAACAGTCAACAAAAGAGATGAGTACCTATGCAGGATCGTCGGATATAGTTAAAGTTTAGTAAGAAACCGATGGATGTTGTCGACTGAAATTTAATTTGATAAATGAGCTGTTTGTTTTCTATTAATAAAATAAAATTTTATTCGAGAACACCCAACTGTTTCTTACTAAACTTCATCTATATCCGACGATCCTGCACCTTATCTCTTTTGTTGACTATACCTACCTACTTCAGTCCCATTTTATCTACGTAGATCAAGAAGCTGGTTTTTTTTAAATGTCTTATCAAAAACACATATTGCATCAAGCGCAACTTTACCGAGCATAGCGAACAACACGCTTATAAGCATCAGCAACTTCACACCTTTTTAAACCCAAGAACTACTACAATAACCAATCAAAAGCCACTACACACATACAAAAATTCACGGTGTTTATCTATGAATACGGCACACCCATTCTGCGCCACTTCTTTCGACGAAAACCGCAGTAAAATCGTCGGAGTCCGACAAAACAAAACGCACGTATGCTGTCGGTGTAAATGTAGCAATTCGTCGCTACCTGCACACGCGCACCGGACTACCGGACATTGAATGTTTGGTCAATTTGATGGCACTACTATTGAAATTTTACGGTAGAATAATATACGAATAAATAAAGAAGGCAACATTGCATTGAGAAAATCATTGGGATCAGTTTGATGGACCTACTGTATAAATTTTAGGGTGACAGTTGGGTTTGTTACATATAAATCATGGCGTAAGGCCTAGGACGATTGCTAGGTTTATATAACTGTAAATTAGCAAAGATTTTTCACATACATGCCAGTTTTCATCACTATGATAGCTTTGTTTCGTATCATATTTTGCATAATCATGCTCGCTATGTAGGTAGTTTGATTAACAAAACCACAGCATCATTAAGTTTTTCTAAATAAGGGGCTGCTTTTGTCAAATTGTGGCCCGGCTAAATTCACCAAACGTAGTTCTAAGATACAAGTGACATTGTGTATGACTGGTCCTTAAATACAATTGAAATAGTGTATGATATATAATATGTATTTCTTTAATAAAATAATAACAAAATAAGATCCGTGATAAGCTGGCATTGTTCAATCTAATTTCAACAAAACAAAACATATTCGTCAAATACATCTGTGTCAATGTTGATATTAGTTCAATCGGCATGCGAGTTATGATCGCAAACGCATCGAGTTACAAAAGTGAGGGCCGCCCATTTTAGTTCGGAGCCGGATGTAAAATCGATACAATGAGCACACAGAAAGATCGCAGACATTTGGTGTACGGAACCGATGAAAAAACGTTTATTATTGTAACGTTGCGTTCACACTGGACGTTTGCTTTTCACTAGTCATTATTTATTTGGTTTTGTATGCCTTTGTGTTCTTGCGAAAGATATGTGGGCATTGTTTTCATTATAACTTTTTTGAAAGCAATATTTTTGTTAGGTACTGGATGTAATATTTAAAACAAACAAGCAAACCAGGTTTTTAGTTTTAATTGAAAGGAAATCATACACGTACACGTAATTAAAATATATCCCAGTCATTTTCTGACTTAGCAATTAAGGAATTACAGACGAAAAATTTTATTATTACGAAAATATATTTATCATATGCATAGCATAGCATATACCGTACTGTTTTTCTGTAGTTACAACGTTAAACCTACCCTTACTTCCCCTTCTCAAAAATCCAACCTGTATATACGCATATATATCATTCAAAATTCAAACTTATAGGAATCATTTACGAGTTCTGGGAGAAACATAAAAAAATCGGAAAACAAAACACTAACGTTGCCAGTGCTAGTTTCTCCTGAAACGATAGCTCTGCCAATCAATAAAAAGTTGCAACAACCAACTCCCAAAAAGTAAGGTCCGTTGCTCAATATTATAAGCATCAAATCCATCAAAACAGTTAATCATGAAACAATCTACGATAATGTGGCTCGCCAACATATACGAATATTTATTATGCCAGTCGGACAAAATGGTAGATGAAAATGATGAAATTCCTCGCATTATGAAATGCTTCATTATAGTTGGTGTAATACGGTAGGTATTTAAATAGTTTTTGTGTAAATTATCGCATCCATTTATTGCAACTAGTGTAAATTTTAAATTACAGCAGTAGTGATTGTCCGATTTTATTAATATTTTTGAACAAGTTATGCTACAATAGCCTATAAGCAATATTTTTTATATGAATAATTAAACCATAATATATCTATTACTTTATAAATTATGCTGTGGATAACGGTGTGAGTTTCACATTTATATAATATCTTCGTTTATATTATTTGCGCAGATATAATGTGTTACTGTTTGTTTGTCCCAAATAAATAAATAAATAAATAATTGTATAAAAAACCACACAACGGCGATATGTGTGGTTCTAGCGGTATTTTGTTTTTAGAAATACGTCAAAGTTATATCAAACTTAATCCCGAAGTCCATTTTTGGCTCTGCTTCCAGTCTTACCAGATGGACTGAGGCATCTATCTCTACATGCCGCTTTAACAAAACTTTCATAGCCGAGGAATTCGCCATTGCGTGCAAGAACCATAAATTACAAAGACCTGACAATACATATCCTATTCCTTATCACATACAATATATACGTTCCATAGAGAGTTCGATATATTCTTAAAAATAAATCTAAACAATAAAGAAAATATTCGTTCAAAGTTCCTTCAGACATCCTCAGGGAAAGAGCCGCATAATATGTTTTGTTGTGCGATGTCGACGCGGTCCCAGGGCGATGTCGTTCCGTCGTCGTCTTGCTTTTAAACTCACCTAACTGTATGTAGAATACTGCTTTTAAATTGATCAATTTAAGACAGTAACTCTTTGAGTCTTTTTTTTATTTTTGCGGATGGATCTTTGAGTCTTGTTTATTCACAAATAACCTGAGCAAACGGGAGACGAAAAGAAACTGGTTCTTAAGTGAAAAATGGAATTTTGTTGAAAGAAACTAGCACAGCTGAATTCAGTTATAATATCGCTTGTGATGCAATAAAAGGTTTTAATGAGCCATTCACTCACAAAGGTTGAATAGTTCATCACGGATAATATTACTGTAATAACGTTTTATAGGATGAGCAAAGCATTGTTAATATCACGAGGATTGACCAGAACAATAACAATATCAAATCAGTGATGTAACTAGTCCTACTATTATTATAAATGTGAAAGTTTGTGAAGATGCTTGAATGTTTGTTACTCAATCACGCGTAAACCGCTAAACAGATTTAAATGAGAATTGGCATATAGATAGACCATTTCCTGGATTAACACATATATACTTTTTATCCCGATATTCTTACGGGATCGAAACTTACGCGGGTGAAACCGCGCGTCGCTGCTAGTATTCTATAAATAACAAAACGAGAGTATACTCACAATCCTCAATCCATAGATTAAGCAAAAACCCAGCTCATAAAAAACCTGAACTCCAAGTTCATAAATCGCATTTTTCCTTTCTATTTCCCCAAGGAACAAGCCATTAACTCCAAATTGCCGCAGAACATCTCAATTACCATAAAAACTTTGGGAAACTAAAAATCCGCAAACAAAGGGTGGTTTTAAATCAAACACAATAAAGTTTCCCGTCTAACTACCGGCGTGCCATAACTCATTCACGTCGATAATCACACCATAACTTATAGAACGCCCCCTGTAGCCGCCCGCTAATATTAAAGTGGTGTAATGTCCCCGTGATCAGTTTTAAAATGTAAATTTATTGCACGAGGAGACGTGTTACCAGGATTTATGTCCTCTTCAATATCGTTGAGGTTTTATGATGGAATTTTATTACTTGTATGTACTATTTTTGGGAGAGTGGCTTCGTTATGACACGTAATCGGGTTACCACGGTGATTGGAATGAAATTGGTGCTTAAATTTTGACTAGAATTTAGGGTGTCATAAACATTTTCATACGATATTAGGTTTCCGATCTTCTTTGTTAGAATGAAGATTATGTGAGCTCTTGTAAGAGGAAACTTTAAGATTGATAACTGCGTGTAACATAACAAGGACATACTGAAAACCCCGAAAAACACGGTAATACAGTAGACAAAAATGATTATGACAATGAAACCATAAGCAATAAGATATAAACCCATAATAGTTTATTCGAGTCGTAACCAAACCAAGTAACGATGTATGTAGATATAATATAACTTACGACAATTTGTATCGGATATATTCTAAAGTACAAAAGTAGACCACACATTTGAATATTCCACGTAATATACGTCATCAAAATATCTCGAATCGGGTTAAGTTTAAAATTGAACTACGGAATCGTTTCCAAGCACCGATAGATTTTGGTCACGCAAAATGTAAATTTTGGAAAAGCGAATCGGATACGAACTGAAATGTAGCAAACGATAAAATATTTCACAAAACAGATTGACTTATAAATCTCGTGCTTTGCTGTTCTGTGTAATAAATGGTGCCCAAAGTTGGCAATTTTAAATGTATACTATTTTCCTGTTTTTATTTTATGCTGTTTTTCCTTTACCTGATTCAATATTTTCGCTGTTTGTTGTTTAGAGGTATGAAATACTATTTCGTGTGTATATGTTAGTCCATTTTTTTTGACGAGTGTCAATATATTTTACGTTTATTCGTTTTATTTTTATTACCCTATGTATTGATTAATACCTTTCAGTGATGTCTTATTATTTACACCTCTTTTTAATTGACTTGTTCAATATCTGTCATAAGTGAATTCAATTTCCTTCGATTTATTGTACCTAGTTTTAAAGTAGAATTTCTACTTCTTTTATTTACATATTTCTAACAAGGACCTAAATTCATGATTACAATTAGTAAAAATATACACCGTGTAATATTGTAGAAGCTAACAGTTATTACTTGGTTGCACGAACTTTAGATATTTTTATCTAAATTGTTTGTCCATGTTGTACCCGTTTAGGTCATAATTAACCCTACAATATACTAATATATTACAGTCATTATGGTCTTGTAAGTTCTATGAATGTTTTAGAAACATGCCAAGTGTGCTTACATTGGGCTGATTAATAGTGTTTTTAACCTTGGTCAATTAATTATTTTAGCTATTTGAACTTCTAACTTGGTAATAATTGTGGCTCTCTATAATTTAGGTTCTAAATGGGTTATTTTTCCCCTGTTAGCTATTTTTACTATAGCAAAACCACCATAAATTATTTACCTCGTCCATGTATATTCGCCATTTAGGTTTTTTGACCTACACCTTCATGGAGTTCGTTAATTTCAACATTGCTTCTGAATTGTCGCTTTGATTTATTCTGCCTCTGCGTTTTTGTCCATGTTCAAAAGTGTTTATATATTGTATTTCATTCTCAAGTCTACTACATGTTTCTTCATCTATCTTAACAACAAGTAACAAGTTTCTGATTTTACTTAGACTATTCAACATCCAGTTTATCGTCATGATCCTCAAACTCCCAACTTATCATAAGTAATATTCTCAGTTCAGCCTCATCCAAATCCTCGGTGTCAAACATACATAAGTCTTCACTGCATACATTTTGAGTCTTCAGAAACTTCAGCTCATTCCGATTCAGGCCACGGTTTTTCTCTAGACGTGTCAAATATGGCGACAATTTTGGTTATTTTTAAGGAAAAATCCTGGCGTTATGATTTGCATCACGTGTTGGATGACACATGTGTAATATTCCTTTTGTGTGATAAAATTTTTAGGTAAGAAATGAAGGGTAATTTGACTGGAGATACCGGTTTATAAATTTTTCCTTGATTTCGGAGTTCGGATGTAAGACTACCATTTTTCATTGCTGATAAAATATTTGTTATTTTAATTTTACGCATTCTTCTTTCTACTTACCGAGTCTCCAGTAATTTATTGGAATTGCTTTTGCGATATTCCTTAGCACCAAATATTTGTTTCTTGCTCGTTCACAAAGGATGTCCTACCAAGAAATAGTAATGAACTAAACGACTGTTCAGGCAAAAGCGTTTATTAGAACGTTGTTCTCGTGGAATGAGCAAATATTGATAATTAGAATTCGCTGCAGTCACAGTGTATAAAACCTAATTATGGTTGTGTTGTTTGCTAAATGTTAGCTTTAAATATTGTATTTGTGAAGAAAAGCGTTTCCGTAATTTTTATAACGAATTTCATGAAAATCTTTAATTTTTACTAGCATTTGAAATTAAGGTGTCAAAAAATGCTCTTTATTGC
Organism: Oligia latruncula; assembly: GCA_948474745.1. Taxonomy (NCBI): domain Eukaryota; kingdom Metazoa; phylum Arthropoda; class Insecta; order Lepidoptera; family Noctuidae; genus Oligia; species Oligia latruncula. Next base: position 3,589,883 of record OX419691.1, on the reverse strand, counting down.
GGCCACATGTGGCGGTCACCGCTTTTCTATGAAACCGTAACTTTACTAATAAACTAGCTATAAATACTATTTTAATCCTTTAATTTATAATCATAATGAGATATTATGTATTTTCAAATAGATATTACTCTACCGAACTTTGGTCACCTGGAGTATTGCAACGTTAAATATTAATAAAGTTTATTATGAAGCTTAAATTTAAGAATTTGCTGGCTTTGGAGTCAGTAGGTACTCAAAAACTTTATGTGTAATCGTAAAAAAAGTTTGAAGACAATTGCCAGGCAAAGTAAAAGATCTTCATCTCTAGCTTATGTATAAAATATTTTAGCACATATTCAACTTGAGTGTGACAGTTAAAGTAATTTGGCTATAAACCAGTGAGGAAGAGCAGAGTACAATTTGCAAATGTATGTGAAATTTCATGTTCGTCATCTTGAACTTCACTGCCTTTGAACATCATTCATAGTACTCACTAAGTATGTTCATCAGCTTCTGACTAAATTTTAAAATTACCAGGCTTAATACCATTTTTTTTTTCAAGGACTAGCTTCACTTGTTCTCCATAACAATCTCATCAAAAACAATACCCTATAATATTGTGATAATTTATAACATGTGCATCTATTAGAGCTGTTTGATAATCTTTATTTAAGTTAAGTTAACCATGTGTGTTCATTAATATCTATTTTGACATCAAGATTTTATTTAACCTTACAAATTACAAGATATTAGTTATTACGAACATCTGTGTTATTATTATTATTCACCCTTTAGTTTTCGGTCACTATTGAACGAAAATAACTAATTGGTAGCATGTCACGCTGTTAATGACGTGGGGAGATATTTTCGGGTCCATAAAAATGGTAAACCCTTTCAGAGTAATTATGATAAACTGTATTGGTTTAATTGGTCCATGAATGTGATTGGTTACGTTGACTTATTGAATTCGTATTATAATTTAATGTTCCAGTTATATTCGTCTTATTTATTTATATTTATATATACTTTATTGTACACCAGAAAATACATAACAAAAAAATACGATTAATACAAAACATACAATGGGCGGCCTTATCGCTTTCTGCGATCTCTTCCAGGCAACCTGGCCTTATTGGTTTTCTTGGGGCCAATTTCAACGAATAACCTAAACGAGATTAGTACTAAGCATATCAAGCCACATTCGAGGGCTGTCAGTGACATTATTGCTGTGAAATACTAAAAATGACAGCTCTTGAACGCGGTTTGAATGTTCCGATTACGTTTAGTTTCATTGGTGAAATTTGCCCTTAGTCGTACAAGGGTTGTAAGATAAAATAGGTTATTATTTTGAATGTCATCTATACCATTTGTTTGACTGGCTACCATTTGTTCATCTCCCTCACTGAATGATCTCTCGAAAAGCAATAAACAAAATCAGAGCGCAAAATCGTCCGCACATCGGCTAAACGGCCGAAATTACCGAATCACCGTTCGTATCTAATAGCCGTGGGTCCAAATAAGAAGGTACACGCTTCGCTGGCCGCCCCCCGCAATATCCGCATTTCGTATTCCTGTTCCGAAACCTTCCCGCTTTTCCGGATCTTTGCGAAATTGCCGCGGATATTCGGATACCGACGTCCAACACTGTTCGGGGTTATTGTTGTTGAATGTGTTGTCATATGTCATGGAGTAATGTAGATCTTTTATGGGTGCGATTTGTTTGAGCGTATTTTGTGATCTGCTGACATTTTCTGTAGTAATATATACCTACGAGTGAAACCACGGAGAGTTTAAAATACGTAGTCGTATACACAAGAGACTCAAAAATCGAAGTTAAAAGTAATCCACCTACCTAAACCATACTATAATAATCTGAACCCGTCGTTAAAACTGATGTTATCGACGTATTTCCAGGAGATTGCCCAAAACAAGAAATAAATTGAGAAATACAAACTTTTGCTTAGCACTGAGACGGTAAAGGAACTAAATTGATTAGCTACCCTTCTAGACAAACGTTTTATGTGAAAGTAAGGGACGTTTCCTAGTTCCTAGACAAACAGCTATAAACTCGCCCCATGGCATTGTTTACTCGTAAAATAAAACATCGGTTCATCTCATTGCACGTATTTAGGTCAACTCGACAATTCGCCTCACGTTCGTCCATTTGTTCCGATGTATTGCTCGGGTGATGCGCGAAACACCTGGCCAGTTTGGACAGCACCATTAGATCGCCGATTTTATGGGATTTGTTTTCATATTGAATTTGAACGGTAATTGCAACGTGTTCGGAAAATATTTTGAAGTGTCGACAGTTTTATTGGTTTTTATAACTGTGAGGTTGATAAATGATTGCTTTGTTCTCTAAAGCGATTATAGGTTTTATTTTATTGGCAGCGGGATTTAATCTTATTTGTATGATATACGGAATTGTTTTTATTTGCACTCATATTTTAAAATTCGTTTTTTAATAAGTATTTTATTCTAAATAGCAGTAGGTCTCAGCTTGGCCACGTAATAATGTGTTCTCTTTAGTAACAGCGTAAAGTTTGGCAAACCCAAAATATATAAATAATAGAGAAAAATACACCAAAACAAGAACTTATCAAGCACAAATTAGAATTAATTGACTTAGCAAATACCTACGCAACACTCCACCAACATCCGATCCTTCGCACTCTCTGAGATACCACAATCTTTTCACGCTTATATTCACGAACCAATTTCCATACGAGGATTGAACCCCTGGTAGGGGGCAGACGTGATCCAATCTCGGGAGATGATTGATATGTCGGGAGCCGTCGGACATTCTGCAGATACTATTTTTTATCTGGAGTTTTTGACAGTCCAACTGTATTCCGAGCAAAATAATTTATGAGTTTTTCAGGCATCGCTGCAATTTTGTTTTTATTTTGGTTGGAAGTGGTGGATTGTTTTTGGTAATTGGTGGAGTGCATATTAGAGCATGAGTGATTTCAAACAAGTGAACATGGAGATAAGATATTTTCTTAAAAGGAAAAGCGGTCGTAGAGACTTTTGAAAAAGCCTAAGTAAAATGTCATAATTCGAGGTTTGGCTCTCGCCTATTTCATCCTCCAATATAGAAGCAATATAAATGATATTTCATAAACCGAATAATAACGATATTTACGGTATTCCTATGTTTTCTTTTTTTCATTAATAGTTGTCTTTGTACACTAGGCCTCTGTTGACAGCTGTTTAAATCGGCAATTTTGAGCATTTTTTGAGGGTTCTAGTGCTTATAAAAATAATGTGGCCTCAAAAAGCAAAACATAGGGACATACAAGTAGTTAATATTTATTATTCTGTAAAAAATCATTGCTTTATGGTCATTAATCAGAAAGAAAACAGGCGAGAGCGTTTCTATGGAGAAAAGACCATCCGCATTTCCTCTTAGGAGTGCTATGCTATGTTGTGCAGAATGCTTTGCATACAGTTGATTAACTAGCCTTATCGTAATTATTACTGTAATGTTCACTGAGATGCATAATAAAACACACTTTGACAGATACATAGGTAAGGTAGCATAAACGAAACCCAGAGACGTCTGCTCTCGCCTACGGCCGGTAAGCGACTGCCACGCCAATGCTTGCGCATACACTACAATTACTATTTAGGTTTGCGTAACTAATAACAGCACGTTTCTAAACACATGCGGTATTATTTCAAAACAACGTTTTTCTTTTGACATGGATTAAACCATCGAACCTGCTTTTGTAATTAAAACATAACTGTCATTGAAATACAATTCTTTATATGTATACAAAACTAATAACTTATTCTGGTGCTAAGTTGTCAGACTTGTACGAAGAACTTTACCTTAGTTGGCATAGGATTCGAAATATTATAACTAGCTTGAAGGTTTAGCTCTGGCTAAAGTAACATCGTTTTGTATTAAGACGCTAATTGTCTTAAACATATAATTATTATCTCACAGCCTCTACCTACGAGTACTTGATCTCGATCAAAATGGTTCGCATCTCGCAGAAAAAATACTTCCTCTCTCGAATTCCTAAAATGTCAAAGCGAAGACGTAAATTAAGACACCGAATCCTCCAACAAAAAGCACCATTTCCATCACTATCTGCGTCTCTCGATCGCTTAACGACAAACCCTACATCACCTGGGATTAAGTCGCGTTGCGTCGCTCAGGCGGAATTAACATTCATGAGCGGCAACCAATCCGCGCTGCCGCCAGACGTGGTGGTGTTCCCAGGACATCGAGATGCAGTTCGAATTGTTTTCCGAAGTAGATGCAAGGAGTTTCTCTAGATCTTGTACGTGATTTCAATGGAATAACTGTTCTGGGTGCTTTAAAGAGGTTGGTTAACAACATTACCTCTCTTTAAAGGTTGCTTAAAGTTTATGTTAACTATGTACTTCTAGCTATTGCTTTAAACGGTTCCTAGAAAGTCCAGACGTTTACTAGCTAATTATTACGCGTATTTGTTCCTGTTAACATGAATGAGGTAGCCCACCTTAGCTGAAACAACACACCACTTTACCTCCACAAGGCATAAAGTCATATCGACCCGGAACACTTCCAGCGGCTCCAGCATTCTGGTAACCCTACCTCATCTCGTACACGGGTTCGTTATTATGCGCCCCGGGCAAGCCGCCTCGACTTATTTGCCTGTTCCCGGCACTTTTTTAACAAATTTCTCCAACTTGGGTTGGAAAATGAATGTTGATTTCTTGAGACTTTTGGATTAGAATTTCGGGTTATGAGAGTGGTTATATCTATACTTCTGTTACACGAGTATATTTTCAGGAATGAATGTTAAATTAAAATCAGTATAAGCCAAATGGAAAAGCGTAGAAAGTATTATTATATAACTTTTTTCGCTTTTTTATTTAGCCCCTAAGTAGAAACTAGGGTTGGACTTGGACACTCTTGTTGTAATGGTTAATGTACTAAGCTAAACCTCAATAAGGTTAAGTAGTCCTGAGAAACGGGTAATGTGGCCCAAATTGGCAGAAGTCTATATTCAACTGCGAACTGTTTGGCTAAAAAAATATGAAGCAAAAATTATTTCCAGAAAATGGTTCAACAAAAGTGATATGCTAGCGCATTACCACTTTTGTTGCACCGTTTTCGAGAAATATATTATAGTTCCAATATTTTTCCTCGCAATACTAAATCCAAAGCACATCTTTCTTTCTAATAACGGTCCAAGTGTGTGGACTTTGTAATAGTACGTTTAAAACTTCCATTTGGAGCCTCCTTATAGTCGCTGGCATCGCGCCAACTTTTACAACTTACACCCGCGTATTGTATACGATGTGTAATGCGGAAAATTAAATTAGACAACTGTATGAATTAATAAAGTTTATAGGAAACGCGACTAGATAACCGTTAGGTATTTTAATTTCTTACGTAGCTACAATATTACGTTTTATCAGGGACAGCAATACTAACAGTAATCTAGTATTTTTATCTCACAAAGCAAAGCGCGCTTTACTTGTGGTTACCAAGTTTACAAACACGATGTGAATGTGTGTGTAAGCGCAGGAGCTCTGGGAACCGTCCGAGGCAACGGTAAAGTCAGAACTGTGTGTGTGTGTGTGTTATGTACTGATCAGTGCTGATGCTACACGTCTTCACGCACACATCCACAGCATGTTTGTTTGTTTAGTTTAGTTTGTGATCTTCCTGTACGAGTCGCAATAAATACTTTTTCTTTCTTTCTTTGTATACTGGGTCACCACAAGTAAAGCGCGCGTTGCTTCGTGTGATATAAATACTATAAGTACCTACGACTTATGACAGTCTTCATTCTTCCTATTCCTCCCTGGATGAATTCCGCAACTTTAAGGGGCTTGCGTGAAATAAAGTGCGGTCACTGTCGGATTGCATAGAAAAGAAAGAGAATCGCGACGACACAACGCTGCTAATTTATTGCAAAATATGTAGCAAATATTTAATTACAAAACATCTATTGTTTGGAGAAAAAAATTAAAACAACAACAGTAATTTTGTATGTTGCTTGTAGAATAATCTGACAAAAAATCAGAATGATTTTATGTATATTACTATGGTTTTTTATTGTAAAAATAAAGTTTTTAGAGATATCTTCATGATTTTTTTCTATCGTATCAAATTAGTTGTATTATGTTTTCAACACACTATCTACCTAGCATATATCCTGAACATAGAATCCTGAAGAATATGATATATTTTTCTGATTTTGTTTACTGTAGTCGATCATATACTTTTATGGTTTCTAAAACTTGCGTTTTTGTGTTTAGGTCCTGTAAGCCCCATAAGAGAGTCTAAAGTGGATACATACCTGACACATTCTTAGTTTTATTTCCTAAAACAGTGTTATTACATCACAGCATTCTATTTTGAAGTATGTCCAAACCGACTCACCAAATAACGTCTGAAAATCTGAAACTCTCCCATTCTTTCCTTCCATAAAATTATATTGCATCAAACGGTATATCATGACCAGACTTTAGAGACAGATATAAAACAAAATCGATCGGAACGTTAAGCGTAGCGAAGGTTATCGCCTGTCAACCTCAGCTGAGTACGATTGCATTTTAAAAGTAGGAATTTAAATAGAAACATACTTCTTTACGGTAATCTTGCAATGTCCCGGTAGGTACGAGGGCGTCGAAATGTCTTTACACAGAGATCTGTTTAAGGAAACATTGGTGGTGATGTAACGGGAATGGAAGTGCCGAAAAAAATGCTATGAAATTCGATTTGAAAGATTTTCGGCTGAAAATAAATAATAATAATACCAGTCGTTGAAGTGACAACTTCTTTAGGCGCGTTGGATATATTTGAGATGGAAAAACAAAAAAAAACACTGTAACCATAAGCGACACCACGCGTGTTTTCTTTAGGTATAAGACGATTAAAAAAATACCCGCCTTCGGATGAGTACGGCTGTCCTCGGGATGTACTCGGTTTCAATGTATATACGATATGTCAGTGAGTGATAGCAAAGTATTATGTTTGTGTTTTGTTTTCACATCTGTCAGCACTCCCGGTGTGCCACTGTTTTTTTTTCCCACTGCAGGGCAAAGGCCGCTTCTTCTACGGAGAAGGCACGAGGGTTGACAAATTTTGTGTGTAAGTTTGATTGACTAGATTATGTAAGAAAGATTAAAATAATAAAGCGGAGCTATCGTTGCAAATCGTGTATTCCAAAGCAGAGAGGAGACAGAATACAAAATTAATTTTGACCCTTAAGTAGAACGTCATCATTAGAGTTATTATGGTTCGCCAACATGCTAGATGGTTGCGTTCATGTTCATATTTCTTCAACGAGAATGAATCAATAGCAGGCCTATTGATTTAGTCTAGCTGTTGACTACTTTCTACTAAAAGTTGATGTTAATAAAGTTATGAATATGACTCATCCTCGCTTCATTTTCATAGCTTGAACTAAGTTACCGTTATTATTGGTTAGTTTTACACACATTCCTCGCTACGCATCCTCGCCCATCTCTGGTGAAACGCAGCCTTACCACGGCTAAGAGAACATGTGTTACCAAAAGATTTTAGTAGTATTATCAGCCATCAATTATCGTAATGAATATACACAGTAACTGAATACCATTTGTTTCCCAGGTACAGTAGTTAACCCTACCATCTCTAAATCACCACATAGCCCACAATATAAATTCTGTTTCCAAAATCAGAACCACATCCATTCTCCCAACATCTGGGTAGTATAAATGACGAGGAAGCGAGGGTAGGCAGCAATTTACATAATGTAATCAGCCCAACGGTGGATTCGATGACTCGAGGCTCGAACGCGAATCGCGAAAATTTTAATTTATTTAAGTCCAACATCTTCGGGGACCTACCGATCTGTCCTTTGAGGCTGTTGATTGATGCCAAATGCTTATTATTGGAAAATGGACGGAAAAAATCGTTCTACTTAGGTAGGTAAATGGGAATTTGGAAATGAGTCGCAAAATCGGCCGGGATTGGAGATCAATTTTGTTAGGTATATTGGGAAATTCTGCTACTTTGATGCCCGAATGATTATTAGACTGGCGAAATAAAAATGTTAATATTCATTTTGGATTTACGTTCAGGCAGATGAACAATTATTGGACTCTTTATACGCACTTTGCGTTCCACCAGTTACTCAAAATCGTCAATCAAAATGCCAAAGAATGGATGCCTTACCGTTATGCGATGTATTGATAGGTTACCTTCAACTGTTTTTGGTACTAGCAAAACTGTCTTTACTCCTACATTTCCTCCAACAAAGCAAAACATAAGTTCTTTAACAAAACAAGCTTTTAACGGAATATAACCGGGGAATTCGCTTGCGACATCCGTATCCGTATACCAATCGCGATAAGACATTGCATAAACTTAAAGATCTTTAACCAGATCCTCTTTGTATTCATGGGATGAAGAAAACTTTCCCAGGTGCGTTGTCTCCTCCCCCCTCTACCGTGAGGAGGGGGGGCCCACTTCTTCCACTCCTTTTGAAAAATTTCGAGCATTTTTAAATTACTGCCCGCCTTTCGTATGCGGCCATGAAGTAAGTTGAAGTGGCGTTTGTGTTTCTTGATTAAGGAATTTTTTAAATTTTTTTAATTGATTTTTTTTTTGTGTTTAGTGTACCTAGTGCAAGTAGTAGAAGATCTGTAATGATAAATGTATATGATGATGATAAATGATTTTCTGTAAGTAGGTTTGTACAAACACTTTTACACGTCAATCATTTTTTTTTTTAAACTAGATGAGATCGGCGTTTCCTATCTGACTATTCTGAGAAGAAAGGCCAAAACAAACTCAGAGATCACAGTCTCTTTTAAAGTCCAGACAAAATCTTGGTCAGATCGTGTGAAGACCATGTAGATTGGTGTCTGAAATGGTCTTTTGAGGAAAGAACCACACAGACTGAGCGGACCTGTCCAATCAGTGCACGCATTTGTCAAAAATCGTGTAGCTCAACTCAGAACTTGAGGAGCTCAACGATTCGACGAGCAATAGGTACCAAAGGACATTTGTAGTGTGGCACATAACTATCCAAAGAAAATGTAATAATAAGATGAAATTTTTTTTTTCTTCCTTTCTTTCTTTCCCTATGGATCCAGTGTGTTAATGTCGAAATTTTACATAAGGTGACACAATGGGCGGTGTTATGGCTAGAAGCAAAGCATGATAAAAAAAATGATAGGTACACCTATGGTGGGAGTGGGCTGGACACGTCACACGAATGCACCCGGAGAGACGGGCAAAGATCAGTCACTGGACGCCTGAGGCAGGACATCGCCGTCGAGGTAGACCAAGGCGAAGGTGGTGTGACGATCTAATATCATTCGCAGGGCCAACATGGCCAGAGATCGCTCAAGACAGGGAGGTTTAAAAGAAAAAAGGGGAAGCCTTTGTCAAATAGGCTAACAAAAAAAATACACCTAACCCCACACGCAATTCTCCTAGCCCACAATTCTGTTCATTTTATCTTCGGTTGTACTTTTGTTACTGAAAGGTTTTAACGTCTCCATCTTTGTGTCCCTCGTTATTAATCTCCGAACGAGTGCCACAATAAGAGGACAGTCGCATTTGAACGTTACGCCTCTACGGTTGATGGGAATTTTAATTAAGATTTTTTAACGCACCATTGTGACTCTGAATAATGTTGCTGTTGAATTCTTTATTGATAAAATTTGTAATTAAGTAATGGAGTTGTGTTTGCTTCTATGAGTTGTGTTATTTCTTTTATGTGCACTAAATAAATAGCTTATATATATATCTTATCTACCTAAAATTTGGATCCTGTAGGGCACATCAAAGAAGTAGTCATCAGCTGTGCCCGACAGGGTCCACCATGATCATGTACCTATTTGTAAAATGCCATATCTACCATCTAAGTTCACAAAAAGGAACAAAACCTTTGACTTAGTGTAGTGTAAAAAGTGTAAAAATAATAGTGACTAACACATAATAACACATGAAAAAAGTGTTTATATCATTATATCAGACTCTAAGAAAGTGGAAAGGACTTTAAAAAGTACAATTCTAAGTTTTAAAATAATTATTACGTAAAACATTAAGTTAGATTAAAATTGCTTATTAGTCTTAGAGGCTAGATTATAATTAATTATTAAGAACCAGGTTCTTTCTAATAAAGGATTTAAAAAATCCGAAGTTTACATTCAAATCAAATCAAATCAAATCATTTATTTGCTTGAATATGGGTAGGTACATGAGGTGATACATAATTACAGCAGTTCTTTAAACCATATCCTACCTTAATAGGTGTGCAAATATCTAATAAAATAACATAATATATACACATACATAAACTCACGCCTTCTTCCCATGGGGTTAGGCAGAAAATTACAGAACGCTACCTGCTACGATCCTTACACAGTACTTTGACTTCGTTTACGTTCACACATCTGGTAGTACACGCACGGTTGCGATACTTAGTACATTACTTAATTGATTTCAAATACATACAATCACATTGAACATTATTAATATTATATATTATTATTGAAATTTATTAATTATGTAATTTTATTATCATTGTTAAAATTTAAAAGAAAATAAAAAAATATTATTAATTATATTTATCATTTAGATAATCATTAACTTTATAATATGCTTTATTGATCAAAAAACTCTTTAATCTATTTTTAAATGACATAAAATTGGTTGCTTCCTTTATATTATTAGGTAATTTATTATATAATCTAGGGCCCATACAAAATGCACTTTTGTCAAACATAACCGTTCTATGTCGTATTGCTTGAAGTGTACTGGCAAGCCTGGTACTTTTTAAAGTTTCATATTTATTTAAATTATTTCTAATGTCTAATGCTAGTTCATAAATATACAGTGATGGGAATGTCAATATTTTTAAGTTTATAAAGTGTGGTTTACAAGAATCTGTAGGTTTTAATCCACACATTGCCCGGATACATTTCTTTTGGGCTTTGAAGACTCTTTCTCTCTCAGTGGCATTCCCCCAAAACATTACACCATATCTTAGTGTCGAACCAACGTAAGCGTGGTAAGCAGATAGAAGTGCACTTTGATTTACCACTTTACGAAGCATATAGATGGCATATGAATAACGGCTTAATTTTGTACATACTTGTTCAATATGTGTCCTCCATGTCATGTCTGAGTCTAAGTGTAGTCCAAGAAATTTTGTTGTGTTTATTTTTTTTATGTTTATTTGTTCATAATTTATATTGAAAGTACTTAATTTTGAATTTTTATTTTTGAAAGTCATTATAAATGTTTTAGTTAAGTTTATTTTAAGTTCATTTTGATTTAGCCAGTTAACTATAGATGATAGCGTATAGTTAATTTCATGTTCATGAGTCGTAAGATCGTCAGATACAACTATCGCAGTACTATCGTCAGCATACAGAACCATGGAGGATTCGATAGATTTGGGGAGGTCGTTAATATAAATAATAAAGAGCGGAGGACCCAAAATACTCCCTTGTGGTACACCTTTGCAGACTTTTATTGATTTTGACAAGTGCTTCTTTTCGACTTTTGTGTTATGTGAAATGCTAGATATTTCAGTTTGTTGTTCTCTGTCACTTAAATATGATTTAATGAGATCTCTAGCGTTTCCCCGTATTCCGTACGCTTCTAATTTATTTAATAATATTTCATGATTGACGCAATCGAAGGCTTTGGTCATATCCATAAAAAGTGCTGAGACATGTTTTTTACTATCCATGCCTTTTAGTACCGTTTTGAGGAAAGTGTAAAATGCGTTGTTAATTGAATGTTAATTGAACATTGTGCAAGCAATAAATATATAGAACATTGGAATACGTTATTTAATTTCTCCGTTTTTTATTTAAGTAGGCCCTACCTACATAGTTATTTATTTTACAAAACTGTCTTCCTACAGTTTTGTAGATACTTCTAAGTAACTTCTTCATGCCCGGTTCTAGGGTCGGCCCGATGAAGTCCGAAGTTAATGTCAAAAGTTCGATTAGTTTCTTAACTTTAACAGTTTGTCTTTCCACGAACTGTTTACCTTTTAGTCTACCCAAAATTTTAGTAAAATCAAGGCAGCATTAACCGCAAGAGAAAGAATTGGATACACTTCTTATAACTCAATTTTAGCTTGTAACCCTGAAATTCTAATTATATTATCTGCCTAGCCTTTCCCCAACTACGTTGGGGTCGGCTATCAGTCTAACCGGATGCAGCTGAATATCAGTATTTAGTATCTAGCCCCCACAACCCAGTTAAAGGGTAATACGGAACCCCTTAGTAAGACTGGTTGTCAGACTTTCGGGCTTCTGACGACCCGTAACGTCTGTCAAAGATCCACGAATGACAGCTGGGGTCAAAGGCTTAACGTGCTTTCCGAAGCACGGAGGGGGATTACCTTTGTATATAAAAAAGAAAGAAAAAAAAATTGTTTATTCTGCACAAATAAAACGCACATTACAAAACAAAAGTCAAAATACACATACAACGGTAGTCAAAAGCCTCGTACACATATAAAAAGTTGACAATTAAAAAAAAAACATTTTTTTTATAAAATTAACGTCTTGGTATATACGAATGGTCACCCATCCACAAACCAACCGCGGCAAGCGTAGATAACCTGATCGATTGACTCGTGTGGCTGTTACTGTGACTTAGCCACAAGCCCCTCTAAAATGCCAATATCATTTTCCTAATTAACTAATCAGTGGTATTACCGCTAACACAAAACTACACAAACCACACAGCAAATATTAATTACAATAATAACATCAGATTAGCATGGAACTATTTCCGCACCAAACTACCCTCCGGCGTACTGTATCTGTCGTGGATTCGATACTAATAAACTAACTAACTAACAGACATTAGTCACTAATTCCCGCGATTTATAAAGCCTTTTATTGTAGGTACCTTCATTTTGGTACTTGCACGTGGGACTTTGAAAAGTAATGTCGAGATCAAAAGTTATACCTATTAGGATAGAATTTAATAGAAACTTATACTTTCAGATTTCATAATCAGCCTATAAAGTGCCCACTGCTGGGACACAGGCCTCCTCCTCTCTTCGAGAGGGAGCCGAAATCCACCACGCGGGCCCAGTGCGGGTTGGTTGGTAGATGTCATTTGTCTTCGAATTTTTGGTTCTAAGACATGCCGGTTTCCTCACGATGTTTTCCTTCACCGTTTTGAGAGCAGTAGGGTTCGAACCTACGACCTACAACTCGTAAGTCGCGGCCGTCACCACTTGGCCACCACTGCTCTTTTCTTATATTAAATTATTTATGTTTGTCTTTTTTATTAATCTGCTTTGTATGGGTTGGTACAAAAACCATATGGTGGGTGCACATAAATATGTGAAACAACATGAAACAACAAGGCGTACAAACAACGTCGCAACATGGAATGTAACAGGTAGGTACCTACTACAAGGCAAAGTTTGAACGTGGGTAACATTTCATGTTGCATTGCATATTTGAACTGTATGCTCGTTTCAACGTACGTTACATTCCACATGTATGTAGCCACCTAGCCACCAATAGATTTGCCACAAGCCGAACATCACTAACCATTTTGACAATACACGCCACCCACGGCCTCAAAAGTTTTTTTTTGTATTGATACACAAATAAAAACTTTTGAATCCGTCAGTCTGATTGGGTAACGGCATAGATATATTTTACATTTCTATGGGTAACGGACAATCAAAACGGATATTGTCAATTCAATAGTATCGATGACACTAGTGTATGGAAAAAAAGCTTTTGTCATTGGATATATAGCACCCACACAATCATCATCTGCCTAGCCTTTTCCCAACTGTGTTGGGGTCGGCTTCCAGTCTAACCGGATGCAGCTGAATACCAGTATTTTACATGGAGCGACTGCCTATCTGACCTCCACAACCCAGTTACTGGGTAATATTATACCCCTTGGTAAGACTGGTTGTCAGACTTTCGGGCTTCCGACTACCCGTAACGACTGTCAAAGATCCACGAATGACAGCCGGGACCAATGGCTTAACGTGCGAGACACGGAGGGGTCACGGTTTGTAAAGATGGTCACCCATCCACAGCCCAACCGCGGCAAGCGTAGCTTAACCTGATCAATCGACCTGTGCGGCTGTTATTATTTAGCCACGGGCAACCCATACAATAAGGACTAATACTACTCGTAGTAGACTAGTACTCGTATATATGAGAGAATAGAAGGCTGCAGTTGACAGTAATAGTACCTTTTACTAAATTATACATATAGTAAGTGGATATACATATATAATGCAACTGCTAAATCCCTTAGAACCATAACGATGGAAGCAAGATTTAAAGATTACAATTGCAGATTGTTACCCCATCGGATAGCTTAGACGAAAATCTTAAGTGCCCCATTCGATTAAATTCGTGAGACGATAAGGAGTGATGCTATACCTACTGAATAACATTTTTGATACTTTTTAGCAAGGGTTATGCGGGTTGCAGACCAAGAGATAAGCTAAGTTAGTCTAGCTTAGCTCGCATAGCTGAGATAATTTTTCGTACTTCTACATAGTTTGCGGTCTGCACACAAATATGAAAAACTGCGTCAGCTATGCAAGCTAAGCTAAACTAACATTTATTTTATTTTATTTTATTCTGTTCGGGAAATTTACAGCTAAATTAAACAGTGCTCGAAAACAATATATTTTCACATAATAGGTAGGTATTGGTAAAGAAGGTTTTGTAACACGCATACTAATTATATTGAACAATGATTTGGGTGATAATAAAATCCCTGCATATTATACATATTATATGCCCAGGTTTTTCTTTTTACAACCTAATATTGGTTTGTACATACGATGAACAAAAACCAGAACTAGATCCTTCCCCGACAAAATTAGTGTACCACTTTTCCAACCAACTGTACTGACTCCGTTAAACTTCTAACTCAAAGAAAATACACGACTTGTAACTGTCGCATGTGTAATGATATAAAATAGTGTCTTCACGATATTAATTACAGCATAACACGACATTAATGTTAGGGAGCCCTCTCCTGAGGGGGATTACGGAGTGGCAGACAAGAAACAGTAATACAAGTTTGAAAGTAACGTGACACGTATTATTTTGAGTTAAAAGTTTTGTGACGTTAAATTAGATGGAGAGATTTGGGGAGAATTCTTAGATAGCACTCTACATAGCAACAGCTGTACTGTACCTACTTATTGAAATTCACAGATCAGAAAATATAATACAGGGTGGCTGGACATCAACGCGCAAACCTCCTTAGTCGTTCACTCTTGACAGAGTGGTCGTGGATAATGACTCTGCATTTTCTTTGGCCAAAGCAGCCCTCGCGATGCTCCTCCATTTATTCCGGTATTCAGCGTCTCGGAAATTCTGAACTATGGAGGTTTGTGTTGACGCTTTGATAAGGTCTGTCCAACGCGTAGGTGACCGACCGCGTGACCGCTTGCCCTCCACTTGTCCCAACGCGGCGCAAACAGAAACCATGAATTCAGCACATGATTCTAGATGTAACGTTGAAATTTTTCGTCGGTTATTAACAAAAAGTCTGTTTAATAGAAGCGCATTACATACGCGGTGAAAATGTATGGAACAACATTTTTTTTTTTTTGTAACTGACGATAAATTTTACCGGTACGTTTCAGAATCATGTACTGAATCCAATAACAGCTTGTGCGTCGATGTCGATGCCAACCTGTATACTTATAAATGGTGAAATGGAACACAGTAATTTATTAATATCACACTATACAACTGACTACATAAAATAAGTGTAACTTTATTTTAAGCATACTGCCGGAACTTCTTTTCATCGAATGGGGATTGAATAGTTTTTTAAAGTGGCCTTTGGATAGTTCTGTAGCTGAAAAGTGCCCCTTGGATACAGCAGCTGCACCCCGAAAGTAACCTTTCCAAAACTTATATATTACAACTTATATATTATTATTACTTATATATTACAAAAAATATATATTTTTCTAAAAATCTGACCTACCGTCTTTTATCTTCGTGATGCTGTAAATAAAACTAGGTCGACAAGTTGCCGGTAATAGGATGAAGAGATTAACTTTGTTTGCCGAAATGTATGGGCCTAAATTAGCAAAATGGGCGCTGGTAACTGGATATAATCGTCACTTTGTCTTGACTACGCCCAAATGATGGAGATTTTCTCTTAAATTTTCCTGGGATGAGCCGAAGTTTTAAGGATTTTTGGGGATTAAAGTTTGTTTTTTTTTGGCATTTAAGCATTATATTTAGGGCAAACGCTCGCTATATGAAATAGATACTTTCGTATGTTATTCGGCGGCACTATACAGCTTGTAATTAATACAGCTACCATAACACTTTTAGATATAACAAAACTTATAATTGTTTTTGTAGTTTTCACTGTATCTTCAGCTCAATAAGTTTTTATTTTTTAAATAAAAATAAAAAAACTTTAAAACGTCAACAATACAACTCAACCACAATACCAGAAAAAAACAAAAACATTCCATAATAGACATTCCTAATTTAAACATTCTCACGTTGACAAAGATTAAGAACCTCTACTAGAACCGACATGTCATACCCATTCCATCAAATCTGTCAGTTGGTTAACCACAGAGTTAATGTAGCAAAGAGAACGAATTTAATGTATCTACGCGACAGATACGCAGTCTTGCTAATGTTGCGTGGACGTATCACGGATGTAGAAAGATGGATACGGTCGGCTGGGAAAGGAAGTTCAAGTTGACTGTTGAAAGATGAAAACAGAGAGGATTAAAATAGCTGCAACTTTTTTGACTTTCCTGGACTGTGCGTTGAATTCAAGGATGTGATAAATCAAATCTTTTAGGATAGTAATAGCCTCCAGACCGTATTTCGGCCATGGCGGCCAGTCTCAACGAAGACCAGCCTTCGGCGCGGGAGATATTATAATGCATAGACCAAACCATAGATACTATGGTGCAAACACATGTGCACTCTCTTCCCGCACTCGCATAGTAACAAATAAGCGAAGCAATGAAGACTTCAGTTTTCTTATTGTAACCGTACCCAAGAAATAACATCAATTTAGTTGTATTGGTCAAAAAAAGTTAGTCCATTGAGCAAAGGATTTTGACTGTGGTCTTTTTTCATCATCATTTCATCCCTTACTAAGTGGATTCCTTAGATTTCTGTGAACCCTATTTACTCCATTTCTCGAAATAGTTCTTACAACCTCATAATTTTGCCACATCTTGCCTCAATCCATAACCTCGACGTTGCGCATAACGCTCTAATGACTGCAAAGTACAAGAAAGAAGGTTTTAATGCACGTCTCCCTCCCACAGACAAGTGTCTCTTCTGCTTCGACGGACAAGGACACAGACGGGAGAATTACTCTTTTTATTTTATTAATACTGACCAGTGTGAAATGGTATGGCGGAGACATATGCCTTGCAGAGAACAGCAAAATCCTTTTCCACAACCAATTTAAAATGGACTCTCGTAAACAGGTTCGCAAGGTTTTATCTTTATAAAGTGGTCTATATTTTTTATTCAGGCTGTGTCAAGGTGTACTATACGTGTTGTCGTTATGTCATAAGTCTTAGTTAAGTACCTAACTGTTTTCTAAATGGTTATTGGTGTATTCTCTGAACAGTTCTTGTTTTTTATTGTGATTCATGAAGAAATATCGCGAGGTGCCATATCGAATATATTAGAGTAGCTTTTATATCCACTTTTTCTTCCCTGGATGTCGTGAATTTGATTTAGATAATGCAGCCATTCCGAGTTTTTTATTGGGAGCTTTTTGACGCGTTGTTGGGAACTAGGTTTTTTTTAACATGGAGGCACAACTGCACAATACTTAGAAAACAACAATATTACATTGTTACCTGGCCATAGGTACATTATGTTATGTAAAGTGTCAACAAGATCTATAACTATTTCCCACCCTTCATTACACATAAATATTATAATAATCCTTTTCTAAAAACAGAACTAATGGTTGAAGCAGACATTTCATATCCTCTCCATCTCGATCATTATACGTGTGTAATGAAACACCCTGTACACGCCCCGGGCGTTGTACCATGTACGTAATGCTGGGAGCCGCAGCCGCTCCAGATAATAACCGGGTAATGTATGATATATTATTATGGCTTGATTATCTGGGTACAGGATGTAATTTAGTGTACTCGACTGATATTTTTGGAGGATTTTTTTCGGGTCAACTGTAAGCATTTTTTTATGTTTAAAATATTATTTTCGGCTCGTAGACCGCTGAAAAAAGCCAATTGCGATAATCATCGATCAGTTTGGTGATAGAAAATTCGCTAATAGTCTTTATTCTCATCCCACTTTGTGTTGCCATTTACGAAAACCACGCAGAGGAAATAAATAGGTACTTTTACTAGTTCTAGCTGAGAACCGGATACCAACTAATTTATCATTGATTTTAATCATGTAACCTTCACATTTCTAACAATCTAGAATTTAGAAGATTTATAAATTCAAGTGTTTCTCGCAGAAATTTTCAAAAATTAATAGGAACGTCTTTTGAGAAATAAAGCATACTCAGACGCACTAGACGTTTAATAAGGCATTTGCAATAGCAGTCAACGTTTCGAGCCGATTGGAGACAAATTAAACTCTTCTTACAAGATGTAGCGTGGTACAAGTTGAGAAAAATCACAAAAATATGATTGTATTGTATTTTTTGAAGAAATGAAAACGCAGTCTGCTATAAAAAAAAACAATTCTTTTTATACTTACAAAGAGGCTGCCGTCTTGGAGACCAAATAAAGCCACCTTTTATACTGTTTAAAAATACTTAGAAAGTTTATTATTAGTCTTGCAAATAAGTAACTTTACTGACAAGCTTATTGCGGAATGCTGTGAAACGGACACCAATAATAAATCTAATGTTTTTTTAACCCCCTCAGCCTTCAAAGCAGGAGTGATTATCATCTTCTGGGCTTGTGCGTTCCATCGTAGACCTCATCCGTCGCTTTTCACCAGGCGTGATCAAAGTCAAGATATGGCCCATTTTGCAATAAAAAATCTATTTTTAAAATCTTGTTTTTGCGCATAAAATTGCTCGAAGTATGCAAGCACGCTAATAACTGGATCTTTTATTTTTTTTTCCTAAAAATTGTAATTTTTTTTTAGCCCCACCTATCGAGAAAAAGACGAAGAATATATTATGTGACTTCGTCACTCGATTTCTCTTCTCACTCAACCCACAGGCCAAACCGTAACAAGGCACGAGAGAAATGAGCTTCAAGGCACCGAGACTGTCTCTTAATGCTTGTGTTTACAGCAAGGATTTTAATATGAACATCGCGAATTTAGCACTTACGACTTACAGCGCTGTGACTGAACGTTCATGTTTCGACACGCGCTCAAACGAGTTCAGTTGTAGTTTGAGCGATGTGCTTTTAATGATCTGATAATTGTTTTTGTTAGAATGCGGTAATTTTTTTTTGGGATAAAAATAGTATTATATTTAAGTTGGCCTAGATTTTTAGGTGCGCTACGTTTTGCGAGCTTTGAAGGTGCTACAAGGGCTATGCGTTACGGCACCTATTATGCTCTAGAGTTTAAGACCATTGCAATATTTGTGTAGTTTATTTGTATAATAAATAAATTCTTGAGAAATAATATTAATTCTTTATTGGAAACTATAAGTGACACTGTTACATTAACGTTCAGACTTCAGATGGATAGATAGAATACTCTTTATTATATGTATACAACACCATTAACAGATATATAATGTAGAAAATTTACTATAACAATGGGCGGTCCTATCACCAATAGTAATCGCTTTAAGACAACCTTAAGGAGAATTTTAATCAATGAGTTTAAGTTAAATATATCACAGGTAGGTTTAATTCAATCAATTTTAGCACAACCGAAGTCAGATGTGGCGAAAAGATTTAGCAAGTTGGTGTACCATATTGATTAAGATTCGCCTTAAATTTAAATGATGAAATGAAATGATGATGATGAAATGATTTTATTTTTTGTAAGTAGGTTTGTACAAACACTTTTACACGTCAATCATGGTTTTTTTTAAACTAGATGAAGTCGGCGTTTCCTATCTGACTACTCTGAGAAGAAAGGCCGAAACAAACTCAGAGGTCACAGTCTCTTTTAAAGTCCAGACATAATCTTGGTCAGGTTATATGAAGACCATGTAGATCGATGTCTGAGGTGGTCTTTTGAGGAAAGAACCACACAGATTGAGAGGACCTGTCCAGTCAGTGCACGCATTTGTCAAAAATCGTACAGCTCAACTCAAGACTTAAGGAGCTCAACGATTCGACGAACAATACCAAAGAAAGGACATTTGGGTAGGCCACATAAATTACTCAAACTGCCAGACCATGGAAAAAAAAACTAACAGAACAGAGAGAATAATAAAAATATATATATATGTAAAATGACCCACATCGTCTTCACATTCACAATGAAAAAATAATATAATACTTTACAAAGTAAGCAAATGTCATTGTTTTAAAAAAAAAAAAAAATCATCAATGTCAATGTGTATATAAAAAAGAAAAAAAATCATTCAAAATGCAGAAATTGGAAGCAGCTCAATCCCAAGCCTTTTTGTCCTCAATATAATCTTTAACGGTATAAAAGGCTTTCTGGCACAACTTACGTTTAATGAAAGATTTGAATTTATTAAGGCTTAGATCTTGAACGTGGCTTGGTAGTTTATTGTAAAAGCGTATACATTGGCATCTGAACGAGCCACCTATTTTCTTGAGCCTGGTTGTAGGTACAACATATTTGTGTTTGTTTCTGGTTTAAATTTAAAGCATTGTATCGTAGTAGTTTGTATAAGGCATGATGGGGGGAGAACTATGTAGGTTGTAACTTGTATTTCAAGAGACAGTTCCCAGTGATTAATTAATTCATGTGGGTAAGTAGGTACTCATTCACAAATTACTAATATTTAAAGCTCCAGCTCTCTTTGCTACCTGTAACCATCCTTAAACTTATCTGCTATCTAGAAACAATCAAAAATTTTACAAAAGCGTCCATCCCGCTCGGCTGCTGCCGACGTAGTGAGCTGAAGCCAATATTTCAAGCAACAACAATACCTGTCAGGCGCACGCACAACTCAATTATGTTCGATCTACCGTCACTAATGCCAATGAAAAAATTGTACTTCCCGCTTTAAAAAGTGGAATTCGGCAGTGTTTTGTTTTTTTGTTGATTTATTTTTGTATGTGTATTATTGGAGTTGTGTATGCCGACTTTGACTACTCTTGGGGATGACAGGACGATGGACGATGTTTTAAATGCACATAGGTAGGTATGACACGGGCGCACAGAGTGGGGACTCTGTCCGCCCATCAAGTGACCCCAGGGAAGACGGTGCCACAGTGGTCACGTGCTGCCGTGCATAGCGAGGCTCAGAGGAGGGACCTTTTGCAGTCTCCCTAGGGATGTGCCTTACAGGCGTTGCACGGGAACCGGGACCACGCTATGTGCTGATGGTGATCACCGGGGTGGTTTTAGTTAGGTAAAAATCCCACACTCCCCGACCCCGGAGGTCGGGTGCCTTTTGAAGGACAAAGACTCGTTTCCGAAAAAATAAAAAGTTAGGTATGACAGTGAACAATTATGAATCCAATTAAATCGTTGTTTATAGTACCTACTGATTTTCTAAGTACCTACCTCAATAGAGTACCTATGTAAACAAAAACCACTATGGACTATTTCAAAAGTAACTGATGAAAAATGTAAACATTTATTAGGGTCAGAAAACTTACCTATGGATGACAATTTGTACTACCAGTTGCAAATGTAGTTACAGCAGTGCGATTCTGTAACCATCTCACCGTGAAAACTTAGGTGAAGTGAGCGTGGAGTGAGCTGTCAATAGTGTCAATTCCTAGCAAAAACAAACTCATCACCTAAGTTTTCACGGTGAGATTTTTACAGAATCGACCGGCAGAACCACATTTTTCATCGATGTTTTTTTATACTTCAATAGATGTTTTTGGGAAACGCCGACGTCATCAATTTTTTAAAATATGATTGACGTGTAAAAATCTTAGTAACACAAATAACAGTTACAGAAATAAAACCATTTAAGTACCTCATTTAAATACCTGAAGAAAACTTATAAATTATTCCGAATTCTGTTCGATATTCTATTTATTTAAACAAGCAGTTTTGATCCATTTACCAAACGATCTGTTTACAGACTTTGTAGTCTGTCAATTTGTTTGCTTGGTAAAGTAAACCACAAGCTTCGAGAAGCTAGATGTTAAATCCGAACTGACTTATCTTCTAAGTAAGTATCTATAAATCTGTATTCTACTCTACTCTACTTTTAAGCATGATTTTGTAAGACCAAGCAAATTGGCTATCAACTTAAACTGTCCGTATATTCAAATCACAACTATCATTCTTTGACAGTTGTATGAAATGGCTATCACACGGCAAATTCACGTAGGGTGTAAATTTTTCATAAATTTCCCTGACTATCTCTGCAAAGCCCCTATTAATCCATCACCAGTAGGGTAATTGCGTAACACACTAGCAGTAGCAATGGATTTCATTTTGACAGTTACACATCATTCATTGCGTTATTTGCGTTGTGAGGAGACACATTTTTCGAACATATGGAGCAGTGGATTAGAAATATGCTTCAAAATGATTCAAATTGAGAGTAATAGGGTGTTCCGCTATTAAGGTGCAGAATGCAGGTGACGTACTAATTCACCACCCTTTGCATACGGATTGGTGACCGCAACTTAAATCGACGTTTCAGCTCATCCCCTAAGCCTTTAATTTACCAAAAACCAACATAAAACATTCAGCTAACAACCACCAAATCCATTTTTGCGTACCGTTATCTGCGTAATAGATAACCGTGAACAACAAACCTAAAGCCGGTGGCACACTATCGCCTGTTTGCAAACAACACTGCGCAATAAACGTAGCATTTGCATTTCCCATTACGGCTGCAATGTTTGCGTACTGGTCGATGAGAGCTGGTATTTGCCGAGCTCCCGATAACAGATTATGTATGGGTGTGGTAAAATCTCTTTTTATTGTAGCTTGTGTTTAGCTTGTGGTGTGCAATGTGGTTTAGTGTGTTGTCGGATTAGTTTTAATTAAGCTGATTGTGGGGAAATTATATTTGGAATGGTGAAGCAACAGGGGTGTGCCTTGGTAGTAGTTCTTGCTTATTTATATAGGGCGTTGCAGCCTTTCCATCTGTTCGTCTTCTAGTTATGCCAAAGGTATTCGTTATTTTGTCTACTTAATAGTGTATTTCGTTGCCATCACATCTGACTATAACTGTGTCTGCGCACATACTTGTGCACACAGATATATATTTAGATAACGCAAGAGCAACTACTTCGCGTGCGCAGCTTACGTACAAAAATCGTAAGCCGCCACTTTCGCGCTCAGTCCTGTTTACTGCTGGCTGGGTGAGCGTGAGCGCTGGCGCTAGGCCCCGGCGGAGCGACATAGGTGCCGCGCGTGGCGGCGCGGCGCCATTTAATCAATTTAATTTTCCTATCACTAAATAGCGTTTGTAACGTCATAGTAGGTAGTCAAAAAATTGCATTTTCTATGAAACAGCAGATTTTTTTAATAAACGACAAAATATTTTTACGCTAGGGGGTCTAGAATCATGTGCTGAATTCATGGTTACAGTTTGCGCGTTATACGAGATACTTTATGTGCTTGTCACAAAAAAATTAAACCAAAATGCTATAGGATAGCAGTACATCGATTCAAAAATCATTCGAATCTACGAGTACAAGTACATCGCGCGTTCGTGCTAGGGATTCGAATTTCAAATGTCTGAAGTACGTGAACACAAAACTTAGACAAAGAAGTTCCCTCATCAAGTTTCTAGACATAGTTCTCTTGACACAGTGATCTGCTACACCGATTAAGCAATACCTTAACCAACACAAAACGCATGAGCTAAGGAAGTCTCACACATCACCGCCGATGGAGTGCCTGCATTCAAGAGCGAGTGTTGCACGGGTCGCACGCACGTCAATGAGACAACGCATTTGCATTCCCATTAGTGCGCCGATGTCGCCCGCAGCACGCGACAATGTTGACAAATGCGGGGCGACATTCGATGCATCGGATTACGTACGAACTACGAAATATTTGATGGTTTGAGGTTAGTTCGATGCTTAGGACGTGTGATGAACGCACGAAGTTTCAAATAGACAGCAGACATAGAATAGATCATGTTTGGGAATTAGTTTGGCACAGAATGTTGTTTCTTAATATGGGGTAGTATCACCCGAAAATATCACAACTTCCAGGTCATCATCATCACCATCATTGGCAGTCATGTTCCACTCACTGCTAAGTACACGCCTCCTCCCTTTTTAACCGACTTCAAAAAGGAGGAGGTTCTCAATTCGTCGGAACCTTTTTTTTTTTTTTTTATGTATGTTCCCCGATTACTCGAAGATGGCTGGACCGATTTCAAAAAATATTTTTTTGTTGGAAAGGGTATACTTTCCAGGTGGTCCCATTGTCATCAGGTCAGGACCTGATGATGGGATCCTGGAGAAATCGAAGGAACTTTTCAAATATTATAGGCACACCTATAGCGATTTGGGTATTTTTTATAGTAACTCGTGCATTTGCTCTCGAAAAGCACTATTCGGTGAAGTGGAACTGATGATGAAGACCACAGATGGCCACCGGAACTACTCAGTAATAAGTATTTCATGGGTTGCGATTCGATTACTTTATTATGGTTGCTAAGCAAGTTATGCTCGTCACAATGCGAATGGTGAAATGGAGCTGATGGTGAAATACCAGGAGAACTCTCAACAATGAATTTCCCTGCATCGGGAAAAGCAATATTTTGGTAAAGACGATGAGCAAGTTGACATTAGGCTATTGTAACTTAGATAAATTATAAACAGACCCACTAAAAAGCGGGAAATAAAAACTTTTTAACAAAAAAGAACACTACAAAGTGAAAAATAACTTTAATTTCGGAAGTCGGTGGCAAAAAACTAAAATACACATCCAAAGACACCGACTTCCGAAATTAAAGTTATTTTTCACTTTGTAGTGTTTTTTTTGGAAGTCGGTTTTTTATGCTATGCCTTCCTGGTCTGTGCGGGTTTCATCCAGGTCTTCTTCACGATCGTGTGTAGCTCCTAGGTATCTTTTATTTATTGTGCTAGATGTATCCTTTATTTTTCTAAAATATTTATAGATACAAAACCAGGAACTGTATTCGTATTTTTCACGAGACTAGGAAAACATCCAAATAAAAACAAATCCATCTACAAATTCAGGGCAATACGAGAAAAACATCGACAGTTTTACACTTTAAAGTTACCCAGAAAGCCTGTATTAAAGATGCAGCATGCACTTTGCATCAATGTCAGCTCTCACTAAACATCCGTTTCCATGCACTCCATTAGAGCTAAAGAAAGTTAAATTATATTGCAAGCGGAAAAGTCGTAAAATATCGTGTAGTAAAATGTGGACGTTTGTCAAAAAGTCCGTTTATCCGGAATGTTTGTAACATGTATGGACCGCTCTCTGATGAAAGCTTCATACGGAGAAAAGAGATCTCATTACACTTGAGAGCAGAAATATGTACAGTCAACAAAGGAGATAAGTATACAGGAGCGTCGGATATAGTTGAAGTTTACTAAGAAACCGATGGATGTTCTGGACTGAAATTTAATTTAATAAATGAGCTATTTGTTTTCTATTAATAAAATTAAATTTTATTCGAGAACATCCATCGGTTTCTTAGTAAACTTCAACTATATCCGACGCTCCTGTATACTTATCTCCTTTGTTGACTGTACATGTCTTTTTAACATTCTGAGGAACACTTGTTTTTTATCGTTTTGCACTTTTAAACACGCATTGGTGCTGTTGGAAGCTGTGTACTGCAGTTGTTTATTGGAAACAATTAGTGCACTAGTGGCCCGTCCTGGGGACGTTTCCCGAATTTCTTGGTTAAAATAAGCAAAAGCATAGCAAAGTTATTTTTTTAATAAGAGTCGAAGGTTTAAAACTTAAAAATGGTCTTTGGTTTTAAAATATTCCTCCACCTAAAACAAATATTTACCTACTTCATGAACAAGTTGAAAAGCCCGACAAAAATGAACACTAATAGAGACAATTTCAGGAATAAACAAACCGTACAACATTTCCAAGCCCGATTTGTTGCGATTATCTAGCCAGTTCATCAAGATTAACGCGGCCTACGCTCACAACTGACGTTCAAATAAATTAATATCATTACACAACGAATGAACCACTTTAAGCAGCCAATTTCGCTTTGTAAACCCCTAAATTTGACATGCAATCCTTGAAATCTACATGATTGATGAAAAAGTAGCAACTTATTTACCTCCATTAGTGAAAACGTCAGGCGAAATTAATAATCTGAAACGGTATGAAAAACTTATGACAATATAAGATTATTATGTTGCGTAACTTTTTTGTGCTAAATAAATTTAGATATTATGTTCTTTCTTTCTTAGTCCCAATTCCAACAGTTAGGTACCTAAATAAAAAATAAAAAACCAGTCCATCAAAATCATTAATTAAAAAAATAAAACACTATGTTTTATTCCAAAATACCAATAGAAAAGCAATAAACAATATTCAAATAATGTTTATTTAGCAATTCAGTTACCAACAACGTCATTATCAAAATGTTTACACACTGCGCTAGTACCTAACATTGTCCGGACGTGTATTTATCGCGTCATTGCACCATTCCCTTCCTTTTTAATCACTGCAGCGTAAAAAAACAGTTTTCACAGTTGGTTTCAGCGATATTGCTAGTATGTGTATATAGTCTGTGACACATGCATCTGTTGACAGTAAATGTATCCGAATAGTAAATATTTTACTCTGTGATTTATTTATGATGACATTTTTCAGTACAAATATTCATGGGTGTAATATTTGTTCTTTTAAAGTGATTTTTCAATAAGAAGGCCTCGTGGCTAAATAATAACAACCGCACGGGTCAATCTTCACAGGTAAGCAACGCTTGCCGAGGTCGGTCCGTGGATGGGTTCATTACATATCGAGACCCCTCCCTGCCAGTTGCAGATCTTTGACAGTAGTCAGAAGCCCGAAAGTCTGACAACCAGTCTTGCTAAGGGGTATCGTGTTCCCAAGAATTTTAACTGGACCAGAAGGCCTACACAAAGTGACTATAAGTCATTATATTTAGCAGACACATTCAACAACAACTAAAAGAAGACTAGAGTACCACTGTTTTAACAAAATCGCTGTATACAGTCTGTGACATCGATAATGATAAAATTCAAAGTCCTGACTGATATATCAACGCACCGCCTAAACTGCTGGTCCTACAGACGTGAAATTTGGAGGGTGTGTTCCTTGGGAAGAGTAGGTATCCACTAAGAAAGGGCTTTTCGCCCGGCAACCCAGTTACTGGGTAATACGAAACCCCTTGGTAAGACTGGTTGTCAAACTTTTGGCCTTCTGACGACCTGTAGCGACTGTCAAAGATCCACAAGTGACAGCCGGGACTAACGGCTTAACGTGCTTTTCGAGGCGCGGAGGGGTCTTGGTATGTAAAGATGGTCATCCATCTACCGACCAACCGCGACTGGCGTAGCTTAACCTGATCGATCGACCCGTGCGGCTGTTATTACTTGGCCACAAGCCCCTCTTCAATTATAATAAATAGTTCAATATTTACTCTCGCCATGAATTATGCAACTCATTAAACGAGTTATTAATACTGTGCGAAATTACGCAGCGGCCCGCGAAATGTTTTGGCAGTAATGAAATAATATTTTTGATGCCCAAATTGCTTATTATAGGCTGAAATCGCGTGGAATCCGCGCGTCGGAATCGTGAATGGCCGAGTATTTTTATTATATTGTGTTTTGTTTGACGGACTTGTATTATATTTTGAAAGATCATCATATGCCTAGCCTTTTCCCAACTATGTTGGGGTTGGCTTCCAGTCTAACCGGATGCAGCTGAATACCAGTATTTTACATGGAGTAACTGCCTATCTAATCTCCACAACCCAGTTATTAGGTAATACAATACCCCTTGGTAAGACTGGTTGTCAGACTTTCGGGCTTCTGACTACCCGTAACGACTGTCAAAGATCCACGAATGACAGCCGGGACCAACGGCTTAACGTGCTTTCCGAGGCACGGAGGGGTAACTGTATGTAAAGATTTCATTTCACCCATCCACAGACCAACCGCGACAAACGTAGCCCCACGTAACGTGCCGACCGATCCACCTGTGCGGCTATTATTATTTAGCCACGGGCCCCTCGGCCCCATTTTGAAAGATCTTTCCACTTATTTAAATTGGTTTTTATTGGCACTAACTTATTAATTTAAAGTTTTTTTTTTCAAAAGTGACCCTTAGTTAAAATGTCTTGTGTTTCAATAGGGATATTTGCTGATAAAACTTTTGGATCCTCATCCTAGCGCGCTATTCATACTGTTACAATTTTCCTGTTCCAATATCTCGAAACTGCTCGAAACGAACTACTTTTCCTCTTCTAAAATATATGTGTAGACACCGCAAATAATAAAACGCCGCACAAAGAAAACTACAAAAGCACCATCAGCAATTTCCACCACCTTAGGGTTGCAATGCAACAGATGTGATTTATACCCAATACTTATTCAATACACCATTCGCAGTCGGCGCGTTTTTCTCGCACCGCCCCGCGAGATCTGACGCGATAAATCTCGACCGCGGAGTCGCGCGACAAAAATGTTACTATGTAAATTTACATAGAAATAACAACGCGTGTGCGTTGCATCGTATGCGGTTACGCCCGCGTTTTGTCGGTGTTTTTGGGCAGGGCTGTCCAAATATGTTTTGGTGAACTTTCGCAGTCTCGTTCAATCGTGCAACGTAAACTTTCTAAAGGCGAATTCCCGATTCCCAAAACAATTCCAGCAACCAACACTTGTGCGCGTGAAACCGCGGCAAAAATGCAAATGTAAATGGTATGGGCGCAGCTAGTTACTGATAAATTGTTATACACTTTCGGATTTCCAATTTATCTACCTCCATTTCCCACTAGAGATAAAGCGCTTTACAATAATTGCTCAACGTAACAAAATAAATCCAACTGCAAACACCGCACCGCAGCATAATCCTTTGAAAATCAACGAATCTTAATACAAGCTTAATAAACAACACAGAATTAAATGCACTCTACGTCCAACCAGCCGAAACTCCAACATCTTCAATCCTTTGTCCCAACTTGCTAGATATGACAGGCAGACGGACTACGAACACGTAATAAGCTCAAATGCTTTTGTTTAAATCGCGGTTACTACACAACGTTGTAGAGAAACGTCTCGATTACATATTACAATGGAAATCGTGTTGCTATTGTTTATGCTTGCTTGAGGTTTGTAAGGCGTGTCGTAGCGTGAACTTTGTAAGGGATTGTTATACGTCTTGTTAATGTAGAAATATGGTTTTGACTGACATATATTAACCTTGTTTTGGATAGGTGGTGTTTGCAACACTGTCACTAACTCCCAGTCTACTAGTTGGAATACGAGTTCTCTTTGTCTTAGTCACTGCCTGGTTTGTATCTTACCTTATCTACCGAGATATCTTCATTTAACCTAAGTCTAGCTTAGCCTTGTAAAATCTTCCTAATACTTAGTAAAAATGTCTTACTGTGAGAATATAATAGAATAGAAATATTTATTTGTCCAGGTAAAACAGCAAGAAGGTTCACTGGTTAACAGCAAATTGAGACGACATGAGTAACTTAAAATAGTACGTACAGTGAGCTTACAATACAATATAGAAGTATAGAATAGCTTGTATATTTGTAGGGTTGAAAATTCACCCAATCCAAACATTGTTTGGAATGGGTGAAGTTACAAATATACAAGCTATTCTTATTCCAATCCAACCAACAAAGATGCACACAATACCAATATTTCCAAAAGCTGCGAAAATCAACAAAATCTCTTTCGCACATCTGTTTCGTGTTCCCTCCAAGCGACACGTAGTAACACTGAGCAGAGTCGCGACCGCTCCAGTTAATCCTGGTGCAGTCGACGCCGCAATCTGACAGGCGGCCACACCACCGCTGCCTACACCGCTTAGGGTCTTGGGTTGAGGTGTATAGGTAGGTAGGAAGAATTTATGTTTGTTTTGTGTAGATTAAATTGTTGAACGTGATAGGTACCTAGTACCTATTTGCTAGATACATTTTGTGCGAGAATTCTGAAATATTTTTGGTATTAATAATGGAGTTATTTTGGACTAGCTGCGCCCCGCGGTTTCACCCGCGTAAATGTCGATCCCGTGGGAATATCGGGATAAAAAATGTGTTAACCCATGGTCACAGCTACCTCCATACAAAATTTTATCAAAATTGGTTCAGCCGTTTGAGCGTGAAGAAGTAACAAACATATAAACACACACTCCCAAACTTTCGCCTTTATAATATTAGTGTGATTCTGAAGATGGAGGTGAGATGATGTGAAAAACTACTTCATATGATTTATTTTGAACCGGAGTTCTATAATGTGATAAGGACTACCATAACCATAACCATAATCAGCCTATAATGTTCCCACTGCTGGGACACAGGCCTCCTCTCGGTGAGAGGGAGTGGGCCGTAATCCACCACGCGGGCCCAGTGCGGATTGGTAGATGTCACATGTCTTCGAATTTTTGGTTCTAGGACATGCCGGTTTCCTCACGATGTTTTCCTTCACCGTTTTGAGAGCAGTGGTGATGAAATAATTTACACAAAGTAAAGCGCTTGTCTGGGTTCGAACCTACGACCTACAACTCGTAAGGACTAAGAATATATGAAATATATTTCTCAGGCTACTGCGAAATATAGAAGGCGAGTCCATTGCCACCATTGGGCACAAATTGTAGACTGCTAAGCTTTACCTGGGACTTAATCATAACTGGCGAAAAGTGGGTATATTAATGGCTACACCTCTGCCTAACCTTTCGGGGAACATAGCGTGGTATTACGCGGTGTTGTGCTTGTGTGACTAAAGAATAGTGACTGAATTTTATTAGAACCACTATCGATCGACGATAGTTTTTAGATACAGAACGTGTTTCAAGAAAACGCAAAAATTCTTACGATATACGATATTGTTAAAATATTACCCTCGTATACCTTACAGAATAAAAGCTGTTTAAAATGTAAGGCTTGCTGTATATTTGGCAGCAGATGTATGCACGTTGAGCCGATAAATATTCACGAGCTACATACCACGTGTCCATTGAAGAATATTTAGTGACATGAAAATGTGGAGTCAATATGGCCTCTATATTCTCATTTTTAGATAATATTTTGTATTTGGGTAAGATAAATGGAGAAGGCTATGCTTGAGTTTCTCTGCGTGATCGAATCAGATATGAGGAGATCCACAGGAGAACCGAGGTAACCGACATAGCCCGAAGAATTGCCAAACTTAAGTGGCAGTGGGCAGGGCATATTGCTCGCAGAACAGATAGCCAATGGGGCCAAAAAGTTCTGGAGTGGCGATCGCGTACCGCAAGACGTAGCGTAGGTGGACCGACGACCTTGTGAAGGCCGCAGGAACCCGTTGGATGCGAGAAGCACAGAACCGGTCGAAGTGGAGGTGCTTGGGGGAGGCTATGTCCAGCAGTGGACGTCTTTCGGCTAAAATGATAAAGATGATGGGTAAGATAGAAGAGTAATCCAATAAGAATTTCGAATTTTACAATACTTGAGACGTCGGATTGGCTATATGGTCTCTATGACAGTCTTAATCACAAGATGTGACAACTACTGAATCCTGAATCATTTGGATGCATCTGCGTGTCGGCACCTTTATGTACAATAGAAAAACATCTTATACTATGGTTAATACAATAGTCAGTGATCAAGATGGTAATGATAGTTGCAATAGAGCTAGACAAACATCTAAATTACGCTACTTCTAGAGGCTATTTGCCACTACACTGTAGGTACTCTAAAATAATGCATCAAATCGTCCATTATAATATCATAGACACATTAAAATATCATAGAGTACGTACAACCCAGTGAACTTTACCACCACACCAACGACACACAATACCATGCACTAGGTACAGTCAACAAAAGAGATAAGTATACAGGATCGTCGGATATAGTTGAAGTTTAGTAAGAAACCGATGGATTTTGTCGACTGAAATTTAATTTGATAAATAAGCTGTTTGTTTTCTAATAATAAAATAAAATTTTATTCGAGAACAGCCATCAGCTTTTTACTAAACTTCCACTATATCCGACGATCCTGCATACTTATCTCTTTTGTTAACTGTACATATACCGTCATTACATAATTCAATACTCGATTTTCATTACTCTGTGTAACACTGGCTGCAACAACGAACGCCAACCCTACCGCCGCGAATTGGGGTTCAACTGGAATATGGTATTTCTCATTTCCGCACACTCCCGGAATTCCTCTTGTATATTTATTTTTATTCGTATTTGTATTCGTTTCCTGTAACGCAGTATATTTTTCGCGACGTTTCTATTCGCCGTATCCGTCAGGGGGTTGCGTTCAATTTGTATGTGACGCAACGCGTTCTGAGTTTAAAATGTCATATTTGTTTTGGGTTTGTTTGTTTTAAATTGTGGTAAATAAATAATATTAGGGATATGTTTTGCAAAATTTGAGTGTAATTGTTATTGTTTTTAAAGCGGTAGGTATAGCGCGTTTTGGGCTGTGTAGTTCTGATAAAGGACTAATAGCATTTTATTCTTATATTGTGTGCTCTTGTTTTTGGAACTGGTAGGCACAGTCACATCCAAAATATGTACCTTAACGGCTATATATGTCAGCTCATTGCACGACAGAATATTTATTCCTGAATTGTGTCGTAAAATCGCAAAATGGTATTCGGTTACTTTACATGTCAGTCTTAATTAAGAATATGACACTGACATGCTGTCAAACAAACAAAAAAAAAATATTTCATCAAGTGGCCAGGCTGTTATGTGTACCAGGCAAAAAGGTTTTAGGTTTATGTCAGCTCGACGTTGGTCAAAGGTGTATGCTATTTTGATCCTTGTTTTCAAGTAGGTAGGTAATTATTTTGCAATAGTCTGTTCAGTGCCGTAGCATCAAAAGAGTGTCCTGACTTGATAAAGGAAAGAATTTGGAAACCGACAAAGATAATACACACACGATAATAATATAAGACACACAACCTTCTACCAAACTGCTAAATGTAAATAAGATCTCAAAATACCCACGAATTCAATAAAAATAATCATAAATACTGCACGCACTTAAAATTCGCATACGTTGACACTTCTAAAAACAGCTTCCATATAAATCATGTTTTATTTAATATAAAACACCGATATATTATACTTATAAAAAGCACGTGTAAATCACACGCACGTGTCGACTACTAAATCTGTCGTGAATAAAAAAGCCGCGCGGGAGCTGCGACTTGTCGTAAACCATGAGGAAACTCCACTTTACGGTGGCATAAGGCCAAAGGGGGCAACGTTTCTGTACGCATTTTATAAACGTCAAAGGTAAGGAAGAAATGTTACCACCAGCAGTGGAAGGGTTAACGGATTTACTTGAGGTCTTTACTTGGGCCGCTCGAGTAATTCTCCAAATAAAATTGCGATATACAAAGAAAACCTAGGTCATCATCTGCCTAGCCTTTTCCCAACTATGTTGGGGTCGGCTTCCAGTCTAACCGGATGCAGCTGAATACCCGTACTTTACATGGAGCAACTGCCTATCTGACTTCCAAAACCCAGTTACTGGGTAATACGATACCTCTTGGTAAGATTGGTTGTCAGATTTTCGGGCTTCTGACTACCCGTAACGACTGTCAAAGATCCATGAATAACAGCCGGAACTAACGGCTTAACGTGCTTTCCGAGGCTCTGAAAGAAAACCTAGGTAAATAGAGAAAAAGAATAAAAAATAATGACCGAGAGCACTAGCACTAAAGGGAATTTCTTCTCTTAATGCCCTAAACAAGCAAAAGCAAAGAAAATGAGCCAAATAGCGACTATTTCTCTCTATTTCCCGAACAAACACAGAAATTATACCACAACACTATTCTTATTATTCAGTTCCACATCCCTCCTTAATAACAGAAGACGATAACTTTCTCGAGCATGCAAGCCATTAGGCCTAAGCGAACAAATCACCAATGAAAAGCACTTTTGTCTTATCCAGTATGTAATACAAAAATCGCGGACCCCTTGCCCAAACTTTTCCATCAGACAGACAATACAAACATCATACGTAGACGTGTTTAGGGCGAGTCTTCTCGGCCGTAAATAGTGCGTAAGTCATAAGCTTACTGCTTAGCACAAAGAGGTATTACAGTAACATGACGCTTATGATACCTGATATGGAGGTGGTGGTAGCAGGTGGTGTTCTGTAGTTGAGTTATGTTTTGTATTGAGTTTATTTATGTATGTGGATAAGGATATATTACAAAAAATAATCATTAACCTTGTTGTATTACTCATCTGGGCCGAACATATTACCTTGAGGAACCCAAACTCTCTCGACCTAGGTACTGTGGTGCAAATGGCGGCGTTCTCATAATTCTATTTCTTGCTTAAGAAAGGTTTCTAAATCAGTCAAGCGTTGATTTAGAACTCCTCTACGCAAGCGTATAAAGTAAAACCGTGAAAACTATGTGGAAAGGATTTGCTAACTTAGTTTATTGCTTATTTAATAGCAACTGGATACGAAGCGTAAAAAACCGCTTTTCAACATTTAATGTTTTACAAAAAAGAACAAAGTACCTACCCAGAAACTTTTCTAAAATATCAACAAAACCCCTGAACTTATACCAAGCCCTGAAAGTTGGAAAAAAAGGTCCGATTCGTCGTACAAAAGGAGCATCTACCGCACGCAACAATGCTGTGATCTCTCTAATGAAGAGTTTTGTACACAAAGGGACGGCTCAACTCTTTTATTAATACCTCATGTTATGAGCCAGCAGTTTGCCTTATGTGGATGATCGTTATATCTGGTGGATAAGGTATATTGTTGTCCTTGTGCCTTGTCGGGTTCAGCTAAGAATAGAACATTATTGCTTAGGGTTGCATGTCTTTTGAAAGTCCTGTGTAAATCCAGTGATCCTAAATAAACTGGGAAGGGTCCCTGGACTTGAAGACCTAGACACGTGGCAATCGCTTTCAAACGATTTCTTATTGCTACCAAGACTTTCAATAGGATTATCATACATAAGCTTTTCGGTAGCCTTTACCAATACAATACATTTTTTACTTTTCCATCATCAAAGCTGATTGGAAGTCACTTTGTCTTGGCCCTTGTAATAACGAATGCTCTCTATGCTCGAACCTAGCCTAACAAATGATTTTCTATCAAAACAGTACCAGTCCGTCTTCCCTAAAAAAAATTTACTCCGGATTAGTTTCGTCTTTGCCTTAATCAACTTGTACAAGTCTGGTCATCGCGGGCAGCTTCTGTATTTTTTGTGTTTATTTACCTTCCGAAATCCCACTCAAAACAAGGATAAACATACATTCCTTTGACGTACATATGTTCAAAGCATTACAGGCGTCGTTTGCAATTTTTCACATAAAATATTCACACAACGGATGTTGCGTGAGTGAATGCATCACGGTTCCACTGTGTAGGGCCGAGCTGTATAGTTCACGCACACTGTTTTATGGGATAAGTAGGACTTCAGCCGATAGGGTTATAAAAGCTACTGATATACAAAACAAACTAGTATTACGGTGACACCTGTGATCTTGGAGAGGTTAATAATCTGCATAATTTATTTAATAAGGATGGTGCTACGTCCCAACATAAAGGTGGCATTAATCATGCAATCATAACACTATTAGCATCGCGCACAAATTTATATAAATTATAATATTTAGAGAGCATTCGAAATGCTCTATATATTATCCTACTAATAATATAAATGTGAAAGTTTCTGAAGATGTTTGGATGTTTGCATGTTTGTTACTCAATCACGCGTAAACCGTTAAACAGATTTGGATGAAAATTAGCACACAGATAGACCATTTTCTGGATTAACACATAGGATACTTTTCATCCCGATATTCTCACGGGATCGAAACTTACGCGGGTGAAACCGTGGGGCGCTGCTAGTAATTTATATTATTTAAATAACAGAAATAAATCATATGTAAACCAAAAAGCAAAGCTGCTTTAGTATAAGTTCAGACAAAGCTTGCCATCTCAGTATCGGAAGAATTCAAAACGATATCGTATGATACAAGCAAATGCATTGTAAGCACAGCTTCTGTGCAGCCAAAGGTAAAATTAACCGTTTCCCCTCCGCCATACTCAGTTAAAAAGCGCGCTTGAACGCTATTTGATAGTTCTAAAGGCCTTCCTCTATATTTATTGCCATCATTTTACCAAACAATACTAGCTTCACAAACATAATTCGGCAATTTACCAATTCAAAATTCACTTTAACACAACTCAATAGAGCCCATAATTGGATGGGTTTCGGCAGGAGGAAAGCAAAAAAGTTTTTTCATGTTTGGCTGGTTGCCACTGGTTGGCTAGCTAAAAAATCGCCAACAAATAAAAGGTGTAAGAGTTGAAATGTTTTGAATTCGGTTAGTTCTAGCGTGAAGTTATGGACAGTATTTTGATGAGAACTACAAATATTTTAACGACATGAAATAATGGTTATGTATGGAAATAAAAGTTGTCATGAGGTAAAAACTAGTCAGTGTGTTTCGTACAATTACAGCTACATAAAAATAAAACTACATAATGACTAGTGAGAACTGTTTAGTGAATGAAAACATAATAATGACTGAAAAATTGAAATTGCACTTATATTTAAACCAGAACTCCGCAAAATTGCGAATAAAGAAATTCATTGTATATCGCTAGACGGTAGAGACCTGTTGGTTTTTAAGCAAAAGCGGGCCATAACAAAAAGGAAAAGAAACCGAAAAGACTACGGAAGATTTTCCACTACTTGTTAAACTGGCATACAATACCATTCCTCCCGCAGATACAAACTCTTCTAAATAACTAGCATTTTCTAGATACATAAATGTTTATTTTATTCCAATTGCACTTTAGCTTAGCGTTTCCCAACACCTTTAATTTTGTTTTTACCGTCGCCGCGTTGTTACCTTTACTAGTGTTTCTTTTTTTTTTCAATGCCATTTTTTACATTTCTACTCGTTTCACCCGACCGCGTGATTCTGTTGTCTACACAACAAAAATATTATACACTTGTTTCAATCGTTCTTTCCTACCTAACTTTTTTGTAAATCGTACTAAGTACTGGTTTAATGTCGTACCACCACGAACTGAAGCAATCACAGCCACTAGAAAAATCCACTGGCCAATAAAACCAATATTTATTCGCAAAAACAGATCTAGTGGAAAATCCACTGAGTTGGCAACACAGCGTCGCGACAGCTAAAACATGGTTATTTTTTTCTATTATTAACTATCTTGCGTGTAAAATATTACTAGCCTTAAACTACGACCATTACTACCTTACAATATTTCGTGCAGCGTACCTCTATCTCCCTCGTGATATATATTAGACAGATAGTTTGGAAATGTTACTAACATTTCGTTCGCAGTGCTGAATCTAAAATACATTTGACGTACGAGCTCAGTTAGAATCAGATCCATCAAAACTGTTACTAACCCAATAATGGATGTTGCATTGTGACCAGCAGCTAAGGATTTTATGACTAGAAAGTCTCAACACAATGGGCTCTTTATGAAGCACTCTGATACTAACGTTATATTTAAACGTCGAGGCGAGTGTAAGATATGACTCTTTTGCACCTTAGCACTTAGAAAAAGAATGAGTACCATAAGCTAGAACTTATGGTTCATATACCTCAGTGCCAGAGGCATAATATGTTTCATATTTTACTCCCCTTTCATACTTATATTAGGTTATTTTTATGCTGCCAGGGCCACATAAGGATAGAAAGCACCGTTGTTGACCCGGAACCAACCATCACTCTAATTTTAACTTATCCAAAACATAATCTTATCTCTCCTAAAATATACTGTCCTTACACCGAATATATGACCCGGGGACGACTCGGGGCAGGCGACCCCGTGCAATGCCCCGCAAGACCGATTCAAATCACGAACGTAAACAAAACCGTTTTTACCGCCATTCAGCGGCGGTTATGACGTAATGAATTAAAAAGGTAACAATGCTGAATGTTTTACGAGTATTAATTGTGAGTGATTCCGAATGACCGGATCACGCGATCCGTGTTCACTATACTGTTGACTTGGAGCTGAAAAAGTGCGTTTCTACGCATACCTATATGCCAGTTTTTGCCATAACAGCGTAATTAAGTCTTGGTATGGAGAATTTTATTGCTGATTGCTATAGCAGTGCGGTTAGGCTATTTCGTATTAGGGATGAAAATTGCGATGTTAATTAAAATGGGGGACACAATCAACTACGTATGTATAATGATGGTGATATAACTGGTACGTAAACAAATACAAGTTAGTAGGTAAATATAAACAAGTTGAAAGATGTTGACATCATAAAGCATCAACGATACAATGTGATAGCTAGACAATATATCCTTACAAATACTAAAAGACGACGCCATCAATTCTTCAATCCCAAACAGTATGGAAACAGTTTCGACAAACACGAACATAAAATAAAATCCCAACAACAATAGAAAATTGAAAAGAATCAAGAAAATGCTTTTATAAAATTCGGTGGGAAAATAATAAAGCGACATGACAGGCTAAGTCTAAACCCATAGGCTTATTCATGCTCCGAAGGGCATTCTATCAAATGTCAAGCGGCGACCTTTTTGGAATTGTTTCCACCGTGGCCATCGTCCCGTGAAATCAACGGTATCTTTACAATATAAACATCCTTTGCAATAGCAAGATCTGTCTCCGGAGTATCGCATTTGGTAGACTTTGTTTCGAAGAGAATACCGGGCTTTAAAGAATTGGAGTGGACGTCGGGAAATGTAGTATGAAATGACATGACGTTTTGAAGGACTTTATTGTACTTATTCAGACTTGGGTTTAGGTTCACATGGTATGGAAATATCGTCGTTTGAAAATCTCCGTACTGCTACATTTTATAAAATCATATTAATTTTATTTTGTATATTTTTTACTTTATTCAGCTTACATTTTTACCATCCTGTAAAACGTTATAGTTGTCTTAAGATTTAATCTCTATGTCATTGCTCTGTGTTTTTCATACTGGCCTATAATAATTCATTCATTCATTCAGCCGAAAGACGTCCACTGGACCTATGTCCAGCAGCACCGCCACTTCGGCCAGTTTTGTGCTACCCGCATCAAGGAGATATCTGCCTGTAATAATACTCGATACAATTTCAGAAAACATCCCAGAAATTATAATACTGAAATTGTTTTATAAAATTAAACTCAATTTGTTTTGTCAGGCCCAATGAAAGTCTCACTTTGTCAAGAATGGTCAATAACGATCCTATTGTACTCAAGTACCAATTAGAATAAGTTCTGTCCCTCTGTTCAGTGGGTTCTCTTGGGCAACGGAAATCGTTTGGAAAACTTGGCGAGTTTGACGATCGCTTCGTGAAATAGACACGTTAGAGACCGCGCCTGGAGGTTTCCGTGAAAATGGACCCAAGTTTCCCATTGAAATCCTCTCGAATTGTAACAAAACCTTCAACATTTCGAGGATCCAATTATATAGAATTACGAAATTATTAATATTATTTGAAAGTAGATTGTCTTGATAAGTATCTTGTTTATCAACTAAATGTAGTGGTTTAATAATTTCACTAACTTTGTTTTTCCTTCCTTCATTTTTACCCTGAAACAGACTAACACCACAGAAACTTTCAAACACCAGTCTAAAAGCTTACCCGTCATCAATCAATCAATTTAACTGATACGCTCTTTCAGTCCCAAGCAGTACAAGGAATATAGGATTCATATACGCCCAATATAACCCAGTGGAAAACAAACATGAAGTCATACTCAAAACAAAAGGTAAAGCTGGCAATAATAAACGGGAAATATTTAACTGATCTTCTAAAAACTTATTGACCTTCTTGATTGACGCTTTTTTTAAATTAATGTACTTCTAAAAACTTTATGCGCTTCTTATTATGCTCACTTTTTTTAATAATTGGGCCTCTTTTTAGCATTATTGCTCACAGTTGATCACAGTAACCAAGCCTGGCCATTTGGTCAGGGTACCGTACCCTGACCAAATGGGTTAGATTAGGTTAACCATTTTTTATAATTTATTTATTTAACCATTAGCTGGCCGCAAACTTCGAACCGCCTCAGAATTAATAAATTTAAAAAAAATATTATTTTCATTCTTTTTTTTGTGAATTTTTCCCATGTTTTAATAGTTATTCTGCTGTTCGGGGCGAAGATAAATCCAACGAATCAAAGATCATAAGAATCGGTCCAGCCGTTCTTGAGTTATAAAAATAGTGTAACTATTCCGACTTTGTTTTATATATCATTATTTACCTAGCCTTTTCCCAACTATGTTGGGGTTGGCTTCCAGTCTAACCGGATTCAGCTGAATACTAGTATTTTACATGCAGCGACTGCCTATCTGACCTCCACAACCCAGTTATTGGGCAATACGATACCCCTTGGTAAGACTGGTTGTCAGACTTTTGGGCTTCTGACTACCCGTAACGACTGTCAAAGATCCACGAATGACAGCCGGGACCAACGGCTTAACGTGCTTTCCGAGGCATGGAGGGGTAACGTTATGTAAAGATTGTCACCCATCCACAGGCCAAACGCTGCAAGCGTAGCTTAACCTGATCGATCGATAACTGCGGCTGTTATTATTTAGCCACGGGCTCCTCCAAAACCTCCAAACATTGTTTTATATATATTTGTACATATAGACAAGATACGATATAAGAAAAATAGGTGCAAAGGTGATGCTTATTTCTTAAGAAATCTCTTCCAGCATAGGTACCTGCCATAGGATTGTAGATAAAGAGATGTAGACAGCGTGTGTAAGAGTAAAAGGGAAAATAAAATACGTAAAATAAAAATAAACATACATACTTCTAGAATAAATATCACTAGAATGTTAATAATCAATAGTAATAGTTATCTTCATGATGTATGTTTATTAAGTTTCATTAATAATCTCATAGAAGAACTTAGTGACTAGGTGAGAAAGGAACAAAAGTAAATAATCAATTAATTGACAACTCATACACATAGTCAACAAAGCTTATTTTGGCCCTATAGAGAATCAGTAAACCATCAATCCACCAATTTACTTGACGTGCACTCTATCAAGCCAATGTACTAGGCGACCATAAGTCGGCAGGAGGCAAACGCAAGAGTTATCTAAACAATCCGGCAGAAGAATGTTAATAGTTGGGAACAATAAAGTATTGGCCGTCACGCGACCGCATCACGCTAGGGAGAAGTATGCGGGGTGTTTGTACAGTACTACCGTTTTTCTGGAAGCCTGGTATTAACATGATTGGACTGAATGCACTGGTTTTATGTGTTTTCAACGTTCCTGGAAAACGTGCGTGGTTTTTACTTGATGTTAATGAAAAATATCGGTAATGTTCAAATATTTTTATTCAGCGGCAAAACAGAAAACATATTGACGTTTTCATCATATTGTATTCCGTTACCGCTTGCAATTTTTCTTATGATATTCGCGAAGTAAAATAGTTTCAGGCGTAAATAACTGAACGTGTCGTACACGCGACCTACATATTTAATCACCCGTATATTGAAGAAAATATATTCATTTTTCCGATACCTAAACATGGAGAATTTTCAATTTTAAGCTTCTGTGAGACGGGTGTTACGCCGATGGCATTAAAATAAAATACGAGCGGTGTCGTCCGTCGACACGTAAGCGCCATCCATCACCAGGCCGTGTGCAACCCCCTTTACAGGCCTGTGTAGACGTGCGACAAAAGTCAAGGAATTCGAGCAGCGTTTTTTTTTTAAGTTAGGGTAAACATCGATCAAGAAATGACAGCGAATTAGGCTTAAAAAGTTGAATATCGAATTTCGTAATGGAACGTTTTTGAATGTTTAAAAGCAACCACAGTAAGTATTTATTTTCAACAAACTTTTGTGTGGTCTAGGTAAAAATATTATTTGTATTTTTGTCACAATCTAAGCTAAAATGCCAAAAAAAAACTTTTGCAGAATTCGTCAAACTGTTCTAAAACTACCTACAGATTTTTTCACAGCACAGCAATATTTCTTTTCATTACTTTACAGTCATAAAAACCCGTCCCTTCCCGCGATTTTTTCTATTTTCAAATATTCACAAAGTCGTCTGTCTGCGCGCTGCTATGCATCACAGTCGCTCCGCATCGCACCATTGACGGCAGGGCGAATTTTTGAAAAATGTAAAAAGGTCACTCCGGTCGTCACGTACAGCGCATTTATTACGACTTCGACTTCCTTCAGAACGGCTTTAGCACAGAACGGACGTTATAAATGGTTTTTGCTTATTTTTCAATTATTCGATCGGAATGTATGAAATATGATCGGAGGTACGATCTGCGGACCGGAAGGTGGCTCTTTCAACATTAATTTTTGTTTCGGAAATGGTATCGGAAGTGAATGTGATTGAATAATGTACTGCAATATTGTTTGTTTATTGGGGGTTACTTTTGTAGGTATACGAGTATTGATTGATAGATATCGATGCCTCCCACGCATAATATAAAAAAACTGCTCTTCTGATATTAATGTTTTTTAGCCTTACGACTTTAAAAACACGAAAAACGACGAAAAAACATTAATGTCAGGAGAGCATTTCTTTTTTACGTTAACGTATAAAAAAATGCTCTCCTGATATTAATGTTTTTTTAGCCATAAGACCTTTTATGCGTGGGCATCGATATTTGGCAAGTCATTCTGGAAATCGGTAATGTCGCTTAATTTTTCAATATTACAGTATAGGAATATGAAATATCGTTATTCGAATTAGAAAGAAAAGAAAGAAGAAAGAAAGAAAGTACATTTATTTAGCACAGACTAAAAGACACACAATACACCAGATAGTCAGTTAATAGTCATAGGTACATCAGATAAAAAAAAAAAAAAGTGCAAATTCCGTTAAAGAAATTAGCAGGAATGTTTACCTCGCGGCTGCGCAAAAAAAAGCCCAATTACATGTTGTAGCACTTTTAAGGTGTAAAAAGGGCCTTTGGAAAGTTTCCAAATGCTTTTTTACATCTAATACTAAATATTCGGTGTTACCTACGATATTAATTCATTTCACAATTAATATTTTAGTCTTTCACTTAAGACCAACACATCTTTTTAGTGATAAAGGCTGTCACGAGACATTTTATCATGTTCTTTTATCAAAATTAAACTATAGAAATTTTTTCTTTGTCACCAGAACATCAACAACAAAATGTGGTGGAGGATCACCACACCGGGAGAGGCGGCGCCGGGACGAGGACTCGACCAGTCTGCAAGGCTTCAGCGCGGCCTTGCACAGGGCACCACCACCGCCGCCGCCTGCGCTGCTGCGGAGACTAGGGGTCAAGGAACCTACGGGAGTTGGGAAGGTAAGTGATACTTAAGAAACTTATACATTACGAGAAAAAGCGTGTGGTCTGGCAGAATATTAGCCAGTCTGCAGACGGGACTGACTGTTCAGGGTGCGCCGAACAATCATTTAGGTCGATTTCGCCACTCGTGACGCAATAATTACGAAAAGTCGAATGGTTGCCTATGTGTCTCCGATTAGAGTGCTTAGTTAAATTAAGAAAATATCTACAAATATGATTGAGCAGCGGAGTAATAGCGTAATACACTCAGTAGGAATGGCTTTCATTTTGACAGTTCAACAACATACATTGCGTTATTTACGTTGTTGAGCAGATAAACTAAAGCAATACTTAATTAAAAAAAGTTATTACACATTACAAGAATATCTAAAGGATAAATTCAATAATACATAACTATGAATAACAGATATATTTTAATAAATAAAATAACAAAAATAAATTATACTATAATACTTAATATTTATACTACATTAATAAAAATTAACAATTTATAAGCTAGTAAAGAAATAAGCAATATTAAATATAATTAAATAAATAAATAGATAGACCTAATTATAAAATATAAATAGAATAAGTGAATTATATAAAAATGATAAAAAATAATTCTAACATAATAGCAAGGTAAATGAATAAAGCGCTCTTCCTCTCTCTACCTATTTAAAAATTTGCTGTGCCCGACAGGGTCCATAATAGGCTATTTGACAATGTAAAAAATAAGGTCATAATTATTGACACTCGTATAGATTATCGCTTTTAAAATCGATTTGCATTAATTTTACTACAAAACAATGTATTATTTATTAAAAAAATCCCGAAAAAACTTCATCTTTTTAAATCTGGCGCCACGTAATCGAAAACGGTCTGGATTGGCTGAACTTATGATGACGTCATGATATAGTCAATTTCTGTCTATCGTTGACAGAACAGATGACTTTTTTCTAGTATCTCGACCGTT
The DNA here is from genome assembly GCA_948474745.1 of Oligia latruncula. Lineage (NCBI taxonomy): Eukaryota > Metazoa > Arthropoda > Insecta > Lepidoptera > Noctuidae > Oligia > Oligia latruncula. Next base: position 3,545,418 of record OX419691.1, on the reverse strand, counting down.
TCAACGTTTGTTTACGTGTATTTTGACGTCACGACGCCATATTGTTAAAGATAGCGTTTTGGCGGCTTATTTAAACAGTACATTTTTATTTACTATTTTCTAAAAGAAATACATTATGCAATTTGAAGTAATAGGTTTTTGTGGGCTCGTTAGACACCATTAAATAATCTGAGATGTTTATCAGAAACCAGTCAAATAGCCTATTGTTTCAATTTTTTTTTTTATTACCACCTGTATATTACATTATGGATTGCAATAAACGATTTGATTTGATTTGAACTTTCCGAACATACGAAGCAATGGATTAGCAATATCCTTCAATATTGTGATTGCTAGTGTGTTACGCAATTATGATGCTGAGCAGCATTACGAAAGAAATAGACCAACTCTTTCAACATCATCAAAATAACCGCTTGACTGACTAAATGTTGAGTTGTACAGACACGAGCAAAAGTATGTATACACTTGGCTTTATTCAAAGTCGATTTTCTCCTTTATTTTTTAATGAAATTTTATATTAGTAGGGACATAGTATTTTCGAACCCATAGGTATATGTAAAGTGTCGTATTTCAACGTTGCATTCGTTATTTCGTGAAAAAATCGCAATTTAAAGTTGCCAAGTGTTGACAAATTGGTGCTCGTGACTGTACTCTACTAAATAACCATCGATCAATTTAAGGCAATTCTCAGATCGTAAATTACAGCCTAAAACACTTTTAAACGCTTAAAAAGCGAGCAACCAGCCGCTAAACTTAACAGGAACTCATCAACCAGCCACTTAATACAAATTCGCGATAAAGAAACGGAACGCTACTCTTAGTCACGGTGCCATGATTTAAGAGGGTTCAAGAAACACTCTAATTGGTTGTACCTAATGAGACAGCTGATGATCTCGCTAATGAGTCGCTTAACGATGCCGCGGCGAAGGAATATCGCTTTGTTCAGATCAAGGAGCATAAAGTGTAGTTGTGTGCGAAAGATTTATGTCCTAAAGGAGTATAAAGGAGAGATACGGATAAAGGAACGTATGTGTTCATGGACACGACTGAATGGCATTGGAGCGGATTTACAGTTTAACTGAAACTTAAGAGGCTTACATGATCAAGCACGGTCACTGTCGGACTGCATAAAAAAGAAATTATTTAATTACAAAGAATCTATTGTTTGGACTTAAAAATTAAAACATTTTAATATGTTGCTTGTAGAATAATCTGACGAAAAATCAGAATGATTGTACGTATATTAGTATGGTTGTTATTGTAAAAAGAAAGTTTGTAGAGGTATCTTCATGATTTTTTTCTATAGTATCAAACTAGTTGTATTATTTTTTCAACACACACTGTCTACCTAGCATATATCCTGAAGAATATTATATATTTTTCTGATTTTGTTTACTGTCGTCGATCATATAGGTACTTTTATTGTTTCTAAAACTTGCGTTTTTTTGCGATTAGGTCCTGTAAGCCCCTTAACTGAAACTGAAGCTTGTTAGGTGCACAGGTTTTTGTAAGTCAAGATTTTATTTATTTACTGTAGGTAAGCCTTTAGAATGAGTCAACCTACTACACAACAAGAGCTTTTATCTTGTATTCCCTGGCTCATTCGATGTTTCCTGCTGCCTTGGTAGTGTTATTGCAACTAATATTCTTAAAAAAAGAAGAATTGTTTATTCTGCACAAACAAAACGCACGTTACAATAAAAACCGGTCAAGTACGAGTTGGGCTCGCGTACCGAGGGTTCCGTAAAAATTTGTAGGTGTACAAACTACAAATTTACGGTTTTCGGATTTTTTCCTTTACTTTTGCTACATGACATTGCTTCTTGCCAAATTTCATGATTCTAGGTCAACGGGAAGTACTTACCCTATAAATTTTGATTCCCTTGAGAGTGTCGAAATATACGTTTTTTGCGGCTTAAACGGCCGTATCTTTTTTTCACGTTAAACTTGGAAGTTTGATTTTTTCACAGCTTCAAGGGACTGTAGACCTGAGTATACTGAGTATAATATATAAGGAGCCTTAAATAGGGCTGTATTTACTACAATTATCGCACTGACAGGTGTCAAGAAAGTATTCCCTCGTCGGCTGCACTGTAGGTACGGTCAGCAACAAAAGTCGATTAACACTTCAGTTTACGTTTGTAAAGCAAAATCCAAGTCGGTTTTGAACAACTAGCTTATGTATTTCCAAGAAATAGGCGTGGTAATTTTAGCCGAAAGTCGTCCACTGCTGGACATAGGCCTCCGCCAAGCACCTTCACTTCGACCGGTTCTGTGCTTCTCGCATCCAACGGGTTCCTGCCGCCTTCACAAGGTCGTCGGACCACCTTGTGGGAGGCCTTCCAACGCTACGTCTTTCGATACGCGGTCGCTACTCCAGAACCTTTCGGCCCCATCGGCCATCTGTTCTGCGTGCAATGCCCACTGCCACTGATAATAGTAAATTATGTCAATTAACGTGTCAAACTACTTTGGCGCGCAGAAGTGTTTACTCTATGGCCCCCAATTATTTACAATAAATTACCAAGTGGTTGAAAAGTCTTGACAACAAGAGTAGAATGCGTGAGTTTTTGATTGATAAAACGTACTACAGTGTGACTGTGTTTATATCAGAGAAAATAATTGCCTGATTTGCTCTGGATTTATGGATCTGGCCTACTGGCTTTTGCCTAAACTTAAGTTTATTTATTTATTTCAGGCGACGCAGGCCCATACATAAATACCTTAACCTAAACCTAATGTTAGTGTTAATGTTAATAATATAAATGTTGCATGGCCGAATGGTTAAATATTGCTGAGCTTTAATGTATTTTAATGTATTACCCATATTTGCAAAATAAATGTCCATTCTATTCCGTGCCTCGGAAAGCACGTTAAGCCGTTGATCCCGGCTGTCATTCGTGGATCTTTGACAGTCGTCACGGGTAGTCAGAAGCCCGACAGTCTGACAAACGGTCTTACCAAGGGGTATCGTATTACCCAGTAACTGGGTTGTAGAGGTAGATAGGCAGTCGCTCCATGTAAAATAGTGGTATTCAGCTGCATCCGGTTAGACTGGAAGCCGACCCCAACATAGTTGGGAAAAGGCTAGGCAGATGATGAAATGTCCGTTCTATTCTACGCTAAAGATTCTTTTACACAAAATTGGAACAAGGCAGCCGTATTGCCGAGTCTCCGATAAAAGAGGTCGTTACCCAAGCCCATAAGAGATAACGCGAAACTCGATTTGTGTCACATTAATGCGTGTCTTAAACAGCCTATAGACAGCATTACAGCCATCGTATCTGAACTGGGAATTAACCTTTACAGAGCTTGTGATGGTCTTTACGACCGGGTGCTAAATGTACATAAAAAGCTTAGTACGTCTGACGCGTTAATTAGTGCCGTAACTATCTTGGTGCTAAAAAAACAGTGGCACTCCGGGAGTGCTGATAGAATTACAAACAAAACAAACAGAATACTTTGCCATCATTCACTGACATATCGGATCTTTAAAACCGAGTACATCCCGAGGACAGCCGAACACATCCGAAGCGGGTATTTTTTAATCGTCTTATAAACAAAACACGCGCGGTGTCGCTTACGGTAACAGTGGCGCGAGTTCAATGTATTTTTCCCATCTCAAAAAATTCCCAGCGCGTCTAAATAAATTTTCACTTCAAAACTCTTTTTCAGCTGTTTTTCTCGGAAAAAAAACCGTGCTTAACTATGGTGAACAATCGTTTTTTTTTTTTAATTGACAATATTTTTACATAGAGCATTAGGTACTTATAGACATTTTAAGCCAATGAGAATACCTCATTGCTAAATCTTGTTCTTACTCAAAATTCTCAAGGAAATGCCAAATCAAGATCCAAGTAGACATTTAAACAAAAATGAACCTTACAATGCATAATCTGAAATAATGTTAGATATTCCCTACCCGTTTGATTCATAAACTAACAATACAACGCTCATATTTCCAATCACTACCAATAAACAACGATTCCAACGCTTTAACAAAATACTATATAAACATCTAAAAATATCTTTGATCATCTCTTATTTAGTTAACCGTTCAATGCTCTGCCTGGGTCTAAAAGACCAATGGTCGATTGGAACGCGAAACGTGCTCGACGGACAGACCGCTAATGTCATAAGACAGGGGCTAACGAGGCGCACTGCGGGAATCGCTACTGGAATCCCAGGCGTATTCCAGACTACACGTAGGAAACTAGGAATGTAGGCGTACGTATTCTAGAGTATACGAGGGATCATCTGTCTGAGGAACTTTGAACGTTGCATGCGAGTTCGTATCAAAGTCTGTATTTGACTTGCTGTTTACGGGACTCCGTTATGAAGATTCATTTTGTGATACAGGACTTGGTTTCAGTTCTCGAATAAGATTTAATAAACATTACATAGTAGATACTCATTCTCTAATCTGTAATGTTGTGGATGTAGTGCCAGCACATCAAGCTACCCGAAACTGTAAAATTGTCCCAATCAACTTTGAACCTTATACTTTAGAGATAAAGTTGAAAATCTATTAAAGGAATTTGACAGATTGTAGTAGCTTGATGTGCTGGCGACTGTACCTATACTTAAAAATAAATAAATTCGTCATTAAAATGCACATGGAATGAACAAGGCAACAAATAAAACTATGTGAATGTCAACTCAACCACACCTTTTACGTGAACTTAAAGGTCCAGGATATTTTTTCTGTTTTTTAAAGTTCACCTTAACAACTTTAGTTACACCTGCCACAAATACGTCACACAAAAGTCCTTTATAAGACTAAAATAGGTAGTCCTTATTCGTTTTTACAATAAAATAAAAACAATATGTTTTGTGTAGTAGGTAACGTTATACCCCATCTTACAACTAATCCAGTTCACGTCCACACTGCACCGGTAATATTCCCAAGTAGGAGTGGCAATTCTTTCACGCCTGCGAGGGCGCGCCGTGCAGCTTCGAACAGTTGATTTGTTTAAGGGGCTTACATGAATTTAGGCTGGTAGTGCAGCGAAATATAGATGTGTCTACTATAGCCAGCTCTCCATGGCCCTTCTTGTAACACGGGCGTGTTGTTACTATGTCTATTCAAAAGTACCTTCTGCCCGCGATTTCTTCCGCGTGAAATATCTAAGGGGACTGACTACCTACATGACCTAAAGCGCGGTCACTGTCGGACTGCATAGAAAAGAAAGAGAAGCCTGATGACACAACGCTGGTAATTTATTGCAAAATATGAAGCAATTATTTAATTACAAAAAATCTATTGTTTGGACTAGAAAATTAAAACACTAGTATTTTAGTATGTTGCTTGTAGAATAATCTGACAAAAAATCAGAATGATGGTTCTTATTGTAAAAATAAAGTTTTTAGAGGTATCTTCATGATTTTTTTCTATCGTATCAAATTAGTTGTATTATGTTTTCAACACACTATCTAACTAGCATATATCCTGAAGAATATAATATATATTTTCTGATTTGGTTTACTGTAGTCGATCATATACTTTTATTGTTTCTAAAACTTGCTTTTTTTGTGTTTAGGTCCTGTAAGCCCCCTAAAGAGGTTTTTTAATTTAGACAGATTCTGCCACCGTCATATTTACATATTGACTGTAAATATTAAACACAACGAATAAATAATGTACACAACCTCTGCGATGAATCCCAATGTTAACGATCCTGTTCAACATTCTGGATGTTTCCGAAGCAAAATATCCTTTTTTAATTAAATCATCAAAGTCAAATCATTTATTTCAAATAGGCACACTAAAGGCACTTTTGAAAGTCAAAAATTACAACTAAATAGAATTGATTCTAGTCGCCCATTCCAAAAGGTAGTTTTCGTCAAACGTCGCCGTAGGTACTTCTGACTCGTTCCAGACACACACCATGGTATACATCTTCAATAATGTTTCATTCTTCACAAGTTAAACCAAAAATACCTTGTTTTACCCCATCTTACAACTATTCCAGTCCACGTACACACCGCTAATATTGCCAAGTAGTGGCAATTCTTTCACGCCTGCAAGGGCGCGGCGTGCAGCGTCGAGCAGTTTATTTAGTTATTTACACCCGCTGCCAATTACCGCGGCGACGTCGACGGCACGGTTAATGTGATAAGTGAGGCGCTAACAAGATGCAGGTGCAAGGACATCGCGTCAAAGGGTTAATGGCGAAGAAAGAAGTGTTTAAAAATAATTCCATTTTAAATGTTGGTACTCAGCCTATAATGTTGCTACTACTGGGACACAGGCCTCCTCTCTGTGTGAGGGGGTGGGCCGTAATCCATCACGCGGGCCCCGTGCCGATTGGTAGATGTCACATGTCTTCGAATTTTTGGTTCTAGGACATGCCGGTTTCCTCACGATGTTTTCCTTCACCGTATCTATCGATGTATCTTTTAGCCAACCAAGCCGTGTCAGAAGGAATTTCTGTAAATGTTCCTCCTTTATATACAGACTATATAAGATCAATAAAACAGCAGTGTACAGACATGTGGAGTGAATACTTTAATCAGAGGTCAACAGAAAAGGGAATTTGGTACAAGACCATCCAACCACAGCTTCCAGTGTATAATTGGACTGATCAAAATATGCTTAGCAGAAGGGATTTAGTTATGGCACTAAGACTTCGTTCCGGTCACATTCCATCAAGGAAGTTCGGTTTTCTGATGAAAAAGGTAATATCACCCAACTGTGAAGAATGTGGAGTAGTCGAAGATGTGCAACATGATTTGATGGAGTGTGTGCGGAATGGGGCTTTAAGATTTAATTTGCTGGGACTTAAAAATATGTATGATATTGGAGAGTGTAATGCTATCCTGGCATGTCCTTTATCGGAACAAGCTAGGATACTGTACAAACTAGCATTCTTTGTTTTAAAGTACCTAAGTGTAGTGTGTAGTGTAGTGCTATCTGTTTTTAGGATTAGTTGATTGTGTTGATGTTACAGGGTGACGTTATCGCCCAGCGATAAAGCCCTTAAAATAAAGAAAAAAAAAAAAAGGACATGCCGGTTTCCTCATCAAGTTAACAGAATAAATAAACGAAATAATAATAATAATTTTATTTATTTACCAAAAAAGATTGTACAAAAACAAGTTAAAAAACTAGTAAGCTATTATACATACAATAGGAGCATCTGCAACCGAACTAGGTGAAACCTGTATCTCGGCATGCAGCGCCAAACCTCTCAGTAAGTTATTTGCGTAAAAAATTAAGCTAACAAGTATAACTTTATGTAGATTAAAGAAAAACAAGAAAAAATAAAATAAACTAAGCTTTAAACTAAGTGAGTTGGTATGTATGTAGAGAGAGGGGTAAGTGATCGTTCCACAAAAGCTCCTTCAAACAGGCGCGACAAGCGATAAAATCGCGCGCGACACAAAGGCACCGCAAGTCGCGTAACGAGCGGTGCCTTTGCGTCGCGTGCGATTCGCGTCCCGCGTCGCGCCTGTTTGCAAGAGGAACATCTTATAACTTAGCACAATGGAGCAATACCAAACAGAAACAATACACTCCTATTTATAGCTAAATAATATAAGTACTGTATTCCAAAATCTAAAATACCAACAAATAACAATAGTGTAAGCCGAAATAGGTCCATAAATGAGCAAATAACTAACATTTGTGTTAAATATAATTAAGCTTTACGAGTACTATCCAAATTAATGCATACAAAGTATGTACTTAATAGTACTGCAAATAAACATTTAAATACCAGTCGTAATAACCGTTTCATGTACTATAAATATTCTGATCTTTCTATAGACAACTTATACTAAAAGTAGTTTGTTTTTGTAACCGGGTAAACCCGGAAGAACGGACTTATCCCTTTTACGATTAAAATATTGATCCGTGTGGAAATATTTACAAAGTGCTAATTATAAAATATTACAGTTATTATTGTGGATACATTGTTAATTAATTGATTGATTGATGGTTAATTAATGCTCTTATTGATTGTGGAGTTCTTAATTATCTGTTTTAATTTTTTAGTTTCGGTTTTTTTTTTAATGTTTAATGTAATTAGTATAATTCGCCTATAATGTTTTCACTTCTGGAACACTGGCCTCCTCTCTGTGAGAGGGAGTGGGCCGTAATCTACCACGCGGGCCCAGTGTGGGTTGGTGACTGTCACATATCTTCGATTTTTTCTAGGACATGCCGGTTTCCTCACAACGTTTCTCTTCACCGTTTTGAGAGCAGTGGTCATGAAATTATTTACAAAAAGTAAAGCGCCTGTCTGGGTTCGAACCACGACCTACAACTCGCAAGTCGGGGCCGGAGAGTAATGGGTAGCTCACCGTCCGATCAGGACCAGGCCTGTGCCGGACGGCGCGTACGTGTTCCACGCGCGCCTTAAAGAGATGTCAGCATCGAGGCGGGGCCCCTTAGGGCCGAAGCCTGCCGGGTCAGCGGGATTGTCCTAGATAGAAAAGGGAGGATCCTCCAACCAGACGTGTGTTTGTCTGGCGGGCAACTGCCCGATGATTCATGTCGGGCCGTTTTATACATGCTAGTTGCGCGGTAAACTCTGCTTGTGAAATGCAGGATTTTGTGTGACGTCAGTATAACGCGTTGTTCACATGTGGCGTTTGTAGATACCGCTACAACTTCCTATTTGGATACTTGTTTTACTCATCTTTTGCGTGGCATGAGCTGTACAAAAATGGAATAGGTAAGCAGTAGAGACATTATCCAGTCAGCAATGTTAGTAGCTCGGTTGACATTTCAGGGCGCGCCAGACTTACCTTACTACGTGGTTCGACGTTCGTAGAAGCAATAGTATTCCTATGCTAGGGACAGGTTACTTACTGTAAAAAGCTAAACAATCATACTCCCTACTGATATTACAAATGTGAAAGTTTGTACGTTTGGATGTTAGTTATGTAATCACGCAAAAACGGCTGAACGGTTTTGGATGAAATTTGGCACACAGATATTTTATATCCTTGATCCGTACCTCTTATCTTAGATAGTAGTACGTTCTTGTGGGATACTTTTTGTACTCCACGCGGGCGAAGTCGCGGAAAAACCTAGTAACAAATAAGTGACACTGTTACACAAAGTCAAATTTCTAGTGAAATATCACAGACACGAGGGTATCGATGTCAGTTTAATTATGATTCAACAAAAATATAGGTAGGTATTAAAAATCACGGTTGTTGTATGGGAGCCCCCCCCTAATTATTTATTCCATTCTGTTTTTATTATTTGTTGTTAAAGCGGCAACAGAAAATCATCATCTGTACAAATTTCAACTGTCTAGCTATCACAGTTCATTAGAAACAGCCCAGTGACAGACGGACAGTGGAGCCTTAGTAAAAGAGGCCCGTTTTTACCCTTTGGGTACGGAACCCTAAAAACGACGCTTTTCCATTCCACTGCGAACTTGTAAAAATGTACGTACTACAAAGGTAGGTACTTTTCCCCGAATTGTACGTACGACATAAAAAACAGTTCGTGTTGGTGGAAGTCGAGTGAAATTTGCAATTCAAGGAGCTACGTAAGCTGGATGTAGTGGAATGCGGGGGAGGGGTCGGGGGGGACAAAAAGTGTCCTCATCGCATCGCACGGGTTAGATGCCTACTGACATAGAACAAGAAAACCGCGTAGAACAGACACTCATGTACAGACGCCAGCAGATCAACCTACACAATCTGTCAAATTTCTCTATTAGATTTTCAACTTTATCGCTAAAGTATAAGGTTCAAAGTTGATTGGAAAAACTTGACAGTTTCGGGTAGCTTGATATGCTGGCGTCTGTACTTTCTGCGTGTGATGAACTGATGATGTAGCTAAAATAATTACCCTATCATGTCACGATAGGAATCGGCCAAAATAAACATACATACATAATCAGGAAGTGGGCCGTAATCCACCACGCGGGCCCAGTGCGGGTTGGTAGATGTCACATGTCTTCGAATTTTTGGTTCTAGAACATGCCGGTTTCCTCACGATGTTTTCCTTCACAGTTTTGAGAGCAGTGGTGACGAAATAATTTACACAAAGAATAGCGCCTGTCTGGGTTCGAAGCTACGACCTACATCTCGTAAGTCGCGGCCTTTACCACTGGGCCACCACTGCTCGAAATGAAACGACGGGGTAATTGCGTAACACACTAACAGAAGCAATTCATTGCGTTATTTACGTTGTTGAGCAGACATTTTATTGGAACATTTGAAGCAATGAATTAGAAATATCCTTCAAAATAATTCAAATTGAGATTGATAGCTCGGAAAGCACGTTAAGCCGTTGGTCCCGGCTGTCATTCGTGGATCTTAGACAGTCGTTACGGGTCGTCAGAAGCCCGAAAGTCTGACAACCAGTCTTACCAAGGGGTATCGTATTACCCATTAACTGGGTTGTGGAGGTCGCTCCATGTAAAATACTGTATTCAGCTGCAACCGGTTAGACTGGAAGCCGACCCCAACATAGTTGGGAAAAGGCTAGGCAGATGATGAGTGTATTGCGCATTTAGGATACTGGTTGCCAATTTAATATTATTATGGTCGAGCGCGAAACACGTTACGCGTTCTTAGTGCTTGAACACGTTGACTAGCGGGCGCGGTGGCGGGCGCGGTCACGAAATATCAAACACACAGCATATTATGCAAGTGTTCACGTACAAAACGCAGGTGCAGCGAACCAAGTTCACCGCGCGCGCACCTGTCACCGCGGCCCGCGCTTTCCTACGTGATCAAACACTAAGGTAGGCCTCAAAACTAATGATTGTGTTCGGAGAGAGACGCTTCTACAAAACTTTATTCTATGGCAACGCGATAAGACGCGCCACTTTTGACATTTAGTGAGGCGGGTAACGCCATTGTTTTTGTAAAGGGGGCGAAACAGGCTTTTTTTAGTTTTGTGTCTATTTCTATTCGGTAGGTTAGTTTCACTGTTGAAATTGACCACGTTTTCTTGAAGATGCTGGCCTTTCCTTTTCTTCGTTAAGGGGGAAGTGCCAGGGTATCCCGTGAAATTCAAATTTTCTTGCAATTTTCAGGTCAGTGTCATATGTTTAATGTTGATTAAAATATGATTCGCGAGCGTAACAAATATGACATTATAGAATTATTTATTCATCATCTGCCTGCCTTTTCACAACTATGTTGGGGTCAGCTTCCAGTCTAACCGGATGCAGCTGAATACCAGTATTTTACATGGAGCGACTGCCTATCTGACCTCAACAACCCAGTTACTGGGTAATACGATACCCTTGGTAAGACTGGTTGTCAGACTTTCGGGCTTGTGACTACCCGTAACGACTGTCAAAGATCCATGAATGACAGCCGGCACTAACGGCTTAACGTGCTTTCCGAGCCACGGAGGGGTCTCGGTATGTAAATATGGTCACCCATCCACAGACCAACCGCGGCAAGCGTAGCTTAACCTGATCGATCGACCTGTGCGGCTGTTATTATTTAGCCACGGCCCCTCCCCATAGAATTATAGTTATTAAAACCATCAATACAACAAGTTCATATAATCCTATTGGATGAGTATTTCTTAAAAAATCAACAATAGGATTATAATTATGAACTTAACTTACTGGATTTTTCAAAACGAATTGTGTTCTGGCACAAACATGGATACCATTAGCACTAGGTAGGTAGGTACTTAGGTACAGACGCCAGCATCGAGCTACCCGAAACTGTCAAATTTTCCCAACCAACTTTGACCCTTATGGTTTAGCGATAAAGTTGAAAATCTATTAAAGAAATTTGACAGATTGTAGTATCTTGATGTGCTGGCGTCTGTTAAACATCTTTATTGTTTTGGCAAGAAGGTAATTTGACAATCCCTCTTCATCAAAACAATACCAATCCTGTTAAGGCGAAAGCGCCAGGGTAGCCCGCGAAATTATTTTTTTTTAGGTTTTTTGCAATTTGCTGGTCAGTATTAAGGTGTACGTTGTTTAAAATTTGATTCGCGGCCGTAACAAATATGTATTTACAGAATTATAATCATTAAAGTCATCAACACAACTCTCTAAGACCAAGAAATCAATTCATGAAATCTTGACATTTGGGGATTGCGCTAACTTAACAAGTTGTATTACTTATTGTAATGATTATAAATCTGTAAATACATATTTGTTACGGCCGCGAATCATATTTTAATCAACGTACAACTTAATACTGACCAGCAAATTGCAAAAAACGTAAGAAAATTTGAATTTTCCGGGCCACCTTAGCGCTTCCCCCTTAAATAAACTCGATAAAGACGAGCCAACAAAACCTTTTAACTAACATTAGATAATTTCAAACCAAAACAAAATTTTCACAACAAAGTCTACCTCGATCCATAAATTTTTATTAAACTTTCCTAACTAGGTTAGTGTCCATAAAGCAAGCAATAGACAAGGGAAACAAACGTGTCTGTATATCCGGCATCATGTGTCAAAACAATCTTGCGCATTACTGGCCAGTAATAATATTGCTTGGCCCCTGGGACCTGGGCGGCCGGTGGACTACAAAGCTAGTGAGCTACTGGATGAGCTATTGTTGAAATAACATTGTCTGTAGTTTAAAGTCGTAATAAAAGCGTCTCAGTAAAGGAATTCGGGTGTATGCAGGATGAAAGGTAATCGTTGATCGCCTTTTTTAGATATTTAGAATAAATAATAAAATAAACGACTCTTAAAAATGTTCGGGGACGTAACAGTGACGTAACCGCGGGGTGCTGGACGTTTGAGTGGCTATACAAAATGCTAACGCTTTAGCGCGCTAAAACGTTTAGGTTCGTGGGAGGTCAATCAGAGATGGACAAGGCATTATAGAGATAGACTCACTGCTTGAGATGATCGTATTGCGATATCACAGAAAATGATTATAATTTATCATTATAATATTGCTCTCAGTGAGTTCAAATACAAAGACTTGTCATTCCTTACACATTTTTGCCTGATTCCAACATTCCATCTACATAGTTTATTTTATTTAGTTTATTTTAAATGCCAGACATCGAACCTAGTTCTACAATTTAAGTATTAGTTAAACCGCGCCTATATAAAACTAGCTTCCGCCCACGGCTTAAAAACGGCAATAAAAACTATCCTATATCCTTTCCCGGGATACAATCTATCTCTCTGCCAAATTTTATCGAAATCCGTTCAGTGGTTTAGGCGTGAAAAGGTAACACACAGACAGACAGGGTTACTTTCAAACGTCTGGCGAACTAAATAAACTGAGGGAAACTGACCAGTGATACGCGGACTCATAATATTAGTATGGATTAATAGGTATATAAGATACTCCACGTACATTTTCAAGCCGTATCCAGTCCAAAACAGTTTCATTGTACAGTACCTTTCCCCCACTACTTGTCCGTCTGTCAATTTGCTCAACCAATGAGATCGGCGGCTGCTGCCCGCGGGATTAAACTCCTTATTGATTATTGGACCCTTTTTATACATATCCACTCAAGTTATGGAAGATAAGGATGTTTGATAGCATTAAGCCGTGTACGCACGTACGAACAAAAACATGGTGAACACGAACATCGAACACTTTGTTCGCACGTGCGTACCACTAACGAACATAACACTGTGTTTGTCAAAAATGTTCGTGGCGATCCATTATGTTCGTGTTCACCATGTTTCGTTCGTACGTGCGTACACGGCTTAATAACTTAAGGTTTGAAGCATTTTGTAATAATATACAAGTTGAAAAGGGAACAGTTTAACCATAATACAATACATTAGCACTAAATACGTGAGGAAACCGGCATGTCCTAGAACCAAAAAAAATCTAAGACAAGTGACATCTACCAACCCACACTGGGCCCACGTGGTGGATTACGGCCCACTCCCTCGAGAGGAGGCCGGTGTCCCAGCAGCTGTGTACCACTGTAGACTGATTATGCTGTAGGTACCTACTCTACCTACATTATTTGAATTAGTTATTGTTCCTTGGGATTTTCGAAAATCAGATCAAAATGTAGAAAAATCAAACTGCATTCATTATTATAATAAAACAAATACTCGACAAACAGACAACTGACAAAAAAATTATACAGGGTTATTGGTAAAACATTAACAACCTCTTAAGAGGTCATTGTACTCATCATTATGAACAACTTTTACTATGGGACCAAACCAGAAATCGCGAAAAAAAAATCAACTGTTCCCTACATTTTGACGAGATAAACGAACATAAATGTAGAGAAAAGGTGTTATTTTTTCGCGATTTCAGGTTTGGTCCCATAGTAAAAGTTTTTCACAAAGATGAGTACAATTACTTCTTAAGAGGTTGTTAATGTTTTACCAATAACCCTGTATAGGTACACAAATTATGGATTTCCTGAAAATCTCATCATTCTCTTCAACCAAAACTCGCCACCTCTCAACGCTCCGCTTAATCCTCGCTCCACATCCCGTCTCGTCCCACAAACTATAGCTGATTTATACACCGAAGGGTCCACATTATTGGTACGTACTACAGACCCAGTTCCTTTGATGTGACCGTGATGAGACCCAAACATATCAATTCGGGATTTGTTGGTACCAAAACGGGATTCGAAATGAAAATGTAGGACAAATAGTTTTGTGGGTCCGGACGTGATTACCTGGGGTTTGTATTGTATTTCAAATTGTTTAAAGTTTGTAGCGGTATTAGTTTTGTCGGCATTTTCCAATATTAGTTTGGTTTCAAACTTTCTGCTTTAACATTGTTTAACAAAGTTGAAACCTTTTACCCGTCTCGTTAAAAGAGTTTCCTCGCAACTAAACTCTAAGTTTATTCTGTAAGTAAGTCAAAGAAGTTATCCAGGAAGATGGAAATAAAATAAAAATGGGAAGAAAAACTTTAATAATAATATAATCGCTTTGGTTGCAAATTAATGGATATCTGTGGTTCAATTCATTTTTGAAATACAGTTACTGTCACATAGGCCTTAGATATGGTGAAATGTGGGTAAACTATAGGTACACTTCTGCCTAAACATTGAGAGATTACAGGCGTGATGTTCACTCATACTCTATAGAAAAGGGAGGATCTTCCGACCCGACGGGTGTTTGTATCTGGCGGGGCAACTGCCCAATGATTCATGTCGGGCCGTTGTTGTATGCTAGTTGCGCGGTAAACCCAGCTTGCGCGATGCAGGATTTTGCGTGACGTCAGTATGACGCGTTGTTCGCATGTGGCGTTGTAGATACCGCTACATCCCCTTCGAGCCTCGTGATGCCCAATCTATATGGTCCTTTTTGCCTAATTATAATAACATCGTGTCCTCTAATCAAAATGGGTTATACTCCTCATAAAATGCCTTCAACACGCAAACATGTTGAATGGCTCCAATAAAATCTCATACATACATAGACATACAAACATACGTGAGAGCAATAAAAACAATATGGGTCGCGTCTCTTCTAATATAAGGGAAGATATTTGGCTGCCCTATTGCGCGGATGAAAATTCCGTTTGGACCCAAAGGATGGTGATGAACTAAATGCAGGGGAATTTTCTCATACTTATAGTGAAGATTACTTTTGTGTATATTTGGTATTGTGAATGTTATTGGGTTAGAGCAGGTGGCTCAGTGGCCGCCCCTGTGGAACATCGGGTCGCCCCTGTGGAACATCGGGTACGACTGGGTGCTGAGGGGTGAGCTCCAACCGGGCGTGGACCTGACGTGTTATGCCGATGACACGCTGGTCACTGCCCGGGGGAGCTCGCACAGGGAGGCAGCGTTGCTAGTGACGGATGCGGTGTCACAGGTGGTGAGCCGCATACGTCGCCTGGGCCTGGAGGTGGCCCTCAACAAGTCGGAGGCCATGGTGTTTCATGGCCCCCGGCGGGCGCCGCCGCCCGGCTCACACATCGTGGTCGAGGGGGCTCGGATCGCTGTCGAGTCTACCATGAAGTACCTGGGATTGGTGCTCGACAGCCGGTGGGATTTCGGCCCCCACTTCCGGCGGCTGGCGCCCAAATTGTTGGGCGCGGCTGGGGCGCTGTCAACGCTGCTTCCCAATCTGGGGGGCCCGAGCGCCGCCTGTAGGCGGCTCTACGTGGGGATCGTGCGATCGATGGCCCTGTATGGGGCCCCGATCTGGGCGACTGACCTGACGGCCGGCAGCATCGCAGTCTTGCGGAAGCCGCAGAGAGCGATGGCCGTCAGGGTCGTTCGGGGCTATCGCACGATCTCCTACGAGGCGGCTTGCGTACTGGCTGGATCCCCGCCCTGGGACCTGGAGGCGAAAGTACTTGCGTCACTGTACCGGTGGCGTGAGGAAGCGCGGGCGCGAGGCGAAAGGCTGATGCAGCGCCATATGGAGCTGCGTCGGTCTCAGCTTCGCGAGGTCCTGGTGGCGGATTGGCGGGACAGGCTTTCACGCCCTACCGCCGGCCTCGGTACCATCGGGGCGGTCCAGCCAGTGCTCGAGCGCTGGCTCGGGAGGAGGCACGGCTCCCTGTCGTTTCGGGTGACGCAGGTGCTCTCGGGGCATGGTTGCTTCGGGAAGTACCTGTGTCGCATAAACAGGGAGCCGGACGCCCGGTGTCACCACTGCGTCGACTGCCGGGAGGACACGGCGTGGCATACGCTGGCAGAGTGTGCCGCTTGGGAGGAGCCGCGCCGTGCCCTCATCTCAGAAGTAGGCAGTGACCTGTCGCTGCCGGCCGTGGTCGAGTCGATGGTCGACAGCGAAGAGTCCTGGGACGCGGTGGTTTCCTTCTGCGAAACGGTCATCTCGCAGAAGGAGGCTGCGGAAAGGGAGAGGGAGATCTCGTCCACTCACCCGGCCCGCAGCAGGCGCACCGGGCGTCGGCGGAGGGCGGACAACGCCCTCTTCCAGCCCCCCTAAATGGGTCCAGGGGCGACGGACTCGGGGACGTCCGCCGCCCCCCACACATCAGGACCCGAGGTGGCGGCGCGTAGTGTTCCACGCGCGCCCCTCTTAGACGTCACGGGGGGAGTCAAACACCTCACTCCCCCCCCTGACCCGACGAGGCCTGCAGTGGCGGGCCGGCACCAGTCGGGGGTTGCGGAAGGATCGTACGTTCCCGCGACCCTCGGCGTAGGTGTGGGATGGAACACCGGGGTGGTTTTTAGTCAGTAAGAGTCTGACAGACCCCGCCGCCCACCCCAGGGCGGCGGACATCCATGAGGATTTTCCACCCCGGAACAAAAAAAAAAAAAAAAAAGGTGGCTCAGTGGTATCGGTCCCGACTTACGCTCGTGAGTTCGAACTCAGGCAGGCGCTTGTGTAAATAATTTAATCGCCACTGCTCTTAAAACGGTGAAGGAAAACATCGTGAGGAAACAGGCGTGTCCTAACACCAAAAAATCGAAGACATGTGAAATCTAACCCGTACTGGGCCCGCGTGGGCGCGGCCCAGTCCCTCTCACCGAGTGGAGGCCTGTGTCCCACTGTCCCAGCAGTGGGAACGTTATAAGCTGATTATGCTTTTGCTATCATTTTGTAAAAAAAACAAACGGTTCAGTAATCGAAATTATTACGATAGTTAAAAACCAAAAATCCTTTTTTTGACAATATTTTGTCAAACAGGTGCCTTAGCCCCATGGTTTTAAATCAGCTATTTTAAAATTGTATAAATTAGAAAATGTAATGATTTTCGTGACGTATTTTTTAATGCAAGTAGACTAGTAGATAGAGTCTAAATCAAGCACTGTGCAAACTAAAACTACCAATTCACAAAAAAAAGATGTCAGCAGCATGCAAAACTGCTCGAATTCGAATATTCACACGATCTGCAATTAGCACCCTTTATAACTGACTATTCTACAACTTCCACAAGTACAAAGCATTCGTAATCTGGTTAAAACTCGAAACGCGAGAGCTTAGGTGAGCCACGTATTTATCGAATTAGTGAGGATTACGTGCCGAACGTTCGGACGGGCCCGTCAATCATGGCATCCGTTTTAGTTAGCGAGTTAGTTATCTCGAATGTTTTGAATACGGACGCCATGATTGAAGCGTGTCTGATA
This sequence comes from Oligia latruncula, assembly GCA_948474745.1. NCBI lineage: Eukaryota > Metazoa > Arthropoda > Insecta > Lepidoptera > Noctuidae > Oligia > Oligia latruncula. Next base: position 3,527,468 of record OX419691.1, on the reverse strand, counting down.
TTAATTTAGTTTGATATGATATATGTGTAGTGTTAATTGGGAGTGAATTTATAGTAACGTAGCTGCGCCCCGCGGTTTCACACGCGTAAATGACGATCCCTTGGGAATATTGGGATAAAAATTATCCTATGTCCTTCTCCGGGATGCAATCTACCTCTCTGCCAAATTTTATCGAAATCCGTTCGGTGGTTTAGTCCTGAAAAGGTAACATACAGATAGACAGACAGACTTACTTTCGAATTTATAATATTAGTATGGATAGTTTGTGTTTGACGGTATAATGTTTTAGAGGCAAAATCAAAATTTTCTGTCAGTACCGTACAATGTGGAAACAACAACACGTCAATAAATGAAAACACTGACAATACTAATGCATAAATGTATTTTAGAACTATTAAATAAATCCTAACATAGAAATTAGTAAAGTGATTTTTTCAAACAAGCTATGTGTAGCTATAGTGACTAAACTATTGGATATATTTGGTTGAATGTTTCTATGCAGACTGGGAATGTCATTAGATTTAGTATCGTATCCACCTTGAATATGGAAATTGCAGAATTGATAACATTTGAATAGTTCGATTCAGTAAATTTGAACTATTTTCAAAATCACTATTCAATAGTCAGCTCTCTAATCAACACAAAGCGAAATTCCCACACAATTTCACACGCAGCGTGCACGGTGACAAATCCTCCCCCGTATATTTTCATCACACACAGACCGAGTTAACTAACTTGCATTTTTATCCAATTATCTACGCCTTTGTGAGGCTGTGTTCGGGCAAAATAAACTGCTATATAATAATTAGAGAGAGGAGTATAATTTCATAAGCGCACTCCCGTTTGCCGTTGTTGATAGTAATAACAAAGTGTAGGCTTGTTTTAAGGTGATATATTGAAAAAAGAAATGGTTTTTCTATTTCGTGTAACTTTTCAAGTATGTGGAATAGGGATTTAACATTTTAGTATATGTTTTTTGACTCTTTAGTCTAGTATCATGTAAAAGGAATACACCATTCAATGAATTTTTTTACTATAAATCTATTTTTTTTCCTTTTTTCGTCATCATGGCGTAACGCTTAAGAGTTATTCAATGGAATTTACTATAAAACATAGAGAATTATCATATCAAAGTTTACTCAAAGTAGTTTTAAATTTAATTCATTTTTTTTAAAGGAGTAAATTCGTTTTGGCACATACGTCGTTTTATTCCGAGCGCACGCACACTATAGCCATCACTCTTCTTTAGCGTTTCAAAAGTAATTGCATCACTTTCGCTCGCTTAGTAGGTTTTCGAGGATTATATTTTCGAGGTAGCCCCTTAATCATCCCAGTTTGCTTGGAGTAAAGAAAGAGTGTTTAAAGTTTGCTTGAATGATGCGGGTGGTAAACAGTCCATAGAGTTGCAATTGTTTTTATGTTAGCCTGTAAGTAATGTGTCCTATATTTTTCCTTTAAGATGATTCAGATTGTGGTTGATAGTGCGTTACGTATAAGGTGCAGATCTACAGACGCCAAGCACATCAAGCTACCCGAAGCTGTCAAATTTTCCCAATCAACTTTGAACCTAATGCTTTAGCGATAAAGTTGAAAATTGAATAAAGAAATTTGACAGATTGTTGTAGCTACGTTCTGAAGTTTCTGCCTACCTCCATGGGAAGATGGCGTGAGTTTATGTTTCTAAGTAATCTGCATTACTGATTTATTTGCCAAAAATGTAAACAGATATGAGTTTATGGAAAAATAATTTTAAATCCTACATAATAAAGTTCAGTTTACGCTACAACTTCAAACATTTTTTTAACTTTTTCAATAGTGCTCGCACTCTGAAATCTACTTAATTATCATTAAAATAAAGTTGATATTTAACTTGAAATAATATTAATCACACTAAATATTATAAAGGCGAAAGTTTATGAGTGTGTGGGGGTGTGTTTATATGTTTGTTACTTCTTCACGCTCAAACGGCTGAACCAATTTTGATAAAATTTGGCAGAGAGATAGATTGCATCTCGGGGAAGGACATAGGCTACTTTTTATCGCAATATTCCCACGGGATCGACACTTCTGCGGGGGAAACCGCGGGGCGCAGCTAGTTATCATCATATATTAATTTGAAACATGAGTTTGAATAGACATTATGTAATATTCTATTCTTGTCGACCACACCACACAATTTCCGCGCCAAAATAACACTCAACTTCATCAAACAACATATAAAAAGGCTAATAGACTCTATGCCAGAGTGCGTTTTTATCAAATTATCTGTAGCTTGGCGGCTCGCCAACTGTGTACGTACTATTGGCTGTGTTAAATACTCGTTGCTCGTTTTATGTGAATATTAACGTTATAAATAACATGTTTCTATTATGTTATCCGGATAGTATATAGGCGTATTGTTGCGGCTGCTTTATAGGTTGGTTTTTGAAATACTACTCGTGTTAAATGTTTTTGAAAATATAAGTAGCTATTTTAGTAAATTATGAGCAAATTAAATGTTCGTATGAATATTCCCTGATGAAGTGATGAAATGGGATCCACTTGCAGTCATATTCTATTAGAAACCATCTCTATCGAAACTAATATAAAGACTATATCCAGGTATACCTACATGTGGCCATGGGAAAAATGAGTGAGTTTATGTATGCATGTATATACAGTCAACAAAATAGATAAGTTTGCAGGATCGTCGGATATAGTCGAAGTTTGATAAGAAACCGATGGATGTTCTCGATTAAAATTTTATTTTACTAATAGAAAACAAACAGCTCATTCATCAAATTCAATTTCAGTCGTCAACAACCACCGGTTTCTTACTAACTTCAACTATATCCGACGATCCTGCATACTTATCTCTTTTGTTGACTGTACATCCAGCTGTTGACTGTGGACGGCAAGTCCCAGTATCTGAAAGTCTGATCTAGTCTCCATCAGTGACAGCTTCAATACGATGCGAACCACACCAAGGTGTTTTCAGATATTGTACTATATGACATGATCAGCCTATAATGTTCCCACTGCTGGGACACAGGCCTCCTCTCAGTGAGAGGGACTGGGCCATAATCCACCACGCAGGCCCAGTGCGGGTTGGTAAATGTCACATGTCATCGAACTTTAGAGAAAAACTCTTAATTTGCGGCTGTTACTACTGGGCTACCACTGCTCTATAAGTGTTGACATAAGATTAAAAATAAAATAAATTTATAGGTTATCGGAACCTGTACCTACGTAAATCGATGGGAACGTTGTTCAGACGCCAGCACATCAAGCTTCTACAATCTGTCAAATTTCTTTAATAGATTTTCAAACTTTATCCCTAAAGCATAAAAGGTTCAAAGTTGATTGGGAAAATTTGACAGTTTCGGGTAAAATTAAAAATAATCCTTTAACAAAATCGATTAACATACATTCACATAACATTACAGCTTCTAACTCGCGTAAAGCACAACATAATCAAAGTTTCAACGCGATAATTATTTAGTTAGCGACGGTGCAGTCCGGCTCAACTAATGTCCGCCATTACACCGCTCGTGTGCGCTTGAACTGCATGTAAATGTCAGCTCGTAGCGCGAGATGAGCGAGAAATGAGCTAGGAAAGTGGTTGGTATGCTACAAGTTGTTTGATTCTGTCATATTTCGGTTTGATTTTCTGATCTCTCAAGTATTCGTTGAAAGAAAGAAAGAAGGAAAGTCTGTCTGTCCCCAAATTGCCTCATTTAAACTTATTGGCTGAAAAAAACGGCGGGAAAAAAATGGGCCGCCAGCGTATTTGCCACTTTATGACACAAAAAATACACTAGTTATCCTATTATCCAGGAATTACGAAAATATAATAACTTCGTAATGTGCCAATTTGCAATTTCGCAAAGCCTTTGTTTTGAAAAAAGTGACGCTTACGAACGATGCAGGCGACTGGTACTATTGGTTTTGTTTACTACATGTATCAGGCAATTTTTTGTCAAAAACAACTAAGCTAGACCCACCTCGCTTACGGTATTACCTAGTCCACACACAACCGTAGTCCCGCGACCCCGCCCGGGGTAGTTTGTCACTCGTATTTCAACATCGTTGTTTTACGTCTGCGCCAGTTTTGTTACGCTTTTTAACCTTCGATATTGTTCTATGCTAAACTTTTGTTACTGTTAGCTGTCTGCGAGCTGATTTATGTGGACCGCACCTAAATTTTTCGTGTTTAAGGCAGTACAAAGGTTTGTCTTTGGTGGAGTAACTGTCGTTTTTTAATGGGGTATATTGTACTTTGTCGTGACAGTTTAAGGGTGTCTGCGACTAAGGATTTTGTAGTATTTTCTTGTTAATTTAACTTCTGAAAAGAGAGACAGAACGTCATATTTTATTGGTAGCGTAACATTATGTTCACAATTAAAAAGTCAGGAAATTATTTACTAGCAACTTAAATTGTCCGTATATCCAAATTACAACTGTAATTCTTTGGCAGTTGTATGAAATGGCTATAATACGGCAAATTGACGTAGTATATCAATTTATTGAACCGTTAATTTCCCATAGCGTGCTTTTATCGCAAATTATATTGTTCCAAATTTTTGCCTCATTACCAAAATGATCCAAGTCATTGGCCTACCAATTCATACGAGATGAATGGTATGTACATTGAACAGTTCATTATGTTCAGTATCAAGAATCCATTTAACATTAACGAACACATACTCTGCGGTTAGGGTTGACACGCCATATATCAGGATCCCTGGACAGGACCAAGCTGTTATTTAGTTGGATATTTTGCTGGACTAAAGCGAACCTTTATCTCAATTATACGTGCTTTATAAATCAGTCGATTAGAAATTCACATAGAATAGGTAACCTAGGTCATTTTTGGTATCTACGACTTTTTTCAGGAGTGATTTCGTTTGTCTCTTCTTCTTACTAATTTTATCTTTACACTTGGAAGAAAGGACGGAAAATCTTTTATTTTCAACTCTGGGCCACACATCCATACTAATATTATAAATTCGAAAGTAAGTTTGTCTGTCTGTATGTCACCTTTTCACGCCTAAACCACTGAACGGATTTTGATAAAATTTGGCAGAGAGATAGATTGCATCCCGGGGAAGGACATAGGATAGTTTTTATCTCGATATTCACACGGGATTGATACTTATGCGGGTGAAACCGCGGGGCGCTGCTAGTATCTAACAGAGGCACAGATTTTCTTTATATTGGATCAGCAAACTGCCCTTAATATTCAGACATACTTTTATTAATATACGTTAACAGCAACATTTTTAAAAGCCATCGCACAGAATCATTTCCATAATATTAAAACCGCAAACTATTAATACAAGTGCAAAATTAAAACATACTTCATTCCAGGAATAACCATCCCTACCGTAATGTGAATATTTGTACATTTCGCTTTGTAAAACACAATATGTGGAATTAATTACGCGGAGCTTACCTGCGGCGCTGCACGTTAGCTGCGCAGCGCAGCGCAACGTATCGCAGCACAATTAAACGTCAAATGACGTCATAGTTCTAATGCGTAATTACTGTTTTGTACACTTAATTAACGGTGAATATATATTTACGTTCGGCTTCTGTTTTGCGGGAGTTTCGAATGAAAGGAATACTTAGGTAATTTGTGGAGAAATAATGGATGAATGCAGTTTTTCATATTCATATTATAATGGTAGTAATTCTTATTGTTAGTATTTATTGGGACACGCTCAGCAGGTTTTTGTTCTGACTCGTTTCGAAGAATTTCTTTATTTGAAGAAGATATATCATGCGGCTATCTCACTTATTTATTTATCAATATTTTTTTTTGAAGTAAAAACTTCTTTAGCGGCGTTGTACACTTTTTTTGTAATGGGTAAAAATGTTAAACTCGCGTCAGGACACGTGACCTGATCGAAAATTCGTAAGACGGATGGAGAGTGCTACAGCGTAGGTCAAACTGTGCTACGGCGTAGCTCACACTATGCTACGGCGTAGTTCACCATACCAGCATACCAGCGAATATGGCTGTTTTTTGAATAAAATATTTCGTTTGACATTTTGAAGCTTTTTTTAGATTCTATAATTAGACACAAACTATTTTAAATAGATATTTAGTTAAGAGCGTTTACGCCTTGCGGCATTTTATACAAACTTTCAAGCCCTTATTTTTCGAAATGAGTGAACCGATTTTAATGAAACTTCATACGCATAAGCAGGATACAAAGGTCGAAAAATACTAACTTTTTAGACTTTTGTATCCTGCCTAACTCGCGCCACTGTTACCGTAAGCGACACCACGCGTGTTTTGTTTATAAGACGATTAAAAAAAATACCCGCTTCGGATGTGTTCGGCTGTCCTCGGGATGTACTCGGTTTTAATGTATATCCAATATGTCAGTGAGTGATGGCAAAGTATTCTTTTGTGTTTTGTTTTCACATCTGTCGGCACTCCCAGAGTGCCACTGTTTTTTTTTGTTTTTTTTTGCAATGTTACTCAGTAGGTATTGTTTTTATTTATTAATTTATGCATACACACGCCACGTTGCAGTGTAAAACTGATTTACATCCATCACCTCACACATCAGATCCAGTTGAAAACCAGAGTTATTCCGGTGTGAGGCACTAGTTGTCTGGCATTTTTGCTGAACTGCGCCTTTTTGGCGCAGCCGTGAGGCACACATTCCTGCTAATTTCTTACATTGACTTTGCACTTTTTATTTTTATCTTTATTTTTGTTTTTATCTGATGTACGACTATTATCTGACTATCTGGTGTATTGTGTGTCTTTTAGTCTGTGCTAAATAAATGTATTTTCTTTCTTCTTATTTCTTTCAGCACAATCTGCCTATAATGTTCCCACTGCTGGGACATATGCCTCCAATTGGTGAGAGGGAGTGGGCCGTAATCCACCACACGGGCCCATCGCGGTTTAGTAGATGTCACATGACTTCGAATTTCTGACTCGGACAGGAATATCACAAACTAAACGAAACACACTCTTATAAACGGAAAAAATAAAACAAAAGTATTTATTTATGTTTTAATAAAATCACTGCCATTATTTGCAAGAAATCCCTCGACGGGTCATTTGTCGACTCTTCCGGAGATTTCTTGCTTATAAACGCAGAGATTTTGCTTCAAAATTGTAGATGGTATCTTTTAACATTTAAGATAACGATATTACCTAGTCACCAAGTACTAATTTAGGCTCATTCTAAAACGACAAGTACCTAAGTACCCACTTCACTTAACAAAAGGGACAGTTTAACAAAATTAGCTCAAAGGGAGATTACTTCATAACATAAGCTAGAGATACGTCCTAACGACTCCGCTGACATAATGGAAGCGCCTAAAGTGCTCCTGAGACACATTTAACTAAATAATATCTTCTACTTTAATAATAACCTAGCTTTAGTGCCGTTTTACGAGGATTAGCGGATGTACTTTATGAAGAACATGACTGGTTGTGTCTGAGGTAAGATTCTTGGGAATATAAAACTGAAGTTTTTAAGTTTTTATACCTAGTTAAATTCAAAAACTTTAATTTGAGCGAAGACTCATAATTATAGGGTTAGTAACATTGTTCTTATAAGTAAGTGTTAGTAAACAACACGATACGATGGCACATGTAACTGACAGCAGTGAATTATATACGGACAGTCCACTCTGTCAGCAAAAAAATCGGCCAAGCCTCATATTTTGACTAAGGTGTAGAGTTTGTGAAGTTAGGGCGTGTAGAGTTAGTAGCTTGGGTCTACATGAGATCTGATAACTTTTTGGCAGTGCGAGCCATATGTGGTCTCGTCTTGGCAACCTTTTACATGAAAATGTTTTTGGTGGGATTAGAATTACTTAAGAAACTAACAAGAGTGCGTTTTTATGCGCAGGCGAGAATGAATGATTCTTAACCGTTTGAATGCCGTAATTACAGAAACAATTAAAACGCCATTGTGGTAAATCTATAGAATTTAAATATACAGAAAGAACGCTTCGATATTTAATAAATAAATCTCATAGCAAACGCCTTCTTACGAGTGAATCGTGCAATCTGTGAGTATGGTGCTCCGTTAACCTACTCACACAGTCCATCAACAAGTAGCTCTGTTTGTGAGATGCTTACGAGCAATCATCGCTTGACAGCGCTTTGAAGCGGCTGACCTGCATCAGTCATAAGTATGTGGAGCAATTCCATTAGACACATTCCCAACACGTTTGATCGACAGTCTTGCAAATGGCATACCGTATTGAGGGTTTAAGGTAGAGTTTAGTGGGCCGCGTCTGCCACAATGCATACCGCTTTGGGTGATCATGGGTGTTGCATCCGAATATCTACTCAGAGGACTATCTAAATTGTCGTCATATTTATGGGTTGTCAAGAACAGAAGGCCTATATAACAACCGCCTTGCTCAATAGTACCAAGATGTGTGGACTTCGGTAGCCATATTGCAGTAGCTTCATCTATGCTATTCTATGTCCATACTTTATAATATTATAAAATCGAAAGTAACTCTGTCTGTCTGTCTGTATGTTACCTTTTCACGCCTAAACCACTGAACGGATTTCAATAAAATTTGGCAGAGAGATAGATTGCATCCCGGGGAAGGACATAGGATAGTTTTTATCGACATACCTCGCGGGCGAAGCCGCGGGCGGAAGCTAGTAATATATAAAACAAAGTTGGGTTAGTTACACCATTTAAAACTCAAGAACGGCTGGACCGATTTTTACGATCTTTGGTTTGTTAGATTTGTCTCCGCCCCGAAAAGTAGAATAACCATTAAAACATGGCGAAAATTTGCAAAGAAAAAAAGAAATGAGATTTCTCATACATTGTGTATGGATCGGCTTTTTCGATTCTAATGCGGTACGAAGTTCGCCGGGTCAGCTAGTAAGCGAAAACGAAGTGACACCGCAGGCAGGTGATGCGATGAATCGGTGGTTGAACAATAAATTTCACGCGAACGAAGTCGCTGGCAGAAGCTAGTTAAAAATACAGCCGGTTATGTTTTGACTGAAATCCGACCCATACAAAGTTAGGAAGATACTGCGTATTTTCCAACTCTAGAGCACAATAATCCATAAAATAAACCCAATTTTAAACCATAAAACCAATACATAAATCAACCGAGACAAACAACGACACAACGGAACCACAAAACCAATGATTTGATTCAAAAGAGGCGATTGTGTGAGAATTAATAAAAACAAGCAAGGTCGCGGCGCGGGCGACTGTGACCGTCTCGTTAGTCAATTTGCCGCTTGTTTCCACTCAAATTAACGCTCTCCTTCAGTGCTGCCAACTTAGCATTTTTTTGGCTAAATTTAGCACATTCCCCAGTGATTTAGCACGAAAAAATTCAGTTTAGCATATAGCATATTTTTTAGCATTTCACCCTGATAAGATAAAGTCTGCATTTTGTATATTTTTTTAAATTTTACCATTAAACTTGTAACAGAATTACAAGCCAAACACAACAAGTTAACAAATGCCATTTTTCCTACGAGGTCTCTGTCTCAAACTTGCGAAAAATAGGGACATATTATAAGGCTTATGCATCTACGTCTTCCGCGCTATATCTACCAGCTGCTTCTATTCAAGAGGATACCGACGATGTTTTATGTGTCACAAAATTGGGGCTTCTTTTACACTAGGTATTGTAAAGATTTTATAATAAATGCTCTTTTTCTCCCTATTTGCATTTTTTTATATTTTCCTAAAAATTTTAGCATATTTTTAGCATTTTTCGAATATAGATTTAGCATAAAATAATTATTAGAGTTGGCAGCACTGCTCTCCTTCCTCCCCCAAAGAGGCCTCGAAAAAAGCGATCTGTAATTTATGTATTTTCAAGTATACTTACTTACCCGGATTCAGAAGAAATTGTGGAATAAAAATATTATCCATAAATACATTTACGAGTACCGTCATATTGCCGCTAAGCCGTTTGGTCCTGCGCTTGATCTCTCTCTGGTCGTGTGGGATTGCGTGCCGTCCTATCGGACTATAAGAGTGAGGGAAGAGAGAGTGCACCTTTGTCTGCGCACACACTTGTGCGCAGACACAGGCGCTTGTTGCGCCGAAGGCCAGTCTCCGTTGAAATTGGCCGCCATGTCCGGAATACGATTTGGAGGACTACATCTACCACCACATACTACCACCACCCACCACCACCACCACCACCACCACCTTACTATTACTGTCTTGATGATAAATTTAAACAAAGAGTACGTGGATCGATGTAACAACCCGCACAACCCACGTGGTGAGTTACGAACTTGTACCACTCCCTCTCACAGTCAAACCCCTTCTGGTTTGATTCCCAGCAGTTACAATTACAAGTTGATTTTGTTAACTTGCAACTTATGAATTAAAAGTTCAAACTACATACCTACTTATAACGAAATGTTCGTTATCCAAAAAATCCATATCTACTAATATTATAAATGCGAAAGTGTCTGTCTGTCTGTTACATCTTCACGCTTAAACCGCTGGACCAATTTAGATGAAATTTGGTATAGAGATAGTTAAGGACATAGGATATTCCCTCGGGATAGACACTTATGCGGGTCAAACCGCAGGGCGCTGCTAGTATCCCCGTAATTTTAAATACTCAAATGATTTTCACACAACCAAGTGATCCCAAAATATAATAACAGCGAAATTCCCGCGATTTTCTTTGCCCAACATGCACCAATGTTCCGGATCACATAACCCTTCGACTGGTCAACCCTTCCTCTTTCGTTCCTCTTTTGTTTTAATCAACTGTTGATTGATTCGCCCTTTGAATTCTGAATTCTAAAAGTAACGAATCACTTTGAAATTTATTGGTTGGCTTTTGTAACCTGATTTTCCTGGAAAATTCGAAGTCGGTGAATGTTATTGAGTTATTTGTTCTTTTTAATTTTAACGTCTTTATAAGGTAAAAAAAAAAACAAATAAACATGAACCACTTTTTTTGCTTCCGATCAGTAAGCACTATCAAGACTTTGTGTTTTATATTGTCTGTGGATCTACCACAATGTTGAAATTAAACTCATATTACCCCCTAACACAATGATCACCAATTTCTCAGACAAAACAAATTAGATAAACACAAACAAACCACAGTTTAGTTAACAAACCAATCAATTACCCAATCAAAACCGTCCTCAACTTTCAATAAAGCGTTTAGTCCACAAAAGAGTCCAAAAGCCGACCAACAAACGTACAAATTAAAGGACTTATTCATTCGAAAATTGCTTTCATACTTGCGCACATTAAATCGAATAGAGTCCATTGTCCGAATCAACGTTTGATAAGCTTATTACCACCGCAAATGTCGACGAAATTAATTAGTCTCGGGCCACGGCGACCCGCAGCGGCCCATTGACGGGTAATGTCGCGGAACAAGTCGGGAGCGGTCGCGATCTGTCACGTGGCGAAGAACGGTTTTGTTGTGTGTGTGTACGCACACAACCCTTCGTGTGCGCTTGTCATGTGGAGCGTTTGAATTTAGAACGGTGTTGCTTGATTTCATTTCAAGAGCACTATTTATAAACAAAGACTATTTATAAGTGGAAATAATTAGGAGTGTAATATTGTTCATTTGCTTCTGACCTAATTATTAAAAAAATCATTGTCAGTAAAAACAGCACCTCGATTGCTTAACACTAATCATAATCTGAATAATTTTATTTTATTTATTAAAGGTTAATAAACAACTACAACAATACATAAGGTTAACAAAACTTTAAGTAGTAATGTTGCAGTAGACTGCATTATCCGCAGGTAAGACATTAAATGATGTTGATCAATGGTTGCCACTAGACCTGCATTACCAAAATTAACAAATATTTTGAAATAAATAAATAAGTTACCTATTTTGAAGCATAACCAGCCACCACCAGCTTAACCATTGCTTTATATGTTCGAAAAAGTTGTCTGCTCAACGACGTAAATAACGCAATGAATGTTGTTGAACTGTCAACTGTCACTGTTAGTGTGTTACGCAATTACCCTGCAGGCCTTTTTCTAACATTTTCCCAAACGTCAAAGGTACCAATCTTGGCATTATAATCTTTGTTTTCTGTTTTTATAGTTTCAAGGTGTATTTATTTTGATGTAATGCCAATAAACGCATTTTTCTTTCTTTCTTCCAATCTTGGCACAAGAGTCGTCTTCTGTCAAATTACATTTTTGTAAAAAAAACACTCGCTCTCCCTTATCACTTGCCACCCACCGATCAGATATAAGCCCACAATAACTACGGGTACGTGAAATTTGTGCGGCGCAGTTATTTAGCTTTTAAATCAATGTGTTGTTGATAAAAAGCCGGTAGGTCCTCGCTAACGACCCATCGACACGACAACTTCGTAGGGGTTGTTCTAGGGAAGTCCACTGACTATTACGAAAGAAATTTTCAGTTATCGTTACAGTTTTTTCTCGTGGTTATGTACGGTAACTGGAAAAGTGGCGTTTTTTATTAATTCTTTACGTGCAAGTTTGTGTCGAAGGAAACTATTAGCCGTTTTTTATAATGTTTGGTGTGAGTGCGATGGAGTTAAGTGTTATGAATTATTTTTATGACCTCGTTAGTTAGTTGAAAACTACCGGTGGTTTTCTCTAAAAATCGTTTTCAAAAATTGTTAAATATGCATTTTATGGTTACCTCGAAGCCAATCAAAACACTTTCGTTTAATAAACTTTTGTTTAATTTAATTTTAGAAAGAATAGAAAGAAAAATACCTATTTAGATTTTACACTCGTATGTAAACTAGAGACTGCTTCGCACTATTTTAACGACTTGACAAAACATCGTAATTTTTTTTAACTTATAATATTAATATTTTATACACATAACTCTTCCGGAATACATTCTCTAAATGATGGTGAACACCGCATCAAAATCCGTTGCGTTGTTTAGAAGAACAACGCGGACACACACTCACACGAAAAGTTACTTTAATTGCATCATGTACAGAAATAGATATAAAGTGTTACTTAGTAACTGGGTTCTGGAGGTCAGTTAAACAGTCGCTTACCTGCATCATTGTAATACTGAAAACCGATCCCAACATGGGGCAAGGCTAGACAGTTTTATTGATAGTTAAAGAAATATAATGATTATATTATCTAAAGAAAATACACACAACACACGTGTAGGTATTCCAATCCTTTTTTTTTTGTCTGAAATTTTTGCATATACTTTTAATATTTTATAATTACCCTCGTTATTACTGTCATCAAATCATCGAATGATAAAAAACTAAGTATCTGTATTCTTATATCCGTACTCATAATTCAGTGTTTTATTTAGCAGTCTAATGTAAACTATCGTTAATTGTGTGTGTTTGTGAACGAGGAAGACTGACATGCCGTGATACAGTTTTTACTAGTACGGAGGTCAGTGTGAATTAAGCTGAAACAACCACATAAACACAGGTATTTATTAGACATACGTAATTATATTTTGTACTAGAAGACACAAATCATAGGATTGTTATGATTTGTGTGTAAGGTTTGTTTGTTCTTTTTATTTTATATTGTAATTTTTTTTTTTTTTTTAACTTTGCCCCACACTAGGAATTTCTCCTGTATTGTGGGTGCGTTTACAAACATTTAAATTCAAGTACACAAACAGCCAGACCCGGAACAACTACTTGTAGGTCATACAAATATTAGTTCCGTGCGGGAATCGAACCCGCGACACGCAGCGCAGCAGTCAATCGCTTAACCACTGCGCCAACCGTGCCGTCAAATTGTCAATAAACATTCATTTCATTTCCTTTTCTAATTAAGCTCACGGTCCTATCACCTTCGAGGCTCGTTAAAACGTTAGATCATCTGCACTTCCACTTTAGCCGCAGTACTTAACCTGTCGCCGACTACATTGTATGGCCCACTTTACATCCAGTATTAACCCTGCAATAATTTGGCTTGGCAACAATAATTGCGCGGGCAACACTTTATTATTCAACACTTTTTCATTAACCCCTGTTTGCGATGCGGCTACTGTATTTATTATTACGCATAATCTCGGTGTATTTCGTTTTAATTTTACTGTTAATAAAAATGTTGGGGAGAGAATTATTGTCGTGGTTTTTGGTGTGATTCCTCTTTCTTTTTTTTAAGCAACTAAGAGATTACGTTAACAAACTTAGCAGTAAAAGCATTTATCGGTACTCATACATCTGCAAAGTGTAGTAATTATGTTTCAAAGGTACGCGTTACTTTACTTTAATTACATTAAAATTACAAAATTAAATTGAAATTAATAATTATACTAAAGTAACGCGTACCTTTGACTATTTTATTTATATAAATTTAAATATCGGGATAAAAAGTAGCCTTTATGTTAATCCAGGGTATCAGCTACCTTCATACAAAATTTTATCAAAATTGGTCTAGCCATTTGAACGTGAAGAAGTAACAAACATATAAACACACACACACTCACAAACTTTCGCCTTTATAATATTAGTGTGATCACACACAGGTATCCATTATCCACAATTCTGATGTATCGTTACCCACTGACAAACCAACACAACGATATGTAGTTATATTTTAAATAACCTGTAAGTTTTCAGAAAAGGCGAAAGACAGATAAAATAATTATTCACTGTCAAAAATAAACACCTGAAAAACCTGTGTCAACTCCAACCCCATAAGTAAAAACGTGAACCCAACTCATAATTAAAATAAAATTCCTCTTAATCCATTATCTAAATAAGGCAAATGATCATTAAAAAGGCCGTGACGACAAAACAGCCATATTACACCACCATAGCGACTATAGCCTAGACACCGCATCTGTACTCCATTGGTTGAAGCTACGCCATTTAGAAAGCGGGTTATGTATTAAGAGGGCACGGGGCGGATTACACAGCCTCTGTCATGACGTTGACTGTTATCAGTCCATCTGTTCTGTAAAAATCTTATCGTGAAAACTTAGGCGAATGTCAATAGTGTCAATCCCTAGCACCAGAGGGGCAATTCCCGTAATTTCAAGAACGTTCACAGTCTGATCTCAGTCTCAATCTGTCAAAAATGCCTCTAATTTCTCTAAATTTTCGACAAGTTTTTGACATTGATTGTCGCTGAGATGAGATTGCGACTAGTCTAGTAGTTTAATCTTATATTTTGAATTGTTTTTTCATTTGTGTCTTTTTTTACATTGTTCTCACATATAAAAACAACAAGAATAATGTACCCAGGATTTTGTAATATCTTGATTTAAAAGTGTCATGGAGTTTCTTTCCCGTTCTTCTCCATAGAGATCTACGTTTTGGAATGGGCAACTAGCTTCAACTTTCTTACTAACTGACAGACTATTTAATTTTGACAATTCAAAAGTGCCTCTACAAGGTTTAATTGAAATAAATGCTTTGAGTTTGAGTTTGATATGTCGGCATTATTTTTTGACGTTTACGTGACGGTAAAAGTAAGATGATGCAACTGGCCTTCAATGTATTGTAGACGGCAGGTACTGCTTATTGTTAAAACAGGTCTAGTTGGAAACCAGCGTCAGGCACTAGTTCTCTGGTATTTTTGCTGAACTGGGCCTTTTTGGCGTAGCCGTGACGCACACTTTCCTGCTAATTTCTTACATCGGACTTTACACTTTTTTATTTGATTTTATCTGATGTATGTTTCTGGTCAAGCTGAAGACAGGGCGCTATGGCGCTCATTAGGGGAGGCCTATGTCCAGCAGTGGACTGCTATAGGCTGATGATGATGATGATGTCTCTGGTGTACTGTGTGTCTTTTGGTCTGTGCTAAATAAATGTATTTTCTTCGTCGTTCTTACTGGCCCAAAATAATACAGCGGTCATGACACTTGCCACTCCCGACAAGGGTTACCATTTCAAAATTTAAAAAGTTCAAACATTTCAGTTTTCAGTCTTTCTTTTTTCAATACTCACTGAACTACTTTTTTTTTCATCCTTCAAATAGAAAATTCCGGATAAATGACAAGGCCGGACAAAGTCCGGACGGGAAAACAAAAATTCGGACGGATGGTAACCCTATTCCCAACTCGCTATCAACATAGCCTCCTAAAGGGCAAGTTTCCGTGACTCCCCACTATTAATTCAATTAATACAATAAATACTTTGAAGTCACCCACTCCGTAAGAGGCATTATAATAATCGTATATTGTGTGATATACAATATTTTTAAACGCGAAAAAGTCGTAGCTCAGTACAGCACAGCGCAGCTAAAGTGTGGGACGACACGCTTCTGAAATGTTTATAGTGTTTATGTACAACGGGGCCAACTTGTTAAAATATGGTTATATTGATAAAATCTATCGTCGTATAAAAGTTTGTTATGAGCGTAATTTTCTATAATAAGTGAACAATATGGGACACTTGACTTTTTTTTTAATATGTTAGCTACAGTTGCAGTTTTGTGCTTTCCGAGTTTATCTTGGACATTACTGAAGGCAAACGTCATGAACAAACCTGGACTTAACTATACTAATATTATATAGCTGAAGAATTTGTTTGTTTTGTTGAACGCGTTAATCTCAGGAACTCCTGGTTCGAATTGAAAAAAATTTTTTGTGATGGATAGTCCATTTACCGAGGAACGCTATAGGCTGTATAACATCACGCTACGACGAATAGGAGCGGAGCATCAATAAAAAATGTTGCAAAAACGGGAAAAATTATTCCCTTCTTTAAAAGAAAGTGAGTCAACCTTAAAGGTTGACTCACTTTTTTTATGGTAATCAAATTTGTTCTAAAATAATGTATTATTTTCGAAGGTGTTTTATAGACGAGTTATGAGAAAAATAAGTTTTCTATAGAAATTTGAAATTTCTCCTATCTCGTATTTATATCAGTGTCCTTTCAAAATATACATATATTTGATAGTATTATTAACATGTTTAAAGGATGCTTCTTACAAAACAGACCGTGACTAACACGAAAAATGATAAAGTCAAGAAAACATGAGAAAACCATATAAAATATTAGCATTGAAATAAAAATAACACCCCCGAGCGATCTGCAAAGACACAACAGAAATAATAAACCTCACCCACCTTTGTTATACCGAACAAATACGTCGTAATACCAAGAACTCTTCAAGAAATGATACAAAAAAATATAACTAGCATGATAAAAAAACGTTAAAACCGTATTCTCATTACTTACATAGCGTTATTCGCCTCGATGTCGCTACGCGGCTACGAGACTACGAGGCTACGAAGCTAGGAAGCTACGACGCTACGAAGCTACGCCGGCTGACCTGCTTTTGTGAAAAACTAAATAAAAAGTCTGCGGTCTGTGGACGCACAATGGAAGTTAAACCGATTAAGTTTTGAATGAGCTGTTTGTTTTCTGCTTTTTGGTTAAGTAGGTTTTTGTTTGTTTTAATAAGAATACTGAAAAGGCTACGTTTATTTCGTAGCTGCGTTATACTACTGACCCAAATAATAATTACAAATCTATAATTGCAAAATGAGTTTGATTTGGCGACAATTTTGAAATAAAGCAGTTTTCACAAAAGGCTAGTCATATGTATGTATGACTCAGAAAAACAATCTTAGTAAAAATCATTTAAATTCCAAAACCGAACATTTAATAGTTTTACCTTCTCAGATCCCTGACTCAAGCTCATAAGGAAACCACTAACTAAACTATCTGAACAAAACTTGGGTTCAAATACAGGAGTTTTCAATGATATGCGCATTATATTTTGAACATAATATTCAGCGTAAAACTGCGCTTACCCAGCCCCAGTTTGGAGGCTTTAGAACAGCGGCGTTTGTAATATTCTTGGATTATGTAAAAGCTTTCGTTTTCAAGGAATATGTCGAGGCTTATTATTTGTGAAACTTTATTTCATTATGCAACTGAAATACCTAGGTATAAATGATAGAACAGTAAGTTCATGTAGCGTAATGTGTAAAATAGCTACCAGAAAGCGCATTTTCGTAATTAAAAACGTTCATAATCTAGTCGCAATCTCATCTCAGCGACAATCAATGACAAAAATTTGTCAAAAATGTAAGAAAAATACCATCATCGTTATCTCTTGTCATAAATTAAATTAAATTAAAATTCATTTATTTCAGATAACTAACTGATCCATACTTAATTCCACAAAGTCCAACTTAAAAATTAACATACATAGAAAATATAAGATTAAAATAAATTAAAAAATTACAAATGAATTATTAAAAAAAAATTAATTAAACATCAAAAATTAAATTAAATTAAAAATTTAAAAAATAAATTAAAAATCATAAATTAAATTAAAATCTAATCAAATTACTCGCCTAATAAAGGATCTCCATATCGGAGAAGAGATCCTATCTGCTATAGTCTTCAGAATTCCGTTGCAGCTGCCACGCATTCTGCAGATCAGGGATACAGTTTTTTTGCGGATAACTGCATGAAAGCTATCAGTGCGATACAACGCAAACATCCCCGATGCAATGCAAATGTCATATCATCTATCATAAATTTATGTATTTACTTATGTATGTGATGTGTATGTATTATTTCTTATGAACAATCAGTCAATCTGACTCCCAAAATACAGGTACAGGCCTAGTTTGGGGGTTAGGATCAGTTTTGTGACAATACATTCGTGTTTATTTTGATGATAAATATTTTTACTTTTTTATTTATTTTATCAGTTCAAATTTAAGTATATTGGTATAATAAAACTTACTATCTGGTTTTTATTATAACAGATTTTTTTTTAAATCTTTACCACTTGCGTTACAAAATCGCTGACCAAGAAATTATACCAGTCAAAAAAAAATATCCTGAATACAAAAATATAGCAAGTAACTAACTAGCAGCACCCCGCGGTTTCACCCGCATAAGTGTTGATCCCGTGGGAATATCGGGATAAAAACTATCCTATCTCGTTTCCCGGGAAGCAATCTATCTCTGTGCTAAATTTTATCGAAATCCGTTCAGTGGTTTAGGCGTGAAAAGGTAACATAACAGACAGACACTTTCGCATTTATAATATTAAGTATGGATAAATAGTCATCCCAAATACACATCCGCAGTATATCAACACACACACACACACATACGAACGTCCCATCACAAAGTCCTAAGCCTACAAGTACAAACCCAGCCCGCGGTTCCCGTGGCCCCACCCGCTCGACGACACAGACGTAGCTCGGAGGCTGCTATCGATTGCCCAGACCCCACGTAATTGCCTGCCCTTTCTTCTTATTGACAACCAGCCTCCCAGAATCATCCAGTGCACCCGTTTTAAAATGAACGAGGTTTTTGTTTGTAGGGGTTTTAAGTAGGTTGTGGAGAGGCTGTGTTGTTTTTAATGTTGTAGTAGAGGTAGTTTTTAGTGTTGTAGTAGAGGTAGTTTTTAGTGTTGTAGTAGAGGTAGTTTTTAGTGTTGTAGTAGAGGTAGTTTTTAGTGTTGTAGTAGAGGTAGTTTTTAGTGTTGTAGTAGAGGTAGTTTTTAGTGTTGTAGTAGAGGTAGTTTTTAGTGTTGTAGTAGAGGTAGTTTTTAGTGTTGTAGTAGAGGTAGTTTTTAGTGTTTTAGTAGAGGTAGTTTTTAGTGTTGTAGTAGAGGTAGTTTTTAGTGTTGTAGTAGAGGTAGTTTTTAGTGTTGTAGTAGAGGTAGTTTTTAGTGTTGTAGTAGAGGTAGTTTTTCGTGTTGTAGTAGAGGTAGTTTTTAGTGTTGTAGTAGAGGTAGTTTTTAGTGTTGTAGTAGAGGTAGTTTTCTTTTTTTTTAATTGATAGGGACGTTGACATGCGTTGATATGTAGGTAACATTTACTTCGTTGAACATAACTTTTGTAACAAGAGCAGACATCTTGAATGTGAGCGCGTCACTTTGCTTGCGTAATCCGCTTGTTTCTATGACACCTACGTAGTTTTATGTAAGACTAGCGGCGCTTTCGGTTTCACGCGCATAAGTGTCGATCCTGTGGGAATATTGGGATAAAAAGTAGCCTATATGTTAGTCCAGGGTGTCAGCTACCTCCATACAAAATTTTATCAAAATTGGTCCCGCCGTTTGAGCGTGAAGAAGTAACAAACATATAAACACACACACACTCACAAACTTTCGCATTTATAATATTAGTGTGATACTAGCGTCTGACCGTGACTTTGTCTGCGTGAAATTTCTTGTACCCGCGTGAAATTTCTTGTACCCCCGTCCGATCCCGTCGCATCGCGTCGTCTGCCCGCACTATTACTGTTTTTTCAGACTTTTTTGTTTTTGCTCGGCTTTTAAGTGACTTAGCGTGATGTTAAGTATTATAGTCTTCCTCGAGAATTCTGCTATCAAATGCAAGAAGAATATTTCAAATCCAACTGGTATTATAGTTCCACACATTAGCGCGTTTAAACAAACAAACAAACAAATTCATCAGCTTTATTATTAGTAGTATAGTTTCTGAACTACAAAATACATCGTACAGTCACGAGCACTAATATATATACATTGTCACATTTTCTAAAATATGTTAACTTCTACCATTCAAGAAATTAGAATACGATTACATGTTCTAAATTACCTAACCATCAAATTGTGTCAAAACTAGGTATTCATTGGTTTCACATTAATATAAACGAAACAAATTCAGTAATAACTTTACACTTTCAATGTAATTTTTAAGTATCCATGACAATTTCTTTAATATATATACAATTTGTTCACATGTAATAGAAATTGTCATGACTACATTAAAATGACATTGGAAGTGTAGACCTACTTTTTCCTGTTTTTAAGCGACTTCCAAAAAGGAGGAGGTTTTATGTTCGACTTTATGTTTTTTTTTTTATGTATGTTCACCGATTACTCGAAGACGGCTGGACCGATTTCAGAAATTCTTTTTTTGTTTGAAAGGGTATACTCTCAAGGTGGTCCCATTATCATCAAGTTGGAATCTGATGAGAGGATCCCATGGAAATCGAGGGAAACCCTCAAATTTTATAGGCAAACTAACTATAGCGATTTGGGTATTTTTTAAAGTAACTTGAGCATTTGCTCTCGGAAATCATCATTTGGTAAAGTGGAGCTGATGATGAAGACCACAGATGGCCATCAGAACTACTCAATGACAAATATTTCACGGGTTGCAATTCGATTATTTCTATGTTTCCGTAGGAATCGAATAACATAATAGTTTTAGGAAGGTATACGAAAATAAACACAGTCAACGGGCGACCCGTTGCCGTTCGCTCATGGCTACTTACCTTTCTTACTTTAAAATGAACTTTAATTTTTTTATAACATAATATGTAATGACGCGAATTAATTATAAAAAATCTAGAAATAAATAATACCTAATTAAAATAATAAATAAATATTCCTGGACAAATCACACAGCACCATCTAGTCCCCCAAACTAAGCAAAGCTTGTACTTTGGGTAGGTACTAGTGCGGGTGAGCTCAAGATGTTTGAAAAACTGCTGCTTTGTAATTGTTTACATAATTTCGAAACTGTACTGTCTACATGTTTTTGAGATTTACTTGGTGACTACATAATTATGCTACTAAAAGTTAATATTATTTTTTGGTAATCTTTTGTTAACAATAATTTGATAAAAATGTGTAGTTAAGGTTGACACAATTTAACGTTTACATAATTATTGGTTACAGCATAGCACATTTATTTTTGCGATTTAATGTTGCTACTTGAATTTTAATTTTATGGATGTATCCATGTTATTGCTCGTGACTGTACAGGTACAGTCACGAGCACTATTATGTCAACATTTGGCAACTTTTAATTGCGATTTATTCACGAAATAACGAATGTAAAGTTGAAATACGACACTTTACATAAACCTATAGATTCGAAAATACTATGTTCGTAATAACATAGTTTTATTCAAAAATAAAGGAGAAAATCGCCTTTGTATAAAGCCAAGTGTATACATACTTATACTCGAGACTGTACGTGCATATTCGTCATTCTACACGCCGAACTAACATCCATTAGCAAATTCCGTACCAACAAAAAAAATAACCTAAAAACACATTTCAACACGAAAACCGCCACACAGAAACAAACGAATAGTTGCGCAAAATTCCAATATTTCGCCACCCCATCATAAATAAACGGGGAACAATGACAGTACGAGAAAACAACAACAAAACCGTTTACACCACGTGCCACGAAAAGTGCACACAAAAGAAAACAAAATCACCCGTACGAGTTGCGAGTTGCACATTATTAGTTTCCCAGAAGTGTGAACTCCGACCGCACGCCAGTACACTCCAGGGAACGGAATAACCGGGGTTTATTAAAGTGTGGAACAATAAATTTAAATAAAAGATAGTTATGCGGTTCCCGTGTCCGCCACTGTAATGTAACTAATAGCCTTGTGACATCGTACGTAATGTTATTTTAAAGTTCGCTAGCCAAGTTTTTAAGAAGATTAAAAAGTCCCTGTAAATAAATTTCGCGTTTATGAGCGAAATTACTTCGACGTCGTCTTTCACTTTGCCGTAATTATTCATTAGAGACTCTGCAACATTTGCTTAGTTAAATAATTTAGTCTTATTATTTAATGAGAAAACATGTGACATCTACCAACGCGCACTGGGCCCGCGTGGTGGATTACGGCCCACTCCCTCTCACCGAAAGGAGGCCTGTGTCCCAGCAGTGGGAAGACTATTGGCTGATTATGCTATATCTCCCGAAAAGTTGTAATTACTGCCTTTGATTATTTATTTTCTCGCATCTCAACTTTTGAACGTGAATATCTCTCAATAATCGAGAAAATAAGTGAGTATTCAGTGAAACTTTATTGTTACACCAAATAAAACTAAAAGCAGAAGCACATTAAAAGGAGTGTAGTCTATATAGGATTTATTTCTGTTATTTAAATAATATAAATTACTAGCACCGCCCCGCGGTTTCACCCGGGTCGGCTTCCAGTCTAACCGGATGCAACTGAATACCAGTATTTTACATAGAGCGACTGCCTATCTGATCTCCACAATCCAGTAACTGGGTAATACGATACCCCTTGGTAAGACTGGTTGTCCGACTTTCGGGCATCTGACTACCCGTAACGACTGTCAAACATCCACGAATGACAGCCGGGACAAACGGCTGAACGTGCTTTCCGAGGTACGGAGGGGTCTCGGTATGTAAAGATGGTCACCCATCCACAGACCAACCGCGGCAATCGATCGACCTGTGCGGCTGTTATCCTTTAGATAATGTAATTAATTTTATTATATTTTATTATTTTATTCATTTGCTTCATTCGATACGGGTCAGTAAAATACCTCCTTATATTCCGACCACGGATGATACATTTTCAGCCAATGCCCTTTGGATACGTGTCCTTTTCTCAACACTGTCATTAAACAATCCCTTCCCGGAATTTTCTCATATAAATTATCCTAAATGAAGGTTCACTGTCTCCGCTGATGAACATAGTTTAACATTGTAAAAACTTATCACGTTAGTAAGAAGTTGTGCAGTATCTTGAGCCATAACTCGTGGTGGGCTGCGCCGGTTGGTCAAGCTATCGTTAATATCATGAACAACGTTGGTAAACGGCCGTCCCTTCGCATAAACCACTGCGCTACTGTAATTCCGTGGGTTTGTACAGTTGATGGCAACTATGTTGTAGAATTTTGGTTGCATTCGTTGTTTATTGAAAAGTTTCTATTTATTACCGACTTCACAAAAAGAGGAGGTACTATGTTCGGGTGTTTGTATGTTTTTTTTTTTTTTATGTCAGGAGCATCAGAAAAAGTACAAACCTTGAAATTACAGCACCGTAGTCGTGTTTGGGCTCATTTTAAACAAGACTAATTTTATGTTCAATGCAATGTTGACATAAGTCTGGCCTGATGCTGCAGCCAGGATTATCAGCATCTAATCTAAAAAACTAATAAAAGGAGAACTCCTCAACAATTAACGTCCCTGCATCGAGAAAAGGAATATTTTATAAAAAGGCGATGGGCAAGTTGACATTAGGTTATTGTAACTTAGATAAATTACAAATAGACCCACTAAAAAGCGAGAAATAAAAACTTTTTAACAAAAAAAAAACCGACTTCCAAAAAAAACACTACAAACTGAAAAATAACTTTAATTTCGGAAGTCGGTGGCAAAAACTAAAATACTGATCCCTAAGACACCGACTTCCGAAATTAAAGTTATTTTTCAGTTTGTAGTGTTTTTTTTGGAAGTCGGTTTTTTTTTAGTTATTTAATTGTGACAGCAGTAAATCAAACTGTTATATTTTTCTTTCTTATGTTATATGTTGTCTTCGTAGGTGTAATTAATTAATACACTCATTATAACTTTAATAAACACACGTTTATTACTGATCCACTAAAACAACCACGATGGTGATTCACCACCAAACACTTCCCGGCAGACAGTGTTGCCCTCTCGGTAAATATAATATTCAAGACTATATTTTGTCTAATATCTAGGTATATTTTGTATGCTATCTTTTCAGGTAGTTTAATATAAAAACTGGCCATGTGCGAGTCGGATGACACACACACACGACGGGTTCCGTACCACAAGGCAAAAACGCCGAAAAAAACACGTTTGTTGTTTGGGAGCCCCCCTTAAATATTTATTTTATTTGGTTTTCAGTATTTGTTGTTATAACGGCAACAGAAATACATCATCTGTGAAAATTTGAACTGTCTAGCTATCACGGTTCATGAGATACAGCCTGGTGACAGACGGACAGTGGAGCCTCAGTAATAGGGTCCCGTTTTTACCCTTTGGGTACGGAACCCTAAAAATTGTACCTGGAAGCCTTCGAACTAACACAGGTACCTATATGGTACCTGTGTTTCGAAGGCTTCCCTTTCCACTTTCTACTTATCTGTGCCGTCTGCGGTTATTACTTTAGTTACTAGTTCAGTTCATCCCGTCATCCCCGTTTGTGACCATTGCGTGATTGTTTTTGCCCACAATTCACTGTCTTTTCAGTTTAAGCTATGCATTTCATGCACCAGAACATCTAATCAGTAACAATATCCTAATGCTAAAAGCTATTTATCCTTTATGCGAAAAATTGGTGTAAATAACATAGAAAGACCAGAAATCCACAGCATATACAGGAACTGTCAAAAAAACCCCCTGGAATCAAAATATTTATGTCCCCATCTGCTCCTCCATACACAGTTCGTAACACCTCTGTGCCCGCCAGTCCTCATGTGCCATCACAAGTTACGCGTCTCGTTACGGCGTCAGCGCAGAATAGTTGCGGCGACATATTGTCGAACTCAACTACTTTTTACTGACGCTGTAAATCTAGTACATCTGTCGAGTTTGGGACCACAAGTGTTGGTCGTATGTGGGTGTTTTGTTTGTTATTGTTCCATAATGTAGCTTTATTTGAGATTTACTGTATGTAACGGCTGTTAACAACTAAGAATACTCTTACGATAAGATAATATTTATTTTGTAAAACATGAGTACAGTATGAAGGTCTTATAATTAATATGAGGTAGCCACATGTTTTGCTATTTATGGCATACAAAATTAGTTGAAAGATCTACGTTTTAGAATGGGCAACTAGCTTCAACTTTCTGACTAACTGACAGACTATTTAATTTTGACAATGCAAAAGTGCCTGTACAAGGTTTAATTGAAATAAATGCTTTGAGTTTGAGTTTGTTGCACTACCTAGACAAAGAATACAAAAACAAAAAGAGAAAAAAAAATACAATGTCATAAATAAATTAAATTGAAATTACAACGTCAATTACGAGTATAGCAATTTAATAATAATAATTCATTAACTGTTCAGACATAATCTCACTACATTAAATGAAAACATGAAATTGATATAAAATTCACACGTATGTAAGATTGTACCGAGTCAGTACAATCTTCCTTTAGAAAGTCAATACTCGGGTAGTAAGTCTTATGCACAGTTTTCAGTGAAGTATCATTCTACTGTACGAGTATCATGTTACTTATACGACACTTCCTAACATCCGTGCCATATGTTGGAACATAATATGTTGCCCTACTTGTCGCCCTTCCCTTCACTACTAAGTTTAATTGTGTAACTCTCTTGCTAGCCCGTAAAACACTCCCTCGTATGGGTTTTTCCCGTAGATATTTGAACAATCCGGAAGACTATTAGACTAGGAATAAAGTTATGTAGGCTACTTTAAATTCATTAATCGATCATGGCCATACCTACTACTTTTAAAGATAAATATTCACTATACATACACATAAAAAAAAACATTTATTTGCTTGAATAAATAATATAATAATTTGGGTACAGTCACGAGCACTAATATGTCAACACTTGGCAACTTTCAATTGCAATTTTTTCACGAAATAACGAACGCAACGTTGAAATACGACACTTTACATAAACCTATTGGTTCGAAAATACTATGTTCCTAATAATATAAAATTTCATTCAAAAATAAAGGAGAAAATCGCCTTTGAATAAAGCCAAGTGTATACATACTTATGATCGTGAATGTACATGAGGATGTTTAGAATTTATAATAAAAAACAGTTGTCTAATCTCTACATACCTCAATTAAACCAAGGTCTTAAAGAAACTAACAGCAAAAAATCAAATATACTTTCACACAAGAAATCAAAATAAGACAGACAAAGACCACAAGAAGACAACGACCTATTCAAAATTGACCCCGAGTGAGTGATCCCGTAGGTCCAGTTCGAATGGGTCCAGTTGACCAAAGACTCAATCTATGGGGCGAATCTGTTCCGAGTTACCACAAGAAAATTCATGTTCGTAACCGCAACCACACTGCCCTGCTGACTTCGCTAGCCATCAACAGCCACAACAATGACCTCGCCAGAAACACGAGAAAACAAAACACAATCACTTGACAAATCAGGCGCCGAGCACTCGACTCCACTAGAACAAACAGTCAACTAATAATTAACTTTGAACTGTGAGTTCAAATTGTGAACTTGTTTAATTTGTGGCGCTGAAGAAGTGTCCCCCGCTATCGCTTAGTCACGTAATCACTCTCTGAACTCAGATGGAGGGGAACTATATGAGAATTCTTTAGTTACCTTTCTGTTTGTATTTATGTGTTTTCGCATGATTTGCAAGTAAGGTAAATAGTAACGTAGGTACATAAGCGTTTCGAAATGGTGTCTATTGATATCTCGCTTCATTGGTATGAAAAAGACTAGAGAGAGGGCCTTGACAAAGTCAGCGATAAACATAATGGGATAGTAAAGAATGTATTGGACTCACATAAACTACCGAAAAAGCGTATGTCAATTTCTGCTGTAAGTTGTTGTAAATACATACAAAACGCTTTCTTCGCTTTGAAACGTTTGTCATTGGTTAGGCTGTAGATATGTAGTTTTTTTTTAATAATTTGGCAAAGGTACTCTCAATATAATTGAAGCAATATTAGAAGACTCTTCTTCTTATAGAATAGGTCTAGCAGAAGATTATTTACAAGACCATGATCAGTAGCTTTGTAATTGAGCGCGAATAGCAATTAAACTACTTCGACTGCCAGTTCATTTGCCAAGTGATAATGGTACCATTGGCGATCGAGACCGTTTTATTTTAGTTCGTCAGACTCTTTAATTTTGAGAAAAGTGAAAATATTGTGCGAATAGTTTCAGTTACATTTTACAGCAACAAGAACTTAGGTTTTAGAGGACATAACGGTGTAAGATAGATACATAGAGTACTTTCTATGTACCATATGTAAAATACAGATTATTTAGATAATTTTACATAGGGTGACACAATGAGTGGTGTAGAATCCTGTTGATTCCGTATTTATATCGAATACTAGGTTCTGCCCGCGACTCCGTCCGCGTGAAATTTTACCCTCCCCCATTCACCCTCTTAGGGGTGGAATTTCAAGAAACCCTTTCTTAGTGGATACCTGCTCTTCACAAAGAACACACCCTCCAAATTCCATGTCTCTAGGACGAGCCGTTTAGGCTGTGCGTTGATACATCAGTCAGTCAGGACTTTGAATTTTATATAGATAGATAGATACACTACAGGTGGTCTTGTCGCTAAACTCGATTTATATTAAATACAACTTTTGGATGGATTAAAGGAAGGAGATAAAAAAGCTGCAATGTGCTTCAAAGAAAGTGAATTGTAGCTGTGATTTCACATCAATGAATGAAGACACGGCAATCCTACAAACCTTTAATTACAAAGCCCCTACGGACATTAAAAACATGGGTGAATCTGTAAAAAGTACCGATATACACGCAACACAAGTCCCAGGTGGGTGTAACGTTCTGTTAAGTACGAACATTTCTTTAACGAGGCGTCGTCCGTCGGTAGCTACGTGCAACGATTGTCTACCCACCTGTTCGTGATTCTCAAACTTTTGCCGAACGCCCCTCAAGCACTTTTGACGCGTAATGAGCACTTTACGCCCCTTCTACTTTAAAATGTTTGCACTTTTCCAAATTTTTAATTCCGTTTTGAATGTGTTCGGCTGTTTTTTTTTTTTTTGTTTGTAGTGCTAGTCTGCGCCTGCAGTGTTTTCTTTGACTGGTTCCAATTTTCAAATAGGTATTTTATTTGAGCCTTGAATTTCTTGGCTCGACACTCAAATAGCTTCCCTGAGGTGAAAGGTTTCAAATACTAGTATAATAGGTACAGTTTTTAAGTATTAAGGTTAACCTATAAAATTCTGACAAAATAAAGGCTCTGACAATATAATCGCGCGCGACACAAAGGCACCGCTCTTTGCGCGATTTTGCCTTTGTGTTGCGCGCGATTTTATCGCGTGTCGCGCCTGTTTGAATGAGTCTTAATTATATTCAAATACGAAAAAAGTACTAAATGACACTCAGTAATTACCTGTATATCTACTGATTATTCTATAACTACGTCATTAACACCTTTACCTGTTCTAACATTAATAACACACGAATGAACTTTAAAAACTCTATTCCGCAACTTAAAACGGGTTTTCCTCCGTATCAACACACGGCTACGTGTGAAAACATTTTCTTAAATCTCCTTCTATTTACACTAGAAGCAAATTCTCATAAAACTTGAGTTTTGAAAGTTTCGCAGTTTGATAAACTGGATTGGATGCGAAGGATGCATCTCGCTTGCCAAGTCATAACTTTATCCCCACCGAATGACCTAGATAGAGTTAACAGAGATAAGTTTATTTAAATAAAATTATGTTTTCAAACTATTTCTGAACCACATACCATAAAATTACTCCGATCACCCAGTGCAACAATTTGCCTAAGTTACAGTGCAGCAAATTCAGCGCGTCAAACTAGCCAATACGGCCACAGTGTACAACGCTGCAGTAATCCAATTTGCAGTAAGTTTCAGTAAAGTTGGCCCAACTTGGTAGACTTAGTGATTTAAATTTACAACTTTGTCCATCCTAGCACACTTGCAATTTTAACGATCAGCCGACTAAGTTTAAATCAGATTTTGCTTTTAAGATGTAAGTGATAGTGTGTAGTTTGCCTTACTGACGTCTTCTGAAAGTGGGAGTCTAGAATAGGACTGACTTTTAATGTTATAGACTTGGTCGGGTTGGAACTGTTACAGTAATGTTAGGTAATCTAGGTTGTGTAGTGTTATTCGTGAAGTTTTGGGATGATTATTGTACTTGCCTAATGTTGTACAGTTATGTCAGCTATAGAGAAAGACTTTGCTGCGTGAATCGGCCTGAAAATGCTTGGATACTTGGTTTAGTTTTGACAGGAAACTAGTGGAATTCATTATTTGCTTAATAGATCTGTCCTTCTAGCAATTAGTAGGCAAAGAGTCTCCACATCAAAATTAAACTTTTTCAAAATGGATGCCACTAACAGTGTTAAAAATAAAAAGCTTCTTCGTAGAATTAAAGAATACTCACACTTAAACCATAAAACACGCTTTTACATCAGAAACTCCAAGTAAAAATTACAAAGTTTATTGGCCGTAAAAACTGTGGGAATTAACGAACGGCGAAAAGCCGCCTTTAAAAGAACATCTCCATGTTCAAGTGTCCCCATATAATTTAGCAAACCGACGCGTTTTATTCGAACTCAGTTTATGAGGCCGTTTGCGGCCAGAACTCCCTTTAAATTTACCAGCCGGGTGCCGACTACCCGACATTCGACGACGTATATCTCTTTGATTCACAACAATTATTCTTAAGACTATTTAAAGTTAGCATTCTTGGGAAAATGTTAATTAAGTTGGCGAGTTCAATGGGAAAATCCGGGGAAGATTTTTTGGTTTGTATTTTATTGTAGCGGAAAGGAGGGTCCTATCCTTCCGTAATTCCAATTCCGGAATCAGCATGCCATTCCAATAAAAATATTTTTGTTTCAAATGAACTGTGTTTACTTCGAGATTTGTCGTGAAACTCTCCGACGCGGGTTATAAACAGCTTTTTATAAACTGACACAAAAAGTACACTTTACGCCATGAAAAAGGAACAAATTCATCACGAAAGAATTAAAACACATTAGTACCTTGTCTACTGAAAGCTACATACAAATCCAAAGATATATAGTAGTTTAGTATACCACACATACATAAGTCCCCACTTATCTCCAAAAAAGGCAAAACAGACTACAAATTCAAGCCGCCACACGAAACCGTGGAACATTTCTCTCCCGAAAATATTACCATCGAGTGTAATAAGAAAGCACCAATTCTGCAAGTACAATCGCGAACATAAAACCATTGTGAACATTGTGCTTAGAACATTGTGCAGATGGGGTAACCGATGTTTGGTTTAAATCTGGGCCCCTCTTCTGATAATTTTCACCTGCAGCCGTACAGCGGGCGTCCTGGGGCGTCGCGGCGCCCTTTGCCAATTTATGTGCGAGATAATATCATCCCTGTAAGAACGGCGAACTGTGTAAAGTAAGGAGCTAAGTTTAATGGATGGTGCTATCTTTGAGTTTTTTCGTTTAGTAAGTTAAGTTATTTAACATTTTCAGAATAAAAGTTAAGTAGAAATACCTACTTATATTATTTGAACTAAAACATAGAGTCAAATAAAGGTAAATAAGATTTTGTTGTGTTTCCATAAAAGTTGCGAGGTCTAAAAAAACACCTATTACCTTCACCATCGCCCTCTACTTTACTTTAGACATATTAGTTTTTGTTAGATTATACTGTCCCACTCCTGGGCAAAGGCGTCCCCCAAATCCTCCTTCAACTCTTTTCCGCACCACCTCAAACCAGCCCTCACGGTACGCGTCCAGATCACCTCGCCATCTCTTTCTGGGCCGGCCGCGGCGGCGCCGTCCATCTTCAGGTACCCATTGTGTGGAGACTTCTGCCCAGCGGTCATCGCGCATGCGGCTAATATGACCTGCCAAATCCCATTTCAGCCTGCCAGCCTTTAAATCCATCGCATCATTAGCACACGCATCTTGGCAGATCTTGGCAGCTAGACTGTCAAGAGGTTCACAATTTCATAACCTCTTTTCATTTTAACAAAGTGTGTTCATACCACTTCTAGCCACCTACACCCTCACAAGAGGGTGAAGAGTGTCGTTTACAATATTACGATGTTAACCACAGCGGGCGATTTACATAATTCATTCAGCCGTGATCCGCGACCCCGAAGACGCCATCCATAGGTAGGTAAGGAAAGATGGAAGGATGTTAATTGCCCTTGTAAGCTTAAGGGTCTTATGAATATGGATATATATATATGCTTTTATAATTGAAATTATCGAAGAGGTTATTGGCTATGGTGTGATTAAAGAAGACACCATACACAGTCGCCCATGATGGTCATACTTTGGTGTGTATGGGTGATTGGTTACTCAGATGGAATGCTTTTGAAATGAAAGGAACTGTAATCTGTGTATCTGTGTCTATATCGTTGATCCTGTAAATTGTACTGTGTACTGTAAATGGGAGTGTAACTATACAAGTACTTAACTAGAAACTAGCTTTTGGACTGAGACGTTGCCTGAGGTAGCAGCGCGGTGCGGGAGGGGTGTGGTCACGTGAAGCGAGAGTTCAGTGATTCGTCAACATGTGACAACTATCACCCCTCCCGCACCGCGTAGCTACCCCAGGCAACGCCTCATTTAAGCGGTCGGTCAATTCAATTTTTTCAAAAGTGCCTTTTATATGCCTATTTTAAATAAGTAAGTGATTTGATTTTGACTTTGTCAAGTCTGCTCAAGCCTTCGGGGAAGAGAGGCGTGATGTTATGTGTACCTAACATTATCTTGATTTACAAGAATTCACATGACATCAATTTATTGTTTATTTGGCTTTTTCACTTGATGTTTACATAGAAGGCCAATGAAAACGTGCAATACGCAGCTATGACTTACTCAAACCATTTAACAAACAACACTGTTATTATCTCACTTAAAACGACATCGTACGTAGATAAAACGTAACTTAATTTACTTAAAAACTGGTACCAAACTAACCTTTCAAAACAGACTTCCCACAGCTTCTTATACACCTTAACACTTCGCAAACAAGCCTAACTATCTTCACTCAAAACTCACTTAGAGACTGCTTGACACATACGAGCATACATTATTCATGCTTCGCGCAGGTCTTAATCTTCAGCGGCTTCCCATGGTGCTGTCATACGGCACATAAAAATGGAACGAAGTATAACAAGCTTGTGTATACCGGTGGGAATGTGGGTAAGTATGGGGTTTTTGTGTGGGATGATTTGTCTTTTTTTATTATGGTTAAGACAGTGATTAATTAGGGTATGTTTGTTTGTGTTACATGATAAAAATGGGGGCTGTTTTATGTCTAGGTTTTAATTAAAAACTCTTCAAAGATCATTCTTGAATGTAGTGTAATGTAGATAAATGTGCGATATACGTACAGACGCCAGTACATTAAGCTACTACAATCTGTCAAATTTCTTTAATAGATTTTCAACTTTATCGCTAAAGCATTAGGTTTAAAGTTGATTGGGAAAATTTTACAGTTTCGGGTAGCTTGATGTGCTGCCAGTCTGTACCAACTTTAGCCAAAGTAGGCATTTGTTTCCGCGCCTTTCACACCGCATACTTCAAAGAAACAGAGATAATGCGAAACCAAAACACCGTAATACATAATTTACGGCGGTACACAATAATATTTGCGCAGATGACACCGCTGATATTTTTCAAAAACATAAAACGGTTTTATGTTAGTCTGGGGATATTTCATCGCGGATTTACGAGGCTACATCGGTGCAAGCTGTCGATCGCTGCGTTGTGTCGATAAAGTGTCATTTTGACGACAAATTCCTCAGTGTTGTGCCGACGAGTCCCGTGTTTTCCGGGATGTTTCCATGTTGTGTTGGTGTTGGGAGTTCGTTAAATTAAAGCGTGTGTTTGCGTAGTAAAGTGATAACTTGTGTAAAGGACTTTCGGTTTACGAGTTTCTAAAATGGAGTTGAATAGTTTTAACTAAAATGTTATATCAAAAGCACAGTTATTCTTTAAAATTAAAATGTGCATTTTAAGACAATGAAAATAACGACGACATTCTAACTATACAATAATTATTCATAGTTTCTAGTACACTTCCGCATTTCATTTAACGAAGTGAAATAGATAATCACTATCGCCACGAGATGTTCTCGTACCGCGTGAAACTACTAATCGAAATTATTGGATTTTAAACTCAATAATTGCACCGCACTAGTGCGTAACTCGTAAGTAATGACAGTTTGCATTCATTTCCGCGTTCATCACGGATTTAACTAACAAGACGCGAATCGCTGCGCTTGTATGAGAAATTATGAGGAAGGTATAAATATGGGTATAATGTATGGGTATAAACATGCTGCAGTTTTTAGCCTAGAATAGGTCATTCGCTGTAAGGGCACCAATTTTTTTACGATGTAAAATTAAGCAAAAATAAAGCTTAATATTTACCTAAATTTTACATCGTAAAAATTTTATATTTTTAGTTTTTTAGATTTTGCTGTGTAATGACTATTGAACATATTTATAAACTAAGATAAGCTTGGCTGTTATTTATTATGTAAGCTTATCCAATAGTGAAATTATTCGTTATCCTTTCATGATTAGTGATATTTTAGTCACCCTAGGCTTAGAAAAATAAAGAGAAAAAAGAAGACAGAAAGAAGACTGGAGATCAGCTACCATTCTTGCTGAGTAGTCAATCTATTTACCACGACATGAGCTATCACCACATAACTCGCGCCAACATAAAACAAAAGAAGAACAATCCTTTAGTTTGTTTTATATTCCGGGATCACGTGCCAATTTAGTCGAAGGCCCATCACTAGTGATATTTGCGGCATATTTTACGGCGGCGGCGTCGCGCCGGGCTGATTGATTGGACGCCTCGTAAACGTGCCTGTCCGTGATTTATCTGCGGCTGCCCACGACCTCGTTACACGTTATGATTTGGCAAAAAATTTGAGGCGTTCAATCCGATAGAATCGCGTCAGAATACCTTGATGTTGAAGCAAGCATTTGCCGCGATGCAGTGTCCTGATACAAGCAAAACTTTAAAGTGCCTGACATGACATGCCGTGATATAAAATGGCTGGTTCTAAGTAATAACTGAGAATCCCCCACACAAGTTATACGACGATTCTGTCTGTAACACCAACGCTGAGAAGTATCTCAGCGTTGGTGTTACAGACACAGGTGTTAAAAATGGGGATGTTAGTCTTACAAGCCGCCTGTAAGTTAAAAGCATGTCGTAGAAACGAAGAATCTGGAAGACTGTCAAGTCGGACAAATCGAAATGCCAAAAAACGACATAAGTAAAATTAAGAGTTTACTGAAGATTTTAAGGTCACCTTAAAATCTTCAGTAAACTCTTAATTTTACTTATGTCGTTTTTTTTTGCTTTTAACTTACAGGCGGCTTGTAAGACTAACATCCCCATTTTTAAAAAGTCATCCCCGAAAACGAGAGTTATGGCGCGAATTTCTCAGCTTAACACATCGGAGGCGCGGAAATGCTCAACGCCTCATTATCCAAGTTTAATTTTATGCATGGACGCCCGCGCATCGTCACGATCGACGCCCCCGCCTCCGCGCCCATTCGAAATTTAAATTCTCCACGAATATTGCCGAAAATATACGACCGGTGTTGCTAGCTCAAGGTGTCTAAGGTTTACGTCTTTTCCATAGAAAACGACCAATTGAAACCGTGCACCTACCTTCTGACGATGCGTAAGTGCCCATGTAGGTTTATGTGAAATAGAATATTTTGGTATTACGCAGGGACTTACAGGATCACGCTTCTCTTTCTTTTCTATGCCGTCCGACAGTGACCGCGCTTTAGGTCATGTAAGCCCCATAGGCTGTTCAAAATGTAATAGGTACTTACTAACTTTTTTACGCTTTTCACGATTTGCTTAAACTACATTATAATTATGGAACTCAAATAGACATGACATGGATGGGCAGGACAGCTGGCAAGGCGCAATGATGACAGGTGGAGTAAGGCTGTGACAGAGTGGCGTCCAAGGACTGGATGACCAGATATCGGTCGTCCGGCGGTGACATGGGTAGATGACATTATTGCCATTGCAGGCAAAACCTGGATCATGCTGGCACAGGAGTGGTGGGGATTGTCACAAAAAGCAGTGTGTGAATTCAGATATATTTTTCTTTTTTGTTTAGCCTGTACTGTCCTATTGCTGGGCAAAGGTCTCCCCCAAGTCTTTCCAGGAACAAATATAGGTTTCATCATCATCATTTCAGCTGAAAGACGTCCACTGCTTTATAAAGGCCTCCCCAAGCACCTACACTTCGACCAGTTTTGTGCTTCTCGCATCCAACGAGTTCCTGCGGCCTTCACAAGGTCGTCGGTCCACCTTGTGGGAGGCCTTCCAACGCTACGTCTTCCGGTACGTGGTCGCCTCTCCAGAACCTTCCGGCCTCATCGGCCATCTGTTCTGCAAGCAATGTGCGCTGCCCACTGCCACTTAAGTTTGGCAATTCTTCGGGCTATGTCGGTTACCTTGGTTCTCCTGCGGATCTCTTCATTTCTGATTCGATCACGCAGGGAAACTCCAAGCATAGCCCTGTCCATTGATCTTTGGGCGACTTTCAGCCTTCCAATATATGTAATATATGCTTAAATTAAAATAAATGGAACCTATATGGAAATATTCAAGGAAGTACTCACCCTTTACTTTTCACATAGGTCGCGTCCTCAGAGAGAAATGTCTTCTTATAGTGTTTGAGAACAACAGTTGTTAAGTTGCAAGCTCATTTGCAACTTAACACTATTAGGTAGGTAAGTCTGCCATAAACACTGCAATGTTGCAAAACTTGTACAAGGGTTACAAAGTTACATTGAAAAGAACAGCCACACTAAATAAGTTATTTTTAAAGTCAGATAATAAAACTAATATTTTTGTTTGTTTCCGACTTTAAATCCGCTGAAATATTATGATTTATATTTCTCCAGAACTATGTTGCACAATGGGCCTTATTAGAAGGCTGAAAGTCACCCAAAGAGCAATGGAGAGGGCTATGCTTGGAGTTTCCCTGCGTGATCGAATCAGAAATGAAGAGATCCGCAGGAGTACCAAGGTAACCGACATAGCCCGATGAATTGCCAAAATTAAGTGGCAGTGGGCAGGGCACATTGCTCGCAGAACAGATGGCCGATGGGGTCGAAAGGTTCTGGAGTGGTGACCGCGTACCAGAAGACGTGGCGTTGAAAGGCCTTCCACAAGGTGGACCGACGACCTTGTGAAGGCCACTGGAACCCGTTGGATGCAAGAAGTACAAAACCGATCGAAGTGGAGGTGCTTGGAGGAGGCCTATGTCCAGCAGTGGACGTCTTTCGGCTTAAATGATGATGATGAAAACTATGTTTGTATAACAAGTAAAAGCAGCACCTAAAAACTGGATCGCATTATATACAATAAGTTGTAGATTTTAATAAAAATTAAACAATCCAATACGGATCAACTTAAAACTAAACTATTTAAACTACCAGCCTACCAATTTGCGGCAGCAATTTCTTACGATATACTGGCAACACCGCATAGGGTGAACCGAAGTCACATCGCTTGAGGCCAAACCGCAAATATATGGAACAGGGGAAAACTTTATTTCCCCTATCTCAGGGAATCTTGGGATGCAATATTGTGGAAGATATGAAGTTATATTGTCAAGTAGCATATACATATATTATCTAAGTTTCACATAAATTACCTGAAATAGGCGTTGGTACGTACTCGAAACTTTTGGGTCGTTAGAATACCTTGTGACTGTTATTGCTTATACCTATTACATATACTTAGTAATCATTATATACCTTACTGAGAGCAATGGTGGCCCAGTGGTAACGGTCGCGGCTTACGAGTTGTGGGTTGTATGTTCGAACCAAGAGAGGCTCTTTATTTTGTGTAAATTATTTCATAACCACTGCTCTCAAAACGGAGAAGGAAAACGTGGGGAAACCGGCATGTCCTAGAACTAAAAATTCGAAGTCATGTGATATCTATCAACCCGCACTGGGCCCGCGTGGTGGATTATGGCCCACTTCCTCTTACCGAGAGGCACCTACTTAGACTGCGTAAAGAAAAAAAAATTTAAGCTCGTGAGCCTTAGTGCTGACGCTCATAATAACAATATTAGGTACTAAAGTAGTTTCAGCTGAACTTTGTAAAAGAAAAAAGAAACACATTGCAAAGTCAAATGCGTAATTTATTCCTTTTCTCACACCACGCAACAACAGCATCAAAAAAGAAAAAAAGAAAAATCGTAATTACAAACGTATACAAACAAAGAATTTGCATAAATTATCCCGGCTTAATTTAAATCCTTATCATAAGCAAATGAGTTTCCCGTTTACACCGGCTGTAAGACAAAATAGGCGGCCAAGTGAGAGTCGGCCTCGCATACGGAGGGTACCGTACAAACGTACAAAAGAAGACGCCAAAAAAACACGTTTATTGTATGAGGACCCTTTAATTTAAATTTTGGCTAACCCGACGAAATTCGTTTCGCCTCAGAATCAATAAGAATAATACATAATAATAATAATAACCAATTTTCTCATACAAATGTATGAGAAAATTAATTATCCTTATTATTATTTTTTTCGTGAATGTTTAGTATGTTTTAATAGTTATTCTGCTATTCGGGCCCAATAAATCAAAGATCATAAAAATTGGTTCAGCTGTTCTTGACTTATAAATGGTGTAACTAACCCGACTTTGTTTTAAATAAATAGATTTATTGATTAATTATTAAAGCGGTCATAGCTCACCATATACAATACTCTATAAAAAATTCAAGTGTCTACCTACTACGGTTCAAAATATACAGCCCTGTGACAGACGGACGGACAGTGGGGCCTTGGGGGCCGCCTCCACGAGCGAGAGAATCGCGGCTATGCTCTCGCCCCGCCATCAAATTTTCGCGGCGATGATATCACCGTGTGGAGACACGTTCTAAGAGAGTGTATAGAAATACGTGGCACGACGATAATATCGCTGCGATTCTCTCGCACGTGGAGGCGGCCCCTTAGTACCTAATAAGGCCCCCTTGGCACCCTTTACGTACGGAACTCTAAAAACAAATGATATCTCGTCCTGCCAACGCCTATTTGCGGACAAGATTTGTTTTTGTCTCAGTCTGAGGCAGTTTGTCATTTCATCCCGTTGAATAATATCTCATCTACATGTTATCATTGTGAGGGATTTCGTCTGCCCTATAAGACATCATGAATATCTCTTTAGTTTTCCTTATGCATGATTTGATGTTGTTGTTTTGATGGAGCAGTATGTTTTCGATTAAGTTAAAGGGGTAGAGATTATCATAATGATTGAATAAAATCGAGCTCTTATGTACAGTCAACAAAAGAGATAAGTATGCAGGATTGTCGGATATAGTTGAAGTTTAGTAAGAAACCGATGGATGTTGTCGACTGAAATTTAATTTGATAAATGAGCTGTTTGTTTTTTATAAAATAAATTTATATTCGGGAACATCCACCGGTTTCTTACTAAACTTCAACTATATGCGACAATCCTGCATACTTATCTCTTTTGTTGACTGTACATGCGAATGAGCCTTTTCTGAGCAAAATAATTATTTACTTTGTGGACGCTTAGACCTACCTAAGCATCCATAAAGTATGTCACCTGTATTTATATTATTTAATCAGAACTTCAATTTATTTACACTAATTACTATCTCACTCAGTTTAAGCATTCTTTCAAGAATGTAACCTTTTGTTCATCAGAAAATATATCCAAATCCTGTCGGGTAATTCCGAAAAACACTTACAATTGTAATGCCTGACATTTTGAAAATTCAACAATATTCATAACCTACGTTGTATAGGTTGTTGAGCAGACAATTTTTTCAAACATATGAAGCAATAGATTAAGAAATTCCTTCAAAATCCTTCGGTTTGTGAAAGAAAGTGTATTGTAAGTATAATGAAATTGTGTGAAAGTACGCATTGGAGCTCAGGATTCCGATTACACATATGAATTGCAAAACATTGCTCTTTAAACTGCGTCAATAGAGAATCTTAACAAGTCACACAACACAATATTATCATAAAGCTAAGTGCAGACGCAGTGACGCGCGGCGTGCACCCGCGCGGTATCTCCCGCACAGGGACGCGCGTCACTCAGGATTTTAGGATTTAACCGTCAGCGATGCCACCCGCCCGATCTGTTGCGATTAGCTCGGTCAAATGCTACACGTCTAAATATACAAGTGTAAACCATATTCCTTTGCTTTAGGTATCTTTAGAATGTTAGGCATGAAAATGTCACCTTTTAATCGTTGTGCTAAAAAACCTATTCTATCCATTTTCGCTAATACCTACAACATACGTCGTAATAATCGTCGTAATGAAGCACTAATCCAAAATTAACAACAAATTATGCGTAATTTTAATCTAAGACGAAATGGCGAAACAGTCACAAATAACAATTAATATTTAATAACGACAATTTGCATAACAGTCCCTTCAACATCAATATTAATTTGCATCAGTGTAAGGGTGGACGCACACTCGCGACAACGCGGTATCGCACGCGCGGTCCGTCAGGCAGCCAGCTTAGAGGGATTTAGCCGGTCTGCTGCAGGCTCGAATCAAACGCTCCATTGACTCCAAATCCTTACTCTAATTGAAATTTAAAAGCGTTTTTGACAGTTCTCTGTGTCGCCATTTGCAAATAATAAAGGGGATGTAGCGATTGCACATGTGGATTTAGAAGCGCGAACTTTTAAAAAAGGAATGCCACATTTTAAGTTTGTTTGATTTTCCTCTGCTACGGTAGATTTATTTAGCAGTCTGGCAATATTTGTAAAGAAAATGTCAACCAATCATTTTAGTTCTGTTCAAAGTTGACGTCTACGTCTAAATTGGTTCGAGCTAAAGCCATTAGACTTATCAATATAAATCGGAAACATATTTTACTTTTTGTGTTACAATGTGGTAAATTTTAAGAAGTACTGAATAAAAGATTTTCTCTATATTAAGCCACTCAGGTTACTCCGGGTACTTGTTCTTTATAAATAAAACCATATTAAAAGAACATTGTACTCTAGCTTTTCGACCTCGTCTTGAGCAAACAGAATTTCAAATCAAAGTTACGCAATCTGTTCATTGTGGTATTAATAACATTGGTTTGTAGGGTAAGGTATATCTATTCCAAATTAAATCTCTGATATTAAAATACTACAGTGTTTTTATGCGGTGTGTTTGACATAAATCAGTAAAACTATATTTTATGTTTGTTTTTTTTTCAACTTTGGCGATTGTGGCATCCTTATTTATCTTCTGTTTTTTTAAGCTGTAACTAAACCAAGCATAGAGTATCTAGATTACTTTATGGTATATGTATGTACTCGTATTAATTACAGATAGGTACAAATGAAGAAATTTTACAGGTGACATAATGGGTGGTCTTACGATCTTTGATTGGATTGATTAAAGAAAGGAGAGACAATACTGTAGATAGTCTGTGGTGTACCATCAACATTATAGTACTAATAAACAATTTAGATAGATAACTAAGTAATTACGCAAATTCTTAATTTAATCTTAGATACTAATTAGCTATTGAAAGCTGCTTAGCTGTAAACTACAATCAGAGAGCTAATTCAGAGCAAGTTGCCGTTAATAATTCAGGCAATGGACCAGGCCGCGAATTAGTGGGACATTTCACAAGAATTAGTGGCCAGGGCTGCGTAATAAGGGATTAGTTTATTAAAGAGCAGGGACGAACTACCTTTGGTAGTCTGAAATATTAAAGTGAAGAGAAAAAATACAAACCTACGATGGTTGGATGGTTGGATGGACCTGACCTTACTTGGCAGGAAAGATTAGTTAGGTGTCACAAAAAGCAGCAGAAAAATACATATCTTAATGGTAAGCATAAAAGTCTCCAGGACTGTTGATCATCTTGATTTAATTACCTTTCGTCTGTCATGGCAGACGTGTAGAAATAGGGAAGTCAATATTTTATAGAAACCAAGTGACTTTATGTTGAAAGAATAAGCTTAATAAAAAGAAAAGTATTGAATTTTAATTTGAACCAAAGCTTTTATATCAAAAAGTAATGAAGTGACAAGAATAGAGAAAAGAGTACAAAACCATAACTTTTTGTAACACACCTAAATAAGTAGATATGAATGTTACAACACTTTAGCACTTTAGTTCATACACAATTTATCGAGTTATCTCAGTCTCATCAATATAAAAATCAAAAGTCATTTATTCCATTTAGACTTATAGAATCAGCACTTTTCAAACGTCAAAATTACATAAAACAGTGTCCCAAAGACCCCACTTCCTATTGCTTTCAAGTAACATTAAAACAAGAAAATAACATTTTTCTTCTGTCTTTCATTCATTCTATCATTTAATAGTAGGTGGGCCGATCAAACGCTGCTTTATAAATTTTTGATAAAGGTAAATCATTTTTCTTCTGAGAAGTACACATGTTGTTATAACGTGGGATTCAATGGAAATAGCAAATGGGACCCATCGTTAATACCTAAAAAATGGGATTCAAAAGTGGGATCCAACGAAAATAAATCCGAATGACGATTATTCAGTATTACGAGCCTATTTTGTGCAATCAGCCTCTCTGTTGACGTTATTGACTTGCATGTCTCTTGAACACAGCATAATTTATGCTATTCTAGTACTCTGCTGCTCATTTCGACTACAGAGTTTTTCCAATTTAAGAATCAGACGGCACGGTTGGCGCAGTGGTTAAGCGATTGACTACTGCGCTGCCTGTAGCGGGTTCGATTCCCGCACGGAACAAATATTTGTATGACCTACACGTAGTTGTTCCGGGTCTGGCTGTTTGTGTATGTGAGTTTAAATGTTTGTAAGCGCACCCACAATACAGGAGAAACTCCTAGTGTGGGGCAACGTTTTTTTTTTTTTTTTTAATCATATTCACCAAAATTCATGCAAGAGTATTAATATTCCACGTCTGCCTGTAGCCTGTAGCTAACAACCCTGTCACATACGCACTCAACTAATTACGTAATGGAATCCCCGGCTCGTTAATTAAGGACACCTCGCACGTATCCGTTGCTACAATGAGTTGCGTAGTGTTAAGAGTAAGCGATGGACTGTCGGCTGTTCATATCTCTAACTTTTTGGAGCTTAAGAAATGTGAATCAGCAGGGTAATTGCGTAACACACTATCAGCAGCAATGGGTTTCATTATGACAGTTCAAAAACATTCATTGCGTTATTTGCGTTGTTGAGCAGACACATTTTTCGAACATACGGAGCAATGGATTAGAAATATGCGTCAAAATTATTCAAATTGAGAGTAATAGCACAGGTAATAGTGTGTTACGCAATTAACCCTAATTGCGTAATACTTGGTGGGGGGCGAGATGCTGAAAAACAAATTTGAGTAAGACGCCAAGTTTGAAAAAATAGGTGGTATATTTAAATTAGTGTTTCCAATTGATGTTAATTCCACTTAAAAAATATCAATGTATACAATTAAGTTGGTGTCAGAGTGTCTACTGTCTGTTGAAAAAGTTATAAAAAAAAAATAAGTTGTAGCGTAAACTGACCTTTATTGTATAGGACTTAAAGTTATTTATCGAAAAATCTCATATTATTTGTTTACATGTTTGGAAACTAAATCGTGAGCACAGATAAGGTAGCCATATTTCCATATTTGGTATGCCATATTTTTCGTCCATGTCTTTGAATTCCTATTGCACAGAATATTGCGTACCCTAAAATGGCATCAAAAATGCCATAAAGAAATTCATAGTAATCCGTTTAGAAATATTGTTTTCCATTTAGAGGTAGATATGATACCATCCCTTCTTGCCCCTGATAGAGATCACACAAATTTCTAACCCTCATAAAAAATGTATAATTATACTTTGCAAATTACTACAATACGAGATACCTGAATGACCTCTGTGATCTCTGAGTTCGTTTCAGCCTTTCTTCTCAGAGTAGTCAGATAGGAAACGCCGACCTCATCTAGTTAAAAAAAAATATTGGCGTTTAAGGCCTGTGTCCCAGCAGTGGGAACATTATAGGTTGATTATGGTATGGTTATGGTATGGCCTGTAAAAGTGTTTGTACAAAAATAATTTATCATTTACTACCTCCGACAACTTCACCTTAAAATATATCACCGAAATTACCATACAAGTTAAAATAAACAACAAACAAGGATCGTTTACCCCATCCCCCAAATCAGCGAATCAGTGATGTTAGACATCGCAGGTGTAATTAATTCCTAACTAATTACAACTCATGATACGCGAGAGGAACTCCGAGTTACGCAACTAATCGTAACTATAACTATCCGTAACTAGTTTGCGAAGTAAGGTGACATGGAGGAGGAAGAAATGGAATATCACTCACGAATAGCGTAATCAGTCTATAATGTTCCCACTGCTGGGACACAAGCCTCCTCTCGGTGAGAGGGTGTGGGCCCAGTGCGGGTTGGTAGATATCTCATGCCGGTTTTCTCACGATGTTTTCCTTCATCGTTTTGAGAGCAGTGGTGATGAAATAATTCACACAAAGTGTTTGTCTGGGTTCGAACCTACAACTCGTAAGTTGCGGCCATTACCACTGGGCTACCATAGCTCTCACTCACGAATGTGTCTCAAAAATTTGTATTGAATGAGAAATACCTATAAATTAACGAATAGAGTACGTTTTACTGTTCGTAAGGGCAGCACTGACTGACACTTTACTCTATAAATGAACGGAAAACGGTGTTGAACCAGCGGCCCGTAACTGATGACTCACAAACTACAAACTACTAAACAAATTTCAACACCATACCAGTCAGCGCGATGTCTGCATAAGCACTCCATTTCTTCCTACTCCAAGTCAGACACACACTATAAAACGCAAGCGGTGTTCTTCAAGTCGGGATTAGTTAAAGTTCCATATTGACATTAAAATGAAAGTTTGCTTATTGAATTATATGTGAGAATATAAGATGCGACATGTTATCCGAGCAGTGATCGCGTTGCACATTGTGATGGGACAGTTTAAAAACACATTTTTAGTATTTATGTAGGCAGTAAATGTGTAGGTATCCATTGTCTATATCTACAAATGGACACACTTATTTCATCTACAATTATCAGAATTTTT
Source organism: Oligia latruncula (assembly GCA_948474745.1). Taxonomy (NCBI): domain Eukaryota; kingdom Metazoa; phylum Arthropoda; class Insecta; order Lepidoptera; family Noctuidae; genus Oligia; species Oligia latruncula. The sequence continues at coordinate 3,482,993 of OX419691.1, read as the reverse complement.
CTTTCGCAAAGATCGGATTGATCATCGTTTATTTTCAGGTGCCACCGGTTCGCACTCCGTAAATTACATAATTATAATATTCTATACAGATGTATCATATACACCATAAACACATCCTGCACTACCATTTAGTGTTGACGACTATCACACGTTGCTCGTCATCCATTGCGCGCTCACTCGGCTTTGACTCAAAGCCGTTGTCTGGCCTCGGTTCGTTAGGCCGAGATTTACTGGATGCTCACGCCCATACGAGTCGCGGTTGGTTTGTGAAAAGTTTACATCTAACAGAATGGACTTTTGATGGAATATTCGGATATTGCAAAAAGAGGAGCTTAGACAAAGGCTATCAGATTTGGTTGGAATCCATTTTTTTCGTCAGTTATTGTTTTAATTTATTTTGTGACGGCAGAATTCCACAAAGGATTTTACTTCAGTGATTAAAAATGTTGATGTCTTTTGTTTTTTTGACTGATTGTTGGATTCTCAAATCTGGTTCTATGATCTCATTGAGTATTTACCAAAAACCTCGAAATTAGTCAACTTGCTGATATTTAATATAACAAGTTAACTAAAAAAAAATGTCTCACCCATTTCATACTGAAATCAGTTAGTTTGGTTGAAGCTAAAGGAAGCTATTTCAAAATTTGTTGTTTCTACCACTTTGCTGACTGACTTAAATTTTTACCACGACATGAAAAAAAAATCGCAAAAAAAATTGCGACGATACGAGGATCTCCAAAAATCTCCAAAAGTTAAACTTACCCGTATCTAACTGTAATCTTCTTTCCAGGTGAAAGTAATGCTCCGAGTGGGCGCATCAGGCGAGGGCCCCTTCACCAGCGGCACCCAGAACTTCTCGATGGACAAGCGCAAGAAGCAGGTCAGCCTGTGCGAGGCGGCGCTAGCAGCCACTGCTCCGGAAGATAGGAAGGTTGGCGTGGCTGCACCAAAGATGTTCGCATTCGACGCTATCTTCTCACAGGATGATGCACAGGTAATTTGCTGAAAAGCTCTTTTAGCTTTACGCTAGCCTGGTATGGGAACACCTGACTTTTTACATATTGTCTTGAAATAAATCAAGAGGTTCCCATTTAATGCTATATTCTCGCTGGATGAGTCACAGGTGAGTTGCTAAGATGAAGCTTTGTAGTTTCATGGTACCCTAGTACAGGGAGATGACTTCACATTATTGTGTCGCGCCCAAATTGTGCCTTCGATGCTTTCTCCTCACCAATCGAAGCACAGGTGAGTTTAGATGAAGCTTTTGTAGTTTTATGGTACCCTAGTCTGGGACCACGTATTGTATGGCTTTATACATTGTGTCGAATTGAATCAGTTCATTCGTCGTGGAGCTCCACAAGCAGAATGCATCAATGTTATTAGTGCACTCGCCGGGATGATTTAACTTTAAGCTTATTAAGCATTTAGTGCTTGTTGACTGGTAAAGCAGTTCTACATTAGCGTTATGTACGTTACAAAAGTCAATAAAGAGATCGTCAAAGTTAACAACTCATATTACCCAATCTTACCACACTGTAATGATTGTACTAAGAAGAATGGTAGTTACACTAGTTACGTAACAAAAAAGGTAATTCGAAAATGGGAATTTCGAATTACCTTTGTATTTAAATACAACTCAAATTAAATTCCAAAATCTCCAAAGGATGTATAAAATCAGTCTTAAAAAAATAAAATCGCGTGTAGTACCCAGAATAATTACCAAGAACTGCTGATAGCGTCCCACTGAACAAAATGATCGCCGTCGTTTAAAAGGTACTAACACAGCCATAGCAGGAAAGACCCTTAAGATTATCAGACAAAAGAGGTGATTACAGTAATTAGCTGGCCCTAATTACTGGAACAAAGGAAGGAAAAGGTCGAGAGGAAAATCGAATGAGATCTGTAAAGGAAGGATACTTGAATATGATTAACTAGCTACTCCCCGCGACTTCAGACAATGCTACTAATACAATTCTAATACTATTGAAAGCAAAAATGTTAAATCTGTAGTCAAAATTGACATCGTCGAATTTCCCCATGAAATATTTAAAGGTATTTATTATGCAACATAATATATGAACATTATAAGGCAGCATATTCTTAGTACTGACGTCTCATGTCACATCTGCCGTCCTGAGGCAGTCCCGAGGTAAAAATAAGAGAACCCTTACCTACTATTACATAAAACTTTCCTCCTAAGCGAACGGGTTATGTTGCAAGCGGTAAGCGGGTCATTCAAATGACTGTACTGTTTTATTTTAAAACTTTAAATACATATAACCAAATGGGTGAACTTCTTCTATAAATAGAATAGAACAAAATGAAATGAAATTTAACCGCAGTACGCGATATGTACAATTCGCAAACGCGCTTACACGTAGAGTTGCGGACACCAGCCCGTATTACCGAGTAGTTAAAAAGACGTATCTAACAAAAAGTAAACACGGAGAAACAACATCTATTACAACACAACAACATTTATTTCTCCGTTTTTACTTTTTGTTAGATACGTCTTTTTAACTATCGGGGGTAGCACTGGTCCGTTTCCCTTAGTCGTCAGTTTATTTAATTCGCCAGTTTCGTTGAATATATAGGTACAATGAAATGCATGTAACAATTATTGTTATTGTTCTCCTTTGAATGCAAAATCCCACTTTTGTTTATTCCATTCATTTCATTATTGCATATTTTTATAAAAGAATAACCTACCTCTCCGTAAAATAACAAACCCTCACTGAACTATTTCTAACATTACTGAAAAGATTTTCATCAAAGTAAGCATTTTTCCTCTACAAACTTTAAACGAGCAAGACGCTTCTTCAAGAAGATTCTTTCGGTAAGAATGCATTGCATTACAAAACGCAGCGTCATCACCCCCGCTTGCTCCCCTCCCTTGCACAGAATGCCCACACGGCGTTCTCGCGTAGTTCTATACCCCTCTGAATTTCATGCACCAAAAATGTCGCCGGCGAAGCGAGCCGCGACTTCTCCTGTTTAAATTGTTAAACGGCGTGCACTGCGCTACTAACGCTAACTTTTGCGTTCCCCTTTACCAAAAATTTCAGATTTTTAGGATATAAAATTGTTAGCGGTTTTAACGAGATTTTAGAGCTTGTGAGAAGTCTCTTTAGTGTTATGTGTGCCCCTGGTATTGTGTAAGCGGGTTAGTAGCTGTAGTTATTTTCTCCCGAGGGTTTCTTATTCACCTTGTTGTCCGCGATCTAATCTGGTGTTAGTAAAACGTGTGCATAAGAATATGCAAATTGCCGCATTTAGTTACATTAAGGAACAGGCAATTTGCTTCTGCATACGTTGTTATCAATTCCCGAGTCACGTTTTTATATGCTAGAATTTTTATCGTAAGGTATGAAAGTTTCCGATTGAAGATAAAGTTCCAAAATACCTACGCTCGAATAAATGGGAATGTCGAAGGAACTTACAGAATGTCGAAGTTGGAGATCACAGTATACTGTCAACTATCTCGATCGTTTCAACAACTTCATATGTAAGTTAAGCTGAGCGTGGCCCCACCACGGGTTCTTTCCTGGGTTCGATTCCCAGATTGGGCACTGTTATTGGGTTTTTCCATTAGTAATTTCTTAGTAGGAGCTTGGAAGTTGGCGGTGTGATACCCCCGTGCCTCCGTTGGTCCTGCGCCTGCTCTCTCTCCGGGCGAGTCGGATTGCCTTCCCATCAGACTATGAGAGTCAGGGAGGAGAGAGTGCAGCTGTGTCTGCGCAGACACTTGTGCACTAAAATTTTTCCCGCATCGAAGGCTAGTCTCAATTGAGATTGGCCGTCATCGCCGTAATACAGTCTGGAAGACTATATACGTTCTTGTTAAATTTCATAGCTATTTTCAGTGCAATACCTTTCGTAACATTGCATCACTAGGCAATCTGGCAAATTCCACCCAGATCCACAAAAGTTTCCAATATTGTCACACTCCGACAACGTAAACCCAAAACTCACTAAACCGGGAGAAACATGACCAAACGTGAACAATTCACACAACAAGTCCACCGGTGCAGACGAATCCCATTACCATGGTGTAATCGCCATGTCCATGGTTGCACGGCTTAAACTGTAGGAACACATGTTGTCATGTTAGAATATATGTGTATATCATAAGAGGAGAGGATTTAGAAGACTGAATGCTTTTATAAGAACTAAGCGAAATGAGACTCTTTGCCTGTGAAGGTAAAACCGCGTTTATAAGGACAAATCTGGTCATTTACTGGCAATTCCAACATGAAAAAGTTGGGTTTCTTAAAATAAGTAAATTGTCACTAGTAACCCTTTGTATGCTCGAACGTGGATCCACGCCAGACATAATGGCTTTTTAATTGTTTCTGTAATTACGGCATTCAACCAGTACGAAATGAGCTTGCAAGCAAATAAAAATACTCGCATGACTGAATACCTACACTAAGTAATATCAGCCGCACGGGTCGATCGATCAAGTTGCCGCGGTTGGTCCGTGGATGGGTGACCATCTTCACATACTAAGACCCTTCCGTTCCTCTGAAAGCACGTTAAGCCTTTGGTCCCGGCTGTCATTCGTGGATCTTTGACAGTCGTTACGGGTCCTCAGAAGCCCGAAAGACTGACAACCAATCTTACCAAGGGTAACCAATAACTGGGTTGCGGATATGCAGTCGCTCCATGTAAATTACTGGTATTCAGCTGCATCCGGTTAGGCTAGAAGCCGACCCCAACATAGCAGGCAAAAGACAGGCAGAAGATGATGATTCAGAAGCAAACATAACCTCGGCTGAGAGTTTTCCTATGTCGAAGAAGCATGGGATCGTGGAGGGGGTGGAGGGGGGGATCAGGGGATCAGACCGAAATAACTCGTTTTTTCTAAACTCGAGTAAAATCTTGTCTAAATAATTTATTTTCTACAAAAATACAGGCTAAGATCCTGCAAACATTTCCAAAAATACGACGCCAACCAAACCATAAAATGCACACTGATCTTAAATCCAACTATAACCTTACCCATCTTCGCTCCCACAACTGTAACCACGCATACCACACCCTAATACCCCACACATCATACCACTTAAGACCAGAAATCCCAATCAGGACTCACAGCTATATAAACGTGGTAATAAATCACTTAACCGCGTAATGCGCGTTCAGATGTAATTACTGAACGCACAAGTAAGCCTGCAGTGTCTAATGCACCACTGTATACTGGAGATTACTGAGCTCTAAATGGTGTGTGAGCTGTAAATAGGAATGATTTGTGCCTCTACAGGGTGGTCGACGCAAAAAAGGTTATGAAAAAAAAAAATGTTTTATAGAAAACACCCAAAATGTAATGAAAATCATTTTTTTTTTTTAATAACTGGAGAAAATTTTTGCTGTATGTCAAACTCGAAACTCAAAGCATTTATTTCAATTAAACCATTATCAGGCACTTCTGAATTGTCAAAAAGTCGGTCAGTCAGAAAATATGAAGCTAGTTGCCCATTCCAAAGCGTAGGGACCTATGGAGAAGAACGGGCAAGAAACTCCATGGACACTCTTTTTAAATGATATTTTACAAAAATATTAGTTACATCATTACTTTTGAATTTATAATTATATAATGTGAGAACGATGTAACAAATAAAAAAGACGTACGCGTTAAAAGCGTGTGTGTGTCTAATGTTCTTTACAGGAGATTGCGAGACGAGGAACTGCACTCTTGGTGTTGTATGAGCCTCATGCCTTATGAAAGCATCAGGATCTATATACCATTGTTGAAAAAAAGGTTAAGAAATCGTGGCCGACTCTTTGTAGAAACAAGGAAGGCAATTGTGAATTTGTTGCACTGTCATTAATCATTTTCGTTTCATCTTTGGTCTTTCTTTCGAATCAATCAATCAAATCAGCCAACTTTCCACTTGGTTTGTTTGAAGATGTAGACAGTCCATTAGAACCCATAAAGAAATTATTTACCAAAATAATATTTAATAAGAGCTTCGAACTTGTTTAAAGATCAAATAATCTTTTCCCACTGATAGCGACGCGGAAGAATTTTTGATGCCCAATGAAAAAAAAGGGAAGAGCTCTTCCCTTTTTTAGGGTTTCGTACCCAAAGGGTAAAAACGGGACCCTATTACTATTAACCGCTGTAACAACAAATACTAAAAACAGAATAAAATTAATATTTAAGGGAGGCTCCCACTAAGATGCTTTTTTCGGCGTTTTTGCCTTGTGGTACGGAACCCTTCGCAGACAAGTCCGACTCGCACTTGACCAGTTTTTTTTTCTTTATTACTATACTTACTAGATATAATATTTTAGTGTTAGATTGTATTTCTCTGAATCGTCTCTTTCTATTCGTCCCGTTCTTTTTGGCATATTTTTTACTCTGGAACAATAAATATTAAAATATATTTTGTAAGACTAAGATTATTAGAGAAAATTCGAACTCTCCAAACGCAGTGAAAACGGTCGCAAACAAATGTCAAGTCAAAGAAAATTCTAAAGTCAATAAACCACTCGTCTGCGCGATTAAAATAATTAAGAGAGCTATTACGATACAATATGGTCCTTACACGAATGTAGTTATACAAGCGTTGATGTAACTTATCCGTGCAATAACTCACCGGACGGCGCCGGACAGCGGCCGGACAGCGGCCGGACGGCGGCTTACGCAGGCTTAGCGTCCGACGCCGGGACCCACCGGGATCCACCGTAATTATGTTAGTAATCTACCTTTATGACTTGTTTACTTTACTATCAAAACAGATATTAATAAACTGTTCTTTTAAAATTGGGTGCAAGATAAAGTAGCCTTTTTGTGTTTTTACCGACTTCAAAAAAAGGAGGTTATCAATTCGATACGTATGTATGTAATATTATTGGAATTGCATTATATTCACATATGACAATCTATTAGCTTCCAAACAAATATACAAAATTTTATAGACGTATGTATGTATGTATGTATGTTTGTCCACGCATATCTCCGTAACTATTAATCGGATCGTGACTATTCTTTTTTTATTGGCTTACATTTACTTCAACTTAGGGAACAGTGCAAGTTTCATCAAAATCGATTCAGTAATTTTCAAGATATGGACTAAGACGTGAAAGTGTGACGGCCTGGCTTATTGATACGAGCTACGGGTGTAGTGTCAAAGCGAAAACATCTCAAAACCTTGGTCAAATTCTAGTGCAACACAACACCCGTCTGGTCGGATGAGAAGGGAGGACCCTTTTCTATAGAGTATGAGTGAACTTTACACCCTGTTCCTCATACCTCTATACATTCAACAATGACATGAATAACACCCATGATTAATTAATTGACCTACCTCATTGATCTACTGGCCACAATTGCTACTGCTGTGCATGAGGTCCCGGGTTCGATTCCCAAGTCGGGCAAAGTGTTATTGGGTTTCTCTATCAGGAATTTCTCAGTAGCAGCCCGGAGTCTGGATTTGTGCCCGATTGAAGGCAATAGGCTCGCCCCTATTACATGGGACTTAAACATAACTGGGGACTGGTGTGCTATGAATACACTTCTGCCTAACAATTCCAGGATTACAGGCGTGATGTTATGTTATGAAACAAATTATGTGGAACAGAAATTTCACAAGCAAAATTTCACACCCAAAAGCCGTTCGCTTAAACTGGAACATGAAAAACCATCCTAGTTTAGGCTTCATCAGCATCGTACAAGCATGCTTGTATTTTTTTTATCATCATCATCTGCCTAGCCTTTTCCCGGTTGCAGCTGAATACCAGTATTTTACATGAAGCGACTGCCTATCTGATCTCCAAAACCCAGTCATTGGGAAATACGATACCCCTTGGTAACAAGGTTTTATGTCTGCATAAAATTCAAAATCAACATCATCTACCTTTTCCCTACTATGTTGGGGTGTTCATAAAATAAAAGATTTATTACGTTCAATACGTTGATTACAATCTAGTGTAGTAATTAATCAGTGGAAGCCGGTGGACGGTAGTTCAATATGTCGACTTCGGTTAACATGCATCATGCAATGTCACTAGACTCGCCAAAATCCAGTGTAATTATGAAATATAATCCCGCTGTTATTATATGATGCTTTGGTTATTATTTTCATTAATAATATACTCATAATTCATATTCATTCATAATCAGCCTATAATGTTCCCACTGCTGGGACACAGGCCTTCTCTCGGTGAGAGGGAGTGGGCCGTAATCCACCTCGCGGGTCCAGTGCGGGTTGGTCGATGTCACATGTCTTCGAATTTTTGGTTCTAGGACATGCCGCCGGTTTCTTCACGATGTTTTCCTTCACCGTTTTGAGAGCAGTGGTGATGAAATAATTTACACAAAGTAAAGCGCCTGTCTGGGTTCAAACCTTCGACCTACAACTCGTAGATCGCGGCCGCTAACACTGGGCTACCACTTATCGCCTAGCAGTGGGACAATAATAGCTAGTAAAAAATTGCGAGTCGGACTCACGCACCGAGGGTTCCGTACAAATTTGTAGGTATGTAAATAGTTTATCACGAGATTTTTGTTACTAAAAATGTACGGTTTTCGGATGTTTTCCTTTACTTGTGCTTTACCTTGCTTCTTGCCAAATTTGATGATTCTAGGTCAGCGGGAAGTGCCCTATAAATTTTGATTCCCTTGAGTGTCGAAATATACGTTATTTGCGGCATAAACGGCCGTATCTTTTTTTTACGTTAACTTAGATGTTTGATATTTTCACAGCTTCAAGAGAACCTCGATACCTCCACGCGTTCCCGAGATAAAGGGTCTTGACAGACAGACAGACGGACAACAAAGTGATCCTTTAAGGATTCCGTTTTTTCCTTTTGAGGTACGGAACCCTATAAAGGGTTCTAGTTAAGGTGAGACTTACATCACGTCCCTAACTGGCAGATTAAGGAACACCTCTCCTAGCCTTTCAAGATTTCTCGGATATCCATCATATGAATAGATTTACGCCAATTAGTTTATTTGCTCAATCATAGTTGTAACTTGTAACATCAGATATTTTTTTAGCGTACGAAATGTTTACATACTAATCAAGGATGATTAATTTTTAAGAATGCGTATACATATTTGAAAACTCACTAACTTGTATATTATTATGATTAATACTTAGTTTTAAGTTGTGGTATACAATGTAACACTTTGGAAATAAATCCTATTCTATTCTATTCTATTTGTGCTAATAAATGAAGGGTTGAAAGTATAGGATTTGTAACTAATTGGAAACTACTTTTATCAAAATTAGTTTCAAACTTATCCACGAGTTTGGATCAAACTATTCGATATTAATATTCCACAAAAGTTTTAAACCCCAATCAATCAGATTATGGAAAATATTATCGAGTTTTAATTTAATTAATGTAGAATTTCGGGGATTTACCCTCGTGAAAGAGGCTGTTTCCAAAACTCCAACCATATGATTTAGAAATTGTTTTCTCGATACATCGATGAATCAAAGCAAATTATATGAATAGGGATGATTTTTTTTTATTTTGTACTCAAATAAATATTTGTTAGCAAATAGTGCAAAAAATATTATTAAAAGTGTAAAACTTATTTTTTTTTTTTTTCAATTCAATCTTTATTGAATCCATAATGTACACGGGTGGTAATTATTCTTACGTTTTTTGTAATTTTCAAGTCAGTGACAGGTTGTATCTTGATTAAAATATGATTATCATCATCCATATATGACATAAAAAATTTTGATAACAGTTTTATTGCTTAATTTTTCCTACAGAAAAACCCGATTAATGTCGGTGCTTAATTAATTGAGTAATAGCTAAAGTAATAACAAAAATTGATTAACTGGCGTCCCTCCATTGCGGACTAAGCGCTCTCAATTAGTGAACGGAGTCCTGGTCATTAAAATTTTCATTCAAAACAATTTCAGTATTTCCGTGTTGAGTGTATATCCCCTGCGATGGTGGCGCCATGAATTCGATGGTGGGCGGGAAAGTCTTGTATTTATTATGTACCTAATGGCCGATTTCATCTCTCGTGGAATGTTATCATAATCTTTTCGTATACATCGAGGATTCATAATCTGAAGTCTTGTCAAGTCTATTGTATGTACAAAATCGGACAAAAAACTCGTGGTAATTAATAATTTGCTTCTGATACAATTCTGCGCTAGGTTTTCTGAATCACGAAAAAATTAAGACCTAAAGGACTTTTAATGATCATCTCATGTCATTTTGTTTAAGTAGGTTTTTATTGTTTCGTGAAAGGGCGCCGTCAGTAGGGACTGGTCATCTCTTTGCTGCCATGGCTTATTTTAATTTAATTTAATATTTGAATTTTTTTTTTTCATTACGGACGCTTTTAACGTTCTGCATCGTTCTCACAAGCATAATTTTTAACATGAATGATGTAAACAAGACTTTGTAACCATATTATTTTGATTTAAAAGAGTGTCCATGGAGTTTCTTGTCCGTTCTTCTCCATAGGTACCTACGCTTTGGAATGGGCAACTAGCTTCACCTTTCTGACTGACCGACCCCTTGACAATTCAAAAGTGCCTGTAATTGGTTTAATTGAAATATATGCTTTGAGTTTGAGTTTGAGTTTATTATTCATTTAAATAGATTCTATATTTTGTGAATGTGAGAACGTTGTAGGCCTTGTAGAGACTGTACATTTGTCACGGATATCGACATATGTTGACCATTTTCCATTTTGTTAACTACCTGGTACTTGTTGACAGGACCACACTGTCCTCCCATACCTGTTAACACTGTAATTTGAAAACATTGTAAAAGCCAATTATTTCTAAAAGATAACTGTTTGTCTCTGCATCACCCAAAGGTTGACTGGTAGAAAATGCCTATGGCAATAAGTCCGCCTCTGTACAGTCACGAGCAAAAGTATGTATACACTTCGCTTTATTCAAAGGCGATTTTTTCCTTTTATTTTTGAATGAAATTTTATATTAGTAGGAACATAGTATTTTCGAACCCATAGGTATATGTAAAGTGTCGTATTTTAACGTTGCATTCGTTAATTCGTGAAAAAATCACAATTTAAAGTTGCCAAGTGTTGACATATTGGTGCTCGTGACTGTACATATAAGTGCTTGAAGTATTAAATAAATAACTGTGGAGTTTCTTGCCGGCTCTTCTCCATAAGAAACGAGCAATTGGAACCGTGCTTCATTCTAGCTTCAGACGTTTTAGAAGTGCCCATGCAGGTTTATGTGAAATAAAATATTTTGTTTTTAAATAAAATTATTGTAAATCTTGCCAACTCTTGTACTTTTACGAGTAATCCTCTATTATACATGAAAGTAGGCCTTCCTACAGCTCTCTAATCTCGGTGCTCCACCTTAAGTCCTTTTAATTATCTGTGGAGCGACCGAGAACAAAAACATAGGGGCAAAGAGAGCACTAAATTATCTTTCATACAAAAGATAATGTTAATAAACAAAGTCTATAGCAGTGTACATAATCTCAGATAATTTACATTCCATCGCCACTTAAGAGCGTTTACGCCGTACGGCATTTCATACAAACTTTCAAGCCTTTGTTTTTCTAAATGAATGAACCGATGCAGGATACAAAGGTCTAAAAATATTTGTTAAGGACATTATCCATTCACTATCTGCGTCATCCCACAAGTGATACCATCACTACGTAGATACTACGTTACTGTTGATAATTAAGGTTTGTATTGAAAATACCAACCCGCACTACGACCGCGTGGTGGATTAAGGCCCACTCCATCTCACAGAGAACGTCCCAGCAGTGGGAACATTATAGGTTGATTATACAATTATTATGCTTGAAAATACCTAGGGGATCGTTTTCAAAAGTTGTCTATTTCGTAAGTTTGTTGTAAAGTTGGAAAGTACTAAAATTTATGACAAGATATAAAAGAACTTGTTTTTTTATATGATATCAAATTATTTGGTTTAAGGCGAACTATTTTGCCAAACTCTCCGATTTTGATCATCGCTCGAATACTAAAAGCCACAAAAGCAACTAGCGACATCATTAGAACCCCCATATTCTCTAAGCCTCTCGCCTCAGCCCCCTAATCTGCGTGCTACCTTAAGTCCGCGTAATTACCTGAGATCCGGGGCGAAAGAAAACACCCTGGTTCGAATGATGGAAGGTACTGAAACACCCTAAGTGCCAGATTTTAGTAAATTATTCACGGCTTTATAGATAATTTTGTCTTTAGTTAGGGGTGAAGTGGTAATGAATAGAGATTTAATCGTGTTTAATGAGAGGAATGTTGTACTTTTAACCTCAAAATTACATAAGAAAGTCCCTCAAAACGCCCGCTCTTCGCCACTTCCTAGTGTTTTAGCTGGGAAGTGGCGCCATCAAACGCCACATGCCATGTGTCAAATGTTTGGTGTCTTGATTTTTAGGAGATGGGACAGGGAAGGCACAATTTATTTATAGTTTTATTTAGTTTACAATAGTATTGCATCTATAACAGTAATTAATAAAAATTATAAAACAAATCATAAACACAAAAATCCACCATAACCAAAACACTAAACCAACCAAATCCCTTCTGCCTAACCCCTCGGGGTATATGGGCGTGATGTGTGTTATAAGACAAGTATACAGGAAACAACATAAATGTATATACCAGAACAACTTGTAGTGTAACTTTCGTGAGTCACATAACCACGTGAATAATATTAAACTGTGTAATGTATTGTTGGCATACTAGCGGTAATGTGTGTTCCACCTCATGAATAGTATTTCCGTTTGAGTCCAAAACTTGCAGTAGGGCCGTGAGTAAAACCGTCCACAGTCCTAAAGGTAACTTATGCCTACTACTTAATTCTTTTATCTGACTTTGTGAAACTATATTAATGCATGACGAATGATGGACGTTGGCTTAGGACGAACAATGATTTTAATGTTAAGTAAATATGGGACCAGCATTAAGTATTGTACACCTTATAGGTATGTTTGTATTGTATATAGGTATATAATTATATATATATATTAGTATTGTACCCTCTCACAGAGAGGAGGCCTGTGTCCCAGCAGTGGGAACATTATAGGCTGATTATGATGATGATGATAGGTATGTTACAGCGATCCTTTATAATAATCATGAGAACTGATGTTTCATCTGTGACAAACAATAAATGATTTTTAACTTTGTAGATAATCACACTAATATTATAAAGGCGAAAGTTTGTGAGTGTGTGTGTGTGTGTGTTTTTTTATATGTTTGTTACTTCTTCACGCTCAAACGGCTGGACCAATTTTGATAAAATTTGGTATGGAGATATCTGATACCCTGGATTAACATATAGGCTACTTTTTATCCCGATATTCCCACGGGATCGAAACATATGCGGGTGAAACCGCGGTGTGTAGAATGTATAAGTTCCTTGGTTAGAACGGAAACTTCAGGGAAAAGCGGTCTAAGTAGAAAAGAACTTAGAACTGCTCATCAATATATCAGGAGTCTATTTAATGTTGCAGTTTTGCCTCAAGCTTAATGTAATATCTTTTCTTGTCACAGACGGAGATATGCTCGAGTGCGCTGACCGACGTCATCCACGCTGTTATCAACGGGACTGACGGCTGCCTCTTCTGCTTCGGACACGCAGGACTTGGTAAGATATACCTATGCTACATTAAACTTAACAAGAAGAATTATTATGATTAACTGTTTGTCTTTTGGTCGACCAATTAAAACAGCGTAAACTACAATATTATTGTACTTCATCGGGGTAATTGCGTAACATACTTAATGGCAATGTACTTTCATTTTGACAGTTCAACAACATTCGTTGCGTTATTTCCTTCAAAATATTTTAGACTGTGAAAGTGAGTAACGCAAGAAGGATGCTGATTGGCGAATCAGTTCCTAACTTGATTAGAGTCCCCGGAATCAAGGATATAAAACCTGTTTTGTTTCTAGAAATGAACACGCTAACCTTTCTTAGGTTCTGTAAGTGACTACGTAATAGGAAAATTAGTATTGTAGGTACTTATTCTATGGTTAAGCAGTCAGATTGTGTGTTTGATAGTGGACATTCTTGTTTATACTCTAGCTTCTGTTTGCGACTTCGTCCGCGTGAAATTTCACCTTCCCCCCCATTCACCCTCTTAGGGGTGGAATTTCGAAAAACCCTTTCTTATTGGATACCTACTCTTCACAAAGAACACCTAATCCAAATTTCATGTCTCTAGGATCAGCTGTTTAGGCTGTGCGTTGATATTTCAGTCAGTCAGGACTTTGAATTTTATATATACTTACCTAAAGAAGATTTTTTTATAAACACTTCAAAACTCCAATAAACAGTCAATTAATGAACTCTATAAGCACATAAGTCTAGAATAACTTACTCGTAGATTTGTATCGTACAGTGTATCTCTTTGAGATAATAATCAAGTTCTCACGTTGAATCCAGAAGCGTTGATTAAAAAGTGCAAAACTGTACCGCATAGGGTTGGCAGGCTTCCATATTAAAATATTTTGGTCATAATAGATAAAACTACTGAAGGAGTATTTGTGGATATAAGTTACAGCAAATACATTTTTATGTCCTTTGGATAAAACTAGAATATTATTCTTATTAAAAACCTGTTTTGAAGGAAATAAGAAATAATAACTTTATTTCGGACCGGCCATTACAGACATCCAACCATGTTTGTGTTAGCACATAATTAACTACTTATTAAATAGGTTAGAAAACCACAAAAAAAAATCTAATTGACACGTGAACTGCGATTCAGTCAGTATGAAATGGATGGTCCTGCGGTACGGTACAATTCTATCATTAATGTGTTAAAAAACGTCCTCAAATTGAAGAAAAAAAAGTTTTAAAAAAGACGGAAACTTCAACTGTAGCACTTTCATGCTACGTTTGCAATGCAGAACCACAACTCATTCGAAAGGTGGGTAGCCCTAATTATGCACTATAAAGTATGAAACTTCTCACTCGGCTCGGGCGGTGGGATTTGCATCTAAATGGCAAAGAGTCGGGAGAGCTCTTAATTGAAAGTTTGATAAATACGACCTGTCTCCGTCTCGCTCGCACGCTCGTGAAGGCAAAACTTTGATATTAAAACTGGGATTTCAAGTTAACACTATGAATGTTAGGTTGAAGGTAGTTTGAAGTCCGGTTTAAATAAATTAAAATAATCTTTGTTCTAAGGAAATAATTTTTCTTTTCATTTCCCGGACCTTTGAGAGCGTCAATGTTCCAAAGATTTTTCTTTTTTGATTCGAAGACGCTTGCAGTGGTTTTCGTTTTAGTTTTTCGATTCACTGTCATCATCTGCCTGGCCTTTTCCCAACTATAATCGGCTTCCAGACAAACCGATTAATTCTCCGTAAAGGCATAGAAAAAACAAATTACTCTGGTAAAGGTAAAATAAATTAGGTAACTTAATCAGTGGTCTTGATGAAGAAGGTAAACAAACGCAGAGAATGAAAACCTCGATTAATTATAACGTAATCATTAATCTCAATGTTCTGAAACAATAGAACACGACATTATAACTTGAAAACAAGACAAAAGCCAACAACGCTAACAGTATTACCAACCTATTAATAAGTTCCAGACACGAAATCAATTTAGCAAGTTGCGCGGGATTATCCGAACGATGCGATCAAGATAATACCACAAACAAACAATCGCGAAATGGGCTTATACTTTCATTAACACAAAACAACGAACGACTAAAAAGGAAAGAGGTAATTTACCCCAACCTCCCCCTCATAGATTAAGGTTTCAGATGCAAATTGAATGCCTCGCGAGATGAAAGTTTTGGGGAAACGCGGCGATGTTGGCACTAAACCCAAGCTTACTCCCACATCCCGGTTATTCGGGATCGTAGATCCAACTGAGTGAATAATTTGAACCTCGTTTTAATTATTGAAGGATTTTGGAAGCCACGTGGAGCTAAGTGAACTTACCTGGCATTAAAAGCGAATTCTTGTGTTCATTATGCTGCTGTCGTGAATTTATTCCGCGGTTTTTGGTGTTTGAGTTGAGCTGCTCGTGCTAACTTATCATTTATTTATGTATGTGGTTTTATTCAAACGTAACTTTTAGCAGTAAGCTTGAGTTAATACGAAATAGGGTTTATTTAGCGATCTTTAAATATTTTGCTTGCAACAAGTTTGTTTACTGGAGTCAAAGTTTATGTGAACGGCATTTGGAGTTTCAAATTACTATTGAGGTGGTCCTCAGTAGTAATTTATCCTAACCTACCCTATAATTTTTCAGGACAAATTGTTCTAAATTACCCTGATTATACTCAATAAAAGTTAATTAAATATATGCCCAAAGACACTCCTTTTCTCTATTTTATTTTTTTTTATTCTATTTTTATGTTAATGAACTTTATTTCAAATCTCCATTTCTTCATCAGGTAAATCCTACACTATGTTGGGGCGGCCGGACTCTCCAGCAGCACTGGGCGCGATACCCTGCGCCATCACGTGGCTGTTCCGGGGTATAGCGGAGCAGAGACACAAGTGTGGCACCCGCTTCTCCGTCAGGGTGTCAGCAGTGGAGCTCTGCACGAATACCAACCAGATCCGGGACCTGTTGGCGCCTTATCAAAATGGTGAGATATGACTTTATTGACTTGCAAGTATGATGTTAAATAGAAGGTATAAAAAGGCCCGGGAAGTATGTACAAGTGACTCTCGGCTTTGTTAAGCATCTTTTTACATCCGTTATGTGTTGGTGTTCAATAACTATTCCCGTAAAAAATAAATAATAAATGCTCCATTAATAGATAATAGTCAGATCGATAACGACGGCAAACAATTAACGCACGCTATGCCTGCACAACTTTGTATGTAGGTATCAAACTGTAAGGTACCTGCGGTAAATAAGAGCCGGCATAATTAAAACTTAAATATTGAGAAAAATAGGCAAAATTGAAATAAAAATCAAGAATATTATTGAACATTATTTAATTGAGATCTAAAAAAAATGGCTTTAAGGCTAGGTTTTAAACATTTTGTGAACAAAAATAAACTTTAAAAAATCCTTTACTAAGGACCTTAATAAACTCAGGTAGTCTATTAAGGTCCGAGACAAAATTAAAATAAATTAAACTGATAAACCATAAAATAAATGGTTTTCCTCTATAACTCAACATAATTAATATTTTCAGGCAAAATATTTAACATTTTACCATCAATCATACAAAAAAAACATACATTGGCCCTTATAAAACTCAAGGAATAATTATTTTGTAACAAAAAGATGTTATTTAAGTAAAATCAACAAATTTATACTATTTTTAGATAAAAAACTCTTAACCAAAAATATAGGTTTAACAAAAATTTAAAAATAAATGATTATTTTTTGCCCGGCAAATGCCCTGGCCCTTATTAAAATAATGAAATAGTAACAAACTTTTATTCTGCTTAAGGTTCAGTAAAGGTATATTATCCTCTGAGTCATCTGATGACGAACTATCAGATCGTTGTCTTGCCACATTATGTACGTAACTACCGTGGCTGATTCCTTTTTCTGGCGTACATGACTGACCAAAGTGCACGACGAGGTTCCATTATTCCAGTCTGTAATAAATTATGTGTTGAAAAATATGATTTTAAACAAGCTTTCATAAAACTCGTATTTTGATCAAAATTTGCCAAAAACCATTAATATACTGTTATTCGCTAAGGAATCCCGTTGTCTACCTTCTGTCTCCATTAACAGATAGTTCGTTGTTACTATAATATTGTATTTTTGTCGAAAGCATGCAAAGTTTTAAATCGGGAACACATACAAACCCAGCCACATAGCAAGTTAAAAAGCTTGTAAAAATGTTTCAAATACATTTAACTCACAATAACATTAATGTTAATAAAAAGATAAAGCTATTTATCTACTAGAAAAGGAAACCAAACAAAAAAAATAATATTTAGACAGGCCAATAAGGGCCGGCCCTTATTTACTTCCTTCCAGGTGGCCCTTATTAGCAATAGCGTCACTTTTTACAAATCTTGATTTGAAAGTTGGCAAATATCAACAAATTAAAATAACTTATCTTGATTCAACAGCTCTAATGCCTACTTTACAGTAATTAGGTGTTCACTTATTGTAAAATACACTATTTTCTTTATAATGAATATTCTTGCATCAGCATTTTTTTTAAAACTGTGACGCCGACCGTCCACATTGAGTTACTCGGAGCTATTGACAAAATGACGGCGCGCACGGCAACGCGCGCGCGTGAGATAGCAATACTATTGGTCCTTTTTATGTATGCGAGAGATCCAACCTATAAAACTATTGAATGTGTGATATTTCTCTGATGGTCCTTAATAGCCGCTGGCCCTTAATTACCGCAGGTACCTTACTTGTAAACATGACAATGTATAAAAGAAAACTGTAGTTATCCTGAACTATGAAAATCGGAATGACGCGGACGTGATTGCTTGCGTATAGTTATGAATACCTAGATATATTATACGTAGAAAGAAAGAAAATATGTTTATTTGAAACATGTCGTAATGACACAAAATAATGGCGTGTATGGCTGGCTTAAGAGAGGCTTGCATCCCGTAGAGGATTACACTATCTCTTATCCATATCATTTTCTCTCCACTCAGACACGGAGCAATCTCCAGGCGTTTACCTCCGAGACGACCCTCTCTTCGGAACCCACCTACAGAACCAATCAGAACTCCGAGTGCACAGCGCTGAGAAGGCAGCCTTCTACCTGGATGCTGCACTGGCTACCAGAGGGGCCAGAGAGGAGGGGAGAGACAGCCATCTTTTATACACGCTACATGTGTACCAGTACAGTGTTGGAGGGAAGGGAGCAGGTAAGAAAAATTATGGCTCTGTCTTAAACTCAAGTACTAACTTACTCTACAACTAGTTTTTATTATTATTTATTTCTTAAACATTTAGCAGATTTTATATTTCAATTTTATCCACACAACGAAAATCTCTCAGGGTTTATCTGTGTGCAGATACATGCAAACCAAACCGTATCTTATCTGTCTAGCTGTCGACGCCGTATTATCCTTACGTCCTTTAAATATATACTAATAAGTATTTTCATTAAAACATCTCCATATAAAACAAAGGGGCCTCTCGTAAGAATTAGCACTTCTAAGAAACAGACAAGGATTTATTAAAAGAAAATTAATTACGACGGATTTATACACAAAGCACAGTTATTTCAGGAATTTTCATTGAAGATTGTTTTATATTAAAGAGAAGCTTTAAATGAAAGTTTCACTATCCGGCTCCATACTAAACGGGTCACAAAACAACAAAGTTCCTGAATTAAAAACATTTCTCTCTTTGTTCACAGTTGCCGGAGGACGCAGCCGCCTGCATTTAATCGACCTAGGAAACTCAGAGAGAGGGAAAACAAACGGCGGAATACCCCTATCTGGTTTAGGAAATATATTACTTGCAATATTCAACGGACAAAGGCATCTACCGTATAGAGACCATAATCTTACACATGTTTTAAAAGAGTGTCTCGGTTCTCTAACATGTCACACAGCTATGATTGTCCATGTTTCACCAAATGCCCAAAATTATTCAGATACATTAACAACATTACAGTTAGCCTCTCGAATACATAGGCTTCGGAGAAGGAAGGTCAAATATTCGTCGAATAATAATGCAGGGTCTGGCGGGAGCTCTGGTGAAGACGCTTCAAAGCCGAGCAGTAGTGAGCCGGACCCATCAAGTAGTGATCTCTCAGCTGACACGGTCATATACGTGGGTCCTATGGACGACGCAACTGACGGTGAACATCCACCAGTTTACATACCTCATATAAATTCAGGTGACAACCGTTGTGTACTTAGTAAAGCGTTACGAGGTTCAGCAGCAGAACAAAAACATAAGTCATCGCTATCTAGAGTTGTTGAAGAAAAAAGTCCAGTTCACAGATTACATGGGTCGCCCAAAGCATCACCGTTAAAAACTTTACAGCCCAGTCATACCCCAAAAGCGTCTCCAGTGCATTCAGTAACATCCAAATCGACACCACTTAAAAAAGCGGGTCCAAAACATCCAGAAGAAGGGAAAAGCACCAGTGACGAACAATGGATCGATGGACCTAGAATATCTAAATCAAAATTAGTTGAAGCAAGGCATATTATCAAGGAAACGCAAGGCAAGAAACGGGAAACTTGGATCGACGGTCCAATGCAAGAACCAAAAGTACCAATACAATTTGAATCTGTGCCAATGCAACCTACCAATAATGCTTTACCACTCCAACTCGGTATTCTTGGTGCCCTTGGTAGCGAGAACCTGGGATATGGGTATATGGACAATCACAAGAAAAATATGATAAGGAAATGGGTCGAAAATCAAACATCACAAATTCATAAATCCAGACATAGCTCACCAAGTCACAAAGCGCAGGTTGTACACAAAGAACCTGGAGTTAGAGTTCCAGACGAACCTGAAAATGCTCACAAAATGGAACCAGTGACGAAAGACTCAGTAAGACGGATACATGTAGAAGAATCAGTAATAAGGACAGGATTAAAAGCTGGTTCCAAGGGAATGGCAATAGAAGAAGAAAATGTAGGCCCAGGCGATCAGAATACAATGGGTAAAAAATGTTCTAAACCAAGCAAACACGATATAGATGACGATGACGACAGTGAAGAATTAGCTGAAATACCTCCCGCTTTGCCTATAATGCAACCCAGCAGTCTTAGTAGTAGAGAAGTTTCAATGGAAAGCTTAGATAGTAAATATAAAGAACGGTTTAGAATGGAAGATGAGTTAGCTTCAAATCATAGTAGGGACATTGATCCTCATGGCATGAGTAGAGGTCTTAATGACGATGAAGATGAAATTTTAGAAATAATCGAAGTAGAAGAACCTCTAGAACCTGTTCCAATGATGGACTCATGTCTACAAGTAACCGAAGAGGATATTGCGTTCTGTATGGGTTACTCTGAAAATCCTTTACCAGAAGTAGATCAAGAAGATTTAGACGATCATCCACTCAGGATTCTTAGTCAAGAAAATTTAACAGTAGCATCGACTTTTACAGATACTCTCTCTTTGTATAGTGAAGTCGAACGCCAAATTAGAAATGAAGCTTATCTAAGGCAAACAATAGGATTTTATGCGGACAAATATAGTGGTGATCGTGGACTTGACTTAAATCCACATGAAAGCTTACCTTCATCACGGTCAAGAATTGATGACATCATGAGTCTAACTGAACTGTACGGCTCTCGACGTAATATGTTAGACAACATTGATGATTACAACAATATGCAGATTACGAGGATAGCTCCACAATTTCAGTCCCTATCTCTGTCGAATGTTCGCGATACAGAAGAATTTGGAGGAGACGGCTCTGTTTATAGTGAACCTGCTTACAGGCCAAGTGACAAAATATGTAATAGTTGCAAGCGAACCATGTCTAGGCCCGGAAGTGCAGTTGGAGAGTGTGATGCATATCAAGATTTGGAAGCTCATAACGATTGCTACGGCCCCTTCGAAAGATACCGAGGAAATGATATTACAGATGCACGTATAGCATCTCTGAGGCATCCTGATGGGGCATCAGATCCTAATCTAAGAGAAGAAAGACGTATACCAGGTAGCGGAGCTCCTTCATTTAAAGAACTAAAGTCAAACTTACACCTGGAAGTCACGCCTCCGGTGGTAACAACTGAACCACGAACGGAAAAAAGTGACAAAGGCATAGCGAGGGTAGTTGCTAGTTCTAAACCTGACGGCTATGACAGCGGTCATGAGTCTACCCCGCGGACAGGTAAACACAGTCCCGCGACTACCTCAAGACGTGCTGAATCAGGCTATGACTCAGTGCCGAGAGATTCAGATGCATCGTCACTAGATTCGTACCCAACGCGGCGCGCAGCTGTCGCTCGAGCGCACGCGAAAAAGCACACCACAGCAAAATACAAACAGCATAGCGACCGTTCCTTCTGTTCATGGCTACGAAACCCCTTCACTTGCAAATACGCTGATACAGATCCAGAAATCAGTGATTTTTAGAGCAAACAACAAAATGTATTAAATTGTAAAATTCTAAATAGATATCGTTAAGCTACGTTACCGAATTTAATCTGGAGACTGCTTTTGTACTCTAGTACTCGTATTTATAAAATAAATGCTTCGACACTGTCAGGTTACCACTGTATTTTTCTAGACTTACGAAAGCTTCTAGCTCTGCGCTCTAAATATGATAATTTAGATAATATATAACACTATTGTAAATACAGATGTTATGAGGATTGCTATGACTTGTTAGCGTTTATCTTCTGATCATTTTTGTACTTTTATACTGTCATCATGAGAAAACTTCTATTCCCAATGTATTGTAAAATAATTTTCAAAGGTTGGAGTAGCTTTTGTACTGAACCCACTTGTAAATTGTTCAAAGCAAGATGTCTTCCTCTGTCTTCCCCTGTCTGTGACAATTTCATATCGAGGAAATTATTTTCTATATCTGCACTGGCACTGACCTCATTGTCGTAATGTTATCTCTCGCGTTTATTCCAATCACTTCTGGAAAACCAATTTCCTATTTCTCCATTTTGTATTTTAAATCCAAATAAAGTTTGTTGGGCTGTTATAACTTTTATAGAACTAGCAATATTTAATAAAACTAGTATGTAACAATTTTGTATGATAAATTAAACCAGAGTGATTGGAATAGCTTGCGTATAATTTATATCAATGTAACTAAAAATCTCGTTTCTAGGATTTAAGACTGTTGTCATTTCATTGGCCATGTTTTATATAGCTTTAACATTTTGATATATTGTAATAATGTAACGAGAGGTTGACGGATCCGTGTGTATGAGATGAGACTCACCGCACTCGTTGGCTTTATCGAATGTTGGTGAAACTAAGTTAACGCTTTATGTCAATGTTTTGTTATTGTACTATTAATATTACAAATATATATCCTAAATTCTACTATGCGTTCGTATTAGTTTACAATAAATTGTTCGATTTCGATTAATATTGGTTTTATTTTATAGAAACACTAAACCGCAACAGATGCAATAGTGTCGTTGACTTTGTTTAGAAAGTCTTCGGAAACATGCCGTGATTCTTTTGAAAGGCTAGTAGAGTCATCATTAAGATCTGCTTAAGACACAACTAGGTAACTTTAAACGCTAAATGATGAGACTAAACTCAGAGTCGACATCGTAGATCAAGACCGTCCTTTTAATCAAAATAAGTACACCCGATTTGAAGATTATTCGCTCCCTTAATCGCTTATGCTGTAGTAAGGAGATCATCCAAATAGAAGCCACTATGCCCGAGCACTTAAAACAAAAAAACCATGAATAAATAATGCGATACCGAGTACTCCCGCGCCCTAGGGATGGGAATTTCAAAATCTTTTGGGGATACAAACTTTTTTCCCTCCTAGAAAGTGGAGCAACTTTCCCCTGTTAAGATGCAGCGCTATTATCTTTCATTTCGCCAGTAATTTAACATTCTCGGTGCGCCCCGCGAAAATCAAGCTATCAAATAAGACGTCGCCTACCCTTCGTGGGGTGACAACTTTTTTCTTGAAAATCTCCCAATAATTTGTTAAAGTGGCAGCTGGTTAGCCCATAACGCTTATCGGGTTCTAAAAAGATTTTAGCGTTTTTACATTGCATGGGGAAAGTTATATTTTCATCGGTAAAGGCAATAAATTCTACTTTTTTATCGTAGATTTTGCGAATTCATTCGAAATTGCCAGGAGTGGAAGCCATACTTTTTAACGCCAGGAAGTGTGATCGACTAAAATTGGGGAAGATGAAACTATTGAGTTGGAAGCGAACAAAGAGGGTGACAGCCACTCTAAAGTAAATTGCATTTTGTTCACAATGTAATCTTGGAACATCCGAGACAATGGCATAGTATATCAGGAGAGTTAATTCAAACATTTCTTCATGATAGTCAATAAGATGTCAGGTATAATAAACCTGATCCTGATACTCTATGATGGACATGACTTCACAAGACTAATCCTGCAAACATAATAGTAGCCACTGATATTTTAGTCTTAAGGATTATCAAAAGCCCAGTCTCAACTGATTTTTCTTAATATTTTGAGATGGTAGATGCATACCAATACCACCTGTGCCAATACTAAAGGCAGTCGTTTGGAAGCTCTACAGATGAACTCAGCGCCAGATGTTATATCTTCAATCTGATTCAGACTTTAAGGAGCAGTAGATCCTGTATTCTAGAGCTCTTAACCAAAGCACCAGTGTGTCTTACGACCTTCTGGCACTTATCTCGATGCTCATAAAGCTTTGCTCTTTGCCTGAATGAAATCTTTCCTAATGTAGAAGGTATTAGCTTATACATATGGTTATATGGTTCACCCTCCTTTTCCCGCCAACATCCTTAACTAAACGAACAGCCGATTATTTAATAACGCGCATGCTGTCACATAATACGACACCAATAAGTACAAAATGCGGATAATAATAATGGCCTCGACCGAAGAAGGCACACGCGTCGACCGGGCGAGTCGAATCGCACGTGACGAGAACACGAATCGCGTAAACATGAGTACGTTAGTCCACACAATTATACACACTACCCAACAAGAAATAGAGCCTATTATTCTGTAAGGATATTTCTTATATGGCCTCTGAAACATTGGAACTTGATACATACTGAAATAATAACAAAACGGATATGTATCAGGGGTAGGTATAATGGTGTATCAATCCTGACTCATAGGAGGAAACACCGAAGGTATCACATTTGTCATGGAACGTCTGTTGTTTACAGACTTGTGTCCAGCATACAAAGTAGAGACGTAACTGCTTAGGCCCAGAAGGGAGAAAGCGAAAAAGTTGCTTGAAAATATTTTCGCAAAATAATTTGAAAAGATTTGAAAAGATCTGGAGCTCAAAAATAAGTAACAATTATTATCTACATAATTATGCATGCAACTATACTCTGATTTTTAAATTGATAGACTAATGACAGCTGCAATCGACCTTTTTGTCAACATGACATTATCTTATGTGTAGCTGCCGAAAGTCTGACAACCAGTCTTACCAAGGGTTGTGGAGGTAGTCGCTCCATGTAAAATACTGGTATTCTGCTGCATCCGGTTAGACTGGAAGCCGACCCCAACATAGTTGAGAAAAGGCTAGACAGATGATGATGCTGTTATTTTGGTCTAGCAAATTCTAAAAAAGCTCTCTCTCTAAAATCTGAGCTTAGAAACGCTTATCTGCGATTCAGCTGAAAATTCACGCTGTATTTGAAAACTTTCCGAAGAAGTTGAGAAAAAGCTACTTGCGAAATAAGCTATTTTCAGGCTGAACATTTTGCTGAATTTTTCATAGAGTTTAGTCAGGTTACATACAAGATCGTGCCATTAGGCGCACGGCCAGTTTGTATATATTCGAATTTCTAGTTCCATGTGAAGCAATTGCCGTCGACCTCCGGAACCATCCAAAAATATCAGATTTACGATAAGTATAATCCCGCATAAGTTGCCTCTGGCTACGTCTAAAGAAAATATCGGAAAATATTTTCTTAGTTCAAAAGCAAACGGGAAAATCCGGATACCATACGGATTAAACAATCCTACATTCAATACAAAAATAAATTGAATTCTAAACAGACTCGACTTTCGAATTTTCCATTCTTGACGAACAAAAACCGAACTTCTGTCGAATGTAAATGGACGTTTTGACCAGCTGCGTTGGAATGGCACTGCGCTAGGTACAATGTGGGACAAGTTGTATTGTATTGTACAGTGAGTTTTGTTTCTTCAAAAACCCATCCGGGGAACATTTCGGCGACGGCATACGTGTCCGGAATGCGAAGTTCCCGTTTATTGAACAACACACACTGTACGCCTTCCCCGAGGCTAGTATAAATTCTGCGCGATCCATTGAATAGATATTCTTTGTTTATCTAGTATCTACCATAATTTAGCGCTTAGGTCTTGAAGGAATTATGTTAGGGGGCGTTTTTGGGACTACAGTCTATAAAGTACGATCGTACGTGGAGAGCTTGGCAAGTTTTTCGTAGCACTTCCAAAACATTTTATTATTAAACATAAAGTAGGGCTCCTGGTTCAGAATACTAATTTATCATTATTATTTCAGTAATGTTCAAGCTTTTAACATTCACGCCTACTTAATAATTGATGACGCCTAGTTTAATTTTTTTTTTTTTCAAACTGTGTCTCGACGTGAAGTAAATCGGACAAGCACAGTAAAAAATTAAGTATTTAAAAGGATGACAAGAGATTTAATAAATTAGACCAGATTAAGAAGATACATCACCACTGCTCTCAAAAGAGTGAGGGAAAACTTGGGAAAACCGGCGTTCCCCCGGCGGTCCCCCGGCGCGAACCAAAATCATGTCCATCGAAGTCATGTGACATCTACTTTGGCTTAGGCTTGTGTCCCCACAGTGGGAACATTACAGGCTGATTATGATAAGAAGATACATACCAACCTAAATACTCTAAGATTAAAACCCCAAGCACAGATACAACTAAAATAAAACATTTCTTAAAATGAATGAACCAACAAATTCTTTTAGAGTGCAACCCTTGCACTGTGGAGTGCAAAGGTTCGAAGAATCCGATCGAAGCTGCCAATATGAGCCCAGCAGAGTAGAAAAATAGCACCGATCCAGGCAGCTGCAATCTCTACGTGAATCTGGTGCCTATATTTTTCAAGGCGTCAAATCTGTGCGTTACACCGCACTGTCGCAAATCGAATTTGTCTCCTCCGAGTTGAGCCGAATCAATCTGCATTATCCTTGTGACATTCCGCTGTAATCGATGAGGGTTAGCGGAAGATGCATTTAGGTTACTCGATATGATTAATAATGAACTTGGGGACTAAAAAGGCCACTTTAGCATAATCATAAAAGGATAAGATTATGAATCATAATGGACAGTTAACTGTTAAGTTAAACGTATCCCATTGGTGAAAGATTTTTCAGTTATTTCTTTTTATCTGTGCTAAAATACCAATCAATCCAATCCATATCCAATCCCAATCTCTTTGATTAGGTATACCTACGTAGTGCAGCGAAAACAAGAAAAATACGGACAGTCTTCGCCAAATTATGATTTATAATGTTATCCTATTATGATTCTGCCAAAGTGGCCTTTTTAGGCCCCCTTAGCTGAAATATGCATTCGAAAATCTTCTATATATTTATTATATATATATAAAATGGTAAACTGACTGACTGACTGATTGTTGATATATCAACACACAGCCCAAACCGCTAGTCCTAGAGACATGAAATTTGGAGGGTGTGTTCTTTGTGAAGAGTAGGTATCCACTAAGAAAGGGTTTTTCGAAATTCCACCCCTAAGAGGGTGAATGAGGGAAGGGTGAAATTTCACGCGGACGAAGTCGCGGGCAGAAGCTAGTAACAAGTAAATTGATAGATAACGCCACTCATCTCTTTGTAGTTATTTCACATTGTAGATTTTTTAGGGAACTCTGAAACAAGACCTGGCATCGAAGTTCAACGTCTGTTAACAAGATATTATTAAAATTGAAACAGGGCCACTATCACACATTACTAACTCGCACCTCAATTTAAGACATACTTTCTGATCGACGCAAAATACCTCTTAAGCAAGATGCTGTAATTGCACATTGCTGAGAATGTAAGTATTGTCTACCGAAGTGTAGATGTTTGACAACAATATTAGTACGGAATTAAATCAGAATATTGAACGCAAAAAAAACTAGCTGCCGGTCGATTCTGTAAAAATCTCACCGTGAAAACTTAGGTGAAGTGAGTTTGTTTTTGCTAGGAATTGACACTATTGACAGCTCACTCCACGCTCACTTCACCTAAGTTTTCACGGTGAGATTTTTACAGAATAGCACCGCAGGAATGGGTTTTAAAAAAATAACTATAAAATACCCGCAAGAAGCATGACGTTGCTAACTTAAATTGATCAGGCGCTCCTCGCAACTAAAATCCAACATCACACCCGCCATTTCTTGCATTTTATACCATCTCCGAAGACGTGTCGAGAGACGGCCGAAGCCGCAGCGATTTCTCAGGATTTGAGAGCGCACTCCAACTTAAAGCGCACGCACTTTAACCATGTTTACACTTCGCCGGCAGCCATCGCAGAGAAGATGGGAAATAACTACAGCATATGGCAGGCAGAGATATTACATAAAATGGGTGTCAAAAATATTATAGGAATAGAAATTAAGGAAAGATTTCGAACAGTTTAAGTATGTTTAGGCTCAATCAATGCCTTCTTGAACAGAAAAACAACTTTTTATCCGCATTTTCTTCATGAAAATTGCAGTTTACAATGGCCAAACGTGGCATAAATCTATCTCTCCAAGACCCGGGGTCTTTGTTAAATCTGTAGAAACATAGTATTCTTTAACAATAGAGGTGAACACAGTCAGCATATGGGATGTAAGTATGTACCTATGCATAAGGTTACCGTCACTAGTAGTCACCATTTTCATCATAAAAGTCAGACTGTCTGATTAAATTTCACAGCCATATTCAATACTTCTCTAATGACAGTAAATAATGCTATCGACGTATAATATTACCAGCTTACATACATTCTACTGATCATCCTTGAAATAACGCGTTTCTACAGTCATTAGGTACGCTTCAGTAATGTTATTATTTCTATAAAATATTTATAATCCTAATAAAGTAGAGATTGTAATAAAAAGCAGAAATTCTAACGAAGTCTTTTGCGCTGGTGGGTTACTTGTGAAAGTCATGTTGTTGTCACTTTTAGATATTTTTTTGTTAATGGAGGAATAATTTCTTTTGAATAATTCCATATTGGAAAAAATAACATAATGCATCTAGTAAACCCGAGAAGACCTTCGTCCAATTTATTAATTTTATCTTCGTAAAAGTGATACTTCTGTGAGAATCAGTACTGACAGTTCGTTCTATGGTAAATTCTAAATGAAGAAACATGACACAGAATCTCAGGTAATTCTTATCGACGAGCACACGTTCTCGACTAATTTACTACAAGACTCTTGATCCGAACAAATTGGCTCCTGAGCACAAACTCCTACTGTGACGCGCTGATGCGACTTTACTACAATTATTTATGTAGGCGTTTCAATTTTTCACGCGACACGCCCGTGATTGTGGTCGCTTTTATACATCTTGTACATAAGTAATAATCGTTCTGAAGTATTTGGTAAAAAGGAAGCGAACCTTTAAGGAACTTCATTGATGTTTGAATGGGCTTTCTTAAGGGGCTTACCGGACCTAAACACAAAAAACGCAAGTTAGAGAAACAATAAAAGTAAGTATATGATCGACTACAGTAAACAAAATCTGTAATATATATGACATTCTTCAGGATATATGCTAGGTAGATAGTGTGTTGAAAACATAATACAAATAATTTGATACGATAGAAAAAAATCATGAAGATACCTCTAAAAACTTTCTTTTTACAATAAAAACCATAGATATATAAAAACCATACTAATATACATACAATCATTCTGTTTTTTTGTCAGATTATTCTACAAGCAACATACTAAAATACTAGTGTGTGTATTGAGATTTTTTGTAATTAAATAATTGCTTCATATTTTGCAATAAATTACCAGCGTTGTGTTATCGCGCTTCTCTTTCTTTTCTATGCAGTCCGACAGTGACAGCGCTTTAGGCCATGTAAGCCCCTTAAGTCGCAAGCAAGATTTTTTTGACTTTTTTGTGTTATTACGTTCTTATGCTACTTTTGCATACCTAATCTTTATAATATAATTTTATGAGAAACGCTAATCAAAAACTCAAAACGGTGAAGGAAAACATCGTGAGGAAACCGGCATGTCCCAGAACCAAAAATTCGAAGACATGTGACATCTACCAAGCCGCACTGGGCCCGCGTGGTGGATTAGGTACAGACCACTCCCTCTCACTGAGAGGAGGCCTGTGTCCCAGCAGTGGGAACGTTATAGGCTGATTACGTTTATACTAATCAAAAACTATTAAATAACCTAGTAAGCGCCAAACGAAAATCACTCCAGATAATTACGAAATCTTACTTATATGTACAAACAGTATCTCAGAACGTCAAAGCTCAATCCCGTACCTTTGAGCTAGGACTCAACCGAGCCGGGACGTAGCACAGGAACATTTCGGGCCATTAACCGTGTCTGAACCGGGACATATCGATTGGCGGCGCATAAAATATGTCCCGGCGACCACGTAAATAAGCCGATGCAGGCTGCGATGTAAAGGACTGTTTGGATAGACTGTTAGAGAATGCATTGCTCCGTTTTTGAGCATTTGAGTTTTTGTATTGTTTATTGCGGTATGTAGATTTAAGGGAGTGACGTGCTGTTCATATCAAACAATGTATTGATAGCTTAGTATATTTAGTAGAGTAAAAACATGCTCAAAGACAAACAAATCCTCAATCATCAGTTATCTCAATTAACTGTCACTGTTCATAAAACTTATGCTAAATATTCCTAA
Source organism: Oligia latruncula (assembly GCA_948474745.1). NCBI lineage: Eukaryota > Metazoa > Arthropoda > Insecta > Lepidoptera > Noctuidae > Oligia > Oligia latruncula. The sequence goes on along the minus strand of OX419691.1, from coordinate 3,452,574 downwards.
TAGTAATTGTAAGAACTCGTGTCGTCTGTGATAGGTACAGGTTTATCCTAGTACAGGCATCATACTTTGAAAGACCATTACTATTTCTAAAATTTATACTGTTTTTTTTTCCAATTTTTTTTTCTCTCGTAAAAAAAAGCGACTACCATCTTCCAAACGACCAATTATAAACAAAGTTATGTTAGTAATATTTTCATCAACTTTTAAGCTGCCTTTTCCGGTAGCCTCTGGCGGTTTGCACTTTCATACTTAAGGCAACTCCATATTTTTATTTTACCTAAGCCAAGTCGATCTTGGAAAATTTCAGTCTCGAATCTTTCATTTTCCCAAATGATGGGGAGGTTCACATTCACAAGACATTTACGAGCTAATATAACTGCATTATAAAATAGCTGTAAAGAAGCTCTTATTACACAGATGCTACCCTCATCATTCTCATTTTATTAAGCCCTTATTGTCTTCAATAAAAAATCTCAAAGATATCCTATAAAATGAGGTATAAGTCAGCGAAAAAATGATAAAGCCAGTAAATCAGGAGGCTGCACGGTTGGAGGAAGTGTTTATAAGAATTTATGCGTATTTAAACGACTCCTTTCATCGTCTACTTGTATTAAGTACACCATTATGCGTTGTATTTTACGTAAAAGACGTGATTTTGTGTGATGCCTGTTTTTTTTTAGTTAAACATAAGGCAAGGCTACACTGATCGAATGTGGACTCGCATTAGTAAATCTTTCTACTGCAATCCTCTAAACAAGTAATCGAAAAGAGTTAAAAGTAGAACTGGATAGACATGGAAGGGGGCAACACCAGCCCGTGACTGTAGCAAAGAATTGCTGTGAAACATGTTTATTTATCAAAATCCAAAAGCAACAACATGCTTTAAGTCTTGTATTATTAACACCACAACAGTTAGTAATAATACTAATAATAAGGTGGTTTGCCTGAATGAATGTAGCTCAAATGCTATAAATATTTGTACAAATTATACGAAGGAGGTTCCATTTCTCTCACGCACTATGAGCTCACTGCCTGGTGATGACATTGAAGTCTTGGGAGTAACTCCGGATAATCATTTAAACTAGTTTGTAAGACAACAGAAGGTACCAGTAATAATATTCTTATACCTAACAACAACAAGGTATCTTCTTGCTCTAAATTATGTAAATATCAAAAAGGAGATCAGCAGAATGCCTTGACAGTATTTCATCAAAATATTCAAGGCATTTCTTCCAAATTATTAGAAATTGAAATGTTTTTAGAAAAAACAAAGTTTGACATTGTTTGTTGTACTGAACATTGGTTAAAGGATTACCAAATGTTAATTAATTTTGAGAACTATAGTGTGGGCAGTTGTTTTAACCGTAAATCTATGCTGCGTGGAGGTTCTCTAATATTGATAAAAAAATGTTTAAAATCCAAGCAACGAAATGACATAGTGGGTTTATCAGTTGAACATTGCATCGAACTGTCCTGTGTTGAGCTAGATAAGCATGTCATAGTGTGCGTTTACAGACCCCCTAATTATCAGAACTTTTCTTTATTTGAGTCAATAATGGAAGATGTCTTAGCGAAACTTGCATCCAATAACAAAGCCGCAATTATTTGTGGGGATTTTAATATTAATATTTTGGAAAATAATTCTAATAGCAGTAGATTATTAAGCCTTTTTAAATCGTTCAATTTATATAATGTGTTTGCAGAACCTACTAGAATAACTCCAACTTCTGCTACTTGTATTGATAATGTCTTTTGCGATTGTGATTATTTAGATAAAGCCATCGTAAATTATCTGCCGTCTGATCATAGTGGACAAACGGTATCTTTTAAGTTTAAAACACCTTTGCAAAAAGTGCAAATTCAATTTAGACCAATAACGACTGGTAAACTAAATAGATTCAATAGTACCCTAAATAATAAGTTAAATGATCTGGGCCATGATAGGGATGATGCTAATAAATTGTACGAGGATTTCTTTTCAGTAGTGCACACTCAATTTAATACAACTTTTGAAAAGAAAACAAAAAACATTTGCCCTAATTTTGTTTTTAGTGACTGGGCAACTAGAGGTATTAGGATAAGTAGGGAAAGACTTTTCGAGCTGTATGGCCTTAAGCCTTACATCAATACTGAAACTTTCAGCAAGTATGTTGCTACATATTCCAAAATTTTTAGAAATACTTGCAAAATAGCCAAAGCCCTGTACATTAGCAATAAAATCAAATCAGCAGAAAATAAGATAAAAACAGTTTGGAAAATTATAAATAACGAAACTAGTAGGAATAAAAAACGAAACACTGATTACACATTAGAGACTTCACGTGGTGCCATAAGCTCTAACTTAGAAGTAGCTCAGGAATTTGTAAATTTCTTTACTAATATACCATCAAAAACTACGGAAGCCTTAAATTCCTCATCCGACGTATCAATTGATTTATTAAGAGCGAACGTTCCAGCCTGCCCGGTTGAATTTCAATTTAAACATATAAACCCCGCTTCAATAATAAAAGCTTTTAAGCAAATTAAGATCAAATTGACCGAAGATCTTTGGGGAATGTCCATTAAAGTCTGTGCCTCCATAATTGAGACTATTGCACCTTACTTAGCCTTAGTATTTAATTTGTGTGTTGATCAAGGAATCTTCCCCGATTTAATGAAATACAGTAAGGTAATACCACTTTTCAAATCTGGGGACAGTAAAGACACCAATAATTATAGACCCGTATCCGTGTTGCCGGTTTTCAGTAAGGTGTTCGAAAAGATAATGCTTAATCAGATGCTCAATCATTTTAACATGAATAAAATCCTTCACGATCAGCAATTTGGTTTCACCAAAGGACGTTGTACGACTGACGCTGGTGTAACCTTATTAAAACACATTTTTAACGCGTGGGAAGAGGCCCAAGACGCCATTGGAATCTTTTGTGACCTCTCTAAGGCATTTGATTGCGTCGATCACGAAACCTTGCTTTTGAAACTTGAGCATTACGGACTTGGAAAACTTGCGCTCAGTTTAGTTAGTTCTTATTTAAATGATAGACAACAGCAAGTCCAAATAAATGGTGTCAATTCATATGGTTTAAAAGTAAAAATGGGTGTGCCACAAGGCTCGATATTGGGTCCTTTCCTCTTTTTAGTGTATGTTAATGATCTACTCCATTTATTAAAAAATCAACCACAAATGGTGTTATTTGCTGATGACACTTCCTTAATTTTTAAGGTAAATAGACGTGCTACAAATTTTGACGACGTAAATAACGCCCTTCTGCAGGTCCAAAATTGGTTCACTGCTAATAATTTAGTATTAAATGGAAAAAAAACTAAGTGCATAAGATTTTCTTTACCAAATGTCAAAGGTAGTGATTGTGAGATAATATTGAATCAAGAGAAACTAGAATTCGTCGATAAAACTGTTTTCTTAGGAATCACGCTCGACTCAAGGCTACAATGGGGTCCTCATTTAACATCTCTTGCAGGACGGCTAAGTTCAGCAGCTTATGCTGTCAGAAAAATCCGTCAATTTACTGATGTCGATACCGCGAGACTAGTCTATTTTAGTTACTTTCATAGTGTCATGTCTTACGGTATTTTACTTTGGGGACGGGCTGCAGACATCGATTCTATTTTTATTCTGCAGAAAAGAGCCATCAGAGCCATATATAACCTCCGCAGGCGCGATTCTCTGAGGGAACTGTTTAAGGAAATTAACATCATGACGGTACCTTGTCAATATATCTACGAAAACATCATGTATGTAAGAAAAAACTTACATCTTTTTAGTAAAAGAGGTGAAAGACATAATTATAGTACTAGAAATAGGGACCTATTAGTTCAACCAGGTTTCAGACTGGCTAAAGTAGACTCATCTTTTATGGGGTACTGTTTAAAATGTTATAATAAAATACCTCCCCACATTCTTCAACTGAATGAGACAAAATTCAAGTCTTGTATAAAACGCACACTATGCAGTCAGGCATATTATAAGTTAGGGGATTACATAGCTGATAAAAATGCCTGGCTCAATGCTGGTCCTGCTCCACAACCACAACTAATTGATTAACACCTGAAAATACTGTTGGAGCTGCTGAAGATTGTAAGACTATCTTTGCATTGTATAAACTCAATTTCATTTGTATTGTATAATTGCATAGCACAGATGTGAGTTCTATGTAAGTACTATACCTTATTTTACCATTTACCGGGTAATATGTCTTTCATTGACTTGAATGTGCCCTGGCGGCTGATAGTATGTCATGCTCACACAAATGTCTCGCTGACGGTGGCGTGTATGTTGGATTATTTAGCTCCCTTCAAAATGGTTGAGCTGAATGGTGCTGATCTATGCGTCATGTTCGTGAACGGGCGCCGTCAGTTGGGGCTGGTCATCACTTAGCTGCCTCGGCTTATTTTTAATTATTTTATTTTTATTTTTGGATTGTTGTTTTAGTACTATTTGTTGTACTCTGGACGCTTTTAACGCATACGTCTTGTTTATTTTTACATCGTTCTCACATTATTTAATTATAAATTCAAAAGTAATGATGTAACTAATATTTTTGTAAAATATGATTTAAAAAGAGTGTCCATGGAGTTTCTTGTCCGTTCTTCTCCATAGGTACCTACGCTTTGGAATGGGCAACTAGCTTCACATTTTTCTGACTGACCTACTTCTTGACAATTCAAAAGTGCCTGTAAAATGGTTTAATTGAAATAAATGCTTTGAGTTTGAGTTTGAGTTTGAGTTTATATTATGTAATAGTCCTACAAATCGTATTACGTCTATGGAGGCCAGTCTCAACGGAGACTTGTCTTCGGCGCGGGAGATAATAATTATATAGTGCACAAGTGTGTGCGCAGACTCAGGGGCACTCTCTCTTCCCTCACTCTCATAGTCCAATGGGACGGCAATCCGACCGGAGAGAGATCAGGCGCAGGACCAACAGCTGAACGTGCTTTCCGAGGCACGGGAGTATCACACCGCCAACATCCAAACTCCGAGCTGTTACTAAGAAATTCCTAATAGTAAAACCCAATAACACTTTGCCTGACCAGGGAATCAAACCCCGGGCCGCAGACGCGCATTATATTATGTACAGGAAACGTATTTTAGGTAAGTATATCGATAAAATCATAAACAAAAAAAGTCATACAAAATCCTATTTTGATGCAAATAACTGCCGCAGGTGTATCATCGCTCCATCGTGCTTACAACATACACTATACGATACCTACTTTCATGCTTACGACGCGTGTGTCTCTATAAAAAGTGACAGTTTGCAATTTAAATAATATATACCGTTCCGTTTATGTTTCAAATCCGAGCTTACGGTTTTGTAGTGCTGAGAATACGCACAGAGCGGCGATAAAATTTATTGTCACCCGTACGACATCTGGTGCCTTCCCCCTGATTGTGGCGCAAGACGTGAAGGACAAGCGTTTCGATACAGCTTCTTCTTCTCCTCTAGTATCGGCAAGAACGATATGTGAAAACCACATCATAATCAGCCTATAATTTTCCCACTGCTGGGCCACGTGCCTCTTCACTGTGAGAGGGAGTGGGCCGTAATCTACCACGACGGCCCAGTGTTTTCAGAAATCATCAACAAAAGTTACATTAGTTCCACTATCAGACAAGAGATGGCGCTGACATAAAACTGCAATATTCTACACCGCAGTGCACAGTGTTAAAATTCCCTGACGAATATAGGCCTCGCCGACGAAAAATTAAAAACATGATGGTACGGAACCCTCGGTGAGCGAGTCCGACTCGCTCTTGACCGGTTTTTTTTATGTGCGTTTTGTTTGTGCAGAGCAAACAATTTTTCTTTATTTCTTGTCGTTTTATTATGTGATAACAAACTACAGTTTCAGTAAGTACCTAAATCTTGTCTTACAGTTGCATCATATGAGCGATTATTATATGCAACAGTGGCCCATGCACTTTGCAAATTCACTACCGCTTATGCCTTACACGTTATGAGGGGAAGACGAACGCAAACTGTTTCCTGAACGTACTCAACATTCAGAAGAATAAAACCTTCACAATCTCGGCGTGTACACGTAAATTCAGTTAAAAAGTTACCCTCAATGATACTTAGGAATAGGCTCCTTGTTGAGGTTCTAAGTAGGCTTTTTACAAGAACTTCGTAACTTCGTTTTATTCTTAAAAGCGGTATGTTGGTTATACAGTTGCTAAACTCTATATTATATTAAGGAACTTTTGGCGGGTGTCAAAATTTGTAACTAACAAAACAATATGGCGGCCCATGTTGTTTTTTCAATACATTAATAAAACTATTTCAAATTTACCCTGTGAATGTCATTCAAGCGCCAAAAGTTCCTAGTAGGACTTGAATAGGTAGGCAGTTGTAGAAAAGTAATTTAAAAAAATTAAACCGACTTCAAAAAGAAATTAACTAAAAATTATGAAATAACTTTAATTTCGGAAGTCGGTGTCTTTGGGATCTGTATTTTTTTATAGTTTTAGTTTTTTGCCACCGACCATACCGTATGAAAAGAAATTGTTTATTGTGTGGAATGATATCGGAATCACTTTTACACGTCATATTAGTTAATAATGAAGTTGGCGTTTCCTTTCTGACTACTCTGAGACTAAAGCCCGAAACAAACTCAGCGGTCAGTCTCTTAAACATAATCTTGGTCAGATCATATGAAGACCGTGTAGATTGTTGTCTGAAATGTAGTTGTAGTAGAGTAGTAGAGTAGGTATCTCACAAGAGCATTCAATATCAGTCCCTGATAACTTATCAAATGGTCACATCAAATAAGCCTGAAAGACGTTTACGTCTGTGCGTCTTAAAAAGTTAAGAAAACAAAGCTTCCTTTCAAGATGGTGGAATTTAAATTTTTATGTCTGAATACCGTAAGCCCTGTTGTAAGGAGATAAGGAAAAATATAATTTATTTCAATACGCTTTGCATATTAATTGAATTTCTTTCTTAGTGACGCAAAAAGGGGCAAATATTCAAACGTTGAAATGGAAAATATAGATACTTAAATAAATGTTGAATATTTTTTTTTTTAATTTTGCTAACGTTGCTAACGTTGGTGAAATGTTGTTATTTTTATTAAGTTAGGGGGGACAGTAAAAAATAATAGGTATTCTTTATTATTTTGTCTTGACACTAAGTAATTAATTGTTAGAAATTGAGTTGAACGTGTTTTTGTTCAAAATTAGCTTGAACTAAGTAAGTACCTATATATCTTTCTGAAAAAATTACATTCAGTAATATTAATTAACATTCAGAATATAATTCCTGTCGATACAAAATGTTTCAATAACACATTATGATTTATCCATAATACTTATCTACAGTAGAATTACTGAATACACTCCAACCAAACAACAATTAAACCAAATTGTCACAACGAATTGAACTCCACTAGGTACTCCCCTGCATTCATTTCGCACTCAAAATTCATTTGCCCCAAAAATGCAACTGTGGCCCCCGCAGTTAAAATTAAAGCTAATTAACTTTTTAACTCTGCCGACCCCGCGGCCGCTGGCGTATAATTAAAACGAAACAAAAGTCAACTTTATACCACCCTAAGGAGTTGCCTACTGCATACGATAGAAGTACCTACCTACCTACGCACGTACTCGGCTTTTTTACGCCTGAAACTTTACGAGGACTGCGCCGCGTAATTAATTAGAGAAATTAACGTTTACGTCATTTTATAATGGTAAAAACAATGGTAGGGAATGTTTGAATGACCCTGGTAATCATGTAAATAGATTAAGATTTATTGTGTACTCCATCTTCTCTTTCCTTTCCTGGAGTGGAGACCGCGTATCGGCAAGAGCAGTGTGGGACGTCCCGCAGCTAGATGGACCGACGACCACCGAGACTGGATGCGTAAGGCGGAGGACAGGGTGTTGTGGCGCAGTCTGGGAGAGGCCTATGTTCAGCAGTGGACTGAGTGTGTAACTGTTACCATAAGTTCAGTACATGATTCTTCAGTAACAGTTTGTGCGTCAGTGTGCTTTACACTTTAGTTAAAATGATTTATTCCGGTCTGATCCCCTGAACCCCCCCTAGACCCCCCCCCTCCTCGATACCCAGCAAGTTCGTCTTCTATTTTAATCTCTGTCTTATCCACATTATCTAGGTTTAAAAAACAAATGCTAACTAACATGCAACCCTTTGGATAGATACAAACTGTTATCATAAGATATAAGACCCCTTGTCAAACTCAAACACTTCCCGCAAACACTATCAATAGTTCCTAATTGTATAGAATTGGACTGTGGTCTCCGAGGCACAGACCACACGCAGACATTCTCCATATACCTACATAATAATCACCAATTGACCACAAATCCTAGGACGGCTAACAGCTTTTACGCAATCCTCTTGATCTACTCAATAGCACATTAACCATGAGCCCCTCTGCATGTATTATTTTCAACCCTACAAACACATGATCGAGGGCCATAAAAATTAAAACTCATTCACCCAAAGGGTTATTGTCGTACCAATGGCGATAGGGTGAATCCTGTCACTAAATAATACTACTTTATTATGCACAACACTAAAATGGTTGTGCGTAACAAAATTTAACTCCAACCGGATTGAATTGGAGTGCCTTTTTAATTCACGGTAGCAGTAAAAAGTTAATGATATTTTTTTTTATCTAGCCTCGATTGTTAATATGTATAGGTAATGGTATAACGAATTAAAATTGTTTCAGTAATCGTAATAAAATAATATAATAATAAACTTGTACGTTTTTATTTAAGTATACGAGGCCTTTGCCCAGCAGTGGGACAGCAAAGGCTAGCAAAAAAAAAAATACGAATCTAAATACCAAAGAGAGCATCCTGAATTTCATAAATAAGAAACAATCTATTTTGTCTCTTCTTTTGAAGAGCTCTCAAAACCTTTTATCAACAGTATTTTCGACTAGTTATCAAATATATTCATGAATTAGTACAAAATTAAATAAAACTGAAAACATATTATTTATATTTAAATACAAACAAAAAGCCTTAGTTATCAAATTACCTATATTCTAAATCATAAATCAAAACCTTCCACTTTTGTCTCTAATTTTATCTAACGACCTCACAAACAAAACAAAACAAAATCCGAACAGAAAAACAAAACGCACTATAATCCTTAAATAAAGTGAAGTAGCATCTGCTACTGAACTGAAATCCATAACAACGCTTATATCCAAGGGCCACCTTCAGATTCCCTTTAAAATTGGCCTCTGCACGTGACGGGAAAGCGAATCCTTGTGTCCATTATTTTAATAGTTTCCCTTGCTTTTGTCTTACCCTCGCCATAAAATTAAGGAGCGGAAAAGTTAAGAAGTATCAAGTATATGGTCGTAATTCTTGATTCGATTTACGTGCCTGCAAGATGCTTCTGCCTTAGAGTAAGAGGACGTCTGTGGTTTCCCGTGCGTGACGTAATAGGCTATTCTGGGGTGGAAGCTGGGTGCATTCTAAATCCTGTAATGGTAGGTACCTAATGCATTATCAGCCTGCAGGGTAATTGCGTAACACACTATCAGTAGCAATGGGTTTCACTTTGACAGTTCAACAACATTCATTGCGTTATTTGCGTTGTTGAGCAGACACATTTTTCAAACATATGGAGCAATGGATTAGAAATATGCTTCAAAATTATTCAAATTGACAGTAATAGTGTGTTACGCAATGAGGGTGCTGGAGCAGTACCACTGATATCTTTGAATTCCGGCCCGGATGCATACTCGTATTTGCAGAGTCGTAAATATGACTTCGCGTTCCTATCGCCATATTTTTGTTTTTATTGTGGTTGCTGTGTGCGATTTTTAAGACATGATAAATCCGCATCCGCAGTAAAATGGATATAGAAAAGTCAAAATCTTTTCTGAGGTAGTAAAAAGTTTAATCAGATTTTGTAAGAAAAATTGTCTTCATAAATTCAGTCGTCAAAAATATACGTGCACGTTGTATTTACATAAAAATATTATAAAACCGTGTGTTGTATCTACATAACTTTTGCCGGGACTTATATAATACAACATTTAGGTAGGCTTATTTATGTAAAGTTTTCAAACCGTATTAATTGTGAAAGACTTGATTGGTTGTAATACACTAAAGTTGATAATATATAAATGGTCGAAATTTTTAAAATTCTACTTTTAAAATAGTCATTTCGAAGAACCAAATTAATAACTGCCATGCCTCCACGGTCTATTAAAGCTAAATATTTTAGCAGCCGTTACCTCAAACACAGCACATAACTTCAGAAACCAAAATGGCCGCCAACCTTCCACCACAAACGTCACATTCACTGGTCCAATATTTGCCCAAACTAGTACAGCATAGCCTGGTACACTCGCTACCAGCAATAATCGAACGCGCGCAGTTTAGATAAGAGCGCGACTGAAGCACTTGAGCACTTCATTGTACATACTGCATTAGCTTTGAGCGTATTAGCATACAAGATAAGCTCTTCTAGATAGTACTTAAGGGTTGTAGACTATTGGCTTTGGTGGGACGCTGTGTCAGTGGTGCTGTTACTGCGTGATAAATCTTTAATGAAGTTGGTTTCAGTAGTTTGCCAAGAGATTACAGCCGTTTTACAGCAACTATAGGACTCCAAGAAGAATTAGCTTTCTTAATATACAGTGTGAGTCTTCATAATGTGCACATATCGAAATGAGGGAAAATAAGCTTAATTTTATCGACGGAAAAATATTTTAAAAAATCTAAAAACAAAAATGTAGCATTTTTATTAAAATTCTTTTTCGCTGCTGTGACCCCTGTGTAAACAATCGCCCCTCAATTGAGAATTATCATTCACCATACTTTAGCAGGTCCTTTTAAATATTTTTTTATTTTTTCAAATATTTTTTCCGTCGATAAAATTAAGCTATGTTTCCCTCATTTTGTTATGTGCACATTATGAAGACTCACACTGTATATACGGTCTTACCTAGGGATCTTTGATTGGCAATTTAGGTAGGTAAGTACATACTAAATTACCAAAAGTATTTATCTTCTTTACTATAATTGTGAAGTAAATAAATAGAACCCTTCATTATAACATTTCACGGACCAGGTGCCTTATCCAGAAAAACATTTATTTTCCTTAATACGAAAACCAATTTATCAGAGCATTACCGTTTCAAATGACTCGTTTAATATTTTTCTCCAAATAATCCTTTCATGTCCGGGGAGAAAAAAAAAGATAAATCCACGTCGCAGGGAAACGGGGCAAAATCGATATACGCAAATCAGTGATAACAGGGCCCTCTAAACTTTTACCGTTTATTTCCCGAGCCCGGTCTCCCCTAGCGTCTTATCGCCTTCGATCTACAAATCCAATTTCCTAAAATAGGGATCGATCCGACAAATCATCTGGCCAACTCTATTATCCCCTATTCAGGAGGATATCGCGATGACTTGCTTAGTCGATACCGTTAGTGGACACTAACGCGGAAAAAATATCGAGTTACAATCCGATTTGCTATCGTAACGTACATACCTAATCATAGTGACCGTTTCTTGCAAACTTTTCACGTAATTGTTGTGTCACAAACAGGGCATTTTTGTCGCGGTATTATTTTTTTCTTCTTTTTTTTTAATTACTAACCTTAGTTATAAAGCTACTTTCTTGTTACTAACAATCTTGTCTTGCCTATGGACTTTTTTGTCTGAAATAAATTATTTTTTATTTTAAGGAACCCAGCGAGATGATAAATAGAAAAACCTCCTCAAGAATCGTACTATCAAGTGCAAAAATAATTTTTCAGAGGTAGTTCCAGAGATTAGTGCGTTCAAATAAACAAACAAACTCTTCAGCTTTAGTATTAGCTATACACCCTTACATTTTGATCATTTTATTCTTTAAAAGGGGTGAAAAAAAATCTGTTGATCCATACATTATGTCGAGTTATGCTAACATAAATGTATGGATCAACAGATTTTTTTTTTCACGATTTGATGGTTGGTCCCGTAGTAAAATTTCTTCATAATGAACAATAACCCCTTTTATTAAGGATTAAAACGATCAAAATGTAAACATGTATAGATACATTGAGATAGATAGTCAACGATCTTTTCATTTACACCTACAACTCACTATAGTCAATAGGTAAATGGGAATAATTAGTTGGGGGTCCATTTCTCGTTGTGAAGACAAACAACCACATATTTTATTAATTTTTATTAATACTTTCTCCTATACGCGCCATCAGCCTATATGGCACTGACAATTTATATTCATAAGAGTGCCCCTGCGGATATCTATGGCCCCTGCAATCCTTGGTAATTATAAACATCATTACAGTTAGAACATCGAGTGACGAGTGGAAGCGGCGGAGGTCATAAAGTGCCTCGGAGAGCGTCCCACCGCTGGGAACCTACGGAGATGGACCAAGGAATGAGGGAAAAGCGGAAAATTCTCTATTCCGGACCTTTTCAAAAACATACTAATGCTGGCTGGTCAGAAATTGTCTGGAGCGTCCCTCCAAATACAATTTGTACACTTGAACATTACAGCTTTAATGTATTCTATCATAGCGGCATTTGGGCAAAATTACATTTTGGCAGATGGCCGATGGGGCCGAAAGGTTCTGGAGTGGCGACCCCGTACCGGAAGACGTAGCGTTGGAAGGCCTCCCACAAGGTGGACCGACGACCTTGTGAAGGCCGCAGAAACCCGTTGGATGCGAGAAGCACAGAACCGGTCGAAGTGGAAGCGCTTGGGGGAGGCCTATGTCCAGCAGTGGACGTCTTTTGGCTGAAATGATGATGATGATGACATTTTGGCTCTAGGCAATTTGTACATTTTGACACTAGGACTATGTTGCCCATTGATTTTTGTCTTTGTAACATTTAGTATAGTAATTATATAGTAACCAGTACCAGTTAAGACAGGAAAAGACATATTACCTACCCACTGTTATGAATTAAATGATTTGCAAACATAGCTAGCCTTGATCAACTAGAAGTCTTAAATAAGCTGAATTAGAAGAATATGTAAAACCTCGGTAACTTTTGGCTATAATAGTTATTTGTGCAACAAGAGAGAAAGATAAATTTGAATAGACTGTATGATAGCTCATGTCGTGAGAAAGAAAGGAGCATGGCAGAATTTTGGTAGCGTGACTGACTACCAAAAGTGCGTCAAAGGCCAAAGGGATTGTCCGAAAGGGTTACCGCGGCCCCGGAACATAAAGGGCTAAGGAAGGAACACGGGTGGGTTTTAGTCAGGAAGAGTCTGACACTCCCTTCCGCTCCACCCAGAGCGGGAGGGGTCACTTGATGATTTCCCATCCTCAAAAAAAAAAGGTCAAATTAAACGCAGCAAATCTAACCTAGGCATGATTTTAACTGTAGTATTGTCTCAGTCTAATAGTCTCACAATAGTAAGCTAAATCGCTTCTACATTCACTCGTACCACACAACAATATTTGCATGTCGTACCTACAATACTACCCAACCCTTCTGAACCGGTTGAACCTTAGCCAAATGGCACCGTACCTGGATTTGGTACACAACCAGTTTCCCCAGACCCCTACCCATGCTCCCCTTCAAACTAAAACGTATGAAATGCCTGAAGTTGTGTGTATAGTGAGGGGTCAAGTAAGGTTGGTTAGTGAAACGTAAATCATAATCTCCATATTCGGGTTGAAATGCTGATGTTGGGGTCGTACTAGAAAGTGTAAGCGATTTTTGGTGTCGTTTAGTTACAGTTTTAATGGTGTAGTGTCCTGTTGGGGCATGGGGTAAGGATGGTGTATTTATCAACATGAAGAGGCCGTTTGAGAAGGTTTGTTAGCTGTTCTGCTCCGTTTTGAAAGTTTTATTGACAAATAGAAGAAAAGAAAGAAAGAAGAAAGAAAATACGTTTATTTGCGGTAAACATGACGCATAAAAAAAAAACAAAAAAAAAAGGTTGACACACACAAAAAAGTTACTGAAATCGTTTCGAAAGCACCAGTTTTAACCCGATAAGGCTGAAAATCTGTATTTTACACGGAGCTACGGCCATCTGACCCAAGATTACGCGGGTTATCAGACTCGCATCTTGTTTACTTACTGAAATTAGGTTTAAATATGTTTTAAAGGCGCGAAGGACTCAAGCGATGTGTAAAGAATGGTCACCCATCTATGGACTTCTCGTCTTAACGTGTCGATGGCAATCTAAATGGAATCAACCCAGAATTAGGCTACGTGTTTGGCGCCATAATAGGACGTGATATTAAGTGTTCCATCGTTTGTGGAACAGCATCACATTTACACCAGTGGCGAAGGTTCCATACAACTCGATTCCTACCGGCTTCCCTTTAAAAAATGGCACAGCAACTCAAACCATTTATTTTAATTAAATCTTTTACAGGCACTTTTGAATTGTCAAGAAGTCGGTCAGTTAGAAAATATGAAGCTAGTTGCCCATTCCAAAGCCTAGGTACCTGAACGGGCAAGAAACTCCATGGACACTCTTTTAAATAATATTTTTACAAAAATATTATAGTTACATCATTAATGTTGAATTTACAATTATATGTGAGAACGATGTAAAAAAGACGTTCGCGTTAAAAGCGTCCAGAGTACAGCAAATAGTAACAAAACAACAATTCAAAAATAAAATAATTAAAAATAAGCCGAGGCAACTAAGTGATGACCAGCCCCAACTGACAGCGCCCGTTCACGAACATGACGCATAGATCAGCACCATAATCATATTAAAGATACCTACTCCGGTTTACCTCTTATAAAAAAACTAGCTTCTGCCCGCGACTTCGTCCGCGTGAAATTTCTTGTACCCCCACCCCGTCGCAACACTTCGTATTCGCTTAGCGTTCATTCTGACTTTTTTTCTTTTTGATCGGCTCCTAAGGGTCATAGCGTGATATTAAATAGCCTATAGCCTTCCTCAAGAATTGGGCTATCAAATTCAAAAAGATTTTTCAAATCTGACCGGTAGTTCCAGAGATTATCGCGTTCAAACAAACAAACTCTTCAGCTTTATTATTAGTATAGATTATTATTAGTATAGATGTATTTATTATACTCTTCAAAGATCTTATACTTACAATCATCAACAAATATATTTCGAAAAAGATTATTACAGGATTTTATGCTGATAAAAAACTCTATGGCCCATAACTCCTTAATAGGTACCAACTCTTAACATCTTACACACGTGATAACTTTTAAACGAAATATCCGATTGAGATCAAACAAAAAGTATTTTACTTCTTCATAAATACTCTTGATAACATAATGCTTAATTTCGATAAAGATTAATATTACGATACATATTTAACGTAGTTTTTTTTTCTTCAGACGATTTAATAATTATTTTGAACACAAAATCGGTTATTGTGATTAAACCATGATAGCTAGATATATGTTCTCGCGGACTTTTTTGTAGGTCATAATGGGCTCTACAAACCCGTAGTACATCATTTTGTTCTATTGTCAATAGTTTTTGCAGCGCACGCAAAAATAGGTTTTCGATTTTACACCTCGTGTTACAAAATAGCAATTTTATTACAGATCCCTAATTTTGAAAAAAAAAATATAGCCTATAGCCTTCCTCGATAAATGGAATACCCAACACTAAAAGAATCATTCAAATCGGACCAGTAGTTCCAGAGATTAGCGCGTTCAAACAAACAAACAAACAAACTCTGCAGCTTTATAATATTAGTATAGATAACCTTCGCTACTGATTTACACTCCAAGGCGGAGACGTCTGTGAATCTCCAGCTGTACAGGTTTTCCTTGCTTCGCCCAACCTGGGTCAGGAGTCTGCTACAGACTTCCAGGTTACCCAAGGTAACTCATGTCCAGGTGGGAGATCACCTCATCATCCAAGGACCATACTTCCTGATCATCTATGGACTGACTGCAGCAAACGCAGTATTACAGACCAATAAATTCACGCGGTAGTTGCCAAATAAAACTACAGTTAAATTGGAAAATACCAGTCATAGCTCAACAAATAAAACGCCAAACGCAACATAAAATAAACTAATAGTAACTGCAGAAAACCTCATCTCGAACTGAAAAATGTTACAATTCCAGTGTATAAAACTAAAAATAACGGAAAGCATCGCTTCTATTTGTAACTGCTGAACCAAATGATAAATATAGAGCAGGAGCATCACTATTGATCTGGAGGATTCCAGGAGTAATAATAGAGAACATTATGCCGCATCCTTATGCTATACCGATGGACCACGAATAGAATTTTATTGTGATTGAGTGAATGCAAGTTTAATCGAAGTATGAAATGTTATACAACGTTATTTTTAGTATTATGCGAAACCTGAATAAGTATAGTTTGTTCAGAATAAGTAACTGAATCGGTTCCAATAATTTTTACCCCATGTTATATTTTGTTCCGAAAATATTTAAAAAAGGTTGGAAGTTGGACACCGAGCGACACTAAGTAGGTTATCAAATCTCCGCGCCGAACAGTTAGGTACCTAGGTATTATCAATGAGCGCAAGACAGCGCGGGTGAGCATGTTTTTGTGCGGACAAACAGGTAACCTAACAAGCAAAGTCAAAGTCAAAGTCAAAGTCAAATCATTTATTTCAAATAGGCACATTAAAGGCACTTTTGAACGTCAAAAAAAAAACTAAATAGAAATGATTCTAGTCGCCCATTCGAAAAGGTAGTTTTCGTATGGAGAAGAATGGGCAAGAAACTCCACCGTTACTCTTTTAAAAATGTTTTACAAAGTCTTGTATACATAATAAAAATTATATGTGAACACGATGCACCCATAATAAAATTAGTCTACCACAAAAGGTAAAAAGAATTAAAAATTAAGCAATGACAGGTAAATCAAATAAGTGATAGATACATGGTGCTCACATATTTACAAGTTATTTTAAAAAAAAAAAAATGCAAAAGTAGTTGAACTTTAACAGTGTGTGAGCCACTGTAGTCGCAGATTGTAAAAATGAATTAGAATAAGATGTCATAATTAAAAATATATATATAAATTAAATTAGGAACAAGTTTGATTTTGTCTAAACTTTTAGATTGTCCTATGGAGCAGGACCAGCATGTTTCCAAACATTCTTATCTTGGATATAATCCTCTAATTTGTAATATCCTTGTTTACAAAGTGTACTTTTAATATGAGTTTTAAATTTTCTTTCATTTAATTGCAATATGTCACAAGGTATTTTGTTGTAGCATTTAACACAGTACCCCATAAAAGATGTATGTACTTTAGATAATCTAAAAAAAGGTTGATCTAATTTATCTTTATTTCTAGTATTAAAATTATGCCTATCACTTATTTTATTAAAAAGATGTTGATTTTTTCTTACATACATAATATTTTCATAAATGAATTGGCAAGGTACCGTCATGATATTAACCTTTTTAAATAGTTCCCTAAGAGATTCGCGACGACGTAGATTGTAAATGGCTCTGACAGCTCTCTTTTGTAAAATAAAGATGGATTCAATGTCAGCAGCCCGACCCCATAGTAAAATGCCATATGACATAATACTGTGGAAGTAACTAAAATAGACCAAACGCGCGGTTTCTACATCTGTTAACTGTCTTATCTTTCTAACAGCATAAGCGGCGGAGCTTAGCCGCCCCGCAATAGATGTTATATGAGGTCCCCATTGTAATTTCTCGTCTAGCGTGATTCCTAGGAAAACTGTCTGATCAATAAATTCTAGTTTTTGGCCATTCAATATGATTTCACATTCGCTACTTCTAACATTCGGTAATTGAAATCTAATGCATTTGGTTTTTTTTTCATTAAGTACTAAATTATTTACCGTAAACCAATCTTGGACCTGAAGAATAGAGTTATTCACGTCGTCAAGATTTTGTGACCGTCGGTCTATTTTAAAGATTAACGATGTGTCATCTGCAAATAACACCATCTTCGGTTGATTTTGAAGTAATTGGGGTAAATCATTAATGTAAACTAAAAAGAGGAATGGACCCAATATCGAACCTTGAGGAACACCCATTGTCATTTCAGACCCTAATGAGTTTACGCCGTTTACTTGAACTTTAACCTTTCTATCTTTCAGGTATGATCTTAGCAAGTCAAGTGCTGCTTTTCTAATTCCATAGTGCTCCAGTTTCATCAGAAGTGTCTCGTGGTTTACGCAATCGAACGCCTTAGAGAGGTCGCAAAAGATTCCAATGGCATCTTGTGCTTCTTCCCAGGCGTTAAAAATGTTCTTTATTAGGGTAACACCGGCGTCAGTAGTGCAACGCCCTTTGGTGAAACCGTACTGGTGTTCATGAAAGATGGAATTTTTATTAAAGTGACGTAACATTTGATTGAGCATCAACTTTTCAAACACCTTACTGAGAACTGGTAGAATTGACACAGGTCTATAATTGTTAGGATCTTTACTATCACCGGATTTGAACAATGGTACTACTTTACTATGTTTCATAAGATCCGGAAAGACTCCTTGGTCAACACTGATGTTAAATATGAAAGCTAAATAGGGCGCAATAGTTTCGATAAAAGATCTACATACTTTTACAGACATTCCCCAGAGATCTTCTGTTGATTTAATGTTAAGATCTCTAAAAGCTTTTATAACAGCCTGGGGGCTTGTATGCTGAAACCTAAACTCCAAAGGGCATGCCTTTACATTCTTTTTAAGTAAGGCAGCAGAAAGCGTGGGGGATGAATTTAAAGCTTCAGTAGTTTTAAGGGGAATATTAGAAAAAAAGTTTTCAAATTCCTGAGCTATTTCTACATCTGAGTTGATGGGGCCATGTGCAGTCTCTAAATTAAATTCAGTGTTAGGCTGTTTTTTCCTACCTGTTTCATTATTTATTATTTGCCAGGTAGTTTTTATTTTATCATCAGCTGATTTTATTTTATTGCTAATATAAAGAGCTTTAGCTTTTTGGCACACACTTTTAAAAGTTTTTGAATATTTTGCAACATACTGATGAAAGTTTGTATTATTCATATGTTGCTTTAAGCCATAGAGTTCAAAAAGTTTTTCCCTGCTTTTACGAATACCTGGAGTCGCCCAGTCACTAAATAAAAACTTTGTGTGAATATTTTTAGTTTTTAGTGGAAAAGTGTCATTAAACTGCGCGTTTAATATTGAAAAGAACTCGGCGTAGAATTCATTTGGGTCACCTATATTATTAAAATTCTGATCACATAACTTACTGGCCAAAGAATTATTTAATTTCTCTAACTTTTTACATGTAATTGTCCTAAACCTTATTTGAATTTTTTGTAAAGGCATGTAGGAGCTAAATGTTATTTTTTGTCCACTGTGATCAGATGGCAACTTATTTACAATTTCTTTGTGTAAGTAATCACAATTACAAAAAACATTATCAATACAAGTGGCAGAAGAAGCTGTCACTCGGGTTGGTTCAATAAAAACATTTGACAAATCAAATGACCTAAAAAGACTTAACAATCTGACAGTATTCGAGTTATTTTCCAATAAATTAATATTAAAATCTCCACATACTATTATTGACTTACTACTAGTACTAAGTTTCTTTAACACATCTTCCATTACAGAATCAAACACCGATAGATTCTGGTAACTTGGAGGTCTGTATACACATACTATAACATGCTTATCAAGCTCAACACAGGACAATTCAATGGTGTGTTCAACAGACAGTCCGATTATGTCTTTTCGTTCTTTTGATTTAATAGAATTTTTAATTAATATTAATGATCCGCCATGTATCATACGTTTTCGGCTGAAATGGCTAACTACACAATAATTTTCATAATTAATTGACTTTACTTGATGATCTTTCAACCAATGCTCTGTTAAACAAATGACATCAAACTTGGTGTTTTCCAAAAACAATTCTATTTCCAATAATTTGGAAGCGCAACCTTGGATATTCTGATTAAATAATTTTAAAATATGTTGCACTCCCTTTGGTTTTTTATTATTATTAATTATATTGCCAGAAGATACCTTTTTATTATTCTGTAATAATAATTTGGTATTTGAAGGGGTAACTTCTGTTGTCTCACTGACTAGTTTAAATAGTTATCCGGAGTGACCTCCACAACTACAACTGGAGAGTCTGGATTGCCCGAGTATGTTCCAGCGGGAGGAGAATATCCTATCTGACTGGTAGTAGTCTCCAAGGATGTTGGTATTATAGGTGGTGGTGGTGGTGGTGGTGGTGGTGGATCCTCCTTCGTACAACATAACGATCCATAATTAATCACCATGTTGTTAGTATAACTAGGCAACACGGACTCGTCACTAATACTAGAACTCGTTATATTAGCTATAACCTCGTTAATATTATATGCTATCAACATAGCAATCATATGTCTACATTCTCCAGACAGAGATATAGTTCTCTGAGTTAACTTAATACCACTAACAAACTTGTTAGTGTCAAAAAACAATAATTTGTCTCTATGACAACATGTCAGATTGTGAATAGTATTATTCAACTTATAAATATAATTATTTTCATTGTATGATAAAGTATCTGAGTAAGGAAAAGCACACAACATTAGCTTACCTATGTTTAACTTTAATAAGGTGTTTACACCATCCACTATGTCCTTTCTGGTAATACCAGTGCTATTACCTAATAGCAAAACCATAGTACAATAATTATCAAGGTTTGCATTGGCAATTCTTTTTATCATTTGTTTAAAACTTATGTTATGGTAACTATGATTGGTAAAACTATGGCTTAGGTAATTGAGCAGAATTTTTCCAAAGCCAGAACCTAACTTTGTGATTTTTCATGATACAGTTTTAAAAAATTTTACATAGATTCTTTACATAAAAATAGTAGACACTTGTTTCGGGTGTAGAGCTTAGATTTGAAAGCTATCGGACTACCGATCAGTGTACCTTTAATGCATGCCATTAAAGACATAGTCAACAGCACAAATCAGAGCAATTAGGCAAAATAAGTGAATGTTAGGAAGTTGATGGACACAACATCACGCCTTTTATCCCCAAAGGGTTGGGCAAAAGTCTACCTAAGTTGGCGATATTATATCTTTTAAAACATGTCTTCTGTACTGTATGTCACTGAACTCGTCCTAAATGGCTGGATCGATTTTAATGATTTTTTTTTTGTGTTTTTTGTGTCATTGACTGGTTAAAATTCACAATTGGACCCGGTAGAAAGCGCTGCGATCGAGTTCTAGGATAATTTTTTTTCATGAAATTCACCCGTGCCGAAGCCGGGCACGAACAGTTTTGTAAAATGCTTACAGGAACACAATGCGACAGAAAGAGGCTGCTTACTATCCTGCAGACTTATAAAATCCTTTAGTTAACTTTTCCGACGCCCACCAACACAAAGATAAACGTATGCTGGAAGGATGAGCACCACAATCAGTCACGAAACTGATTAATTCCTCATTTACACTAGATAAAGGTCCGTCACCAGAATACGGCCGCACTGAACGCCGCGACAGTTATCCGAATGTCAATTAACAACACTTAGCGCAGCGTCGGTGTTAATGCACCTTTACCTATAAACATAGGTAACACGGATTTTGTGTTATTGTTCGTGTAACACTGATAGCACACATTATGATCCTTTGATTTGGGTATTAGCTGGTATTATTCCCTGCTGCTGCTTTTTTGCTGCTGTTCCCTACATTTATGTTCGTATAACTCGTCAAAATGTAGGGAACAGCTAATTTTTTTTCGCGATTTCAGGGTTTGGTCCCATAGTAAAAGTTGTTCATAATGATGACCAATGATGACAATGACCTCTTAAGAGGTAGTTAATGTTTTACCAATAACCCTGTAAGTATTTAAAGGTGTTTCAAAGTTAACCCAACAAACTGTAAGAGGTGCTTTAGACCATCGAACTCTGAAATCACGAAAAAAAAATCTGCTGTATACAAAAGTTTAATACGTAGGTATTGAACTTTTGTATTATAATAATAATAATAATAACCCCACCGCCGTATCTCTACGTTGACGTCGTGGTGGGGCTTGCGCGCTCCGAACTCTAGGCCTGTTCCGGAAGAGTATACTTTGCCGGAACAGGTCTAATGTGAGGAGCCAGACCAAGAGGGATACAGAAACCCGCAGGGCAGCATGTGGCGAGCTGTTGGGCAGTAGCACCCCACGGACCCTATCTCCCGGGAGAAGTCTTGTTCCTCACCTCTGGCTTGCCTTTATTGGCCGGCTGGAGTGAACAATGACGAGGAACAGAGCTCCCACCTCATTCTTGCCTTTATTGGCCGGCTTGAGTGGAGATTCGCAAGAGCAAACGTGCTCGGAGGAAGGAAGTATTCCAGTAAGATGCTGGTAGGGATCTTGACCGTACTTCCGGGATTGTCCTGATAGCCGTGGAATACCTCTCCACTCCTCATAAGCACCTCAGGACGTGTTGCCCCCTTGTCGCTACGTCGGCCGTTTTCGGGGGCCCATTATTGAGTGTGCAAGTCACCCCCTACTATTTTATCTGTGTATATATGAAGCATTGATCAGGCAGGGGTCATAGTTTTACCATAGTTCCTGGAAACCGGTCCACTTTAGCCACCCAAACCAATAGTCCAACTTTTTATTTTTCCATATCCTGCAATAGTCCTACACCAACCGGGGGTTATCCTTGGGTGCACTTGCATAGTGCATACAGGGATAATCGTCGGTTGGTGCCGCATTTCTTTAAAATTTCGTAAGGGGCCTCTGCGAGTTGACTTCGGCCCCTCGTACGCCTTCTAAAGGACCGGGACCGCATGGTCCCGAGTTATGTAAAATATATAAAAAAATAATAATAATAATAGATTTTTTTTTTTCTAAAAAAAAACACGTTTGTTGTATGGGAGCACCCCTTAAATATTTACTTTATTCTGTTTTTAGTATTTTTGGTTATAGCGGCAACAGAAATATCTGTGAAAATTTCAACTATCACGGTTCATGAGATAGGTACAGCCTTGTGACAGACGGACAGACGCACAGCGGAGTCTTAGTAATAGGGTCCCGTTTTACCCTTTGGGTACGGAACCCTAAAAACAACCTGCAAATACTCCAACTAAAAAACACTAGTTCACTCAGCATGAAAAAGCAAGCGACTTGTGACATCCACCCTTGGTCCGCCCCGGGCCGCGGCCGCCCGTACGAATAGTGCGAGTATCGATTGAGTGCGAGTGAATAATGCACGCGCCGTACGTCGGCGTCCATTGCCGTCCGCCGCCGTCCTAAGTCCGTCCACCGGTCAATTAGTCGCCTCGCACTGCACTCACTGTTGCCGTATTGTTTTTGATGCAGGTTTTAACTGGCGGAGAAGTGGGTTGTCAACTGGGTTGCTTTTTTATGCTATCTGTGGTATAAATAGTTATTAGTTGTTGATGCGGATTTGTGTGCTTTCATCGGTGTGTTTAGGATTAGGATAGGATTGAAGGGTTATAAACCCTTATAACCCTTCAATCCTATTCTAATCACACCTGAACATTAGGCTCAACCGATTTAAAATACAAGGTGTTGATTTGCATCCTCGTCAAATTTCAGGAGGTTGTCATAAAAGACATTTTAGTATTTTAGTACTTAGTAAAGTAAAAGGCGTTTGTTTGTGTGTGAAAGCGCGGTTATAGGCTAGTAGCAGACGGGCCGCGTTTAAATACGGCTGGTTCACACTTACGGATTTCCGAAAAAAAGAAAAAAAAAAACCTACCCCTTTTATTGTTGATTTGGGTCGAGAATCATTAACATAATTACGTCCTTGAATTTGACTAGGATGCAAATCAACACCTTGTATAATCATATAATTATTGTGGAGACTTATGGTCGATTTATACGCGCGCGCACCAATCAGTGCTGGTCGCTCGCAGACGCGCATTTCGTAGAATGCGCGCGAATTCACGCGTCTTTTTTATCTCGATAGAAAAAATAATATACGAAACGACACAAGAGACATAAGTGTGAATTTGCTATATTATCTTTTAGAATGACGCTTCGCTGCACTTGTACTCCGCGCTAATATAAATCGACCCTAACGAACTCGTTTCGCTCTTCAGCGGTGCTATTCTGTAAAAGTCTCACCGTGAAAACTTAGGTGAAGTGAGCGTTGGGTGAGCTGTCAATAGTGTCAATTCCTAGCAAAAACAAACTCACTTCACCTAAGTTTTCACGGTGAGATTTTTACAGAATCGACCGGCTGTACTAAGTTGCAGATTCAATCAGTCTTATTACAAAACGAGATCTAATTTTAGACCTAGCCTAAACCTTCGAGCCAGTTAGTCTATTTTGTACTTTATTCCGACAAACGTGAAGTTCTTAATGCAAAATTGACAACTTAGACTCGGGTTTGACGTCAGTTTTTGTAAAAAGAACTTTAGCTTCGTCGGATTATAGTTCGAAATTTAAAAATGGCTGGATGGTTTAAACCTGTTTCTAAAGATAAATCTTGTTTTGTAATAAGGCCGATTAAGTTTACATTGGCAGATAATGCGACTTCTAAATTTCAAATTTAATGTATAATGCAGGTAGTTTATGCTGATACGGAACCTATCAAATTGAACCAACAGGTTACAGCTTCACGTAATGCATACGACGCCGCCCGTCACCACGTGTCAAGCGCATCAGACAACGCAATATTATCATCAATTACCGTAACAGCTATAATCCATACTAATAATATTAATACGAAAGTAACTGTCTGTCTGTCTGATCTCTTGTTGCCATAGCGACTGAACGAATAACTATAAAATTTGGCATACACATAGGACACTTTTTATCCTGGTAGTAGTTGGTACTTCCTGTGGGATTATTTCCCACCTCCACAAGGGGCAAAGCCGTGGGCAAAACCTAGTAAGTATAGAATATAGGAAGCAGTACCCTTCTCACAAACCACAATGTGTCAAAATCATAAATTAATTGGAAAAATTAAAGGATAATAACAGAACAACGAACTGTTAATAAGATTATAAACTTCAAGTTCACCACGGTTCAGTAAGTCTCACAAAACTTCCACTCAAGCACGCCACTACAGGGCAGGGTGCTCTCGCAATGCATTGCACACGTCATTGCTCACGACGCGACGTGACGTCATTGCACACGACGTGTCGCGTGCATTGAATGCGAACAGGCAGCGTGACACGTGAAGCCACAAATTTACCCGCCATTTTGATTAGACTTTCGTTAGTCGTAACTCGTAACAGGTCATATCATTATGATCATTTGTTAATGACCACAACCAATGACATGATGTACAGTTAGTTGGGTGACCCTTTCGAATTTTGAAGGTACTGGCAAAATGGACACACTGCCTTTTTCTCTTTTTTTTCAGAATAAATAAAATATTCTATTTTCGAAAAACGTTCTTGCGAAAAGTGCGGACAAATGACAAGGCCGCATAAAATCCGAATGGGCCCAAAAAGGCGGACATATTCTGTCGAATCCGGATGGATGGTATCCCTATGTGCTTGCACAATTATATAGGTATCAAAGCAGTTGAGCCGATGAGCCTTTCCCTACAGAAATCGATGATAACAAAACTTGGTAATTAAGTTATAGAGCAATAAGTGCAAAAAATCGCAATTATACATCCTTTTTCTCAAATGACCCCTCCCGCTCTGGGTGGAGCGGCAATTATATATACTTCCCGTTACATTCTTGCTTCAGTTTGAAAATTAAAAGGGCTTTGAAGGTGTGTGGCATTCCTACCTGTCCATTTTATTTATTTTTTTTTTTTCAAAATGGCAGCCACGCATGAAACCATAATAAGACTAAACCCCGTAAAGTATCACGTTTCCAAGATATTAACGTTCAAATTTGATCACGTGACATCCATATTTTTTGAACATGCTTACCTAGGTACATCAAAAAGAAAAAATGGCGGACAGTTAAGTATGCCAGGCTTTTACATGAGTAGCAAACACATAAGTAGAACTGCTATCACCAACGTACCTATTTTCTAAGCGTGGTGATTACAGCAACTATCCCATATCAACCTTTGCTTGAGAGCAAACCCATGTTCAGCAGAGGATCTTCCCGGTTTCACATGAATATTCTATCTGAACTGAGCCATCACCAATTTACATCAACCTACCTCTAATGATATCCCTGTTCAACCTAAACCCGAATATCTGCTTGTGAATTTTTAAACAGGTTACAACGATACAGGAATATTGAATAAACGAGCCTTCACGAAAGGTGAACTAATTAATTTTTCAACGCGGCCGTGTGGTATTGTCCATAAGCCTCTATTTAGTAATTCTGTGTGTACAAAATTGTGCGTGGCAGTTGGCGGGTTGACGAAACATGAGCGGACGGTCTGAACCGTCTCGCGTCAATAATAAATGTTTTTGAAACTCATATTTAGAGGTTTTTGTATTAAAATGTGCACATGAAGTGCTCGTAAGACCAGCCGCACGGCTACACGGTCCGTGAGCTCGACAAATGGATGTGCGAATAACACTTGTGCGACTGTACTGCGACTCACCATAGTTCGAATGCACACTTGTGCGACACACTGAAGCTCGACATCACGCTAGTGCGACATGAAGACACATTAGTATTCATAATCATATGTAGGTATATCTGATGACCTTGATAGTGATCATCTATTACATAGTCCTGAAGTTTTCAGTTGAGCTACACGATTACTGACAAATGCTTGCACTGACTGGACTGGTCCACTCATTTCTGTGTGGTACTTTCCTCAAAAGACCATTTCAGACATCAATCTACATGGTCTTCACATGATCTCGCCAAGATTATGTCTGGACTTTAAAAGAGACTGTGACCTCTGAGTTGGTTTCTGCCTTTCTTCTCAGAGTAGTCAGATAGGAAACGCCGACCTCATCTAACTTATTTTTATAAAAATACACTTCTATTATATTTATTTGTATGTATGTATAGATTATTTAAATAATAAAAAACGACGTATTGTGAAGTCATAAAAACCATGCGAAGCAAGGTCGGGTCGCCAGTTAAAAATAATTGATAAACGCTTCGAAATCCGTGATGCCAGGCGCAAAAAAAAATTGCAGAAGAATTCGCAGAATCCTGGCTGATAATCAAGCAAAAGTACTTACATGAAAAACGCGAAGTGTGCCAGTAAACGGAAGGTTTGACTGTGTGGAGGTGCTCAAAAAATCCTCTATCAAAAAGTTGGACGTGTCAATGGACGTGCAAATTAGATTTGTTAGTGGACGCTCCAACTGTTACGTGTCACGTCACCGACGAAAAATCGAGAGGGTTAGCTAAACGTGGTTTGAGCCTTCACAGCCTCACAGGTCGGACGCGCATGTGGAGGGTTGAAACTTACGTAGACGAGGCTGTATAGTAGGTATACAACGTGAGAACCGAGGATTGTCACATACAACGTTATTTTTAGTATATGCGAAACCTGAATACAGTTTGTTCAGATTATGTAACTGAATCGATTCCAATAATTTTTACCCCTTGTTATATTTTGTCCCAAAGATATTTAAAAAGTTTAAAAGTTGGACACCTAGCGACACTAAGTAGGTTATCCAATCTCCGTGCCGAACGGTTAGGTACCTAGGTACTATTATGAATGAGCGCAAGACGCGAGACGGGCGCGGCGCGAGCGGCGGGGCTGAGCATGTTTTTGTACGGACAAACAGGTAACTTTCATGATAAGGTTTTGAAATTTTGTACACAGATTTATAGAGGTGTGAGGAACAGGGTGTAAAGTTCACTCAACCTCCTTAGAAAAGGGAGGATCCTCCGACCAGTCCGGTGTCGTGTCCGGTGGGCAACTGCCCAATGATTCATGTCGGGCCGTTGTATCTATGCTAGTTGCGCGGTAAACTCTGCTTGCGCGATGCAGGATTTGCGTGACGTAGTATGACGCGTTGTTCGCATGTGGCGCTGTAGATACCGCTACAGATTCTTTACTTACATAAAAAAACTAGACACGTGTTTCGGCTTTCGCATAATTATACTAAAAATAATGTTGTATATTGCACACTTTCCAGTAAGTTGGGTTCATTTTTAATGAGGAAAGCAGCCGTAAATACAGGATACATTGTTAACCAGTGCGCAAACTGTAACCATGACTTCAGTACATGATTCTGAACGGCCCGGCCCCCCTTGCGTTGAAATTTTTTTTTTGTTATAAAAATAAATTTGCTCTACAATACATTTTGACTACGTAGGTATATATACAGGCTGAATTTTTCAAGTGGGCGTGGAGGGCCAAATCCGACACCAGCCCGTATTACCTAACTTGAAATTGGTAATCAATAATGCTATACCATGAATGCTGTAACTTAAATACTCTTTTCTGAATGTAGACTTTATTTATTTTATTTGAGGTGAGTTATTCCGGTCTAAACGCCTGAACCCCCCTCCACCCCCCTCCACCTCGATCCCCTGCTAGTTCTTCTTCTGTTTTAATCTCTGTCATATCCACTATAAACTTTCTCATTCCGGTTTGATCCGCTTTTTCTTTTGTTTTTATTCCGGAAGGATCGTCAGCAACAAAAATAAGTACGGGGTTTATTGAAATACATACAAATATATTCGTAATTCTTATTGTAAAGGACACGTTTATGTAATATGTTCGTATAGTTAGAACACAAATTACGGATGTATCGCAGTACAGACTCATTGATTCAATAGTGAAAAACTCGCCGTTTGGCTCCTCGCCTAATTACCAGGCTTATCGTTAATTACCTCGCACCCGTCCACTCAACAATACACAGGATAATATGTAATAGCACATAGTTACTATGTGCTGCTGTTTCAGCATAACATGTTCTAATTAATACGTCATGTTGGAGCTAATATTCAGCGGCCATTGCGGACAGAGGCAAAAATTTCAACTTTTTTAAAAATTGCTGTGGACTTTCCTACTTCCTATCCTACTAATCCTGCTATAATAATTATATCACACTTCACACTAATATTACCTATAAAGGCGAAAGTTTATGAGGATGGATGGATGTTTGTTACTCTTTCACGCAAAAACTACTGAATGGATTTGGATGAAATTTGGCACACAGATAGTTTATAACCAGGATTAACACATAGAATACTTTTTATCCCGATATTCCCACGGGACCGAAACTTATGCGGGTGAAATCGCGGGGCGCTGCTAGTAATATTATAAAGGCGAAAGTTTGTGAGGATGGATGGATGGATGGATGTTTGTTACTCATTCATGCAAAAACTGCTGAACGGATTTAGATAAAATTCGGCGTACAGATAGTTTATAACCTTGATTAACACATAAGATACTTTTTATCCCGGTAGTACGATCCCGTGTGATAATTTTCGACATCCACGCGGGCGGAGCCACTAGCAAAAGCTAGTAACTTCATATTTTGTATACGTTTGCCATCAAATGTACTTTTTAATCATGTCTTTTGATCTCGCAGCTCAAGCAACATCCTCTGACGTTTTCATCAGCAAAACTTTATATTTAAAAAAAGTTTTAAATCAACCTGAACGGAGCTAGTCTATATAACTTAGCTTGATTAAATCTAGTCCTTCCGCAGCCTGCATCGTAAAAATTGTAATAAGTTTTTAATAAATTATATTAAAGCAAGCAACATCAGAATATTTAATAAGATTCTCAGTCAAAGTTTATAGTCTTTAGCTTGACGGCAGAAGAAAAAGTTGTAGAAGGTTCCGGTATCCTATATAGGTAATACATACCTTATGTATTTCGTAGGATCTCCCAGTACCGAGTAATAATTAAACGCAATTGCTAATATAAAGAAGAAGAAAAGAGTATTTTATCTTTATTAATATGTACAGTCAACAAAAGAGATAAGTATGCAGGATCGTAGCATATAATTGAAGTTTAGTAAGAAACCGATGGATGAAGTCGACTGAAATTTAATATGTTGCGTAACACAATATCAGTAGCAATGGGTTTCATTTTGACAGTTCAACAACATTCATTGCGTTATTCGCGTTGTTGAGCAGACACCTTTTTGGAACATACGGAGCAATGGATTAGAAATACGCTTCAAAATGATTCAAGTTGAGAGTAATAGTGTGTTACGCAATTATTTATTTATTTATTACATACATTAGGGTGCAGATTCCAGATTGATACTGAAAAGTTGCTGTTGGAAGACACCAATACCACTGTGCATGACCTGAGAATCGAGCCGAGGACTTCATGGTAAGCAGTAAGCAGTAGCGTTGGCGACTACTAGATCAACGAGGCAGTCAAATAAAATAAAATATATTTCAATACATTTCTTGAAAACATCTTCCAGAAAATTTATGTTGGTAGGTACAACTCCTTTCTTAAAATACAACCTCAAGGAAACACCTACATATGTGTGCATGAACAAAGCGGGTCCACAAGAGGCCACTCAGTCTGACTGACGTTTTAATGGACCCCATGTATTTATTCAGAGCCCCATCGCTTCGGACCGCGGCAGACGAATGACGGAATTCACGCGGACCACTGTATCTAATACTGAGTGACGTTATTCCTTTTTTAACTTCGACCTTTTTTGTTAAGAAAGGAAAGGTTTTTTGAGGTTGGCTGGAAATATTTTAAGGAATTTGAAACTGGAACTCAGTAGCACTGTTGGTTTTTTGATAGGACAATTAGGTACAGTTTCAAAACATATTGCCATCTAAGAAGAGAGAGATAAGATGGAGTCATAAGTAATTGAAGAAAAAATGTTGTTTTAATTTTTCACTAGATAACAACTTTTTCACTCTTCGTTCTGATTCTTCGTCGCGTCGATGATTCGTTTTATTTGTTTTTCGACTAGATTTCGGCCACTTCCACAACGTTAGCAAGCAACGTTAACGAGCGAGCAAGCGGCACGAAATTCTATAGAAAAATGAGACATCTCCTCTTCTTCTCCGCTTTGGTGGATACCGGGCCTTATCGTGAGCCTCACAAAGCCTCTTCGCTAGCGCAGGTTTTAGTGCACAGAGAGCACGACAAGGCATAGTTTGCGATGTGGCTCCACATTGGCACTGCGGCTAATCGGAGTACCCCATCTGACCTAATTGTGCCTGCAGTGACCCACTTAGCTTCTGCTGGTCCTACACCGTCAGTGCTTGAACACGTTGACATTTGTATAGATGCATAGTATGCACGTTGCATAGTATGCAAGTGTTCACGTACAAAACGCAGGTGCGGCGAACCAAGTCCACCGCGCCCGCACCCATCACTGCGCCCGCGCGTTCCTACGTGAACAAGCACTTATAAATAACACAGAGAGCAATCAATAAATAACCGGGAAATATCTTAATAATAGTAATTATTTATTTATTTCAGACATAATTCTAGTCCATAGTTTTACACTCATACTCGTACATATATAAATTACTTATAAACTATATTAAATTTGAATATTCAAAAACTCATTTAAAAAAGATTCAAATTCAAAAAATTATAAAAACGTCTTAAAATTGTCAAAAAATTATAAAAATGTCAAAATCGTATAAAAAAACTTAAAGTGGTGAAAGAAAACTTCAATAATAAGCGTCTCCATAGTTTCCTTATGCTACAATAGAGATAGTCACTGATTCACATAACATAAACTGTTCGGAGCAGGGTCCAGCGATTGAGCGGCTGTCACTATTGTCTCGTAAACAAGGCGTTTATCATATATATCTGTAAAGGCTTGTTAGGATGTTCTACGCCGTTTTTGCTCGACTGGGGAAAAGAACTAATGATACGTATTTATATAGGTGATATTTCGTCCAAGGACCTGAAGTGAATCAATGGAGTATTGCCGAATATAATTCTGAATCGTTACGAACCTTTATTCAGAGTCGGGTTATCATCATCTGCCTAGCCTTTTCCGCCGCGGTTGGTCTATGGATGGGTGACCATCTTTACATACCGAGACCCCTCCGTGCCTCGGAAAGCACGCTAGCCGTTGGTGCCGGCTGTCATTCGTGGATCTTTGACAGTCGTTACAGGTCTTAAGGAGCCCGAAAGTCTGACCACCAAGGGCAAGGGGTATCGTATTACCCAGTAACTGGGTTGTGGAGGTCAGATAGGCAGCCGCTCCATGTAAAATACTGGTACTCAAGTGCATCCGGTGAGACTGGAAGCCGACCCCAACATAGTTGGGATAAGGCTAGGCAGATGGATGGATGATGATACCTACTATCTTATCCCTACACACAAGACGTCCACAAAAATTTTACAGCTGTTTTTCAAAGAATGCTAACGTATACCACAAAGGTTAGAGATTCAATCTCCACATTGACCGTATTCAAATGAACCTCTTTTAAAACATTTTAGTTCTATACTAGTAGCGTGCAGTCTGCAAGTTTTCCCTCAGAGGGTTCGATCTTACTATGAGAGGGCCTTAGAGGGCCCGTTATCTAAATCAAATGCCCTCTCCGGCGCGACAGAGCTTGTTCGAGAGAGATTTTTAAAAGGATTTGTGTTAACTGGATAAAAAAGGGTGGACCCATGTTGTAGCTACAGCAGTGTGATTCTGTAAGACCTCATTTTAAACTTCGCATCTGAATCCGCTGTGAGTTTCTTGATTGGCATTCTAAAAACTCGCTTGATAATTCGAATTTACACTAGCGCTACACTTGCGAGCGTGTCAGCGAGTTGAACTAAACTGACCGTGAGATTTTGACAAATAATGTATGAGATGACGTAAGAAGTGGCATTCTGTAAGGTAATTCCGCCGTCACTTCGACGCTCACTTCGCACTCGAACCTCATTCAAAGTGTCAAATAAAAAGCATCTATTTTACGAGTGAAAATAGAAGAAATCCTATTAAACATAGTGATAAATAATATTTTTATGTCACAGTGTTAAAAATTAGTGCAATAACTATATAATTTGTGTTTATAAACTACTTTTTGGGCATTTGTGTAAAGTAAATACATAAGCGATAACGATGGCAAGAATGTTTTTGATTAAATCTTTATTAGAAGAGGCTCATGCTTTGGATAAACTAGAAAAGCGTCGACAATCTAACCAAATTCGAAGTTTATCTTTATTAACCCGAGATGACGACTATGTGAGTGTATACAGATTGTCAAAAGAACTAATTGACCAATTAGAATATGAGTTATTGCCTCTGTTAAAACCCACAAAACGTCGAGGCAAAGGACTTTCAACTCGTGTAAAAGTAAGTGCTTCATGTTACTAAGTATAAAGTTACTTTTGTAAGTATTTACACTTTTTATAGCTGATAGATTTGTAACCAGGCAGACCAACATAATTTATCGCTTAAAACTCCTGTAAACACTTCATAGGGAATATTCCCTTTAGGTTGTTTCCCTGCTAGCTATGTTTTTATGTTAGTATAAGGACCCTATATTTATAGTTACTTGGTACTTGGTATTATTATTGTGCATGTAAATAATCAAATTGGTGTCCCTATTTTATTTTGATTATTTGATCTAGATTAATTAATTTTTAATCCTCACAGATATTATGCACCTTGTCATTCTTGGCTAATGGCAGTTATCAGAAGATAATAAAAGAAAATGTAAGGACATATTTATCGCAACCATCAGCATCTCGTTGCATAAATGAAGTAGTGGAAGCACTTAATGATCCGGCCATAGTAAAGAAATATATAAGGTTCCCTCAAAATATACGAGAAAGACAAATGTTAAAAGAAAGGTTAGTAGGTGTATTATAATTAAAGTCTTTGATTTTACATTTTTGTGAAAGTTAATCATGTTATTAGTGGTTACTTTAATTTTTTTTAATTCAGACACAGTGATCTGTGATATTTATATTATTATACTTTAAAAAAATTATTAAATTACAGGTTCTACAAAAAGTTTGGCATTCCAGCAGCTCTTGGGTGTATCGATGGCACTCTGGTGGCATTGAAAAAACCAGTAGAGCATGAAGAACGTTTCTACTGCCGCAAAGGTTACCATGCAAGAAATGTGCAATTGGTAAAATGGATTTCAATGTTGTAATCTATTATTATTAGTTATTCGATTAGTCTTCTTAATATTTCTTTTTATTTTTTTTTCAGATAACAGATGCAGATTTAAATATTTTAAATGTAGATCCAACATATGGTGGAGCTACTCATGATAGCTTCATTTTTAACTATGGTGTTATAAAAGCCCACTTAGAGGCATTAACAAATGCTGGTGAAGAAGTTTTTTTGCTTGGTTAGTTAATTCCTCCCTACCCCTACTTCAGAATATAAGCCTAATTAGGTATAAAAACTACATCATTATTTGATACTTATTCATGTTTTCAGGTGATTCAGGATATGCTCAGCGCGCCTACCTTATGACGCCAATTAGTGGTGCTGAAGATAATTCCCCAGAAGCTTACTACAATGACCGTCACTTAACTGCTCGCAATTCAGTAGAGAGAACAATTGGTCTCCTAAAGGGACGATTTAGGTGTTTGTTAGTACACAGAGTGTTGAATTATCATCCAGATGTAGTTGCAAAAATAGTTATTGCATGTTGTGTTTTGCACAACATGTGCAATCGCGCAGGAATGCCGGCATTCACAATTTCGGAAGAAGAGAGACTAGAAGAGCTCCAAACAATTGCTGAAGTTCAAAGGAGGCAAACTAGGGATCTGCCATCTAACGCCGATTTAGCTCTAGGGCAATTACGTAGGCGAAACTTAGTAAATAGGCTATGGCGTTCACGTCATAATTAATTGTTTAGTAATATTCTTGTATGTTGTTTTTTTCGTTTTTGATTTCTTGTTCGCTCTCTCGTTTACGATGCTCCACGTTGTTTTGACCTTATTATATGATTTATTTATATATTGTCTTTTTTGCTGTCTTATCCAATTTTTTAAATATTTTTTCGTATTTTTTATAATGTTGTCTAATTTTTGTTTTTAGTGTTAGTATTTAAAAAAAAAATTGTTACCTATTGCTAGAGATTTTAATGCCTGTAGTCAGTCAGTATTTTTTGGTTTAGTCTTAAGTTTAATTTTACGAGAGGGAATAGATTGATAGTTTCCATTTATACCTATCTTTATCTGGTAGCAGCAGATCATTCCAGCTTTTTTTACTTAGTATGGATTTGATTTTTTGTATATTTTTAGTGTTGAATATTCTTTTTTTAGTGTACCGTTATAATTGACTTGTTATTTTCCGTCAGCCGCAATATTATAATTTCGCTGAAGTTTTCCAGCGTTAGTTCCGTTTGGGCGTTCTTTTTCTAATAAATTGTGACATTATCTTCTGAAAGTATTCTCATCTGCTGGGATAGCCGACTATCCTCTAGCCGTATAGGGGTATTCGTGTTACCTATTTTGGGTCTTTTGCATAAGCAAGCCTGACAATGCCATGCATTTTTAAGATGTAATGTCATTTCGTTATTGAATCGATCAATAGGCACATTCGCACACTTTGAGTCGAATGTGTGTCGATGGTTGGTTCATGCTGCATGCATCGTGCTCGTGAACGGGTGCCGCCAGTGGGAATGGGTAGTATAGGTATTGAATTAAAAAAATAATTGACGTTAAAGCATTGACATATATATTCATTGCGTTAAAGTCAGTCAGTCAAGAACTTTAATGATAGTTGTTTTTGTAAATAAAAAAATATAAAAGACGGAGGTCAACAACCCTTTCTAAGTTTTCTTTCGCCATTTCTTTCTTGGAGAGGCCTCCCAATTTGTGAAATGGTGGTAGATTCAATCTATACTAATATTATAAATTCGAAAGTAACTCTGTCTGTCTGTATGTTACTTTTTCATCACTGAACGGATTTCGATAAAATTTGTCAGAGAGATAGATTGCATCGCGGGGAAGGACATGGAATAGTTTTTACGATATACCTCGCGGGCAGTAGCTAGTAGATTTATATTTTTAGCACATCGGGAAATGTATAAAATCAAACCAAATCAAAATATTTTATTTCACATAAACCTAAATGGGCACTTATAAACATCAGAAGCTAGATGCACGGTTCCAATTGGTCGTTTCCTATGGAGAAGAACCGGCAAGAAACTCCACGGTTACTCTTTTTAAAAATAATTGGCTTTTACAATGTTTCCAAATTACAGTAGGTATGGGAGGACAGCGTAGGCCTGTCAACAAGTACCAGATACTTGATAAAATAAAAAATGGTCTACAGATCTAAAGTCTACAAGGCCTACAAAGTCCTCACATTTACAAAATAAAAATCTATCAAAAGGGTAAATAAAAACCTACTAAAACCAAGTGATATGATTCCCATTACAACCATTAATAAAGAGATGAAAAATTTAAATTGTCTGTATATAATGTCAAATAATAAAGAGATTATGTCAAAAAAGTATGTAAAAAATCCAAACTAATCACCAATATACTTTCAATAAAACCGCTCTAGTATCCGAATAAAAGTGTTTTATTTATTATCTGGTAATACAGTTCTTATTTACTAGTGTTATTGTTCACTTTTTTTTTTGCAAAAATAAAGAATTATTAAATTATTAAAGAATTATTAAAAATTATATAATATTAACTTACATTACTATACTCTAGATCTATTAATAGCCTCTGCTAATGCTTGCAGCCCTTTCCCCACTGCAGCTACAGCTTCAGCTAAAATCCTATCTCTCTCTGCACTCCTTTCATCCATGGCCCTTTCTCTTTCCGCACTCCTCTCCAGAAAGGACTGCAGGATTTGTGCATTTAGTCGTTCTATCTCCAGCCGCTGTTCTTCCACCCTCAGGAATCTCTCAGTAGTGGTGGAGAATTCCGTTCGCCGTTGAGATGGTGGAAGAGCAGCAACTGAAGTCGTGTGACGTAATGCTGAAAAAGAACACCGATTACTATGATGCGTAAATAAAAAATCTTAAGGGGGAAGCTCTAAGGTGGCCCGCGAAATTCAAATTTTCTTACGTTTTTTGCAATTTGCTGGTCAGTATTAAGTTGTACGTTGATTAAAATATGATTTGCGGTCGTAACAAATATGTATTTACAGAATTATAATCATTAAAGTCATCAACACAACTCTCTAAGACCATGTAATCCCCAAATGTCAAGATTTCATGAAATAGTCATTCTTGGGGATTACATGGTCTTAGAGAGTTGTGTTGATGACTTTAATGATTATAATTCTGTAAATACATATTTGTTACGGCCGCGAATCATATTTTAATCAACGTACAACTTAATACTGACCAGCAAATTGCAAAAAACCTAAAAAAAAATGAATTTCGCGGGCTACCCTAGCAGCTTTTCGTTGTCATTCGTTTGAAAAATTAAGTTTTGATAGTTATTTTTATTTTGTACTTACACACAGAACCAGCAGTACCAGCACCTCGACTAGCACGAGACATATTTGTTCTGGGGCGGCGAGAAGGGGAAGCAATTGGCGTTGCGTGACGTGAAGCTAAAAAGATAAATATTTACATACATGACGGTTCTTTAATCTCAAGTTTTTCCTAAATCAAATAGGTACAGATATATGTTTATGAACTGAGTTCATCATTGAGCATGTGCAAAGCCACATAATATTGGGTCACCTATGAAATTGGCGTTTTTTTCTCACAAATAAGAACCTCGTCACTTCTATTATTTAAAATCGTCATCAATTGCTTGATATTCTATCGAATTATGAGCATCATAGACTACCAATAGTAAAAAACAAAACCAGGCAAGAGCGAGTCGGACTCGCGCACTGAGGGTTCCGTACTAACGTATGTTTTTAAATTTTTATCGGCGAGGCCTATATTCATCAGAGAATTTTAACACTGTGCACTGCAGTGTAGAATATTGCAGATTTATGTCAGCTCCATCTCTTCACCGATAGTGGAAGTAATGTAACTTTTGTTGATGATTTCTGAAAAAGTGTGCTATTTAGAGACTTCGTTTTATTTTTCCTGTAATCTTTACATAAACTTCTATCACAGAATAATTTCAGATTTTTCTCTTTGCAAACTTCGGAGATAAGGGGGGGGAACGGTATTTTTTTTTACAATTTTCATCAAAAGTCGAAAACTATGCAGCCTAAAAAAAAAAGAAAAAATGTTTGAGAATGTGCAAACTGCGCTCTTTCATACGATACCCCACCATGCCCTAGTAGCCCAACTTCGAATTTTTCAGACCCCCTTTCAGTCCCTGTTGCAAAAAATATACATAATTATATTTTTATTTCTTTCTTATTTGCAAAATAGTTGGGCAAACGTCATCTAAAAGTGTTCTAAATTTCAAGTTGATAGCATTATATAGTTCTTGAGATATCCAGCTGTGACAGACAGACAGACAGACAGACTTAGTCTCACCATAAGGGTTCCGTTTTTACCATTTTGGTACGGAACCCTAAAAAACCTTAGTACTTATAGTTTTCTAAACAAAAAATACCTTAAAAATGTCTCCTTTTTTGTTAGCATAAATTACCACTATTTGTTTTAACTTAGCCAAAACCTAGAATAGAATAAATATCTTAGTTTTAAAACATTAGTGTATAAAAGTTTTAAAACATCAGTGTTCATGGTTTTTAAATAAATTAAGAAAATGTCAGTGTGAAAAATGCAACTTCTTTAAAATTCTCCATACAAAACGCTGATTTCATAGATGGGGACCTAATAGTACCTAGTGAAAGTTGTTTAACATTATTGGTCACTTACATGACGAAGCAGCAGTTCGACGACGAATCACTGGGGAGGCTACTTGGGTGGAACCACGGCGTGAAGGAGAAGGTGTGTGCGAGTGCGAGAGCGGAGTGGGTGTGTGCGAAAGTGTTATCGGTGGAGGGGACAGGCTAGGATGATATATATGAGGATTTGGAGGAGGAGTATGTTCCAACTGGATATTCTGAAACAACAGAAACAATCCTAATAAAAAGGAAACCCACTTACCTATATTACAATTAAATATTGACAATTCCAAGGAAAGTTGCTAGAGTGCTGCAGGAAATAATATTAAAGCACTTAAAATTACAAAAAGAAATTTAAAAAAAATCTTATGTAAATGTTAAATAATAATCAACAAAAATAAGAAACTAAAGTAGGTAAGTTGCCATCTCCCAAAACTATAGCTCACACTCACTCAGACCCATACCTGCAAAATGCTTTGGCTTGTTCCAACAGTTGCGCTGGATGAGGAAGCAAACAGTCTTCTCGAAATTGCAGGATCAGGTCGTCTGTAATTACGAGGGTGTTCGGAATCGGAACCCTGAAAAGTAAATTAGATAAAATGTTACTCCATATCTTCCTCGTGGAATAAAATTAGACACAAAAATTTTGACTGAAAATAGTACCCTAAAACTAAATTAGTATTTGAATTACCTATATTAGTAATTAATTTTAATATAAATAGGTACTACATTTAGATCTAATAGACACATCAGATTTATAATAGTGGGTATGTACCTAGTAGAATAATATAACTTACATAAAACACAATAGCTGGTGATTCCTCTGTAGGTGCCTGACTCTGTTGTTGTGGTACATGAATCTGTAATAAGTAAATATAAACAGATAAATACTAGCTATGAGTATATCATTAATTTATCACACAATTATGAATTAAATTTAAATATCATACATTGTCAGTATCAGCATCTTGTATTTGTTGTGCTTCATGTGATGGAGATAGAGTATCATTTTCCTGAAACAGGTAATAATAATATTAATAAATTTGCCAAAGAATTCAAATAAAAATACACTTTACATTATATGTATTTTTAACAGACAGATTGCACAATTCTTGGCCACTACCAGCCCACAGGATTGATCCAAAAAAGGTAGTACCTATTGCATTTCTTAATTTCTTACCGGAAATGGCTGTATGCCTAAATGTGCATCTCCTGTTGAAAAGCTTTCACCACCACACAAAGCAACAACTCTTTCTTCAAGCTCTGATAGCTCCACTTCATCCTCCACCCCACCACCAGTCCTACGCCTAGCAGCAGAGCGCGCTGCTACTTTTTTTTTTATGGCACTTTTTTTGTCAGACCAATACTACAACCAGATATTATAATTAAATAAATTATAAAAATAACACGATTTATGAAACTAAGGAACACACTTTAGACCAAAATTCGTCACACATTTTAAGTGGTTTGCTTTGAGGAATGTTAAGTGGTTCTAACATGTAGTAAAAAAAGTTATGCTCACCTTGGTCCACTGTTTGTAATTTTTTATTGTGCCACCTAAACTATTTAGGCGCACGGCTAGTTCCTCCCACTGGCGTCGACTTCGCTCTCTGGCATTTTGAGTTCTCAAGAAACCCTTCGCCATGCCAGGGTTTCTTTCCATAAACTCTACCAGAGTTTCAACCTGAGCCGACGATGGGTGAGAGGAACGTGGCTCATTTGGACTGGAACATTAATGTTGGATTAAAAAAGAAAATAAATACAATTTCAATTAATATCATTTTTAAACTATACAACCACAAATATAAACTTACTTCATGATTATTTTCGACACAGAACGATCAAATGAAATACAAAACAACGCAAGCGCAACGCCACGCACGGCACTACCAAAATATTGTCCTGTTTGACATTTTTTTTTTTCGTAAGCGATGCATAGATTATATTCATGGCACGAATTCAGAGTTTTCTGTTTTTTTGCCTCAAATATACAAAATATATTTTTTTTAATATGAAATTTTAATTTAAACATCATATTAGCTGAAATTCTGTGCCAAAAACTCAACAATTGTGTCAAAAAACTGGAATCGATAAATCTCGACTAACATTTTGTTGAGTGTGGTAGTCACTAGTACAATATTGGTCGCTTCGTAACTCACTTCACTTCGCAAGTGACTAGGTGATGCTCACAGAATGCAAAATCAAGGTCATTTTGAACCTTATGCGAAGTGAGAGTGATTAACGAAGTGAGATGCGAGTTGTCATTTGAATTTTACAGAATCGACAGGCAGATATAGTGAAATATCTATCCTTTCTGTTTATAATACACGTTTCTTCATTGTGTTTTGGGAATTTTGTTGTTTTAAAATTCTAGAGTTGCATAATGCTTTTTGGTCACGAGATGATTTCTATCTATGCGTAGGTAGTTCCGTCCGCAAGCCGCGTCGAAGAACGTCGTCGTTCCAAAAAAAAAAAAAAAAGTAAGTAAGTATAAAATTGTTTGGCTCTTCATTAGCGGTTTCATTTCATATCACCTAATTAATGAAGTTACAAGTAAAATAATAAATGTTTACCCAGTATTCTTAGGACAGTAATTTCTTTAGTTCTAACTCTCTCCGTTTTATTACGAAACGAAATCTAACTTATTTCTTGCAAAAACCTCTGAGCCAGTATTTGTATTTCGATTTTAGCAAAGTTCATAATACTGAAATGACAACTTAGCACGGAACTAAGCTGTCATTTTTGTATAAAGAACTGCAAACTCTATAACAGTTATGTTCTTAATTCAATAACTGGCTCGGTGGTTTAAAACTGAGGGCCATTCTCATAATTTTAAGAACGTTCTCAGTCTCAAACTGTCAAAAATACCTGTAATTTAGCCACATTTATCACAACTTTTTGACATTCACTGTCCCTGAAACGAGATCGCGACTAGATTTTGAATGTTTTTAAATACGGGGATTGGCCTTCTGTTCTAAAGAGAACCCTTGCTTTTTAATAAAGGGGTGTAAGACCCACAAAACGCAATCTTCTCAAAACATTTGCAACCAATACACTAATGTCTAAAGAATAGAACAAAAAACTTCAAGTAATTCTCAGGTACTTAGAATAAAAGGATTCCACAGGCTCTAAAGCGGAACTTTGAAAGGCTTTGCCCAAATCTCTTATTGAATTGTCAGGATCTTAAGTAGCATTCAGTAGTTGCACCTAAGTTTTTGTCGGCTGGAGTTTTTCTATCCCCTTCCCCCACTTGTTTTATTATGTAAATAGAACCGCATTGAGTGTGTGGTGCGATTCAATCTTGAGGACCTATTACGGGATCTTTCGATATAGGTTTGAAGTTTAATTCGTAACCACAGTTGAAATTAAATTGAATATCTTGAGAAAAAGGCTAATATTATGTACTAGCTGTGACCGCGACTTCGCGTGTATGTCGGATGGCTTTTTTTGTTGGGAACCCTAATTCTTTTTCTAAAATAAAAGTTAGTCCTTTGCCTATGTTACGCCTTTCATCATAGGAAGGAACTTAGTTGCTCCTCGTTTGTTTTTCTTATCTGCCATTGAAAGTCTTTGCCTCCCGTCAAAATAGGTCCAGCCGTTTCGGAGATTAGCCGGAACAAACAGACAAAATTTTTAAAAATTGTTCTTTTGTTATAATTAGGTATTGTAAATACTTTCTTAAGCATTTGTATACATGAACGCAGCCACAGTTGAATATCTTAACATTTTTTTTTAAATATAACTTTGTATACATATATCTACAAATCACGCCTTTTTCCCATAGGAGTAGATAAACGCTTATACATACATACTTCGTTTTTGGTACAATTATTGTTAATTTAATGTAACAATAGTAATCGCAACACGTGTGATCCTACCAACATCTACATATTCGTGAAACGCTGAAACAGCAGCATTAGTTTTAACTGCAAAATATCTAAGGTTGGTTCCTTTATAACACTTGGGAATAATCACGTTACAATCCGATAACATGATTAACACACAATGACATAAAATCCTATTCGTCAAACCAACGACAAAATCCATCGCCAACGGAAGACGTTGAAATGAAACAAATCTACCAATACAATTACACTAGAATCGACATTCAAAATCAGAATAGGTCCGCCGGCTCCATAGACAAGTGCTTCGCAAGAGATTTCCTCGACCACATAATGCACTTAGGTCAGGATAAACGTGGTAATGTGAACGGAGCTGCGAGAATCGCTCGTATCTCGCGACTGTCGCCGGAACACTAACAAATACGACTAAATGTGGAATGGAGAGTAGTTTTGTGGTTTGGCTGTGACTGGGAAATAACTAGGTAGGTACTTCTATTGACTTTACGGCACGTGGAATATTCTTGCGTTGGGTTTAAGGTTGGTAAAATAATACGTAGATAATTTAGGTAAGACCTCAGTCTTACCTAAATTATCTTCGTATTATTTTTGGGCAATAAGTAGGTATATAATTTGGTTTGGTGTAGGTAATAAAGTGTCCCGTAAAGG
Source organism: Oligia latruncula (assembly GCA_948474745.1). Lineage (NCBI taxonomy): Eukaryota > Metazoa > Arthropoda > Insecta > Lepidoptera > Noctuidae > Oligia > Oligia latruncula. Next base: position 3,409,652 of record OX419691.1, on the reverse strand, counting down.
CCTTTGCCATAGGCATGTCAAATTTTTATAGTTTTTTATAAATGCTACTCCAGAATTACCTAAAGGACTTAATTTAATGGAAACTTTATTATACCTAATTATAGTGGAGGTTCCTTTGCATACTTTTTTTTTTTTTTTTTTTTTTTTTTTTTTTGCGGATGGGAAATCATCAAATGACCCCTCCCGCTCTGGGTGGAGCGGAAGGGAGTGTCAGACTCTTACTGACTAAAACCCACCCGTGTTCCTTCCTTAGCCCTTTATGTTCCGGGCCAGCGGTAACCCTTTCGGACAATCCCGCTGACCCGGCAGGCTTCGGCCCTATGGGGCCCCTCCTCGATGCTGACATCTCTTTGAGGCGCGCGTGGAACACGTACGCGCCGTCCGGCACGGGCCTGGTCCTGATCGGACGGTGAGCTACCCATTACTCTCCGCCCGCAGGCCCGCGCCTACGGTGGCCGGGAGTCGTCGCGCGGCTCCCGACGCCCGGAGCGTCTCCCGCGGCGGCTGGGACGGGAGGCTCTCTCCCTGAGCCGTCCCGCCACCTCCTTCGCTAGCATGACTGCTTCGCAGAAGGAGGTGACTGCCTCCCACTCCCTCTCGCCCCGGACCATGGCTTGCACCAGGGCCGGGCGCGAGAGGTCGCCGCCGCTGCCGATCGCCTCTACGAGGACACGGCGGTGCTCCGCCCAAGCGGGGCAGACCTCCACCGTGTGCTCCACCGTGTCCTCTGGGCGATCCTGGCAATGGTGACACCCGGGCGTTTCCTCCCGCCTGATGATGTGCAGGAACCTCCCGAAACTTCCGTGTCCGGTGAGGACCTGCGTCAGGCGGTAGGTGAGGGCGCCGTGGCGCCTCCCTAGCCACTCCTCAAAGAGGGGTCTTATCGCCGCTATCGCGGCGTGCCCTGCGCTGGGTTGCGACAGTCGTTCCTTCCATGTCGCCATGAGATCGCGCCGGAGCTCAGTCCGCTCCGCAGCGATTTGCCGCGGAAGCGGAACTTCCCCCCGGCTTAGTGCCTCCGCGCGCCACTCATAGACGCGCGCGAGGACTATCGCCTCCAGATCCCATGGCGGCAGTCCGGCAATGAGGCTTGCCGCCTCGCCAGAGATCGTGCGGTAGCCCCGGATAAGCCTTATGGCTACCACCTTCTGGGGCGCGTTCAGGTAGTGGGCGGCTCGCCGCCGCAGTGAACGCGCCCACACCGGGGCCCCGTATAGGGCCATGGACCGCACGACCCCCGCGTAAAGCCTCCGGCAGGAGGCGTTTGGCCCCCTCAGGTTGGGCAAGAGCCGCTTGAAGGCGGCCCCGGCCCGTTCCAGTTTGGGGGCCAAACGTCGGAAATGCTCGACGAAGTTCCACCGGCTGTCGAGGACGAGACCCAGGTACCTCATCGTTGTCTCGACGCCGATGTGAACCCCTCCTACCGTTAGTTGGGATCCCGATGGTGGCGCGTTCCGGGGCCCATGAAACGACATGGCCTCGGACTTGTGCAATGCCACCTCGAGACCCAACTGCCGGATCCTCTCCACGACTATCGCAACCCCGCGTGTCATCGCGTCGGCCGCCGCCTGATGCGACCTCCCCTGCGCCAGGACCAGCGTGTCGTCAGCGTAGCAAACCACGCTGACGCCCTCAGGGAGGTCGGCCCGCAGCACCCAGTCGTAGCCGATGTCCCACAGGAACGGCCCCACGACCGATCCCTGTGGGACACCGCACGACATCTCTCGCCGGTTCCACTCCCCATCGCGACCGGGGTAGCTGACGGCTCTGTCCGTCAGATACGCCTCGACTATTCGACGGAGGTAGGGCGGCACCCGGTGATACCGGAGTGCCTCCACAATGCAGCTCCAAGGCAGGGTGTTGAACGCGTTGGCGATGTCGAGTGACACCGCCACGACGACCCCACCCTGGGACACCGCGTCCCCCGTCGTGAGGGCTCTCACGCGCATGATGGCGTCCACCGTCGAGCGCCCCTTGCGGAAACCAAACTGGCTGTCCGCAAGATCCGGCCCCGTCCTCACCAGGTGCCCGACGAGGCGGCCCACAATCACTCTCTCAAAGAGCTTGCCGACCTCGTCGAGCAGCACGATGGGCCGGTATGCGGACGGAGAGTCCGCAGGGCGCCCTGGCTTCCGAATGAGGACCAGCTTCCCCGTCTTCCAACGGAGTGGAAACTGGCCTCTCTCCAAACATGCGCTTAAGAGCGCCTCCAGTCGAGGCCCGAGAGCCCTCGAGGCCAGGACCCAGGCTTTACCCGGCAAGCCGTCGAGTCCTGGGGCGGTATTTTTGGCCTTCAGCCTTCCTACCGCCGCTCTCAGTTCTACCCCGGTCACTTCAGGGATGTCGTCGTCGTCGTCCGCGTGGTCCGCTTCGGGCACCGCAATTGGCGGAGCCATGGGCGGGGGGGTGTGCACCCCCCGTGAAGGGAACAGAGCGCTCACCACCTCCTCCACCAGCTGGGGGCGGAGACTCTGCGTCAGCGGGGGGGCCCAGGTGCGGAGTTTATTCCGCACCATTTTATAAGGGCGCCCCCACGGATCTCTGTTCAGAGTCTCCAGCATCTCCTCGCGGGCCATATCCTTGGCCCGCTGGACAGCCTCTTGGAGGGCGGTCTTCGCTGCTCTGTACCCCTCGTACAGCTCCGCCTCCGTGGCTTCCGCATCCGGAGGACGAATGCGGAGCCTGCGGTGCCTGGTGTACCGGTGTCGCGCATCGACGCACGCCTTGCGTAGCGCATCCAGCTCCTGCGACCACCAGTACACCTGACGTCGGGCGCGTCCTGGCCGGACTCGGGGCATTGCCACGTCGCAAATCTCGGACATGGCCTCCCGGAACCACTCCGCCTCCTCGTCGATATCGGCAGGCCTGTCCGGTGATGACACCCAGGCCTGCACGATCGAGGCTTCCAGGAGGAGCTCCCGGTCCAGCTGCTTCAGCGCCCACCGCGGACCACTCGGGGCCTGTTGGACCAGCGCGCTAGAGGTCTGGGCGGAGACGTCGAACCGGATATACCGGTGATCGGAGTAGGTCTCCACCTCCTCCATGACGCGCCAGTCAATGACACGCTGTGACAGAGCGGGGCTGGCGAACGAAATGTCCACCACTGACTCACCCCGCATCCGCACACACGTGGGAACAGAACCCCGATTTAGGACGACCAGGCCTGTTTCCAGAGCCCAGTCCTCCACCATCCTGCCCCGCACATCCGTGCAACGGGAACCCCAGGCCAAATTCTTGGCATTGAAGTCCCCGAGCACTAGCACGGGGAAGGGATGGCTTCCGGCGACGACGACTCTCAACTCTGTTAAAGAGTTGTGGAACTCGGCGAGAGTTCGGCTCGGAGAGAAGTACACTCCCACGACTACAACCTCTCCGAACCGTGCTGCTACACACCCCTGTCCCTTCGTGACGCATTCCAGGGACGGGGTGCCGGCGGCGACCGACGAAACTATGGCCACTGAGCCGCTCAGGTCCTCCACCCAGTCATCCCTGGGCGGGACAAAGTACGGCTCAGCGACCACGGCGATGTTGATCGACCACTGCGCCACGCTCTGGAGCAACAGGTCCTGAGCGCAGGCGCAGTGGTTGATGTTCGCCTGGAGGAGGCGCAATGGAGCCATTAGTCCTCCATTTCAGCCCCCTCCCGGGCCCCCTGCGAGGGCTCCACTACGGCAGCGGCGGCGGTGGCGGCGGTAGTGGCGGCGGCAACGGCGACTGCGGTGGCGGCGGTTGTGGCGGCGGCAGCGGCGGCGGCGGTGGCGGCGGCGGCGGCGGCGGCGACGGTGGGAGTGGCAACGGCGGCGGAGGGCCTGCCTTTCCTCCTGGTTCCGGCGGGTGGAGCGCAGGACTTGCTCCCCGCCCGGTGATCGGCCGGCTTGCCAGCAGCCGCACATGTGATGCAGTGCGGCGCGGCGTTGCACGAGCCGGCCTTGTGTCCGGGCTGACCGCAGCGGAAGCACAGTGTGCTGCGGTCCACCTCGGAGGTGCACTGGATGCCAACGTGGTGCCCCACATGGCATCGGTAGCACCTCAGAGGCTTGGGGTCCAGGAGTTTGACCTGCGCTGAGACCCAGCCCACCAGGAGCCTTCGGCCCTCCGTGATGGTTCTGGCCGCCGTCACGGGGCAGCTTACCGTTATGGTTCGCATGCCCGTGTAGTCAGGACGTAAGGTGCCCGCCTTCACCTGGTCGGCCAGACACCCGCCCGTCCTGACAACGGCGGCCACCACATCTCCCTCCGTGACGGAGTCATCCAGGCCCAGTATGCGCATGTCTGCGCACTTGACGGGCCTGGTGATCCGAGCTTCGTCCGCGAGGGACGCCCTTAGCTTCTCAGCTAGGGCGTCAGCGGTGGGGCCACTTGTAGCACCGGGGATCTCCAGCATGCGGGCGCCAGTGGCGGTCACCCTGTGCCGGAGGCCCCCGGTGATCCCCAGCTCCCGGAGGTCCACCTTCTCTCTCGCCTTTGAGAGCACGTCGCAGTACGTCACGCCCCTCTTGACCGCGTCCGGCTGTAGCGTTATCACTACAGCCGCGGTCTTCGGGGCGCGAAGCCTAGCCGCGACGGCTCTCTCCTTGCGACGCCGCCTCTGCTCCTTTTTTCTGGCCGCCTTGGCCGCCTTCTTCTTCTCCCCGACCACCTGCCATTGGGCGTCGGTCGTGGGAGAAGTGGGGGAGTTTTGGGGGCGCGGCGTAGGCTCTGGGGCCTTCGCCTCCCGTGCCGCTATGCCCTTCTTCTTTCGGCCCTGCGCCGGGGGATTGCCCGTAGGCGCCGGGGCCCCGCCAGCTGGCGCCGGCGCCGCGGCTCCTCCTGCCGATGCCGGTTTGGCCGACGCCGGTTTGGCCGGCGCCGGTTTAGCCGACGCCGGATTGGCCGACGCCGGCTTGGCCTGGGCCCGGCCCGACGGCCCGGGTTTAGGGGCGGCAGCTGCCGCAGCGGCGGCGTACGAGGCCGCCCTTGGCCCCGGGGTCGTTCCGCCCGCCAGGGGGGGGCGCAGGACTATGCCCTCCAGGACGGAAAACCGCGCCTGGAAGGCCGCCAGCTCCTGCCGAACCAGGCTGAGGACCTGGTTCTCCACCGGGACGGGCTGGCTCGGTGGTTGCGCTCCCCCGGTGGCCCGCAGGCCGGCCAGGTCTGCCCGGAGCCTCCCGTTCTCCTTTTGGAGAAGCTCCGTGGCTGCCGTCAGGCGGGCGACCTCCGCCCGCAATTCGGCCACTTCGCCGGCCGAAGGGCCGGTGTAGTTGGCCGCCTTCGCTGCCGCCATGATGGAGGCCGTCGCCGAGACTATGGCCCTGTTCTTGGAAGTCTGTAACTTCTTCAAGGACACGTCCCGGACGGCGGCCTCCACTACCGCCGCAAACCTGCTCATGCAGTCCGCCTCGGGGTCAGGGGCGTCAGCCGCACCCGCCTCGTCGCTCGAGGGTCCCGAAGCGACCGCGCGACCGGTCCCCCCCTCCTTTGCGGGCTCCTCCGCTCTCTCCGCCGCCTCACGGGCAGTGAGCCCCCTGCCCTTGCCTCGCTTTGCGACCCCACCCCGCCTACTTGTGGGGATTTTTCGGGCCGAGGCCTGCTCTCCGTCTGAGGACAGTCCCTGGCTGTCCCCAGACCTTGGCCGCTTGCCCGTCTTCGCGGCCTCCTCCCCGGCACGGCAGGGGCTCTCTGAGCCTCCCATGCTCGTGCCTCCAGATGCGGCGTCGGACTCCGACCCCGCATCACTCCTCACCTCTACTTGGTCCCCTGAGGGACAGGAGCCTCCTCGGCTCTTGTTGCCAATGGCAAGTGGTAGACATTCGTTGCCCCCCCCAGAATACGAGTGGGGGCTTGACGTTCCCGAAGGGAACGTGGCGGATTCTCCGACTGCTGAGCAGCCGGTACCGCCCTGGGGTAGTTTTTTGCCGTCTGTCTGTTCCATTTTTGTGTTCCTTTTAAGGGTGAGGTCCCTTTTCGCGCTAACGGCCGGATCCCCTCCGGCCATTCATCCCCTCGGCACGCTAGACCTTGGGATTGGGGTAATTTTTTATAGAGGTTGTCTACCTCGCGGCCCGGGCCTCAGTGGCCCGGACCCCCGGTCCTGTCAGTTCAGGGTTACGGGGTGGCCGACGGCTGGACAGACCCAACCGCCGCCCCGGCGTCCCCACGCTGCCGCCGGATGCCGGACAGACGCAGCGCGGGCATGGGACACCCTCCACCACCCACACTCTCGTGGGTACCGCGGTGTTAACCGCCCCGCGACGGTCCGCGCCAACTCACCTTCCTCTGTAAGCAGAGGGGGAGTAGACGCGTGACCGTCTATAGCCCGGTTCCCTTCACCGACCATCCAAGATGATCGGTGACTGGAACCATGACCTTCTCCTCCTGTCGAAGATTTGCCGCCCGCCCCAATTGTCCACCCAAACCTGATGGGCAATTGGAGCCGACGTTGCCCAGGGTGCGCCACGTGGAGGCTCTTCAACGTGCACCCCTCCTTTGGATACTTACATTGCAGCAGCATTTAACATTGACAAGACTTACAAAACATAACAATTAAATGTTGCCAAGTAATGTATACGACAAATATTTTCCCATTTCCACCAAATAAAAATCTAAATGCAACCTACGAACAGTAAATCGATCGGAAACAAAGAACTTTATCGCCTCCAATAACGGCTTGAAACATTTTAGCAATAACTTCGTTCCAGAATATTTTATTCAAGAACAGAAACAAGAATAGAACGCGTTTTTAGGATTTCACTCGTCTCCTCCCAAATAGGGAACAGTGAAACAAGCTCTAAATCTCCAGCGCGTGCGCTCAACCGAGTTAGGTCGTTTACGTAATAAATGGATTTCTATAAATGACTGCGACATGCTGTGGAGTAGGGTTGTCGATTTTATTCGAGGTATCGAGATGTGTCGTTTGTGGCGAGTGTCGCAGATTGTAAATACTGTCTGCGTTTGAATGTGTGTGATCGAAATGCATGTAGTAGTTAATGTATTTTAAATTGTGATTCAAAGTTTTAAATTAATTCTATGTTTCATCAAAGAAAGAACGAACATTTATGTACTACAACGCATATTTGTTTACATTTTTGGCAAAAATAAATTTACGGTTTACAAAAAACAAAAATACACACACAAAAAAACAAAAATAAAGACAAAAATTACAGATTGAAATCTGCTACGATCCTGACATACATACCATACTCATAAAATACACACACTAAAAAAAGTAAAAAAAGTAGTAGAAGTAGTAGCAAAATAGCCAGAAGTCAAGTAGGTTTTTGACATGTGACATGACGATCTGATTGGTGGTTTGTAACTTTGTGTGAAAGCGGTTTTGTAAAAAAGTTGTATCGGGTTACTACTTACTTATTGTATCAATAGTCACAATTGTCTCGATTTCAAAAATTCTATAGCATTTACGTTTTTGGGCAATTTTTTTTTTTTTTGCCCAAAATACTACCATTCCCAATACATTTCCGAATCCTCTTACACACAATATAAGCTAAGAAACCCCAGTCCATTAATCACTCGCACCCAATAACTTCAAACTACGGGACATCAATAACTGCCGACCTACCCGACCAACGTCACAAACTTTGACAGTTCTGATATTTTTTTTTTTTTTTTTTTTGGTTTGGCAGGAGTGGGAAATCCTCATGGACACCCAGACTGTCCCACTGGTGATGCAGTCTGGGTAGTGCCGGACTCTTACCGGCTAAAACCACACTCCTGCCCTTTCTCAGTGATCCTCTGACGTTATCAGAGACCTTTTCTAGGGGTATTTCCATTCTATTATTTATTTGAATACAGTGCCTACAGTTTACCTTAAATTTATCCATTCCTATATTTACTTGATTAATTTTAAACAGCTCTTACTTTACTAATTTCAAAACAAAGTTATTATTTTTTACTGATTTTATATTGTCTACTTATTTATCTTGTGTTGTCGTCTAAACAATATATAGCTAACATATCTTATTTGCAGTTTCTTTTTATTACCTATATTTAACAATTCCAAAATTTCCATGTCTTGTTCTTTGCTCGGCTTATTTTTATTTTCAGCTTACTTATTTTTATATGCATAAGATATATAATTTACCAATTATATATTAAACATAGCTTACTCATCTATTTCTATTTACTACTGTCTTTGCTATTTTCACACAATATTCTATAAATTTTTGTCTCAACAGATTGTTTGCCACTATTTTATGTATATTTTCGGATTTTAAATCACAATCTAGTACTTGTTCTGTTTCAAATCTAAACTTCGCGTAGACTGGACAGCTAAACAGGAGGTGTGGGACAGACTCGGCGACCCCCGGCTCACAAATGCACGATGGGTCCTCCTTACACTTGAACCGGTGCAAGTATTCTGAGAACCCACCGTGCCCCGTCATCACCTGGGTCGTCAAGCCTGCCGGTTTGATTTCCCTCACCGTTTTATATCCTTTCACCGCATCTGGGAAGAAAATTCTGGTGACAGCCGCTGTTTGTCCCGTTTGGTAGCGTTCGTTCCATTCGTCGAGAGACCGCAAACGAATGTGTCTCTTGACGAATGAAACTGGGCAACTGTCATACTCGGGTTTCCTCTTGGAGTGCAGTGCAGCTTCTTTTGCCAATTTGTCCGCGCGCTCATTCCCCTCCAGTCCTACATGTGCTTTAATCCAGAACAGGGAAATTTCCTTGTTCTGGAGTCTGCTGTCCTGGATGTTGGCTCTAGTTTCGACTGCCAGGGGGTGGAGGGAATAGGGGTTTACGACCGTTTCTAGGGCAGAGCGTGAGTCACTAAGTATAGCGAAACTGGCCTCGCTTCGTCGCAGGATGATTTTCGTGGCATGACATATGGCCAGGAGTTCTGCCTGGTAGACGGTGCAGTATGATGGCAGCTTAAGTTTGAGGGTTTTGGTCTCGGCTTCATTGCTCCAAAGAGACAATGCCGCTCCGACTTTGCCCTCAATCTTGCTGCCATCGGTGTAGATCGAGACTGCTTGGTGCACTTGGGAGTTCAAATTCTCCTGGTCTACCAGGCTTACGAAGTCGAGGCGCATATGTCTTGCCGGGTGCTGGGTTTCAGCGAAAGGCAGTCTGCGCTCTATCTCTCTGTCTGCTAGTGCTGGCTGGGGTACTCCCCTCTTAGCCTCATACAACGATGCCGCCTCCCGGATCCGGATATCGAGAGGCAGCATCCCAGCCAGCATCAGCGCTGAGTTTAGTGATACGGTTTTATACGCTCCACACAGCTTCTGCGCGAAGCCCCTCTGTACCGCATTTAATTGCCTTTTTACGCCAGCTTTGTTTGTTGCCCTTGCCCAGGCGCCGGCTGCGTAGGTGACGATGGGCTCCACTGTGGCCATGTAAATTGTCCTGATTATTTCAGGGTGGAGGCCCCAACTGATCCTGGCGGCTCGTGAAAGCTGCTTGTATATATTTAACGCCTTCTTGCATGTGTTAGCCACGTGGCTGTTAAACGTCAGCTTATTGTCAATAGTGAGCCCCAGGATCTTTATCTCACTGGACAGACCAATGTCGATCCCGCCCATGCTCAGTCGTGGTGTGCCAAATTTCAGCTTCCTGGTGAGCACCATTGCGTGAGTCTTGTGTGGCGCAAACTTCAACTTGTTTTTGACACCCCACGCCCGAACATGCGCGAGTGCGGCATTGGCCTTCCTCTCCAGCTCCAGCGCCGTATCTTCGGCAAACACCAGCACCACGTCGTCTGCGAAAGCCTGGCAGTAGTCGCCCCGGCGTTCGAGTTCCTTGAGGAGTGGATCAAGGAGAAGATTCCAGAGAATCGGCCCGCTAATCGATCCCTGCACGCAGCCCTTTTGAGTGTCCTTTGTGTACTCTTCTCCGGCGTACCTCACCCGGACCTTCCGGTCTTGTAGGTAGCTATCCATGAGTCGCCGGAGGTTTACCGGACACTCTTCTTCGGCAAGTCTGACCTTGATTGCGGGCCACCAGGCGCTATCGAAGGCTCCCTCTATGTCCAGTGATATTACGGTTACCAGTTTTTTGTCCTTTACTTTTCCGTCTATATGTTGTATCATGTCATAGAGGGAGTCCTCGGTGCTTCTCTGGGGTATGAAGCCGTATTGTCGGGGGCTCAATCTCGGGAGCAGGTGCCATTTTAATCTCCCGACTACCATTTTCTCCAGAATCTTCCCCATGACCGTTAACAGGCCGATGGGCCTGTAGGACTTGGGGTTTGTGTAATCGGCCTTGCCAGGCTTTCGCAGAACCACCACCGTCGCCTCTTTCCAGGAAGTTGGGAAGTGGCCAAATTCCAGGCACTTGTTCATGAGCGCCAGGTTAAGTTCCAAATTTTTGGAGACAACCTGGCTGCAAATGTCTGCGGTGAGTCCATCAATTCCCGGAGCCTTTTTTGGATTGAAGCTCTCCGTCGCGGCCCGGAGTTCCTCGGTACCAGTTCTGATATTAGAACATCGACCGTACGTTACGTAGGGAGCAGTGGTGGCTTCAGCTTACGTAATTGTAGGTCGTAGGTTTGAACCCAGACAGGCGAGCACTTTATGATACCAGAGCCAAGCCAATAGAGGTATGAGGAACTTACAGGGTGTAAAGTTCAATCATCCTCCATAGAAAAGGAAGGATCTTCCTCCCAGACGGGTGTTGTGTCTGGCGGGCAACTGCCCGAAGATTCATGTCGGGCCGTTGATGTTAGTTGCGCGGTAAACACTGCTTGCGAGATGCAGGTTTTTGCGTGACGCCAGTATGACGCGTTGTTCGTCATGTGGCGTTGTAAATACCGCTACAGGCCTATTATTGTCACTGCAGGGCAAATCGGAGATAGAGAAGGCACGAGCAGTGATCACCACGCTTGCGCAAGATGGGTTGACGATGTTTTCCTTCACCGACGTCAGTAATATACAATATAGACTCAGAAAGTAAATATATGAATTGAAAAATCACATTGGTACTTGCCCGGATTAGAACCCACGACCTCGTGAATGAGAAGAGAGTCCTTAATGCATGCACTTTTCTTAGTGCAATTTATTTCATCACCACTGCTCGCAAAACTATGAAGGAACACAGGTTTATCCTAGTTCAGGTCGATCCGCATTCGAACTATGGTAAGTCGCAGTACAGTTTTGTCGCACAAGTGTTATTCGCACATCCATTTGTCGAGCTCACGTGGTACACTCTTAGGTATACCTACCACTTTAGTGTAAGACTTAATATTGTAAATATGCATTATTTAATTAAATAAACAATCAAAGGGCATCAGAAAATTCATCCGCATCGCTATCAATAGGAAACGTGCCCAAAAGGCTGTCAAATAAATAATAAATAAATTGTGCATTTCGTAGACTTGTGACATCTACCAACCCGCACTGGTCCCAGAAGTGGCAACATTAAAGGCTGCTTATGCCATTTGGCTTAGTTCGGCAACCCTAGCATGTATCGTATCTTGGTGGCAGTTCGCGCCAATGTCACGTGTGTTACAATCGCCCCCCGACGGGATCGGATTTCGGCAGCCATTACGTGCCCAAAGTGGCTATACGCGAGATAGTTGAAATCGTTTAGGTTTTATACATGTCTGCTTAAGTTAAACCGTCATATGATGCGTTTTGAGGAACGTGACGTGGTTAGCAAATTGTGTTGTTTTTATTTCTATTTTTCTAATATAAATGCATAAGTTGCAGCGTTTGTATGTGTGGTAGGGGAACGCTTATTGAATTTTTAGTTCTTGAATTATTGTTGCTATTTTGTATTCCTCAATAAGCATGGCTTCTATTAAGTAGGTAAACGTTGTTTAACATAGATATCCGTCAACCTATCAAACCCTGTAAGTATACCTACCTTATTAGGTAGTCATATTTATGACTAGCAGCGCCCCGCGGTTTCACCCGCATAAGTGTCGGTCCCGTGGGAATATCGGGATAAAAACTTTCCTATGTCCTTTCCCGGGACTCAAAACTATCTCTATACCAAATTTCATCTAAATCGGTTCAGCGGTTTAAGCGTGAAGAGCTAACAGACAGACACGAACAAAAACCAAGAAACAGGAACCAGAGATACAGGAACCATTCATATATCTATTTATAGAATTAGATCTGGAACTCACGAACTATACTTAATTCAAACTAATAGTATCTATCTATCTATAGTCGGACTTTTAATTAGCTGCAGTAAAATGACACTTCTTAATAACTCATTTAGGACTGACTTTAGAGATACATGTCAAATAAGTTTGTTTGTTACACTATTCTGTACTAGAAAAACAAGATTTGGTTGATGGCCGCGAAAAAACAAAAAGACGCCAATTTCAGTCATTGTAACAAATAAGCTGTCATTTTACTGCAGCTAATTAAAAGTCCGACCATAGGTTTGAATTACGTATAGTTCGTGAGTTCCAGATCTACTTCTATAATACATAGATCTATATGAATGGTTCCTGTATCTCTATATTTCCGTTAGGTTGTTCTATGTGACTCACCAGCTGTGAGTCCTCAAGCCCTGTCTCGTTTGATACTCCTTGCCTCTACTGTTAGACATCGTCTTATTTTTAGAACTGTCGGCTGAAATAGCCCCCCCACGACGGTTCACGGTTCAAGGAGCAGTAGGGTTTATAAAGGATATCTTTGACTCGAGGTTTCTTTTGTTTTTACACATCACATATACTCACACCTACTTCATTTGGGTGTAGACTGAAACTCTACAGAATGCCACCTGCTACGATACTTACCATAGATATCCGATCCTTACATACCTACCTACTCCTTTTACTTCGTTCTTTTGTTTTTGGAAATGCGGGTGGTCTTTTCTCCATAGAAACGCTCTCGCCTGTTTTCTTTCTGGTTAATGACCATAAAGCAATGATTTTTTTACAGAATAATAAATATTAACTACTTGCATGTCTCTACGTTTTCCTTTTTAATGATATATTATTTTTATAACCACTAGAACCCTCAAAAAATACCGATTTAAACCGCTGTCATCAGACGCCTAGTGTACAAAGACAACTATTAATGAAAAAATTAAAACATAGGGTAAAAGTCCTTCTTATTCAGTTTATGAAATACCTTTTAAATTGGTCCAATATTGGAGGAGGAGATAGGGGACAGCCAAACCTCAGATTATGACTTTTTACATAAATAGGCTTTTTCAAAAGTCTCTCCGACCGAAATGAAAAAGTGAAATATAAGGGTCAGTTCACACCGAGACGCGACGCGACGCGCAGTTTTCAAGATAGAAATACAATTACAGACAAGACAACAACAAGGTCAAGGTCTGTAATTGTATTTCTATCTTGAAAACTGCGCGTCGCGTCGCGTCTCGGTGTGAACTGACCCTTATGATTCAGAAGAGCATTAGGAGACATATCTTGTAACTGTCTACTTTAATATGTGAATTGAGCATTTCCTACTTATACATGTAGTAAAATGTCTATAACTTTTTTAAACGTGTTAATAAAACAGCTTTCATTGCCTTGCTGATTCTATGCACAAAAATCAACATGAAACGCCCACAAACCAAGTAAATTAAAACCTTAACAATAAGCATAAATACTTAAAGAACACTTCGTCGGCTTATTATTTCTGCGCATTGGGAGCGAAGAATATTGCCTCGGGCAATTTACGAGCGACATTCCGGGGCGCCTTATCTCCGATATTAAAGATTTCATTAAATCATGGCGGGCAATAAAACAGTTTGATACCGCATTCATGCGGCCGCCGCTTCGGGTGACCAACTTAATGACGTGTACAGTTTGACCCTTAGTGAGTGGGGTAAGGGAAGAGATGTTGGCAAGAACGGAGCTGTTGGAGGGAGCTTGTGTGCCGGGGTTCAAAAAGTGATAACCCCCCTGAATGCCTGCCGGCCTGCTGTATTTCGTCAAAGCGTGGGAGTTCCAGTGCCTTAGGCATCTTCATGGGACGCTCGTTCTATCATAGACCTCATCCATCAGGCTTGATCGAGGCCAAGAGCGGGCCCATTCAGCAATAAAAAAAGAAAAAAAAAAGTGTTACGTGGAGCCCACCGTTGCCATATTTGGACATCTAGGTATATTATTATGCAGTTGACTGAAGTTTTTACCAAAGACAAAAACAACAGATTCCATTATTTGGTAGTCATTTCAACCGAAAGACGTCCACTGCTGGACATAGGCCTCCCCCAAGCACCTCCACTTCGACCGGTTCTGTGCTTCTTCTTATCCAACGGGTTCCTGCGGCCTTCACAAGGTCGTTGGTCCACCTTGTGGGAGGCCTAAGCCCAAGTTACCTATTAGGTTGCACCAATCCTTTTACGCAGTTGAAGACATGTGTCATCTACCAACCCGCACTGTGCCCCGTGATCGATTACGGCCCACTCCTTCTCACCGAGAAGACGCCTGTGTCCCAGCAGTGGGAATATGCTGATTATGCTTTTACACAGTTGTCGCTAACGCTTGTAACTTTTGCCCGCCAATAAAATAGTTACAACTTGAGACCTTCAAGTAGGATTTGCGATTTGTGCGTGACCCCCTACGACCTTGAACATAAGGCTCAAAATACATTATAATTTAGTTTTCGGAGGATCATATTTAATTTATTGCAGAAATAGTTGGCTAGTACTAAAATCATGATCACATTTCAAGTGTCTGTTACTTAGATAGTATGTGGATACGTAGTTTTGGTTTGACTATAAATTCTAGTATGTGTAGGGAATGGGAAGCTTTAGGATTCCTATGACTGATTATGTTTAACTTCTAGTGAGAGTAAATTTTTAGATGGATGGAGTTCATGGAGTAGGCTGTAGGTCTGTGTTTACATGTAAAATACAAAAAGAGGGAAAAGAATCGTAGATGTTAAAACAATAATTATCATGCATTACCTACCACACCAGATATTTTGATTTATCTACTCGTTTTCTTTAAATTAACAGATTGAACATAATATATAATTTATACAGGATGGCACGGGCATCGCCGCGCAAGCTGCAACCATGAAGTCAGCACAGATTCTAGATCGCGTAGGTTGCAACCTTCGATCAAGGTTGCAACAGATTAAAACAGAAGTCGAACTAGCAGGGAACGAGGAGGGGGGCGTGGAGGGGGGGTTCAGGGGATCAGACCGAAATAAATCCACTTTTCTATGAAAATGTTCTATAAAAAAAACGGTCACGTTCGAGTCGGACTCGCGCACCGAGGGCTCCGTACAAATTTGTAGGTATGTAAATAGTTTATCACGGGATTTTTTGTTTTTGTAATGTAACTACAAATTTACGGTTTTCGGATTTTTTCCTTTACTTGTGCTACATGACATATTATTGCTTATTAGTCCACTCAACGAAGGACCCAAAAGGAGGTGTAGAGTGCGTGAGCTGGGCCCTAAGCGATTTCTTCAGAAAGTTGTTCAGGGTGCTTAGGGAGAAAACATACTAAAAGTCTAAAACCGTCTAGGAGGTGAGCCGGAGTGAGGGGGGGATATAAGTTTCCACTTTTGAGTTTTTCGCTAATATCTTTTAAACGGTGCGTCGTGGATAAAAAATATCTGTTACATAATGAAAGCTAATACAATTTTCTACAACTTTTATCTTACACACTTTTTCGAATTCTTACCCATTTTTGAACTACACGTTCCGGAAAAGTGAAAATTTTCGATAAAACGATTTTTATCAAACACTAGCTGTGGCCTGCTACTTCGGCGTTATTTCGGGATAAAAAGCCTATATGTTAACCAAGGTCCTAATCTACCTACCAAATTTCATCCAAATCCGTTCATTGCGGCTCACCTTCTAGACGCGGGTACTTTTAGACAAAGGTAAGACTGCGTGTGTGTGGTGGTCAGCGGTTTTGTCCGGGTCAGCGGGATTGTCCGTGGTCAGCGGGCTTGTCCGGATCAGCGGGATTGTCCGAAAGGGTTACCGCTGGCCTGGAACATAAAGGGCTAAGGAAGGAACACGGGTGGGTTTTAGTCAGTAAGAGTCTGACACTCCCTTCCGCTCAACCCAGAGCGGGCGGGAGGGGTCATTTGATGATTTCCCAACCTGAAAAAAAAAAGAAGGGTAAGACTAATCTAGGTATAAAAGTATGGTGGAATGCGCCCTTAGAAAATTAAGGAAATTCTTGCCATCCGAAAGTGGCGGGAATGTAATATGTCGAGGGAAGACTTGTTTATTTTGAAAAGATAAAATTTGGGTCACCGCGCTTACCCTCTCTTAAAATGGATAAGTAATGAAATTTCACCTCGGCACGGGGCGGCCGCAAAATTGTTATTTATTTATTTCCCATTAAATATTATGATGTCACGGAAAATTGTTATTTATTCATTTCCCTATAAATATTATGATGTCACGGAAAATGGTTATTATGTGTTATTTTCGAAGATGATAAGGAGAAATATCGCCGGTAGGTCTCTTGCTTAAAATAAATATAAACTATTTTCCCATTTACTTTCAGGATATTTATTGCATCGAATAGATTACGCCTGTTTTTCTAATTTGGGTAGCCTCTTTTTCTCTTACCCTCTCCCCCCTCCCCCCCCCCACGCACCTACCCGTAAATTATAGAAGAGCCAAAACCTACCAGAATACAATTTACGAGTACCTACCACATACCTAACATATTATTTATTTTAGAAAAGTATTGTACAGACCGCCAGCATATCAAGCTACTACAATCTGTCAAATTACTGTAATAATATTTTCAACTTTATTGCTAAACCATAAGGTTCAAAGTTGATTGGGAAAATTTTACAGTTTCGGGTAGCTTGATGTGCTGGCGTCTGTACCTACCTACCTACTTATTTCTAAGGAATACAAACAAGATAGCATAATCAGCCTATAGTGTTCCCACTGCTGGGATACAGACCTCCTCTCTTTAAAAGGGAGTGGGTCAATATCCACCACGCGTGATCAGTGCGGTTTGGCGAATCAAACAAGATAACTACAGAAGATCGAGGGGAAGACCTGGATGATTTTCGCTGCACAGACCAGAGAACCATATCACAAAAGCGCTACACCGAATTGGGTAGAACAAGGACTGTCAATGATGATGAAAAACCAGATACGAATAAAAGGATATGACAGCAAGTCAAATAAAAAACCTGTCAAATGCGAGTCGGACTCGCGTACCAAGGGTTCCGTACAAATTTGTAGGTATGTTACTACAAATTTACGGTTTTCGGATTTTTCCTTTACTTGTGCTACATGACATTGCTTCGTGCCAAAGTTCATGATTCTAGGTCAACGGGTACTACCCTATAAATTTTAATTCCCTTGAATGTGTCGAAATATAGGTTTTTTGCGGCATAAACAGCCGTATCTTTTTTTTATGTTAACTTAGAAATTTGATTTTTTCACAGCTTTAAGGGACTATAGACTTGAATATATGTTTTGAATTTCAACTCGATACCTGCACGCGTTCCCGAGATAAAGGGTCTTGACAGACAGACGGACAACAAAGTGATCCTTTAAGGGTTCTGTTTTTTCCTTTTGAGGTACGGAACCCTAAAAAGTTCATGTTTAACACCACAATAACCAGTTTAAAAGGAGTATAAAAACATGACTGTGCAGTACTAATTGCAGTAACAATAAGAGTGTCCCACAAACACGTGATAATGTGCAGAGTACGGGTGTAATGTGCGCAACGCCCGATATAATGACCCACCTTTATTCCCACCAAATTAAATCGCAAACTCTATAGAGTCCGGCTAAGTTGTAAAATGCAAATAGAATACCTTTTTAGCACACGTTAGGGAAGGGTTACCCTTATGGACTACGTAGGGGGAAAGAGTGTTAATGTTTTAATATTTTGTGATGTTATAAGAGGTACTAGCTTGTGCCCGCGACTTCGTCCGCGTTAAATTCCGTTCTGATCACCTGATCAGAACGGAATAACTCTCTGGAACTACCCTCCTCAACCCCCCCCCCTCCTCGATCCCCTGCTTGTTCGTCTTCTGTTTTAATCTCTGTCTTATCCACTATAAACTTTCTCATTCCGGTTTGATCCGCTTTTTTTTTTGTTTTTGAGATTAGCGCATTCAAACAAACAAACTCTTCAGCTTTATTATAAGTTTTAAGAACGTAGGTAAATAAAAAAAAAACACATCCGAATTGAGAACCGCCTACTTTTTAGAACTCTGTTAAAAATAGTGTGCCTTCGACTTTGCTTATGGAAATATTTTTGAGTTTTCAAAAAATAGACCTTTCAGCTTCTTCAGGAATTAAATACATCCTACCGCTTTTTGCAGGATACCTACGGTTAAATTGTGATAGAAGTAACTAAACCTATTATTGTTTACACAGGGTTATTGGTAAAACATTAACAACCTCTTAAGAGGTCATTGTACTCATCATTATGAACAACTTTTGCTATGGGACCAAACCTGAAATCGCGAAAAAAAAATCTGCTGTTCCCTACATATTGACGAGTTATTACAAACATAAGTAGGGAACAGCAGATTTTTTTTTTTTGCGATTTCAGGTTTGGTCCCATAGTAAAAGTTGTTTATAATGATAAGTACAATGACCTCTTAAGAGGTTGTTAATGTTTTACCAATAACCCTGTATACATCCCAAGCAAAGGGATTATGTAGAAAAAACTTACATCGTTAACTGATACCTTGGTCAGACTTTCCCTAACATAGCACTCATCTCAATAATAACAGAAAGAACCACTTTCATATCATCATTGACAGTTTTCTATCTCTCAAAATGGACACAACATTCGTGCGTACCCAACCCTACGAAGGGTAGGCAGCAAGGGCAGTACCCCGAGGGTACATTGATAATTATTACACGGTAGATGTTCAGCCTCCTTCGTCTAACGGTCCCGCGGGGAGACGGGGATTATGACCGTATTAATTAATGCACAAGTAGCTAGTCGTGACTCTCTTACTTATTTGTTTTGATGTTCACTACATATGGTAGAAGAAACATTGAGTTTTTTGGAGGTTATTTTTCTTCGTAGGAAATTGACCGGTCGAGAGCGGTGAATGCTTATGCGAATCCCGCGGGCCCGGCCATAGGCAGAGGTCGAACATCGCGGTGGTTTAAGCCTGTAAGGGTAAGTGGCATGCCCCTCTGTTACACCCACGATGGAGGAAATCCTTGAAGAACTCCACCGTGCACCAAAAAAAACAGGAAATTGACCAAAGACTCCTAGCTTTCCCGTCTATTGACGTCTAAGCGACCGTTCAAACGGCGGCGCTGTCGTGCCGTATTTGTGTAACACATTATCGGTAGCAATAGCTTTCATTTTCAGTTCAACAAATTTTTCGACCATATGAAGCAATGGATTAGCAATATTCTTCAAAATAATTCAAATAATTGTTATTGACAGTGTGTTACGCAATTAGTGTGCTACTCAGACCAAATAAAAAGTCCAGACATAGCGCTGCAAACAATACAGTGAAGCATGCAAAAACTACACCTCCGCTCTGTGCATACACGCTCACACGCACACATTTACAACAATTTACAATCAAACTACACCTCACTATGTGCACACATGTTTACGAAACCGGCTTCACTTTACTGTTGACAGCCCTCTGTCTTTAATACGGTAAAAAGTTCGCATCACACGTCAACATCTCACCATTTGATTCATAACCGTAAGTATGAACGGTGGGATAAGAATTAAAATAAATGTAAGTAGTATGTAACGGCCATCATCTACATCATCTGCCAGCCTTTTCCCAAATGTGTTGGGGTCGGCTTCCAGTCTAAGCGGATGCAGCTGAATACCAGTATTTTACGTGGAGCGACTGCCTATCTGACCTCCACAACCCAGTTACTGGGTAATACAATAAATACCCCTTGGTCAGACTGTTATTACTTAGCCACAAGCCAGAGCACTTCCTGATCATCGGAGTCTGAACGGGACCTGAAGGGTTCTTGCTAGAATGACCGTATGTGGATTGTAAGTAGATTACGTTACTACCGCAAAAATGGCAAAACTGTGCAGTTCTTTGGAAAACTGAACGTTAAACAAACCTCAGCAGACATGGACCAACACTAAAACAAAAGAGTTTTGATTTTATCATACTAGAGAGAGCAGCGACTCACAAAGTCACTCATCAAAGTCATGGAAATTCAGCCAAACTCGACTTATTTAAAAAATAAAACTTACCAAATTCTAATCTTCATTTATGTCAGGAATAAAATGTAGAACTAATAATCAGTTACATAATTAGGTACTAGTCTATTATAAGTACTGGTGTGGTGGTTGCAACAACAGTTGAAACATGAAAGTACCTTCCCGTGGTCGCATGGCGCTGTATACTAACATACTTATATGCAAAGGTAGCATGCGACCACGGGAAGGTACTTTCTTGTTTCATCCTTTTCAGTAGTCGGGTTTTAGTTTTTAAACTTATTTTTTATTTAATTATTTTGGGGCTTATTTGAGTAATATTTATATTTTTTAAATGTGCTAATTAA
The DNA here is from genome assembly GCA_948474745.1 of Oligia latruncula. Lineage (NCBI taxonomy): Eukaryota > Metazoa > Arthropoda > Insecta > Lepidoptera > Noctuidae > Oligia > Oligia latruncula. Next base: position 3,389,288 of record OX419691.1, on the reverse strand, counting down.
GCCCTTTCATTTGATACCCAACAAGGCACCATCCCATAATATTTGTTTTTAAATTCATTACTTTATGTCCTCTAGAGGGCGCCATATTGAATTTAGTGTGATGTCACATAGCCTATAACCAGTGGACGATCAAGACGCTTCTAACCTTCTAACGATGCCTCATTGGTCAAATTATTATAAGTACTTTTAAAGTTATGAGGGAACAGATGAACATAATAATAAAAAAAAAACTTGTAAACACAACTTACTTTCGATTGTTACAAGCCATATAAAAGAACTTAAAGAACCAAAATGTTCACCTAACACTCTAAAGAAAGAAGCCGTGAATAATAAATAATGTAAAGAAAAACTAACCCATAGGTACATACATACATAATATATGTAAGATGTAACGTAGCTACAATATACTTTACTTGTTCAAGTCACCACAATCTTCCTGAGCCTCTTCGCTTTCCCTTACATTTTTACGAAGTGAATATTTCACGAGGCAAGATTTCTTTTTTGTAGGGCAACTGTATTTCAAACTTGTGTGTAATGTACAGGGTGTAGGTATAGTTGACCCTTGTTTCGCTGTCTGTACCCAAACAATAGAAAAGGGTACCTGATACTTGAGGGAAAAGCTATTTTGGGATACTGTTGTATTGTGAGGTAGAGATCAGTCGTCGAAATGTTAAAGAAATGCCCGAAACATAACATCACGCCTGTAATTCTCCGAAGGGTTAGGCACAGGTGTACGTAATAGAACACCCATTTCGCCAGTTATGTAGTAGGGGGCAAGCCTATTGCCATCAGCCGGCACATATCCAGACTCCGAGCTGCTACTGAGAAATTCCTGAAGGAAAACCCCAATAACACTAGGCCCAACCCGAGACTCGAACCCAGGACCTCTTGCATAGCAATAGCACTTGTTACGTCAAGACTAACTAAGCAGTGCAGCAAAAATATCCGGACCGACGAAAGAAGGAGTACAGTGGGGTTATCTGAAGTCGGAGAAAGAGGGGGAGGACTCGATAATCTTCGAATAAAATCCGGAAACTTGCTCTATTTCCGGGAGGGCGACCAGCAGTCCCAAGGTGTGTTGGGTTTATCGTCCATAAGTCCCTAGTGAGCAACGTGGTGAAGATCGAGAGTGTATCGACCAGGGTGACCGGGGACCGGTCACCCATCCACGGACCAACCGCAACAAGCGTAGCTTAACCTGATCGATCGACCCGTGCGGCTGTTATTACTTAGCCACAATCCCCTCACCTAAAAGTATTGGAAATTAACCAAAGAATCGCACATCCTGTAGTATCCTGTAAGTCGTATGTATCGGTAAGGCTTACCGGGTTAGTGGTCCCAAAGGTGTTAGCACAATATACGTTAGTAGGTACACACCTACAGATTGTGCCACTTACATAGCGATGCTTCCGACAGCAAAGGTCGTAAACACCAAAATAGCATTTTTGATAATTAACGAAAAACAAAAACAAAATCGTGTTTTGGTTTACATTTTTTTAAGGGGGTTACAGGACCTAAACGCAAAAAACCCATGTTTTAGAAACAATAAAAGTATTATGATCGACTACAGAAAACAAAATCAGAAAAATATATGATATTCTTCAGGATATAATGGGCCTGCTCTTAATCTCGATGACGCCTGATGGAAAGCGATGGAGGTGGTGGTAAAAAAGACAAACGGGGTTAATGTGGAAGGAAACCAAACCGAATCATTCTAATCCTTTGTCGAATCATACCGTATGCCTTAAAACTGTTTTAAAGTTCAAAAGGTCCTAATCACAAAGCGTTCTTAACTTACGAAAATAATAACCATTGTCTATGAAAAACACAAACAAAAAGATGAAGTGGAAATTCGAATTTTTATTTCAATAAGAAATTGCCGCAGGGTTGCTTTCTTTGGCGTGAATATGCCTAAGAAGTTCAATACGAACCAACTTCTACCCTCCAACTCTCCGAGAATATTATTTAACTTATGAATTGCCTAACTGTTAAAACTCAATAATTTGTACCTATTATAAACCTGAAATTTTTCAATACAAATTCCAATTAACCGTACAATACAAGAGCTGAGGGAATCTGATTAAATTCATACAAAAGGCAAGTTAAATACACAACGATCTGTATCGTGAAACCTCGGGCGCGCCACTCAATGCGAAGGTATTTCCAATTACTCTCGAATCCTTCCATTTTCCAGTCGCAAGGAATTTTATTAACGCTGTCCCTTTCTATTTTCCCTTTTATAATGAGGTGGGAGAGGGATGGGAGACTGAGGATTTGAGCCATCTCATGAGGCTGGGTTAATTTCCATTCGCCCGGAGCGACGTCTCGCGTTCACCTTTCATACGTAAATTGAAAAGATAAGCTCAACTATTTGCTTAACTATATGTGACTGGAGTTGACTGTGTACGCGTAATTGTAGTTTCCGGTTGCGTGGTGAGGCTGCAGCTGCTACTCCTTAAATAAATATCTTGGCAAATTGCTGAGGAATACTCTTGTAGTAACAACGTATGGCAGGCGGAGTAACTCTGTCTGTCTGTCTGTCTATATGTTAACTTTTCACGCCTAAACCACTGAACAGATTTCGATAAAATTTGTCAGAGAGATAGATTGCATCCCGGGGAAGGACAGAGGATAGTTTTTAACCCGATATTCGCACGGATCGACACTTATGCGGGTGAAATTACGGGGCGCTGCTAATTAGACTTACTATACAGATGACTATTGAACGCCCTACATTTTTTCTAGTCGTGATTTCATGTACAATTACTTCCTCCAAAGTTGGGAAAATTGTATGTACAATAAGACCACTTTTTGCTAAGACGCACACACATTATATGACTACATAACTGTATCTATAGTCATAATGGTCATCCAATCTATCATCCGGTCTCGAAAGGTCCATCCTGCTTATAATACAAAACACGATTTTCAATCCAAATTCTAGATCATACAATAATTTACCATCGTACATAAATATTTACATGTAAACACACGTTTTCAATTAACCCCTGATCCTAAAATTATCTTTCCGGCCTAGCTGTAAATTAGTGACGCGCAAGTTCCCGAAAATGTAAAATAAGATAAAGCTAGCTAATAAGTGGACAGCACTAATGTCGGACCCACGTCAAGCCTTCGTCAGACGCTCGGTAATGCTCGGCACATGGTCGCAAGATCAGCTGTTAATTACCCCTTGGGAGGATGGCTGGACGTACATTGTCCATGTGAATATTGAATCTAATCGAGTATTTTATGACCAGTAGATTTAAATAGACCACCCCCTTTCAACTGGAGTGTGTTTAGTAATTAACGACTAAGAGATTTTGTTAAGAGTACCTGCTTATGCGCAGCAATATCTCCTTTCAAGAGCAGCAACAGTTTTTTCTTAATATTTTTTTTCTCAATCAATCTGTCTAGCCTTTTCCCAACTATGTTGTGGTCGATATCAGTATTTTGCATGGAGCGACTGCCCATCTAACCTCCACAATCCAGTTACTGGGTAATACAATACTCCTTGGTAAGACTGGTTGTTAGACTTTCGGGTATCTGACGACCCGTAACGACTATCAAAGATGTTCAAATGACAGCCGGGACAAACAGCTTAACGTGCTTTCCGAGCTACGGAGAGGTCTTGATATGTAATGGATGATCACTCATCCTCAAACCGACCGTGGCAAGCGTAGCTTAACCTTCAGTAGACACGTGCGGCTGTTATTGTTTAGCCACGAGCCCCTTAAATCATGAAATGTATTTTATTCTATTTTACTTATTTCCAATCATATGCAGCATTTATTTACAGTAGAGGGAGTTAGTTAAGAGGATTCTACGCGTGACAAAAATTAAAAGTTGTGACTACAAAAAAGCGAATTAATTTAAGAACGCAAACATCAAACGCACTAGACGATAAATTATCTCAAAACAACTGAGCAAAGTTGCAAAGTTGGTGCAAGAAAACTGTATTTTCTAAAATAGAAAATATTAAAACACCCATGTAAAAGATCGTCAAGGAGATGATATAGGTACACATTGAAGAAGCGAGTTAAAGGAAGGTCCTATCACGACCAAACCAGCAATTACTTCAGTTAATTATGTTGAAAGAGTTATTAATTAATTAGGACCTGCGCAAATATTTTGCCGGTCGCCATCTCATAAGTAAAAGGAAATATAAGTATATAGGGGGAAAGATCAAAGAGAAAATTCTGGCGTCATGTATGTATGTCTCTGAATTTTGTGGGAAAATAATTTTTGGTTTAAGGGGCTTACATGACCTAAAGCGCGGTCACTGTCGGACTGCATAGAAAAGAAAGAGAAGCGCGATGACACAACGCTGGTAATTTATTGCAAAATATGAAGCAATTGTATAATTACAAAAAATCTATTGTTTGGACTAAAAAATTTAGAATAATCTGACAAAAAATCAGAATGATTGTATGTATATTAGTATGGTTTTTATTGTAAAAAGAAAGTTTTTAGAGATATCTTCATGATTTTTTTCTATCGTATTAAATTAGTTGTATTATGTTTTCAACACATTACCTAACTAGCATATATCCTGAAGAATATCATATATTTTTCTGATTTTGTTTACTGTTGTCGATCATGTACTTTTATTGTTTCTAATACTTGCGTTTTTTGCGTTCAGGTACTGTTATCCCCTTAAGTAAGTACCACAGTAGATCGCATCAGAGGTAACCAAACCAGTATAGGTTGCCCTCTCATTCTACTGAAACATGAATAGCCCACCAATTAAAACACCATTCATTATAATCTGTTTCATCATAATATCAACCTCCTGAAATAATGTAAGTGACAAGTTAAGATGTTTCTAGCCGGCGTAAGTAACATACGATGTACTGAAGAGTCCTCTTGAAGCCTGAAGTGTCAGAACCTCTCGACGTCACACGCACTTCATAGTATGTCTTCAATGTTAACACTCGAGGACCTCGAGATTGACGGGAGTCATGTTATGGCAACTCGCTACTCACTTACTCAGACGGTAATTTTGACGAATTAACTTAATCTGCATTAGCGATTTATTTGCCAAAAATGTAAACAAATATGAGTTTATGGAAAAATAACTTTAAATCCTACACAATAAAGTTTAGTTTACGCTACAACTTCAAACATTTTTATAACTTTTTCAATAGTGCTAGTCGCTCTAAAATCAACTTAAGTACCAATAAAATAAAGTTGATAACTTGAAATAATATTAATTTGAAACATAAGTTTGAATAGACATTACATGTTTTGGTATCCATAAATAATACCAGCATATTAGTCCCACTGCTGGGCAAAGGCTTCTTCTAAAACAGAGAAGGCACGAGAAGAAAGAAACCTGAATTCACGAAAAAAAATCAGCTGTTCCCTACATTTATGTTCGTGTAACTCGTCAAAATGTAGGGAGCAGCTGATTTTTTTTCGCGATTTCAGTTTTGGTCCCATAGCAAAAGTTGTTTTTAATGATGAGTACAATGATCTCTTAAGAGGTTGTTAATGTTTTACTAATAACCCTGTATATCGTGTAACATAATTAACGCAAGACCTCATACACCCCAATTAGAGTATTGAGTTAAAAGCATTTAACACAATGACCAAAACTTACATTTTTTAAAGCTATTATTATTAAGAAAATCGCATTGACTCTAGCATTACTTTACGCATTTAAAATTGAATCTTATTACCTTGGTATAAGATTTCATTTTCTTTGGCTCAATCGGCGGTCAGTATAGCAAAAGACATCATTTTTGAAAATAATACCTATTATCAAAAGTTACTGAAATCGATTCAGTAGTCGACTATGAACAAACTACTTCCAGGACTTGCGTTCATCCTTGTATTAACTATAAGTTCAGGTTTCTTCACGATGTTTTCCTTTACTGATGTCCGTAATGTCCAAAATAAACTCAAAATAATATGAATTGAAAAGGTCACATGGCTACTCAGTGGTAACGGCCGCGACTTACGAGTTGTCGGTCCGTAGATTTGAACCCAAATAGGCGCATTACTTTGTGTAAATTATTTCATCACCACTGCTCTCAAAACTATTGTATTACTGATTGTAATGATTATAATTCTGTAAATACATATTTGTTATGACCGCGAATCATATTTTAATCAACGTACAACTCAATACTGACCAGCAAATTGGAAAAAACGTAAGAAAATTTGAATTTCGCGGGCTACCTTAGCGCTTCCCCCTTAAACAGTCGCTAATTACTACGTAACTTTAAGCAACGTCTATGAATAAAGAGGAATATTAGTAAGAAAACTCGGAAAAAACAAACATTTTTATACCCCTTTTTAACTATAATTACCCCAGCTCCAGGCAAACGAGAAAAGAATTCAAAAACCGAACAGAGAACAATTTAAAACAAAACAAACCGTCCAGGCAGTCAGTAGCAGAGGTCATCGACATTATCATTACGCTGAAGGCGCGCGGTCCCTCGGCAGAAGTAAAGACTGACCGCTAATAAAACTTAATGTTACTGCAACAGACGAACCTTTTCAATTAAAGCGTCTTACGATTTTAATCCGCGTCTGAATTGAACGTCTTCGGGATGGAAATGAGGGTCGTAAGTATACTTTAAGACCTGGTACTCATTAGTGCTTCTTCTGTCTGATAATCCCGGTTTAAAGCAGCCGCACGCGCACTTACTTAGCCTGTACAGTGCTGGCGATTGCATTTTATTAGGCTCTATATCGTCACTTACCTGTCTTAAGAATGATATGTTTATGAGGGCTTTAGAACGTCAAGTTATTCGAGAACTGAATGCCTAGAGATTGTGCTCATAAGCATTATGATGTTTTTAGTCCAAACTAGACTGCCGATATATAAGATACTAGCTTCCGCCCGCGGCTTTGTCCGCAAGTTATGTCGATAAAAACTATCCTATGTCCTTCCCTGGGATGCAATCTATCTCTCTGCCAAATTTTATCGAAATCCGTTCAGTGGTTTAGGCGTGAAAAGGTAACATAAAGACAGACAGACAGAGTTACTCCGCCTGTCGTACGTTGTTACTACAAGAGTATTCCTCAGCAATTTGCCAAATTTTGTAAAGGGACCTCCCCTGAGCCTCGCTATGCACGGCAACACGTGACCACTGTGCCACCGTGTTCTCTGGGGTCACTTGGTTGGCGGACAGAGACCCCACTCTGTGCGCCGGCGACGCCAAAGGTCCACCTACCTTGTTTAGTAAGCGGGATTCGGCGTTCTCTTTTTTTTTTAGAGGTACCTACCAGCCACACTATTTAAAATCACCAGATTATAACACAGTAACAACTAAGTACTAATCTCGTACTCCGTGAGAACTAAACCGGCTGCCAATATTAAATATGTACACGACAACCCGCATCCCAAGATGAGCGCACGTTGTCAATTTAATTCGCAACCACTTCGGTTCACTATATTATATCGGGTTCGCAATATTTACCCGGGAAACGCCCATCGTCCTGATGAACTTTAGTCCTAAACAAACATAAACAAAAATCCTGCCAAGTGTCGGCTACGTAGAAAACTGGGTTCCGTTGACATTACTCGTAAAATTCTAAGAGAATTCATGGAAAGATTGCTATTTTCATAAAATTACGTAACAACGCACTATATTGCTGAATTTTCACAGTCTGATCTCAGCCACAATCTGTCGAAAATAGTGAAAGTATCACTTAGTTTCTGAAAGTTTCATCAAGACCCCAGAGTTCAATAAACTGTTGTAAAAAAAAAAAAGATTCTTTAGTAACTTCAGTTGTACAAAAACACATAACTAAACACTATTCAGCGTTACAACTAAGGGATTGAGTGATTTCGACGAACTCTAGGGCACCCAAAGTAAGATTTATCTGTAGTATTTATAGCTGTAAATACTTGCTGGTGGAAATTAGAGAAGCCAACCAAATCACTTGAGACACTTAATACTTAACAGAAATATGTTTATTTTCAGAAATCGATGATATGGTTTCCTTTTCCACGATTACTTAACCCTAAAAAAACTCCCCGTGATACCAAGCTGAGAACAAAAGTTTACCTGACCGTACGTGTATTTGCCAACATAAAGTATTTCCCGACTGTTTTCGTTTCAAACACGGGCTAAATCAAATTCTTCGCTTGTATACCATTCGACGTAATTAACATTCGAAATCATGAAGCGATTTTAATTATTGGCATAATTGAAATATAGCTGCGAGCGCTTTTGCGTACGTAAATTAAAATACTGGCCGAAATTATTTGAAAATAGGCGACATCTCTTTACGTATAGAATGTTTTAATGCTGGGATTTAATGATAGATGGGGCTGCCAAAGAGGCTTGCGATCGCGGTCGCTATCTCGAAACCTTGATATCGACTCTCGCTATTTCGACTTGGATAAAAGTTCGAACACGTCGGCTCAAGGTACATACGTATCACATGTATCAAACCGGAAAGGTATCGGCACCGTGTTAACTCGAGCCGTTCAGTATTCTTTGTATGAAACTCCCTACTGCAACGACACTAATCGGAATCGTAACGTAATCGCCTCGCCTCGCGACAAGCTCACGAACCGCGGTGCGGTGCGTTACGGCTCGTTGTTCCCGCGCTTACGTCTCTCCGTACCCGAACTTACGTCTCTTCATCCACCCTTGCCCCTCTCACCCCTCCAGCCTGCCTGCTGCACCATCAATCAGCGGTCGGCGAGCCGTAAGCGCGGCGTCGCCTAGCCGTAGCCGAGTCCACGTATCGGAGCTTCTGATCCGCTTTTGTTACGTGCTTACGTTAGGTTGACGCCTGTCTGACGGCAAGGCGAAAGGCGATACGGTGCCGATCCCTTTTCGATTTGATACGTGTGCTATGACCTTACGTCACACCTGAAAGCTCAGTTGTCAGTCCTGTGTTTGTGCTGTACAGTCACGAGCACTAACATGTCAACACTTGGCAACTTACAATTGCGATTTTTTCGTGAAATTACGAATGCAACGTTGAAATACGACACTTTACATGGACCTATGGGTTCGAAAATACTTTGTTCGTAATGACATAAAATTTTATTCAAAACTAAAGGAGAAAATCGTCTTTGAACAAAGCCAAGTGTATACATACTTTTGCTCGTGACTGTACGCTACCTACTCCAGAAGAACAAGTTGAACCGATTTGACCAACGACGAGCCAGATCGATGCTTACCATAAATGCTTGCCATCGACCGCGATGAAAAACAAAATATTTTGTTTTCACGTAGGCATGGAGGTAAACCCCCAAGCAACCCGCGTTGTACCGCAGTGAAGGGTTTTCGGCATGTAATTAGGTACCCTAAAAAAGTGGGACGGACTTGTGTAAAGTACAAATTGTTTTTTTTTTTGTACATTTTCTATAAATAGTCATATAGGCGAGATAGGATGTAATAAATTGTTAAAATCCTTATAATTATAATAATAATAATAAAAAGAAAAAGTAGTATATTTTAACTCACAATGTTTGAATACCCTCTTTTTATTCTCATACTTTTCAGTCATATTCCTGAAAGTTTTCCCAAAGAGGGACATCGCCAGACCGAGGTACTGTATTAAGATATTTCAAGAAAGTAATCATAGACTTCCACAATTTCTTTGCGAACTGCAAGTAGCTTTTTATTTATTTTTTTTTCTCAGGGAAGAACATAGGTATCTACTCTTAGGTCCTTGATTTAGGTAAGTACCTAGTTCTTATTAGCACAACAAATAAATTATTGTAAGAAAATGCCAGGTGGAAGCTTAGGTACTTATTTACAGCAACTTTCCAAACAAAGCGTAATTTCTTCGTCTTCGTTAGTTTCAGGCTACATCATCGTCTGCCTCGCCTTTTCCCAACTATTTTGGGGTCGATTTCCAGTCTAACCGGATGCAGCTGAGTACCAGTATCTTACATGGAGCGACTGCCTATCTGACCTCCACACAACACAGTTACTGGGTAATACGAAACCTCTTGATAAGACTGGTTATTAGACTCGGGCTTCTGACGACCCGTAACGACTGTCAAAGATCCACGAATGACAGCCGGGACCAACGGCTTAACATGCTTTCCGAGGCACGGAGAGTTCTTGGTATGTAAAGATGGTCACCTATCCACGGACCAACCGCGGCAAGCGCAGCTTACCCTGATCGATCGACCCGTGCGGCTGTTATTACTTAGCCACAAGCCCCTCAAGTTCAGGCACAACTTTCAGGCTACAATGGCCCAGAAATATACAGGCTGAATTTTTCAAGTGGGCGCTGGGCGTAGATGGCCAAATCCGAAACTATGAGGAATAGCAAAAAATACTCAAAGGAGTCGCAGGCTCGATTTTGATGAAAACTAAAACTGCACCATTGGATTTTTGAAAAATCAATATTTCTAGCCAGGAATCGAACCCGTTGATTTTGATAAAAAAAACCACACTGTATTATTACACCACTCGATAATGACCCTAATAAGGATCAAATTCTGGGAAGTAATGACATACGGCAAACTTAATAGATAGATATTACCTATATATTTTCTACAGTAAGTAAATTACGTTGAACAAGCAAGTGACTCGCAGTATCTCAAACTAAATCTCATCATCACACTAACCCTCCAGAAACCAGTCATAACATTTCATCGTGCCAAAAATCTCGGCCGCCATAACGTGCCGTGCCGTACCGTACTGTCGCACCGGAGAGGCGACTATAAACCGCTTTACGAGCCCGTAGGCACGCAGACACTGCACAGATTACGGGGCCCATCAAACGTCCCCCTAAATTATTATCTCAACACATTTTCGACCACATTCACTAAGTTTATGTGTGATTTAAGGAACTATTCTGTCATGTTGTGGTTGTAAATCTGTTGGGACGATTTAGTGTGTTCATCATCATTTATGCTATGTTATTGATAAGAATCGTGATCAACTTCTCTCAAGATTGATATGGCGAGAGGCCTTATTGAGAGGCCGTTTAAGGCTTACGCAGACCGGGACGGCATGGCAAGGGATTAAATTTTTTACTAATGGACATTCAAACGTATCGTTATAGAAATACGACATAAATTGCTATGCTTTAAAATGATGCCGTGGCATCGAAAGGGATTTCATTGCACGGCATTGACAGACGCGCAACGGGCTCCCGCGGCGGGACGCCCGCGCCGCGCCGTGCGCCGTGGCGTCCTGCGGTACGGTAGGCAACGGCATGCCAAGGACTCCGGCCGACTCCGGGCTCGTTGTGACTTGTGAGTGTTGTGACATACCGCGGGGTGAGGCGGCGGGGGTAGAGAAGCGGGGAAGTAGCTGCAGCGGCACCGCCGCCGCCGCCGCGGTGCCGCTTTATTAGTTACCCTTGGATTTGTATGAAACCTTACACAGGGAGTCGCGGCGAGTTTTGATACCGCGGCGGCGAAAAACGCAGCCGTTGCGGCGTCATGTATAAACGCTCAGACGGCTTAGCTGTTCAAACTAACTTCAATCGAGTTTGGTCTGCGTAAAAATGTAGGTGCTCATCAATCAAGTTAAGCTAATGAAGGTTCCAGGGCCCATAACTCTGATCTGATCTGAAAATGAGATCATTTTCAGTCCACTCCTCACTTTTAAGAGAAAGAGTCAACTGCAGAGCTTGCTAGGAGAGGAAAGAAAGCAACTGCTATTCAACCTAGATGGTATAATCTAGGTTGAATAGCAGTTGCTTTCTTTTAATCAGATATTATACAACGTCAACGTCAAATTGTCTTCCAATTTTCGTAGCAACATTAAAAAAAAATTAGAAACTTTACATACTGCACGAACGTCATACATCTAACAAAATCGGCCCCGCTATCACAAGTAACTCTGACCTTGTATATTATTGTAATGGTATCGCCACAATTTCGCGGGTTCGACACCCGACCTTACCCTTATCGGCGATTTGTTCGCTCTTGAACCCAAATAGTAGATATTTTTCCTTCAATTCTAGACTCGGTTTGGGTAAAGACGTCGAATAAAAGTTAAGTACTTACTCGCTTTCCGAAGCTTATCGTGCTAATACATAGGTATTATGGTCGTATGGAGGAAATTTCTACATATTTGGTTTTGAGTCAGGTGCAAACTGGCGTGTGTGTCTAACATGTATAAGTACTGTCTAACTAACTGTGTGTCTAACATGTATAAGTACTTTTTTCGTAGGTGTTAGTACTACAGGTAGTCTGATAGTCCATAAGCCCCATAAGATGTTTTTGTAAAGATTGATAAAGCAGACTTTTGTTAAAGAAACAATTCCAAGGCATATTTTATCTACACTATAATGTCCTCATCTATTTGCTGCATACAGCAGTCGAAAGATGGAACAATGACTACAATGAGACTACAAATGTTACGTTTTCATTATAAACTGTAACTAATTAGGTACTAGGTAACTACCTAAGTTCCACATTTAGAACGAATTCATAGAACTAATTCTAATTACAGACATTTTTGAAATAATTAAACGAAAACAATAGTATATTTAACTAAATTAAAATGTTTTTTTGATAGGTAACTAACTCCTACCATTCTTTGCTTTGTATTAGGTACAATCATCAACATCAAATGAGTATGAAGAGGGTAGTTCTAGTAGAATAGTTCTAGTTCTAGTAGAATTCAGGTAAGTCTCTCTAGCGGATTATATCTAATCTACTATTTGGTTTCTAAGGGCCGATTTTTCTATCTGCAAGAAACTTTTATCTGAGGAATACAAATAAATTGCGGTTTGCGCTTTTGTATAGAAAATATGTCAAACTGCCATTTTTAATTTTCAGTAAACGTTAACTGACAATTAAAAAACCAGCCCTTCGTTAATTTATTAGTAATATCATTATTGAGTAAAAATCAGCCATCACCAAAAAGACCTATCAATAGCATAATCAGCCTATAATGTTCCCACTGCTGGGACACAGGCCTCCTCTCGGTGAGAGGGAGTGCGCCGTAACCTATCACCACGCGGGCCCAGTGCGGGTTGGTAGATGTCACATGTCTTCGATATTTTGGTTTTGGGACATGCCGGTTTCCTCACGATATTATCCTTCACCGTTTTGAGAGCAGTGAGATGAAATAATTTACACAAAGTAAATCGCCTGCCTGGGTTCGAACCTACGACCAGCAACTCCTAAGTCGCGGCCGTTGTCACTGGGCCACCACTGCTGCACGGAAAAAAATATTTTTTCACTAAGGCTTATCTACTGTTTTTATACATTATGAAGAAATGTTTGTAAAACAGTAAAAGACAAAACTAACTTTTAATGATTGAATATTTGAAAAAAAAACGTAAGTAATGTAGTAATGTAAGTAAACAATGGTTTGAACGATATCACCAAATGAATAAAACAGTTAATTTTGTGATCTTTAGCTACTAAGTGTAACATAATATAAACATTTTGCCTGTTTTCGGTTCAGTAGGTAAATAAAAAATAATTGCTGCAATGCAGCAATGTAAACATTTATGAACACAAACTCAAATGAGTATTCCTAATGACAAAAAGTACTTTAAACATTTATCTTTTAATAGCAATGAGCACAGGACTGTAAAAATGTCATAGTGGCGAGATTGCTCCAAATTTTTTGGAGCAAGCTTTGTATACAGAGGCTGGGCGTTGTAGAATAATGACGAATAAAATAAATGCATGATTTTAATCTCTACCGCTGGCACACTGTCGTAAACTGTTTACGAGCGACCACTTAGGCACAGGCGAAAAGAATAGAAGCAAGCGGAAAATGAGGCTGAAAGAGAAATTGTCAGGCGCTGAAAATTTTCAGAAATCCGGAAGGGTTTTTAGAATAATTAATGTTTGTTCAGCGAATAACACAGCAAACGAGAGCAATCAGAAACCATTCAGTAATAATTACTAAGATAACACTTCATGTATGTTCAATCCATTTTTAATTTGTTTTATTCTTATAAAAAAAAAAATGGTTGCCTGTAAAGTCGGTTTTACGGGCGAAGATTTTACGTGACAACGTCTTTTTCTCGGTAGAATATTTATTGATATGAATATAATTAAATTGCACAATAGGAACAAGGAATTGAATGATAGTTGAGTGGGAGAGAGACGCAAGGCATTCGGCGGGCCTCTCTCTCGTTCGGTGACTCATCGTAACGTTACCGAGCGTTACACTTTTTCATAAGTGACTCCCAGCCGCAACCTAATTTAAGACGTTGTCACGTCAAAAAAATCATGGCCTTGAATCGGAAGCCTCCTAAAGAGCCAGAGAGTGTCATAAAATACGTTTACTATGCATGATGAATGGGGTCTTTCGACTACCAAAATAATAAACAATAACAATTTTCTCCCAAATTGTAATTTTGTTTTGTTTTTTATTTTATGCGTCATGTTTGCCGCTAATAAACGTATTTTCTTTCTTTCTTTTTCTTTCAATAAGAGCCCTTATAGGTAGCTAGAATCCTGTACCTAATTTAGTAGGTAGCGCTATCTCGCTATTATCTTGTCCCTTGTCCTCCACAGCGCGACACCGCAACAACGCTCGCGTCAAACGGCCTGCCTCGTCCAACCCTTTGCTAATGCGATTCCTGTTTTATGACTTACGTAACGCGTCGAGCTCGTCGCTCAATGTGGCCCGTTGATTAGAGCATCTTGTGAAACTGGCACAAAAGTTCACTATTCCAAGCATTTTCATGTCACTGGTATTATGTTTTGTTCGCCCAGTCAGTTACGATTTGGTGAGACGAAGTAACACACACAAACTGGGCCGCGTTTTACTATTCGTCTGCCGCATCGACATCTATTTCCAAACTCAAACTTAAAGCATTTATTTCAAATAAACCAATTACAGGCACTTTTGAGTTGTCAAGGGGTCGGTCAGTCAGAAAGATGAAGCTAGTTACCGATTCCAAAGCGTAGTAGGTACCTATGGAGAAGAACGGGCAAGAAACTCCACGGACACTCTTTAATGCAAGAGAACTCCACCGGAATAACTCACAATTTGAATAGGATGACTTCTTTTAGTGCGGTCATCACTGAGTATATATCATCATTTAGCCTCATTGTTCCAGCCTCTTTTACGTTACTCGAGAACAAATTTGTAGTCAGCCTTTTCATAGTCATAGAACTGACGATGTTGAACTCATTTCTGGTGACCGTGACACTGCTGTGTGAATAGATTTTACTTAGGTTCTTATCACAATCTAATCAAATCAATCATTATTATTTCGGACAACTAAAAGATCCATAGACTATTAGTAAAAGACTTACAATACTCCATAATAACCTAAATAAAATCCATTCAAGTATCAACAAGCTGAGAAACGGACCCTGATAACTGATAACAGTGATAACAACAAAACATCGTCATGAAGCGGCAAACAGACAAAATGGTCAGTTGTTTGATCTACGAGTATCTCCGTGCCGTCATTCACATAAGAACAGTATTTCTGAGAAAATTGCAGAACGTGTTTCGGGTTATTTGGTGACAGAATGATTCGTTCCCGGAACGACGAACAGTTTCATTAAGATATCCGATGAATTAAATGGAACATGTAACAGAATATTGATACTTAAGGTGCTACTAGTCGATATTTTCGGGAGAGTATTACTCCGCTGTTTGACATTGTGGATCTAAAGTTAAACATGATATTGTTTTGACTTATTATTAATTTTGTCTGTACGGAAACAGAATAATAAAATAAAAAGCTATTAAAAAGTTATTAGCCAACAAAAATCGTTTTCTTGCTATTTTTAACGTAACTTTAGGTGTAAATTATTATTATTAAATAAGTAATAAAAGAACTGTAAAATCTTCAAAATCAAGTCCGTACCGACAATGCTCGGTTATCGAAAAGTTCAATAAATTTTATTTGTAATTGATATATGCAGTGGTTTTTTCATCATCACTTTACAAATTTTTTTACGGGCCTTTCAGTTCGGAACGGTGTTTCTGTGCGTGAGAACTAGACGTTGTGCGTGTAGACTAGCGTCTAACTACTCATCACTGATACTAGCTCTGTCGGGCACGAAGCCAGGTGAGACAGTGTGCTTTTTGGCCATGACCACCAGTGAGTTCGAGCTCGCGACTAGTTTACTCTTAAGTTTTATTGAACCAGTACCTACTGATGCACCTACAAAGTATGTGCATGTGGGTTGATATTGATATCTAACACAGGATGGAGATAATAATAAAAGCTAGTATTGCTTAATACCTTGTTATCAATAGTTTATTCAACAAACTAAACAGCACCCTAATTGCGTAACACACATACTAATGAATCATTTTGAAGGATATTGCTAAACCATTGCTTTACATGTTCGAAAAATTTGTCTGTCCGACAACGTAAATTACGCAATGTATGTTGTTGAACTGTCAAAATGAAAGCCATTGCTTCTAATAATGTGTTACGTAATTACCCCGTAGATAGAACCTAGCGGTGAAAAAGGTTTTTCATTGGAATGCATCGCCAAAAATTGTTTCAAAGATGTATACTGTAAGTATTTTAGCATGAATGACACAAAAACACTGTTTTTTCAACTAAGCACAAACATTATAATGAAGAATACTATGAGAAAAGGAAGAAGGAGACAGCTGAGCACTTTCACAAACGAGCCCCAAATACCAAATTAGTTTCCTCACATGGTGAACATGTTGCTCCTAGCTTTCCCTGTCACGACCTTATTTTCCTATGCTATGTCCTTAAACCCCCTAAACCTAAACCCACTTTCCAGTACAGGCGTGTCTTTGCACAGATGAATGGCGAGAGGCTTCAACATGACGCATCCATTGTCTGGTCAATTGACTGGTCACCCCTGGAAGCAGCTGCCGCTTCCTCGGTGGGCAATGGTTCGTCCCAACCCTTTGGTTTACGCCACAGATCTTGTAGCATTATTTTCGCGGTAATCGTATAGGAGCTAAGCAGACCCAGTGGGTCGAAAATGGACACTACTGCGGCTAGTGTCTCTCTCTTAGTCGGCGTACGTTCGCCCGTCCTTACGTCAGTATTTCAAGCAACTAATCCACCTACGGTCGTTGACCCCAAAAAAGAAATAGCTCATCATGACCAATACAGTAGGTTAGCAACTTTAAAACTGACAAATGTGTACATACATCCATATAAATGAAGGCGCGACTCATACCTACTTGCATACATATGTATGAACATGTACATAATGTAAAACCACCGGACATATGATGACCGCATGCCAAAAACTGGGAATTCAATTATGATATCAACGAACGTGCTTTATTTTTTATTTGTCCTTTGTTTAATTAAATTATATTATGCACATCGTTATCATGTGTTCCTTTACTGAAAAGGAATTTAGTTGCATGGTGAGATTGGATAACAAATGCAACCCACATGGCCAAGATACCCGAGATAATGGCGGAAATTTAATGTAAAGTCGTATATGGGGTTACATGACCTAAAGCGAGGTCACTGTCGGACTGCATAGAAAAGAAAGAGAAGCGCGATGATACAACGCTGGTAATTTATTGCAAAATAAATTATCATATATAATTAATTATATAAATTATTATTTAATTAACTATTTACAAAAAATCTGTTGTTTGGACTAAAAAATTAAAACACTAGTGCTTGTCGTGTATGTTGCTTGTTGAATAATCTGACAAAAAATTGGAATGATTGTAGGTATAATAGTATGGTTTTTATTAAAAAAAAAAAGTTTTTAGAGGTAAGTATCTTCATGATTTTTTTTCTATCGTATCAAATTAGTTGTAAGTATTATCAACACACTATCTACCTAGCATATATCCTGAAGAATATCATATATCTTTCTGATTTTGTTTACTGTAATCGATCATATATTTTTATTGCTTCTCAGACTAGCGTTTTTTGCATTTAGGTCCTGTAATCATAAAATACATTGAAAAATCCAACTAACTATCCTGAACCTTAATTGCATAACATACTTTCGATCACAATCTGAATTATTTTGAAGGATATTGCTAATCCATTGCTTCATATGTTCGAAAAATTATCTGTTCAACAAGGCAAATATCGCAATGAATGTTGTTGAACTGTCAAAATAAAAGCCATTGCTACTGTTAGTGTGTTACGCAATTACCCCGCTGAGCCTAGTAACTTCAGCATCTCTAAAACTTTGAAAACTCCGGAGCATATTTTAGGACATTCCTATTCCCTGAGAGCCCCGTAGGTGCAAGATCTCGCAATCTGATCAGCGCACTATATCTTGAAGAACAATGCGTCGTAGATATTTTAGTAAAGCAGCGACATACATAGGCACCTACATGAACTACGTAATAATTTACCGGTAACGCAGGGCTGTCCCGAGAGTTTATATTAATTAAGTGACGCCGAGACGCGGTCACGTGCCGCACAAAGTAGATTATTTGCGGACACCCCTGGAACTCTTCATTATCGTCGACTTTTCCTTATTGTTTCGTACATTTTGAGGGAATAAAGAATGTACGAGCATGGCCTGCTTATGACCTTAGCAGGGGGTTGTGTCACCAGTTCGCGACTTATATCGGAGGTGCACGAATGCACGATTGAGCAGTACAGCAAATAGCCAATATATTTTTTCGTACACAAAGAAAAGCAGACGAATGACGCCCATTATGTTCCTGTAAGATTCTTTCATCGATCGTCCATAATCTTCGCTTATAAAGAAATCAGCTGTTCCCTACATTTTGACGAGTTAATGAGTTATACGGACATAAATTTAGAGAACAGCTGATTTTTGGTGCCGTAGTAAAAGTTGTTCATAATGATGAGTACAATGACCCTTTTAAGAGATTGTTAATGTTTTACCAATAACCCTGTATTGACAAAGAATAATATTCTTGCAAAGTTCTTTACAGCTGAAAGTGACCCGCCTCATTACTACAGTTCATTCTCTCAAGTTATTTTACCTCTAATTTTGCATCACTGTCAAAATCACAGTGATCTTTATTTCATTCTAATAAGATTACTTTTGGGTTGCTGTCAATACTACACTATTACGCGGTCTACCCGAATGTCCTCCTCCTTCTTTGGTATTGTTCGTCGAATCGTTGAGCTCCTGAAAGTTCTGAGTTGAGCTGCACGATTTTTGACAAATGCGAGCACTGATTGGACAGGTCCTCTCACTCTGTGTGGCTCTTTCCTCAAAAGACCATTTCAGACACCAATCTACATGGTCTTCACACGATCTGACCAAGATTTTGTCTGAACTTTAAAAGAGACTGTGACCTCTGAGTTTGTTTCGGACTTTCTTCTCAGAATAGTCAGATAGGAAACGCCGACCTCTCTCTCATCTAGTTTAAAAAAATATAATTGACGTGTAAAAGTGTTTGTACAAACCTACTTACTTACAGAAAATAAATCATTTATCATTATCATTTATAGTTGCTTGTTTCTCGTGCCGTGACAGACCTGTCCTAGGCATTCGGTCACTCAGGGCTATTTATTACTCCGTCTGCATTTCCCAGCGTCTAGACTTTCTTAAAATGTTATCTTACGGCCGACACTTATGCAGTTTAAACTCATCAAGGAGGCAACGACTCATAAAATAAAAAAACAGTGGCACTCCGGGAGTGCCGACAGAAGTGAAAACAAAACAAACAGAATACTTTGCCATCACTTACTTGGCATATCGGATGTACCTACATTAAAACTGAGTACATCCCGAGGACAGCCGAACACATCCGAAGCGAGTATTTATTTAATCGTCTTAAAAACAAAACACGCGCGGTGTCACTTAGGAGTATTATATTATCTGTTGTTACGTTAACAGTGGCGCGAGCTCAATGGTTTTTTCCCATCTCAAAATGCCCGACGCGCGTAAAGAAGTTATCACTTCAAAAAATAAGACAGTTTCCGTAACCATGTTAAAGACTGCTCTCAACTAAATTATAGATTTCTGTAAATCATCTAAAAAATATTTTAAAATCAACAGGAAAACTACCAAAACAATCTTAAATATTTTCCAACAAAACAGAAAGAAAATTGCCATTAACGAAAAAAGGCAACAGTAACTTCATCATTTTCTTATAGACACCATAAATAAGGGTGCGACCACAAAGGTGGGTAGCACAAAGCGTATCGTTAGCAATACCACATCCACGGCCACGGGACGGAAACGGCCCGGAAGCGGGAAATCATTCGCCGACCGGATCCGCCGAGACGCCGAGCCAAAACTACCCGCAACCCTCCACCATTCAATTAATCTCGACAAAAAGCGATAAATAAATTTTCAAGCGGTCTTTGTTTTTAAGAAAAATACAGTCTTTGAGAATTGAGATAATTTTCGGGAGTCGCCCCAAGCGTTTGAGTCATTACCTTTAGTCTGAGGAAAATGATAGGAATATACTTTGAAGATAATAGTGGTTCTAAGGACCGGCGCCGCATTTTAACTAACAAACGAACGACCACCACCACCACACACCTACCACTGTTTGTCTTTGCATCGCCCAAAGGTTGACTGGTAGAAAATGCCTATAGCATTATTTCCACCTTTGTACATTTATGTGCTTGAAGTATTAAATAAATAAATAAACGAAACTGTTCAAACTTTGGAAGGAAATTAAAGAGCATTGTGAAACGTTTTTATGATTTCCCATCATGGCAAAATCGCGTATGTGTTCTTGTCGATCGTTGCTAACACCACACCAAGGTATACGTTTTAAGGCTAATTCAAATTCAAATTCAAATTCTTTATTGCGAACTAAGTGTATAGAATTTTGCAGATGTTAACAATAGGTAGGTTCTTAGAACTTAGTTGCCTGTTAAGGCATTGCAATTTAAATGGTTAGAAATATTAAAAAAGTATGTAATACTCATTATTACAGTTATACAGTTTACATTATAATAATTATATTAATTATCAATATTCAAACATTTTATATCATATTCTTAGCATTCTATTCTTATAATTTATATCACATTATAAGTAGATATCACAATAATTTTAATATTAAATAATTATTTTTCATCAAGGAATTCTTTAACAGAGTAATATGCCTTTTTAATCAGGAAGTCTTTTAGCTTCCTTTTAAAAATAGCAATTGAATGCAGGTTCCTAATGTCTATGTGTAGCTTATTATATATTTTTATACCCATACAAAAAATACTATAGACTGCAGTGTGAGATGTTTTATTGCGTAATGTATTTTTAAGTCTACTGCTTGTTAATGTGTCATAGATGCTGATGTTTGATTTAACTAATATTGAGGCCGCGTAGATATACTGAGCAGGGAGGGTTAATATCTTGGGTAATGTGCAGAATTTTCTGCAATTTGTGTGCTTCTCCTGGAATATTGAAGATATTTTCTCCGTCTTCTCCTATATCTTCGTATGAGATAGACAAGTAAATACAGATATACAAAAAAGGTCTTTAACGCCACTAATGTCTGTCCAGATTACATACACTCCGTGGTCCAGACATCGTCGGTACAGAACAAAGCTATAAAAACGCTAATGCGTCTTCTCCTAGTGCAGGGCTGCGTCCGTCGTCCGGCGTTGTCCGGAGTAGTTCGTGCGCTCGAGCTCCCGTCAGATTTAGATCTCGTCCGCCCGGACGCTGAGCCGAGTCATGGCAGCATTAATTTCTTCGCAAACACCACTACTATTTACTCGCTCATATTTTTCACTCTTCTTTTTACCCGACTGCGGCGAAGCCCAAAAGGAGGGTTATGTGTTTGACCTGTATGTATGTATGTATGTCCGTTTATTTGTTCCCTCGTAACTTCTAAACGAATGAACGGATTTGGATAAATTATACGTCTTTAGATTTGTCTTGGTAGCGCGAGTGTCACTGGCTACTAAGTAAAATGGCGGATTTAGGGTGCCATATTGTGGAGTTCGAATTTTTTTTTTCTTCTTATACCATCGAGTGAAATATCAAAATTAAGGGTTTTAAAAGGTGATTACAAAAATATATGCAACTTATATGGTTAAAAGTAATTCGTAGTGACAAATCGTAAAAAACACGTTAAATAAAATAATTATTTCATCTTTCAAATTTGTAAACTAAAAAGCTGGAAATAAAAAACAAGAAAGCAAAAAAAAACAATTAATTAAAAAAACTAAAAAACCCGACTGCGGTAAAAAATTAAGTTAAAAAAAACTGAAAAGCTAAAAACAAGGCCATTTTAAATTAAATAAAAGTTGGAAGCAGGCGGGACCCATACCATTTTTTTATTATACATATTTTCAAACTCAAATGGGTAGCCTGCTTCCAACTTTTATTTAATTTCAAATTGGCCTTGTTTTTAGCTTTTCAGTTTTTTTTAACTTAATTTTTTACCGCAGTCGGGTTTTTTAGTTTTTTAATTGTTTTTTTTTTGCTTTCTTGTATGGAAGTAGAATCATACAAGTTGCTGAAATATATTAAGGCATGTGATTTCGATACTTTTCAGTGCCTTTCAGCATTCTAGCAATTATGATGTTTTCTCTAAAATCGTTTTGGAATTTGCTATTATTATGCATATTATCTTCTTGTGTATCGTCTACAACAATTACCGTTTTGATTATAATAGGTATTAGTTAGGATTGTAGTAGAGCGTGGCGGCCCCGAGGTAACAGTGACTTACGTGTCGTCGGTCGTAGGTTCGAACCCAGGCAGGCAAAATACTTTGTGTAATTTATTTCATGACCGCTGCTCTCAAAACGGTGAAGCATCTCCTAGAACCAAAAATTCGAAGACATGTGACATCTACCAACCCGCACCGGGCCCGCGTGGTGGATTACGGCCCACTCCCTCTCACAGAGAAGAGGCCTGTGTCCCAACAATGGGAATGTTATAGACTGATTATGCTGTGGTCCACAATCCTAATGCTTTCACGCTAAAACGGCTGAACGGATTTGGATGAAATTTGGCCCTCAGGTAGATCATGACCTGGGCAAGGACATAGGCTTCTTTTCATCCTGGATCGCAGACGCAGTCGCGGGCAACAGCTAGTCATTGATATAATTCACGAGGACAGATTTATAGCCCAACAACATTACCTTTTATTATTTCCTCTGTGTACTTCCTGGGCGAGTAGAAAAAAATACTTTTTCTTTATTTCTTTACTGAAAGTAAAAAACCGGCCAAGTGCGAGTGGGACTCGCACACGAAGGCCACCGAAGGGTTCCGAAGGGTTCGAAGGGTTCCGTGCCACGAGGCATAAAACACCGAAAAAAACTTTTCTTTTATACCCCTTTAAATTTTAACTTTATTTTATTTTTATTATTTGTTGTTGTAGCGGCAACAGAAATACATCATCTGTGAAAATTTAAACTATCTAGCTATCACGGTTCATGAGATAGAGCCTGGTGACAGACAAACAGACAGACGGACAGTGGAGTCTTAGAAATAGGGTCCCGTTTTTACCCTTTGGTACTCAAAGATGTGAAAGTGTTTATTTTCCTGAAACTAGAACCACCTAACTAGGTCCACATAGTAGTGGTCCCGGCTCGGAAGTGAACATTTTTCATCATTTACTCGGCAATAAGCGGTTTAGTTTTTACCTCGTCTGCCTCGAACAATATATTTCTGTTAATAGTTTATTGCACACTCAACTTATAGTGCCACGTAATAGATTTTTAGATGAAATTAAACTTTATAATGGTCTATTATGAGCGTGAGTTTCATTTTAAAAACCAAAAGGGGGTAAACGGAGCCGGTCGAAACCAAACAAGGTTTTGAAACGACAGGGTCCAGAGAAGAACACGTGCGACAAGGATGGTTTCATCAAGGTGGAGAAGAAGAAGAAGCCTCCTTGTCGGAAGCAGTGCGGCACCGCGCAGGCAGGACCCAACATGCTGCTGCGTCCAGCAATCCCGACGACGCAGCTGTACGTGTCCAGACTGCACCACTCCACGAAGGTTGAGGAGATTGTGGAGTACATGCGTGTGAAGACCAACTGGACTTTGAGGGTCGAGAAGTTGGAGTCGCGTCACAACACGTTCAAGTCGTTCGTGGTGCGTGTTCCGACACTTCATCTCGAGAAGTTCCTCAAGGAAGAGTTCTGGCCGACGGGTTCGTGGCTGGCTACATGACACCAGTCAGCGAAACACGACGCAGACACTTCGTGTGCGTTAGTATTTAGTTGTTAGTTTTTAGTGTACTGTAAATATAATGTTGTACGTATATAAAGTACTAGCTTCTGCCCGCGACTTCGTCCGCGTAAAATTTCTTGTTCCCCGACCCCGTCGCATCGCATCGCCTGCCCGCTGTTAGTTCGGTTTCGCGATCTTCCTTTTTTTATTTTTGCTCGGCTCCTAAGGGCTCTAGCGGGATGGTAAACAGCCTATAGCCTTCCTCAAGAATTGTCCTATCAAATGCAAAAAAGAATTTTCAAATCCGACTGGTAGTTCTAGAGATTAGCGCGTTCAAACAAACAAACTCTTCAGCTTTATTATTAGTATTATTATTAGTATAGATACTCTTCAAAGATCTTATACTTACAATCATCAACAAATATATTTCGAAAAAGATTATTACAGGATTTTATGTTGATAAAAAACTCTATGGCCCATAACTCCTTAATAGGTACGTCTTACACACGTGATAACTTTTAAACGAAATATCCGATTGAGATGAAACAAAAAGTATTTTACTTCTTCATAAATACTCTTGATAACATAATGCCTAATTTCGATAAAGATTAATATTACGATACATATTTAACGTAGTTTTTTTTTCTTCAGACGATTTAATAATTATTTAGAACACAAAATCGGTTATTGTGATTAAACCATGATAGCTAGATATATGTTCTCGCAGACTTTTTTGTAGGTCTTAATGGGCTCTACAAACCCGTAGTACATCATTTTGTTCTATTGCCAATAGTTTTTGCAGCGCACGCAAAAATAGGTTTTCGATTTTACACCTTGTGTTACAAAATAGCAATTTTATTACGGATCCCTAATTTTGAAAAAAAAATATAGCCTTCCTCGATAAATGGACTACCCAACACTAAAAGAATCATTCAAATCGCACCAGTAGTTCCAGAGATTAGCGCGTTCAAACAAACAAACAAACTCTGCAGCTTTATAATATTAGTATAGATTTTTAATATTGTATTGTATGTTTTTATATGGGCCTTGATGCCTGAAATAAATGGATAAATAAATAAATAAATTTACTTTTCATAAAATGTCACTAAACGTTCTACCTTGTATGAACGGAAGTATTTTTAGCGTAACACTAGGTGTAGGTATGCATGGGGTGCATGAAAAGGGTCTCCCCGAGTGACGTACCTTTCGATCTTTTGTTAAGTCCGGCGGGCGCACCCGGGGCAATCGACTTCTGTCGATTGGCTAATCCTTTCACCACGATGCCGATGGTATTAACACGTTAAGAAGAAGACTAAGTATAGACACTGCGAGAAGTAAAAATTTTCCAAAACAACCTCACCTGCATATAAGTTGCTCTCTTTTTTTAAATTCAAAGAAACGAGGATGTTCTCAATTCGAAGCGTTTGTTTTTTTATTTATTTATTTACTACATGATAGCTGCCAGTAATACATGAAATAATTTTAAAAAGCAAGACCACAATAAATTAATCATCGCTTAACACCCAGCGCATACGTCTACAGACACATCAGAATGTCCGAGCACCAATGATAGAGCTTTTGAGAGTTCCCTGCACTTAACAAAACGAAAATAACTCTCTAAATGCAATCTCAAAATAATACGACACGTGAATGTTATTTACGACAATCTTACACACCGGGCGAGAAAAAATAACAACACACGACATCACCCCGTCCGTCCTACATAGTGTATTCAATTATTAATTGTGTGTGTGTGGGGGTGTGTGTGTGTGTGTATTAATTGGCCGCAAAGTACGTGAAGTGTTTCTATCTTTTAGCAAGCAACTTAATTATAACCCAGTTTATCTGAGCATCAGAGGCAAGTTGCCAGGAGTTTCGTGCATTCTGCTGCGGGGTCGGCGACCTGGGCATTGTGAATTAAATTCTCGACAGATATTTTGGTTTGCGAATTATCTAAAGTTGGGTCAATGCTCACAGATAATCGCGAGTACTGTACGCTTTATGCGAAGAGCTACTGTGAGTACGTGAGTTTATGATTCAATGGGACAGAGCTATATTGTTCTCGTAATAGAGATGTTTTGGTTGATGTTTAAAATATAGCACCTATGTATATCCATATATGGTCTATTCTGTAAAAACCTAGGTGAAGTTAGTTGTCAGTACTTAGTTTCAATCCCTAGCATTTTTTTCTTTTTTTCGGATGGGAAATCATAAAATGACCCCTCCCGCTCTGGGTGGAGCGGAAGGGAGTGTCAGACTCTTACTGACTAAAACCCACCCGTGTTCCTTCTTTAGCCCTTTATGTTCCGGGCCAGCGGTAACCCTTTCGGACAGTCCCGCTGACCCGGCAGGCTTCGGCCCTATGGGGCCCTCCTCGATGCTGACATCTCTTTGAGGCGCGCGTGGAACACATACGCGCCTTCCGGCACGGGCCTGGTCCTGATCGGACGGTGAGCTACCCATTACTCTCCGCCCGCAGGCCCGCGCCTACGGTGGCCGGGAGTCGTCGCGCGGCTCCCGACGCCCGGAGCGTCTCCCGCGGCGGCTGGGACGGGAGGCTCTCTCCCTGAGCCGTCCCGCCACCTCCTTCGCTAGCATGATTACTTCGCAGAAGGAGGTGACTTCCTCCCACTCCCTCTCGCCCCGGACCATAGCTTGCACCAGGGCCGGGCGCGAGAGGTCGCCGCCGCTGCCGATCGCCTCTACGAGGACACGGCGGTGCTCCGCCCAAGCGGGGCAGACCTCCACCGTGTGCTCCACCGTGTCCTCTGAGCGATCCTGGCAATGGTGACACCCAATCCTTAGCATCAAGTGGAATGACAGCTAACTTCACCTACGTTTTCTTGGTTAGATTTTTGATACTTAACCTAGCTGAGCAAATTGAGGCCCAGTATTTGATTTCTGATCCGAACAAAAATATTAAGTTAGTACCAGATTGAGAGTAGAAGACCTGGAAGTCATGGGGAGAGGCCTTTCCCCAGCAGTGGGATGATGCAACAACAACTAACAGTAACAGTACCAAACTAACCAGCTTTACCTGGCGACCTGCCCTATTATCTACTGACACACATTACTGGAGTGGAATTAGATTGACCCAGTTCAACGAAAAACACCTCTACCAAGAATGAATGCATTCATAAAATAGGTAATTACGGTTGAAATTGGATGTTGAAATTCTCGGAGCATTCGGAGTCTTCAGTCAGATGTGCCAACATGAACAATGAACATGTTTAATGAAAAAAAAAATCTTGTCCTCCTCCTATTCATTGGATTGCACTATTAATAGTTGCCTTTTTCAATGTTTTTCAATGTTGTCGTTGACAAATAACAATCAACAAGTGTGTTTTGCCAAAAATGGTGAAAATTGCAATGTCGAATCTTTCGGGACACGTAATTTTTATTTGTGGATGAATGCTACGAGATGTTTCTCTGAGATGACTCAACAGACAAAACGCAACTAAATTATAAATACAGGGTGGCATCCCGACATCGACGCGCAAACTGAAACCTATTCACCATGATTGTAGACGTAGCGTAGAAATTATTCGCCGGATATAAAAAAAAAACAGCTGTTTCATAGAAAAGTGCAATACCTACGCGGTCAAAATGTATGGAACAACTATTTTTTTTTTATATTTGGCGTAAAATTTCGACACAAGGTTACCTAATCATGTACTGAATCCATGCAATGGTAACAGTTGCGCGTCGCCGTCCCTGCCACTCTGTATAACAGCTTTAGTGCTGTTCTGCCGGCTCTGAAGACACACCAGTAGTGCTATTCTGTAAAAATCTCACCGTGAAAACTTGGGTGAAGTGAGCTGCCAATAGTGTCAATCCCTAGCATCAGATGGAATGACAGCTCACTTTAAGCTCACTTCACCTAAGTTATCACGGTGATCTTTTTACAGAATAGCACCGCAGTTCCAATCCGTAGCAATGACAAAGTTGACGGCTCGCCATCATGTGCAACTGTGTCAACTGCACTTCAAACCCTTACCCAAACTATGAAAATGAAAGGATGTTGAAATTATGTTTATTTATTTCATACAAACTTTCAATCCCTTGCTTTTCGAAATGAATGAACCGATTTTAATGAAACTTCATACGCATAGGCAGGATACAAAGGTCTAAAAAGTTACATAAGAACATACATTACATTTAGACCTTTGTATCCTTTTCAAGTTTCATTAAAATCGGTTCATTAATTTCGAAGAACAAGGGCTTGAAAGTTTGTATGAAATGCCGTACGGCGTAAACGCTCTAACACGTAATTTTTTCGTTCAATATTTTAAACCGTGCTTTTTTATACCTTTGTGAAACTGTGTGATGTTTGATTTTACGCTTTCACGCTAAAACGACTAAACGGATTTGGATGAAATGTGGCACACTGATAAACCATGACCTGGGTAAGGACATAGGATAGCAGAAGAAGTCACGGGCAACAGCTAGTAACTAATATAAATATATGTATTTGAAACTGCTAAGTACCTAACTTGACTTTATGTCCAGGGGAAGGCTCTTGATTCACGTGTTCTTTTTAAAACTAGATGGCGCAGGCATTTCCTAGCTGACTGACCCCTGAGAAGAAATGCCAAAAGAAACTCAGACGTAGAGGAGGAGGAGTAAGGAAGTCCAAACATTATATTATTAAGATATTGTGTGGGTTTAACGATGCAGGGCCATGTCTGGAAGGGCATTTTGAAGAAAGAACCATCGCAGCTTTGTGTCGACCTGTACCGACAGACGCAGTAGTAATGCTGGCGTCAGAAATAGCTACCTTTGGTGGGAGGGATTACCATCCTTCCCCACCAATCCCGTCCACGTCCACGTCGTCTTGGGGATCCAAGACGACGTTTTTCAGGACATTCTGTTCTTACAACTAGAATCCAAAAACTGAAACATAATGTTTGTCATCAGCATCACACTTGAAATTCCCATAGGGTTAGACTGAGATTCACACACCTAGGTAGGTAACCTATTCCCAAAAACTCATACACATCGCAAACCGTATCATCCCGTTTCTCTAATAAATTCTAAAAACATCATTAGTTAATATTAGCAGCACCTAATGAATGGAATAATAATCGCATGGTTTACGAGATAATGCTCTTTAACGGGAACAAACAAACAAACGTTTCTAACTTTGTGGAAGATAACGACATTCCCGACACTGTGTGCTTACTTAATTATTCTATAATTCATTAGCATTTGTTGTTGTTTTGGAATTTATTGTGGGATCCAGTTAGGAACAGAAATAGCTTTCTCGTTGACTTCGTAGAAGCGAATTAAGTATAGGTATAAATATGGTTAGTGAATGGTCTGCAGAAACTTGTAACATCGGGAAGCAAAGTTCAAGCGTCGGGCTACCAATACTGCAGGATTGTAAGAATACCTTTACATCACAGTGCTTGCTGTCGCACTGTTTGGATAAAATTAAAACCTAGGATAAAGGACTAAAAGCTATTTTGCCACTACAAGGTATTTAACAGTGCCATTGCGGACGATTCTCTGCCACATGATTGCCGTTTCAGCACTTCCGCTTCATGGGAAGTCATATAGGAGACTATGGGATTATTTTAGAAAGATGGAGACGTGATTATCGGCAGTGCACGTCGAGACCCAATCAATTAAATTGGAAGAAACAAACGAGGCAAATCTAATAAACTCAAAAACTCCACTAATCTGTAAAATAAACAAAAGGGGTCATTACTAAATGACAAAAACAGGCGCATCCAGCCATTAACGAAAATATTCTCATCGACCCAAAAATCCATTGAACGCCAGATCCCCTGCACCTTACGAAACAAAGCTTAGGTTTATTTCCGTATAGTCGTATATTATATGCGACATAATGTGCGTCCCATTAACAGGGCATTCCAGCGATTCCAGTGTTGTGTGAAGCGTGGAGAGATGTGGACGTGCGCGGGAGTTCTCGCGCTTGTAGCGTGCGCGTGCGCGGTAACGCGCGACCAGTTCTACCCGCACGGGCTGGGGTACGACCAAATCCTGCCCCGCGGGAGCGAAATACCCTCCCCTGAAATACCGCTGAAAGTACCCATCAAGTTCTACGGGGAGTCTTACGATACCATTTTTGTGAGTAGTTTTATGTTCTATATCTTTTGGCGTAACGTGGTCCCTAATTGTCCTGCTGTCTCTATAAGCTTTGCTTTTTACGATGCTGATGTTCAGTGAGCTCCGTTTTTCAGTAAAATTGTCAGGAAAAGTGCGACAATTTCCTTTTTTGTGAAGATTGGCGACATTTCGCGTTGGTTCACATTTTAAAAAAAACCCTTGCCGTGCGTTGTTGTTTGGTTTTCTTTACGTTGCATGCGTTTCCGACCTAATTTAATTCTATTTAGTTAACTGGGGGACCGTCGACCAGTTTCGTCATTCATTAAAAGGGAATTAATAATTATCTTAGGTAGATAATCCCTGGCTTCTTTCCGCTCCGTCTAGTTCTCGTAACATTTCAGCATCTATTGAAGGGTACCTAGTAACTTAGCTCCCGCACAAATAAATATCTGATCTATGACTACAATTAAATATCTGATCTATGACTACAATTAAATATCTGATCAATGACTACAATTAAGCAAATAATTCATCGAGTGTGATACAATAACCGATGATTAATAAAAGAATTAAACCGACTTAAAAAAAGAAATTAACTCAAAATTATGAAATAACTTTAATTTCGGAAGTCGGTGTCTTGGCATCTGTATTTTATTTAGTTTTAGTTTTATGCCACCGACTTCCGAAATTAAAGTTATTTCATAATTTTGAGTTAATTTTTTTTTGAAGTCGGTTTCATTTTTTTTAAATTACTTACTTTTTTATTTCGTAATTTTTAGTTTTAATTAAAAACTGGAATATTTGTTTGTAATACTTAGTAATAGTTTTGTTGTACATATTGCACTAGAATTTGACCAAGCTTTTAAGATGTTTTCCCTTTGACACTACACCCGTAGCTCGTATCAATAAACCGGCCGTCACACTTACACGTATTAGTCCATATCTTGAAAATTACTGAATCGATTTAGATGAAACTTGCACTGTTCCCTAAGTTAAAGTAAATGTAAGCAATGTGTCAAGATCCGATAAATAGTTGCGGAGAAATGCGTGGACAAACATACACACATACATACTTACATCTATAAAATTTTGTATATTTGTTTGGAAGCCCTAATAGATTGTCATATGTGAATATAATGCAGTTCCAATAATATTACATAAGTACATACGTCTCGAATTGATAACCTCCTTTTTTTTTAAGTCGGTAAAAATAATGTTCCAAATCTGAGTTAAGATAATGTATGTAGAAAAGTGATTTTGGAACTTGAACATGACAGAAAACATGGGGATGTACTAAACAACATCCTCTGCCTGATTGAGCAATATCTTCGGCATGTAAAGGTATTAACTTGAGGTGGCCTTTTCAATTTATATTATAGTAGCAGGCGCTTGCAAATCCAAATAGTATCAAAAATACTCCAAATTCAGGACATGCAAGAATACAAAGTGATTCATATCATACTGTAAGCTATCCACCATCTTGTCTGGGTCCTAATTACAAGCTATAGTCACAATTGGCACAGCTCACGCGATGTTAAGGAATTAGTGGTTATGCTATTTTAAACTGTAATCTTGTAAAGGACAAATGCATTAAAAAATTTGACAGACGATTGATGCAATGGGTGATCTATACTAATATTATAAACAGGTAATGTTTGTAAGTTTGTAGGTAGGGGGGTAATCTCTGAAACTACCAGTCTGATTTGAAAAAATCATTGTATTTGATAGCCCAATTCTTGAGGAAGGCTATAGGCTATTTAACATCACGTTAGGAGCCGAGCAAAAAGGAAAAAGTCAGAAAGAACGCTACGCAAAAACGAAGTAAACGCGCGGGCAGGCGATGAGATGCAACGGCCACCACGTTGCATCTCATCGCCTGCCCTCTTACTTCGTCGGGAGAACAAGAAAATTCACGAGGACGAAGTCGCGGGCAGAAGCTAGTACTGTGATAAATTAGAGGGTTTAGGGAAACAGATAGTTTGTAATATTTCCTTTTTTTATTAGCTTACGTACCTGACCACTTGCCTCAGACCAAATAAAAAGTCAAGACATAGCGCTGCAAACAATACAGTGAAGCATGCAAAAACTACACCTCTGCTCTGTGCATACACGCTCACACGCACACATTTACAACCATTTACAATCAAACTACACCTCACTAATGTGCACACATATTTATGAAACCGGCCTCACTTTACTGTTGACAGCCCTCTGTCTTGGTTTTTTAGGGTTCCGTACCGAAAGGATAAACACGTGATACTATTACTAAGACTCCACCGTCCGTCTGTCCGTCTGTCACCAGGCTGTATCTCATGAACCGTGATAGCTAGACAGTTGAAATTTTTCACAGATGATGTATTTCTGTTGCCGCTATAACAACAAATAAAAACATAATAAAATAAATATTTAAGGGGGGTTCCCAGACAACAAACGTGTTTTTTTCGGCGTTTTTGCCTTGTGGTACGGAACCCTTCGTGTGCGAGTATGACTCGCACTTGGCCAGTTTTTTATTTGGTCTGAGTTAGGTATATTATTCCTGCTATGTACCTACCTATCTTAGTTTACTCGGAAAGTAAGATAGTTTGTCAAACAAGAAGCCGAATTCTGGGCCGATTGCTATCGACACGCTAAGAAGAAGTTTGCTCGGATAATGATAATAATTCGAAACACGTATCATTGATCGTCAACCCGTCTTGAGGAAGCGTGGTGATCAGTGCTCGTGCCTTCTGTGTATGAGAAGAGGTCTTTGCCCAGCAGTGGGACAGTAATCGTTCGGTATTATTATTATTTTTACGTCTCCTGACATTTCTCGGGACCCTGCACCCTGGGGTCCTGGAAAAGGAAGGCGTACGGGGGGCCGAAGCCAACTCGCCGAGGCCCGTTACACGTTTTTAATTAAATTATTATTATAGTTAATCGGATTGGATGGAGAAGTGCTTGGAGTTTCCCTGCGTGATCGAATCAGAAATGAAGAGATCCGCAGGAGAACCAAGGTAACCGACATGGCCCGAAGAATTGCCAAACTTAAGTGGCAGTGACATTGCTCGCAGAACAGATGGCCGATGGGGCCGAAAGGTTCTGGAGTCGCGACCGCGTACCGGAAGACGTAGCGTTGGAAGGCCTCCCACAAGGTGGACCGACGACCTTGTGAAGGCCGCAGGAACTCGTTGGATGCGAGAAGCGCAAAACCGGTCGAAGTGGAGGTGCTTGGGGAGGCCTATGTCCAGCAGTGGACGTCTTTCCGCTGAAATGATGATACTTATTCCTGATGAAACAATAGTTAATGAGTCTCTATCTTCGCCCGTCACTCGTGTTAATGTTGTAAGTAGTTACTATGTGTGTACTAAGTAGAATCTGTTTAAAATATACCTACAAATAAAACTTTATATTATACTAGCTGCGCTCCGCGGTTTCACCGGTATGTCGATAAAAACTATCCTATGTCCTTTCCCGGGATGCAATCTATCTCTCTGCCAAATTTTATCGAAATCCGTTCAGTGGTTTAGGCGTGAAAAGGTAACATACAGACAGATGGACAGACAGAGTTACTTTCGAATTTATAATATTAGTATGGATAGGCTCCGTACTGTAAGCAATGCAGATGACACGTCGGGTTTTCAGAAAATATAAGCTTCTATGTGCACTGTACCTACAGCTTTAAAATACTGTAATAAGTCATAATTTTTTTTTCTCTGTCTCCCAAGATACAGCATTTTCCTAGTTTGGGGGGTTGGGTACTTACTTAATTTATATAGGACATTTGACCCCACTACCTACCTTTGTATCCAACCTCTGTAAAATCTATTTATGTTTGCATACCTCTCTGTTAACTTAAATTCTTGTCAAAGTTTGTTTTGTGAATTAAAAAAATATTATTATTTATGAGGTTTCCCAAACTAGGTACTACCCAATTAAGTTATCTGAAATATTACAATAGATAAGAACTTCATTCATGATAGCTGATAGGTACCGGCAGTGCCGGATTAAGACTACTTGATGCCCTAAGCCAGGGATCCCCAAACTATTTTGGACAAGTGACCCCTTTTCCAAAATGAACTGTTACCTCAGACCCCCATGGCCAAATTACCTACGCTCGAACTCATTACCTTGCACAAACTTGTCTACACTGACTTGCCGAGTTTTTCATCTTGTACGAACTTGAGACTTTACATTACTACAACAATGCTATTTCCTACAAAAATATTAATTATTCTTAGTACACGTAACACTACATAAACAATACAGTACCTACCTATCTATCTTGAAAGTTTTAAATAAGAACTTGTATTAATTTAATAGGGGTCGATTTTTAGACCTCGTCGACCCCCAAAATCAGTTTTCGTTCATGTTGACCCCTAGGAAACCGATATCGACCACTTTGGGAATCCCTGCCCTAAGCAATCCACGCCGGTAGGCCCTCCTATCCACTAGTCGCCTCGTATTTTTCCAAAACATCGACGAGCGGTATATACAGATTGGCCGCACGTCTCTAACTAGAGTGACTTTTGGGTCTTATAATATCTTGCTGAGAAACAGCCTTGCCTTTCATGTGCTAGCAAATACTGTTTCGGTGCTGTTTCTGCCTTATGGTGCCCCCCGAGACGTGATGCCCTAAGCAATTGCTTAATTTGCTTACGGGCTAATCCGGCACTGGGTACCGGTAGCACAACACCACGCATAGACACTCATTACCATCAATTCAAACTAAGTAATTCGAATAGGCACAACGACCTCAAGCAATAAAACCTACCTATAACAATGACAATTAATGCCTACCTTCAAAGTAATATTGAGTCACAATTACTTTTATTGTTAACTTACCTATTGAATCAATAGCAACAGTTCAAAATGTCACATTTCATTATGCACATATTTGATTTTATTTGCGTAATTTCGTGGGGGCCACGGAAATTGGACAAAAAATACTGAATGAACCAATCAAATATCTAAGTCTGAAAGTTCCTACAGTACGTACGACAGGATGCATACCTAATTACATAAATTATTAAATTCAAATTCAAAAGCATTTATTTGCTATTATGGGTAATTACATAGAGTTTTTAAAAAATAGAGCATAGTTTACCATATTACGCCTTGAGGCATGCAAATCTCAAGCTTTTACTGGATCACAGTCACAGCATTGCTACACAATTACTTGCAACAATAATATAATAATTATTGACACAATTTTGGTAATTTCACCGTGGCAAATAACTATGAAATATTAGCAAATATTAATGTCACAAGAATAAATTCAAATTAAAATGTTATGTATTAAATGTGAATGTCAAGATATACCTATTTGTAAATAAATGTTAAAGTAATAATAATAGATAATAATTAATTAGTGCAATAATCACATGTCACATCAACAACAATATTTCTGAGAACAATGTGTCCTTACATCCTCTGTTAAATAATCCTGAACACTATAATAATAAGCCAATAATGTTCGGTGTCACAGGCCTTCTCTCTTGCAGAGGGGGAGTGAGCTGTAATCTACCACGCAGGCCCAGTGCGGGTTGGTAGATGTCACATTATCAACGGCTTTTATATACCTACGACTCTCAAACTTCCGCCTGCAACAAAACGCTTAGGAGTTAAAAATTATATCGAATAATTTTCTGGGTTTTCTGGTGCTATCGAAAGGTCAGCACATTCATAATAACATATTACCTACACACTTTAAATACCCAAAAAAATTGCAATAAAAATTCAGTGAGATGTGGTCAATCGATAGCGCATTGCGTTTGCGCATTTGTGCAGGGGACCAGTCGTCCGGACGGAAGCGCACGTGGGCGGGAATCGATAGCGTCGGCGTCGGTCACTGAACGCAGCTTTTGTTTTTTTTTAATCCCTATCTAATCTATGTGGCAAAAAGTTTGAAAACAACTTCAGGAGTCCTGAGTCTTTATCATTCGTGTAAATTTGTTTTTCGATAATATGGCACTGAAATTAAACCGAGGGCAATTCTCGTATTTTTAAAAACATTCGTACTTTAACCTTATTCTCAATCTGTCAATAACGCGTCTAATATTCCTTTATGTTTGACATTGATTAATCGCTGAGACGAGATTGCGACTTGAATTTTAACATTTTTAAGTACGAGAATTAGCCTATTGATTCTGCTTTTATCGTAGGTACCTACTTACTTATTTATCTGCAGAGTCGCCCCTGCTTCGCGCGGTTTTTAAAAGACTTGACAAACATCAAGATTTCTTTAGTACCTACCTATTGTATGTAGATAACTTTAACTTTAATACAATGAAAACCACATCAAAGTCCGTTGTGCAGTTTCTGTTGAAGACCAAAAGTGACTTTTATACCTGGGAAAAGCGACTTATAGACCTCATCTATTTTAAAAATATGATTGACGTTTAAAAGTGTTTATACAAATCTACTTACAAAAATAAACTCATTTATCATTTACTAGCTTCTACCCGCGACTTCGTCCGCGTGAAATTTCTTGTTCCACCGAAGTCCCGAACCACCCCGTCGCATCACATCGCCTGCCCGCGCTATTAGGCGTATCATACACTACAACGCGCCATGCGACGGTGCGCGGGAAACGTAGCGAAATTCCCCGCGAAGAAGCGCATTTTTATTGAATTTACATGTAAAAAATCACGCGCGGGGGGCACGTTGTCCGCACCCCGGCCCCGCCGCGTGTGGCGCGTCGCAGTGATCCGCCTTATTTTTGTTGCCTGTTTTTTTTGTTTTTGCTCGGCTCCTAAGGGTCGTAGCGTGATGTTAGGATCTTTAGGAGACGAGCCTTTATAACCTTCCCCAAGAATTGGGCTATCAAATGCAAAAAGATTACCATTTTACTAAAAAAATAAAATTAATTAAACTGAACTTGTAGAGTTTAAGAATCAACACTTATCGTAGTGAGTTAAGCAAGAGTCGAGACCTTTTCGTAGAAGTTACCTAAATATGTACGTACGATACCTACCACACTATCGCCCAGCGGGTCATAGCCGTGTTTATGTTGTATGCCTAATCGTATTAGATAAACGCAAACAAGTATAACAATGATGAAAAGATGTAGAAAATATCGTTCCATAAGAGTTCAACAACATATCCTTTGTATTCGCAGGTAAATAACTATGGAGTGCTGACCTTCAGAGCAGACATCCCATCGTTCCTGAACATTGAGTTTCCGTTGCCGTACCCGGCGATCGCAGCGTTCTACACGAACATTGACACGACGAACGCGGGTGCAGTCTACTATAGAGAGACCAACGAACCACATGTTCTCTCCAAAGCAGAAGAGAGCGTGCAGAACAACTTTCACGACTACTACGACTTCAAGCCGACCAGCGTGTTCATCGCCACGTGGGAAGACGTCACTTACACGTCTAACGGACGAACAGACGACCGAAGGAACCGCTTCCAAACAGCCATTATCAGCAATGGCACGGAAAGTTTCGTCGAGTTCCTGTACCCAGAGAGGGATATCCAGTGGGTACAGAAAGATACGCAAGTATTGAGTTTGCCTGACGCAAAGGCTCAGGCTGGCTTTGTGTCAGAAGATGGACGCGTCTACACCCTCCGCGGATCCGGCAGCCATCAAATCAGAAATATCGTTTCGTAAGTGCTTATTTAACAGAAAGGAAAATTATTGCTCCGAAATTATATTTGGCTAACTGATGTTTGTATTTAATTCCAGATGGTCAAATGTTCACGAACCTGGAAGGTATGTTTTCCGTATCGGAGATGTACCTCTTGATAGTAACGTTGCTGTCCCCGACCTGTACAACCAGAATGAAGTGGAAATCGAAGAAGAGTCCAAAACATGCACGCAGAGCGGACCTAGCGTGTGCCACATACAAGCGAGGTGCGTCGACTATCAAGCTGGAATTTGTTGTCGGTGTAGTGAAGGCTTCTACGGAAATGGGAAATCGTGTATCAAAGATGATGTCCCACTAAGAGTTCACGGTAAAATAAACGGCGTTATAAACAACGTCAATCTGAATGATGTAGACATACAGGCGTATGTGGTGGTAGCGGACGGCCGCGCGTACACAGCGCTGTCCCTCGTGCCGAGAGGGCTCGGAAGCAGTTTGCAGTTGCTACATGTGCTCGGAGGTGTCGTCGGTTGGATGTTTGCCAAACCATCAGGATCCGCCAAAAACGGCTACCAACTCACAGGCTCGTTGTTTAACCACACCGCAGATATATGGTTCCCAGCTACTGGCGATAGAGTTACAGTCAATCAAGAATATCTCGGACATGATGTTTTTGACCAAATCACTTTAGAGACAGATGTCAGGGGCTCATTACCAGTAATACATGCCGGAGTAAAACTGGATATTAGTGAATATGAAGAACAATACACCCTCGTAGAACCAGGCCTCCTTCGCTCCGAATCTACCAGAACCTTCACAAACAAGGTAACAGGTGAAAAATACGAGCAAAAAGTTTCACAAACCTTCTCATTCAATACTTGTCGTTTCGCTCCTCCATCAGTCGAAGACAACACGCCATCAACATTGAAAATAAGTAAAAATTATTTAGGATATGAAGTCAGGGAAAACATAGTAAGATATGGAATGAGCAACAAGATATTCCCTCTGGGTGAAGAGGACCCTTGTATAATAGGGCGAAATTCTTGCGGCCCTCACAGCTCTTGTGTGGTCCAAGGAAGTTCCTTTGCTTGTGTCTGTGAAACTGGTTTCACAGACATTTACCAAGATAATGCTCTCGCCTGTGTGGATATAGACGAGTGTGCCTCAGGAACAAATAACTGCGATAGCAACGCGGACTGTAACAACCACGACGGCGGCTTCCAATGTCGGTGTCGTCAAGGATTTATCGGAAATGGCATAAATTGTAAACGTCTATCTACATGCCGAGACAAAAATTGTGATGTCAATGCTCGATGTATAAATGACCCCAATGGAGAACCTATTTGCTCGTGCAACCCTGGGTACAATGGAGACGGACAGT
Organism: Oligia latruncula; assembly: GCA_948474745.1. Classification (NCBI taxonomy): domain Eukaryota; kingdom Metazoa; phylum Arthropoda; class Insecta; order Lepidoptera; family Noctuidae; genus Oligia; species Oligia latruncula. The sequence goes on along the minus strand of OX419691.1, from coordinate 3,350,357 downwards.
ACTGTTTCCCGAGTTACGAGACATCATGTCCTAGCTGCTCGCCGTATGCTGCTTGTGTCTTCACAGGCAATAATTACGAATGTAAATGCAATACAGGTTACTCCGGTGACGGGCGTTATTGCATCGAAAACGTTCGTGGGGATGAAACAACACGTGTACCTGTTACGAGTAACGAGGCTGATTACAACGAGACTTTCGTCTTACCTAACTGCGATTCATACAGCTGCTCGTGCCCGCCAGGATACTCTAATTACAGGGATGAACTTAACAACCAGCTGTGTCGTCTCGGATACTATGGTCCTGAACCAACAGAGAACAACTACCAGCAAGCTACAGACAGTCACTATCAGCTGCCTACAGAGCCATATTATCAAACACCTACTGATCCTCGTTATCCAACGTCAACAGAGGTAGCGTATCAACCTCCTACCGACTCCGGCGATCGTTCCCCGAACCCTTGGGACCCTAGTTACCAACGACCGTCAGAAAATAGTTACCCACCGCCTTCAGTAAACAGCTACCCAAATCCTTCGGAGAACAAATACCCGCCATCTACAGATAACAGTCATTACCAACAACCGGATCACAACTATCAACAAACTTTAGACAACAACTACCCTTCACCTACACCGAATCAATATCAACCTCCAACAGATAACAGTTATTCAGTGAATTCACAAAACAACAATCAACAATCTTCAGGCAACAATTACAACTCGTCTCCTCAAACCAATTACCAACAGTCGCCAGATCCTCACTACCAGCATCCCGATTACCCACCAACGGACAACAGCGACCCTCTAAGTAAGATGACTTAATATTTATCTCTACAAAATATCTATAAACGTAGTTAATTGAAATAACACGAACTATTATTACCTTTTCAGTTAAATGTGAGGAGGACGCTGACTGTCCGCCGAACGCCGTCTGCTCCTACTTATCCGCGGATGCTTCAGGAGATTGGGAAGGAAAGCACTGCGTGTGTCCAGAAGGCTACGAAGGCGATGCGTTCGAATGCATCGAGAAAACCGGACCCAACTGTGCGTGCGGTCATAACGCACATTGCATCAACACCCGCTCAGACGAATTCATCTGCGTGTGTGACCTCGGATATCACGGCGACGGTTACTCCTGCCGACCAAACTTCAGTTGCAAGAACAACTCAGACTGTGAATACAACGCCGAATGTCGCCCAGACGCAAAGAGCAACGAGTATATCTGCCAGTGCGTCAAAGGATACATCAAAGATCAGAACGACGCATGCATCCCTGACGCACAACTCTGCAACGGAGCCTGGTGTGCTGAGCACGCCTCCTGTCTCTACGACGCCGATATAGAGCTGAACTATTGCCACTGTGACGACGGATACACTGGCGATGCTATTTCGCAGTGCGTGCCCGAAGGACGCACGTGTGACGTTGCCAACGACTGCAACGATAATGCGGTGTGCACGCCTGTTGACAACACGTATCAATGCGTCTGTAGAGACGGATACAATGGTGACGGGTACAGCTGCATCCCTGAAGAAACGTGCAGGAACGACCCCAACATGTGCGACTTGCACGCGTCTTGCTTGAAGAGGCGCGATCAGTACACCTGCGAATGTAATGCAGGCTACAACGGAAACGGAAGCCACTGCAACTTGAACCCCAGAAAGGCTGGAAACTTCTTGGTTGCGAGTGACGGCGCCTCCGTGTACAGAGTACCTTTCCAAGTCACACCCAGAGATTTCGCGACGCCGCTTAACAGCGGAATATCGCAGATCGCTGTTGGGATCGACGTCGACTGCGATGTTGGCAAGATATATTGGGGCGACGTTGTTAGTTACGCCATCAAAACTGCTGCGTATGATGGTAGCGACCCCGGCCTGTTCTTATCAGAAGGTGAGTTATGGATTGAAAAGTTCCTGCATACGCAACGCCACATCAAAATATACATGTCCAGTTTTAGGTGACCTCGCATTGCAGCTAACTTGTCAGTGTACGAAAAGCCTACTTTTAGTACAATGACAAGTTAGCTTATACTGGCTATAGCTTGATCCGTCATGCGTACAATTCACAGCCAATTGACTAACAAAATTAACATATACCTACCTAAACTCAAATGTTATTATTACTTATTTCAGGCGTGAAGTCACCCGAAGGCATAGCAGTGGACTGGTCATCGAGAAACATATTCTGGACTGACTCTAGAAAGTTGACTATTGAAGTGGCAAACTTGGACACGAAAGCGCGGAAAGTATTGTTCGCAATAGACAGAATATCAAACCCCAGAGGCATCGCCGTGCATCCGCGAAGAGGGTAAATATAAAGAAAACTAAACTAGATCAGAAAAGTTATAAAGTTATATCAACCGACTTCTATCATCTGCCTAGCCTTTTCCCAACTATATTGGGGTCGGCTTCCAGTCTAACCGGATGCAGCTGAATACCTACCAGTATTTTACATGGAGCGACTGTCTATCTGACCTCCACAACCCAGTTGCTGAGTAATACGATACCCCTTGGTAAGACTGGTTGTCAGACTTTCGGGCTTCTGACTACCCGTAACGACTGTCAAAGATCCACGAATGACAGCCGGGACCTTCCGAGGCACGGACGGGTCTCGGTATGTAAAGATGGTCACCTATCCACAGACCAACCGCGGCAAGCGGAGCTTAACCTGATCGATCGACCTGTGCGGCTGTTATTATTTATCCACAGGCCCGACTTTTGTATTGGCAATAAAATCATTTACCTCTGTAAAGTGTAAAGTTGACACACAGCGAAATCTTGCTTTTCCAGGAGCAATCTACATTTATAAAATATAAGACTTTAATTTAGTATTTACAACCTAACATTTGATTCACAGAAAAATCTTCTGGTCTGACTGGAAACGGACAAGTCCGAAGATTGAATGGGCGAGCATGGACGGGTCTCAACGAGGCGTTTTCCTGGACAAGACTGATGTGATTCTACCCAACTCTTTAGCCATCGACTGGGAGCGAGACCGCCTGTGCTACGCCGACGCTGGCCTGGCCAGCATCAAGTGCGTCACCATAGAAACCAAGGAGAAGGAAACCATTGCCACCAACTGTTCGTATCCTTTCGGGCTTGCGATCCACGGCAATAAATTCTACTGGACCGACTGGAAAACGTAAGTGAAGGCTCCTAAATGAATCAATAGATAGGTCTAGAGATCCATAAATCATACCCTCAATCATGCAAATTACATTGCATTTAACTCTGTAGCTCGATATAGCGGAACATGACGCCCCATTAAGCTGTAGATCTCATTCCATTGTTTTGGATTCTCGTCGAAGGTTATAAAAAATATAGAAAAGGAATCCTCGATACGAAGAAGAAGATGAACATTTTTTTGGTGTCTATACATCCATCCCATACCTGCTTCTGCTATACGCACTAATATTAACTTTCAGATTAAAAATCGAGTCCATCGACGTGGTAACGCAAGTCCGTGGCCAGGTCCCGATCGCTACAGCATCTAGAAGATTATATGGAGTCGCAGTGGCACCCGACACATGCCCTCCAGCACAAAGCGTGTGTGCGTACAGGAACGGCGGCTGCGGCGCCAACCAGCTGTGTCTGCCCGACGGCAACAACGGCAGGACGTGCGCAGACGCTGATCAGACGTTTAGCAGGCGTTAAGGATAAAGGCGAAAGCGCCAGGATAGCCCGCGATATTTTTTTTTTTCAAGTCAGTGTCAGATTTTGTGTTGATCAAAATATGATTCACGCACGACCGTAACAAAAATGTATTTATGATGACACGAGGGTAGTATTGATATTTTTAATTATTAGAATTCCGTAAACGCATTTGTTACGGTCGATTTGTCGGATCAATCGAATTTCGCGGGCTACCATAGCGACATCAATACGACGTGCAACTTCGAACGAAAGACATGTGCTCGTGGCCCTACTCGCCTCCACAGCTCCGTTCAAACGAACTATCCATAAATAATTGTTCTAAAGCAGCATGTGCACTAAACTTGAACTCAGAATCTTAGATAAGTAATTATAAAATTTCGCAATCACAAACTCAGTGTCATACAAGACAAAGCTCAAATTCCATTGCATTTAGGTCCTACAAATGGTGACAGTTGAGTAAGTAGCTAGCTATGATTTTGAATTCAAGTTTAGTTTTCAAAGCGTTTGTGTAAAACAACGCGTCTAGATATAAATGTCGATCAGTTAGGTTTTAAGGTTTTGATTGTGGCTGAATTAAAGGTTCATGGTTTGAAGTAATTTAGCCATCTCTAGCGGAGTTGGACTGTGGCCTGAGACTGTGCAATATTTTGTTTAAAAAATCTACTAGAAAAAATAAAAGGATAATGGGCCGATTAATTCTAAAATTGTATTTAAACGAAAATTATTGCATTTTACCGGCCAGCATACTTTCAAAACCTAGTTCACTACGAAATTATGAAACACGGAATATTATTTTGAACATTAGTCGAACACAACTTTATCGTATTATTACAAATCGTGTGAAAGAAATAGATAAACCGTGTTTGGTAATGTCGAAGTCAACTGTTTTTATATAGGCACTAGTTTAATGTTACCAAGTATATACTAACCAGTTCTAACCAGATTGTCTAACCACTTGACTAAACATACCTCCCGCCTAATTTTAACCTTAACTAATCAATAAAAAAGTTAAAAGTCAGTTTTGCAGAATTTTGTAGATTTTTCTTACTTGCAACATTGCAACTTAAGTTCATACTATTCTCACCACAGATACCAAATACTTGTAGAAAATAATTTGTACCCAAAGATTGTTCCTGCTATAACCAAAATGTTAGAATAAAATAATACATACTCTTAATAAGATCTTTAATGTACTTCAATCAATGTAATTTATTAATGCCAAATCAATAAAGTTATTTATTTATACAGACATGTTTGAATGGTTCATTCCCACATTAGCGTAACATAATATTAAAAATATTTATTGGAATCTAAAATTCTTTCTTATCAGAGAATAATAATTATGTAAAATATACTAAAAAATTTACTTATAATTTAATGTAATTATAATTTATCCTAGATTATACAAATCCTTTCATTTTCATGGCTAGTTAAAGTTTTGTGAATAACAGAAAAATAACTAAAGCACTGAAAGAAATTCAGATAAAAATGATTCTTCAACTGAATTTCAAAGCAATTGTGTAGTCCAGATAGCATAATAAGCAAGTTTATAAGGCCTGTTGTCATCTACAAGTTTATCGTTGGATACACCATTAGATTTACGAATATTTGTAACAATCTTTAACAATTGAGAGACTTTTTGGGGAGATACGACAAAGGACATCTAAGCCAACTGTCAATAATGAAAACACACTAAGGGCCGGTTTCTCAAACGAAACTTATCGCAAAACTAATGTGACAAATTGCCGTTGGCAGCTGTTAATGAGTCATTCCACCAATTTTTTGTGACAATCAATTTTTGATAATTTTCGTTCGAGCCCTAAGTATACACAATCATAACTAGACATGACAATCATAGAAAAGGTAAGAGATTACTGCTTTACCCCCACAGCTCCTCAGTGCGACCGAACTTAAACACTAGCGAGCCAGCGAAGATGAATGCGTTCTGCATGAACAGGCTCACTCCGGGCCAAGAAGACTTGTTTGCACCTGCAAAGAAAAGTGGAATTTGTTACCCCCTTTAATAAAGTCATTTTAGGTTTTCTTATGAAAATATTAGAAAAAAATATTAAGTTTTTGTATTAGGTTTTATTGCATAATCATCCTATAATGTTCTCACTGCTGGGACACAGGCCTCCTTTCTGCGAGAGAGATAGGCTGTAGTCTACCACGCGGGCCCGGTGCGGGTTGGTAATGTCACATGTCTTCGAATTTTTGTTTCTAGGACATGCCGGTTTCCTCACGATGTTTTCACTCAGTTTTGAGAGCAGTGGTGATGAAATTATTTACACAAAGTAAAGCGCCTGTCTGGGTTCGAACCCACGACCTACAACTCGTAAGTCGGGCCCGATACCACTGGACCGCCACTCCTCCGTAGGTTTTATTGTGATTTTCAGTAATTCAAATATATGACAAACAAATTAGTAAATAATCTCTAATAGTAGATTGTACCATTACATAGGATGTTAATTTGTCAATTCCATTTGCATGAGGTTGTGCTTGAGCCATGCTTAGCACTTTTATTTTTGTTATATTTAATTATGGTTTTGTAAGAATTGTCATTGGTGTAATAAAGAAATTAATACATTTATAACATCGGGCCATTCCCAATTTAAGAATGCACAACTTGCTATATGCATAACTACATAATCCTATTCAGGTTACAACATAACAATTTATATCACGCTGTATCGCAAACTATGTCCCACCTCAGCCATAGCAATGTTTGGACGTTTGCTCCATTGATGTGACAGAAAAGAACAAAAACTATAAATATAAAATATACATACCAGCATTAACATAGTTGGCAAAGAGGATCCAGCAGGCAGCAATGAGTGAAGCAAAGCCAACGACAAATCCTAGAAACAGCCAGAGACGGGCCCCACGGGGACCCATGCAACCTCCTGTATAAGTCTCACCTCGCACCTGCAATTAAAAAGAAAAAATTAAGATCTAGCAGTTATTGAAACTGGATGGTAGAAGAATATAGCAATTTATTTTCAATGAAATTAATTAAACTCAAACAGCTAGTATGAATAAAATAAAATTGATGCGATAAGATAGCTTGTATTGCAAACCTAGCATATGATAATATTCATCTTTGTTCTTTGTTTAGTTCCTGATAGTACTTGTTTCACATCAAACAACTGTTACATAGAACTGATAAGTTATATTATAACAAAATTCTTATCCATATAATGGGGAGCAGAATACTTTGATCTTGAAACTACCAATGTCATCTCTTGGTTATTGTTAAAATTATATCTTGGTAGTTAGAGGTAGGTGGGTAAGTTAGAATGGCCAACAATGGCGGCCATGGCTCATGTACAAACACACTTTTAATCACAATCCAAAGGATTTTGAAGGATATATCTAATAGATTGCTTCATAATGCTTAAAAAATTTGTCTGCTTGACTATGTGTAGTCAGCCCTTCCTCATTTAACTGTCTACCTTCAAAGCAAGACTGCACAGGTATCTTCTGAGCAAGCTTGTTCCATCATAGACCTCATCCATTGCTTTCAATCAGGTGTTTTTCACCAGGCATTCAGCAATAAAAATTAAAAAAACATGCAGAAACCAATCCCACTAACAAAGAATATCTTGGTACAGTTTTTGACGTTCTAAGATTAAAAAACAAAGCAAAAGCTGACAAACTGTTATCTGTTTACAAAGTGTCATTGACCTGTGCATTCGACACGGAGTTGACCATGATGAGGGACAGAGTGGCCATCACGCCACAGACATGGGAGGCGTTAGGCAGATTCCCAGGGTACACCGCTGCCGCATCGATTATGAACCACCATCCTGTGAAGAACTGAGGAAAAAATAAATAATTTTAAGTAGGTAAGTAGGTACTTAGAAAGTTTCTTGTATTTTCAAATAAATCATTAATGTCTTAGTTGTTCATAGGAGACTATGTTTGAATTTACGCATACAATAGAGTGGTAGACTTTTGAAGTATAAATCGAAAATAATCAAGACTACTTTCCTATTGTGATGTCGAAAATAATGTCTCCAAAATTTCAATTTCACAAAGGTTCGACATCTAAGAATTGATATAGTACATGGTAATATCATAATATAGCCTTAAACACGAATTAGGTTTTTTTCAATAGGCTAAGACTATTACTCCAACATGAAATTAATTAGAAATACTGCATGATTCATCAAATACAAACCAAAAGTCCTGATGTTATAGATGCTAGAATGTTGCGCTTCTCTCCACTTTCGAACCACACACAACTGGGCATAGTCATATTCTCGAAACAACTCATGTTTGAAATTGATTTGAACAAGAATTAACGATGAATATTACGAATTTGTCTAGTGAAAAACAAATCTTTGAGATGGTAAATTGGTAAATAAAAAGTGACAGCCCAAATTATCGCCCCCAGTGTGACGTTTTGTTAGCTGCGTTCCATATCTTGTGCAATTACAATTTTGGGCATCGATTTATTATTATGACATCTGGCAATACTTTTGGGCTTGGACAGCAATCACACAATTCAATCTACACTAATTTGTGATAAAAAGAAACCGCAATTTATTATTAGAAAAGAAATGTTGTAACCTCAAGATATATAAGAGCAGTGGTGGCCGAGTGGTAACGGCCGCGACTTACGAGTTGTAGGTCGTAGGTTCGAACCCAGACAGGCGCTTTACTTTGTGTAAACAATTTCATCACCACTGCTCTCAAAACGGTGAAGGAAAACATCGTGAGGAAACCGACATGTCCTAGAACCAAAAATTCGAAGACATGTGACATCTACCAACCCGCACTGGGGCCGCGTGGTGGATTACGGCCCACTCCCTCTCACAGAGAGGAGGCCTGTGTCCCAGCAGTGGGAACATTATAGGCTGATTATGTAACCTCAAGATATGTTATGTCAGTTACTTAGTGAATTTGCATGCTTAAATTATATTGGCAAAACATGTTTTGTTCTAAATTTATAGTTACTATCTTTTTGTACCGTGTTTTTTAAACAAATAAATCTATACTAAATAAATAATATAATAATAAAGATGAAGAGTTTGTTTGTTTGAACGCGCTAAGCTCTGGAACTGTACCGGTCGGATTTGAAAAACTATTTGGTATTTGCATTTGATAGCCCACCTTTTGTTTGAGGAAGGCTCATAGGCTATCTAACATCACGGTGGGACCCTTATGAGCCGAGCAGAAAGAAAAAAAAAATCAGAATGAACGTTATATTGCAAATTGAATTTGTTATCTGCAGCGGTAATCACAAAACCGATTATAATGACGTTACTTTTCTAAAAGAGAGCGGTTTCCTTGATAGAAATAAGTTACCTACTCTGCAAGCCCTGTAATAGTGTTGAAAAATCCGAAGATGCCTAGACTGGCACAGGCGCGGTCCGAAGGGGGGGGTCACAGGGGACATGACCCCCCCCAAAATCTAAGGTCAAATTGAAAAATCTCAAAAAAAAAAAATGTTCATGCTGCCACTGTCGTTACAGAGTATCAGCTATGATCAGGTGGTTGTCTTTCGGCTGAAATGATGATGATGATGACTTTAACGCGGCTACTCACATACGTACAGCCGGGACAATCCTGAGTGAGGATTCTTCGTGTGTGGACGACCCTTAATTGGCGCTCTCCGGGTTTAATTTTGTGGACAACAGAAGGGAAAGAAGCCTGATGAAGTTTTTGAACAATACAAGAAAACTAGCATTTAATTTATTAAGCAGTAACCTACGAGTATGACTGAGTTAATTCAATACTGCTCCTCTTTTCTTAAAATTAAGACGACTATAGCTTTGGAACTATGCGTTGCTCAGACACGTGGCCGATATAGTCATAGATCTATTCAAACGACGCATTGTGGGTCTTATCGCTTCAAAAGGCAATAGGTTTATAGGTTTTGCAATTATTAATCATGTAATAGATTAATTTATTGTTCGTAACATACCTTATTAGGCAATTGATGTAACTGTTACACTTATTGATAAGCGCACTTGCTATATAATACAAAGACGCCTTTTTTATTAAACATTATTATTTTTATTAGTACTTAGTTAGTTCAATTTATGAGTGAAAAATGTTGCTGAAGGGAATATTCTGTTTGTGCATTCAAGCTGTGCTTTTTGAGGTAAGAGTTTTATTTAACAAATTAATGTTTTATTTTTTTAAATCAGTCGTCCCATACATTTGTTGAAGTAGGTATTGAAGTTTTGTATGGGGCGACTAATGTTTTTTTCACGATTACGATGTTGGTCCCCGGGAAAAAGTTGTTCAGTTTGATGGCCACACTCCCAAGTTTGGTCTAAAACACATTGTACCTTACCTACGTCGTCATAATGGTACTAATTTCTGTTTTCAGTCGGTCGTCACTCAATGTATCCCAACAACCCTACATCCTCGGGAGCAATTGTGTCCTGATAACTCGCCATTCGAAGGTTACAACATAGCTGGTGTTGCCCCATTAGCACCGTCTTACGGCCGTGTGCTCGGAGGAAATATAGTAGTAGATACTTTAGCCCCCCATGCATACATCGGACCGGCTGGAGTGACGATATTCTCTGACAATCTGATCATTGAGGGTGCTGTTTTAGTGTCAGGTACCCTACCCTTTGTTGGGACCGTTGGCTTGGAAGGCGTTGTCCCAGCTGCCGGCAGCAGTGCAGTGTCCTATGAATGTGGAACCGGTGATATCGGTATTGTCGATGTTCAGGGTTCCGTTACCGAAGTTGTGTTGCCGGCCGGTGATATAGGTACTCTAGGATGCGATGGTGTTCGATTATAAGTTATTTCTGTAAAATATAGTTATAAATATATACGATTTTTTATATATATTTTTTACTTTTTGTTCTTTCTAATTTCCTTTGCGAGTCCTATTATTACTTTTACATTTTCTTTAAAGAAGGTAAATGGGTTATTGTTGTCATTTATATTAACAAAAAAAAAAACAGCGTGGTAGCTGTTACATGCTCTGTGATGGTAGCAGTTCCCGAAGGACCTACCTACCCATTTTTTTTTTTTTTTTTAATTATCAAATAATCCCGCTCTGGGCGGAGCTGAGGGATATTAGATACCTAATATCCTGATATCAGACTTTTACTGACCAAAACCCACCCGTGTTCCTTCGGTTGCCTGTACCAGGGGCCACGGTCTATTTCGAACAACCCGCGACCCTGGCAGAAAGTCCTGCCACTGAGTTGCGATTGTGGGTAGCAAGGAATACTACTCTCTAACGAGAGGTGGGTAGGTACATTTTACCATTTATGTTTAGTATTAACATAACATCAGGTCTGTATTCCTTGAGGGGTTGAGCAACGGTGTTTTAGTTAGGTATAGTAGGTAAACCACATTACCATTTTTTCACTAGGTAGTATTCGTTTTATTTTAATTCAGAAATAATACTGAATTGCTAAGTTTTGTTGTAGATACTACTCTCAATGCTTCTCAATTTCGTGATTAATTGAATGATTACCTAAGAGAAGAGCTGCAAGACTAGTTGTGTTTTGTAAAATTGATAAGGGGTCAGACGCCCTATTAAGGGTTTTCCCAAACTTGTTATATACGCTACTGACATAACTAATTGTTATTTATTTTCTTCTGTTGAAACCTCATTTTTCGTAGCCACGCACTTGTTCTTTTAGCTACGCCGAGAATTGATCACCTCGTCACATACACCAAAAAAAAATACACTTCGGTACGTTTTAAGTATTTATTACAAAAAGGCTGTAAAGTTACAACAATACTTTACTTAATTATAATCATAAATTGACATAATTAGCACATCCGCGTACAAAACGTTACGAGATGTGTTACGATATAAAACCTATGTGTAAATGAGTCGATCACAGTGACTGTCTTATGTGACAGAGATAAGTCACGTTTCACTTCACGATTTCGTATTTGGTGTGGTCAATGTGGTCATAAATGTTGGGTGTAAGAGAATTTTGGCCAATATGTTATTCAGGCATCATCTGCTTTATCAGGCGTATTGGCAAGAGACACCGAGTAATACATTAATGGAGTGTTAGAATGCGATGCGAGAGTGGGTATAATTTCTTTATTAAAAAAAAATACTCTACGTAGAATAAAGGGACGTAATGGCACTCCATTTGTTGTCTACTCTGTGTAAGTGACGAGTGTTGCCAACATTTATCGTGAAGTAGATAATAATATGGTTACACGTCGATACGTGACCAGCGGTATTATTATGACGTGTAATGATAATGTTGTGACAGCATGGCATCACACTCATCGTAGTTGCTTATAGCAGGTCATCGGTAGCAGAAGCCTTCGTTCTGGTAGCACCACTCCGGCTCTATGGACTCGGCTTGGGTACCCATGCGGACCAAACGCTCCCTGTGGGAAAATAAATCGGATTAAAAGTGATGTAGTTGGTCTTAAATGGTACAAAAAGCATGAAGTTAAACTTCATGGTACATACGCCATCACATCAAGCAACTACAATCTGTCAAATTTCTTTAATAGATTTTCAACTTTATCGCTACAGTATAAGGTTCAAGGTTGATTGGGATTTGACAGTTTCGGGTAGCTTTTGATGTGCTGGCGTCTGTACAAAGGTGGAAATCTCAAGTAAATTGAGACGGTACAGCGGTAATGTGTGAGTGAGAAAAATAAGCCCCCAGTTAGATAGACCGACTACCTCAAAAAGGCAGTAGAGACTGCAACTTGGTACAGGGCAATGTCTAGCAGTGGACTGCGATAGGCTCGCACCGGCTTCACACGTTGGACGAATGGCTTCGGGGCCAATGTTGGGACCAACGTGTGGAGCCAGGTAAGTTGATGAGCCGATCAGAGCGTGCAGGCTACTGACCGGATGTGCAGCAGCCTCTGCTCGGCGAGCTGCCAGGGCGTGTCGGGCTCGGCCCACAGGCGCTCCGCCAGCGCCGCGGCGCGCGGCCACAGCCTGTTGTCCAGCGTGGACGAGTCCGACTGCTCCGACCACAGAGCTGCCTCACCTCCTGTGCACGCACAAAACAAATTGCCGTTTTAATATTGTTGATACTTAGCACATGTCGCCTGCATTCCCCAAAGGGGTGCCAAAAATCAGTTTTTGATAATATGTCGTAAAGTACTTTTTCGTTTTAAGATGCGTACTGACATTACGATGCGTGTGCTTCCAATGGTAAGCCACGCACATAACGGATGCCTCAGGCTGAGGCATATGACAAAAAAAAAACACATCGCATGCCTTGCTGTCTGGATGCACCTTTACGTGAATTTATGCTAGGTAGGTACCTACTACAACTTTGTAAGTACTTTTAGGGCTCAAAAAATTTCGAGAAAAGCGCATAAGTACTCTTGTACTAAATCTGTGCGTATAAATTGACGTAAACCCAATACTTTCCGAGATTTTTGAAAAGATAGGTATACCTTGTTTTGTAAAAGAATGTGCTAAGTTTATAGATCTCGGCCTGAGACTCTCTCGGCACAAACGAAGCATGTACTTATAGTAAAAAATCGTGAAAAATATTATGTTGAATTTATTACTTTTATTGCAAAAGTAGAAAAATGGACTTGCCGGTTGAGCATGGATGCAGAGAGAGAGAAAGTGTTGCTAGCTATCAAAAATGTTAAGCTTAATTACAATGTTGCAACTTAACGACTTGGTAATTGATTACAATTGAACTTACTAAAATGACAAATAAAATTAAGTTTATAGGTTATATTTATGTTTTTACTTTAACAAAGCAGTAGCTGGAAAATAAAGTGTAAAGAGCTCTTCGCACTTACCTAAGATCAAGTGATCATGTTCCTTGGCGATGGCCTTAGGGCTGTTGTTGTACACTTTCTGCCAGCCGATGTACGGGGAGCACCAGTTGTTACCTGTACAGTGACAGTTTATTAAAATAAAACTGTAAACGTCGTTGAAAATTTCGTTTCCAATTTTTGAGATTTAAAAGAAATGTTTCATCGCCTACACAGAGTTCAGCTTCCGTTAGATACACAATAAATATTTTTGTGACATTTTCAATACTGCTTATTATTATAGGCTACTCGTCTTTCTGAAACTTAGAGTAAGAAAGCTATAGAGCATCGGGTAGCGAGGCCACACATGAGACAAAAACTAACTTAACTAACATTGGCTACTTATGTAGCTGCCTTGAAAAAACGGGCACGCACTGAGAGACGGAAATAGTATAAGCTTTATCCTTTTCTGTTACTTATATAATAACTCAATACTTTATCTTAATCTTGTGGAAATGAAATGGAGCTACCCGCGGTCTATACTTTTCTTTGTCTAAGTTCTGAAATCCATTTCATAGACACTGTCATAAAGTTGATGTTTGTTTGAGTGGAAATACTTAACGTCAGTTGGAAACGAGGATTGAGAATAAGTTTATATTTGTAATTCATAAAACAATAATAAAGAGTATTCTATTATATTCTAAGGGCTGATTTTTCCAATGCCAGATAATTTTATCGGAGGAATAATTTTGAATTTTTGACAATTCTTCCATACAAAATCTGTCAGACGTTAATTTTATTCGTAGAGTAAAATTGACATCTGATAGTTTTGACAGCAGCACTTACCTTCGCCGACCCAGGCCCCGAATCCGCAGTCGAAGTATAACGCGTCGTAGTTGGACATGATCAGTCGGTAGCCCTTCTCTAGGAGACCCTTGATCTCAGGATTGGTGCCGGTCGTCCAAACCTGAGACATAGAGTAAAGACGTGTTGAAAATCAATACATATTATAAAGTAATGTCGCTTTTCTTGTCTGGCTGTGTGATCGCATTGTTCGTTTAAACTACGCAATGGACCTTGATACGGATTTCATCATAATTTCAAGAGAATGTATTCCAGATGTTTGTTATGTGTAGGTAATACTTAACTTGATATAGCAATGAAATCGCTATGTTTTGTCATGTCGCAACATTAGTAGATTGCACTGGTGCGAAGCAAAGGCGGGTCACTTAAAGCATAGTCAGCTTATAATGTCCCCACTGCTGGGACACAGGCCTCCTCTTAGTGAGAGGGAGTGGGCCATAATCCAGTTCTATACGGGCCCAGTGGCAGTACCTACCTAAGGGTTGGTAGATGTCACATGTCTTCGAATTTCTGGTTCTAGGACATGCCGGTTTCTTCACATTTTCCTTTACCGTTTTGAGAGCAGTGGTGATGAAAATTTACACAAAGTAAAGTGTCTGCCTAGGTTCGAACCTACGACCTACAACTCGTAAGTTGCGACTGTTACCACAAAGTCACCACTAATAGATACATACATATAGAAAGAAAGAAAGAACTGCTTCACGATCAAATGGCTGGACCAATTTTGATAAAATTTTGCATGGAGGTAGCTGACACCCTGGATTAACATATAGGCTACTTTTTATCCCAATATTCCAACGGGATCGTTATATACAGGTGAAAAAAGCATAATTTTAAGGAATTATTATTTTTGCCAAATGGCGTATCACAGACAGACGAACATCTTAAGGGATAGATTCCATATCAAACATGGAAGACTCTTCTTCTATTTAATGCGAGAAGGCTTCTGAGACTTAAGGCCAAGATCTCCAGGACACGCGGTGTGTCCAAATGTGAATTTAGAACAAACCTGGATAATGTAGGCATCCTTGTCCAGGAAGTTCTCGATGTGTGAGAATTCTGTTAAGGTACTGGTCCAAAGAATCAGAGGCAGTTTCTTTCCAAAGGCCTGCAAAAAAATAAAACAAAATAAATTATCATACAGTGTCGAATTAAATTAGTCAGCGAAACTTCGCAGACGCGATGGGTGTCGATATCTATAACCACGATAAAATAAAAAGAAAAAGATTTTCTCATGATATAGATAGATCTAGACAAAGCATGTATCACGATGTGTATGAAAACCAAGCGTGCCATTTTTTGACTACCTACTATGATGTCAAGCACTATTTAAAAATAGGAAAATCAAATCGATTCAAAGACGCCGCCGCGTGCGTCACCGGTCTCGCCCCACCTAACCCTAACCTTAATTTAATTATATTTGTATACTATCCTCTTTTGTAAAATGTAGATTTTGAACTGAATGTTACTTGAATGAATCGATTCTTTTGACACATCACTATTTAAATTTCGTTAAAAAGTGGTAACACATAAGCTGTCGTTTTACTGCAGCTAATTAAAAGTCTGGCTGTAGTACACACTGTCAAGTACCTTGTAAGCCCTATCCTGTGCGGTCATCTGGAAGTAGTTCCAGAGCTTCAAGAAGCTGGCCTGGTCCAGGTTCCACCTGTTCTGGATCATGAACTGCTGGATCTCCGTCGAGGAGTTCCAGCATCTTTCGCTGACCTCGTCTCCACCCATGTGGAACATGTCTGGATTGAACACGTCTAGAAAAACAGTACAGAGCAATTAAGGAAAGCTAGGAAAATATGGAGAGAAAATTGGTTGATTTGATGAAATCTGGTACTGTAAACCTCTTGTCGCTAATACCAACAATTCATTATTATAATGGGAGTAAAATAATGAACGTTTACGTTATTTTACGTTTCTCTTTATGTGAGTTTTTTTGTAAGTAAATCTATTTTGAGTAAGTACCTAATAATAATTCTTTCACCACATACGATAGACAGACCGGTATATCTTTGAGGATAAAGGAGTGGATAGTATTATATAAGTTTCCTTTTACAAATGAAAATCTAAGGGATGTTAAAATAGCATTCAAGAATTAATAAATTTTTCAATTAAGTACCTATGAAAAAATATAATAATAATTAATTAATTTTAATTTTTTTTTTTTTTCAATTATGTTCGACTTAGAACCAAATAAAAGAGCTAAACACGACTGAGAAGAAAAGCGCGAATCGAAGGCCGCGGAGTGTCAAAAAACTTGATCGTAGGTTTATAGTCCGCGCGGAACTAATTGGCCGCGCCTTAGGTGGGGACGGGGGTGCGGGTGGCGGGGTTGCCGTTCGCAACGCACGTACTGAGTAATAACAAAGCGACCCCGCCCCTCCGCCCCACCGCTCACATACCTAAGGCGCGGCCAACTAGTTCCGCATGGACAATAGTAGGTAGTAGTTGCCAGCATCAGTAGTAGACTAAAAAATACACACATTAGGGACATTTTCTAAGGGCGCGCAAACTGTTACTATAAATTCAGCACATGATACTTACCAGCCATATCTCTGTAGATGTCCTCTAAGTAGTCGTACAGCTCCTCCCGGGTTGGGTTCAGTTGTCCACAAGGAGGCTCCACGCAGTAACTCGCCCATGGTTCAGCCTGGTTAAAAAAATTACCAATTTTATAGATAAGAGACCTAAGTTCCAGAATCCTCCTGAGTGAAGAGAAGACAAGATGTTGTGTTACTTAAAAACGTTAGTTTCAGCCTGAACGCAACTTCATACCCAAAGACCAAAGGCCAACCTCAAAAGTTGACTGGTAGAAAATGCGGCATTAAATCCGTCTGTGTACATTTAAATAAATAAATAAATAAATTTGTGTGCTTAAAATATTTTTTTTTTTTATTTGAAATGGGTTTGCTCTTGACTCTAGTCTAGCTAGAGAGCTAGAGAGTCTAGCTAGCTTCATATTTAATTAGCTAGGGAAACTTCAAAGACTTGATAGATATCGGATGACCGATTACCATGAAAGTTAGCGTATATATCTACATATTTTTTCATGGAGAAGGTTCATAAGTAAAATATAGATTTTTTATACAACGCGGGCGAAGCCAAGCCGAATTTCTTTATGCGAGTTTTCTATAATGAGACAATCGGTGGATTACTGAGCTTATACTAGCAAAGATTGCAAAAATGCAAACAAAGGATTATGTTTGGTTTGGCACACGTAAGTAATAAACAGAGAGGAGGCTTGTGTCCCAGCAGTGGGAACATTATAGGCTGATCATGTCAAGTACCTAATAAACAAGCTGTCTTATTACACCGTTGTATCAGTCTTCAATTCGTCGTGAAGATTTAGATCACTAAGACGCATTATGTAAAATGTTATTCGCATACTAAAAACAAGTCACACAACAATATCTCGTTTGGGTAGTAGGAACAACGGCAAATTTATTACTGTTATTTGTATGAGGATTTGGTATTAAAATTAACAGATCTCATTAATACATTGAAGGATACTGAACGAGATATAGTAGAAGTTTTATTGTTATTACGTCGAGGGGTTTTAAGTGTTAAGAATTTTAAAATTGACAATGGCGCCGATTCTGCTGTTCACAAAGTAAACTAAATTTAAATTCATGCATCTTTTTCTTTCTATTTCATTAAGAAAAGGACAGACGATAAATATTAGTTTAGTCCTGTCAAATTAAGATACTCCTTATACTATTTAGACGAGATTAAAAAATTGGCTATTAAAAATACGTCAATTTACGTCAGGCGCTAACTAATTTGACAGGACTAAGCCAATATTTATCTTCTCTCCTTTTCTTAATGAAATAGAAAGAAAAAGATGCCTGAACTCAAATACCTAAAACTGACCTCATCTGCTAATTTGTAGAGTTCAGTCCAGACAAAAACTGTCTTTTTTTCATTGAATGCCATCAAGCATTCGAACACGTGTCAAGTAACAGATAGCCTCTGGGTGCCTTTGGGGCTTTGGCTTTTGGCATTTCTCAAACCACGTTCGCATGGACGTAGAAATATCGCGGCGGGATTTCACCGCGCACTGGATTTTCAATTCTCGGCAATCATTCCAATTTATACTTTATTGCAATGAGATAAGAGTTGCATTGCAATGACTTACTTATGGTTTTACGTCATTCAAATTTGACCGTAAATAAGCTACCCTACTGCAAATAAATGACTTTGACTTTGACGTTTACCTTGAAGCACACGGTGAGGTCGGAGTCCTGCCAGCCCTCGCCCACGTGCGCCGGCGCGTCGAACTCGGGCAGCACGCGCACGCCGCGCACGCGCCCGAACTCTACCACCTCCTGCACCGCTTGCTTCGAGTACACCTGCAAGTTATCATCCAATGGTTGCCTTTACTTAGTAACATAATAAAATTATTATATGGATAAATCCGATTCGAAGCACCAAATTTTTGGATCTATCCGAATCGAAGGACCAAATGTTTGGATCTATCGAAGGACCACATTTTGTTGTTAGATACTAGCACCGAGGGCCACTCTCTGGTCCATTTGACTCGAAAGACAGAAAAACTGATGTGGCTGATGCTTTAGTCCGGGTCTAAAAACCAGTCAAATAAACGACGACACTGATCAAAGACACATTATAGTCTCGTCCTGAAGTTAATTTTCTTTACTGGCTTGAGAAAACATAAATAATCAGCCTGTTAAATGTGACCTGCTTGCTAAAATATCCTATTTATTTAAGTAAATAGACATAAAGCATGAGATTTCTTACCTTAGCTGGAGAATAGGCACCAAGCTTGGCCAGCTGAGGTCTCCTGCTGACCTCGAAGGGGAAACTCTGACTGTCGGTGATGTGCCAATGGAAAGTATTCAACTTCACAGCAGCCATCGCATCTGGTAAGAAATATATGATAATATTTTATAATCAAGTTGTGTTAAATACTTAAATAAAAAAGGGTCACAAGAAAAGCCTTTTTGCCTTTTAATTTTATTACTATTAGCTTGTGTTGTCCCACTTCAGGGCAAAGGCCCTTCCCTCTTTCCACTTTTCCCGGTCTACTGCGATTGTTGGCCAATCCTTTAAGAAGCGAGTCCAGCTCATCCCGCCATTTCTTTCTGAGCCTGCCGCGCAGTCGTTTCTTGCCATTGGGCATCCACTGAGTGGTGGCTTTTGCATATTGCTGCTCTGACATACGACAGATATGGCCAGCACAGTTCCACTTTAGTCCAGCAGCTGTGCAGCCAGCGAGCGTCCGCTACTTGTGTTTGTGTGTGTTACGAAGTATTGAGTTCTTTTTCACTTTTTGCCTTGAGACCCCTTTAATATGTTTTGCATACTAAGGTCAACAATCTTAAAGTAAATAAGTAACGAAGTTAAGAATCTGCGATCTCATCTTTTAGATATAATTAGGAACAAGTTATATTATGTACTGCATTTGAATCTTAACAAACGACTCTGTCTGTATGCCTGAGATTTAAATAAGCATCCAAATTGAATCACGCATTTGAATTAATAATTTGCATAATCGTGAGGATATGCCGGAGGTACCTACGTTAGGTTGAATAAATTCTCTTCTGTTTTCTGAGCATATCTAACTCAAACAATATGCCAGAATTTAAAACAAAACCTTAATTTCAGATTATTTATGTATAATTATGTCCTAATTTAAGACTTAAATATTTTATCCTCAAACAACTTCTCCATGACATTTTTTATTACGTAGGTACTTCAGCCAGGTTGATTGACCCAAAACAAGACAAACGCGCTTGCCAAACGACCACGTTGGTTGACACTGCTTTTTGTTCTTATAGTATACCTAGTAATGTTTTTATTTGTACACAAAAACCAAACTATGCAATTTAGTGACAGGATTTGGTTATACAGGAGAGACAATTTATGAATGAACGTTTGACTTCTAAACTAGGCAAGAAGCATGTGAGCATCTATAGGTACATACAAAAAAACTGAATTCCTAAACTCATAAGTTCCAAACCAGAGGTCGTTGGCCCCAAAAAAAAACAGATGATTTATTTTCTTTGATTTATCATGTTTAGATATCGATACTCATCAAGTCTGCGGAGTTGTATGTTTTGAATTAAAAATGTTTAGATAATTTTGAAGCTATGGAACAACAACCTGAATGACATACTTAACAAAGTTCAAATTCCATTGCAACCAAAAACTTATTAGGACTTTAGGACCTTCTTGTCAGAAATGGTCACTCAAAAATCACCTTAGAATACATTTCACTAAAGTAGATAACTAAGTGGCGATGGAATGTAAATTATCTGCTAATATGAACTCTGTTATAGGACAAGTATTTATTTATTTACCGATAGTAGCCTTGATGGAGTCAACGCTGTAGAAGTTCCGCGCCGTGTCAAGGAGGATGCCTCGGTACGGGTAGACCGGCTTGTCGGTGATGTTAACATCACGTACGATCTATAAGGAAAACATACTTTTAAACAAAAAGTCAAATAGTTTCGTATTTACAAAGTAAAGACAGATTGTATGAATAAAACAGTAAAAGGGCATGCATGCAGTTTTAAACAATACTCAACGGCGCCGATTCTGTTGTTCACAAACTAAACTAAATTTAAGTTCAGGCATCTTTTTCTTTCTATTTCATTAAGACAAGGACAGAAGATAAATATTGGTTTAGTCCTGTCAAATTAGTCAGCGCCTGACATAAATTGACGTATTTTTAGTAGCCAATTTTTTAATCTCGTCTAAAGTTGTCTATGGAGTATCTTAATTTGACAGGACTAAACTAATATTTATCTTCTGTCCTTTTCTTAATTAAATAGAAAGAAAAAGATGCAGGAACTTAAATTTAGTCTAGTTTGTGAAAAACAGAATCGGCGCCAATATATCACTATTTAAGTAATTGTATAATGGTTTACGTTTTATGGATGTCTAAAGCCCAAACAACACATTTACCTAATGTAAAAATTTAATTTATTTCAATTTAACCGTTTGCAGGCACTTTTGTATTGTCAAGAAGTCGGTCAGGAAGAAATTTGAAGCTAGTTGCCCAGGCACCAACCAGCACTGGGCCCCCGTAACCACCACGGGGGCCCAGTGCGTAGTTGGTGCCATCTCCCACGCTACACACGTTACACACTACAGGCTGATTATGCCTATGCTATGGAGAAGGATGAACAAGAAACTCTAAGGACACATAGTCTTTTATATCAAATTCACTCACATGTGTCGAAAAATGTATTTATATATAAGAAAAGAGAAGAGGAAGGTAGGGAGGTAGTAACTACCGTACTTTCTTTCTACTGCGTAAAATTAGCATGGTAATCAAATAATAAAGAACCTGTAATTTGCCCAGTAATTAGCATGTCAACATTCGCGTTATGTAAAACACGTAATAACACATGATTACCTCAGTTTTACATAAACTGTTCATAAAGTGTAAGTATTTTACATCAAGTATATAGGTACATTTGCATAATATGCGTGACGGTATTAATTGCTTTGTCCAGTTCATTTGCGAAGCATTGGACCGATCGAAAGTGCGATACCATGATAAATTGTTCTTTTTAATGCGATTCTTCGAGTGACAAACTTTCACCGACGATTGAATAGTAATAACATGATTTGAATGTAATGTAACATACCATTACGCCTGTAATTCCCGAAGGATTAGGCAGATGTGTAACTATAGGACACCCAATTTTAATAGAGGTAATTAATGATAAAGTACAAAGAGATCCCACCAAAAACATTTTCATGAAAAATGTTGCCAAGACGAGACCACTTAGGGCTCGCACTGTCAAAAAGTTATCAGATCTCATGTAGAGCCAAGCTTCTAACTCTACATGCCCTCACTCTTCAATCCCTAACTTCACAAACTCTATACCTTAATCAAAATATGAGGCTTGGCCGTTTCGTTACTACAAGAACAAATAAATAAACGTCTAACAGAAAAGTGAATAATTTTTTCACCTATGTGATGGTAGCGAAACGGCCAAGCCACATATTTTGACTAAGATGTAGAGTTCAGATTTCTAGGACTTCAGGAATTACCCTAAGAGTTTTGATGACCATCAGTCAGTCAGTGACGAAATCGGAGTTTTTTATATACCTATCAATAAAATCTAAAGCATAAGAGCTATGCAATTGAAACTTCATAGGTTTAATGAGTCAACCACTGACATCATACCTCGAGAATTTTGTTTATTTGGTATAATCCAAACCCAAGTTATGAGGGTTCAAAAAAACGACGAAGCGCTTCGAGAAAAGGTAGATAGTGCCCTTGCGCTTCGCTTGGCTCGTCTTGACGGGGGCACTCCCGTGCCCCCAGATTATATAGGTTGCATTATACACGCTCCTCAAGTGGTACAGACGCCAGCACATCAAGCTACCCAAAACTGTCAAATTTTCCCAATCATCTTTGAACCTTAAGCTTTAGCGATAAAGTCGAAAATATATTAAAGAAATTTGACAGATTGATGTGCTGGCGTCTGTAGTCAAAAGTTAGCTAGTTCGCTTAGTTACGTATCGTCTAGTCTCTTTTTCGCTCCCTATAATAACAACATGCCGTCCTACTTTACGTGTCATCTAATAGTATGATGACATTGTGCCACTCTTGAAGATCGAATGTTGGGTATGTAAGTATGTACATTTCGCGTCAAATAACTTTGCCTCTCTGACTGAAGTTAGGCTTTTCGCTAGCCGCGCGTGCGTGCTGCTGTTTTTTTCATAGGATTATCTAGTGCGCAGTGATTGTGTTGCCTACTTCAGAGCGGCAAAGTTATTTGACGAGAACTGTAACCTCTATTTTTCTGTTTTAAATTACATAATGTATCATTGGGGATGAGCCTATAGCCATCAACGGGGCACAAATCCCGACTCCGAACTGCACCTTAATTGTATAACACACTAGATCAATCTCAATCTGAATAATTTTGAAGCTTATTGCTAATCTGTTGCTTCGTAAGTTCGAAACATTTGTCTGCTCAACAACGTAAATATTATGGCAATGGTTGTTGAACGGTCGAAATGAAAGCCATTCCCGCTGCTACTGATTTGAATATAATGAGTAGTTATTGTGCCTTGTTTATCATTAACAGCGTGCTGTGCAGTTGACGACCTTAATTACTTAGGTAGGTAGGTACAGACGCGAGCTACATCAAGCTTCTACAATCTGTCAAATTTCTTAAATAGATTTTCAACTTTATTGCTAAAGCATATGGTTCAAAGTTGATTGGGAAAATTTGACAGTTTCGGTTAGCTTGATGTGCTGGCGTCTGTTATGTACTTAGCGCGTTTGTAGGACTTCTGCATTATCACTAAGAGTAGATTACTGCATCAGAACAATTAATGTGTTTTCCTAAGCCGCAGCCACAAATTAAATATTTAAGTATTTTTAATGTAGGCTGTTTTTATTAACCGACTTAAAAAAAGGAGGAGGTTCTCAATTCAGATGTTTACCTATGTATTTTTTTTATAAGTTTCGGAATACGGTGTCAAAAAACGAAAATGCGGAACCAACGACACTGACTACCGAAATTAAAGTTATTTTTTACTTTGTAGTGTTGTTTTTTAGAAGTCGGTTGTTTTTTTTTTTTTTTTTTGTAATAAAGTTTTTCGAGCAAGCTAGTTCATTGCATAGTCAGCCCCCACTGCTGGGAAACAACCCTCCTCTCTTTGAGAGGGAGTACATCTACCACGCGGTCCCAGTTTGGGTTGGTGGATGGCACATGTCTTCGAATTTTTTGGTGCTAGGACATACCAGTTTCCTCACGATGTTTATCTTTAAGAGGAAATGCGGTCGGAGAGACTTTTGAAAAAGCCTAAGTAGAAAGTCATAATTCGAAGTTTGGCTCTCGCCTATTTCCTCCTCCAATATTGGACCAATTTAAAAGATATTTCATAAACTGAATAAAAAGGAAATATACAATACTGTGTCCCTATGTTTTTCTTTTTTCGGTTTTAAATCGGGTTTAAATCGGCATTTTTGGAGGGTTTAGTGCATAAAAAAATAATGTATCATCAAAATGGAAAACCTATATACATACAAGTCGTTAATATTTATTATTCTGTAAAAAATCATTAGGGTCATTAACCAGAAACAAAACTGGCGAGAGCGTTTCTATGGAGAAACGACCACATTTCAGACCGCATTTCCTCTTAAGTACCTACCGTTTTGAGAGCAGAGGTGATGAAATTAAATACACAAAGTGCCTGGGTTCGAATTAACGACTTAGAGGTCGATAAAGAAAAAATAAAAAAAGGGGAAAGAAAGGGGCCACTGGCCCACCACTTCGAGTTCATTGGTTCATCACAAATTAAATCCCAAGTCTAAAATACTAAAACATTAATTTGGCATCCTTTAAAATCGACTCGTAACCACATAACCTAATGTGAAAATAAAAAAAAAAAAACATCGCCAGAACAGAATCTTAATAAAAACGAATCAGTGTGACTGACCTGGGGAAGCCATTACTTAGGTACTTAGTTTAAAAAAAAGCTAATATTGCCTTGATTCTTGATCCTGAATTGTTTATGCTAATATTCTGAAGTGACAACTAATATTGAGTCGGTCTGAACCGGTTAGTTTAAATATAAACTCGTTCGCCAGTTGAGGCTGAATTCTTGCCTGTTGATGCCCCTAGGAGGGGGGACCTGTATACAGATGTGTGGAACAGGAAGGTGTGCGTAAGTACTAACCAGGACAGGTCGAGACACTTCTCGAAGATTTGTTCAATTACATCATCTGCCTGCCTTTTCCCAACTATGTTGGGTTCGGCTTCCAGTCTAACCGGATGCAGCTGAATACCAGTATTTTACATGGAGTGACTGCCTATATCACCTCCACATCCCAGTTTCTAGGTAATACGATACCCCTTGGTAAGACTTGCTGTCACTTGTCAGACTTTCGGGCTTCTGACGACCCGTAACGACTGTCAAAGATCTACGAATGACAGCCGGGACCCAACGGCTTAACGTGCTTTCCGAGGCCTTTCAATTACCTCCTAACTAATTAATATTAAGTATTATCATCATAACATCATGCCTGTAATCTCCTGATGGTATAGGCAGAGGTGTGTAATAGTACCTACAAGCCTAGAACCTTTCTCCAGTTATGTTTAAGTCCCATGTAATAGGGGGCGAGCCTATTGCTATCAACCAGGCGCAGAAATTGATGGATAAAAACCCAATAACACTTTGCCCGACCTGAGAAACGAACCCAGTACCTCATGCTTAGCCATAGTGCTTGCAACCACTACACCAAGGAGGCATATTTTTTTTTATGTGTGGTGAGCTTTTATTACAAAATACAAAAAGTTCATTGCAGTAACATGTACAACTTTTACAGTAAATCTTACATAAGGACCTCCTTTTAAGTAAAGATATACGTGTGCTAGGAGGCCCCGAAAAATGTTATAACAATAGAAAAATCATGATCTGAGACTGGTCAATGGCCTTGCTTTGAAAAACCCTGAGGGCTTGGGGAATAATAATCACATATACCTACATAATATAACACCACCCCCGTTTCCCCAAAGGGGGCGTCCATTAATTACGTAAGGTGATTTTGGCGATTTTTGGACCCCCACACCCCTTAGCGAGATATCGTGAGATTGTTCGAAATGCGTATTTTCAGTGCTTCGTTGCGTTGGATTTATTAAAAAATATATTATATGTATACCTATAATATTGTGTAGAATTTAGTCATATTTTAATAGAGAAACACATTTTGCTCAATTCAACCCAGCTTTCTCGCAATTTTACACTGTTTCTTGCGGAAAAAAAATTACGTGATACTTGCCAGGACCTTTCCCCCACGTGAGATTGAATGAGAATCGGCTTGACCCCCTCCACCCCCCTACTAAACGCCTCACGTAATTAATGGATGCCCCATAGGGTTAGCACACCCACATTTCGCCAATTACTTATGTTGTGACTGAGGGCGAGCCATTTTCAACAACAAAACAGTATATTATTATCACAATAAAATTTTCCTTGTTCTTTAAAACATAATTAAAACAGAAAAGTGCTAATAGCCGACTAGAATAGAAAACAATCTCCGTAGACATCCATGTTGCACTTTGTAAAAACAAGTCAAGAAAAACTTTGTCAAGTCAGTAAGCCTACGCTACGGCACGGACGTAAAAATATCGCGGAGATTTTTTTTCGTGCACTGGATTTTCAATTCTTGGTGTTCAGCCGAGCGTTGAGAATCCAGCAGAGTGCCTCACAGGGCGTCAAAAAATCAGACTATTGGATTTTCAACTCTCGGCCGTAAGCAGTGCGTTGAAAATACAATGCGCGAAAAAAAATCGCCACAGGAAAAACGCGACCGTACGTTCTATGGGCTAAGTAGCGAAGTATCATGATGACTAAGCAACGCCTGCACTGCATTTTTCATTCGAGTCTTCTTTATGTGCTTGCAGTGCGCATCAAAAATGTTTACTTCCTCATTACGAGACAACAATGACATTCAATGAATAGGTTTATGGGTAGACCATGACCTGGATTCGGCCACAGGATACTTTTTATCCCGATGTTTCCACAGGATCGAGACTTATGTGGGCGAAATCGCGGGGCGCAGCTAATCATTGATAAAGGCTCCTGCAAAAAGGCTCGACCCGCGACGCGAATCGCGCGCGACACAAAGGCACCGCTCGTTGCGCGACTTGCGGTGCCTTTGTGTCGCGCGCGATTTCATCGCGTGTCGCGCCTGTTTGAAGGAGCCTTAATGTTGTTGGTTCTCAGCCTTACCAGCATATGGTTCCTGATGTCGTCGTACACGATGAGCTGGGAGAGCGTCTCGAGACCGTGTCTCAGACCGAAGAACGTGCCAGCGTTGATAGTGGCGTTGATTCTGTCGCCCGAAGCTGCCTGCACGCGGAGCGTGTAGCTCTCGTCCATCTCCAGCGAAAATTCTGCAAAAGGTTTAAGGTTTTTATCCATAGCACTAATGAAGAACAATAATCAGGAAGTCTTTAAACAGACTCCGGACCCAGGTTGGCCGAAGCAAGGAAAACCTGTTCAGGTGGAGATTCATAGACGACTCCGCTATGGAGTGTAAATGTGATGCTGTTCCTCAAACGATGGGCCAATAGGCTATTTGACAATGTAAAAAATAAGGTCATAATTATTGACACTCGTATAGATTATCGCTTTTAAAATCGATTTGCATTAATTTTACTACAAAACAATGTATTATTTATTAAAAAAATCCCGAAAAAACTTCATCTTTTTAAATCTGGCGCCACGTAATCGAAAACGGTCTGGATTGGCTGAACTTATGATGACGTCATGATATAGTCAATTTCTGTCTATCGTTGACAGAACAGATGACTTTTGTCTAGTATCTCGACCGTTTCAACATTTGTTTATGTGTATTGTGACGTCACGACGCCATATTGTTAAAGATAGCGTTTTGGCGGCTTATTTAAACAGTACATTTTTATTTACTATTTTCTAAAAGAAATACATTATGCAATTTGAAGTAATAGGTTTTTGTGGGCTCGTTAGACACCATTAAATAATCTGAGATGTTTATCAGAAACCAGTCAAATAGCCTATTGATAATATGATATCGTTCTGTCTGATAGACGCTGGTGATGGCACCAAACACGTAGCCGAATTTTGGGCCGAGTCCATTTAGATTGCCATCGACACGCTAAGAAGAATTCATCATCATCATCACCATTTCAGCCGAAAGACGTCCACTGCTGGACATAGGCCTCCCCCAAGCACCTCCACTTCGACCGGTTCTGTGCTTCTCGCATCCAACGGGAAGAATTTCTAAGAAGAATTAAATAGTACTAACTAAACTACTTTGTAATTACAGTTACTATGACTCGTATAATAATAGTACATAGCAGTTCTATTATACGAGCTGGCTAAATAATAACAGCCACACGGGTTAAGCTACCGTCGCCGCGGTCGATTCGTGGATGGGTGACTATCCATTACGTTATGTGACCCCCAGTGCTGCGGAAAGCACTTCACACGCCACGACAGGCATTCGTAGATCTTTTACAGTTGTTACGGGTTGTCAGAAGCCCTAAAGTCTGACAACCAGTCTTACCAAAGGGTATTACTCAGTAACTGGGTTGTGGAGTTCAGATAGGCAGTCGCTTCATGTAAAATGCTGGTATTCAGCTGCATCCGATTAGACTGGACGCCAACCCTAACATAGTTGGGAAAAGGCTAGGCAGATAGAGCCAGTATGATTGTTACTGAACCAATCTGTATAGGTACATGACCGCGACGACTGCTGCACTTGAACTGAATCTTGCGTTTTTACGTGGGTGAAATTGCCTGCGGCCTTACAGTACTTCTTTTGGTGAAGAAACATCTAAGTATTAAATGTTCTTTGCTTTCCTAATACGGTCTAAAAACCGGACCAGAGAACTATTGAAACACTAGCTGCGCCCCGCGGTTTCACCCGCATAAGTCTGGATCCCTTGGGAGTATCAGGATAAAAAATAGCCTATGTGTCAGCTACCTCCATACCTACCAAATGTTATCAAAATTGGTCCAGCCGTTTGAGCGTGAAGAAGTAACAAACATATAAACACACACTCACAAACTTTCGCCTTTATAATGTTAGTGTGTTATTGTGATTATTTCACAACAATAAAATAATCCATCAACGTCCCAGATTCGATTTCCCAACGACCAGTCAATGTCGGTAACACATTGACTGTGCATTGTCTTGCTACCATTGTCATGATAATCACAATCCCACGCGTGGTTTTTTCTTGAAACTGTTGTCATACACCATCAGTCGCGGAGATTGTTCGTAATACCGGTTTAGGCATATAAACACAAGCATATAAACATTATGTCACCTTCAAGGATATTGACCTCAGTATGAGCGGTACCTATTACAACTGTACCAGTAAAAAGCTATACATATCCAGTTTTAGCTGACATCGCATTGAATAGTCTTTTCGTACAATGAGAAGTCAGGAAATTGTATAGCTTTATATTTTACTAGCTTCCGCCCGCGGCTTCGCCCGCGAGGTATGTCGATAAAAACTATCCTATGTCCTTCCCCGAAATCCGTTCAGACGTTTAGGCGTGAAAAGGTAACATACAGACAGACAGAGTTACTTTCGAATTTATAATAAGTATTAGTATAGATACTAGCAGCGCCCCGCGGTTTCACCCGCATAAGTGTCGATTCCGTGGGAATATCGGAATAAAAACTATCCAATGTCCTTCCCCGGAGGTTCCCCGGGATGCAATCTATCTCTATGCTAAATTTTATCGAAATCCGTTCAGTAGTTTAGGCGTGAAAAGGTAACATACAGACAGACAGACAGAGTTACTTTCGAATTTATAATATTAGTATGGATGTTGTCGTGAGGAACGAGTAGTACCGCCAGGTTCGCGGGTTGTTCGAAAGAGATACCGTGGCCCCTGCTGGCACAGGCGACTGTCCGCTCCGCCCAGAGCGGGAGGGGTCATTTATGATGATATCCCACCCAAAAAAAAAAAAAAAGGAACGTGTAGTAATAATGAGTATACCTACATGGCATAGGTACATTGCCAACAATCGATACTATACAAACTGAATTACCTACGTACTTGATAGTCGAGGAGAAAGATAAGATAAGTACATTTTAAAAACTCATGTACCTACGCACGATTTCCATATCGAAAAGGAATCCACTTGATTTAAGAATCCCTAACTGTTCGTTTGAAATGACTTTGAAGGCAACAGTAGCAAGGACACGCCACCTTCCTGTATGCATACCAACACTGGCATAAGTCCAAGATTGTACAAAGAAGATGATATAATATACTTCAAAATATATGAGTTGAGCTACAAAATTACTGACAATTGCGTGACAAAAATACAAAATTACTGACAGTGACTGGACAAGTCCACTCAAATCTGAGTGGTTCTTTCCCCAAAAGACCATTTCAGACACTTATCTACTTGGTCCTCACAATGATCAGCACCATAGTTGCGTAATACACTTTTATTTTAAATCATTTTTGCTTATCCATTGCTTCGTAAGTTGGAAAAAAAAACTAATTATCAACGTAAATAACGTAATGAATGTTGTTGAACTGTCAAACTGAAAGCCATTGCTACTGTTAGTGTGTTACTAAAATTATGCGTGGTCTTTGAAACAACTACGACCTCTGAGTTTATTTAGGTGTAGATTCTCAGAGTAGTCGAATAGGAAACACCGAACTCATCTAGTTTTTTTTTTATATTATTGACGGGTTAAAGTGTTTGTTGAGCTAGATTGCTTTCATAAAGATTGGTCCTTGGCAGCTCTGGACAGAGAGAGGTAGAAAGAGAGTAGTGAGGCCTTTGACCAGCAGTGGGGACATAACGGCAAAAAAAAGGTGTTTGGACAAACCTACTTAGGCCTGATTTTTTAATCGACAGATAATTTTTATTCGTGGCGTTGGAAAAATCGGTTAAATAGAGAAATAAAATCGTTTATTATTCATTAATATGGATCATCTACATAATATAGTAGTGAAGCAAAACTTAATAGCTGTTTGTGTGTACAGTCACGAGCATAATTATGTATACACTTGGCTTTATTCAAAGACTATTTTCTCCTTCAGTTTTGAATAAAATTTTATGTTATTACGAACAAAGTATTTTCGAACCCATAGGTTTGTGTAAAGTGTCGTATTTCGACGTTGCATTCGTTATTTCACGAAAAAAACGCAATTGAAAGTTGCCTAGTGTTGACATATTAGTGCTCGTGACTGTACACAGGATCTACTAAATCGTTGTGTGACAAATTAACCGTTTCGTAAAGCCGCTCGAGGTGCTCGCGAGGCGCGGTTTCCTTTGGAAAGTCAACAAAACTTGGAACGAGTTTAACTGCCAAGAAGGTTGCTAAGGATAAACTGGAACATTTAACTTTGTTTTCGTAAGTAAAGATTCAATGGAATTATCTATATTTATTTATAAGTACATATAATAAATATTAAAGAGGCTTTTTGAGTACTATGTAATGGATTTTAGTGCTGTTTTCACTATCATTTAGAGAATTTATCCTGGTAGGTATATAATACCTACATTCATTAAATTTACAATTATTAAAGAAACCTCGACGTTTTATCACGTCGTAAAAACCGTGCGCAGCAGGCGGGTCGCTTTACTTGATAACAAAATTTAAGCTGGATTTCTGGATTAAGGAAGGACTTGAAATAAATAAACTTTAAAGATTTCAGACTTGAAGAGATAGAGTGTAAAATTATACATTACTAGCTTCTGCCCGCGACTTCGTCCGCGTGAAATTTCACCGTCCCCCATTCACCCTCTTAGGGATGGAATTTCGAAAAACCCTTTCTTAGTGGATAGTCCTACTCTTCACAAAGAACACACCCTCCAAATTTCATGTCTCTAGGACCAGCGGTTTAGCCTGCGTTGATATATCAGTTAGTCATGACTTTGAATTTTATATAATTTTATAGTAAGCACTTTTAATAATAAGCACTACTTCTAAGAAATTAGTAGATTACTACTAATTTGTTAAATTGTAAAGGGTTTATAAGTAACTAGCTTCTGCTCGCGACTTCATCCGCGTGAAATTTCATGTTCTCAAAAATTGGGCTATCTAATGCAAAAAGAATTTATCAGCTCCAACCAGTAAGTAATTCCAGAGATTATCGCGTTCAAACAAACAAACTCTTCAGCTATATTATTAGTATAGATAGATATTACTGAAATACATATGTTTATGTGGAGGTAAATTAACTCATTGTAGGCTTACCTTCGACATTAGGATTCTGATTGAAAAGTTCCACAACCACCTTCTTCCCAGTATCCTTGGGTGAGACGCCGCGTGGTATCGCCATTGACACCATTTTCTTGAATCTCTATAAGCAATAATATGACTGTCAGTGTCATAAGCATAACACAACATAACACCACGCCGAAAGACCCCGAAAGCACTTTCAGCGGCTTTGTGATAGCGTTTACGCCGTACGGCATTTCATACAAAATTTTAAGCCCTTATTTTTAGAAATGAATTTCATACGCAGGATACAAAGGTCTAAAACGTTAGTAGAGAACATTTTCGAAAAATAGTGTTACAGCCCAATTAGCCCGATTTAAAATTTTCTATAGAAACAGAGATTTCCAGTTACCTTTTTTAAATAAGACATTTCGAAAATGTTCTCCACTAACTTTTTAGATCTTTGTATCCTGCATATGCGTATGAAGTTTCATTAAAATCGGTTTCTTTCATTTCGAAAAATAAGGGCTTGAAAGTTTGTATGAAATGCCGTACGGCGTAAACGCTCTTAATTGCTTTATAATGTTAACAAAACATACTAACAGCAGCTAATACTAGCTGCACCTGCGTGTCAGCATTATATTCTCAGTCTTATGTAGTAGTTAGCTAGCTTAGCTCTGGTCTGTTACTGAGAATTTTCTAATAGAAGGGCAAAATGATATTGTGTAGGACTTACACTGTAGGTACCCAATTTCACTTTGCCCGGAAGAATGAACCTTCGTCGGATCCAACACAAAATCGCATGCTCAACAGCCGCGCTTGCGAAGTTGCGACCACTACTTATACCAATGAAGGAGACAACTTTTTCAAAGACAGAGTCTAAACATTTAAGTATTGCAAACTAAGGCCCGCTTGCACCACGAACCTCTGCATTTAGCGCTAAGCACATTTAAAACATAGTGTTTATGTCAATCGATTGAAGATGATACCTATAGACAGAATGCTGTTTTAAATAAGTTTTGTGCTAAACGCATTTAGTGGTATGTGGTGGCTAAATGGACCAATATCGGTCTTCAAATCATGTTGGTAATTGGCTTAGTAAAGCATTTCATTATAAATCTGACAGTCCGCAAACTTTTGGTCGATACGACCTCATCTACAACATTATTTTTAGTATATGCGAAACCGGAAACACGTGTCTAGTATTTTTATGTAAAGAATCTATGTAAAAAATTTCAAAACTATATCATGAAAAATCACAAAGTTATAAGCTTGTTACAGTACGGCCGATTTATCTTGGCAAGTCTGAACTTCGCGCAGAAGGCTGCGCAGTAAGATTTTTTAGGAACCAAATAATGACATGAGGCGAGTGCGAGTGAGAGAACATGCGCGAAAGTTCGTAGTATCTATGTTCAGATTCAGACTCGCCAAGATATTTCGGCCGTAGTGAAGTTACTTGTTTGTCCGTACAAAAACATGCTCACCCGCGCCGCTCGTGCCGCGCCATCTGACGCTCATTGATACCTAGGTACCTAACCGTTCGGCGCGGAGATTGGATAACCTACTTAGTGTCGCTTTTAACCTTTTTTAAATATTTTTGGGACAAAATATAACATGGGGTAAAAATTATTAGAATCGATTCAGTTACTTATTCTGAACAAACTATATTCAGGTTTCGCATATAGGTACTAAAAATAACGTTGTATAACTCAATCATAAATTTTACTATTAAAACCACAGAGGGCGGATGTTGCTATCGATTTGTCGCTCATCCTTTCCGCAATACTTTAACTAAGATACTAAATCCAGTACAAACACTGTCCACATAATCAATTTAAATCATAGTTATTATTGTAATTGCGATTTAATTAATTGTATCACTTATCTTTGTGTTCTGCTATTTTACATCTGTATGATGTTTGCAAAGTGATCATTATTGTTTTGTAAAACTTGCAACCGATGCAAGTTTCATGATCTCGTCTAAACGTACTAAATAAAAATTATGTGTGTAATATCAATTGCTCGAAAAATGCTACATTGTTTAATCTCTGATATTCAGGTATCATTTGTGTCTGAACCATATAGATAAGTTTTCTTATTTACACAAATTATTTGTTGTTAAATTAAGCTTCAATTTAATACTTACATAAATAATGTTTTTATTTTTAATTAAAAATGATAGTGTATCTTCGTGCTTTTCACTTGTCTTATCTGCAACGGGCGTTGCGACAACAAAGCTTTCTTCTTCAATAATGCTATAATTTATCCGGGCACATTTAATATAAATACATATACTAACTACCAAATAAAGTAGGACTTACTTCTCCAGCATCCTTCATAAGACCAGCGGACTTTCCCTTTTGCGCCAGCTTCACATCGATGTTGTTAATGTTGATCTTCGACAAGAAGTTGCCGAGGTCGGTCTTGCCAGTTGGCTTCGGCCATAGTAAACCTGCAGGAGAAAACTGGCATTATAAAATGCACGCTCTTGAATTAGTTGGCGCAAAAGTTGTCAATTTCCAACGCAAACTTTCAAACCAGTTCTTATTTACATCACTACGAAACGACACCCGAAGCGTGGAGTTATTGATATTGTCCATATTAAAGAGATCCCGATAGATTATGTTATCTTTCGAAATAAAACTAAAGCGGTTATTGGCAAGGTTCATAATAATATATTACAAGATGACCCAAAAAACCTCTCTGACTGGCTTTGGAACCCAAAACGCAAGACATCGCCATAAAGTTTGTATGCTAAGTAGTATGTTTATTGTTCCGTTTTTTTATATTAGCATACATAATCAGAAAATTTCAAATTCTGGTTTCACGAGGTCAAGAACCACTGATATTTGAGAGTATCGCGAACCAAATATGGAATTCGCCAAATCTTCCAATAAAACGTTTTGGACTTTTTCACTTGCCCTAACATCAGTCGATTTAAATATTTTAGCATTGAAATCAAGGATTTTATGTGCAACGATGCATTTATCTTCATTGGTATCAACTGTAATTATTATAACAAATACATTAGCTGTTTATCTTCTGCCACAATCAAATGGGGGAAGCGGGTCGTCATGGCGTCGACGATAGGCACTATGCAATATTATGCCTAGGTCCAGTAGTTTCGCCTACATGTAACAAATCAGAGTGGTACCTTCCGTACTTTACATGTTCTAGTCGTTTGCTATCTAGAAAGCGTGAACCTTTATCGTAGCTGAATGATCACTGACGTCGATATACTATGGATACACTTCAGTGCATCTATTTGTATCTTGTACTTAGAATTTTTAATAGAGACAAGGATTGATAGAGGCATACAACGAGCCCGGTGATGATAATGGGCATGAGACAAAAATTTTAAGTTTGAAATTTTGAATGTCGATGGGTTGGAGAAGAAAAAGACTTAAAACCGATGGATGGATTAAGTGATGAAATGACTAGAAGGGGTGAAGTGAAGTGCCTTCCTCGTTCAAAGTCCCTAACTTAATATCGGTGTAATGCCTGCAATCCAACGACGATATTTCTCTTTGCTGCAATCTATCACTCACACTTCAAATACTTTTTATTTCGAAAATCATTCTTACTGCTACGACATAAAGGTGGTGTCAATGTCAAATAGAAATTGAAAAAGATGAAAATGAATCCATAAAACAACTTATTGATAAAAAGTAACAGTCCAAAGGATTTTGAAAGAAATTGCTAATTCATTGCTTCAAATTCGTCTGACCAACAATGTACTCGCAATTAATCGCAATGAATGTTGTTGAACTGTCAAAATGAAAGGCATTAATATCGATTGCCATTGCATGTGTGTTACGCAATTACCCCCTTGGGCGCAGTACTAACAGGAGAGAGCTAGATAAACCTACTATATAATATTATAAAAGCGAAAGTTTGTGAGGGCGGATGGATGGAAGCTTGTTCTTCTTTCATGCAAAAACTACTGAATAGATTTGGATAAAATTTGGCACACATATAGTTTATAACCAGGATTAACACATAGGATAATTTTTATCCTGATATTCCCACGGGATCGAGACTTATGCGGGTGAAACCGCGGGGCGCTGCTAATAAATATAAGACTAGCTGCGCCCCGCGCCCGCATAAATGTCGATCCCGTGGGAATATCGGGATAAAACTATCCTATGTCTTTCCCCGGGATACAATCTACCACTCTGCCAAATTATATCGAAATCTGTTCAGTGCTTTAGGCGTGAAAAGGTAACATAACAGACCGACATGACAGAGTTACTTTCGAATTTATAATATTAGTATGGATTGACCATGAATCTTATCTACAAATCCATGGCGATAACCATAATAAATATTACAGCAACTTGTTTATCGTGACAATGCTACAATGACCCACGTTACACAGAGGTGACGCATACCCTGACATTTACAAAAACCTGTTCCGATTTTGTGGCGACTCGAATAGGTATACAGGGTTAGTTTTCAAAGACCAGCCACATTTAAGGGTGTGGGTGTGTGGTGTTTAAGGGTGTGGTGGTGGGGGTGTGGGTGTAAAAATTTATCAACTGTCCCATAGAAAACTTCAATACCTACTCGACCTAAACGTATGGGACGGCTGAATTTTTATTCGCGATTACGATGTTGGTCCCATGGCGAAAATTGTTCAGTTTGAAGGTCTGTACCACACCCTTAAATTTGGCTGAGCTTTGAAAACTAACCTTGTAAATAATAATATAGGTACGTTGCGTGTTGGACAATCAATTAGCTATGCGATCATATCGTTTGCGAACAATAAAGTAGGTAGAGTGTTGAACTCAGCAGGAATATTGCTCTAGGAAATATTGATCCTAAAATAACACATTACTTATAACATCACGACTATTTGCACCGAAGGGTTAAGCAAAAGTGTACCTACACTAGTACACCCACATTTGGCACGTTATGTTTAAATCCCATGTAATAGGGGGTGACCGTATTGCCATCAACCGGGAACAAATCCAGACCAAAAAAAATAATTAGGTTCACACGGCTATACGTTTCCAGTTTAGCTGACCTCGCATTTTATAGGTTTTTCGTGCAATCAGAAGTCGGCTTAGACTGGTTGCGTATAGCTTGATGTGTAGCCGTGCGTACCTACAGCAGTAGGATTATCTATAATCCTTTCATTTATTTTTGTAAAAGAAACGGTATTACGTCATTAACACTAATTAGGATTACCTTTTGGATTGTATCCAAAACTAACACAAACTTCAAATAAGATTACCAGATAAATAGATTAGGTACAAAGATGAAACAAATCTAGTCCAGGCAAATGAATCACTTGTAACCACGGAGTACAACTCCGTGCTTGACAAATTCACACGCAGCGGGGTAATTGCGTAACACACTAAAGTAGGAATGGCTTTAATTTTGACAGCATTTTTTGAACAACATTCATTGCGTTATTTACATTGTTGAGCAGACATTTTTTCGAACATATGAAGCAATATTCTTCAAAATAATTCAGATTGTGATTTATAGTGTGTAACGGCAATTAGGGCAGGAATGTCCGCTAACATCCTTGTATTCTACCTATTAAACAACTAACATCATGGAATGCAAACACATTCTGTCACGTGTTGTCACATGAGTATACAAACGGGTGTTGTTGAGAATGTGCGCGGATTTTGCAGAAACAAAATAAAAAAAACTGGCCAAGTGCGAGTCGGACTCGCACACGAAGGGTTCCGTACCACAAGGCAAAAACGCCGAAAAAAACACGTTTGTTGTATGGGAGCCCCCCTTAAATATTTATTTTATTTTGTTTTTAGTATTTGTTGTTATAGCGGCAACAGAAATACATAATTTGTGAAAATTTCAACTGTCTAGCTACCGCGGTTCTTGAGATACAGCCTGGTGACAGACAGACGGACGGACAGCGAAGTCTTAGTAATAGGGTTCCGTTTTTACCCTTTGGGTACGGAACCCTAAAAACTAAACAAACTGCGATCGAAACAGAAACTAAACAAACTGGAAAATACAGAATACCAACGATCTCAATAACACAGGTCCAGATGAAAACCAGTGTCGGCACTAGTTATCTGGCATCTTTGCTGAACAGGGGCCTTTTTGGCGCAGCCGTATGGCACACTGGCCTGCTAATTTCTGCTAAATAAATGTATGTTCTTTCTGTATTTCTAATATCTTCAAAATATCGAATGTTGTTTCGCTAGATCTATACAAATTAAAGGTTCTGGCGCAGCTAGGTACACAAATCTTATAAACTCCTTGGCCTAAATGCCGTACCTTGGTATTTCTCTTGATTTCTGTTCAAATAAAAATACGTAACAATTTTAAAGGACGGACGTAGGTAAACGTAGACCTTGACCAAAACTAGGTAGATATCCTAATACTAGTACCTACGCATAAAGCTACAATTTTGTAGTTTTTTTGTTCAATGGAAGAAGTCATGAAGCTAGGGCGAATTTTGGGATAGCAAAACAAGTCAAGGGTAATTGTCAATTGACAATGACCCTTGACTTGTTTCATGTCATCATGCATCGGCACATGATGGAGGAGAGACATGGAGGAATGAGGCAAATGTTGTGAATGAAAGTTTTGGGTATGAAACTATGAATGTGGATGGTTATAAGCAGGAGAAGACCAAAAAGACAGTGAATGGACTGTGTGAAACATGATATGGCTAGACAGGGGGTGACTACTGAGTTGATGACTTAGTGATGTCTAAACACACTATGCCGAAGGTGTGCGGTCGAAGTTCGGCTATGATTACGCCTGCAATGCTATTTGAATTACTGACGACGCACAATAGGCCGAAATTACGTTGCGTTATAGCGTACAGCCGAACTTAGGTCGGCGTAAGTTCAGCGGCAATTCGGCGGCAACGTATTCTGTAGTAGAGCACACATTAAAGCCGACCGAAGTTCGGTTCGATTGCCGAAGAAGATCCGGGGCAAGATCCGGGGCGGGGAGTAGCGGGAGGCAGGCATGCCCACGCCCCGCGTGCACGCAACTGAATTTCTGCCGCGTAAGTTCGCCACTTATGGTGTGTCATAAAATATCAGCCCAATATGTCGGAAAGTAAAATCAGCCGCGGAACTTCGGTCGCGTACCTTCGGCATAGTGTGTTTGGACACTAATAGAGAAAGTATGGAAGAAGACATGTTGCGCCGATTCCAAATATTATATTGGTACCTATAAACAACGTTATTTTTAGTATATGCGAAACCTAAATATAGTTTGTTCAGAATAAGTAACTAAATCGATTCCAATAAATTTTACCCCATGTTATATTTTGTTCCAAAAATATATAAAAAAGGTTAAAAGTTGGACACCGAGCGACACTAAGTAGGTTATCCAATCTCCGCGCCGAACGGTTAGGTACCTAGGTAGGTACTATTATCAATGAGCGCAAGACGGCGCGGCACGAGCGGCGCGGGTGAGCATGTTTTGTACGGACAAACAGGTTTTTCATGAACATGATACAGTTCTGAAATTTTGTATATAGATTCTTTACATAAAAATACTAGACACGTGTTTCGGGTTTCGCATATACCTACTAAAAATAATGTCGTATAAGGTCAAGAGAATGTTGATGAAGACAAGTCGAGGGATGATGAGTTTCTAGGAACGTGGATCTATGTTTTCGAAGACTCACCATATTCAGTGCAGAACATCTTGCATGCCTCCAAACTGAGAACTGGGCCCTTATTCTGAGGGTCGTTGCGGGTCTTCACACATTTTGTATCTTCACACGACCACCTCCAAGGCGACGCTTCTTCGGCGGTTGTGCTAAAACAAATATTTGAATCTTTGAGTTATTATATGAAGATTTATCTAGAAAAACAGTGAATTAACAATGGTCTGAAACTAGGCCAGCCTACTCTTCGGTGGCAATAATAGGAGATAATGCTACGAATACCGAGACGTGCATCGGTGCATCACGTGCACAGCTTCTATTAGGGTCAGTTCACACCGAGACGCGACGCGACGCGACGTGACGTGACGATACTAGAACAGGCCAGTGACGTCGCGCTGCGCCGCGCGCCGCCGCGAGACGCATCCCAACGTCGCGAGGTCGACGCCGCGCGGAGCAGCTAGACGCCGCGCCGCCCGGTGCAGCTAGACGACGCGCGGCGCAGCTAGACGCCGCGCGGCGCAGTGGAGACAAGTCGCCACGGCGGCCTCGGCTGCGCCGCGAGGCGCAGCGCGACTCCGCGCGGTGCAGCGCGACGCCGCGCAACGTATTCTGAACTCTCACAATGCAATGTGTACCTTTTCGTGTAGAAAATAAAGTATATTTTGAGTCACTCTTTTAAAAGTGTGCGTGCAGCGTCGCGTCGCGTCGCGTCTCGGTGTGAACTGACCCTTATCCTATGTTGTGAACCTTTATTTGCCTACAAGTAGGTAACAATAATATCTAAGACTATAAGTAATAATTTTACCAATTTTAATACTGAATAAAACATTTATTATTAATATTAGGTATATTATCGTTATAACTCATAACTCAATGTAATCAGAATTTACTTTTTAAGTATTTGCAATGTCTGTTTGCCGTTCATATATTTAATCAGACAAATTAACATGACAGATGTTCTTACGGAAATTAAAGACAAAAAGACACCACCTGCCTTACGGAGACAGGTAGGTACCTACTGGATGATTTACAAGGCCGCTATCGACGAATCGATTTTCAACTACAGATAACTTATTTCGTAATTCTGATACAACCTCACGGCTTCTGGGTAAATATGCTACATACGTATATTATATATCCACCTTTCCAAAGAACCAGGAACGCAAGTTATGCCTCAAAAGTCAAGATTTAAAAAAATTACATTTTTCGCGGTCACTCGATCGTCTCTTCGGACATTCTGCGGTTTTCGATCGCAGTCACTCTCGTCCGGTGGACATTTGCGTTCAATTTACGACCGAAATGGTAATGCTAAAGCAAATTTTAAATACTTAGCCTTATAACTCGTAACTCAATATAGTGTGAA
This sequence comes from Oligia latruncula, assembly GCA_948474745.1. Lineage (NCBI taxonomy): Eukaryota > Metazoa > Arthropoda > Insecta > Lepidoptera > Noctuidae > Oligia > Oligia latruncula. The sequence continues at coordinate 3,309,501 of OX419691.1, read as the reverse complement.
TTTACTTGTTATTTGCAATGTCTGTTTGCCGTTCATCTATTTAATCACACAAATTAACATGACAGATGTTCTTACGGAAATTAAAAACAAAAGGAAACCACCTGCCTTATGTAGACAGATAGGTAGGCACTGGATGATTTACAAGGCCGCTGTCGACGAATTTTTTAAATGATTTTCAACTACCTAGGTACTAACTATAACTTAACCTATTACTTATTTCGTAATTCTGATACAACTTCACGGCCTTTGGGTAAATATGCTGCATATATCCACCTTTCCAAATCCTCAAGAGACAAAATTTTTAAAAATAAAATTGTTCGCGGTCACTTTCTTCTCTTCTGACATTCTTGTTCGCGGTCATTTGTCCGTTCGGACATTCTGCGGTTTTCGATCGCAGGCGCTCTCGTCCGACAGAAATTTGCGTTCAATTTACGACATAAATGGTAATGCTAAAGCAAATTTTAAATACTTAGCCTCATAACTCAATATAGTGCGAATTTACTTGTTATTTGCAATGTCTGTTTCCCGTTCATCTATTTAACCAGACAAATTAACATGACAGATTTTCTTGCGGTAAATAAAGACATAAAGACACCACCTGCCATAAGTATACCTATTATAGTAGTCTTTGTGCCTTACGTGGACAGGTAGGTACGGGATGATTTACAAGGCCGCTATCGACGAATCGATTACCTATTTGCGTTCAATTTACGACCTAAATGGTAATGCTAGAGCAATTTTTAAATACTCAGCCTACTTAACAATCTTCCTTTACAAGTTCAATAAATCCTCCCACAAGAGTGACATTGAAATTGCTGGGCATATTACAGTATCTAATGATTAAATAAGTTGTGGGTAGATCATTTTATATAGAGTTTTATAGAGTAGCCGGTCCTGTCCCACCGTCCTAAGTGCCATAAATAATCCCGACCAGCTCAGGATATCCCGGGAACGCTGAACTGTTTGGGGCCCGACCCGACAACGGAAGTGACAGAATACTTTCTCGTGGTGCTATATTCCGTGTATTTCCGTTCTTCTGCTAGTATGTAAGTATGTAAAGTTCCCTTTGAACTTTACTCGAGCGAACGCACACTATAAGGCTCGCTTGCTGCACTAATCCGTAAATGCGCTTAGCGTTAAACATTATATTAAACACTTGATAGCCCCATTGGTCCCGTGGTCGCAAGCGCGACTGCCGAGCGTGGGGTCCTGGGTTAGATTCCCAGGTCGGGTAAAGTGTTATTGGGTTTTTCCATTAGGGATTTCTTAGTAACAGCCTGGAGTTGGAAGTTGGTGCTGTCATACGTCCTGCGCCTGATCTCTCTCGGTCATGGCGAATTCCGTGTCGTCCATCGTGCATCGGACTAATAGCCTGGAGGTCTACTCCGAAGCGGTTAACCACCGTATCGGCCGAATGTTTGGTAATTTTCTACTACCTTTCATTTCCTTTAATGACTATAGGTCCCGACCAATGAAATCCGAACCTTTTTAGAGCCCTTACCCTTTTTTTAACTTTTATTTTTTTTAATCCTAGTAGGACAACAATATTCGAATCAGAAAATGACCGAACATTCGGCCGACACGACAATCAACAACTTCGGAGTACCCTGGCCACGTTGACAAGCGGCGCGGTGTCTTAGCGTTGACGCTGCGTGCGGTGCTTCGTGTCATGGTTCATACATTTTTGTCTTAGTTGTTTTTACCGCTCGCCGCCCCGCAAGGTCGTGGCCAGGCCGTAAGAGTGTGAGGGAAGAGAGAGTGTTCCTGTGTCTGCGCCACACTTGAGATTGGCCGCCGATGCCGCCATGACCGTAATACGGTCTGGAGGACTATTTAGAAAACATCATTGTCTCTGTCAACTTTAATCGATTGACAGAAATGGAAGATGTTTTAAATACGTTAGACGTAGGCCTCTCCTATTGCACGCCATTCAACTCGATTTTCGGCAACTCTCATCCAGCTGCTACCAGCCATCCTGCGAAGATCGTGGCTCCACCTAGCCTGAGAGCGTCCTACTTTACGTTTGCCGATTCGCGGTCTCTACTCAAGCAAGACCACCGGTCTACCCCAACGGTTATTGGGGCTTTTGGTACTAAAGCTATTATAATGTTGTTGAGTTGCGAAAATATATTTTGTTCAATATCACTGAAGTGTTTCCGCACTTTCAAACTGGACTATGTTGTGTTGTGAATAGCTCGGTGATAAAATCTATCGCGTGATGGAGGTCAAAATTATATAGTGTCGAAAATGGAATAAATACTGTGACTATGTTACATGTAAAACGAAATGCGGAACCAACGACACCGACTTCCGAAATTAAAGTTACTCTTCACTTTAAAGTGTTTTTTGATGGAAAGAGGTTATTTTTTTTAAACGTTTTAATTTTTCACTTTTTAGTTGTAGGTAGTGTTATATGAATTTGTGTGGGGTAGGTACCCCACACAAATTCATATAACACTACTTGCTATGTAAATATCAGTGACAGGAAGCTATTAAACTCAACTCAAAAACTGTCCATGCAAAGTTAATATTTATATGGGACCACCCCTGGGGCATACCTTATCAATTAAAAAAAGAATTTTGCAAATCCAATATGTAGATACTTATGACAGAGTTATGCCCGAACATAAGTACATAAAAAATATATAAACATCCAAGTTGAGAACCTCCTCCTTTTGATGTCGGTTAAAAAACGGAAATCTTACATGTTGGCGAATTATCGATAGGTCCGTAAGTACATAAATTATCAAACGTTACCAACTCGTTTCGAATAAATATCAATTACTTAGCAGTTATCTAAAAATCCGGAAAGTCTTGGTCAGATCATATTTTGAGGACCATATACATAGATTGGTGTCTGAAATGGTCTTTTGAGGAATGGAACAGCTATTTTTTTTTATCATCTACGCAAAATTTCAACAGGGTTCAGAATCCTGTACTGAACCTGTGGTAACAGGTTGAAGTCCCCGCCAACCTTTATGTAGGTACAGATGTTAGGAGATCAAGCTACTACAATCTGTCAAATTTCTTTAATAGATTTTCAACTTTATCGCTAAATCATAAGGTTCAAAGTTGATTGGGAAAATTTGACAGGTTCGGGTAGCTTGATGTGCTGGCGTCTATCAATGATAAAGAAGGGCGTCTTCCCACTTAAGATAAGATCTAACGATCTAATCTTTAGATATGTATTAAAAATTAAACTTACCATATTATTGATAATAGCGCTACGTAAACAGAGCACAAGCAATATCTTTGAAGCCACATCTTAATCTGAAAAGAAGAAAAATAATATTAGGTAGATAACTAGCACTTTTATCTTACAACAGTCTGTAATGTTCCTTTCGCTTTGCCGTAGTCGGGTAAAAAGAAGGATTTGCCGATTGGGTCTTCTTGGGGGTCAATCACAAAAATGAGGTCCAATTCAAACTCAAAGCATTTATTTTAATTAAATCTTGTACAGGCACTTTTGAATTGTCAAAATTAAATAGTTAAATTAAATAGTTGAAGCTAGTTGCCCATTCCAAAACGTAGATCTGTATGGAGAAGAACGGGCAAGAATCTCCATGGACACTCTTTTAAATCATTCTTGTTGCTTCTATAAGTGAGAACAATGTAAAAAAGACACAAATGAAGAAACAATTCAAAATATAAGATTAAAAATAAGCCTTGGCAGTTAAGAGATGACCAGTCTTAACCGACGGCGCCCGTTCACGAACATGACGCGTGGATCAGCACCATCCAGCTCAATCATTTTGTAGGGAACCGAATGATCCAACACACGCGCCAAAATCGGTGAGACATTTAAGTGAGCATGACACGTTCTCAACTGCCATGCTCTTTCAAGTCAACATCAATAAATCATAATAAACGGAAACATGGTTCTTACATTTACAAAATTTAAAAAATGCTTCTCTATTACACAAAACTATAGTTTGCAATTTATTTAAGAGGTTATTAGAATTTTGCTACCAAACAGTAATTATTGTATACGTCACAACAGTCGCAGCACTCACCGCGCTAATCTAATTATCCTCAGTTTGGACTGCTGCGGCTGGCAGGGACCACAGAGTACATTTTTTATAGGGTGGAGACGACAATACGACAATAAATTAAACTGCGTAGATATATCTAATGACGTTCCCAGTCTGCATACGAAAATTCAATCAAATATATCAATAGTTTAAGTCTCTATAGCTAATCAAAGATTGGCAAAACCCAAAGTCGGCCCCGGGCCATCTATTATTTAGTTTTTTTGAAAAAAAACACTTTTTAAGTTCGATGTTACGATTTATTTGATAGTTCCAAAATACTCTTATGCATTAGTATTGAGAGAGTTTTTCTTTTAGGTAATTGTTGTATTGTCATCCACATTGTATACTGGCAGGGACCACAGTCAAAGTTATAGTGTATATCTAGGTTAACAAAAAATTATTGATCTTGCCTTGAACTTGCTTACACATGCCTCAATTATGACAGGCCGGCTCGAGCCGACCGAAAAGAATGACTATTTCCTATGCTGATAAGATTAATAGAAAACTCCCATTATCGGCATAAATTTCTTGGAAACAGTCATTAAAACACCTAAGTACCTAGGTGCATAATCAATTAACGATCCGTAATTAATTAAGCTATATTTAAAGTTTTTACATAAGCGATTGAGCTACGTGATCAGTAGGTACTAGGTAGGTACCTACGTGGTGGAACACTCGTACGTCATATTATAAACTAGCTGTTCCCCGCGGTGTCACACGCTGCGCGGCTCCTAAGGGTCGTAGCGTGATGTTATATAGCCTATAGCCTTCCTCGATAAATGGACTACCCAACACTAAAAGAATCATTCAAATCGGACCAGTAGTTCCAGAGATTAGCGCGTTCAAACAAACAAACAAACAAACAAACTCTGCAGCTTTATAATATTAGTATAGACTAAGAATAATATGAGATAACATATAAAATCACGTTTGAATTCTCCGAAGGCAAAGGTGTAAAGAACCCAAACCCACATTCCGCCACAATGGGCATGCCTATTGCTATATATCGAGCAGAAATCCTACCAAGAAATTCTTATTGAAAATCCAAACAACCCTCCCAGGAAATCGACCGAAGGATACCAAGTTCAGCAATAGTACCTACTTGCGACCACAAGACCGACGAGGTACCTATACCTATTTATGAAATAATATGAGATAGAAGAATATTTTCGAGATGCTCACTTGTCTCACCATCCAGAGTCTACAAGACCTCAGCTTCCAATTGCCTCAGCAATGAGCAATCGAGATGAAGATGATAATACTTATCTCATAGTCAACATTGTTGCTGCGTGCACATATACCTACCTACCTAAGTTTTTATAATGGAATACGAATATATGACAAATTAGTTGGAAATATCATTATTGAGGAACTAAAACGAAATTATATTTACCTACTTACTGCGAAAAATATAAAATTAAAATTTAATTAATAAAGATATAAAGAGAAGAATGAAGAAGTTGAGAAGAAAGACGATTGAAGTTTTTTTGAAAATTTCCATTTTTTCACGAGCTATAGGCGTAGAGGAAACGAAACATAGAGTACTCCATGAGTAGGTTATCAATTTCGATACGATAGCATGTCGGATGGTTGTGAATAGCTATGCTGACCAGGGTTTGTTTACACTTTCATCAGAGACTTTTGGAAAAGACTTTAAACAAGCCAATTCACAAATCGAGAATAGAGTAGATATTTACCGGATATCTATGGTATTTACTGTATGTTAAAAACATCAATCAAAGATAAGAAATACGACCTTATGCTATTGTGAGCAAAAGTAAAAGTAAGTACCTAACAGGAATCTAGGGCGACTATACTTAGGTATGAAGTCGCAAAAAATTGGCAGCACAAATAAATGCCACGGTACAGACATGACAAGCGCTCTACCGAATATGTGCCTACCTACCAGCTTCATTGAAATTATTGAGTTGAGATTAATTAGAGCATTTGTAACAGTTTTGTAATTGTCAGCCTTTAGGTATGGAGTGAACGTTTATAAATTTTTACGAAAGAAAAAAACTCAGATCACCAAGTTTTTTTTCTTCTAAAAATGCACGAGCAGAACGAAGAAGAAGAAATGAAGATTTGCGTTCCCATTGAGGGACCACATTTGAATTTTGAGCTTTTGAATGCGTCAGCTTTTAGTAAAAGTTCTCAAACAATTGTAAATTCAGCCTGTAGTTTGTAAAAGTAGCCACTCAAAAGATACAATCGCTTAAAGGTGGTCCCTCAGTCGTGACTGACAGGCATCCATATCTCAAAATCTAGTTAAAATTTATAACTGCTATATATGACTACTCTTAGTAAAAGATTTGTAAAACTCATTTAATGAATATCGACCCTTCCTTTTCACAGAATAGAAAGAACTAGCCTGCGAAAGGTGGCCCCTTAATCGATCACCATAAGGTTCACCTTGAGTAGAGACCACATTGGAATTTGAAATTTACTTGGGTCTAGCGTTAGTAAAAGTACTTGAACGATTGTGAATTCAACCTCTAGTTTGTAAAAGAAGCCATTCAAACGTTACAATCGATTTAAGGTGGTCCCTCAATTGAAATGTTTATTAAAAGAAAAATCAATGTACGTAGCATTCGGAAGTTAAATTGACGAATGCTACAGTCTATCCTTTAGTATTTTTTTTTACTATCGATTACTTTACTAAACAGTATCAAAATACTTACCGTTTTATTTCAAATAATAATCGAATTCCTGGGAAGAAATACTAAGATAGAGGTGACCACACAGCAGGATTTTATAAGTAAAAACTAGTGACTAGTTAACTATTGAGTTTATTCCCGGACCTAGCGCCACTGACCTCGGCCATTACAGATGTCACTACTTCTTTAATGAAACCATACGTTCATAGGACGACTTACGCTCTAAATTTGATGAAAGTCCTCCAAACGAACAAATTTTTATTCATACACTTTGCTACTGTCTCATCAGCAGTAATGTTTGAATTAAAAAGTTTAGTTACATTGTCAGTGCAGGACTGCAGGGTAAGATTTTGTTCGTTTTTAGGGTTCCGTAGTACCTACAAGGAACCCTTATAGTTTCGTCATGTCCGTCTGTCTGTCCGAGGTTTTGCTAAGAGACCGTAAGTACTAGAAAGCTGTAATTTTACAGGAGTGTGTATATAAATTACGCCGACAAAGCGGTAAAATATAATTTTGGAAAATATTTTTTTTTTAGGGTAGCTCCCCTACATGTGAAGTGATGAAGATATTTTTCGATTTAATGCTCCATTTACGAAATATTGAAACTTTAAAGTGAAAAATTTTGTTCCAGTAGGGCGTCCCCCCCCCCCCCCTAAAAGCTAAACTGCTGGCTTGAAAAATCTGTAAAAATTCAAGATGATAGTGCATTTCATGAACTATAGGAATAGTCGTTGAACTTGGGTGTTGGATAATTTTGTACCAAATACAAAATCCTTAGCATTAATCCTATATAGTGACTAAGACGAAGTAGTTACTTGTTTATGACGGGTAAAGACTTGCATTAAAAAACAAAATATGAAATAAAAAAAACCATAATAAATTATCATAAGTTTCACAATACTGCCGCTAGATGGAATGATGGAATTACAATTTTGTGAATTGAAATAATAACTTGGCAGCAATCGTACTCTTATTTTTTAGCTTTACAAGGAAGAAAGTGGTTCTTATTAGTTAGGTAATAACGAATCTGTTTAAATAATTATCTTCGAAAATCAATATTTTGTTGTATTTCGTATCGCTATTCGATAACAGATGGCGTTGTGCCGTGACGTCACTTTTGTAGATCGCGGTGTTAAGATTTCCTTGCAAGGTATGACCTCCGTGGTTACGTTTTGTGTTAAAGTTTTGTTTTACTGGACACCCTTGCATATATTGTTATTATAACCATTAACTCCTAATATCTTTACCATTACATAATTATATTCATTATATTCAGAATAAAGAACAACAGAATCGTACTATAGTGTTAGCGGGGCTACTACGGAACCCTACATTGTGCGTGGCCCGACACGCACTTGGCCGGTTTTTTTTATTACTTACCATTATTTTCTTTTCTTTCTGTTTTTAATTAGCTAAGTGATGTGAAATATTAATAAAAAATAATATCAACATAGTTTTTACTTATTAAAAAATCCTGCTGTGTGGTCACCTCTATCTTAGTATTTCTTCCCAGGAATTCGATTATTATTTGAAATAAAACGGTAAGTATTTTGATACTGTTTAGTAAAGTAATCGTTAGTAAAAAAAATTACTAAAGGATAGACTGTAGCATTCGTCAATTTAACTTCCGAATGCTACTTAAATAGATTTTTCTTATAATAAACATTTCAATTGAGGGACCACCTTAAATCGATTGTAACTTTTGAATGGCTTCTTTTACAAACTAGAGGTTGAATTCACAATCATTCAAGTACTTTTACTAATGCCAGACCCAAGTAAATTTCAAATTCCAATGTGGTCTCTACTCAAGGTGAACCTTATGGTGATCGATTGAGGGACCACCTTTCGCAGGCTAGTTCTTTCTATTCTGTGAAAAGGAAGGGTTGATATTCATTAAATGAGTTTTACAAATCTTTTACTAAGAGTAGTCATATATAGCAGTTATAAATTTTAACTAGATTTTGAGATATGGATGCCTGTCAGTCACGACTGAGGGACCACCTTTAAGCGATTGTATCTTTTGAGTGGCTACTTTTACAAACTACAGGCTGAATTTACAATTGTTTGAGAACTTTTACTAAAAGCTGACGCATTCAAAAGCTCAAAATTCAAATGTGGTCCCTCAATGGGAACGCAAATGAAATGAAGAAGGTTTGTAGACCCAGGCGCGGTCCGAGGGGGGGTCGTGGGGGTCATGACCCTCCCCCCAAAATCATTCAAGCTGTCGAGAGTCCTTAAAACCGTACTGGAGCCACGGAGACCCCGATGTGCATAATACAAAATCATTAAGACCATATAGGGAAGTAAAATCTTTAAACTATGAAACGACAGTGGGTTTTTTAACGCGTCTAATAAAGTTTTTACTCTAAAAAGCCTGATATGTAAAGAATGTGGGATGTAAAAGCGAGCGAAGCAAACTCGGCCATATTAGGCACCCCACTCGTACGTAAGGTTCGCAAGGAGATTCCAAAACCTAAACTGCTGTACTTAAGTAAAACGAGTTTAAGCTTTTCGTCATAATTCGATAAAGTACGTTCTCTATCTGCATGACGCGGACGGTCAAAAGAAAACAGAACCTATTTCAACGCACCCTTAAATTTTCAGGTTCGCTTCGCTCGCACACATAGGTACTGTTGATTCTTGAGCTTTTCTTCATAAGTCGACAAAGCAAGTAATTCTTAGTGCTTTTGGAATGATAAAAAAAATCGAACCTATGCGAGCGTACAAAATTATCGAGCTTGCTGCGCTCGCTCTTGCATTCTACATTCTCGTGGTTGCTTGGGCTTGCCTGCATAAGTTGATAATGTAACTCCTATTTCTGCTTGAAAATATAAAACAATGCCTAACGAAACCTAGGCGGGTTGTTAAAATTTTTGAGTTCGCTTCGCTCGCTCTTCCCTCCCTACGTAATTACTCTCCGAAGGGTTAGGCAGGGGTGTACAGTCACGACATCAGCAGTTAGAGTTCGCAGTTTAGAGTTGTGACATCTACCAACCCGCACTGGGCCCGCGTGGTGGATTACGGCACACTCCCTCTCACAGAGAGGAGGCCCGTGTCCCAGCAGTGGGAACATTATAGGCTGATTATATATGATTATGTATGTACAGTCACGAGCACTAATATGTCAACACTTGGCAACTTTAAATTGCGATTTTTTCACGAAATAACGAATGCAACGTTAAAATACGACCCTACATAAACCTATGGGTTCGAAAATACTATAATCCTAATAATATAAAATTTCATTCAAAAATAAAGGAGAAAATCGCCTTTGAATAAAGCCAAGTGTATACATACTTATGCTTGTGACTGTACCTTCATATAGTACTTACACCCCCATATCACCAGATAAGTTTAAGCATAGGGGGTGAGCCTCCTGCCACCAACCGGGCACAAATTCAGACTCTAGGCTAAACCTAATAACACTTTACCAACCTAGGAATTGAACCCTAGACCTCATGCGCAACAGTAACGCTTGCGACCACTAGACCAACGAGGAGATGTACCTCCCTTATTAGCGTTCGTTCCACGGATATCTATGGTTCGTTCCGTACCCAAAGGGTAAAAACGGGACCCTACTATTAAGACTTCGCTGTCTGTCCGTCTGTCCGTCCGTCCGTCTGTCTGTCGCCAGGCTGTATATCAAGAACCGCGATAGCTAGACAGTTGAAATTTTCACAAATTAGGTATTTCTGTTGCCGCTATAACAACAAATACTAAAAACAAAATAAAATAAATATTTAAGGGGGCTCGCATTCAACAAACGTGTTTTTTTCGGTGTTTTTGCCTTGTGGTACGGAACCCTTCGTGTGCGAGACCGCGCAAGTAAGTATGCCTTGTGTCCACGATTATTTATCACAATAAGTAGTAATATGCATCACAAGCCATGTTTAAATGAAATCGAACCTGCACACGACCCACAAAAGCGCCACTGCGCCAACAGAGCTAACCAAACCAATATTACCCGCGTCAAAAGAAAGGTTATGGTTTTACGCATCCGTCAACGTGAAAAAATAAAACAATTTATAAACAACAGTTTTTCCCCCATTTATAAACAATTGAATTTATAATTTCAATAAATCTGGTTTTATTGCCAATACTGGCAATAAAACTAAAATATAATATACTATTTATTTTTTAATTTATTTAATAAAAATGATTTAATTAATTAAACAACTTAGGTAAAATACGGAAAAAACCGAAAATGAGAATCTAAACAAAATCTTTTTAAATACGGTATCTTGATCTCGTAAAATTTTATCATTTTAGAATGAGGGGTTTACCTAAAGCTTTGAACATAGCAACCTAATTTTAAAAGCACCAATTTAAAGTACCCGAACCTAATTTTTTTGTATAATAAAAGTTTGTAAACAGAAAGTATCGAATACGCACCTATAAAGCGACTACGTCCACACTAGTCGGCGATGGCTGGGACTGTGGCAAACAGTGGAATATGTTGGCGAACATAATTATTATGATTTCCCGCCCATGCAAAGCGTGAGGCGAAACTTGTTTAAATCGCAACCTGCTGCAGCGCTACAACCAACCTTTGGACTATTCCTGAGGACGTAGGATATATTATATTATAATTTACCCTAAATTTTAAGTGTTTAATTATTCTTGAACTGCTTCTATGAGGTTTTGAGTTCTAAGACAGGCGTTATGGGGTAAACGTTTCCTTTTAATTTATTAGGTACCTATTAGTTTTAAACCGTTACGATAATTTATTATAGTTTTAATTTTATACAGAAAAACTACATCAAACATCAATGCCATCAATGCAAAGACTACAATATAATGCTGCATCAATGCAGAGAAAATCTTTCATTTTAACTATTGACACTCAATGTCATTAAATTGCTACCATCATGGAATTAGTAAGTATTATAGTAGCTATCATTGATACAATAATTATCATTCTTATAATGCGGCTTTATCTTGTAGTCAGCAATATCTTCAATGTTCTCCAATTATTGTTATTTTTAGAGTTATTTAATATGATACAATAATTAACGTTTTGAGAAATGAGAGTTGTATCAGTCTGTGTGCCAAAAAGCTTTGATTCCGTTCAACAAATTCTAGAACTCATAAAACTTTTGATTTGACAGATGATGTTATGTCAAATCACTGTCAAATGAAATTGACTTTGACAATTAACTACATTGATTAATCGAAGCAAAAGTGAAAGATAAACTTTAGTGTTATTGAGTAAACATGACAAATTGAGGCACTTACATTTTAAATTGTATTAAAAAGCTGCTGCAGGAATAATGGATCCCGCTCTACTCCGGGAGCGTGAAGCGTTTAAGAAAAAGGCACTTGCTACGCCGAGGTACGTTACATGCTTGTGGTGGACACCGTTAGCTCGCGGACACTGTTCGCGTCGCGCCGTCATGACAAGCGCGTACTTTCTCTCGCTCACACACGCTGGCACCAACAATCCCAATTATCTATTTACAATGATATCTTTAGAAAAACTATTGGGAATAATTGCTAACTTTTTATTTGACCATAAACTGCATTGAGCCATTATGTCACGTACGTTTAAACATAAATGCAGTTTCAATGTTATTGTTGTTTTTTCCTTGTCTGTTATCTACATTACCTAACTATAATATTAATAAATGAAATAAAAACCGAGTTGTTCTTTTTCAGTATCGAAAAGAAGAAGAGAGATGACTCTCAAGTCAAAGATGACAGCAAGAAGAAATCTAAATCATCAAGCTCGGTCAGCTCCGGGCCGAAGCTTGATGCAAACAAGTGAGTTACAACGTTGTAAAAAAGATTAAAATACACCTCAGGGCCATTGAAAAGCATGCTTTAATTGGTATCCCTAACTGAAGTCATAAGAAATAATTAAATTTGATATTTCTAGCTACAAAACAATGTCGGGGAGCTCATCATATCGATTTGGTGTGCTCGCTCGTATTGTTAGACACATGAGAGCACGCCATCAAGAAGGAGATGACCATCCGTTGAATCTTGATGAAGTCCTGGACGAAACTAACCAGTTGGATGTTGGAAATAAAGTTAAGCAGGTTGGAGATTCTTTATAAATGCAATTTTTTTTATCTTAATGTGTAGTATTGCTGGCTTAAAATTAAATACAACCGACTTTTCTTGTATAGGTAGAACTATAAAGTTATTAATAATAAGTAACAGGAAATACGGGCTGGTGCCCGCAACTCTATGTCAAAGTACTCTATTTTGCATACAAATTAATAATTAGGTACAATATTTTTTTTCAGTGGCTCCAAACAGAAGCACTCCAGAACAATCCTAAAATAGAATGCACTCATGATGGAAAATATATATTTAAGCCTGTGTATAAAATTAAAGATAAGAAGTCTTTACTAAGGTAAAATATTGCATTCATATTCAGTCACTATTGTTTTTTACATTATACAGGGTGGATTTTTGTAAACACCATCACAGAGGCAGTTTAAAGGCTATGCTAACCATTAGGCCGCGTCCTAATCAAAAGCGATCTACGAATACGCGGTCATCGCGTTAGAATGTCACTTTTAGTTCGAAAACCGGAAGGCGCCCTCTGTCGGCACAACCACGCCTTCCGGTTCACCCAACAAAAAGTGACAAATGAACGTGACGATAGCGTATTCGCGTGACGATCGCTTCTGGTTAGGACGCAGGGTTAGAGATAGAAATAATATAATGTTAACAATTCTTCTAGAGTTCTCAATGCTCTGCTTGCTAGATTGTGAGGCCTGTAAAAAAATAATCCTGTACGTAGATGTCACAGCTAACTATCTTAAACAGAAACTACAAAAATCAATTTTTTCATTGTGAATGTGAAGACGATGTGGGTCATTTTACATATATATATATTTTTTTATTATTCTCTGTTCTGTTAGTTTTTTTTTTTTCATGTTCTGGCAGTTTGAGTTATTTATGTGGCCTACCCAAATGTCCTTTCTTTGGTATTGTTCGTCGAATCGTTGAGCTCCTTAAGTCTTGAGTTGAGCTGCACGATTTTTGACAAATGCGTGCACTGACTGGACAGGTCCTCTCAATCTGTGTGGTTCTTTCCTCAAAAGACCACCTCAGACATCGATCTACATGGTCTTCATATAACCTGACCAAGATTATGTCTGGACTTTAAAAGAGACTGTGACCTCTGAGTTTGATTCGGCCTTTCTTCTCAGAGTAGTCAGATAGGAAACGCCGACTTAATCTAGTTTTAAAAAAAACATGATTGACGTGTAAAAGTGTTTGTACATACAAACCTACTTACAAAAAATAAAATCATTTCATTTCAATCAACCGCTAATTTAAATGTCTGGGCTAGGCAAGTAATTGAATGTTAGCGATCCAAGTCATTTGCCTAGCTGATTGATTGAAATGCTGAATATCATTCAGGAATATAGTTGAACGGCGCCGTTTTGTTAAATGGCTAGGCAGTTAACTGAATGGCTAATGAAGCTAGTTGGCGGATACATAGATACTTACTGTATTTTTATCTCACGAAGCGACACGCGTTTTACTTGTGGTAACCAAGTGTACAAACACGCTGTGAATATCTGCATGAAGAGGAGAAGCGTCAGCACATAACAAACACACATCGAGTCCGCCATTGTCTCGGGCGGTATTAGTTACTACCAAGAACTCCTGCGGGGCAATTGCGTAACACATTATCAATCGGAATCGGTTTCATTTTGACAGTTCAACAACATTCATTGCGTTATTTACGTGATGAGCAGACAAATTTTTCGAACTTATGAAGCAATGGATTAGCAATTTGCTTCAAGATTGATGTGTTGAGCAATTAGGGTGCTGCTCGCTTACACACATATTCAGTGTGAGTTATGTGCTGACGCTACTTGTGTTTAAGCACACATTCACAGCGTGTGTTTGTAGACTTGGTAACCACAAGTAAAGTGCGCGTCGCTTCATGAGATAAAAATACTGTAACAGTAGACATTTTAATATTAATAAGTATACACTTTTTCCTTCCAGATTACTGAAACAACAAGATCTCAAAGGTCTTGGAGGCGTATTGTTGGAAGATGTCCAAGAGTCTCTGCCTCATTGTGAGAGGGCGCTGAAAAGTTTAGCTCAAGAAATTCTGTATATAAATCGATCTACTGATAAGAAGAAAATATTGTTTTATAATGACAAAACTGCAACACTAGATGTAAGTTGAATATTCAAAGAGACGCTTATTCTTACTTATAGAGGTATGAGGAACAGAGTATAAAATTCGCTCATCCTTCATAGAAAAGGGAGGATTCTCTGACCAGACGGGTGGGCTACTACCCGACGGTTAATGTCGGGACGTTGTTTATATTATGCCAGTCGCGTGGTAAACTGCTTGCGCGATGCAGGATTTTTGTATGACGTCAGTGTGATGCGTAGTTTGCACATGGCCATGTAGATGCCGCCACACATAATAATAATAATAGCCTCCCCGACCGTTTGCGGTCACGGTGGCCAATCTCAATGGAGATTAGCCAGATACGCAGGAGATATTATAGTGCGCATGTATGTGCGCAAACACAGGTGCACTCTCTGTTCCTTTACTCTCATAGTCCGATGGGACGGCAATCCGACACGACCGGGGAGAGTTCAGGCGCAGGACCAACGGCTTTACGTGCGTGCGGGCTTTGCGTGCCACCACACATACTCATTGAACTAAAAAGAAAGTCTTATCTAGGAATCACCCTTTAACATTGTTTCCCAAGATAAGTTATTGTCAATAAAAATAAACAAAACATCAAAACCTGACTCTTGCCCCTTATTACAAAACAAGGCTTTTTATTTATTTATTTTATAGAAATGCAGTTCTTTATTTACTTATACAAAAATGACAGCTTAGTATGGTGCTATCTCAGACCAAATAAAAAACCAAGACAGAGGGCTGTCAACAGTAAAGTGAGGCCGGTTTCGTGAACATGTGTGCACATAGTGAGGTGTAGTTTGATTGTAAATGTGTGCGTGTGAGCGTGTATGCACAGAGCAGAGGTGTAGTTTTTGCATACTTCACTTAATAAAGTGAAGTATGCAAAAAATAAAAAAGCCAAGACATAGCGCTATGTGCTATTTTGTCATTTTAGTATTTCAGAACTTTGTCTAAATCGAAATAAGGTTCGAAATACAAATACTTACTAGTTCAAATGCTTAGACTAGAACTAAAGTTAGATTACGTTTTGTAATAAATTGGTTTGAACTCCAAAGAGTGTTTAGTAATAATATCCGCCAATTCTAAAGTAGTCTTAAGAACACCTGCAGCTTATTATTGCGAAACACAATTGCAATGCCTTCCGTTTTGACAATTCAACAATAATAGAATAGAATAGAATACTCTTTATTATGTGCACCATATAAATTACAGACATAATTATAGAAACTGTACAAAGGGTGACACAATGGGCGGTCTTATCGCTAAAAGCGATCTTTTAAAGACAACCTTTGGATGGATTAAAAAAGGGGAAGGACAGACAAATACTGTAGGTAGTCTGTGGTGTACCATTTATATAATACAATAATAAACATGAAACAGGAGCAAAGAAAATATAATGATGATGTTTAAGGAGAGAGGAAGTGCTTTTTAACCATAATTTTAAAAATGGACAAAGATTGAGCACGCCTTACGGACACGGGCAAGGCATTCCATAACCGTACTGCTTGAACAGTAAAAGATTTGTCATAGAAACTGGTGGAATGCATCGGCATCTCTAGTCAATTCATCTCTAATAATCATTGCGTTATTTACGTTGTCAGACGACGAATTTTCCAAACATGAAGCAATGGATTAGGAACCTCCTAGTTCATAAATTTCCATCCTTCAAATAATGAAAGATTCTGATTGAAAGTACCTTCCGCAGTTAGGGTGCTGGGTGCTGCTCTAAAGAGGTGCCTAACCATTATAATATGCTTTTCATCTTCAGGTTGATGATGAATTCGTAAAATTATGGCGCGCAACTGCAGTCGATGCAATGGATGACGCTAAAATTGAAGAATATCTAGAGAAACAAGGCATCAAATCAATGCAAGACCATGGCCAACGAAAACCGGTCGCGCCAAAACGAAAGAAAGCAGCACAAAAAAGAAGGCAGTTCAAGAAACCAAGAGACAACGAGCATTTGGCTGATGTGCTCGAAACTTACGAAGACAATACTTTGACGCAAAAAGGCGTCCCTATCAAATAAAAGTATAAACATAGTTATTTTTTTCATTATGTTGGTATCATATTTTCTAGAAACATACAAGCACTTACAAAAGCCCATAAAGATCTTGTCTGGACTTTAAAAAGAGACTGACCTCTGAGTTTGTTTCGGCCTTTCTTCTCAGAATAGTCGGATAGGAAACGCCGACCTCATCAGCTAGTTTAAAAAAATATCTCTCTCTCTGTAGTCGGTCCCTCATGTCATGACGATCATAGTCAGCTTCCGAGTTGCATCTGGAGCGGATGATCCGTCTCCACCGGTTTCTGTCCAGCGCATCCCTTACCACCGTGTAGTGGACGATGATTCCTTCCTTTGAAAAAATATAATTGACGTGTAAAAGTGTTTGTACATTATGGAACCTACTTACAGAAAATAAATCATTTAAAGCTATATTAGACAGCTTTATGTACCTACAGACGCCAGCACATCAAGGTACTACAATCTGCCAATCCGACCGCCTAGGTGGCGCCCTCATCGTTTGTTTGGTTATTTCTTTTATTTTAGAATGAAAATGCAGAAAATAAGCACGTTAAGTTGTGCTCCACAAGATTATACGTTAATATTATTATAAACGGTAGTTTTACATTGTTTAGTTTTAATAAAATCACTTAAACGAATAATAGTGGTCACTACTTTGGTCGGCGCCCTCTTAATATACATAAGGTTTAGTAGTGTCAGTTGAGTGGAGTAGGTAGTACATACATACCAATCTATTATCTATCTATGCGGAACTTAATGAAAGCATATGGAGCTATTTTAAATAATTACTCATTATTTAAGCTAATAAATAAATAATACTGTTCAAGTATCAAGATGTATGACCATGACTTGTTCCACCTCCTATCCTGTGTCCCAAAACATGCGGTCAAAGTGACTTCTGCGCTGTCACCGACAACGCCGTGGAAGTGGCAAAGCGATTTAAAATACAGTCGTGCCAGCGACACGAAGAAGAAGAAGTATCAAGATGCGGGTCGTACTAACTGGGATACTACATGAGCGATGGTGGCGCCCACATTTATTTTTTACTCTTCTATGTCGCACTGTACTTGCACCAAAATGATTTTTTATAAATCCGTCGCGTTCATACCTAGCAAATTCAGTGACATTTCGGTATATTCCAAAATAAGCCATAATCGCTCACAGCGTTCACATCAATAAATAATTTGCATTCCGATTAGATATCACGATTATGACTAGTTGCATCAATTGCGAACGCTCATGAACGCGCTCACAGTGCTCGCTCAACGTGGTTTGGTCATGGTTGGATTACAGCTGTATTTTGTTTCATCACAATTTTTTTCTTCTTCATTAGTTAGGTGGCCACTGAAGCCAGAACCATAGTTTCTAAAATGCCACATAGTATAAAGATGTGATGCGACTCTTAACAAAACAGCACAACTGTCATTTTTGACAACGCTCACGGTGATATTATTTGAGGGCTTGGTTGGCGTTATCCATTACTTTACTCTATGGCGTTATCGCAAGAATCCGCAAGATAGACATGTCATGACGTCATCTATGACGATTCACGGCCCACGGGATATCGTTTATCGTGCTCACGCAAATTCGGAATGGGTGTAAGCGCGCTCAAATCGCTTACAGCGCAATTCGGAATGTAGGCATTATTTCAATGCGTAGACATAGTAATCTATAGACTCATGGTATCCGTGTCACCGAAAGGGACAAAAAAATCCGGCAATCTTCATCCTACTATCATTTTTACAGTTTATTACACTGCACCTTACCATTTTCACAGTTGCGCAAATGTACTATTATTGAATTATGCACGAAAAAGATCTTATTTTCCGTTTAATCGCGGAGTAGTTTTTATTATTTCATTCATAAACGTCAAACTTGTTGTGCACATTGATGTGCTTAGCCGACACCAGAAATACTCTTACTCTGTCTCTTTTCTTTGCTAGTGACGTTACTATATTTCTCTTTTTCTTGTGCGAATGAAAAAGAAGATAAGCAGCAGTCTATAGTTTACTCTGTCTACGTTTCAATGTCTTTTAATGGCCGCATTCCGAATTAGCTATAATCGCTCACAGCACTCACAATCACATCATCTCACATGCGTTCCGATTTAGATATTACGATTAAGACAGCTGAGAGCTGTCGACAATTCGGAACACAGTGCTAACTCAATGTCAAGACGATTTCTATTACAGTATTTCTTTGTATAAACACCCCATTTCTTCTTCTTTGGTTAGGTGGCGACTGTCAGCCAGAAGCACAATTTCGAAAATGTTACGTTAGTATAATTTTAAGTTAAGATGCAACTCAAAACAAAACACACACTGACACATCCTCACACACACATTGTCATTTTTGACAACGCTCACGGTGATATTATTCTAAGGCATGGTCGGCGTTATCGCAAGATGGCGCGTGTCATGACATGATCTATGACGATTCACGGGACATCGTTATCGCGCTCACGCTAATGCTAAAATCGATTATTTCCCAACTCGGAACGCAGGGATTGTAGTCTGTGGTCTATGTTGAAAAGCTAAGCTAACGTCAAGAGTGTCATATCAATCAACTTGTCAAGCAGTGTGACCGTTTGTGGCAGATTTCTGCCATTTTGGCAGATTTGGCTCCTAAATTTTGTCTATGGCAGATCATGCTGACGATTTACAAAAGTAGCAGGTTTAGGCAGATTTAAAAGATTTCAAGTAAATTCACATTACTTAATTTGAATTTTCAATGAATTCATCTTTTTTAAAAGTAATTACTTTAGGTTTTATAATATAATTAGATTACAAATGATTTTATCGAACTGGCAACTTCTGTATGGCCAAATTATACGTGGATTTCCCGCTTATTCTGTTTTTAAACAAGTGCGTCTTATGAACTGTAATAAAACTGGAATAGTGTTCATATTATTTTCTTCTTTATTGATTTGGTTTCCAATCAACTTTTGATTTTACCTCAATATCTTTTGATGCGTATCGTGTGTGGTTCTATGTAACGAATCATTAATTATGAAGATAATACAACAAAAGAGGGGATTCCAACTAATTAAATTAGGGGAATTAAGGAATACGGAGACTGTGTCTCCTTTAAACCAACTAAAAACATGATCAAAAACATGTCGTCAAAATCTATTAAAATGACGAAAATTTGGAGGCAAATGCGTTACGTAAAGTAGTGTATAAGTATAATAATGCATAAGAAAATTGTTAAATATTTTTGTTTAGAAACATTGAATTCGTTGCGTATTTTTTCCCGTTTCCATGAAGGCATATTTTTGGCAATTTTGGCACCGTGTGCTAGATTTTGGCAGATTTTTTGCCCAGTCTGTGGCAGATTTGCCATTTATTATAAGATGGTCACACTGGTCAAGTGTCAGAAATTATGAATTAGCGTCTCCTGCTAGGATTTGCCCATTCTTCTTAGTTCTAATATAGAATTACTAATAAATCTAATGGTAAACAAATCAAAGTAAAACATGGCGCAAACTGAAGTAACTGAACAGCTGTCACTATCGTGGGATGCTTATCAGAAGAGCATATGTAATGGATTGAGCCAACTGCAGCAGGTGAACTTTTGGTTGAGTTTTCAAACGTAAAAAAGTAAAAAACATACCCTTAACTAATGTATAATGTAGCTCTGAATCTACAATTCAAAGAAACCAAATTAAAATAATACGACTACGTAAAAAATAAGCCTCAATCAGCATTATTTTGGGAAGCTTTTCAAAGCAAAATATAAAACCCGCTAAAAAGCTTAATAATTTAGTGATAATTATAGAGCAAATTGGACATTTCTTGGTTTACATGAAGTTTTCCTCCTTTTCCGTCGGGAGATCATCTTGGCTGCATCAGATTAATATGATCTGTGACGTTGTAATAATTATGTTTCAGCGTGGAGAGTTTGTTGACATGACTTTGGCTGCAGATGGACACCATGTCAAAGTGCATCAGATGGTATTGTCTCTAGTTAGCCCGTACATAAAGGACCTGTTATCAACAGCACAGTCTGCACATCCAATAATATTTCTCAATGTAAGTAGGTGGCAATCTATTTATTAATATAATACTAAAAGATTGTTCTGCTTAGATAATGATGACGGTACTCTGCAAAATTTTGCTATAAGTACAGCCCGATTCAAACTTAAAGGTGGCTCTGAAGTGCGCTACTCGTTCTGCAGTACCAAATTCGTGTACATGAATTTGTTACTGCGTAGTGACTTGCCTAATGTTCCTAGCCGCCAGAAAACTTGAATCGGGCTGTACCTGTTGATGTGGCTGGTAACTAAAATTGGAACTTGCTATTTAAAGATTAATTTTAATTGAATTTTACAGAATATTTCCTACACTACACTATGTGCTATTTTGGAGTACATATACACAGGGGAAGTCCACGTGCCCAAAAACCATCTGCCTGATCTGTTAACTGCTGGAAAGGCACTGCATATCCGAGGACTTAGAGAAATAGTAAGCAATTTAACCCGTTGCGCTTCTAATTAGCAGACACAATAGAAATTTTATTGTAAAATTATTTCTAAACTAAAAACAATGCAATAACAATCTGCCTAGCATTTTTCTAACTATGTTAGGGTCAGCTTCTAGTTTAACCGGATGCAGCTGAATACCAGTATTTTACGTAGAGCAACTGCCTATCTGACCTCCACTATCCCGTTACTGGGTAACACTGCTACTAGAAACCAAAACTCATTGTTCACTTTAACCTTTTGACCGCCACGTCAATAACGAAAATCCGTGTTCTCTACGCCAAGCGATAAATTCCTTCTTTCATACCTACAAAATAATAGTCACGGCACAAGTTTATTTTGAACTGTAAAAAAAAGGGTTATTTTCGACGTGCCATGCCGTCCGTGGCGTCGTGAACACTTTTTGATTTGACGTCCATAGACGTCTGTGGCGGTCAAAAGGTTAATTAAGACTATTTAAAAAGTCTACAAACATATACATAAAGAAAAAAAAATTACCTCTTTAACCACCTTTATTCTCCCTTCAAGAATGACAATCAAACTGCATGTTCTGAACCAACTACAAAAGCCAGTCCTAGTCCACCAAGAACAAAAAGTATAGCTGAAAGGCTAAGAGCGCTCAAGGAAAAGAAGATAGCTGCACAACCCAAAAAACAGAAGAAAACAACACAACCAGTACCTTTGTGCAAGTATGAGCAAATTGAATGTTTACGTTTCTTTTCCAGGAAGAATGTGCGGAAGAAAAACTATGACCCTAAAAATGACAGTATCGTCAATTAAACATGTTCTTTCAAACTTCTGAACATGTTGATGGCAAAAATAACTCATTGTTTGGCCAAAAATTTAGCAAAATATATTTAATTTTACTCTGTAAATTAAATAGCGAATACACAATAGAAACTAATGCTTTCAACTAAGTAATAACAGCTGGCAAACAACATCTTAAAAACAAAATGGCGCTGGCTGCGTTGTTCTCCCCCCTCCTGATTTGTATGTAAACGCGTCCCCTCGCCCCATTCGTTCCTTAATTGACACTGTATTATCAACCGCTATTCGAGCCTATTCGTCATGTCAGTACCCAAGCCTCAAAGTTCCAAAATTCATGTTTTTAATTAAACTTTGCTTTGCTTTGGTTACATGAAATAGAGAAGCTTTTTTTTGAATGCCACTACAATCTCAAGAAAATATATAGGTATCAAGGCAAATTCTGAGTTACAAACTCTCTATTCAAATTTGGTAAAAGTTTATCCATCGAAGACCCTTGCTCGCATGTTGCACCGCTTGTTTGTTTAAAGGTTTTTATAAAGTAATAAATTTCTATTCTACAGAATATATCTTGATGAAGCGGACGAAGACTCAGCCATGGACATACAAGAAGCAACCATAGACATTCAAGATTCAACCATAGACATACAAGATTCAACCATAGACATACAACATGAATCCACTGCAGATGACGAAACTAAGCTTGACACCACTGGTACACTTAACAACTCAAATCATGGACTTGGAGAATCTATTGTAAACCTGACTTCTGAGGATGCAAGGAAAAACTTATGTGAGTATAGCACTACATGTAGGTACAGTGCCACACTGCCTTGTAAAAACCTTAAAATTTAAAATATTTAATAATAACCAAGCCAATTTTTGTATTTTAAACTTTATTCCAACAAATATAAAGTCCTGAATACAAAAACTCTCGAAGGTTTAAGCTTGGACGAAAGTTAGAAATCGTTTTGTAAATTAGACAGATTGAGTTTTACAGATGACGAAATTATTATTTTTTATAATTTTATTAAAATGGATATCTGACAAACATGAGTCCTTCTTTGAGCGTGGAGTAATTACTAAGCGGCAAACAAGGATATTTATTTCGCTTTTATCTAAGATGAGTGATGTGTTTATTCGCTCTAACTTATGTTATTGTCCAGTGAATGAGCAGGACAGGTGTATTTCATTGTTGTGTTCTTCACAAATGTGAAGTGGAATGTTGGTACTGTATTAGGTAAGTGTTTTTTTTATTTTTATACTGTACTGGTAAATAAAGACCAAATAAAATACAATATATTTTAATAGCTTATTAGCTTCTTAAATCAATCATCATACATTTTTTGCCAGCTCTGCTTTAAGATGGACTCATACTGAAGCGAATCCTGCGCGGGCGCCGAACGATACATAATAGTTCTAAAGGGATTCGCCTCAGTCTGTTTGAAGATTAAACCTGAGATATCAAAAAAAATATTGTGGCTGGTACTTATTAGGGTCAACTCACACCGAGACATCTTCTTAGCGTGTCGACGGCAATCCATATACAGTCAGCTTAGAATTTGGCTACGAGTTTGGCACCTTCAGTAGCGCCCATAAGCTCCAGCAACATGCAGGGAACAGGACACGATATTAAGTTCCCCATTGTTTGTGGGACATTACCTCATTTATACTCCAGGGGCCGTATTATGAAGTATTAATGTCATTATGATTCCAGTCCGAAAAAAGGATGGTGCTAGCGGTCAAGTATAGCTCCGTCTCTCTCACACACTAGAATCTTGGTGGCATTAAAACGTCATAATAGCCAGGGCGGCGTGTAAATGAGACCGAAACATCAAGCGACGCGACACTACGCATACTTTTTAAGATCGCGATAAAATATCGAACTTATTCACAATAAGGTGTAGGTACGCGTTGCGCAGCACGGCGCATCTCCGCATACTCCGACACGCGTTCACTCTCACACTGAAATCATATTAAACAAGTTCGATTTTGTGTCGCTATCTTAAAAAGTGCAGGCAGCGTCACGTTGTGTCACATCTCGGTGTGAACTGACCCTTAGCGTCATTGGTCGTGAAAAGAGGTTCGAGTCTGTATATTTAAAAACATAATTTTATTGTTACAGTGCGTTCAAAGGTGCAGTACACAGTATCCAACCAAGGAGGTCTACAGACAATCTACAACAGATATATATACCAGCTGAGATATATCAGCAAAGATCGTAGAATATCCTGGCGTTGCGTTGACTACAATAAAACCCGGTGCTCGGCGACTATTTTTACGAATGCCAACGACGAAGTTACGGACCTGTGAGTTTTTTTTTCTGCATATTAGCTACAACAATATTTAATCAAACATACTATGCGGCAAACAC
Source organism: Oligia latruncula (assembly GCA_948474745.1). Taxonomy (NCBI): domain Eukaryota; kingdom Metazoa; phylum Arthropoda; class Insecta; order Lepidoptera; family Noctuidae; genus Oligia; species Oligia latruncula. Next base: position 3,285,031 of record OX419691.1, on the reverse strand, counting down.
ACAAACATACACACATATATGTATAACATAACGGCTTGTTTCCTCGAAAGTTTGTAGAGATCGACCAATTTAAAACTGCACGCCCTTTCAATACTTGTTGCATACACTTTTCAAACCTTTGTGTGGACATTTTTGTGGAGGGGCGTGCATTTTTAAATTAGGTGATCTCTATAGAGGTGTTCCTATAAGTACACCCATATTTCGCCAGTTATGTCACAAGTAATAGAGGGCGAGCCCATCGCCATTAACCGGGCATAAATCCAGACTCCGGGCTGGACAATGTACAGTCAACAAAAGAGATAAGTTTGTGCAGGATCGTCGGATATAGTTGTTTAGTAAGAAACCGATGGATGTTGTCGACTGAAATATAATTTGACTAGCTGCGCCCCGCAGTTTTACCCGCGTAAATGTCGATCCCGTGGGAATATCGGGATAAAAAGTAGCCTATATGTTAATCCAGGGTGTCGGCTACCTCCATACAAAATGTCATCAAAATTGGTCCAGCCGTTTGAGCGTGAAGAAGTAACAAACTTATAAACACACACACTCACAAACTTTCGCCTTAATAATATTAGTGTGATAGTGTGATAAATGAGCGGTTTGTTTTCTATTAATAAAATTAAATTTTATTCGAGAACATCCATCGGTTTCTTACTAAACTTCAACTATACCCGACGATGCTGCATACTTATCTCTTTTGTTGACTGTACATACATACACAAACACACACACATAGACATACATGGCAGACTCCTGGGTGAACGCACATACAGCACAAAGTATATTTTTAGGAGTTTTTAAGAATCATCGTTAATTACATTTTTCACCATCATGTGAGAAAACAACGCGAGTCTATCAATCATATTTATTTAATTATTGTTATTTGTCTCGCGTTTATCTAACCTAACACAATTTAGCGATATTTAAAGATATTTGCGTTTGGGTTTTCCACCGCGAGAAAACCGGCATGTTGTACTAGAACCAAAAATTGGAAGACATATGACATCCACCAAACGTGACTGAGGCCACGTGGTGGATTATGGCCCACTCCCTCTCACAGAGAGGCCAGTCCCAGCAGTGGCAAAATTATAGGCTATATAGGATTATGCTGTTTCGTTACACCTGAATTATTTTATTTGTTTCAGACCGTGCAAGCACAATCATCCATTCCACGATAAAAACATTCTAAGGAAAGTAGGTATCGGTATAGTTTACTCGAAATTTCAAGAAGCGTCAATAAAATCTGAATGTAAAAAGAATAATCTACCCGATCCAAGATTAAAGATGGAAACTGTTTATGTCAATGAAAGCAGTAAATAAATATATATATTTTTTTAATTGTTTTAATTAAAAGCCTGGTAATATTCAGCTATGCTTGAAACCTCACCACGTCCCAACTCCTTCGTGGGTACACTACTTTTATCTCACAAAGCGACGCGTGCTTTACTTGTGGTGGCAACCGCGCTGTGAATGTATGCGTGAAGACAAGTAGCGTCAGCACCACAGAACACTTTACATAGGTCAGCACATAACACTTTCGTTTCGCAATTGTCTCGGACGGTACCGAGACTTCCGTGTCACTGACTCTGGCAGAGCCACCATCAGGGATTTTAATTTTGATAACATGAAAAATTAGTCGAAATTTGTCGCCAAATATCAGAATTTGTCGGTCACTGGTTCAAAAGACATAAGGGTTTATAGGTGGCCGATCTGGAGAGTCTCCCCAGCAGGGCCACATTTATATCTCAAAAACTACGACGACCTAGCGACGATCTGTTTTAGAGTGTTTGCTCTCATATTTTGTCGCCAGTTAGTCGGAATCAGTCGCCAAGTCACAGATTTAATCGGGTCTTGGTTTAGGAGATATAATGAGTTCAATTAGTAAGGTATTGTCCAAAAGCTAGATCGAAGAGTTCACGAAAAACTCTTTGATCTAGCTCTTGGACTATACCTTAAAAATAGAGGAGAAAACAGATCTTCACTAGGTGCCCTAGTTTTGAGATACAAATGTGGCCCTGCTGGTAGGACTCTCTCCAGATCGGCCACCTATAAACCCTTATATCTTTTGAACCAGTGACCGACAAATTTTGATATTTGGCGACAAATTTCGACTAATTAGCGACAATTTTTTTGTGCTATCAAATTAAAATCCCTGATGGTGGCTCTACCAGAGTCAGTGACACGCAATGTTGCATTTGCATTACCCAACGATAGTAGGTATTCCTTTTAAAGGTCAATCTTGCCAAGATAGGTACGCGATTCAGCGTCACCGACTGACTGGGGCGGAATATACCCGATTCAGCGTCACCGACTCGACTGGAGCCGAGTATACCTGATACAGCGTCACTAAGCGTGACGGGTCAGATACGTTCACTGTTTAGAAAGAACGCAAAGTGCACCTAAAGAACTTTTCACTTCAAAAACTATTTTTACACGTACCTACTCTATCTTAGGACAATTTTATTGTTATAGTGAATCAAAAGGTGCAGTACACAATGTCAAACCAGGGAGGTCTGCAAGTAATCCACAACAGATTCATATACCACTTGAGATATTTTGGTAAAAAGAATCGGAGAAGGCTTTGGCGGTGCGTCGACTACTCGAGTAGTCTGAAGTGTCCTGCCAACATTTTTACAAACGAAAACAACCAAGTTACAGAAAGGTGAGATGTTCTATTTTCATGTAACATACATAGCTTAGTACTAAGGCCTGCGCAGACGACGGACTTTTGTCCGCCGACTGAAAATAGATCGCTTACATTGTACGCGGTACTTTTAATCCCTCGTTTGCGTTACTCGATGCAGTTGTAAGCGATCTATTTTAGCAGACAAAAAACCGACTTCCAAAAAAAACACTACAAACTGAAAAATAACTTTAATTTCGGAAGTCGGTGTCTTAGGGATCAGTATTTTAGTTTTTGCCACCGACTTCCGAAATTAAAGTTATTTTTCAGTTTGTAGTGTTTTTTTTGGAAGTCGGTTTTTTTTTGTTAAAAAGTTTTTATTTCTCGCTTTTTAGTGGGTCTATTTATAATTTATCTAAGTTACAATAGCCTAATGTCAACTTGCCCATCGCCTTTTTATAAAATATTCCTTTTCTCGATGCAGGGACGTTAATTGTTGAGGAGTTCTCCTTTTATTAGTTTTTAGATTAGATGCTGATAATCCTGGCTGCAGCATCAGGCCAGACTTATGTCAACATTGCATTGAACTTAAAATTAGTCCTGTTTAAAATGAGCCCAAACACGACTACGGTGCTGTAATTTCAAGGTTTGTACTTTTTCTGATGCTCCTGGCTTCAGCATCAGGTCTTCGGTGTTCCTCAGTAACAGTACGTTTATCCACACATCGAGCCCTTTTCAATGAGCCTAAACACGATATATCTGCTGTTAGTTGTCGAGGAGTTAGGTACTCTGCAGACTATCCTGACTGCAGCATCAGGTCATGACTTGATGATCATGAGACCAAATGTGGCAAATGCCCTATCAAATATCAAAACAATTTACTATAAAACAGTCCTTGCCTGTTCGAGTAACTTCTAACTGTTAAGAAGTTGTACCTTCCATCATCAGCCCAGCTACCTGAGATGGTGACAACCATACACAAATACACAAGATACTTCATAAAATATTCGAAAAACAATAAGTAAGCCTATAAAATTTGAGGGTTGCCCTCGATTTCTCTAAGATCCCATCATCAGATCCTAACTTGGTGACAATGGGACCACCTCAGAACTATCTACTATTGAACAAAAAAAGAATTTTGAAAATCCGTCCACAATTGGCGGAGTATTCGATGAACAAACATACAAAAAAAAAAAAACATACAAACATCCGAACATAGTACCTCCTCCTTTTTGTGAAGTCGGTAAAAAAAGTCCGTCGTCTGCGCAGGCCTCTATGGTACAAATAAAAAGAAAGTTAAAATAAAAACCCAAATACGACAACTTGAAAGGACACAACATCGATGAATAAACATCGATATCGTTTCTATTTTACTATATAAGAATAAAGTTTCATTAGTTTTCGTCGTCCTTTGCTTTTGTCGTAATCGGGTAAAAATAGATGAGTTAGATAAAGACGACCGTATTTCGTTTTACTATCATACGTATTTTGTCACACACGGAGATTATTCCCGCCCCCCACCTAGATTATTTGTTGTTTCCCACTATTTAAATACCTAACATTAAAGAAAACTGAGAAGAATTGCCAAACTTAAGTGGCAGTGGGCAGGGCACATTGCTCGCAGAACAGACGGCCGATGGGGCCGAAAGGTTCTGGAGTGGCGACCGCGTACCGGAAGACGTAGCGTTGGAAGGCCTCCCACAAGGTGGACCGACGACCTTGTGAAGGCCGCAGGAACCCGTTGGATGCAAGAAGCACAGAACCGGTCGAAGTGGAGGTGCTTGGGGAGGCCTATGTCCAGCAGTGGACGTCCTTCGGCTGAAATGAGGATGATGAAAGAAAACTATGTCACGAATGCCCATTTTGTACTAATTAATAACTTTTTTTGGTTTTCAGATCATTCACACACAATCATGGGTTCCACGACAAAAAAATCCTAAAAAAAGTTCAACTTGGTATCATTTATTCAATATTCCAAGATGCTGAAACTAAAGCTGACGGGACAAAGAAACAACGGCGCGTACCGTGTTCTGTGAATGTGCAGTCTGAAGACGACACAATGTAAATATATTAATTAAATGAGAAAATAAAGTCGCTTTTCGTGTCTGTGTGACCGCGTTCTTCTAAACTACACAAGTTTTTGTTACGGTTTTTTAAAATAATTCGGAGAATTTATTCGCAAGGTTTATGTGTCTAATATTAAACTTACATATAATACAGTAATCTCGATGTTTTGTCAAGTGCGATGCAGGACAGGTTGCTAGAAATAAATAAGTCAAAAAAGTTGTTATAATTGTATTACGCTAAATATTAAACCTCATTCATCAAACTTCCCCATGAAATGTTGAAGTATTTTAATAAAACACAAAGTTGTAAAAATAAATAAGTACGTCTATTTTCAATACGTTTTCTAATATTATTATTTTTATTTAACATTCCTATAGAGCTAGGTATAATGTTCCTTACGAGGTAAATCTTATTCTATCGTACGTTGGTCTGTGTTTGTCATACATAGAATAGAATGCTCTAAGAGAGAAAGAAGAGAGAGAAATAGAGTGCAAATATCAATAATAAATGCACTGCTTGTTACAATAAATTATTTGTAAAAGAAAATTTTCCACTTTTACCTAAAAACTAAAACTTAAATAAAGTAGCTACTTATATATATTTCTACATTTTTTTTATTTTGTAAAAAGTCGGCATCCACCGGCAGCTACAGGACGTGTCGAGGAGAACTGCTCTCATCAGGCCTTGATCCAGCCACCTTACGACAACCTCATGAGATGTTGATCGATAATATTGGCCGTTACGACAATTCGCCATGAAAACCTCGTGAGCTAAGAGCGATGCCAATGCGTTGCGTCGTCGCGGCGCAGTGATATCGACGTAGTGAGCGCTGTGATGACGTCACCGCTCAAGCGTTGCAGCGCCGCCGCCGACGCAACGCATTGGCAACGCCCGTGTGGCATCGCCCTTAGTCGAGATATTTGATTGGTTAATCTTTTACGAGATGGGATCTATCACCACTATACTTACCAAGTTTATTCGCAACAAAACTCAAGTCAGTGATTAAAGATTGATCCCAGTACAACCTGACAACATCACATTTTCGGAAACAAGGTCGAACAAATACTTGTAGTAAGATACCTCAGAATCCACGTGCAAAACAAGTTGCTAGTGGATATTGGATAATCCTGCCCACTTGGTTATTCCGTGCACATCAAGTATCTAGTAATTATTATTACGTAAGAAATCAAGAATCTTTATAAATTAATAACAAATTATGTATGCAGGTTAAATGCACTTCACACTTATTTTATGTCGAAAATTCGTATCCTATCACATCATTTTAATAACCCAAAATACGTACGTATAATGGTGGGTACAGATTTGTGAAACGTAACATGAAATGTAACACACGTCGAAAATTGTTTGTCTGTAATAGGCTGCTGTGATGGCTTTGCAAGTAGATTGCGCAGCCCGTCAACTGCTAGGTAGTGTAGGAAATTGAAATCAGCAGGATAGGTTTATAAATATACAGGGTTATTGGTAAAACATTAACAAACTCTTAAGAGGTCATTGTACTCATCATTATGAACAACTTTTACTATGGGACCAAACCCGAAATCGCGAAGTATAAGTAGTAAACGTTGTTCATAATGATGAGTACAATGACCATAGTAAAAGTTGTTCATAATGATGAGTACAATGACCTCTTAAGAGTTTGTTAATGTTTTACCAATAATCCTGTATATTTATAAACCTATCCTGCTGATTTCAGATAAAGGTTACATTACAGGTGAGGGATCACCGGGAGCGCCTTTACATTTCATGTCGCATTGCATTTTGGACAGCTTATTTTTGATTATTACAATTCATGTTAGATACGTTTCACCAATCTATACCAGATATAAGTTAAAACACTCACTCAAGGCGTATTACTGCATAACTTGTACATACATACATTACATTATTTAGCCTTTCTAAATCTATATTGACTGATAAATACCTAGGTACAGATACCAAACTTAAAACCTCTGATGCTGCAACGAGTTACGTATCAACATATATGTAGGTGTTTAGCAGAACAGACTTAGTTCGGTTTAGATGTACAAACTGGCACTGTTTGCAGTGTCACTGACTGGCAGAGCCATCATCAGGGATTATAATTTTGATAACACAACAAATTAGTCGCTAATTAGTTTGTCGCCAATTATCAGAATTTGGCGGTCACTGGTTCAAAAGATATAAGGGTTTATAGGTGGCCGATCTGGAGAGAGTCTCCCCAGTAGGGCCACATTTATATCTCAAAAACTAGGGCACCTAGCGAAGATCTGTTGTGTTTCTCCCATATTTTGTCGCCAATTAGTCGGAATCAGTCGGCCAGCTCTCCAGATCGGCCACCTGTACCCCGACCGACCGACCGACTAATTAGCGACAAATTTTTCGTGTTATCAAAATTAAAATCCCAGATGGTGGCTCTGCCAGAGTCAGTGACACCTGTTTGCAACTTCAGAGGTATCTTTTTGGCGCAACCGTTTAGCTCAAAACTGCCTTGTTATGTATATAAATAAAAAAACCTTACATATTTAAGTACCCATGACATGACGCTTACAAAACAGTTGTATTGCATTAGTTTTATTGACGACTCTACTAATATAATTTGTACAATAGAATTGTCTAACCTACTAAACTACACCCTGTATTTATCACATACGTTTCTCAAATACACCCTATCTTGTTCTAACTTACAATAATCATGTATTTGGTTGTCCTTTTCATCCTTAGACTTCTTTACGTAAACTAATTAAAATTTTCAATGTGTAAAAATATTAGTCTGTATTAACATTAGGAACATCTTCATTAAAACAAATACATTTCTTTAAGTGTTCATTGTAGTCATACACTGTTCCACTGATGCCACTTCAAAGTCACAAAGGCGACAAATCTTTCACTTTAACCTTAACCTCTCGCATGTTTGCCCGCCTACCTGTCGAAACGCCCCAAGCGTCGGAGTAGTTGAATGGGTGCAATAAAGTCATTGTTTTAACAATGACACTGTTATGTACATACGCTGTACCGTTGACATTTCGAGCACTTTTTCTTATGTACATATGCTGTACCGTTGACACTTGAGGGGAGACACACATAATAAAGTTTATTATTCTATGTCATCAGAAAACCGTCATCACTGCGCTGAGCCAAACATGATTTCCGCACAAATAGTTCAATAGGTGCCACTATAATAGTGATCATCACAGTCTGGTCGTGAACAAGTCCTGCGCGGTGTGTCCCGGCCGCACGGCCCGGCCGGCGCGCCGCTCGGACACGACCCTCACCACAAAGTCGGGCAACAGGCAAGCTATCACCACCGCTACGTTGAGGAACCAGAACGATGGCGCTGACATCAGACGGATGTACGTGCCGAGGACGTCGCCGTCATATTGGCTAGAATTAAAAAATACGTAGGTATGGTCAAATTCAAGTCAATTCTAAAATCTACTTAATAAAATTCTAAATTAATTCGTTCCTTTACTGACAGACACCGCACAGCCTACTATACAGTATAGCATAGATAGGGCTAGAAACATACAATTGTGCAGAGTTCCTTTTTAACAGACTTCAAAAAAAGGAGGAGGTTCTCAATTCGGTTGAATTAAAAAAAAAAAAATCTTTATTATTTATAAACCGATTTACGAAATTATTGTTTTATTCGAAAGGATATACTTTCAGATTGGTCCCATAGAAATGTCATCAGTAGTTCGGTTATTAAACCAATCACTGGTAAAAAATCAAGTAAACGAAATTGCGTCGTTTGCTTTCCTATGACTTTTCAGTGGTGGCTTAGTGGAATTGTCAGTCTGCTACCGAGAATTCCGCTGATAAAAAGCCCAGTAGCACTTTGCCCGACTCCGAATAGTTTGTTGTTTTTTGATCCAGTTACCTTTTCCGAGTCTGGGTGTATGTTTATGCGTGTAAATGTTTCTAAAAACTATTATGGTAAACGCCAAGAGTCGTGACAGGAACTCTAAAATCTCTGTATTGAATCTCGTGTCGTCTCGCTCCTTCATTTTATTATCGCTATTGCCACAAAAGTTGCCGGTTTTGTATACAGCATATTTTCCTATAACTTGTGTTTTTTATCATCTGCGTAGCCTTTTCCCAACTATGTTTTGGGGTCAGCTTCCAGTCTAACCGGATGCAGCTGTTGTAACTTGTGTTTTTAATACTTACATGTAAAGTAAAGAGTAGACGGTATTGAAGGCGATGTAGAGCAGTACGGACCCTATGATGGAGGCCACGAAGATGAGCGTGTGGTAGCGAGCTTGCAGCCACAGCTTGAGGTTCACGACCAATGTCAGCAGGTGGAAGGTCGCTGCACCGAAACACCTGAGGGGAATCACATGTCTTTAGGGCCGCTTGCATCCCCAATCACTAAATGCGTTTAGCGCTAAACATATTTAAAACATCATTCTGTCCCTGTCATCTTCCAACGATTGGCACAAACAGAGTGAAGTGTTTTAAACACTTTTCATTTAGTGAGTTATGATGGGAATGTAGAGTCTGGGGTTTGAAAAGTCTCTACACTAAACTATAGTAGTTATGCTGTGACCATAAGGCGTACAATGCTTTTTGATTATCTATGACACATTGCACCTATAATAAGTCGCAAAACTTTCACGCTTATGTGTTCCCAGCTTATCGTTTTCGTTGATCAATTCCCACCGACTGACGAAAACCCGCGTTCGGTCTACATTTGTGTACTCACCACAGATCTATAGGACGGCCATCAAGGTTGATGATGGATAACTTGACAGCGAAGTACGCGAACCAGTACACGACTAGCGAGTGGTAGGTCGCGGACACACACCACGCGAGGAAGTAAGGCCACGACATCAACTTGTTCTTCCTTATGTCTTTGTACAGCGCTGGGTTGCTGGAAACAAAAGAATTCTTACTCCTCAGCCAAGAGCCAAAATTTAGAAAGTACATCATGATCTACCTAGCCTTTTTTTATGGTGGGATATCATCAAATAACCCCCCTCCCGCACTGGGCGGAGCGGAAGGGAGTGACTAAAACCCACCCGTGTTCCTTCCTTCGCCCTTTATGTTCCGGGCCAGCGGTAACCCTTTCGGACGATCCCGCTTAATCTACCTAGCCTTAACCTATCCTAACTATTATCATAGGGTAGGCTTCCAGCTTTCCCAGACGCAGCTGATTAGCAGTGTTTTACATGGAGTGACTGCCTATTTGACCTCCACAACCCAGTTATTGGGTAACACTTAAAAAGTCACATCAGCACTTGCCCGGATTTGCACCCACAACCCCGTGCATGAGAGGCGAGACCTTAACATCTGGGCCATCACGACATCTGTGTCATCATTGATTAATTATAGGTACTTAGCGATAATAATATGCCGTAGGTATACATACTTGGCCAAAGTATCAGCAGGCCAGGTCTGTTCCGTGACAGACAGGAGCAGGACCGGAAGTGACGTAAAAAACAAGTTGTAGAACGTCAGGTATAACGAGTCGAAGATCGACTGCGTTGAAAATGCCGTGTGGATTTGAAACAGGAACTGTGGATTAATTACATAAAAGTTATTCATTTTAACGTTTGTATAATTTTATTGTAGTTAAAAAAATTAAAAGGTGTACACATATGAAAAATCCGGCCAAGTGCGTGTCTGACCACGCACCCAGAAGGGTTCCGGTAGTCGGGATAAATTTTTCCGACGAACAAACTTGACATTGCAGTTGAAAAACATGTTCTCCCATACATTCCAACTGCAAATGTAAGTTTGTACGCACAATGTTGAAAGATTTACCATGTTATTTTAAGACAATAGACTTCTTATAGGTTTTCCTGTTAATCTTTAAGTACCTAAGTATAAAACTATTTTCTGTATTTTTTTTTTCAACATTTTAGGCTTAGTCGTTTCGGAGATATGGGCCCTTTCAATTGGTAAGTCACACCAACACGGTACAGTTTGTTACCGGATCTATAAGTGTATACTACCACTTACCAAACTAGTAGACAAAGGCCCGACCAGGCATTAAGCAGTTCATGTTGCCATAATTATAACGGTAATGTTTTTTTCTTCAAATATGACAGATAAGCTTACCATAACATTCCCAAGGACTAGATTCTTATAGAAAAAGTATTGTATCAGCGTGGCTAGTCTCTGGTTGTACCAGTGTCCCATCACTAGCAATATTTTCTTGATCATCGCGAACTTTGTGATGGCAAAGTCTGCAGATCTGTTGGAAGACAGAAAATGGAGCTTAGTTTACTAAAATAGCCAGGACACGGTCTACAAATGGTAGGTTAAAAAAACCCGCAGATTCGTAGCCTTATCACTGAAGAGCTGAAAACGAATCCTGCATGTCTAACCTCTTGAGTTTGGATTTACCTTTTCGAAATTGAATTAAACCTCTTCGAAACAAAAGCTTATTATCACCAGGCTAATGGTATACACTTTAACTTGATTTTGGGGCCAGTGCTACATTATGTTGTGTAATTAGTGATTGAGGAAAATCCAAGTTCGAACCCGAATCCAAAAGTAAATTAACGATTTATCTATCAATCTGAAGATTGTCTCCCGCTTCTATATGTAGGAGGCGTAGCACTGGCTGCTCGACCACAACGCTATTTGTCATGGAACAAATGGAATGAACAGAAAAAAAAAACCTATCAATCTACCTGCCAGCCTGGTGTCCCTCCCGCCCCAGTATGCCGAACCCAACATGCGCCTCCTGTATCATGGAGATGTCGTTGGCTCCGTCGCCGATGGCCGCTGTAATCGGCCGCCCGGGACTGTTCTTTATTAGTTTTACTATCTGCCAAATTAAAATTACATACATACATAAACACACCTTTTTCATAGGGGTAGGTAGAAACAACAGAACGCCACCTGCCACGATCCTATTGCGATATGAAAATTATTGCTTGTGTACAATAACATGCAATCAACTCGTCCTATCGCAGTCCAATGCTGGACATAGGCCTCTCTTAGGCTGCGCCACAACACCTTGTCCTCCGACTTCCGCATCCAGCCTGTCCCAGCCACCTTCTTTAGGTCGTGTGTCCATCTAGCTGGGGGGTGTCCTACACTACGCTTGCCGATACGCGGTCTCCACTCCAAGCCAAGACTCGTTAGCTCCACGGGCCGACGGTCCTTCGACAAACATGGCCAGGCCACGGTTTGCTTACTCTGCATGCTACGTCGTCGGTAAGTCCGGTTCTAACATTCGGTGGCGCATTTTACCAAATATAGTGTAATTCTCACAAATACATGTTTCGAGCGGAATGTTCCACTGTCAACTCAACTGCAATTTATGTATGACTAGCTGCGCCCCGCGGTTTCACCTGCGTAAATGTCGATCCTGTGGGAAAATCGGGATAAAAAGTAGCCTATATGTTAATCCGGTGTGTCAGCTACTTCCATAGGTACAAAATTTTATCAAAACTGGTCCAGCCGTTTGAGCGTGAAGAAGTAACAAACATATAAACACACACACTCACAAACTTTCGCCTTTATAATATTAGTGTGATAATCATAGTAGATAAGCAATCCAAGACGTGATTCAAGAAACTTCGGATATGTATGAGTAGCAATTTAAACTCAACTTGAACGGATCCAAAATCAGCAAAATGGACTAATCCAATAACCGAGCAGTTCTGTTTCTCTGGTCCTAGTTACGGTTTTATTAGAAAACTTTTATTTGCCTATTTTGGGTCCCATTGCTGGGCAAATGCCTCCCCTTTTTTCTTCAAAACCTCATGTCTTGTGCGATCTTTGGCCATGATGGCCCAAACGTCATCAGATCGTCACATCGTCCTTAGAAAACTTATTTAATTTATTCATTAAGGACAAAAACAGAAAATCGTTTAATCTTATCAACATACCTTAGCTTTCTGTATAGGCGACAGTCGACAACACAAGACCGCATGACAGTTAATCGCTATATCGACAAACGCAGGTGCATATGCCGTGTCCAACACTTGGGACATACTGGTCCCATCGACCACTAATGTCAGGTCTCTATAACTCGGCTCGCTGATGATTCGTCTGCACTCAGTCAAGTGAGCTTGTAATGTTGGGTCATCTTCTACGCCTATTAGAAACATTCTTCTGTCGTTCTCTGAGATATGCGCGCAGGATTGGGCGACGTTTATCGCTGTTTCTACCTGGAAGTGAAATAAGAATTAAAATCACTTATTTAGTAACAGGGTTTTTTTAGTTTTTAATCTATGTAATAGTGCTACGACCGTACGCTAAATACCCGCTTTTATGTGGAGTTGCGGACACCAGACCTACGGTTAGGTACCTAGGTACTATTATCAATGAGCGCAAGACGGAGCGGCGCGGGTGAGCATGTTTTTGTACGGACAAACAAGCTTATAACTTTGTGATTTTTCATGAGTTTTGAAATTTTGTACATAGATTCTTTACATAAAAATACTAGACACCTGTTTCGGGTTTCGCATATACTAAAAATAATGTTGTATACTTTGTGGTCTACTTGCTGGATAATATCTCTAGCTTCTAACTCGTCAGGAAACTCACCCCTTGCCCCATACGTTCCTCAAAAGATTTCGAAATAAGTATTATCGTTACCGCACATTTTCATTTCATGCTCTAATTATTTGCCTGCTATTACGCTATAATATTCGTCACCTTATCTCCCGTCAACACCCAGGTCTTGATCCCGGCTCTCCGCAGCGAGGCGAGGGTATCGGCCACGTCGTCCTGCAGACAGTCCTCGACGCCGGTGGCGCCAACTAGCGTCAGTTGTCTCTCTAATACTCTGTACTGTTGCGTTACTTGTCGTAACGCGTCTGCGCTCTTGCCGTCTAAGCGCTTGATCGCTGTAATGTTAAAGATAATTTATTTTGGAAAACAATAGATTTGACACGTTAAATGATATTTCGTATAATTTATATGTTGTATAATACTAATTTTGCTACGTAACTAAAATAACATGTCGTCGAAAGCCGTCAAAAGAGGACGTCAAGTCAAATTTTATTTTTAGGCTGATATCGCACCTTTAAAGTAAAACCGTTACTAAACGAAATTATAAAATTTTACAGGAGAGCCAATATTACAGGACTTTTTTTTCTAATATTGGCTCTCCTGCAAAATTTTATAATTTCGTTTAGTAACGGTTTTACTTTAAAGGTGCGATATTATAGGCTAGTTGTGAATTCTTGCCGTGTCTTTATGTCTTTTCTGGCCCAGAGGGCTCCAGCACCCTAACTACGTAACACACTATCGATCTCAATTTGAAGGATATTGCTAATCCATTGCTTTATATGTTCGAAACATGTGTCTGCTCGACAACGCAAATAACGCAATGAATATTTTTGAACTGTCAAAATGAAACCCATTGCTACTGATAATGTGTTACGCAATTACCCTACAGGTGTGTTTGAGTGCCGCTGTAAAGTTTACACATACAAACATACTCACGACCTCTTCCAATGGAGATAAGCAAAAACTACAGAACTCAACCTGCTACGATCTTTACATACTTCTTTTACTTCGTTTACGTTTGCCATACATCTGGTAGTATATCATTAGTCTATTATTCAGTTTATTTTATTTTCTCCAACTAACTTCAAAAGAGCTTCGCAGCTAGGTAATTTACAAAGCAAGTGGTATTTTGACTTACCATCCGCAACTCCCAGCTAGCTAATTTACAAAACAAGTGGTATTTTGACTTACCATCCGCAACTCCCAGTTAGGTAATTTACAAAACAAGTGGTATTTTGACTTACCATCCGCAACTCCCAGTTAGGTAATTTACAAAACAAGTGGTATTTTGACTTACCATCCGCAACTTCCAGTTGGTAATTTACAAAACAAGTGGGATTTTGACTTACCATCCGCAACTGCCAGTTAGCTAATTTACAAAACAAGTGGTATTTTGACTTACCATCCGCAACTCCCAGCTAGCTAATTTACAAAACAAGTGGTATTTTGACTTACCATTCGCAACTCCCAGCTAGCTAATTTACAAAACAAGTGGTATTTTGACTTACCATCCGCAACTCCCAGCTAGTTAATTTACAAAACAAGTGGTATTATGACTTACCATCCGCAACTCTTTCATACTCCTCTTCAGGCACTTCCCGGTAAGCAATGGCTAGGGTCCTCAGGCCCTTGTTAGCGAACGCGTTGATATCTCGATCGGTCTCTTCTATCAGACTTGTGTTTGTGCATAGCGGGAACACAGAACTTTCTGCTCCCTTGCAAAACAACCAGATCTGGGAACGCGATTAGAAAGAAGTCATTAAACTGTGATAGTTCCGAAAAACAATGTTATTATTTAAAATAAAATTAAATATGTGTTAGATGAAGTCATAATTAAGACTTGTATGCCTCCTAATAATCAAGTATTTTTTCAAATTGTGTAAACATTATGTATAAGGTCTGTCGAGAATCGAACCTCGACACCTGCGCGCGCTCCAGGCAGCGCCTCCGAGTCGCTGAGCCAGGCGGTGCGGAGTGCGGCACGGGGGACGCGGGCACCGGGCTGCGCGGGCGACGGGCGGCGAGGGACGGCCGGCGTCGCGCACTCGCGCAGCGCGCTCACAGAACACTTCTCCACGGGCCACCGCATCATTGTATTGTAACGTCGATTTATAATTATTATATTCAGTTTGTACCAGCAAAGCATACAGTCCACTTATTTCTCACCACCATCTTCGAGACCTTCACACTGTTCTCAACAGTTTTTGGTCCTTCGCGAAACTGAAGAAATAACAAGAATCGTCGTTTTGTACGAGCGGACTTTGGACCCTCCTTGTTCGAGAAGGCTCGGCGGCACGTCGGCGTCGTCGCGTCAGCTGATATTCATATTAGACGGAGGACAGTTTGAAGAACAAAGGCGAAGAGAAGAAATATTAGTGGTTGGATAAGACGTTGTTGTGAGTTCGTTCCAATTTATCCTATTTTTCCCGCTTATCTCTTTTACCAAATATTTCTGTTTCCTTCCTTGCCTAGCTTCAAAAATAGCCCAATTGAGCCATCATTCAGTGGTCATATACGCTAGTTCATTCGTCATCATCAATTTATTTATTGCACACTTGCATTGCATAGCATTGAATCGTCAAGATTGCTAAATTGACGTGTTCGTTTTATTTAAAATCATTGTCGCTGTTGCATACTCGGTCGCCGCTTTTATAAAACCGGTTTCTTATAACGGCGTCGAGCGTGAGCAACGTACGAACCGCCAGCTGTTTCCTTTGTTCTATTGTGTAGCTAATTACCGTTATTTTTTTACTTTGCTTCTAGTCTTCCTACCTTCATATTTTCATAATGCCTGATAATCGCAAAACTTTAATAAAGAAACGGTCATCATTAAAGGCTAAGCTTACAACTTTCAATAAATATTTAAATGTCCTTAAAAGCTGCAAAGCGCTTAGCGATATGCAGATCGCTGAATTGGAGTGCCGACTAAGTAAAATTGAAGCGTTAAATAGTGACTTTGACAGTTTGCAGGATGAGATCGAGATGCTTTGTGAGGAATCGTCCGGCGAGGATGAGGAGTCGCCTTCAGAGCGTGAGCAGTTCGAAAACGAATATTTTGCTGTGTTAGCAAGTGCGCGCTGTCTACTAGCAGCAAAGCGTCGTGATTCTGCAGCGAGCTTCAATGACGCACAATCAGGTGAGGATTTCAAGGCCGGTTCTAATGTTAGATTACCTAAAATTGATTTGCCTCATTTCAGCGGTAGCTATCAGCACTGGCTTGAGTTTAGGGATATTTTTACTTCAGTCATTCATAATAATAAACAGATTGACAATATTACGAAATTTCACTACCTTCGCGCTTCGCTTAAAGAAAGTGCAGCTTTAATTATTAAACATATTACCGTGTCTAGTGATACTTATAACATAGCATGGGACTCATTACTTGAGCGGTATGATAACAATCGTCTGCTTGTTAATAACCACGTTCAGGCCTTACTAAACTTTGAACGTATACAGAAAGAATCTTGTAAGTCAATTCGTTATCTGGTTGATATAACAACAAAAAATATAAGGGCGCTTACTACATTGAAGCAGCCTACACAATATTGGGATACTTTAATAGTTATTATAATGTCTTCCAAATTAGATAAAATAACCTTACGTCATTGGGAAGAACAGAAAAATAAGTTAAATGATTATCCGACTTTAGATATGTTTATAACGTTTCTAAGAAATCGAGCAGATTTATTGGAAAGTTTAGAGGATCATGAGAACCAATCGAATCCTGCTCATTCGAAAAATAAAACAAAATTAAATGAAAACAATGACAAGTCATCTTCTCTATCATGTCTGTTATGTGATCAATCCCATTCTTTATTTAACTGTGAATCTTTTAAAAATCTTTCAATAGAATCTCGCATAGAAAAGGCCAAACAATTAAAGGTTTGTTTAAATTGCCTACGTCCTGGCCATACGAGTAACAGATGCAACTTGACGGGTTGTAAATATTGTAAATATAAACATAACACGCTGTTACATCTCGAAAAACCCAATTCCACATCTAAACCTAATAGCGAAGGTGTTGTATTGACTAGTGGTACCATCACAGATTCTACTGCGTCTCGTATATTTCTATCCACAGCTATCGTGCGAGTAATAGACGAAAATGGTACGGAACACAACGCAAGAGTACTGCTGGACAACGGGAGTGCAATTAATTTGGTAACTCAAAGTTTCTGTGACCAATTGCAACTGCCGAGGCGCTGCGTGTCAACAGCCGTATCAGGTTTTAATAATCATGTTACTACTAGCACACAGTCTTGCACCATAACAGTGAAGTCTCTTTGTAGTGATTACAAAATTAACATAAACTGTACTGTTTTCCCCAACATTACACCACCCATTCCATGCTCTTATATAGACGTAAGTAATATACGTTTCCCATTGGGTATTACATTAGCAGACCCTACATATAACACACCTTCATGCATAGATTTGCTGTTAAATGCAGATATTTTCTGGGATATTTTGGGGAGAGAATCGATAGAGTTAGGTAAAAACAAGCCCACATTACGCGAATCTAAACTAGGCTGGCTGGTTACTGGCAATGTTACAGCGCCACAACAATTTTCTAATGTATGTATGTTTTCGCAAGGCGATCCTAATCCTGATCTTACGCGTTTTTGGGAACTGGATACCTTAGATTCACCACATTCGAATATGTCAGTGGAAGAAATTGCATGCGAACAAAATTTTGCAGCAAATACTTTTCGTAATGATGACGGTCGCTTCGTTGTCTCAATGCCTCTAAAACGAGAAGTCAATGTCTTAGGCGATTCGTTAAAGTTAGCCAAAATTAGGTTTATCTCATTAGAGAAAAAATTCTTACGTGATCCAAAATTTAAAGAAAAATACTTACACTTTATGCGAGAGTATGAATCCTTGGGGCATATGACGGAGAACAAGAGATTCTCGTCCGAGGATAACTCTAGAATTAATTATTACCTACCACATCACGGAGTCATTCGTGAATCGAGCACCACGACAAAATTACGTACGGTATTCGATGCATCTGCGGCCACCACGTCCGGCGTTTCACTGAACGACTTACAAATGGTGGGCCCAGTCGTCCAAGATGACCTATTTTCAATCATTATACGTTTTCGCCAGCATAAATATGTGGTTTCCGGCGATATAGAAAAAATGTACCGGGCCATTGAAATCAATCCAAGTCAACGATCATTGCAACAAATAGTTTTTCGTCATGATTCCAGCCAACGATTAAAAACATACACGTTAAACACATTAACTTATGGTACAGCATCGGCGCCCTATTTAGCTACTAAGTGTCTAACAAGTCTAGCTTCTACTGTAAGTGACCAACAAATAAAGAATGCCATTCAACATGATTTTTATGTCGATGATTTTTTGAGTGGAGCTTCGTCCATCGAAGACACAATTAAATTAGCAAAAGGCGTGGCCTCAACTTTGTCAAAGGCCAAATTTAATTTAAGAAAATGGCAGTCAAATAATCCTGACATACTAAAGGCAATTCCTAGTTGTGAAACATCTACCACTCATGAATTTACAGACATAAAAGTAAATGAAGTGTCTAAAACCTTAGGTTTAAATTGGGAACCAAGTTCAGATAAATTGTCATTTTCTGTAAATATTATTATTAGTAAAAATGCAACTAAAAGGCACATTTTGTCGACTATAAGCCAAATTTTTGACCCTTTAGGATTAGTAGGCCCTTGTCTAATAGAAGCAAAAATTATTATACAAGAATTATGGGTAAAACACTATTCATGGGATGAGAAACTGCCCAAAGAAATAAATGATCGTTGGACTTCCTATGTTAATAAGTTGTATTATCTTAACTATTTAAAAATACCACGTTGGATTGTTTGCAACGATTATATTATTATTGAAATTCATGTTTTTACTGACGCGTCAGAGAATGCTTATGGCGCGTGTTTATATATTAGGTCCATTAACAGTTTAGGTCACATTCATATACAATTACTTGCTTCAAAAAATAGGGTTGCACCAATAAAACCAGTCACTATTCCACGCCTGGAACTGTGCGGAGCTTTACTGGGTGCAAGACTGTTCGTCAAAGTAAAAACGGCGTTAACATTAAATATTCAAAAATGTCGTTTCTGGTGTGACTCGACAGTAGTTTTAGGGTGGTTATCGTCTCAACCCAATCAGTTCAAAC
The DNA here is from genome assembly GCA_948474745.1 of Oligia latruncula. Taxonomy (NCBI): domain Eukaryota; kingdom Metazoa; phylum Arthropoda; class Insecta; order Lepidoptera; family Noctuidae; genus Oligia; species Oligia latruncula. The sequence continues at coordinate 3,265,709 of OX419691.1, read as the reverse complement.
ATTTTGTTAGTAATCGTGTAAACGAAATACAAGAGAAAACACATGGTCACACATGGAGCTACGTACCTTCAAAATTAAATCCCGCAGATATAGTATCGCGGGGCTCATCTGCTGATCAGTTAAGTAATGATTCATATTTATGGTGGCATGGACCACAGTTCTTAAAACTAAACGAGTCTATGTGGCCAACTATGCCAAACACAAATAAAAATGTACAACTGAAAACCGAGGAAAAAATATGTCTAGCTACAAATAAAATTAACAACAACAATCAAAATATAAATACAATATCAAATTTATTACAAAAATATTCTAATTTCAATAAATTACAAAGAATCATTGCTTATGTACAAAGATTTATAAATAATACTAAAAATAAATCAAATAAACTTACCGATACCTTCACTCCTCTAGAATTACAAGACTCATTATACATTATTATTCGTCAAGCTCAGTCTGAGATGTTTCCCACTGAGTCCGTTATCTTAAAGGCTGGTAAAGCTTTACCAAGCAATAATCGGTTGCTCAGTTTGTCACCTTTCATTGATGAAAAACAAATTATTCGTGTGGGTGGCAGGTTGGACAACTCGCCGTATAGCTATGATGCAAAGCATCCCATACTCATTTGTAGCAAACATCATGTTACAAAATTATTATTTCGTATGTACCATTTAAAGTCCTTACATGCAGGACCGCAGTTATTGTTGTCTATAATACGTCAAAATTATTGGCCACTAAAAGGTCGTAATTTATCGAAGTCAACTGTAAACAAATGTTTAAAATGTTTTAGATTTAAGGCGCAGACTATTCAACCCATAATGGGCCAACTTCCTTCTAATAGAACTAATTTAGAATTCCCCTTTCTACACTGTTGTGTGGACTATGCCGGGCCAGTGCTGGTAGCAGATCGTAAAGGGCGAGGCTGCAGCAGTAAAAGCTATTCACTTGGAGCTTGTTGCAGATCTAACGAAAGAAGCTTTCATAGCCGCGCTAAACAGGTTCATTGCTCGCCGGGGGAAGCCACAAAGCATCTCGTCTGACAATGGGACGAACTTTGTTGGTGCATCTAATGATCTACATAAATTTCTCATCAGTTCTAATATTCAATATGAAATGGCACAAGAAGGTATTGATTTTAAATTTACTCCTCCATATAGTCCTCACTTTAATGGAATGGCAGAGGCAGCTGTCCGTTCGACTAAACATCACCTTAGACGTTTATTACAAGCAGTTCATTTTACGTATGAGGAGATGGCCACATGTTTGGCTCAAATTGAGGCTATTCTAAACTCTCGCCCACTTACTGTCCTGTCTACTGATCCCTTCGACTTCACCGCACTCACCCCTTCCCATTTCTTGATTGGACGACCACTCACGTCAATTCCACATCCACAAATTTTAGAAAAGGATATTAGCTGTACGGAGCGCTATAAGAGAATCGAATATATCCGGCAACATTTCTGGGCCCGATTTCGAGACGAATATATCTCAACTCTGCAGCAGAGATCCAAGTGGTTGACGTCCTCCAACAATGAGCTCAAGCTTAACGACTTAGTCCTTATAAAGGACAAGACTCTTCCACCATTATTATGGCCATTAGGAAGAATCATTAACGTTTACCCTGGTGTTGACGGGATCAATCGTGTTGCTGAAGTGAAGACGAGGAGAGGCAACATTCGGAGAGCATACAATAACATTTGCCCTCTTCCAGCTCAAGACATTTAACTTCATCAACACTCATCTCAACGTGGGCGGGAACTTGTCGAGAATCGAACCTCGACACCTGCGCGCGCTCCAGGCAGCGCCTCCGAGTCGCTGAGCCAGGCGGTGCGGAGTGCGGCACGGGGGACGCGGGCACCGGGCTGCGCGGGCGACGGGCGGCGAGGGACGGCCGGCGTCGCGCACTCGCGCAGCGCGCTCACAGAACACTTCTCCACGGGCCACCGCATCATTGTATTGTAACGTCGATTTATAATTATTATATTCAGTTTGTACCAGCAAAGCATACAGTCCACTTATTTCTCACCACCATCTTCGAGACCTTCACACTGTTCTCAACAAGGTCTATTCAAATTTATGTTCGCAATTGATGTTATTTCAAGTTAAACAAATATCAACTTTGTTTCAATGGTAATTAAATCGATTTCAGAGTGACTAGCACTATTGAAAAAGTTACAAAAATGTTTGAAGTTGTACCGTAAGCTGAACTTTATTGTGTAGGAATTAAAGTTATATTTCCATTAATTCATATTTGTTTACGTTTTTGGCAATTAAATCGCGAACGCAGATTAGGTTAAATTATTTGTATTTCATGGTAACGCGAATGCTACGATAAGTTATATTCGGTATATATTCGTTGCGGGATATATTATAGTGTACTCTCTCTTTCCCTTATTTTCGAAGTCCGATAGGACGGCAATCACACTTTGCCCGACTCAGGAATCGAACCCAGGCCCCCACACTCAGCAGTCGCGTTTACTACCACGAGAACATCATCATCTGCCTAGCCTTTTCCCAACTATGTTGTGGTCGGCTTCCAGTCTAACCGGATGCAGCTGAATACCAGTATTTTACATGGAGCGACTGCGTATCTGACCTCCACAACCCAATTACTGGGTAATACGATACCCCTTGATAAGACTGGTTGTCAGACTTTCGGGCTTCCGACTACCCGTAACGACTGTCAAAGATCCACAAATGACAGCCGCGACCAACGGCACAACGTGCTTTCCGAGGCACGGAGGGGTCACGGTATGTAAAGATGGTCACCCATCCACAAACCAACCGCGGCAAGCGGCCACAGAACAACGGGGCAGTTAATAATAAAAAAGTGTTAACCCTATAAATTACAAAAACAACAGCCTACCTTCCCATCCTTATCCCTTAGAATAACAGACATCCTCTTCCTCTCCGAAGTAAACTCAATAACTTGCAGTCGCTCATACATCTCCGTATGTTCGCCCACTTTCACCACCAGATCGTTGCCTTCTTCACCCAGAAATGTCACTCCGTACCTCTCGGCGACTTCTACGAGAGCCTTCTCATCAGGACTACTGGCTTGGTAATCCATTTTATTACCGTTCTCATTTATTATACTGTTCCAAGTAACATTATCTATTACCCCATTAGTGCCATTAGCCGCAGTACTTGTCTTGGCTTTTTTTCTCTTAAAGAAGTTCATAAGCTGCAAGTTACTGGTGACTGAGAGACGGGCGCTCAGCTTCTTCATGTCTTCGCTTGACACTTGCACTGAGTGGCAAAGGGCGAGGATTTTGAAGAAGAATTTGATGTCTGTCTGGAATAGAAAGGGAGTGTTATTTACATAGATAATCTCAAGGCTTTTCTCATGGGGGTAAGCAGAAACTACAGAACGGCATATGCTACGATATATTCAGGTTTTAAGGCGCAATCCGTGGTCACAGTATAAATATGGAAAGTATGACAACTAGGCCTATTTGTTGAAATAATTACCTACGCTCTATTGGAGCGTTACTTGGGGTTGAGTCGTGACTCTTAATGTTTGTAATATTGAAGAGTGTTTATTGAAACGAAGTTCTTTAACGAGGCATGCGGTAGGAGTTCACTGATAGAAATCGTGCCGCGAAAAAGCGTTCATACATGTTATGCCCCCTCCGACTTTCTTCTTTGGTCAAAACGTAAATCAAAAACAAAATTTTTAAAAATTTTCGGTTTGGGTATCGTTATCATGGTTTTCGAGAGTGCTAAAGTCTATATTGAAGTCCCCTCATCGTAGAAAATTGGTCCTCGGTTATTTAAAAACAAAAAATCTGCTGTTTCACACAAAAGTGCAATACTTACACGGTCAAAATGTACCTTTAGAAAAGATTTTTAAACGTCCAGAAATATCAATTTGTTAGGTCATCAACTGAATTCAACAGGTAATAGTTTGCGCGTCGATGATGATTATGTTGTGATGTTACACCCTATATACGAGTACTTCCCTCTGCTTTTCATTCGTGTTACAGCCCGACTCGAACTTTATGGCGACTCTGAAGTGCGCTACTCGCTGCAGAGTACCTCACCCCTCACCCCCGCTGACAGGTGAATTTGTTACTGCCTCCCGTTGTTGTCGCCTCATGTTCCCAGCCGCCATAAAATTTGCTGTTTATGACAGTGGATTGACTAAGTCTTACAAGTCTTTGAGTGCAACTGATCAATGCCGAAATTAAAGACACAATAAAATTAATAATTTTATCGACCACCGTTAATCAAGTTGAAACTACTCATAGGGTAATTTATATAAACCTGAAATCGCGAAAAAAAAATCAGCTGTTCCCTACATTTATGTTCGTCTCACTCGTCAAAATGTAGAGAACAGCTGTTTTTTTTTCACGATTTCACGTTTGGTCCCATAGTAAAAGTTGTTCATAATGATGAGTAAAATCACGTGTTTAAGTATCGGTCACTAATTACCAGTCACCCTATATACATAAGATATTGCGTATTTTTAGGCGTGCTGTACGCTTGGTCGACACATTTAATTCCGCAGCTAGTATTTGTTGAACACTAAAGCCGACCCGAATAATGACACTTACGATTTTGCCGTCCGTCTGTGCCGTCTAATGCCAACCGAACAAGTGAGATGCAGCACGATAAAGTTAATAGTGCCAACAGTGGTAGTATTTCAATATGGTTTAAAGTCATCATTATTTCATCCTGCGCAATGTGGTTTAACTCTGTAAACCACATTGCGCATGATGAAATAATCACGACGCATGATTAATCAATCCATTAGCGTGAAAATAGATTATTTGCAAAGATAAGATTTACCTATAGGCCGACTGCTTAACTGAGACGTTGCCTGAGGGAGCTGCGCAATGCGGAAGGGGTTATAGGTGTAACAAGTTGACAAATCACTGAGCTCTCGCATCACGTCACCACACCCCTCCCGCACCGCGCTACTACCTCAGGCAACGCCTCAGTTAAGCAGTCGGCTTATAGTTCATATATTTCATAGAGATAAAAACCTTTTCTCCGGGTTATTCCGTACTTTTTCAAGTACGTGCAGCGCAGCACTGAAATTCGTACTTATTGGTAAAAGAGATCAGTGTGGAAAATCGTTAAAGGGAAAAGAGATCAGTGTGGAAAATCGTATTTATCTATCTAATCCACTACATCAGCCAATCAATCATGAAACGCCCTTATCATGGCCGGCCATCAAACATAGTTTAATCTTTCTAACGAAAGTCCTAATTATTCTGAAATTTTGTAATATAAATTGATCAGAAAGCTATATATTATAGTCTTGGCACCTGTCCCACCAACCCGCACTTGGCTCGCGTGGTGGATTACGGTCCACTCCCTCTCACAGAGAGGACGGAGGGCCTGTGTCCCAGCAGTGGCCCCTGTGGCCCACAGCCGAAAAGGAAGAGACTAGCTATGAACTATTTTCAATAGATGACCTTTGTCCTTACATAGTATAAAACAAAGTCGCCGAAATGTATGTACGCGCATAACTTCCGAATGACTGCACTAAATTGGATAATTCTTTTTTTTTTGTTCGGTATTGCCAGGACAAAGTGTGTATGAAAGAAAATTTCGTAAATTCGAAAAAAAAATTGCATCCGTGGGAAGCTGGGGCGGGCCGCTAGTCACACCGTTACATTTTGATCGTTTTGATCCTTAAATTTTAGTACGGGACCAACCATCAAAACGTGAAAAAAAATCTGTTGATCCATACATTATGTCGAGTTATGCTAACATAAATGTATGGATCAAAAGATTTTTTTTTTACGATTTCAGGGTTGGTCCCATAGTAAAAGTTGTTCATAATGATGAGTACAGTTACCCCTTTTTAAGCAATAAAACGCTCAAAATGTAAGGGTGTACATTATATTACTAGCTAGTTTATCGCTGACTGCGGGAACTCGCTCTACGGTATGTTTCTTTAGCGATAAAATGGTGGATAGTTAGTTGCTTCCTTGTCGGCGCGATTGGGCAGATGCCTCAGGGCTAAGCTATATACCTACCACAGATATTACAAAAAAAAACTGACCTGAAACACATCCACGGGCTCATCAAACCTCTCCACGTCATAGAGCTTGGATTCCTTCTCCTCATACATTTGTCCCTTGATGGTGCATGATTTGAACACCATGAGGTTCTTGGTGAGAGTGCCGGTTTTGTCCGAGAACAGCACTTCCACTTGTCCTAACTCTTCGTTCAAGTCTGATGTGTTCGCTGCTGCGGGTCTGCCCGTCTCTTCACAACGGAGGTCTTCGTCCCAGGCTATGAATAAGGATCCTGGGGAAAAGTGTGTTATGAATGAGGCTAAAATCAAAATCAATACAGATTTTTTTTCGGTGACAGTTGTAAGAAACTGCGACTATTGTGCGTTTGCTGTTCATTAGGGCAAATTCAAAAACCGCTCTTTGACTTTATAAGAAAAGGTAGCGTTTCATACCAACGTGAACATTGTTGGTATTCATACGAACCGCTCGCTTATACGAATATGAACATTACTGGCATCAAATTAAGGTTCATATTAGAACGAAACGCTGATTTATCAAAGTAAATTCAAAGTGAGATCTGTGAACCTTCGCCTTAGTGTATCTAAGTATATTTGAGTTATTACACTAACTTACGCTCAATTACAACATAGCATGCGTAGGTAAAGCAAATATTTTTATTTATGATCGCATACCAAACATTTATTAACTACTCAAATCACATAAAACCAAATACACTTACCAATAAACTTATACAGCTCTATAGTGACGTACAGCGACATAGGAATGATATAATAATAGAGTAACAGAAACGAAAACAGATCTTGAAGAACATTGCCTAATGAAATCGGGTATGGGGCCCCAGGACCGAGGTACAGATCCCTCTCTGTATTATGTAACTCGATCAATAGCTTTGCGGCCAAGGAGACTAATATTTCGACGACTAGCAGACCTATGAAGTAGAGGAGGGACTGGTTGATCGCCAGTTCGCTCGACGAGAACTTGTTCCCTGAGTATTTTGAGTTGAGAGCCAGTTTTGTTTCTTCACCTGTAACAAAAGGTGTTTCGTTAAATATTTAAGACTAGCTTCCGCCCGCGGCTTCGCCCGCGAGGTATGTCGATAAAAACTATCCTATGTCCTTCCCCGGGATGCAATCTATCTCTCTGCCAAATTTCATCGAAATCCGTTCAGTGGTTTAGGCGTGAAAAGATAACATACAGACAGACAGAGTTACTTTCGAATTTATAATATTAGTATGGATACAGGTATTCGTTCAGCTGCATTCTTTTAGACTGGAAACTAACCTCAGAATAGATAGGCAAATGATGATCAAGTAATTTAGAAAAAAAAAGTGGTCATCATCAAATGCCTATGCTATGCTTGTTCCCAAATATGTTGGGGTTGGCTTCCAGTCTAACCGGATGCAGCTGAATACCAGTAATTTACACGGAGCGATTGCCTATCAGACCTCCACAACCCAGTAAATGGGTAACACCCTTTGGCAAGACTGGTTGTCTTGTCAGACTTTCGGGCTTCTGACGACCAGTAACGACTGTGAAATATCTACTAATAACAACTGAGACCAACGGCCCAACACGTTTTCCAAGCCACGGACTGACATCGGCAAGTGTTTTTTCAGAGGTTTTAAAAATCTTTTACTTTTCATATGTTTATATAAGGTGGTCCTAATAGTGACGTCTATAAAACAATGGATCTTTATCCCCTGAGCATGAGGAATCAATTTTTCCGTGGTAAGTATCCATAAAATTTTCAATAAATTAAAAAAAATAATTATGACTCGAAAACTATCAAGAATCGCGGAACATACATGGGGTATTTTCGGATACACCTGGGCATGAGGAATATTTTTTATACGACGTTACTAGTTGGACCATTCTGTATAATGAATTCACAAATGGTGAAAACTTTCTAACATAAGTCTATAAATATTCATCTTCCTTCTGCAACATTCAACAAATTTGTTTTTTAAACTTACCCGTATAGATAGCGCATCCTATAGCCCACTCTGTGTTCTTGACCCGGGATCCCCTGAGCATCAGGTTATCAGTGGTGAGCACCAGGCTGTCCTGGTAGGGGATCTCCAACCTTCCGTAGAACGTGTAGAGATCTGCCACAGGGTTGGGCACCTCTATCCGCATACCTTGCGGGAGAATATCTAAGGAAAAATGAGTGTATAGCTAAACGGTTTTTTTTTTCCTATGCAAAGGCGAGTTCTTTCGGTCTTACTAAGAGCTGTCATCAATTCTTTAATCAACGCACATAGAAACAGATAGTTTGATTGTAGGTATAGTTGTTTCGATATTTATTTTAAATGCCATTTTTGTTTCAGAATAATTATCGTCCATAAGTTACAGCAACATTCTAAGCTTTGTGATAGCTGGAGTCTATACTGGGCTAAGTACAGTCGGCGTAGAAAAACCTTGACCATGGTTAGTACCTTGTCATATCATACAATGCAAATGGCGACGTCAAAAACGACGCGTCACAGCGACGCGCGATGTTGTGACGCGTCACAAGTGATAAACAGAGATATTGACAAGACGTCACGAATTTAATGTGATCTGTAAAGTCATACATTTCTAATATCCTCAGTTGTTTTGAATATTTAGATAAGGTGATAGTGGGTAGATTAATGTATCTTTGTGAAAAATATGTGCTTAGAGATTTGTGAGACAGATCGTTGTTATTTACCCTAATCTAATATAAGTGAGCGAGTAAGGATGACAATGCAAAGTGAATTTACGATGATCGCACAAATAAAAGCACGTATGAGATTCCAAATACCTTTATTACCACAATCACAAGGTGACGAAATGTACAACACACGCGAATAATAAGATTACTTATCTAAATTATATTTAGTATTTATAAAATATTTTACAGCATAATAAGTTTATTATGGCTTCTGCGTGAACAGAAGTTTAAAAGTACAGACGCCAGCACATCAAGCTACCGGAAACTGTAAAATTTTCCTAATCAACCTTGAACCTTATGCTTTGGCGATAAAGTTGAAAATCTATTAAAGAAATTTGACAGATTGTAGTAGCTTGATGTGCTGGCGTCTGTACCTTGTCATTAATACAAGTCCAGTTACTAAATCTGGTATCAAAACAGTTGTAATTTAAAAAAATTCAACCTGCCATGAAGTATGAAATTATTTTTTAAAGGGAGATTTTACAAATATTTAGGCAATTCTTCAAGTTTTAATAAAGATAATTAAATGTTATTAACACAACACATCACAAACACATAACAGATGACAACACATAAGCTGTATGAACAATGATAAATCAATCACAGTTACATAAATTTTATACCTGGTGTAAAGCCAACTAATGGCGGGGGTACCCTCAAAGTCTTCAAATTCGTCTCTCCATCGAGGTTGGCAGTAGTTACGAAGCATTTTCCCTTCTCCCCTGCCGAGCACAGCAGTACCAAGTCTGCTGGAACCTCCTTCCCTCGCCGCACACGGACGAGGGTGCCCGGCGCGATCGTAGAGTTGCGGACCTCGTTGATGACGCCTTTGTGGACTATCTCCACTGTCGAATGATAAAGTGTAAGTTAGAATATTATTGAAACACAGGTAAACCAGAAAAAGTATGCGCCTCGGGAAACTTCGTGTTTCCGAATTAGTACAAACGTCACAGAGTTACCCCCTATAGAGGCAAAACTTCTAAGTTTCGTAGTGCCGCGCTTTGGGTGCACCTATCATTGCACGTTTGTATGAAGTTTTCTCTCTGTCGGGTTACCTACTCCGGTCGCAAATCGTCGTTTGTCACTCAAAAGTTTTAAAACGTTTTTTGGAATTGCATAGAGTTGTTAATCTGTAATTTTGTAATCATGATAATACAAAATAGGCAAGTACTTCCATAGTAACAGCTCTATTATTAGAACTCATCATCGCGAGTTCGTATTTCCGAAGATAGACGATGATCCCCGAAGCGCATACTTTTCTTGGGAAATCTGTAGCTAAAGACAATAAAGGGGTTTGAAGATTTGTATACAGGGTGGAATTTTCGAAGCGTACCTGGAGGGAAAGTACTCTAAATACTGAAGACAGAAAATTTTACTCAAAGGAAGCATTTATTTATTTGTAAAAAGAAACAAAACTGCATTTAAAGATTTTTGAAAATACGCTTACCACGGGAATCGAACCGACTAAAATCCGAAAAAGTAGCATCCTGTACTTTTATGGCACCAATCGATAGGGCCAATCATAAGGGTCAAATCATCAGTATTTAGAGTACTTTCCCTCCAGGTACCTACGCTTCGAAAATTCCACCCTGTATAGAGCCAGATTTTATAAAATGGCGGCCACGCATGAGACTTATATAAATCGATAGCTGACATGAATGCAAACAGTGTCACGGCCAAAGCCCAGTCAGTCAGAGTCAGTGTCAAAGCCCTTTGTTTTATGTTGATATGATAGACAGTTAAAAGGACATGGGTTTACTGCAGAGTCATGGCTATTGATTGATGATTGTTCATCCTCCCGTCCTTCTTAGTCTTTTTCGTTATTTCAGTGTTCTTTAAAAAAATAAGGGTATTCTTAAAATAGGTACCGTAAAAAAAAATCTGTCTCAACGAATCGAGATTAGATAATCTATACCTATATATAAAATGGTAAACTGACTGACTGACTGATTGTTGATATATCAACACACAGCCCAAACCGCTGGTCCTAGAGACATGAAACTTGGAGGGTGTGTTCTTTGTGAAGAGTAAGTATCCACTAAGAAAGGATTTTTGGGAATTCTACCCCTAAGAACCCTCTTAGGGGTAGAATTCCCAAAAATCCTTTCTTAGTGGAAAAAAAGAAATTTCACCCTCCCCCCATTCACCCGAATGGGGGGAGGGTGAAATTTCACGCGGACGAAGTCGCGGGCGGAAGCTAGTTTTTTTAATAAAAGCGATAAATACTATCATCTCTATCTGCACACACATGATATTATAGTTTACTATATCTACGGTTCAACCAGTAGAGGTTACCTATTATCACAAGTTCTATATAAAGAATCTTATTTTAAGATAAAGAAATCTTCAGTGTGATGCACCAGAGCAAGGTCGCCCGCTATCAGTAGATATCGATGAACCTAAACAGTTATGTTGGGAAATCAATTCCTTTATTGAATTTATCTTGAGGCTAGACATTAGTTTTAATAACTGTTTCTAAACGGTAAAACATTGGTTCATAGTTTTTGGGAAAATCTCGGACATACAAACATATACATACATAAGGGTCGAATACAGAACCTCGAACCCGTGCAAGGCAATGGCCTCTTCTTATACAGAGAAGGCAGGAGCATTGGTCACCACATTTGCTCAAGACGGGTTGGTGATTTCAGACATGTCATCATCATCTGCCTAGCCTTTTCCCAACTATGCTGGGGTCGGCTTCCAGTCTAACCGGATGCAGCTGAATACCAGTGTTTTACATGGAGCGAATGCCTATCTGCCTATATGAAATATAAGTGCTTGGCCAGACTGGCAGCGCAGGGCGGGGAGCGGCGCGGGTGCGGGAACGCGCGCGGTCTGCCTGTCCGCACCCGCAGTAGAGCGCGGCTGCGTTCTGCGTGTTGTCGTGTCCAGTGTTTGTCAAAATATAATATGGATGAAGAAGACTTATTTTTATTAGAAAAAAGCTCGAACTTGTTTAAGAACTCCGGCGCGGACCGCCCGCACATCCACTGCGGCCACTTGTATGAACGAGTTATGGCGTGAGTGGCCCGCGCGCTCCCCGCGCCGCACCGCGCCGCGCCCGCGCTGCCAGTCTGGCCAAGCACTTAGTCCAGGTTTCCTCGCGATGTTTTTTCTTCACTGATGTCAGTGAGGTCTAAGATAACTATGTACTAATGGGTAGCACCTACAGTCCGTGCAGTTATTTTACCTCTGACAGCAGCAACCTTATCGTAACGAGAATGAAGATCACAATGATTTTGACAGACTTGTCAGTGGCAGCAACACAACAGCAACCTTATTAGAATGTGAATAAAGATCACAATGATTTTGACAGACTTGTCAGTGGCAGCAACACAACAGCAACCTTATTAGAATGTGAATAAAGATCACAATGATTTTGACAGACTTGTCAGTGGCAGCAACACAACAGCAACCTTATTAGAATGTGAATAAAGATCACAATGATTTTGACAGACTTGTCAGTGGCAGCAACACAACAGCAACCTTATTAGAATGTGAATAAAGATCACAATGATTTTGACAGACTTGTCAGTGGCAGCAACACAACAGCAACCTTATTAGAATGTGAATAAAGATCACAATGATTTGGACAGTGATGCAAAATCAGTGGTAAAATAACTGAAAGGATTGTAAATAATGTATTTACTAAGGTACAGTCAACAAAAGAGATAAGTAGTATGCAGGATCGTCGGATATAGTTGAAGTTTAGTAAGAAACCGATGGATGTTCTCGAATAAAATTTAGTTTTAATTAATAGAAAACAAACAGCTCATTTATCAAATTAAATTTCAGTCTACAACATCCATCGGTTTCGTACTAAACTTCAAACTATATCCGACGATCCTGCATACTTATCTGTTTTGTTGACTGTACATGTGTCAAAAAACAAAACTTTGGTCAGTTGGACAAGCTAGTAATAATAGACAATGTTTCTAAATTCACAATCAACAACAAGGAAATTGTAAAACTATCACTTTGTAATAAAAACAAACGGTTTCCTGAAATGATTATAAATTAATCTGTATTATTGATGAAGCTGACTAATTGATAAGTACTTGTATACTACGCAGACAGACCGCATTAGCTATGAATACGCGGTTAAATGTCTCATTCATTACTCATACTCATTAGGTATTGATCGGTACAATTATCTTCAAAGTCATTAGTTAGACTGCGTCTTTGTCCGCTAATTTGTCTAGACCCGCTCCCTAGTACTTGAGACTTATTAAACACTAGCTTCTGCCCGCGACTTCGTCCGCATGAAATTTATACCCCCGCCCCGTCGCAACACTTCGTATTCGCTTAGCGTTCATTCTGACTTTTTATCTTTTTGCTCGGCTCATAAGGGTCATAGCGTGATATTAAATATATATATACATAGCCTATAGCCTTCCTCAAGAATTGGGCTATCAAATGCAAAAAGATTTTTTCAAATCTGACCGGTAGTTCCAGAGATTATCGCGTTCAAACAAACAAACTCTTCAGCTTTATTATTAGTATTATAGATAAGCCTTGCGCCCGATGGCATTTCCCATCTTTACATTTTCTCTTTTATGTCCTGTGTGAAAGACAATATGGCTAGAAACGAACTACGGAACTTCATTGAAATACTAAAGCCGGGTACTCATTAGCGAGCTGTATCCGTAACTTGCGTGATACAGGAACGAGGTTCTAGTGTGTACGCGTCTAGTTTAGGCTTATGACGTCGCCCGAACGCTTTCACTGCGCGTACTCATTTTGAGAGCTGTAACTGTAACCAAACAGATACAGTACGAGGTTCTAGTGTGTACGAGAAGGCCACATCACTGTAACCGCCGTAATGACAAGTCAGATCTGTCCGCAGTTTTGGTTTGTAACTCTACGTTGTCGGACGAAGTGTCTCTCACTTGGGCAGCATACATATTTATAGATGCTTTACTCGATGATCATAAACGGCCTCGAAGATGGTGGATTCATAAAATGTATCGGGAAATGATGATGTGCATGTGTGTTCATGGTTTTAAACCGTTTCAATTGAAGAAATATAACAACAGCTTTTCTTCCCCGGAAATATTTTTGAAAATACAAATTTCAAAAATATTTCCTTTTAGTGCTCACCTTCGTTATCATAAACTGTCTACCCCTTTCCCAACTATGTTGGGGTCGGCTTCCAGTCTAACCGGATGCAGCTAAATATCAGTATTTTACCCAGTTACTTACCGGGTAATACGATACCCCTTGGTAAGACTGGTTTTCAGACTTTCGGGCTTCTGACTAACCGTAACGACTGTCAAAGATCCGCGAATGACAGCCAGGGCCAACGGCCTAACGTGCTTTCTGAGGCACGGAGGGGTCTCGGTATGTAAAGATGGTCACCCATCCACAGACCAACCGCGGCAAGCGTAGCTTAACCTGATCGATCGACCTGTGCTGTTATTATTTAGCCCCTGGCCCCTCACCTTCATTGTATTATAAGCTTTATAATTGTGATTAAGTAGATGCATTATAAGCTTTATAATTGTTATTAAGTAGATGCCTAAAGGATTACCTAAAGAAAAAGTAAGTATTTATTGTCCTGGCAATACCGAACGCAACAAAAAAAAAATCCAATTTAGTGCAGTCGTTCGGAAGTTATGCGCGTAAGTACATACATTTCGGAGATACATTTTTATTTCTATAGATGTGAGTCATTTATAGGAAAATTACAATTACATGTCATGAAAACCTGTCAATTAGTTATCAAGTAGTTTCCTATGCATTTATATATATTTTTTCAAGTTTTAAATACTCGGAAGAGAAATCAATGGTCAGAGATAATAAAGTCCGGACACAGATAACCTGCTTAAATATTGCTTTTCAAGTCAGATAAGATAACTCCTCGGCTAAACTATGCTGAACTTTATTAAAATATCTATAGCTAGATTACAGCAGTAATCGTAGCAGGTGGCGTTCTGTGATTTCTGCCTACCCCCCATGGTAAGAGGGCGTGAGTTTATGTAAAGTTATTAAAACTTATGTTTCCAATTGATGTTATTTGAATTTAAACAAATATCAACTTTATTTTAATGGTAATTAAGTTGATTTCAGAGTGACTGGCACTATTGAAAAAGTTATAAAAATGTTTGAATTGGTAGCGTAAACTGAACTTTATTTTGTAAGAATTATAGTTATTTTTCCAGAAAGTCGTATTTCTTTACATTTTTGGCAAATAAATCGCGAATGCAGATCATAATATGTTGTATTTATTTTATGAAACTGGTCATTTGATAAACGTTTGCTTTTCAGACCTCCAGCTTTAGGGGAAAAAAATATTGTATGTAGTATTTGTAGAGCAGTGGTGGCCCAGTGGTACCGACCCCGACTTACCTACGAGTTGTAGGTCGTGGGTTCGGACCCAGCCAGGCGCTTTACTTTGTGTAATTTATTTCATCACCACTGCTCTCAAAACGGTGAAGGAAAACATCGTGAAAAACTGGCATGTCCTAGAACAAAAAAAATCGAAGACATGCGACATCTACCAACCCGCACTGGGCCCGCGTGGTGGATTATGGCCCACTCCCTCTCACAGAGGAGACCTGTGTCCCAGCAGTGGGGAACGATTATAGGCTGATTATGGTTTTTGTAGTTACTAGAATAAATTAACGCTGATTTGGCTTTGTTTCATAGAATACATCATCATCTTTCTACTACTACATCATCTTTTATTTCAGAGATTTGATAGACGATTCCCTATTAACATTCAGTTATTTCATAATCTAGCATTGAAGCGAAGTGACTCAGAACTGACTAAGCCGTTACTAACAATGCCCTACCTATTTACTTTGCGGAAATCCCTAACGAATAGAGTACCAAATGCTTGAATAGTCGAATCATGAAAGATAACTGTTGGGCATTCAAGGTTTTTAGATTGCCATTCTATATTTTACTACACTATCTGTGTCTATTTTTAATGTTAAGCTTAGCAGGAAACAAAAAATGGCTGGCATTTCATTATAAGCTTAAATAGCTTGACCATTTTTACACATACATACATAAACTAACGCCTTTTTCCCTACGCAGAAACTACAAAACGCCACCTGCTACGATCCCTACATACAGCCCGATTCAAGCTTTAAGGCGGCTCTGAAGTGCGCTACTCACTGCGCAGTACCTCACCCCTCGCCCCCACTGCCAGGTGAATTTGTTACTTCGCAGTACCTCACCCCTCGCCCCCACTGACAGGTGAATTTGTTACTACGCAGCTACTCGCCTCATGTTCCGAGCCGCCGTAAAGTTTGAATCGGGCTGTACTCCTTTTCCATTTTTCTAAGCTACAAATCAAATGCGTTAGCGATAAACATGATAATAAAACTAAACAAGGCTATTGCCATTAATCGGACAACAATCTGGAAACAGGGTTACTAATAAGAGTGTCCTAATGAAAAAGCGCGAACTGCCCAACTCGGGGATCGAATCGAAAGACCAACGAGTCCTAATTTATTATTTGCTTATCAAGCAATCGTTGGTAAATTATTCAGGACCAGTCCAAGCACATTAAGACAAAGGAATACTCTGGTAAAGACCAAAATACTACAAAATGCTACAGCTACTGTAAATAGCCCAGCACACTAATTGCGTAACACACTATCAATTTCAATCTGAATCATTTTGAAGGATTCCTTCAAAATTGCTAATCCATTACTTCACATGTTCAAAAAAAAATCTGCTCAACAAAGTAAATAACGCAATGAATGTTGTTGAACTGTCAAAATGAAACCCATTACTACTGATAGTGTGTTGCGCAATTACCCCCCCGCAGGTACGCACCGGAGCGATTTTCCACAATGGTGTTTAGTTACGTAATCTCTGGTTATCTCACCTATCTTGTTGTTGACCTTGTTGTCAGCTTTGTGCCGGAGCCAGTCTTCATAGCCTTGCTTTATGGCAGTCACCATCACCACGAAGCTGAGCGGGAGTATGCTGGTGAACGGCGATACTGGACTGTCTGTGAAGAAAGAAAGTTATATAAAAATAAGGAAAGGAAATGAAAAAATAATAGACACAACCTTGTAGCCAGGGTTATCCATCAACAACTTGCTCTAAAACACAGCCTTGTGGTATTGAAAGTGGCGTTCTACCTGGTATGTGCCCGACCCAGTTCTCGAAAATGGAAATATCACATTGTACTGGGATCCATCATCACTGACAGGACTATTGTTGCCAATAAGCCTGATATAGTGGTGGTGGATCGAATAGAGTGGCGCGCAACGATTGTTGACATCACGGTCCCGCATGACGCGGACGGGAACCTCGTGAAAGCCGAGAAAGATAAACAAATCTTGACTTGGCTCGCGAGGTTGTTGACATGTGGGATGTGGACTCAGCGATCATTGTGCCGATAGTCGTGACAGCCATTGGCTTAACAGCCAAGAGCCTCGACCAACACCTGAGGAGGCTCTCGCTGGGCAGCTGGATCAAGGGCTTGATTCAGAAAGCGATACTTCTGGACACGGATTGCATTGTTAGGTTCCTTTCTCTGAAGCCCTGACCGCGGGTACCTTAGACGCTGTTCCCGATACCGCTGGGCTACTATTTTTTTAATGTATTTTTATAAAAGTACTAGCTAACCCCGCAAAGGTTGTTTTGCAAAAAAAAAATTATAGCCTACAACTTCATCTCAAACCTACCAAATACACACAAATGACTCCTCCCGCTCTGGGTGGAGCGGAAGGGAGTGTCAGACTCTTACTGACTAAAACCCACCCGTGTTCCTTCCTTAGCCCTTTATGTTCCGGGCCAGCGGTAACCCTTTCGGACAATCCCGCTGACCCGGCAGAAGTGAAGGAGCTGAGCTGAACTTATCATTTCGTTCAAAAGCGATAGTAAACAAATTCGAACTTAACGTAATATTATGTAATTCAGTTAAATAAATTAAAAGAGTAATGATATAGGTATGTCCTCGAACGAGTTATTACAGTCATCCGTCCCTTGGTTTATTATGGTAGTCTAAAATGAAAATTACAGGCCACTTCAACCTGTAATTTTCACTTTAGTCTACAATCAGAACATACAATTAAATGACATTACATAGTGTAAGCATACTATAGTTCACGCGGACTATAGCTTCTACCCGCGACTTTGTCCGCGCGGAATTTCTTGCTCCACCGACCCGCATCGCATGACCCGTCGCGCTATTACTTCGTTTTGACTTAGAGTTCTTTCTGATTTCGTATTACTCGGCTCTTAAGGGTCGTAGCGCGACGTTAAATAGCCTATAACCTTCCTCAAAAAGTGGGCTATCAAATGCATCACGCGTTCAAACCACCAAAAAGTTGGCTATCAAATGCATCACGCGTTCGGACCACCAAAAAGTTGGCTATCAAATGCATCACGCGTTCAAACCACCAAAAAGTTGGCTATCAAATGCATCACGCGTTCAAACCACCAAAAATCAAACAAACTCTTCAGCTTTATTATTAGTATACAGGTTGGCATGGACATTGACGCACAAACTGTAACCATGAATTCAGAACGTTAAGGGGCTTACAGGACCTAAACGCAAAAAACGCAAGTTTTTGAAACAATAAAAGTATATGATCGACTACAGTAAACAAAATCAGAAAATATATAAAATCATTTTATCATTTGGTAAATAACGATCTATCAATAATATCAGTCAGCTTAGCCTATTTTTTAAATAAAATCAAGCACTTTACCAAAATATCCTATAACGGTAATAGCAAAACTATTCCGGGCACATTACACTTGATAAGATAACGATTTAAGTATATATCGTAATACGTGATACACGAACACATGTATACATATAACTGACCTCATGCGTACTATTGGTTTATTCCAGAAATCCCCACCAGTGGGGATTATCTATTGATTAGTACCGAAATGATCTATCTATATAATAATATGCTTCATTTTATATGATTAGTACCGAAATGATTTATCTGTAAGTACAGGGTTATTGGTAAAACATTAACAACCTCTTAAGAGGTCATTTAATTATAATTATGAACAACTTTTACTATGGGACCATACCTGAAATCGCGAAAAAAATATCAGCTGTTCCCTACATTTCATAATCATAATCAGCCTATAATGTTCCCACTGCTGGGACACAGGCCTTTTCGCGATTTCTATTGGTACTATTGGTCCCATAGTAAAAGTTGTTCATAATGATGAGTACAATGACCTCTTAAGAGGTTGTTAATGTTTTACCAATAACCCTGTATACTTAGATGATTTTGGTGCACGGTAAAACTGTAATGAGTTTATGTTCACCAACTTAGTGTAAAATGTAGGTACCTATGTGTAAAACAAAAAATAAATAACTTGAGCGAAGAAACCTTCCTATTAATTTTAAATACTAATTACAGTTTTCTTTGATCGCGACTAATGGGTCTACCAAGTATTCCGATCGATTATCCACTACACAGAAAAGCTTAAACTATTAGGTATAAAGCTTTGAAGTGCAAACTTGAGAAACGAAACTGGAATTATGAAATGATTATAAAGAAGACACAAATTTTCTGTGCCCCAATTACCCTCACTTAGTGGGCAAACGCACTAGCGGTTAACCGCGCGGGCGGTTAACCGCGCGGCTAGCCGCTTTTCCAGTTTAATATGCAACCGCTTATGATTGTACGGCGGTTTAGTGCGTAAAAATTGTAGGTATAAAATAACAGCAAGTGTGTAACTAAAAAACTGGCCAAGTGCGAGTCGGACTCGCACACGAAGGGTTCCGTACCACAAGGCAAAAACGCCGAAAAAAACACGTTTGTTGTATGGGAGCCCCCCTTAAATATTTAATTTATTTTGTTTTTGGTATTTGTTGTTATAGCGGCAACAGAAATACATCATCTGTGAAAATTTCAACTGTCTAGCTACTAGTAGCTACCGCGGTTCTTGAGATACAGCCTGGTGACAGACAGACAGCAATAACGCCGAAAAAAACACGTTTGTTGAATGGGAGCCTCCCTTAAATATTTATTTTATTTTGTTTTTAGTATTTGTTGTTATAGCGGCAACAGAAATACATCATCTGTGAAAATTTCAACTGTCTAGCTACCGCGGTTCTTGATACAGCCTGGCGACAGACAGACGGCAAAAACGCCGAAAAAAACACGTTTTTTTGTATGGGAGCCCCCCTTAAATATTTATTTTATTTTGTTTTAGTATTTGTTGTTATAGCGGCAACAGAAATACATCATCTGTGAAAATTTCAACTGTCTAGCTACCGCGGTTCTTGAGATACAGCCTGGTGACAGACAGACGGACGGACGGACGGACGGACGGACGGACGGACGGACGGACAGACGGACGGACGGACGGACAGCGAAGTCTTAGTAATAGGGTTCCGTTTTTACCCTTTGGGTACGGAACCCTAAAAATAGAAACAATTATCAAATACACACTTGTCTAACCCTTTCACAATACTTTAATAATGTTTCAATTAAGTAAACACAAGACACAATAAAATAAAGTCAAATGTGCAAGTATTCCCACGTTTTCCACGAAGTAAAACATATATTATTCATAGTACACTTGTACTGGAATGGTAACGTCTAATTTAGCATGTCTATAATAGCTCTTCATTTTGACAGGCGAAGAAATTGTAAAGATAAAGACATACATAAATTATTCGAATTGCCAACATATGGAAACTACGTCATCATCTGCCTAGCCTTTTTCCAACTAACTTTTACTTTTTACCGACTTTACTTTTTTATCCTTTTGAGGATAAAAAAAGTAAAAGTCATCCAGGAGTCTCTCTCCTATCGTTGGTGTCGATAGGAGAGAGACTCCTGCTAGGTATAGGAACGAAAATATAGTTTTTAGAATTTTTGTCTGTTTGTCTGTGTCTGGATGTATGGATTGACGCTAAAACGTCTGAACGGATTTCGATGAAATTTGGCACACAGATAAGTTTGTATCCTGGATAACAGATAGGGTACTTTTAATTCCGGTACCAAAAAAAAAATATCCCAAGGGACAGTTCCCGTGGGATATATGCCGACATCCACGCGGGCGAAGCCGCGCGCAAAAGCTAGTCTACACATAAAACACTAACCAAAAACATATCAAAAGTCATTTATTCAAATTAGGCTGAGAATCAGCACCTTTTTGAACGTCAAAATGACATAAGACAGTCCCCCGGCACGCCCGCCCTTCACTACTTCCTAGTACTTTCGCTGGGATGAAGAAATGGCGCAACAAACTCCCCAGCAGAAGTAAACAAATCTATGTATATATTTTTACAAAATAAGGTCTTATTTATTGCTTTAATATAAGCTCATTTCAACACAACCTTGTCAACTTAAAAACGGGCAACCCTAGACAAAAGCTTAACAAATTAACACCAATTAACAAGTTCTAATTATTCATTTTATTGGAGTACTTATATTTTATTATGCAAAACACTTTATCCACTTACGAGTAAGTAATCAAAACGGTCTTTGTTTGAGGTATGATAATTGGTAAGGGGTTTCAGAATCAATACTAATATAATTATATACCCTATACAAACAAATAAAAATGAAGTGTGTTTGTAATGACAAAATAACAAATTTATACTAAATGCTTAATGAAAGTATACACGGCACTTATAACAAAAAATCAATGTTTAAATTGTTTGTCTGTCTGTCTGTTTGTTCCGGCTAATCTCCAAAACGACTGGACCAATTTTGATGAAATTTGGTATGGGGTTACTTTGAACCCTGGTGAAGGACATAGACTACTTTTAATCGACAGAACGCTGGCGAAGCCGCGGTTGGTAGCTAGTTTGTAATTAATTAATTGTAATTACTACTAGTTGAAGGTAGGTATTTTCTTTGTCGGCTGTGTAAATATCACAATGGTTCTTTGACTGTTTCTGTTCGTAACGAAGATAGATTAAATACGAGAATGTGCTCTGGTGTAGCTAAAGTAACATTTATTATAGTTCGCGCAAACTTTATGACAGCTCTGAAGTGTGCTACTCGCTGCGCAGTACCTCACCCCCGCTGACAGGTGAATATGTTACTGCGCAGCCAATCGTCTCATGGTCCGAACCGTCATAAAGTTTTAATCGAACTATATATAAAAAAAAGAAAATACATTTATTTAGCACAGACTAAAAGACACAGTAAACCAGAGACTTACATCACATAATAAAAACAAATAAAAATCAAAAAGTGTAAATTCCGATGTAAGAAATAGTGAAGGAACGTGCACAGTGAGAACACGTTGGAATACCATTATGGTAATGGTATTGTTGCCCGACCTGGGAGTCAAACCTTGCACCCTAATTGCGTCACACTTTCAACCGCAATCTGAATCATTTTGAAGGATATTGCTCATCCATTGCTTCAGATGTTCGAAAAGTTTGTCTGCTCAACAACCTAAATAACGCAATGAACGTCGTTGAACTGTCAAAATTAAGCCATTGCTACTGATAGTACGTTACGCAATTACCCCCCAGGACCCCATGCACAGCAGTAGCAATTGCGACCCCTAGACCAACGAGGCAGCCTGCGAACATGTATAAGGCTGTAAGTAAATTCTCGACTCACCAATAACGACAGCAATAATAGTGACGATCAAGAAGTAGAAGTTGACCACTCTCCGGAACTGCTCGGTGAGGTTCTTGGGCAAGAACCAGACGAGCGTATACTTGGAGGTCTTGATCTTGTTATGCTTCTTCTTGTCGCCTTCGATGGTGGCCCCCACCTCGACCTGCCGCGTCTCCGTCGACGCTGATACTTTGTTGGCCTGTGCAGATGGACAAAAAATATGTTAAGTAGGTACAGCTTTTTACCAGACTACGGCAAACCAAAGGAGGGTTATGATTTTAACTGGCTATGTATGTATGTATGTTCAACTGTTCCTCATAACTCCTAAACTTACACACGTGGGTGTAGTTCGACGGGTTATAGGCTATATGACGTCATATAAAATCATGTAATTAAAGCATGAATCGTGCAGATTACGTGTGACTCCGGTTATATGAAAACTGATGTTATTTTTAGTTTGTCTTCGTGATGTCTTGTTTATACGTTTGTTGAAGATGGGCCAGCTCTTGACCTCGATCTCGCCTGGTGGAAAGCTAAGGATGAGGTCAATGATGGCAGATGGAACGAGAAAGCCTAAAAAAATTCGTCAGCACTCACAGCAAGAGTGAGTGAGTGCCCTCTTGCTGTGAGGCCGGACGTTTTTTTTTTTTTAACTTTGAGATGTCTGCGTCCACCTTTTAAGAGTGTTGTTATAGCGGCAATAGATATACCTACACATACTGTGAAAATTTCAACTGTCTACCTATTACGGTTCACCCCGCTGACAACCAGACGGACGGACAGCGGAGGCTTAGTAGGGTTAGGTTTCCGTTGGAACTCTTTGGGAACGGAACCCTAAAAAGAGCTCCTACCATTGGTTTGAATTATCAATCTAGCAAGTTGTATCCATGCGAGACATTTTCGGAGTACTAAGCATGTGTGTGTGTGTGTGTGTGTGTGTAATTATTACACATTACATGACTGATACGAAAGTTTTAATTGTAACATAACAAAGGGCTTTGAAGATCTGTGGCATACCAACTGTCGCGCCATTTTGAAAATGGCGGCCACACATGAGACCTATGTAAATCGATAGCTGACATCAATGAAAACAGAAAACGTAACAACGAAATATTAACGTTCAAAGTTGATGATTGCGTCACGTGATCAATTTTGAACGTAATTAACGTTAATATCTCGGAAACTTGACACTTGGCCCTAATTTTTTCTGTTTGCATTTATGTCAGCTATTGATTTATTTCGGTCTCATGCGTGGCCGCCATTTTCAAAATGGCGCGACAGTTGGTATGGCCAGCCTCCAATAAAAAAATCTTCAAATCCCTTTCAAAAATTGGGATCAAAATATGAAATGGTAAAAGTCATTGACATAAATTATCATTTAAGTTTTAAACTGAACAACTTAGGTAATCTTAAAATAACTAATTATACGTTTTCAAATTACAGACGCCAGCACATCAAGCTACTACAATCTGTCAAATTTCTTTAATAGATTTTTCAACTTTATCGCTAAAGCATAAGGTTCAAAGTTGATTGGGAAAATTTGACAGTTTCGGGTAGGTTGATGTGCTGGCGTCTGTACCGAAGCAAGTGCTACTATAATTTAACAAGGGAGTTTGTAAAAACACGTGACTTTTTAATTAAAGCTATCAAAAAAAACAAAACAAGCTCCGCGGTGAAGGTCAATTTTAGGGTGAAGGTCAGCACTGCAGATAGATGTACGTTAAGTACTAAGACTAAATTCTCTGCAGTCACAAAACCTACCAAGAGAGACATATTCCTTAGTGAATTTCACCGTCTTTTCCTGCCCGAAAAATTCCAAAACTAATGATATAATTGTGAATTCTTATGTCCAGCTCAGTAGAAATTCAGTCCAGCAACTTTATCCTGATGATGGCAAAAACAACACGAAAAAATATATAATACTTAAGTAGTTTTTTTAAATTTGTATGGCCAGTAACAAGGAATTAGGAAAGTTATTTTTTTCTTCTACAAATCCTCTTGCCCAGACGCGTGTTTTCGTAAGAATAAATAGTATTGTCAGTTTTATTATTCTTATAGAAACGTATACAGCTATTATCTAGCGCTAACAAACCTTACTTAAGTTGTCAAAGAAAAAAATACCGACAGAATGTGTTTAAATATGCATAATGCCATCAGCACCGTGGGACATTACGCGAAATGAAGTGTGAATACAAGGTCCCTACATTTTTCTATGGTCACTAATCGATAAATATCGACTCTGGCGTTGACATTTTAAGTTATGTAGGCATTTTTTTAAACCACTGTCCACCAAGTCACACAATTAGTAATAATTTCCCAATGAAAGTGGAATAAGCTGATTTAAAATCCCCTTGTCAACCCGTTAACAGTGCCGGATTAGCCCATAAGCAAATTAAGCAATTGCTTAGGGCATCACGTCTCGGGGGGCACCATAAGGCAGAAACAGCACCGAAACAGTATTTGCTAGCACATGAAGGGCAAGGCTGTTTATCAGCAAGATAATTATTACAAGACCCAAAAGTCACTCTAGCTAGAGATGTGCGCCAATCTTTACAAATCGTTGTCGTTGTTTTGGAAAAATACGAGGTGACTGGTGGATAGGAGGGCCTACAGGCGTGGATTGCTTAGGGCATGAAGTAGTCTTAATCTGACACTGCCCGTTAATAATGCTCGATGGATGTGGGCGAATGAGAGCCGGACCTCAAACTCCGAAGCCATAGCATAAAGGTAAATAAAGGCATAGGGAGCTCAAACTCAAAGCATTTAATCCAATTAAAACCAATTACAGGTTAACTTTTGAAATGAAGAAGTCGTAAAGATTAATCTAGTTGCCCATTCCAAAGCTTAGTAGGTTTCCATGGAGAAGAACGGGCAAGAAACTCCATAGACACCCTTAAATCAATATACATTTAGACACTCTTAAATCAAGATACATTTAGAAGCTAAAGCTATTTAGTATCGTGTGGTCCGCGTACTCATTTTCGGTTCAAGAAAATAGCAGGGCTGCGAATCGGCAGTTCTGTAGCAGTTTATTTACCGAAGGATAAGCAGTGCCAATAGAGCGTGGTAAAGCTGCCAAGCCTAATAAAGTAAGGTTGTTGAAAAACGTTAACGAAAATAAACCGAACATTTTCGCATTAAATAAAATCGTATGATTTTAGGCTCTTATCTACATTATCTTTTTAATCCTATCAGGCTATCACACGATATTCATATTATTCGATACCTAAATATTTTTGCTAACAGATGTCTAATTCATTATTATCTCAAAAAGGCGTGGCAGACATTTGAAGTAAGTAAAGCTCACCGGAAAGGGTTTATAAATAAATAAATAATAATAAAAAAATAAAATAATAATAAAACAAAAATAATAATACTTAAGTAAATTGGGAGATAAAATATTTTGTACTTATAGTTTTTGAGAACCTATCAATGTAGCAACGTATATGAACTTATAAAAAGTTTGTCTTACGAAAATTAAAACCCTATACCTATATGGTATATGGGATAAGACATTAAACTATTTACTAAGCTATAAGCCTATTAATAAACGATTATGACATCAAGAAATACTCAGAATCAACTTAAACGTTTCTAAAGAAATTTAACTACTTACCAAAAAAAAAATTGAAAAATATATTACCTTCATTTGTCCATTGGATTCCGATAGTAGAATAACGAAAGAAACTTTTAATGGAACCAATTAGGTGGGCGCACCATACCGGTGGCCCACTGTTGACGTGGCTTCGGAAAGCCGACCAATGTCAGGAACGGCCGTCATGGACGCACCGCTGCAGGTAATCGTGAGAAGGCTAGCATCTGCCTGCAAATTAGCGCTTCCCTTGGCATTCGCTGAAGATTACCAATGTCGATACTTTCATTATGTTGTTGGTATAAGACTTTTATTCTGTTTAAACTTTTTTTACTTGCGGAGAAGGTATTGCAACTTTCTTTACAGCTAGCTATAAGCTGGTTTAGCTACTAGAGGTCGTCCAATAGGCTCTGTCTACATTTCCTTGCGACCAACTAGGCAACAAGCGCCAGTCGCTTTTAGTTTAGTTTCATAATTTCGTAGGATTTCTGCGTACACGCTTTGGGTCGGCGTTCGAGTCGCATGAGCTGTGTGGATAAATCCATCAATCTTTTATAATTGGCAGCTCGATAAACTACAATGATTTAACGTGATTCGAAGAAATAAAAACCGATTAAGTATGTTTTGATCGAGTAGACGGTAAGTGTCCGGGAGATAACTAAAATGGTCACTTTTATTTTCACCAAATAAATACGGCAAAATATACTGAAAGTAAGTGATTCTAAAGCTGTAAGTCACTTGCTTCTAAACAAAATTACTTAGTAACATTTGGAATGCAAAGTGGGCAATCTCTGTTGATCATCAGTACCATTAAAAAATACTTTCGATACATGCTATTATTTGTAAAAAGCTATACAAATATTTGTCAACTTTGTCGGCAACAGATCCATAGATAGGTGTTCAACTTTATTGAAATTCACTAAGCTTGAATTTCATTCTAAGCTTTTATGTAAGCTGAAAGTGGAATTTTATTAAATTACTCATAAGAATCAAGATCAAGAGAGCAGTGGTGGACTGGTACCAGGCCAGTGCCGGACGGCACGTACGTGTTCCACGCGCGCCTCAATGAGATGTCAGCATCGAGGAGGGGCCCCCTTAGGGCCGAAGCCTGCCGGGTCAGCGGGATTGTCCGAAAGGGTTACCGCTGGCCCGGAACATAAAGGGCTAAGGAAGGAACATGGGTGGGTTTTAGTCAGTAGGAGTCTGACACTCCCTTCCGCTCCACCCAGAGCGGGAGGGGTCATTTGATGATATCCCATACGAAAAAAAAAAAAGTGGTGGACTGGTTGCCCAGTGGTAGCGGCTGCGAGTTAGTAGTTGTAGGTCGTACCTAAGTTCAAAACCTGACAGGCGCTTTACTTTATGAGAATTATTTCATCACCACTACTCTCAAAACGGTGAAGGAAAACATCATGGGGGAAAGCGACATTTCCTAGAACCAAAAATTCAAATACATGTAACTTCTACAAACCTGCACTGTGCCCGCGTAGTGGATTACGGCTAGTAGATTACGATTAGTGGATTATTAGAGGGAGGGGCCCTCCCACTCGAGAGGAGGCCTGTAACCCAGCAGAGTGAACATTATGGGCTAATTACGCTACTCATGAGAAATCAAGAGTAGGGTGGAGCTTTTAACATACAATTCTACAGTTTTGAACAAATTCACGAAATTCATTCAATTCGTTTTGAATAATTTACCAACTGATTGCAAGAAATTTTCGAAGACACGTGTACATCTTTCAAACAATCTCAAATCGATATAGTGCAGGCAAACTCAAATAAAATATGTATAGCTTGAACCACATACCGACGCGGAATCCTAACTAATATTATAAATGCGAAAGTAAGTTTGTTTGTTTGTAACCTTTTCACGCCTAAACCACATTTGTCTACTCATGTGCCTAAACCACTGAACCGATCTTCCTGAAATTTTGCATATACGTTGTCAGGTGTACAGAAACGGACATAGGGTACCTTTCATCCCGAAAAAAAGTGCTGTTCCCGAGGAAAACAACTATAACGTTATTATGACAATAGATGGCGCCACGTGTCTTTTGAACGGGATCGACACTTATGCGGGTGAAACCGCGGGGCGCTGCCAGTGATTTAATATAATATGTCATATTTCAAGGTCGCTGATAGGTATTAGTATTACCTACATAAATTCCGCAATGCATTAGCGCTTGTAGATATTCGCAACGGGGACCGATTCTAGGAATTAACCCTCGGTGAGTTGATAGGTCTGATTTATGAAGGTAGTTTATGGACGGGGAACTTTGCTTTTATAGACGACCGTACGAAAACAAGTAGGTAATTATCTATCTTATCTATCTATATCTTCTCTTGTCGAGTGGGACCAAATTCGGGAAAGTCGGAAGTCAAAGTCATACGCCGAGCTTCTTAAGCCAACATCCGATATTTTATGCAGCAGTGGCGGATCCAGGAGGAGGCTAAGGGACTCAAGCCTCCCCAAAAGCATCTGAGTTCATCCGTGTCAATGATATTATTCTAATTCAACTTTTTTTCAAACCTCATTTATTGATGGCAGTTGTATGTTTTAATTTTAGTTTTTTTTAGTTCTATAAACTGTTTTGTTTACGTGACAAATTTAGAATCCGTCTTTTTTAGTGTTTATTTTGCTAAAACCTACACTCAGTGAGGACAAACCCCTCCCAATTCCAAACGATAATTCTGGATCCACTAGTGCTACCAGCCAGTGCATACTGGCTGGTAGCAGCTGGATGAGGTTGGCCAAAGATCGTGATTTGAATGGCGTATGATTGAACACGCCGTTATGCGGGCCATCGGTCAAGTTCACCGTCAAGTTTGCAGTGGACTTGAAGCCGCGTCCAGTAAACTTGACGGTGTATGGCTATGGGTATGCATGATAGTAGCTATAAACCGTTAAGTTTACTGGACGCGGCTTCAAGTCCGCTGCAAACTTGACGGTGAACTTGATCGTGTATGGCCCGTGTTACACGCCCGTCCTACAGTGCACGATTAGAGGCTGGTGACTATGAGATAAGATTTAGATTTTAATAACTTTTCTATAACATAATGAACTATAAAACAAGTAATTAGTTGTTGTTTACTCAGAAATATAATAGGAGTTTTAATAAGGGGCTACCAAGTTCCAACTGATTGATTTTATAACATCAACGTCACTCATAATCACATTGAGTTCAGCCGGTCTATTCTGTAATATCTCACCGTGTAAAATTAGGTAAATGAGTTTAGCGTGAGTGAGGTGTCAATCCCTAGCATCGTGTGGAATGACAGCTCATTTCATCAAAGTTTTCAATGTCAGATTTTTACAGAATAGATCGACTGGTTTTATGAATGTCAGCACGTAGGTAGGTACAGTCAGCAACAAAAGTCGATGAAAAATATTTGTTCAAAATTGCATTGTACTTCTGCTGCAATTTTGAACAAATATTTTGCTCAATAACTGAGATTTAAAAAAATGAAGTGTTAATCGACTTTTGTTGCTGACCGTACCTACACATAGTACACTTACACGAAACAAATGCTCGACAGTGCACTGAGTGCGAACGAGCGCGAATCGGTTAAATGACAGCTACATAAAGTGACTTGAGCTATGAAATCGAAGAGTTGAGTCTTTACTCACGATAGCTACTTCCTTAGGAAATGCGTATAGGAGTACCATTTCAAGAAAAGTCCTGACAAAAAGCCGGACATTTGCAAAAACGTCCGGACCATTTACTTTTTAGGTTTCAGTACCCAAAGGGTGCCAACACGAAGCAGTCATGCTAGCGAAGGAGGTCGTGGGACGGCTCAGGGAGAGAGCCTCCCGTCCCAGCCGCCGCGGGAGACGCTCCGGGCGTCGGGAGCCGCGCGACGACTCCCGGTCACCGTAGGCGCGGGCCTGCGGGCGGAGAGTAATGGGTAGCTCACCGTCCGATCAGGACCAGGCCCGTGCCGGACGGCGCGTACGTGTTCCACGCGCGCCTCAAAGAGATGTCAGCATCGAGGAGGGGCCCCATAGGGCCGAAGCCTGCCGGGTCAGCGGGATTGTCCGAAAGGGTTACCGCTGGCCCGGAACATAAAGGGCTAAGGAAGGAACACGGGTGGGTTTTAGTCAGTAAGAGTCTGACACTCCCTTCCGCTCCACCCAGAGCGGGAGGGGTCATTTGATGATTTCCCATCCGCAAAAAAAAAGAAAAAAAAAAGGGTGCCAATACGGTACCCCCGTGTTGGCACCCTTTGGGTATTACTAAGCCTCCGCTGTACATGCGTCCGTCTGGCTGTAAGCGGGCTGTATCTCATGAACCGTAATAGGTAGACAGTTGAAATTTTCAGTGTGTATTTCTATTGCCGCAATTCTTCCCTTGAAAAAAATCAGCTGTTCCCTACATTTTGACGATCAGTTATACGAACATAAATGTAGGGAACAGCTGTTTTATTTTTCGGGATTTCAGGTTTGGTCCCATAGTAAAAGTTGTTCATAATGAATAATGATGAGTACAATGACCTCTTAAGAGGTTGTTAATGTTTTACTAAAAACCCTGTTTAAATAACTATTATAACCTGCATATAAAATGTGAAGATTTATTTACTTGACTGTTTATCAAAAGCGACATAACAATAAACATGGAAACATAATTACTGCTATAATCGACGTGTCCTCTAATCTGATAAGATACACAGTTTTCGTATTTTTATTTAGCAGTGACATAGTTTCCAAATTAACTTTTAATGAGGACACTTAGAAAAAAAAATTGGAACACGTAAGCAGTGAGTACACATGCCCATGCCCTTTCGTATTCAAGTAGGTACAATTGTACATAACTGTTGTACGTAATGCACACTATAAATCCCGTAATCTAATTGGTATATTTAATTCATAAAGGCCGCACTATTGGTTCATTGCCATCCGCGTAGGTACATTACAACGAATAAAATAATTCGAAAAGATGTAATATTTTTTTACTTACATAGCAGAAGAAGACGTATGCGACCCACGAGAAAACGTACAAAACCACTCGGTGCGTTAAGTTGTAAATAGCTACACCAAACCGTCTCATTTTAATCACACTTAGTTCACATTTTAGACACTAACATTCGCGTATGACCGTGTAAGCGAAACACAAATAAAACAATGAGTGTTGTACGGCTAAGCTGATAGCGAAAACTATCTTATCGTGTTCAATACGATATCAATAAAAGTTTGACGACATGACACCGCGTGACGTCGGCCCTAGACCTTCCAATATAATGTACGGTCTACTATGTGCCTTCCAAGTTTGATTTAGTTTTTGTCGGTCAGCTGTTACTTATCGAAAAGTTTAAAAATAGAAACCATGGCGCGTTGGCGCCAATACACCGAAGAGGTGGCATTAACACGATACAGCATTGGAATCTGACTAGTTTGGTTCTAGGTTAATATTAATTAGAAAAGGCATTAATACCTTGACAGCTGTGATTTGTATATTTATTCACGTGCTCCTTGACCTGTACATGTTTTATTTTTATGAACTCTTGTTTTCATGTACGACAATAGCTTTTACTCTTACTCGCTGCACTATTCTTTGATTTCGATCATCGAAGGAAGAGTCAAACGGTCTATTATAAGCCTTAATTTATTTTTCTGGCATAAAAAATAGCCAGTTACCGCCGTAGAACGAGATAGAATTTGAATATTGATATATGGGTTCTTAGTCTCAGCCTGCCTAGAACCGCCGCACTGGACTTTCAATGCTCTACACCGAGAGTTGAAATTTAAGTGCGCGATAAAATCCCGCCGCGAAATTTTTACTCCGTGCGAACGTCGGCTAAAGGCTCTTACACACTGGCGCGACGCGACAGTGCGACGCGATTCTGCGATATATACCCATAGAACAATTTCTATGGAAACGCGCGCGACACTTCACACAGGGGCGACTTGTCGCGGCGCGACGAGTAGCGCTAAACCCTGTAGCCGCGATATCGCGGCTATATCGCGGCGATATCGCGGCTACACGGTGTCGCGCTACTCGTCGCGCCGCGATTCGCGCCGCGATTCGCGTCGCGCTTGTGTGAAAGGTGTTGCGGCGCGATAATATCGCAGAATCGCCAGGCGACACGTCGCGCGACAAGTCGCGCCTGTGTGTAAGAGCCTTAATGCGGGCCACTCACGATCAAGTTCACTGTCAAATGCATGATAAGTCGACTTATTATGCATACCCATAGCCATACACCGTCAAGTTTACTGGACGCGGCTTCAAGTCCGCTGCAAACTTGACAGTGAACTTGATCGTGAGTGGCCCGCATTAGACTTCCTATAGTAAGTATAGGAAGTCTAATGTTCTAGGACCAGGAGTATACTTATACCTAAGTTTTCGGGACCACTACGACGACAATAATGCCCATTTTCACTAATACAAGGCGACATAAATGCGCTCTTGGATTTTCAGCCTTCGGCGATGAATCGAGCTTTGAAAATCAAACAGCGTGCTTTTATTAATGCCAGACATTAATTTAAGGGTCGCATAGTGTTAGTGAAAACGGGCATTCATTATTTAAAACTACATACCTTTCGAAAAAACAGCCATTGTAAAAGAGCAAAGCGCCGCCGGTGCAGCGCCTACGCAGCCTTCGTCTGATGTATTCAGGGTTGCAGATTTGATTCCAGAGTCGTTGCCGGTGCACATGCTTTCATAACCTAAGGATAATTATTTGATAAGAAAGTTAGAATTGTATTATAATTATGTGATTAGTAAGAGTACAACGACCGCACATCCTACAAACCTGTGTTATACAAATAAATAATTTAAATGCTACAAAAATTTGTGGTATTTTCAACATGTTTTGTAACTTTGCATTTAGTAGAAATGCGAACTAATTTCTGCTTTTTCTTAGTTTTCTTCCTTTGCTTTTTAGGGTTCCGTACCCAAAAGGTAAAAAGGTCCGTCTGTCTGTCTGTCTGTCACCAGGCTGTATCCACAGAGCATGTAACACTTTGCTGTATCTCATGAACCGTGATGGCTAGACAGTTGAAATTTTCACAGATGATTTATTTCTGTTGCCACTATAACAACAAATACTAAAAAGAGAATAAAATAAATATTTAAGGGGGGGCTCCCATACAACAAACGTGTTTTTATTCGGCGTTTTTGCCTTGTGGTACGGAACCCTTCGTGTGCGAGTCCGACTCGCACTTGGCCAGTTATTTTTAATTTGTTCATCATCATCATCATCATATTATAAGCCTTTGGTACTTTCTGTACTTATAGGTCTACGAGAATCTCATGACATAAAAAAAAATAGAACATTGTGATTTTCATATGGAAATGTCAATCCATATGAAAATCACTATTTTTTTATGCCATGAGATTCTGGTAGACCTATACAGAAAGTACCAAAGGCTTATAATATTTTTTACGATAAAACTAATCTAATGATGATGGACCTGTAAACTGTCTGTGATTGTTTAGAATCTGAACAATCACAGACACAGTTTCCCCTATCAGCTTTATCTAAACTTTAGATAAAGCTGATAGGGGAAACCTTATTTACATCTCAATAGATGATATTAAATAAAACAAATACTTAGATAAAATTAAGTATATTACATTTGTGTCACATCAATAAAATTAACCTTATCAGCACCGCAAAAGATTTATTTTTGAATAAGTATTTATTCAAAAATTAATAATAATTAATTAATTTAAGGCATAGGCCTTAAATTAATTAATTATTATTAATTTTCCAGCAGTGGACTGCGATAGGCTGAGTTGATTGATTGATTGATTGAAGTATTTATTCTATTAACTGGTACTAAGAATACAACTTTGACCTTACTAAATACTGCTAATATTTTGATCAAGATACAACCTGACACTGGCCTGCATATTGCAAAAAAACGTAAGAAAAATTTAATTTTGAATAATTTGAAATAAATATTGAATTTGAATTTCACCTTAAGATCTTAGGTATCATAACCCATACACCAAAGGCAAGTTCAGCCTGATCAAAGGTGTAATAAGTCCTAGGAAGGTAACAATAATATTCTTGGTTTTATTTCTGAAGACTGCTAGTAATGTTTCAGTGTGACATGGATGCACAATGAAGTATGGTCGCTGGAATATTGGGTGTTCTTGCTGAGTTATCACCGAGTAGAAGTCCTTCTGGTTTATCCTGTAATTGAAGATATAGAGATTTGAAAAATACAAAAAAAGTTCAAGATATATTCTGGTGCACCTCTGCCAACAACCTCACCTCTGTCTGGGGAATACTGGCATGATTGCTTGATGTTATGTTATATTAGTATTTGTTGTGGTAGAGAGTCAAGTTTTGGGATATGCTTGTACCCTGCTTGTAGTAGATACCAGATAGGCAGATCAGGAGCTTAGAGGAATATTTTTTATTTCATTTGAAATGGGTTTGTTCTTGACTCTAAGTCTAGGTCAGAGGTGACAGAGATAAAGTTGACGATGGAGTGAGCTTACCCAGAAGAAGCCTGTTCACTCTTACTTTGAAGAGATTCGGGTTGTATACACTCGGAAACACAGACGCAGGTAGAGAGTTCCACTCTTTTGCTGTGCGCAACACAAAGGACTTTTGAAAACGCTTAATGCGAATTGGTGGAATAGCAACTAGGCAGGGATGGTAACGAGCCTCTCAGCTTTTGTACTTTATTTAGACCATCCAAATATTTTAAAGAATTTAGAAAGACTGAAGCACTCATACTTTCAAATGTTTGGTTTGGAATAGAAAAATCTACTCTAGTAAATTAATACCATGTCAAATAAATAAATAATAACTTACCCTATAAAGGACATTTTTCTGATATCTTCTAAAGTTACTAACATTCCAGAAGAGTTCCATACATTGAAACTGAATGCAGGTACTCCATAACTCAAATTGTAAAATATCACATATTCTACTTTATATAAACATGTTGTATCGTTAATCTGACACTGAATGAAAGTGTCTTTTCTTATGTGTGTCTTAAATAAATCTGTTTTATCTTGTTTTAGCGTCCAACCATCATTTATTTGCTCAGATTTTTTAACGAATTCGTCGGCTGCTTCAAGGAACTCTTTGACCGTAATTGTTGTGGCAGACATCGTAACGACCATGGTACCTAAACGAGTTTATTTAATTAAACCAAAGACTACAATATGATGCTGTATAATTAAACCATATTTTACTAAATGTCGTTTTTGTCACGGGTCGTGGATGTACTCTGTGGGTCGTGGTTTTGTTTTGATTTTTTCTTTTGCTGTCAAAAATCGTCAGAAATTCAAAATCTGGTAAACATTGGGGATAACAGAGCTAAAAAACTGAGAGTAAGTATAATTTGAGATAAGTATATGAGATAAGTATAAGTAAGATAAGTATAATATATCATTATTATTATTACTACACTACAAAAATCACTGCAAATCAGACAAAATAGTTCAAGTTCAGGGTAGTCAGATAAACTTTGGTTTCCCCATATTTATGGGAGAGTTGTGGTGAACTAAATGAACTAAAATAAACTTTTGTTTTACCTAGCTATACTATTAAAATGCGCACAATTAGGACAATGATGATGATGATGATGATTAAAATGCGCACTGGAGAGTAGTCCAAGCATTTTTTTCTATTGATTTACTATCTTTATTTTATATTCATGAAAAAAAAACATGGTTGATTTCATGAGATAGCCGAACATGGAGTGGCAATTTTTTATCAGGCGATGACAGACCACATTCAAAAGTTGTTCATATTGATGAGTCCAATAACCCCTTTCAGATTTTCAGCTATTTCAATTCACCTCATGTATACGTCTATTGTTTAGCATGTTTATTATTATTATTATAAGTTGAAGAATCAATCATTAAAAAAAAAAATGGTTGCCTGTAAAGTCGGTTTTACGGGCGAAGATTTTACGTGACAACGTCTTTTTCTCGGTAGAATAGTTGAGTGGGAGAGAGACGCAAGGCATTCGGCGGGCCTCTCTCTCGTTCGGTGACTCATCGTAACGTTACCGAGCGTTACACTTTTTCATAAGTGACTCCCAGCCGCAACCTAATTTAAGACGTTGTCACGTCAAAAACAATGAGATTTGGCGATTTTTTTTTTTATTAGTTTTTGCGTGTGTATCTGTAATGCGTGCTTAGCTTTACAAGTTACTAAAGAGTTTTGATGGAAGGCGCATCACTACCAGCACCTGTCAGTCATACTGTCCTGTCAATGTCAACTCAATTGTCAATTTAATTCTATTTTGACGTATAGCTCAATCCAGCGCACAGTGATTTCATTGTTTTCTTTTTAACAGTTTATGAAAAGTAACCAAATCTTATCAGTAAAGTGATAAAAAATATTAAACAAACCGTTAGCTACTGCTGTCGAGTAAACAACGATTTGTTCTATTCACTCGTAGTCATACTATCAACGGCTCGCGACTTGTCCGGCCAGATCAAGAAATTAAGGATAATTTATTATCTCTGTAAGTACAGGCCCTACGGAATTGTGACGAAGTTGCAACGCTTACGATATGTTGGCTTATTGCTGACAATTGATTTAAGCCAAGCGAGACCTACATAGTGTAGTCTTTCGTTTTCTTCTCAAGTTTTTCATTCAACTCCCTCATCTTTACGTAAAATATTATTATAAACTTTTTAACGGGGCTACAAATGCATTATGTGCTGTGTCTTGTACTGATAACTTAATAACTGCAGTTTCTTCCGGATTTTTTGGCAGCTAGATTAAAACTTATTTAAATTTCTTTAAATATAGGTACTCTAGACTATTAATGGCGCACTATCTAAAATAATCGTGTACTATTAATGTATAACTGAAGATTTACTAAGTACAACCAAAATTTTATAAACAACTAACAAGCAAACTAAATTCCAATTTACTAAGTAATAAAACTTATTTTTCATTGCAATAATTATTTCCTATCAAATTCCAGATTTAACCGCTGCATCAAAAAATGGATACTCTAAAAAACAACTGGTTCACTGAAACATGTGAGATGTGGCCTGGTGGCACATTCTCCCTTGAAGTGAAGGAGGTCTTGCACTCTGAGAAGTCTGAATATCAGGATATAAACGTGTTTGACACCATCAGTTTCGGAAAAGTGCTGGTACTGGACGGTATCATACAGTGCACTGAGAAGGATGAATTTTCATATCAGGTAAATAAAATCTAATGCCCAATGCAAAT
Source organism: Oligia latruncula (assembly GCA_948474745.1). Classification (NCBI taxonomy): domain Eukaryota; kingdom Metazoa; phylum Arthropoda; class Insecta; order Lepidoptera; family Noctuidae; genus Oligia; species Oligia latruncula. The sequence continues at coordinate 3,228,746 of OX419691.1, read as the reverse complement.
TCATCTGAATAAACTTCTTAGAAAAGTATAGCTATAGTCCTCGCGGAACTGGTTGGTCGCGCCTTGGATGGGGACGGGGTTGACGGCGGTGAGGTTGCCTATTGTTCGCAATGCATGTGCTGAGTAATGACAAAGCGCCCCCGCCCCTCCGTCCCACCGCTAAAATACCTAAGGCGCGGCCATCTAGTTCCGCGCGGACTATAGTCATTTATATACAAAGGAGTACTGTATTAGGTCTTTACATTAAAATCACTTGATAAGGATTGCCCAACCTGGTTTTTCAACACAGAATCCTAAGCTTAGGCCTAGATTTTAGTTCTAGGGTCTACTAGAACTGTGATATTTCTAGTAGGCCCAGAAGTTAACTATTTAATATGGTCATATTTGATACCATACTTACAAGTAGGGGCAATCATCCTGCTGTAGTCTGTGGGTCTGTGGTACTACCAAGCACCATGCAAAGGGGTGTTTTTTGAGAATAAAAACGCGTTTCACACCGGGCATTTGGCTCCGTTTCGCACTGTTACGTGGTGCGTTGTAGTGTGAGATCCGCCTAAGTTTATCTAAGAGTCTTATCTAAGTCTATACTCAGCACCAGACTGCTACCAAACAATATATTTGAATTAAAATGTATTTTCCAGGAAATGATCTCGTTCGTACCTCTATGTTGTCACAAAAACCCTGAGAAGGTGCTGATCGTCGGCGGTGGTGACGGCGGCGTCGCACGTGAGGTCGCCAAACATCCTCTAGTCAAGGAAATTGTACAGGTAACTGCTATTTATTTATTTAAATAAAACATGTACAACATTACAGACAAATCGAGTTATTGCACAGGTACATTTTAGTTCCTCTACACTATACTCGGTTGAAAATTCAGCCGAAAGATGGCCCCCCGGGGCTCCAAGCGCCACAGCTCTTATTCCATACTAGATCATGGCCCACTTAGGTTCTTTACTTGATTAGTTAAACTAAGTTAAAAGAAAAACATCTGTACTACTGCTTTAATTTTTTTTTTTGTTAAACAAGACTTTGCATCAGTAAAATCAAATACATAATTTGTTTCAATTCAGCAACTTTTGAACATCAAAATTTACAAAAAAAATTTAATTGATTCTAGTTGCTTCTTTCAAAAGTTTTTATTGATATTTATTTCAATTATTACTCACATCAAAATTAAAGTTTTTAAACAAGTCAAGTACTGCCTTCGTACAATACACTGGTGTAATTTAACACAATGATAACATAAGAGTCTTTGCTCTTAGCTAACAATTACAATGTTTATGACTACAAACCCAAGACAATAGATGATTATTCATATTATTTATAAAAACAAACAGCTTAGTTTGGCAGCTTAGTATGTTGGTGTTTTGTTAATACACCCTGAAACCAAGGAGTATTTACAAAACTATTCAGATCATGTCAAAAGAGAACAGTAAAAGGAAGTGAATAGGGATGCAGGGGTGAATGAGGATGAAATTTAACCAATTTGTTGTTTCATCATCATCATTTCAGCCGAAAGACGTCCACTGCTGGACATAGGCATCCCCCAAGCACCTCCACTTCGACCGGTTCTGTGCTTCTCGCATTAAACGGGTTCCTGCGGCCTTCACAAGGTCGTCGGAACCACTTTGTCAGACATGTCTGCTAGATAAATAGCTTGATAAATCGTGGCAAGCCAGAATGATGGCGACACTATCCACGACATAATATTGTTCTAAAAGAAAAATAAAGCACAACGGATTTGAATAGCAAAGCTTCTACTTAGTCCACAAGTGAAGTCAACGTTAAATCTTGCCTTCTTTTTTTAATCGTTTTTTTTTTCTTTTTTTTGTTATTTTCTTTTCTTTTTTTTTGTAATTTATATGGTGTAGGTACATAATAAAGAGTATTCTATCTTTACTATTGTTGGTTTAGTTCTAATCACACTTATCTGTATCGTAATTAACGCGTCAATAGCGATAACCACAAAGAAGAAACAGATGAGAGACAATACGGCATTGATAACATTCCACACTATAACCCCGTTATCATTGACGATAGAACGATACTATATACGTAATTACTTACCGTATTCGATAAGAACTTATCTGACCGAACAGGAAGGGATCCAGCACGGAATAATAGTTTAATCGGAAAATTTCTACAGGATGGCATTTTTTTGGGGAAAGTAGTAGATAATATAGTATATAGGTATAAAGGTCTATAGGTCTGAAATCGCCAGTCCACCTTGAGCAAGCGTTGTTATCAATGCTTTGCCTTCTCTTTATAAGCAGAGGCGTTTGCCCTGCAGTAGGACAATATAAGTTAATAAAATAAGGTAGAAGGTTAAGTTGTTCACATAAGCATTAGTTGTTTTCGTGTTATGATCGCACTAATGATCCCTGACAGACAGACACAGCGTCGTTGCGTTTTATAATAAGTATAAAACAAAAGGTACATATTAACACTACACTAAAATGAATGAATGAATGACCACAATAACTGAAATATAATTGATAATGAAGTCCAAGAGCACATCATTCGGGCGACAACTCGACCATGTCAAAGTCTATGACAAATCGAGAAGTTCGCGTTATCGCCTGAACCGATGATAACTTACTGATCCTACACGTCTTGAACTTGATATCGTCTTCAAGCGTCATTAACCCTGAAATATTTACATTCTAGGTAGAAATCGACGCAAAAGTCATTGAAATATCGAAAAAGTACCTTCCATTTATGGCGGTGGGCTTCGACAGTCCGAAGCTGACCCTCCACGTGGGTGACGGCTTCGAGTTCATGAAGAACCATAGCAAGGAGTTCGACGTCATCATCACTGACAGCAGCGACCCCGTCGGGCCAGCCATCAATCTCTTCCAAGAAAACTACTTCGCGCTCATGAAGAGCGCGCTCAAACCTAACGGTATCGTATGCTCTCAAGCAGGCAGCGTGTGGAACGATCTAGAACTAGTCTCCAATACGTTAAAGATCTGTAAGAATCAGTTCCCTAGCTCGTCCTACGCTTACGCATCAGTCCCTACGTACCCGTCCGGACAAATAGGCTTCGTCATCGGCTCGTTGGATAAAGATATCGTTTTCGATCAGCCCCAACTCGTTTTTTCGGCCGAAGATGAAAAGGAAATGCAGTTAAGATACTACAGCAGCGACATTCATAAAGCTGCGTTCGTACTCCCCACCTTCGTAAAATATCGCTTAGCTTGACATATTTTTGTGTAGGTTGTACTTAAATGTGCATTTATTTTTTTTTAGTTTATAAGCGTCTTTATCATAAGGTAAGGCGACATTTCGAATCTATTAGTCCGTTTATTGAATATTATTTTATTTTATCCTCAGGTATTACTGGTATCGGTTTATTGATATTAAATCTACTTGTCATATTTATATTAAATCTAATTTTATATTCTACGCTCGAATTAACTCGATTCTGACACGATTTTTAAACGTTTGCGTCACGTTAAATGCATGGATTGATTCCATCGTTTTACGTGCCACAAATATTAGTACATCCTGATTCAAACTTTATGGCGGCTCGTAATATGAGGCGAGTTGCTGCGCAGTAACAAATTCACCTGTCAGCGGGGGCGAGGGGTGAGGTACTGCGCAGCGAGTAGCGCACTTCAGACTCGCCATAAAGTTAGAATCAGGCAGTAATTGTGACTGTCACATTCCGCAAACAAATGAATTTCTCAAGCTCATATTTCGATGTTGACAGAATTTTGAAGAATAGAATGCATAATGTTATACTAACAAAAGTAACCCGTAAACCAGCGGCCTTTAATAAAATTATAATATTATTCTACTACTGTTAGGAAATTGAAAATTATATTAGTGTTTAAGTGTTATTGTCTACAAACTTAGAATATTTACTTTTAATACTCGGTTCGAACTTTATGTATCAATTATCATTCTGCTACATTCCTTAACAATAACAAAATTAACCATGAATAATATTTATACGATTTTCTAGTCTCGATTCCTACTTGTACTCGATGAGATAATAATCTATAGGTAGTGTACCTATTTATTCCTTATAATAAGTCTGATATGGTAAACAAACGGAAAACAGGAGTCACACACTGTAAGGGGCCGTCTCCACGAGCGATATTATCGTCGTGCCACGTATTTCTATACACTCTCTTAGAATGTGTCTCCACACGGCGATATCATCGCGGCGAAAATTTGATGGCACGGCGAGACTATCGCCGCGATTCTCTCGGTCGTGGAGACGGCCCCTTAGTGATAGGTGTCTTTGTAAGGGCCTTTGCACACCACGTTTTTTAAACGCGCCGTTGACGCGCGTTTGTAGCGATACAGACGCGATACGCACGCGAGTCAGATACTGGCATGCACTGCTCTGTAGGATAAAAGCGCGCTGTCGACGCGCGTTTCTAAAACGCGCGTCAACAGCGCGTTTAAAAAACGTGGTGTGCACAGGCCCTAAGAAACACGTACGATGGTTTACATCAAAAACTCTTTCCAATAAATCATTTAGAAATATAAAAAACTCAAGAAACAAATCTCAGAATTTGTTTACCAAATAAGACGGGTTATTCCGTTTATCCACCCTTAGTGGATACGCGGAAACGCATGTCCGAGAATCCACCCTAGGCCTTGTTGGATAAACGGAATTTGTAGGCTTAGGGTGGATTCTCGGACTTGCGTTTGAGCGTACTCACGTTAGGGTTGATTTTTTGGGGTGGATAAACGGAATAACCGAATATGACATGCAAAGAAAAATACACTTTACACTGAGAAACTTGCTCTGATTAGTCTTAAAACATGATGATAAAAAAATATAAACATCCGAATTGAGAACCTCCTCTTTTTTGAAGTCGGTTAAAAAAGTTTTGGCTTTCGAGCCTCAGACAACTTGGTCGTCAAAATCGTGAATATACTATTTCGGCAATATGTACACACACATATCTTCTGGGTCTGGGATCCACGAAAGGCTTAACTATCGGAAAGGGGAAAAGTGCATGATATTTATTATTAACTAGCTGCGCCCCGCGGTTTCACCCGCATAAGTTTCGATCCCGTGGGAATATCGGGATAAAAAGTAGCCTTTAGGTCAGCTACCTCCATACAAAATTTTATCAAAATTGGCCCAGCCGTTTGAGCGTGAAGAAGTAACAAACTTATAAACACACACAAACTTTGGCCTATTTAATATTAGTGAGATAATTTATATAGAATAATTATGTTTTAACCACATTCCACGCACCTGAGTGTCGAGTGACTCTCATTTTACAATCCATATAAACTTGCTCATTTATTAATGTGATAATGATAAATAAAGAAATCGTCATAAATATTTTTGTACAATGTTTTTGTATATTTTTTTATAAATGTTAAATCAGGGATACCTACCTAATAAATGTATTTTTATAATAACGTTTATTTTTTTTTTTTTACATTGCAACACTTTCATATTTTCTTAGATTTCCTTTTATTCAATATAACTTAAAATAAAATAATTTGCTAACTAGAACTATCCAAAGAACTACTTCAATTTTGTTTAATTTTGATCTTCGTTTTTCGCGATCCACAACAACAGCACACTAGAGTAACAATAAACAAGAGCAAAGCTTCGGCAGCAACATACTCAATAGACATAAAGAACAACAAGTGTGGCTTGGACATGAGGCGTCCATGTGAGGACATGTCCAGGTGTCCGAAGCGCGCTGTGTGCTCTATGTAGTGTATGGCGGTGTCCATCGGCGGTAGGGGGCGCTCCCACCACTGTCTGCTGAAGGCTTTAGCGCGGGCACGCATTCTGAAACACCGTTATAAAGTTAATAATTATATTTTTCTGTTATTCGTTGGTCGTGAGAATTGCAAAACTTCCCCGTTCAAAAAGCCGTGCCGCACTGAGTTATAGAACACTTATGTATATTGTTCAGTAATAACAATAATTAAAATAGTTAAGTACAGAACTTCCAGAATTTCAATTGGTTTGCTTCTCAGGATAGCTTTATTTCATCAAAGGTCCTAATCGCCGCTCTGTCGATCTTATGTTCTAGGGCTTAGCTGACCATTTAGCTATGTTAGCAATGAAACATCTACCTACTGCTGGAACCAGGCGTCTCCAAATGGCCATCCGGAGTAGGCAACGGCCCGGCCGGGCGGGGTACGGGGGGGGGGGGACTAGTATTTGTAGTCCCTATTCTCATACTTACTCAGGCGTCAAAACCTTCACGAGTGCCTCAAATAGCCTCTCTTCATCAACATCATGGATGGCCAACGCCTCAGCCATTCCGGCTCGTTTGGCGTACGCGGCGTTCCCAGGCTGGTCGCCCAGGACTGGGATAACTAGTGACGGTACCCCTGCCGCGACCGCCTCCGTCAGGCTCAGGAGACCGCCGTGGGTTATGAATGCCACGAGGTTGGGGTGGTCTGGAAATTAAGACTGGTGTATGAAACTTACGACCTAGTGGGGAAACGACATCGCAGCAGGCCCAGACGGAGATGGCGGAATGAGCTGGAGTCCTTTAATAAATATATTGGTCCTTGGCAGCTCTGGACAGAGAGGTGGAGAGTAGGGAGGCCTTTGCCCAGCAGTGATACCTACATTAATGGCTAATAATAACAATAAGGTGTATGAAGCAGATTGCCGGATCGCGCGCGGGAAGCGGGATGTGACTGCGGGCGTCTATTGTTTGAATTATTAGGAAGTCACGCGACTATTTGCGCCAGTTTTAACACCTCTATACAAGTTGGGATGGATTTTGTAACAATCGGCACTAGCAACTTTCGTCTGACACCAAGCGCAGGATTCGCCTCAGTTTTGCCAGAGTTCAAAAGGTTTTTTTCGTCGCTTGCTGAGCTGAGTTTTAGCGAAACTGAGGGTTATTGCAACTAACTCTAGTACCAAAGACGACCTTCTGACCCCAAGTTGAACTATAGCACGAAGAATTTGGATTTTTTGTCTCATCATGGTCTTCACATAGAGGAATAAATACCGGTACTTGCCCGTAGTCCCCGTCTAGTCCCCCTTGGGGTACCACGAACAAATATTACCTACGGCTGGGCCATAAATACATACATAGATAGACAAGGACAGTCTTTACATTTTGAATGTAGGTAATAAAAATGCAACCATTATGTTTCGTGCAACAATGTATTCCGATTCATGGTCATCTGACAATGTTGGATGCATTGTAGAATTACCGTGAATGCTATGGGTTTACGCACGAGAGCCAGATTTCGTGATATGATTATGTACAGACGCCAGCACATCAAGCTACCCGAAACTGTCAAATGTTCCCAATCAACTTTGAACCTTAAGCTTTAGCGATAAAGATGAAAATCTATTAAAGAAATTTGACAGATTGTAGTAGCTTGATGTGCTGGCGGGCTGGCGTCTGTATGTTGGCAGTTGCCTGCTAGTTTTTATTGCATAATTACATACCTATCACATCGAATAGCTTACGCTTTCACAGCTAATCTAATCGTAGCGAATTGGCTGCAGAAAATCAAATTATAGGTACCTATGCATGAAGAGTAACCACATATTGCTATACTTAGATACTTACGAAGTAAATCATACTGGGGCAACCATTTTAGCACGAGAACGTTTTCTGGCAACCCCGCCATATCTTCCGTTTCCCATTTCCAAACGATTCTTTGTGGCAGACGCGCGAAAACTTTCAAGATGGCTTCCAAACGTTTTGGCGGCAACGATGAGCCGCGAATTAGAGATCCAAAACTGAAGAGAATTACTCCATGCTTTGATTCCGATACCCAATGCTCGAGATCCTGTGTGGGATGAAGGAGCAGAAGATATAATTAATGGTTAGGGTTTTAGAGTCCCAAAATCGCTTATTTTCCATCACGTCGTAGATGCTTTATAAGTTTGTAGTGGCACGAAGCGAAGCCCGTCTTTCTTTCTATTAGATTCCTAACCGATTTTACGTAGGGAATTCTTATAGTCATCATTCTGAACTCTTACTTTATTTTATTCATATTTCAATAATTTCAGCCCATTTCAGTCAAGACCCTGAAGGCATGAATAACAGATATAGTACTTACCTAATAAAAGCACAAAACAGCTCGATAATTAAAATAATCAAGGTCATACATACAATTGGTTTACCTCAGGTAGAGGCTGCACAGTTTTGTTGTGAAGATGTATACCTCCGACTTCGACCACTGATGGTGGTAACACCCTCACTCCATTCAGCGTATAGTGAGTGTTGACAAGCACAACACTAGCATTCCTTGCCAATTCTTCTACCGGCGGCAGTTTCCGGCCCAGCCTGGTCTCCACAACGTTCTGCTCATTCCTAGTCACATAACTATGCCAGTACTTATAAAAGTTTATGCTAAAAGCATTCTCGAGTTTTTCTAGGAAGGACATCTCGTCACCAAAAGGCAGCAACATAGAGGGAAAGGTGGCTGGGTTGTCGTCAGCCCCAACCCTCGCAGGAGTCCACGGCATCAAAGCACACGACATCAGGGCAACTGAAGACGCCGCATAGTTGTACACTATACCCATCATACAATCCGTATGGAAATGCTCCACTAACACCACATCGTAAGCTCCTTCACCTTTAACGAACTCTTCAAAAACATCCGAATAAAGCAACTTTTCGCAAAGTTTGAGATTAAACTCCATAAGGTTGGAAGCTAGAGAAAATTGAGTGGAAAATTTTCTGGCGTAAAGAGACGGGTCGTCATAATCCCGTAGGTCGACGACTTCTACGTTTAACGGCGCTAGTCCTACCAGGCTGACGTCGCGACGGTTCACATGAGGCGTCGCTGACGGGAAGAAGGAAACCACAGTAACGTGATGACCACGTCGCGCTAACTCATCTAAAACTGGCTCGAACACCATATGATGGCTCTTTCCGGGATAAGGAAGGAGCGCCAGGACTTTGTACCCTTGACAAGCACCCGCGAATATCATAAACACGAAAGGAAGTAGCATCTTGTTTATTTTCGCGCACGTCTGTACACAAAGATAGCCGATGGCCAACTGCAGAAATGCGAGTGCATAGGTTCGTACCTATATGCAATTTGTGCATCTCTACACATCTATTATTGGATGGCTAAGAGTGGAACGACAGAAGATAATAATGCACTACACAACTACATATTATAGTGAAGGATGTCTGTGCGTCATTCCGCAGTTGTTATCGAATTGAGGATGACAATCATGAAAGTTATCAAGAAACTTTTTTCTTCCAGCAAATTCAGCCTTTCCCTAGGCTGAATTTGCTGGAAGAAAAAAGTGTAGACATACTTTGTGCTTTGGTCTAGACACCAGCCCATCAAGCTACCCGAAACTGTCAAATTTTCCCAATCAACTTTGAACCTTATAATTTAGCTATAAAGTTGAAAATCTATTAAAGAAATTTGACAGATTGTAGTAGCTTGTGATGTGCTGGCGTCTGTACATAATTAGAGTATTCTATTCTGATGACCCTAAAGTTAGTCTGAACTCAAAGCCGTGGATTATCTCAATAAAATATCAGAACATCGTCCAGCGGCGGGGTAATTGCGCAACACACTCACAGTAGCAATGGCTTTCATATTGACAGTTCAATAACATTCATTGCGTTATTATACATTGTTGAGCAGACACATTTTTCGAATTTATGAAGCAATGGATTAGCAATATCCTTCAAAATGATTCAGATTTTGATTCATAGTGTGTTACGCAATAATGGTACTGGGAAAAACCTGCCCATGACTCGTCTTCACCAGGATCAAGAACATCCCAAATTACTGCATTTTTAGGGTTCCGTAGCCAAATGGCAAAAACGGAACCCTTATGGATTCGTCATGTCTGTCTGTCCGTCCGTATATCAAAGCCACTTTTTTCCGAAACTATAAGAACTATACTGTTGAAACTTTGTAAGTAGATGTATTCTGTGAACCGCATTAAGATTTTCACAAAAAAAAATAGAAAAAAATGGTTGCCTGTAAAGTCGGTTTTACGGGCGAAGATTTTACGTGACAACGTCTTTTTCTCGGTAGAATATTTATTGATATGAATATAATTAAATTGCACAATAGGAACAAGGAATTGAATGATAGTTGAGTGGGAGAGAGACGCAAGGCATTCGGCGGGCCTCTCTCTCGTTCGGTGACTCATCGTAACGTTACCGAGCGTTACACTTTTTCATAAGTGACTCCCAGCCGCAACCTAATTTAAGACGTTGTCACGTCAAAAAAACAATAAATTTTGGGGTTTCCCAAAACGCGCTTTGAAGCTTTGGGCGCTTAGAACTGAAACTCAGTTTTTTTTTTTTCATCAATCCCATAGGTACATGTGGGGTATCTATGAATAGGTCTTCAAAAATGATAATGAGGTTTCTAATATAATTTTTTTCTAAACTGAATAGTTTGCGCGAGACACTTCCAAAGTGGTAAAATGTGTCCCCCCCCCTGTAACTTCTAAAATAAGAGAATGATAAAACTAAAAAAAATATATGATGTACATTACCATGTAAACTTCCACCGAAAATTGGTTTGAAGGAGATCTAGTAAGTAGCCCGCCTCACCCTCGATGCGCGAGTCCGACTCGCTCTTGCCCGGTTTTTAGGTCTAGATCTACAAACGAATAGATAAAAAAACAATAAATGATTTTCCTTTCTTTATATAAACATAACAATATTTCATTTCATTTCCATTCATATAATTCAGTCGCTCAAAGTTCCGTCATTTTTCTTAAACTTCCGTTGTTGTTCGGCCTCGTGGATCGCTGAGAACACCGCGCCAGCTTTCACCTTCTTTAATATTCTTTTGTCGTGGAATGGATGTACGTGAGCTGATATCCTGAAATTGATAACGAGTGTTGATATCAGCTCTAAGGAAGCCAAGAAAAGTTTCTTAAAAAATAGCCCTTGAATGCGCAAACTAAAGACTGACGCAGATTTGGGCTGGCCACGCTGGATTACGATAATCCTCCTGCATCACTTTCGTACATTTTGTACAGGGACTTGAAAACGAAATGAATTTCGTTCCGTTACCACTAATGTTATCGTATAAAGGTCCAAAATTTTTAACGATACTAAAATAACGTTACAAAATATCAATAACGTTACAAAAGAAAACTTTATAGAATATCATTTTCGTAGAACAATATTATAAGTAACGTTATAGGTATCAGTAACATTAAGCTTATCCGCTTGTAATAACGTTACAGATTAAATTGTAACGTTATTCTTCATATTTTTTGGTCTTTTTCGTCATCTTATAAGTCATGAAGCTGACAAACTTAAGTATCGATATGAATAACGTTATTATATCGTTATACTAATATCGATATATTGATAATATTGCTATTGAACAGTTTAAGATTTCGCTCCGTTTGTCAGTATCGTTATAGCCAAAGAATTAATTTTGTTCCGATCCTGGTGGAACGGTACAAATTATCGTTACCGGAACTACGCGTAACGTCGCTGGCTTTAATGTGCGCTTAGCTTTAGTGTAACATTTTTCAGGATCACTTCTAATGGCGAAGGAAAACTTCCTAGAACCAAAATTTCAGCAGAATTTCGAAGACCGAGCTGGGCCCACGTAGTAAGAACTGTGTAAGAATTTCGAAGCTTGGGTCCCTGTGGAGGGAAAATTATAGACGATTATATTGTTAGCTCACCTCTGTACAACGACGTCATCTCTAGTGAAGACATGCGCGGGACACTTGACGTTGTTCAGATAGTCCACACAGCGCCACTGGCGCGTGTTGTTCCTGTTCGTATGCTTCAGATAGTACACGTAACGGTTCAAGATCATTTGTAGCGAGCCTTGGTTTGATACTGTGAACTGCATTACGCTTAGATCTGAAAACATTCATAATTTCTTTATTTAATTTTTAACAGATTACCTAAAAAATTGTGAAGTTCTCAATTCATTTGTAAGTATTATTGTTCCAAAACCGAAATAACAGACGTTACCCAGAAAACCGCTAAACTTAAGTGGGACTGGGCCGAACATGTCTGCCGCATCTCAGGGGCTAAGAGAACCACCGATTACTGGGAACGCATGACGCCATCGCGGCAGGCCAAGACGAAGATGGCGGGACGAGCTTGACTCCTACCGTAGGGACTGGCCGCACTCGCAAGACTTTGTGTGGAAAAGGGAGAGGGAGGCCTTTGCCCTGCAGTAGGACAATAAAGACTAATAATAAATTATTTATTTTCTGTAGGTAGGTTTGTACAAACACTTTTACATGTCAATCATATTTTTTTTAAACTAGATGAGGTCGGCGATTCCTGTCTGACTATTCTGAGAAGAAAGTCCAGACAAAATCTTGGTCAGATCATGTGAAGACCATGTATATTGGTTGGCTAGTTAGGTAGATATATGTGCATAGATATTTTTGTTGTAACAACACCACACTATGTATCGATTACCATATTGGTGCTGTGGGACTTTTACCACATGCAAAGAGGGGATGCGCTAAGGTAGCCTGCGAAATTCAAAATTTCTTTTTTTAGCAATTTGCAAGCCAGTGTCAGGATGTATATTGATCGAAATATGATTGGCGACCGTAACAAAAGAATTATAATCATTGGAATCATCTTTTCAGCTCTCTAAATTGGTCTCAAAATATGTCATAATTTCATGAAATAGTCAAACAATAGACTCCCCTCACAAAGAGACAGGAGGCATGTGTCCCAGCAGTGGGAACATTTTAGGTTGATTATGTATGTATGTAGTCATTCAATAGGGTATAATGAACGTAGAGAGTTGTATTATTTATTTAATAAAGTAAAAACAATTTGAAAAAATAAGTAAGTAATAAATAATTTTATTTTTTTATTATTAAGTAATGATTCTGATGATTATAATTCCGTAAATAATTATTTGTTACGCTCGCGAATCATTTTTAACCGACGAAAAAACGGAGGACGTTCTCAAGTTGACGCGTATATATACATTTTTTTTTAATGATCCACATACAACTTGATTACTGACCTGCAAATTGCAAAAAACGTAAGATTGAATTTTGCGGACTACTCTACGCTTTCACCTTATTATAGAAAAATACTTACTGGGGTTATCGCCAGTGTGTTTGCCGTCGGTATGCTCAGGGACTGCCCTGATTTCAACCGGCACCGGCAGTGAGTCCTCGTCATCTTGTTCTTCCGCGTAGTTTTCCTCTAAAGATCTCGTGCTCATTATCCTGGGACCTTCTTCAGCTTCTCTAAAATGTATTGTTTTTTTTTACATTAGCTTAACTCACTTCTATATCTATACTAATATTATAAAGAGGTAAAATTTGTTTGTTTTTATGTAGGGGGTAATCTCCGAAACTACCGGTTGGATTTGAAAATGAAAAAAGTATGAAAAGTTTTAGTATTTTTTGATAGGTTTATTTAATTTAAGGTTTGTGAAAAAAGAGATTTCTGTGCCATAGGCTTCTACTCCGCTCACCTTTCTTACCCTGTTCTTGTACAGTCGGTTAAACAAAGTCAGCCCGTATAAGTTTTTTTTTTTTAATGTTGCCCCACTCTAGGAATTTGTTCTGTATTGTGGGTGCGTTTACAAACATTTAAACTCACATACACAAACAGCCAGACCCGGAACAAGTACTTGCAGGTCATACAAATATTTGTTCCGTGCAGGAATCGAACCCGCGACACGCAGCGCAGCAGTCAATCGCTTAACCACTGCGCCAACCGTACCGTAAAATGTAAAGGACAATATAAAAAACTTACACAATAATATTGGTCATGTTGTATTTATTTTCATCATCATGGTCTTTGGTTATTTCGAAGTAGCTGATCTCCTCATCAAGACTCTCCATATTGCAGTCTGTTTCGTTTTCATTCTGAGATAATTGCTGGTTGGAAGTTATTGAATCTGAGATCTTCTGCAATGTAATAAATACATACTATGGTAACATCACATCAACATCCTTTAACCCTTTGTGATCGGAACGTGGATCCACGCAATACAAAATGGGTTTTTTATTGTTTCTGTAATTACGGCATTCAACTGGTTTTACATCAACTGCTTACTACGTGATACCTTTTATATTATTATTTAATTGTTTATCTTGCCTTAATAACCCTGATACATACCATTCTTTTATAGGGTAGATATTACCTACCGCATTTCATATTAGGGATTTTTGGGTAGCCCTTCACCCCATTACACATAAAAGCTCTATTACGAGTTGTGGGGTGAAGAGCTATTAAAAAATCCCTAATTTGAAATGCGGTAGGTAATATCTACCTTATGATAGAAGTGAGAACGGTACGTAACAAACCCTATTGAATGATTATTACATGAAATATCAATCAATAGGGTTTTTTATTTTTATTTTTTTCAAAACTTTTGTGAGGTACCGTAGCGCTTCCCCCTTAAAAACAAAATATACATACCATATCTTCAAGGCCTTTTACATGAAGTTCTTTGCCAGCTTCCAAAAGTTCATTCAAATGATCTATGGAGATTAATACTTCGCCTGTGTAAATATACTCCAATAGGGCACATAATGTAGTATAAGAAATTTTCTGAAATAAATATTTTTTTTTAATTAATGCAAAGCATATATCACAAAAGATACTGAATGTCAGTAAATGGACAGATTGCATCATAAAAAAGGAAAAAAAAAAAAAATAATGAATACATTAGAATAAAGAAACCAAGCCATTTGCACAATAGCGTCAGTATATTTTGAACAAGTTATTTAATTTATTTTAAGTAATGTCTTTTTTAACATCCCGGAACCTGTAGAGGTCTCAAAATCAAAAATCTTTTATTGCTGAGAACCAGCACTTTTTGTATGTTTAAATTACATAAGATAGTCATCCAAATGCCTGCAGACTAGAAGTGCGACTGGGGTTTGCAGCGCCACTTCTTCTCCCACGCTAAAACATATCCATCTGAGTCTTAAGACCTAAGCTATCTAGACCAGTATCTAGAGCCAAACAATTTTATAAATATTCAGTCAACATATCAATAAAAGTAGTAAGTTACCTACTGTTTCTGCCAACCGTTCTGTTTCGTTTCTGTTTCGCCAACAGATGAGCAATGGAACTAGGACTCTCATAAACATAGGACTCTATAAGGAATATTGTCACAGCAAGTGGGACAAAAAACTACATTTGCTAAGTCAATTATTCAGAGAGGCGTATGTCCAGCAGACGACGAGCGTGACGTGTTTTAGAGGGTCATCTTAGGGGCGACTAAAATGAATTATGAATAATTAAAAGACGCCTTACGTTAAGAAATATAACGGGATGCTGGCACTGAGCGGTAGATATCAGCTCCTTGATGTATGGACTGGCCAGTGCGATGATCACTTGGTGGACCTTTACTAGGTGGCCGTCTGCAGCGAGAGTCATGTCCACAAACTCACCATTCTGAAAAGAATTAAATAAATTGTTGAAAAAAAAACATTAAGTATCGTCTTCTGTTTCAAGACTATAACTTTTTACCTGCTGCAAACTGCTTAATCCAAGACATATATTCTTCTTGTGCGCATTCCATAATAAAGAAAACTGCGACTGAGCCATCACAATAATTATAACTGTGGCTGTTTAGAATTTATTTATTTACAATTTATTGTTATACGAACCACAGAACCACAGAGCATGTAACCATTTACGACGACGCGACGCTTTATGACACTTGACAGTTGACACATAATCTCTCTCTAGTATATAATAGGAGTCTATGCCCATAATCTATGGTTGACACTTAAGTCTGTGACACTTTGCTAGGTGTAGTCAGGGTTGTCAGATATGATATGTTATTTCTCCCCAAATTTGAAATATTTTTTCTCCAAAATGATACAATTTTTTCTAAGTTTTACTCAAAGGCGAAAAGTTTGAACTATTAAGCAATTGTAATCATTACGGAACAGTTTTTGATGACAAATTTTAAATAGAGTAGACTAACCAAACTGAACACAACATCGACATAATTATAAAAGGGCATTGCACGCTCTTTGATTGAATCTAATTGGACATTAGTACTGCAGTAAGCAGATTTTATTAATTAACCATTGTGAAGAATTAGCAATAATATTTAATAAAGCAAATTCACTTGAATACAATCGTAATTTTAATATATTTCATATGACAAGATTGTTAATTAACCGTTACTATGGTAATCAGTCCTATAGACAAATCATACAAGAAGTTTGTATTTCATAGGTACAATCTTTACAACCATCAAGATAATCATTTCCAATAAGCTGTATAAATTAGTTTCGTCTTCAAGCTTCTACTTACTAAAATAGCGTACCATGATGCACATCGTTTTTTGGTACAGAATTGGAACAGAGTTGGTTGGTTTGGTACAGAGTTTTACAGAGGTACTAACGACGACATTTATCAAGCTATGGCTTATTAGTCGATTCAATTATAGGTAAGCCATATACACACACACAAGCTAAGTTAAGCACTATCCACTGATATGTCCCGCTATTCGCGTGACGTCGTCTAGAATGTCCCACAACATTTTTTGTCGGCGCGCCACAGGGTGCCTCGCCACTCATACACGCCTAGTACACAAAAAATTATATGGACCGATATTAAACTAATGGCGGTTTCTTCAAGTGGACAGACCAGGATACAATTTACACAGCTTGTTTCGTAACTTTAAATGACTTTGACTTTTTTCAATAATATTATTGTTTATTTTATTTGTTTGTTTACGCCAATAAAAAACAAAAAAAAAAATGATTTCAAAATTTAAAGCGATGACCCTATTTTTTTATTTACCTAAATAATAGCTCCATTCATACTGAATCGAATGACGTAAGCACAAGGTAAACTATACATTTCCAGTTTTAGCTGGCTTTTCGTAAAATGAGAAGTCAGCTTATACTGTAAAATAGCTTGATGTCTCCGTGTGTACTCTGATCGATTACCTTATCATCGAATAATTACTATCACCAATGTATTTCTGAAACTATTAAAAATACCCAAAATTCTCCATGACTTTTTTCCTCTCCAAACATTTCTCCAAATATTTCAATTCTCCACAGGAGCCAAATTTTTACCCAAAATTGGGAAAAAATACCCAATCTGGTAACCCTGGGTGTAGTATAGACATTCAGAAAAAATCCTTTTGGCCATAGATAACGAATGATATTTTATAAATTTTATAATACACCATAGTGTATTAGTTTTGGCTTTTACAGATTTTGCCTTTTTGAAATTTGGAGTAAGAAAGAGATAGACCACGATTTAACTGTTAAGTTTAATTATCTTTTACAATAATTAGCACACTGACCTCTATAATATGTATTACAGAGGTCAGTGATGTAGCACAATTATTTATTTAATTAAATTACTATACATAATTATAATGGCAAAAACAAAAGGACAAACCAACGCAGGAAAAGAGATGCAAATCTATTAAATGTCTGAAGTTGCAACGCTGAAATCAGTCTCTGTAACGAGATCACGCTTGCCTGAGCAGTGGGCATCATCCAAGTGATTGAAATGAGGGATTTTCCTTTTTTTTTTAACTCTTCCCTAGTCGCTGGATAGATGGCGCTGACCTTGGTAAGTTACTGCAAGGAACGGAAGTTCACATCATTTTTTTATTATTTCACTTGGATGTAATTTTGAGATCGTAAAACGAAAGCAAACGAAAGTGTCAGTCAACGAGCGTATGTGACGTAACGCAATGATTTTTTTCCAAGCGTTTTGGCTTTGGCACCTAGTAACGTAGTCAGTACAACGCCATCTACACAGTTCTTGGAAACTATTTTTTTTAATACTTACTCAAAAAGAAAACCTCTCATTGATTACCGTTAAAATCGACCAAACAATCTTTAAAAATATACCTACTGGCTGACTGATTTGGTGGTTGGCAATACTACTAGAGCCCAGCTGGTTTTGACAGTCAGCCAGAAAAGTTGATAATGGCGCCGATTCTGTTGTTCACAAACTAAACTAAATTTAAGTTCAGGCATCTTTTTCTTTCTATTTCATTATGAAAAGGACAGAAGATAAATATTAGTTTAGTCCTGTCAAATTAAGATACTCCATAGACTATTTAGACGAGATTAAAAAATTGCTTATTAAAAATACGTCAATTTACGTCAGGCGCTGACTAATTTGACAGGACTAAACTAATATTTATCTTTGTCCTTTTCATAATGAAATAGAAAGAAAAAGATGCCTGAACTTAAATTTAGTTTAGTTTGTGAACAACAGAATCGGCGCCACTGTTGATAATGATAGTTGAATTTATAGGTTATATTATACAGCCAGATTATTTAAAACAAGAAATTATTTATTTTGTTGTGTAAATATCTAACAAAAAATCCGTCATTTTGAAATATCAACTACATGTAACAGACCTTCAACATGGCGTTGATGAAATCTAAAGATGTACCCGAAGATGCTGTGACTATAGATGAACTCGAAGCTACCGAATACGTCTGGAATATTGTTTCCGAATGGGATTCACTTTCTGACACGTAAGTTATAAATATTATAACATAAAAAGTGTGTGGAATGTCAAGTGCTACTATTTGAATCGCCCATAAGCTTATATTCCTCAAAACTTGCACCACAAGTCAACAACACTCGGTTTTAGCTTTTGGCTGCTATGTACCAAACTTTTGATAGTGGTACCCATAAATTTAGTATTAGTATTATACTAAATGTATAGTCGTATCATACCCTATCACAGGCTACTATTCAAAATAATTATATGTTTATTTTGTTCTCAAGGACCTCTTGGGTTCTGTTAAACATTATCAAACCAAACCAAATAATCTTAATTGATACTCATACAATGTTAATTTCAGTTGGGCTCTGAAATATGCTCCAGCAGCCCTCGGAGGCATCAATGCCTTTTGTGGTATTATGATGAACAGGCATTTCCGGAACAAGTTAAAACTCGGACCGTATGGATACTTCGCATCAGTTATTCCAATCTCCATTATGCCTGGAGTGCTAACAGCTCTCTTTCATAGACATGTGAGTATGAAATATTACAATTAATAGTAATTTATTTAAAAACTACAAGCGGCCTGCCCCAGCTTCACCTGGGTGCAATTTTTTTTTTGGAATTTTTGAAATTTTCTTTAATACGAACCTTGTCCGGGCAATACTGAACACAACAAAAAAGAATTATCCAATTTGGTGCAGTTATTCGGAAGTTATGCGCATGCAGACATTTTGGCGACTTTGTTTGTTTTATACCATGTACCTATAAGGACTAGACTAACTGACAAATGCTTGCACTGACTGGTCCACTCAGAATTTGTGTGGTTCTTTCCTTAAAATACCATTTCAGACACGGATCTTTGTGGTCCTCACATGATCTGACCAAGATTATGACTGGACTTTAAGAGACAGAGCCCAAAGTTTGTTTCACCATTTCTTCTCAGGGGTAGGTAGATAGGAAATGTCGACTCCATCCAGTTTATTTCATTAACCTTCAAGCGGGCGCCCGGTCATTTGTAACGCCAGCGCGCAGGCAGCGGTCGCGCGTAACATAAAAGACCTACATATTAAATATGGAATATTTCGGGGATTTAAAACACTAATTATTTATTAATCATTTCTTTTTTTTTTGTATTTACAGAATAAACAACAAAACCAATTTAAGAAATTCTCCTAGGCCAACACATTTTTTAGGATTGTCTATCCATTATTTTAGTTACTACCACCAAACCTCTGCTGCTCCACTAACAATATTGGTCACACTCAAGTGTCATATTTTAATTTCAGTTAATTTCAACAGACTTACTTCTGATGAAGAACCAGGCATGTCCGCTATGTTATGAGTTCAGGTCTGCAGCCATACAGACTACTCTTGGAATGGCTTATCCTATGGTGTTAGCCCCTGCGTCAGCATTGATGGTAAGCAAATAATATTTTTGATATCAACATGCCCGAGGCTAAATAATAACAGCCGCACAGGTCGATCGATCAGGTTAAGCTACGCTTGCCGCGGTTGGTCTGTGGATGGGTCAGCATCTTTACATACCGTGACCCCTCCGTGTCTCGAAAAGCACGTTAAGCCGTTGATCCCGGCTGTTATTCGTGGATCTTTGACAGTCGTTACGGGTAGTCAGAAGCCCGAAAGTCTGACAACCAGTCTTACCCAGGGGTATCGTATCGAAAAATTGTGTTACAGCCAAATTAGACCGATTTTAAATTTTCCATAGAAACAGAGATTTCCAGTTATCTTTTTTTAAATAAGACATTTCGTAAATGTTCTTAAGTACCTAACTTTTTAGACCTTTGTATCCTGCTTATGCGTAGGAAGTTTCATTAAAACCGGTTCATTCATTTCGAAAAACAAGGACTTGAAAGTTTGTATGAAATGCTGTACGGCGTAAACCCTCATAAGACTGAAAAAAAAAAAACCGGGCAAGCGCGAGTCGGGCTCGCGCACCGAGGGTTCCGTACCATCATGTGTTTTTAAATTTTCACCGGCGCGGCGGCGAGCTACTTACTAGATCTCGTTCAAACCAATTTTCGGTGGAAGTTTACATGATAATGTAGGTACATCATATATTTTTTTTAGTTTTATCATTCTCTTATTTTAGAAGTTACAGGGACACACACACACACACACACATTTTACCACTTTGGAAGTGTCTCTCGCGCAAACTATTCAGTTTAGAAAAAAATGATATTAGAAACCTCAATATTATTTTTGAAGACCTATCCATAGATACCCCACACGTATGGGTTTGATGAAAAACATTTTTTGAGTTTCAGTTCTAAGTATGGGGAACCCCCATAATTTATTGTTTTTTTCTATTCTTTTGTGAAAATCTTAATGATAATAAATAATCTTAATCACAGAATACATCTACTTACCAAGTTTCAACAGTGTAGTTCTTATAGTTTCGGAAAAAAGTGGCTGCGACATACGGACGGACAGACGGACAGACAGACAGACAGACATGACGAATCCATAAGGGTTCCATTTTTGCCATTTGGCTACGGGGAACCCTAAAAACTAAATCTCTTTTCATTGTTTCAGTTTGCACACAGATACGCAACTTTCAGGGTGCCAGACTTAAGAGAAGGCCCAAAGGTTATGTTCAATTTCGTGAGGAAACTGACAAGGCCCTTCAACAACACATTAACAATTATGCTCATAGGCCAGGTCCTAGCCTCCTCCATCTTCACATATTATGAAATGACCAACAATTTAACTATAAGAGGAAAGATTATGGAGATTGAAGCCAGTCTTGAGAAACAACAACAGAAACGACGTTGAATGCTTGTATGTAGTGTAAATGTAGATGCGTTTTGTAAATAGATAATTTTATAATAAAAATGTTATTGTTACATTAAGTCACTTTTTATGCAACTAAAAATAACAGCAACCTATATTTCTAGTTACTGAATATATTCTCCAGATTTATAAATAGCCAGAAGCTTATGGACTTACTAGCTTGGGCCTGCGACTTCGTCCGCGTGAAATTTCTTGTTCCCCCGACCCATAAGGGTCATAGCGTGGTGCAAGTGAGCCTATAGCTGCATTATATTGTAGTCTGTGGCCTATAGCCTTCCTCAAGATTTGGGCTATCAAATGCATTTTTTTTTAATCCGACTGATAGTTCAGCTTTATTATTATAGACAGAAGATATAGACAAATAAAACTCTTTAATATCTTCAAAGTAGCCTATATTATTAGTTAATCATATTTAAGAGATACAAAAAACGGACAACAAACTATGCACACAACTGTTACCAGATATAGTACAACTCTAGGTATGAACACATGCAAGACTGTTCGCTGCGACTTAACCATTCAGAACACAACTAAAATGAACTATGCAAAACCTTTATTAAATGTATCCGTAACCATAGAAACCGGACTATAGATATGCGTCATACAAACATTTTAGGACTACCTACCATTTCTGTGAGTAAGTGAGATAGCTATACTTGTTCGCATCGTCTCGCTCACTCATTCACATTCAAAAGATCATCTGTTCCGAATGGCGTAAGTTCTCTACGTACAAAACCGTTCCTTAATGCTAGATCATTTGCAAAACTACTCATTGTGGCGTCTACAGGTAACGTCGCCGATAACCTGACTTTTGGCTAGCTTCAGAATATTTAAGCCACAATTAATTTGACTTGTTAGTTAAGTGCTACATTGACACTTCGAGCTCTTACGTTCAATAAGGACAAATCTTCAAACCAGTTCGTTTTCATAATATTCGAGCAGTACCCATTCACGCATATTTATAAAATTGGTTCTTAGAGCTGGCGCAGACCTGGCGAAGCGCAACACAGCGCAGTCTTCATTAGAAAACAAATACCAACCTTGTACGCACGGCTACACATCAAGCTATAATAACCAGCACCCTTATTGCGTAGCACAATATCAATCTGAATAATTTTGAAGGATATTGGTAATCCATTGCTTCATAAGTTCGAAAAATGTGTCTGCTCAACAACGTAAATTACGCAATGAATGTTGTTGAGCTGTCAAAAATGAACCCCATTGCTACCGAGTGTGTTACGTTTTGATATTTGTTCGGCAGGAAAAACCGCGCTGTATTGCGCTTTGCCACGTCTGCTCCTGCCCTACCGCCATCACTCGATCAGTCCTAACTTGAGCAAATGCAAGGAACACAAAAATTAATACTACACTGTAATATAAAGCAAACGGAAGTATATTTCACTCAAAAACAACAGTTAAACAAAGAGTATTTTATCCTCGATGGCGTGCAAACGTTAGTGAATTAAATGGTAGGGCTGAAGGGAGCCAGAAGTCTTATAAAACATAATTTAGTTAGTTTTAAAATATAAAACTATAACTCTATCTAGTTATCTGCTTAAAAATATATTGATATATGTTTCTATATTTAAAGTCACTCATATTGCTGCAAGTACATAAATGTATTAGTTTTTTTATCTAAGCACATACAATTAAATAGCCGCGTTGGAAGATTTTTTTAATAATTACTTTTTAGTCGTGACTAAAATTATCTATACAGCCGTTTTTTAACAGTTAGGGCAATGAAACATAATTGAACATTTGTAATGTTAGAAAGGGAACGATGTTATATAGCCGCAAAAATTTACCAGCTTGCACCAATGTATACCGATCCTACATAATGTGTAACACTTAGGCCCTTTATACACGCACGTTTTTCTTGTCTTGAAAAACTACGGTTTATTCGCCGTGTGTAGGCACGGCCGTCAGAGTTGTATGGATCACTATGGAAGCTTGATGACAGATACGTTAATTTTTGAGATGGGAAAAACCATTGAACTCGCGCCACTGGACACTGTTACTATAATCGACACCGCGCGTGTTTTGTTTATAAGACGATTAAAAAAATACCCGCTTCGGATGTGGTCGGCTGTCCTCGGGATGTACTCGGTTTTAATGTATATCGGATATGTCAGTGAGTGAAGGCAAAGTATTCTGTTTGTGTTTTGTTTTCACTTCTGTCAGCACTTCCGGAGTGTCAGTTTTTTTTCTACGGCGCGGTTTATATACCGTAAAGAAACCCGAACCGTGTACAAAGGGCCTTACCTACTCAACGGTCAAACAGATACTCTGTATGTGCTTATTTCGTCATTATATTAGTGCCGTTCCTTTGCAACAATCGTACAAATTATTCTTTCACGACTCAGTGAACTACAGTATTATTACTAATTTCTAGCTGTTCACTATAGAGATAACAAGTCATTTATTTCTGCATGGGTTCCATGAGAAGATGTGGTAATTAAATAAAAAAATATTCAAACTATAAATAGTTTGGCCAAAAATGTACAGTCAGCAGCAAAAAGTTAGTGAAACTAAAAGTGAGTTCATTGTGATACATGTTTTCGATGCTGACTGTACGTAAATGAGAGTTGTATTACATCTTTGTGAGTGGGCGCCGAAATAGTAGGACGGTGACGCACCGCACTTCAAATAAGTAGTCAGAATCCAGTGCAAACCAGTTTAAAACAAATGCAATGCCCAAAACTAGCTGCAAGGACGTCAAAAGTTTTCAACCAGCACAGCCATTCACAATCATTTGACAGGCTATCGTGTCGAAAATTACCCTTTTTGATTACTTCATTTGCCTTGGCCCCGACAACGAATACCTACCTTTCAGAAGTATACCGGTCGTCTAAAATCGTCTAAAGTCGGGTTTTGGATTTGTTAGAACGTTTAGAGCACTCATTCTTGCTGATTGATGTTCAATTTTGCACGGAAACGAATCGAATGTTTGTGAATAGCTACGCTGATGCAGTATTTTTAAATCTTATACGATTAAAAACACTGAAATCAAAAGCAGCTCGGAAGTTCCCTTCAAGCCAAACATGTTTTATAGTTTGATAAATCTTACCAATAACACACACCATCTCATAGAATCCATAAAATACAATTATGAGTAAGCAGACAAGCGATACAACTCTCTCCCTCCCTCTCATATAACATACTACTGCCACAACATACCGCCTTGATTCTCCAAATCACACGATATAAACTTGAAGTATGAACAACTCTGTTATATTTACATAATTCATGATACAGTTCCAACAAACTAGATGGTCTTTCGTTAGCTTAGTAAAGTATTTAGTTAACTATTTAACAATAGCTTCCGAGTGCTATGGTTGTTGCAAATCAAGAGCGTTTATGAGTTTCGTCATTGTGTCATCGACATAAGTGTACATACACACGAGCCACACGCGTCGATGTCAGAGACAACTGCAACCGTCGACGACGGTCGGTGACAGCCATCAACGCGTATCGACAGCAGACAACGGCGAGTCGGCGGCTGCCGCTGAGGTGTCGCTCGTGTACGGTGCTCAAATACACGAGCGGCATGTTGTCGTCGGCTCCCGCCGATACGCGTTTACTGCTGTCGGCGACACGCGTCAGCGGTTGCAGTTAGAAATACTTAGGTACCTACACTAAGTTTTAAAAATCCAATGATTACTGCGCGCTCATGAAGTGCAACAACAAGATTCAAAAACTAGTGTGAAAAAGTTAACAATTAAGTCTTAAGTTTTAGTACAAAAGCAACTCAAAATTCAAAAGCAATAATTAGCACATTTGGCTTTTAAAATGAGTTTTTTCCGTACTAAGAGGCACAAAGAATTACCAAGATAACGAAATTACCCATTCCCCCATGCCCCATCAACAACTTATCGCCGATTCAACAACTTTGAACCACATAACAATTTCTTTCTAAAATTAATATAAGTAAGACACTTACATTCTACAACAAATGAATTCTTAAGGTAATTACTTTAATAACTTTTTTTGTTCACTTTAATTCTTTGTTATTTTTTTTTTTAGAATTTTCTTTAAAACATTTTGATATTTTTTTTGAGAACATTATACTGTTTCTATTGATCTACATAATATTACTTACATGATAGATAAAGGGGAGTTGCTCACCCAAGCGTAGCGCAATTTCACATGTAAGTACTTTTGTTTATTAATAAAAATTAAAATCTTATAGTTTTTTGTTGTAAAGATATTACATTGAGATCCTGATTACATTTCGAAGAATATGTGTTACAATTTCGCATTTTTTGGACTTAGTTGGTTTTCACCAGAAGCCTCTTGTCCGAAGTTCTAAGTGTCAGACTTTTAATACGAATTAATATTTGTCTGACTGCCACTATACAAGTATACTACGAGGATCATCACCATTTGTATGTGCAGTCAGACACATGATCAGACATTTAATATCATACTGTTAAAAGTACCTAAAACGAGTAGTACCTATTTGAGTCTCGGTTTTAAAACCTGTTTTAAAGAGGATGTTTTGAATACATAATGATTCATTTGTAGTTTGAATGTAGGGGAAGGTTTAATGAACACAAGTCATGCGACAAACTAGCCTTGCACTGACAATACTATTACAAGGTAAATTGTTACCAAGGTAATATGAAATTGTAACCATATCATGAAGTGTTAAGATTCAATTAGTAATAGAAGATTCATAAAGTATGGAAGCATGGGCAACCCTTAACTAGCCAACCATGAGTCAAATTACACATAATATTCACTAACCAATGTTATTTTTTCAACTCTTAGACCCACGGTAACATATTCATTTATCAATGAATTAACAAAATACAAACTGTCGTTAGCCAAAATTTTGGTCAAAGTGTATTGCCGATTCGAAATGAGAAAGTTACACTCTTAATTTTTAAATTAGCTCGAAACTAGTTTCTTTTTTTTTTAAAGCTTTTATTTAGTTTCATTTTGTTGCAAATTATTAAGTATACAATTATTGTAACACTATTACTGGATAATATGCTGCGATGTCGATATTAACATTAATCATAAGCGTTACTGTAATTAAGATGGCACTTTTGATGTTACCCTCAGAGGAATGTCGTTGGCAGTGTTGTACCTTAACGTTAAATTATTTGAATCAAGCAGGATCGTTCACTTGGCTGGCTCGTCAATTCACTTTGAGCATAATTCTGACGGGTGACCGTAGTTCCGACGACGGTAGCGGTCGGACGAGCGTCTGTTTCACATTGCCTTCTCGTTAACTGATTCTGGACACTAGACGTACACTTAAAACCTACATTATTACTAACACAATATCTGTTACCACTCTGCCCACTCCAACTCCGATATACTAGCTTATTATAATGTGTGTCTGGTGTATAGTGATACACAAGTCTTCGATTGTTATTAAGTAGGGCCTCGGGAGCGGGCGCGTGTGCCGTCTGCTAGCAGCGCTGGTTAATGTATTCGTTGTACGTGGCGGAGATCTCCTCCGACTGGTAGCGCGTCAGCTTGATGCTGCGCCTCAGCTCGCCCGTGATGGCGGCCTTGTACCCGCCCTTTCTCAGAAGAGAGTCTATTGTTTGAATTTGGTCCCAACCTGAAATCACCCCATGTTTTCGTAAGAGATTTGGTTAATAATTGGCGATTCTAAACATGTATTTATACCCTATTTTTTATTTTTGGATTTGTCTATGTTTTTATAATGAAGCCTGGTTAAAATACTTAAAATGAAGTCAAAGATAATTATATTAATATAATTTTCATGGTGTTAAATTCCTCGCAAAATGAGAAAAAAAAAATAGTGTATTGGTACATTCACCTAAATGAATACATACCGATACGATCAGTAATCTCATATCATTGCTAGACATGGGACATTTCGTCGGTTCAAGGTGCTGTAAACTGGAGTGCATCAGCAGGGATGCGGTTAGTAACAATTCAAACACTGGCTGCTTCAAGCATCAGTACAGCTTACTAACTTTCAGGCTGCTTTCAACAGAAAATATACACTTCAGCAACACTATGTGACAATCCACTGATTAGCACAGGATAACCTGTCGATTTTAATACATGCTTTGACAAAAGGGGTAAGTAGGAACGTGGCGTGGTCTCGATACTTGGGCGGTCGCCTTACTCCGTATAGCAGTTTCGTATAGCATAGCATGATAACGTTGCCACTATAATTGGGGCACAGGCCTCCTCTGACCTCTCTGTATTGGGCATATAAATTCAAAGTAACAACATTCGGCCGCGTTTTTAACCATTCGCGCCTGTATTTTGACATGTTGTATTGTGAAAGGGGGAAAATAATTTAAAAGGCGCGCGAAAATTCTTACCAGAGAATTACAATTTTGGTTAAATAGACAACAGACTAAAAAAGACTATACTTCCCCAGACAATCAAACGCGAGAAAAGCTCTTTGATCATAAAATTTGATCAAAGACTGTACACACACCTTGCTCAGTAGCAACTTGAGGTAAATAAGTAGCGGTGCGCTTCGTTCCTCGTTCACTGATGAACTCGATGCGGATGCCGTGCTTGCCTAGCTTCCAGTCCAGGTAATGCTCAGCCTCTTCGAAATGCTGGAGAATGGAGACGGACACGGTCAGCCGGGGGACTTCCTCGCGAGTGACTGGCGCGAAGCGAGAGTCTTTCAGTGCGCTTGTTATCGCGTACTCGCGAAGACCTGTGAAAAGGGGTTGTTAAGGTTGTGAATCGCTTTCTAGATAACATTTTAAAACCACGCCTATTTACTCGGTAAAGTAAGGCAGAGGTGTACTTTCCTATAGTACCTACATTTCACATAAAGTTTGAATAGGGATGTAACATAGATGTTATTTGTGGGTACGTACTCGTACGAATATAAAATAAATATTGTTCGCCAGATCAATTGGTTTTTAACTTATTAATTCAGTAGGTAGTGGACTGCAATAGTCCGAGTTGACAGCTTGGTATTAAACAGGAAATTGTTTACGAAAGATGAAGTTTTTATCGTCTGGCTTTGGCATGGTATAGGCAAGC
Organism: Oligia latruncula; assembly: GCA_948474745.1. Taxonomy (NCBI): domain Eukaryota; kingdom Metazoa; phylum Arthropoda; class Insecta; order Lepidoptera; family Noctuidae; genus Oligia; species Oligia latruncula. Next base: position 3,200,564 of record OX419691.1, on the reverse strand, counting down.
CTTTCACTTTGCAGGACTCTTTAAGGGCCTAAAGAATATTTCTACCCTGTAAAAATTATAACTGTGGTCCACAAGTCTGTTCTCAGAATTGGTTACAGCATCCTGAGAACAGACTTGTGCAACAGTAGAACTATCAGGCTGATAGAATGAATGAAACAAAAGGATAATAAAAAAAGTTTAACAGAGAGGAGTGGAAAGAGAGTAGGGAGGACTTTGCCCTGGAGTGGGACATCACAGGCTTTTAATAATAAAGGTTTCAACCTAGAAGTAATATAAAAAAAAAAACAGTTGAATTGAGAACCTCCTCCTTTTCAAGTCAGTTATAAAACAATGATGAATGATGTATCAACTGTCCTGTGGCTACCAAAGACTACAATATGATGCTGTATAAGTAGCTACTAACAAGCCATTGCGACTGTGAGAAAAAGCTACACAATCCAAAACAAGTCAACTGCAGTGTTTTATTTAAACAAAATACAAGTGCACAAAGGTTTACTCAAGACAGTTCCTACAATATGCTGAAAAAATCAACAATTTCTTTGTTTTAAAGTCATTGATTGTGTGTGACCTGTAAATGTTATTCCAATCAATTTTAGCTTCTCACAGTCCATCAAATATCTGATCATTTGATACTCTTTTAAAATGTTATTTTTATCTCAAGTATTGTGGAAGATAACAGTTTATAGATGATGTTTACTCATTAATTACTTTATAATGATTTTAGCTGAATATAGGTATTGAAACAAAAATGTTATCTTCTTCAAATAATATAACAGAGTATTGAGACATGATTATGAGGTGTTGCAATGTATTATTATTATTGCACTAGTCCACTAATAAGTGAACAAGGTCAGACCTTGTCACAGCTATTCTTTGAGCACACAATTGCATGATAATTATTTAATCAATAAAATACAAACATCTACAGAGATAGCCATTGTTAGAACTCATACCTGAGTGTAAATGCATAGCATTAAATGTCCCGATGCATCCTCGGAGACGGTGCTCCTTACCAATCTTCCATGTCACAAATAAAGGACTGTAAAAAAAATTAAATCATGTTAAAGCAATGAGAAAAACTGAATCACTCAATCTTCAAACAATAAGGAAAGTTTAACTTTACTGCACATTAGACATTCTGTAATAGTAGCTATCACAGCAACACAATAGCAAAACTGTGTACTCCATTATAAACTTTATAAACTTTAACATAAAGAATGTATTAGCATGCACATTTTAGGAAGGTGATGGTAGTGGAGGTGTATTGACCGCGAATAAAAAACAAAATTGCCTTTGTGTGGGTGTCATATAATATGAGCAAACATAAATAATTTATATTTACATTCATACAATATGTAAATTGAGTGAAAGCGGAAATGTGGAAGTATTTGTGGCTTACTGAAAAGTTTCATACGAAAAACATAAAAGGTTTAATTCATTAGACTGACCTCATTTGAAACAAAAGATGTGGAGGTAGCTCAACAAAGCATGTCCAACAGGAAAGACTTAAATATAATGATAGGCTGTACTTGTACTTACGAGAGTGAACCACTTACTAGGCATCATTAGTAAAGTTTGGCGTCTGTGGAGGGTCCATACTGTGCAGCTGACAATACAAAACATCGAAACAAAAGTAACACATATCAGGAATAGCTACAGACTCTTGGTAACCATTCAAAGGTCGATCTATACTGTTACTATACGAGTTGTTTAGTTTCTGTTTTTTTGTTCCACAACATACTGAAGACATCTTGGCTGATATTAGAAGTTAATTATCTTAAGACTACGAAACAAAGCAGTCACACAAATCTCGAAAGTAAACGAAACCAAACACTCGTTTAACTCAATGGGGTTTAGTAACCACAGGTTATAAAACATCAATGAGCCTGTGGAATAATTTGACAGGAGTAGTGATGTCGACATGACTTTTCTGATGACTATTACGAAATAGTAAACTTGTGCACAGTTACTTTTTTATTGTTTTGATATTGATAAATCACAATCATAACAATCGTAATAAATTAAGTCGTTTTTCGAGTCTGTTTGTTTGTAAAATTGAAACCTACACAAAGGATTTTTATGTGGTTGTCATGATCGTTCAGAGAATTTATTCCGGAAAGCTTTTCGGTACGAAATCAGTGACGTAGCTAGTCCTAAAAAGTAGTAGTGAATTCAAAGTTAGGTCTCTTTTTACCCAAAACTCAAAAAGAGTGTATTATTTATTTTTAATAAATTAATTATGCACCATAATTGAAAACCGAGAGAAAGAAGTTAAAAAAAATGAAGCTTTCTGGACAGGGCTAAGTTATCTTTTCATTGTGATATTACTAAGTATTGTAAACTAATGCAAGAACGAGCGAAGCGTTACGAGAGATTGAGATTTGGAGAAATTGAGATTTGGAAGACACATCGGGTTCCCGTATCGTTGATAGGGCTGATATACGGCAGTAACTACGCCTCAACAAAAATCTCGATATTTTAATAGGTCGCCACCGGTGCTTGTCATGGGCGTTTAAATAAAAAATAAAAACAACTGTTCATTGAACATTTTTGTAAAAAAAAAGAGCTCGTTCCATCACCGTAGCAACTCTATCGACGATATAGTTTATAGATTGACTGGATGTATATTTCGGATTGACTGGCGCAAAATGGCTGTACAGATTTGGATAAAATTTAGTACCTACATAAATAGTTTATAACCTGGGTTAACACATAGGGTATTTTTAATCCCGATCGAAAGTACATTGCCGTGGAATATTTTCTAAAATCCACGCGGGCTAAGCCGCGAGCAAAAGCTAGTAATACTTTAAATTAAATGATGTCTACGGGAACTATGCAAACAGCTGATAATAATTAAATTCTACACAAACATGCAACTAAAAACGAGAACACAATTAATGAATAAGTGCGCATTTCGATGTCGTTCGTAGCTGACTATCACAGGCACTGTTATGATGGCTGGTGTACTGTAACCGGCAAATGTATCCACCTCAGTGGTGGGGTGACAAATGACCAAAGCATGTCGAAAAACATTTTCCCTGTATTCTGTAATACTTCTTAACTGTGTGAGTATATGTGTATGTGTATCATTTAATGTGTACCGCAATTTAAACTACCATTGTTGATTGCATTATTTGCGGTACCTACATTAAATTTTCTATGTGTAACATTTGTATCTAGACATAAGTACACACGGCCCAGCTAAATAAAACAGCAACACTGGCACCCCCGGCATCCCATCTCACACATGCCTGAAACCAGCTAAAGCCGCGGGAAAACACTACAGTGCATACTAAGCCTAATATTTCGATTTCTTTTTACAACTTTATTGTCTTTGTCACAAATATTATTATATCTGTCACTATTTCTATGTTTACTTAAAAAAAAGAAATTAATAGTTTATGGAGCGATGGATGTCATCGAGTTTTATTTTACTAAAGTAGAAAATAAGAAAAGAAGCTTTGAGTGCACATAAAATGAAGATATTTTCGTGAATCATGTACATGTTTTACAACTTCCCTTTAGGTCTAAGTGAAATAACCATATATCTGTATTTAGAACCATTAGTGATGTTTAGTGAAAAAGCTTGCTAAGTTCCGACGATGGCGTCCGATGGTGAAATTTCGTGTGCGAATGATCCTAATTTCGCTGTTATTTACTCGTTTTTAAAAACATTCGGCAAATTGTACGGTTTGGATGTTCCTACGATATCTAAATTACAAGAATTAATAGAGAATACACAGGAAGGTGAGCTATCTTTGTAGATTCGTCATTTCAAATCATAAACAAACATCTTATAAGTTTTTTGTTGTTAGTGTTAGATCCATTGAAGGAGTTACATTTGAGACTTCTACGCCGTGCTCATAAAACGGTGGCGAGCAACAGATGGGAGAGGTTCATGATAAAGTTCTGCCATCAACAAGGTCACCATCAGGAAGCCTGGGAGATCGAGAGGTTCTCTTACAAGAAAGCTAGCACTACGGTCAAATTGAAAGTATTGAAGGTAATTACGCCTACTCAGTTTTTTCTAAAGATGATGTGCATCTAATCTCATTGATTGCAAACACTTTCACAAATACTAATGTATGTGTTGCTGTCAATGTGTGGTACTTGTAATGATCATGAGCTCAATGTGTTTACTTTTTATCTACATACCTAAATTACTTTTACCACATTTTAATGTCTCATGTGCTAAGTAAAAATATTCCAACCACTGTATTCTTTCTCTTTATATTTGTGATTTTATTTATTAAAAATTTATGGCTGGCAGCCAACATTTTTTGGATTCTTCATGTTTCTGTGTCAATTGTTTTGGTCTACAAACATTGCTCAAATTTTTCAGCAATACTTTTTTCACCTAATAAAAATTGATTATTTTATTCCTGGACAGCTGTTATTAGAGTTCCAATTTACTTGCCATCCAAAATTCAAGAATGCTGTCAATGCAATATCATGTAAGGAGTTAAGATTGGATCCTGTGGGCAGAGACAAGAATGGTTGTGTGTACTGGCTGCAAGTGGACCATGAGGCCAACCTCTGTTTATATAAAGAAGACCAGGATGAGGAGACGTGGCAGCTTGTAGCTAGGTGAGTTACAGATTGATATTGTAATTTATATGGAGATAAGGTCAAAATCTATGTAGTACTGAATTCCTAATGCCCTGTTTTACATACAATGAATGAGTTGTAATGTTAGAGATACATTAATCTTATTTGCATTTGGAGGTAATTTAAACAATTTGAATTCTTGAGTGAAATGTGTTGTCACCTCTGACCAGAAATGTCCATAAAAATAAATGTTTGACATTTGCATCTGCTTGTTTTATTTCGTTTTTATACTGTAAAAAAACAGGATTTTAAGCTATAAATTGTCCTTTCCCTTGCAGAACCCGCGAAGAACTGGTGAAAGTGATATCACAACTGAAAATTGGAGAGGATGTGTGTCCACTGTTTGCAACAAATTCCAATGTCAATGAAGACTCAAGCAGTACTGAGGTTCCGCCACAGTTAGAGGTAACTGATAAGGTGATCTTATCAAACAACATAATATGGCATGCTTTAATGCTATCCAAGTAATATTATTTATCCCATTCTTGGCAAGTTATCTCTCCATTACCCTTGGTAGGCTGGTAGAGAATGCCTAAGGCTTGATGTCCATAGGTTTTAGTAGCATGAAGTTTGAATAAATAATTAGTGCTGTCTTTTAGCATGTTTTAAGGCTAATTTACGGATGGTATTTAAAAGTACTTCAATTTATTCCCATTTCATTTACCTAATTTTGCCTATGTTCCACCAAATATACTGAATGTGCACCAAAATATGTTCATTAAAATATGTCATAACGAGCATCTATTTAACAACTGTTGCAAATTTGTAAAAATAGTAATACACCTAATTTTAAAAACAAGCATTTATTTTTTTAGTTTTACTTCAGATAATGCACTGCAAAATGTATTTGAATCAAACACCAATTAATGTCCAAATTCGGTTCTCGATAGCCTGTTAAAAATAATCTCTTTTTCCATATTTTTTTTCTTTAAAATTTAGTCGTTTCTGGCACTCGCCGGCCGCTACCGCGGCACCGCTCGCTTCGCTCGCTCGGCTCGTGCGTAGGAGGTCACAGTTTTAACCTAACCTAACCTAAGCATTTTTTTTAAAATAATTAACCTCGTAACTAATTCGGTTCTCGATAATGTCCATTTCAAAAAAATTAAAATAGTAAGTTACAAATATTTTGTAATATTTGGTGCACGATCAGTATTTTTCGGGGAAGAATAATATTTTAGAAATGCATACATAGATTAGACCTTTAGATTTTTGGTGAACACAAAAATATTATCCCTAATTTACTAGACCTATTTAGATAGTAGTTTGGTAACTGTAGAAGGGTATAACTTAACTTTTTTTTCATTTTATTCAAACCATAAGTGCATGTTGAGGTGAAGAATACAGCTAATACTATAAAAGTTATGAATTTATGCATGTATGCATATTGTGAAAGTCATATTTTACAATGTAACAGCAGTATGTGCTATTCATTATTCTGCATTTTTATACTTGAATAGAAACAGTTCTCATCAAGTATAATTGCAAATAAAATTACTTGTAGCTATTAATATTGATGTAATTTATCTTGTTCCAGGAGTCTTTTTACCATCCTGAACATGTTATCGAAATATATTTTCCTGTTATTGCTTTACTCACTTACAAACACCCTATCTTTTTACAGTCTAACAAATCAGAAGGTGAAGAAGAAAATGAAGAAGAGTTCCTAAGTCCAGAATCTGAATCAGACCATGAAGCTGAAGAACAAAAAGATGAAGAAGATCCACTATCTGACAAAGTTGAACCTACAGCAGAAGAGTCTACTACTGACAATACAGAAGAGAAAGAAGAGGATGTAGAAGTAGAAAAAGAGACCGAAGATGTTACTGATGAGCCAGTAGATAAACCAGCAATCATTGAAACAGAAGAAAAAGTGTCAACAAATGAACATGTAAAAAGTCCCAAAAAAGAAGAGTCGCCAGATAGAACAGTAGAAGAAAAAGTATCAGCCTCAATAGACGAAAAAATTACAGAAGAAAAAGAAACATCCGAAGAAAAAGTAGCGACAGAAGAAAAGGTAGCGTCAGAAGAAAAAGAAACATCAGAAGAAAAAGTAGCGTCAGAAGAAAAGGTAGCGTCAGAAGAAAAACTAGCGTCAGAAGTAAAAGTAGCGTCAGAAGAAAATGTAGCGTCAGAAGAAAAAGTAGCATCAGAAGAAAAAGTAGCATCAGAAGAAAAAGTAGCGTCAGAAGAAAAAGTAATATCAGAAGAAAAAGCAATTTCAGAAGAAAAAGTAATAGAAGAAGAAAAAGTAATAGCAGAAGAAAAAGTAATATCAGAAGAAAAAGAAACACCAAAAGAAAAAGTAATATCAGAAGAAAAAGAAACACCAGAAGAAAAAATTACACCAGAAGAAAAAAATACACCAGAAGAAAAAAATACACCAGTTGAAAAAGAATCAACAGAAGAAAACAGAGAAGCTTCAAGTGAAAAAGAAAATAAAAACGAAGAAGTGGGCGAAGCAATAGAAGAACCCGTAATGCTTGTGACTGGCGAAGGAAATGGAGCAGATTGCGATAGTTCCTATATCATTGGAGAAGAAATTTCAGAACCCGTTATGTTCTTTTATGGAGAAGGTTGGGGCTACGACAATGATACAGGTAACCCAGAAACCATAGAAGAAGCACACAGTCCTGAAGAAACTTCTGCCGAGGAAAACGGTAATGAAGAGTGTGTAAATGGCGAACACAGTGAACTGTCAAATTCAAGCAATAAAAATAATTTAGTTAAAAATGTTAAGTTAAAAAGTGGTTTACCTTCTGTGACTAAAAGATCTTTGAAAAATCAATCAAATGACAGCACAGAAGTTTTAAATACTGACTCAAAAAAACATTGCGTGCGAGATTTAGAACAATCTGATGGCTCGAATTCTACGAAACATACTGAAAACGATTTAAAAAGAGAAGCTAGTAATGATAAGAGTACTACAGATAGTGAAAGCCCTAAAAAGAACAATGCTAAAAAGGGGAGGGGTAAAGTTAAAAAGAAAAGTAATATAGCCAGGAATTTAAAACTAAACAAAAGTACAGAAGTAGTTAACTTAGAGACTGATAATTGTCACGATAGTAAAACAAGTATAATAGAGAAGAGAAAGAGTAGTGTGTCTTCTGTAGATCAAGAAGATACTGTCAACACAGAAAATGAGAAAGAGAAGAGTCCTGATAAAGAACTTAAAGTAGAAGACCCCCTACCTCCTAAGAAGCTCCGTTTAGAAACCACTCCCGAAAGTGACGTAAACACACATTCCAATGAAACAGGAGATAGTGTAGAAAACAGTGAAACTAAGAAAGACACTTTGAATAACGTTGAAAGCAATCCCATAGCGCAACGGAAGAAAATCAAAGCGCATAAGGGAAAATTTAAAAGAAAAAAGATAGTTAAAAAGATTGACAACAGTGTAGATAAGAATAGTGACAAAGAAACTGCGAATGACAATGGAAAGAAAGAGTGCAAGTCTTTAAAAAGGTCTCTATTAGATGCTACGCTGAGCGATAAGAATAAATCTGAATCTCAAAGTGAAAGTGAAGATGACGAACCCATCACAAGTGGCAAACGCCTCAAAATTAAGCCTAAAAAAATCATCACATCTACCAGGTAATTATTATTATTTTTGTATTAATCTCTCCAAACAAAATGTAAATGTTCTTTATTGTTTAACTAGCTACCCACTTTTACGACTTGATAAAATATCGAGATACCTTACCTTTATGAAATTTAAGAACTTCGAGATTTCTTTATTATATTATATTTAAGTATGAATGTAATACACATAAACCTTCCAGAATAAATTCTCTCTAAATTATAGTGAAAACCGTATCAAACCGTTGTGCAGTTTAGAAGAACAACGCGGTCACACATACAGACACGAAAAGCGACTTTAATCCGTACTAATATTATAAATGCGAAAGTGTGTCGGTCTGTTACCTCTTCACGCTTAAACCTCTGAACCGATTTGGATGAAATTTGGTTTAGAGATAGTTTGAGTCCCGGGTAAGGACATAGGATAGTTTTTATCCCGATATTCCCACGGGATCGACACTTATGTGGGTGAAACCGCGGGGCGCTGCTAGTTTATAATATGTTTAAATGTGAGCTTCGCCTACAGAATCTATAATATAAAATTCAAAGTCCTGACTGACTGATATATCAACGCACAGCCTAAACTGCTGGAATTTGGAGGGTGTGTTCTTTGTGAAGGGTATCCACTAAGAAAGGGTTTTTCGAAATTCCACTCCTAAGAGGGTGAATGGGGGGGGGGGGTAGAAAATTCACGCGGACGAAGTCGCAGGCAGAAGCTAGTTCTACAATAAAATAAAGATTTCGTAAAAGATTGATTTTAAAATTGCCAGTCCAACTTTATTCTGACTGACCGACTTCTTAACAATTGTGGAGTTTCTTGCCCATTCTTCTCCAACGAAAACTACCTTTTGGAATGGGAGACTAGAATCAATTCTATTTAGTTGTAATTTTTGACGTTCAAAAGTGCCTTTAATGTGCTTATTTGAAATAAATGCTTTGAGTTTGACCCGACTCTTAATTAAGCGTATCGACGTACTTCGATAAACCTGCCGCAATAATCCATGAATCAGCTATAAAACTAGGCTGCCTTTAAATTACAATATTACACTTAAACTGCATTATTTTTACAGAAAAAAAGTAGAAGCAAAACTTCTAGAGAAACAATCAAGTGACGAATCTGAGGAGGAGACTCTCTATAGTATAGGTAATGTTTTTTTACTTTATCATAATGAAAGTAAAGTAAAGAATCTATCGATTCATTGTTTCATAATGAAACCTTGTTGCACTTTCTCATGTCAGACAATGATTTAGCATTTTCTTGAAATGGTTTCATTGTTGGCCTTATTTGCCTGTTGGCCTTTGTATAAACGTTGTCTTTTATCGTAGAGCCTTGTGCTTTCTGTGATCACAAGCTAGATTCACGATAACCTTCAAAATCAAAATCTATGCTGTCAGCGTAGATCGAATTATTTATGTGCAGCTTTTATTCTTTCAGCTGGCAAGAAAACGACGAAGAAACTAGTGAAAAAGAAGATTAAAGTCAAGGATAAGGGGAATTCCGGTATTGATAAGGGGAAGGCTAGCAATGATAAGGGTAAATCAAGCAAGGATAAGAATGGTAAGGGTGGTTCGGACGATTCTGACGTAGCGCCCGTGCGGCAGTCGCGACGGATCGCGCAGATGAAGATCAAGGAAGAAGCTGATAGACGACATTTGGAAGAAGTTGCACTGAGGGAACTCAAGAAAATACACAAGAAGAAGGTACCGGTAAATTACTTAGCTTACTTGATGATATATACTAGATGCCATTTCTTAAGTTTATTTCAGAATTTTTTATAGCACGTCCATGGATTGAGATGGATCTTGGCCACTGAAAGACGCTTTCTAACTACAAGAACCTATTCAACTCTAGAGGATAGTTCGGTCTTTTGAGCCTTAACTTATCCGTGGTATCCAATACCATACTTTTTCTGACACTTTTGTAGACCCTAAAATGATGTTTGTTGGTTGTTTAACAACAATCATCATTTTAGGGTCTAGCCAACAAAGGATTGATTTTATTTAAGTTATTTATCGTTTTTATCTTGTTTTCATTACATTAGAACAAGGAAGAAGAAGAAGATGAGAAGGAATGGCGCGCGAGTGGCGCCAGTAGTTCCGACGGAGAACGTCGGCGACGGAAGTCGGAATGGCGCTCCGATCACTCGACGGGTCCCGAGCCGGATTCCGACTCGGATGAACCTCTGTTTGAGTTGCATGAACACGAGGAGCCTGAACGTGAGTATACTTAGTGTCAAGTTACAAATTCAAGATGGTCCACATGATCTGACCTAGAGAATGTCTGGACTATAAAAGAGGCTGAACTCGCTTTAAATTTGTTCACTCAAGTACAATACGACAGACGGCGTAACTAGGCGGGCCTGAACATAGGCACTAAGAACTTTCGCGCATGTTCTCTCACTCGCACTCGCCTCATGTCACCATTTGGTTCTTTAAAAATCTTACTGCGCAGCCTTCTGCGCAAAGTTCGGGCTCGCCAAGATACATCGGTCGTATTGTAGGTTTGTGCAAATACGTGTGATGTCGGAGAAAAGAAAAATATCGACGTGTTTGTACAAACTTACTTACAGAAATATACATATTTTGTTAAAATTTTTCTGTTATAATTTTTTGATGTTATTTAATTTTAAAGAAAGTGAAGCGGTTTTTAGTACTGACTCATTACAAACTATACGCTAACTTTGGGAAATTTGCTATATACAAGCTGGCCCATGCATATGGCTGTAGAATTATAACGCAAATAAAAACGTATACATAAACGTTACTTAGAAAGTTAGAACTATATCAGAAGACGTACGTCTTACGTCTATAACTTTAAAATAAACTTTATTTCCGTTTCAACAGTTGTCTTCAACAAATCGGATCACGAATTCTCACCAGAGTCTGACTTGGAGAGTGGTGAACCCGTCGAGCCAGTCAAAAGAGCACGTACTTTACAAGAAGGTAAGTTGCTTTTGGAACAGCCGAAATAATATATTCAAAACTTAAGATACTAGCATATTGTTTGACTATACTATTTTGGCTGAAATAAAAAAAATTGTGGACGTTCAGGTAAAGAAGACGCGGACGGCTTCTGCAAGCGCTGCGGCAGCGGCGAGCAGGCGGAGTGGATCCTGCTGTGCGACGCGTGTGACGCCGGGTACCACGCCAGCTGTCTCAAGCCGGTGCTCTTCGTGGTGCCCGAGGGAGACTGGTTCTGTCCGCCTTGCAACCATGTAAGTCCTATTCGAGAACCACTTTTTCAGCTGTCTGTTCGTTATAAGCACATAGGCTCTCTTGGAACTTAGCGCTTAGAGATTCTTTTAAAGATATCAACAGATTTTCATACATTTAGAAAGTTTAAAAATCAGTGTCAACAAAAGAATAAGTAAACAATGATTAAAAATCAAAATCAAAATATTTTATTTCACATAAACCTACAACCGAATCCAATTGGTCGTTTCCTGTGGAGAAGAACCGGCAAGAAACTCCACAAGTTAAGCGAGTTGGGCAAAGTGTTGTTGAGTTTTTCCATTAGGAATTTCTTAGTAACAGCCCAGAGTTTGGAAGTTGGCGGTGTGATAACCGCGCCTCGCGCGCACGTGGCTGCTCTGTCCGCGAGTGTCGGCTTGCCGTGCCTGAAGACTATTAGCGTGAGGGAGAGGGAGTGCACCTGTGTCTACGCACATACGCCTGCACTCTAATAATATCTCCCGCGCCGAAGGCTAGTCTCCATTGACATTGACCGCCGTGACCGAAATTCGGTTTTTTTTTGAGGATGGGAAATCATCAAATGACCCCTCCCGCTCTGGGTGGAGCGGAAGGGAGTGTCAGACTCTTACTGACTAAAACCCACCCGTGTTCCTTCCTTAGCCCTTTATGTTCCGGGCCAGCGGTAACCCTTTCGGACAATCCCGCTGAAAGGGGTTTATGTTTAACAATTTGTTTATTTTGTCATGATGGATGTGATTCTTGTGATTTCGTCGATATTTCGGCTTTCCACGTTTTGGAATGTAATCACATTTATAAGTTGTGATCTATTGAATTTCTAAAGTTTTCATGACCTCTATCGGGTGTTAAATTTTGTTTAGATATAATAGTTTTAGGGTTTATCATTGTAAATATGGAACATTTTTTTCCAGCTCATGTTAATAACATCACTAGAAGCTGAACTAGTGAAGTATGACGAGTTGGTGGTCACGGTGGAAGCCGAAAGAGAACGGAAGAAACAAGAACAACCTGAGCCAAAGAGCGAGAAGGAATCTGATGATGAGAAGGAGACACGACGAGATAGAGAAGATGATAAATCCAGTGGTAAGCATTTATTGTCATTTTTAGGGTACCATACCCAAAGGGTAAAAACGGAACCCTATTACTAAGACTTCGCTGTCTGTCCGTCTGTACGTCCGAACCGCGATAGCTAGACAGTTGAAATTTTCACAAATTATGTATTTCTGTTGCCACTATAACAACAAATACTAAAAATAAATATTTAAGGGGGGTTCCCATACAACAAACTTGTTTTTTTGGTGTTTTTGCCCTGTGGTACGGAACCCTTCGTGTGCGAGTCCGACTCGCACTTGGCCGGTTTTTTAAAGATAGTCTCATGAGTGTGTGTTACAGATGTTTCATTTCACGAACACGCGTCAATCATTCCAGTTTGTATCTTAGGCGATTGGCACACTGCACCACGCAGCGGGACGCAGATAACGTGCCCCCGCGCGTGATTTTTTACATACAAATTCAATAAAAACGCGCTTCCGTGCGGGGAATTTGGCTCTGTTTCACGCACCCCGCTGCGTAATGCGGTGCAGTGCAGTGTGCCAATCGCCTTATAACAAGTACATAAGAATAACATCACGCGCGCTCGTGTTTTACACTATAGAAGATACATATTAGTAAATATGCTTGTGTATTTCAAGCCCTGCGTTACAGTATTTTTAGAAACCGGTACCAGAGTAGTACCTGTAGTTACTATTGGTACCGGTACCAGCCGCAGTACCTGTAGTATTGGTATTTCTAATCAGTATCAGTACTGTACCGGTACCAATCAAATATTTCCGTAAGTTAGAGTGAGAAAACAGATATAGTAAGTGAAAAGGATAGTTAATAGGTTTAGAACAATAACTTCAAGGTTACCAACCGTGCGAGGTTCCTAGTACAAACATGAGTTTTGTGGTACGCGCCAAGTCCCTGAATTTGGTACCGACACTTGTTAGGTGGAGAACTGGTACCCGTCTGGAAATGGCAAGAACCGCTAAGTACCGGTACAGAACCAGAACTACAACTAAGGGTATAAACAGTCGGACTGCATTTCAGTTGCAACATCACAGATTGGATGCAGTTGACTTAACTGCTTCGAAACCTAGTTATGTCAACTGCATCCAAACTGCGATGTTGCAGCTGGCATGCAGTTTAAATGCAGTCCGTCTGTTTAGATTAGACCCTTAGTTCTAGACCAGCTGTGCATAGGGGATTGCTCACCAGTCCAAGATTAATAATCGTTAAAAACTTTATGAATATTACAATTATTAAGCATTAACATGGTCTAAACATACATTGCCTTACAAAACTGATACATTTTCTTTCTAAAATATTACTTTTATATCGCGTTTGAAAACGTCTCACGAATAACAATTGACGTGTTGTATTATGTTGTTATTTTAGAAGCAAGTGGCAGTAGTGACTGGTCCTCGACATCTGAAGAGGGCGCGGTGTATCGTCTGCGCGCTCGCAAGCAGCTTCCTGTCAGCTACCGCAGTCAAGAGTACGACCGACTGATCAGCTCTGCTATCAAGGTACTCATCGCTCTTATCCCAATTTATTTGGCATGTCTGTTTCTTCGATACATCGTTGTTACCCTTCCCCTGGGTTTGTTTCGGCATTTCTTCTCAGGGGTAGATAGGAAATGTCGACTCCAACTAGTATATTTTTTTAATATGACGTACAGTCTACAAAAGAGATAAGTATGCAGGATCGTCGGATATAGTTGAAGTTTAGTAAGAAATCGATGGATGTTGTCGACTGAAATTTTATTTTATATGTTTGTTTTCTATTAATAAAATAATATTTTATTCGAGAACATCCATCGGTTTCTTACTAAACTTCAACTATATCCGACGATTCTGCATACTTATCTCTTTTGTTGACTGTACCTATTGGCTTATTTACAGAATAAAAACTTTCATTTCCTCTCAGGAGTTACTCCTTTATAGCCATATCATCTCACAAACAGTCTATCGTTTCTTTAGTCTTCCGCTACTCTTAAAGTCGTCACTGTAAAAGTATCAAGTTCGTGAGCTTGTCCCGAGGCGAGGCGATTACGTTACGATTCCGATTAGTGTGCGTTGCAGTAGGGAGTTTCATACAAAGAATACTGACTGAACGGCTCGAGTTGATACGGTGCCGATCCCTTTCCGGTTTCACACGTGTGCTATGACCTTTATCCGTCATCGGCCGAACTTTGCTCGTACGTCGTCGGCCGAACTTGGGCATTCACACCAAACATAATGTAAAATATAGTGAGTGCGTGCGTACACATAGTTATCGGACTAATCGTACGATGTCTGTTGAAATAATGTACTATGTAATGACTCACTTTATTTTGCCTATATTTCGTTCAATCGGCTTTCTCTGGCCGACGACGTACGAGCATGGTTTGGCCGATGACGGATTAGGTGTAGCGGAAAGCCTCAACAGCTCGAATCACCTCTTCGCTATGGCTTGCTACTTTCAAATGTTTATTCAATAATATTTTTCTACAGGAGGAATACGTAGAGGCCACAACAAGTGCAGGCAATCAAGGTCGCGGCAAGGACATATCAACCATCATCGAGGCAGCTGAGGAAGAGAAGATGAAGGCAGAACGAGAGGCTATGGAGCAGGTTCGTTGTTCATATTTTACTTTAACAAACATCAGGCAAACTTCAAACTGGCGTAGTGTGGGACGCCTCCCAGCTAGATGGACTGACGACCTAAAAAAGGTGGCACAGAGGGACAGACTGGATGCGGAAGGCGGAGCACAGTGTTGTGGCGCAGCCTGGGAGACCTATGTCCAGCAGTGGACTGTGTTAATCTGAGCTGATAGGAAAACTTCATGGTTATCCTGGGTTATTCATGCACAAACATTTTTACAGAATTAATTTTGTAGTCTTGCTTTGGTCAAATTGCTCTTAAAATTTCTTTCACGCACGACGCCGACGCCATCGCGGCAGGCCAAGACGAAGATGGCGGGACGAGCTTGACTCCTACCGTAGGGACTGGCCGCACTCGCAAGACAGAATTGTGTGGAAAAGGGAGGGAGGCCTTTGTCCTGCAGTGGGACAGTACAGGCTAGTTAGATTAGATTAGATACCTAATCAAGTCACATAATTATGTCATCGACCTTTTGACATAGATGTGTGCATGCAATTATAAACCTTAAGTTGGTAAGCATTTTCAGACCGCGACTGTACTTGTGGGTTTATTTTGTTTTTATTATAACGTTACTATTCGTTTGCCTAGCTGTTTTTGGTTATTCTTACTAATCGTTGAATTGGCAGAGCATGAACAGTAACAAAAAGATAATGGTTTACCATTAGTTTTACAATAATCCACATCTATCCAGGGTAAACCTTTCGAGAGGAAGAAGAAGAAGCAGCGCCGAAAGCCAAGGAAGCTGAACTCACTGGAAGTGCCCTCGGAGGACGACGACGAAACTGACGAGGACTTCAAAGATACCGGGTAAATATACTTTCTGAACTTCAGGCCATTACTTTTACGTATCCGTTAAATCGACGGATACATAAACTGCATTTAAATCAGTATATAACTTTTTTTTCGCTTTTCATACGCGAATTTAGTCATTTGAAGTTTCACAATTTAATAATCTTTTAACGATTAATCAAAACATACTTACTTAAATCATGAATGTCTTATCAAAATTTCGCCAGCCCAGTAAAATACTTCGTGATCATTTTAAAAGATATCTAATTTGTAATACTTTACGATAAATTGATTTTTATAAAGCAATGCATGCAATTATTTTGATTATTGAATATGAATCAATAAAACATACTAATAAATCTATTATTTTATGTGGTTCAAAGTTGTTATCTGTAAGTTGATAGAAAAGCAAAAGCAACATTTTTATCCAAAACTGCTTTCGTTATTAGTCGTTTATACTTATATGTCCACAACTGTCTATTCTATACAATAAATTCTCCAGTGCTTTAAGTATGTCGTCGTCGGAGGAGATTTCTTCCTCAAATGAACGAGGCAGCTCCAGCGACTCCAGATCTTCGGACTCGCTGCCTATTCGACGGACATGCAGGTCCGATAAGAAAGGTAAATATTCCGGTACTTTACATGCTCAAGTTACTTGCACTACTATTTTAGGTAATATTAGTTACTAGCAGCGCCCCGCGGTTTTACCCGCATCATAAGTGTCGATCCTGTTCGAAAGACACGTGGCGCCATCTATTGTCATAATAACGTTATTTTGGTTTTTCTCGGTTCAACAGCACTTTTTTTGGGATGAAAGGTACCCGATGTCCGTTTCTGTGTGTGTGTGACACCTGACAACGTATATGCAAAATTTTAGGATAATCGGTTCAGTGGTTTAGGCGTGAAAAGGTAACAAACAAACAGACACACTTACTTTCGCATTTATAATATTAGTTAGGAAGTTAGGAGGTCCACGATTAAGAGGGGCTAGTGGCTAAATAATAACAGCCGCTCAGGTCGATCGAAGGTTAAGCTACTCTTGCCGAGGTCGGTTCGTGGATGGGTGACCATCCATTACATATCGAGAGCCCTCCGTGCCTCGGAAAGCACGTTAAGCCGTTGGTTCCGTCTGTCATTTGTAGATCTTTTATATCGTTACGGGTAGTCAGATGCCCGAAAAACATAAACCAGTCTTGCTTAGGGGCATCGTATTACGCGAATATTCCCGATCAGTAATACCTTGTCGTCCACAATGTTGACGATCGGGAAAAAAAGTTTCATCCTTCACAGTGTTGACGAACGGGAATACTGTTCGATTATTCCCGATCAGTAATACCTCGTCAACACAGTGAAGTTCACAGTGTTGACGAATTGAACTTTTTTTCCCCGATCGTCATCAGTTTGGACGACAAGGTGTGACTGATCGGGAATATTGGGAAAAGGCTAGGCAGACGACGCTATTATGTGATGTCCTTCAAAAAGATCCCACTTGTCGTAGTAAAGTCAAAGTCAAATCATTTATTTCAAATAGGCACATTAAAGGCACTTTTGAACTTCAAAAAAAAAAACTAAATAGAAATGATTCTAGTCGCCCATTCCAAAAGGTAGTTTTCGTATGGAGAAGAATGGGCAAGAAACTCCACCGTTACTCTTGTAAAAAAAGAAAAAGAAAGAAAGAAAAAGTTTACTACTACTACTACTAATGTAGTAATGTGTGTGTGTGTGTGTGTGTAATTTATGTATGTATGTGTAGTACTGTCAATATGAGAAAGATGCTTGTTTTAATGTGTTTGTATGTAATACACGTTATAATATTTTGTTCATAAAGGAGAACGCGCGAAAATGACGGAATCGTCACCAGAAGTAAAGAAGAAGAAGAAAGGCCACTTACAGGAAAGCTCGGAGGAGTCTGCGGGCGCCAAGGAGTGGTCCTCCAAATCTAAGTAAGTTTTTATCAATAGGCGTAGAGCTATAGTCCTCTCCATTGTAACTTTATAGTTTGTTTTTAGCATAATATTGTCCATGTTAAGAAAGAAGGTTCATGTGTCACATGCATTAATACTGAAATTGACCTTTTTGGCACAACTAAACATTTCATTTATATATTTAACTTTATTTGCTAAATAAATGTTACTTTTTTCATAATTTTGTCCTTTAGAACTATTTCATACTATTTTAGTGCTGACTTAGAATTAATTAACCAAATTCCGAGATTGTTGTTTTCTTATTTCACACTAGCTTCCGCCCGCGGCTTCGCCCGCGACGTATGTCGACAAAAACTATCCTATGTGCTTCCCCGGGATGCAATCTATCTCTTTGCCAAATTTTATCGAAATCCGTTCAGTGGTTTAGGCGTGAAAAGGTAACATACAGACAGACCGCCAGACAGATAGAGTTACTTTCGAATTTATAATATTAGTATTGATTCACTCAAGGCAACATCTATAGCTATAAAATTTCCTCACAGGTCATCAAAATCAAAATCATCGCATCGGCCTCCAAAGATGAAACGCCGCGACAAGTCCAAAAAGCGTCGCAAGCGCAGCGGCCTCACCCAATACGACGCTGAAGGCAATGTCATACGCGCCCGCGTTACGTACGGAGGCCTGAGTGGCGATGAAGGCCAAAACGACTGGTCCCCCAAACACAGGACACGGCAGAAGAAAATTAACTACACTGAGATGCCTAATACTGAGTCGGAGGATGTAAGTTTGGTAAATTATGAGGAACTCTGTTGAGGATCTGGCCCTTTTTCCCTTTTGCATGGTGTTTATGTCTGCTGGCAAGTTTTATTGTGGAAATTGTTGAATCAGAGTATCAATGGGCAATTATTTACAATAGGACGATTTGCAGCGCGTTTTACCAACGGAAACTGTCATCAAAACATAATTTTGCGGGAGGCAACTTGACAATAAAAAATGCCAGTACTAAAGTTGATTTTAAAGTCATCAATGACCGATTTTCAAAGCAATTGGTGAATACTAGCATAATATTACAGTAAAATTTCTGATCAACAATCTTCTTTCAACATAAATTCAAAGTTTCCATACTCAAACAGATACAGTTGTAAACAACTTATAAAACTCAACAGGAAATGCACAAATCCAGCGGCAAACACATGCCAGACAGTTCCGACGAGTACAAGATCGACACTGATGGGTCAACGGATTCTGACGACGAACGGAAGAAGCGTAAGAAGCCAGAAGATGAAGAAGCGGAACAGGCCAATGAGGAGAAGAGGAAGGCTCTCAGTGACCTTATCAAGAAGACTGCTGTGGTACCGCTTGAGAAACTGCCTGAAGATGTTACGAAGGCTAAAACTGAGGAGTTACAGGCGCATCTTAGTGAGTATTTATTTCTGTTGCTAATTTAGAAATATTATTTTATTTCCAACATTAAGACCAGAAATGATTTAGCCTCTTGAAGTTATCTTATCAGGCTGAACTAGAGGTGTTAGTAAAAATAAATATAATTTACTAGATATTTCGCCGTTTTATAAATCAGATGTTTGTTGGCAGCGTCGTTTATGGGTGAAGCGCCAGGGTAACCCGCGAAATTCAATTTTTTTTAAAGTTTTTTGTAATTTGCAGGTCAGAAAATTTGAATTTCACGGTCTACTTAGCGCATCATTACAGTTATTGTTTGGTTGTATTCCTCATTGATTTGAAGATTTTCTATACATATAAAGACTGCTTGCTCGCTGCGCACGCTTAGGACTCGCTTGCAAATCGCCAGTGTGATAAGGCCCTAAATCTGAATTGTGGTGCAACTGGCCCACAGCCCTATAATTTTTAATTTTTAGGGGTTTGTTGCCTTGTTTATGTAATAACATGTGGACAACCTTGTTCGGTACAGACGCCCAGGCGGCCGCAGCCCTGAGCGCGCGGCCGGCCCGCGGGCGCGGCAGTCGCGGCGGGCGCGGGACCAGGTAACGTGCACTCCTATATTATTTGTGTAATACCAACTAACTACTTTTATCGTACTTTCTGTAGTAATAGTTTAGAACAATGACGCTTTTCGTTTGTCTGTGTGACCGTTTAGTTCTTCTATACAGTGGATTTTGATGCGGTCATTTAGAGTATTTATTTTCGAATGTTTAAGTGTACAATACATAAATAAATCTCGATGTTTTGACAAGTCGCCACATTGGTACAGTCACGTGCATAAGTATATTACTATGGATTTCATGATTCATACATTAATTTATGATGGCAAATATATGGGACAATTTATGGAAGTCATATACAAGTGGCAACACAAATGTCGAAGGAGCACCAAAACTATCTGACAAAGTGACGAGACTATTGACGCCAAAATATAGCATCGACTTCAAATATACACAGAGGCCCGTGAAACGAGGTCCAAACTAATTTGGGGTCGGCGCAACATGTCTTTTTCTTCCACACTTCTCTACTAGCCGTCATGTCGGTAGTCACACCCCCTTTCAAACCATATCGTCGTTCCTTTGGTCTTCCCCTATTCTTATAGTCATCCACAAAACTTTCCTCACGACATTTTCCTGATTCCTGACACGTAAAACAATAAGAAAAAATAGTAATAATAACGATAGTACTTATGTACGAAACAGTGTTGATTGCAGAGGGCCGCGCGGGAGAGGCGCGCGCAGCTCGGGAGGCGACGCGCCCGCTAGTGACGACGCGCTCGCTAAGCTTATCGGAGTTAAGATCAAAGGTACGTTACTTTATATTTAAACTACTAGCTTTTCCTGCGGCTCTGCTACCGTGGTCTGTCCTACAGGAATCTTACATTTTTCCGGGATGAAAATTTCACTCGCCAAAGATGTAGCCTAAAAATTACGTAAAAGAAGGACAAACCACTGGCGGTTACAATAATAAGAAGCCGTGCACCCCCAGGCAAAAATTTTCAACTTCTATACAAAGTTTCATCCCCTATTTATTAACCCCATAGGGGATGATTTTCAAAAGTCCTTAGTGCTCACTTTTGCTGTATAATAACTATTGTGCAACCTAGCGGTTTAGGCTGTGCCTTGCCTGTGAAAGAATGAATGAATAAGTAGAATATTCAAGATCAACCACAGAGAGGCAGCGATTGAAATCCTCGCAATGCTGCGTGAAGCGTCCTCCATGACTTTCAGCTATTTCGGTCTAGAACTAATGTGGCCTATTGCTGATTGGTTTCATCTGAGCTCGTCCTGCCATCGTCTAGTCACATTTTTTTTAAATCAATAGAATTCCGCAAATGAAAACAATAAAATATCCCTAATACAACTTGATTCTAAGCGCAGAGCTGCTACTAGGATCAACGTGGTACATGCATAATATCTATGTTAAAGTATTTTAGCTCAACAAGTTTCAATTTATGTTTATACAGATCTCAGAACGGACGGCTCACCAACGAAACCTAATCAGGTAAGTTTTCAAACTGTGCACAAAAATCACGGGTCACACACGTCACCCAATTTTTTGCACATTCTGCAAAAAATCATTCAAAAAGGACCCCTATCCATGATATGTAACCGTTTCTCACTTTACAGGTGGAAAGAGAAAAGAAACGACAAGAACGGGAAGCGAAAAGAGCCGAGCGCGAAGCTAAGAAGGTCGAAAGATTACAAAAGAAAGAAGAAAAAGAAAAAATGAAAGAACAAAAAGCCAAGGAACGAGAAGAGAAACGTCTAGCACGACTCGCCATGCAAGAAACTAAGAGAGTAAAAAAGGAGAAGATGGAGTTTGCCTCCGTAGGGCCTCCCATGGCGTACGGACCAGGCGGGCCGGGGGGCCCGGGTGGGCTGGGAGGGCCGGCCGGGCCTCCTCTAAGGCCTCCTCACGGTTACGGGCCTCCGCCGCGCATGCCTAATGACTTCCACGAACAACCACGGTTCCCTACTACGCCGAGGTTGCAGGTAAATTTCAGTATTTATTACGCACGCACGCAATTCAGACCTTTGTTAACGTTAAGAAGGAAGAAATAGTAGATAATTTATCAAGGGGATAAAGCAGTGTCTTATAGTACGGGCTCAATATTGAATCCCGAGTGTAATGAAGGATTCGATTGCTTCCGAGCGCAGCAAGGGAGTTAAGACTAATTCAAATTCGTCCAAGATGAAGACACCTTCATCCCCAAGGGAGAATACTCAATCACACCTTGTGCGGAATAATAAAAAGCAATTCGATTTTCGGATATTTTTTTGTAAAAGTTTTTAAATCACATTATTGACTAGCGTTTACAGAATATTATAATTATCGAACAGGTGAGAGTTGCGGAAAGTGAAACTTGTAACTGTACTTCCAGGTGCGTGCGGAGTTGCGAGGTGTGTTATCGGCCGAAGAGAGAGCGCAGCATGGACGACCAGACCATGTCTCTGCTCTTCGAGAAGGTACGGACGATTCTTTTGTTTCAACAAACTATAATGTGAAGTCATTACTATGGATGAGTGTTATACCTATGAGGATTCTACGTAAATAGATCATTCTAATCTAGAGTAGAGTCGGAACTGAATACGAGTGAGTGTTTAGAATATCTGTTGCGCCTTTGGGGTTGCTATACTTTACGCACACTGATTCGAACAAGATTCAAACGTCCATAATTGTTGCTCGATGTTCGAAGCAAACATGTTTGTACGTGTAGCCGCGACGTCGAGCATATTAGGGACAATCCCCACTGAATGAGCAGCGCGCGCAGCGGCTTTCGACTACTTAGAAGGCTCGGGCAGCCTCGCGGCGCCGCGCTGTCTCTCCTTTGCCTTCAAAGGACTACATCAATGGATAATGGCCGCTGCCGGCCATATCTCAGCGTTGCGTCGACGCAGCGCTGCCGTTGCGTTGTTTTACATACAAATAACCATAGTATACACACGGTGCGCTGCGTTGTTAGGCCGGCAATGCGTTAGGGCGATGCCTCATTAGTGCGTTGCGTCGTCGCAGCGAAGACTCAATACTGACTAATGATTAATTAAATTATGACAATTTAATTATTATTTCAATTAAATTAGTCAATAATGTCTAATTTATTAGTCATTATTATATTCATAATGACTCAACGCAGGTATGGCATAGGTACAATGCTTTAATCCGTTGCAACGACGCAACGCACTAATGAGGCATCGCCCTTAAAATTCATGCGTTGCGACGACGCAACGCGTCGTGTGGACTGGCAAAGTGCAGAGCAGAGCCCCTTAGTCGTGAGTCTCTCGCTTAAATGTGGATGGATGTAATTATTATAATTCTGTAAATACATATTTGTTATGGTCGCGAATCATATTTTAATCAACGTACAACTTAATACTGACCAGCAAATTGCAAAAAACGTAAAAAAAAATAATTTCGCGGGCTACCCTGGCGCTTTCGCCTTAAGCCGTTGGTCCCGGCTGTCATTCGTAGATCTTTGGCAGCAGGCGAGTAGTCGGAAAACAGAAAGTATAGTATCTTGTTACATAGTAACTGGGTTGTGGAGGTCAGTTGGGAAAAACCCAGTCAGATGATGATACTATTTGTATAAATGATTGTATTATTGACAGTTGTATATCCAATTTTAACAGAATTGGTTTTACTTACAACCCATGTCATAATGTCCAGGTACACTTTCAGTAGCTGGATCGCCGCAGCCCTTCAAACCGATCACCGAGGAGCCCAGCATCATCACACGCATGCCGCATATGATCAACCAGCAATACAGGTGAATAGTAATATTAAATTATCTAGGTTTTATCATTAAGCCCCACTTGCACCACACATCAGTAAATGGATTAAGGCGGGTATCACATCTCCGCCGCGAAACCGTAGCACCGAAACCGCAGTAGTTCCGCCATGACTTGTCCGTTGTACGACAAGCGAAACAGAAGCAAAACTGCTTGTTTATGATTCTTCTTCCCGCGTGATTTCGCCGATCTGCTGGGAAGCCAGTTCCACCTCCGCGCTCAGCCCGCTATTTTGTTGCAGTGCCGCGTTTCTTTCGTATGCATCTATGGCAGTCTACAAGTTTGTAAAGCGAAACTTATTTTATTTTGTTACTGCACACGTAGCATGACGACATTTTGCCGAAGGAAGAATAGACAAAATCACACATTGCCATGTTTAGACGCGTAGAATGCGTACAAATATTTCATGTGCATGTGGATTGAGAGATCTTTTCGAAAAACTCTTCCGATCCCAACCAAATTATAAGAGGATTTAGGAAATAATTGTGAAAACTTCATGGTAAGGTATAAAATTTGTGAAACCTAAACAAAGAAAGTTAGAACTCATTAACTGGATCTCTCAATCTGGACAACTGAAGAAAAAGCCATAAGGCGTATCCATACTGAAAAAGTATGAATAATTATCATGTTTATTGCAAATTATGCTTCTCGGAAAATCTGTGAAACAAAAATCGTGATTGAAATCTTACTGGTTCAAGAGAAAATGAAAATCTTGTTTTTTGTCGATCGTCCCAACTGAGAGATAATTATTTTGAACTATATTTAAAATAAACCAAAACTTATAGGTAGAAGGTAGATACATCAGAAATTGTGAATTTTTTTTAACTAAAATTTGACGAATCAGTCGTCCCTGTAAGTGTTATACTTAAAAAGATAAAACATTTTTTACAATCCATAAGGAAAACGTTGAGTTAGGGTAGACATACTTTTTTATTTTGTCCGATTTTTTTTTCGACTATTACCTATGAGGCGTATGTCCAGCAGTGGACGTCTTTCGGCTGAAATGATGATTACTATTACTATATTCATGCTATTTTTGTGTGTAAGAATTACTTAGAATTACGAACTTAGAATTCCTTAGTAAGAGCACTATACATACAGTACCTAACTTTGCAGAAACTTTTCATTTAAAAACGTAATTTTATATTATTTAAATTATGTAGTGAAACCAGACACACATTACTTGTATAAAAACGTTTAAAGTGCATCATAATTTGAATTGTACCGGTAATGATTCCGACCGGCGATATGATCACCCTACTCAACGTTTTCCTCAAGGATTGTAAAAAATGATTTATCTTTTTAAGTATAACACTTACAGGGACGACTGATTCGTCAAATTTTAGTACAACATTTTTCACAATTTCTGATGTATCTACCTTCTACCTATAAGTTTTGGTTTATTAAATATAGTTCAAAATAATGATCTCTCAGTTGGGATGATCGACAAAAAACAAGATTTTCATTTTCTCTTGAACCAGTAAGATTTCAATCACAATTTTTGTTTCACAAATTTTCCCAGAAGCATAATTTGCAATAAACATGATAATTATTCATACTTTTTCAGTATTAGGTCGTGTTTTACAAGATCACTCAATTGAAAATTGTCCACTCTGAGTGATCCATATAAACCGCTATAAATATTAAACGTGGCTTTGAAACGAATCGAAATTTTGTTTAACAGCTTTCACAAATCCTTCACAATTAATTAAAATGCAAATTATAAACGCAGTGGCAGTATATTCTTGGATACGCGTTATGGCTTTTTCTTCAGTTGTCCAGATTGAGAGATCCAGTTAATGAGTTCTAACTTTCTTTGTTTAGGTTTCACAAATTTTATACCTTACCATGAAGTTTTCACAATTATTTCCTAAATCCTCTTATAATTGGTTGGGATTGGAAGAGTTTTTCAAAAAGATCTCTCAATCCACACGCACATAAATATTTCTACAAACTGTCATTTTGTCTATTCTTCCGTCGGCAAAACCCGCTACGGCGGTCATGCTACGCGCGCTGGACGTTGATTTTATGGGAAAACTAAGGTAAAAGGTCCGAAGTAGACCTGTACTGTATTTATTCAGTCGAAAGCGACGTCATTTTGCTCAGATTGTTACATTTCAACTGAATCTCATGATGTTCCGCTACTCTAAAATTGCGACATAATGTAATAGTTTATCTACAGCTACACCCATGCTATAAATCCTCTATAAAAGTTTCTGAAACAGCTTATTGTCAACATTAAAACTACCAGTCTCATACTAACCATAATAATTATCATCAAAACGAGTGTTATAATGTTGTAGTAAATTTCATTATGCAACTCCTTTTCAAAAAAAGAACATTGTCATGCACGCGCGTTTCACTACCACAGTGCCGTAATAAAAAAAAAAAACTTTCCAGTTATTCGAATTCACGTCGTATCCCGCCATTTTTGTTCGATATTATTATTGAAAAAATGTATTACTTTGTTGTTTATAAAAATGAGTGATACAAGCTTTGACAACACACCCCCAGATATTTCTAATGTAGCAATAAATAATTCTATTATTACCTATATATAGTTTGCTTGTATTGGATACTCAGCAATCAAACTTTTCTTACAACACTGAACATCATCATATCACGGGTGTGTTAAAACTTTCATGTGTTACTACTATCAACCCACATTCGTGTTTTAATACGTACCGTATTTTAGCGTGGTTTTCAATAATTATTTTCGCGGCGGAGGTGTGCTAAGGCCCTTAATGAAACGTATTTAAGAGGAAATGCGGTCGGAGAGAGTTTTGAAAAAGCCTAAGTAAAAAGTCATAATTCGAGGTTTGGCTCTCGCCTATTTCCTCCTCCAATATTGGACCAATTTAAAAAATATTTGAAGAAAGATACATACTGTGTCCCTATGTTTTTCTTTTTTCATTAATATTTGTCAAATTTGTACACTAGGCCTCTGTTGACAGCGGTATACATCGGCAATTTTTTGAGGGTTCTAGTGCTTATAAAAATATTGTATCATCAAAAAGGAAAACATAGGGACATACAAGTTTTAAGCCGTGGTGTATTCGTCCTAAATTATTTATGGTTTTATGTTATCTTACGATATGTTCGTGGCAGGGGTCCGATGATGTACCCGGGCGGCGGGCAGTACGCGCCGCGACAGAACATGTCCATGTACCCGTTGCACCCGGCGCTGGGGCCCGCGCTGGGGCCCGCCCTGGGGCCCGCGCGACAGTTCCCGCAGTACTACCCGCACATGCGCGCACCCCCGCCCCGCGCCGCGCACCCCGCCTACCCCGCGCGCGCGCCCTACGCCCCCGCCACCTCGCCCGCGCCGCCTGGTGCGCACGGCCCGCACGGCATGCCGCCCGGCTCGCACGGCCCACCCGGCCACGGGCCGCCTGGCCACGGCCCATCCGGCCACGGCCCGCCTGGCCACGGCCCACCCAGACACGGCCCACCCAGCCACGGCCCGCCCGGCCACGGGCCGCCTGGCCACGGCCACGGCCCGTCAAGTCACGGGCCGCCCGGCCACGGCCTGCCAAGTCACGGGCCACCGTCCGGACATGGCTCGATGCCTTCGGGACACGGTCCGCCCACCAGCACTCACGGCCCACCGGGACATGGACCTTCTCCTCCCGGACACGGCCCACCTACCCCCGGCCACGGGCCCTCGCCGCACCCCGGACACGGGCCCTCGCCGCACCCCGGACACGGGCCCTCACCGCACCCCGGACACGGGCCCTCGCCGCACCCTGGACACGGGCCCTCGCCGCACCCCGGACACGGGCCCTCGCCGCACCCCGGACACGGGCCGTCGCCCCACCCCGGACACGGGCCGCTCGGCCTGCACCGGCCGCACGCGCCCGGCCCTCCCGGCGCCATGCCTCCTACCTCCAGCCCGCACGGCATGCCGAACTCCGGCCTGGCCGGGCCTGGCGGGCCGCTCGCCATGCACCGCGGCATGCCCCCCGGGCTGGCCGGGCCCCTCGCCGACGCCCTGCAAGGCCGGGAGCCCTCCGCGTCCCCGTCGGCCCCCCCGCGCTCCACACCGCCCTCGGAGCACGAGCCCCCCGTGCGGATCAAGGCGGAGGTGAAGACCGAGCCCGAGTACCACTCGCCCGCCGGCTCGCCCGCGCGGGACCCCACGCCGCCGCGCGACGAGCCGCCCAGGCATCCCAAGATCAAACACACAGAGAACAAGGATCGGCGGCCACGGTTCCCGCTCGGGCCCTACGCGCCGCAGTACGGACCGTACGGGCCCTACGCGCCGCCCCCCGGCCCCGCCGAGCGCGGCGCCATGCCGGGCCCCCGCCCCCCTCCCCAGTTGCATCACCCCTACGCGCCCGACGCGCGGCCGCGGAGCCCCGCGTCTTCGGAGCGGCCACACTCGCTGGAGCCGCCCGCACACGGCTCACCTCTGGGCCCGCCGTACCTGCCCGCGCACCTGCGGCCCCTGGCGCGGCCGCCGTACGGGCCGGCGCCGGGCGCGCGCGGGTCCCCGACGGGCGGGGGCCCGTTCTCGCCGCACTACCCGGACGTGTCGCGCACGTCGCCGGCGGGCCCGCTGCCGCTAAGCGTGCGCGAGGCGAGTGCGCCGGACCGCTTGGCGTCGCCGGCGCGGCTGGAGCCGCTCGGAATCGTGAAGCAAGAGGTGTTGGGCTTGGTGAAGTCGGAGTCGCCGGCCCCACCGGGCGCGGGCTTGCAGTCGCCGGGCGCGCTGTGTGCGCGGCCGGATGCGGAGGGCGCGGGCCGGCTGCCGGACGTGGGCGGGGCCGGTGCCGGCCCCGTGTCCGGTTCGGTGTTCGGCGGTCTCGTGAGTTACTTCTCGAGCCAGCACGAGGACGACGACATCGACGCGTGACTCTCTCGTACCCTGTGTACTCGCTGTACATACCGCGCGATAGATAATTATATTTATGCGCCGCGCCTCGCGGCTCACCCTGTACGATATTATGTGTTAGCGTAGGAGATTTAGTTTAGCAATAGGGAGTAAATACTATATATTATGAGTCTTTTTGGTCTCGAATAGGCGAATGTATTATTATTTTGGTTATGTTTAAGTGAGATTTATTTATATACGACCGATAGGTACTTACAGTATACTCTGAATACGAATTTTATTAAAGAGATCGATGACATTTTTTTTGAAAAAATAAATGTTTTATCCTACAAATTAAAATGTATTATTTCAATTCAAAAAACTTCTTTTATTGAAGTATCTCACAGCTGGTGTGATGGAGAGAAATTCTTATCTCATACCGGCTGTGAGATGCTTTATTTTTAACCCTGTTGGTACGCGAACAAAACAAGAAGTTACTTTTAAATACTTTATTTACGAGGTCTCCCGGCGACTTTTTTATTTCCTGCTGCTTGTTTGTTTTTGCCTCCAAATGATAGTGGTTGTTCTGAAAAGAATGATCAAGACATAAGTCCCTTTTCGCAGTTCTTTGTCTCTTCTTTATACCGAACGACGTTTTACCTGAATTAATCGGTTGGAGGACACTGAAATATAATTATATATTTTTATATGCATTTCGAGAAAATGAATATACAAATATATAATTATATTTAATTCAGGTAAAACGTCGTTCGGTGTAAAGAAATAACTTTCAGCTTCATATAATGAAATAAAATAAATAGTTTTTAATAATCATAATTTTAAAAACGATGTCTATCGACTGTCGTTGCGGACTCTACATATTAAATTAATATGAAATCCGTATTATACTCACCAGCCGGCGTTATTTTGAGCGATATGTCGAAGGTTTTGCTTTTCGGCCTCTTGGCGGCTGGCTCCATTTTTTCAGGAGTTTCTGTAGGTGTTACAGTCTCTTGTGTGGCTGCCCATCCATCCTGCAAAAACAATTGGACGTATTTTGTCTGTTAAAAACTACTAGTGAAATCCGAAAGGCAGAATGATGCATTAGCCGCGTACGCACGTACGAACAAAACATGGTGAACACGAACATAATGGATCGCCACGAACATTTTTGACGAACACAGGTTATGTTCGTTAGTGGTACGCACGTGCGAACAAAGTGTTCGATGTTCGTGTTCACCATGTTTTTGTTCGTACGTGCGTACGCGCCTTATAATGAATCTGAAGTAAGTATAGTATTTTTATCTCACGAAGCAATACGTGCTTTACTTTTGGTTACCAAGTTTACACTCCTGCGCGTACACACTAAGGCTTTCATCCCGGGAATCTCGGTCTCGAAAATTTCGAGACTCTCGACGATTTTTTGGTATTTTCGAGACTCGAGACTAACATTTTCGGTCTCGGGAATAACGAGACTTTTGAGACTTGAGTCACATAATAACAGTACCTACTATATAATCTACTAAACCAACAGTCATTTTTAATTATGGTTACAGAGTTCACTGAATCAGAGTATACTAGGCTACATTGGAAGCAATCTGAAATTCACTAGGTATTATGAAAGTGACCTTAGAAGCCCTGTGTAAACAAGACGTTACTCTTTTAACAGCGATACTGCACTAAATTTCTGCCTAAAGAAATTGGACTTACAACAAGTTTTTTGAGCGTAAGTCTCGCCAATCCACTGCGCATCCTTATTAAGGAAAATAGACTGATTGAGGCAAGTTACAAGTATCTTAGTTTAAGTGTTTTTTTTTTATATTGTTCTCATATAGAGAAGTAACAAGAATAATGTACCCAGGATTTTGGTTTCTTGCCCGTTCTTCTCCATAGAGATCTACGTTTTGGAACGGGCAACTAGCTTCAACTTTCTGACTAACTGACAGACTATTTAATTTTTATAATTCAAAAGTGCCTGTACATGGTTTAATTTAAATAAATGCTTTGAGTTTGAGCTTACAATCCTTGCACAGTCTTTTTCAGTTTTTTGAAAAAAAGCTTGATGCAACAGCGTTTCAAACATTAAGCAACGACGAAATTACAGTGTCTTTAAAATAATCGTGTGTAATTGTTGTGTAAAGGTTAAATACATCCACAACTGACAAATGATACGACGATTGCAGAGCTCACAAGTTTAACTACAGAAGAATAGCTGGAATCTGAGCTTAATAATTGGTTAAACCCCCAGGAAGACAAAGGGCAGCATATAACTTCCATGCAAACAACCCTGCACGTAGAAAAAGCTCTCTTTGAAAATAAGGGCGACAGAGAGAAATACCTTAATTATTGCTAGAATTATTTAATGTCTATTCCCCCACTAGCAGAAGCAGAGAGAGCTTTTTGTAACGCAACCTGCGTTACAAAAAGCTCTCTCTTACTTTTGTAATAAAATTAGGTACTCTCTGTCTGAAACTACATTAAACGCCTTTTGTTTCTTACGTGCCCACTACAAAAATGAAAAAAAAAAATCAACAAAAGGTTTTTATTTTTTTATTTGCGTTTGTTTAATAAAGTACTCGATTAAAATATCTTGTTTTGACTGCCTAATTGCATAGCCTATAAGTAAGAAACCTAGTTTTGAAATAGTCTCAAAAGTCTCGTTTTTCCCGGGAATTTCGAGACCACATCGAGTCTCGTTTTTTTTTTCCCGGGACTCGGTAATGCATCGAGACTGAAAGCCCTAGTACACACACTGAATGTGTGTGTAAGCGCAGGATCTTCCGGTACCGTCCGAGACAATGGCGAAGTCGGAAGTGTGCGTGCGGGTGTGTGTTATGTTCTGACGATACTCGTCTTCACGCGCACATTCAGTGTGTTTTTACACTTGGTAACCACAAGTTAAGCGCGCGTTGTTTTAAGTACCTGCTACTAACAGATGATTTGTAAAACAATAGTATTTGTATACAGATGCAATACTCGTTTGCAATTATTTTGGCCATAAAATGATCATCTACTCTCTTACAAATAAAGTTAAATTGAAATACTTATACAAGTCTTCACAAGTTGATAGTGAAAAGTTTGCCATCGCAGGACGCCTGGAAGATGTGAAACATGATCAAAAACAAAACCGCGTAACGGAAGACGTAGCGTTGGAAGGCCTCCCACAAGGTGGACCGACGAGGTGCTTGGGGGAGGCCTATGTCCAGCAGTGGATCTATCGTCTATCGGCTGTAATGATGATGATGATGAAATCAATATGGAGAAAAAAAGCTATTATTTTTCTACGTGACGGGGCATGAGAGTGCGTCATGTCGTTTGCCGTCATGTCACACGAGTCGGGCTTACTCCCACGGCGCGCCTATAGATGTTTCACGTCAA
Source organism: Oligia latruncula (assembly GCA_948474745.1). Taxonomy (NCBI): domain Eukaryota; kingdom Metazoa; phylum Arthropoda; class Insecta; order Lepidoptera; family Noctuidae; genus Oligia; species Oligia latruncula. Next base: position 3,168,831 of record OX419691.1, on the reverse strand, counting down.
AATATTATACATTTCTACTAAAAAGGTTCTAAAGTCTATTCAAACTTATATGTATTTCAAATTGACGTTATTTCAAGTCAAATACCAATAATAATAATTTATTGTGTAGTAATTAAAGTAATTTTTCCAAAACTCATATTTGTTTATATTTTTGGCAAATAAATCTCGAATGCAGATTACATACCTCTGGGTCTTCAATTTCCGGTGCTATGGGTAGGAAGGACAGCATGTGTTCGTCCTCTCCTTCCTCGTCAGAACTGCAGAAAGCTGCCACGGGCTCGCATGTCGTCACGTCCACCTGTTTCAAACGGAATGCCTAACTCTAAATAATTTAGTTATTCTATTGGAAAAGTGGTAACCAGGAGATTGTGTGAAAACTGAAATCTCATTTAATCTTCAAAGTATACGGTTTTTGTGTGGGACTTAATTTTCATAATAAAAATTAAACATTTCTTTTTACACGTATCGTCACAAAAATGCACATGACAGAAAAAAACCGGGCAAGAGCGAGTCGGACTCGCGCACCGAGAGTTCCGTACCATCATAATTATGTTTTTAAATTTTCACCGGCGAGCTACTTACTAGATCTCGTTCAAACCAATTTTCGGTGGAAGTTTACATGGTAATGTACATCATATATTTTTTTACTTGTATCATTCTCTTATTTTAGAAGTTACAGAGGGGGGGGGGGGGGTGCACACATTTTTTCGCTTTGGAAGTGTCTCTCGCGCAAACTATTCAGTTTAAAAAAAAAATGATATTAGAAACCTCAATATCATTTTTGAAGACCTATTCATAGACACCCCACAGGTATGGGTTTGATGAAAAAAAAAATTTTTGAGTTTCAGTTCTAAGTATGTGGAACCCCCAAAATTTATTGTTTTTTTTTTCTATTTTTTGTGAAAATCTTAATGCAGTTCACAGAATATCTACTTACCAAGTTTCAACAGTATAGTTCTTATAGTTTCGGAAAAGTGGCTGTGACATACGGACGGACAGACAGACAGACAGACATGACGAATCCATAAGGGTTCCGTTTTTGCCATTTGGCTACGGAACCCTAAATGTATTAGCCAGTCAACAAGATGGTAGCAAGGCTGACTGTTCCTGGTACATCAAAACGATGCCGAGAATACGAGTCACTTGTACTCCCCGTTATTGTGATATTTTTTTGTAATGGACCATACCTCAGAGATAAGGTGTAGAGGTATCTACAACGCTACATGCGAACAAAACGTCATACTGACGTCACGCAAAATCCTTTTGCGTTGCCCGCCAGACACAACACCCGTCTGGTCGGAGGATACTCCCTTTTCATAGAGTATGAGTGAACTTTACACCCTGTTCCTCATACCCTATAAAGGAAAGTCAAAGTTTTAACTTTTTTTTATGAAAACAAGTTTTAAATGTTACATATAACTTAAGGTGCCACTAGTCTATATACTTTGGGTGTAAATAACTAATAAAAGAACAGTAAAATCTTCAAAACCAACTTTATTTGTAATTGATTTATGCGTGGTTTTTTCATAAAACTCTATTTTCTGTAGCACTTTTCTGAATTTTTTTACGCGCCCATCAGTTCGGAATGGTGTTTCTGTGCGTGAGAACTAGACGTTGTTCGTGTAGACTAGCGTCTAACTGCTCATCACTGATACTAGCTCTGTCGGACACGAAGCCAGGTGAGACAGCGTGCTTTTTGGCCATGACCACCAGTGAGTTCGAGCTCGCGACTAGTTTACTCTTAACTTCAGAATACCCTTAATACACTTACTAACGAACACCCCGCCAAAACTTCTGTGCCGTTACATGCAACCAAAAGCACAATGTGATGCGTGCGTTACATTGCACGCTGCCGTTAGCCGCGATTTTTCTCACCAACAATAAAAGTCGTTTCGCAGCAATAATCTTTGTTCAATGTCACATAGTTTGATGTACAGAATTCGTAGATAACGGATATGTAATGAGTCTTAGCACCCTGTATGCCACAAAAATACGGCTTCACAAACCTCAACCTCCTCATCATTGTGACTCTCGCCGGTCTGGTCTACTGATCGGTCTTCATCTTCCACGTCAAACTCACTCTCCCGTTCTTCATATTCCACATTCTCATCAAGTTCTTTAAAGTCTGGCGCAAACGCTGACCAGTTCTCTACTTGATTTTGTGCCCAGATTGAGACTACGCCTGCGAAGGAAATTAAAAGTGGAAGTAAGTATATAATAGTATTCAACGAGGGTGCATTGTTTGATTCAATTTGAACCTTACATCCTTCTCATAAAGTTCAAAGCATTGGACACCAGATATCTAATATTTGCTTTTAAAAACAGCATTCTTCTATTTCTGGTGACCACTATTTTAGAAGAATGGTAAGACAGTATTGGTGGATAACATGGACTTTAGCTAATATTATGAAATGCAGTGGATTAGACCAAACATAAATTACCTGCACTAATACTCGCAATGATCGGCCTGATGGGATGCCACACGACATCCAGTAGCAGTTCTCCCTTAGTTCCGTGCAGGATCTTGACGAGGTTCCCGATGGATTTCTCCCAGATGTAGAGTGCGTGCTGCCGAGCTGATCCCGCGCAGATGTACTCGCCGTCGCCCGAGAAACAGCATTTCTTCCATGTTGTTCTAAGAAAGGAATGTGTAATTCATGCAGTTACTTTCTAATCACTATTGAGCATAGTAGAATATAGCACAGTTAGTATTATAAGGAAACGGCAGGCATTTACTCAATCTGTGCACAAAACCAAGTACAGAACTGGTCAGCGTTTGCGCCAGACTTTAAAGAACTTGATGAGAATGTGGAATATGAAGAATGGGAGAGTGAGTTTGACGTGAAGATAAAGACCGGTCAGTAGACCAGACTGGTGAGAAAGAGCAAATGAGCTATTTTCTTAACTTTGTTGGAGCCTTCTCACCACTTTTAATAACAATCCTATGGATTTTGAAGGAAATTGCTAATCAATAGATCTACATGTTTGTAAAATTTGTTTGCTCAACAATGTAGGTACATAATGTAATGAATGTTGTTGAACTGTCAAAATGAAAGACATTGTCATTGTGTGCTAATAAGCAATTACCCCTGGTGTGCATATGGGTCCAACTGCTGATATTTTAGAAACTTAAGCAGCAAGCACATGGGAAACTTACTTGTTAACAAGATCTTGTAATTTCTGTATAGGGTCAGGCTCGCCGTTTAATCCACATTTGAGTACCTTGCTTGATTGATATACTCGTATGACGCGATCCGATGTGTTTACGAGAAAACAGCTGAAAAAATGTGTTGGATATCAAGAATTTTTATATTAACAAAAATAATGTTAAAACAACTTTTTCTTGATTATGTGGTTTGTATAATACAAAACTTAATCAATTTTATGAAGGACTAAACGCACGCGGGTAATAGAGAACAAGATTCAAGCGCAGATCTCACTTTAATTATAGATGATTTAAAGCTATTTTTGATTGGTTGAAACCTTATTCTAGCTTTAGACAAATAACAGCTAATTATTGTGTAATATTTTTGAAATTACTGCACTTTAGAGTTATCTTTAATGTAAATGGCAAATAGTTGATATTACTTTTATTTAACGTGAAATATGGGAGTACATTATATGTTTTTATCCAAATAACGAGAGGCTGATAACCATTGTTATTAGTCTAATGTTATAATAGGAGTATAGTTACTTTAAAATTTCAAGTAATTCTTGAGTGAGGTTCTGTTAAACAATGTGTATAAATGTATAATATCAACTTACTCTCCTCTTCTTGCAAATTCTATACTCTTAATACTTGTTGTACTTGATGTGCCAACAATTATTTTAAAACTAGCCTTTACTGCTAACGTCTGGGTGTCTAAAATTAATATCTTCCCTTTGGCATTGCCTGTGTAGACGTGGTCTCCTCTTCTGTCAAATGATGCTATCACATTTATGTCACCCTGAAATGTTAAGAAGAAATTGTATCTGCAAAATGATCTTAAGTTTTAAATTACTCATTGTCTGCCTTTCCCAATTATGGCGGGGTCGGCTTCCAGTCTAACCAGATGCAGCTGAATACCAGTATTTTATGTGGAGCGACTGCCTATCTAACCATAACCCAGTTGCTGGGTAATATAATACCCCTTGGTAAGACTGCTTGTCAGACTTTCGGGCTTCTGACAACCCAAAATGACTTTCATAGCTCTAGGAAACATGCAGCCAAAGTGGCCTCTGCGCTGCCACTGACAACCGTAGAACTGGCGAAGTATTGGGCTAACAACATTTTAATAACTTGTAGCGGTGACACAAAAAAGGACTCAAGTTATTTAAAATGAAAAATATTTATTCTTAATTATTTAAATGTCAATGTCCTAGGACTTACATCATCATCAATAGGTAATATTTTGTGTTCCCCATCGGTATCAACCAGCAGTGCCGCATGTCTCATCGGACACACTAGGAATCTCTTGTCATTTCTAGGATCAAACTGTACCCTCAGTATAGGAGTTGGAAATCTGTACCGCTGTTCACACTCTCCGGAGAGAACATCCCATATACATACATTATGATCGGTTGATGCAGAAAGGAGCTGTAGACAAAAAAAAATTGGGTGCAGATTCAATTTCAGGTGAGCAAACATAGTATTAAGTATCTGTCTCTTTTAGAAATATTCAGAATATTTATATCTCTTTGTGTGAAGTTGTAAACAAGTTAAAATTTTATATTTGATTCAAAAGCAACAGAAAAGTAAGCTTAAGTACTGCTATGATAAACCAGAAGCGGAATTTATAAATCCAGAAAAAAAAAAACTATTTATCAAAACAAAATTGAACATACATAGTGAAATACAAATCAAACATACTTTTTTACAATTCCTTGACCAGCTGAGACTACACACAGGATACACATGGGCTGATATTGACTTAGCTATGCCCCGAGTAAGGAAGTCCCATATAAATATCCTGCCATCATTGCAGCCCACTGCTAATAGAGTTCCTCTTCTGTTGAAGGCACATGTTGCAGCCAGTGATATTGAGTCTAAGGTGCCATCAAATTCCTGGGGAAAATTGTTGATTTTTTCTTGTAAAAGATTGTGTAAAAGGTGTTTGTTTTGTTAGTGAAAAATTATGACTAAATTATGCTGAATTTAATGTACTCATTTGTCTTTACATCAATAAAACGCTGCACTTAAATTCAGGCAATCTCAAATCGGGCTGCTAAACTTTCAAGTTTAACAGACTTATTTGACTTTGCCGTTGGATTGCTAAATGTTAAAGGCTGAGTATGTAGGTATGCAATGTTGGATTGTTTGTTTGTGTGTCGTACATTCGCCAGTATAGATGGTAGCTTACCTCAGGATAGTTTTGACCAAATGATTCTGAAAAGGCCACACAATAATTATTGTTTAGTCTACATCGTAAACAAAAACAAAATACAGAAAGTTCTAGTTGCCGTAGTCACTTACCAAGTAATTCCAAATTCATGATTTTAATAAACCAGGTTTAGTTAGTGTAAATGTATTCACAATATCTACTTACAGAACAATATATCTAAAACTTAACTAAACGAAAATCAGAGAAAGAAGCAATCAGCAATCACTTTTCTTTCAGCGCATTTCAGCGTACCCGACTGACTGACGCGCTTTTGACATTGACAATTTTTGACAGTTTCTACATGGCAGCATTGGCAGCATTGCTTTTTTGCAGGAATATGGATATGTAGAGCATTTTTTATATACTGGCTGACTATACATTTTTTTTATAAATTCCCCATTCCCCCCACAAGAAAAAACAAAAAAAAAAAAATAATAATTTCGCGGGCTACTTTAGCGCTTCCCTTGACCGAATTATTAAAAAATAAGACTTGTTATTGAGCAATTTGTTTTCAAAATGTATACTATAAACACTTTTGAAGAGAAGAAAATTACTAAACCCAATCATAATCATCATCTGCCTAGCCTTTTTGGTCGGCTTCCAGTCTAACCGGATGCAGCTGAAAACCAGTATTTTACATGGAGAGACTGCCTATCTGACCTCCACAACACAGTTACTGGGTAATACGATACCGTCTGGTAAGACTGATTGTCAGACTTTCGGGCTTCTGACTACCCGTAACGACTGTCAAAGATCCACGAATGACAGCCGGAATCAACGGCTTAACGTGCTTTCCGAAGCACGGAGGGGTCACGGTAAGTAAAGATGGTTACCCATCCACAGACCAACTGCGGCAAGCGTAGCTTAACTTAATCGATCGACATCTGCAGCTGTTATTATTTGGCAACGGGCCCCTCTTTACTAAACCCAATGATTTCAAGATTTTGTCAAGGACTAAGAGGAGAAACCTTCTAAGCCGTGAAAATTACTAAAACCAATGTTTTCAAGTTTCAAGTATGTGTACATACCACCCAGGACAAATGTTTGTGTGATGAGCATGATCATTTGTTCTGTGTCTGGGTGTAATTTATCTATATATGTATGTATTTAGAAATATATAAGTATGTTTATCAGTTGTCTAGTACTCATAACACAAGCTCTGCTTAGCTTGAGACTAGACGGCGTTGTGTGATAGTTGTGGAATATTATTATTATTATCTCCTTTATTAATTTACATGCCTTATTCTATTACATTTTTAAATATTTCTTAAAAAAATAAGTATAAAAAAACATTTAAAAATATAAAAAATAGTTATCCGCCGGTGTCGGGAGCAGAGTCCAAGCTACCGGTGGTTAGGGCTCCAGAGACAGGAACCTCCTCACAATGCGAGCCGTATCGAGGAGTACTGCCTTCTGAATCAGGCCCTTGATCCAACCGCCTAACGAAAGCCTCGATAGATGTTGATCGAGGCTTTCGGCCATCAGTCCATTGGCCGATACGACAATCGGCACAATGATAGCCGAGCTCACATTCCACATGTCCACAACCTCGTGAGCTAAGTCGAGATATTTAATTTGTTTCTCTTTCTCAGCTTTCACGAGGTTCCCGTCATGTGGAATGGTAACATCGACAATCATTGTGCGGCGCGTTAATCGGTCTATCACCACTATATCAGGCTTATTGGCAACAATAGTCCTGTCAGTAATGATAGACCGATCCCAGTACAATGTGACATGGTCATTTTCAAGAACTGGGTCGGGCACATACTTGTAGTACGGTACCTCAGAATCCACAAGTTTATATTTCAAAGCAAGTTGCTGGTGAATAATCCTAGCTACTTGGTTATGCCTGTGCAAGTACTCGCCGTTAGCCAGACGAGAACAACCAGAGATAATATGTCTGATAGACTCACCCGGACGGTGGCATGCCCGACACACGTCAACCGTCCCGTCCTTCATAATATGTCTCCGGTAGTTATTCGTTAAGATAACTTCGTCCATAATTGCACAGACAAAACCTTCAGTTTCCCCGAAAAGGTCACCAAAACGTAGCCAGGATACGGACGCTAAGAAGTCTACACCGGGCTCATGAAGAGCCCGATAGAAGCGCCCGTGAAGCTCCTTGCTTTGCCATACCTTCTTGCGGTCATCAGTAGAAAGTACTACAGGTTTGCGCCAGTTCTCTTTAGCCATGGATAGCGGGGTGAGCCCCTTGTCCACTGCGACCACATCACGGTGCATACCCACTTCGGTTTTTAAAAAATATTCCCTGAGACTGCACACCTCGCGGTTGTGGAGGGTTTTCGCATTTAAAAAGCCTCGACCCCCGCACTTCCGCGGGATATACAGTCTCATTACCGATGATCGTGGGTGATGCATCCGGTTTGCGGTCAGTAGTGTACGGACTCTTCTATCCAGGGCGTCGAGTTCGGTCTGAGTCCATTTGAGTATGCCGAAAGAGTACATCAAAACCGGCATGACCCAACCATTGAAGGCGCGCACCTTATTTCCGCCCGAAAGAAGACTAGTTAATACCTTCTTCAGGCGACAAAAGAAGCGCTCCTTCAACGATTGCTTCATGTCAGCATCGTTGATGCCTAACGCTTCCGACATACCCAAATACTTATAGCTTTCGGATGAGGAGAGGGATCTGAGGCTTATGGAATCGGAGAGTTGAATTCCCTCGGATTCCATAATCTCCCCTCGCTTTACATGCATGACTGCACATTTGTCCACACCAAATTCCATCCTGATGGCGCTACTGAAAGTTTCAGTTACCTTCAGTAGCTCCATCAGACGCAATTTGTTGGGGGCAAAGAGTTTTAAATCATCCATGTAAAGGAGGTGAGATATGACCTGACCACCTCTTTTCAACCGATAGCCTAGACCTGAATCCTCCAGTAGTGTACTTAGAGGATTCAGGGCTAAGCAAAACCAAAGTGGACTCAAACTGTCGCCCTGAAATATTCCCCGTTTAATCCATACAGGCTCATCATTCCCCTGGATCTGTCGACATCCTGGATAACGAAGGACCGTCTTCCATTGCCTCATACACGACTCAAGGAAGGTGCGTAGAGTTGCATCTATCTTGTACAACTCCAGCACCCTCATGAGCCATGTATGTGGCACCGAGTCGTAGGCCTTCTTGTAATCTATCCAACATGTCGACAGATCCTTGCGGGATCGACGAACCTGTTGGCTAATGGCCATGTCTATGAGGAGTAGCTCCTTAGTACCGCGGGACCCATTCCTACATCCATTTTGAGAGGCAGACATAACCGAGTTACTCTCAATGTGTGTATTAATTTTCGCTCTCAAAATAGATGTAAGAAGTTTATAAACCGTCGACAAACACGTGATCGGTCTATAATTCTTGGGTTCCGCGGGACTACCTGATTTATGGAGCAGGTGGGTAACGCCTGTTGTTAGAAACTGCGGTAGCGACCCAGACTCTAAGGATGACTGGAACTGAGATGCCAGGCAAGTGTGTGAACTAATTAGCCATTTCAGCCAAAAATTGTGCAGTCCGTCCGGTCCCGGTGATTTCCAATTCGGTAACGGACGGACCGCTCTGGCAACGTCTGATGGCGTAATTAGGACTGTTTCCATTTCTGGTACAGACTCACACACTCGCTCGACATCCTGCATCCAATCAGCCTCAGTGTGACAGACGGGCACCGACCAGATGCTGCACCAGAATGCACTTGTGGCGGCATCATCCGGGCGGCATACATCTGTCACATTTTGTTCAGGTCGCTCCCAAGTTCTATACACCCACCTTTCATCGCTCTGGAACATGCGATTCTGCGTGTATCGATCAACCCGCCGCTTATACCGCCGAATTCGGCTCGCCCATGCACAAACTTTCTGCTTCAGGAAGTCGATGCGCTCTGTGACACGGGACACGTATTCTCGAGGGCTGATTCCAGTCCCCGAGAATGCCCGCCTTACAAAGCGCATCACACGTGGTCGTGTATTGCCCTCCCTGAAGCAGTATAGTTTGCCGATGAGTACCCTGGCCCCATCAATACGACGTTCGATCCTGCGCTGCCAGGCTGGTACGGCTGGTTTTGGTCGAATAGCTCCGTCACAATTTGGGAATTTGACGTTAGCTAAACGACATGCCGCCACAGCCGCACAGTACAGGATCGAATGTGTATCAACGAGATCCTCGCTGCTCTCGAAGAAACTCTTGAGCTGCGAGTCCAAGGCACACACCAGCGCCCTATTTTTTTTGTGCATGGGTAACCGTGGTAATCGGGGTCTAAGTTCGGCTGGAGTGGACCTATACTCGCGTAATGCATCCTCCAGTGCGCTCCTCAGTCGGTCGTTGCACTGGCTACTTACTGTGTCAACCCTATCATGTTCTTCTTCAACATGATTGGACCGCGGCGGGATGGCATCAATAGTTGACGCCTGTGCCGCAGTTTGTGTCGAAGTCGAGACGATATGGTTGCTCAGTACCTCTGAGCGCAGCCTATCAAGTGCGATATCGTCCAACCTGTGATTGCGTTGGATGACCCGCACCTGATCCGACAGTCGTTGGGCCGAAACGTTGACGGTTGGTTCCAGTTCCTGGAACAGAGACAGCATCCTATCGCGGTACGCAGTGAGGTTAATTCCCCCCTCTGTAGACCCGTAATATGCGCGCATGACGTTCTCGTTCATAGACTGAGTCCATCTCATGCGCTGCACACAACCACCGGTAGCGGGGACCCGACTCGACGACTTATTATTATTATTATTATTATACCTAATATATTGTCAGTGACTAAACCAAATAAAGACTTGGCTAAAAGGCCGGGTTGCTGGGAGCAACCCGGCCATTAAAAATTTTTTGAATAAAAATGACATGGCGTGATGACACTGACATTGACACATTTTTGGAGTGCCTCGAAGTCAATATTTCGAAAAAAATAAATTGGATAATATCCTGATTAACGTTACGTGTAAAATTAAATTTATGAGATTTATCGCAAAACCTAGATTAAATGTGCATAAAAAGTTATTATATGCTTTTCTAAATCGATACAAAAATACAGTTATAGTAGCACTAAAAACACGTGAGGTGGTGTTATTTACAGCAAAGTGTAACCAAATTCGCGCGTACACAATGAATATGGACATGGACAGTAGTAACAGTTGGCGGGGTGTACCTTTGACTGAGCTATACGGGTCACAGTCACCGTGGGGTGCTCCAGAGTTCCCGCTTGTTTCTCCTTCGTATAACCATGCAGTGTTGTATCATGTCCCGAGTAGTGGATGTGTGGCGAATGATAGGCCTCCTAAGCCGCAGATCGGACAAGACAAATGGGACTCGGAGCACGTGAGAATGCCGTGCTCTGATCAGAGTCTTTATCCTGTTGAAGATGTGAGTAGCGGTTTTGTTGTTGTGAAAATAAACACTACAATCTTTTGTAGCCAGTTCTGTACTAAAGTTATTATATTAATGATTTTTGTTTATCATTGTTAGTGAAAAGAACAAAGGAAAGAAATAAAAAACAGGTTCTGTCAAGAAATACAAGAAAAATTTAATTTCATATAGGATATATAAAGTTTTGGATTTCACATGATTACTTTAATTTTCAAACAACTATTTTTATTAATTTCAGAGCAATGGTGAGACGCATCTCAAGAAGCGTTGGGATATGATAGAGAGTGCCCTTTCAAAGCCAATTCGCAACAGTACAGACCTCGCCAACGCAATACTAAGTTATAATACAAAATTCAAGAATACTTGGAAGTTTAGGGGATTGCATAAACTTTTTAATGAGGTATGGTTTTTTTTTTATTCAACCTGAGTTGTCCCACTGCTGGGCAAAAGTCTGCTCCATAACTTTTCAATTTTACATTAGGGTTACCTTCTCTGGCCGATCTCCTGTAATATGTTCTTAATCTTAAATTATTTTGAAAAAATACATTAATTAAAGTTAGAATTTGGTGGGTCCAAAATTCAGCAATGCAAACTCCATTTACCATTACATACTGTAAAAGTGACAGGGCATGCAATGTTCCTATACTCCATTGGTTTAGGTCCCTTAACTAATTCTTACAATGTTAAAATGTTGAGATTTTCTAATTTACCAAATAATTACCATTTGATGTTATCATATGGATTACGGTCTGAATTAAAGTATTTTTAAAAAAGTTAAAGAATTCTAAATTTATAATTTTTATTGAAAAAGTAAAGTAGTTTTAGTTGTAAAGTAGTTTAAAAAAAAAAACTTTTTCTTTTAGTATTTGGAAGAAGAGGAATCACAATATTTCTTTGATGTCACACTGCCAGAGATGGCTAAACTTGCACTAGCCCTGCCTAAACTGGTGCAGGCAACAATACCATTGTTGAGGTAAGTTATTTAATAAAACAATTTTGGAATAACGAAGAAGATGATATGAGGACTTACGACGACGTTTTTGAACTTAGGTTGTAAGAATGAACGGTACCTTGTATAAGATATTGATAGATAGTGTAAAAATTGACTGAATTGTCATCAAAAAAGAAAGAAAGAAATTATGTTATAGCAACTTATAGCAGAGAAAGAAAACAACTGCAAAAAAAAACATCTATGATTATGAATACAAAGAGATATAATACCTAGGCCTATCCTCCAATAAAGAAATTGTACTTTCTTGTTACAGATTTTTTTTTTAACAAAATAATTTGTGACTCCAAAACTCTAATGTGCCATTTAAATACTGTAACACAGACTGACACACACTGGACTGTGCATCGGTCTCAACCTCAAGTATACAATTTCCTTGTTTTGCAGGCAACACAAGAACCGTTCAGTATCTCTATCACAGCAACAGATAGCTAGTCTTCTCGCCAACGCCTTCTTTTGCACCTTTCCTAGGAGGAATTCTACCAAGAGAAATTCGGAATACGCTTCATATCCCTTCATTAATTTTAACACGTAAGCATTCTGTTATTTATAATTTTGTCCATATTAGGAGTGCTACTCATGCGATTTGGTTTTATTTGTTGTACAGACGGCAGTACATCAAGCTACTACAGTCTGTCAAAATTCTTTAATAGATTTTCAACTTTATCGCTAAAGCATAAGATTCAATGTTGATTGGGAAAATTTGACAGTTTCGGATAGCTTGATGTGCTCGCGTCTGTACAACAAAGCCGAATAAAACAATTAATACACATAATCGTCTTTCATTCGGCTCGTGCTGATTGGTAAACTTCACTCAGCATCTTCTTCTGCTGAATCTTGTTCGGCTCGGCACAATTCGAACTAAGCAGAGTGGCTTTTTCTTAGCATATATTTATGTTCGGTTTTGCGGACCCGAACATGCGGTAGAACCCCTAACATAAGTCACGTATCGCTGTGTCGAAGAAACTATAATTAAAAGCTAATCTTTTTACAGATCTCGATTCTATGAAGCGACAGATTCAGACGCAAACTTGGAAAAAATCAAATGCATCTGCCATTACTTCAGGAGAGTTGTAACTAAAGGTGACATTCTTTTTCATATGGTATATTAATTCAATGCTAAATGGAGAGTTCTGAGTTTATAACACTCCTTATTGTACTGTTGATGACTATGTTTTTGATTCCAATAAAAAAATTAAACTATTTTGACCACAACTGTCCGTTGGTATACTGTATGTCATGTATAGTCTGTTCGAAAAGTATCTGATGAAAGTGTTAACAAACCCTTTTCAGGTTAAATTATTGTTCAATTTAATCACATACTAAAGGAAATTTAGTAACACATTCATCAGTATTTAGAACACATTCATCACACCAGTTTTTTAAACAATTATTTTTTTAATAACATTATTCAATTGTCTCAATTGTCAAATGTAAAATCGTCTATAAAGTGTTTTAAAATTCTGAATTTTGGGTTTAAGCATTCAAATAATAAAATCAAAGCACTCAATTTGTAAGTGGCATTGGCATCCACTGGTACTTTTTCTGATCCATTTGTATATACTTTTATCATATACTTTTGGAACAGACTATAGTGTGATATGTGTCGAATATGTCCGTACATGCTCTGTATCGTTGCAGTACAGTGCCGGTCGGTACCGTGACGTTCGCGCGGCGCTCGGTGCCGCCTCGCGGCTGTCCCTCGTGGCCGCGCAGCACGCGTCTGATTGGCTCGTTGCCGCTACACGTCGAGCCACACAACACTATTGAAGATGCTGATTCGTTGATACAAGTTGACTTTGCTAACAAGTAAGTGTCACCTAAAATTTGTCACTTTATGCATGCATTTCGACTCTTGGGGTAAGCTACCCAGTCACTGCATTAAAATGTCCATCTAAAAATCTAAACGAATCTAAAAAAAAAAAGCCTTATTTTGGTCAGTGGGTCGTCTTAGGGGCGGATTTTTTGCCTGTGGCATATTTTGTGCATGTTCACTTATTGCAACAAAGAAAGTGATCACTTTTATTCTATGGTTATTGCCATAATTTATTTTTAAACATTTTCGGTTTAGAAGAAAGTTAAAGAAAGGAAAAACGCCTCTGACTACTCCTGCTTAGTTACGTACCGGCCACTATACCTACTTAGGTTTTCATGCTGATAGATCTGATTTCAGACAAATAACGGTGGTGATACATACTCAGCCTATAATGTTCCCACTGCTGGACACAGGCCTCCTCTCTGTGAGCCGGCCCACTCCTTGGCCGTAATCTACCACGCGGGCCCAGTGCGGGTTGGTAGACGACACATGTCTTCGAATTTTTGGTTCTAGGACATGCCGGTGATAATGCTTAAGCATAATCAGCCTATAACATTCCCACTTGTGGGACGCAGGCCTCCTCTCGGTGAGAGGGAGTCGGGAGCCGTACGGTGATGATTAGAAAAGCCGTATTCCATTTTCCTCAAATTCCTTATCATAACGCATGTTTGTCCTTTACAGGTATTTAGGTGGCGGTGTACTGGGCCATGGATGTGTTCAAGAGGAGATCCGGTTCGTGATATGTCCCGAACTGATGATATCTATGCTGTTCACTGAAGTATTGAGGCCGAATGAAGCACTTATGATGATTGGTGAGTTGGTTTTATTTCATCTTTAATTGTGGCGTATTTACAAATGCGCTAAGTGCCAAAAAAGCAAAACCAAAATTTTGTTTTTCAAAAGTGCTATGCTGGGCAAGAAATAAGGCTTTTTTTTTTAAATAAATGATTTTACACCAATGTTATTCACAGGTATATGTACAGTGTCGACCAAAAGTCCTTAAGCAAAATCGCAAAGTTATAGTTTGAAGTTTAGTTAGTGACTTACGACCTTCTTTTAATGAGTAATTTGACACACACACCCGCATATTACTCGAATAATCACGCTATTGAATATAGTTCCGTGTCATGTTCGTCTTGTTCACATAGTTCGTAAAACTTTATGATTATACCCACAGAAATCTTAATAAATAAATTATAAGGTGGACAGATGCACCATTCACCGCGAAAGAATGTTGTGGTTCTTTGTTGGTTGATAATAATTTTATATTGTGGGTTAGTGAAGTGTGTTTAATCTATTAGAGGTGTTGTTCATTTTGAAACGCAAGCAAATTTAAATATTGAGATGAAAGCGGATATTATCGCGCTGCGTAAAAGTGGACTTAATATACCACAAATATTTGATGAAACCGGACTGACTGTGAGTATTATGATTTAATTCTTTTATCGAACATTTATTTAATTAATGTATAACTGCTGATCCTTGTAGTTATTTTATTAAACCTTTTATATTTACCATAGGGTCTAAATAGAAGAAAAAATATATATTTCCAAGAGTTTATTTATTTACTTTTGGAATGATGAATATAGCATTAAGTATAAATTATAATCTTATCATTTTGTAACATTTGAACTATTTTCAAAATATTTTTTTTTCAAAATGGTAGTTAATAATATTTTATTATTTTGCTAGTAGCCTTACAATATTCCTTTTTTGTTTTAGAGAAATTACCTACCTACTGTGAGTAGGAAGGTCAAAAGGTCGGAGGGTCCTTGCCAGTCGAACGCGATCGACAGTGGAAGGCCCCAGCTGGTCAGTGAATAAGAAACAAGTGGTTTTAACCAACCAGTTACCAGATGAAGTTGTATTGCAAGGAAATATGCAGAAATATGTTTAAATATTATAGGATCCATACGCCAGCGTTTACTTGATAGCATGGATAATAATGGGGGTTATACAACGTATTAAGTTATAAATTACAAATTGATTTTAGTAATATTAAAATAATATTGTGTCATAACCGTATTAAGGATTATTTTGAGGTTTATAGTTTCAATCTTCTTTTCATAATGAAAATGAATACTTAAGCTATAACCGCAATTATAGAACAATATTATTTTATTAAAGATACTTACAATATTTTAAGTCTAATGGTCGTAGTTCACATGCTTTACTTCAATAAATTGTTTTTTATGAGAAAATAAACTGTTTTAAAAGTTTATTTATAAAATTATAACGAATAAAATTTTGGAAATCACTTAAAAATCTTCTTTTTTTTTAATCCCGTATTTCAATAACAATATAATAATACAAATAAAATAAATATTACATTATTATTCTCGTGTATTAATTAATCGAATAATAATAAAAAAGATAAGAATATTGTTGAAAAGATAAATTAAAGTTTCATCTCGAGATTCGAACCTAGGCCAACTTGTTTAATAATCCAATACGCAACGCTATCCGCTAGCGGTACTTGTTATGAAGATGTGAATTTTAGCAATCGTATGAACCCACCAAGGTCATACGTAATTACGCCGCGCGTGTGAAAAAGCGACGGTATCATTATTTTTGTTTCGTTCGACGTTAGCCAGTGTACACACACAGATGTAGGTACGGGCCTGCGCGGCGCGGGCGTGGGGATGGTGTGCGCCATCGTTCACAGAAATTTCAACTTTATTGTGCTTAAGCAAATTTGTTGCAGACCGTACAAACAGTACCTATTTTAGTTTTCATAAAAATATGCCCAAATAAAATGTTGACTAAGAAACTGATGAATTTTTATTTAACCTTTTGACCGCCACGTCAATAACGAAAATCCGTGTTCTCTACGCCAAGCGACAAATTCCTTCTTTCATACCTACAAAATAATAGTCACGGCACATGTTTATTTTGAACTGTAAAAAAGGGTTATTTTCGACGTGCCATGCCGTCCGTGGCGTCGTGAGCACTTTTTGATTTGACGTCCATAGACGTCTGTGGCGGTCAAAAGGTTAATTTCTCAATGATTGTGTTTTGGCACCTAGCCCATTGTGGCATTATTAGTGGCGACATTATAGGTTTCAGGTCAATTTCGAGGTGTAGTAATTGTTTTATCACACTCAACTAAACTAATAGAAAAGATAAATTATTAGATTAAATATTTTTGTATTTTTGTTTGTTACACTTTCACACAGTCAATAGTCCTAAAATCTAAAATGCCTTTTTGAAATTCTGCTTCTGACTCGTTTTGTCAACTTTTCTTTATTTACAATTTTCGTTAATCCTCTTCTATAGTATTGCATTGCTAAATGAGTACTCAAAATTATATGAACCTTTCGTATCTTTCACCAACCAGTCATCGAATCTTTCAAGTTCCGAATCACAAGCTTCTGTTACGAGCTTCGGGTTCGTGACAATAAAAACTGCCGATTTAATAACCAAAAATGACAATTTATTTTACAACATTAATTATAACTCAAAACACTAATTAAAAGAACACAATCACACTACTGATCACTCTTAATTCGCACTTGAAGATCGCTTAGATGTTTTCGCTCTTGTCGCTTTATCCAACCTGTGTCGGTCGGCGCGCATCCCGGCCTTATATAGTGCCGCAGATAGTTCTAGAACCTTCCATTGTAGAAACATCTAGAATGTTCGAGTACATACCGGCCCCGGCCGACTAAGTGTCGATAGTTCGAGAAAGTTCTACAAAGTTCTAGTATCGAATTTTCTAGAACGATCGTGACTCGACTAGTTCTGCTACTCGATACTAGATGGCGCTAGTGGTAACTAATGTCGCCATGTACCAGGCATTAACTGTGGCGCGCAACACTTCCAATTTCAAATCCTACCCCCGCAGGCAGTGAACGCTACAGCAAGTACACGGGCTACGGGCACACGTTCCAGTTCGCGGGCGACTGCCCCGACAGCACGCCGCGCGACTCGTGCGCGCGCCGGCGCTGCGCCGTGCTGGCCATCGACGCCCAGCCCTACGCCGGCGCCGCGCTCGAGTGGAGGAGGGAGGCCGTCACGAGGGAGCTCAATAAGGTATAGCTCTACATCGACGCCGTGCCCTACGCCGGCGCCGCGCACGAGTGGAGGAGGGAGGCCGTCACGAGGGAGCTCAATAAGGTATAGCTCTACATCGACGCCGTGCCCTACGCCGGCGCCGCGCACGAGTGGAGGAGGGAGGCCGTCACGAGGGAGCTCAATAAGGTATAGCTCTACATCGACGCCGCGCCCTACGCCGGCGCCGCGCACGAGTGGAGGAGGGAGGCCGTCACGAGGGAGCTCAATAAGGTATAGCTCTACATCGACGCCGCGCCCTACGCCGGCGCCGCGCACGAGTGGAGGAGGGAGGCCGTCACGAGGGAGCTCAATAAGGTATAGCTCTACATCGACGCCGCGCCCTACGCCGGCGCCGCGCACGAGTGGAGGAGGGAGGCCGTCACGAGGGAGCTCAATAAGGTATAGCTCTACATCGACGCCGCGCCCTACGCCGGCGCCGCGCACGAGTGGAGGAGGGAGGCCGTCACGAGGGAGCTCAATAAGGTATAGCTCTACAAGGCTCTTTTGGCGCGTGGCCGAAATCGGAACTAACAGCGCCATCTTGTTTTTCGAATACTGCACAAATGTTTACCAACAGCGCCCCCTGTCAACGTCATTTGTGCGCCAAATGAGAAATGTTACATGATTAGTCACATGAATGGCTTCATTTTGGAAAATAAAAGTGTACTTTTAGATTTTCTGAAAATTCGATTTAGTCAGCCTAGCGACCATCTCGCGATCCAGTCCAGCTACTGATACGTTCGACATTCACTGATGGGACTCATCATTATTTATTTTTGGATATTATGGTCGAACAACTACTCCTCATCATCTCATGTCCGACTATCAATTTGCATCGTCGTAAAATCTCCAGTTTCCGAATTAAAAGAGTCTTATACGACTTTCCATCGGCGGACAACCATCCTAACCTACTGCATTATCCCAGGCATGGGTCGGCGTATCATTCGACACGGACCTACAATCAGACAGCCTGCAGTTCCCTGGAGTGGCTACCGGCAACTGGGGCTGCGGGGCCTTCGGAGGAACTCCTCACCTGAAGAGCTTGCTACAGCTGATGGCATGCACGGAAGCACGACGACCCATGGCATACTTTACGTTTGGAGATATAAAACTGAGAGATGATATTGTGAATGTGTATAACTTGCTGGCTCGATATAATGTTACTGTTGGTGAGTGTGAAGGAATTATTATTATTAGCCTGTGATGTCCCACTGCAGGGCAAAGGGCTCCCTACCTACTCTCTATGTGAAGGAATATTTTTAATTATTTATTTTTAGATAGAATTGTGAGGAAAATGGAGAACGAGGCCTTTGCCCTGCAGTGGGACAATAATATAGTAAGATTGTGTGTTTGATTGTTGTTTGTTTTTTTGTTTGGTTTTGGTTTTTACGGGTGTTTTAAAACTGTCTAAGGGCGATGACAATTGCCGTACATGGGTTACTAAGAACTCGGGATTAGGGAACTAGAATGTATTATTTTTTTTTAGTTTATCGTAAAAATAGACAAGATAACCAGCTTAATTGTTACGTCATCAGCATTATGTGTATGGGTATTAGCATCCGGTCCAAGTTGATAACTTCAATTATTACTGTTCAGTTTCATCAACTCGTCTGTCAAATATTCGAAGACACGTAACATAACACCTCCACTGCGCCTGCGTGGTGGATTATAGATTTACGACCTACTTACTGTCAGAGAGAAGAGGTCTGTGTCCCGTCAAACTGCTTACGCTAATTCATCTGTGACCCATTGAGTAGTAGAGTTTGTTTATTTTTTGGTTAGACGCTTTGGATTCGGACAGAAATGAACGTTATAGTATTAGTGCTTGACCAGACTGCAAACGCGGGCGCGAGGCGGGCGCGGCGCGGCGTACTCAAACATAAGAACTTCATTTGAGTGTCCATAGCGGGCACGCGGGCGCGGGGAGCGGCGCGGGCTGCTCGGCGCGGGGAGCGTGCGGGCCACTCACGCCACAGCGAGGTCATACAAGTGGCCGCAGTGGGTGCGCGGGCGGCCCGCGCACCCACTGCTGAATTCGCTCATATCTTTATGAACCAACCTCAGGTCATAGGATGTTCATAGCAACATTGTCAGTTTATAAACGGTTGTTTTAAATGACTTTATTATTTCTAGGTCAACTATACAAGTACATAGTTCGGTTCTCTCAGGAGAAAGACGTGGTATACCAGGGACTACATCAGTATCTGGAGCAAGTGCTGAATGGAGGAAAGGAACCTTCGCCTAATCCTAGCGAGGACGCTATGGAAACTGTAAGTACTACATAAACATTGTGTATGAAAGTCCAGCACCCTAACTGCGTAACACATTATTACTCTCAATTTGAATAATTTTACAGCATATTGTTAATCTATTGCTCCATATTATGTTCGAAAAATGTGTTTGCTCAACAACGTAAATAACGCAATGAATGTTGTTCAACTGTCAAAATGAAACCCATTGCTACTGATAGTGTGTTACGCAATTACCCAGCTAGCCCTTAGGTATAGAATAACCTAGCATCACGCCTGTTTACCCCGAAGGGTTAAGCAGAGATGTACCCCTACATTTCGCCAGTGACGTTGTAATATAGGACGAGCCTATTGCTATCAATCGGACACAAATCTAGATTGCGGGACTCATAAATTCCTGATGGAAAAACCCAATAATACTTTGCCCAACTTGGGAACCCAGGACCTCTCACCACTAAGCACTAGGGCTTGTGACCACTGAACTAACGAGGCAGGTATAAAATAGGCCCAGATAACTTGTATTGCAGATTATTAAACAAAAATCTACTTGACTTTTTAATGGATAGTTCCTACATAGGTGCTAGTTGAACATGTCTTTTGAATGTTACATTTCTAGTAAAGAAGTCCTTTTCTTTCCATGGGTGTCGACTTATTAGTTCAAAGAAATTTTGGCAGCATTTAACGACCACGGGTTTTTCCAATAATAATCTTAATAATTACAGCAAGATGTGTGCTAGAACAAAACATACCATATTTAGTTGTTCTGTCCTTAAATTGATTCAATTACGATTCGATATCAGTATTTAAATCTATCCATAATCAATTTCAGAGTATAACAGAAAACGTACCGGCGTCAATATCAGCAATTGAAAGCGAGCTCTCAAGTAAATCCCCTGACTTGTTCTCTCAAGATGACATGGACCAGAGCTTGCTTGAGGTCACCATACAATCGGAGAAGTCAGTCCAACAGGCCCACACACCATCCAACCAGCCAACGAGACAGCAACCATCAGATACCAACAAAATAGAAGAAAAGATACCATCAAATGCCCGCATGTCTTTGTTCGATGCCATGACGAAAATGGAAGGCGGTGAATTACAAAATCTAACAGCATCAAGTACATTGGCCGGTAATCAAAGAAGAAACTCTTTACTAAATGATAGCAGCCCGTCCATGGAACACGATAATGAGCCCGCGTCGAAACACAACAAGAGTATCAGCAGAAAAATTACGGATTATTTCAGTAAGAAACCCATTTGATTTTAACTGTGCCTTGTGTGTGTATGATTTTTAAGGGGACTACATGACCTAAAGTGCGGTCACTGTCGGACTGCATAGAAAAGAAAGAGAAGCGCGATGACACAACACTGGTAATTTATTGCAAAATATGAAGCAATTATCTATTTACAAAAAATGTATTGTTTGGACTAAAAAATTAAAACACTAGTGCTTTAGTATGTTGCTTAGAGAATAATCTGACAAAAAATCAGAATGATTGTATGTATATTAGTGTGGTTTTTATTGTAAAAAGAAAGATTTTAGAGATGATTTTTTTCTATCATATCAAATTAGTTGTATTATGTTTTCAACACACTATCTAACTAGCACATATCCTGAAGAATATCATATATTTTTCTGATTTTGTTTACTGTAGTCGATCATATACTTTTAGGCATTATAAAACCTGCGTTTTTTGCGTTTAGGTCCTGTAGTCCCCTTAATGAAATTGTTTTACTTTTATATTTTTGGGGATTATTATTATGTTGCCTGTGAAAACCAACGCAACCGTTCAAGGGTATGTGAATCCACGCTTTATAGCTCTGTAACATGTTCTCGCCAACAAAACTTCCAAAATGTGAAATACAAGTGAATTCTATGGCAAAATGACGAGGGCAAAGACAGATTTGTTGTTTGCACGTTGCACCCTTTAAATAATTTAAATCAGTGGTACTAGCATACTATACTAAGTATAGTATAACGGACTGGCGTACGCAACTCGAACGTCTAAGCGCGTGTTGCGTACTATACTACTAAATAATAAAATAAAATAAACCTTTATTGCTGCTGGTTCTACAATGTTTTTGAAATATATTTTTTATATTTTAAGTATGGCATTTAAAATTATTTTAAAAATATATCGGGGTTCGGTGCACTCTTTGTCAACCGCTTGTCTCTCGACAAAGGCTAGAGATTTCCATCTCTACTATACCACCACCACTTATTTAAATGCAATCCATTCGCAGTTATTTTAACCTTTTGAACGCCAGAGCATAAACGCACGCGCGTGCCCTCCACGCCAAGCAACAATTTTAAATATTTAAGGTATACAAATAAAAACACACAAAAGTAATGATTTAATTGTTTATTTCGTGATAAAGTGCACTGCATTTTTTGTCACATATTTGTATACACACAAAGACACGGCACGGGCACGCGCTTGCTTGTCACGTATATGTGACAATGGCGTTCAAAGGGTTAACTCTGATTTTGCATCACTGGCAAAATCACTGTGGTCTTTATACTCCTTGTAATAAAGTTGCTGTTGGATTGCTGCCTACTGTCAAGTCTGTAAAAACCACAATGATCTTTATTCTCGTTATAATAAGGTTGCTGTTGGATTGCCGCAGTCTGAGGTAAAATAAGTGTGAAAGGACTGTAAGTGGTAATGAGTAGTTATTACTGTTTGTTATTTCACAACACTACTGTCTAGGGCCGTTTGTTTTACCCCCTTACTAATGAACGTATTATATTAAATGAATAGTTACCAGTGGCGAAGGTTCCATACAACTCGATTCCTACCGACTTCCCTTTGAAAAATGGCACAGTCAGTATTCTATAGACAAATAATATAATCATATTAAAGATTATCTTCTCCGGCTTACCTCTTACAAAAATTGACCCTTCGCTACTGATAGTACACACCGATTTCTATCTTTCAGTCATCAGTAATTTGACTTCCGAAAGAAGACAAAGCGTTGTGTAACTATACAACGTTTATTTGTAATATAAGGCGGTTAGACTATAACCTGCACCGTGATGTTACTTTTATAGGTTACCAACATGTCTGTTATTTTTATAAGTATTTTTATCATCAATTGTGTTCTTACTTACCCCAGAACCGTGATATCCGTGATTCTTGCTAGTTTTTAGCCATGGTAAATGTAATTTGAGATTTATGAAATGTGTAGCTTCTAAACATTGTACCTGATTCAATCTTTGTACACTTAGGACCACAATATTTATTATAAATAAAACACATACCATAATATAATTAAAATTATTTATTATCCTTCATCATATTTCTAGCATACTAAACGTAATAAGTGTATAATAATAAATAATTGAATAGTAATTTAGTTTTAAAATATTTCAGCAATATACATATTAATAACTCGATAATAGGTTTAAAAGTTCAATAACTAAATTATACATGCAAAGTAGGCGAATTATTATTGTATTAGTTTCATAATAACGTGTATCTATGAACATATTCCACAATTTGCTAAAAATCTGTCAGTATACTCTACACTAATAATAAAATTCACAAATATAAAAATTAAAATGAACGATTAACTAGCGACGTTTCAAAAGTGACCATAACACTCTTTATTTATTTATTTTTTTTACAAATCTTTGGCGAACTATAACAATATATGAGAATAAACATTTCAATGGCTAGCTATCAATGCACTGGAGTTGATACTCTGTTCACAGTGTTGGGAACATAAAGTACATCACTATGCTAACGTGATTAGGTGCAGTCCGCCCAGTCTCACGCACCGAATAACAACTCCAATCTTATAATTGAATATCTATAAAAGTTAAATAGTTGGCGACTTTAACAAGTCTCTTAAAAACTTTCTTTTAATAATTGAATGTATTTATTTGTAGTATGTGTTCGACTGGGCTCACTGGTCAATTCAATGATCGTTTAAACGACAATCATCAAACAATATTTGTCTAACGTATTAAGTTAACTAAATTGTTATAATACAACAAGTTGGGGCTGAGTGTTAGCGCTGAAACAAATGACTGCCGCGAGACAGTCTCTGTACAAAGCTATATATCGCGAACATCCGGAGTTGTTGGTAATTAGCCTACCTATCGATAGATAGCCTGAAACTTTATCGATGTCGATAGATGCGATGACAGCAGACAAATAAGTCCAAGGCTTATTTTTCTATATGTTACTTCGGAGTCGGTATTATTAATTTGATGAATTATTTTTACGCTGTATGAGAGGGATGGACGTATACCATATCGATATCACCTTCTCTTTCATAGAATCAACGTGAAGTCTTTAGTTTTTATCTTTTACTCAGAGCCATTTATTTCCATCTCATCTATCGACGCCCAAAATAATTGTCTTAATACTAAAATAATTAATTCGAGTTAGTAATTAAAATGATATAACATATATGGCATCTTATTGTACAAGTTTGGTAACGCGATACGACTGTGGACAGCAACATAAGCCGAGTCTAGTGTCGTATAGGGTACATAGTGTAGGTTGAATGGACGATCATTACAAGCGTATATCACAGGCACCGGTTGGTGTCCTTTCGTAAGCTATATATATATGTAAACAGTTGTGCGGACTGCGGTAACCATGCTCAGGATTATTCGGGGAAATATAAACACGAATTCCGAAGGCATTTTCATATATTTAGGGTTGAATTGCTGAAACAACTACCTTAATGTATACGTAAGTTTAAGATGGTCTTTTATTTACAAAGTAGGTATTAGGTAATATATTTAATTTAAATGGTATATAATTTATTTTCTTCACATACTATTTTACAGTTTACTTTATGAATGTACAATTGTTGGATGGCATCGACTTTGAATCGATGATGAATTAGTAATAAGATCATTTCATAGAACCTTAATCATAGAGTACAAGTGTCAGGTCCCGAACAATCCTGAACACAAGGCGTCCCTGTTAACTCTTAAACTATTCCAATATAAGTTATCCAGAACAATGTGGGGGACATAGTTTACGAGTATTTATTTGGTTCACCATTTTTTATACATTTTGGGTTTGATCAGGCGACTGAAACTCGTGGAAAATATTCGAGATTACTTTCTTCTATACAATCAGAATTTGGCTAAAAGCTATCTTAAACTCGAATTGTACGTAGGCTGTACTTTATCTATAGTTAAATGGTTGCTCAGTCCAGTCGCCTGTGACCCGTACACTTTATCAAGTATGCCGTGTAACCATTCTAAAAAACGGTTAATGATTATGATTTCCACTTAGCATTAACACAGCGACACCCTGTCACCCGCCCGGGCGGTCCCGGGGCAAAAGGCTAGTAAGCTCCTAAAGATATGACGTCATATGTATGTACAATCTATACTGTGGAACTAAGATGCACACGCAGCTCCACCGCGAGCCGCCGAGCTACTGGCGACACTGACGTCCATAAGCGTATACGTTACGTTAGGTAGTGTTCGATGGCAGTTCATTTCTAACTTGTCTACACTACGATTAATCCCAGTCCTTAATATTCATTATTTTGAACTTGGCCTGTGTGCTGCTAGCACTGACGTTGTACCACAAGCAGGCTCCGGGGCTCGAGGTGGACCTTAATAATTTAGAACCAAACCTGAGACGTCTGTCCAGAGTCGATAACTACTAAATATATCCAGTAGGGTAGTTGAACCGAAACTAGGGAACTGAATCGAATCGGTTTCAGTATACATAGAGATGAGATCTTTTTCATAACGGACGGCGCGATATTGTGGCGCGCTGACTGTACCCCGCGCGTGCGCAGCGTACAATCAACGTACGACTTACAATCTTTAGCAGAACTATGAGAGTAATATCTTCTCTACCTAAATCATACCTACTCCTTTAACCTGCCCTAAGGTAACTTTAAACCTCTAACTTAACCAAACGGTTATACCATTCATAACTCGTCGCTACCGATCTATACCGATAAAATTATCTCAATAATTAATCTTAACTAATCTAAAGGTAATGGATGATGACGTAATTTAACAGTATTCTGGATAACTTATCAAAATTAAATTAGTAGTATATTTTCATCTCATATAACATAGTAGGTTTATGTCAAAATATGTCGATCTAATGAAGTTAAGTAAGTTAGGAAAGTTAGACATACTTGATAAGATAATAAGTAATTGCCTATGATTATAAACTGGCTCTATGACACCGGAGGAACGCAAACAGTAACGGATAGACGTTCTAAGTACACAAATGAGACAGTACCATGTCGTAGTATTATAATAAACGTAAGTACGAACGTGTGCTTGAAGCTAAACTATGCTAAGCGATAGAAAAAATAAATAACAGAAAGGAGATATGACTAGCTCGTTTTGTTTCATTACTAGAACCTACTATTCATAATAAGCACTATGCGCCTCTCTCCATATTTTTATTATATAAATAGATATAATATGATTAATAATTCCCAATTCTAAGTTTTGTTTTTTTTTCTGATTAAAATATTGGCATTCATCTTATGTACTAACTATCGTCGATCGGTGTAGAGCGGGCGTGTTGTATACCGCGCGATGACGTCACGCCGCGCCCGCACCGCCGACGAACTAACTAACTATACCGCTTACTAACGACCCGCCTTCGATTCGCATACCGCATACCAACGATTCCGACGTTCTTGAGTGCGTCGATGATGGTCACGTCTACGCGAGCGCTACGACGTATTTGAGTATGCGAACGATATATAAATATTTTATAAAATGTCAGGAGTTAAATAGTTTTTTTAGAAATTCGATTTCGTAATACTAACAATGTTGTTGTTGATGTGTCGCGGGTGCCGCGGTGCCGTGTGCAGCCGGCGCGTGTTCGGTACGTTCGGTACGACACAGTGGGACAGAGCGCACCGCGGCGGCGCGAGTGACGCGTGACAAGTGAGTGAGGATACTTCAGTAACGCAAGTGGCACTAACTGGTGAAGGATGCTCGGCTGTCGGAGGATCCAAGCGAAGCGCGTTCGTTGAGTCGCGAATGGAGAGCGTGAGATGAGGATGAGTTCGGTTACGCTACGATAGACGACAGAGTATAAAAAGTTGAGACAGACTAGTGGACCCGAGAGCGATGCGGGCACTGAGCGCGTGCAGACTAGTGGACCCGAGAGCGACGCGGGCACTGAGCGCGTGCAGACTAGTGGACCCGAGAGCGACGCGGGCACTGAGCGCATGCAGACTAGTGGACCCGAGAGCGACGCGGGCACTGAGCGCGTGCAGACTAGTGGACCCGAGAGCGACGCGGGCACTGAGCGCATGCAGACTAGTGGACCCGAGAGCGACGCGGGCACTGAGCGCATGCAGACTAGTGGACCCGAGAGCGACGCGGGCACTGAGCGCATGCAGACTAGTGGACCCGAGAGCGACGCGGGCACTGAGCGCGTGCAGACTAGTGGACCCGAGAGCGGCGCGGGCACTGAGCGCGTGCAGACTAGTGGACCCGAGAGCGACGCGGGCACTGAGCGCATGCAGACTAGTGGACCCGAGAGCGACGCGGGCACTGAGCGCGTGCAGACTCTACGGCAGACAGTCGGCAATGGCTGCCTACATGACAAATTATTTAGATACATTTAAATAATTGCAAAGCATACCCTGTATCCTAGAATCACTTTTATGGGCGATTGTTTTATACATTCTGAGAGGACTCATTAATCTATTACAAATGTTCGCGTCTCCGCTATATATTTTTAGGGAATTTAATTTTAATCAGTATAAAGATATAAGTACACAATATTATTAATCGTCCCGGGCGGTGCCCGGGCTCATTACGCCTACATTACCCACGAGGTGATATTATCGATATAATCGATATACTAAGTATACGTGTTCCGGTTTGGCATCCATTTGTGTAACCTGTAACCTAAGTCGGTCGCGGCGCGGCGCCGCCGCCGTCGGCGGAGCACTCAACATACTTGCGACCCGAGCGCGACCGTGGCGACCGCTGGGGCCTGGCGACCGGGCGGCCTGGCGACCTGGCGACCGGGCGACCTGGCGACCTGGCGACCTGGCGACCTGGCGACCGGGCGGCCTGGCGACCTGGCGACCGGGCGACCTGGCGGGCCAGCGGCGACCACGCACTCCCTAACCAGACAAGACGCGCGCGTCGTGCGGTCGGCTCGCAGTCGGTTTACGAAACGAGACCACGTCGACGAATAATCTACAACGGTAACATAAGGAACATTCATAAAATAAATACTTAACGCTTCAAATAAAAACGACGCTAAAACAATTTCAAAAAGCGTAACAACGTATTGCACAATGGTGAGATAAGACTTTCAGAGAAAAGAACTAGACACACTTAAAACGATTTTACTTATGTTTTTTTTTTAAGAATATCGTTTAAACACACTGCTTATTTGTAAATCATAATCGCCTAAAACTAGAATACTATATCAATATAATATAATTATTTGTGTAAATATAAAATTCTATGTCTTGTGGTGAGTGTAATATTTGACTAGAGGCGGGCGGCGTGGCGAAGGGGGCCAGCCGCGGGCCGTGCGGGTCGCGGGGGCGGGCCCCGCCGCGGGCCGCGGGGGGCGGGCCCCGGCCGCGGGCCTCGGGCCCCGCGTTTCCGCGCCGCGCCGCACTGCGGGCGCACACTGTGCGACTCGCCCGCGCGCACACAATATATCTAAGGTATCTCCGTATTATTTAATATTTATATTGGTACTTTTCTTGATTATGAATCTATTTTCTCATTAGAAATTACACTAGTTTTTTTTGTATTCTGGTAGTTCGCGCACCACTCACTGTTGACTCCCCGGACGCATTTCGTCACAGTTATTGTTTTTAACACCTTAACACGATTTTTTTTACATGTTTATATACTATTCACACTCACAGCACGAACGAAAGAGGGGAAGCGCGCTCCTTGTGAATTGACATCGCGACATCGCGAGTTCGTCGCCCGCGCGTCACGCGGCCTCACTGGCGGGGATTGTCTAATTTACTATCTACATATCTTAATCATTTAATAACATCTTGGTTCGGTTGCTTTCACAAAGAATTATTTGTAAACGCAATCAAATGATTACATGTTGTGTAGAGACATTTCCCGAAATTTCCACAAGGTATGTACAAAAATAAATTGTGATTTTCTATACAGCAAACTTCTGAAAGTGCCTCTACCATGATCATTTTGCCTGAACTGTGATACCAAAATTCCTTGCCACAAACTTGCTTAATTGTTTTAATTTGTGAGGCTACGAAAGTCCTTTTTATATTGAAAGCTGTACACTGCAAGCCAGCGGGCTGGAATGTAAAGAAAGTTTAGGAACAGTGTAGAGTTGAAGTGACCAACATGAACAGGCGCCAGAGGGGCGCGCGACGCGCGGGCGGCGCGGGAGCGGTACACACACATGCAATACAGAGACGAACGGCCTGTACAGTCCATTATGTTGATATTATATTTTTTATATCACAGCCCATTTTGGAATTTACAACACATAATAACACGATCTTTCGAAACGAAGGCCTAAGTATTCGGTCTTGAAGTGCACTTTGATTTGTACACAGCGTTAAATACAAACATTTAATTTTGTAACAACATCGTTCACTAACATGTAGGTTTGTGAGGTGCTGGCCGTACCATGGACAGACAGACGCGTCAATAACAACGTGATACTGAATATATGACGTGGTCTTACAACAAGTTCTATTTTACAAGTCGCCGTTTGAATAGACAGTGTACATAGTTGTCTTCTGGGTAACATTTTAAGTTCGTGTAGGATGTGCTCTTTCTATATTACAATTTGTGTTTGCCCTCGAATAGCGTCGTAAGAGAATGTCGTGTGGTACGAGCCAGCGACATAGCTTACACACACATATACACACGCTCGTTAAAATTTAACAAAATATAGGACATTATAAATACTCCAATAGTGATCTATGCGAGCACTTATATTAGTGTGATCAGTTCGGCGGTGGGAGACAACAGTGTCCGCGCGGCGCCGCGGCGGCGTGTGGCCCCGCGTCCTAACCGAGGCGATCGGTCGCGCGGACACGCGACCTTCGCGTTCATCTGTCACTCATTGGTTCGGAAAACAGAAGGCACCCTCTGTTGGCGCGACCACGCGTCCGGCGAACAAAATGAACGCGAAGTTCGCGTGTTCGTGCAGCGATCGCTTAGGGCAGCACGCGACTGAGGCGCGCGGCGCGGCGCCTGCACCCCGCGCCGCGCAGGCACACGCTTACATTGCTCGCGGCGCTGCAATATACAATCATTAAAATACACTTCTTTTTTTCTTACATTTTCAACTTACTTAATAAATTCAGTTTGGCTTAGTTCAAGCAAATAACTAGTATAATAAATTTATGTTAAAAGTTCAGTTAAACTTTAAGACTTAGGAATAGAATTTTTAGTATGATTACAAAATGACAAAATTTTTATAACGTGTCATTTTTTATAATAATAATAATTTAATCAAAGTTAATAAATTGTATATATAATAATATAATAGAGTAATTTAATGATTAATCGATAATGATAAGAATGAAGCATTCCTACGCGCTGATTTAATAAATTACTTTTAACTAATTTAGTATACTCGCCGATGGCTTGCATAATTTATTTAGTAAGTATGTAGGTAATGATATTTGCTATACAATAAATGTGTAGTAAATTCCATAGAATTGTTGATAATACGCGAACAGGCGCGCCTCGGGCGTGCCGTGCGCTCCGGCCGCCACCTGAAATAAGACAAGTGCTATTGTCAACACGCCATGAGGCTACAATTGAATAAACAATCATCAAACAAACATTTTTTCAAAGGCCTGAAGTAGCAGGGTTGTTAACTGCATACCATGGGCACGTGGTGAGCGCGCAGGGACGGCGTCTTGGGTTAGTAAGGCCGGTTGGCATCCTTGGGCCTCTTCAGCTGGACCTTCAGCCGCTTCATGCCGATCTGGAAGCCGTTCATCGCCTGGATCGCCGCCTGCGCCGACGTCGGGTTGTCGAACGATACAAAGCCTGGAACAAAAAAAAAATTAGGTTAGTTAGATTCAAATCAGGCTAAAAAGCTGTTCAGCATCCTGCAGTTACTCATATGAAAGCTGATCTAGTCATACAAAGTCAAGAGCCTTACTTTTAAAACAATCTTTATGCAAACTACAGAAATACAAACAAACGCATTAAGACCAAAAGTCCAACTGACCGAAACATTTGCTCTGGTTGGTGGCACGGTCGATGAATACTTTGCTGCTGATGACGTTGCCAAAGGGCAGAAACATCTGCATCAACTCAGCGTCTCCGAACTCCTGGGGCAGGTGGTAGATGAACAGGTTGCAGCCCTCGGGGCCCGAGATAGAGCAGCCTGGGAACATAAGAAAATCTTTAAAGAACTCACAAATCTGTCCTTAACACCAGTACGGAAAGGTTATGGTAAAGGGAGGAAGAGGAGGGTATATATTAAAGTTAGAATTTATTTGAGTTGTTAAACAATATGTGTGTATGAAAGAAATGATTGATGAGATAGATTTATCAATCGACGAAAATTACACTCTTTTAGTTCTGAATAATTATAAAAGTAGACAAGTTACAGTTGTTAAGGCTGAAGTCAAAGAATAAATGGTTAAAATTAATACATTACGTGTAATAAAGTTGATACTTATAGACATAGAACAGCAACACAACATACACAAAGATGCACATGACAGGTAGTGTACAGCGACAGACGAGTGGTACATACAGCAGAAGCGAGTGAAGAGTTAGCAGTGGAGGAGGCTGAACGTTAGCCGTCTGTGTGTCACTGTATACTTGAAAGAACACCGACTATCATAGTAATACATAGAGCATAGATGGACAACAAACATTATAATTGCTATCTAGCCAAAATATGATACGAACCGATCTTTAACGTATTTAATCATTGATTCAGATATTTGTTTGAGCAGGTTTTGTATCTCAATGAAACGGTTCAGTATTTGAAAAAGAAAAGGTTTTGGCTGAATAACAAATGGTAATAAAATCAATGAAACTGAAGTTAGTTTTTCACAAATGCTAGATTTGTAGCCAAGTTTTATTGATTTTGATGGACTCTGAAAACACAAAGAGTAATGGCAGTGGGTGAAATCGTCTGCTGAAGGACTGGGTTAGTTCGATGGCGTCTTCCTCGAAGCTCCGCTTACCTTCTCTTTGCGCAGGCGCAATAGTCGACATCGGCGGCGGGATGGGCTGCGGAAACTGCCCATAAACCGCTGGATAAGCTGTAGAACATTAATTTGCACATTTTCACAATGAACACCTATAGTTGCGTACATATACATGCATGTTACAACATTATTATAACAATTATCAAGCTAAAATCATATCCATTGATAATAAATTAAGTATGTTTTACTTTGCCAATTGGTTTTGTCGTAATTTTGTTTAAATAATTATTTAATTTTCAGGGTGGTTCTATTAAAATTATATTTAGACAGATAACATTGAACACAAACTACTTGAGTACTAAATTCTCCATAATATCAGGTAGCGTGATTTGCACAGCGCACGGTACCCTTTAGGGTATACACAACGATATAATATAATTTACTAGCAATTGATCGATCAGCTGGAATTCAGGGCTGGGATCAGCTGAATTACTTTGTTCGTCTAAAATAGCTATGACAGTGAAAAAAACCTTAGTTCCTAGCAGATCTATCAATCGGTAGGTTTAATAAAAACAATTATCAAAACATT
Source organism: Oligia latruncula (assembly GCA_948474745.1). Taxonomy (NCBI): domain Eukaryota; kingdom Metazoa; phylum Arthropoda; class Insecta; order Lepidoptera; family Noctuidae; genus Oligia; species Oligia latruncula. The sequence goes on along the minus strand of OX419691.1, from coordinate 3,136,276 downwards.
CGTTCTTCTTGCACATTGACATTGTAACAATATACCATCCATTCAAAATACGTAGACTTACAATGATTACTCAATACTCATTCTATACATAATTTGTGAATTTTGCTCTAATGTTGCTAAAAGAATAAAATTATAAGGAATATTTGAAACAAGGATAACTTTTAAATATCCTCGTAACTTATTCAAAAACGTGAATCGTAATTGCTTCTTTTAGCAACAAACGCTAACATTAAAGTAGACTTGACCAACAGTTCTAACCATGGATTAGGTACGTTTAAAATATAAAACTGTTTTTTTGTAAAATAATTCCGCAAAAGGCTTAGAATTAAGACTCATTTTCAGGTCTTTGGCAGTAGGTACCGAAACTTTCTAGTCATGTTTCATACTATTATGTATTTAACATTTTAATGAAAACTTATCCAACCAATGTACTTGTTCAGATTGCCTATTGGTCAAGCTTGAAGCGTGTAACTGAAGCGGTGTGGAGGAACGATAAGGGGTAGTGCCACTCACCGACTCCAGGGAAGGGCTGCATGCCCGGGTAGGCCGCGTGCTGCAAAGCCGCAGCGTCGCCGTTCGGCAGCCCTTGCGCTGTTACTGACACCGCTGAAAAATACAATAAAAGCATGTTCAATATCGATGTAACGTAAAAATATAGTCACTGTTACAGACTACAAAAATATAGTTCTATAGCACAATGCCAAAAATGGAACCCTTATAATTTCGTCCTGTCCATATGTATTCTTTCTTGCAAAAAAAAATGTGAAAAAGTTTGTGATCTCTCAAAAGCATTTGATTGCACGAATGAGTAATAGGTATTACTATTTAATCTTGTTTATTAGTGCCGCGAATTATTCAGGTCACAATTACATAACATCCTACTAAAATGCTACGTTATGCTAAACTCTCAAAACAACTTTAAGCGTGTGGTGGAACCATTAAATGCAAAGGTGATGCAAAGACCACGGATTCCACAGGGTTCAATAATAGGACCCAGATTTTTTAGCTAAATTTTTCATAGAATTAGAGAAAGTTTCGAACACATACGTCCAGAAAAGGTCTGGTGTATGCCGTTGGTGTAGACAGCGTCTTGCGGCGGGGGCTGTCCGTTGGCGGTCTGCGCGGCCATGTTGAAGCCCGGCATGGTGGGCGAAGGCAGGGACGGCAGCGCGCCGTTCAGCGGCTGCCCGCCGCCTGTGCCTATCGCCAGACCAGAGAAGTTGTCTGGAAACGAACAGGTCGAACTAGTTAGTACTTTTGTAAGTATGTATTACGAAAATAAATTTGAATACAATGCTAACAATTCCTCTTTATTTAGACGGTTTTGAAAAAAAAAAAACATTGCGCCTGCTTTGCTAGAAGGGTTAGGCACAGGTGTACCCATAGTACACCCACATTTCGCCAGTTATGTTTCTGTTTAGTTATGTTTGGCGCGAGCCTATTGCGATCAACTGGACACGAATCCAGACTCCGGGGTACTACTGAGAAATTCCTGATGAAAAAACCTATTATCACCTGGGAATTGAACCCAGAACAACAAACAACCTACATCAAACTTGTGTGTGATAAAGGTGATCATAGGTGACTGTAATATAATTTTTATTCAAATAGGCGATAACTTGTCAAACGAAAATATGTATTGAATTGTATGATATGATAAGGAACGTAAGTATAATAAAATGTACTCGTATAGTGACCTGAGGAGGGTGGTAATGCAGTGTTAGTCATGCCGTTGAGTGCGTGCGAGGCGAGTGCCGTCATCGGACTGATGTAGCCCTGGGCTGTCGCAGCCACCATCAGCGCGGCTTGTTGCTGCAAGAGTAAAATTACATAAATTATCAATTTATACGAAGAAATGATATAATCAACAGAATGAATCGTAGCTACGACAAGTCACGTTTCGTAGCGGGTGCTACGAGGGTTTAACACAATCGATATAATTGTAAACATCCACGGAGTAGTCGGTAACATAAAATTTAGAAGTATTTAATATTTGTGACAAGTTACCTACCTTCACCTTAGTCTGACTAATGAGATCGTGACCTATTTTAACACATTTGTATCACTCAATAGTCAATACGAATGTAGCACGGAGCTCTAGAACAATTGCTCAGTGCTAGGTGCTACATTTATACGTCTTCTTAGAAGCTCTACAAGGCTATTGAGATTAAACGGGATCAAGTTAATGTGAGCTTTGTAATATGTACCGTACGTAGCGCGTAGCACCGTAGCACATTGTCTACGAAGCGTAGTACTACTTGCTACGCCAAGCGATTACTTGTTATATTCCATACATGATCGTGAATATTACGTAATTGTGTGCTAAGTTGAACATATGTTACGTAATTATGTTCTTCAATAATGAAAGCCTGGCAGTTCTTAATACGTACATGGCCCTGCACTGTAAGACTCATACCATTATCATGATAATGTAATGTTTACTCTTTAAAAGAGATCTCTGGGTTTGTTTCGGCATCACTTCTTTCCAAAAAAATGGCGTCTTGAAAAGTGTCTTAAAAGATGTACTTACAGAAATACATTTCACGGTTATTTAAAATGATGTTAGCGATATGCATTTGTTTGGCTGCAACTATATCAACGAACTGCAAGGCTAAGACTTCGAGACAAAAAATACACGGCTATTTTGAAAACGACACCAAATTGGCTCTTACGCATTCCATTGAGGTGTCACTACTGAATAATAAATAACATTCTTATCTATAAAATATGTTTAGGAAACCAAATTTTAGTCCTAAAACTTTTCGAGGAGAATGTAAAAGTTTTTCATCCATTTACAACATATTAAAGCTATCTGAAAGGGTCTAGACACATAACGTGCGGTATTTATGAAGTAAGTTGTAAAAAGTTTGTAACCACTGAGGTTGCAATATTGCAGGCTGTACCTACGCCTATCAATTTTCATCAAGCCAAATGTGCAGGTATTAAAACTTTTGTTTATGAGCCTGAGCTGCGGCGAAATTGTTTTTGAATATCTCCTTAACAATGCATATACGGTAACAAAGTTAGTGCATTTACACCAACATTCGATAATTCAAATTTTATTAGTCACAGATTTGTTCTACATCGTTTGACTATCGCAATCCCATCCACAAGATACTCATTTTGCGTAGGTGCCTTACTATGAGCAGTCAAACTAAGCAAGGAGATCACTTCACACTTGTATAGAGGTTCAAGTTTATGCCAGATTAATCAATCGCGTTTCGTACCTATGGTGAGCTATCATGGATAAGGCGCCTAGGTATTCCAAATCTTTTGTGTGCCACTCACCTGTTCCGTAATGACTTGCGCGTAGGTGCTGTAGGCTCCGAACTGGTTAAAGACAAAGGGGTTGAGCAGACTCATGTTGCCGGCCATCTGCTGCATGCGCCGCAACTGTCGCTCCTTCTCTGTGTCCGCGAATTTCACCACCAGGCTCGATGACGCGCCCTGCAACAATGTAAGGGTTTGGTGAGCTTGGGAACGTCGGTTGTGTCACTGGTAGCTCGATTGATAAGCTGGCAGTTAACATATAAGAAGTTATTGTGTCAGAAGTCGTCGTTTAGGTCACTTTACAAAGTTTTACCATGAATAATAGGACAATCTTAATTCTGTTGTTACAAACGTTACGTGCAAGAAAATATATCTGAATATGGCTAAAGTTATGCACTTTGCGTCTTTGATTTTACCCCTAATACAGAGGAAAATTAATCCCACTGACGCCGGGCGAGCTGCGGCGTTGACCTCTTTAAAAATGCAGCAACAAAGCCCTCGTGAATATTAAAACTGCAATAGCAGACGCGTAAAGTGCTCCCCGGACTATAACAACGGCAATCCCACAAACTAGGGTACAACAAAACGGTCGGCACAATACCGCCAGCGAAACGTTCAGCGTTCGCATTCATTATGTATTTGCAGTCTGAGTACAGGCAAAAATGGGCGCGGGTAGGCCCGGCACGAGCGCGCAACAGGTCTCCACCCCATAGTTGCAACAAGTTATTTGGGCTCACATCCAAAAATGCATCGGCCGAGACGTTCCACGAAGTTGCCCGGGCTGGAGCCTCTCTTGCGGAAAACTGGCTTCCTTCCTGGCTCGGCCACTATCTCCGCAGCCGGCCGCCGCCGCGCCGCACCAGCGTTAAGTACGCGCTAATTGTCCGCGCGTGTTTGCAAAAAGTATTTCAGAGTTGAGCGCGAGCATGGCCGCGCATAACATTTCACTATTGAATTATTCCGTGACTGTTCGTTTTGTTTCGTCGATTCCATTGTTTGATATTTTCGATTTCCGGTTTATGTAAACGTTGTGGCGCCCGCTTACAAAGCTTTCAGTCTATTTTGTTTTTTTTATTCCCAAATAAAAAAGTACCTAAGTGTTTTGTAAACATCAATTTATTAAAATGATTGTTGCTACATAAAAGTAAGATAAGATACTTTAGCAATTAGTTAACTAAACAGCGCGCGACGTTTACGAGTAGGTAAGCAAGTTTGTAATTTAATGGAGTTGGTTAAGTCATTAAATTATTATTAACGTAAAAGATTAATGGTAGTATTAGGCTCTACGACGTTTGCTTTAGGTAACGGTTGATTAATGTTTACGTTATGAATAAATATTTGAAAAAGTTTTGTTGTGTATTTCTTGAATGTCTTAATTACTGGATTAATGGTAACAATATTGGTTAAAACTGTTATCTGATTTAATCTAAATATTTGCGTGTATATATACAGGGCGTGGGGTATAAATCTGTGCTTGGGTTGACGCGACAAATGGCACCGGCTCGGCGTCGCGTGTCGCGTGTCGCGTGGGCGTCAGAGGTGACGCTAACAAATGTTGCGCGATTATACTAGCTATGTGAGAGCAGTGTGCCCTACACGTGATTATAACCGAAATACACTAGATTGTTGCTATCATCATGCTAGGCTTCAAAATCTTCATCGTAACCTAGCTCTCAAAAGTTCAGTGTATAACATGGACTAAATATTCTAAATTGCCACAATTTAGAATATTGCTTTGGAAACCAGATTGGAGATCTTATCGCTCATTTGCTACAAGGTCGACATATCTCAAAATTGATGATTTTTTAGTTATTAATAAAGTTGTGTTGAAAAATTTTCGATCCGTTTACTGTAAAAACGACATTTTTGTCGACCTTGTGGCAAATGAGCGATTTTGGTAAATAAGTTACTTATAAAATCAACGATTAATGTATAATTTTAACTTGAAAATATAAAATTGCTCTCCAGTAAAATGATATTTTTTGAGAAATGTCGACCTTGTCGCAATAGAGCGTTATGTTGCAGAAGAGAAAAGCGCTATCTACCCGCTCGACTTTAAGCCGCCCGCGCGGCTTTCTGTGTCATACCTACGTGGTATAAACAAAATTGGCCGTTATGACCAAAACTTTCAAACTTATGAAATTTTACTAAAAATAAAAATTTAATGAAAATTTATAGTTACCTAAAGTAGGTAATCCAAAAAGCGCATATTTAGCAGTGGAACTAAATAAAAGACAGTATATATTTTATATACAATTAATTGCCCATGATTGCTATATTTGATTACAGCAATAAGCAGGATACAACGCCCTGACCCCTTGAAAATCAAAAAGTTGGCCGATGGTTGATTGGTGCGTGTGCGCACTGCCTAAAGTGAACGTCAGATCGACTGAATATCACATCGATTGATAATTTTAAGATGGCTGCCTGCACTTTATTCCAATTTAAATGCTGTCTTGCAAATAATAATCTTTGTTATCATCATCCTCCTGATCACAATATTGACAGCCCATGGCAGCAATATGACCGGCACCCTAATTGCGTAACACGTTATTACTCTCCATTTGAATAATTTTGAAGCTTAGGTATTGCTAATCCATTGCATCTTATGTACGAAAAGTTTGGCTGCTCAACAACGTAAATAACGCAATGAATGTTGTATAGTGTTATATAGTTGAACTAAAAAAAGTTTTATTGGAAAAAAAGAAAAGCTGACACAATAATTTTACATAAACACAGATTAAGTTTGTACATCACAATTTTTGGTTTAACCGTTGACCCCCAAACTAACAATACACAAACAGCCAACAATATTTTTCTTATATTATTTTGACAGCAATATTATTCTAGGTAACTACTCCACAGTAGTCTAATCCCATCTACTATAGTCCGTTCCCAGTTATTAATTTTACCTCTGATTTTGTATCGCTGTCAATATCACAGTGATCTTTATGTTCCTGGCAATAAGGTTGCTATTGGGTTGCTGCCATTGCCTAGTCGGTCAAAATCACAATGATCTTTATTTTCGCCCCAATATGGTTGCTATTCGGTGGCTGCTGTCAGAAGTAAAATAAATCTGAAAGGGCTATAAGTTCCTCGATCCTGTTCAAGTTATCAGTTACTGGTGCAACTAGGCTGAAGTCTGACCTTGAATAGAGATACATACCTCATAGTTAATTGCTTATAAACAAGCCTTTTAAATGGTCCTTCGAAACGTTTTCTTTTTAGAATCTCTGAAAGACTGCTGATAAGGAAGAAAATGCTAAATCATACTCGGTGGTTACATGGGGGTGATATGAAGATTCGAATGACGTTATTGCGACGCACACTATTTCGAAAAAAATTAAGAGTGGTACGCCAGTTCGAAAACACATTAAGTCGAAAACCGCTATATCGAATGACGTTGTCGCGAACACGCTGATTCGAAAAACTGTTTGAATGGTACGCTAGTACGAAAGTCTTGGCATTGAAATCCACTGTTGCGAACAGCATAATATTCCAATCTGAATTTGTCTGAGGATCGAACTCGCGACCCCGATAAAGCCTTAGCTTTGTATTGGGTTTGGGAAACAAGGGCAATAAGAAGTACCTACCTATTATTTTAAGTTAAATTTTGGTAATGAGTATACATACCACCTATAATTTTGATTTGTTGACTTCTGTGTTGATTACTATACTTACTGGAAATTAAAAAGTTAACTAACTTTATGACTTTCGTACTAGCGTACCATTCAAACAGTTTTTCGAATCAGCGTGTTCGCGACAACGTCATTCGATATAGCGGTTTTCGACTTAATGTGTTTTCGAACTGGCGTACCACTCTTAATTTTTTTCGAAATAGCGTGCGTCGCAATAACGTCATTCGAATCTTCATATCACTCCCTAGTTACATATATCTACTAGTAATTTTATTAATCAAGCAACTCGAATGTCATTTGTTTATGTTGTAGTTGATAATGTGATAATATAAAAAAGCAATCAACTAAGCCTTTAAAAATATTCTTCGAAACTTTTTCTTGTTAGAATCTCTGAAAGACTGCTTAAAGATAAAAATGCTAAATAATACTCGGTAGTTAGGTATATCTAGAATTGATTATATAAATCAAGCAACTCGAATGTCATTTGATTATGTAGAATTGTTTTATTGTTTATACACAAGCCTTAAAAAATATTCTTTGGAACTTTTTCTAAAAGACTACTTAAAGATCAAAATGGTAAATCATACCTACGCGATAGTTACATCTAGGTACTATTCATTTTATTAAGCAAGCAACTCGAATGCTATTTTGCTAACTCAAAGCTAGAAATCTTTGACGCGATTCAAACGGTTTAATTCCAACCGATCGAGGTCAGGTTAGCATTCCTTAAACGTGGCTTCAGTGAAGTCTTACTGAAGAAGTAAGCTTAATTGATTTTTATTAATATATTTGAACGTTTGAGTTGATTGGGGATTTCTGATTTTTTGGATGTAGGTCAAATGGTTGGCTGGTTTTTTGTGATTGATTTTAAGAAATCTTTGAACTGTTGCCTTTGATCTTGTTATTTAATTAAGCTACTGAAATGCTACAAAGTCAACAATTGAAACAAGTTTTGATTAAGTCAAACAATGTCAACATAAGTACTTACTTACTAACTCAAGACCTAACGAACATGAGTGAGTTGTTTGAGTTTGAGTACCTATATACGTGTTTAAAGTCTTTAGGAGATGATGGCCCTTAATTAAAAACGCAACACGGCGTTAGCTAGTCAGAGTGCTATACTATAAGGTATTTATCGATATCTACTGCTGTCCAATAGTCCAACCTAAGTTACTCTTTCCAACGTATGATATGTTCCAAGAATGTATAAAGTAGCCTGAATCCAAACGTAGACAAGGCCTAAAAGAACCATTTAAAAAAAAAAAAAAAAACAGAATTCCATTTGAAAACAATCACAAAATATAACTACATTCAACGACAAAACTCACCACCAGAAATCTATACCTACATCCTTTCACCGTTTACAATCTCGCATTGCTAAACTTTATTGCGTATTTCATTAGCCAATCGCGGTGCGTCGCCTAGCTTCGTGCGCGTAGACAGAGTAATCTATAGACTCATGGTATCCGTGTCACCGAAAGGGACAACAAATTCCGGCAATCTTCATCATACTATAATTTTTACAGCTTATTACACTACACGTTACCATTTTCACAGTTGCGCAAATGTACTATTATTCAATTATGCACGAAAAAGATCTTATTTTCCGTTTAATCGCGGTGTAGTTTTTATTAATTCATTCATAATTTTTATTATTTCATTCATAAACGTCAAACTTGTTGTGCACATTGATGTGCTTAGCCGACACGCAGTAAGGGACAGAATTATTCTTACTCTGTCTCTTTTCTTTGCAAGTGACGTTAATATATTTCTCTTTTTCTTGTGCGAATGAAAAAGAAGATATGCAGCAGTCTATAGTTTACTCTGTCTACGTTCGTGCGTCTTCGTGAAGCTTCGTAAAAGGGGACACGGGGCACATTCGTTACATCTTCTGTGCAATTAACGGGACATTATTAAACTCTTAATTGCTCTTGTGTAAGTTCACTCTCGCTTGTATAATTTATATGTTTATGGTATACAGTATATTTTATAGTTGTTGGAAAATGTGTTGTTTAGTGTGAAAGTAGTGGAGTGTTATTTTATGATTTGTTTTAACTTAAATGGGCTAGAAATATCTTGTTCAGTAGAATAAAATCACTTTTTTAACTTATCAATTTGAGGGTACCATTGCATTGTAACGATGTGCTTACGCAACCACACTGACCGAACGGGCTTGCGCACTCTCGTAGCCCGCATAGCACGATGTGATTTTCTTAGTACTTGCCAGTACGACCGTGATTCCGTTTTTTTTTCGAATGGTTTCTTTTATGATTCACTAAAACTGAAATTCTTCAATTTATTTTCGTTGAGAATTGATTATATTTGATTGATTGGAATAAAAAATAAATAAATAATAATTTAAAAATATATATAGGTATATATTAATTAATAATAATTTTATTTTTTTATTAAATCTATATTAAAGACCAAAACATAATGAATACGGTCTACACGTAAGTATTCAGCCACATCGTTAACGATTCAAGCTTGTTTAGTAATAGTAATCCCACCAAAAACATTTTCTTGTAAAATGTTGCCAAGACGAGATCTTATGACTCGCACTGTCAAAAATCAGATCTCACGTGGAGCCAAGCTTCTAACTCTACACGCCCTCCACCTTGTGGGAGGCCTTCCAACGCTACGTCTTCCGGTACGCGGTCGCCACTCCAGAACCTTTCGGCCTCATCGGCCATCTGTTCTGCGAGCAATGTGCCCTGCCCACTGCCACTTAAGTTTGGTTATGTCGGTTACCTTGGTTCTCCTGCAGATCTCTTCATTTCTGATTTGGTCACGCAGGGAAACTCCAAGTATAGCCCTCTCCATTGCTCTTTGACACCCATATTGCGCCAGGTAAATTGTATTATGTTGTTGTTAATAGTTCATTAATTAAGTAAACAGTTTGTGAGTGCGACAGTAGGTAAGATGCTTTTGGATATACCTTTTATTGGATATCTTTTAGGGCTTCTTTATTAATAGGTTCTGCACGCCCTAACTTCATAAACGCCACACCTTAGTCAAAATATGAGGCTTGGCCGTTTCGCTGACGTGATAGTCAATTTATTTGTCAGAATATTGTTACAGACTTGTTACAGGTTACAAAGATACACCTTGCGTAGTTTATTTATACCGTCTAAGTACTTTTGTGTACTTACTTTATTCATTGAAGTACGTTTAACGACCCATAATGAATCTAAGAAATCTCTACACCCATAAAACTAACTGTTTACAGTAAAAAATAGCTATAAAATCAATAGGTAACTACTACAGCAATAAAATGTAGTCGGGCGACGAACTGTGGCCAATATCTAGGTACAGTCAACAGCAAAAGTAGATGATCAAAGTCAGAAATTCAATACTAATGAACGAAGTTCGCGTCAGAACTGTGTGGCATCGAAGTGATTCAAAAGTATTCTACGTAGTAAGTACTCTAAGTAGTAGTACTTCGACGCCACACAGTTCTAACGCGAACTCCGTTCATTAGTATTGAATTTATGATTTTGATCATCTACTTTTGCTGTTGACTGTACCTATTGCATAAATATTGTGACAGTAAACTTGTCACGGATCACGGTCGCAGCGTGTAAACAACACACCTACTACGAGTTAGTACTCAAGTCGAGCTGAAAATATTCCGAACTGACTCACCCTGTCAACTAGGTTTTGTGATGCCATATAAGTTGAAAAAAAGTTGGAAACAGTAGTCTAAACTAATATTAAAAAGAGAAAAGATTCGATTTCTTGTGTTTGTTTGTTGCGCTTTCACGCTAAAACGGCTGTACGGCTGTAGATTTGTTGCATTTTGGCCCCCGAATCAGCTCCTGACAGATATGTACCTACGTCGAATTACAAGTAACCCTGTATATTTGTCACTTCTCTCTTTCTCTCATGTCCTTATGATATAAGCTCAGTACACCACAGAGATCACCTAAACAAACAGCGCAATACATACGTGTAGATGTCCGTGGACAGATCGAGATCAACAGTAAATAACCACCGCCAGAGACGGAGGGCTTCCTGCCTTCTGACACTTAATGTGAGCGCCAGGGCCGGACTCAGAACGGAAATATGTAATAATACGCCGTGTTACGTCAAATAGTGCGGAACAGAGAGTAATGATTATTATAATCGGTATCGTTGCTCGTGTTTTCGTTTTTAAGTTATGGCTTTGTTTGTATAATTTAGTCTTTGGAAGGAAATAGGGAGATCTATGCCTAATAGCTGTTTTCGTTTCGCGTGAAATCACGTTGATAACTATTATATCTATTTTGTGCTAACAATCTTGGCTAGATTGTGTGTTTGGTGTGGCAAAAAGTGAAACGTTATACTTTTTGCCACGCCTGGCTAGATTGTTCGGTATACTTTATCAGTTGGGGTAACACTTAATTTTATAATTTCATGAAAGTACTGGGTTTCTCCTACACACATAAGCAAATGACTCAAAAACGCTTTTAGACTTTTTTATCAAGATGAGACACATTAGTATATCACAATCCACCAAAAAACTATATAGGAGACGTATTATGATACCTAACTTATAGAAGCTCTTATTGCAAACAAGTTCTACTTACACCACTTCCTGAGAGACTCGAGCGTATAATATCGCAGTAATTAGCGTAAATGAAGTGTTTATGAGTGAGTGCGGGCCTGTGGCGGAAGCGGGGCGGGCCGGCGGGACGGAAACTAAGCGGCGCACACAATGCACGCCGCTTTCCTACTACGACACTGTGTGCGTTTAGCCTAATGTGCGATAAAAAGTAACTGATTAGAATACTGGCGTTGGAAGAGCCTTATGACCAGCACGCAAATTGCGTAACAAACTATGAATTAGAATCATTTTGAAGGATACCTATTGTTAAACCATTGTTCCATAATTATGTTCGAAAAATTTGTTTACTCAACAACGTAAATAACGCAAAGAATATTGTTGAACTGTCAAAATGAAAGGTATTGCTACCAAGCAGTAGATAGTGGAGTTGTGACATGAATGGCCATATAAGAATGAATTTTTGAGCGTGTGTGGTTAATCTGATCTAAACATGGTCCCTTTAATATGAAGCCTCTTGATTTACTTGAATTAATTAAAGTAGGTGCCTCCACTAGTAATTACTTACGGACATGGGACCGTGGCAAAAGGAAGCTCTTCACTTTATGATGACGTCAACAGTTTTACTCGTACAAATAACCTAGCAACTATATTCCTCTATACTTATTAAAATACTTCCCACTGATATGTTATAAATACTACCCATATTATTTCAGCATTATTCAAAATCAAATACTAATTGTTAGCAAGTAAAATATTTTAAACTATGTTAGTACACCATAATCAGCCTATAATGTTCCCACTGCTGGGACACAGGCCTCCTCTCGGTGAGAGGGAGTGGGCCGTAATCCACCACGCGGGCCCACGTTAGTACACGTAATATATAAAATCAAATCAAAATTAAATTAAAATTAACCAAAAATTAAATTAGAATTAAATTAAAATCATCTTATGCATAATAAAATCAATTAAAATCATTAAAACCGTCCCAATCGCCAGGCCCCGAGTACACAGGTGCGTGCGCATCCAGTGCCCTACGATTGGACTGTCAAATTTTTACCCTTAATGTAATCCGCCCGCCCTACTCCTTACTGATGCGGTTCTGCGCATATAAGGGCAAAGAAATCGTCAGTTTGCGTATACGCAAACATTTCAGATGCACAACAGTATCTAGGGAGACCCAACAGCACCCTGAAGACATTATAGCGTTCACAGAATACCGACACACTGTATCCCTGTGTATCATTACCGACACAGTGTCTGACTGTGTGTCGGCCCAGCGGTCTCGTATGATACCGCAGATAGATGGCCTCTCAGATACCGCCGCTCCGCACACATCTGCACATTATGTCTCCGCTTACCGACAATTGTAATAATATATATGTTGTATCAAGTTAACTGAATACATAGGTAGAGGTACATTCATTTTAAATATGAAACTTGGGAAAGATTTACGTTTTGTTCAAGTGTTTTCAGTTGAACGACGCATTGATCTGACCTCAAGTTATTTGCGTTTGAAGCAAGCATTATAAATTTATTAAATCGAACGGTTAAAAAGAAAAGTTAAAAGTCCTCGTCCAACTTCCAGATACCTTTTCGTCGAACCTAATTTTTAATCTTTCTGCGCCGATTTAATTAATTAAAAGTTATTCAAACTCTAAACGAGTTATACAATCGCGAACAAACCCGAATTTCAAGCAAATAGGGTTAAGTCAATTTAAAACTAGGGATCGCTCACTACAATGGTATAATGTCGGATCATTTATAACTGGTTTCATAGCAGATGTACCCTGCACAGTAGCTATAGTTATTACTAGTATTAATCATTGCGAAACCACTGAATTTGGTCTGCCTTAATTGAAACACAAATAGCTAGGTGTGATTGGAGCGATGGCGAGATTAAACTAGTTCAAACCGGTTTAAAGCCCCGACAAAGGGTGCGAATGCTAAAAGGTCGAGCGGACCTTAAGGCGTTCTTACATGAATAGAATAGAATAGAATAATTTATTTGTAAAACATAGGTCATTTCATACAAAGATCTTAAAAATTTGTAGTGCGCTATGCTTTGCCAATATTGACATACCTACAAATGATTAATGTGATTAAAAGACAATTAAATGAGTGAATGCATGAACTCGAAGATGTACTAGCTTCGAACCGAATTGTTGCAAAACTGTCATTAATGAATAATTAATATACTTTGAGTTGTCTTAGCTAGATAAACGTTTTGTTCAATCCAAGTCGGGTTTCTGTATTGATAGTATATCCGGCGTGAATATTAATTATAATTCCAGGAGTCGACGAACTGTTATGTTGTGAATCAAACACATGATAGGGATACGGAAATAATCAAAACATACGTGGGTGTAATTCAGACGATGTGAGGATTTAATATGAAACGGTGTGCGAATTATGGGGAGGCACGGATGTGTTACTAGCCTTACTTATAATACAAAACTAGCCACAAACGTAACTAGTTTGCGGTCCCAACAAAAATTATCTCAACCACTCAAAATTAACGAGTAATCCTTGCACACAAACGGCCGCCACTAAAACCTTTCTTGCGACTATAAAACGAGTTCAGTATAAACGTGGCTTTACCCTTGTTTTATTAGACCCTGCCCATAGATGGTCGGGTGTAATTCCTTCATACAAACGCGACCGGTGTCGAAGGCACCGCGCCTCTCTTTGTTCGCTAAGAGGGTAGAATGGGCTAAAAGCCCTGCTCTATACGCCTCCGACTTAATTGGAATCTTTTAAAGTTTACTTGGGCAATAAAGGAGTCTGAATTACTTAAGTACGTCACTCGCACGACCGTGGCTCTTCAATGAACTTGTAACAGATGTTGGGATGTCTCGTGTTTTATGCGGAAGGAGCGTTACGTACTGTTTAATAAAGCTGTTTGTTATCGCGATAGTTTGCGAATTATTGTTAATGATTCAATAATGTGGTGACGCCTAGTTTATGAACAAAGCGTTGTTTGAGCAAGGTTATTAGGCAGTGAGCTTGGAGTTACGACTTGTTTACGTTGTAAACACATAATATGCGCACTTGTGTAAAGTTCGTTTAAAACTTATTGTATAGGTACAGTCACGAGCAAAAGTATGTATACACTTGGCTTTATTCAAAGTAGATTTTCTCCTTTATTTTTGAGTGAAATTTTATATTAGTAGGAACATAGTATTTTTGAACCCATAGACATTATGTAAAGTGCCGTATTTCAACGTTGCATTCGTTATTTCGTGAAAAAATCGCAATTCAAAGTTGCCAAGTGTTGACATATTGGTGCTCGTGACTGTACCTACTCACTTGAAAGATGTTAAACATACTTTGGCAACATCGTTTTTATTATATCATGCTCTTATCCTAAAAGCTATTAGCATAAAAATCTCTTCAGACATTAATATCATTATACCTACCATACTTTATCTCCAAATATGAGAATACCTTAAAAATTAATTCACCTCTCAGTCATTCCATATTAATGACGTCATAAGTTTATAATATACAAACTCTTGGTACACAATACTAGAGGTTATTTCGATTGCCGCTTATTTTCGAGTTTGGGTCATGCAATAACTGGCTCTTGTATTATTCATCGACCAATTATTGTAAAAGCAGTTTTCTGTTTCTTCTGTTCAGTTCCTGGCTCAGAGAGCAGGTAGAGTGGGCTTGTTTGGTTCAACAATTGGCTCCGGCCCTCACAATGCCGTATTTTCATTATTGAATATTAGATCAAATGTCGTCGACGAGAAAATCTTGTTGTTAAGACCGAACCGTTGAACGAGAATGAAACCTTGTATTTATTATTTACGTTCCGAATTGAGTCCGTTTGTGTATTATTTTACTTTTTGTTAATAGAGTGGAGTGGGGATCTTTGTTGCTCTTGCGGATGTTTTCTTTTATTTTGGAAAATGTTCAAGCAATGTGTTTTCGTCGTCAATTTGTAATATGTTAGGTTATTCCAACCTAATAATTTTCCAAACACAACAAAAACACACGTAAAAGACATTTTACACATGTAAAAGACATTTAACGAAGCCGAGAGTCACGTCTTGTACGTCTTTGTGATATTTTATTTTTGTACTGGACCACACCTGGGTACCTTCCGGTTACAGAGATATTGAAGGTCAAAATTACAACGTTTACTGACGGTTTTTTATGTTATAACCCAACTTTAAATACCCCCCAAGACCCCTGCACCGTAGCATGCGACCATAAGCACAACGTTTTGCGCGTTACATTGCGCGTTACATTGCGCACTACCGCAAACAGCGAATCACACCAAAAATAAAAGTCGTTTCCCAGCAATTGTTTTTATGCAATGTTACTTAGTTTAATATACAGAATGCGTAATTGACGGCTTTGTGATCTTCTGGTCTTTTTACACCCTGAATAACATCAATACACTACGCCTGATAAATTCGAGTTCCTATGGTAATTAGTTAACCCTATGTACAGTCAACAAAAGAGATAAGTATGCAGGATCGTCGGATATAATTGAAGTTTAGTAAAGACCGACGGATGTTGTCGATTGAAATTTAATTTGATGAATGAGCTGTTTGTTTTCTATTAATAAAATTAAATTTTAATTGAGAATATCCATCGGTTTCTTACTAAACTTCAACTCTATCCGACGATCCTGCATACTTATCTCTTTTGTTGATTGTACATACAATACAACATCTCTTCAGCCACACATAAAATAAGTTCGGACAGACTAATGTTAACACGATTACCCAAACGGAACACACAAGTAAAATAAATCGTAATGTAGAAAGTTTGAAATTTTGTGCTCATCGAGATTTGGGCATGCGAAGGGACACTGATTACATTGGCGGCCGAGAGTCCCGGGGGCCGCCGGGGGCCGCCGGGGGCCGCGGACTGTGAGGGTTCGTTAATATGAGCACATCCCTATTATGTGAGTACGTCTGTCATGTGGGTGTATGTGTGACGGTTCTGCGCGAGTATGGTACGGTATTTAACGTTGGATTGTTTATGTTCGCTTAGAATGTTTTGATACTATAGAAATGCTAATACATAAAATTAATCCCCTCATGGTAAAGTCATTCAGCACCCTAATTGCGTAACACATTACCAATCACAATCTGAATCATCTTGAAGGATATTGTGAATCCATTGTTTCATATGAACGAAAAAATTGTCTGCTCTTGTCGAAGTGTCAAAAGTCATTCCTAGTGTTAGTGTGTTACGCAATTACCCTGCAGAAGTCCCTTTATAGGCTTCGCACTGGTGCATTGGCGTCACGTTGAAACAGCAAGATTTCTGTGCTAAATGTTGGTGAAAGAATCGCATTAAAAATTCATTGTAAGTATAGAAGATCTAAGCGGTCACATAGACATAGACGAAAAGCAACTGTGTATGCACAGCCATTACAGCTTTAATGTTACTCTTGGGTAGTACAAAAATAGAGGATGCCTAGCTTAAAAATATCTAAAACCTACTAAGTAATGACCTTCATAAAAGTTGAGCCCTTTCACTAGTCACGAAAACTAACTAATAAACAAAATTGATTACTCCCGGTCATTAAGACTCAATCTAAAATTAAACTCATTAATCAAAGACTGTCACTCATTACAATATTTTAATAATAAACGAAGGAGGACAGGAAAGAGGAAAAAGGATAGAAATATAAGGCTAGCTACAGACTACGGCTCGTTTAATTTGTGTAGCCTGTCGATATTGCAGTCCCGCACACCCCGCACTCCCCGGGATTAGAGAAGGCCTTATTTTATCTTTTTTTTTTCCACGAGACCATGTAATAAGCCGAATTAATCCGCGACAGGACGCAGTGTTGGGACACGACAATAGGTTGGCAGTAATACCCAGTAAACCCCGCTCTATTACGGTAGAGTTTCAGTAATTTATAGTGTTAATTAGAGCGTGCATATTTTTCGCTAATTTGAGTTTAGTCGAGTTTAAATTAAAGTTAAAAGGAATGTTTCTATAAGATAAGTTTTTGCGGAACTGTTTGTAAGATTTTTAAGAGGTAGGTAGACTCCGAAATATATTTAAAGGGATAGTAAAGTACCTATATAGCAATATCACAAAGATAAGTTGAGACATTGAAAGTTTTTTTCGACACCACCAAGGTATAGGAGAAGTTGAAGGAGGAAATAAATTCCTCTATTTGCAAGATTAATTATTATGAGAATTCAAACGAAATTGTGTACCAATCCTACAACTAGATTTAAGACAACAGCTCCCTAAAATTATTCTGCTGACCTCCTAATCTTAAAGCAATAAATACCAAATCCAGGAGTAGCAGGTGATTGCCGCCGCAAACTTCTTGTAGCTGATCCATACTAAAACACCCCGCGATGATAAATGATAGCGAGCTTAAAGAAGCTCCGTTTTAGGTTTTAACTTTTATTTATTAATTAATTAAGAAAAAAACGCCACTTAACTCTGTGCGAGGCGGCGGCAATATTTTACTTGGATCAACTTATGTTTATAATATCGGTTGAATTTTTTGAGTTCAGAATTGGTTAAGATTTTTTAGGTTACTTAATTTATTTTTTGAAGATAAATGGCACGTATTTTTTTCGGATACTTTACACATGGTAAGAAACATTATTTATTTGCTCTACTCTTACTATTACAATCGTAGATGAATCAGTGGTTGTGCGTAGTGGGGAACCAGGGTGGAATCACACTAATATTATAAAGGCGAAAGTGTGTGTGGGGGTGTGTTTATATGTTTGTTACTTCTTCACGCTCAAACGACTGGACCAATTTTGATAAAATTTTGTATGGAGGTAGCTGATACCCTGGATTAACATATAGGCTACTTTTTATCCCGATATTCCCACGGGATATACATTTACGCGGGTGAAACCGCGGGGCGCAGTTAGTTGCTTTATAAATACAAAGGTACCTATATTATTATTAATTAATTTCAAGATTCTACGTCATTAGGTTGGGACATCAGTTTCATACATGTAGGTATTATGGCAACAGATAATATTATCACTCGCGTTGCAGTACCTACCTTCCTTTAAAAGATTCAGGGCAGTAATAATTTTTACATTCATTACAGATAAAATTAGGATTTCCCTAAATATTATTACAAAGTTATTCCTTCTCTGAAACAAATATAACCCAAAACCATAGAGCCTATCAAAGGCTTGGTAAAAACAACGTCTCGTTATTTATCTAGCTCATACGTCACGTGATTGGGGCAAGCAAACAACACTATTAGACCCGCGTAGGCGCGTATAAATCATTCACATATCAAATATCGAATCGAATCACACGCTGCGCCTTTGTTTATGTGGTCACCAGAAGGGGCACGTCACTAGTTGTGACCCGTAGGCATAGATATCCCGTAGGTCATAAAGGACAAGACAGTTATTTGGTGAGGAGTTGAAATTAAAATGTTAAGTTGTATGTTAGCGGTAGGTCCCAAATTTTTATATTATGTCGTATTTCATATTAATAACTTAGCCAGCATGTAGAGAGGGTAAGCTAAACGGAACATCTAAGTGTGACTAAAAGCTATATCTAAGTATTATCTAGAACTCGATGCTGATCTAATAAAGTTTTGCTTAGATTGAACATTAAGTCTGTTGAACAATAGCAAACCATACCTACTCATGAACATTAGTCTTTTCGTGAATAATAAAAGCCAATTTCCTTTACCATAATCAGCCTATAATGTTCCTACTGCTGGGACACAGGCCTCCTCTCTGTGGGAAAGAGTGGGCCGTAATCCGCCACGCGGGCCCAGTGCGGGTTGGTAGATGTCACAATATGTCTTCGAATTTTTGGTTCTAGGACATGCCGGTTTCCTCACGATGTTTTCCTTCACCGTTCTGAGAGCAATGGTGATGGAATTAATAGGTACACAAAGTAAAGTGCCTGGCTGGGTTCAAACTCAAGACCTCCAACTCGTAAGTCGGGACCGATACCTCTGGGCCACCACTATTCCTTCCCTCAATTTCGTTTGCCATTTTGTAAATAAATCATAACAAAATATGAGATAATAAAACAAAAAGAACAACGCAAACATCTATCATTCATCAATTCAGGCACACGCATCATTCGTTTACGGTCACCACACGTCATATGTCTCGCACATCTCTCAGACGAACATACAAATTACATTACCAATAATATTGTTGATGCGTACTCGCTCAGAAAAGACCGGTAATATTAGAGTGGGCGAACTGTCGCGAACCGTGAAAGTCACGGCGGAATAGTGATGTGATCGGTGTTTATCGATGTTGAATCGAGAATCGGGATGGAAATATTTTAAGGGATTACAGAGATAAAGTACATACATTGTTTTTTTTAACCAAAATTGTCATTATTTTATCTGCATTTAGGTATGGTAAATGAACAAGTAGTGGCAAGGTCTATCGCCAGACCATTCCCTTCAAGTTAGTACCATAACAATCCATCTTCCGCCAACATCTTGCAGTCTCCTATAGGGATGAAAATAATTCGGTGGCGCAGATGTGCCGGACATGTTGTTAAATATAAGACGAATAGCCAAGTACTTGTGCGAGAACTTGACACTTTACCCATTATTTAGAAATAAACTGGACGAAATTATTCGGCCCACATTCATCTACCTACAGTACTGATCATACGCCTACGCTTTGTTGTCTCTAGATATTTTTGTATAATTCATTACTCCCTTGGGAATGTAAGTAGAGAGGCCTTTGCCCTGCAGTGGGATTATACAGGCTCTTAATAATAATAATCTATACTAATAATAAAGCAGAAAAGTTTGTTTGAACTTCCGGTCGGATTTGAAAAAATATTTTTGCATTTATAGCCCAATTTTTGAGGAAGGCTATAGGCTATTCAAGATCACGCTGCGACTCTTCGGAGCCAAGCAAAAAGAAAAAAAAATTAGTGAGCGAAAACGAACAGCGCGGGCAGGGGGTGGGATGTGACGGAGTGGGTCGAGAAATTTCACGCGGACGAAGTCGCGGTCAGAAGCTAGTAAATAATAACTCCCATGTCAACTCTAAAGTCAATAGACAATTCTCGAAACCCACAAACATCGATACCACACCGCAGTATCGATAGCCATTCACCAAATACGTTAAGAAAGAACGATAAAAGAGGAGACATGAGTAACACATTATTTCTAGTAAGCCGGTAATCAGGACAGAGATGTAATCTTGGAATCATATATGATGAATGTGGCCGGGACTGGTCGCGAATATCCCGACTCTACTCGGATGGCTATCGATGACCATCACTCCCGACTCTCCCCCTCCCTGGGGTATCGACAATGATGTCCCTCGGTTTGTTCTGCTTGCACACTGACCCCTATTTGACTCGCATTTGATATTTAGTGGGTCAGATAAGGGGAATATTATGTTGTCAAACAAGGATGCATTAATTGTATGGTTCGTGTTACTGAATGAAACAATGAAGCGTTGGTTTTTCAATACCTACCATATTTAATATATTTTAAATATTCAAGTTTAATTTGTTGATTTCGTTGGAACACATGCTTGCTAACCCTTTTCTCAGGAACAAACATTAAAAAGGTTTTGTGTAGGGATGTAACATCCTGCTAAATATACTAATACATCAAGTATTTATTTATTTAACACAAAAGGATTACATTTGTTAAGCTACATTTTCCTAGAAGAGCGGGCTTGAAAATCTGTTATTTTCAAATTGCTAATCCATTGCTTCATAAGTTCGAAAGATTAGTCTGCTCAACACGTAAATAACGCAATGAATGTGGTTGAACTGTTAAAATGAAACCGATTCCGATTGATAATGTGTTACGCAATTGCCCCGCAGTATTTGACATTAAGGTGTCAAAAAACGCTATTTTGACAGCCGTTACTGTGTGACCGTACACCACTTCCTTAGGAAATCAAAGCTATGAAGACAAGTACCTATACAACTACTCGACAGTCAGACACTCATCTCACAATACTCCAACCATTAGTCCGCCAACACATCACAGTCAGGCTTGACATTCATTAGTGTTAAGTAGAACTCAATGACCATTCCTAAGCGTAACAAACGCTAAAAATCATCCTTTTATAACTCATACCTATCACCACGCCACATTGGCTACATTTTAGCAGCCGTATCTTGTCTGTGCCCGCAAATTGGATTCATTCGTCCAATCAATACGGAGCGCCCACACTTTTCTAAGAACATTTTACCTGACGACGGAACCCGCCCAAGAAAATCGAGTTCTCTCTTCATTAGCCTCCAACTCGCTAGACGGGATTTTAAAAAACTTTTTCATAAGGCGTTTAGGCCCAACTCGGCCCAAGTCAAGTTTTCCATCAACAAAATTAAGGTACGCTTTTAATATCAAAACTTTGTCCTAATGGATTTGGAATTTTATATTTATTAGGCCTGCGTTCGCTGAGTGCACATTAAGTTATCAATTTGTGCTAAACGAAAGACTTTCGGGTTTGTTTCATTGTAAATCGGGATGTAATGACTTTGGTTTGGAGTTAGTTTGTGCTAGTAGGTGTGGTTACGGTTTATGTGAGTACTTTAGTATGTAAGTTAAATGAAGTAAGTTATTATGTTTTGAAGCTCGAGAATATCTGACGTCAGTGGAGAAAATAGGGTACTTGTGAAATTGTATAGGTATCGTTAGCATCACAGATACCTGAGAGGCAATCCTCGTAATTTTAAAAACGTCCACAGTCTGATCTCAGTCTCAATCTGTCAAAAATACCTCTAATTTTCCTATATTTTGACAAGTTTTTGACATTTGTTTGTCGCCGAGATGAGACGGCGACTAGATTATGAACGTTTTAAATTACGAGAATTGGCCTTCAGACATCACGTAATACTTTCATTTGTTTCGTAAAATATTTTTGAAAAGGAAAGAATTGAAATAAATTATTGCCCATTTGAAGCAGAAAACATTTACATCTCATAAATGACAAATTGAATCATTACTGCCCGGCCGCGACGACTGTCGGCCACTGATCACCGCTGACTTTTATTGAGCACACCCAGTCCGCAACGATCCGCCGACCGATTCATTTTAACACCAAATTGAACACACGCCACTTCCAATTGGAAACAATGTCTCAGTTTAAATACCACTCATTTAACACTGAAATTATCTGGAGGGCGACAAATGACCCGGCGGCCATTAATTCAGCGGAGCAGCTCGCTGCACTTTACTAGAAAAAACTCAAAAGAATCAAACAGCATTAACCGCTTAAGTTTCGCCGGCGGGGGCGTCGCATCGCAAAACTCACTTTTAGCTCATTAATTTTCATCTTTTCGCGTACAACCTAACATAATTCACCCTTGAATGCTCCCATACTACGTGATAAGGGTACTTTTATACTGGGCAACAGAGGAGCTCTCCGTTTTTATTAAATCTCGCGTCAAGTCGCTCGAGTGTCGACTACTGATAGCGACGCGCTGTTTATTTATAAAACAACGCTTTTTCCGCTCAAAGTGTTCCAGTTTTTTTTTTCATCCGTGTCGGTAGAACCCGTAATACGTATTGTTTTCTCCTTTTCAAACGTAGGGACGCGTTAAAAACGTCTCTGTTATAACAAAGGGTAGGGCACGTAGCGTTGACTGGCGCGCGCCGAGCGGCCGCAGGAAGCGACGTCACATTAAGAGCGGACGCAGAAAATGACTGGACATCATAAATCCTGGATTCTTTCATTCACAAGTGATTTATATACGCCCTTTAATTGTACGTATTAATGTTCTGTTTTTGTTTTAAACATTTAAACCGTCTGTGACGGAGCGGAATTATGTGGCGTTATATCGCGGGATGACATTTAGAGTGGTAGCCATGTGTGTGAACCTACACATAAATACGAATGTTTTACCCTCCCCACTAATATACAATCTCTCTGGATGAAATACTCGCTTCCAATAGCTCATGTATCATGCGACTACATATGGAAAAATATGCCGACAAGCACACACCCGAATACATTCCAGTTGTTTTTACGGTAATAATAATGTATCAATCAATCAATCGGGAGACTCGCTGATATTACCCCCCTCCCCGTATGTACCTGCTCCCTCGTATTCTTATTACGGTCAGTGAGTTCGCTACAAGTTTTTTAATCATACTTTTCGTGCGGTTCGCGAACTTCTGTTGAGACGTGGAGCCTTGATTTTCACAAGCAACGGTACGAACAGTTGAGATGATGTTTTCATTTATGTTACACGAACTCCTAATAAATGAAATTAATCTCGTTGTTTTTATAGTTTGTCAAAGTATTTTACAGCGACTTTTGTTGTTGTGTTTGGAGTTTTAGTAAGTTTTATGTTTTGAACTAAAAATATTTGACTGTGAGATGTCACTGTGAAAACTGTACTATTCTTCTTGTATACGTACTGAAAACTTCAATACCTACTCGACACAAATGTACCTATGGGACGGCTGATTACCTTTTCGCGATTACTGTGCTGCTCCCATGAAGAAATTTGTTTAGTTTGATTGGTGTAAGGGTCCACCACCCTTAAATATGACACCTTTTTGGTACACTCTGAAGAGGTACTAATATAGGAGTATACTACAATAGTCAACAACAAAGAAAAATCCCGCAATAACACAAGTTCTAACAGCAAACGTGAAAACAAAGCCAGCTAATTTGGTTATTTAAATTTTCCCAAAGTTAAAAAAGCAGTGCTTATAAAGGTAATATCATTGCAAAGTTAGGTAGATTATCGGGACACTACAGTTACCTCTCGATGATTGGGTCCAAATATCACCGGCTGAGATTTCGAGGCAAAGTGCTCTTTATTCGGAGCACCGCAAGCTTTCTCTTGTTATTCTATGCAAATTACAGGCCCCAGCCGAATGTAGACTAAACGGGCATTTCGGAGATTCGAGTTTTTATGCAAACAGACCTAAGTTATTCAAGTGCGCGCCTTTGCATGAAACTTGCATACAAAACTGGTTGAATGCGCTAACGTTTATGCGCTTACCGGCGGCTTGTTTCTGTATTTTCTAGGAATACTCTACACTGCTAAGGCTGTATTTCTAACTAAGTGTCGCGGTTTACCTCGATTTATTTATCAATTTAGTTAAACGGGTTTACAGATTTTCATCTGTGCTAGGATTGTATAAAAACTGGAATCTTTATAACGAAGATCAACACCATCTAGCAGCCGCGGAGGACGAGTTGTTGTTTTAGAAGATATTCAAAAAGAATCTCCACAATCCGACGGCCGCTTGTTATAGCTAAATGAAAAGTAAATATTTTTAAATCTCTCGAAAGTTCTTAAAAAGCAAAAGAACTGAATAATGTTCTGCATACATTTGAAAATGAATTTAGAATGAATCTCTTGAGTTTTTGTTGTATCATAATGGTGTTTTATCTCATCTTCTGAGTATACAAAGTATTAGAAACGAAAGTTATTTCAATAAAAGTCTCTCAGGGAATTGAAAGATTCTTAACTCACTAATCTGCCGAGTCTAGACCATTATAAACAAGGAGATACAGATCTGGATCACCGTCGTGTATAAGATACGGTCGGCAGAACAACTAAGGAATTAGAGACGAGCACACATACCTACATAAAGCACGCACACACACGCACATTTCGTGAGTTACCGTATACTTTTGTAGTCGTCTTAACGTGTTAGTTGGCGCGTTGCCAGCGCGATATGCCGTATCTTAGCTAGTACCTTGATTAAATCAGATAGGTCCCGGAGTGGGAACAAACAAACGGTAAGGATATAAAACTGCTTGATGATTCGCAAATACACTGTGTTTTATTGGGCTGCGAAATAAATCTGAGTTGACGGATAACGACATCTAGTTCATTAGAGGCAGGGCGTTGTATATTTTGAGACACATATTTGAGGATCAGTGGAAATGTGCTAAGAATGATCCGAGATATTTCTTAATCTCTCTCTCTAGTTTTATTTTTAAGCTTGAATTTATAATAAGTATTCCTATTTTTTTAGTTTTTTTCCTTTTGCTATTAAATTTAATTTTAAGCAATGTAATTATTGCATAAAACTTGTTTTGTAACCTAACTGGAAGGACTCACTGGCTCCTGAAATACTGGTACTCTACCCAGCTCTGGAGTCGGGGTTTTATATTTTTTATTTAACCTGTGTATAAGCTAATCAAAGAAAGAATTTATTATTATTATATTTTAACTAGCTGCGCCCCGCGGTTTCACCCGCGTAAATATCGATCCCGTGGGAATATCGGGATAAAAAGTAGCCTATATGTTATTCCAGGGTGTCAGCTACCTGAATACAAAATTTTATCAAAATTGGTCCAGCCGTTTGAGAGTGAAGAAGTAACAAACATAAACACACTTTATGATATTAGTGTGATATCTCAGAACAGCCCATTATTTGCGATAGTTATGTGATATAACCATAACATATGTAATTTCTAGAGCAGCGTTGGTCCAGTGGTAACGGCTGTGACTTACGTGAGATGTAGATCGTAGATTCGAACCCAGACAGGCGCATTTCAAGCGGCGCGGCGCGGTGAAGGAAAACATCGTGAAGTAACCGGCATATTTTACAACCAAAAATTACTTTTTATTACTTACTACTACTAATTACTTATAGTATTTGATACATTCGTTTTCTTATAATATTTGGGACCTGTGGGCGAATAATTTGGCTATTCTCGTACAATTCCGACATGTCTTTTATAAATCTTTTATATGTTTATTTTTTTCTGAATAAAAAGTACAACAATGGGTTTTACACCAGTCTGGTTTGCATTTACAGTTAGCCTGATGATCAGAGTTCGTTCCTACCTGCCGATTCGAACGACCACAAAATTAATATAACTTTAAACATTAGTTATATAAAATAATTCGCATTTTAATGCGGGCGCGCGTCTATGCCATAGATTGGCGCACTAACGACTGAATAATTGCACAATGATCCCTATTACAAATGCAAAAATGAGGATCCCTGATGCATACTTAATGCTCTCTTGAGACGTGGTCCGAGTTATGGGAATACCTTTCCTTATGACTTTTTTCCGCTTCCCCTTTTAATGTTGCTGAAGGCTTTGTGATTACTTTTTGTATGATGTTTAGTTATCGTCAAATTACCTGCGCCTTAATATTACTAGAAATTACGACAATGCGATACACAGTAGCTTCATTCTACCAATTTGTGTGCCAGACGCGGTAATTATGGCAATGGGCATTGTGACCCTTCATTTGAAGGCCCATGTTCAATCATGAACGTTTACGCGTTGATATGGTATTATGATTACGATCATAAGGATAAAATCTTTTATCAAAGAGTACTGAATTAGAATTACGATTTTCGATGCTTATAGAAACAAATGAGATGGTCCATCCACGACCTTAAACATTTAGGTTATACAATCAAATAATTTCCATTTAAAAAATCTAGATTAAACTAACAGACTCGTTTAATTTCCGCGCGGTTATTTACAAGTAACTTGCGCCGCCGCGGCCGGCCTGCGATGGCAGCGCTCCTGCAAACATCCCGGCGGTAATGACTGGACAAACAGACATCTGCATACGGCCGCCTGAGAAATGCCCTTCACCCCTCCGCAGCCAGCAGCCATGCACTTCCACTGAATTTATTAACAGAGCCCGCTCTTGTCAGAATACCATTAGTATTTTTACGAATTTTAGCCAAAGGTATTTTTTGGATTTTTAGGCAAACGTTTTACGAAAGTGCTGTTAGCAAGTTTCGGGGACCTTTGTGGAAGTGAAGTGACGGGGATTTTATTGAAAGAGCTCTTGTCCTATATTTTTGTGTTCTACGTGCTTTTGTGTCAGTGGATTTTTTGTGGCAGTTTTCTCAAAAGTTGATATATTGATGAGATATTTAGTTCTGTGTTATTCAACACTGTTCGATTTTATGTTTGTTTCATATCAATGACAATGCCTTTACAGAGTCATAAAAAATTTGTATTACTTATTTATTTCTTGGATCACCAACAGATGCTATACAATTACATGCACGTTAAAATAAACAGGGACAAATACAAGTGTGCGGTTCCAATTATAGGAAACCACATCATTCACTTATTATCTAGGTCAGTACAACAAGTTGTAGTTTGTATAACATAATGCTATTCATTATTTGAGGCACGTTATGGAAAACCTGTCAATCCAATTTTGTAACTGTATCCAAAATACGTCCCGTTTCTGAGACCGTGTTCCATTTTACACTGCACATTTTTCGCTCCAGTATTACCATACTGAAACAAAGTTGTCTTTTCCCTTTATTTTGCAGCACGTGATGATATTCTGCGTTGTGGAAGCGTGCCGTCGTGCCGGATCGTGCCGGAGAGCCGGAACTCTAATCAAGGCTTCGTCACGCCGGACAGGCCGTGCCGGTCCGGTGTCTGCGACCGGATAGGCAGCTAACCTGAAATGACTGGCGAAATTTGTTTCTTTGGCCTAGTGTGTGATTTACCGCTAGGTAGTATGTTCGTTTGATGATTGCTTTTGGGTGTATGAGAAGTGTATGACGAATGGTTGACGTCATAATCAATGTGTCTGCTTTCGCGTCACTAATTCATGTGCTTCATGACATTTACTTGGATTATAAAGAAAATTACCTAGGTACTTATTATTAACACTTTTTATGGCAAGATAATTTTCTATACTCAAATTGCCGAAATGTCTGTTAAGTGAAGTATGGTAATTGAGAGTCAGGTCAACAACGTTTACGGCTCAAACAATGACTCACGTATCGTAAGGAGTTCATGAACATATGACGACACACGCCACGTGTACCCCCCACCCAAATGAATGAATAATACCAAACTAATCTTCACTTCACCAAAAAGTGCTATCTCAAAATCTACACATTCAAATAAGCTCATAGCGCGAACTTCTCGCTCGCTCAATAAACTATGCATTTATGTATTCGCTTAATTACCAGCACAGCGTGTTCTGGGGTAGGCAGAGCGGTCGGCACGTAATGGTATGCGTGAGCCCCCGGATAATTAGCCTTTGTTACTCTATGTTAATAAAGTTATACTGTATTTCCATATCGATCTGCGGGTAGTAAGAAAAACAATGAATCAACTGTTCTCATAGAGAGAGCGTGGGCGGCGGGTTAGTGATCTTTTAGTATTGTAATGAGAGTTCGTTGATAACCGAGACTGAAGGCACGTAGAATGTACTTATGTAGTAAGTAAACGCGTGTATTCACTTTACTGACGTGCAGTGTGTTCTTTTATTTGTCATATGTAAATATTCAGAGTGACAATTCCACCAATAAGGTGTTACATCTCACAGAAAACGCTGACGAAAGCGGAGATAAAATAAAAACCAAATTGCCATCAAATTCAAACGCTCAGAGAGTCGAGAGCGTCAATTTCATGTTATTATCGCGTCTCATACTCGTAACAAGTTGAAACACAAAAACCGGATCCGAGCGAACAGCTTATACGACAGTCAATCTGTTCCCGACAGCCTGCTTCCGAGCCATCGGGGACCCATTACGATCATTCCATAGTCTCGATAAAGCGTTCTCGAATATTCGAGAAAGTCGATCGAAAATATTCTATCATTACCTTAAGCTGCGTAGTAAATCGTCGATTTCATCGCTAACTTTGATAATATTGGAGCGTTCTCGTTTACAATATGGAGGGCGAAGCACGTACGTCCCGGTGATACGTACATACATATGTAAATGTTTTCAATAAGGGTTCTGCCGACGCGGAGGGCTTCGCCGCGTATACAGATGATAATTCAGAGCATCATGGACTCGCTACCCACACTTCACCATATTTTCTCGCTGAATTCTAGGTTACCTATAAGTGTGGTGTGGATATTTGTAATGTATTTTGGATGATGTTTGATGGTTTTGTTTATTTGTATATCTTCCTTTTTTCTTAGGTTCTATGTTTAATCTAACTAGTTGGGAAAACAACTTATAAAAGTAGTTTTTCGAGTTCAAAGGGCGTTTGAGCCAAAAAACAAATCATCAATGTGACTAATACAATCCTGTACCCTAATTGTGTAACATACTATGAATCTCAATCTGAATCATATTGTTTATATAATCCATTGCTTCATATCTTCGAAAAAAATATTTACTCAACAACATAAATAACGCAATGAATGTTGTTGAACTGTCAAAATGAAACCCATTGCTACTGATAGTGTGTTACGCAATTACCCCGCTGAATCAACTACAAATCCACTTAAAAAAATCCGCAAAAATACAATTCCGACCAAAAAAAACAGCCCACTAAAATAAAACGTAGCAACGAATCCGTAGAGCAGATAAATACGGCGGCACACGGGAGGTGCCTATGACAATAAAGTGTAGGCGTTATACCGAGCGCAATAATCTGCACCGGTCCTATCTGACTGTGCTGTTACACGTACAGGCAGGTTTTGGGATGCCCGGGTCCTGATCGGATTTGTGTAAAAATTGTAAAAAAGAAAAGAATTTATGATGAAAAGTAGAAAATATAATGATATAGTACTCAATGACACCAGATTTTAAGCGTTGTCTCTTAAAAATAATGGCGTATGTAAAGTCAGGGAAATCTATTGTTAAGCAAATTGATTACCAACTTAAATTGTCCGTTTATTCAAATCATAAGTGTAATTTTTTTTAATTTGGCAAATTGACGTAGGGTGCAATTTGCAAAACAATTTCCCTGATTGTACCATACACATACCTACCTACATGGGATTGATTGACAAAAGCTATATTTTCTTTTGACACCCTGCATTTTTAAGATATCCCGAATGCTATTCCTATTTACGTATTCATAATTTCCTATCAACAAATAGAATGTTTTGTGATTACATCTGGCTAGACTGATGTTGACATTCCCATCTCAACACACGTATTTAATTTAATTTTTCTTTGTTTCCAGACGTTCCCCTTAATCTGTCCCGCAGCGTACTGCACAGGTGTGCGCCGCGACATTTGTTACACGTTACAAATGTCACTGATCATTTTTCCAACTAACATGTACGTGTTTCTGCGAAACAATATCTAGTTTATTTTTGAAGCAAGTTGTACGTGAATGTCTTTACGAAAATATTTTTAAGTCAAATGTTTTTTATTTATTTAGTTGTTATAATTTAGAGTTATATAGCCTTTTTATTTGGTTTTTGTATTGCGATCAAATCATTCTATCTTGATTTTAAATTGTAAAATGTAATTTATAAAAGAAATCTTTACTTTATTTGATCGTAGACTTATAGCGATATATATGTAAATTTCTAAAATTATTTAAACAATTTTAGCGATATATTTTGATCACACATAATTACTTACAACTAAACGAACGATAATATTATGCAGTAAGTATTAAACGTAGCCATCAAAATATTCTTTTTAGAGAAGATTATTTTGATGCCTAAGCTTAATAGCACTGTCAACGGATAACATGCTCAAATTGCCCTACTGAATACCAAAGCCGCTTATGCTGTATTAATAATATTCCAATTTAATAACATTGGACAGTTTAATCAGGTAATAATTTAATTTCATATACAATTAGAGTTGAGGGACTCAATAAAAATTCACCACTCATGCATAATGCTGTCGATATTAAACTTCTAATTAAAATAATTGAATAAATCCAACGTTAAAGAGCTCAAAATTATAACTCTTAAAGCAAAGTAATATTACTCAGCCGCGAGACAGATACCTAAGTCTAATTACTGTGCTACGAAAGTGTAAGTTCGTAGCATTTCGTAGCGTCGTAGCAGCCCGCGTAGACAGTGTAGCGAGCGTAGCATTTGTGTCTAATACATTTTATGATGAGTTATGACTTAATTTTTAAGCTTGGAGCTTTCGGTAATTTTGTAAAGTGAACGTAAATATTAGAATATTTGGATTTTTTGTGTCCCTTTTTCTACAAAGAGTTTTAGTAAGAGTGGTATGTGGAAAAGTCCCTTATAGAATATAAACATTTATCTCTCAGTTTGCAAACAATAAACAATTTAGTTGATTGTGAATAATAATGTATACATGTTGAGGATCGTCCATCATGGGCCTTTGTGTAACAGACGCTTTCAAATTCTAGGCACCGAATAGTATCAAATTCTGTAAATAACACGACCAACAATATGATACAGGCTAGTATTTCCCAGCAATATTCTATATTAATAGCCCGCTTTTAAACGAAGAGGGTGTAATCTCGGCCATTGTAATCACAAAGCCATATAAATATTAGGCGCTTTGGTGGAAAGCCACAATTAACAATATAAAAGAATCTCGTTAACATTATTACATGTTTGAGTATTTATAAAAGAGGGTAGGAGGTGATATAAAAGTGACTTTTGGAACTCCGATTCACGTTTTAATCATAACTCGAAACATGATCTTTGGCCGCCATTTTTGTGGCTTCGCTGAAAATATAGTATTTCTACGAAAAAACAAGGCTTTAATTAATTTTTGTGAGGCATTCGGTTTGAATATCATGTTTGTACATAAACGAGGTGGTCGGGTATCTTCGTGTGTAATTAGGATTGTTTTCGTGTTATTTTTTGAAAGGAATCAAGTGTTATTATTGTCTGGCTTTCTGCCCTTTTAACCGTAATTGGAATTCGTAAGGTATATTTTTATTTGGATTTGTTTTAAGCTTATATTAAATATACCTACATAATCAGCCCATTATGTTCCCACTGCTGGGACACAGGCCGCCTCTCTGTGAGATGGAGTGGGCTGTAAACCACCACGCGGGTCCAGTACGGGTTGGTAGAAGTCACATGTCTTCGAATTATTACAATAATTCGAAGACATGTAAGCGTAGGTGTACCTACGCTTACGTTAAAGCTAGATCGACAAAACATTTCTTTAAAATAATAATAGATTTATGTCACCTGTGCCCAGTTACACCATTTTTCTTATCAGACTTTTAATATATATTTAAAATAAAACTAGTGTACTACGGGCGGACCTTAGTTCTAAAATAAACGTTTAGCAAATCTTATCAATCATCCTAAAATTAACACAGCACCTTCGAGCAACTACAATTTTTTTTCTTTTGCATTATATGTGTAGGTTTATTTAATATTCTAGTTTTAGACTTCACACATTCATATTTTCTCTTCTTGTTCTCACACACTATTGTCTACATTTCTTTTTTTACTTCTCCTTTCGCAGGTCTGCTGGAAGAAATTTCTTAAGAAATAAGCAGTACCTTTGTACTCTAATTATAATTATGTCTTATCCGTATGTATTTTACTGTGTGTACATAAATTATAAAATAAATAAATAAATAAATAAATGGGCTCCGAAAGTTAGTTGTCATTTTTCCATTTCAGCTTTGACACACACATAAAAAAAAAATCAAGTGATCCAAATGTTTAAACTGCTATAATAACGTTTTTATTGACTAATTCAACTACCTTTGACTTATCCTAAAAATAATCAAGTATCTAATCCTTTAGAAGTACCTAATATTTTCATAAAAAATAATCAAGTAATCCTT
Organism: Oligia latruncula; assembly: GCA_948474745.1. Lineage (NCBI taxonomy): Eukaryota > Metazoa > Arthropoda > Insecta > Lepidoptera > Noctuidae > Oligia > Oligia latruncula. The sequence continues at coordinate 3,103,439 of OX419691.1, read as the reverse complement.
TAGGAGTATCTAATATTTTTTATTATTTTTAATCATAATGTGGTATCACAGCTGAAGTGGAAAAATGTCAACTAACTTTTGGGTGCCACTGTATATAATATACGCCGCGTCAAACTCCACTCAAGGCTTAAGACCCGACATTTAGGCATTAAACTGGAGATATGTCCATAAAACAATAATAAGGTAATGTTGACACGCTCACTCAGGTCGACAGAGGTGCGACATAGATTAAGCACGACAAACACGCTGTGACAACAGACTCGTCACTTAATTGAATGACGCGTTACTGGCGGAATTATTTCGTCACACAACGCGGTTTGACTGTCTACACTATACTCTCGTGTAATAATGTTATGTGTGTTGTAAAGGGTACCGTGTAACGTCAAAACAGTGTGGTTGTTGATAACTTAAGATCGCGCCTATAATGCCCGAAGGGTTTGGCTGACAGAGTTGTACCTATAGAACACCCTCATTTTGCCAGTTATGTTTTTTTTTTATTGCTGAATGGGCCCGGGCGCTCTTGACCTCGATCACGCCTGATGGAAAGCGATGGATGAGGTCTATGATGGAACGAGCGTGCCCAGAAGATGCCTAGGGTACTGGAACCATTACAAACAGAGTTTTTGGGATGCATGAAGAAGCCTCCTCGTGTAGCGCAGTTTGTTCCGCCAGTTACCTACTCAACTGAACCGAGCGCTCGGCGCATCCTGGACAGTCACACCCAACACCTTATTTGACTGGCCAATTCTTCCCTTGCGGTGGTTTCGTCGATGCGTTCCCACGCATCGACGAAACACAGCAGGCTGCTTGACGCCGGACTCCGGTGGGAGGGTGGTCGCAAACCAGGCGGGCGTTAGCCCTACCACCGCAAGGGAAGAATTGGCCAGTCAAATAAGGTGTTGGGTGTGACTGTCCAGGATGCGCCGAGCGCTCGGTTCAGTTGAGTAACTGGGCGGAACAAACTGCGCTACACGAGGAGGCTTCTTCATGCATCCCAAAAACTCTGTTTGTAATGTTTAAGTCCCCTGTAACAAGGGGCGAGCCTATTGCCATCAACCGGGCACAAATCTAAATTATATTAAGATGAGACAGTTATTGAGAAGAAAAACCCATAGAAATGTTATATCTATGGAAAAACCCATAACACTGCCCCAACCGGGAATCCAACCCAGGACAGCAGCTCGGCAGTGGCGCTTGCGACCATATGACCAACGAGGCACTTATATACTACTGATATAATTATTGAAATTAAAAATCATACTAATACTTGAAAGTAAAATTATATCTACTCTGTCATTTTCTAAACTGAATTATTAGTTTGAAGTAAAACTGTGCAATCACTAAACTTTTCATCACTTTGTGATAAAGTTCGTTTCAACCTATGTTTTTAAAACTACTATCTACGAGTACATTTAACGGGAGAGTTTTCATATTTTACTCATACACTTGCAATGTTGTATAACATTTTAGTTTGTTCATAAGGAACACAGAAAGTTAATTTATATTCGCTTTTATAAGCAACAGTTTTATGCAGTGGCGTGGCTACGAGCATCCAAAATGCACACATATTAATCGAATCTAAACAAGCGCAGTTCAAACACGCTGTATGTAAAAACCTAATTGAGAATCTGTTGACTCACACATTATTAACTCGCGCACTCTCTTTAATATAGTAACGTCGATGCCTAAACAAATACGGCGTCATCGTCGCGTCTTCATTTTAAAATACACGGGACGGTTTTAATAAGGGTCGTTTCACACTGTTTGTACTGGCGCGGGAAAATCTCTTAATTTTGCGTCCGCTTCGCCCATAAGCTGGGTAAATAGTTCGCAGCGCCCTCTCACGGAGGTTATCGCAGCCTCAAAGTTTCGAGCGACCGCAGCTAATGTCCCTTTTGATATTTCTCTCCAAGAAAAATATAGTACGGCCACTTATCTACCAAGCTAACTTAAATGTTTTTCGCTATTTTAGTTTTAGAAGATTAATTTTGTTACGTTGAAAGACAAATTGCCGAAAAGTTTTAAGATCGCTCGAATTTGGATATTTTTAAACCCAAGTTGCGGAGAAATTAACGTAACATTTTTGTAAGAAATTGAAGAAGGCTACATTAATTTCGAGCTCACTAGGTTTACTTTAGATAATAAGTACTTATGTTATACATTTTAATTAAGCTTCTACATCGTACACTTTTGGTAACTTAATAACGTTAATAAGATTTTTAAATAAAGATTATAACATAAAGTGGAATTATTTTTCGTACATTTATAGAAGGTGTCCGCTAATTAATGGATAACCTCTTAAGGGGTCATTGTACTTATTATTATGAACAACATTAACTATGGGACCAAACATGAAATCGCGAAAAAAAAATTAGCTGTTTCCTACATTTATGTTCGCCTATCTCGTCAAAATGTAGGAAACTGCTGATACTTTTTTCGCGGTTTCAGGGCAATAATAGACTAATAATAATAACAGACTAGATTCATTTATTCTCTAGAACTGATATTTTAGGGTCAAGAAAGTGAAAAAAAAAAAATATGAAAGATAAATTATTAGAATATAAGTCATAACGATTCATCAATCGTAACGGAGATATAAATGTTCATTTCAGTACATCTTTATATATAAAAAAAATCAGGTTAGTATATTTATTTATAGCTCAAGACTGGCGGGACCGGTTTTTATGATCTTTTATTTGTTGGATTTGTCTTCATCCCGAATAGCAGAATGATTATTAAAACATGGGAAAAAAAAACAAAAAAAAAAATCTGTGGCAGTACGAAGTTCGCCGGGTCAGCTAGTATCTGTATATACGAGTATGTACATAAAACAAAGTCGGTTTAGTTACACCATTTATAGCTCAAGGAACGGCTTTAAAACATGGGAAAATTCACGAAAATAAATATGAAAATAATTAATGTTCTCAAACATTTTGTATGGAACGGCTTTTTTGATATCTAAAAATACTCCTAAAAAGTGAACACAGTATTTATTGATTCTTAGGCGGTACGAAGTTCACCGGGTCAGCTAGTTTTATATAAAAAAAACATACGTACTTTAAAAAAAAAATTAAATGCGTATGAAGTTTGTTATTATTTTATAAGAAAATTATTTTTAATTCGTCTTAAACTACAACAATCCACAGTTTACACCGTTTGTACAGTGTAAATTCTTCATCTAATATGTCAACATTGTCACAGTTCTCAGTCTAATTACCATAGATGCCCATAGCTATCAGACCCCGTGTAATATGGCCGAGTGAACACCTGCGGGTTCCGTACTTGAGATGTCGGATACCTGGTTTTGTAGTCAGTTAAACTATTATGAGTAGTTGAGTAGAATGTCGTAATTAAGGAGTCATTAAACAACTCACTGTCTTCTGTCTACATTACTACCTTGCAGTAATTTTCGGATTGCCTATAGCTGCTAGAATGTAACTCTATAATTATTAATATTATGAAGTCACCATTCTTGTGTCTACCTGCATTAGATAATGATAAATTCCCATCTTTGGACCCCTTTATTACGACACGCAACAGACCTAAAAAGGAGATTGCCAAAATCCTCCATCAAACCCCGGATACCCAGCTTACTAAGTAGTGCCAGTTTAGTTATGTTTATTCTGTGTTCGCGATTCATTTGCCAAAAATGTAAACAAATATGAATTAATGGAAAAATAACTTTAATTCCTACACAATAAAGTTCAGTTTACGCTACAATTTCAAACGTTTTTATAACTTTTTCAATAGTGCTAGTCACTCTGAAATCAACTTAATTGTCATTGAAATAAAGTTGATATTTGTTTAACTTTAAATAGGGTGGGGGTGTGCAGTAGGTACTGCGCACTTTTACTATACTTAGACTTCACACATCATCAAGTACTTTTGCAGCACTTACATCGCACAGATACACGCACACACTTACTATACATACATACATACCTATTAATAATTACGTCACTCTCTGTACTTCTTACTTTTCTGTGCACTTCATCATTGGCGTAATGTTTAGAATAATAATAATTTTATACTTACTGTCTGCTGTGAAGTTACCTTGTATAAAATAAATAAATGATTTAATATTGCCGAATTATAATCAATGAATATCCATAGTTCACCACACTTATGTACAACAGTTTTGACAAAATATACTTGAAGTTATGGTTCTAGTATTTGGTGCATACACGTAAGTACGTTACTCTCAACGCAAACTTCCATATTGTGTTATATGCAAAGCCTCCACACAGGTAAATCTCAAATTCAATATCAGGACGTCTACAATACGAAGCACTTCAAAAACTCAAAGCAAAAGAATACGACGATTTATATTATTATTATGTTCATGCTCGTATAATAATTTTCCGTTTCCGTGGTCCGAGGGCGCCATTTATGTGCCTGAAGCACTAGAAATTTTCTCTTAATAAGGTCCGCGCAAGCTCCGCTGGGCCAATTATGAAAAACAACAGTGTACACTGACCTCCAAACTTCGACGATTGTTTATGTTGAAGATCCCCGATTATTTTACGTGAGTTTATGCGCCTTGTGGTTTTTGACTTCGGTTGCATGTTTTAATTTAATGAGGAAGCAGTTAATGTGGGACATAAAGTACCTCTTGTAATAATGATGTTGATCTTTAAAGGTTGTACTTCTAAACGGTTAGGCAGTCTCACATTAACTTAGCAATATTGTAAAAAAATCTGTAAAAACATGAGATACCCTTTGCCTTTACTCATAAATATAAAATACTTTTACTTTTTCGTTCCTAAACCTCAAAATTATCTACTTCCATCTATATGCGAAACAAATAAGGTCAAAGTAGGATACTCCTGTATCACAAATGAGGTTGCGACCAAAAGATAAAAGGTATAATGCACACGACCTTGGGTAAGATTATCTGAACCCACAGACACATTTGAATGATTTTTTACGGTACTGCGATGAATAGGCTTTCTGAAGGGGTATTTTATTTATCCGGATTAGTTCAGTGGGACTGGGAGAGCCAAATGAAGAAGAAATTAATTTACCTTAGCTTTATCTTTGAGCGTGTTATTATGACAGAATTACATGCAAGTACTTAGATGAATTCACGTTTCTCGCTTATCTGATCTTAATTTACACATGTAGAACTTTAGTATAGTTTCTTGTAATTTACTTATCCCCTGCCCCGTCATTTTCAATTAGCTTGGCAAGTTAAGCCATTGTAAACTAAAACAAAGTTATCGAACAAATTACTTTCGTAACACAATTTAAAAGTAAAGCAGTCAGACACTTCACCACGGTCAAACAATAAAGACAAAATTGGAAAACTAAATAGAATAACTCAAAATAAGGACTTCGAAATTTGTAAAACGAAATTCGTTTTCAAACGAAACGCCATACAAGTCAATCAATATTTGTACAGAATACAAGACTAGAGGTAGAGAGGGCCAGACAAAAACGTCATTAGGAGGAGTTGAGAGCAAATCCGGGGGGCGGGAGAGAGCGAGCTTTTGTGTCGTCGCTCGGCAAAAGGAATTATCGGGCGCGCCGAGTGCCCGCCGAATTTCTATTCTGACTCCAACAAAACCTCACTCGAACTGACTGTGTTCGGCTTGTCAACGGTCCAATGCTAGTTTGCACTTGATTACAGAACACCATTTTTACTATATTTAGGATTATGTAGTCAGTCCTTTATATCGGCTCTTAATTTAGTAGTCGTAGGTATTTAGTTTCCGAGGGAAATCTATTAATTGAAATAGGTTCGTTGTTGAAGGCAGTTCGGGATCATCGTATATCTATTTAGCTTGAAAACTAACCAATCCAATTATAACACAGTTGCATAACATGTCCAGAAGAGGGCAGTGTCACACTGCTTGGGATGATTAATGAATATCAGATTGCTATTAATCAAAGTGCTCTGTTTCAATGTAACAAAATACATTCACAACCAAATTGTGACTGATTACGAATCGATTCGAAAATTTATATGTTAATATACACTGACGATTTATTTTGTGATCAGCGTATCAATTAAACTTATTGCTATTTAGTGGTCGGCGAATAAAGTTGAAACCAGATTTAATATCATAATGGCCGGTTTATTATGCGGTGAAATAAGCAAAGGACGGCTTCTTTCATTTAGTGGGTCGCTTTCACCCCAAGTTACCGTTCGTAACAATTAATATAAGTGGATTCCTGTCGAGGGTACGCGAGGGTAAGTTGTATGGTTCCTAATTACAATTTTCTGAAACACGTGGGATTATGTTATGAGCAGTATAGTAGAAGTTTTTATTGGCGATACATACTTGTAATATACAACATTATTTTTAGTATATGCGAAATCCGAAACACGTGTCTAGTATTTTTATGTAAAGAATCTATGTACAAAATTTTAAAACTGTATCATGAAAAATCACAAAGTTATAAGCTTGTTAATTTACCTGTTTGTCCGTACAAAAACATGCTCACCCGCGCCGCTCGCGCCGCGCCCTTTTGCGCTCATTGATAATAGTACCTAGGTAGGTACCTAACCGTTCGGCGTGGAAATTGGATAACCTACGTAGTGTCGCTCGGTGTCCAACTTTTAACCTTTTTTAAATATTTTTGGGACAAAATATAACATGGCGTAAAAATTATTGGAATCGATTCAGTTACTTATTCAGAACAAACTATATTCAGGTTTCGCATATACTAAAAATATCGTTGTAGTTGTAATGCAGTAGAAATTATATCGTTACGGCATCCAAGCACAATAAGTGTAATAAGTCTAAAACGGACTAAGTTAGAATAATAACCTTCGCTTTATTTTTGCAGGTTCAACTTTAAATGGTGTAAAAGCAAATGAGAACAAAACCAATATAACTGCCAGAACATCAATTAAGGACATTAACTCAAAGATTATTCAATAGATTAGCAAAAACGAATCGATTATTCGAATTAATGAGTATCGATGTTTTATTCTCGGCGTAGGCAACGGCGGGTGTCCGACAGAGCCACTAATTAAAAACTTAAACTGCTGGGTGGGACAGTCGATTTTACTACTTTTTGCTAAAACCGAACTTCACTACCTTTTTTTTTTTATTCAAGAGGAACAACAAACAGCTACAATGTAAAACATAGAAACAAAAAAAACGATATTTACAACGCTTTATGCATTTTGTTAGTGTTTGGCTCGTTTTTCATGTCATGTTCGTGAACGGGCGCCGTCGGTTGAGACTGGTCATCTCTTAACTGCCAAGGCTTATTTTTAATCTTATGTCTTGAATTGTTTCTTCATTTCTGTCTTTTTTACATTGTTCTCACATATAGAAGCAACAACAATAATGTACCCAGGATTTTGTAATATCTTGATTTAAAAGAGTGTCCATGGAGTTTCTTGCCCGTTCTTCTCCATAGAGATCTACGCTTTGTAATGGGCAACTAGCTTCAACTTTCTGACTAACTGGCAAACTATTTAATTTTGACAATTCAAAAGTGCCTGTACAAGGTTTAATTGAAATAAATGATTTGAGTTTGAGTTTAATACTTGTACTGGTTTTAATTGGTTCATGTAATGAAAAGATCGAAGGAAAAGGAAGGGGTTACTTAATTTGAATTTAATTGAGTGAGAAGTTATGAACGTGGAATACGATAATTAGCGAATAAAAACCGTTTCTCAAATAGGAATTTACTTTGTTTTTAATAGAGCAGTGGTGCCCAAGTGGTAACGGCCGCGACTTACGAGTTGTAGGTCGTGGGTTCGAACCCAGACAGGCGCTTTACTTTGTGTAAATTATTTCATCACCACTGCTCTCAAAACGGTCTAGGAAAACATCGTGAGGAAACCGGCATGTCCTAGAACCAAAAAATTCGAAGACATGTGACATCTACCAGCCCGCACTGGGCCCGCGTGGTGGATTACGACCCACTTCCTCTCACAGAGAGGAGGCCCGTGTCCCAACAGTGGGAACATTATTTTTATTTGTTTTTGTTTTATAGGGTGATTATGTTTGTTTTCAATATATTTTATTGCAGGTACTACTTTATATCTTTACTATCTTCTTTACTAGGTCATTTCCCGCGACTTCGTTTGCGATGCAGGATGAAAAGTAGCTTATGTCCGTTTCCAAGTATCCATCATCATTATCTGCCTAGCATTTTCCCAACTATGTTGGGGTCGGCTTCCAGTCTAATCAGATGCAGCTGAATACCAGTGTTTTACATGGAGCAACTGCCTATCTGACCTCCACAACACAGTTACTGGGTAATACGATACCCCTTGATAAGACTGGTTGTCAGACTTTCGGGCTTCTGACGACCCGTAACGACTGTCAAAAATCCACTTATGACAGCCATATAAAGTATTATAAAACTTGTGTTTTTTGCGTTTAGGTCCTGTAGTCCCTTTAAGTACACCTCTGCCCCAACCCTTCGTGGAAGTAAGGCGTGATGTTACGTTATGTTACATAAAGATTTAAGCATAATTTCGTGTGTTAACTGTTATTTTGAATACATGATTTATCACCAATCCACATAACCCTGACATACGTAGTAATACGAACATATTTTCTTCATCATGTACTCCAAACCCCAGGCTTACATAACCCCATATCATTATTATGCTCAACTTGACCTCCACACAGGCTCACAGCAACCTTTATGAGACTGAATCAATTTCATCTCGGAGACATCTTTTTACGATCATGTGGAGGGATGAAAAGGTCAGATTCCTTTCTTAAAGACTAAATATAGACGCTTCACATACTTTAGCTTTGCCCTTGTGAGGTTTTATTGTGGGGCCGTTAAAATATAAATAAAAGCTAATATATTATTTAATATATATATTTATATTATTTAATTATTATTTATTGGTGGAGTGGTAGTATTTATGGTATAGTATGGTATAGTAGTGGTATTATTTATTGGTAGAGCAGTGGTGGCCAAGTGGTAACGGCCGCGACTTACGAGTTGTAGGTCGTAGGTTCGAACCCAGACAGGCGCTTTACTTTGTGTAAATTATTTCATCACCACTGCTCTCAAAACGGTGAAGGAAAACATCGTGAGGAAACCGGCATGTCCTAGAACCAAAAAATTCGAAGACATGTGACATCTACCAACCCGCACTGGGCCCGCGTGGTGGATTACGGCCCACTCCCTCTCACCGAGAGGAGGCCTGTGTCCCAGCAGTGGCAAACATTATAGGCTGATTATGGTGGAGTGGTAAGATGGTTTTCGTCACAGAATTGTTTGCTGTGATTGATTGCGACCATAAGGACCAAAAAGAATTAAACAAAAAAAACCTATATCCACCAGTAGATTAGGTACATTATGATATTGTAATGATGTGGGGCAAAAAAAGTGTTTGATTTATTCAATTATCTATAAATATAAAATTCAAAGTCCTGACAGACTGATATATCAGCGCACAGCCTAAACCGCTGGTCCTAGAGACATGAAATTTTGGAGGGTGTGTTCTTTGTGACAAGTAGGTATCTACTAAGAAAGGGTTTTTCGAAATTCCACCCCTAAGAGGGTGTATGGGGGGGGGGGAGTGACATTTCACGGGGACGAAGTCGCGGGCAGAAGCTAGTCAGAAAATAAAAAAGTACTTATCTACGTTTTGTGGTAAAATGAAACCTACTCTACTGTCTTAGTTTTTTTATCTGTTAAAGACAGAGAGACAGCGAGAGACTTAAACCTATACCCAGCATGGCCCACTGTATACACGACCCCCTGCCTCATCAATCTCAAATCAGCACAATCTTTATTGTAGTGTATCAGGGTTGCGTGAAGCCACGGCTCACTCTGTTTGCGTTAGTTCACTAACTATTCTATCAGCGTACGTACGTAGGCGAATAACTCAATGCTTTGTCGACGTGTGATGTGTCTTAAACATGAGCGACAGCGGGGGCGGGGAAGGTCATTGTCGTCTTGATGCTAATAGTAGATTATATTACTTTACGTGAATGTTTTCCTCGAAAAACTTCATTCGAAATAGATAAGGGATATCTGCAATGGTCTGACCAAATCATCTGGACTAATTTGCTTTGTTAAGTTTTCTTGAGACACTAGAATGTTTTTTCTGATAGCATGAAGTGTTTTATGCTACGATAAATACAGTTATTTTAAATAATATTCAACAGGGCTTGTCATCCTTATCGAAAGTCGCCGGAGATTTGAACTCGAAGTACCGCAAACTGATTCCTGATTTGATCGCGGCAGGGTTCCTTAATCTTGTAAATGAACAAATATGTAGTTCCTACCAATTTGTCCCGGAGACGAGAGCGGGAAAATATAGGAAGTTAAATAAAAGTGTGACGCAGAATTCTGACGGAGCGTCGCAGAGTATTTTATTGAAAGCGAATAAGTTATTTATGTTGAAAAATGTTTTAAATAGTTTGACGTTGGAGATAAGGCCGGAAGCTGGGGAACTGGCTTAGGACCAAAACCCTTGAACGGTACAGTTAGTAGGTTTTGATTTACTCGGCGTTGAAAAGCGTTAGAATTGAATTTTAAGACGTTAGGTCTTAAAATAAACGGAAGGAATTTAATAAAAATTGGTCCTATGGCGAAGAGCCTTCGACAAGATTATCTTATTTCTACTTATTAATATATTGTCAGTAACAATTAGGTTTCATCACCAACCTTCAGTCAAATCATTATTATGTGCTTGTATGTCATTCGTAAAAAAATCATTAATTAATACAAACTTTTGGTCCTAATGAACTTGGTCCTTAATGAAGTGTCAAGTTCACCGCGGTCTCCCATGACTTGTCGTCCGATAATGTGGTTGCGTGCTTACCGGCATAGTTTGACTTCCGTGCAGGCTCGTGATGGCCGCCTGCGCCTCTTGGTGGGAGCTGAACTTTACGAACGCGCAACCTGCAACAATAGATCGAGCGTTATATGAGAGGTACACCTTACAGTTTGTTAATGAAGAGAGCGATGTATGATGATGGGATAATGTTGTTGTTGACTTTTTGTCCTAAATATAAATATTAATTAATAATGCTACGCGAAGCTTGTGATGCACATTCTTAAACTAACATTTAGATGGTACAGTAACAAGTAATAGGTAACATCAGTTTATCAAGGAATTGTTATCAGACAGAATCAGAACTAGACAAATTCAAACTGGTTGCTAATTTAATTTATATAAAAAAAATTATGACATAGATTTTTACAATCTGTGACTACAGTAACTCAAACTAACTCAAACAAAAAATATAATTTTCCTAGAATTTTAACAAGTGTTTGAGTTATCAAACACTTGTTAAAATTCTAGGAAAATTATCTACTTTTACAATACTTGTACATAATTTGTAAATATGTGAGCACCATGTATTTGTGGTAGATACATGGTGCTCACATATTTACAAATTTACAAATAATGTACAAGTATTTTAAAAGTAGATGATTATTGATTTATTATTGATTTATCGATTTAGCTGTCATTGCTTCATTTTTAATTCTTTTTACCTTTTGTGGTAGACTAATTATTTTATTCTAGGTGCATCGTCTTCACATATAATTATATAATGAATGTATACAAAACCTTGTAAAACATTTCAAAAGAGTAACGGTGGAGTTTCTTGCCCATTCTTCTCCATACGAACACTACCTTTTGGAAGGGGCGACTAGAATCAATTCTATTATATTATTTTTTCGACGTTCAAAAGTGCCTTTAATGTGCCTATTTGAAATAAATGATTTATCTTCATTTTATATTTCATATGCGATTAATTGTTTTTAAAAACAAACCTAAGACTTAGAAGACTTTGTAAAAGGACGCAATATTTTTTTAAAAACACCATTAACTTGTTGTGAGTTGTAGTCCTTTGATCCGCTTAACTCACACCAGAAGGACCAAAACACAAAACTTCCCACTGATCCAATCACATCTTATAAACCGAAATTATGCGAGGGGAAATTATTAAAAATGTTTTGCAGAAAAAAGGAAATCTTAAACAAGGGTGGTCGCTGCGGGATTATCGCTCAATTTTTCAATAACAGGCTGTCAGAGTTTGTGGCCGTGGTCGTATCAATCTTGCTCCCCGCAGGTATAAGGGACCGGGCTGCGGTAATCGCAAAGGTGTGTAATCAAATAACGATTGTGTGATACGAGCCGAATATTTTTGGATGTAGTGTATCGATTTTTGGGTATTTTTATTTTAGTTTTTCAGTTTATAGTATAATTAAATACCAGACTATTTGAAATGAATGAAAGTGATATAAATCAAAATATAAAGAGATACTATTTACACTAGATACTAAATTAAATGACTACTTACTATACTTACAAATAAATACAAAAACAAAGGACACTTAGGCGTCAAAGTACTCGTCCGCATCGCTGTCATCCGGAAACGTGCCCAGAAGACTGGCAGCATTGCCACGTTGAATGGCAATGCTAATTCTTTGGCCAAAGACCGACCCAGCCCTCTGGTCACGTGAAGTGTGTGTATTTCCGCCGCTTGAGGGTCTCAGCAGCCGTAGCAACGGCGCCAGCACAGCCCGCCGTGCTAGGAACATGAGATGGCGCAAGGGTATCGACACACGTTGCGTCCCACACCAGAGCCCTACCCACCTTTCAAGGCAACAACGTCATGCCGTCTGGTCTCTTCCCATCGTCACGTACCAAGCCGTTTGGTTCTAACACCGCTGGTACGCCGGCGGTGACAAGTATTTTTCTAGTGTAAATAGTTTGTATTAGTCTAATAAATAAATGTATTTGAAAAAAAAAAGAGATACTTTTGTCTGACTTTTATAACTATATGTTAGTAGTGATTGTGTAATTTAAAAAATCTGAGGGGCAATTCTCGTAATTTTAAGAACGTTTACAGTCTGATCTCAGTCTCAATCTGTCAAAAAAACCTTTAATTTATCTACTTTTTTGAAAATTTTTTGACATTGATTGTCGCTGAGAACTTGATTTTGATCGTTTATTTACGGGAATTGGCCTTCAGGTCTCATTTACAAAATTGTTTAAATTTTTAAAAATAAAAGTTATCAATACACGTGTTGTTGGAAACCTACATATATTGGAGACCGTATCTACCTCTCAAGAATCAATCATTGTTACCAAAGAGTAAAAACAATACATTACTTATATACTTTAGATTCATAAGCATCGATGTTATACATCGACGTGGAGTTAGACGTACATCGATCACGGTAGGCGCGGGTCGTAGGACACGTCGACGCGTATCAGCGTCATCCACCTAATGACGACTGATGGGGGCCCTTTATGAGGTTACCAACACCCCAACCCGCCAACTACGTTCTGCAACTAAATCAGTTACGCGGTCACGAGTTGATCTTTAGATATATTGAGAGTGGCAGGTGCCTCACTCTACACAGTAATATTCTAAATAAATCATTATAATGCTCCATAAACTTGACCGATTCCAACTTGAATGTTTCAAATATCCAACCGTCAGACACCAAATAATAAACAATTTGTTTACACAACGAAACTGGTAGGTAAGACTCATCTCGTTCCACATTGATTATGCAGATAGCTCCTTTATTATGATCTGAGATGTTTAAGAAGCGAGCTCACAAAAGCGCCGTCGAAATTGGTCCACTGGTTTCGAGATAATCGAATATAAACAATCAACAAACTCGCCCCCTTTGTTACATCAAAACGAATATTATACATTCCTCTCTCCGGTGGAAACATAAAAACTGTACACACGAGTGTTATATTCGCTAAGTACGCTCGTAACTTCTTATTGAATCAGCTTTGAATCCCGCAAAAAAACCGCGCCACTGAAAGGTAAAAACTCTACCGGGAAAATTGTGGCGACTATTTTATCTTTTGCGGAGCTCTCGAGGAGAGTACGATTATGCTCGACTGGCTTTTATTCGTATTATCCTTTGTTCAACTGGATAAAAGACCATAGCTGAAACGTTTTCAAAAAAGGCGCCTCAAATAAATTAGGACGCACTTTTAAGCTCCGCACCATGTTTACATCCCCGCCTCCTACAGAATAGAGACACCCCGGAGTAAGCGCCGATACAGACGCGAGAAAAAAAAAAAACAATTTGCACGTCGCGATCGACACGCGAGCGCGCATAAAAGAATAATAACGTGGATTGTACGAGGAACACAATTTAAATGGCGACAATTGGTGTAGCAAATTGAGGAGTGACGCAGTCGGACCGTGCGGCGAGGTGGCGCCGCGGGCGGCCGCACGCCAGCGCGTTACAATGAAAACGCTCGTTCCTACCTCCGGAAAAGCCATTATGAGAACGTCAGTTGGCGAGTGAGAAAGAAGTCAAAACTTCGCCGGCAAACATGGAACTATTTACTGCTTCCACATTCGGCGACGTGTGCTTGGAAGTTGGATGCAATTTGTTAACCCTTTATCGCGAGTGCAGACTCGACTGGTGTGGAGATAGTGCACGCAGGGGGAGTGCGTGGCAGGCGGCGCGGCGGCACCTCGCGCGGAGCCACCAGGTAACTTGGCGGCTCGCCAAAGATCTGTTTTCCTGTTGTTGGCGGACAAACTCACAGATCAGTTTTTATCGCGCGAAAGGCCTTTATAGCCGACCGATAGGGGGCGCCTCCGAGCAAAATGTTTTCGCGTCGCCGTCGAACACAAATATTATTGGATGGCTTTATGTATCGGAAGCATTACACGCTAAAAACTTTGGCACTCGACGTCGGATACGGCGACACTTAAAAACTGACGATAATGTAAAATGTGGCAGTACACTCGGCACTTGATTTTGCGATACGTCTTTATTTCTTATCGAATTGACAATTCAAAGAGTAGCGTTTCTAGGGACTCAATGGGAGTGGAAGCGTTCGTTCGCGGAATATTTGCTCGTCAACTTAACAGGATAATTTGTCAAAGGTTCTTTGACGACAGCATTTTTTGTGTGCTTCGTGAAGAGGCGCCTTTTATATGTTTGACAGACGTCAAGTAAAGTAAACAGAGGGGCAATTCTCGTAATTTTAAGAACGTTCACAGTCTGATCTCAGTCTCAATCTGTCAAAAATACCATTAATTTCCCTACATTTTGACAAGTTTTTGACATTTGTTTGTCGCTGAGATGAGACTGCGACTAGATTTTGAACGTTTTAAATTAGTAGAATTGGCCTACAGGTCGTGTGCGTCGCGCACGTCGACATGCGGCCTCTTCAAAAGAACATCTTTGTGCGAGCGTTCTCTTGTTTGTAAAGTTATTTTTTGTTATGTTGTTTTATTAGTATATTTTTGAGAATTGCATCTCAAACGAAGCTTGTAAAAATATATCTACAGACATACGTTGTAAAGTTAATGCCAGCTATCAAGTTCCCCTAATATTTATCTAAGTATAAGTTGGCCCACGTGTACGTCTGCGGGAAACTTGAGCAACTTGGTGTAAACATAGCAATAAATTAACGTTGCTAGCTCATCGGTTCTAGCACCATGGTGGGCCATTTCCTACATTTTAATGCACCTCATGCTGAGACAAAAAGATTTCTTAAAATAAAATAGTTCCTTAAGAAGTAATATTTAAGATAAGTAGAGGATAACTTGATAAGTTTTATTTATTTTTCAACAACATGTTTTTTTTTTTACATCATCGTAATTTTGTTATGATTTTTTTGTTGACCGTTGATGTTATAGCTTAAAGAAACCTTTGTTTTTAGGAGGTTGTTTGAATGAGTTTTATTAAGTTTATCAAAGCTGTCGTTTTCACATGTAAACATAATATTGTAAAACTTTTTTTTTGTAAAGTGATTCTTGCTCATTCTTCTCCCTACGAAACTACGATTTGGCAGGAGCAACTTGATTTGATTCTTAATTTTTCTTGTTCAAAACTTTTCACCTACAAAACTACCTTTTATTTGTCTCATTGAAAAATACGACTTGACTTTGTCTGACTTTCACAATTAACAACGCTTGTTATGACGAGCTGACTTTCAAGAAAAACTTAGCTGCCCAGGGGGCCTAAAAAGGCCACTTTGGCAGAATCATAAAAGGATAACATAATGGACAGTCAACTGTTAAGTTAATCGTATCAAATCCCATTGATGAAGTATTTTTCAGTTATTTTTTTTTGTCTGTGCTAAAATACCAATCAATCCAATCCAACTCCAATCACAATCTCTTTGATTGTACATACTTACGTAGTGCAGCAAACTGTTTTCGCCATATTATGATTCATAATGTTATCCTTTTATGATTCTCCAAAGTGGCCTTCTTAGGCCCCCTGGTATCTACATACAAAACCCTCTAAATAAAAAAGTGGCTCTGGCTGTAAAAAAATACAAGCACTGCCTAGGTATTGTGAGAAGTAATAAGAGCTAATGGGACCTTTTTGTCTTGTCTTTTTCTTTTCTCGAAGACGTTTCGAGTCCAAAAGGTTCGTATCAATCTCACTAGAAAAGATAAAATACATTAAGGACTCATGTTTGTAGCTAACTATTTTATTTATAAAACTACTAAATAATTTGCTCTAAGACTAGGCCTGGGCCTGCAGTCTCGACATAGATAGCGATCGCTCTATGACCGAATGCGGTCGCAAAGTCCTATCGATCCGGATTTAGCGATATTTGGTAGTCTCGACTCTCAAAGTTATCGATTACCGAAGTTTGTCGCAAACTTTACGATTTTCGTAATGTTTACAAATATATTTTGCGAGCATTTTTGACAGAAGTAGAGACTTGCGTTTGTCGTAAGGATCGTTAAGGCTAGCGATTATTGTCGGTATTATTTAGCGATCGGTAGTTTGCGACAGCGTCGCTATCTATGTCGAGACTGCAGGGCCTGGCCTGAATCCAAAAAGCAACACTGAAAAAAAAATTCTTTCATCGATACATCTATCTACATTACACAAGTTCATAATAAACCTACCGATACGTCTGTCTGCGATATCTTTCCATAATAAACCTACCGATACGTCTGTCTGCGATATCTTTCCATAATAAACCTACCGATACGTCTGTCTGCGATATCTTTCCATAATAAACCTACCGATACGTCTGTCTGCGATATCTTTCCATAATAAACCTACCGATACGTCTGTCTGCGATATCTTTCCATAATAAACCTACCGATACGTCTGTCTGCGATATCTTTCCATAATAAACCTACCGATACGTCTGTCTGCGATATCTTTCCATAATAAACCTACCGATACGTCTGTCTGCGATATCTTTCCATAATAAACCTACCGATACGTCTGTCTGCGATATCTTTCCATAATAAACCTACCGATACGTCTGTCTGCGATATCTTTCCATAATAAACCTACCGATACGTCTGTCTGCGATATCTTTCCATAATAAACCTACCGATACGTCTGTCTGCGATATCTTTCCATAATAAACCTACCGATACGTCTGTCTGCGATATCTTTCCATAATAAACCTACCGATACGTCTGTCTGCGATATCTTTCCATAATAAACCTACCGATACGTCTGTCTGCGATATCTTTCCATAATAAACCTACCGATACGTCTGTCTGCGATATCTTTCCATAATAAACCTACCGATACGTCTGTCTGCGATATCTTTCCATAATAAACCTACCGATACGTCTGTCTGCGATATCTTTCCATAATAAATTCCGACCAATTGGAATGGCACATGAAATATGCGAAGATAGCAAAGTTTCTAGACCTAGTATCTATCTATCTAGGTATATCGCCCGAAGTTCATAATGCCCTCGACGCAGGTATGAGTTTGTCTACCTATGTTGTGTATTGAAAATAATGTATGAACTTACTGGGGGAATATGAAATACGAGTTAATTTATAGGTGACCTTCGCTAGTACGAACAGGTAGATAATTACATAAAACGAAGGACAAAATTACCTGAACGTTGTTGTGTATGTTTATTTTATAACCGATGGATGTTTTCGAATTAAATTTAATTTGATAAATGAACTAGGTTGTTTCGAAAACGTCTATCGGTTTCTTGCTAAACTTCAACTATATCCGACAACCCTGGGTATTTATCTACTTTGGTGACCGTACTTTTTTTTAACACTTAATTGTTTATTTAGACAGGCAAAAAAAACAAAATTAAATTCTAACATAACTAAAACTATACAGAAACTAGACCGTACTTGGCAAATTTGGTAAATAAAGGTTCTTTGATTGTCAGAAATCCATCCATTCTATAATATTATAAATGCAAGTGTGTTGTCTGCCTGTCTGTTACCTCTTCACGCTTAAACCGCTGAACCGATATAGAGATAGTTTGAGTCCCGGGAAAGGACAGGATAGTTTTTATCCCGATATTCCCACGGGATCGACACTTATGCGGGTGAAACCGCCGGCGTAGCTAGTATTGAATAATTCCTTTAATTAATAGACAAGCAGCTAAGTTCTTAACAGAATCTTCAGGTCTATTTACATATTGTATAAGTTTATTCAAGAATAGTCACGACTCAGTCTAAAAGGTGCTAGGTAGCCTGAGAATGTCTCGCTAAGTGACTTATTGTTAGCCCAGCCCAGCAGAGTGACCCATTTCCATATACCCATTAATGATTACACGTCAACGTGAAGAATAGAATAGTATCGTCGGTGACAACCTTAACTTGATGACGTCATTGACAAAGGGCGCGAAAAGTACGACCATTATACAGCAACTTTTTTTAGAGACCGTTTTTGGCAATGGAAGCAATACTTACAACCTAATAACGTTCATATAAACTGGATTATATTTTTTTTATGACTACTTTGCCACAGTTTTGTGGGTCTGTGGTCTAGTTTAGTAGGTACTTCTGAGAATTTTATTGAAGTAAAAATTAGCTAAGCGGCTCTGTTAACTTAAATTATATATTATGTTAGCTAGAAGTACCAACAATTAAAAAATAAAATGTATTCCTAAGAACAATAAGAATAAGAAAGGTGTTAGTATGAAAATAAAAACAACCAATTGAATGTATGTACAGACGCCAGCACACCACGCTACCCGAAACTGTCAAATTTTCCCAATAAACTTTAAACCATATGCTTTAGCGATAAAGTTGAAAATATATTGAAGAAATTTGAAAGATTGTAGTAGCTTGATGTGCTGGAACAAAAAAAATAAGATGAAAGCTTAAAAAAGATTATACCTACAAAATAGAATAAGTCCATAACTTAATTGTTTTTAAGCTATGCTAAAAGTAAGTTTTGATTAGCGAAAACACTCCTTCAAATAGGCCAAATACAAATCAGATATGCCAAGCAAATACTTCTATCGTCACATAAAATATTAATCATATAACTACACCCAAAACCCATCGCAGTATACGTGGTTGAGAATTCAATATTACACGATGCGCTTGTTCGAATCTTTCATTTTAAAGTTGTCCGTATGAAGTTCACCGCCCGCTCTAGAGTTGGAGAATAGTGGGCAATAGTGGGGAACAGTGGGGAAGACTGGGGAAAGCTGGGTAAACAACGTTCGATCTATTATAACCACATTAACGGAAGTGCTGGCTGTAATTTTGTGTTATATGTTGAACGTAGGTGCAAGTTTGAGAGGTCGAGATTCTGTGAAGATGTGGTAATTTTGGATTGAAATAGTGTAATGGGGTAAGTTTTGAGTAACTAAGGACAGTGTTATTGTTTATTAGTTATTGAAACTTTTTCTGTGGAATGAGTGCCTTTTTAGGGTTCCGTACCTCAAAAGGAAAAAACGGAACCCTTATAGGATCACTTTGTTGTCCGTCCGTCCGTCCATCCGTCCGGCCGTTCGTCCGTCTGTCTGTCAAGACCCTTTATCTCGGGAACGAGAGAAGGTATCGAGTTGAAATTAAAACCATATACTCAAGTCTACAGTCCCTTGAAGCTATAAAAAATCAAACACCTAAGTTAACGTAAAAAAAAGATACGGCCGTTTATGCCACAAAAAACGTATATTTCGATACTCCCAAGTGAAACAAAATTTATAGGGTACTTCCCGTTGACCTAGAGTTATGAAATTTGGTAAGAAGCAAGATCGTGTAGCACAAGTAAAGGAAAAAATCCGAACACCGTAATTTTGTAGGTACATTAAAAAAAAAACCCGTGATAAAATATTTACATACCTACTTACAAAATACGGAACCCTCGGTGCGCGAGTCCGACTCGCACTTGACCGGTTTTGTTTATTATTTTCACTATAGGTACTTCTTTCAGTAACAAATTCGTCTCAGTGCAAAAGATTTCCCTCAGACGGTTTCCTCAGGCTCTTATGCAACTAAAGTTATTATGAAAGTCACGATCGCCAAAACCTTTATACCTTGTAGGTAACGTTTGTTCTCACTTGTTCCTTCGGAAGCGAAAATTCCGCCACGTCTAAAATATTACGCGAATATTGGAAGTAGGCGGTGCCTACCTAGAAAGGGGTTCGTGTATTTTTACGTGTGTCCCAAGGGTCTGATGTTTCGACGAGAAATACCTCCCGGTATGCACACATTTGCCCTACTACCAGGTTTTTTTCCAATTCGTGGCTTAACGCCTGTGCCGATTCAGCGAAGGTTCACGTCGCTACAAAACATCGGTTCAATGAAGTCGGTACAATTTTTCATTCGATTTAGTGGATCGTATCCGCTGACCCCGCTGCCCCGACCGCTCCGCGTGCCCCAACTGCCCCGAGTGCCCTCAACTGATAACAACTCCAGTGAAACACACCCTAACTTCTGTGACGCTCTTATCGCTAGAATTTGTTCCCGCCTTTGAAATATCGTCGAAATTGTTGGCTTTTGAAATGAAAACATCACACTTACTGTAATAGGAAAAAATTTGCCGTCGATTAGGCCCTGAAAAATGTTTTATGCAATCAAATTGAATATTGATTTTGCTGTAGGCTGTCTCAGGACCAATGTTATTAGATTAGATTTTGCAAGTAATTTTTTATTCGAAGAAATTTTATATTTATATAAATAAGTGAATAGTCGTTTAATATCTTTCCATTTAAATTTTCGTCGCATGCAGTAAACAAAACGTTCAATTAGAGATTAACTTGAAACATTTGGGTTTTTATTTCAGAATTTAGTTTCGAGAGTAACTAAGTAAAGATGATGTTAGATTGAGTTTGAAATACTAGTATTAGTACTCGTACCTACATAAAGAAAGAAAGAAAGAAAGAAAGAAAGAAAAATGTTTATTTGGACACAGTTCGTGAAACACAAAATACAAAATTAACAAAATAAAAGATTATGTTTCAACAACAACACAACATAACACTAGAGTACGTACTCGTAAGTAAGGCAAAGCAAGAGAATAATTTATGCAGCCAGTCGTTAGTGTTAATTAGTAACGACCTTTTACGTGTCAAATTAATAGAGGTTGGTACTGGATATTATAAAGCTGAAAGTTTGTGAGTGTGTGTTTACATGTATGTTACTTCTTCACGCTCAAACGGCTGGACCAATTTTGATAAAAGTACTACAAATACGAGTCTGAGACGTATGGCATAGGCATATGAATATCAGCAATATTTGTAATAGCACCTTCTTACGAAAATATTACAATCAATACCTTAAAAGCACGGAAATTTATCTCTGCAAGACACGAATAGAAATAAAACTTAAGAAGAGAGAATGAACTTCTTTGCGATTGGCGGCAAATAAAACTCTAAACTAAAATAGTCTATTGAAAAAACTCAATCCTTTTTGAGACGAGAACCAAACTCACAACCTTATTTATTTATTTATTTAACCATTTATATACACAAATATATAAACAGACAAGTAAAACAGAACAGAAAAATAGGTACAAAGGTGATGCTTATTTCATAAGCAATCTCTTCCAGCATCAATCTCTTCCTTACCACCAGTCACATCTGCAACCCCCACACAATATCACAGAAATAGAACCACCGTATCGTGTGAAACGGAGCGTGAATGTATAAACGATTGAATGAGTTTTATTGGCTGCCTTAGGAACTACAAGCCGTTTAAGATTTGCCCATATTTCCGTCCGCGCGTAAAAATAATAATACCAGACTGCAGTAAACATCAGTCAATTTCCCGATGGTATTGATGAGGCCTTTGCCCTGCAGTGGGACATAACAGGCTAATAATAATAATAGTGATAGATCGATTAGCGCGCCGCACAATGATTGTCGATGGTACCATTCCACATGCCGGGAACATCGTGAAAGCTGAGAAAGAGAAACAAATTAAATATCTCGACTTAGCACACGAGGTTGTTGACATGTGGAATGTGAGCTCGGCTATAATTGTGCCAATTGTCGTATCAGCTAATGGACTGATGGCCGAAAGCCTCGATCAACATCTATCGAGGCTCTCGTTAGGCGGTTCAATCAAGGGCCTGATTCAGAAGGCAGTACTCCTCGATACGGCTCGCATTGTGAGGAGGTTTCTGCCTCTGGAGCCCTAACCACCGGTAGCTTGGACCCTGCTCCCGACACGCGCGGATCACTATTTTTTAATATTAAAAAAAAAATGTATACCTAGGTACTTACTTATTTTTTATATTGATATATTTAAAAATGTAATAAAATAAGTAAATAAATAAACGAAATAATAACAATAATTGAATGATGGCTTAGTAGTAATTAAGATTGATATTTTGTACTTTACTTTTTCTTTTCTTGAGTCTAAAAATATTTTTACGATGGAGTTTTGACAACACAGAATATCACTAAGCAATCATGAGCATATCAATCTGCCTAGCCTTTTCCCAAATATTTTGGGGTCGGCTTCTAGTCTAACGGGCATCCTAGTTGCGTAACACACTATTAATCTGAATCTGAATAATTTTGAAGGATATTGCTAATTCATTGCTTCATATTTTCGAAAAGTTTGCCTGCTCGACAACGTAAATAACGCAATGAATGTTGTTGAACTGTCAAACTGTGAGCCATTGCTACTGATAGTGTGTTACGCAAGTACCCCGCGGATGCGGCTAAATACCTTTAAATCATGAGCATATAAGTACACTAACTCGCGTATCCTGACTTATGCATAATGATTAACAAGTTATTAATAATACAGTAACGAGGCTCAAAATGTTCGATAGGTTAACACACATTAACAAAGGTCTCAGTATTTTATTCCCAAAACACATGGCAGCTAAACTACACTTATTAATAAAGGGCATAGCACAGTTTCGTTTAATATTTAACATCGCCGCGCCGGCGTATCACTTAAAATAATAAGGATTTCTCGTTGGAGATTACGCAGCAACCCTCCAGAGGATAATTAATGTTATACCGTGAATATTAGCTTTTCAATTAGCCGTCTTTTAGTACCTCAAAATGGGTCTCGTGTTTCAGGGAGCGCGGAGAGGGTTATTTCTTTCGCCCGTTACACCTGTAAGACGTAAGGCGATAGTTAATTAAAATCTGCTCTCTCGGGATTTGTGCGCGCTCGCCTGCAGCCTACGGGTTAACCCGACTTTGTGCTTGCTTGTTGTCTTGGACGTAGTATTGCGCTTTTAGCGTATTTACGTTGTAAATGTATTCTTGGGAAAAAGGTTAGAGATTTTAACAGCTAGAGATTTTGAAGGCTAGTCTTATTTAGATGTTTTTTTTTGAGCCTAATATTGAACATGCTCATTTTAATTATCTGATTTCAGATAGAGGAAAAATATTTTAATAAAAATTTGAGAAGGCTAAAACCTCAGACAGTGACCTTGCGACAATGTCGTCAGTAAAAAGTGTTACCAAGAATCTATTAATAATTCCTTATACCGAAACTTTTTCACACGTCCCAGTAAGAACTAGTGCTGCCAACAAAACAGCTTTCCGAACCGTTTTTAAAGTGAATACGAATCGGCTTCTTTCGGTACAAAAGACTGTCGCGCTGCCAAAGTTTATTAGGGACTTTAGCGTGGCGTCCTTTGTTTTACAATCAAGTTACATTAGAACAACGGGCCCATTGCAAACTCTTCAACAATGGCTTGTTGAAGTCGTTTTAAAACATTCTCCGGGTGAGTTTGCGTGTTAAAACGGTGAAACGGTATTACAGTATTACGGTATTTACGCACGATTGGCCGCCGATAAACCGATGAAGACGGCATAACGTGGCCTTTACACGCGTGTGGGTAATACCGTAACTTATCGAAAATTGTACGGTTAAGGTTTTGAGCTTGTCTCTAGAGGAAGCCTTTGTTTCGCGCAGTTTGCGTAATTTGACCGCGGGATCACGGACTATTTGGAAGATTGTTCTGTTTTTTTAGCGTTCATGTATACAGGTAACAAACAAATAGAAATGTTTAATTTGTATTTAAACCGTCTGTAAAATTTACTAAAAGAAGTTGCAGTAAACATAATAAATCTTCATATAAAGTATCAAATCAAATTATTCTCTTTCACATAAAGGATAATGTGAAATAAAATAATATGATTTGGGCACTTATGAAAAGTCAGAAGCTAAGTGCACGGTTCCAATTGGTCGTTTAATATGGAGAAACTCCACGGTTACTCTTTGAAAAGTAAGTAATTGGGTTTTACAATATTTTCAAATTTCAGTAGATAAGGGAGGACAGCGTAGGCCTGTCAACAAGTATCTGGTACATAACAAAATAAAAAAATGGTCTACAGATCTAAAGTCTACAAGGCCGATGGCTAAGGTCAATTTATGTAGGTATGTAATTTAAATAATAATTAATCTATCAAATGAATGACGAGCACAAAAACAGTTATACCTACGCAGTATGGCCACAACATCCGCGGATCTTGATATTTCTTATTAACACCAATTAAATTCCGCCACCATCTTTCAAAAGTTGATTACTAACAGTGTACCTAAACTACATCATTCAAATTGTACAAAATTAGTTCGTATTATTTGATTTTAAAATTTCATTTGCTTTGAGATATTTAAAAAATGTTACTAGATAGTTTACTGATTGAATCGAAAGTTATGTAACAAAATTGCGTTACCTACGCTTCGCAACTAAAAGTTACTAATTGTGTTAACTTTGATGTATTGAGTTAGCATCCAATTACATTAGTTTTGAATGATTAGAAATTGGCCTAGTTGCTAGACTTTAGACGTTGCCATCACCCGTAAATTGCAAGAACAATGAGTTTTGATTTAGTTCTCTTTTTATTTCTACACCGACTCATTTTGATGTAAGTTTAAGATGAATTATTAAAATGGTTTTTTATTTTAGTACCAATAGTGTATCTATTGAAAGAAAAAAGCTCTCAATTTTAATTCATAAGCCATTGTATTTCTATAATACCACTTGCGTAAGCGAATACAAAACAAAACAATCCTTTATTTATTATAACGTCCAACGCACACGCAACGTTTTATACAAAACGAGCCCACTTCAACCAATTTTAATTTCATTAATCCGCGATACAAATCGCGCGTCTTCGCGTTTTTACCGCGCGAATCGCGATGTAGATAGAACTGTCAGTGCAACGCGATAGCGATGGCGCGCACGCGATCGCCCGCTGTGTGGCGCCACTATCGAGCTAATGTCTTGATCGCTCGGTGGTAATCCAACTTTATTTGTATGTCAATCTTGAAGAAAAAAAGGTTTAGTTAGTTGCAGGCTTTGTTAAACTTGAGAATCGTTGCAATTTCTTAAGTTAATTTCTTTACTTAGGTTGTGTAATTAAGCACCGTTTTAGTTTTGTATTTCCAGTAAATTCGTATGTTTGGGTCGACTTTACGTCTAATCACTTGAATATTACCCAGTAATTAGTTAAGTATCTTATTAACCGTTATTTGGCACATTGGTATTGAAATACCAATGTCCCAAATAATCAATAACCTAAACCTTCAACATTACAACATACCTACTTGCATGTTTCAATATTAATAAAGTAATAGAGTGGGGTTTCATAGACACATGAATTTTCGAAAACTAGAATATACGTAGTAATGTTTAAAATATTATATTCACATTTATATTTCATGAACTAGTTCAATTGACGAGAAAGCTTTTAGAAGCCTCTCATATTGGAGTTCATATCATATCGCAACGTATGAGCATCTCTTAATAATTAATTAACTGTTTTGACTTGAAATGCTAAGTAATAAACACTAAAATTAATTTAGGGCAATAAGCACTTATCTTAGCGTACCTACTTATATTACTTACTTAGGTACATAATTAAATTATGGTTTTTGTTAAGTGTAACTTTAGGTGCTTCAAATATTTAATAATATTTTATCTTTTTCGTAATAAGTAAAAAAAATTAATTAAATAAGACTTTTTTTAAGATTTTTTTTAATAATATTGTTAAATAGGACTCTTAAAATCAGAACAGTTTTCGTTCTATTTCGCACCTGGACATTTAAACCAAAGAAGCGTCAAAAATGCGTGCGTAAGAAATCGTAAAACACATAAAAGCGCTTAATACGAAATAAACAAACAAGAAACGCCCCGAAAATCGATCCAATAACCTTAATCGCGTCGAGCCGCAATATTAAACGAGGCATAAAAAGATAAAGGCCGCACCACACGTATACTTTAAGTGTCTTCGCGTTGAGCGGCCTGTGCTGCCTTTAGTAGCAGTTTATAACTACTTTGCAAGCACACTGGCGTACACCAGCCCCTTATGGAGGCAGTGAAAAGATATAGCGCCGACTTACGGCGCGCCTACTGAATACGAATCTCGTGTGAATGGTGCGTACCGATGGACAGAGTTATAGCGAATCGTTTGCTTTTTAATATTGAGTGTTTTTATGATAATACGAGTGGGGTTTTATCGATATCGGATGTGGCTTTGTGTGCAAACGTTCAACACCTCTACGTGTGCCTTCTGACTAGTCTGTTGAATGACTTTTCTCTTTATATCTTCGATAATTCGATGGTCGTGTGAGTTTTTTTTTGGTTTCACGACATTTTGTAAGCGCTGTTTTGGTGGCCGACTGAATAAATGCCTTGTTTTTTAGAATACAAGATCAGCCCCAGAAGTTTGTAAAACTTTATCATACTATTTTAACGTAAAAAAAAAATTCACACGTAATAAACGAGTAATTTAGTTACTAAACACTAAAACAGTTTACTAAATTAAAAAACCAGATTGATCATAAATCAATGAGAAACAACACTACTAAATAGACTGTTTGACCCCCAAACTACCAGATTAGCATAACATAGACAACAAAAAAAAAACAACAGAGCTATACAGGAAAATCGATATAAACCGTGGCTCAATCCGGCGACAGGGCCGGTATCTATTCCGGACAATTAACCGGACGGCTTGCCCGCGCCTTATCTTCAGCGGCAGCCCTTCTTAGCGTGAACTTAGCCACGAAATAGGTCAGTGCAGACCCTTATTAACACCTATTGTACGAAGTAGGCTGTTATTGATTATTTATTGATGGAGGAAAAACTTTGAGAATTGGGATATTGTCGATGAGAATTAAGTTTTGTATTGATGGTGAATTGTAATGGTGTTGTGGCTTTGTTTTAATTAGTTTTGGGGTTATGTAATGGTACTGGTGATCAAGCATTTTTACTTTCTTTCTGAAAGAATCAGTCGATCATTCAAAAGTACGCAATACTGGGCATGAAATACAGATTACATTTTAAAAAGTAAACCTGAAATACCTACTCGGAAGCAACAGCAGAAAGTTTAGGGACACTTATTATTCAAAAGCCTAATCGAAAAACACGTCGCAGCGCAAACTGGGAATTATATCGGGAAAAAACTTTACCGGGAAATACGTGAGTAAAAAAAGATTCGGAGCCCCAATGCCCGAAAATTTCAGCTGCTAATTTTCGGGCACTAGTAGCAAGACCCAACTAAGAGAACTAGGTTACTTTCCGTTACAAACTGCACCGTATTTAGCTAATACAACTACCGGAGTTTGTACAACAAACTTTGGGAACCGAGCTAAAATATATAGCCAGCCAGACAGTTGCAGTTGCAAAAACGTAGGAGACAAGCTATTTAGTCAAATAGTTTTCTTTGCTGGTAGAGTAATTAATTAGACATAACGCTGGGAAATAGATTGAAAGTTTAATAGTGGAGCATCATTTAGATAGTGTAACGAGGACGGAGTGATAGCGCGTATAACTGACTCGTAATAGCGTGCGATAAATAGTGCGCTGTTGGGTAAGTGTGCGACGGTGAGCGGGTTAGATTAGTAGGGTTCGCTGTCTGTCCGTCCGTCCGTCTGTCTGTCACCAGGCTGTATCTCAAGAACCGCGGTAGCTAGACAGTTGAAATTTTCACTAATTATGTATTTCTGTTGCCGCTATAACAACAAATACTAAAAACAAAATAAAATAAATATTTAAGGGGGGCACCCATACAACAAACGCGATGTTTTTGCCCTTTTTTGCTCGATATCAATAATGGCAACAGGTAGGCACTTGAAATATTCACAAAATACTCAGTTGTATTTTTACTTTATTATTAAATAATAAAATTAAAATAAAATAAATATGTCGGCAGACACATTGATTAGCAGCTGTGAGAGACGGCGACTAGATGGCGCTAGTGGAACGTGCACCAGACGCAAATCATTCACTCTATCGATCATTTGGCCTAAAGATCCAATCCAGTAAAATATTGTAACGGTTTCCCCCCCACTAGCGATCGCCTTTATAAGGAGCTGCGCTGTTTGATCGGTACGCATTTCCAACGGTTGCGTCGTGGTGCACGGACCACTGTCTCTCGACAGTCAGTACTGCCCGATTATTGGATGTCGAACGCTGTCTCTGACAATTAGTACTATCCATAATGCGGTGGGTGCATGGACCACTGTCCCTGACAGTCAGTACTGCCCTATGTGACCGCCTTTTGCCGTTATTAGTTTTAGTATTTCATTTCTGTATTTTCTAGATTTAAGATAACTGATTGTTCAATTGAATAAACTTGTGTTTTACTTCTGATGTCTGGGCCAATCCGACATCAGAAGTGGGATCGGATTATCCGCCCACCTCTGGCACTTCATTATCACAAGATGGCCAGAAAAATATTCCGCTACCCTCAAATAATTTAGAAGCATTTCTTTCATAATTAACTGATGCTCTACTACCCGGTCCAATGCGCCACCACAACCATTCAGTGTTGGTACCATTTGATCCTGATTACCCCAATTCATACGTAGAGGGCTGTCAGACACCATAATTAAAAGCAAAAATTTGAAAGGTGTCAATTTAATCATGACGCTGACCTTGCCTTCGAGGCGGCGCAGCCACATTACTGGTCAAGATGCCTCTCAGTCATTATCAATGGGATGATATCTAGACCAGCAAATATGTACTGTAGGGATTACAAGAGTATTGTGACCTAGTCCAGTGAGCTGCAGGGATCTCATCCATGGGATGATTATCTAGACCAGCAAATATGCACTGTAGGGGTTACAAGAGTTGTGACCTAGTCCAGTTGTAGCTGCAGGAATCTCACCTGCTTTAGTGGGTGACGATTTAGACCAGCATGTTTGAACTGTAGGGGTTTTCTATTGTAAAGAAATACCTAGACCAGTGATATTTGCTAATTTGATATGTAACGATGATGACGATGTGAATTGATGACGAATGAATGCACTCGAGAACGAGTGATTTATCAGGATGGCCGTGTCGGCAGACACATTGATTAGCAGCTGTGAGAGACGGCGACTAGATGGCGCTAGTGGAACGTGCACCAGACGCAAATCATTCACTCTATCGATCATTTGGCCTAAAGGACTTGGTATCCAATCCAGTAAAATATTGTAACGGTTTCCCCCCCACTAGCGATCGCCTTTATAAGGAGCTGCGCTGTTTGATCGGTACGCATTTCCAACGGTTGCGTCGTGGTGCACGGACCACTGTCTCTCGACAGTCAGTACTGCCCGATTATTGGATGTGGAACGCTGTCTCTGACAATTAGTACTATCCATAATGCGGTGGGTGCATGGACCACTGTCCCTGACAGTCAGTACTGCCCTATGTGACCGCCTTTTGCCGTTATTAGTTTTAGTATTTCATTTCTGTATTTTCTAGATTTAAGATAACTGATTGTTCAATTGAATAAACTTGTGTTTTACTTCTGATGTCTGGGCCAATCCGACAAATATTTAAGGGGGGCTCCCATACAACAAACGTGTTTTTTTCGGCGTTTTTGTATTTTGGTACGGAACGCTTCGTGTGTGAATCCGACTCGCACTTGGCTAGTTTTTTTACTCTTGCTTTTTTAAACTATGGAATGATGGGGAAGGCAACTGTCAGACGGCGCTGTCGGAGCTAGTTCCAAAAACAAGGTAATATTATAAAGTGTGAGGTGATTTTATTTAATTTTTACGAAAACGATTCGTTGTTATGTTCTTAAATGCTCCGAAATTGGAGCCTACATTACCCTAAGACCCTTGAAATTAGAAGATTGTGGCTGAAAGCTATTCGTAGTGATTTTTTTTTAATTAAACAGAGTTCGAGGTTTTTGAAGAAAGTGATTACGAGGAAATAAGCAACAACAATTAAGGTTTTAAATTCAGACACTTTAATTTGTTATAAATACGAATAATAACGAAATAGTGAAATAAAACGAAACTCATGAATGAACACGAATTGAAATGAATGAACGAAATGTCAACCTTTTACCTTTGCTCTTCTATATATTACGTCCATGCCTTTGCTATAGGCCATAGGTCGCTATGGTCATGCCATCTACAAATAGCTTTGAACGGCCTTCACCATTATTTTTTGTCATTTATTAGATTTGCCAAGTCATTATTACTTAAAGCTTACTAGTAATTTAGGAAATTGTGTGAAACCACAAAGCATCTGCTTAAAATCAAATATCTAAAGGCTTTTTTTCTCTCAAGTGGACACAGTCTACTTTTGTATTTTTATTAACTATGTGGGTAATTTCATTGTTGAAGGTAACTGGGAATTGTATGCAATAAACTTAAAAAGTATTTTTTTTTTGTATTTATTTTAAAATTACGTTTAACCACTTGGACCACAACCTAATTCATGTTCAACGCACGCAATGCCACAATTTTTTAGCTTCTCACCATTTAAAACCAGCTCCCTTAAACGTTGATAACAAAATTAAAACAATGCAAAAAACCCCTAAAGGGCTCTCACCCAAATTACTATCAACACGAACTTTTAAATATATATTTGAAAGTTGAGACACCCGATTTAAGTAACCTTATTTTTTGGAAGAGTTATAGTTCAAATTAATTGCAAGCCATTTATTATGGTTGCTTCGTTTCTGATTTGAATATTGATTGAGTTATTTATAATGTAACATTTATAAAGCTGTTTTAAGTGTGCTTGATGGGCCCCAATTCTGTACGGTAATGATTACTCTCCGCGTAATCTTACCACCTACAAACCACGTATAGTTGTCAAGCGTGGTATTATTTTGACAGGTCAAACCACGCCATCTTCGCTTTTTTTCGCGCGATTTCGTTCATTGTGTCATATTGAATACGTTATCTGGTCTAGTTTTATACGTTATTCAATACTGATTAAATATTTATGTAACTTTAAAAAGCTTTGTTGCAATATTGACATTGTTTTAAAACAGTACTAATGTATTTTGCATATTACGGTAAATTCTTGTGAAACTCTCCAACTAAGCTTTATAATCTTAAGTTATGAGTAGTACTTATGTGCTTAGCTTATGAGTGGTTCTAGTTAGTTTTTAAATTAATATTTCAAAGATAAATAGACTCTTTTTACCTATTATAAAATCTAAAAAACACATGCACTGGCCACTATGAGATTTAAATTGAAATGTCACTGAAACGTCTTCTGTTTCCTTGTTTCGTGTGTGTTGTTTCATCTTTTATTTTATTGTTTTTGGTAGTGACCAATCGTCTCTTGTTTTCGTACTTTCGAAGTCTTAAAAATTATACATTCTGATAAATAACAAAAGCTACGTGTAATTTATTTGTGATTAATTCTTGAACTCTACATTTATTTCTGAAGTTTTCATTTAAATTGAACACATTGCTAAGTATGGTATTTTAAGTACCTTCATAAATCTAGACATACCCAAATTAAACTAATTCCTACACCTGCATCTTTCACTACCCACAAATAAACGAGAGCGTCCATCTTGAATTCGGCATAACACCGCGCCTCGCTCAGCGAGTTATTAATTGCTTCAATAATATGCTAATACAGGCCCAGTCGTTACGTGGTAACGTGCCTGTTATTGTCCGACATTTTTCTTAATTTTTATACGTAACGTTTGTTGGGAATGTTTTGGTTTATATTATTTCGCTCTGGGGACGTGTCGGTGATGTAATTTAAGGACTGTTTAGTAGAATATTAACAGAATTGAGGTTGTTTTAAAAAAAAAAAGGGTTATCCTTGTTTCTGTCACATATGCATAATAAGGTGATGTGATGACTTCATACAATTAAGGCATTCGAATGAAATGTCGAGGATCAATACTTTTCTAAGTCAAAAGACACGTTCGAAAAGTGTTGATCCTCGGCATTTGATTTAAACTTTTAATTATGCTCTGAAACAAGTGCATTTTATGATTGTGTTACAGGCATTAGTGGTGAATTTAATTGATTAAATTAGTTACAATGAGAACAAGCAAGCAGGAGAACCAAGGTGACCAACATAGCCCAAAGAATTGCCAAACTTAAGTGGCAGTGGGCAGGGCACATTGCTCGCAGAACAGATGGCCGATGGGGCCCAAAGGTTCTGGAGTGGCGATCGCGTACCGGAAGACGTAGGGTTGGAAGGCCGTGGTCCGACGACCTTGTGAAGGCCACAGGAACCCGTTGGATGCGAGAAACACAGAACCGGTCGAATTGGAGGTGCTTGAAGGAGGCCTATGTCCAGCAGTGGACGTCTGTCGGCTGAAATGATGATGATGAGTTACAATGTAACAGATCTTGCCTATTAAAGGTTTAACCATATTAGTTTTTACCTATTAAAATCCTAGTGCTTTTAATGGGTAAAAACTAATATGGTTATGGCTATGGTTTCTATGTTATTCCTAGAACAAACTAAACTTCCTTGCTCGCTCGGTATAAATGTATGCTAAATTACAAACACGTCATGTTATGTTAAGTGTGGATGTATGAATGTGCACTAATGTCCAAAGTCATTACATATTTACATTTCTATTCATTTCTTAGAACGTTTAAAGTTATGAACAACCAAAACAGGGGATTTTCCATTCAACTTATTGAAACTTTAACTATTGACATATTCTACTTTTTTTAAAGACATGCATTTAAGTTGTATGGTTAGGTGATTTTCTATCCCCAAATAGTCCGGCCCCTAATTGCGTAACACACTATCAATGTCAATCTGGATCATTTTTATGTATATTGCTAATCCATTACTTCGTATTGTTCGAAAAATTTGTTTGCACAACAACGTAAATAAAGCAACGAATATTGTTTAACTGTCAAGATGAAAGCCACATACACACACACACATGCACTGATACGTGTGTATCGGGGTGTGTGTGTGTGTGTATGGCTTTTGAGGGGTTATTACGTAACACTGTGTAGTGTTACGCAATTAGCCCTCAGACCAAGTACTTTATTAAAGGTACACCAACGGTAACTTGGTGCAGTTTCAGATCATTAAAGAAGAAGAAAAGTGAACGGTGCTGAGTTACAGTGGCTACGGACTTGTAGGTACTGAGTGCGTGTATGTTGCTACTTACGGGAACAATTTATAAAAAACTAGAATGGTTCTTTATTTTCTATGAAACTATTACTACATAGTTCAGTAACTATAATCAATCCTGGTTTAAGTAGTCATAAAAAGTGGACAGTGTTGGAATAAATTGATATACCTAATGGTGGAAATCTGGTCATGGTAAATGATTCTGGTTGCTTAGAATTGGCGGGAGGCCACAAAAAAGGTCTAATGCATAAGAAGATAACAAAGTACAAGTAGCAATAGCAAGAAAATTATGTTATTGATGTAAAAGTTAGTATGAATAATAATTCTCTCACACAGAACCTAATAAAAAAAGTACAATATGCTCACAACCACCATCAACCACTTTTATAGTACAGCTAAGAGTAATCTATAGAAGCCGTGTAAAGCTGTGTACACACAGCGCTGCAGCCGTGATCGCGATGAGTGGTGGCTGGCGACCGTAAAAATAATGGGCGGCTTGCGATCGAGCGTGTGTACTGGCCCTGTTTAAATCTGTAGCTGAGAATATGTGCCATTGCTAGTAGTACATTGCCGTTTTAGTGTAGAATTGACTGAAACTAGTGCCAGTATAGCTGGCAATGGATTTAGCATGCATATAAATAATACTTTATTTTTGTTTTGCAGCTTATGTTGTGTGCTAAATTTATTTTCTTTATTTCTTGAATGATTGAGTTGTGTTTATATAACGGCAAGCGAAGCTTGGAGCCCACGAGCTGGATGGACCGATGACTTTAAGCATTGGATGCAGACGAAAACCGGGTATTTTAGAGGCCTGTGTTTTGAAGTAAACGATGAAGTTGGTTGAGTGATTGATAACGGACTAATAAATATGATACACTACTCAGTAAGATAACAGTGCAAGACGTCCAAGTATACAAAAATAATAACTCAGCAAGTCATAGGTAGGTTCTTTTCCTACATAAATTCTATACATTTTTTTTTTTTTCAAATAAACCTTGCCCCACACTAGGAATTACTCCTGTATCGTGGGTGCGTTTACAAACACTTAAATTCACATACACAAACAGCCAGACCCGGAACAACTACCTGTAGGCAATACAAATATTTGTTCTGTGCGGGAATCGAACCCGCGACACGCAGCGCAGCAGTCGATCGCTCAGCCACTGCGCCAACCGTGTTGTCCCCTATACTATATATATAGCCCCTTACTAATACCCCCTTACTAATAAACGTTGTATATCGTCTGTATAGTTACACAACGCTTTGTCTTCTTCTTTCGAAAGTCAAATTACTGACGACTGAAAGAGAGAAATCGGTGTGTAACTATTCATCTGATATAACACGTTTATTATTAAGGGGGATAGTTTTTTCTTCTATATGTTTTACTCATAAGTACATCACGCTTCCTCGATGTCCCCACGTCAATAACTTGACGTAATGTCATTACGTTGATGGAATAATTTATTACTTCCCATTATGAGGCTGAAAAAAGATCGCCTTCCATACTGTTATGATGAGAATAAAAGATAATATCAAACTTATCTGTCGTAGTCTTTGTTGTTGAAGTTAGTTATGAAAGTCAGCCATTTTGTTGCCTAAGAATTTTAGGAAAAAATACAGGTGAAGAGAAAAAACCTGATATTTTTTTATCCCACAAAAGTAATAATAGTAATCAGCATAAAAATATCACGTTTTTTTAAGATGTGGCTTGTGTGTGTATGACCTATTATATCTCTCTCTAATATGCCTAGTCTTACTGTAGGTTCTCTTCGATAGTGCAATGAGTGGAAGTCGACCTTGCTACCTCGCATTCGCCCCTAATCATTGTCATATTTTATTTAATTTTAGCCTGTGACCGTAGTCTGTTGGGGGTCATGTTTTCAGTCACCAATGTTCGCGATCTCCGTAACTCTTTTAATTACCCACCTATGAGAATGAGACCTGCCGGTGTATTCTGCAAAAATCTCAACGTAAAAATTTGGTGAAGTGGCCTTGAAGTGAGTGAGCTGTC
Source organism: Oligia latruncula (assembly GCA_948474745.1). NCBI lineage: Eukaryota > Metazoa > Arthropoda > Insecta > Lepidoptera > Noctuidae > Oligia > Oligia latruncula. The sequence goes on along the minus strand of OX419691.1, from coordinate 3,068,013 downwards.
ATTCCACTTGGTGCTAGAGATTGAAACTATTGATAGCTCACTTCACCTAAGTTTTCACGTTGAGATTTTTACAGAATAAATCGGCTGTTGCTAGATAAGTCTATAATCAGTCATTCAGGTCTTTAGTCTTTCACAACTAACTATATAAGCTTAAGTTAACCACAAATTTCATTGCTAATGTCATTTTAAATAGTAGCTATGTCCACAATACTGTTCAAAAGTCTATTAACATGGAACTGTGGAAACGAACGATACGTTTAAAACGATTAGACTGCATTTTAAATTACACGGAAGTATTTCTTCCACTTTTTCCTGTGGTCAGCACGTAACTTTGTAATGGATATTGTGCATGGTGCTATTATCGCTCACGTAGATTGGTTTTCGGATTAGAAATTGAAATTATAATATAAGCTAATTTAGTAACATGTTCTTTAGTTTCTGCATGGTCACGGTTTTATTTTTATGTTTTTTTTTTGCAGGTATGTAGTATTGACTGATGCGGTGGGGTGAGAGCCAAATAAGACTAGACATTACTAATAGGACTCAACCCAAAATATTTGACTAAAATCTCAGCTGATAGCCAATATATAAATTCTTACGACACATATGATTAATTTAGAAACTTCTTTGTTTCGTTTAAAATTAAATCTAAAATCCTTCAGAACCATATTTATTTTATTTTGTTTGATTGAAACGAAATCTTCCATTGGTTTCATTTGAGTAATCGTAGAACGAAACCGTTGAAGTACACCTGATATTAAATTCATATATTATTAAAAGAGTTGTTGATACAAAGAACATATAAGACGCAATATGTTTACCTAATAAATGACTTATATACATATACATACATAGAAAGAAAAAACATTTTCGAGTGACGCAATAAAGGCATAGAAGCCCCTCTGTTTAAATAAGCCGACATCAAAGGTGGCTCAAAATATTGCCTTTTATTGAACTCAATGAAACAATTTTATGTATTCACTGTTTTTTCGTTTATATGTATATTACTTCGAAAACAGGTCGTTCAAAAATAGGTTTTAGCAATAAAATCTACAGAAAGTACCTTTCATCTTGCGTAAATAGTACGTCTAACCGCCTAAATGTTTGTTTAATCAAGTTTAAAAGCTTGTTTATCTCCTGAACTATTAATCAATTTCAATTATGAAGAAAAACAAACTCCGGCATCGTAGCATAACTTACCTAATAATGAGATTCGAAAAGTTCGAAACTAAAGTACAAATAATAAACAACGCCTAATAATATTCCAAACATGATTATGCTATTAAATCGAGTGCTATAAGCAAATCGATTCGAGTAATCGAGTCAGTCGAGTAAACACAATCGATTCGACTCATCGCATTCGGATCACAAAGTGGATTCCAGTTTTTAAACGTCGCCATTTTCGGGATGGGGCAGGTGATCGCCGGCGTAAAGTGATAGGTGCTCCATCTAATCTGCCGAGCGGCAGCTCAATCTTGTCTTCAATCGAATCTCCTTGATTGCGTCAAGAGCCGATATATAGGGAAATTTCATCCGTGCGCCTAATAACATTGACACGACGCCGATATCTGAGCGAAGGAAAAAGCCTTTCTTTTAAAACAATGAAAGCAAACATGAGACTTCACTTTATTACTCCGTTTGCAGCAGACTTTAATTAATTAGTGTAAGTGCCGGTGAGTCTCGGGAGATTGGTCATTAATTAAATGGGTCTTTGGCTATCGATCTACTGGCAAACAATACACTTTATTACTTTTATTACCCATTTCATTCGCTGTCTACCGGGCCATGCTGAACTGTGGTTGCTTTCACTATTAATGAGTGGTCGACGTGGCCGACGCAGACGTCGACGCGGCCAAGGAGTTCCTAATGGACAATGTAGAGTTTTCTTTACTTTCTCCGTACATTGTACAAAGTTATGTATTCGATAGCAATTTAGTTGGAAGGTTGTTCGAACGTCAGCGCGGGTAACACAATCAAGGTTGTAGAGTATGGATTTAAGTGAATTATAACAACGTAGGCTTGTTATGTTTTGCTTGTCGTAGTAATTACTTACAAAACAACGTGTAGGTAGGTACTGATAATAATAATATACATATTGATAAGTTTAGAGGGACCCGTGGCTAAATAATAACAGCCGCACAGGTCGATCGATCAGGTTAAGCTACGCTTGCCGCGATTGGTCTGTGGATGGGTGACCATCTTTACACACCGAGACCCTTGCGTGCCTCGGAAAGCACGTAAAGCCGTTGGTCCCGGCTGTCATTCGTGAATCTTTGGCAGTCGTTACGGGTAGTCAGAAGCCCGAAAGTCTGACAACCAGTCTTACCAAGGGGTATCGTATTACCAAGTACTTGGTTTGTGGAGGTCAGATAGGCAGTCGCTCCATATAAAATACTGGTATTAAACTGCATCCGGTTAGATTAGAAGCCGACCTCAACATAGTTGGGAAAAGGCTAGGCAGATGATGATGAGTTATTGATAAGTTTAGTTTCATGAATAATAGGTATATCTTTGTAGCATAGCATAATCAGCTTATAATGTTCCCACTGCTGGGACACAGGCGTCCCCTGTGTGGGAGGGAGTGGGCTATAATTCACCAATCGGGCCAAGTACGGGTTGGTGGATGTCACATATCTTAGAATTTTTGGATCTAAGGCATGCCGACTTCCTCACGTTGTTTTCCTTCACCGTTTTGAGAGCAGTGTTGATGAATTAATTTACACAAAGTAAAGTGCCTGACTGGATTCGAACCTACGATCTACAACTTGTAAGTCGCGGCCGTATCCACTGGGCCACCACTGTTCTCTTTGTAGTACTTACCTATATTTTGTAGGTATTCAATTTAATTTCAAATTAGATTCACTTAATATTTCCTAGTTCAATATTGAGGAAACGAAATAAGTGAAACCTACATACATAACTTGACCAGATATATTACACACTAATATTGTGAAGGCCGCAGGAACCCGTTCGATGCGAGAAGCACAGAACCGGTCGAAGTGGAAGTGCTTGGGGGAGGCCTATGTCCAGCAGTGGACGTCTTTCGGCTGAAATGATGATGATGATGATGATTATCAAGGCGAAAGTTGTGAGTGTGTGTGTGTGTTTGTATGTTTATTACTTATTCACGCTCAAACGGCTGGACCAATTTTGATAAAATTTTGTATGGACGTAGCTGACACCCATGATTAACACATAGAAAACTTTTTATCCCGATATTCCCACGGGATCGACATTTACGCGCGTGAAACCGCGAGGCGCAGCTAGTCATTCATAATCACCGATAATGTTACCTTAACGATTGGATTATCGTAAAAACCAATAAATGCGGAGGATATCCGATGAATTAATTTTATAACATTTAAATTTGATGGCGTTCACTTTTAAATATTCATTTGGCCATTAAGAGTGTCCATTAGGGAAAATCGTGGTCACGGGCCGTTATTAAAAATCACCGGGGAGTACTAATAATGTGTCGGTTGATCGTGACACTTCTCGTTACGAGGGATATTGTTCTTGTGTTACGCCCATTATAGGATCCTCCTTTTTCAACGGAGGAGCTTCACACCTGGTTCCTCTTCTTTCACAAGAGGATGAGTAGAGGTTGAGATATATATATATATATGTTTTTTATTTATATCTAATAGTATGCTGCACTGGCTGACGTCATCAACTCAACGCTGGCTGTCACTGAAAACCAGCGTTGGGGCTCTGTCTCGTATAGGGTCTCAGCATTATGCCGAGCGATGGCCGTTTTGCGTAGATGTGACGCAGACTTTATCCGAAATTGTTATTTTGTTTTATTTTTGTTTGTGTTTTTATGCGTCATGTTTGTCAGTCCCATGGAACAGGGGGCGAGCCTATTGCCATCAACCGGGCACTAATCAAAACTCCGGGCTGCTACTGAGAAATCTTTGACGGATAAACCCCTTTATTAAATTAAAAAATCAAATATGCTCAGTAGTTTAAGGGAACACTTATGAGTGCGAGAATTTGCACAGATTATTCGCTGCCAAGAAAACTTTCCCTCAATTAAATTCTCATATGCACTTATTACAACTAGCTTTCCAAGTTCCCAACTACCGCCTTCCTACTGAACTTCTGTTTCAAATAATTCTACAGCCACTTTAATTCCATCTTATTACAGATTTAGAATGCCAATTAGGTACAATATTTCTCCATTAGCAGAGTGGAGACGGAAACATTGTTGGGAGCTTGGCAGGATGCCTGCTACCTTCGTCTGAGTTGCGGTAAAAATATATTTTGGGTCAATTGCAAGGAGAATGAGCATCTCTTGGAGACCAAGTCTTTGCAAGTGGGGGATTAGCTAGAAAAAATGGACCCACCCAATGCTCTTCGATTTGAAACAACAATAACCTAACTAACAATAACCTAATATATTGTATATTGAAACCTTCCTGAAGGTATGTAGATTAGATTACATTAGTGAAAGAATTATCAAAACTGATTCATTCGTTTTTGAGAAAATAGCGAACTTACAAATAGGATGTTGAATAAAGAACCACATTTTTTTTTGAAATCCCATAACAAAATCAAGTTCAAATTTGATTAAACAAACGGAAATAAACAAAATTTAATGTTTGTCAATTTCAATAAAAAAAAGTCAAGAACTTTTTCCGGGCAAAAGTGAGTGATGAGGACATCTGAAGAATCCAGTCGATCTTGTCAAGAATATTGTTTTTATCAAAATATAGTGTATGTCAAAATATAAAAAAAAACTGTACTTTGCATACCTTCAGACAAAATAAAATAATAAATTATATTCATTACGATTTTTCAGATATCGTCTCTCAAATAGGAGCATGGGGTGGGCCAATTTTTTTGCACTTTCAAGATTACGAGTATACAAAATATTCTTCGTCGTTGCTATCTGACCCCATTTAAATGAAGTGTGAAGTTTCCCCTATTATAGTCTTCTAAGAAATAAGCAACAAAGTTATTGTTTAGTGTTGTGTTGATATTTTGTGTATTATTCTTCTTATACTTTGTGTAAAGTGCAAATGATACAAAGTTGCTGTTTTGAGGCGGAAAGTGTGAAATATTTTATTAAATGTAAGAGGAAGAAAATATTTTTCGTGGGAAGTTGTTTGTGCGTGCGTCAAATAAAGTTAGTGAACCGACGACGCCAAGGATATTGTTACCGCAAAAGATTTAAATTGTCTTACAGTGTAATGCTATTTTATTTTATTTGCACAAACTTTGGACACAGCGTCTATTTTCCAAAAGCCGGTTGAAAATATCTAAATGTTTCTAAAAGTCTATCATTTTCTGCAACTACCCCATTTAGGCACAATAAATAACTCATCCAACTTTGTACCTTATCATCAACAGAACCCCTAAATCATAACCGAAAACTCCATACAATATTCTCAAACATTTCTCAGTGACAAAGAATACGTTTTGTGAGTAATTTCTCGGGGAAAGCGGAGCCGGCCATTGTGATAACTGCCCATTGAGAAGGGTTACTCAGTCAGTTCCGGGCCACAGAATACATAGGTACAGTAGGTCGGCTTCATACAACAAGCGGCTACGCATGCAAATAGACACGCGTCTACGCGCAGCGAGTGCAAGCGCACTTGCGACTGACGTTTGTTTGGGATCGTCTTATGTAAGCGTCTATACAGGGACACATCCACGCGCAATTACAGTTTGCGCGACGATGTACATAATTCTTGACCCCCGAGACTTTTTTATTATTAGGGTTATCAAAAAAAAAAATGCTGTTTCAAAGAAAAGTGCCTGAGCCTACGCTGTCAAAATGTATGGAACAGCTATTTTTTTTAGTGTTCGGTACCCAAAGGGTAAAAACGGGACCCTATTACTAAGACTCCACTGTCCGTCTGTCAGTCTGTCACCAGGCTGTATCTCAAGAACCGTGGTAGTTGAAATTTTCACAGATGATGTATTTCTGTTACCGCTACCTATATCAACAAATAATGAAAATAAAATAAAGTTAAAATTTAAAGGGGCCTATAAGAAACGTTTTTTTCTGCGTTTTATGCCTTGTGGTACGGAACTCTTTGTGTGAGAGTCCGACTCGTACTTGGCCGGTTTTTTTTAATAACCGACGAATAATTTGTTTGTGGGGGTTCAAAATCATGTACTGAATCCATCAGGTTGCGTGTCCCTGCCGCCCTGTATGTGCGCCTGTTTTCGCTCATTGTACGGAGTTGGCCTTCTGTACCCATCTATTTTGTCAGTTCCGGGTCGAGCACAATTGCAAGGGAACTCTGACTTCACCGGTTTTATAACCTGACGAATGTTTCTTTGAAGGCGATGGTACATTTCAAGTATATTTCTTCGATTAACTTTGTATTGAGATAATTAAAATCACGGTTTATTACTTTAGATAAGACTTTATGTACAGGGGTATTTATTTTGCCAAAGTTATTTGTTAAATTGCATGTATTTTATTGTTGGTCTTCGTTCGTTGGCTGTGGATTCTAAAAGAAAATTGAGTGTGTTAAATAAAGCAGAGACACAAGAAAGAGTTGATAAAGTGATCGAGTTCCCCGATTGAGATTTTATCCATCTGACAGCAGCCGTAAAGGATTTGTAAGATGACTTTGCACTTTCTAGAGAAGGGCGCGAGTTTTGGAAGAAGATTATATTCTGTTGGCGTAAAAGGTCACATTGACTAACTAATTCTGGGAAATCTTCGAAGGTTAAGCGCTTAAAGCACTTGCAGCGTCGGATAAAGCGGAGATAAGTCACGTTTAAGTTGTCAACGAGAAAAATTGGCCTAATCTCCACGGCGCATAGTTTATTCACGAAATTATAACTTGGATAGCATGAATTTTGAAGTGCGAATTATGCAGTTAGGTGAAAAAGGAAATTTGGCTTGTTTTAATTTTATTGTGAGAGGTAGAGGTTTATTCTAGAGTAAATTCTATGTCCTCTGAAGAATTTTCTCTATGTCCATGACAGACAAATCTATAAAAAAATATGCCCTAATTAAAAAACACCTTTATAATTTCACCAAATGCCTGCAGGCGTCCTCGCTTACTTTAACCTCTTCGCCTAGCTTTAGATGGTCCTCAACTCAATTATAAGAAGTCGTGTTTGTCCGTGTTTGGGCCTCAAGCGCATGTTTCCTGAGCTTGTAAAGACCTTTTTCAAAGGCCTTGTATTGAGTGCGGTTGAAACGTTTCGTTCAAACGCCAGTAAAAGAGATTACGGGTGAGGAGTTCTCTCTCTTTTGTTTGTGTTGCATGGATTTTTTTCTCCTTAATTTCTTTTGGTTTTGAGTGTTTGTGAGTGGTGCGTAATGGGCGAATCGATTTGTGAAGGAGTATGTAAGTAGGGCAGGGAATTAAATGTTGGTTTTTTCTGTTTTGAAATGTTGAAGTGTTGCGGCTTTTTGATGTGGTAGGGTGATTTTATTTCAAGTATGTTAGTAAATTATACAGATTAAGTAAATCTTTATTTTCTTTCTGTAAATTGGTTTTAAAAAGCGCTTTTACAGGTCATAAAAAAGACGAGATCGAGAAGTATATACCTCAACTATAGAAACACTATCCAGCATCAATATTCCTGAACCAGATTCACATTTACACATTGGCCTACGCATAAAAAAAAAGAACGTGTCATCTCCAACAAAACCAAAAAAGAATCCTTCACCTTACAAAATATTCCTCTTACAATATATAAAACCAATCAAAAGTCTACTTACGACTTATACATATGCGTATAATAAAGGAGTCTCGTACGGATAGTTGGAGGTCGCAACTCCAAGCGGTGGTCTAATCTTAGAGGATAATCCGCTATCAATGAGACGTGAGAGCCGCCGGGTATGTGCCCCGCGCGCCCATCGATCTGCAGACGTATGTAATTAATATGACGGGGCTTTATAGGAAAGATATTTTTGCGAAAAAAGGAATATTTTCTGGGATCTAAATTGAGGTAAATATAAATTGTCTTTTTTTTGTTTTACAGAATAAACCTTAGGTCAAATTTGATCCTTTGTTAAAGGTTAAATATTTGAAGGGTACACAGAATATTTCGTTTTTGACAAATTTTAATGAAAGAACCGTCATAACTTTGTCTGCGTACGTTTTGTTTGTCATGCAATGTATATGAGCCAGATTACATTCACAACTTGACAAATAAACGACGTTTTTTTACCCCTAAATTAATCTACGGAAGTCCGAAAACATGGCAACCTGCCGCAATATCAAGGCGATTAATTGCCGCTTTTAAAATACTCATTTGGCAAAAAAAATCGCATAAATTGCTCATAACACCCCCGCCGCGTTGAAAATGTTCGGGACGAGATTTTAATTACAGAAATATTATTAAGTCAGTCGTCGAATAAAAGCAATTTAGGGGTAAAAATACGAGCGACCACGGGCGGGACAAAGGCCGAGATTTCCATATATAAAAAGCATAAATAATTTCGATTGTGTCCACCGAACACAAAAATATATAGTAGTACGTTTTGGCGCCCTCACACACGTGCGCAAACAGCCGGGGGTCGCGCAAATAATGCGAGTGTCACGTGAGGGGCGCGGGGCTGAGAGTGGCGGGGGGGGGGCGAGGCTTCAGGACTTGAGGCTCAAGGCTGTGGGGGGAGGGGGATCCTCGGACGAAAAATAAATAGGTACACAATCTCTGGCGCACAAATACACACATTTCGACGGTGTAATGTGTTTGCGGTGCTATAGAAAATTTTATTTTCTCGTGTGACAAAAACGCGTGTTGCGCACAGCGATACTCGAATTATGTGACGTTTGTTGTGACAAGAAATCGGAGGGATATTGTCGGGTGTGTTACGATAATATTGGGGGAATCGGGATAACATAATCTGGACGAACAACGACTCAGTTAAGAAAACACTGTCAAATTGGGATATCATAACAGTTATTTGGATAAAAATGGGAAACTTTTTCTCTTTTCGAGGAAAAGAAAAGACAGTCATGATACGAGTATGTATTTTAGTGTCGCGAGATTAGTCGCAGCATGGTCACATGAAACAGCACCAATGTCAGCTAGGCACAGTTATCACCAAATATCCTACCCTGCAACGTCGTTCTAAGCAATCACTTCCGTGATACACAAACGCAAGTCAAAGTTGCTGACTATATACGTCACAGATAGGCACACATCTCCTGAGGAGTTTCTCCTCTTACGGTAGTCTGTAGGCCTCTCAAGCCTCACCGGTCGGCCGCGTTATTTACATAGGAGCCTCTCAAATCCGTCTGTTTGTTCTGTCCGTTACAAGGCCGGACAGAATCGGAAGTAATTAACTTTACGCTTAAAGCTAAGTGTACTCTCAACTTAATCGTGTTACGTTGAAATGTCGGGAAGTTGAAAAGCGTGAGTTTGGAATACAAAAAATGTTTAATGGAAATTATTTTTTTGTTTCTAAAGCTTTCCTAGAAGATCGGTGCCCGCAATTTACGTCACTGTAACGTTATTTATGAAAGTACGTTGGTGTGTTTTACTAGAGAAAGAAAAAGAAGAAAGAAAGAAAGAAAATACGTAAGAGAGTTTTTTTGACATCTTAAAGTCAAATCGCGCTGCCATAATTTTCATGACAGGCGGTCCAAATCCGTAGCTTTACTTGATTTTATTTGTAGGTGTGGGTATAACAAATTCCTCTGTAGCACCTACAACGTTTATCACGCTCGAAGGATTATAATAAAAAAAACACTTAATAGAACTGAAATAGCTGCGGATAAGGTCAGAAGGGTTAATCTATTGACCAATGTGACCGTTGAATTAAAATTGAGGATATCCCAAAATTATTCTTGATAGTTTTGACTGCTAATTATGTAACGTTTTAGCATGTATGCCAGCCAAATTAAGCATATAATCTATAAAAATATATAAACACACATCAATTCGACTATGATAGAACGATTCCATTCACAGTATCAGGGCGTGCGCCACACGAAACCAAGCCTACACCGAACTGCCCTTTATAATTACGCGGCTAAAATAAAAACGCTTTTATAGACCAATATCTCATTGCTAAGGTGGGCATATGTGAGCAGACAACCGACTTTACGACGAGCATAAAGCGTCGCAGAAAGGCGTGTATAACCCTATAATGCGGAGGTATAGGGCCGCTGTTACTTAACACCGTAACTTCTGTTTAGAGCCGCGCCTACGCCTACATTGTCGGTAAATTCATGGGTGTCAGTTTACTTCTATGGACGTCTCATTCCACAGTCTCCCTGGGGCATCAGTATATTAAGCCATTGTGGTACTGCCCGACTTAGTTGATCTATGTAATTTGGGTTTAATGAACCTCGTAATACGGCGGAGTAAAAATGTTTGTGACTTGTATAATTATGATATGTGGATGTTGTTAAGTTATGTTCTTGTTTAAATTATGAGAAACTGTGTTTCTTAGTGTTTAACTGTCTTAGCTTTGAATGTTTCTTCAGTTATAAAAATAGAAAAATCACGTAATAAAATAAAGGGGAATTATTTGAAAAGATGCAAAGATATAATATATCAGATTACTCTGCATAAATCTCTGACAGTTTTCGATAACAAAGACATCAGGAAAAAATGCTATAGGTTTTGGCTCATCTCCAAAATACTGCCATAAAATTTTTGAATGTTTACAGTAGATTCTACTTTCGATTTCTTCAGCCACGGAATCTTGGCTCGAGCCCCCTTGCTTGGTTCGTGTACAAACAAATTTGGTAGGCCAATGTCTTCTAAACTTTCACTGTTTGGCGGACCGCCAACACCACAGCATTTCACAGAATGCGGTGCCTTTCGAATAAACCGAATAAAGATAATTTATTCCTATGATTTTTGGCCGCGACGCAATCGCTTTCGAATTATTCCCCTTTTCAGGGTCTGTACGCAGCATTGAATTTTAGAGGGTTATTAAGAATGTGTGGTTTTTACGTTTTTGAAATAAGATTATGTGATTTTATTTTGTATCTGTGTTGATGATAAACAATTTCACACGTGTAAGTGCAGTGGTGACCGTGATCCGTGTAAGTTCTCATCTTTTTTCGGGCTCCAAAGAGTCTCTTAACCTTGAAGGACATACTCGACACGGTTAAAGGTTAAAGTCAAGAGGCTTCATAAGAACCTCTTCCTAATTCTAATTTAATCTTTTACTTACTTTCACAATTTACAAATCCGAGCTTAAATCCAAACACATATCTACAACGTGTTTCCTTAAGCCCATCGAGGTAACGGAGGCCGAAGTTGAAACTAATTCAAAGACAAACTAAGAACAATCTTAGCAGTGGGTACGCTTCATCAAGCCACCACGTGGCTCCTGCCTTTATAAATTTCACGTATACCTACTATGTATCTTTATCTGGCACTTGGAACTGTTTTATGGTGTCTAAAGTTACTTAGTTTAGCTTAGCGGAGTGAGGCCTACATACGGTTGTGGAAGGCGATTAGCTGATAGGGTTTGTGCCTGTCGAGCTCTCCGGCGTAAGGCAAAGGCTGTTAGGGTTTCGTACCAAATGGTAAAACGGAACCCTTATGGTGAGACTAAGTCTGTCTGTCTGTCACAGCTGGATATCTCAAGAACTACTAATGCTATCAACTTGAAATTTGGAATAGTTTTAGTTGACGTTTGCCCAACTATTTTGCAAATAAGAAAGAAATAAAAATATATGTATATTTTTTGCAACAGGGACTGAAAGGGGGTTTGAAAAATTGTAAGTGGGGCTACTAGGGCATGTGGGGTATCATATATATGAAAGTGCGCAGTTTGCAAATTCTAAAACATTTTTTCCTTTTTTTTAGGCAGCATAGTTTTCGACTTTTGATGAAAAATGTAAAAAAAAATACCGTTCCCCGTAAGTTTGCGAAGAGAAAAATCTGAAATTATTCTATGTGATAGAAGTTTATGTAAAGATTCAGGAAAAATAAAACGAAGTCTCTAAATAGCACACTCTTTCAGAAATCATCAACAAAAATTACATTAGTTCCAATATCGGTCAAGAGATGGCGCTGACATAAAACTGCAATATTCTACACTGCAGTGCACAGTGTTAAATTCTCTGATGAATATAGGCCTCGCCGATAAAAATTTAAAAACATATGATGATACTGAGCCCTCGGTGCGCGAGTCCGACTCGCTCTTGCCTGGTTTTTTTTTAAGTATAACTTTGGTCCTTAGGCAATAAGCATTTTTTTTAAGGCTTGACTCTCATTCCATCCTTATTATGGGACTGACTCATGAGTCGCACGACTCAGTAGTCTGATTTTCAAGATGATTTATGTCAATTTTTATGAATTCAGAATTTTTATTACACTGAATTTATAAATTTTCATATTTTCTAAAAGTTCACCACCCAGCTAGCTACCAATCCTTCCGCCCCGTATGTCTCGCAGAACTTACAGGCATTATTAGCTACGTGATGCCAGCAGTACAAGGTTCAAACCGACGTGTGCGCTGTTATCGCGAGCTATTTACCTCTAACGTGATATTAAGGATTACATTATAATCTGATATGCTCGCTTAACGCGCCGCCCGTGTGCCGCTCTCTTATACGAGTTCAGGAGCTGTTTTGATAACTTGTAATTAGGGAATGTGATGTATGGTGTTTGTTATGGTTAATGGGTATTTTGGGAGTTTTATGGGTAATGAATGGCTCTGATTTCATAGTCTGACGTGCTTCGTCATGTAAATTTTTGAAATCTGAGAGAATGAAACTATGTCTGCATTTGCATTCACGTCCATTTATTAAAAAAAAATCTACGTAAATCGTAAAAAAAGTTTGATATTAAATAAAATATTGACGCTAAAGCTGTCTAGATTTAAAAAATAAAAATATTAAACGAGCCAAGTACTTTAATAACAACGTGCAAATAAAATGTCGTTTGAATGCGACTGTGGTCGTAATTTTTTATTACAACACAAGTAATACTGTCTCACTTGTCCTATTACAAGAACGTCGTAACCGCCATCTTCGGTTCATTGTGACTTTCTTTGTGTTAAAAGTACTTAATACAGGGCAATATTCCGTTCTATATGAATGGAGTAAGATGTCGTTATTTTTTCATGAGTCGTAATTGAAGTTGTAACTGGTTATCTTGTGGAACAGAATAATAGGTACTGGGTACATAAAGGGGTATAAAGATCTTAAATTTTACATAACTGCCCGATGTAATCAACAACTGTACTAAAGAGCCATATACCTCCAGTGAAGTACAAACACGTGTATGTAGTTGAGTACGAAATAAGAGCAGAAATATATTTAAAGGTCCTCACAGGTACTATTATAAACTTTTATAGAATTCAGCAATAAACCTTTTTCCGAAATCAATACAGTCTACAGAGAAAAGCTTCTTGTCTATATTCTATAGGCATACAGTCGTCTGTCATGGGACAAAGACAAGAGGCAACTGCGTAGTTGATTGTATCTAAAAATCAAGCCTTCTCCAGAGGTCCAAGGTTCAAGGCCGAAAGGGTTTCAAGGTCTAGATTTTTCCATGGCTGGACATGGAAAAAGCTAAGCCTAAACCTTGTATACACCACAAAAAAAACCAATACGAAGAAATAATAGCATTGCACTTAACTATTAAGTCTCATTTACTACCTCCAAGGTCGTTCTCACATTTCACCTACTCGTAACTATGTATGTTATTACATGCATAGGACCGGCTTATTATAAACTAGATGATAAAACGCACGCGTTCACGTTATGTTTATTATGTCACCTGGTGTATCTCTGCGTGGTCTTTCGGTACGCGGTACGCTGGATACGCGGCTCAGAGACAATACGCACAAAGTAATGGGTAACGCGTTTGCGTATGACACTGCTCTCGTGGGCGTTTGTTTGTTTCCGACGGAGCTTTCCAATAAATTAGTGCAAAACGTCGAGGTTATGTGATAGTTTTCTTGTGATGTAAACATACGTGGGATGTTGAATTATTATTTCGTTTATTTCCATTTTCTTTTTGTGGTGTTCCGTTGCAGATTTATAAGGTTTTAGATTATTTACATACTAAGTATTATGCGTTAGAATAAGATCTGATTTCACGTCATTTTTCAATTATGTTTACACTATTTATTCATTTAGACAGGTAAAAATAACAAAATTAAATTCTAACATAACTAAAACTATACAGAAACTAGAAAATAGCGTCGAAAAACTCATCCGCATCGCTGTCGACTGGTAATGTACCCAAGAGGCTGGCGGCATTACCACGTTGTATGGCGATGCTTAGCCTCTGGCCAAGGTAAAAGCCAGCCCTTGGGTCACGGGAAGTGTCAATCAGCCGTTTCGAAATATCTTTAAAAAGACCATGAGCACTCGGACCCCACGGCCCGAGGGTTTCAACCCCAAACGGCTCGAAAATATAATTTCCGATGAGGTTATTATATTTTCGCCGCTTGAGGTTCTCCGCAGCCGCAGCAGCAGCGCCAGCACAGCATGCCGAGCCAGGAATTGGATTTGTTTACACTTAAACAAATCTTTCCGAATAAACAAAACATCTACAACACGTTACATCGCGGGAAAAAGTAAACACCAATTTCGAAATGGCTTTATTCAAAACAGGAAAAGCAACGCAATGAATGACAGAATGACTTGCCAAAGGAGACAGACGAGCTTCAACCGACAGTAAACTTAAAAATATAAATGTTCTGTTTACTTACAAGTGAACGCGATTCGCGTCGTTTACGACATCGCTCTCATTCCACTGCACGAAATTACCGAGCACCATTGTTCGGAGCCGTATAAAGACATAAAACGCAAAAATAACTCGACACCGATAGAGATATTGGTCCTCTGGTACATAAAATTTGTTTACAAACCTTTCTGTAATCACTTTGGCTGGTAAATGTGGATGTAAAGGTTCCTGGTGGTCATTAAAATTTTATAGACACGCTTCGTGTGAACCAGAATTTAATAGATTGTAAATTATAATAATGTGTGCGGAACAGAGCTTTGCGCTCTGTGGCTGATAACGTTACAAAATATCGTAAAACCAGCGCTTACTTATTAGAGAAAAAAACAGAAAATAAAATCTAAAATCACTCTAATATTTAAACGTTGATTATTCCAAAAGACAGTATATCTATGCTTGCTCATTAGGAACTAAAATGGCCGCCACGATGCGGACCGCGCTGCTTTCGATCAAATTATACAGCGTACATGATGAATGTATGAGGAAATTACATGAGAGATGGCATCGCTCATTACAAGGGCGCTTGTTCACTGACGACGCGACGCGCCCGAAACGCAGACGTTTGAATTTTACGAGCGTTTTGTACGCTAGGTGTCGCTTGATGACTATTACGAGGTATTGTAATTTTTTATGCTTATGGGACTCTGTAGCGTAATTCTGTAATTTTTTATACTTAGTAATAATAAATCTGTGCCGTAACGTGGTTGTCGGGTTTCATTTGTGACATGACTATTGTACGGAAGTTATATTCGAGGAGTGTTAAATCTTTTTACGAGACTTGAATGCAGAGCTCTTTCACTTTTTGCTGTGCAAAGCTGAAGACTTGAATTTAAACATTTTAAAACCTTCCATCCATTATCTTACTCGCAAATAATAAACCTTCTGAGATAGAGTTGCCTCCATTCCATTTACACAAAACTTAAAAGGAAGCACTGGACACAAAGTCTGTGTTAAAAACTGCACTATGTTGAAGAAGGTTCAGAATCCGGCTGCTTGTTGAGCAGGCGCTCTAAGAGTGAAAGGGACGTACGAAATTCGTTTTCGACAGAATGTTAAGTGAGTTAAATCTCCAAATAAAAGGTGGCTTGCCTACTCAGCTAGCTTCAGTTGCTGACTCTGACTTGCTATGGTAATGAAGTTGTGACTCAGTCCCTTGTCGCGTCCCGCGGTCCCCGCTCCTCACCCCCTCCGTCGGCCTCTTGGTACAAAACAGTCGTTATCTCGGGCGATGATCTAAATGTAAGGGTTCAGTGTTGGCCGTGATTGCGGACGCCTCAGGACATACGATTGTTTCAGATAACAAGGCGGAGTTGTAAACTGGGTTATTGGTAGCACTGAGTGATGTTTAGAAAAATGTTTGTGGTAGACGAATGAGGATGTGTGAATGTTGTTACGTGTGACGGAACTTTTGGGTGTCGAATATTTTGTGATTGTTTTTCAGGGCGATGGTTTTTTGTGGTTTATTTCACTGCTTCTAAACATAAACTGTATAACAGATTTCTTAGTGAAGTTCCCCCGTGCTTAACTATTTCAGAACACAATGAGGCCAAAAATAGCTCAACCAAGTTTACAAAACAAAAATAGATGGTTTATTTTCGCCCAATTTCACAGCTACGCAGTAATTTAATTTACTGGAGTCCATAAAAATAATTTTAAGTGATAAAAATAACGTAGACGAACTTTGTAAGTTCACAAAAGTTTTAACAAACCTTCAACATTTGCCTGACCTTACCTTATAACTACCCTCGAGCCTCGACATTGTTTTCAAAAACTTTCTCTTCCCTCTAAACGCAAAGGTTTTTTAGTATATCACACTAATATTATTAAGGCGAAAGTTTGTGAGTTTGTGTGTGTGTGTGTTTATATGTTTGTTACTTCTTCACGCTCAAACGGCTGGACCAATTTTGATAAAATTTTGTATGGAGGTAGCTGACACCCTGGATTAGCGTATAGGCTACTTTTTATCCCGATATTTCCACGGGATCGATATTTCCACGGGATCGATATTTACGCGGGTGAAACCGCGGGGCGCAGCTAGTATTTTTATAAACGTAGGTAGTAGGTAATCATTAGGTTTTATAGGTAGGTTTCGTAATGAAAAGTGTTCATATTTTGCGAAGTTAGGAACTTCATAAATATATCTAACTGTTCTGTTCCGAACGGACCGAGTTCGCAGAGATTGTATCTCTATAACAGATGCGATATTCAGATAACGTTACAGCCTTTTATAATTATTGGAATGGCCGGTGATCATTTTTTGTTGCTCGCTTCCGTGAGGAAGTTGTTGAAGAAAAGGAGTTTAATTTTCGAATGAAAAGAAAACAGTTATTCTTTCTTGTGTCTTTTGTTTTGGTTGGGTTTGAATCTTTCAGTGAGAAAAATATTAAATCATTCTACACTTGGTCCTTATGCAAAAAAAAAGTCCTCTATTAATTTGTTTATTAGTATTTTTTATCTGTATTGGTTGGTTGGTACCAGGCCTGACTCTGAATTGGTGCCCGGTTGATGGCAATAGGCTCGCCCCCTATTAAGTGGACTTAAACATAACAAGCAGAATGTGGGTGCACCATAGGTATACCTCTGCCTTACCTTTCGGGGAATTCAGGCGTGGTGTTATGTTAAGTTAGATGTGTAATTGGAATTTCTCAATACATTGTTGTCGTTTTCCAAAATTAAGCCTAAAGGTACCACATTATAAAAATAGGTAAATAGTCTACTGCCTTCGTGTTTCTATTTCAGGAACTCCCCTTGGCCCTTGTGTTATCACAATTGATATTTAAATTGTAGAAGTGATATCAAGGGGTGATAAAAATGTCACGGCGAGTGACCATCGCTGACTTGTTTGTGGGTAGTTCCGGCGCGATAGTGTTGATAAGAGTGATAAGGAACATTTGCATAAACGCCTTAAGTACCGCATCAATGGGAGGTGGATACGTGACTAGTGCGAGTAAATCAGCAGTCTACTACGTAGTTTGTTTTTCAGAATAATTTGTTGGTTTTGTAAGTCAGGTGAAACTAAATATTTGTGGTCATAGAATATGCGTAGTACACACTTGTTTGTCTATGGTGTAAATAATTTTCTTTTATAAATATTATTTAAGGAAAAGGCAGAAATTATTTTGTGGAACTTACATGTATTCTCTCTTGAATATTATTGATAAAAAAAATAATTCCCGAAAAGAGAAAAAGCAACAAGAAATTGTTGCATTTATTTAAAAAAAAACTACATTCACAATCCGTCGAGAACCAACCTCTCACCATGTCAAAGGCAACTCAAAAACCCATATCTGTGTACAACCGTAAAAGAAAAAAAAAGCCGACAACTTGACGTTTTTATGATACGAGCAGCGAGACATATTCGTGGAACATACATTCCTGTAACCAAATTTCTATCGAAACGTGATTGCGAGCCGAGCCGCTTGCGAAACAAATGAATAAACAAAAAAAAAACCTGATGAAATATTATGTTTTGGAGTGTAGACAAATTACTGTTCCCCGCATTCTGGCGCTTCCCGTCAAATATAAAACGGATTCTTTATTTGCTTCCCAGTCTCCCGTTTATACGTTTTCGGTTAAACTTTGTTCCGTGGTTAAATAAACCTTTATTATTTTGTTTGAAGCTCATTTTCCTAGCCGGAGGGGGAAGGAGCTCGCTATACCAGCTATACGTAGATTTTCTTGTTGCAAGAACTCACAGCTTCGACTAAGCATGTCTTAGAGCGTTGTTTTCTTCTTTCGGGAAGCAGTTAGCCTATTTGAGAAATAGAAAATGCTTTGAGGTAGGACCTTTATTTACTAGGGTTTAAGACAATTAAAATGAGTAGAAATTGCTAAGCATACGCTAGTGTCTTTGCTCTAGGTAGTACCTACTCTAAATATTATCTACTTAATATACACACAGACATTTTAGATTTGTTTTGTTAGTTTTGCGTGTATTGGCAGCCCCAGGATAACTTACGTCTAATTTTCGTTTACCAAACCTAGACTAATTTGTTATGAGTCTAGATTCTCAGTGTTTGAATAAAATTTTGAATTTTTGGTTTTACACATGCCCAAATTGAATGTTAAAACATTGATGCCAATATAAATTAAGAACGGGTTATAATAATGGTAATTATACAATGTTTACTTAAAACTTTCCTTTACATAATTTGGAGTTTGTTTGTAACGGATATTTTTGTTTTATTACGAATTAAAGTCGCATAATATACTGATTCATAAAATATTATATTATTCGAATACAGACTCTCTTTGTTTTCAACCAACAAAATATGGCCAGAGATTAAACCAAAGTTGGCTAGAACACTATCAAAACCATAAAGACCGCATGTGGGGTCACCTCGCCAACTTAACACCCAGGCCATAGAAATAAACGTCTTAATATGACACGTCGGAACCCATAATTAGGACCAAACACAGCAGGGTACCCGAATTAGAACTTTAATAACAGGCGCACACGAGCTAAAATAGAAGTTAATGTAGCGATAAAAAGTTTCATATGGTGGATATAACGTTGGTGGAATGTAATCTGGCCGAAGCGCCGTAAAGGAGCCGGTCACCAACATGGAGGATTATGGGAGCAATTTGGTTGTGCGATTGTCCCGGAATGTGGGATGTGCAGTGCGTTGTTGCTCTACCACACACTATTGTGAATTGGAGATTATTTTTAAGGGTCACATAAGGCAAATTCATGGTTTAACCGAAAGAAAATTCCAAGTGTTTCGCTACTTTTCACGGTGGATAGAAAAGTGCCTTCAATGTGAATATCGAAAAGATAGTTAATAATGTTGCTTAGTGTTTATATAAATAAAAAACAGAACTTTTATTAGTGTACATATTGTTATGACAGCGACATAAACTGAAACAAACTAAACATAAAATTAATTAGAAAATGGTCCTTTGACTCTAAAATCACATAGAGGCGTATGCTATAAAAATCCTAAATTAAAATGACACTTTAGCCCGTCTGTCGAGTATATTCTTAGTAAGCTCGGGTCAAGCAAGTGCTGTTTATGCGTTGCGAGGCAGACGGTCATCGTTCGTTCGCAGTAGGACAGTCATTGTGACGTCACAGTGTATCCATTTGTGTCAGAACACATCAGAAACATACGTGGCCGAGATTCTAATAAAGGCTCAATGTGCTGTGATTACTTTGAAGTGTGTGATTTTGAGTCTAGTAGAGTAATTTGCTTTTATTCTCGTATAAAACCAAATTACTCTTATAATAACAAGGTTGAAGGTTGTATTATTGAAATATATTTTTATTTAAAATAAAGAGAGTGCTTTAAGCACTGCATGTCTGTACAAGTGTACATTATTTCTCAAAATGAAATAAAAAGACAAAACGCATAGGTAGACGACGAAGAATTTATTCAAAATTCTAACAAATTCAATCATCTTTATTTATGCACAATTTCACTTACTGTCAAAGTTTTTTGAAAGAAGAAAAATACTATAAATTAAGCGGGTTATTTGTGTAACAAATTCAGACGGTCTTTATCAAACTTTATATGATTGTATTGTACAATTGGTTAAATTCTTAAGATGTAATAAAAAACTTTGTTCTTAAAGAATTTAGATACATTGTAAGTTGAAAAAGAAACGCATTTAGCAAAAAGGTTTTTATCAAAACAGTTTTTAAATATTACTTACTTTTTCTTTACATTTGGAAATAGAATTTTTCAGTTGTTTTGTTTGAACTTTATATTGTCAGCAACGGTTCTTGTAAACGTGTGCAGTTTTAAGCTATGAAGTGAAAAATGAGCTTAATTTTGTGAAAACTCAGTTTCATAAAAGCTGTCTTATCTCGTTTTAGTGCTGAAATTACTAACTGTATGCTATTGTAGCGAGATTTAAGGTAGCTGTTTCGAAATAATATTCAGCTTCATATTAACTAAATAACTATTTAGGTTTTTATAAAAGTGCTTTAAAGGCCAAGAGAATAAGGTAACATTTGGTTTCAATTTAACTTTTGAGAAATTAATTCATCATTAATTTTAAGTATGCCGTAAGTGAGGAATTTTGATTACAGTAATTCCGATCATTTGTGACCCGTTTTCAGTGATAATGGATAATCTATTTAAATGCAATTATACACATTTATAAGCTTATCCATTGATTAAATTTGACTACAATGAAATCGAAGTAGTGTTTAAAAGCTGTGAATAATCTGCAGCTAATTGGCATAATTTGTTTGCATAGCATTTATAAAATATTTATATAGTTTAACATTAATTTTCCGCTTCGTCGCACACCAATTGTCTCGTATTTGCAAATTATTATAGTTTGGTATTTTTGAACGTAAACGCTAATATTTGTATACATTTTACATTATTCATACATTGTTTACATTATAAAATGTAAAACACTTTCGTATTATGATCATGTGTTATTTGTATTCATTATGCTGGAGTTTTTAGTTAGTGCAGATGTATTCATGACAGTGAATAGCTCTCTCGTTAATTTATACATTGTATTAATTTTGGGAGTGACCTCTATCCAGCTGTTGATTGGAATAGGTCCTACTATGATTACTGAATATAATAAACTAGCTTCTAACCCCGACCCAACCCGTCGCATAGCATCATCTTCCCGCATTGTTACTTCGTCTTCGTTTAGAGTTCTTTTTGCATTTTTTCTTTTGCTTGACTCATAAGGGTCATAGCGTAATGTTAAATAGCCTATAGCCTTCCTGAAGTTGAGAGCAGTGGTGGCCCAGTGGTAACTGCTGCGACTTACGAGTTGCAGGTAGTAGGTTCAAACCCAGACAGGCGCTTTACTTTGTGTATATTATTTCATCGCCACTGCTCTCAAAACGGTGAAGGAAAACATCGTGAGGAAACCGGCATGCCCTAGAACCAAAAATTCGAAGACATGTGACATCTACCAACCCGCACTGGCCCCGCATGGTGGATTATGGCCCACTCTCTCTCACAGAGAGGAGGCCTGTGTCCCAGCAGTGGGAACATTATAGGCTGATTATGTTATGCTTCCTGAAGAATTAGACTATCAAATACAAAAAACAAGTTCAGATCTGACTGATCCAGAAATAAGCTCATTCAAACCAACAAACATAAAACAAATAAACTCTTCAGCTTTAGTAGTATTTAAAGATATAGATTAGTTTGTGTAATTGATTGGAGTAGGTAATATATTTAGTTTGACTTGAAAATATGACCAATTTTCAACAACCACAATTTCCGTTCGTAGTAGGTACCGAGGCGAAGATGGCGGATCGAGCTGGACTCCTACTGAAAGGACTGGCTAGCAAAAGACAGAATTGTGTGGAAAAGGGAGAGGGAGGCCTTTGTCCTGCAGTGGAACAAGACAGGCTAGTTACATGACCAGTTACAGGGTAACAGGAAACCCGTTGGTAAGACTGGTTGTCATCACTTAGCTGCCTCGGCTTATTTTTAATTATTTTATTTTTATTTTTGGTTTGTTGTTTTAGTACTATTTGTTGTACTCTGGACGCTTTTAACGCATACGTCTTGTTTATTTTTACATCGTTCTCACATTATTTAATTATAAATTCAAAAGTAATGATGTAACTAATATTTTTGAAAAATATAATTTAAAAAGAGTGTCCATGGAGTTTCTTGCCCGTTCTTCTCCATAGGTACCTACGCTTTGGAATGGGCAACTAGCTTCTAATTTTTCTGACTGACCTACTTCTTGACAATTCAAAAGTGCCTGTAAAATGGTTTAATTGAAATAAATGCTTTGAGTTTGAGACTTTCGGGCTTCTGACGACCCGTAACGACTGTCAAAGATCCACGAATGACAGCCGGGACCTACGGTTTAGCGTGCTTTCTGAGGCACGGAGGGTCGCGATATGTAATGGGATCAGACCGGAATAAATCGAAATTACTTAGTAGGTACCTTAGCAGGTACCTTGGTAGGTAGGTACTTGACTTGACTAATTGCAAAAAAACTCATAAGAAGAAGTTCTTCGAAGAAACCCAAGATAAACAAAACAACATCACATAGGAAGATCTTAAGAGCAGTAAACCAACTTGACCGTGACTTCGGCAACTTAGTTCAACGGACCGATACGTACAGGTTCATTGCAAGTCCGGGGTCTAACGTACAGTCAGCAAAAGAGATTAGTTTATCAATCTGCCTAGCCTTTTCCCAACCATGGTGAGGTCGGCTTTCAGTCTAACCGGATGCAGCTCCAGTATTTTACATTGAGCGACTGCCTATCTGACGTCCCCAACCCAATTACTGGGTAACACGATATCCCAAATAAAAACAGATTAGTGTGGAGGCAAATATATTAATTTATCGACTACGCTGACGATATAATTTTTATTGTGTGCTTTTTAAACCTTAGAAAACTGACGTCAAACATGACCCACTAACAATCTGACATTCCACTAATATTCATTGCGTTATCTACGTTGTCGAGCATATGATTTTTTTAAACATATGAAGTAATGGATTATGAATCCCCTTTAAAATGAAGAGGATTGTGATTGCGAAGGGGTTATACAATTGGCCAGCCGATTGGTCAAGTTATTGACTGATTTTTTTGCAGGACACGTACAAAATTGTAGTAGTAGTTGCAAGTTAGTAGCCTGTGTACTTATCTCTGTGTTCGACTGTACACGTCCATGCATTGCATGTACAAGTCCAGGCACGCCGATGCGCTTTGAGGACACAATCACCATTAAGTTAAAGGCTAATTAAACCCCTGAGAAACTTACTTGTCTCCCGCGGTAGCGCTAACTTCGTGTGGTGTGGTGTGAGCCATGAGCGGCAGCAGGATTAAAGGTATTTTTCTTGTCAAGTAAATCTGTGCTGAATCTTTTTAATATGGGTTAGTTCAGTAATAATGATTAAAGTAATAATTAAAAATAGTGTTTAAAAATTAATTAATCATAACCTTTACAAAGTTTCATGTCCTTATACAGTTTTTCATAAAATTTTCTAGTTCGACTACTACGCGTAGCGCTTCGTAGAGCTACGCCGTAGCATTTACGAGTGCTACGGCGTAGCTCCTAACAATGTTAAATCTCTTTTATTTTTTATTGGTGACCTCGATCACGCCTGATGAAAAGCGATGGATGAGGCCTATGATGGAATACGCTCATTCCATACCCCGAAGCACACACACACTCCCGCGTGCACTGGAACTCCTACGCATCGACGAAACACAGCAGGCTGCTTGACGCCGGACTCCGGTGGGAGGGTGGTCGCAAACCAGGTGGGGGCGTTAGCCCTACCACCGCAAGGGAAGAATTGGCCAATCAAATAAGGTGTCGGGTGTGACTGTCCAGGATGCGCCGAGCGCTGCGGAACAAATTGCGCTACACGAGGAAGCTTCTTCATGCATCTCTAAGTAGATTCGTTGATTATGCTCAAATTATTAAAAACGTAAAGTATCTCATAAATTCAAAACAATTTGCCTACGTCACGAGAGCATAGACTTAACTTTACAACCGCTTGCTACTTCAAGTTTGCACCATACCAATACGGCTTCAATGTTCTTGCAGGCAAATTGTTTCCGTTCGCGTCAATTTACTGAATGTCTGACGTCAGAATCATTCGTACTAGGACTTGTTGCATTACATTTTTAATTACTACTTCGCTAACGAGCCTACGGAAACGGTGGCAAATGAAACACTTACCACGACTTCTAAAGTGCTTTCTGGTATAATGATGTGAGCTCGGATTGTGGTTGTACTGGTACATACCTGGGAAAATACAAAAACCATGTTCAACTACTGTTGTTACAAAAACATTCTTATTTTGCACTTGAACCCCAAATCTCAATCAATTAACTAATTAATTCAAGTTTCGTGACACGACTAGAACTTCAAGTGAGGCAAACTTTACTCCTCCCTTCCTGCCTCGAGTTCAGAATATAAGTGACTAGTTCCTGCTAGTGACTTCGTCCGCGTGAAATTTCTTGTTCTCCCGACCTACCCCGTCGCATCGCATCACCTGCCCGCGCTAACACTTGCTTCTATTTTTGCTCGGCTCCTAAGGGTCACAGCGTGATGTTAAATGCTTAAAGCCTTCCTTTAAAATAGGGCTATTGATATCACTGGTAGTTCCAGAGATTAGCCCCTACATACAAACAAAATCACTTTATAATATTACATAAAGTATAGAATAAGCATAATATGTTTAGAATACACTTTGAAAACCATTACAGGCAGAGCCTACGTATAATAAATAAATTGTAAACACATAAAGATTCATTTTGAACAGCGCCTGTATCCCCAATCCCTCGCAGTTAGTAAACGTCTTTTGATTTACTTTGTGACCCAATCATCCCCATATGACGGCAAGGAATGACTTTTATAAGTCGCGTAAGCATCTAACGGGAGCGAGTTTTACATACAGAGCAAATCTTTTAGGATGAAAGGCAGTATGAAGCGAAGCCTCTTCTTATGAGCTATGGTACATACATCTTGCTATCTTATTTCAATTTGTACGCTCCATTGATTGCAGATGCCTCGAGCGGTCTTCGTTTGCAGTTACTGTGAGCGAAAGGAATGGAGCTATTGAGACATCTCTACACAAGAAAAGGATAGTACTTATTTTTCTACGGGGAGACGAAAAATATCGAAAAAAGTTATCGCATCAAAGTCTCGGGCCCGTAAAGGTCTCATTAAAACTGTCCTGTGAGGGAATTCTGTCCAATTTATATGACAGTCGGCGATAGATTGGTCGGAAAGTAAATAATGACGTTTTTTCGTCTATTGTTTTAAATGATGTTTAAGCGGGTTTGGTTACTCAGTCCTTTAATGAATGTAATTTTGTTACAAAGTTTGTCTAACAACGTTTTAGAAGGGTTGAACTGACACGGTTCTATTATTTAGGTTAGTTGCCGGCTCAGCGGCGAGGAAGATGTGTATTTACTGAATTATAAAAGTGGAAGAAACGATGTCAACGGAGACAAAGACTATCGTATCCCGAATAAATGGGACGAGGATTTCGGAAGGTGAAAGTTCAAAGAGTGTCGTCACCTTACACAATAAGTATGCATGGATAAACCGTTCTCAAGTTTTTCAAGCACAAAATTGGGGACACGAATCTTATTTCAGTAGGTAATTTATACATTATAACATACATGTCATAAACTGGATAGCTCGATGCAAACCTATTAAACAACGTTTGATGCTCCTGTCACAAATTTTCCGAAAAGAAAAACATGTATGCGCGCCATATCAAACATTCCCAGAAACGTTTACGGATAAAAATATTTGTCCAACAAATCTCAAGCACACGTAGAAATATTGACAAAAAATTCATTTCCTAAGAAACGAGTGCGTGTGAAGGGAAATTTTCTCCATCATCTGTCAATACCGCACATCCAGGATTTACTTTTAAAATATGTCATTATACTTTTTTATATTACGTCGTGTGGGCAAAAATGTACTTATTTCGCGCTCCGCTGGTCTGAAAATGTGACATCAGCGAGTGTGAAGGAGTGTGTCGCGGTAGGACAAAATTTACGAGGTGACTGTAACCTCCATATCACGACCTCTTCGGTTTACGGTCACTGGTTTTTATTCGGCGAGGAATAAAACAACGCGGTGATACAACGCGTGGCTATTGGATGGCGTGGCGGAGTGAGCGTCGAGCGTACCATTGAGCTCCGGTCAAAGAGTAAAAGGTATTGTACGCATAGATAAAAGTGTTTGTCCGTTTCAGAGTTAGAGAGCAATATAGAATTTCTATGTTGTGCATGTTTTGTGTTCCATTGAAAGAAATGTAGGTCGCAGCGTGCAAGTTATTGGACTGAGGGGGCTAGCTACTTCATACACCTGCAGAGAACTTCTAACGATTTGTGCACTGATCCGGTTTACTGATATGGAGAGAGTGGTAGATTCGCAACAGGAATGTTGTCGACACGAGTTTATAGCATTTAGATTTAACATGAAAGCTTTGAACGTCCAGAACTATTCACAATATCTTTATTGGATTAAAAGAGAACAAAGCACTAACTTTTCCACTTATAGATTTGTTTAGGCCACAGAATTGTCCGTACGCAATTTCAACCCATATTTATTGCTGGACCAATAAATAGGGGCCAATCAGACCCAGACGTCTTAAAAAAACTGAAGATATTGGCATCACGTTGTCGTATCAAGCAACATTGCGTGTGTTAAGTATAAATATAGTGCGAGTACCGACACGACGCGCGACGCGGCCGTTGCGTGCGAACACAAATAGTTAGAATTCATTGCGCGCCCCGCGAATACTGTCGCACAGTTTATTGCTGTCTACTCGCTTGTGTTTTTAAACGACACTTTGATGTTTGCAAATTGAACATGATACTTTATGTTTGGCAGTGTAATATACTGGGGTTAGTTGAGCAGTCTTTTTGAAATGGCTGCACTGCAATAAACGTGGTTGAACGCGTTTGATGGGAAACGCGGAGTTACTTACGCTTTATGGCTACGGGTTTTTGCTGTACCCTTTTTTGGCAGTGTGACGTGTTCGTGAGAACAGTGCAATTTAATAACAATTTATCTAAATCAACAGCTTTGCTGGTCTAGTGGTCGCATGCGGTACTGCTGAGCGGAAGTACGGGGTCGATTCCTAGGTCGGGCAAAGTTTTATTGGGTTTTTTCACCTGGCATTTCTCAGTACACTGCGTTGCAGTGCGCAGTGTCTCAAGACGAAAGTCTTTGACCAGTGCGTGTTGCCAGTGATGACTTATGGCACTGAAACGTGGTCGCTCACAATGGGGCTTATAAGAAGGCTGAAAGTCACCCAAAGGGTAATGGAGAGGGCTATGCTTGGAGTTTCCCTGCGTGATCGAATCAGGAATGAGGAGATCCGCAGGAGGACCAAGGTAACCGACATAGCTCGAAGAATTGCCAAACTTAAGTGGCAGTGGGCAGGGCACATTGCTCGCAGAACAGATGGCCGACAGGGCCGAAAGGTTCTGGACTGGCGACCGCGTACCGGAAGACGTAGCGTTGGAAGGCCTCTCACAAGGTGGTCCGACGACCTTGTGAAGGCCGCAGGAACCCGTTAGATGCGAGAAGCACAGAACCGGACGAAGTAGGTTCGCTTGGGGGAGGCCTATGTCCAGCAGTGGACGTCTTTCGGCTGAAATGATGATGATGATGATTTCTCAGTAGCAGCCCGAAGTTTGGATTTGTGCCCGGTCGATGGCAGGAGCCTCACCCCTATTACATGGGACTTAAGTATAACTGGTGATATGTGGGTGTACTAGAGGTGCCATAATCATAATCAGCCTATAACGTTCCCACTGCTGGGACACAGGCCTCCTCTCGGTGAGAGGGAGTGGGCCGTAATCCACCACGCGGGCCCAGTGCGGGTTGGTCCCAGTGCGGTGCACCTCTGCCTAACCCTTTGGGGACTACAGGCGTGCTGTTATGTTATGTTTATCTAATCCTTATCCCATGAATGTAGGCATGAGTTATGGATATAGATACATTATTATTAGGTAAGATGTTAAAACAACACTACATACTTTTATAAGACCTACCTTTTAAAGAAATAAAGATAATTAATTCTAATAACAAGAAAAAGAAAAGAAAATATCTCTATATTCATGAGCACAAAGCAGAAATGGTCGACGCGCGACGAAAAGCACCTGAATTCTAAGTTCAACCTGCCATTATAAAACCTCATTAGTTGTAGTTAATTCAAAATATGGCGCGAATAATGTCGTAACTGCGCGCCGCTCGGGTGTCAAAGGACGCTAATGACTCGTCACCACAGTGTAACACAAGACAGCACATTGGCCTACTGTCGGCGCAGGGGCACAATTTGTCACCGTTTATAAGGGTTTATGAGGTCCTGATCTAGTCGTAAAATGTAAATAAGAATTTTCTGGAAGATATTTTAGGCTGGATAGGTTCTGTCAAAACTGGAAGGAGGATGCGCGGGCTCGCGAAATATGGAAGGAGTGGAGAGTAGCCTTTGCCTAGGAGTGGGACAGCCTAAGCTAGTAAAAAAAACAGTGGCACTCCAGGAGTGCCGACAGAAGTGAAAAAGCATAGTAATTTTATAAATATTATGTTTCTTCCTAAAGAAAATGTACCACGCGTTGATGTCTTTATAATGGCCAAAACTTAGAACGGCGGTGTCGGTTACGGTAACAGTGTCGCGAGTTCAATGATTTTTTCCCATCTCAAAAAATACCCAACGCAACTAAAGAAGTTTTCACTTCAAAAATATATTTTAGCATGTTTTGATAAAGCTTTTGCTAAGAAAGTAAAAAACATATCCAAAGCGACTTCCATGGAGTGGATGGGTAAAGTTGCTTTACCCAGCCACTGAATTTTTTGGTGTGTCTCATAATATCTGGAATGTATTAGTTGAATCCCGCAATGGCACTAGACAGACGTGGGTGGAAAAGATAAAATGAGGTCTTGCCCAGCAGTGGGACATCAAGGACTAAATATATAGAAAGATAAGTTGAAAAGGGGACAAGCATTGCTTAACACTGCTAACCATTCCGCGCTGTCTCAACCGTGACCAAACAGCGGCGCTAAAACAAACTCACTTCACCTAAGTTTTCACGGTGAGATTTTTACAGAATCGACCGGCTGTGCCTACATATACAACGTGTAACATTATTAACGCAAGACCTCATACACCCCAATTAGAGTATTGAATAAGCATAATACAATGACCAAAACTTATTTTTTTAAAAGCTAAGTATTATTATTAAGTAAATTGCGTTGATCTTATCAATACTTTATGCATTTAATATTGAGTCTTATTACCTTGAAATAAGATTTACTTTTCTTTGGCTCAATCGGCGGTCAATATGGCAAACTACATAGGTATAATTTTCGAAAAAAATACCTATCTCAAAAGTACTCTCAGGACTTGCGTTTATTTTGTTACACCTTGTATAATCACAGATCGTCCCCATAATTACACATGACGTCATTAGTAGACAGGTAACTCAAATAATTATGTCGCATATAATTACATGACGCATCGGGTGTCAAAGGCCGATAATGACGCGCGCCCACCGCAGTGTAACGCAAGACGTTTGACGAGCAGCCTGTGTTATTGTTGTATTAATTAGTGTGCTGTCAAGTTCGCTGACTGTGGTCAGGTTGGAACGTGGTTTTGGAAAAGTTGTTTGTAATTAACTGGTAAAAATTTGGCAAGAGATAAATGGAGGGTCTTCTTTTAATTAGTCATGTGTTCTATTATACCGAGCCCTGAGTACAAGCATTTTCATAGCTTGTATTTTAATATGCATTACCTCTTAAGACTGGGCTGTTACTAAGAAAAAACCGGTCAAGTGCGAGTCGGACTCGCGCACCGAGGGCTCCGTACAAATATGTAGGTATCTATATAGTTTTAATATTTTTTTTTGTGGTTGATATTTGCTTTTCAAACTTATTGAAAAATGATGTGAATAAGACTCGCATAGTTCCCATGACTCGTCGATTTTGTGTGCTGTATGTGAATTGTATAGATGCGGACACTCCCTATTTTTCAAAGCTTAGGTACGTGGTCATGGGAACTGATCCAAAAATGTGATATGCCTATCATGATACACATAATTCAACAGCAACTATTACAAAACCTTTCAATTTGCTCACAACTTAAAACGCAGCACACTCTCCGCTAGCCATCCCTTTGACATCAAAAGTGTATTCCACTAAACGTATTGTCAATCACTATACGTCCGAGCCATCACCTGAGTTTCGGCGACTATATTTAATCCTCTCCCCTACCCCTTTTATCCGAGCTTGTTGGGACTCAAGCCGACCGTGAAAAGGTTCCGACGTACCCCGAACACATTATGAGGACCAGCGCGATGCGACACAACCTTATAAATGGATTTCGATAACGCATTGAAGACTTTCATCTGACAAGATGTAGGGAACGTGCACGAATGACTGGGCCTTGGACGTACGCTTGAGAATGGATTTAAAGCTTTTTTTCGTGTTTTTTGGTTGATTTGATAGACTAGGAGTATTTGGGAAGGAATGCTGGCCTGTAGTTTTGGTTTGGTAGTGTTTCGCATTGGTTGAAAATGTTACCTATTTTGTTCAAATGTTTTGCTAAAAATTATAAGTCAAAGAAGTTGTGATCATGCCTAATGCACAATCAGCCAATAATGTTCCCACTGCTGGGTAACCGGCCTCCTCTCGGTGAAGGGGAGTGGGCCGTAATACACCACCACTGGCCCCGTGCGGGTTGGTAGATGCCACTTGTCTTCGAATTTTTGGTTTTCTCACGATGTTTTCCTTTATCGTTTTGAGAACAGTGGTGACGAAATTATTCACGGCCATAACTTGTCTAGATTTCGCCAATGAATGGCAAAAACTGCTCAGTACGTTTAACATAGCTATTTTACTCCAAATCCTTTCAACCTAACCCCAAAACACTATTTCTAAAAACTTCTCCACTCTAAAAGCAGAGAATTTGCAACAAACCTGTATTCTTCTCACAATGTATAATAAAACACAATACTCTATTCGTTCGTCACATAATATGGAGTGCACGGCGGCCCCCTGAGCCAATTTGCATCGCGGCGGGAGAGCCGACCTTTGGGGACCTGTGTTCAATATTTTACGTGGAGTATGCAGGTGTGAATGGGGGACGAAGTGGGGACTTGGATCAAATATGTAGGGTTACGTCGGTTTTGAGGATGCAAACTAGATTGCGAGCCTGGAGTTATCAGTTTTATGTGCTGCTGTTCATCATGAGCCTTCAGATAAAGCATGGTTTAAAGATGCAGAGTCTGAGGCTAGATGAATGAGGCATCAAGTTGACTCTCGTTCAAATCTATCTTTTGCTAAATCTTATAGCTGAATCTGTTATATAAAATACGTATGTCTAATTTAAGTGTCTGAAAAAACGTTGCATGATTATTTCATAAATAGCTGCGCCCCGTGGTTTCACCCGCGTAAATGTCGATCCCTTGGGAATATCGGGACAAAAAGTAGCCTATATGTTAATCCAGGGTATCAGCTACCTCCATACAAAATGTTATAAATTTTGGTAAAGCCGTTTGAGCGTTAAGAAGTAACAAACATATAAACACACCCCCACACACAACATACATACATACACACACCCCCACACATACACACACACACACACCCCTACAACACATACACACACACATACACACACATACACCCTCACACTCACAAACTTTCGCCTTTATAATATTAGTGTGATTTTAATTGTGTTGTCGGCTTGTTTTCTAACAAGACAACGCCTTTGACACATAATGCTGTACACTGTACACACTTAGGTGTTCGAAATCTTTTCTTTAATCATTAATTGTTCTTTATCGCCGATAGGGGACACCCTTCAAGGACATAAAGTTTCTTTATTGGTGCTGTTTTTCAGAAAGGTCAAGTGCGTTGGACTCGCAAGCGGCGTGCGTGTATGACCAGATGTATGAACGTAAACGTAGCAAAAGGAGTATGTAAGGATCGTAGCAGGTGGCGTTCTGTAATTTCTGCCTACCCCGATGGGAAGAAGGCGTGAGTATATGTATGTATGTTCTTTCTCCTGTAGTACCGACCTACGTATAAAGGAGTGAGTGATATCATACGAAATAGTTTATTATAGGTACATATCAGGCCAATGGTCTAGACATAAAAACCCCGAATTTGTTGGGGGTCTTATCTTCAAAACATTTAAAACTACAACTAAGTTCTTGAGTTGAAAAAAAAAACTTTAACGAAGAACGCAGAAATCCGATTATCGGTGCGAAGAACTCAGCAATGTGTCTGCAAGATATCGTTAAATTCTAGAAAGGTCCAGACATAAATAACCCGAATTTGTTTCACAATAAATATACTCAGGAGTCTTATCTTCAAAACATTTAAGAGTACAACTAAGTTCTTGAATTGAAAAAAAAACTTTAACGAAGAACGCAGCAATACAATTATCGGGGCGAAGAACCCAGCAATGTGTCTGCAAGATATCGTTAAATTCTAGAAAAATCTCAGAAAGTCGAATGGACATCACTAGGGCCTCAATAAATCAACTAAGGTACGGTACGAAGATAATAATGGTAAAGGCGAAATTTCACGAACCAGAAATAAAATCTATTCCTTAAGCGAAAGTAAGATTGATCGTGTTACTTCGATAAAGTTGGTATGAGTTCAGTACTGGTCGCGAGTAGTTCAGTGGAGTAGGTACCGAATCGTTCTTACTTCTCTCGGACTCTTAACGTTACAGACTTTGTGGACATAGCGACTGTGAGTGGCGATGTAATCTAAGTCTGAAGGAAAGGGGACTTTGAAGTGTGTAATTATGAAATGTTGCAACGGTTAGTTTGGTCGTTATGACACGTAAAAGTGCGGAAATTAGGGGTAGTATTTTCTCTTGGTCTAGCCGGCTCGAAGGACCAATTTATGAAATAGGTTAGCAGAATTAATTGCTATTGAACATTGATTATTGTTTACAGGTTTAAAAATATTGTGTCCAAAAAAATTGAGAAAAAACGTCTGTTGACTACGTTTTATAGAAATACATTTCTGAATACAAAAAAGGCCACATATTGCCGTAAAACTAAAATGGCAGACATAAACAAATTATGCAAATTTAAACAAAGTAATGAGTTTCAAAGACGTATCTTGAATGTTTTACGAACGAAAACATCACGATTCAGGGACCTCATTACATCACCGAGAACTCTGTTGTGAAGACGTAAGAAAAATAGTCTGTGTTTATATACACTCGTGATTATCTCTTGCTTAAGTTATTATTATCCATTTAAATAACCGCATATGTTATTTGTCGAAATTTTTTTTATGTAAGTGTAAATACTAATCTCACATAGCATAATCAGCCTATAAAGTTCACACTGAGGAGACACAGCCTCCTCTCGGTGAGAGGTATCGGGCCGTAATCCACCAGGCGACCTCAGTGCGGGTTGGTAGATATTAGTCTTCGAATTTTTGATTTAACAAAAATTTGACGAACGACGAATTCGTTTTTCGAAGACTTGAAGGACATGCCGGTTTTCTCTGGATGTTTTTTTTCCTTCACCGTTTATGACAGCAATGGTGATGAAATAATTTACACAAAGTAAAGCGTCTGTCTGGGTTCGAATCGATGACCTACAACTCGTAAGTCACGGCCGTTACCACTGGGCCATGATTGCTCATCTATACTAATAATAAAGCTGAAGAGTTTGTTTGAACGCGATAATCTCTGGAACTACCGGTCAAATTTGAAAAAATCTTTTTGCATTTGATAGCCCGATTCTTGAGGAAGGCTATAGGCTATTTAATATCACGCTATGACCCTTAGGAGCCGAGCAAAAAGAAAAAAAGTCAGAATGAACGCTAAGCGAATACGAAGTGTTGCGACGGGGTGGGGGTACAAGAAATTTCACGCGGACGAAGTCGCGGGCAGAAGCTAGTTCTTAATGCATTGACTGCCACCGCGGTCACCGGTGACCGCGAACAATAGATTTTCTATTGTGTCTGTGGTCTGGCGGTCAACGTTAAATATAAGTTATTAAATTTTACTTTTGAATAGCGGTAGATTTCCTATCTTTTGAGCCTGTAACAGAGTTTTTTCATTGGACACTCGGTGTTTTACGATTTGGTTTAGGTACTTATGAAAATGCTTACTGATCTCTTCACAAATGAAATTTTAACAAATAAGTACTCTTTAATTACAGTTTTTTTTTAAATAATACATAATAATTATTCAGTGATACGTCCTCCAAAAAATCTGAATTTCACGGTCCCGTCTCGGGGACATGTTATAAGTTTTTCTCATCGTTCAGTATTCAGTGAGGCGAGCGGAATGTATCCCCCAATCATATCCGCATGGGGGATCGAACCCGCAGATTGATATTTGATCCCCCAAACTCGAGTTGGGATCCTCGAGGCGCTCCGAGCGACTTGCCTCTCTCCTTCAGCGCACAATAAATACGAACACGGGTTTTCTGTTTTACTTCAGTTATTAATAGTAGTTTCAATTTACAGTCTGTAAATAACAAAGCGAAATTGTATTTGAGACTCTTTTTATGAAACTCTTTGACTTTCGGTTTTTGTCTTGAAATACTGCTTAATAGTTTTACATTGAAGTTTAGAGCAGTTTTTATTGTTTCTGTAGGCCCCAAAACTACAAAAACAAACAGATTTAGAAGAGGTCAAAGATTTAGTTTAAATTAATGTAATTACTCATCTATCTACATTTCAAAATAATTTGGAAGAGTAGGTGGGAGGTAGTCCTGAAGTATTTTCCGCTTTAGGCATCTGGGTCTTTAGGTTCTCTTATCAGAAAGGGACCAGATCATCGGACCATTTCTTTTCCGTCAAATGAAAGTTTGGCATGCGGGCCTAAGGTAAGCAATGCTTAATCAGAACCTACTTTCACAAAGTATACAAGTATAAGGGATTTTCAAGAATTTCTTTTGTAGTAAGGGCCTTTGACATTTTTCTGGATGTAAGGATTAGTTCTTGAATATGTGACTTAATTGAAAACGGCGTTTGGTATACTATAAGTATACACTTCTAAAAACTGTTAAGAATGCTATTATTGGAGTGACAATGGAAGTTCGTGTTAAATTATAAAACACAAAGTTCCAAAATTGAAATTATAGCCAATATCTAACGTTACAAATCGTTACACGATGATCGGGCCACAGAATCAACCGAAAAACAACAATAACGCATTTAATCACGCAATAACGTACACAAACAGACGTATCGATGTCCAGCGCGAATTGAACGACAAAATATACTCCTTAAATTATTGGGGTCGGGCAAACAGGGCGTGTTGGGCAAATATTGCCCGTCCAGCGAACACGTACGTTCGCTATTCATTAACTTATCCGGGGACTGTACAAAAACACGGCTTTAATTCGCGATCACGAATGAATGGATGTTAGTATGCTGGATGCGTCGGTAGATGATGGATGGTGTTGTCGTTTTTGGTCCTTCGAGCCGGATGCTGTCGTTGTCGCTTGCGGTGTTTATTTTGGCAGGTGTGATAAGAGCGAAAACTGACCGCTCTGACTTGACACACAATAACTTCATGTTGTTCAAGTTTCCTTAAAGCATGAAGACCGTAGTCTTAACGCCAGCCTTGGGATAAGACTGGCTTTTCAATAATAAAGAACCAACTACAACAGTAAATAGATAAAAAGGTCTAGTTTTCCGATTTAATCAAGCAAAATCAGCACCAGGCTAATCATATCGCCTCATCCAGCACACAGCATCAGTACATTGCAGCGTCCGTCCAGTCGGCTGGTCATACAAACACTTGCCCCCAATGAGTTGGAACCGCTCCAATGTTTACGCCTGTTGTTCCAAAAGAGTTTCATCAAACGCGTTAAGCGTAAATGTAAATATCGCTTAATTGGACTGTTTTAATAATTCTTTGGTAACTGGGATTTATTATTTTCAGTTTAAATTGTTTTGTGGGGCTGGTTAAATGTTGTTTTTAGGAAGGGAATGTTGTGGTGTGATGGTGGAGAAGGTAGCTTAGGAGTTTTGCTTGAAGGATTTGTGTACACGTTGCAACCGGGTTTTATGTTAGAAAAAATAAGAGGACTTTTCATATAATGGAAAGTTCTGATATTAGTAGAGTACCTACACTTTATAATTTCTGCTTTCTGTTAGAAAGTCTGGATCTAGATTTTACAAAAACATTGTTCAGAAACTGTACTAAATGCACTGAAGGGCCCAGTCGCTTTATCAAACATGGACGAAGTATTGGTCCTTCCCTCCTAAGAACTTTCCAAGACTAAACGAAAACAAAAAAAAAAACAATCTAATACACAATTACCCTTATAAGTAGTCAAAGTTTGTCGTCACAATATTCATAAGCTGTATATGACACGCCATATCATTTACTATATTTACTCGGCACACAAAACATAACGTAATGAATATAAATTGGTGATCATCATAATTTATTTCGCTTTGCTCGTAGAGACCTGTTGCTTCGATACGATGCAGTTATCTACTGGTTCTCTTTATGTTTTTGGTATTGTTTTCATGTAGTCTAGAAAGATGTTGAAAATCTTGTCTACTGAAAATATTTAAAGATGGAAGGATGCGAGTATTTTACATATTAGGGCAATATATTACGCCACTAAGTGGGGCCTGGTGACCTATAACACAGGTTTTTTCTAAAACCTACTTCAGGCACCAACAGTTTTGATATTGTTAAGTGCTACAAAACCATTGTGAGAGAAAATAAATAAACTCATCTTACCCATAAGGGTAAGGGTCTTACTGGTACTCAGCAGCATTCGGTCAGACTGAAAGCTGACCCCAACATAGTTGGGAAAAGGCTAGTCAGATGATGATAACGTAGGGACACAACTGGTCAAATGGTGTACTCTACACCTTACTCTTTGGGCAGACCGGCATGATGTTATGTCGTATAAAAAAGTATCTTAACAACCTTCATAGTAGCTTCAGCACTCCATTATACCAAGTGTCCCCCTCCTCTTCAATTCTGATGAAGCTACCAAATAAAAATTAATGTAAGAGCAAATATTTGAGGAGCGTCGCCCCAGGGTAGAGAGATAATATCGTCAGAGATGACCAACTTATAATTACTTTTTATTTTCCCTTCGCTGCACAAAATTAACTAACTACAGAGGTTAAGGTGGAAATGGTTTGTTGAGCGTGTTTATTTATAGATGTTAAGTTTATTACTTCATTGGTATAATGTGGCTACCAAGTGTGTGGTTGGACTTCCGTTTCTAACTTAGTTCGAACATAAATTGGCATTTACGCTAAAAAAATACTATGTAACAGGTTTGTGGGTCATGTTAGGACGCTTCATACGTGTTGAACGTGGGTTTTCCAATAAAACGTTACTACTTACTGTCGTAAAAATAGGATTATTACAATGTTTAACCAACCTCACACAAAAATAACAATAACTCCCTTTTTATGCTGACCCCAGCAATGTACAGAAAAAATGCTAAGAACGGAATTATTTATAATAAATCCACCATCTCTATAATATGAGATTATTACCATCATAACATTCCCAAACACACACTGCCTGATTTATAGCAAAAATACGACGAAAAAAAACTAAATGTACACTCATAGGGGCGAAAAAACAATGTGAGGGGTGATCGGTTCCAATAGTCATTAAATCGTGTTTGTCCTGTGCACCCCTGGCTGTAGTAAGCCCCGCCTGTGTATCACTAGCCTTGTATGTGTTGGGCCTAGTTTTAATTAAAACAAGTCTACTTATTGGTTTTTTAACGAGCATTAAGTTGCAATTTGGTCCTTTGATACGGAATTATGAATTATTATGATTTTATGTTTGGTATTTAAAAAAAACACAAAATAACGGCTAAATAATAACAGTTTATAATAAGAAACGAGCCCAGGGCTTTATGACGAGGCAGTCAGAAATAAATATCAATTATCATTTATCGTACTACGAGTAGAAATACTTACCTTGATACATGGGTTTTTATCAAATAATATCTACATGTTAAACAATAAGTGCTAGATTGGCCTAATTTTGATTGCAAATTTCATGACCTGAAGGACCAAATGGCCAACAAAATATCAAGCACAATTCACAAAACCAACATGTTCGCTGCATTGAACAGTGTTCATCAGTGTTGTGCTACCGATGTGTTTCAGCCGTAGTGTTGTGCCACAACAATATTAATAGTGGCCCAATTGTTTATCCCAATGTTGGTTGCAACGTTATAGCTCATTCTTTTGCGAATACTGGATAGTATTATTTGGAATAAGTACTAGGGATCTGCATAGCCTTTTCTCTACTATTTTTGGGGTCGGCTTCGTCTTACCGGATGCAGCTGAATACCAGTATTTTACGTGCAGCCACTGACCGGTCTGACGTGATAGTAACTGGGTAACTTTTAACGGAGTTGTGGAGGACAGATAGGCATCTGACCTCCACAACCCATTTAATGGGTAACACGATACATTGGTAAGACTTTGTCAGACTTTCGGGCTCCTGACGACCCATAACGACTGTCAAAGATCCACGAATGACAGCCGGGACCAACAAGAGAAAGCTTAACGTGTTTTCCGAGGAATGTAGGGTTGGGTCGGGGGCGGGTCTCGGTATGTAAAGATGGTGACCCGTCTACTGACCGACCTCGGCAAGCGTAGGTTAACCAGATTGATCGACCCTTGTGGCTGTTATCTTACCCATGAAGAACTACTATGGGAAATAAGTAATAGTTGTAGTAGCGGGACGAACTCGACTCTTTTCTTAAAGATTGGCCACATACAGCAGAGAGGGAGGGACTTTGCCCTGCAGTGAAACTGAAGCGGTTAATATTGATAATAATAAAAAAAAAATGGTTGCCTGTAAAGTCGGTTTTACGGGCGAAGATTTTACGTGACAACGTCTTTTTCTCGGTAGAATATTTATTGATATGAATATAATTAAATTGCACAATAGGAACAAGGAATTAAATGAAAATAAGAACGTAACGTTACCGAGCGTTACACTTTTTCATAAGTGACTCCCAGCCGCAACCTAATTTAAGACGTTGTCACGTCAAAAGAAATAAAAATAAAAAATCATAATATAAAAAGAAAAAAATATATATTATAATCCTGGTGACTAATTAGCTCGCAGGTCGTGGTGGTCATGGAAATGTTGCCTCATTGGATCGATCGATTTATTAAAGTTGACATTATCTTTTTAGCGTGCTTTGCACATACCATACCGCGTGTAATTTTTAGGCTGAACCACCCAAACTACACAAACAAAACGTTAAAATAAAACATAAACATATTACAATAGAAATCGCGCACTGACGTGCAGCGTGCAGGGCGCTCGCCCACAAAGTGCGCGTGCATTGCCGGCAATTATTGTAATTGGCGTTTTAATACTAACGGGACAGCCGACACAGCCCTAGCAGCCGGTATCACATGTTTTACATTAGAAACCACTCGAATATTTATTTTAATTAACTTTTTGTTGGCGTGCCATGTCCATGTTTAGTCCAACCTGCTTTATGAGTAGGGCTGTCACTCAATTTAATGATATATTTATAGGTCCGCTGGTAGTTTTAATTTTACAGCTAAGTGCAACGACGTCCGTTCATGTAAATATGTTTGTGAAAATAATATGGTGTTGTGTTTATGGTTAATTACTTAGAAATGTTATGTGGTTGATGACCTAAACGTAAATATACTCGTAATTACGTGAAATGTTTATGTGACTTTAATTTGATGAATATTATTAGTAAATTTTATGCCTTATAGCAGGCATATAATTTACTTTATATATCTAATATTTGTTTATTATTAAAACGTGTAGAAATGAGACTCTATTTTTGTTGTTAGATATTTAAAAGAACAGTAGTAGATGGATAAGATAAGTTTTTTAAACTTATTCGTAACATCATTTTCTTATATGACAATGATACACACTGCATCGCATTACGCAGCGGGGTGCATGAAACAGAGCCAAATTCCCCGCAATGAAGCGCGTTTTTATTGAATTTGTATGTAAAAAATCACGCGCAGTGTGCCAATCGCCTTACTCAAATACCTGCAGGCCTATTCTGTAAAAATCTCACCATGAGAACTTAGGTGAAGTGAGCTGCCAATAGTGTCAGTACATCAACTTGAATACCAGCTCGCTTTAAGCTCACTTGATATAAGTTTTTACGGTTATATTTTTACAGAATATTCTGGCGTCATATTTCGTGACTTTCACCATCGAACACATTAATAATTCCAAATGTATTTCTACAATCGTTAACCCTAAAGCCGTATAGTCAAAACTAATTAATATATGATGTTCGACGGTGGCGTGTGATGCCTGTGACGTCAGCCGTTCATTAGCGAACACCGGTTTTTATGTCCAGCCATTAGGCATTAAGGAACTCGTAAATGTAACCTAGGAATAGTGCCAGACTAACTGATTAGGACTTAGATAATGGTTTACTGTAATTGGGAATCACTGCCTGTCTCCTAAAGTTTAATGCCTAAGATGGATTTGGCAAAGACCGCTCGTATTCGTTGAAAGGTGGCCATACATTAGGAATTATGCTGCACTGTTGTTTTTTTTTTTTTTTTTTTTTAAATAAAACGTTGCCCCACACTAGGAATTTCTCCTGTATTGTGGGTGCGTTTACAAACATTTAAATTCACGTACACAAACAGCCAGACCCGGAACAACTACTTGTAGGTCATACAAATATTTGTTCCGTGCGGGAATCGAACCCGCGACATGCAGCGCAGCAGTCAATCGCTTAACCACTGCGCCAACCGTGCCGTCGTCGTTATTCCAGACACAATCTTTATATGTATAAATATCCAGCCATGCAAATAATTGTGTCATTCGGGTGTCGAATCTACGACTCGTAGCGCAGAAACTTGTACGGAGAAGTTCTACGACTGCAGTCAGAAAGTAGTACCATAGGTATAGAATTTCATATTAGAATATTTTAAAACATGTCTAGTCATGTTTCCTGATTTGTTTTATGTATTTCATCTTTACTTCCAATATTGAAATATACAGGGTGTAAACAGACCCATATAGCAGTTATCTACGCATTCTGTACATCAAACTAAGTAACATAACAAATTATTTCCGGGAAACGACTGTATTTTTTTGTGAATAATCGCTGTTTACAGCAACGCGCAATGTTACGTACACCAAACTTGTGCTTATGGGTGCATGCAACGGTACAGGGATCTTATTTATAACTGGTTTTCGTGAAAAAAAGTTGAAACTTTCAGAATTATGAACTTACTAGCTGCGACCAGCGGTTTTACCCGCATAACTTTCGGTCCCGTAAGAATATCGGGATAAAAATTAGCCTATATGTTAATCGGGGGTGTCAGCTACCTCCGTACAAAATTTTATCAAAATTGGTCCAGCCGTTTGTGGGTGAAGAAGTAACAAACATATAAACACACACAAACTTTCGCCTTTATAATAATAGTGTGAACTTTCAGAATGTATGTAAGTGACTCTAGGCTTCATTAAGCGTATTTTTACACGTCATTCTATTCTATATTACTTTACTACTATTTACTACTATTTTTAATTGACTAGCTAAACTTCGCAGACGCAATGGGTTGGATATCTAAACACGATAATAAAAAATAAAAAGATATGATGTTTTTTTAGGGAGGTCAACAACAGCTGTTGGTGATGTTACTTGAAGTTTTCTTTTGTTTTATCGCGTTTAGATTTCGATACTCATGAAGTTTATATAAAAAACAGGTTTTTTAAACTGATATTTCAAATGACTACAATAGCGGCAAATCGTTTTTTTGTTAGTCTTGTTTAGTTATAAATACCTATCGTGTCTGCGGAGTTTAGCTAACCAATTTAAAATAACCCTGCATATTCACAACAACTAAAGCCATGTTCTTCTATCGTACATCACGTGCACCACACCGGCAATAATTACCGGACAACGGTTTATGTCAAGCCATTACTAGTTAAGTGACTCATAAATGTTTTGTGTGGATGTAAAAGTGTATGAAAGTTAAAGTTTTAATCATAAGCCTCCCGAATGTACGGCGGTAATGGTGGTCGGTATTGCAGGAAATATTATGGTTGTGAATGCTGGGTGAACAGTCGGTTATGGTTGCAATGAAATGGTGACATATCTGGCTGTTTTGTGGAAAAAGGGGTTCGTAAAATACATGTAGTTGGTTGATTTTCATGACGCGCATCGATGAAGTCGAATTGGAAAGTAACGCGGCGAGGTCAGATATCTGATAGATTTTTTCGTACTTTAATAAAGCACAAATCGGTAGCGCGACGCAGCAGTTATTTGAAAAAGGCAAAAATGGTTCTAAATATAAACATGAAGTCATGTTTCGTAAAAAAAACCGGCCAAGTGCGTGCGTGCGGACCACGCACTATGAGCGGTTTCGTAGTTGGGATGAATTTATCGCAGGAACAAACATAACTTTGTAGTTGGAAAAATGTTCTCCCGTACATCGATATACGCCAGAGTCAATTCCCAAACTGCAAATGTAAGTTTGTAATCGCAAAATATATTGTTTTATGTGATAAAACTACAAATTAACGATTTTCGAACTTTGACCTTTACTTGTTCTGTGAGACCTTGCTTCTTGCTCAATTTTTTTATTCTAGGTCAACGGGAAGGTTTTGATTTATTTACGACTACCTATCTAAATATGTAAATGGTCGTATTTTTTATTGAGTTGAGTCAGAAGCCTGATTTTTTAAAGCTCTACGTACATA
Source organism: Oligia latruncula (assembly GCA_948474745.1). Taxonomy (NCBI): domain Eukaryota; kingdom Metazoa; phylum Arthropoda; class Insecta; order Lepidoptera; family Noctuidae; genus Oligia; species Oligia latruncula. The sequence goes on along the minus strand of OX419691.1, from coordinate 3,025,224 downwards.
TTTGATATTAATTTCAACTTGATACCTCCACGCGTTCCTGAGAAAAAGGGAAAACAGACATGGACGGACAACGAAGTGATCCTATAAGGGTTATGGATTTTCCTTTTAAGGTATGGAACCCTTAAAACAAATTTCGTTTCAGTGTAGAGTAGTCTGGTAGTGGGTGGAAAAACATAATCGTGGTAAATGAAAACAAAAAAATGCTTTACGAATCACGATATAACAAAAAACACAACACAAAATTAATTAACAAAACCACAGTCATTTAAAACACAACAAATCATCAGAAACGAGACACCTACATTTATTTCGTATTTCAATATGGCTGAAATGCTGAAATAAAAGCTGTACAATACGGTGAATATCATATTTCGAGTACCCTTTATTCAGAAAACAAAAAAAAATCGTGGCTCATTCGTCAATATTCAGTGATGTTATTACATTACGTGGCTGTCGTGTGTCCCCGAGGCGCCTCTACTCCATGCATATGTTAAGTTGAGACGCGCACGGAACGGAAGAACCGACCTGGGTTTGATCTGCTGGTTGTAATGTTGGAGTTTACTTTTCTAATGTAATGTTTTTTGGTATAATAGGGCTCTTAATTTTTCTTTTTTTATATAGGATACATCGCGTTTGACCAGGATCTTATTGGTGATGATACGGTTGACTATTATGTAAGGCTTGTCTAATGTCTAGTAGGAACTGGATTCTTACATACCATAATCAGCCTATAATGTTCCCACAGCTGGGACACAGACCTCCTCTCTTCGCGAGGGGGTGGGCTGTAATCTACCACGCGGGCCCAGTTGGTTAATGTCACCATGTCTTCGAATTTTAGGTTCTAGGACATGCCGATTTCCTCACGATGTTTTCCTTCATCGTTTGAGATACACCAATAATTAACTATTTATAAGAACCTTGTTGATAAACTCGCAAAAGTAAATATTTGGTGAAGGTTTTGTGAACTAAATAAATCACATCAAGTTCTATTTAAAAGCCGTGACCCCTTAACAAATCAGTGTAATACATACCTATATTTAAAACTACATAAGCTTAAGTCTCCTCCATTTTTATTTAATTCTCCCACGACGTCTATCAAACAGCACTTAAACTTCAGAGCTCTTTTAATCCACGTGTGGCCCATAAAAACTATTCCACCGACCGACGCCGACGTCGCGACGCGGTTCATTCCCACTGCGCACCTACCCTCACCTATTCGTATATTCTAAGGTGCGCAAACCACACACTCACTCTTTCACGTTACACCTCGTAAACTGTAAAGGGATCCCCGAAATTTATCTTCCACATCGTTAGAGCGAATAATGTTGCCGACTATTTTATTTAGCGATGTGAGTCAGGCAACGTGTTCGTGTAGACTCTCGCGCTTTGAAGTCTCTCATGTCTCCATATGGAGACGTGGTTTAATAACGTAATCACGACTGATACTCGGAGGCAAGGTTTTGCTTGTTTACGGTTTGTCGATTCCAATTATGAACTGTTAATGGTTTTTTTTTTATTGACAGATATGTCAGGGATATTTTATGTGGGTCGAGTTCAAGATCTTGACATCTATAGACACTTTGCTATCTTCAAGTAGAGTCTAGACTGTATTCATAAAATAATACTATCTCAAAATACGAGTTAGAAACTATTTTAACTTTTTTAACTTCTTTAGTAACTTTTTTAAAGCATTGGCTGGCCTCGGGCCTGATGCTGATTGGCTCGCTTATTCTCTTTGTCGGCTTAAAAAAGTCTACAACTATTTCATTTCGAATGACACCTGCCTATTTTATTTGCATATTTTTCTCTCTATACAAATATTAAAAATGCCTACATTCTTAACAAACAAGTACTTCAAAGTATATGTACAGTCAAAAAAAGAGATAATTATGCAGGATCGTCGTAAATGAGGTTTAGTAAGAAACCGATGAATGTTGTCGATTGAAATTTAATTTGATAAAAGAGCTGTTTGTTTTTTATTAATAAAATTAAATTTTATTCGAGAACATCCATCGGTTTCTTACTAAATTTAAACTGTATCCGACGATCCTGCATACTTATCTCTTTTGTTGACTGTCCATCGATACCAATAAATATCAACGGAAAGGTCACACCGAAAACTTTTCACGGATACTTATCACCGGTTAATACGGGGCCGATAAACATGGCGGGACATTACTCCGAATTAAATGAACTGGCAACACTTTCATACTACTGTTTTACACGTACAATATACTAATGGGAGATTTCAGGGTAAAAATAGAACTTGAAATGCGTGGGAAGTGGAATTCGACGTGCTCCTTTTCTCAACCTATTTTAGGGGTTGCTTTAAGGGAGGGAATACTGGCGTTTTGTTTCTGTTCTAGACAGTTGGCGCCTGTTTTAGTACAAAAAAGAAGTAAGAAGTGAAGGTTTTACATGTCACACAAGGTCACCATTACTTAATGTACGTGAAAGGAAATAATGCCATTTGAGGCCGTGGGAATGGCTTTATTAATAAACATAGATAAAGTTTAGAAAAACAGCTGCTAAAAGCAAGGATTTGTGCTCTATTGCAACGTATGTTTTTCAGCATTAGATTTGTATAAAATTTAACTACACTTTAAAATACATCTCCGTATATAATTTTGTTGCCTACACAACATTCCTACGTATTCAGATCTACAAACCTCCTCACGACCATCGTACCCTGGTCCCTCGATACAAATATTAATCAGTCATACCTGCACAAGTTCAATTTGTGGAGATCGTAAAATCTCGCCGAAACCCCCGGGTGATGTGTCATACGAATTAGGTGTTTGACAAGCCGAGTACCAGGGTAGCAGGGTAACAGTGGGGGTGATATTATTTTTATGATTGGGAAGAACATGTGGAGGGATTTGATTGATTTTAGGTTTTTCGCCGTACACTTAACTACGTAAATACCAAGGTCTTATCAGTCTAATTTATCAATGTCTAATTTAATCTTTTAGACATTGGCGCGAGCTAGGAAAATAATTTAATAACAGCAGCGCCCCGCGGTTTCACCCGCATAAGCGTCGATCCCGTGGGAATATCGGGATAAAAACTATCCTATGTCCTTTCCCGGGACTCAAGCTATCTCTTTACCAAATTTAATCTTAATCGGTTTAGCGGTTTAAGCATGAAGAGGTAACAGACAGACAGACACACTTTCGCATTTATAATATTAGTATGGATAATGTGTTGTCTTTCCTAATGTTAATTACATATTATTGTATAGAATCAAGTTCTACCAACTGAACAGACAGCTGTGCTACTGGAGGGTTTATTGCGCCACTTCTTCCCAGCTTAGCACTAGGAAGTGGTGAAGGGCGGGCGTTTTGGGGGACTGTCTTATGTAATTTTGACGTTCTAAAAGTACGGACTCTCAGTCCAGTTTCAATTAATGACTTTTAATTTTGACGCATAGTATTTCTACACATATTGAAAAACTACAGGATGTGTTGAAAAATTTTTGAAAGCAAAAAGCTTTCAAGAATTTTAAGATAGCCAAACCTACCTTAGTGACTTCGTGGCCTAATGTTTGGCTTTCCGTGATAAGGGGTTTATTTTCCGCAAGGGAAAGATATGTCTATAACTTTTTCCGGGTTTTTGTGCGCATCATTTTGGCAAGGTATAAGAAAGTTAGAGTATCATAAAAAGGTGTATATAGCGGAAGCGATTTATGTAACTTACCAGAACATTTTATGAAGTTAAAATACCCTGCTATTCGATGTTTTTTTGATAAATAATTAAGGATAAATTTAGACGAAACATATTAGAATATCATTAACGACAGGCACGCTCTGAAACCCCTTGAACAACCTAACAAATCTGAGAAAGAGCAAACGAGCATACTATTATAATTACGTGAGAACAGTAATGAGTTTGTTTGAGGAATATCGCGACGCTTTGTGGGCTCGCACCGCCGCGCGTCACGGATGCCAGCGACACTGAATAGATAGGTACAGAAGGCCAGCTTCGTACAACGAGCGAAAACAGGCACACGCACACATAGACGCATACGTACGGCGATTTCAAAGAAACAAAGAAAATACGAAAAACTACAAGTTGGAGGAAAATATGTGTTTTATACACGCAAAACGGTCATCGCTCAGCATAATGCTACGACCCTATGCAAGATCCCAGCGCTGGTTTTTAGCGACAGCCGGCGTTGACCTGGGGGCCTAAAAAGGCCACTTTGGCAGAATCATAAAAGGATAACATAGTGAATTATATTATGGCGAAGACAGTCCGTGTTTTTCTTTTTTCGCTGCACTACGTAGGTATAATCAAAGAGATTGGGATTGGATTTGGATTGGATTGATGTGTATTTTAGCACAGATAAAAAAAATAACTGAAAAATGCTTCACCAATGGGATTTGATACGATTAACTTAACAGTTAACTGTCCATAATGTTATCGTTTTATGATTCTGCCAAAGTGGCCTTTTTAGGCCCCCTGGTGACTTCAACCAACGCAGTATATTATCAAAACTAATGACAGTCGCGAGTTCGCTTATACCAGAGGGGCAATTCTCGTAATTTTACGGACGTTCACAGTCTGAAGGCCAATTTTCGTAACTAAAAACGTTCAAAATCTAGTCGCAATCTCATCTCAGCGACAATCAATGTCAAATACTTGTCAAAAATGTAGGGAAATTAGAGGTATTTTTGACAGATTGAAACTGAGATCAGATTGTGAACGTTTTTAAAATTACGAGAATTGCCTCCCTGATCTCAGTCTCTAAAATTTCTAAATTTTTGACGACTTTTTGACATTGATTGTCGCTGAGATGATGATTGCGATTAGATTTTGAACGTTTATAATTATTACAGGAATTGACCTTTTACTGTATGTAGACGCGTCATGTGTGCGTGCGTTGTCGCTCATTGCACGAAACTGGTCTTCTGCACCTATTTATTTTGTAGAGAAAACCTGTGAGATCTCATTTATAAAATAGGTTCTTGCAACGTACGCCATTATAAAGTGGCACTGCTTTAACAAGTGTTGCGCTGAGGGCGTTTAAATTTAAATCGTGCTACTGGAAATGTTATTATTTGTTACGTTAATATTATTTTGTTGTAAATTATGGCTTTATAGAGCGCAGTGACTTTATTTTGAATCTCATAGTAGGCATTATGATAGTTTTTGGTAGGTACGCAACGAGGCGATAAATTAATTATGAAGCGAAGGTATTGGTTTATTAACCGGTTGAATAGCGTAATTACAGAAACAATTAAAAAGCCATTGTGTCTCGCGTGGGTCAACGTTCGATACGAAGGGTTAATTATTCAACTGAGCCGATCTAATCAAAGTGAGTATGTCTTTCAAATGTCGCGTTACTGAGTACAAGTCATGCTATCATATCTTGTATGTATAGTATACTCTGTACGATTACAGTTTTTAAGCAACCTTTTTATCGCCAGCACCAAAATCAAAACGTTCACAAAAATTGCAAGAAAATCAAACTCCCGAATCGAAACTCGATCCTGAAGAATTAAAAATTAAAACCTAGTCAAAAGTTCCCGATAAACTTTCCTATATAATATCGTATATAAATAAAGGATATTTGTCCAAAGTTTTCTGTGAGCTCGATACCCAGGGTAGCAGGGGGTGGTGTGCCAGCGGGGGACAGGGGGGTACAAAAGTGTACATTGAGGAAACAAAACGGATCAGCTTGTATCTAGCTCTCACAGAGTAGGGGAGTTCAGATGGACGCAGATGCAGATTACCTAGATACGGTGAATGAATTTTATTCAAAATTTGTATGGAAGGACGAGCAGAGAAAATTCGTTTAATATTGTGCATGAAATTATGCATAGCTTACATGCAAAGGTAAGATGAGAACTCAACCGGATACCAAAGTTATTAATTTATTTATATATATACTTCATTGTACACCAGAAAATACATAGCGAAAAAATACATTTAACAATAGAAAACATACAATGGGTGGCCTTATCGCTTTCTTCGATCTCTTCCATGAAACCTTGGAATGGACAGTAATTGCGTGGACATAAACGTAAAAGTATATATAAAAGTTAAGAGAAACTACAATTTATTTGAAACGAACACGGACAGGCCAAATAGCCGAACACGGCATAAAGTAAGTAAGTAAGTAGTAGTAAGCTTATACACTAACACACATTGTTTTATTATAATATATATGTTAGTCTGTAAGGTATTTATCTATGGGCCAAAGCAGCCTGAAAATAAAGGTTTTATTATTATTATAAAGATAGACTTCGGCTGCCACCAATAAAACTAAAATTATTTGGGATTATTTACAATCATTTACCAAATAGTTTGCAAGACTTAACGCTGACAATGTTTAAAAAAATACTTTTCAAACTATTATTATTTAAAAGATTACCATTAAGGACTATTTAGAAGACAAGTCAATATAATCTGTAATTTTTAAGTTAGATTAATTGACATCGTTGATTGTGAATACATGTTAAGGCAGGATATGCTGAAACAAATTTACTGTATCACCTTATTTTGCTGAACTGGACCTTTTTGGCGCAACCGTGAGGCACACATTCCTGCTAATTTTTTACATCGGACTTTTTATTTTTACCCTTTTTATTTAATATTTTCAGTTTTTATCTGATGTATGTACGACTATTATCTGTGTACCTGCTGTATTGTGTGTCTTTTAGTCTGTGTTAAATAAATATATTTTCTTTCTTCTTTCTTTCTTTCTTATATACATACCTTAATCAAGCAAATAAATATTTTGATTTGATTTGAAAAGTTACGTAGATAAATACCAGTGGCCTTCTATTTTAAAGAAACGAAATTGACCAACGTATGTCTTTTAACTTGTTTGTATGTTGTCATTACTACTATCGTACACATTGACCACGTGTACCTTCATTAGATTCCCATACCTTTAAACAATTCTGCCGACAAACGTTCAAAACCGTCAATATAAAAAAAAAAACATTAAAATCAAAATATAATTTCTTACAGCTGGTTCTTGTCTAGGCTAGAGGTAAGTATTGTGATACAACGTGGCAATGCGTTCAATTTCTTGGGTACAGAAGCCAGTACATCAAGTTACTACCATCTGTCAAATTAATTTTATAGATTTTGAACTTTATCGCTAGAGCATAAGCTTCAAAGTTGATTGGGAAAATTTGATAGTTTCGGGTAAGTTGATGTGCTGGCGCATATCAACTACTTCAACTACTTTTCGACGACATATTTTAGTTTGTTGATAAGTTTAGTTAAGTTAAAAGAATGTAGGAATGTAAATAGTTTATCAGGGGATTTTTTTTTAATGTAACTATAAGTTACGGTTTTCAGATTTTTCCTTTACTTGTGCTACATGACCTTGGTTTCTTGCCAAATTTCATGATTTTAGGTCAACGGGAAGTACCCTATACATTTTGATTCCCTTGAGAGTGTCGAAATAAACGTTTTTTGCGGCATAAATGACTGTATCTTTTTTTACGTTAACTTAGAAGTTTGATTTTTTCACAGCTTCTAGGGACTGTAGACCTGTACATATGGTTTTAATTTCAACTCGATATCTTTACGCGTTCCCGAGAAAAAGGGTTTTGACAGACAGACGGACAACAAAGTGATCCTATAAAGGCTCCGTTTTTTCCTTTTGTGGTACGGAACCTTAAAAAAAAACGATGTCTACCAAAAACATAACTAAGTAACTACGAGTCAAAAGATAAACAAAACACAATATAAGTCCACATCCAGCATCTATACCTCCACGTCCGGGTTCCCTGAACCAGCACAGACGGTATGAGCACCTTATTTTTCGCACATTACACTTTGAAATTGTTTGAAATATGTTATAGCCGTCATCGCGCGAACAAACTTCTTTAAACACTAACACGACGTGTTCCTTACATACATGTTTTAAACTATTTTAAACTATGCGTTCTGGGGTAGACGTGTGAGTTTGTTTTTTCCGGTTTACTGGTGTGTCTAGTTTGTTTTGTGTTCGTTTCTTTCGTATATTTTTGTTTTTGTTCTCCTTCTTAGCGTGTCGAAAGCAATCTAAATAGACTCGGCCCAGAATTCGGTCAGTTGTTTGGCGCCATCACCAGCGTCCACCAGTTCCTGTAACGTGCAGCTGACAGGACACGATATTAAGTGTCCCATCGTTTGTGGAACAGCACCACATTTACACTCCAAGGCGGAGTCGTCTATGAATCTCCACCTGAACAGGTTTTCCTTACTTCGGCCAAGCTGGGTCCGGAGTTTGTTTAAAGACTTCCAGGTTACCCAAGGTAACTCAGGTGGGAGGTCTTCAGCGGGTCTTCTGTCTTCAGTCTTCGATCTAAATAAACTTCAAATAATTTATTTAGATTAAGCTGTGAATCAGCACTTTTGAAGGGTCTTTGAAAAGATAGCATCATGGAACGCGCAATGGGTAGTCCATTGCTGAATTGCTGATGACATGCTTTGAGTTTGAGTTTATTATGAGGTAACTTTACGGTTGCTTGAGTCCATACACGTCTAGTGAAGTAGTTAACCATTTTTAGGGTTCCGTACCCAAAGGGAGTCAACGGAACCGTCCGCTGTCCGTCCGGCCGTCTGACAGTCAGCGGGTCGTATCTCATGAACCGTAATAGGTAGACAGTTGAAGTTTTCACAGTGTGTCTTTCTATTGCCATTCATCATCTGCCTAGACTTTTCCTAACTATTTTGGTGTCGGCTTCCAGTCTAACCGGATGCAGCTGCATACTAGTATTTTACATGGAGTGACTGCCTATCTGACCTCCACAACTCAGTTACTGGGTGACAATCAGTTTTACCAAGGGGTATCGTCCCTTGATAAGACTGATTGTCAGACTTTCGGGATACTGATGACACAATATCCACTAATGACAGCCGGGAACGCGCGCGCGTGCTTTCCGAGACACGGAGGAGTCTTGGTATGTGAATATGGTCAACCATCCACAGACCAACCGCGGCAAGCGTAGCTTAACCTGAACAATCGACCCGTGCGGCTGTTATTATTAAGCCACAAGCCCTCTTCCTTTCTATTGCCACTATAACAACAAATAATAAAAATAGAATAAAGTTAATAAAAAAATAATAGGGGATCTCCATACAAGAACCGTGTTTTTTTTAGCGTCTTTTTGCATTATATGTCATCGGGTTTCCTCACAAATTTCATAGCAGACTCCAAAATTCTAAATCAATTTCGTTTCCCAATTAAAACTAACAATACCGTTCCTAACCGCATCGTGCGCTGAGTTGGTCAAAAAGTCGTTCACTCCCTAAAGCGCTGATGTAAATTTAGTTCACTCAATTTTGAATGCATTTCAAACGGACACGAAACCGTTCACGTTCAATACTGATTAGTTCCAACACATTTTATTGAAATTATATTGTGTAGTGTGCCATGGAATGAGGCAGTACGGTATTATGTTCAAAATGCATTCGTCGTACATTCAAACGTTTGGAGTGAATGGTTAAATTTCTATACCGGTACACGTTTAATTGATGTTTTGGAGAAGCTTTAGAATATTAATTTCAAATGCATACACTGTTTCCGGGACTGACGATAGAGTGATAATCTGCCAATGAGAAAGTTCAAGCGTCAAACAAAGCAGTAAGTTTGCTTTTGTCCAGTTTTAATTTCATCTTACTTGAGCATAAAGTTTAAATCACACTAATATTATAAAGGCGAACGTTTGTGTGTTTGTACGTTTGTTACTTCTTCACGCACAAACGGCTGGACCAATTTTGATAAATTTGGTATGGAGGTAGCTGACACCCTGGATTAACACATAGAATATCCCCATATTCCCACGGGATCGACACTTATGCGGGTGCAACCGCGGGGCGCAGCTGGTAAATAATAAATGTTACTAGTAGTCCTTGTTACCTTACGTAAAATGTTACAAAATTAAACTTCAGCACATTATAAACCCAATATAACCTTGCATAATGTTAAACTGCTCAGTTTATCTTTAATATTGCAACGCCAACGAGCACATTAGAAATTTATTTACTGGCAAGACAACAGTCTACGAAAGGTCTACGTAATTTCGTAGCACGCTACGAAAGCGCTACGAAAGTGCTACGATACATCTACGTCGTAGATCGCTACTGGCTCGAAGGTTTAGCAACGAAATAATTGAATGAATTGGAACAACTTGTAAGACAAAATGAACATATAAAACTTTTATCATTTTCCTTAATAAAATAAGAAAGGAAGGCAAACAATGACAAAGCGATCAGCCGATAAACAAATACATAAAAGAGTTAACACGGAATTCCCATGAATTCTCAATAAAGTTGAAGAAAAAAAGCATAGAATGTGGATGTTCGGGTAACAAAGATCTGGGGGATCACAAGACAGACACGCTGGCACATGTTAACGGTTCATATGTGGGCTGAGTTATAGGCGGTAGCGGGGATGATTCCTAATGACCGATGAACCATCTCAGCAATTATTGGTAAGTATTGACCAATTATTAACAACAATAACAGGCGCTTTACTTTGTGTAAATTATTTCATCACTACTGCGCTCATAACGGTGAAGGAAAACATCGTGAGGAAACCGGCATGTCCTAGAACCAAAAATTCGAAGACATGTGACATCTGCCAACCCGCACTGGGCCCGCGTGGTGGATTACGGCCCACTCCCTCTCACCGAGAGGAGGCCTGTGTCCCAGCAGTGGGAACATTATAGGCTGATTATGTTATTGACCAATTAGGTAACCGATATAGCCCGAAGAATTGCCAAACTTAAGTGGCAGTGGGCAGGGGACATTGCTCGCAGAACAGATGGCCGATGGGACCGAAAGGTTCTGGAGTGGCGACTGCGTACCGGAAGACGTAGCGGTGGAAAGCCTCCCACTAGGTGGTCCGACGACCTTGTGAAGGCCAGAGGAAACCGTTGGACGCGAGAAGCACAGAACCAGTCAGGAATATAGCAAAAACAAATCCATCCTACTTCAACACTATCGTCTGTCTCATTCTAACTCATAAATATTATTTATGTATCCGAGCCCGCCCTTAACCACTAGACCGAAATCCTTACTTTCGCATAGTGACACTACTACTCTATTAGCCTTGTGTGGGATCACACGTCTCACGTAATATTAGTAAACACACCTTCCAATATATAAATAAAAGGATTAATAAACGTATTATAGTGAAATACTTAAAACCGTCTTTCCTTTGGTGTTCCATCCATTAACAAAGTGGAGGTGCTTGGGGGAGGCCTATGTCCAGCAGTGGACGTCTTTCGGCTGAAATGATGAATATGAGTTACAATTTTACAGATCTTGCATATTAGTTTTACCTATTAAATGCACTAGTTTCTCGTAGACCAGCTGCTATTATAAATAACGATGTCGTGACTATATAAAGTCTATCCAAATTTATGTTATTTTTCTTGCCCATTCTTCTCCATACGAACACTACCTTTTGGAAGGGGCGAATAGAATCAATTCAATTTTATTGTAATTTTTGACTTTCAAAACTGCATTTAAATGTGCCTATTGGAAATAAATGATTTGACTTTAACTTTTACCTACTTGCATAATTAACAATTTCTTATCATTTTGTGCTTCACCCTTACTCATTGTATTTCAGATTAATTTTGTTACACAACCCGCTACTCGCTCATCACTTACAACCGTCAAAGTTTTAAGAGTGTCATTTTATTAAGTCTTCGCACAGATCGAGATCGAATCGAGAGCTGACATGTGTCGCCGACGTGTTGGGGATTCCTCTCACGACTGCCTCTAACGTCCCTCTTTTAAAGAACAATGCTTTGGAGTGTACTCCTTGTTCTTATCTGAAGTTGAGTGGTATGAAGTGAAGTGGTTAATTATTTGTTTTTTTTTGTTTCGGGAAACAGTATTTGTAAAGATTTTTGTTATTAAGCACCACTCCTGTTGAGTTGTCCACTCTTTTTAGAGCAGTGGTGGCCCAGTGGCATCGGCCGCGACTTACGAGTTGTAGGTCGTAGGTTCGAACCCAGACAGTCGCTTTTTTTTTTTTGTTAGCCTAGTTTGTGTCCCACTGCTGGGCAAAGGCCTCTCCTTTTTCCTTCCAAACCTCCGCCTGTCGCTTTACTTTGTGTAAATTATTTCATCACCACTGCTCTCAAAAAGATGAAGGAGAACATCGTGAGGAAACCGGGATGTCTTAGAACCAAAAATTCGAAGACATGTGACATCTACCAAACCGCACTGGCCCGCGTGGTGGATTGGCCCGCACCCTCTCTCAGAGAGGAGGCCTGTGTCCCAGCAGTGGGAACATTGTAGGCGGATTATGATGATGACTCTTGTTGTCTTGTATTAGATACAAGATATTTTGACATTTATGTAGCTGCATTTATGACGATGGCGTGAAGACACTAACGTTTTTCAGTATAGTAAGGTACATCCAGCATTATGATAACATCCTATCATAGTACCTTGAGACTATAATAGTTTAAAATAAAAATAACACAAAAGAAAAAAATAATTAACCACCTCAATAAAACCCTGACAAAAAAGACGGACTTTAAAATGTTATTTAAAAAATCAATGTTCACGTGAGGCGTTTATCGCCACTCGCATGCACCCGGCAGATTGAGGGCTAAGATTCGCTCGTTTGTATTCAGCGCGCGCCTCCGAACGCGAGGTAACCCGCCCGTGCCGGCCGGTAAAAGTTTCCATCGCGGACGGGTCCTAAATACCCGGAGATTCTATTAGCGTATCGATGTTTTATGACCGAATGAGGGTTCTCTGATATTCTATGGCGATGTAAAATTATAATTTATGGGTGAAAACGGATTTTTTTTTAAATAAAAATTGTCCTTTTGTCGGTTGAATTTTGGGTAAGTATAGGGTTTTTTTGTATCTTTCTTTTGTCTTTGAATTTTATTTGTTCTAAAATTTTGTACTACAGCAGAACAAACTTATTTTTCCAACGTCCCTTCTTGCTTTATCCGGGCCCGTGTAACAGAACCGTTAACCCAAAAGAAAACACATCAATAAAAGCGACAACAACCAAAAAAAAAAACATCTAAGCTAACCATTTAAAATTTAGAGAAAACGCTCACGAAATCCACGAAAATTATCTTAAAGAAATCATTACACTTTCATACATATACCTAGCAGCACAGCACCCAAGTTTGTTCTCAACGTGGCAAATAAAAAGAACTTTTTACATCAAAACTTTATTTCGCGTTCCCCCGCGCTGATTCGTACGTGAGACCGACTATATTTTGCGCTGATTACTGTGTCTTGGCGCAAGTATATGAACTTTTTGCCTCGAAGTGTATTTTTTTCCCTTTCGTCTTGAGGCGAGTGGGTTGCATTTCTGTTTGGCTGCGTCATTTTAAAAAGCGGTTGACGATTTTTGTTGTTGTTCTATTCTTGTTTTGACGTTTAGATGTTTACGTTAAGCTTGGGTGTTTGATGCTGTTTTGTTTATAATTTTAATGGCCTGTTTAAATAAGACAGAATCTACCAGGGAAAGGTTCTAGTAAACTTAGATAATTATGTATTAAGCATCATACAAAGTGCGTACCTATTAACGGAATGCCATTTTGGTTGTTAATAAACGTATTTTTTTTATTTCTTTCTAATGGTCGTAAGCGTTTCTGCTCAGCATGAGATCCTGGGTTCGATTTCCAAGTCGGGCAAAGGGCTTTTACATCAGGAATTTCTCATTAACAGCCTGAAGTCTGGATTTGTGTCCGGTTGATGGTTAGGATAGGCTCGCCCACTATTACATGGAACTTCAAAATAACTGGCAAAATGTGGGTGTACTAGTAGGTACACCTTTGCCTAACCTTTCGGGAATTACAGGTGCAATGTTTTGTGTTAGAGCTAGCACTGCTTTGGTATAATCTGCTACAGTAACATTGCTTGGCCAGATTGGCAGCGCGGGTGCAGGGCGGGCGGGGGCGGGCGCGGCGCGGCTTACTCAAACATAAGAACTTCATTTGAGTGTCCATAGTGGGAACACGGGCGCCGTGGGTGGCGCGGGCTGCTCGGCGCGGAAAGCGTGCGGGCAACTCACGCCATAGCTCGTTCATACAAATGGCCTAAGTGGGTGCGCGGGCGGCCCGCGCAGGTACCGAGGTCTCAAACTAGTTCGAGCTATAATCTAGTAAAAATAAGTCTTCTTCATCCATATTATATTTTAACAAACACTGGACACGACAACAAGCAGAACGCAGCCGCGCTAGACTGCGGCTAGGCAGATCGCACGCGTCCCGCACCCGCGCCGTTCCCCGCCCCGCGCTGCCAGTCTGGCCAAGCACTTACAAAAGACGTAGCAAGGACACCACACAAAAAACAAAAGAAAACCTCTCCGAACACCCGATAAACAAAACACAATCTTGAACCCGATCCTCATTGAGTACGCTAAACTAAGTTTTTCTCTCCATATGCACTACTATGCATCCCGTATAATGAGGTGCAAGGAACCCGATACGCCTTCTAATACGTTCGACTTGTTTAGACTGGGCGCGTTCACACGATCGTCGAGTGTTTGTTTAAGAACGTCGAGTTTCTTGTGCTAATGAATTTTAAAGGAATGTTTTGCGCGGTTGAAAGGATACGAATTAGATGATGTTTTAAGCTGGAATAAATTGTGATTGGAATGTCTACAGAATATCAAGGTCTGCTTGTAATTATTGATCATGCACATTCTGGTGTATACTTTAGTCCTTGACTCAGATACGGCGACGGGTCCTTTAACAGACTCCAAAACGCATATGTACGACATACATACGATGCTTAAATTTACGAGGAGCCTTTTAAAAAGCCACCTTTTCCTGGCTTTCCTGGAGAAAATAGTTTCAGTAACGTCTGGGTAATCTGGTCATCATCATCATCATTTCAGCCGAAAGACGTCCACTGTTGGACATAGGCCTCCCCCAAGCACTTCCAATTCGAACGGTTCTGTGCTTCTTGCATCCAACGGGTTCCTGCGGCCTTCACAAGGTCGTCGGTCCACCTTGTGGGAGGCCTTCCAACGCTACGTCTTCCGGTACGCGGTCGCCACTCCAGAACCTTTCGGCCGCATCGGCCATCTGTTCTGCGAGCAATGTGCCCTGGGTAATCAGGGTTAAAATTAATTGAAAAGAATGATTGGGTAAATCAGTTTGCAATTTCAACCTTTCTTTCAGCGAAGAAACAGAGCGAAAGAAAATATAATTCAAATGGCAAATTAATATAATATTAATTTCTAAGAATCAGATTTAAGTGATACAAAGGGAAGCCAAAAACTTAGTCTAGCTGATGAAACATAAATTAATTTCGACGCCACAAAAAGCGTTTTATATAAAAATTTAATTAGTCCCTTTTCAAGGCCCACCGCCATTCTGTGGCGATATTAAAAGTTGACCGCAATATTAGCTATATATTTACATTATTATTCATACTAATAAGTACACAGAGAAAACATTTAAGTTATATTGCCCGTTGCTAGTTTTCTGCACACAGTAGCTTTATTTTAATTGGGCAAAAGGGCTACGGGTCTCTGTAGCCGTTTTTCGAGTTCTCTTTACAAATATACACATATACAAACTCTTATAAAGTTGCAAGATTTTCAGACATCTAAAATGAGTTTTTGATGATGTAAAACAGACATTTTTTCTAGACTAAGAAGCAAGGTATTCGCAGTGCAGCTCAGAAAAATAATACTGTATTGACGTACTAGCAAGTGACTTGAAAAATTGAACATAAATTTTGAAACTCAATGGAAAATAAAGATGGCGGCTGGGCAAGTCTCTACACAATGGGTGCCTGAAGATAGACGGCGCCACCGAGGTCAGCCCAGAAAGCGGTAGCGAGAGAAACTGGACGCGTACCGCGAGGGCTGGTTCGAGGTGGCGCGGGGAACGAGTTCCTGGGAGGACTTCGGGGAGGCCTTTTCCCAGCAGTGGGTAAGAAAAAAATAATCATCATCATCATCATTTCAGCCGAAAGACGTCCACTGCTAGACATAGGCCTCCCCCAAGCACCTCCACTTCGACCGGTTCTGTGCTTCTCGCATCCAACGGGTTCCTGCAGTTTTCACAAGGTCGTCGGACCACGGAGGCTTTCCAACGCTACGTCTTCCGGTACGCGCTCGCCACTCCAGAACCTTTCCGCCCCATCAGCCATCACAGACACAGAAAAAAATGGACAGTAATAATCCAAAGTCAATACATCAAAACAACTTCCAATACACCTTTCACGTTTGTCCCCTAATCAGATTACCCCGATAGGCCTGGGGCCCACAATAGGCCTAAACTACAGTTGATATTACCGATGCACTAACAAAGCGCGTTTTCGGGTTTCGCCCGGCATCAGTGGGCCATTGTGTAAAAGTCGTATTGCTAATGGATTAGCGGTGACCATCGCGCACAATAGATATAGTGCATCTGGATGGACCGACACGCGGAAATTGGACAAAATTGATGTTCTGTGGTCGGTTTCCAGTTTTGCATTGTCCGACGTGTCACGCGGGATTGATGGATTTTTTATGTTGGTCTGTGTAGATGTCTGTGTTTGGTCAGTTTCGTGGTAGGTGTGAATTCTGTGATTATGTTAGCGACTAGCTCTTGCCCGCGACTTCGTTTGCGTTTCTGGATGAAAAGTAGCTTTTTTCCATGTGGCAAATTTCATCGAAATACGTTCGGCCGTTTTAGCGTGAAACAAACATACACAAAAACTTATTAAAAAAAAAAAAACAATCGGCTTCAAAAAAAAACACTATAAAGTGATAAATAACGTTAATTTCGGAAGTCGGTGTCAGAAAACGAAAATGCGGAACCAACGACACCGATTTCCGAAATTAAAGTTAACCCCACACAAATTCAATGAACACTAGTGCATTGAAGAAGTGAAGACACCGACTGGAAGAATCATCAAAATTCGCATAGAAATGTCAGAGCTGCAGTACATTTATGCATATAGCTTCGTACATAAGAATAATTACCTAATGTATTATAAAACCTTCCTGAAAGTATGTAGATCACATTAATGAAAGAATTATTATCAAAATTGCTTCATTTTATTTTTAGAAAAAATCGCGGACATCAAACAAGCATACATACGGGTCGGATACAGAACCTCCTTTTATGAAGTCGGTTAAAAAATCAAATCTCTTTTCCTTATAATATTAGTTTTGACTAGCTTCTGCCCGACTTCGTCCGCGTGAAATTTCTTGTATTAACATAAAATAGGTAGGTATATCTTATGACACTCGGCAATACTGTAGCGTCTCACTAGTGAAAGAATTTTCGGAATCGGATTATTAGTTCCGACACAAACTTTACCACTTTAGATATGTGGCAGTAAGTACTAATGATTATTAATTTGTGTAGGCGTGACTCGAAGTTTTATCCAGCGGTCTCAAGAAAAATTAAATATTTTGTATTTGGAACTAATTGATAATGACATAATTGGCGTCCACTTTAATGCGAATGAAATTAAAGTCGTAGGCATCTAGCAATGTTGCCACTTTCACTTCATAATAGTTTTCACTATTCAATTAGCAAACTCGCACAACTTGCTGAGTAGTGTAAATTGTGGCCAAATTTATCCCGACTTTTCCGCAAAATATTAGGTACCAAAATAATTATTCTCGGTACTTTCAAAGTAGCGCTTCCAGCATATTCGGTGACATCAATGTAATCATTATACACGTATCCTACATCATTAGTGAAAAGCACTTCGTGTATTGTCGTGTCGACCGATACGGTTTAATAGCTTCGTTTGATTTCGCCTTTTAATGAGCACTTTAACAAAAAGCTTTAAAATAGGCAATGTTTTATGTTCGGCCTTTATTATTGATATATAGATGGTGTAGCAGCAGCGGTGAGGTTTATGAAAACTCAGGTTTACAATATTTGATTGTGCTGAGGATTATTAAAATAAAACGACGATGCGTTAGGTTTAACGAGCAAATTCTATATTCGCCATCTTACAACATTCAAGGAAGAGAGGTTGTTGTTTTTGTTTTAAATATCTAATCGCATGCTGCACTGGCTGACGTCATCTCGTCAACGCCGGCTGTCGCTGAAAACCAGCGCCGGGGCTCTGTCTCGTATAGGGTCTTAGCATTATGCTGAGCGATGGCCGTTTTGCGTAGATGTGACGCATACTTTCTCTCAATTTATTATTTTGTTTTATTTTTCGCTTGTGTTTTTATTTTTACAAGCTTTTATTTAGCTTGCAATGATCGTATGTGAGAGCAGTGGTGGCCCAGTGGTCACGGATACGACTTACGAGTTGTAGGTCGTAGGTTCGAACCCAGACAGGCGCTTTACTTTGTGTAAGTTATTTCAACACCACTGCTCTCAAAACGGTGAAGGAAAACATCGTGAGGAAACCGGCATGTCCTAGAACCAAAATTCGAAAATGTGACATCCACCAACCCGCACTGGGCCCACGTGGTGGATTACGGCCCACTCCCTCTCATTGAGAGGAGGCCAGTATCCCAGTAGTGGGAACATTATAGGCTGATGATGATGATGTTCGTATGTAAGTATGTATGTAAGTAAGTACGTATGTATGTATGTAAGTTGTCCGTCAAAATTTTGATGCCTCATGTTTGCCGCAAATAAACGCATTTTCTTTCTTTCTTCTTAGAGGGGTGAGGGAACAATATTTTAGATGGAAACCAATCACGGTCATGAGATTACTATGACGTAGCGTATGGTGTCGTTTTTTGCCTCGAGATGTCGCTATGTGTGTTTAAATATGAGGCGGACCGCAGTTCCGTGTTTTATCTGTAATTTACAATTGGTAATGATTTGTTATTCGCTGATTGTATATGGTTGATGTGTTGTGGTTAGACTGAAAATGGATCACCGCGTAATTTCTGTGGTGTTACAGGAGATGAGTTGCAAATTAGGTTGCGGTGGTCTTGGTGCAGTTGTATTGTGCTGAAATTTTGCTGTCTGGTCGGTTACAAATAACACAGAATGATGGATAGTAAATGATCAGTTTCAATACTCAATACTTTATTTGCAGTCCACAGTACTTTGGTGGTAACTTAAAAATGTATGTGATCATTATGGACCCTGTCGCCACAGCAAACTCGTAGGGGAGAGGAAGCTTTGAAACACTTGAAGATAAGCTATCTTATTAGTCTTCTAAACTAAATCTAATATGGTGGCTTTGGATTAAAAAAATATGTAGATATATATAGCTAACTAAAACTACCTTTTGGAAGGGTCGGCTAGAATCAATTCTATTTTTTTGTAAATGTTGACGTTCAAAAGTGCCGAATATTTGCCTATTTGAAATAAATTATTTGAGTTTGACTTTGTACTAATACATATTGAGATAATATGTTAACACTTATATTTTGTCGTTAACATATTCGTTTTAATTAGGAACATTTATTTTTAGGTGACATATTTCGTTTAGTTGCAATAACGAACGCCATCGTCGTCAAACTAGCTGTAACGTACTTATCCTTTAACAAAGCACCTTACTTCACTTCACGTATATCTACGTAACAAGTACCAACATGTTTATTATCTCAGAGACATGTTCTGGTAACATATTGTGGCCTAAATAAAGCAGGAAGTAACATGTCAAGTTGAAATAACTTAGAAACGAAGACGAACGGATTCCCTTCGGAGCGAAAGTTAAAATTACATTAATTGAATTTCAGTGTTCCTGCGATGCTGTTTCATTACTCAGTGATTTATGACAGCTGTCTAAACTTTACTAATTAACGCAATTCATATTTTAGTTTTTTACAATACAATTTAAATATTTTTGACTTTCTTGTGTGGGTGGGTGTTTGACGCTTAGTTTCAGCTCAGAAGTTAAAGTTATTAAAATTAGTTCTTTTAAGATGTCTACTAGCAATTTGTACAAAAAAAGGTACACGTAATGCTTTCTAGCTTTTGTCAATCATTATTTCTGGAAACAAAATTAATTCAGAAGTAACGAATTGCAAAAAACGTAAAAGTCTTCCTGTAAAATTTGTCTTTTGCAATATTATGTAGGTAATTCGACAGACATGAAACTTAACTTCAACTGAAAAATGCTAACCTAACCACGCAAACAGAGTCACTAGCCATCCCTAGTGTAAACATAGTACCACCCTCACTGACACTTTAGTCTATCCAACTTGAGTTCACTAGTGGAGATTGACAAACCTTATCACAAGACATTTTCTACGTTATAATAAAAATATTCTCTCGACTCGAATGTTATTATAAAATACAACAACGTTTAATTTGTTTTCCTCGAAGCCCGGAGGTCGAAACTTAAGTAGGTACTTAGCCATTGTAAGGCCACGTCACATTGTGGAATATTGCTATTGAAATAAGTAGCCCTAGGTAAAGATAAAAACTGTTCTCTGAAAAATTAATTGTCTATTTTTAAATCTCTTTAGTTTGTACCCGGAGGGCTAGATAACAAACTGTTAGTTCAAAGCGTCGGCTCAAATATATAGGCCATTTAAGGACCTACAACATGGATGCCAAATAGTCTTAAGTAAGTTATTCGCATAGTACTGCTGCTTATTATTATTATTACTTATTATATATTCACTTGGTTGAAACTCACTGTTATTTCTAAAACTGGGTTCCACATGCTCTGTGTATTTTATGTTACCTAAAGTTTCATATCCTAATAAGAAAGTGCGCAACTCATACAGAAATACGTTACAAACGCAAAAGAGATAATGTGTAGGCAGCCAAAATTTGTCTTATATACACGTCACAATTAGTTGACGAACAAAAGTCCCTGAGAAGTTGCGCCGCCGTGCCAGCCTCTTAATTGGCAAAAGTTTCTTGTCGACGAAAAACTGGGGGAGAGCGCCTCTGAATGAACGGATGAACGAGTGAACGATCACAGGAGCGGGAGACGCCGAGAGGTGTAATTAGTCAAAAATTCCCGCGAGGTATCCGTGCTAGCTGCCACTGTAGGAATAGTAGTTAATGTATTTCGTTGCCAAGGAAATTACGCTTCGTCGAGATTACTAGCAGTGTCAGAACGAATTACTGGCACGAGGCAAGTGAAGTAGGTAAGTAAGTGTGAAAATTCGGGAAAATGGGACCAATAAAATCATACCGCAAAGTCCGTATGTAGGTCCGTATGTAAAGTCCGTATACACACACTGAAAATTGACAAGGGAAAAAAGCAATTGAGAATGTGTAAAGAATGTAGGGCGCTCCTATACCTATATAAATTCACCTGATCAAACACAACGAGCTCGCAGAAAGTAGATCCAAGACTGTTTACTATTTATTAGCAAGCCTTTGAAGAGGACCGTAATAATCAAAGTTCAAAGTGACTATTACACTCAATCGTTAGAACCCAGTAATGGAAAAAATATTTAGGTCAACACACCAGTAAATTATGAAGTACGCGACAGTCAAAGAAGAAGTTCGTACATAACATCGTAATGTGTAGCACAAAAACAAATATTAGTACGTTCCCTCATGGTTACGATCAAAAAGTTAATGAGTTTTTTTATAGCTACACAAGTATAAAAACTCGCGAACATTATGACGAGCAGTCGTCACGTAATAAAAGCGGAACGGTACAAAATATGCTCAGAAAAATGAGCGTCGCAGCGGGACAGAAAGACGTACAGTTGCTCTCATTAGCCTCTAATTACGGGGGTCCGAGCCGAGCGCTACCGAGCGCCGCCGACCGCCAGCGGAAATTCAAATTTAAATTTCGTACGTTCTACTCTTGCAAATTGCGATTTTTCACCAATAAAAAAAAAGGCAATACCGAATCGAAATTTTAAACGGTTATTGTTTCCTTTTTATGTTAATGACTCGTATTGAAATTTTGTAACGGATGTTCGGAAATCGGCATCGGTCGTTTAACTCCGGTAACGGTCGGGCAAGATTGAGTTCCCAACGTTTTTATTGTTGTTACTCGCTTTGTTCGCGTAACGGCCCTTAATTGTTTCTCTTTTTCGAGAACGCTTCCCTATAAAACTGAAGGCTCCTTTCGAAGAGATAGTACAATATAAATTTTCTCATCAACTCGCAGGCTCTTTTAATAAAAATATAATAATCTCCCTCTACGGAACACTTCATTAAGGCGCTCAAAGAGGCTCGGCGGCGATTATCAGTCCCGATAGCGTTTAGCATGGCAGCACCATATTATATTAAAATATTTTTTACTGGCAAACTCATCTTTGACCGCGAGCGGTGGGCGAGCCCTCCCCTACTTTTCATAATTATCACTCCCCCTG
Organism: Oligia latruncula; assembly: GCA_948474745.1. Lineage (NCBI taxonomy): Eukaryota > Metazoa > Arthropoda > Insecta > Lepidoptera > Noctuidae > Oligia > Oligia latruncula. Next base: position 3,003,065 of record OX419691.1, on the reverse strand, counting down.
TCATCGCACCGGTTGAAATCGCGTATCTTTAATTTCGCCCGTCGCGTCAGCCCCGAAAATTCCTTGCATTCGTAAGAATTAAAGCCGGCGATAAAGGGAGCGCTGTTACTTCTTATTAGCGACGACACTAATAACCGTTCTCGCTGTCCTCGCGTGACAGTTTTATACTACACAAATTAGAAAGCAAAAACGTCCGAGTGGTTTTCTGCGGCAATCCGTAACAAAAGGGCGTGGGAATGCACGAGGACGACTTTGGATAAAGCGGGCTATTCGTGAGCCGTTTGAAAGGAGTTAGGCGTTGGGCATAGACGCTTACCGGGGCATGAGCGGGCTGGCTCGGCGGGCTCGGCGGGCTCGGGAACATTAAAACGTTCCGCGCGCTCGCCCGCGTCGCCATGCGTTATGGGAAGCACCAGACCATCATTTTAAAACTGAGTTTTGTTTATAAACGTCAGGATGTCTGTCCTCTTTTATTTCGTTCGGCTTTTGTTTCTATTTGGGCGCCTGTGCCACACTCAGGGGGGTGAAACTTCCATACATTGGCTTCAAACAAAAATTTTCATAGATAGTGCTGCCTCTGAGTATGCGGGAACCGAAACTTGGCCATAGTTTTACATATTAAGCCGATAGGTAGAGCTACTTTACAACAGTACCTACAACAAAAGTATATCAAATAGTTATTATACAAATAAACAAGTAATATTTATTATTTTACTATTGCATTAGAAATAAATTTATAAAATATAGTAGCACAATAAATAACATCTTCAAAATTGAAACGAAACGTAAATGACAGTTCGAGTTCAAACAGTCAGTTGAGTTTTGAAAACATTACAAGAGGATTTTATTTGCATATTGCTCATCATTTAAGTGATCCACCGCAAGAAAAAGTGCCCGTGGTCCACCCAAGTGAACTAAGCAGGTGGACTACGCCCGAATCCCGTTTCGTTGTGCTCCGGTGATCTGTTTTGTGTTATTTTCGACTTAGGACTGCGCTTGTTTTCTTGATATCTATCTCCTATTATAAACGTTTGACCCTAATATACGTAAACGATTGACCCAACAATGTGCGATTTATCGAAAATAAATTCTTAAAAAAAACTAAATATTATTTAATTTTTGAATCTACCATTTTATTCAGTTTCATTTATTGATCTGTCTCTTGATGATGTAACTTCTAGTTTGAAGAATGATTTTCTTTATAATATTGAAGAATGATTAAGTTATTTATTTTGTGAAATAAGTAAATTCTTGTGTATGTTTCAAATTCTACATTTCCTTTAAGACAAGAACTAGAATATGATTTTGTCATAGTAGTCTTGTTTTATATATACACTTAACAATTAAATTTATTCCACACAAATAAATATCGTAGGTAATCATTCTTCATTCTAAGGATTTAATACTAGAAACAAAAACTCCTAAAAGCGCCATCTAGCGTAAGCGAAGCGGACATTGGGACATGCAGCGCTATCTGTCGGATGAGGTACTGGCTTTTTATAAAACGAATACCTCAGTGGCCCATCTATTGTACATTTAGTATTTTATCTATGGCCACACTCGCCGCGTGTCGTTCACGTAAATCAGATGTGCCGTTAAAAATAATGGCGCGAAATGTAATGGATGTAAAATTTCAGCGTTATGGTGGCATTGGGGTGTTCATTGCGTATTACGTATTAAACTGACACGTGTTTACGACACGCAATTATTGTTAACTTTCAATTATTGTCAGTTCGATTGTTTGACAGTTGTGTCGCGATTGTGTCGAACTGTTGGAGGTTTATTTGTAGGTTCATAAAATGGTTGTGAATGTGCTGAACATTAAGTATAATAATGTGAAGTTAATTTTACTGCAATGCTGGTAATCATAATGGATAATTATGTTCTTGTCAACATTATTGAAATTACGAGTATCTAGAGATGAATGGATCCTGTGATTGAAAAGTTTCACAATGCTATACGAAATGGAATAATTATTAAACTGAATGGTATATGAAAACATATCTTTACCTGTCTATTCGCAAATAGAAAATATCAAGGTTAAAAAATCAAACAAAATGGTTCAAATACCAAATCAAAGTAAAGTCCTTACCCCGTTTCTAAGCCGGTAAAGGTAAGTAGAAAATAGAGCGATCTCCTTCAACTGTCTTTGAACTACATTCACAATAACTTATCCTGTAGGGATCAGGGGATAAGCAGATAAGAAGTTTTGTGTACCGTTTTTTTGTTCGTACTTTGTAGGTAGGTACAGTCACGAGCATAAGTATGTATACACTTGGCTTTATTCAAAGACGATTTTCTCCTTCAGTTTTGCATTAAATTTTATGTTATTACGAACAAAGTATTTTCGAACCCATAGGTTTGTGTAAAGTGTCGTATTTCAACATTGCATTCGTTATTTCACGAAAAAATCGTAATTGAAAGTTGCCAAGTGTTGACATATTAGTGCTCGTGACTGTACATGTCGCGGCTGTGATCGGAGGAAAATGGTTAAGGTACCTATCGAAGGTAGGTACGGGTAAATAAATATTTAAGAAAAATATTCAATTTACGAGTTTGAAATATGTATTGGATTATAGTTAATATCTGTCTACTGACTTCTATCATTTCATTAATTTATTTGGTGAAGTTTTTAGCACAGTTAATACAAGACTTTCACATCACAGAAATAAAGTAAAATAAAAAAAACATTTTTCAGGACTCAATTTTACATCCAGCAATTTACCTATACCTCTTATAATAGTAATGCAAGGTATTTTCACAAATATAATCACACTAGCTGCGCCCCGGCGGTTTCACCCGCATAAGTGTCGATCCCGTGGGAATATCGGGATAAAAAGTAGCCTATATGTTAATCCAGGGTGTCAGCTACCTCCGTACAAAATTGTATCAAAATTGGTCCAGCCATTTGACCGTGAAGAAGTAACAAACATATAAACACACATACAAACTTTCGCCTTTGTAATATTAGTGTGATTCCCATCGGCTTCATACTCTCATAACATCCACCAATAAATATGCTCAGAGCTCCTCATTTAGTAAAATGAGTGTCCGTATAGTGAATTCCGGGCATGATTTCAGAAGCGGCCCCCGGGAGCGAATTAGTGAACCAACGTGACCTAACTGAAGATTTTTTGTCGTGATGAAATATTATGCTGCGTTGTAGCGCTCGAGTTTGCGCGAGTGATTAGGTTTGATGCATTTGTTTTCATTGAAAGTAAATGAAGAAATTATTTTCGTTATAAATCAGAAATAGGTAGGTATAATCTCTGCATTAAGGGGCTTAAATGATCTAAAGCGCGGTCACTGTCGGACTGCATAGAAAAGAAAGACAAGCGCGACGACACAACGCTGGTAATTTATTGCAAAATATGAAGCAATTATTTAATTACAAAAAATCTATTGTTTGGACTAAAAAATTAAAACACTAAAGTTTTAGTATGTTGCTTGTAGAATAATCTGACAAAAAATCACAATGATTGTATGTATTAGTATGGTTTTACTTGTAAAAAGAAAATTTTTAGAGGCATCTTCATGATTTTTTTCTATCGTATCAAATAGTTGTTGTTGTTTAGTTGTATTATGTTTTCAACACACTATTTTATCCCAATATTCTCACAGGATCGAAACTTATGCGGGTGAAATCAGCAGCAGGGTGCAGCTTAGTTATAAATAAGGGTCAATTTTAAGATGACCTAGTGCAGATTGTACGCGTGTAACGTGTAACTTTCAGATGCATAAAAATCTTTCCAGTGCCTAATTTTATCAAAAATGACTTTACTAAATGTAACGATGTAAACGAGGCACGATGCTAGGCGGCTCGTGTAACCCCGGCTTTATTTACTTTCTCAAGAGGCTTGTTTTTACAATGGCGCAAGTTAAATGTTATCGACTTTTTGACTTTTAACGACTATTTTATACAACAATATGATAATTAAGGAAGCTTTGTTGCTTTTAAATGTTCTGTGACGAGATATTGTAGAGGTAATGCCGAGTTTCAAATTATAAAGTGCTTTTTTTCCGTTTTTCTTGTACTTTTGTTGTGTTTGGATGGCGTCTTAATATACTGGTTCGAGGGGAGGAGAGAAAGGATTTATTTACTGATTTTTTATGGAGTTGATGTGGTTTTTTTTAGTTGTTTTTGCCTTTTATGGAATGTAATTATGTTACAATAAAGTGCATCGACGATTACCTTCCGTTTGTAGCGTAATGGGATAGTCACCATTAAAATTTAATAAACTATTTTAAAGTTTATAATTTTTATCGATTAATAAAAATAAATTGCTAAAGTGCTTTCTGAGGTACGGAGGGGTCTTGGTATGTATGTATGGTCACCCATCTACGGACCAACCGCGGCAAGCGTAGCTCAACCTGATCGATCGACCCGTGTGGCTGTTATTACTTAGCCACAAGCCCCTCAACTAGGACTGTGTATTATAGTCTACCTACATAAAGCGCAGTAAAATATCGGGTAATACACATAAAGTATGCATGTGTATGATTTATTTGGTGTACATAATAAAGAGTATTTCTATTCTATTCTATTCTATGCGTCATAGTAATGACGCGGCGAAGATGACACATCGAGACGGGGAGACGCGTCACTTGAGCTGAGTCTGTTACAGATCATTAGTTATGTACTGCATAGTCACACGCTAGTTTATAATATTAGGTAGAGAATATGTTATTGTGTTTGTTTGCTTAGTACGAAAGGGCAGGACATGAGACCGTCTGGCGAGAGGACGTGAGTTGTAACCACAGAATTATAGCACAAGTTTAAACCTTCGTGGTTTTTGGTTGCTATTTAATAGGAATAATCTTGTATTCTTTTGTTTATTTTGATTAAAAAAAAAAACATTGGGCAATCTAAACGAAGGACCTAGTTTAAGTTATCCATACTAATATTATAAATGCGAAAGTGTCTGTCTGTCTGTTACCTACCTCTTCGCGCTAAAACCGCTGAACCGATTTAGATGAAATTTGGTATAGAGATAATTTGAGTCCCGGGAAATGACATAGGATAGTTTTTATCCCGATATTCACACGGGATCGAAATTTACGCGTGTGAAACCGCGGGGCGCTGCTAGTAACATTAATAATTTAAGAAACTATATCATAGAAAATAAGTTGTTCCGTGGAAGCCACCTGTGCAAAAGATAATTTGTTATCAACAACTTTAAATATTCTAAACTAGCTTTTCGCCCGCGACTTCGTCCGCGTGTATTTCGTAGTTTCCCCTTCAAACTTCAACACCACCATTTAAAGGGTAGTTTGAAAGTTAAAATAAAATTAATCAATAAAACTTTACTATTTACCAAGATAAGTACTTGTGCTAAGTTAGAAGTTTCTAAACCGAATAAATGAGATTAATTAACAACAGTTTCGGAAGTTTTATCAGTAAGCTACACTTTTGAAACGTTGTAGCTCAACCACTTTAACCCGAAGTAGGTCCCCAAGATATTACTCTCCAACTTGAAAGAGATACCCTCAAAGTTACCAACGACCGTCCGTCAGAGGTCATTTGTTACCATCCGTTATTAATTACAGCTGCACACGTCATGAACGGTACAGCGGTATCAAATGGACCTGTGACGGAGCGGTATAGCGGTATCAAATGGACCTGTGACGGAGCGGTATAGCGGTATCGGATAGACCCATGTGAGGGAGCGGTATTTTAAGTTATGGCACTATTAATGCGAGGAGTGGTGGAAGAACAGATTTGATTGAGAGAAGTGCTTTGTCATATATACTTCGTATTATTGTGTTCACGTGTTCATGAGTGGGGACCGCGAATTGGAGAACGTAAGGTCCTCAGGCTAGGTGGAGCGCGATTTAGCAGCTGGATGAGAGTTTCCGAGAATGGCGTGCAGTTAGAGAGGCCTATGGAATGCTGTAGGCTGATGGTGATATTGTCATATTATTGTAAACGAAAACCTGAAGCGTTGTAGGGTTATGTAGAGGAGAATACAGTACAGGGTGGATGTAGTACCTACGGCTGAAATAAACAGAGTGGTATAACTCTAGCTTTGTTTCGGGATTTTGTATGCCTCATCATCTTCCTTTTTTCCAACTATGTTGAGGTCGGCTTCCTGTCTAACCAGTTATCCATACTAATATTATAAATTCTAAAGTAACTCTGTCTGTCTGTCTGTATGTTACCTTTTCACGCCTAAACCACTGAACAGATTTCGATAAAATTTGGCAGAGCGATAGATTGCATCCCGGGGAGGGATATATAATAGTTTTTTAGCCCGATATTCCCACGGGATCGACACGTATGCGGGTGAAACCGCGGGGCGCTGCTAGTAGTAGAATATTTTACATGGAGCGACTGCCTATTGCCCTTGGTCAGACTGGCTGTCAGACTTTCGGATTTCTGACTATATAACGACGAAAAGCGATGAAAATATTTCCCTGTCCTTTCAAAATAATCACACTCCCGTCAGGTATCCGGTAATCTATTATGTGCCATATAAAACAGTCCAAACTATATTTTTTGTATTCAAAAAATATTTTTTGTTAAAACCAACTGCATGGATGTGAATACTCCATTGTCTGTCACCGCCCAATTAATTAGTGTTGTGCGCGTCATTGTATCGGTCGGCTCATCACTAGTGACAGAACGTATTTTATTAAACAGCGTTTCACGACTCAATCATATCGAAATCGGGATGATCGAGTGATTGAAAATGTTTTTTTTTTACTTTTTTTAACTGAACTTTTGGAATAACGTTTCCTGCTTAACTTTTTGACATACCTACATTTCATGATAGAAGTTAACAAAAGCTGGGGCTTGTGGCTAAGTAATAACAGCCGCACGGCTCGATCGATCAGGTTAAGCTACGCTTGCCGCGGTTGGTCCGTGGATGGGTGACCATCTATACATACCAAGACCCTCCGGTCTTCGAAAAGCACGTTAAGCACTTGGTCCCGGCTGTCATTCGTGGATCTTTGGCAGTCATTACGGGTCGTCAGAAGCCCGAAAGTCTGACAACCAGTCTTATCAAGGGGTATCGAATTACCCAGTAAGTAGGTTGTGGAGCGGTCAGATAGATAGCTGCATCCGGTTAGACTGGAAGCCAACCTTAACATAGTTGGGAAAAGGCTAGGCAGATGATGATGATGATGATGATGATAGGGAGTTAAGATAAAATTAAATTTTATTTACCTACTATCAAACTCAAAGTATTTATTTCAGTTTAACCAATTTGAGGCACTTTTGAATTGTCAAGGAGTCAGTCAGTCAGAAAGATGAAGATAGTTGCTCGAGACAAGTAACGCCATGGACGCTCTTTTAAATCAAATCACTGTCACAAAATATTGGTTATATCATTTCATTATCGATAGTAGCCAACTTTCAAACCTACAACTTGTAAGTTTTATCATTATTAGGTACTGTAACTACACATTATGTGTATTGTAAAAAACTAGTCAAGTGCGAGTGGGACTCGCGCACCGAGGGTTCCGTACGTATGTAACTACAAATTTACGGTTTTCGAATTTTTCCCTTTACCTGTGCTACATAACATTTCTTCCTGCCAAATTTTCAACGGGAAGTACCCTACAGGTTTTGATTCCCTTGCGAGTGTCAAAATATGCGGCGTAAACAGAACGTAAACGCCCGTCTGAGAAAAAGGGTCTTGACAGACGTACAATGAAGCGATCTTAGAAGGGTTTCGTTTTTCCTTTTGAGGTACGGAACCCTAAAAAGGTACATAAAGTACGCATATAAATATAGAAAACATAACACACATGCAAGTGTGTAAAAACACACAACAGCTATTGCACGTTTATCAAAAGGCCACACGCGTCTCCAACAATAGGCCGGCTACACAAAAAGGCTATAGTTAATCACTGGCCATGGGAAACAATACCATAGCCCGCGGGGTTAATAATAGCCGACCCAATTAATATCATCCTTCTCACTGCATTCTTCGACCTGAATAGTAATTATTTTGTTGATAAGTGTTTTAGGGGAAAGTAATATGGTCCGCACAGCGTTTATTAAATGTCCTGATAAACAATAACTGTAAAAATAAAACAGTGGCACTCCGGGAGTGCCGACTGAAGTGAAAACAAAACACAAACAGAATACTTTGCCATCACTCACTGACATATCGGATATACATTAAAACCGAGTACATCCCGAGGACAGCCGAACACATCCGAAGCGGTGTCGGTACTTCCCATCGGTTTTTCCCATCTCAAAAAATGCCGAACGCGTCCAAAGAAGTTTTCACTTCAATAACCTTTATAGCATAAACACTCCAGGTTCAGCAAAAATTATAGGGATTTATAGGCGAGCAGGACTACTTTTTTGACGTAATCGGAACCATCGACCACATCTGTGGTTTCACCTTGACCTCAACCCTCGTCCTTGACCTCGTTGTAGTAAAGAGTTTGAATAGAACACTAGGCCATGTTATACTGGTTTTGTTACCACAGAGATGTAGGTACTCCGGAATTACCTAAAACGGGGTGACTTCATACAAGGAAGCTTATTTTTTGAGGTGAGAGGATCTCGACCCAAAATCTTCATTGCTGGACCCAAGAACGCAATAACCGTTGGCTTCAGCGAGGAAGATTTTAGGTTAATATCCTTTTTTAAGAGAACAGCTCCGTGGTAAATGATAAATTATTTATTTTCTGTAAGTAGGTTTGTACAAACACGTCAATCATATTTTTTAAAAACTAGATGAGGTCGGCGTTTCCTATCTGACTATTCTGAGAAGAAAGGCCGAAACAAACTCAGAAATCACAATCTCTTCTATAGTCCAGACAAAATCTTGGTCAGATCGTGTGAAGACCATGTAGATTGGTGTCTGAAATGGAAAGAACCACACAGATTGAGCGGACCTGTCCAATCAGTGCACGCATTTGTCAAAAATCGTGCAGCTCAACTCAGAACTTGAGGAGCTCAACGATTTAACGAATTGACTGAAAATTGAAACGATTGGTGAATATAATCGCTAGTTAGCAGGGTTAATAGCGAGCGAGACCAACTACCCCTGGGTAGTTAGTAGTTTTTAGTCCGGCGTAGACTAAAAACTACTAACTGAATACTACAAAGAGACTAAGACTAATTCTTCATCCCCTGAAAAGCAATCTTCCACGTTTAAGCTACTTCTTGATTAGCTGATACGGAAGACCCACAAAGAGTACAATTTAAAGTTGAACGTTATTATGTTAAAGATACGAACACCGTAATATAAAAATAGTGGAGCATCGTTGACGGGCCTGAACTGAACTCAAAGGCAAGGCAGGTTATTATTTTAAAACTTAGTTAACTTTTATAATACAATGTTTATGTCTAAATAATGCAAGTATTTTCTTGGTTTGGATGTGAAGCTAAACGCTGCACGTGGTGGCCAAGAAATTGTTCGCTGATAATTTAGATTATAATATGAACGTTTAGTAAAAAATACTGAGGTGATTAAAATATAATTATTTATTTGTGTGTGTTTAACAATATGATTTATTTGGTTATGTAAATCTATGAACTACGTAGTAATATTGTGTTTTTTTATTATTTTCTCCTTCTCAAGCGACCAACAGCACTCAAGCTAAATAAGTATAGCTTCTCTAAATTCATAATATATCTTATACCGTACCACAAACTATAATTATGGAGTTTAACTGAAGCATAATATTGTCACAGTGTTCCATTTCGTCACGAAAAGGGCCAACCATCTTGGTCCATTTCGTCACGAAGAGTACCAAACATCTTGTTCCATTTGGTCAAGAATAGTAACCAACCGTCTTGGCCCATTTCGTCACGAAAAGGACCAATCATCGTGTTCCATTTCGTCACGAAGAGTACCAACTATCTTGTTCCATTTCGTCACGAATAGTATCAAACATCTTGGTCCATTTCGTCACGATAAACCAACCATCGTGTTCCATTTCGACACGAAGAGTACCAACCATCTTGTTCCATTTCGTCACGAAAAGGATCAACCATCGTGTACCATTTCGTCACGAACAGGACCAACCATAGTGTTCCATTTCGTTACGGAGAGGGACAAACCATCAATGTTTACGTGACCCTGCTTTATTAAAATTCTTGGCTCCAATCTCGTTCTTCCGATTTTTCTTTATTCGACACAGCTACGGGGGACTTAATTAATTTCCACTACGGTTCACTGGGGTCTTTCATTCAATATTCTTAGTCAAACAAGTGTATTAAATTTACTTTTTGAGGGTATATTTCTTAACCTCCGTTTATGATTCGCCGTTTCGGTCAGGGGTTTTTGATTTTATTTGGACGTCTTATTTGCCATCTGGTTGTTTGGGTTTTGGTTGCAATAAGGATCGAATGAAGATTTTATGAGTTAGATTTGGTGTATTCAGAAATAGACGCAAGAGAAGACAAATAAAAGTATTAGAGCAATATTGGGTATAATAGAGTCCTAATAAATTCAGGAGTTTTTAATAAAGGGGTTTTAATAAGGATCAGACCTCATCTGTTTTAGATTTAGCCATCTGTTCCAATATTTAGGTTACTGTAAATATTATAGCCGAGCCACCGGTTCTGGATTTTATCAATATCATATTATGAACGGATTATAATAGCAATACGGATTTTTATTCCCCGAGGATATTTTTCGGGTGAAATACAAAATCATAAACCTGTATCTGAAAATACCAAAATAAATTACTGTCCAGATCAATCAATTAGATATTATCATCTGCCTGGCCTTTTCCCAACTGTGTTGAAGTCAGCCTCCAGTCCAACCGGATACAGCTGAATACCAGTATGCAACACAACATGGAGCGACTGCCTATATAACCTCTATAACCCAGTTATTGGGTAAGACTGGTTGTCGGACTTTCGGGTTTCTGACGACCCGTAATGACTGTCAAAGATCCATGAATGCAGCCGGGACCAACGACTTAAAGTGCTTTCCGAGGCACTGAGGGGTCTTTGTACGTAAAGATGGCCACCCATCCACGGACCGACCGCGGCAAGCGTAGCTTAACCTAATCGATCGAACCGTGCGGCTGTTATTACTTAGATCAATGTTATAACTCCCCATAGCATTATTGAAATCAAAGCCTGAAATATCATTAAATAAATTATGATGTCCAACCCTCCCACTGCAACGGTCACCAAGCCTTTATTACCCCAACGTCCATTAAAGTAACGTAAAACACGTGTTCCCCTGTAAACATTACTAAATGGCTTTCAATAATTAAGCGTGACACTCAGTTGGAACTCGCAAATTGTTCGTGCACGACACGTCATGATTTCGTCTCGTCGTCGACTTAATGAGCAGAAATGCCGTATTGCGAGGCGTATGGTGCTATAGGGGTGGGATTTACCACATGCATAAAAGTAACTGAGGTGTATTTTTACCCGACTGCGCCAGAAGATAGTTAAAACGTTTATTCAGTGCAACAAAAAACACAATATAGGTATTAAAACACCAAAAAGGTGAAAAAAAAAAATATAACAAAGATTAAAAAGATAAATTGACCCATAGACACCTAGCTCATATACATCTATAACGGTCGATCACTACTGGGAGGTGTGTCTCATGGTTGCACCAAATGGGAGTCCAGCTCAGCATATGCCAGGTACAATACCTGACGCTGGTATTCTGCTGCATCCCGTTAGTGACATACGGATGTCGAGAAGACACATCTGAGTTTCAACAAAATGGTTTCAGAAGGGGGGTTATGTTTTTTTGGATGTCTAATTTGACATTTACATATTTTTAAAGTACACATTTATCTCATTGTTTTTTACTAAGGCGTCAAAGTCGAGAACAATTTGGATTCGGAGATATATTTTATGTATTGAGGCGGATCGAAAGATAAGGGGGCCTAAAAAGGTTTGGCAGAATCATAAAAGGATAACTTTATGAATCATAATGGACAGTTAACTGTTAAGTTAATCGTATCAAATCAAATTAGTAAAGGATTTTTCAGTTATTTTTTTGTCTGTGCTAAAATATAATCCAAATTCAATCCCAATCTCTTTGATTATACGTACCTAGTGCAGCGAAAAAAATAAAAACACGGACTGTCTTCGCCATATTATGATTCATAATGTTATCCTTTTATGATTCTGCCAAAGAGGCCTTTTTAGGCCCTAAGATCGTTGTATATCTCTGTTCTCAAATTCATTACAGCGTTGTCGCCACACAAATAAATGTTTCTACTACTTAGACCATTCAAATAAAACGTAATTCATTCCTGGCCGCCGACTTGTTTTTTGTCCCAAGTCGCCGAACAAAATGGGGTATGTATGGGGTAATCTACGGAACTACTGATCCGATTCCGAAAATTCTTTCATTATTGGAAAGCTGCAGTATTGCCGACTGTTATACGATATTTTATGTTAAAACAAGAAATTTTATGCGGTCGAAGTCGCGGGGAAATGCTGGTTACTTCATATATGATGTACCTATAGGTAAGGATTATTGTTTATGTGTCATTGAATAAAAACCATTATCAATAAATAAGGTAAATAATCAAACATAATTAGAGCTTAGACATTAAACCCCTTACTTATAAACGTCGCTTAAAGTTAAGTACTGGTTTGCGTCTGCTTAACCACAATTTTTTTCACGTTGAACGTCTGTTAACTTAAAGCAATGTTTATAAATAACTAGCTTCCGTCCGCGGGATGCAATCTATCTCTCTGCCAAATTTGATCGAAATCCGTTCAGTGGTTTAGGCGTGAAAAGGTAACATACAGACAGAGTTACTTTCGAATTTATAATATTAGTATGGATTGGGTTTATTTGGTTTTCGCACAAATGTTGTTCCAAAGTTTTCTTTGTTTCTTTAAGAGACTGTATTTTTTTGAAGAGAGCAGTCATTCAAAAACACAAAAAAATAGTTATTTTATTTTTTTAACATTTTGGTTCAACCCTACACAGGTGCGTAATAAGGCGGTAAACTGAGAGGTGATCAAGTGAACGAGGCGCGCCGTGACGGATCGCTGACGGCGACGCGACGTTTTTAAACGTTCGTTCGCGATTCCGTGCGATTATCGCGAGTTAATGCGTTTTGTTTGTAAGTGTACTTTTAGTTATAAAGTTGAATTTTGTTTATGAATGCAAAATGAAATAGTGCCAATTTTCTGAATGATAAGCTTGTTTTTAGATCAGACTGGCCTGGGCTTCAATTCTGTATATTACCTGCGAAATCTTACCACGTGCAAACCACGTCAAGATCGTGTCTTGTTTACGGCAAGGAATCGAAATGTCAACCGTACGGACAACGTGTATTTTGACAGTTCAAACCACGCCATTGTGTAATAGAGAATACATTAATAGCAGATGTCGTGATAAGGTAAGGAATTGACGTGGTATCGAAGTAAGGAATCGTTAAGTGTAATAGTGAATTAGGGCCCTGATCCGTTTTGTAATTAGAAGTAGTTTGGTAGTCGATGGCAAGCAATTCCGTGAAACTTTAACAAACTATTCAACAATCGGAACCGTTATTATTATAATATATTAGACAACTAGCTGCGCCCCGCGGTTTCACCCGCGTAAATGTCGATCCCGTGGGAATATAGGGATAAAAAGTAGCCTATATGTTAATCTAGGGTGTCAGCTACCTCCATACAACATTTTATCAAAATTGGTCCAGCCGTTTGAGCGTGAAGAAGTAACAAACATATAAACACACACACACACACACTCACAAAGTTTCGCCTTTATAATATTAGTGTGACTAGCGACCCACCCCTGCTTGGACTTGTCTAATCATCAAGTTTTTTGATCATTTATGTCAGTTTCAAAACCCTCCTTAAAAGTCTCATTAAGAGGAAATGCGGGTGGTCGTTTCTCCATAGAAACACTCTCGCCTGTTTTCTTTCTGGTTAATGACCATAACGCAATGATTTCTTACAGAGTAATAAATATTAGGTACCTACTTGTATGTTCCTATGTTTTCCGTTTTGATGATAAATTATTTTTAAAAGCATTAGAACCCTCAAAAAACACCGATTTAAACCGCTGTCAATAGAGGCCTAGTGTACAAATTTGACAACTATTAATGAAAAAAAAAACATAGGGACACAGTAAACTTCTTATTCAGTTTATGAAATATCTTTTAAATTGATCCAATAATGGAGGAGGAAATAGCGAGAGCCAAACCTCGAATTATGACTTTTTACTTAGGCTTTTTAAAAAGTCTCTCCGACCGCATTTCCTCTTAACATCCTTTGTGATGATTAAAATAATAACGTGGTCATACAGACAGACACGAAAATCTACTTTAAATTATTATATGTATAGTCAGATGATGTGGAAGTATAGGCTCAGCCTTAATCACGTCATGTTAGATTACAAGCTAACCCCAAAATACTTGGAGCCAGGATAATGATAGTGACGTCAATAGAGTAATAGTTTGGAGTTTATTAGTTGTAAGATTTTCAATCGTGCCGGCAGGCGATGAGTTAAGTTCGTCCACAGAGTTACTCTATTGTGAACTAAGTTTAAAATTGTTACTGTATTCGATATCGGCAGATATTGAGGAGAAGTTTCTGTGTGTTCTGCATTAAAAGACAATGCCATGACAAATTAGGTTAAGAGGATTACCTACTATATTTTCTACATAGCGTGATTTTCTATGTACACATTTATTACTGAGTATAAGTGTCGATCCCGTGGGAATATCTGGATAAAAACTATCCTATGTCCTTTCCCGGGACTCAAAATCAAATCAAAATATTTTATTTCACATAAGCATACATGGGCACTTATGGAGAAGAACCGGCAAGAAACTACACGGTTACTCTTTTTAAAAATAATTGGCTTTTACAATATTTTCAAATAGCTGTAGGTATGGGAGGACAGCGTAGGCCTGTCAACAACTACTCAAACTTTCTCTATACCAAATTTCATCTGAATCGGTTCAGCGGTTTAAGCGTGAAGAGGTAACAGACAGACAGACAGATACTTTCGCATTTATAATTTCTACTGCGTCTTCTTAAGTATTCTCTTTTCCTAGCCACATTATTTAAATCGTCACCTACTTAAAACAATGCAGCTCAATTTGATACAAACAACCTCCATACCAGCGTTCCTACATTTAACGAAAAATTTAACAACGTTGAATTAAGACTCTCATTAAATTTAAAGGCGAGCATCCTCGGGTGAAATAATTACAATACATGGTTAGCGTCACGACGCCGTGTGACGTCACAAGAGCGTCTCGCCGTGGAACATACGAGTATGAAGTTATTGCAAGTTTGCTGGTAAATTGTACGTTGTGCGTTTTATGACCTTGAAATATGATAGTAATTTGAACTTGTAACCGTAAAATGATTTATTTGCTGGGCGTTTTGATTGTGGTAAATCCTAACTGTGAAATTAGCAGAGGGCGATGCTTTAAATGAAATTGTGAAACATGATTTACATAATCTTGAATTCGAAAATAACGTCATGCAAAAAGCAAATAAAATTGACTTATTCATTTCACGCTACTACAAAACGACAATAAAATTATGTAAACATCATCAATAAATAATAATAATGATTCAATAACACCAATATATCGGTATTTTGCATCCATCAATTCAAATAGGCGATGACTTAGCTTATACCGTGACGTTTATTCGCGTCACCGTGACGCGGCGGAATCGGGCGCGCTCGGGCGTTCTCGGCCGTTTACGCCGAACACGCGCTGACGTGAATTAATCGGCAGACGTTTTTCGCGTGAAAGAGGCTTAAGGACCGGCAGTCGTGTTGTTTTGTGTTTTAAAGAGGGTACGATTAATGTGAATCATTTCTTTGACACGCTCATTGTTGGCGTTTCTTTTTAAATGAAGTGTATAATTGTCTACGAGTGTACTCAAGACATTGGGGAGGAAATTGGATGCTGATTGAAGATGTACATCAAGTGTATTCGCCTTTGAAAACAAAGACGTTGCAGTTCATGACGAAATAGGATAAATATTTGCGTTGTATTTGCAGATTTATGGTAAGGATAAAGTTTACTTTTTGGAAATGAAATGAAATGAAATGATGAAATGATTTTATTTTTTGTAAGTAGGTTTGTACAAACACTTGTACACGTCATGTTTTTTTTTTAAACTAGATGAAGTCGGCGTTTCCTATCTGACTACTCTGAGAAGAAAGGCCGAAACAAACTCAGAGGTCACAGTCTCTTTTAAAGTCCAGACATAATCTTGGTCAGGTATATGAAGACCATGTAGATCGATGTCTGAGGTGGTCTTTTGAGGAAAGAACCACACAGATTGAGAGGACCTGTCCAGTCAGTGCACGCATTTGTCAAAAATCGTGCAGCTCAACTCAAGACTTAAGGAGCTCAACGATTCGACGAACAATACCAAAGAAAGGACATTTGGGTAGGCCACATAAATTACTCAAACTGCCAGACCATGAAAAAAAAACTAACAGAACAGAGAGAATAATAAAAAAAATATATATATGTAAAATGACCCACATCGTCTTCACATTCACAATGAAAAAATAATATAATACTTTACAAAGTAAGCAAATGTCATTGTTTAAAAAAAAAAAATCATCAATGTCAATGTGTATATAAAAAAGAAAGAATCTCCTTCCGCGAAAAGACTTTGATTTCGATAGTGAAATTCAAGCTAAGTTTAATCACGCGTATGTTCTCCGACTATTAGCTACCTACTGGTATATCAGAGCACTACTTCATAACGTTATCGTTCAGATTATTCATACAAACCCTTTTAGACGGCATGCCCAAGACTTTAAAAATAAATCGTGTATTTTTTCTCAAGTCCAAGATCGGCGTTAAAGGCTATTCTATTTTCGTCCCACCTCATTCCTCGTCCCTATGGGTTTATTACGGCCGCACTAGCTTACAGGGTCATCATTACCACGATATTGCTAGTAATGACAGATTATAAATCGCTATCGCCTCTCCGTTGGGACACATGGTTTAATGAAATCGCTGTTCAATGTCTAAGATAGTTGTTTTCACTTGTCGGGCATTTGTTTGTTACTGTTTTAGTGTATTTAATTTTGTTTTGGTTAGGTTATAGTTTTAAACATGTACCGTATTATTACAAAACGAAATCTGACTTTAGTTCTAACCTAAACTTTTGAGCCAGTATTTGTATTTCGAACTTTATTTCGATTGAGGCAAAATTCTTAATACTAAAATGACAAATTAACACCCAACTAAGCTGTTATTCTTGTATAAAAAACGAAATTTCTATAACAGTTAGTTTTTTAATTCAATAAGTGGCTCGGTGGTTTAAAAGATCTAAAGAAAACCCTTGTTTTGTAATAAAAGAGCTAGGATCTAGTTTTACCTAAAGACTTAGTAAAGGTCAAATTTGGTGTAAGTAACGTAGATGTTATCTTCATCAAAATGGTAAGGCTTATTGCCTTGTCGAGGCAATGATTATGGCTACAAAATAATGATGAAATCATTTACCGGACTTCTCCTTTTAATTATCAAACCCAAATCGCTTGAGCAATTAGGCAGGTAATTTAGATGTGAAATACTTTCCTGTAAAATTCAAAGCAAAATTTCTAATTTTGACTTGAACCTGTATAATCTCTTTCAAATACTCCACCACTTTTGTAACTATTCATCTCTTGTAGTCTAAAGATTACTTTGTGTAATCAATTCTGAAAACTACGCTTAATTTGAAGGGCACAATTAGTGCCAGACGGCTATATCATTGTCCGGTTTATTTGCATTTTGGCCTATTGTTCAAACGGAGGCTTTTTCTATGAAGTGCCTAATTAAGCCATTTTAGGCATCTTAGGCTGTAGGAATAGAGCGATTGGGCCGAAGTTCGGGATTCTTTTTCTTTTAGTGACAGTTTTCTGGAAGCTGTAGTTTAATAGTGTGATGGTATGCTTTGCGACTTTACAGTGACTTAATCAATGGAAGGAGAGTAGAATAGAGTGAGTAGCATAATCAGCCATTATTGTTCCCCCTGCTGGGACACAGGCCTCCTCTCTGTGTGAAGGAGTGGGCCGTAATCGACCACGCGGGCCCAGTGCGGGTTGGCGGATGTCACATGTCTTCGAATTTTTGGTTCTAGGACATGCCGCATGAAATTTGACACACAGATTTATTTAATACTTCAAGCACATACCTAAATGTACAGAGGCGGACTTAATGCCATAGGCATTTTCTACCAGTCAACCTTTAGGTGATGCAGAGACAAACAGTGGTAGGTGTAATCAAGAAAATTGAGGAATAAATATTTTAAATATAAAGATACGCATGAACATAACCTGGATTAACACATAGGATAATTTTATCCCGGTAGTACGTTCCCGTGTGATATTTTCCGACATCCACGATACCAAAAGCTAGTATAAAATATAAAATAAGTTTCTTATTATAAAAAAATCCTTTCTTCATTTATTTGCTCGTCCAATCTCAGTCAGCAAGCTGACCGCAAAGTATCAAACCACCAAAGTATTCCGAATCCCCTGGTAGCCTTTCACTAATTTGATCATTCAATTTCGTTTCCCTACAATAGGCTTAATTAAATACGTATTTCATATCTAAGGATCTGGGGGCCCAAAGCACAGAAATTCTTTTTTTCCACATAGTTGAGCATTTTCCCTGCCTCGGGCTAAATGTTTCATACTTATAACAAGCGGTGCCCATAGCAAATACGACCAGGGGAATGTTATAGTCCGAGGGAAAATTTAATAATTTCTTCCCAACTTTTACATGACATGTAATTGATATCCACAACCTTTTTTTCGGAAGAAAGTCTTAATATCATTTCCTAACGTTAAAGATGATAAGTGATTGCGAAAATGAGTAACTGAAATATTGATTGATAGTCAATATTATCGCCGTTTTCTTAGAGCTAATGGAAAGGAAGATTTACCTAAGAGGAGCTTACAGAATGGACCTAAGATGAGATGCTTACGAAGATATATAGGAGGCGATATTTTAAGGCCTGTGTCAGAGAATCGCTGGCTTACTTTGATCAGGGATGGTTACAAATATGGTCGATATGGTTTGTACAATACATTTTTATTTTGCTTGAGAAGTATAAATCAGAAAAGGGTCAAATTTTGTAATAAGTCATGCCCCGAACACAATAATATCCATCAACAACGCAGAACAACGCTTCCATCATAAAATTATATTAACAGAAACCATGACCCATTTCTCATAACGAAGGTCTGCCGCAGAAAGACGTCAAAGCGCTCATTAGTTGCAGGACGCAATTCCGTCGCTGTCACGTGACACGGCCGCAACACGTGCCCGTCACACCGCGTGACGTTTGCGCTGCGGCCGCCGACCGCAGATCGACCGCACAGAAATAACATGCGGTGCGCCATGCTCGGCCGCCCCGCGCCTACTGAACCCTTTTCTAGTAAAAGTATTCTGTGCCTTTTTCAAAAAGTGAGAACACCCGTCAAGTGATTTAAAAAAGAAAACATTTTCGTTTTAAATTACGGACGTGATTTTTGAATTTTGTTATTTCTTTTTACTTTGTACATCAAACTTTTTTCTTAATTCTACTGATAGCTACGCGTAAAAAATTTACGCCTTAAGTTTTGACAGTAAATCTGTAGAATTTTTATAGATTCTGGAAATTGGTAGTAAATATTTATGATTAAACTGATAATAAACATTTACGAGTGAAGATAATAGATTTATTTGATCTGTTGCAAAGTGTTACACTACCAAAAATAACTATTATGTATCTTGCTGGTAAGGAAATATTTGTCTGACCGGATGTCGATACAAGAATATCTTATTTTGGCTGCTTATTCCGGCTCACAAGTAATAGGAGACGATTGAGGGAAATGCTTTATTATGATATCCATTTACGATGGATGTGTACTGCCATGGTCAGCACATTTGCAATAAAAATGACATTACATGTGACTCTGATTAAATCACAAGAGGAAGATTGAAGATAATAGTATTTGGCTCTTTGATTATGCGAGATGTACTTTCGTTTGAGGTTTTAGTAACACAGAAATAGTTTAATTTTCTTTCTTCAACTTTAAGCAAAACCTTTTCGCGGCTAATTACACTTACATTTTCTTTCGCAGTAACAAATTTTCAAACATTACGGCCTAATAAAAACTAAGTCAGTGCCCGCATTCGCAACATTTAAGCCGTCATTTTATGGTAGGGTTGTCGAAAATCACGACTTGCTGCCCCCCTCTGACTTGGGCCTTCTGGAATATGGACTCGTAAAGTATGGGAGATAAGGTGTCGGTTGTAAATACGGCGATCCGTTGCGTCACGAACCCCTGTCTATTAAGATTTCAATTCTGTTAGTCGCTTTTTGGCTTTCTGGATTTGCATGACGCGGTGTTTTTTCAGCGTTTGTTAAGGGTTGAGTGGGTACCGAAAGAATGTGTCAGATCTCATTGAATTTTTTTATAAAGTCATGTCATTGTAATGTTGACAAGATTTCCACCTCTATTGAAATCAAAGAAAATGTACTAATTGGTATTTTTCACTTGGGTGGTCTTGGATCTGGACACCTGGTGGGTCCCGCTTAATGGCAAGCGGCAGGCCCAGACGGAGATGGCGAGATGAGCTGGACTCCTTTGATAAAGATTGGTCTGGATAGAGAGAGGTGGAAGGAGAGTAGGAAGGCCTTTGCCTAGCATTGGGACATTAATGGCTAAAAAAAAATTGGGAAAAATAGTAAATCGAAAGACAAACCTCATAGTTAAAAAGTTTCATAACAAAACAAACTATGTTTATGTGTGAAACTTTAAGTTCTTTTCACTTATTACGCGCCCATTTTTACTAACGCAAAAATCTCTAAAACAACAATCTCCAAACTCCCTGTCTATCCAAGCGACATTTTCCACAAACATATTTTCCGCGCGGAATATTTTGAAACGCTCATATTTCACTTTGGATATGAACTAGATGCGTCTGGTGAGCCACTACAGTGTTTCGCACTAAGCGACGGCCCCTTCGGCGCGATAAAAAATAGCCGTGCCTCCACTAACGCTGTACTGTGCTCCTACGCATATTTTATATCATATAGCCATTAGGGATGAAGGGCCTTTTTGGTAGTTTTCAAGGTTAATTCAGTATGTCGTTGATTTATAAAACTTTGGGTCCTATGAGACTCGTCAGTTCGCTTAGAATAACCTACACACTTACACTTCTAGTTTTACGTATACTTTAATTAAAATACTATTATTATTTTTGGTGTAAAAATACTGAATGCTGAAGCCAATATTTATAAGTACCTAATAAAGATTCATGGTTCTTAGAAACGTAAATTCAGGCAAGTTGATCTAGCGGAGTAAGCTAAGGGGAAGAAACGAATAAAAGATAAGGTCAACTTTCGCAGTTATCGTCAATAACTTCCAAATTCGAGGAAAACTTCAATTTCACCAATTTTATTCTAGTTACTTTATTTAAAAATTATGCAGTTGTCTTTATGTAAAACTTCATATTAATTTGTGATTTGGAACTGCGAATAAATTACTCTCTCAATCAGTCATTATAATTGAATCAAGACGATAGATATGTTGAGGAATGATATGGTGAGGCAAAGGTATGGTTTAAATGTAGACGTAGTAATAAAAATTTAAAAGAGTATGCTTAGAGTATGCTTGGTTTGGTCATGTTGAGAGGATGCATGAAAGGCGACTAACTCTTACATGGCAGATGTGGTGGAAACGCCGCGGAGGGGTCCATAAAAGGATATTAATAGCGACCTTATTGTTGATGTTCTTCAGAAAGGACAGTGCGTAAAGCAAGCAACCAGCGTGCGTGTATGACCAGAGGGCCTAAAACGGCCACTTTAGAGAATCATAAAAGGATAACATTATGAATCGTAATATGGCAAAGACAGTCCAGTGTTTTTCTTTTTTTCGCTGCACTATGTAGGTATAATCAAAGAGATTGGGATTGGATTTGGATCGGATTGTTTGTTATTTTAGCACAGACAAAAAAAAAAAAACCGAAAAATGCTTCACCAATGAGATTTGATACGATTAACTTAACGGTTAACCGTAAATTATGTTATCCTTTTATGATTCTGCCAAAGTGGCCTTTTTAGGCCCCCAGATGTATGAACGTACACGTAGCAAAAGGAGTATGTAGGCCTACCCCCATGGGAAAAAAGTGTGAGTTTATGTATGTATGATAAATAATTCTGTTGGGAGTAGTTTACTTATTGTTCCAAGAATCTACCGACGCGTTCCGAACTCTTAATGCTAGTTTGCGTCGTAACCTAGGTAAGTACCGAAACATTGGATTTGTTCCTAACTGGGCCCAATAGGATTATTCGTTAGCAGACAACTTTATTAGCCAAGGTTCGGCATTACCAGATTATGTTGTATTCCTTGTTAATAACGAATTCGTTCGATGGCGAAGAAGGATTACTGGCTTTGATAATAAAAATCTTACAAAGTAAGCCCCAAGCGGCTTAAATTGCAAATGTTTTTGTAAGTAGTTAAGTTTGTTTTTGTGTCGAAGAGATTGATCGGTATATAAAGGAGACGTTTTATCGGGAAGTGGGGCTCGGTTGGTAGGCTCGGTCGTGGTCTAAAGAGTTTATTGAGAGTGGTTCTTGAATAGCTGGCATTCTAGCTTAATGATGAATTTAACTGGATTGATTAAAACGATATTAATGTTTAACAGATTAAACAATGGAATGAATGGTAATTTTGCAGACGGCCGTGTTTAATAACTTAACGTCAAATAGTTGCAGACGGCCGTGTTTAATGTGTAACTTAACGTCAAATAGTTGCAGACGGCCGTGTTTAATGTGTAACTTAACGTCAAATAGTTGCAAAATTTTCAGCATTATATTTTTTTTAAATCTTTTGTTTCTGTTTAGTAGCTGCTTCTTGTCTTTTTTTACCGACTTCAAAAAAAGGAGGAGGATGCGAATGGTAAAATGGAGCTGAGAATGCGAATGGTAAGGTGGAATACTAGGAGAACTACTCAACAATTAACGTCCCTGCATCGGGGAAAGCATAGATATCCGAGGGAAAAGCAATATTTTGTAAAAAGCGATGGGTAAGTTGACATTAGGCTATTGTAACTTAAATACATTATAAACAGACCCACTAAAAAGCGAGAAATAAAAACTTTTTAACATAAAAAACCGATCCAGATTCAAAGACACCGACTTCCGAAATTAAAGTTATTTTTCACGTTGTAGTGTTTTTTTGGAACTCAGTCTTTTTTTATATAAAGTTTTTTTTAGATTAATGCACTATCCTTGCTCCTATTAGTTAATCAACTAACCAAACCCCCACTTTCCCTACCAATTTATAAACAACAAAACATCGATTTACATACAACAGACTAACCAAACAATTCTTACAACATATGTAGGAAAATGTGTGTGCTACAGACGAGAATATCTTCCTTTCATACATGCGTATTGATCTCTGGGTGGCAGTCGTCGGGTTATTCGACTCATATACGATCGTAATGCGGTCGTTTGCAATGACGAGAATGGCTTGCTTTTTCTTACGGACCCCGCTTTTATTATGTTTTTACAGTTTAGGCGCAAATTTTTCGCGTAATGCTCTGGCGACCTTTATAAGCCGCGCAATATTAAGGAAATCGTTCGAAGGATCTACATTTGAATAGTTACATTTTGTTTCGTTATAGACTTGTTTGGGGATAAAATCGAACGGGTTTTCTAATGTTTGGGATGTGTGCTTTGTTGGTTGTTATTGTTGTTTTTGTTTGTACGTAAATTGTTGTGTTACTATCTTAACTGGTATTTATGCTAATCGGATACGTTTGAGATGTACCTAATGTTTAGGAATAACTAATAAAGTGTTTGTAGGTACAGTCAACAGCAAAAGTAGATGATCAAAATCAGAAATTCAATACCTACTAATGAACGGAGTTTGCGTCAGAACTCTGCCACACAGCCACACAGTCTCTGCACATAGCTCAACAACAACAACAGCAACAGCTCTGCCATACAGTTTTGACGCGAACTCCGTTAATTAGTATTAAATTTCTGATTTTGATCATCTACTTTTGCTGTTTACTGTACTTGATTGCCTTGGCAAATAGACGGACGAAGTACGTGGATGAAAAGTGACTAATACAGGTCTGTATTAAATCATAGAAAATGGACTATTTAACAAAAAATTGTTTACTTTTTTTTTTTGGGTGGGAAATTATAAAATAACTTCTCCCGCTCTGGGCGGAGCGGGAGGGGGACGTATCAGGCTTTTACTGACTAAAAACCACCCGTGTTATCGGCCCTAGCGGACCCCATCAGTTAGTGCTGACATCTCTTTGAGGCGCGCGTGGGACACAACGCGCCATCGACCCTAGCTTGGTCCTTGCCGGACGGCGAGCTGCCCATTGCTCGCCGTCCGCAAGCCCGCGCCTGAGGTGAAATTTTGTTGACCTTGAAGTTAAATGTCTCTTGTGGCTTATTATTACATCAACAACAACTCGTAAAACGAAAATAAAACAATGCTGCTTAGCTGTAAAAATAAAGATTTTACACATTAAAAAAGGAACATAGGCATGTAAAATTAGAACAAATGAACACGTACTTGGATTTTGTCTGGCAAAACCACGTAAAACTTGCCTCCGCGGTTGTCACTTTATTGGACAGGTCGAAAATTACATTACAGGCCCTCACAACTTTAGTTTATCGTGAGTCGCAAGTTGTGCTCGGATAATTTTTGAATTTAATGGAAATGTGTATCATAAAGCATTGCAAGGAATAAGTGTATAAAACTAAATCGCTAAAGATGAGTCGTGTGGGTAATAAATCCCAAGGCTATATACTACCTTTAAGTATTTTAATTAAAACTGTAGTACATATTGTAACCTAACTGTGTGTACCAGTAATTAATACCTGTTAAGGTTCCAAGTAGGTAGGTACTGTGGCGCCTGTGTGTGCTAGCCTTTAGCAATAAGCACTGGCTAGAATTATGCTTCGATTCGTTGGTTTAAACATATGTCAAATATTATTATGGCGTTTTGATTCTAGAAGCAGTGATTCATATCTTAACCGCGAAGTTGTATCGTTGCCTTTTTATATTATAATTATTCTCCTAAAGTCTTAAAGTGGTCTTATTTGTGTTTGCGCCCCCTTACACACCAAATATACCACATAAGTTCCACATTTGGTGGAGGCGCCGAACGAACCTACGCAATTCATCGTTTAATGGATTGATTTCAGATGAAGTGAATTTTCTATGTGCAAGCCAAACTGAGTATAGAACAGGCGCAGAATCGTCGCCGGAAAAATAAAGCTAAGTGGTTAAAATATTATTTTTATAAAGAAAGCAAGATGTATGCGCTTTTCTCAGGATCTAATATGTGCCTGGAAAAATTTTTTGAACAATACAGAGCGATTGCCACACTTTATGGATGGCGTGAAAGTGATTGGGCATTGATAATGCAGGCTTATCTCCAAGGAGCAGCTCTGGCTTGTTTTAAGTGGATGTACCGCGAGGATATGTCATTTGAGGAGATATGCGATGGCTTTCGTGAGGAGTTCCCGTGCAGATGTCACGAAGCATTTTATAAAGCGAGGAAAGAGGAGATGTTAAAGGTTCCGTCAGAAGAATGCGGACAAAATAATGTTTTAAATGTTGATGATGATGCTTCTGTGTTATGTAGTGTAGAAGCAGATGTTGAGGAAGTTGAAGTCGAGCGCAGCAGCCAAGAGTGCAGTGTAGAAGCAGATGTTGAAGAAGATGAAGTCGAGCGCAGCAGCCAAGAATGCAGTGAAGAAGCAGATGTTGAAGAAGATGTAGATGAGCGCAGCAGCCAAATATGCAGCCCCGCAGAGGCTGAGGAGCTGATGGAAGTGTTCGAGTGCGAACACGAGGAAGAAATCGAGGAATCGGGTCAGTCCATTCCAATTATAACTAATTTAACTAGCTATGTTTCAGAACCGAAGGAAGAGCAATTTGATCACGATGTGCAAACCGATATAATTAACATCGATGATGATCATTTT
Organism: Oligia latruncula; assembly: GCA_948474745.1. Classification (NCBI taxonomy): domain Eukaryota; kingdom Metazoa; phylum Arthropoda; class Insecta; order Lepidoptera; family Noctuidae; genus Oligia; species Oligia latruncula. The sequence continues at coordinate 2,977,174 of OX419691.1, read as the reverse complement.
AATGAAAATAATTTATCAATAAATATTTCCGAAACAAAGGAGAATAACCATTTTATAAATGAAAAGGGTGATGCCCAAATGATCATGTTGTCAGTTGAGAATAGTAAAGTGGATGATGAAGTTGGGTTAGATGAAGATGTTTTTAAGTTGGATGTAAGCGGAGATGAAGACGTAGAGGTGAAAGACATTTCTGTGCATTTTAAAAGCTCTTTTAGTTCTTCTACAGATGCGGACGCAGAAGATAATTGTATTAATCTGGTCATTAATAATGTTAAAACGTTCCCAAGCATTCATCATGTAACTATCCCTAAGTTTAATAAAAATAATTCTCGTTATGCAACATCTAATATTAAAAAAGCACGCAAGAGAAAAGGATTCCAATTTACTAGAAACGCTAGAACAAAATGTTCAATTTTAAAATGTTTTACAAATAGATATGAATTTATAAAAACATTTTCTAAAAACATAACTTTCTTTCTGACGCAGTCGGTTAAAAATAATGATCATTTGTCTAAGGGTTTTTCATTTTTAAAACGTATACATTTTAAATGGAAATGGAAGAATAAAGATAAAAACTTTCATGTTAAAATTTAAATAAACCATTGTTTTTCCATTTATGTTTGATACGCGTCAGGTCACAGAGTAAATTTTGTTAGACTGTAACATTTGTTAGTCTGTAATATTTGTTAAGCTATGATATTTGGTAGTCTGTGATATTTGTTGGTCTACGACATTCGTTACACTGTAACATTTGATAGGCTGTGATGTTAGATAGACTGTGACAGACTTTGACTTTTGGTGTGTCATTTAGTTATTGTAAACATCAATAAAACATTATTTTAGTGAATATTGTGATAAAGTTATTAACATGTGTTTGTATGTGTGTTTCATATGCTGGGAAGATACTTCGGACGCAGCTGGGAGCGTGAGGCTTGAGGTCTCACGGCTCCATGAAGCTTGAGGGATTGAAAAAACTTCGTCTTCATTTTCTAAATTACATAGGCCATGTTTAGTGTGAGTGAACTCCAGAAAATAGTAATGCGCGTTATAGGAGGAAGAGGGTTGTATAAAAACTGTTGTCACTCTCTAGAGGGGGGAGTGATCAGCTTAAGTTGAAACCAACTTTGCTAACGGGGCATAGCCTTTGCAAAGTGTGTTGAGTTGACACAACTGGTTCAGCTTGGGTTGGAGCACCCACAGTTTTTTATAAATGATATAGTTATTATAAACGCGGAGTATCATTTGATTATAATGGAGTTCAGTCACTTATTAGATTTTTGGAACAATGGCATCATAACTTTTCGCTCCCTCTGGCTGATACCGTCCGATGGGGTAAAAGGATCTGAAGTTAAGTTCAGTTAACACGGTAAGCCTCATCCAGGCCGATGTGAACTTTCACATCATTTGTTATCGAAGGAGGCCAAGTCACATCTTTTCCGCTCGTTTTGTTATGACGAGGTTCAGGCATGACAACGTTAGTTTGTGTTGATGCATTTTAGCACTATTAAATGTAGACTTACCTAGCACTTAAGGGAGTGTTAGTTAAATGTTTCGTTTGTCCTGACTTGAGCCCTGCTTTTAGAAAAAGCTGGACCTCACAGTGTTAACTTCGGGCGTTAGGTAGTTTTTTCCTTATAGGATTAATAATAGGTAGGAACGCTTAAATTTTCGAATCGTTAGAATTAAAGTCTTGTATTTTGATGCGAGCTAGGCCAATACTTTAATTCAAAGTGGGGCGTAGCTCGTGTGGCGCCTGTGTGTGCTAGCCTTTAGCAATAAGCACTGGCTAGAATTATGCTTCGATTCGTTGGTTTAAACATATGTCAAATATTATTATGGCGTTTTGATTCTAGAAGCAGTGATTCATATCTTAACCGCGAAGTTGTATCGTTGCCTTTTTATATTATAATTATTCTCCTAAAGTCTTAAAGTGGTCTTATTTGTGTTTGCGCCCCCTTACACACCAAATATACCACATAAGTTCCACAGTACTTATTTTGTTGATTTTTGGAAGTAATAATAACTAGATTTTTTAATTGTACCGAAAATGATCATGATTTGATTTTAAGCTTTTTTTTATATTAAAGTCCTCCAGACAGTATTTTAGCCACGGCGGCGAATCTCAACTGAGACTAGCCTTCGGCGCGGGAAATATTATAGTGCACGTGTGCGCGCAGACACAGGTGCACTCCCTCTTCCTTCACTCTCTTAGTCCGATGGGACGGCAATCCGTGACGACCGGAGAGAGAACAGGCGCAGGACCATCGGCTTAACGTGCTTTCCGAGGCACGGGGATATCACACAGTCAACTTCCAAACTCCGGGCTGTTACTAAGAAATTCCTAATGAATAAACTCAATAACACTTTGCCGGACCCGGGAATCGAACCCAGGACCCCACGCTCAGCAGTCGCGCTTGCGACCACGAGACCAACAGGGAGTTAAGCTATATAAATTAAAGTAATAGCCTTGTGAAGTCGAAGTGGAGGTGCTTGGGGGAGGTCTATGTCCAGCAGTGGACGTCTTTCGGCTGAAATGATGATGATGAATAGCCTTGAGGCAGTAGTGGAGTAAATCGGTATACACCCACTTGAATGGTTTTTAAATTGTATTTCATAGGACTAAGGCGGTATTATATATTATATATCTAAATATAATCATGATTACATACCCACTACAAGCATGTAACAACATTTCATACAAATTATTCAGCAAGCATTGTTTAGAGAATGATGTTAAGAATAACAAGTGACTGCGCGCCATTTTTCATTTCATCCTCGTGAACAGCTGTGTAATATGTTACTCATTTTGTATTCCTACATGATGTAATGTAATAGACCTCTATTCTGTGCAGCCTGCATGTTTTTGAAACTGCATGGTTTTCCACATACTTGTCTATCTTAGCAATTTTGAGTAGTGTATGTTGTTATCATATTTTCTAATCCCAATCTACCCATTCAAATTTTATTTATCTTAGTAAATTGAAAGCTGTTTCACTGAATGCAAAAATAAACATTGATTTCATAATAAGGCTATTTATTTATTTATACGCTAGGCCATCTATTTAATTATTAACTGACGGCGGGCGCCCATTCACGAATATGACGTATGGATCAGCACCAAACATCTCAACCATTTTGAAGGGAACGTAATGATCCAACATAAACGTCACCACCAACGAGAGATGATGACGATATCAAAGGCAAATAACATAGAAAAGGGGCCTCATTTATTTTTAAATGACAGCAAGGATACTTTGTAAACTGTTTCAGTTCATAACTTTGTAAAGTTTCCCAATCCTAGCAACATTCACATATAAAATATCTCAACATTTTTACACTACACATTTCAGCTCACTTTAACGTCCAAAATAAAAATCCCAGTATACCTCCGGTGTATCTAAGTGTGAAGTAAATTGGTGATATTTTACGAGTCAGTCATTACCGGGACTGTAAAGAGTCGGGATGTTCCCGGGTTTACGACGGAATTCCCGTGACCCGGCGACCTTATTACGACAAGGCTAAACGATGGAGAGTAACGAGATCGTCCGAAGTTATGACGAATATCCGATTCAGTTCAGGGTAGCTGACCGAACGTATTGGAGGATTGAGATGAATAAGGAGTTTCGTGGTCTTTAATTGTGAAGATGTGATTCGTAGGAAGCTTTTTTATTGAAACGAATGAGACGATAAAAAAAATGTACAGATATTTTTGGATTCTAATTATTTGTTCCATCATACAAAGGAACGCATTTAACAGGATTAAAAATAAAAGTATGTATCTACAATATTCAGCCAGCCTGTAATTGTCGAAAATGTTTTCATCTGAACATTTGCTGGAGCATGGTTTGTCCATATTTTTCTTTGAAATTGATACGAATCAGTATATAAGTCAGTGAATAAGAGTTCAGATATTTTGAATGTTTTGCAGATAACCACTCCTGCTTGCTTTAGGAAATCAGAAGAACCCTAAAAAATTATAGCACACAGAAACTGCATACCACCACAAAAAATTAACACAACCATCTTCAAAAGTAACATAAAATCGCCCACTAAAAATCCTCTAGAGTCCCAATACGCGATCGTAAGCGGTCGCTAACGTTATTCGACATCGGCTATCGATAATAGCTTCACGTAATACGGCCCCCGACACCGACACCGGCTGACGTGAGCGGAGAAGATAACGCCACCAATTGCAAATTAAAATGACATTTATTGACCGTTAGTAGATTTTGTTGCTTCACCTAGAATTATTTGATTCCCTATTTAGCTGGTGAACACGAAAATTGTGTTTTTTGTTCGCGAAATTAGATTTTTAGTTGCGTTCTTGTCGCGCAAACGCTTTATGTCACTTAAGGGACGGGGAATTTCATAAACGAGGTAGAGAGCGTGGCCTTATTAGGCAAAGATTGTTTCTTTGGTGCGGTGGGTGAGGAGGGAGAGTAAAAAAGTTGAGGCAGTTAGTATTAAGTTTTGTTTTCTTTGATACAGATGAGCCTGTGAGCCTGTTTCGTACTTCGAGTGGCCTTAATTTCGCTTCTCCGTGCTTCGGTTTGAATCTTTCATTTGGTTGTTAACTTTATCTTAGTTTATTTTTACAGGGAGATATTTCGAAATGTGTACCTGAAATAGGTAGTAAACTAAAGCTGTGGTATGTATAGTGGCGACAAAACCAGTACACGCTGGCTTCGCTTCTATTGCGCATGCGCATTCTATAACTCCGTACTACGCTAGGTGGTCTAGTATCGGTGATTGTCTTTAAAAGATCACTCATAGCGATAAAACCGAACATTGTAGCACCCTTTGTAAAATTTCTATATTTATGTCTGTAATTTATATGGTGTACAGTCAACAACAAAAGTCGATTAACACTTAAATTTTTAAAATCTTAGTTATTAGAGCAAAATGATTAACACTTCAGTTTTCACTGAGATTAAAAAAACTGAAGTGTTAATCGACTTTTGGTGCTGACCGTACATAATAAAGAATATTCTGTTCTATTTAACTGTATCTTTAGAGTACTGATGGAAGGAATCAAATATTTTTTTACAGATAACGTTCTATTTTTTAAACAAAAAAATAAATGGCTTTAATATGCCATGAATTTAAGTAGATCACATACATAGAGCACGTGTTTATTAATATATTAATTTTTCAAACACTACATAATGTTTAAACCCACGTTTTTTCCTTTAGCATCATAATATAACATGATAGGTAGTCGAGCAAGATTTTCCCCGGCCGTACTCCACTTAATTACTGTATACAAAAACGAAGGCAAGTAATTAAGTCTCGTAATTAGCCAAGGATGTAGGCTCTATAAAGTCTTTCCAGACAGACAACCTGTATCTACATAATTATGTATATGTAGAGTATGTACTAGGACTTATAGAAAGTGCCCAGAATAATTTTACCGACTAAGTTTGGCACAGATCTATTTTTGTCTTCGGTGTATGTTTTGTTTTTTTTTGTTCAAAACAGAAAGCCAATATTCTCGTAATTTAAAACGTTCAAAATCTAGTCGCAGTCTCATCTCAGCTACAAACAAATGTCAAAAACTTGTTAAAATGTAGGGAAATTAGAGGTATTTTTGACAGATTGAGACTGAGATCAGACTGTGAACGTTCTTAAAATTACGAGAATTTCCCGTCTGTTGTTTTTTTTTTAGATTTCGAAACGTAATCAATATTTATGGATTACAAGCCTTGTGTCCGATGGGATTTCCCATCAGAAAAAATTACAAACTTCCATCGTCCATTAAATCTCTTTTGAAGAAGAATTTCCAAAAATACTTCCTTAATACTCACCTTTGTTAAATAAGGAAAGCTTGTGAAAAATTTAATGGTTTTAAATTCAGAGGTTTAGGTTGTTCGTTGTCTGTCAGTGAATAAATGAATTTAAGGTTTTTTATTATGTAGATGTTAATGTTATCTTTAAGCTTCAATAATAATTATGTATTTGGGACAGACATTCCAATAAATACTAAACCCATATAAATCAAGATAATAAGATCCAAGACAATTACACAGGGTTATTTCAACACTGCAAAGTATTGCCTGTTCTAGCGCGCGCTGAGTATATGTTCCTCATAGAACATTTTGATAACAGTGATATTCAAATTCCAGTTAAATATGACGTGAATACACGACAAGCCAAATCAAAATCATTTCAATTGCCGCGCAAAAATAACTTTTACGGTAGGCGAACCGCTTCCTTCACAATACCCAATTTACTAAACCAAATACCTGTAGACATTAGAGACTCAATGAATAGTAAAAACATAAAGCGTAAGCTGAAAGAACATTACATCAACTCGATTATAACTTAACTGTTAATAGCGCGTTGATCAAACCTCAGACCATGGCATGCTAAGACAGACCCCAGAGGTCTAATTGTGTGCTTTGTTGAAGTGTAAGAAACTTGTAATTTATAAAATAAATAAATTAACAAAACATAGTGACTTTTTTCTGTAGAACCAGTGCCTCTATGATGTGTCTAATTATACTGGCCATGTCAAAGTATGAATTTCAAATTGTGTTAAGGTATTTATTTTAATATTATGTTAGAGAACCTTTTTGCTTTGTGGTTGTAATAATGTTTTAGATATTTTGTGTTAATTAGGTTTTTTTGAATGTAGGTTCTAAAAGTTATCTCGAATTGTACCTGCTGATGCTAAGTACCTAAGTATATACGAAGGTATAATTATAGAATCTAATAGGTACATTTGTTAAAAGAGATAAATAAGCCGTAGGGTGGGCCGAGTGAGAAAACCTAACTGACGAAAGAAAAAAAAAGAAAAAAAATACGTTTCGTTTTCGTCTTTAAATGTGGGTGTACTACATAAACCTCTGCTTAAGCCTTTATGGATTACAGGCGTGGTGTTATGTGTTATTATAATAGTCATTATATATAATAGTCCACTGCTGGACATAGGCCTCCCCCAAGCACCTCCACTTCGACCGGTTCTGTGCTTCTCGCACGGAACGGCAACGGTTGTTGGTCCACCCTGTGGGAGGCCTTCCAACACTACGTCTTCCGGTACGCGGTCGCCACTCCAGAACATTTCGGCCCCATCGGCCATCTGTTCTGCGAGCAATGAGCCCTGCCCACCTGCCACTTAAGTTTGGCAATTATTCGGGTCATGTCTGTTACCTTGGTTCTCCAGCGGATCTCTTCATTATAATAGTATCTTTTTGAAAATTATCACTTTTTTCACTGTTTATTTTTCAATAAGCTTTAGGTCATATTTGTACCAAGATCATTTCCAAATTATACTTCTAAATATACGGAAGTGCAAACAAGAAGACAGGTGTAATAAATAAATTTTTTATCGCTCTCTGCTACGTAATAGTATCTTGATTCATTAGTAGAATAGCATTATAGCTTCGCTCATATGTGTGATGCCTTAATGTGAATTCATCACGAATATCATGAAGCTTGTGTTCCTCAGAGAGATAGTCACAAATGATGCTGTTGTAAAACAAAAGGCATCTTATAAAAAAAATAGGTTAACAACATGAACACACCACTAAAAGTGAGGTTCGATAGACTGGCATAGACACTACCTACGTAACACGTATAAAATCAGTTTCTTTTTTGGTGAGAAAGTAAACTAAGTCCCCTCTTCAATAGAAAAATTACAGACACTTAAAGTTAAAACCTGCCGATCGTCGACTATTCCATTACTCCTAAACTCAGTAATCTACAAAGATTGAGGTCGAAACACCACTTAATTTATAACGGCAAAACATTAACGATAATGTTCGGACGATGCTCGTAAAAAATTACTTTATCGCTTCTCTGAGGCATTCGTTATTAACTCGAATTAACAGTTTGCAGCGCTATTCCGTACATCTGTACGCTGTAGTTAATAACTTTATCGTTCAATAATAACGTTCTTCGGGAGTAAAAAGCCTTAATGTGTATATAAAGACAGCGCTGTTTAGGTGACTAACAAACCGCTGCGTCGTACCCAAGTTTACTGTTGGAACTCAATTAAAATTCGGCAATTTTGTTGGTCGGGACAAAATTAAATCGGAGTAACATCGAGCCGGTCTGTCGCCCGTCCCAATATGACGTATAACGGGGCGTCGGCGGTAGACTAATACTACGATTTCAATTTTGACGATAAATAATTTGATGTATATTGCTTTTGGGTTTGTTGATTCGGGGGATTAGATTTTCGTGTAGCTGCTTTAAAGTGTTTACATAATGACCTATGTTGACAACACCTCCACCTACACGCTGCGTTCAAATATCCAGAAATAAACCGATCATTCTTGTTGATGTAGAACACAATTAAGGAACCATCTTACCTCACAACGAACTACACAGCAACATACTATTTAATTCAATCCAAAACAAATAATAAATGAGACATAGAAAAAAGGTAGAAGAAGTAATTCATCAAAAAGATAGATAACTAACAAGGACAAGTAAAGTTTTCCGAGTCCCCCTACTTAGTAGTTCCACGGGACTATTTATATGGGTGGTTCACTAAACCTTGGAAGGAGGGTAGGGTGCACGTAAATAATTCATTGACTACCCGCATTTGTTATGATGATAGTGAGTGCGTATATCGGCTGCCTAAAAGAAGCAGACATAATAGTGAAGAGGTATTTTTAGGTGGTTCGGTGTTTTCTGTATTTGTTTTAATTATTTTTTTTTTTTTGTAATGTTGAAAAAGTTTAAATTAGAGTGAAACCACTTTTTTAATTATTAACTCAAAACTAAATTTTGTTGAATGTTCCATTTGAATCAGAATAAAAGTTAAATAAAATGAGGTGTAACTAAAGTGATTCCGAATGAAATTTTATCTATTTGAAAATTACCTACAGTAATTTCTTTTGTAGCCTAATTTTAAAACATCAAAATATGCTACTTGCATAAGGCGCTACCTCAAAAATAAATCGTAGCGACAGATTTATTAAGCGAGCGAAAGTGATGCAATTACTTTTGAAACGCAAAAGAAGAGAGACGGCTATATTGTACGTGCGCTCGGAATAAAACGACGTATTTGCCAAAACGAATTTACTCCTTTTTTTTTTACAAAATACTTGAATTAAATTTAAAACTACTTTGATTAAACTTTGATATGATAATTATCTGTTTTAAAGTAAATTCCATTGAATAACTCTTCTTCTTCGTGATGTCGAGAAAAGTAAAAAAATAGATATATCTATGCAATTTTTTTTTTATCGAGAAAAATTCATTGAATCGTGTATTCCTTTTACCTGATACTAGACCAAAGAGTCAAAAAACATACCAAAATGTTAAATCCCTATTTCAAAACCCCTTTTTTTTCAATATATCACCTTAGTTTAAATAGTACGAATACATACACACATATTGTTTGCTAAGCTAACAATGTTGTCCTACTAGAAATTGTGCTAAAATACTCCTCTCATTACTGTTCAGTAGCACTATGTTTTCTAACTATAATACCTAATTCCCTTGTTGATAGGAATGAAAATGGTTTTGCTTCATAAATTACCTACTGAACTTTACTTGCACCGTCTGGCCCGCAAAGTATTGAACACTCTTGTATTGTTAGTTCTCTTATAGAAGTTTTAAACTATAATACACCTAATTCTTCTGCCAATAAGACTGCAAATGGATTGTCTAGAAAATTGATATTTTTTCAAGCTTCTTCAAACAATGATAGTCCTAATGTACCCCCCCGTCCCTATGGCTGAAAATAGGTGTTCTACATGTGACTGACCTTTACTCGCACCGTCGGGCCCGCGAAGTATGGAACACTCTTCTATTGTGCCGAATGGCGTGAAGAGTTGGCGGACATCCTCCTCAGTCTGCTGTTTGCTGAGCATGCCCACGAACAGCTTCCGATCTGTGATGAGAAACACATGGTTAGAGCCTTGAGATTGCATCGCTAAGAGGCGTTCTGTTGCTAGTCTGTTTGTAGAAGTAATACTGATCGTATTTGAGTTTTGAACCTTGAATGTTGATTGCATAATCATATTGTTAACCAAAAGTTTTTTATTTTTTACAGTTCATATCAAACAATCATTCAGAGTTGTCGAAAACACTCTACGCAGTACAATTTACGATAACACAGTCAAAACTGACGTGATTGAATGATTTGAACATTTTTGCTACGTCGTTCACGCAGCGCTACGGCGTAGGCGCGCCGCTACGCCGGGCCTACGCATTGCTACAACTCTCGACGCTCAAACTCAAACAGTTGATTCAGATTAGACTTAGCAACTCTGTTTGTCGAAGTCGTAACTAGCAACAGAACGCAGTCAAACAAAGAGGCACACCACAGTAAGCCTAGCGGTGGTGCGTGGAGCGGCGGGCTTAAACTGGACTTCGGTGCCAATGGACCAGGTTTCAAGTAGCGACCGGGCGAGTGCAGACGGCCTCAGACAGGGCGCTGAAGCGCGTTACATTCGGATAATGGCGCGCGTACACAACGCCACACTTTGTGGCACCGCAGTCGCGCGACAGTTTCCCGCTAGCACCACGGTACCTATTAATTTTGTGTAGAAAAACAGCTTATTAATTTTGGTTAATACTTCGTTTTGCACAGTTCAAGTTAGAATAAGTTGTTTTTCAGTTTGATTACAATGCATTTAAAATCAATGAGTATGGGACGTAAATGCGCATACTTTGAATGCAGCCCACAAGTAAAAAAAAAAATTTAGAATAATATCTCAATTGAGTACCAAAAAAATATTGTTTTAGAAATTATTTAATTTGAACATGTCATGAATGTATGTGCATTTACGTGGCTGATTGTAGCGCCGTGTGCGCGCGCACTAAGTTGCTACTGTTGTCAATGTTAAGTCAAGGAAGAGACAGCCTAAAGAGAGTTTACAATTTTGAGGTGCATCGAGAAATTTATTGAGATATTTACTCAAATAAGTGTTCTGTTTCAACGGTTGGATGGGTACTAAAATAATTATAAAATTGTTTTTAGTCTCAGACACATTTGGTACCAATATTTTCAAATTCTAAACCTAATCACAAATTGAAATGGATAAAAACACTACCAATTATGAATTTATGAGACACAAAATTATGGTATAAAAGTAAAAACTCAAGACATGTGTGATTAGAATTCAAGGGCAACTTTTTGTGGCGTCATCTGTAATTGCTCTTAGATGACTTGTCACATCACTTACTTTTGATGTTATTTAAAAATATAAAATTAATTTCTGGATGCACATTAAAGGTTTTTCACATTTCCTTCCAAATCAGCGCCCTATCACAGGGTGACGAGTGAGCCGCCACTACACGCGCCCGCTCCCATCACCTGCATCACCGTGTGACGTCACATGTGAGGTCATTACATACACCATACCCTATCACATGTGATGGAACAACAACAGCTCTATGATAACACATAACACACAGTTTTAGTTAATGAAATACAACGAACAAAATTCAAATTCAGGTCAACACAAAAATTAGCACATTACACTAAAACGTTGCAATGGTGAATCGACGAGGGTCCCGTAGATTATTAGGGGTCACACATCGATTAGGGCCTACGGAACCCTCTGGGGCTTTGTTACTTTAAGACTTCTGTGTGAGCATAGAAGTTCGCGGCACCCAATTCTTTTCTTCTTTTTTTAAACGAGCGGCATCAATTTTGGGCGTCAAAAGGCTCTTTACAGAAATCGGTGTTCAATATAGTAGAACTTTTTAATAAAAATTAATGACATAATAACATAAATCCACACTAATTACGCATCGAAATGAATACGAAAACAGAAAAAATAAATAGTTTTTACAGCACGACGATAACTAATGGTGCAGAGTGAGGGTTTGCTTTCCACGTCTAATCTTATAGTTAACAGTCGAGTTTGCCTTGACAAGAAACCAATTATCCGAGCGCAAAAAGTTTTTACTAAAAATATTTTCAATTAAAAAAAAAACATTCAATTTTTGATAAATGACAGATCAGAAACATGAAGCTAGGAATGCAACAGAATATAGTAGGCAAGGCGTACTCGGCAAGGTTAGACGTGGACATTCGCTCACTGCGCGCGCTATTTGACAGACAGTGACAACAGTACAGCCTAGGGCACGCACAACAAACGCTACCTGTGTCCGCCTATGCGCGCCGTCTCCCCTCGCCCCCTGGAACACAAGAACATGCTACACACGCTTACTCCACCGCTCCACTCATTGTATTTGTGAGGAGTATGAGTGACTAACTCAGTAGGAAAAGTTATCGTCGACATCGATATACCTATCTATCGATATAAAAATCGAATAAGATACACTGTTTAGTTTATTCAACAGTTTACAGAGCAGGGCTTATGTCGGTACAGATAAAATAAAACTTACAATGACATAATAAAAATAATCTTGACAATTATATTTCTAAGAGTGGCCATATCACCTATGTCTTTGTAGACCAAGGTGATTGCTGTTTACAAGCTTAAATTTTAATGTAAAACGAATTTAGTATTTTACCAAAATTTAAATTAGGAGACAGCAGATACGCAATTTCTGAAATTAGTGAAGATTGTTTAATCAACTTTTAACAAAATATTGTAGCGGTCTGACATTACTTAACGGTTATTAAAATACAATAGTGAAATCATTCCGAACTAAATTTTATTTGTCCTACTTTTAAAACCGATCAGTTAAATTGCGCCTTTAAGATAAGAGTCAAACGGCATGATGTCTCAAAATATTATCTTATAGCAACACAACCTTAAACATGACACACACATGATCTATAAAAAACAGAATACACACAAAATACAATCACGCGTGCTGTTTCGTGCGAAACAAGCATTAACTACAAAACAGCAAATAAAACACAACAAGCAGGTATCATAGGATAGTCATCTTTATTATAAGTTGTATTGCTACCTCTTTTCCAAAACAATCATCTGCCAAACCTTTTCCCAACTACGTCGGAGATGGGTTCCAGTATAACCGGATTCAGCTGAATACCAATATTTTACATGGAACGACTGCCTATCTACCTCCACTACCCGGTAACTGGGTAATACGATGTCCCGTGGTGAGACTGGTTTTTAGACTTTCGGGCTTCAGACTACCCGTTACGACTGACCAATCTGTTTTACAAATTGCTTATGAATATATATGCTTAAAACACTGAAACCTTCTAGTTTTCCTTAATTTCCCTATTAGAATGGAAACTAAACTAAATGCACTTTTAAAAAACGCTCCGAAAACACAGCATTTTAATTCGAACCGAAATCCAACAGTTCGAACACTATTGAGCTCTTTTTCTAGTTAAAACAGCTTTGTGAGACAAAATTAAACGCTAACATTCTTTAACGGTGGCTAGTATTTGCAGTAAGGAAAACGAGATAGTTAATTGTTTCAGTAATTTATACGTTATTCGATTTAAGGCGCAGTAAGAAGCAAATTTTTACGCGGCAACAAATAAGGAAAAAATAATAACAACAGTTTGATATTAGTTGAATTGAATGACCACCAAAATGTAATTTTGCAGTTTTAATTAATAAAAAAATAAATGCACGGCTCAGTGGAATAATTTTTAGGAATTTCTTTAGCTTATTGAATTCCCTTTATTATCATCATGTAACATAATAGTTTACTCTCAAAGTTTTGGAGAATTATAATGAATAATATTTTTTTGAACTCTGTTTTACGATTGTTTGATCATGATTTGACTAATTTATTTTTATAAAATATTTTAGAATAAGTCTTTTCTTTGAACATATACTCAATTTGTTTCTGGCTTGTAATATGTACCAATACGCGACAAAACACTGCGTTTTATGGTGTCTACCTTTGGGCAGCGCCTTAATAAGATTTTAGATTAGAAGCACAGCAGTAGAGGGAAATGGTAAGCAAACGTAGCGCTCGCACGATAATATTTAATTTCAATGCCCCTGTAATACTGCTGTTGCTTGATTGAAAGGCTTTTCGGCATTCAGTATCAGCCAAGAGAAGAATTACTAGATGGCACATGGTGGCTAATTAGATTTTTTGTACTAGTCGAGCCGACAGACATTGTCCTGTCAAAATTTTAATAATGCATACAAAATTCCCAAAGAAAATGCCCTTTCAGTTTTCCCAAATTTTCCAATTATCCCGACAACTTTTCTATTTTTTACTTCTCGACCACTTTTCTATTTTTAGTTTTTTTTTTTAATGCCAAATCGGTCCAGCCGTTCTGAAGTGATGCGCTTACCAACAATCTGCATTTCATTTTTATTATATAGAAGACAAGAAGAGGCGTTTGTCCCAATTCTGCACTTTATAAACGCATGCGTTGTTAAACCCAATTATTCCACACTTCCGTGCAACAACAACAGAACAACAATTAGCTATCTTTAGCCTAACAAACAGGTACAAAACTAAAGGGCAAGGACTCACGGAGTTTGCAAACAATGCACAGTTACACGTACAGTCGTTGCCGTCTGTCCCTAAACATTGTTCGGAATATTAGTGCCGGTGGGGAACGGTCATTAAATTCAGATTTATAAGCGCCCAGCCGGATATCTCTCCCGTGCGACGCTGCTAATGACCACGTAAATTGAGATAATTTCACAGTGGACTTGATAATAAGGTTGCGGACATACGCACTAGGTGAGGTGTGTGGCGGGGAGAAGATTAGGAAGGTTTATGTATGAGGTGCAGTGTTTTTTTGGAGTGGAAAACTTTGATATTTTTTTTTCATTTCTTGTCCGTTTTCCGGTGAGTGATTGAATTGTTAATAGCAAGTATTCTGGGTAGTAAGTAAATCTATTCTAAGATTCCAGTTTTTTTTTGCATAAATAGGTATAACTGCATATTCCAGTAGGTAATGTATCTATGAGTATTGAGTAGGCTTATTTTATTGTTGTTTATTTTTTTTGTTGTATATCTGCCCGGTTCAAAACTGAAATGTAGCGGAGAGCTTCAATAACTCCTCAATTGTGTAGTGCATAGTTTGTACAGACCCTTCGTACAAACTGCTTTATTTGGATTTGGTACTAACACTATAACATAACTTATTTTAATATTATGATACTAACTCTCTATGGATTTTTTGTTTCCGAAACAAAATTATATTATTAATAAAACGTTGATCCATATTTCCACATTAATAAAAGAGGTCCTTTACCGATATTAAATTTCTCACAAATGAATAACCCTTAACATAACCTCGTATACATACCACATTTATACCCAGAGACTTAAGAGACTAGGAGTGACCCTCAAAATAAATCTCTCAGACATAATCCCCGAATTAATTTGGAAACATATTCATATGTCTCTGAGGATTAAGTTAGCCGAGATTCTTAAACACAGGTCAAAAGTATTATGTGTTCAGTCCCTACCTGCTCCTCGAATGAATTATTACAAAAGGGATTAGATGGTAATTTGTTTTATTAAGTTTTTACTAAAATTATGAACAAAAATACTATAAATTTTGTCAAAATGTGGATTTTAAATAAAGCGGAATAACTTAAACTTAGGCTTAAATAAATAGGAATAGATAATCCAATGGAAAAATGAAAAAAAAAAAAGAAATTAAATATTCAAAGGTTTTATTTTAAGTCCACATTTTGTCAAAATTGCGTGACTAGTTTATTAATGTAAAATATGAAACAAATAACAATTTGGGTTTACTGAAATTATTAATACATAAATGTATGATTAAATACGAGTTTCTAACCCTATCCTATAATCCTAACACACATCTCGCTAGAATTAGGGTAAAGAGAAAATATTTGTTATGGAAAAATTAAGCGTTTCCAAACATATTTCGCCTATAAATAGGCATGTAAAACCTTTAGCTTTTGCTATGTGTTTACAATAATATTAATTGTAACGATATAAAGCAACATTTTCAACAAACCAAAATACGTTTCAAGTATAAAATCCGTTGTAATACCGAAATACTGCCTAATTGCTGCACATCGGTTTCAAGTAGGCACCAGAATAATCCCACTTCACTATGCGAAACATTTCAAGTGCTTATATGAGCAATAATAACATTCGGCTACCATTTAAACCACCTAAACTGCGTATGTATATGAACGTTAATAAGTATACACTTTTCGAAAACGAATTTCAATTCAAATAACAAAGAATTAATAAAAGGAGGAGGTTTAATTCTGCTGTATTTTTAATTACTACGAAAATAATATGTTCGTAACACCATATTTAAACCAATAGGTGCTTTTAAATCTTGCTAAGTGTACACATATTTCTGCCCGATAAACATTTGTGAAATTGACAACGCCTTTATGTCGTAGTAGTAAGGTTGGTTTCAGTATTGCAACTGTTACCAGTGTTATGTGGATGATTGTACGTACTGGGTTGGTACTTGAGCGAGCTAATTAGACAGAGAATTCTGTAAATCTGTTGCGAGTAGCCTTTGCAAGTTTTGGGGCGAACCTTCATAGCATTTCATTGTAAGCCTGCATGAGTATTCGGAGCTAGGCTATAGGAAATAAGTAGGATAAGTAGATTTTATCATGAGAGGTTTTAAAATAGTTGAGCGAGTATTAGAGCAGTAGGATTGTGTCGTGAATAGAATAGAATAATTCTTTATTTGCACAGAAAGTAATAAGTCTTATTCTGAAAATAAATTTAGAATTTTTGACAGTTTTCCTTAACATAACTGTCAGACATCAATTTTATTCCACGGTTAAAATATATCTGATTTTTGTAAAATTAGCCCTAGGTCGACCAAATTCTTCGATAGTCGTCTTAGGACTACAAAATAACACATCTGTTTCGAAAAAATACCTCGCAATATCTTAGCTTCTCCACTGGTCGCACCGCCTTTTCATTTATAAAGCTACTTTAAACCTTTAGCTCGTTGCGTTAGCCGGAGCCGTGTCGTAACTGCCCCGTTCCCGTGCCGGTGCCCTGCCGTGCCGGCGATCCGGCAGCCGCAATGCTCCTCATTAAGCGCTAATGCTGCACTATAGCTGAGGCCCTTAACGCCGCGATAAATAAACTAATTATACGCTCAATGGCCACCAATTTGTACTGGTATTTGATTGGTTATTATGTACCTACCTACCTATCAATATGTGGTTTGTTATGTAAGGCAGCTACGCTGTTCTGACTTGGTGCTATTTGTAAGTGTAGCTGCAGTCTGACATGATAGCTATGTTATGTTTGATCCAAGTTTCTAGCCCTATACATGTTAGGTACATATTGCTTATTATGTAATTGTGTAAATATATGCTTCCAGTTTATGTTGTAAATGCTGTCAGATAGTTGCTCGTGATTATGAAATACCTTAATCGAACTTACATAAAATTAAAAGAAAATTGTTCATTAAACGGACGTACTGCGTCAATTTGTCGTGTCATAGCCAATTCATACAACTGTCAAAGATTGACAGTTGTGATTTGAACATACGCACAATTTATGGTGATAGTCGATTTGGAAAAAAAAATAACCCTGACTTTACATAATAACGGATTAAATAATAAGATTTTTTTTGTTATACGTAGCATTATTTATTTTCAGGTAACCAAGACCCATAGATACATACCTTAACCTAAGCATACATAATAATATAGTAACAATTTTGTTAGTAAATAAAACTTAATAACTATGTTAGGATCACTTAGTTGCACTAAGTCTTTGTGCGTTCCGGTGGCACTTGTCCGCGAAAGCGACGGAATACCACACCCTGCGTCCAAAAGCTTTCTTCCATCACCAGGTGCAGGAAGCATTGGTATGCGCACCACAAACGCCTTAAAGTGGGTGCATACCCCAAATAGGTAACCACGTCGTCTCCCCGGACAGTGTGGTAAGCGTTAGGCATTTGAATAATAAAAAAAAGGACACATTTCGTAGAATTCAATCTCAACCAAACGATGATGATGCGAAGAGTCTGTTCAGTAGGTACCTTAATTGCGTAAAACACTATCAATCACAAACTGAATCATTTTGAAAGATGTTGCTTCATATGTTTGAAAAGTTTGTCTGCACAATGACTTAAATAATGCGATGAATGTTTTTGAACTGTCAAAATGAAAGTCATAGCTACTGATAGTGTGTTACGCAATAACCCCGTTGATTCATGGCCCAAATGTAATCCGTAGCAGTGTGTACTTAGGGTACGATGGGCCTGTCATACGTATTGCGAGAATAAATGTCCCTAATTAAATAAAAATAAAGTAAGTAATTTATAAGTGAAAGATGGAAAGAGTGGAGGGCGGCCTTATCTTTTTATTGGGTGGGGAAATTATCAAATAAAGACTTTTACTAACTAAAACCCACCCGTGTTCTTTCAGTTGCCTGTGCCAAGGGCCACGTCTCTTTCGAACATCCCGCGACCCTAGCAGGCATCAGCCCTAGCAGACCCCGTCAGTTAGTGCTGACATCTCTTTGAGGCGTGGGTGGAACACAACGCGCCGTTGACCCGGGCTCGGTCCTTACCGGAGGGCGAGCTGCCCATTGCTCGCCGTCCGCAAGCCCACGCCTACAGTGCCCGGGAATCGGCTGTAGATTCTCGACGCCCACGACGTCTCCTACGGCGACTAGGGGCATGAGGGCGCAAAGATTGCCTCTCCCTCAGGCGACCCGCCTCCTCCTTCGCGAGCATTACTGCTTCAGAGAAGGAAGCGACGGCTTCCCATGCACTCTCACTCCGTATCGTGACCTGGACCAGGGCCGGCCGCGAGAGATCGCCGCCGCCGATCGCCACCGTGAGGACGCGGCGGTGCTCTGCCCAAGCTGGGCAGACCTCCACCGTATGCTCCACCGTGTCCTCCTGGCAAGCCACACAATGGTGACACCCGGGCGTTTCCTTCCGCCTTATCCGGAAAAGGAACCTCCCGAAGCAGTCGTGTCCGGTGAGGACCCGCGTTGGGCGGAAGGTTAGGACGCCGTGGCGCCTCTTCAGCCACTCTCCAAAGAGGGGACTTATCGCCGCAATAGAGGCGTTCCGTGGAGGAAGGCCTATGTACAGGAGTGGGACAGCGTCGGCTAGCAAAACATAAATAATAATATAAGTAGATATAATATAGGCCACAAGAACACAATAATTTGCTGAATAAACCATAACATTCCTGACCCACGAAAATCCCAACCGTAACACATTCCATACCATCCCTTCCGTCCTACAACTTACCCAAACTGCACAAATCTAATTTCGTAACTACACTCGGAGCTTGTTCATAAAAACTCTCGTTGCCTCTTGCCTCGCACCTTTTCTGCGTAATGCCTCGTCCCCAATCAATCATAACAACATATTGTTTGCTTGCAAGGGATAACGTTTCCGTTCCAACGTGGATTTATGAGGGGTAGCAATATTATTGATAGGTTTCATGCCACATTAGCGGCTTGATTGGTAGCCGCGCCTGTTTTATTTTCGGAGGCATGGAAATTGATCGGGGTTGCATAAAATGAGGAGATTTTAGGTGTTTGGACTTTGGTTTTTGTGTTTTTGGACTGGGAGTTCGAGGCACTGTTTTGTGTGAACATTGGTGTAGCACAGCCGTACGGGTCGATCGACGGTAGGTTCGAGTATGGCTGACCATCCATTACTGATCGAGACCCTCCATGACTCGGAAAGCATGTAAACCGTTGGTCCCGGCTGTCATTCGTAGATCTTTGACAGGCGATAAGGGCAATTAGAAGCCCAAAACTCTGACAACCAGTCTTACCAAGGGGTATCGTATTACCCAGTAACTGGGTTGTGGAGGTCAAATAGGCAGTCGCTTCATGTAAAATATGGTATTATGCTGCATCAGGTTAGACTGGAAGCCGACCCAAACATATTAGGAAAAACTAGGCAAATTGTTTGATGTAGCAGCCATTTTTAGAAATTTGTACATTTAGAAATAGTCTGGAATGAGTTTACTTGAAGCACTTGATCCGTTGCTGAAAGATAGCTTTAAAGTCTTTTATGATTCTTTATCTATAATAATTCTCAAAGCTACTAAATTAAAACTTTCAGGTGACGGACCAAACCACTCAGTTTTTACGACCATCAAAATTTTTATGTGCCATAAAATATTTTATCAACCACATCTATTGAAAGTCTACAAAAAATCATCCATTTTATAATCTGCCTGTATTTTGTAGGGATCAACCTCTTCATATAATACAGCAATTAAGAAGGTCTCTTCACTTTCAGTTTCACATTATTCGTTTATAAATTGGCTGCAGGTAGCTGTAACCGTTGAAGCGAAAATTTCGACGTTCAGTTGATTCCATTAATTAGGCATGGTGTGCTCTCCTATCAAGCGAAGTTGAATAGCCAATTACATTGATAATTGGAGGTCGCGCAGGTGTCTTCACGACAAAGACGGCTCTGGTGTGGTGCGAGTGAGGAAATGGACAGGGGAACGAACATGCATTTGTTCGACAATATAGTGACCCTGGCAAACTGTGCAGGCAGAGTGGATCTTACCACGTAAACTACTAGTTAAGGTAGATGCTTACCTTTGTACACTTGCAGCCTTTATACCTATACATGTAGCCTTTTTGGACCACATAAAGTTCTGAGTAACAAGCATGAATATTTTTTTTTTTGAATGAGGTTCCAATTTCTTGACTAAGAAACTAAAAACTCGCAAGCTTAAAGCTTTTGCTTAACGACGAGAAGAAAGCAAATTAATAAAAAAGTAAACCTGTAAAGTCAAATAAACACTTCAAAATGCACATAAATGAAAAGAAAATCGCTTGAAATAGTCTGACATAAAAGTAAAACAAAAGAAACTCGCTTCAACCTTACAACTTAACACACCAATTTAGTGTGACGAATTCCCGGAGTTTGATTCTATTTAGTTTATGTGAAAGTTATATAGCTTATTTACGGCCAGGGGGCGCCACCGGAGTGCAGTTACTACGTGCTAAAACACTCCACTTGAGACTATCTAGGTTAGCTCAGGCACTGGCATGGCAGCTATGAGCTAGTCCATCTTACGAGTTGTTAAAACTTGGGATGTGGTCGGATTTTTATCAGTCTAGAATATTAACTGTAGTACTATTATGTATATTTTGTAAAACATTGCTGGTCAAGTATGTCCTTGTGTTGCACGAACTTTTAGGTACAGACGCCAGCACATCAAGTTACTACAATCTGTCAGATTTCTGTAATAGATTTTCGACTTTATTGCTAAAGCATAAGGTTCAAGGTTGATTGGGAAAATCTGACAGTTTCGGGTAAGTTGACCTGCTGGCGTCTGTACATAAGATGTATATGTATGCTGATGGGACAGATGTTATAATTATCTATTTTTTTATTTTATCCTGTTTGCACCATTGTAATATGAATGCTCAATTTTTACCGACTTTACAAAAAGGAGGAGGTACTATGTTCGGATGTTTGTATGTTTTTTTTTTTTTTTTTTTTGTATGTTTGTTCATCGAATACGCCGCCAATTATCGACGGATTTTCAAAATTCTTTTTTTGTTCGAAAGTAGATAGTTCTGAGGTGGTCCCATTGTCACCAAGTTAGGATCTGATGATGGGATCTTAGAGAAATCGAGGGCAACCCTCAAATTTTATAGGCTCACTTATTGTTTTTCGCATATTTTATGAAGTATCTTGTGTATTTGTGTATGGTTGTCACCATCTCAGGTAGCTGGGCTGATGATGGAAGGTACAACTCCTTAACAGTAAGAAGTTACTCGAACAGGCAAGGACTGTTTTAGTAAATTGTTTTGATGTTTGATAGGGCATTTGCCACATTTGGTCTCATGATCATCAAGTCATGATGCTGCAGTCAGGATAGTCTGCAGAGTACCTAACTCCTCGACAACTAACAGCAGATATATCGTGTTTAGGCTCATTGAAAAGGGCTCGATGTGTGGATAAACGTACTGTTACTGAGGAACACCGAAGACCTGATGCTGACGCCAGGAGCATCAGAAAAAGTACAAACCTTTAAATTACAGCACCGTAGTCGTGTTTGGGCTCATTTTAAACAGGACTAATTTTAAGTTCAATGCAATGTTGACATAAGTCTGGCCTGATGTTGCAGCCAGGATTATCAGCATCTAATCTAAAAACTAATAAAAGGAGAACTCCTCAACAATTAACGTCCCTGCATCGAGAAAAGGAATATTTTATAAAAAGGCGGTGGGCAAGTTGACTTTAGGCTATTGTAACTTAGATAAATTATAAATAGACCCACTAAAAAGCGAGAAATAAAAACTTTTTAACAAAAAAAAAAACCGACTTCCAAAAAAAACACTACAAACTGAAAAATAACTTTAATTTCGGAAGTCGGTGGCAAAAACTAAAATACTGATCCTAAGACACCGACTTCCGAAATTAAAGTTATTTTTCAGTTTGTAGTGTTTTTTTTGGAAGTCGGTTTTGACATGTTATTTTCATAGCTTTTTCTTTTTCAGAATTTATTTTCTGTAGTTTTATATTTATCGTGTTTACACCTATAGCCCGGTAGTTTTGTGATTTATAATGTATATGTGTATCCTTTGTTGGAGATCCCAAATAAATAAATAAATAATAATCATTATAATTGACTTTAGAAAAAGTAAATTCATAAAAACACAACATGAAAACCGTTTCATTTTACTCAAAAGGCGAATAAAAAGTAAAATTTTTGAAGTACTACACAAATTAAAATATAGTCACAGATCATATCTTCAGCTAACTTTTCTATCAAGCCTTTTATTAGGCACATAATTTCAACAACAATACACGGCCAACAACAATATAGGAAAACTAAAAATAATATAAAATCACATTCTTCGTCATCAACAAATAAATAAAACACAATAATTGTAATTTTTTAACCGGCATTGGAGCAGGAACATGCCTACCACATCCTTGCCATGCCGGACATACCTAAGGGCAGTCCAACCTATCGGCACTCATTGCCAGGTTGGCTTTTGTTTATAATATTTTAGCTTTATAATGATAATATACTTCTAAAGAAATAGTTAAATAATGTAAACGGTAAACCACAATATAAATACTTATCAGTGAATAGCAACAATAATAAGAACAGACTGGGCGGCTAGCGGACAGGTGCGCGCCGGTCGTGTCATCGACAGACATGTTCGACGCACTGCCGTACGTTACTTAAAACACGGTTAAGCCTCAAACTGCCATTTTTTAGTTTTGAATCACATATTACGTTTTGAAAAATTCTCTATCTTTTGTGCTGGGTCCCATTACTGTACGACTTTTACTTTCCGAGTTAGAAAGATTTTTATATCTTTATTCGTTTGGAAGAGACATCATTTCGCAGGTTTTTGTCCGATATCTCTGAAACTACTTTATGGGTTTAACCGTATTTTAAACAATGTACGGCAGCGCAGCCGTCATAGACGTAGACAATACAAACGGGGATAGGATTCCTTGGTAAAAAATACAGCTTAAGCACGATCTACATGGTTTAAAACGGTGGTTTCAAACCAATGTTTAAAACAGTGTCGACAGTGGTTTTAAACCAATTTCGTATGACCTTTAAACGTCCTTGGCAGAAAGGCCTGCGTTGCAAACCGACAGAAGAAAATGTTGGTTTTAAACCGTGTAGCAGGCATCTCGCAACAACAACAACTTCAAGGTCACTTTGGTTTGTAGACTGGTTTCAAACCGTGTAGATCGTGTTTGAGTGTGGTTTTTGTAATAGGTAGGTACGTGGAATTTTATAGTAGGCCAAGGCAAACGCAGTATTTGGACGATCCAGAAAACGCTGTATAGCAACATGGACAATTAACCCCTTTATTTATAACCGTTGCTGGTTCCTGTTCGAAAGTAGTTCTTCAAAACAAGTGTCAAATAAAATTTTTGAGAAGGGCAAATACGTATCGGGAGTAGGGACAACTGTCAAATTTTGACAGTTGTCCCTACTCCTGATACGTATTTGCCCTTTTTAAATCGTGTTGTCATTCATTTTTAGTTCGGGCCCCGAATTAATCATATTGTGTCCGTAAGTGCAGTGAACTATATAGATACGTTCGGATACACTATTAGTCGAACCAGAGAAAGAGTCGTTTTATATCGAGTGGTGGGGAACATAGTTTGTTATAGTAAATCTATGTGGTGGAATGACGACTCATTCTCCGGTTCGACTACACACGCTACCGCATCTGTCAAAAGTTAATATAGAGACACGTTTATAAATTTTTAAAATGTTGAAAATATAGTATTTTTGCATACTATATATTTCTTCAACAGTATATAGTTAGTACGCAGACCCGAAATACAGTACAATCCTTACTAATATTATTAATTCGAAAGTAACTCTGTCTGTCTGTATGTTACCTTTTCACGCCTAAACCACTGAATGGATTTCGATAAAATTTGGCAGAGAGATAGATTGCATACCGGGGAAGGACATAGGATAGTTTTTATCCCGATATTCTATAAATTATAGTACGATTGGCAACCCTAGATTAGACCCCCTGAACCGATTGCGGTCTTGTACGTATCGTACAAAGAAATCAGGTCCGTCCAAAAGCGCGCTAGGATGACGATATCGGGAAAGCGAGCAAAAACTAAACCATCATTAACATTATCCTGTATCATAAACCGCATCCCATCTCGTGCCTGAAGTAAGCGTCGCTGGAGTGTGGCTCGAAAGTGGCTCGAGCCGCTAATCTGATAAGCGGTGACGAAAATCGCTTTATAATAACTACAAAAAGGTGGTTCATTAGAGGTTTTAAGTTAACACGGCTCGTGAAGTTTTGTATTTATGCGAGGGATTTTGGGTTGTGTTAGTTATAAACTATGTAATGTTTGATATTATGTAGTACTGAAGTTAGTACATTTTTTTAGAGATGTAGAATGAGTTAGTATAAAGAAATTATGCATTTGTCGTCAAAACAGCCGGTTATCATCGCTCATGACGTCAGAGATTCAGGCGTTTTATTTTTAAATTTAAGATAATCGTCACCCACCCACTTCTCGAGAAAAAACCTACTATAAAAACCTACCTCCTAGTCTGACCAGACCTCTTGTATGTTTTCCATATACATTATACGGATACGGTTTGTATAATTAGATACAAACCGTAGCACATCTATAATTTCTAAACCATAATTTCCAACCACATTTTTGATCGTAACCACAGGTACATACTAACCCTACAGTAAAATGTACCATTTCGCGTGAAATTAATTGCATTGGCTCAATTTGGCTCGACTAGATCAAACCGGTGGAAACCGGCGGAAAGCGGACACCACCAATTATGACTATTAAACTTAACCACCGTATGTCTGTTTCCGACATTTGATGTCCGCCATGTTAATAAATTGCGTTGATAGTGTTTATGTCAGGATGTTGGGGTTGTGGAAAAAAATATGTTCTGGATTGTGGTGTAAATTCTGGTTAGTGAAAGGAAAAAAAACTGGCCAAGTGCGAGTCGGACTCGCACACGAAGAGTTCCGTACCACAAGGCAAAAACGCCGAAAAAAACACGTTTGTTGTATGGGAGCCCCCCTTAAATATTTATTTTATTTTAATTTAATTATTTATTATTACAGTAAAAATACAACTGAGTATTTTGTGAATATTTCAAGTGCCTACCTGTTGCCATTATTGATATCGAGCAAAAAAATCGCGTTTGTTGTATGGGAGTCCCCCTTAAATATTTATTTTATTTTGTTTTTAGTATTTTTTGTTATAGCAGCAACAGAAACACATAACTTGTGGAAATTTCAACTGTCTAGCTACCGCGGTTCTTGAGATACAGCCTTGTGACAGACAGACGGACGGACGGACGGACAGACAGCGAAGTCTTAGTAATAGGGTTCCGTTTTTACCCTTTGGGTACAGATCCCTAAAAAGACCATTTGGTTATTTATGGATCGACAGTTGATTAGTGCGGCTTGGAATATCCACAATGCTGCAATGGTGAGAAACTTGACAATTCAAAAGTGCCTGTACAGACGCCAGCACTTCAAGCTACCCGAAACTGTAAAATTTTCCCAATCAACTTTGAACCTTATACTCTGGCAATAAAGTTGAAAATCTATTATAGAAACTTGAGAGATTGTAGTAGCTTGATGTGCTGGCGTGTGTACATGGTTTAATTGAAATAAATGCTTTGAGTTTGAGTTTGAATAACTGATGCCTGGCCGATGACTCATGAAGATGGTTAACTGTCATAATTCTAACAATGGTAGGTATTCAAGCAGACCGTGGTTAGTCAATGTCTATAGGTACAGTAAGACAGTGGTCAGGGTCAGGGCTGTTCTAAACCGCCCCTACATTAACGTGCATCAAACTTATTGTGTACTACGTCATCATCATCATCATTTCAGCCGAAAGACGTCCACTGCTGGACATAGGCCTCCCCCAAGCACCTCCACTTCGACCGGTTCTGTGCTTCTGGCATCCAACGGGTTCCTGCGGCCTTCACAAGGTCGTCGGACCACTTTGTGGGAGGCCTTCCAAAGCTACGTCTTCCGGTAAGCAGTCGCCACTTCAGAACCTTTCGGCCCCATCGGCCATCTGTTCTGCGAGCAATGTGCCCTGCCCACTGCCACTTAAGTTTGGCAATTCTTCGGGCTATGTCGGTTACCTTGGTTCTTCTGCGGATCTCCTCATTTCTGATTCGATCACGCAGGGAAACTACAAGTATAGCCCTCTCCATTGAT
Organism: Oligia latruncula; assembly: GCA_948474745.1. Lineage (NCBI taxonomy): Eukaryota > Metazoa > Arthropoda > Insecta > Lepidoptera > Noctuidae > Oligia > Oligia latruncula. The sequence goes on along the minus strand of OX419691.1, from coordinate 2,950,663 downwards.
CTTTGGGTGACTTTTAGCCTTCTTATAAGTGTACCTACTACGTGTGTTACAACTATTAGAAGCAAAAGATCCAACGGGGTTTGATAAGATAAATTATATTGATAAAGCCCTGTTGTCCGATATAAACGTGAAGCTGGCATTTATAAAGCACTAGCTGCGCCCCATGGTTTCACCCGCGTAAATGTCGATCCCGTGGGAATATCGGGTTAAAAAGTAGCCTATATGTTATTCCAGGGTGTCAGGCTACCTCCATACAAAATTTAATCAAAATTGGTCTAGCCGTTTGAGCGTGAAGAAGTAACAAACATATAAACACACACACTCACAAACTTTCTCCTTTATAATACTAGTGTGATAAAATAGTTTTCAAAGTTACCTATTACAACCATAAGTTGGTTCCCGCATCGCCCTAAAAATAGTTGTCTTCATGTCTTTGAGGAGTCCCATTTTTAGCCGAAACGTTCTGAATCACTGGTCTCTTTCACTTCACTGAATTGAGTAATATCCTTTGAAGAACTATTAGTACAAGCATAGCACAGTGAACTTGCCCCAGGATTGGACAAACGTAACGTTTCATCCTCTATTCGGATAATAAAAGGTTGAACCACTGACTCATTAGTTCAAGATGTTCCCAACTATTGGACCGAAACTTGAAAGTTAACAAGAATGTCGACCAAAGCCGGGGGGCGTGGCTAGAGTAGGATGTACTTAGACAAAGTTCGGTTTTGTCATTACCGAAGGTTTCAGGAAATCCTTTCGCATGTAACTTGGAAGTTCTGAACTTGAAGACAATGTGGTTTTTTAATGCTTGAAGTGATGTTATGTATCATCTCTACGCTACGAAGACTATTTCCTCAGAAATTTATATTTTGCCAGAATGATGATGATGATGATGGAATTCCCTTTTCCGCACTTAGACTCCCATTCGGACCGTTGTGCGTGGGGATTCTGGCTAACAGAGCCAGCCTAGCTCCGCTCAAAAGCACAGAAGCTTTCTGGGAGCTTCACAGGCTTCGCGGAGCGACCTCATTGTTCCGAGGATTTCTGTACATTGAGAAGCCATTACAGGATGACGTGGGCGGCTGATTCCTCGGCGTCAAGGCAGCTGCTGCAAAGAGGGCTGTCTGTGGCGCCTATGTTAAAAATACGTTTGTTAAAGGGGTTATGGCCCGTTATTGTCCCTATTATTATTCTAAGGTTATTTCTACTCAGACTGAGAAGTTTTTTGGTTAATCGCGGGTGTATCATTGGTAAATGTACTTTGCTAGAATGAAAAAATTATGAAAAAATACCGTAGTGTTGCCAATGAAGTCTTAGATTTTTCCCTTTCGACATGTGATTCGAGAACTGCTGCATGTGTAACTCATGGTTATCTCCCAAACTTTTCAATATAAAACACCCCTTACAAATGATTTGAACACTTGTAATAATTACTTGGGAATGACGTCATAAAACCAAAAACCACCCATTCACTTACCACCACAAGGCACTTCTAGCCACTCCACTTAACACGTGCGCGGTTCAAACCAGTTTAAACCGATATTTTCTGGGGATGGTGATTAACTGTCATCGTTCCATTTTGTCGGAGCAATTTTCATTAAGCCATCATTAGGCAGGAAAGTTTTGGAGTGTAACTCTTATCCCATCGGTGGACCGCTGTCCTTGTTGATTAATTTAGGAGACCCTTCCTGGTGCGGGGAGGAGTTATGAAGTGGATAAACGATTGAAATTTTTTTGGGGCGTATATTGTTGCGTGACTGTCTAATCGTGTGCACAAAGTAATTAGTGCCTTTGCAACAAATGTCATAAACAACTTGTACTAATATGCTTGCACTGATTAAAAATAATCGCAATGTTATCAATCCTAGGTATAGCATTTGACCCTTTTAAAATTGGAACTAACGAAGCGGCGACGGAATTTTCAGATAGGTTTTTAATTTGACATGTGAACTCTGTAGTAACAGCAAAAAGAAAAAATATTGTGGACCCATTCAGCCTCTATTTTCGGAGAAAGTCACTACTCCTCTAAGTCACTTCCAGTCCTCACAACTTAAGAAACTCATGGTGGGTGTTGAAAGGAACCGTAGTCGGTAGACACATGACGGGGTGTCGCTGGTGAGCACGACCGTCCGTCAATGTTGAGCAGTCTGTTTGTGAACGCTTAATTTATAGTTTATTTTGATACAGTCCAGAGCGATTTAAATGAACCTGTAAGATAGCTGAGATGGGCTTTGGATTCATGTTCGTGAGCGGGCGCCGTCGGATGAGACTGGTCATCTCTTAACTGCCAGGGCTTTTAATCTTATATTTTGAATTGTTTCTTCATTTTATTTTTTACAAATAGAAGCAACAAGAATAATGTATCTACCCATGATTTTGTGATTTATTCCGGTCTAATCCCCTGAACCCCCCCCCTCGATCCCCTGCTAGTTCGTCTTCTGTTTTAATCTCTGTCTTATCCACATTATCTAGGTTTACTATTTTTGACAGGTAAATACCTACAGTCGAGAGACAATAAAAGTTTCATGATTTACAAAATTAAATAAAGTTTTTTTTTTATATCTGTTGCGTGCTCTGATTTAGAACAGTGTCCTTGGAGTTTCTTGCCCGTTCTTCTCCATAGAGATCTACGTTTTAGAATGGGTAACTAGCTTCAACTTCCCGACTCACTAAACGACTCTATGACAATTCAAAAGTGCCTGTAAATGGTTTCATTAAAATGAATGCTTTGAATTTTATTGTAGTTTGAGTTTTGCACGAGAAGTGGAGGTAAGGTAATGATTTTTTTTGTCAATTATATTCCACGGTTAAAATATATCTGACTTTGGTAAAATCGGCCCTAAGTGTCCTTTTGTTTTTGTATTTATTTGTATAGTTAGTTAGTTATTAATTTTTAATTTAGTCCCTAGTGTTAATAGTTAGTTGTGTAATAATGGTATATAGTTAAGCAATTTAATGTTAACAATGAAGATATTCAATAAAAAAATGAGGCAACTTCAGCTGTGTAATGTTGAACTTTCAGTTACATTGGCATTTGTACAGGTAAAGAAAAGTTTATTTACGTTACGCAGCCCATTCTTTCTCCCTTAGGCTTGTGCAACATGGTGCTACGATTTTTCGTAAACTTTTTAAAAACATCCTTTGAAATAGTTATTGACATTACAAAAGCTTTTGATTTTGCACAAGTTTCAACGCCTTTTTATGTGATTTGAAAGTTTGGAATTTAGGGCTCATTCATAGCTACTTAGTGAAGCCAGGTAAATTAAAATTATTCGTACGAAACCGAAACTTTTGGTTTGTTACTAAGAAATTAATTTCTAAACGGTTACTAAGAAATTAATTTCTAAACGGCTGAGCCGATTCATAAAGAGTTTTAACGAATTTCTTTTAGAAGATAAGTTGCGTAATTTGTATTTTTTATTTTTTTTGCATTTCACTACTTTTAACGAGGGGCCCGTGGCTAAATAATAACAGCCGCACAGGTCGATCGATCAGGTTAAGCTACGCTTGCCGCGGTTGGTCTGTGGATGGGTAACCATCTTTACATACCGTGACCCCTCCGTGCCTCGGAAAGCACGTTAAGCCGTTCAGAAGTCCGAAAGTCCGAAAGTCAAAAGCCCGAAAGTCTGACAACCAGTCTTACCAAGGGGTATCGTATTACCCAGTAACTAGGTTGTGGAGGTCAGATAGGCAGTCGTTCCATGTAAAATACTGGTATTCAGCTGCATCCGGTTAGACTGGAAGCCGACCCCAACATAGTTGGGAAAAGGCAGGCAGATGATGATTTCAATACTTTTAACATCGTATTACTTGTAGGGTTTAAATCAAGCAGTTCGCAACACTTGAATGGCTTAAAAATCTGTATTAATCTTACTATAATATTATAAACGCGAAACTTGGACTTTAGTTGGGGAATGTGTAAGACCGAGACTAATGTGATGTGATGTGTGTGGGGGTGTGTGTATGTGTGTGGGGGTGTGTGTATTTGTGTGATGTGTTACGTACTTAAGATATACTTTTATATACTTTTTAAGTATAATATTATTATTTATTTATTTAATACTTCAAGCACATAAATGTACAGAGGCGGACTTAATGCCATAGGCATTTTCTACCAGTCAACCTTTGGGTGATGCAGAGACAAACAGTGGTAGGTGCAATCAAGAACATTGAGGAATAAATATTATAAATATAAAGATACGCTTATACCTATTAAAACTATGAATATAATATATACCTAATTACACTAATAATTAACACACAACTAATAATTATTATTATACTTAAAAAACTTAGCAAAATTACAACGATAGCAGTTTACAAAGACTTTCTACCCAAAGTCATACCAACAATTCACTCTCATTTTATCTCAATACAAAAACAATAACAAAACAAAAACAATTAAAATTTAATAACAAATCCGGCACGATAAACTTAATGGCGGTGTTGCCGCAAGCAGCCGCCAATAATGACCGGCCCGGGTTCGAACCCCGACTAATACGACCATTGATTGTTTAACGGCGCGATACTATCTCTATCTTCTGTTCTTAGCTTTATAATTGCTCCATTTGTGACTGTGGCTAGTCCATTTGTAGGATAGATTAGGTTTGGGATACATGTGTGGGTGTGTGATTGCTTGAGGGTATTTTTAGATTGGAACAATTTTTAAGGCTCCGACAGACTCGTGCGACGCAACGGTGCGACGCGATTCTGGTAGAACAATATCCATGAAGTTTTCATAGACATTGTTCTATTAGAGCCACATTTAAGCTCTGGCTACACTGAGGCGACTAACGCCCGAAATACGAGACAAAACTGTGCGCGTCGGTTGTTTTAATTATTAGAAGTCACCCACTTTTAGCACCAGTTTGAGCACTCCTATACAAGTTAGTTAGGACAATCGACGAGAGGGAATTAATAATATAGAAAATACGAGCGCTCTCCGTGCGGGATTCGCTTCAGTTTGGTCAGAGTCCTCTGATCAGTTACTGTGTTGTACATTTCATGTGTTTGCCACAAAAAAGAGAGAAAATAACGTAAGTTAGATAAACATTAAAATTACGTTTCAGATAGTTACCAGAGGAATAAAAAAGTTGAAAATCTAAAGAAACTTTTCAATTATCCAAATTGATAAAAAAATAAGTAAGGGTGTGATGTCCTTTCAATGGGCGAGGCGTAAACGTAAAACGTAATTTGGCTAAGCATTATTTCTGTCACTATCGCAAAACTGAGAAACTAGATGTGCTAGAGAGACATGTACAAGCCAAAGCACGTTTAGTAGTAGTAAGTACCTTTTTTTGTTGTCGGGGGGAAACCTTCAAATGGCACCCGACTTTCGGGGAGGGAGGTCGGGGAGTGTGAGATTTTTACCTCATTAAAACCATCCCGGTTATCACCATCAGCACGAAGGGGTGGTCACGGTTCCTCTTAAAAGACCAAACATCCATGGGGAGACCATAAAGGGGCCTCCCCTGAGCTTCGCTATGCACGGCAGAACGTGACCACTGTGCCACCGTCTTCCCTGGGGTCACTTGCAGAGTCCCCATTCTGTGCGCCCACAACCCCAAAGGTCCACCTACCTTAATTGGTAAGTGGGTTGCGGCGTGTTAGGCGCCAAGACGGTTGCCACCCCGACGCCTCCTTCTCCGAGCAGGATCTGCCCTCTCCCGATCCCGAGTAGTAGGTACCTAAAGACTATTTCATAATACTCAACAAACTCTAGACTTTCCCAAAATATAAACCCTTCAATGTACACGACCACACCCCGCATTACTTCAACAAATCATGTAATAGTTTCAAATGCATCAAAACCTTCAAAGTTATTTATAGTTCACATTCCGGCCACTTAGCGTCCAACTTTGATAAAGGTCATACAAGACGATCTATTATTAAGGAGCGTCGGCCATAGCTGATCGATTTCCCTTTGAATTAATGATAAAATTTCTGGCTGGTGAGGAGACGCGGGGTCATCCGTAATGGTTTAATTACACCGTGTTACCTGGCTGACCTTATGGGAATGTCTTTATTTTTAGGGGGTTTGGAGTAATTGGGTTAAGGTTCAGCAAGTAAAGAAAACGGTGAACGAAAACATAGTGAGGAAATCGGCATGTCCTAGAACCAAAAATTCGAAGACATGTGACATGTACCAACCCGCACTGGGCCCGCGTGTTAGATTACGGCCCACTCCCTCTCATCAAGAGGAGGCCTGTGTCCCAGCAGTGGAAACATTATAGGCTGATTATGTTGTTGTTGTATGTAAGGAAAAGAAGCGAGAAGCACCCAAACCTAGACGTCTATGCCCAGCAGTGGGCGTTGCGACTGTTCCTGACTTAATACATTAGTCCCCTCGATTCCCAAAAACACCTCGCTCAACCCATCTCCCACACTTTCGCAGAACAGGTTTATGGCTATCTTTGTACAATTTCTCCATTGTTTTAAGGGTTTGCTTGGGCATTCCGTCGGCCCATCTCATGGTGGCCAGATGAGGGACTCTTATTGTTTGTTCAGATTAGATATTGGATGTTTTACTCAGTTCTTTAGAATTTGTTGAATCGTACCGTCCGTCTTTACAGTTTGTTGTTCCGAGTTATGTGCCGGTTTCAAAATAAATATAATATTTTGTTATTAAATAGGAGTACGTGACAGACAGTCACAATGTCTTTCGGCTGAAATAATGATGACGAAGTAAGAATATCTAAAACGTGGTGAATAAGGGAGCAACTTTATTTAACTTTATGTAGTTCATCATCATCATCTGCCTAGCCTTTTCCCAACTATGTTGGGGACGGCTTCCAGTCTAACCGGATGCAGCTGCATACCTGTATTTTACATGGAGCGACTGCCTATCTGACCTCCACAACCCAGTTACAGGGTAATACGATACCCCTTGGTGAGACTTAACTTTATGTAGCTGTCCAGATATTAATATACCTATATATTTACTTACTTAAAATTTTCATCAGCTGGTATTAACTCTGCCATTTTGATAATTATAATACACTTCTGTCTAACCCTTCAGGGATTATAGGCGTGATATTATATATATGACTTTTAGAATATTTCCATTTTTTTTCATAACAACAACAAGAAAGAGCGAATAATTTAATTCATATCACTTACAGAAACAGCCGAACCCTTCTTGGGTTGGATGGTACGCAAAATATTATATCATTAATTACTCGTATGAGTAGGTGACCTAATTGTTTGACCTAGAAGCCTTTGCAAACTCAGTAGGTATATTTTTTATTGGATATTAATCTTTGCAATATCGTTAGATACCCCAAAATTAATAGCACTTGATAAATACCAACCAACAATATTGCAGAAATTCCCGCGCAACCTAAAATTCCCTCGCAAATTGAATTATTTATCAAACGAGCAGATATTAAACGATTTTATAGTCTATAAAGTTGGAAATTATTATTTTAATGTTAATAGCATCAATAAATCCCGTTTGTAATGGGCGTGGACGTCACAATGTTGTGAACAAGCGAACACTTCTCAACACATTATATTGTGTGTAAAAGCTGAGATTGACGACGAAGTGACGAAGGTTTGGAAGTAGCAGATAAATAATACAAGTCACCCCCTACCATTCAATCTGTGTCATCATCATCATCTCTGCCTAGCCTTTCCCAACCATGTTGGGGTCGGCTTCCAGTCTAACCGGATGCAGCTGAATACCAGTATTTTAAATGAAGAGACTGTCTATCTGAGCTCCACAACTCAGTTACTGAGTAGTACGATACCACTCTAGATGACTAAAATCAAATTAATGGAAATATTAAAGAAATTTGATGTTTTTGTTTCATATTCAAACGAAGATCATTTTTCGTGTTGTGAGAATCATTGTCTGGTATAACGTAACTTAAGACCTATAAAGGGTGCCTAAGGTAAAGAAGTGCCTCCTGTATCCATGGGACATTAAGATAAAAAAAAATGTGATGGGATCTTTAGATACAATCTTATATAACTTACAGAAGGTTACTAATCTTTTAGCGCAATACCTCATAAAAATATTTTTATATAACGTGCTTTGTGTCATTGAAAGTTCACCGTAAAATAAATGCGATGCCATCGAAACGGCTGCTATCCATTACGCGGCCCGTTCGATGCATACATTATGAATTTAATGGTCATTACATCATGTAATAAAGGTTTATTCGAGCTTCGGGCTTAGATCGCCGCCTTATGAAACGCATCAAGTTATGTAATAAAGTAAGTCTTCAAGAACGGAGAATTCATATATTGGGATGACGTCGGCACTGGGATGATTAAGATTTAAAATTGTCCGTGCAAGAATAACTTCGTTTTACAAAAATTGGTCTGTAACACCCCCGGTTGCAAAAAAAAAACGACATAAAAGCCATTCCTTGGAAACTCCTTCGTCAAACCGCTACGGAGAAAAACGTTGCACACAATGATGGAAACTTGCAAAAAGTGTTTCCCTCTTAAACTCCGTGCCGTGAGTTGCACGAATAACTCGGGAATTAGAGGCAAGAGCACTCGTACTACGCTTACCAATGCGAGAACTAACAGTCGAATAATCGAATGATCGAATACACCACTCGAAATGAAGCACGATTTTTCATTCGATTAACAAACTCAAATTGTTGTGAAACTATGTGGAGTGGGCTGTTATTAATAAAGCTATGATAATTTACACTAATTGGGCGAATATTGAAGTACGAAGAAATAAAGCATGTCTATTGAAGTGGAAATATTAATTTTTGTTTATTAATTTACTGTATACCGGACGGGGATATTGAAATATTTTTGGACTTCACAAATATTCGTGCCTTGAAAATATTCAATTTGTATTTATTAATTGTATACGTACTTTTGTTAGTTATTTAAATACTAGCAGCGGCCCGCGGTTTCATCCGCATAAGTGTCGATCCGTAGGAATATCGCATAGATATCCGGAATATCGGGATAAAAAGTATACTATGCCCTTCTCCGGGATCAAATCTATCTCTCTGCAAAATTTTATCAAAATCCATTCAGTGGTTTAGGCGTGAAAAGGTAACATACGGACAGACGGACAGACAGAGTTACTCTCGAATTTATAATATTAATATGGATTCATATTCAAAATTCTTTTACAAGTTTTAGTTTTCCATGCTTTTTTAATGGGCAAATAAAAGGTCACTGAACACCGATACTATAAAAATAAAGGACAAACAGTTACTCCGAACACAAAAGGTTTTCCGTCCAAAAAAAAAAGCCTGATCTTCAAATTTAGGTATGTGACATTCGTACAGGCAACATTCCTAGTGCTGATAGCTTGCACATTTCGTGAGACGTTACCATCAGAGGGAGATTCCCACTTATAATTTATTAACAGGTCATAAGTGCTAAAATGTGTACATTCATAAGTCCAGAGGCACGTGCTGGCTCCTCAGATAAATAATTCAACGTGTCTGGGTGCTCATGTCTACACCCATTCGATGGTATGCCTGTAACTTTTCCTTTTTTTCTGTACGAGGAAAAATAATTGAGGAAACTCTTCGGTAGCCTCGGGACTGCGTATTGATGAATTTTTGAGAAGTTGGAGGGTAAAGGGCTTCTTTTTTTGTTTTAGGTAAATTAGAAAGAGTATTACGAGTTAAAAGCAAGTTTTATTTTAACAAATCTGTTATCTGTGAAAACTTAAAGGAAGAAAATAAAATGATGGCGGGTAAATTTTTAAAGTCTTATGTAAATCCATTTAACGAGGATGGGGCTAACCCTTTTAATTAAACTAACATGATTACCTATCGTTTATACATACTGCAGGGGCGACACACGCACGAACCACTCTAATATAAGTTTCAGGCTTACGCCCAAAAAACGTTGAACTAAAAAGCATTAAGAACCCTACGAAATTGAATTGGTACGGAACCTTTCCTTGCTAAGCTATTTATGAGTGGATAACAAGCGGTCGGGTTGGCAGGCTGGCCCCTCCCGGACAAAATTATAATTGGGATATAATATGCGGAATATGGGGACCCAGAGGATTTTGGACACGAAGGCTACCTAAACCTATATATTTTTCCGGGTCAATCATTTTGTCCTACCAAAGGCTGTACACGTATAAATACGATACAAACTACCCTCAAATATAGTTCGTCTTGTTGAAAGTAAGATTGGCAATAATGTGATTTAATATGTAGAACCAGACTAATATCACACTAATATTATAAAGGCGAAAGTTTGTGAGTGTGTGTGTGTTTATACGTTTGTTACTTCTTCACGCTCAAACGGCTGGACCAATTTTGATAAAAAAAATATGGAGGTAGCTGACACCCTGGATTAACATATAGGCTAGTTTTTATACCGATATTCCCAAGGGATCGACACTTATTCGGGTGAAACCGCGCAGCGCAGCTAGTTAATAATAATTGTCAGGCAACTAAGGCCCATAGATAAAGTACACACATTTATTCTTACAAAGTAATGAACTTGGTATTAACTAAGTTTTAAATAAAATAGAGACGCACGTTAAAGAAACAAACGCTAACTAAAGTTAAAGCCCAACAACTACCTTTAAGTTAGAAGTAGGTACTATCAATCACTGATAGGCCGTACTTGCAATCTGAGAGCATGACAAAAGGGAAGCGAATCCTCGGCCGTCCCCAGAGGCAGTCTCAAGATGCATTTGAAAACAACACATTCGGAAAGTTTCAGTTGCAAACTTTTACGTTTCAAGTTCGGCAGTCTCTCAGTTTGGACAGGGTTATTTTGTCGATGGCCACCTCCAAAGTTTGCCGCAAAAGCGTCAACATTTGGTGTCACTTTTCCTTCGGAAGTTACTTTAAAATATTTACGACTCGAACTTGGGCAGTACAAGAAAAATTCGCCGAGTCGTATGGCGAATTTATAGTTTGTCGATGGATTGCGGAAGTTTCACATTAGAGTACCTATAATCTATCTTTTCTCTCTCATTTTTGTTGGATTTATTTCTGTTTAAAAGTGCGGTGATGTAAGATTTCGGGAAGTTCATTCGCTTGTTTTGTTTTATGGAGATCCGATACTGTGATGCCGAGTTTGTTATAAACTTGTAAAATCTTGGAAATGTCTGAATGAAAACTTTACTACGATTTCGAACTCTCCTGACTTTCAATACCTGACTTTATATTCCATTTTAAAATTATGCAATATTGAAAATATTTCTGTTTACTTTTATTTACCATCCACAAGCCGCTAGACAACAATGGCTAATTAGAAAATAGCATGATCAGGATCATCTAGGTCCAAGTTAAGAGAGACTGGTTGACATCTGGATTTTGGACTAACCGTTTGATTTCTATCAGCTAGTACTATACCTTTACCAAGTGGCAATTTCTAGTGTGAGGCAACGTTTAAAAAAAAAATCTTTACCAAGTAAGTTATGTAAGATTTAGCTCCAATGAACGCCGGAACTGCTAAAACCCATAAATTTTTATAACGGAATTTAAACACGAAGCTTAAAATTGGCATCAGATGACAAGACAAAATATATGGACCATAAAAAAAGAATGATCTACCTCGACGACATAATGATCTTCTCCCACAGGTGCTGGAGGTATATTAATGAAAATCACAAGGAAAACCAATCGCTATTAAAACCGGTGGAATCTCATTACTTCCGGCGGTGCGCAGTCGATTTATCCACGTCATGGCGACAGTCACTCCGGCTGACAGTCAACACGGCTCGTAGATAATAAAACACGCCACGAACATCACTATCTATCACGGTGTTATTTATGAAACTCCTTTAAAATATGGCTGAGGTGAGATAATAGAATTTTTAAGTAAGTAAACATGGTAACGAACTTCCAATAAGTAGATAATTAATTAGAAACATAAGGAGAACGCTGGCTTTGTTTAGGTTTTATTATAGTGTACTGAGATTGATCTAGATGTCGGTGCTACAAAGAAATGAGCTCCATTAGAAAAAAGTTTAATATTGATTAATGAAATTATGACGTTTCATAAGTGCATGTAGGTTTATGTGAAATAAAATATTTTGATTTTGAAAAGGTTAGGTTTTGGTTTAGGATTTTTTCAAAGTCAAAGTCAAATCATTTATTTAAATAGGCACATTAGAGGCACTTTTGAACGTCAAAAATTACAACTAAATAGAATTGATTCTAGTCGATTTTATTATATTACTGAGATTTCAAGGCTGACTGTCCAGACTATAATATTATAAATGCGAAAGTGTGTTTGTCTGTCTTTCTGTTACCTCTACACGCTTAAACCGCTGAACCGATTTAGATGAAATTTGGTATAGAAATGGTTTGAGTCCCGGGAAAGGACATAGGGTACATTTTATCCCGATATTCCTTCGGGATCGAAACTTATGCGGGTGAAACCGCGGGGCGCAGCTAGTTATTCATAAAGTAAAAAGGAATGACGCAACATTATCATTGAAGATATTGTACGAAAAGAGATAGAAGAAGGCTTTACAGAAAACGTACATTTTATTAGAAATAAACGTCACTTAGAAAATGTAGAGACAAGACGTATGACCCTTAAAGGCAAAAATACATTAGCGAAGATAGATCTAAGACACCTGAGTTTTTATCTAGACTTCAGCAAAGAAGGCGCAACACTCGTATATATCAATTTCATAGATTACCATAAGGCTTCATAAACTAAAAAAGGTAATAAAAACGCAGGCATAACCGCATAACTCAAGTCTTCCCACCTTGCTATCATTTACAATATAAGACTTTAAGGGCCTATAAATTTTTTACTTAAAACGCGCCTTCCTAATGATGTTGAGATTCATAAAGTGGCATTTAACGAGTGCGAACACGCGAACCGACAAATAGTTGTCGTTATAACACACTTTGTTATGAGCACACTTCATAATTTATTCAAGAGCACTTCTTTGATAAGTTTTAATAAAGTAGGGGCTGAAGTAACATCGTTTTCGTGGGGAATTTTGTCGATGTTAATGATTGTAAGTGGTGTTTAATATTTAATGATGAAGTCATTAACTTATAGGAACTTGTTCAGCTGTGTTAGATTTTTGTGTTCGGTGTTGTTGTCAAATAACTTGTTTTTAACAGTAAGGCAGTAATGAAGTAGGCACTCTACGCACCAAAATATATCTAGCTATATTTTTTCAGTGTATCCTGACTTCTTATTGTACAAAAAGCTAAAATTGGGAATTTGTAAAGCTTGGTAAGTCGTGTGAATATGGTGGATCAGCAATATGCGAAATGTCACTTTGACAATGGCATTTGATTGACGTGTTTATGTATTATCTGCGTTAAAAAAACAATACACGAATCCCGAAAACACTTGGGTTTCGTTATAATAATAAAATAAGACTAAAGACTCCAAAACACATCCAATTCAACACGCGCGAACACAACTTATACAGCATTATATTGTAGTCTTTGAACACAACGATTCAAAGACAACTGACAAAGTCAAAGAAAGACGTGACTCTCGAAACTTGAAACTGTCATCGTCGTCAAACGTCATGTCAAACACAACTGTCATGGCTGCCCTAAAAAAGAGGTTGACTTATTAGAAAACTTCCCAAATGATCATTTTTGCACGCCTGTAGGTACCCTTCTCAAATTAATTTGTTTGTATTTTTATGAAAATCTCTCATATTTTTCCTATTTATTTATGTATAGTGCATAGTGGTAGCCCAAAATCGAACATCTCCTTTGCTTTCTTATTATTATTGTCGACTCGAGTACCAACTCTATTACCTACTTAACAATGGTTAGTGGGTAAATTAAAGTAAAACCGAAAATCTTCAGCAAAAATAACACATCCAACCCTTTTTACAAATAAATCAACCTGGAGCAAAATGGTCAAACAAGTTCACCGAAAAAACTAACCTAACAAATATTCCCGAAGAGGAATTAAATCAAATCATTGACAAAATGATTGATCGCAACACACAATTTTGTGTGTGCCCACTTCGGGGCTCGCTTCAAAGTGAATTTTGATTGATTACCTGGTACATTTTTAATGGGAACTTCAAAACCTTAGGACCTCGTTCCTACCCTTGCATCAGTTTAAATTCATGATTTAGTGAACTTGTGGAAATCGCAGGTATATTAACGACACTTCAAAAAAAAAAAAACATTTCGTGTTTTCTTAAAACAACGAAACAGAAAAATTGTAGCATTTTTCATTAGCTTTAGTGTTATATTTTAATTTGGATAATTCAATCGTGGTTATATATTTCTATTTAAATAATTTTATTGGCTTGTATAATTTGAATACCTTAAAATTTTTGCCTATACTTACCTGTTTATAATATATACTCATGTTTGAACAAATTAAAATTATTTATATAGAAAAAAATAGACATCTTGTCTATTTATTTTATGTTTTCTTAAAAAGTAATGTACGTTAAATATTTTTTGGTAACTTTTCAAACTCGCATGTGATAGGAAACAACAAAATCTATTTAAGAGTAAAAACTTCAAACACCTACAGCACCATAAAACCTAATTCCGAACAAATTAGGCCAATAAAAATAATCTAATATCCTGAATTCGCACAGAATTTTAAGCAGGAAAAATCTGCGACCGCTTCCCCAGGATATACAAAATCACTTGGCGCCAATCCGGTACAAACTATTATCATTAAGACTGTACAGAGTTGAATTTAAATAACTATTTAACGGGGCAATAATGGCGAGGGCACGTACGTGCACCAGATGTTAATTGCTTGCAGCATTTAATAGGCACGCTCAGTTGAATACGGCTCTGGCGCCAGGACGGTTAGGTCACAACCACATTGACGTAATGGCTGCGATTTTACGACTAAACGTCTAGTCGACATTGATTTTCTGACTTTGCATGAGTATCGTTGAACCAGTTTCTTATTTTAGGAGGAAAATCTACACCTTACACACACTGACCTAAGTGTGTGTAAGGTGTAGATTTTTTCATTGTGATATTTTTGTGAAGAAAAATTGTTTATTCTGCACATACAAAATGTTCATTACAAATAAAAAAAGGCATAAAATATACACATACAACGTAGTTAAAAGCCTCGCACAAGTATTTAAAAAGTTGTAAATTTTGTCCATTGCTTGATGTCGGGGGCCAGGGACCAAAGACAACACATATTAATTGACTAACGTTAACAACGCGTTGTTGTGCTAACTCCTAAGTGAAAGGAAATAGAACCTAATTGCTGGTTTCTTACATTTTATTGTAAGTAAAATTTTTGACTGAAGGTAATTTATATCTTTTTAAGATTCACTAACACAGCTCAAATTATACAAAGCAAAAGTAAACCAAGATTATTTTTTGCAAGAAAAAATACTATACTTAAGTTAAAGTGGGCTACTTTAACTTAAGTATAGTATTCAATTAATCTGAAACATTTCCGTCTGAAATATTTTACCATTCTTTTAAATGGAACCATAAGAAATTCTTAATCCATGTTACTTGTTCGTATCTTAGAATAGCAGCGAGCCACTTAGAGTAAAAACCACTTAGTATTCTGCTCAGCCGGTGAGCTAAAATGGCTTGAAAATAGCGTAATTGCAAAATCTGCGAATATTAAATCCAAAGGATTTTATAGATAAAAGAGAAATCGTAATAAAAAGACGCACGATTACAGTCCTCCAATCGGCGCTGACCTTAATTTTAAGGCCTCCTGAACCGCACCAGTCTTCCGAATGGAAACCGCACTGATTCCATACCGCGTCCGTCTACATCTGTCTCTTTCTGTCCCACTACATCTGTATAGCTCTATCTAGCTCACTCTCGGTGCATTCATTTGAAATATATTTCGGTGTGTTTGCAATGTGCGAGTGTCGGCTTTACAAAGATTCGAGTCTCAAATTAATCATGTTTCGCTTTGTGTGATGTTAAACGAATATGAGAGAAAGTTTTTGGAGTGTAAAACGATACGCTGAACGGAGAAGATGATTTTCGCAGAAAGTTGAAGAACTTTACTTTTTCTACGACTTTGCAATCTGATAGTGAAGTCGGAGGATTTTGTTCGGAGTATTTTGCAAAAATAAATCTTTGTTTTATTTCTTATGTATTTGTAAAGTACATCGAAATGCAGTAAACTAGTAATAAGAGTAAAAACAGGGATACTATTTTCCCAGAACTAGAATCAAATTTACACGATGGTTATTTAAAGCTTTGATTAGAACGGTCGGTGGTATATTAAAAGGATTTAAGGATGTTTATTCACATAACTTTTAATGTTTTGTCACAAAACAAATAAAGTTATATCGAGATCTGTATGGAGCTTGACATATTTACTCTTTCCAAAGATCGTTTCAAGGCAAGAGTATGCATTAGAGTTACTAAGTTCATAAGTATACATTTTTTTTTTCTTTTTTCTTCTTTTTCTTACTAGTATTTTACGATGCACATTATTTGTCTCTTTTTTTATCTTTTAACTTTTTTTCTTGTAAATTCGTGGACGGCACTTGTGAGTTATATGTGTACCTAATAACATAAATTTGGAACTGTTTTTGTCCGTAACAAATAAACAAAAAAAAAAAACTTAAGTCTTTGTCAATTGCAAATCAAAATAGACAGAAATCTTAAGGATTATAATAAACATGAACTTCAGAAAATTTACGTCAGAAACATTCAACAACAACTGGTGAAGCGGGTGAATATTAGCGGGTGGTTTAATTTTTAAATTGGGCGAAGGCGGAGAGAATCAATTCTAGAACTTGCGGAGATTAATGGATATCGCGAATCCTATAACAAATGGGTATGAGCAGAGGACACGCAGCCGAGAAATCTCACCAACATGAAGAAATCAAGATAAGCACTAACCTTTGACTCTGGCTGGCGGCGGATGACTTCTGGGGCGCCCCGAAGATGCTCTGTTCTAGAAGCTTCTTTTGGATCACGGCTCAGCAAAACCAATAGACCGGTCTATGTTCTGGCTGCGAGCTGGTTACTTGAGGATTACGAAAATTAGTTATGGCGTCTTATTATGAGCGCGGCTCCAGCCTAAACTGACTGAGGGAATCAAGTTGGCGAGCGTTAATCAGTAGCGGTGCGTCAGTACTTATTGACTGATTGGTTATAATTAAGTGACGAAATGACAGTTTTAAATGCGCGAGCGCGGCTTTTTATAAGCTCGTCGCCTCCCACCTCGCGCGAGACAAAAGTCGGGCCTCTCTTTCATTCCACACGTTGGTGATAGGTAAACGGCGTAACCATCCTCCCCCCTTTGAAACTCCGTAGGGGTTTCGAAAGAAAAACATAAAGGAACTCCAAGGGCGATGGCAAGTGAGAGGAGGTCCAACTAGCTGGAAGTAACAGCATTGTTATGTTAAACTGAAGGTAATTAGCGGGAATGATATAATATAATAATAATAAATACTTAAATACTACAGGTGCGACCGTGACTAGGTCAATGACTGGTTGAATTATTGCGAAGGCAGTGGGCATAATTTTACGACGGGACGTTTAAAAACTCCCAGCGCGGTACGTACTAGAGCCACCCTTACAACCCCGTCTTTACCAGGGTATACTTGTTCAATAACGCCAGTGGGCCAACGAAGCGGTGGTGAGTCATCCTGGTGTACTAGGACAAGTGTGCCCGCTTGTATGGGTGTGTCAGGCGAGTTCCATTTTTGACGTAATTGAAGGGTGTGTAGGTAATCCACATGCCATCGTTTCCAATAGCTTTGCACTAAGCTATCTAACAATTTCTTCCTGTTATGGAGGCTTACGGATGCGTCAACCTCGCAGGCAGGTAAGGACTGTAGTGGTGTTGTGTTTAAGAAGTGTGCGGGCGTCAGAATCGAGTGTGGCTCGTCCGCTAGTAAGCACAGTGGACGCGAGTTTAGCAAACACTCAATCTGAGTTAAAACGGTCAGCAGCTCCTCATAGCATAGCAGCTGTTGGCCGATGCAACGGTATAGATGTGTTTTTATACATTTTATGTTACTTTCCCAAAGCCCCCCCCAATGGGGCGCGCGCGCCGGGATATTGCGCCACGTTATTTTGTGTTTATTTAGTTCAGTTTGAAAAGCAACAGAAGCGCTTTTGGACGAAAGGAAAGTATATAGCTCGTCCAGCTGACGTTTTGCCCCTATGAAGTTTGTTCCGTTGTCTGAATACAATGTAGACACGGGACCTCTTCTAGCTAGGAAGCGCTTAAAAGCGTCTAGGAAGGTTTCTGAGCTCAAGTCTGAAGCGATCTCGATATGTATGGCCTTAGTAGTCAGGCAGATGAAGAGACAAATGTAAGCCTTCTGGCTTTTCACACCTCGCCGGCGCGTGAGCGTAATGTTTATGGGCCCGGCGTAATCCACCCCTGTGTGCGTGAAAGCCTTGGCTTCCTGGACTCTGGCTGGGGGCAGGTTAGCCATCATGGGCGTAGGGTGTAGCGGAGACACCTTGAAACAAAAGTTGCATTGACGTATTCGTTGTCGTATAATATTACGAGCAGATATAATCCAATATCGTTGCCTCAGTAAAGACATAAGCAAGTGGGAACCTGTATGACAGTTAGAGCGGTGACAGTCGTCTATTAGCAGATTGACTACGTGATGTCTACGGGGCAGTAGTATCGGGTGCCTGTTGTTGAATGGGATATTGGCATTAGTTAATCTGCCGCCTACTCTAAGCAGACCGCTTTCGTCGACGAAAGGGTTAAGTTTTCTTAAAGGATGCGAAGGCAGATTGCCCTTTTTTATGTTTTGTATTTCAATTGCAAAGCATTCCTCTTGCAATTTGTGAAGGATTGCTGTTTCAGCGGCTTCTAGATCTGTCGCTTGAATTACTTCGGAGGTAGGTAACTTGCGAATGAAGCGCAAAACGTATACCATTATTCGTAGTAGTTTCTTCCACGAAGAAACCCGCATGGTTAGTTCAATGATTACCGACGTTTCCCGGTTGGAGATGACGGTCAGTGTGACAGGACCCTTTGTCTCAGGTATAGGACCTTCAACTCGGGACGGCTCAAATGGCACTGTTGGCCATTCGGTTATGGGGCGACAGACCCAGGGCGGACCCTTCCACCACAAGGGGTGATCAATTATCTGCGATGGCAATAAGCCTCTTGACAGACAATCGCTAGGATTATCTGTCCCATTTATGTGGAAAAAGCGTTCAGGAGATAAGTTTTCCTGGATCTCAGTCACTCGATTGGCAACAAAGGTTTGCCATCGGTGAGGAGATGAATGAATCCATGATAAAGCAATCGTGGAATCGCTAAAGGCAAATATATCCTGTATTGGGTAGCGGGTATGGAAAATACTACGTACCTGCTGGACAAGTTTAGCTAGAAGTAATGCGGCGCATAGTTCTAGCCTTGCCAACGATACTGTCTTTAACGGAGCCACTTTAGACTTAGCGCATACTAGCTGAACGGATATATTCCCGTTAGGGTTCACCACATGTAAGTAGATGACGCAACCGTAAGCCCTCATACTAGCATCGCCAAACGCGATTAGGCTCACCACGCAACCGGCCGCGACGCCCAGATGGCGCGGCACTTGTAAAGTGGGCAACAACGATAGTTCGTTTTTAAACTTAGAGAAGCATTTAACAATATTTTCAGGAGGTTTATCATCCCATCCTATTTTAGCGAGCCAGAGCTCTTGGATAAGCAGCTTGGCATAAAGAATGACAGGCGCGACAAGTCCGAGCACATCAAAGAGGCGAGCAATAGTGGACAGTATAGTACGTTTAGTTATACCTGCCGTTTCCGAAGATGCGACGAACGAGAACACATCAGATACAGGTATCCATTTTAAACCTAAGACCTTCAGGTTTTCGTCATCATCTGTGAACTCGATCTCCGCACGGTAGGACTCAGGCAAATGTTTCAGTAAAGTTTGCGAGTTACTCGCCCATTTGACAAGCTCAAATCAGGCCCGACGGAATAGCTCCAGCAACTCGTCGGCTAACCGAGTTCCATCCTCTACCGAAGGTACGGACGTAGTCAAATCGTCCATGTACAGCTCTCTTGTGGCCACCTCCGCAGCGAGAGGGAGGCTTTCGGCATGGTCTGCGGCTAACTGGTGAATAGTACGCATTGCTAGGAATGGACTGGACCGGAGGCCAAAGGCCACCGAGTTAAACTGGAATATGCGAACCTGCTCGGAGTCGCTAAAGCGGTATAATATTTTCTGATACTTGCGATCATTTTCTGACAGCAAAATCCTAAGATACATTTGACGTATATCAGCGGTTATTGCCACTTTAAAATATCTAAAGTTAAGCAGAAGCGAAAAAAGGTCAGCCTGTAAATTAGGCCCGGTATGCAGTATGTCATTGAGTGACTTACCGGAGTCAGTTTTGGCACTGGCGTCCAATACTACTCGGGTTTTCGTCGTTGACTTATCAGGCCGAACGACAGCGTGATGGGGTATGAAGTACCCTTCGGTTATAGCGGAGGAGGAATAAGGTATTTCCAATAAATAGCCTTTCTCTAAATAATCATTAATGACGTCATTATAGGCGTGACGTAAAGCGGGGAGCGAATTAAATTTGCGCTCTAAAGCAGTTAACCGGCGTTGAGCGTGTATGAATGAGTTACCTAATGAGGTAGGTTCGACCTTGAAAGGCAAAGACACGACATACCTACCCCCGGGATGTCTTAATACCGTGGATTTATAAAATTCTTCACAGACTTGATGTTCTGTGTTTGTTATCTTTGTAGGCAGCACCTCCTCTATTTCCCAAAATTTCAATAGCGTAGCATTTAATCCACTCACAAGAGGGCCGAAGGACCAGGCGACATTGTTGGAGGTAACCGCAGGTAATTCTCCCATTACAATGTAACCAAGCGTGGTTTCTATAGCGTGAGGTGCCGAGCCCGCGGGAACGCTAACATCAGCTGATTCCATTAATGGAGGGGGTATTATTTTACCACCTAGCAAAATGAACGCGAACATTTGCGTTCCTAATATGGCGTCGATATTGCCTGGTAAATTCCAGCAATCATCCGCGAATGGTAAGTTTTTGAAATAATCCATA
The DNA here is from genome assembly GCA_948474745.1 of Oligia latruncula. NCBI lineage: Eukaryota > Metazoa > Arthropoda > Insecta > Lepidoptera > Noctuidae > Oligia > Oligia latruncula. The sequence continues at coordinate 2,929,742 of OX419691.1, read as the reverse complement.
GCCGACGCCTGTATTACCCTACTAGGCAATGGGTCGGCGATGTGGTCGATTACCAGCATGGTTAAACTATACTGCGCGTCACTGACTCGAGATTGTATAGTGACGGTTACATAACCTCGTATAGGTGCCGAAATGGCGCCAACTGATTTTAGCGACGAATTAACTAGCGGTTTAACTTTCAATTTCAATCGGCTGCAACACTCAAGCGTGATAATATTGTTTTGAGACCCGCTGTCAACCAGACATCTCATTATAAAACGATGCCCGTCTATTGGCACATAAACTTGTGCAGTTGGCAATATTATAGTACTGTCCAGTTGTGTGCAAGATAGAATGTTATTATTTTCCGCGTAAAAGGCGGTCGAGTTTACCACATGTGGGCTATTTACCGGCGCATCTGGCAATGAGGCGGCCGATTGCGTCATCAAACATAACGGTTGCGAATCAACAGGTGGCTTAGTGCTAATTACCGCCGCTTCACTGTTATCGAAATGTAGTAATGAGTGATGTGTTTTATTACACCGATTGCAGGTATGTTTTGACGCACATCGTAACGTTGTATGTTTGTCACTAAAACAATTAACGCACAACCTTTTATCCTTGACATACCTAAAGCGATCTCTAACGGCAAGTTTCTTGAACTCTGAACATTCGTACAAATGAGTATGCCTGGCATCTTTACAGAATATGCAGGTAGACGAAAAACTCGTTTTGTTGTCCGTTATCGCGAAACTATGCGTAGTTCGCGGCGTATTCCGATTACGTGACTTATCGTAGCTTCTCGTTTTATTCTCTGTCGCACTAATTTGATGTACCGCGGCTGTTCTTTCGATTATTTTGATGTGGTTCCGTATGTAATTTATTAATTCTTCACTTGACGGTAATTCACTAGCGCGGGCTGTAAACTCAAAGGTCTGTACTAGTTGAGCATCCAGCTTTTTTAGCATCAAATGCGTAAAAATAAAATCAGGCAAGTCCGGAATATTTAAACCTGTTAACGCCGACCACGACGAATTCATTCGTTCGATAAAATCGTTTAATTGATCTGACGCGGCGGTGGACGCTTTTATGTCGAGTATATTGTTTAAATACATGGACCCTAATAATCGTTTGTCTTGATACTTCGACACTAATGAGTTCCATATTGACGCATAATTTTTCTCATTTGGTATAATTCCAGCGAATATATTCAGTGCATTTCCACTAAGTTTACCTACCAAATATTGTACTCTTTGACTGTCTGTTAACATCTTATTGTCATGTACGTTAGCTTTAAAACACTCGTAGAACAGCGGCCAGTTTTCTGGATTACCCGAAAAACTTAATAATTCTAAAGCGGGCAGTCTTGGCGAGTACGTTTCTTTGGGAGGTACCTCGGGATTTTTTATGCGTTGAGTTTCAATCAAGTTGTTTCTTATGTACTTGACCTGGGAATAAAGTGACTCAAATGCACTCCAGTCACTGAAGCTGATTTTATACTCTGGATCCACCTTTAAAACAACTTCATTGTGCTCATCGCATAGCGTATTAAAACTACGGTATAATTCTTCTACATTCGTAGTTGCAGCAAGAAATTCCTGTACGCTTCTTGTGCTTGTAGTGACTGGAACCACTTTTTTTCCCGACTCGTATAACTCATTTATTTTTGCGAATACGGCTTGCTTCTTAGCCGCCAGTATTTTTATTTTTGCTTCGTAACTCATTGTTACTTAGGGTTTACCTACACTCCGTTATCGAACAAGTTTTCACTAACGGTTTTTATTTAAAATATGCCTGTCACCTTGCGCAAGGTCAACAGTCGCGGACAGTCACAATCGCAACCTATGTAGGTAATTTGTTTTTTATTGATTACGGGAATTTATTTTCCTTTGATTACTGTATATTACACATATAATATTTTTATGATTATGTTGGACTTATAAGGTACTGGTTTTTATATAAATATGGCTCGAAGTGACCAAAAATGGTGAAGCGGGTGAATATTAGCGGGTGGTTTAATTTTTAAATTGGGCGAAGGCGGAGAGAATCAATTCTAGAACTTGCGGAGATTAATGGATATCGCGAATCCTATAACAAATGGGTATGAGCAGAGGACACGCAGCCGAGAAATCTCACCAACATGAAGAAATCAAGATAAGCACTAACCTTTGACTCTGGCTGGCGGCGGATGACTTCTGGGGCGCCCCGAAGATGCTCTGTTCTAGAAGCTTCTTTTGGATCACGGCTCAGCAAAACCAATAGACCGGTCTATGTTCTGGCTGCGAGCTGGTTACTTGAGGATTACGAAAATTAGTTATGGCGTCTTATTATGAGCGCGGCTCCAGCCTAAACTGACTGAGGGAATCAAGTTGGCGAGCGTTAATCAGTAGCGGTGCGTCAGTACTTATTGACTGATTGGTTATAATTAAGTGACGAAATGACAGTTTTAAATGCGCGAGCGCGGCTTTTTATAAGCTCGTCGCCTCCCACCTCGCGCGAGACAAAAGTCGGGCCTCTCTTTCATTCCACACGTTGGTGATAGGTAAACGGCGTAACCAACAACAAATTTCATTCCACACCACAATTTCACCCTAAAAATATTTGAGCATTTCAGCAGTTCATGTGAACTCGTCGCGTGTGCCATATTAACAACATAATTCTAATGAGTGGCGACATCAATTAGTTATATTTGTTGTCAGCAATTCCCGTACTGCTCACGTTAATACCACAGAATATATAGGAGCAGAAGGCCGGTTTCTTACAACGAGCCAAAAACATGCGCTTGCGTGTCCAGCGAGTGCACTCGTGACTGGCATTCGTTTGAGAGCTGTAGGCACATCAATTAATTTGCCTAGCCTTTTTCCAACTATATTGTGGTTAGCTTTCAGTATAACCGGATGATACCAGTTATTTTCATGGAGTGACTGCATATCTGACCTCTACAACCCTTACAACTTTACTGGACAACTCGACACCCCTTGGTAAGACGTGTAGGTGACCAGTAGTTGGTGACTTGGTGGTCAGATCTGTAGATAAATGTGCGTCTTAATTCTATTTAAAGTCTTGTTTCCAATTTATGTTTTTTCACTTAAAGCAATATCATTGTTTACACTTATTGATGTTAATTCCATTGAAAGAAATATCATCTTTACAAAAGTGTAAATTAAGTTAATTTTAGATTGACTGATTTGATATTGAAAAAAGTCATACAAAAATCTTTAAAGTTGTAGCGTAAATTTAACTTTATGTGAATTATATTAAGTGGTTTTTCCAAAAACAAATATTAATTTACATGTTTGGAAACTAAACTGCGATCGCAGTGATATGCGTTCAAGCGTCTGTTTTCGCTGGTTTTCTGGAACCGGCCTTCTGTGCCTACCTATTTTGTGTGTATACGATGTCAGGTAAATTAAATTCCGTAGATACGAATCGAAAAATGTTACGTGGTGTTTACCTAATTGTTTTTACTTTTACTTTAGTGGATTATGTCATTTAGTGGTAATACGAGTTAGCGGTGTTAATTTATTAGTGAAGGTGTTGATGTGGATAGGGTGAGTGGGAAGTTGTTTGGAAGTGGTATTTCTTGGAGAAGTTGATGTTGACAGGGTGTTGATAAATAATCATGCGGGTGTGTCTATTTAGCTAATATTGTAAATCTATGTGATCAGTTGGATAGACGATTGGTTGATGGTTGGTTGTTGAATTATGTAAAGTATTCTAAATATATGAGACTAGCTGCGCCCGGCGGTTTCACTCGCATAACTCTCGATCCCGTGAGAATAACGTAATAAAAAGTATTCTATGTTCTAATACAGGTCATGGTCTACCCATGTGCCAAATTTCATTCGAATCCGTTCAGTCGTTTTAGCTTGAAAGCGTAACAAACAAACATACAAAAAACCAAATATTTTAAATATTTTTTCAATATATGTATTTAGAAGATCCGTGGAGAAATGATGTTGAGATGTAATCATGATTCAACAACTTAACCTTCTGCAAGTTAAGTATTAAGGTACTCATGAAAATAATCACATACATTTTCATACGAACCGATATTACTCCAAGCAAAAGTCTTTTTCAAAATTAGGTCTGATCCCAAAATCATAAAATTAGACACATCTGGGTTCTGTTACAAATGGGGATAGCCTCAAGTACTAAACATCTTGAAAGACCTGGCCCTTTTTACTATTATTGGGTGTAATCCTAGAGAGTCATGTATGTTAGCACAAAGGAACTCTTTGTGATAATGGTTATGTTTAATTTGACAAAGAACAGAGCGGAATAATAGGTACATTTTTACGAATAACTGCTCAGGTAAGTATATAGACTTCAGTACTCTTCTTAACTTATCATCACCTGCCTAGCCTTTTCCCTACTATGTTAGGGTCGGCTTCCATTCTAATCGGATGTAGCTGAATTATTATTTGATTAATTATTTAATCTGTATTTTACATGGAGCGACTGCCTATCTTACCCCCAAACCCAGTGACTGGGTAATACGATAGTCTTTGGTAAGTCTGGTTGTTACTTATTCGGTAACGCTCGGCTTTGTCGGTAGTCTTATAAACTAAGAGATCTTCTTGGTCGCGTACTTCATTACTGAAGGTCGTGTCCCTTCAGCGGAAAAAAAAAAACTCCGAAAGGGTTCCCGCTGGCCCGGAACATAAAGGGCTAAGAAAGGAACATGGGTGGGTTTTAGTCAGTAAGAGTCTGACACTCCGGGCGGTTATTTGGTCTGATCAGTGGTTAGGTGACCGTCCGCGAGGTCTTTTCCCATCTACCTTGCCCATCACCACCAACTTTTCCAGATTATCTGGTTCCCGACGGGCAATGTGACCAAAGTAACCGAGAATCCTTCGGTAACAGACCGTGGTTAGTCTGTCTTCTAAGCGAAGCTGATCTAGGATAGATATGTTCGTTCCCTTGGCGGTCCATGTCTGATTAGAAAATGTGTAACTCTTCAAGAAAATGTTGATTGGTTGAATACGACGACGTGTAAAAGTGATTCCGATATCCTATTTACAAAATAAACCATTTAATTTAATTACTTGTTGATGATGAATGAATTGTACAATGAAAACAGAATTAACAACATAGATTACGTGACTAACTCTCAGCTGCTCATCCTAATCAACTCATCAACATTCCCACTCCCATAATTTCTGTCAGACACCCATTAACAAGTAATTAGTCCCCATACAAGCAGTTAACACATAATTATAAACACATAACAGTCTCGGATATGTCCACACACATCACTATCTTCGGATATTATCCGAATCGATAGCATTCGAGTTGGAATCACTCAGCCCGTCGCTAACTCGTTTCGATAATTTCCTGAGGGATTATGGTGTATTTGACGATGGCTACCGACTGTGAATTATTAACTGAAGTCAACCTCTTCGGGTCATTTAGACCTAAGGATTGAAGTACTAGTGAGGTCGTTTAGTATCTTAGTCATTTGTGATTATTTTGGTGGATGTGATGATGTTGTCATAATTTAGGAATATGTTATAAAAGTTTGGGAAAAAGATTGTGAAAAATATTTTCGTGTATAATACTTAGTTATAATTTCAAAAAGTACGAAAGGTAGGTAGTTCTTAAATGTTTAAATAAAATAAATGTATTTGGTATATTATAAATGCATTTTTTAAATAGTAATTTGACTAATTTATTACTTCTCCTTTATTACTATTTATTCTTCTCTCTAATAAATGTATTTTAATGTTAGTGTCTATTTAAAAGCTTCCTTCAGCCTACACATTCACAAACAGAAATAAATATGAAAAATACGACGAATGTCCATAAACTTCGTCCTGAAAAATCCGGAATCCCAAAAAAGGAAAACATCGTAATTCGGCGTATTTCGTAAAAGATCCGTCAATTTGGGCCCTAATTGCCCCGGGAAAAGGTGAGAGCATTATATCCGTACATTTTTAAAGCCGTCCGCCCGTCACCAGTGTAGCTGTCATTCATTTTGACGTGCCAAATAATAATTTCAGCACGTAATACGGGACACGGCCCCTTGAAATGTTAAGTGATTTGAATTTTGAATATGTTACGGAATTGATTTTGATGGTTTCCGATTTATGGATTCCGGAAGGAAACGTAAAAATCTTTTTTTGGGAAATTATTCACGCGGGTAAGATCAAAGACAGATGGAGACTACTATTTGTGTGGGAAATATCTAGAAATGAAATTATTTATTCTGTAAATAGGGTATCGGAATCACTTTTATTATAAAAAAAACAGCTAGATGGAGTCGACATTTCCTATATGACTACCCCTGTGACGAAATGGCCAAAAAAACTCAAGGGACAAAGTGTCTGTTAAAGTCCAGATATAGATACATTATACATTCACTTTACATGTAGATCACCCATTAAGATCCCAAAAATTTAACTTTTAAACTGTAATTATTATTGCTAAAAAAATAGTTTAATATATCATTCATGAAAAACAGGAAAAAATATCAATTTAAATTTCCCGACAGTCTGTCGTTACACCAACTCGACCTGACCACGGGGAGGAAAGCACACAATTATTTTTAAACACTGTTTCCACAACAGATAATAACGGCCGGTCTTCATTAAAAGGCAAACAACGCCATTTAAAACAGAAAACGGATTACTGAACTCGATAATGGCGAAGTCGCGATCAAAAAGGTTTTACTTCATAAATTATTAGTTCGTATTTCATAAAGTTAATCGCTTGAAACGGATCCCGGATCCCGTCGCGTTGGATCGGAGACGGATCGAAGTATCGCACGGTCTTCTACTTAAAAGTACTTGGATACAAGTGTAGCGGTAACTACAACTCCACATGGGAACAACGCGTCATACTGACGTCACGCAAATCCTACATCGCGCAAGCAGAGTTTACCGCGCAATTAGCATAGATACAACGGCTCGACATGAATCATTGGGCAGTTGCCCGCCAGACACAACACCCGTCTGGTCGGAGGATCCTCCCTTTTCTATAGAGTATGAGTGAACTTTACACCCTGTTCCTCATACCTCTATACAAGTTTCAAACCTAGTAAATAATCTTAGCCCTAAATTATCTTACAATAAATGGTACAGTTTTAGTTATTTATAAAATTTTCAGGTCAGGGAAAAAAATTGTTTATCAAATCAACACGTCAATTTGTCATACAACTTTCAAAGAATGATAGTTGTGATCTATAGAAAATTATATACTATTTTATGTATATAAAAAATGTATAGTCCTGACTGACTGATATTGATATATCAGTCAGTCAGGACTTTGATTTTAGACGTACAGCCTAAACCGCTGGTCCTAGAGACATGAAAATTGGAGGGTGTGTTCTTTGTGAAGAGTAGGTATCCACTAAGAAAGGGTTTTTTGAAATTCCACCCCTAAGAGGGTGAATGAGGGAGGTTTGAATATACGTATACTTTAAGTTAGTAGTCTATATTCAGTACTCATCTATATTTAGGTTTATTGAATCTACTTAAACAGGTTGCGTAATAGAAAACTAAAATTCAACTTATTTATGCGCCCCTACTTCGCTCGGATTTTACGACTTGACAAGACATCGAGATTTCTTGATTTTAAGTAAGTTTGATACACATAAACTTTCCGAAATAAATTCTCGAAGTTATGATGAAAACCGCTTCAAAATCCATCACGCAGTTTAGAAGAACAACGCGGTCACACAGACACACCAAAAGCGACTTTAATTTATAATATTTAGTTAGGATAAATAATTATTTTTCCGTATTTTAGCTTGCAATCAGCAGGGTCACCATGAGATGCAAAGACACACCGGCCCCTACCATAAAGGCTGTACCTCATTTTAATTTCTTAATTCAGGGATGGATAAACAAATCACTAAGGACTCATGATGTTACATAATTATGAATAATACTTTACAAGTTAAGCAAACCCTGAACAATGATTATTTATTTGATGGAAATAACTTTTCTAATACTAATGATAACCTGCCTTTAAATGAGTATGTGGAGTTCGTAACACGTAAGTTACATTGTAAATAACACTTTTCTTAATACATATTTCATTAATAAAATACACATTTGAATAAAGATTACAAATACATAGCAAAACTTCATAAGAGATTATAAATATGTAAGTTAATGAGAATAATATCTACCTCCTCTATTTTCGCTGTCCGCCGGTTTCACCTGTATTGCCCGGTTCATCTGGAACAATAAAGAATAAATTAATATAGTAGCTATGTAGTCTGGACACTTAACAAAATAATGATGATGTGCCAGAGAATACCATAATCAACCTATAATGTTCCCACTGCTGGGACACAATGTCTCCTCTCGGTGAGAGGGCCCATTGTGGGTTAGTAGATGTCACACAACTTCGAATTTTTGGTTCTAGAACATGCATTTCCTTATGGTGTTTTCCTCTACCGTTTTTGAAAGCAGTGGTGATGAAATAATTTACACAAAGTATAGCGCGTGTCTGGGTTCGAACCTACGACCTACAACAGTTCGCGGCCGTTACTACCGAGTGAAAATAGATACAATAATGTGAAATAATAAATATTATACCAAAATACGAACACAATCCGTCAGTCAATCATCAGCTAAGCACACAGCATTAGAAGCAGCCCACAATAGTCGTAGTTAGTGATAATTCCATCACCATTACCGGTTCTGCATTGTGTTTTATTCCAATAAATGTTAATTTTGCGTTAATGTATTCTAAAATAAACGGCCGTGTTGACGGGCTCGCATAATTAACTGGATACTGAATGCAAGCTTAGGTGCGGCTACTGTAGCCTACTCTTAATTGCATCGGATTATATTTAGACGGGAATTTTATGCAATTTTATCTTTTTTGATTTCTTCATAATCTAGCTCTTTAATGAAGCTAATTATGCTTTATTAGATATTTTAAAGGGATAAAGTTTTATTAGTGTAATATCTGACCCGGCGAACTTCGTGCTGCATCAGTATCAATTAGAATGAATGTAGGAGAAAATTAATTATCTTATTTATTTATTTATTTTACTACATTACATACCTACTTATATATACAGAAGAAAAAGAAAAAAAAAACAGAACAGAAAAAAGGAGATGCTTATTTCATAAGAAATCTCTTCCAGCATACCTGCGATAGGTCCATAGATAGAGAGATGTAGACAGCGTGTGAAAGAGTAAAGAGAAAATATCCTATGTCCTTCTCCTGGTTCTAAGCTACCTCCCCACCAATTTTCAGCCAAATCGGTTCAGCCGTTCTTGAGTAATTATAAATAGTGTAACTAACACGACTTTCTTTTATATATACGAAGTATATAGATGTGAAAGTTTGCGAAGATGTTTGGATGTTTGTTACTCAATCACGCGCAAACCGTTGAACAGATTTGGATTAAAATTGGCACATAGACAGACCATTTCCTGGATTAACACATAGGATACTTTTTATCCCGATATTCCCACGGGATCGAAACTTACGCGGGTGAAACTGCGGGGCGCTGCTAGTATTATAATCGTGGCAGGCCCGGACGGAGATGGCGGGATGAGCAGGCTGCCTTTGATAAAGATTGGTCCTTGGCAGCGCTGGACAGAGAGAGGTGGGAGGCCATTGCCCAGCAGTGGGACGACAATGGCTAATAAAAAAAACTCTTAATAACTAACATTAAAAACTCTTTACACAACAGTGCACACAGATGCACCAATCTTTTTCACATAAACTTCTGTAGCGTACACTGTAGGACACACGAATTCGCCCATCGAATATTCGGCGCTTGTATTCAACGTTATTTGTAAGGCGCAAAGCATTGCAATGCAGTGTAGCGTAGCGGCAGGGTGGACTGGTGATAGCTTTGTTTTATATCTACATTCCATATTTAATACAGTGTAACTTTACAGTCTAATTCCACTGTCATTGGTTTTTGAGTCGTCGAACTATATTATTAAGTTACTAGTACTGTAAATTCTCCCACTACTATGATCCATTTTTAAGACGAGAATAATAATAAATCTTCACATTTCTCTGTCTATTAATTACAATACAAAGCCCAGTCATCCACCAACATTCTGTTCTCGCCATTTATTTACATTTCCATTCGGGGAACTGTTTTTACGGCCACTTACATTTATAACACTTGGGGGATCGCGTTCTGAATCTATAAGGCGAGTGGAGGATCACTTGACATAATACGTATTATTTCTCCCTTTGTGACTCCGTTTTGAGTTTAAAGAGATTCATTATATTTTTTGTTATGAGAAATCCATTGAGTTACGATGTGTTTTGATTCATGAAAATGTGCACTGATTCATATTTTGAGTTGGTAGATCACTTTAATGAATTAATGGATCATTAAAATCACCATTAATTGTGTTGAGATTGGTTATAATAACTGGTTGTTAAACAATGCGATGATTAGGGTTGCCAGGTCTTAAAACCAAAAAGCTGGACAGACCAGCCAGTTTAGCCAGACATTTGGGTAAATAAGCCGAACCGGCTTTTTTATCATTTACTATAAAACCTTCTTAAATTTTAATGAAACAACAATAAAATTGAAAAGCAGTCCTCTTTATTATTAAGTAATCATTCAATACTCATTACATTACAATATTAATTTCAATAATTGCAATAGTAGTTTAGCAGTAACTACTATTGCAAATTGCTCAAATTTAGAAAGCCTAACAAAAGCCGGACAGGCCGGGCACCGGATGATTTGGCCAGACACGCAACCAAAAAGCCTGAAGGCTCCTACAAACAGGCGCGATTCGCGTCGCGTGTCGCACCTGTTTGTAGGAGCCTTGACTGTGTCCGGCTTTATCCGGACGCCTGGCAACCCTAGCGATGATGAGGCTGCTTCGCTTTTTACACACATAGGATGTAATCATCACTACTAAAGATACTACGTTCCACTAGTGTTCGTAGAGATTGAGATTTTAAACAAAGTATCTAGATGAAATACGTAATAAGATAAGTATAAAAGGTAAGGAGTCTAGCATATCCTCAGTATTTAGAGACTGGTGACTTTAAGAAATATTCATTCAATCGCAGGCCCTCATCATTGGTTTATGACGTGGCAAGTTTGTATGTCGCCATTCCAGTATCTATTTTCTCTGTCGACAAGAAGCAATTGACGTCTGTATTCTAAAATTATCTGTCCAGTAACAGTCCGAGCCTTAGGCTGCCTTTCCACTAGAGATGAGCGAGGATGCGTAGCGAGCGATGTGTGTGAAACTAACCAATACCAACGCTAACTTAGTTCAAGTTATAAAAATGAAGCGATGTTATTGGTTGGTTTCACACACATCCCTCACTACGCATCTTCGCTCATCTCTGGTGGAAACGCAGCCTTAGAGGTACCAGTCTTCCATAACACAATATTATACAGACACGGACACACCTCCAAAAAGGAACGGGACAGGTAATTTTTAACTGACGACCAGACCGTATACATTTTTAATTCTCTCTCTTACTTATTTAAGGGCCAAGAAAAATTTATTTGAGGGGCCCGTGGCTAAATAATAACAGCCGCACAGGTCGATCGATCAGGTTAAGATACGCTTGCCGTGGTTGATCTGTGGATGGCTGACCATATTTACATACCAAGAACCAAGACCCCTCCGTGCCTCGGAAAGCACGTTAGCCGTTGGTCCCGGCTGTCATTTGTGGATCTTTGACAGTCGTTACGGGTAGTCAGAAGCCCGAAAGTATGACAACTAGATTTACAAAGGGGTATCGTATTACCCAGTATTTGGGTTGTGGAGGTCAGATAGGCAGTCGCTCCATTTAAAATACTGGTATTCAGCTGCATCAGGTTAGACTGGAAGCCGACCATAACAGAGTTGGGAAAAGGCTAGGCAAATGATGACTTATGTTAAATTTAACAACCCACTTTTATGTTATTGACCCACTCCCAGCTCCGAAACCAATAACTACCCACAACTAGCTCTGAACTATTACTAAGTTACGACCATTCCAACATGCGTCGTAGAAAACGTATTACCCAAGTGGAGTACTCAAAAAGATTTTAAATTTCAAATGTAGTGTATGTAAAACTATTCTAATGGCCTTTAGGTATATTAAAGTGAGCGTTTATACTGTGAATTAGCAAGTGGAACGATGTGGGAAAGAGACGAAATTATATGCGCTATGCAGTGGGCGGGGCTTTGTGCTCAACGCCTCTATAACTTTAGGTATGGACTGTCACGAGCCTTATTTTTTAATTTGGGTTAAGTTTTTTTTGTTGTTTTGTTTCGTTTTGAGAGTTGAAACTAGGTTAAAATGCTGTGTAGGGGAAAGGTTTTTTATTTGGCACAGTGTGGGCTGTTTGTTTTTGCAGATTTTAATGAGTATACTAATGTTTAATAAAAGTAAGTTTAAGTCTGACAACCAGTCTTACCAAGGGGTATCATATTACCCAGTAACTGGGTTGTGGAGGTCAGATAGGCAGTCGCTCCATGTAAAATACTGGTATTCATCTGCATCCGGTTAGACTGGAAGCCGACCCCAACATAGTTGGGAAAAGGCTAGGCAGATGATGATGACTAATGTTTGTTAAAAATGGGTTCTAAATATGTATGTCCCATTTTAAAGTCAGCAAAATCCAAAGGTAAATAGAAATTAAGAAAAAAATAGCCTGGAGAATTCCTGATACTTATTATAAACCAAAAACTACATGATATTTTGTTTTAAAATTTGCTAGCTATTAGTTAAAATTATAAATGTGTAGGTAAATTAGGCAATAATTTCTTGAACAATACTTTTTCACATAATCCACTAACAAGCTTAGAACAAGTACGGAAGGTCACATATCACTATTATCATCCAAAAAAAAAAAAAACAAACAAGAATAAACATACTGGCTCTAAAATGTACGAAGTCCATTGTCTGTCCGTCCATCAGGCAGTATAATTTAGGGTGCTCTACAGTAATAACTCTATGGATAAGATCTATATTATCCAAACACAATGGATGAAGTAATAGCCTTCAAAGTTTATAATGCCTCAAATGTGTGGTCGTCATTAGGTCGAACGATGCTCACTGATGACTTTGTCGTCGTGCATTCATGGGACAATGATTGCGATTGACATTTTAGTTTGATTTATTTTAGCAGTGTTAAGACCAAAGGTATGTTCAACCCTTTGTTAAAGTTTAACAGACTAAAATAAACTTTTAACGTTCGCAAGGTTCAATATACAAAACATTAATTAATATACCTAAATGCATCAATTTATCACCACCTTCTTCATATTTACAATCGTCATTGGCGAATCATAGAGACCATAGTGTTAACAAAATCTTACAATGTACAAGGTACAATTACGACTTCTGGTACGACACAGCAAAAATTACACTTTAATAAACCAGTGTTATTCAGTAAATTTTTTGGAGATTGGTTTCCAGTTTCTGTTAAATAAATAGTACCTAAATTAGCCCCAAACTTAGCATTAGTTTGGCCAAGTTTATAGGCTCAGCAGTTAAAATCTTTGCCAAAGCTCCATTATTTAATAAATGCGAAAAAATAATCACTAGACCACCAATTCCAATTCAAATTCGAAGCACAAATTGAAATGAAATTGTATATTCTGCAAATAGAATACCGGAATTAGTTTTAAAAATCATATTTTAAAAAAATAAGCTAGATGGAGTCGATATTTTGATAACCTCTGAGAAGAAATGGAGAAACACTCAGCGGTCAAAGTCTCTTTTGAAGTCCGGACATAAAATGGAGGTCCACATATATCTAAAAGCCAACTATTTGTCCATCGTAGCGTGACCGCTCCCAGTTATGCACAGACAGGTCGTCACACGGCAAGCACAATTAGCTACTAGTCACCAGTGTGTAGATGCTATCTGCCCACGAATAATTTGCCACGGGTACAATACGGGGATAATTTGAGGCCTTTAGTTCGTTTTGTTACATTTCTGCAACGAATTATTTTTTAAACTGCTGTATTTTTAAAGTAAATTAAACTTGTATAGGTGTGAGTGGTTCCTATGTGGTTATATTTGAATAAATCTAAGTAGCAGCTAACTAAGTCAAGCGGTTAGTCGACTCTTCACGTGACCAGAGGGCTGGCCTATTTCTTGGCCAAAGAATTAGCATTGCCATACAACCTGGCAATGCTGCCAGCCTTTTGGGCACTGTTCCCGTTGACAGCGATGCGGACGAATTTTTTGATGCCCTATGATCATTTTGCTTATTTTTTCATATTTTGTACATATTATTATTATTTTAAATAGTAGCATAAAAACTCACGCAGAAACTACAGAACGTCATCTGCTAAGATACTTACATACCCTTTTTGCTTCGCTTATGTTCATACATCTGAGGGCCAATTTTAAGAACGTTCACAGTCTGAAGGCCATTTCCTGTAATAAAAACATTCAAAATCTGGTCGCAATCTCATCTCAGCGACAATCAATGTCAAAAACATGACAAAAATGTAGGGAAATTAGAGGTATTTTTGATAGATTGAGACTGACATCAGTCAGACTGTGAACGTTCTTAAAATCAGAGCTCAGTCTCAAAAATACCTGTAAAATTCCTAAATTTTTGACGAGTTTTTGACATTGATTTTCGCTGAGATGATGATTGCGTTTAGATTTTGATCGTTTATAATTATGGGAATTGGCCTTTTGCTGTATGTACGCGTATCTACGTGTGCGTGTGTTGTCTCTGATTACACGAAACTGGTGTTCTGCACCTATCCACCTGTGAGATCTCATTTATAACTAAATTAGTTCTTGCAACGTACACCATTAATTTATAAATACATTTTTAATGTTTTTGTTACAGGAAACGGCCATCAGGTCATAAAAGACCTTTTGACATTTTAAAGAGCCCCGTAAAATAATTCTCTGCAAGCAAACATTGCATCGGCAATAAATCAGAAACTAAATAAACACGCTACGAAAAATGATTAAATTAAACAAACATCACTGACGGCCGGAATAATAATTTATCAACGAAAACCAACCCGCACAAAATATACAACTCGAGTTCTCGAACAAAACAGTTCGGCACAAAATCGTTCTCAGGAAAACATTTCATTGTCATTGAGTGTCGGCTTGAATAAATTCAGTGGTCACGTGGCTAACTGTCACTGAACACTGACATATTGTCATGATGACACCTTGTTGCCTAGCAACGGGGCGACAACAAACGTAAATGAAGCGAGAGATTATTTTCGACCATCTAATGGATGCGACCATTAGGTGACAGTAAAAGAAAAGCCGTGTTTTATTAATGATGTCTCGTTATTATGAGTGCGTAATAATGTTTTTTGGGCATTTGAAATTTTTTGGGTCAACTATTGACTTCTGATTACTTTAAAATTGTGTTGGTTTTGGCAGACGGTCGTCAAAACTATTAAATGAGTATCTAGAGTAATTTCATAGATAAAATAAAATATAGCTTATTAAATATATAATGTTTGGTTTGCCAACTCGCAAAACACAGTAAACAAAATTATTAATAAACCTAATTACCACACATTTAATAACCTACAGTTTTCTTTACTAATAAGATGCGAACAGATGCATACTTTATATTTTTCTAAAAATGTATTATAATTCAGATCCAGTGTATTGTTATTTATTTAAATCCTAATTATAACACCTTTGTAATATTTAACACAAATATTTACACCAGGTAGGTACTAAATTAAATGACTAACTAACCATACCAATAAATACAAAAACAAAAGAACACTAAGGACCGGTTGTTCCAAACGGTTGGTTAACGTAACGTACTTACGTCAAATATTTTTTTATTATTAGTTATTATTTGACGTAAGTCATTGCCATAATTTTGTAATTGTAATTTGAAACAACGTTTTTTTTTGATTTGACTATAGTTAGCGCCATTTTTGACGTAGATATATGCGTGTGGACTTGAAACAGACCCGCGCTTAGGCGTCGAAGTAATCGTATAAATAATTTCAAGAGAACGAAACTCAAGCACACAATTCCAACGCATAATATTAAATGATCAAACTCCTATAGATGCGGCTAACACAGAAAATTCCAAAGGGTCATTATTAGCTTTTGCGGTGGTACACAGTAAAACTGATCGTAAATTTACATTCAGTTATCCAATTTGAGAACTTAAACAGAATTTGTTAAGTAGGTAATTTAATAAAATATCTGGTGCGGGTCGACTAAGGTACTTTCAGAGGGCTCGCCAAAGGCACCTTCAAGCGAATTAGGTATTTTCATTTTCGTGCAATCTTTTTTGGTATATGATTGTGAACTAAAAACCTCTGTAATACAATTTCTCGCGAATGTTTGCTGATTAAAATTGACCTTTTGTTACTGACCGCTACAATTAAATATAGAGAATATTATTATCTGAGCTGTGCTCATCTCCCAGCTCACTCAATTTATTGTACCCTTGACAATAGACTTCAATTTCTGCTTCTATGAATGTAGCAAATCATACTTCAAATTCTAATATTAGTCTCAATCTGTCAAAAACATCCTGCAATTTTCCTACATTTTTGACAAGACTATAGTATACATTGTTTGCCGCTAAGATGAGATTGAGATTTTGACTTTGAACGATTTTCTAAGCACAAAAATTGACCTTCAGTTTACAGTCACAACTTTACTTACATGATTCACGTCAGGCCATTACATTCATAATTTATTTAAAAGCTGACAAACTTTGTGGCTGCGTCACTATACTCAATTTGGTGTGGAACGAAGAAAGTACCAAATCGTTCTCAAGCGAGTCGTTAAAGGACAACTTAGAGATTACGCTGTTAGGATATATAGCAGAGTCCTGTCTACTATGAATAGCTAACTGTAGTTACCAATCCATCTTTTAAGCATCCTAGGAGATACAAAGAGATAAATAAGATAAGTTAGATCACAGCCAAGATAGGCTACATTAGCCACATACATATGAGCATATGTTCGTAACCAAATAGTAATCGTAGTTAAAAAACAGAAATAGTAATCGTAGTTGAAATCGGCATGGAAATATTAAATATAGCAATTTCCATTGAATGTTGATGATTATAACAACTCCTGAGGAGTTAAGTTAATTAAGGAGTTAAGGTAATTTATACACTTCACGATGCTGAGATCAAAACCAAGACCCCACGTTCAACAGTCGTTTCAGAAAAAGAATGAGGATTATTGGTAAAAGTTATACCTACCTCCTAATCATAGAATTTTTGTAATATAACTTGTAAAATAACTTTACTAAACTTATTATAGCCTATCTCTTATAACCTAGAGATATTGCTAAACGACACAATTCAATGACTACTGGACAAATCGTTAACCCGAAACTTGGGCAAACAATGAAGCTTGCCCGACATAACGGAGTGAGGTAATGGGGCGTAGAAAGGATATATCTATATCTTTTACAAGTTTTAGGAGGCTACTGCACGGGCCTCTGATAAAACTTTTTATGTTCTGCTTATGTGATATCGTACAGTTTGGAATCCATAACGTGTTGTCGGTCGTAACGCAGTATGAGAATATATGGAGTCGAGTTGGAGCTAAGTGGAGTTATGGGCTGCGAAGATGCTTCTGTGTTTTTGTTTTGGATCACTGTTCTTGTTGGTCTTGGTCCAAAGTTTATTATTGGTTTATTGATGTTATTTGTTGTGGTTTTAAGATAATGTGTTTTTTTTTATGATGTTTTGAGCATATTTTTTTCAATGATACCTACAAAAAAATTAAGAATATTTTAAGTAACTTTGTCAGTATTTGTTTTCACTGCACACCATACGGTGATAAAAATTGAAAGAGCCGAGAGGTTGATTATTCTGATTCTAGCTATTACAATATTTGACAAAATCTTCGGCGGAAAGTTTCAATTTAGCACTATCTTTGAATGAAGCTTGGTACTAAAAGCTAATTTTGCCAACACTTTGTGAAAAATTCTAACAAACTATATCTCTTCACTACACTTTTAATAAAAACAAAATACAATCACCGACACAATCTATTCAAAATCCCGCACGCAAATAAATATAATTCACACAGACTTACAAAAATGAAAGTCACATTCGAACCGCATTTTCCTCAAAGCGCCCACGTCCCACTAGATTTGTTCCACAATACAAAATTAAGGATATGGTCAACACATGAAGCACTGCTGATAGAGCCTCCCAACTGCACGCATGAACTGAATATTAATTCAGTCGGCAAGAACAGTGTAAAATTGCATTAATTTGTCCCTGTTTACATCGCGGAGTACATCGTATACACATCACGTCTCATATTTCTTTTTAGAAGGGTAAAAGTTGTATGGCACTGATTATTCGAAAAACAACTGCGTTTTAAAATTGCTGTTGCGTTTTTTATTAAGGGTGTATTTGTACTGTTCACAGACACTGGATGAAATGATGTCACTGCGTGGTTTTTTTTTTATTTTAACAAAAGTTTGCTCTAGTACAGTTGAAGATATTTTTTAACAATGTTGTAAAAAAATCTGTTATTACACGGGAAATAACAAGCAGTAATATTTTGTTTTTACAAACAGAAGGAAATGAAAGCCCTTATTATAGTACCTAGTAGGAGGTTTTTCGTGTACTTAATAAAATATTTATTAGGGTGCCGAGAATCGAGGAACATTCTCACACTTTAATTTACACTAATCGTATTGAATGACTGGTTATTAAAACTAACGGGTGGGGTTTTAAACTCCACTTTGTAATTTTTAACGAACGAAAAATACTGGACATCACTTTTCGTAAATTAATGCAAGAACTGCAATTTTCTAAAGTTAGTTTTTCCATTCATTAATTTCCACAGATTATGTAAAACAAAACAATTAAAAAATATGTTAATTGGAACTTTAAATTTTACTTCAACTCTTTTCGTCGTGAACTCTGAATGTCAGAAAAGATAATGAATTTTTATTCACTCACTTTTAGAAAAACATTAACTTTTTCTTTTTTATGCGTATTCAACCCTCAATTTAAATCTTTTTGCAATAAAAGTTAAGTATCCTATCAGATCCCTAATGACGGAGCGTCTTAAACCTTATCACTTCGATCTCTGAAGTAATAAAGATGAGAACACTGATAAGACGAGAGGCAATTGTTTTAACTCCAACTTGCACAAGTTTATTGATTTAGGAGATTACTTCGGAAAATATGCCGTATATATATTTAGACTTTGGTATACTTAAGCCATTTTTTATCAAAGTAATTTCTTTTTCGAGAATATGATTAAAAATATTTTATTGACAAAGACATTTTTATTTCACCACTTTTAATAAAACTTGGCATGAGTAGGTTATAGCACTTTTGATAAAAAACAATTTTATTAAAATTGTCATGATGAATGTTTTTATAAAAACAATATTCAAGTTTTCAAAAATAAAATAAAAAACAGACTTATATAGTATTTGAAACTTATATTTTTCACCTCAGTTAAATAAATTGGGGTTAGTATAATTTGTATTTTCGGTTAGTTTACAAAATATAATCCAATTGGCGTAAACATAACTTAAACAAAACAAACAACAAACATATGACTTGTGTTCAAACCGCACAGAATAAGTTAACAACTCGACTTTTAAACAGCCATAAAATAATGCCGCAATACCTTAATCTGTAAAGAAAAATAAAAATAAATGAAAACAAACAAAAAATACACTTTAAAAAAAATTTATAATGCAAATTAGATGTTTACTCACAATAACAGGCGGCGGATATTCAACTTTCGCCGAACGAAATATATCTACGAGGTGAACCATATGGACAGATGAAATTGTCACAGTTGTAAATTAAACTTGGTGAAGGAAGTTGATGGGAGGGAGCGGATGGACGCGCGGTCGCGGCTTTCGTACGTCACTTGTAACGCGGAGCGGCACGTCTGTCTCCCACGGAGTTCAGAAGAAGACTGAAACACGGGCGGGCGAAGGCATACGCACGCGGGGAGGTACGCACTCACGCAGGCTTGACAGCCAATCGCGTGCGTGCGCCGCGCGCACCCCCGCGCTCTCGTCCCCGCCCCGCACCCGCCCGTCACCTCACAATCGATGCCCTATATTGCATTAATTATTTAGGAAACACGCAATAAGATAACGCTAGGTGGCAGATAAGAGATCTTCGCGTTGCTTTAAATAAATCATCGTGTCTTGGTCCGTATCGGCCGGTTCGACCGGCGCGTGTGTACGATGCCTTCCGTGTGTACTGATAACGCATTATTTACGTTGTCAGTCCGCTGGACCTTTTGTTTTTATCTCTCTGTTATTTATAGAGTTCCTGAAGAAATATAATAAGAAGTAAAGTTGATTCATTCTTGAGGAATTTTATTTATATGATTCAACCCGTGTGCCACCTTCGAGTAACGCAGTTTTTGTTTGCGTAGTGTTCAACTTTGGTACGAAAACAAACGAAATATATATTTTTTGGAAGGTTGTCAACTTGCCGTTTGCAAATCCATACTCATAATATAAATGCGAAAGTGTTTCTGTCTGTATGTCTTAATAGACATAGGACAGAACAGAAACTTTCGCGTGCGTGAAGAGGTAACCCTCTTCACGCTTAAACCACTGAAGACATTTAGATGAAATTTGGTATAGTGATAGTTTGAGTCCCGGGAAAGGACATAGAATAGTTTTTATCCTGATATTCCCACGGGATCGAAACTTATGTGAGTGAGACCGCGGGGCGCTGCTAGTATTAATATATACGGGGATAAGGGGTTCTCACCGGCTTTATCTTGTGTTATGCTAAGGTTTTTTTCCGAAATTAACGAAAGGTTATATGAAACCAAATACAAGATAAAAAGAAGCGGGGAAATATTTCTAGGATAAAATATTGTTTCGACGAATTTATAAAATAATAGTGATAGTTTCGTCCCTCAACCTGTACCTGCCGTCGCTAAATATTTACTCTGCAATACAAAAAACATTTTACCTTTTCGACGCTGAAAATTGACTTCCTTTAATTACGTGGGATGCATTTTCAGGAGTCAGTTACGTAAACTACGATTTTTTTTTACATAAGTTGTAATATAGCCATAAAAGTAAGTATTCTAACAACCAGTTCCATTTTTTTGCCTTTACATTTTATTAGGCAAAAAAGTCAAAAATAAACAGAGTTTCCAAAAGGCACATAAACATTGTCATTTTGGAAACAAATTCAACAAAAAAGAAAACAATAAGAACGGTACCTGCATTTCGTGCTGATTTGCGAAGAGAAAACATACTCATAAAAAGTGTCAGTTATGATCTCGCAAGGAGGAACGAACAGGAAATAGGTTACTGTGTTCCTCTGTATAACAGTAGTAACGAGAATATGCATGGCAATATTACACAAAGTAAAATGGTACCTAGTTTCAGACTAAAATGAAAAACTGGCAAAGTGCGAGTTGGACTCGCACACGAAGGGTTCCGTACCACAAGGCAAAACCGCCGGAAAAAACACGTTTGTTGTGTGGGAGCCCCCCCTGAAATATTTATTTTATTTTGTTTTTTGTATTTGTTGTTATAGCGGCCATAGAAATACATAATTTGTGAAAATTTCAACTGTCTAGCTATCGCGGTTCTTGAGATACAGCCTGGTGACAGACGGACGGACAGCGAAGTCTTAGTAATAGGGTCCCGTTTTTACACTTTGGGTACGGAATCCTAAAAACTTGTGCTGTCGGAGGATCCTGTCAGGAACGAAGTTCGTTACGCAATACTCGCAATCACACACACATTCGTATATTAGTAACGGAGAGAGAAAGTCGCATGTTATTGTCACGTTACGCAAAAGAATTATGCAAGGGGCATAACGCTTTTTTATTTGTACAGTCAGCAACAAAAGTCGATCAACACTTCAGTTTTTTTTAATCTCAGTTATTGTTCAAAATATTAACACTTCAGTTTTTTTAATCTCAGCTAGTGAGCAAAATATTTTTTCAAAATTGCATTGTACTTCTGCTGCAATTTTGAACAAATATTTTGCTCAATAACTGAGAGACATGAGAGAAAAAACTCAAGTGTTAATTGACTTTTGTTGCTGACCGTAATAGTTAAAGAACTTCGTTCCAAAAAAGAACCGCGATAGCTAGACAGTTGAAATTTTTACAAATTATGTATTTCTGTTGCCGCTTTATCAACAAATACTAAAAATAAAATAAATATTTAACGGGGGCTCCCACACAACAAACGTGTTTGTTTTGGTGTTTTTGCCTTGTGGTACGGAACCCTTCGTGTGCGAGTCCGACTCGCACTTGGCCCGTTTTTTTTTTTTTCGTTATGCTATTTCATCTAACCCAACCCGCACTGGGCCCGCGTGGTGGATTACGGCCCACTCCCTCTCACAGAGAGGAGGCCCGTGTCCCAGCAGTGGGAACATTATAGGCTGATTATGATGATGAAGACTTCATCTAAGCCAGAAGATCAAAAACTAACTTGTAATCCGCATTTCCTTTTCGGCCGTGAGTCTAGATGACTTTTGTTGTTGAAACAAATGAAACACAACACATTTGTAAACACAAAGTTACACCATAACTTAAAACCCAACACCAGAGTATAATCCAAGACACATGTTCCAAAGACAGAACATTTCTCCAGACATGTCTTAAGATCATCAATCATTCTGGATGCAGATCCCAGCTCATTGCGATGCGGGAAGCGTCTAACAGGTGGCCACAGCTGCTGGGCAGTCGGACCTGAATGCCTGATGGTGCCTATGAAGATGTTTGGAGATACTGTAATTCTATTTCTGTGGTATTAGCTTAGCCACTCACATAAACATTTCCCGCGCGAGGGGCATTGTTATGCCCATACATTTTTTATTTTGGGCCGCGCCACTTATACACGACTCGTACAGAAAAAAAATCTATGGACCGCTGTTAAACTAATGGCTGTTTCTTCAAGTGGATAGACCAGGGTAGATTACAAAACTTGTTTCGTAACTTTAAGAGACTTTGATTTTTTTTAATAATTGCTTATTTTTAATGTTTGTTTACATTACGAAAATTAAAAATTAAAGTAATTTTCATTCAAAATCGAAAGGGTCACATAGGTAGGGTACATATACTCGAGAAAATAAGTAAGGTAACTTTTAGGTAAAGCCAGGAAAAATTTGTTTATCAAATTGACAAGCTACTTAAATTGTCTGTCTATTCAAATCATAGTTGTCACTTTGACAGTTGTATGAAATTGCTATAACACGGTAAGTAGGCGTAGTGTGTAAATCTGATAACAAATTGATTTCCTTGACTGTATAATATAGAAATTAGCAAAAAAAAAAATGTTTGTACGTTTACTCTAGGGTGCCAACCCTAGTGGGGAGTTGGGGACAATCCAACAAGATTTTAGAGTAGTGGAATCAGCCCCACCAAATCGTGGGCAATCGTGGGGCAGATTCCACTGCAAAATTTTAGGCATTCCACTTTGCCCCACCAATGGGGCGGCCGGTGGGGCAAAGTGGAATAATTCGTATTAACTTATTAACACACTATGTTTTGCAGTGTTATAGAAATTCCATACGGCTGAGAAAGTATGACAGTTTGTGTGGTCTGAATGATAGAGAAACTTAATAGTCGATTTGTTTACCGATCTATTTCTCTAATGGTTTGTGATTTCTATGTTGATTTTTATGCATAAACTAGCTGTGCCCCACGGTATTACCCGCGTAAGTGTCGATCCCGGATAAAAAGTAGCCTATATGTTAATCTAGGGTGTCAGCTACCTCCATATAAAATTTTATCAAATTTGGTCCAGCCGTTTAAGCGTGAAGAAGTAACAAACATATAAACACACCCCCACTCACAAACTTTCGCCTTTCTATTAGTGGTGTGATGTGATACATTGCCGAGATATTTACACTGTTTGTAAGTTAGTTAATGATACCTTTGACTTAAAGATAAGGAAAATATTGTGGGAAAAACTAGTGTTAATGGAGTCAATTTACCAACACGCAGTGGGCTTGCGTGGGGGTGATGAATGCTTGTTTCTTAGAAGTGTTCGCATACTGAAAAGGTTATGCTCTCTAAAATACAGGTTGTCGTGAATATCAGAGGGGCAATTCTCGTAATTAGGGTTCCGTACCAAAATGGTAAAACGGAACCCTTATGGTGAGACTCAGTCTATCTGTCACAGCTGGATGTCTCAAGAATTACTAATGTTATCAACTTGAAATCTAGAACAGTTTTAGATGACGTTTGCCCAACTATTTCGAAAATAAGAAAATAAATAAAACATGGGACTGAAAGGGGGTCTGAAAAAATCCAAGTGGGGCTACAGAGCGCAGTTCGCACATTCTCAAACTCAAATGTAAAAAAATACCGTCCCCCCCCCCCCCCCCTTATCTCCGAAGTTTGCAAAGAGAAAAATCTGAAATAATTCTATGTGATAGAAGATTATGTAAAGATTACAGGAAAAATAAAACGAAGTCTCTAAATAGCACACTTTCTCAGAAATCATCAATAAAAGTTACATTAGTTCCACTATCGGTCAAGAGATGGCGCTGACATAAAACTGCAATATTCAAACTCAAACTCAAAGCATTTATTACAATTAAACCATTTACAGTTTTGAATTGTCAAGAAGTCAGTCAGTCAGAAAAATATGAAGCTAGTTGCCCATTCCAAAGGTAGGTAGGTACCTACGCTTTGGAATGCCATACGCCATAGGTATGGAGAAGAACGGGCAAGAAACTTTATGGACACTCTTTTAAATTATATTTTTACAAAAATATTACTTGCATCTTTAATGTTGAATTTATAGTTATAAGTGAGAACGATGTAAAAAAGACATACGCGTTAAAAGCGTCCAGAATACAGCAAATAGTAAGAAAACGCTGAAATGAGATTGCGACTAGATTTTGAACGTTTTTAATTGCGGTAATTGGCCTTCAGATCTAAAATTATAATGTATAGGTAAAGACTGGAGGTTGTTGTTAAATGGAATCTTAGTGAGGCACACTTTCCTGCTTATCCTGTATTGTAATAGTTCTGTATTCTTTAGAAGAAACCTAGTCTTTTCTTCTACAGGATTAAAAAAAATATATATATATAATATATTTAATTTAGCTAACAAGGATCCATTACATTATAAATAACAATATTAATACGAAAAAAAAAAATTATTGAAGATTAAAATGAAAATAAAAAAAAAATAAAAAAAATGTGAATCAAAATTAAAATCAACAACAACATTAAAATGTAAATTAAAATTAAAAATGCTCGTAAATAATTTTTGATCTGGTTTTAAAAAAGGCCTCCCTTTATTGTGTGTACCTAAAAGTCAGTTACTATGTTGTGGTCTGTAGCTCGTTAAATTTCTTGGTTATAGGTGCATTTGTAACGCTTTTTGGGTCACCACTGCAAGAACAATGACTTCACACTAACCTGTCTTATCACGACAAAGAAGTAACTGCCGTCTTCCCCTATGAATCTCAAACCCCATTCACACACGCGATAAGCAGCCAACACTACAGAATTATGTTTATAAATTTTAATAAAACACATCCCCTCATAAAGAAAGAAGGCCTGCCAGAGTAATGGCCCGCATTACTCAGCGACGAGGTTTATACAGAAACACGGCACACTCCCTCCTTAATATCGGTGAGGAAAAAACGTAACTCAGTGGATCTAATTTAAGGTACGTTTAATTGACCCTTAGATCCTTGAGACCGTCGTTTATAATGTAGGTATTATGTAAAGGTTCCTAGTAGGGGATTGTAGGAGGTTGATTAGGGAATAAAAGAAACGTAGGCGAAGGGCTATCAGGAGGTTATACGAAGTCGTAAAGTGGGGTACGTTTGAGTTATTGGTAGTTATCTAATTGACTGAGCATTTTGCTATTAGATTTTATTGTTGTTCGGGATAAGTTTAGTGTCGTAGAAAATCGGCTTTACGTCTACTTAATCATTCTTTTTTTATGAATATAGAGAGTACGACTGCTAAAATGCGTCCAATGACTAGATGGATTTATAATTTATATTATGTACTAGCTTCCGCCCGAGGCTTCGCCCGCGAGTTATGTCGATAAAAACTATTATATGTCCTTCCCCGGGATGCAATCTATCTCTCTGACAAATTTTATCGAAATCTGTTCACTGGTTTAGGCGTGAAAACGTAACATACAGACAGACAGACAGAGTTACTTTCGAATTTATAATATGATTGTATTTTAGTATGGATTCAGATCATGTGTACTCGATAATGTGAAGTGTGTGTGGTTATGTGTGTGTGCTGTGGTTACCTGTTTCAAATAAAATATTTTTCTTTCTTTCTTTCCTGTAATTGAGTGAGCATTATTGGATAATGTATGCTATACAAGTTTTATTTTCGTAAAAGAAAATTGTAATGTATCCCTTTGGTAATCCTTAAATAAATAAACAGATTCTACATGTTTCTAAAAATAAATAAGACGCATTAAGTTTACTATCTCCTCCGAGCTCAAAATTAAATAAACCCTGAATAAATTCACCGAAAAGAAGATGGCGTACTTTCATAACATTCCTTCTTCAAAAAAAAAGAACATTCGTTACATAAACTTCTACACCTTTATATTTACAAATAATCATTTAAACATTTCTTTGATCGCGTTTGCCTATCTGGTAGCCATTAAAACTTTTCTGTCAGTCTAGAGTAACTTTTAACAAGCTCTGATGATCGACGGTATAGATCTTTTTTCGCTTATCTTTCTCCTGTCAAGTTTGGAGCCTTGACGTGGGCCAATCAGATGGAGACGTGCTTTTTTCTTTGAAGAATAAAAATATAAGTTTTTTGTTCATGGTTCGCTTGTTAGGTTGGGTGTACTTAGTAGGCGATCTTGAGTGTGGTCTAAACTATGACAAGAATAATTGTGAGCTAGATTTACTAACCTTTTAACCAGTTTGGGTTCTCAGTCTCTTAAATAAATATGATAATAAACATATAATAATAAACATATTAAAAACATCCATGTAAATAAGTATTTGTTTAATGTTTTGAAATTCATGAAAAAAGCTTTTAAAAGCTTGAAAAATAAAATGCTAAAAACGCAAAAAAACCGCTATTTAAAAGCTTTTTTCAAGCTTTTTTCTTTTTGTCTTTTTCATTTTTTTTAAGTTTTTTTTTTAACTAGCTCACAACCAGTTACTGAAACCAATACTTCGACGTAAGCTCAAACTCAAACTGTAATACATTTATTTTAATTAAACCATTTATATGCGGTTTTGAATTGTCAAGGAGCTGGTCAGTCAGAAATATGAAGCTAGTTGCCTATTCCAAAGCGTAGTCATCATGGAATAAATTGAAACATCGTCATTTAAAACTCAGTCGTTTGAAAAAGGAGTAAGAGTTTATTTTGAGCAGTCGAGTCCTCTAGACAGGAACTAATTTGTCCTAGTAGAGGCTCACATAACGAAATCGGTCCAGTGGTTTTAACATTAAGATGGACCATACATACCTACACATACGTAGGTACAGACGCCAGCACATCAAGCTACTACAATCTGTCAAATTTCTTTAATAGAGCTTCAACTTTATCGCTAAAATATAAGGTTCAAAGTTGATTGGGAAAATTTTACAGTTTCGGGTAGCTTGATGTGCTGGCGTCTGTACAGTTAACAGCAAAAGTAGATGGTCAAAATAAGAAATTCAATACTAATGAACGGAGTTCGCGTCAGAACTGTGTGGCGTCGAAGTACTAATACTTTGAATACTTGCTACGTAGAATACTTTTGAATCACTTCGACGCCACACAGTTCTGACGCGAACTCCGTTCATTAGTATTGAATTTCTGACTTCGATCATCTACTTTTGCTGTTGACTGTACATAAACATAAGTTTTCGAGTTAAGCTACACGATTTCTGACAAATGCTTGCACTGACTGCACAGATCCACTCAAATCTTTGTAGTTCTTTCCTCAAAAGACCCTTTGAGATACAAATCTACTACATGGGTAGGTACTCACATGATCTGACCAAGATTGTCTGGACTTATTGTGACCTCTGAGTTTGTTTCGGCCTTTCTTCTCAGAGTAGTCGCATAGGAAACGCCGACCTCATTTAGTTTTAAAATATTAGTGATGCGTAGAAGTGTTTGTGTAAAAAAACCTACTTACAGAAATAAAATCTTTTATAATAAGTTTTGTATTATTTTCCTACTAGAGCATTTCCCCAAAGAAAAACCTTTACTAAACTAAACGGTTTGCTTATTCGGTGTTAATAAGTCTCACGTGACTAAATATCGTTAAAGTATGTTATTACCTACGTACTTATTATAGTGTAAACTTGAGAACAATAATTGAATCATTAACTTACACTATCATAATAGAGAAATCACAAAGTTAATAGCATATTTCAACATCATGTAAAATTACTTGTTATGGATGGGATAAGTCGCTTTTTAAGTTAACCAAAAGCATGAAGTATTTATTAGGCAGAGTTTTTCCTTTTTAGGGTTCCGTAGTTCTGACAAGGAACCCTTATAGTTTCGTCATGTCCGTCTGCCTGTCTCTCCGAGGTTTTGCTAAGAGACCGTTAGAACTCGAAAGCTGAAATTTTGTAGGAGTGTGTATATCAATTACGCCGATAAAGTGCTAAAATAAAATTTTGGAAATATCTTTTTTTTAGGGTAGCTCCCGTACATGTGAAGTGGGGATGAATATTATTTTCGTCGTCAACGGGATATCGTTGAATAGGTCTTCTAAAATGACTTGGGGGTTGCTAAAATTATTTTTCGATTTAATGCTCCATTTACGAAATATTAAACTTTAAAGTGCAAATTTTTGTTCCAGACTCGGGACCCTCTAAAAGCTGAATTGCTGGCTTGAAAAATCTGTAAAAATTTACGATGATAGTGCATTTCATGAACTTTAAAGGAAAATTATAGCGGTTAAGATAACTTTATTAGTTTAGCAGTAATAGTCTTTGAACTTGGTGTTGGATAATTTTGTACCAAATACAAAATTCTTAGCATTAATCCTTTAAAGTGACTAAGATGAAGTAGTTGCTTGTTTATAACGGATAAAGACTTGCATTGAAAAACAAAATATAATATAACGGGCTACTACGGAACCCTACACTGTGCGTGGCCCGATACGCACTTGGCCGGTTTTTTTTGAAGGTTCAGGGAAAATAGCATAACATATTATCACGCCTTGTATCCCCGAAGAATTGGGCAGAGCTTTTTCGTTAAATGTAGGAACTCTTGTATGGAGGTAGTTAGTATCAAATCGAGCTGCATTGTTTTAAGTAGGTGACGATTTAAATAATGTGGCTAGGAAAAGAGAATACTTTGGAAGACGCAAAAGAAACTGTTTTTATTCGTTCCGTAAATCCTAAGAAAAGACAATCTGAAAAGAGCTTGGTATTGTAATAAATAACACAACATCACGCCTATAGTCTCCAAAGGGTTAGGCAAAGGTGTAAATACCTATACCATACCATAACCATAATCAGCCTATAATGTTCCCACTGCTGGGACACAGGCCTCCTCTCGGTAAGAGGGGGTGGGCCGTAATCCACCACGCGGGCCCAGTGCGGATTGGCAGATGTCACGTGTCCTCGAATTTTTGTTTCTAGGACATGCCGGTTTCCTCACGATGTTTTCCTTCACCGTTTTGAGAGCAGTGGTGATGAAATAATTTACACAAAGTAAAGCGCCTGTCTGGGTTCGAACCTACGACCTACAACTCGTAAGTCGCGGCCGTTACCACTTGGCCACCACTGCTCTCAAATACCTATAGTGCACCCACATTTCACCAGTTATGTTTAAATCCCATGTAATAGGGGGGCGAGCCAATTGCCAACAACCGGGCACATGAAGACTCCGGACTGCTACTGAGAAATTCGTGAAGGAAAAACACTTTGCCCGACCCGGGAATCGAAACCAGGACCTCATGCTCAGCAGTAGCGCTTGGGTTGCTGGGAAAGTGAATTTACTACCAACTTAAATTGTCCGTATATTCAAATAAAAACCGTCATTTTGTTTGGCATTGTATAAAATGCCTAGAACACGACAAATTGACGTAGAGTGTCAGTTTGTTTAACAATTGATTTGCTTGACATACTTCCGTAATTTTGCCACTTTTGTAATTCAAAACAAGATTTATTTTGTGCTATAAAGGCCTCCTCAGGTTCTTTTAAAAGGTCAGATCCAAATTGCAGGTTTATTTAGTATGCGTAAATTATGTTGTATAGTTGTGTTAGGGCTACATTTCCAACGCATGAGCATTTCTCCACTATAAAAAAAAAGTTAGTAAAAAACAAAAAAAAAAAACTAGGACGGCGCGGGTCATCTTCTACAATTAACTAATAATTTACCAAATGTGCTAGTGATTCTATCTAATTTCAGCAGCCCCTTTGTAAGTTTATCTCCAAGAGTGGACTCGTTTGTCCTTGTAAACAGTATTATATAAATGATTTAAGAAAACACTAACATAGCTCAGTTGACACGATTTTTCCGTTGGCAAGCGTCCTGGTACCTAATTATATTATATAGTTGGTCTCTGGGCCATTATGTGGCTCTTTATTGCTTTATGGTGGGCCGTTAAAATGTTTAATGGATCTACCTGTTTTCAGGAAGATAACTTCTACAGTACTGCGAGCTTTGTTGTGTTTATCGATGTGAAGGCAAAAGGGCATTGGCGAGGGTTTATTATTCAAATGAGACTTTTATGTTTATGTATAAAATGTCAAAAATGTCTAATTTTAAAAGTTTCAAATAAAAAATCGTCACACCATTATATCATTTGTATTGTGCTACTACTGGACATCTGTGCCCCAATAATGGTTGTCGGTTCTACGTACCATCTGCGAGAGTGCTCATTGCCACTTCAACTTGCTAATTTCACAGCTATGTCAGACACATTTTTTTTTTGTTCTGATATTTAAATGACTCCTATTTCTAATCTTAAAGTTGACATTTAAAATTTTATTGTAGGTAATTTTTTGTTTTTTTTTTTTTGTTTTATAATCGTGATATTAATTTTGATGATGATGTTGTGAATTTATTTATTTTAGCAAAATACTTGTTCAAAATTGCAGCAGAAGTACAATGCAATTTTGAACAAATATTTTGCTCAATAACTGAGATTTAAAAAACTAAAGGGTTAATATTCTGCTCAATAACTGAGATTAAAAAAACTGAAGTGTTAATCGACTTTTGTTGCTAACCGTACGATCATCACAAAAATAAGAAGAATATTTCAAGTGACACCTAAAAACCTCTTTTATCAAACCTCCCATTACTAAAAGACGTCCTGATTCAACGCAAACGAGATGATGAATGGCGTAGTTCTCTAGCCTAGCTACTAAATAAACCAAGTGCTAATGAGATTGAATCTGTTTTAATTTTATTCGCTCCGTAAAGGACTGCCAGTGAGCTTAAAGTTCCTCACTGAATGTTATTGGGAGATTTATTTATTGCTAAGTAAGCGTTTGGAATTATTATTGTTGATACTTTTGAGTAAACAGCCTAATTTTCGAAAGGTTAACTACAACTATGAAGGTTAAATTACAAATATTGAGTGTAGCGGTATCTACAACGCCACATGAGAACAACGCGTCATACTGACGCTGACGTCACGCAAAATCCTGCATCTCGCAAGCAGAGTTTACCACGCAACTAGCATAGATACAACGGCCCGACATGAATCATCGGGCAGTTGCCCACCAGACACCACACCCGTCTGGTCGGAGGATCCTCCCTTTTCTATGGAGGTTGAGTAAACTTTACACGCTGTTCCTCATACCTCTATAAGAGATAAAAAGTTGTTATGCTTAATTAGATTTCGAGTGGTTGAAGTTTGCCGAATAGGCGAACCCCCTTACTAATAAACGTTGTATAGCGTCTGTATAGTTACACAACGCTTTGTCTTCTTCTTTCGAAAGTCAAATTACTGACGACTGAAAGAGAGAAATCGGTGTGTAACTATTCATCTGATATAATACTTTTAATAGGTAAGGGGGTAATAACATAGCGCAACATTACGCCCACAATCCCCGAAGGGTTAGGCACATCTACAGACGCCAGCAAATCAAGCTACCGAAACTGTCAAATTTTCCCGATCAACTCTGAACCGTATGCTTCAGCGATAAAGTTGAAAATCTATTAAAGAAATTTGACAGATCGTAGTAGCTTGATATGCTGGCGTCTGTACATACCTATAGTACCCTCATTTTGCCAGTTACGCTATTAAGAGATATACTAAAGTCAGTAAAAGGCAATTGAATGAAGAGTTACATTTCTGTTATATTCGCACAGCATCAAAGTATTTTAGGTTTATAGGTTCCACCTTTCCTCGTGCCCACCATGCCTCGAAAAGCACGTTAAGCCGTTGGTCCCGGCTGTCATTCCTGGATCTTTGACAGTCGTTACGGGTCGTCAGAAGCCCGAAAGTCTGACACCCAGTCTCACCAAGGAGTATCGTTTTACCCAGTAACTGGGTTGTGGAGGTCAGATAGGAAGTCGCTCCATGTAAAATACTGGTATTCAGCTGCATCCGGTTAGACTGGAAGCCGACCCCTACATAGTTGGGAAAAGGCTAGGCAGATGAGATGAGGAACCAACATTCAAAAATTTGTACACAAAGCGTTCAAATAAATTAACAAGAATTACTTCGTGAACACTCTAAACAGAATCAAAATCTACTTCACAAGCATTAAAATAAAATATAACTGAATCAGCACTTACAAAATAACCAAAATTCAAGACAAGATACTGTCGCCATATTTTATAACTGAAAAAGCAATTTCACATTGAAGTCGGTACTGTGCACACATGCTGAATGAGCGTTATATTAAAATAAAGATAAATTAATATGTCCATGAAACTGAGTCCCGCTCGCGAGTGTGTCGACGCCTTTATATGCCGCACAACTTTCGTGATTTCATTAAAACTATTTAATTGACGAAATGGGCCGCATTGTAGTATTTTAGTGACGAAACGGGTTGGAACTCGTAAATCCGTATTTGTGCTTACAAATCCGTATCCGTGTGTAAGTGGGGCAGGAGTTTTTGTGTTCGTTCACGGTTTCTGTAATGAACATGATGTGACTGACTGATTTTGTCCTAAGTTGATTTCTTCATAGATGTTGTACGTTTATTTATGAGAATAAACATATAAACACTGACAGGATAAACTTTTAATATTACTAAATAAACTAACAAACTATTAAAATAAAAATATTATATCGCAACCGAACTGAAACTAATAACAAACAAAAATATGGCGCCGAAAAATGTACTGATAATGTAGCTACTACAATCTGTCAAATTTATTAAATAGATTTTCAACTTTATCGCTAAAGCATAAGGTTCAAATTTGGTTGGGAGAATTTGACAGTTTCGGGTATCTTGATGTGATGACGTCTATACCCAAGAGACTGGCTGCATTATCACGGCAATGCTTAGCCTCTGGCCAAGGTAAAAGCCAATTCTTGGGTCACGGGTCACCGATTTTGACTTTTATACCGTACGTAGGCATAAGGATGGTATTAAAAGCAAAAAAGCGGTTACAATACCAACTGTTTACTGCAACTGCCATATGTCAGGCCATCAGCGCAATAGAATTCAAAATCGGTTGAACGGACTGTAAAAAAGGTTTATTTAAATGTCTAATCTTATTTCAAATGGAGTATAGATGTAGAGAGTTAGATGCACCTAAATATGTGAGTGTAGATACCTAGATGGTATCGTTACATCCCTATGCGAACTGTCTAGTTGCGTTTGTAATCGTCTCGAGTTGCATGATTTAGAGAAACCAGCTAAAGAACCGCACTAGAACAATACTTAGAAAAACTATATCGGGGTCACGTTAAGGGTCATATGGCTCAATAGCACCTATGAATTGGGACTTCACGTATTGCGGCCCCGGTCCGGGTTTTACGTACAAAATATGCTACGTCAGCACCAGTGTGTTAAGCCCTGTTAGGTCGTAGTTATAACATTTGAAAAGGTCCCAAGAATAAGTGTTTCTCTTCCAGTGCTATATAATTTAATTGTGACTCCTTTTTCTCAGATTTCACTCAAGTCCCCAGCTATCAGACCGTAAAAATTTAACTATGTACCTACTTAGCAGAGTAGTTTTTTATGGAAATAGTTACATTTTATGCTCGCTAGTAAGAGCTGGCAAAGATGTATTTTTATATTTCTCATACTTTTTGGGGGCCCAAATGGGGCCACGACGCTTTTATTTCACATTCACTTTATACCCTTCTCCATTGTTTGTATCATCTCCCTTGTGTGTGTTTTGGTGAACCCTAGAAGGTAAAAATCCAAAATGTTTATACGAGAAAGCTTTGACAAAATCTATGCAGGTATAGAGCTACACTCTCCCCTAAAATATTAGTTTGGTCTAACTTTTATAAAATATAAGCTTAGCTTACGCTTAGTATAGTCGAAATTGCTAGAGGGTATGCCTCTAGCAATTTCGACTATACTACGAATGGCTGTCATTTAAAAAGACACTGAAGTTGAATTATTTAAAAACAACTGTCATCTGACCTCAACACAATCACAGGTTAATGTGATTAATGTTAATAAATAAATAAATAATGTTAGTCACCTTAACACAATCACTATATTCTAAGATTCCTCTGGCTTAAAATTGTTATCTAGAGTTTTGTGTCTAGCTTGAAGCTAGACCATATCCGTGAGCTAGACACAAAACTAACTAACTAGGTAACAATTTTGACAAAGGATTATGTCCAATTATGTACAGCAACAGAATTCCTGAAAACGACCTTATCTGGCTCATTAAATTCTCGGCACATAAAACACATCGCATTTCTAGTTCCAGTTCATCCACTATTTTAATAGCTCCTTAGAACATCTAAATCCTACTTCAGTTCACATTCGCTAAGCCCTCTTTCACTCCTCATTCACACCACAATACCTCTGCTAATTGGATTAGAAGTGAGTTTTGCAGATCAGAACCCATAGAGCAAGATAGTTGGCAAAGAGCGCTTAAACCAATCATTCGACCGCGCTGGCATTAGCCGCTGTAGTGTATGGAAGGTTTATGGAGGCTTCTATTGATGTCTGTTATAAATGGCTTAGATTTTAGGATTTTGAGCAGCAAGAAGGTGTTGGTTGACTCAAAAAACTACAAAGCATTTATTTCAATTAAACCCATTACAGGCACTTTTGAACTGTCAAGGGATAGGTCAGTCAGAAAGGTGAAGCTAGTGGCCCATTCCAAACCGTAGTAGGTTCCTATGGAGAAGAACGGGCAAGAAAGTCAATGGACTCTCTTTTAAATAGAAATATTGGTTACGACTAGTGAATGTTATGAAGATGACACTTATTGTGTTAAATGTCCAACAGCAAGAGATATATAATTTTCCGCCATAGCACCTTAGCTTAGCCACTATTATAGCATATATCTTTATAATGGATTTTTATTGGATCATGCAAGATTTGACAGAACTACGTACAAAGAATACACGCGCGTGCAATGAATTAGGTTTGGTCACAATATCTCCGAAATCAGGTATAAAGTGTACACGTAACAGCTAACTTGGTGAACTGTATGCAGTCTTTTTATTTAATTTATTTACATTTAAGTGAAGTGAGGGGCCCGTGGCTAAATAATAACAGCGGCACAGGTCGATCGATCAGATTAAGCTATGCTTGCCGTTGGTCTGTGGATGGGTGACCATCTTTACATACCGTGATCCCTCCGTGCCTCGGAAAGCACGTTAAGCCGTTGGTCCCGGCTGTCATTCGTGGATCTTTGACAGTCGTTACGGGTAGTCAGAAGCCCGAAAGTCAACCAGTCTTACCAAGGGGTATCGTATTATCCAGTAACTGGGTTGTGGAGGTCAGTTAGGCAGTCGCTCCATGTAAAGTACTGGTACTCACTATTCAGCTGCTGCGGCCTAAAAACGCCACTTTGGCAGAATCATAAAAGGATAACATTATGAATCATAATATGGCGAAGACAGTCCGTGTTTTTTTTTTCTCTGCACTACGTAGGTATAATCAAAGAGATTGGGATTGTATTTGGATTGGATTGATTGGTATTTTAGAACAGACAAAAAAAAAACTATAAAATCGTTCACCAATGGGATTTGATACGATTAACTTAACAGTTAACTGTCCAATATGATTCATAATGTCATCCTTGTATGATTCTGCCAATGTGGCAGTGGTGGTGGTGTGTTCATTATTTCCTCAGCAGACACTTATATTCAGGCAGCCACATCTACCGTCTAATCATCCCGCTAGCTCCTACATAGTGACAAGCAGAGCCGCTAATTACGTTCGACTCTACGCTCATACGGACGGATTAATTTCGGTTTACCGGGCGCCTGAGCGGTTGCCATGGTAACGCGTCAATGCGATTTATGTAATTTTACCTGTACGTGGTTAATAGTGTTTAGTGGGTGTAAGATGGGAGGAAGATTGGGATTTGTTGGTGATAATGTTATGGAAGCTATGAATATGAGATGAGATGTTATTACTGAAGGGTATGTGGAAAACAGTAATTACAGCGATGTTGAACAGCCACGTATTATTGTCATTTACAAAATGAGCTTTAAACCTTACTCTTAAATCAAATGAAAAAAAAAAAACATCAATCATAATTCATCAAAATGAAACACAACAACTACAAGATTGATAGCACTTTTCATTAAAAAAAAACGTCGGAATTTGATATAACAACGCTGTGAGGCACAGTTTCCCACATTCTCTGAATCAAAATTATTCCCAGAAAAAGACCAGAATAGGTAATAATATAGTAAATGAATCTCACATTTTCGAAATGGCTTCATTAAAAAAAGATAACTGGAAATCTCTGTTTCTATATGGAAAATTTAAAATCGGTCTATTTGGGTGTAACACTATTTTTCGAAAATGTTCTCTACTAACTTTTTAGACTTTTGTATCCTGCTTTTGCGTATGAAGTTTCATTAAAATCGGATCATTCATTTCGAAAAATAAGGGCTTGAAAGTTTGTATGAAATTCCGTACGACGTAAATGCTCTTAAAAGATTTTAGAGCTAAGTTTCGACCAAATGAACGTTACATGACTATCCAAAAATAAGCAAAATGAGTATTCGAGTATACTCATAATTGTATGTTATATTATTATGTAATGAAATTACATCAAGTGTTGGTATATCTTGCGTTCATTAATTATTTATCTCAAGACCGTTAGTGAAATGAAAAAATATATCAAATAATTTCATATAATATTATGAGACGCACCCATAAAAATGATCATTCATTTCCAACAATTTTCAAAAGGAAAAATGCTGTGGGTGCCAGACGTCCTTTAAAATGCAGTAAGTGAAGGGAAGCCGAAGAAAATTAGCTCAATAGTACTCCGAAATGTACGAGTCTTATGCAATGCCGGACGTTTGGACTCCCAGAATGTTTTTCTTCGCTCAAATTGTCGAGAAAAGTCGCCATTTTGTAAAAATGAGAGACATTGGGAGACTCGTGTGAGCAGATGTTATTTAGGAACTGGAATTACTTGTGCATCAAGTAGCTTAATCAATAAAGGATATATTTTTCATACGAGTGTTATTTTAGTCTTCAATCTGCTAAGTTCCAACTTCTAGATATATACGATAGGCTCCAAAACAGGAATCGCCGATGTGAACAATAAGTATGCTAGGCTGAAGTGGGCTTGGGCGGGCCATGTATGTAGGATGCATCGAGTCAGGTGTGACGGGCGTCGTCACCGAGAGAGGCCTAGGAAATGCTGGCTTGATGACTTACATGCGTTTACGGTAGATTGGCCACAGAAGACAACACACAAGAAATAATGGAAAGTTACTGGGGACACGTTTGCCCAGCTGTGGGACAATAAAGGTTGGCAAAAATAAAAATAAACTTGTAGATATTTCACCATAACATCGATTTTGCTGCGGTTGGTCCGTGGATGGTTACATATCAAGACCTCTCCGTGTGCCTCGGAAAGCGCGTTGGTCCCGGCTGTCATTCGTGGATCTTTGACAGTCGTTATGGGTCGTTAGAAGCCCGAAAGTCTGACTAATAGTCTTACCAACTCGTATCGTATTACCTAGTAATTTAGTAAGGAGGTCAGATAGGCAGTCGCTCCATGTAAAATACTGGTATTCAGCTGCATCCGGTTAGACTGGAATCCGACCCCAACATAGTTGGGAAAAGGCTAGGCAGATGATGATCTCATTTAATCGATGACTCAAACGCAATGAAGTCAAAGTAAATAAAATAAACTGACGGCACGGTTGGCGCAGTGGTTAAGCGATTGACTGTTGCGCTGCGTGGCGCGGGTTCGATTCCCGCACGGAACAAATATTTGTCTGACCTACAAGTAGTTGTTCCGGGTCTGGCTGTTTGTGTATGTGAGTTTAAATGTTTGTAAAAGCACCCACAATACAGGAGAAATTCCTAGTGTGGGGCAACGTTTAAAAAAAAAAAAAAAAATAACCCTGTATTACGAAACTATTCTTGTCTAAACATTCTTTCCTTCGCTATATCTTGATTGACAGCCAAACCCAGCCATTATGAGAGAGTGCCCTTTCGTAAAACCTTAATATAAGTAACTCGAGCGCATCAAGGTGACCCTTCAAATTCATAAATCAACCTGGTGCAAGGTTGTTTTCAATTATTAAGGTTGGCTCATACACAGGCGCGAAATGTCGAGACACTGCGATTCCTTCTTTTTTCGCGTCAGTCCGCGTCCTAAACAAAAGCGCGAGCAGGCGATCGTCGTGTTCATAAGTCAGTTTTTGTTTTGAAGACGCCGTCTGTCGGCGCGACCACGCGGTCCGGATCGTAACATATGAATGTGAAGTCC
This sequence comes from Oligia latruncula, assembly GCA_948474745.1. Taxonomy (NCBI): domain Eukaryota; kingdom Metazoa; phylum Arthropoda; class Insecta; order Lepidoptera; family Noctuidae; genus Oligia; species Oligia latruncula. Next base: position 2,891,101 of record OX419691.1, on the reverse strand, counting down.
GCGTGCTCGTGAGACTGGGACGATCGCTTGCGCGTAGACCTGACCCGACGTCAAAGAAAATGTACGAACGAGCCACGCAAGAAAAGCCTCATCTGTAGTGCGAGCATTACAGCCGAAATTCTACTGAAAATCATTTGACGTCTTGTCAAAACATACTATGATTGATATTGGCGGCAAAAGGTTTCGTTTCAAATGAATGGCTTCTGTTTTTAATGATTACATTAGAGCTCCTTTGAAATGTTAAGCTTCAAAGACATTGTTGAAGTTCAATGCATTTAAATGAAAGTAGAGGATTACGAGGGTATTAGTGAGACATCTTGATTGGTTGAATGGCTGCAATTTGATTGGCGATACGTTTTGTGTAATGTAATAATATTGAAACCTTAAGATCGAAATTAATCGTTGTTTAGACTACTTTATTTCAGAGGCACTACAATTCAAATAAATATAAATAATATTAGTAATATTGTTGCAGTGTTTGTGGCTAAGTAATATCAGCCACACGGGTCAATCGATCGAATCGATCAGGTTAAGCTACCCTTGCCGCGGTTGGTCCGTGGATGGGTGACCATCTTTACATATAAAAATCCCTCAGTGCCTCGCAAAGCACGTTAAGCAGTTGGTCCCGGCTGTCATTCGATCTTTGACAATCGTTACGGGTCATCAGAAGACTCTTGGTAAGACTAGTTATTAGACATTCGGGATTCTTATCTTTCGGGTATCGTATAACTTCGTAATTGGGGTGTGGAGGTCAGATAGGCAGTCGCTCCTTATAAAATACTGGTAATCACTATTCAGCAGCATCCGGGAGCGGATCCTAACAGTTGGGAAAAGGCTAGGCACTCGGTTGCATCGGAGCACTCTAAGGTTTTAAAAGAAGATTGGTATTAATATTGAAACTGCCTTACATTAATTCAGAGCGAAAACTAGATCGTTACAATCGCGTAGTATTAATAAAATCACACCTTTTACAACCTTCCCAAAAATTTCGCCTGCCAGCGAAAAACTCATAATACACCTCATACAAGGTCGACCCGGAATCATTTACTTTAGCCCAGATAATCCTTATTACAAGGGAATAAGGTCTATAATTGGCATTGATGGTGCTTGCCGTGTTAGAAGTCGGAAGTCCGCCGTGTCACGCCGGACCGGACCTGTTCACTCGAAAATGAAACCAATTAAGACCGTGGTCCAAGTTTGGCGTGTCAGCGGTTGTTACAAAGACCAAGATTTGGGCAAACTTTGGTCTGTATAAGATGTCTTCCACTGGACATAATATGGATCCTCTAGATTTGTCTTAATAATTTTGTAAGATAGTTTTCAAGTAGTCTTAGCTACGTATTGGCAAATATTCTTTAGATTGTCTGTCTCTGTTTTGAACTGCCAAAAAGGTATGTTTTTAAATATCTTGCAAGCAGTTTTATCTGTAAGCGCTTCATTAAAATACGAAGTCAAAGTCAAAGTATTTATTAGTGCGATTTTTGGTGATACAACAGGTCTTACAGATATTTTATAGGTACTCAAAAATCTACCCTTTAGGCATACACTATTAATTTAACAATATTAGAAATTAATTAATAAACACCCACGATACAGGAGAAATTCCTAATGTGGAAATAACGAATGCAAAGTTGAAATCCGACACTTTACATAAACCTATAGGTTCGTAAAATACTATGTTCGTAATAACATAAAATATTAAAAAATAAAGAAGAAAATCGCTTTTGATTATAGCCAAGTGTATACATACTTTTGCTCGTGACTGTACATCATAAATCATAAATACAGGATCAGTCACAAGAAATTTTGTCAGCAAGAAATTCGTCAATGGTATAGTAGCATTTGTCTATGAAAAATTTATTTAGGCTGCGTTTAAATTGAGCATGTGAAATGTAAGCAATAAAATTGCTTGGCAAGACATTGGTAAATATTTTATCTAAAAATTTCAGTTAAATAATAAAGGTGCTTGCTTCATTTACTAATGTCACGTAGTGTTTGTAAATTTTCAACTTTTTTGAAGTGAAAACTTCTTTAGGCGCGTTGGGCATTTTTTGAGATGGGAAAAAACCATTGAATTCGCGCCAATCTGTTACCGTAAGCGACACCAAGCGTGTTTTGTTTATAAGACGATTAAAAAAAATACCCGCTTTATATGTGTTCGGCTGTCTGTACTTCGTTTTAATGTATATCCGATATGACAGTGAGTGATGGCAAAGTATTCTGTTCGTGTTTTGTTTTCACTTCTGTTGGCACTCCCGGAGTGCCACTGTTTTTTTTTGTTAGCTTATACTGTCCCACTGCTGTCTCTCAAATCCCGTGCTACCTCAAACCAGCCCCCGCGTTTTGTGTGGATTTTGAACTAAGTCGTTTTAAAAAACGCCGTACGATTGTATCTTAGAGAACACTCTTTACCACTTACTTAAACTCGTCGACGTCTGCTGTCGATTTCAGTATTGACCTCTTAGAAATTACACTCTGGGAATTGGAAACATTTTGGGCAATAACAAAAATTAAATCGTTACACGAACTGTTTCTATTTCGCAGTTTCAATGTTAGAAAGTTTTGTGATTCGATGCATTTGATTCAAACCTTGCTAAAGAAATAACTTTGCCAATCTGATTGTAGATGTAAGGTATACGAGTTATTATAAAGATGGCTTAATAATAAAAATCTAAATGACACGTACACTTTTAGTTCCCATTCCACGTAGGTAACTTAAATGTAACTTAACATAGAAATAACGTCATCTGCACTTATACCTTGTATTTAACATAACAAGAACCTCGGTCTCTTTTAAAGGTACTTACATACTCCCACTTGATGTCCATCAAATCTTCGAAGATTAACTTACGAGAACCTCTTTGGGTAACTTAAAAAGTAAGACCAACCTTAAGTTGAATCAAACATTTAAGAGACAAGTCTCTGAACAATCATTCTTTTCTTACATTCAAAGCTAAGAAATTCAGCAAGAATGAATAGTAATTCATTTGTTTTAATCAAGTCCCCTCCAAAGAGTCCACGTAAAGTTTTCTTTATTGTCAGTTAGAGGCACCATAAAACTTGAATTCAATTAACCTTTCTTCTAAAACACAGGACAAGCAGAATGCCTATAAAATGGCAAGATACGAGCCATTCGTTTAGACTCAGTGTCCGAGAAAGGACGATAGTGTCTTGGTAATAAAGTCCATTGTTATTATGTGAATTTCGGAGATTTTTTCGTGGTTTATGCTTGGCTTCAGGATGTATGGAACTATAAAAGGATTATTGCCGGGATGAACAATACGCCATACGTCTAAATAATGTACGGAGTAAGAGCCAGTTTATTTTTTTTTGTATTCTCAAAAGACTTGCGTTTACCGTTTATTTTTGTAGTCGGATTGCCAGAGACCACACGTAATCCGCTCAGTACAGCCAACTAAAAACAAATAAAAACGCTTCAGTTCTCCGCAATCATTAGTACCACAACACATTACCGACATCCTCTTTAGATAAAGAAACAAAGAAGGTAAAAAGAGATCTGCTCACAAAAGCCGAAACTCCGTGTGGACGGTCCACAACAAAGTCTATGAAAAAATATTCTCTATTCTCTTTTTATGTCTACGGTACAGTTTTTTAAAACATAACGTATGAGAATAGGATTTTTTTCTTCTAAGAGACTTAGCAAGAGAATTAATGCAGAATGTGTGTGTATGATGTGTGTGTGTATCCATTTCATCCGTTGAGGTATGCAACACTATTTATCTTAGGTATGGTCGGATACGATGAACTAAGGGTCAGGAGGCAACTCACACTAGTTACTTATATCTTTAAGATAATTAGAGGTAAGATACACAATGCGGATATATTGCGAAGGGTGGAACTAGTCGTGCCAGGCGGGTATGTGGGTCGTCGTCGTCGGCCGCGGTTGCTGGAGGTACCGCGCGCGCGAACTAACTTGCTGCGTGAGGCGCCGCTGACGAGCGCACTCCGCACTCTCAACCTCATTGCTGATGAAATAGACATATTCTGTTGCGCTTTGGGTGAATTTGAAAGAATAGCTACCTATAGAATTTGTTATGGTACAAGCACTGGAACTATTTAATTGTTAAGGGTACTGCAATATCGCATTGGGTCTAGCCTGTTAGGATATTTGTATGTTTGGAGTGATAAATAAATAAATAAAAAAAATGTTTTATGATTTATTTGGTTAGAGATGTATGGGGAAGGCGCAGGTTCCCGGTACTTAGTTGCCCGGTGAAAGGGTTTAATTTTTTTTAATCTATTATAGTCAGTTTTGTTTTGCAGCATGATCTCTCAAGCTCCGCTAATGAGACTCAATTGATTTTCTATTGTATCGTAGTACATAGGTTACGTGCGGAGCTTGACCGGTTAATATAATTTCCACCACATATTATTATGAAATATTTGCTTCGAAGAAATTGTTCCATATTTTCGAGCACACCACGAATGAATTGCTGATATGTGGCGGCCCAGTGGTAACGGCCGCGACATACGAGTTGTAGGTCGCGGGGTCGAGCCAACGCATTACTGCATACTACATTACTGCTTCACTTTGTGTAAATAAATTCATCATCACTGGTCTGAAAACGGTGAAGGAACACATCGTGAGGAAACCGGCATGTCCTAGAACCAACAATTGGAAAACATGTGACATCTACCAATACGCTCTGGGCTCGCGTGGTGGATTACGACCCACTCCTTCTATCATAGAGGAGGCCTGTGTTCCAGCAGTAACTCTATTACCAACGGGGATATGGTAAGCTGATTATAATAAATTGTTTAATCGTTCTCTATGAAAACATAAGTACGGTATCCGGAATCCACACCACAACACATTGCATATTCGAAAAACCGATGACACGTGGAACTATGAATTCGTAGAACGTTCTAGTATACACTGAAATATTCGGCAGTATTGGTGCATTCGCTCGCCATTCGAATAGGGGTTTTCATTTACATCTGAAAACATAGAGTCATCGTTGTAAAAACGAATACCAATAAACCGTAGCATGCGGTGTTGCCAAAGTTATTTCAGTTATTTTTACTGTTTGTATTATTTTGTAAATCAATACTGGGCGTTGGGATTTTTTCTTTGGCTTTATTTTCTGATGTTCGATCTGAATTTCTGTTTGTATTTGATTGTAAACGTTGACTGACGATTATTACAAGTGATAGTCCTCCAGAACGAATTGCGGCCATAGCAACCAATCTTAGTGGAGACCAGCCTTCGGCGCGGGAGATGTTATAGTGCACAAGTGTGTGCGCAGACACAGGTGCAGAAGTACTTACAAGCTAATAAGCTCCACTATTAAAAATATTTGACAGATTGTAGTAGCTTGATGTGCTGGCGGCGTCTGTACAGTCACGAGCAAAAGTATGTATACACTTGGCTTTACTCAAAGGCGATTTTCTCCTTTATTTTTCAATGAAATTTAATATTAGTAGGAACATAGTATTTTCGAACCTATAGGTATATGTAAAGTGTCGTATTTCAACGTTGCATTCGTTATTTCGTGAAAAAATCGCAATTTAAAGTTGCCAAGTGTTGACATATTGGTGCTCGTGACTGTACATGGTTTTAAATAACCACGCTTACTCTGAACCATCCCTTTGTCCCAATGATTTTGTTACAAAATAAAACACCCATTTTCAAATTTCGCTTTTGAATTTAAAATTTACCAAAACATTTCAGATTCTAATATCAGTGTAGAACAAAAAATATAGCTGGCAATTGTAAATACGAGGCTTGCTGACTGACATGCGAAATATTGGCTCTCTGTCGCTTTTCAAATATCAACAGACTTGCTATTTATTTATAAGTTTCGGCTCATGTTAAATATTACTTTTTCATTTGACAAACGCTGAGCTGCGCTGTGTTTGAAACTTTCTGTTTTACAGCGGATTTTAATTTTGATTTGTAAAAGTAAATATTAATTATTATTTTTATGTTAGGTTATTTTATATTTGTTTTTGAATTGATTTTGCTTTATAGGTAACTAGCTGCGCCCCGCGGTTTCACCCGCGTAAATGTCGATCCTGTGAGAATATCGGGATAAAAAGTAGCCTATAATTATGTTAATCCAGGGAGTCAGCTACCTCCATACAAAATTTTATCAAAATTGGTCCAGTCGTTTGAGCGTGAAGAAGTAACAAACATATAAACACACCCCCACACACACTCACAAACTTTCGCCTTTATAATAATTAGTATGATAAATTGAAATAATTTTAATCGTCAATCTGCATCGCTGATCAAACATGGTTTTACCAATGCATACTTCAAATAGACAATCTTGTAAAACTTTTAACTTTTGTATTTCTCGTTTTAGTTTAATTGGTCGGATAGTGGGCTTTTAGTTGCTTTAAATTAAATTAAATAACTTTATTTCAGATCTTGATCCATATGCTACTAGTAATACACACTACTTTATAAGCTATGTTAGTAACAAACGAAAAACCTAATTCAAAATTTATGTAAAATGAGATAGATATTCCTAAAAAAATTAAAAACAAAAAACATCTTTATTAAAAAACAGGCCATCTAATGGCCTTGTTTTAATGAAATAAGATGTGAGGGAGTGTATTTTTTTGAGTCACTTTGTATATTTAACTCATTTTACCTAAACTTTGAAATAGGTCACTTTTATTCTCACTGTGCGATATCTGCTGCACTCACCAGACGCACCGGGTATATGTCCATGTACACGTACCCAATGCGCCATAATGTTGCAGCACGGATTATCACTAATGACCTTCAGAATGTCATTGCCAGTCCCACGCACTCTGCACATCATAGAAGCAGTCTTCTTACGCAGAATGGTACTGAAACCGTCAGTACGTGCTTCCGCAAACATTCCTGACGCGACACAGTAACGTGGGAAGCCCCAACAACATCCTGAAAGTATTATTATACTGAACTCTGTGGGCGTTGTATGCTTATTTTTTTATAAACGTTTTATTTGTGCTGAATAAACTTTTTTCTGACTTCCTTTCAATGGAAAGTATCTTATGTTAAGCCTCTGGTAATATAATTTCCTGAAGTATGAAAAGGGAGAAAGTTTAAATCATCTGGGGCATAACATGAAAGCATTAGATAAGTCTTTCAACTTAAAACGGTAAGCATTTTTAAAGAAGACTAACGATATTGCAAGTAGATTTGTTACAGTCACAAGATGGACTCATAAAATCACGATATGATCGGAACCAACAGACAGAAGACCCGGAGGATACCCACCGGAACGCTGGTAGATGAAATCACTGGCAAAAAACTGTTACTGGAACTGGGAAACCTGGAGAAAATTGGAGGAACCTAGTAAAAAAAAAGTGAACATAAGTACATTATTCTTTTAAGTAGTTTTTCACAGTCTATTTTTTTATTGTAGTTATAGTAAATTTACTTGTATTTATTATTTTTTTGTTGCGGAAATAAAGGCTATATTATATTATTAAATGTTATGTTACATTAACCAAACTCAATTGAACCGAACCTAAATTAAATAATCAAGTAAACATCACTATTCAAGCTGCCACTATCAATTAGTGAATTATGCAAATTGGATAGTCCATCGGTATATAATCTGATTCACTTAGGTCTCCTCGTGGCACGTAACACATGTTGAATGGTAAACCTGGTGACGTACCTACCTACTACATATTTGGGGGATCTGAAATGTGGCCTTAGAGACATTATCAAAAATAGTTTGTAAAAGAGGGGTTGTGATACAAAGTCGAGTTTAGTATTTGAGCTATGACCAGGGGGCCTAAATTTCAAATTCTTCACCACTGGGATTTTATTTATTGTTATTATTTTTTATTTGATACGATTAACTTAACAGTTAACTGTCCATTATCATTCATTATGTTATCCTTTCTCGATTCTGCCAAAGTGGCCTTTTTGGGCCTCCAGACCAGAAGGCCAATTCCCGTAATAAAAAACGTTCAAAATCTAGTCGCAACCTCATCTCAGCGACAATCAATGACAAAATTCTGTCAAAAATGAATAATAATATATAATAATATTATATAATTTTGGTATTATTGACAGATTGAGACTGAGATTAGACTGTAAACGTTCTTAAAATTACGAGAAAAAAAAAGACATCTAAGGGGCATCAGATGTCTTTTTTTTTTTTGGTGGGAAATCATCAAATGACCCCTCCCGCTCTGGAGCGGAAGGGAGTGTCAGACTCTTGCTGACTAAGACCCACTCGTGTTCCTTCCTTAGCCCTTTATGGTCCGGGCCAGCGGTAACCCTTTCGGACAATCCCGCTGACCCCCCCTCTGATGTCTCATCATAGTTTGTTAACAGTTTCATCCTTGTAATAATTGTAATTATCATCAAGCTATCCCAGTTAGTTACTCAAATCGGATTTTCTGAAAATAGTACCTACTATATTTTGGACACACTACGCCATATTTTGGCAGCCTTAGGCAGCCTGAGACCATTCTCAGGTACGCAAAAAAAAATGTCTCGAAATTAAATTTGAAAGACTCCAGTCTAGAGTGAATAATATATATATAGTATATATTATAGTAAATAGTATGTATATAACCTATTTATGTACCTAGTTTTAATAGTTTTTTTTTTTAATTTTTATCATTGTTCCTCTCAACCAAAGCACCTACCATTTAATCTCTTCACCACCCTTGGTTGACTGGTAGAGAATGCCTAAGGCATTAAGTCCGCCTTTGTAACTTTTTGTGCGAAAAGTAAATAAATAAATAATATGACACTGAAAAAAATAATTTCTTACTACAGCACATTAAAGCGATTTCATTAAGACTTACTGACTTTATACAGTGAGTAGAAATGTTTGTATAACAGTAAAAGACAAAACAGTAACTTTTAATGATTGAACATACTATTTACTGAAAAAAAACAACAAAAAAAAAGGAAAACCACCATTACTGTAATGTAAGTAAACAATGGTTTGAACGCTATCACCAAATGAACAAAACAGTTAATTTTGTGACCTTTTAGCTACTTAAAACGTTAAAGTTTACTGTCATGACGGTAACATTTTGCTTCTACTGTTTTGAACATTAGGCTCATATGGAACTGTTTAAAGCAGTCATTTTTATTTACTGCTTATTTCTTTCAGTGCAATAGGCTATTTAACTGGTTTCTGATAAACATCTCTGATTATTTAATGGTGTCTAACGAGCCCACAAAAACCTATTACTTCAAATTGCATAATGTATTTCTTTTAAAAAATAGTAAATAAAAATGTACTGTTTAAATAAGCCGCCAAAACGCTAGTATCTCTAACAATATGGCGTCGTGACGTCACGATTCACGTAAACAAACGTTGAAACGGTCGAGATACTAGACAAAAGTCATCTGTTCTGTCAACGATAGACAGAAATTTATTAAATCATGACGTCATCTTAAGTTCAGCCAATCCAGACCGTTTTCGATTACGTGGCGCCAGATTTAAAAAGATGAAGTTTTTTCGGGATTTTTTTTATAAATTTGATTGATTTGATTTTTTTTTTTTGTTTTGTAGTAAAATTAATGCAAATCGATTTTAAAAGCGATAATCTATACGAGTGTCAATAATTATGACCTTATTTTTTACATTGTCAAATAGCCTATTGTTTTAGTCGAAAAATATGCCCTTAACTTTTTTAAAGACTCCTCCATTCCAAATTCAAAAATATTATTTATCAGATCAAGGATACCGTTACTAATTAGCCAATTGTGCAAATGCCATGGTTGACTTGCATATAATTTGGTTTGCCGGCCGGGCCCATTCACGCCACGCACCCAACGCGTTCGGATCATGAGCGTACCATCAGCCTGCGGTCTGTGTGGCCTTAGGGATAGCGAGTGGACTGACGAAATTTTCTAATTTTTATATTTTGGCTTAGGTTAGGCCTGAAGCATGTCCTTGTTAACTGTCAGTTATAAAATAGCTTGCAAATGGACTGCGGTGATATATTTGACAAATTTCACTTTTGACTACATGACAGCCTATTATGATTGTATTGATTGATTCATACTACGAATCACAATCAATGGCAATTTGGAATGATTATGATTGTAGTTTAAATAAATATTCATTTGCAATTTGGTATATAAGTTATTATAAGCCAAATTGTGGATGTTGATGCTGCTGAATGCTGCGTTAAAATTAACCATTAATCAACTCAAATGTATCGTTCCGGGTTAGTACTTGATAATTTTCAATTTCCATCACTATTCCTATTTATCTATCCAGATAAAATCTAGCAACTACACAATTAAATGCAATTATAAGCCAGTCACACTTTTAATTGTTTCCCCAACAACGCCAATACTTCCACTATCAGGCCAGTCCACATCGCATCGCCTATTCCGCGGCCTGAGCCTAAGACCGTGCAACATTGTTTCCACAACGTGACTGCAGGGAGCCGATGGGGATTAGGTTCTATACTGTTATTGTGCTTCAGTTTCAGTTTGCAGTGGGGGCGATGTCGCGTGAAATTCTTCTTAGTCCCTGTATTGGAGCAGAGTTATATGATTCATCATCATCCGATGATTGGTTATTAGAGAGACTTATTGAAGCGTTATTAGATTATGATCTATTTTAATAAGTTGTCTTGCTTTTTCTTCTTAATTTGACCTTTATTACCTTTATATTCGTATTTCGTAATTTCGCTTAATGGCAAACGACATCGCGGCAGGCCCAGAGAGAGATTCCCAACATAGTTGGGAAAAGGCTAGGATCTGCCTAACCTTTTCCCAACTATGTCGGGGTGGGGATGATAATGAGACTATTCATGTAACATCCTGCCCATGAGCGAAGCTTTCAATTTTCGGGGAAGCAAAATACCAATGTTGCTTTCCAAGAATCAAATAAACTCTATGCTTATTTTCATCAAAATCTGATCAGAGTTTAAGAGCCTATACTACCTCAGCTAAAATTCACTCTTTATCTCGCTCGCACGATAGTGCTCGCGGACTGACTGTGTGAAAGCGAGACAGAGTGCGGTGCTGGGCGGAAGGTAGCGCCAATAGTTTAGGTATTTGCTTTTTACGGTGAAAATAAAGGTAATTCAAAAAAACTAACTAACATAAGACCTGCTTTATAGTTAGTTCAGTTAGTATGCAAAGTTTCATGATCTAATTTGAAGTATTTTTTGAATACCAGCGGTTTATTGTTCAGTTTGGAGGTAACTTTGGAATTTTTTTCTATCGAGAAAATTTTATGGAATTGTGTTTTCGTCTAACATAGTACTTAACATTAATCCTCAACTTTAGCATATATTATTTATTTCAAAATTAATGCTGCGGTATTTTCGACATAACGGAGGATCATGCTACGCCATTTGAGGTAGGCTCTTAAGTGAAAATTGTTGAAAATTGCAACCAAACGGAGGTTTTCTAGGATTCCACATGCACTATTAGCGCCCACACTAGGCAAGGGATTATAACCTTCTATGTAAGTGTTGGTTCAGAACTTTAATCTACGTTACTCTTGCTAATGGACCTGAGTGCTATCCTCCGATCTATAGACTCGGTATTCAAATATAGACGCGAAAAATTACGCTTCATTGGTTCAACCTTAAGCCTTTGAAACCCTTGCATTCGCCTATGTTGTACCTACGGTAATAATTGGTAGATACACAGGCGGATTTAATATTGCTGTAGAATGGATTCGGTCCATCCATTCCACTAGATAGTATGCTCCTTATAGATGAAGCCACAAACTCAAAAGCACTTTCCAAGTATGGTGAATATAGCAAGGACACGACTCACATCATTTTGTCTGTCTAGCAGATCGTAAGTTTTGTAAAAACCGTTACAGACCGATAGGTAACCTGAAATAAATCGTAAAAAAATCCATATAATTAATTTGAATGTCAATTGCTTCAAAAGTACAATAAACTAGCTGCGCCCCGCGGTTTCCCTCGCATAAGTCTCGATCCTGTGGAAATATCGGGATAAAAAGTATCTTAAGTGCTAATTCAGGTCATGGTCTTTTCCATATGCCAGCCGTTTTAGCGTGAAAGCGTAACAAAAAACATACAAAAGTTTAAATCTTTTCTCCTTATAATTACTTATCTAAACTAATAGGATGTATTTTAGAAGGGTTTACAATACTTATTTATGATACTTTTGAAACAATTGACCTCCTCATCCTCCTCCTTAGGATAGGTAGGTATCTATCCATAACGGACCCATTCCCCAAAACACAGGTACGTAATCAAACAACAAAAAAACAGTGGCACTCCGGGAGTGCCGGCAGAAGTGAAAACAAAACACAAACAGAATACTTTGCCATCATTCACTGACATATCGGAATAAAAACCGAGCACATCCCGAGGACAGCCGAACACATTCAAATGTAGCGGTGTCGGTAACAGTGTCGCGAGTTCAATGGTTTTTTTCCCATCTGAAAAAATGCCCAAGAAGTTTTCACGTCAAAAATCCAGCAATTCCTCGAGACAATTCAGAAAAGCAATGAGTCTAAAGCGATGGTCGCACTGTATGGCGGGCGCGGCAGGTAATCAATTAACGGCACGCCCTTGTAACACTATATGTTTACAGTGCTCCCTCATTACTTACTGGACGAAGCTGCTCCGTCCCTATTTTTGCCAAGGTTTATTATTGACACGCCGGTAAAAATAGCTACGAAGTATGAGCGGTTTTGAGGACAAGCTTCGGCTTAAACTGGTTACGTTACAAGTATGAAACCTGCGGCTTTTAGTCATGTATTCGATGGAACTGAATTTCTTTATTTCCTGTTTTGTGATCTTTACGACAAAATTCTTCCAACTTTGATGATAGTGATTTTAAACTGTTTCTTAACCTCTAAACCTAATTTATTTTTGATTTATTTATTAAAATCTCCCCTACAACTATATATAGGTTTATGAACCCAATGCGATAGTGTGGTGGTTTTACAAATCTATATTTACCTACTCATTTATTTACAACTAGCTGCACCCCGCGGTTTCACCCGCGTAAATTTCGATCCCGTGGGAATATCGGGATAAAAAGTAGCCTATATGTTAATCTAGAATGTTAGCTATCTCTGTACGAAATTTTATCAAAATTGGTTCAGCCGTTTGAGCGTGAAGAAGTAACAAACATATAAACACACCCCAACACACACACTCACACACTCACAAACTTTCGCCTTTATAATTAGTGTGATTTAAATAGAACACATGAAACCGAAACTACACGATACCGTTTTGTGTTCTTCTGATATAAATAGTTTTGTATTTTTCTTAATAAGAGAGTATCCTCAGTAATAATTATGTAACCTAAGCAGGGCGAAGTGAATGAATTAGCAAAACATTTAAACGGAACTTACACCCCTTGCAAGCTCACACTACAACTCACAAAAGTTAATATAAGCGCAACACATCTTAAAGCAAATTGCCTACAAGTAAAAAGCACATAGAGTAGTGCATTACACTGAGCAACGAGCAACGCGGCGGTTGCAATGAATAAATTTCAAAGATTAAGACATTAATTTCATTATTTCATACGCTCGCTTCCGACGCGGGTATGAATTTCTCTACCCCATCTATGGAAATTATCCTGCTGAAATAGGAAGTAGGGTTTGAAGTATTTACACTAATACTGAAAGTATATTTTCGGATTTACCTGCATAATAACTACTTGGGTAACGGATATTATGAGTTTTTCATACGTCAGCGAATTTGCGTAGCATCAGGTATTTCCAGGTTCAAAATTAAATGCTACCTACTCTTACAAAGGTTTATAAACTTTTTTTTATAAGTTATTTTTAGACGCCATTGATTTAAGAAAGTAGAGAAGAAGAAACTTGGTTTCTCGGTTCAAAAGGACCAAATCTAAAAGAAAAACATTTCAAAAAGACAAGATTAAAAAATTACTGAAAGTTATAATTCTTTCACTAACCAATCTCGCCGCTGCTGTCAAGTTGATTCACCCACTTTTCAACCGCCCTTGGCACTAGTTCCCCTCTTTAATTACAAACCAGAATGCAAATAAGTTGCTTTATAATAAAAAAAATATTCCTCAGAATTTTAAGTACACAATTTCTTACTTTCATCAAAGCAACAAAAAAACTGTTTGGCTCTAAGTTGAAAGGTATTTGTTATCTAAGTTCCGTGATTAAGAGTTTTCTTTCGGCCGTTGGCAAATGAAGCTGAAAAAAAATGTTAACTTGCCCAACCTAACTTGCTAACGTAATTGTTTGAATAATTAGTACCTCATTATTAGAAAGTTTTTTTTTTCATCTCCTCCGGCACAACTTTTTAATGAATAAATTTTGTAAATCGGCCTCTTGTCATATCTTTTTAGTATGAAATTATTATTTAGGTATTTTATAAAACGGCTCCCTTTTCTAACGTTTTAGAAACACGTGGAGGAAATAAAGTTAACTCTGCAGCCGGGATGGTTATTCATATCTAAACACGATAAAATAAAAATGAAATGGATTTCATGTATTTTTTTTTGGGTCAACGACCACTGGTAGTGTTTGTACTTGAAGTATGAGTTGAGAAATCGGTTTTCTTTTGTTTTATCGTTTTGAGATATCGATAACCATCACCGCGCCGCCGGCGCCGGTGAGTGAAAATTAACAAAAACAAAACAGATTTTTTAAACTGTAATTTCAAGTGACTAGAAATTTCAAAAGTCTGCGGTCGATGACCCATTTTTTTATATAAAAATAATTTAACCTGGTTTTGTCCTGTCGCAGCCAACTGGTTAAATTAGCCGTTTAGTTAACCGCCTGGCCTTTGGAAGTAGTGCTCGCCTCGCTTCTCTCTCTCGACTCGTACGCGGTTGATCACAGTTCTAACCTAACTTAGCCCATTTGGTCGTGCCTTGGTTAGTTACTGCGACCAATTCGGCTCTCGCGTGATTGGTTACAGTTCCAACCTAATCTATAATATTGAATATCATTCAGGCCGTTAGTTAAACGGCCGCCTGAACGGCGGCCGTTTAACGTTAAAAGGCTAGGCGGTTAATTAAACGGCTTGGCTGCGACATATCCATACCTATCACGTCTGCGGAGTTTTACTAGCAAATTTAATTTGACCTAGTATTTACGGATAAAAAATCCGAATCCTAGAATACGATTTTCCTTAAAACTCATGATTCAAGTGTTATAATTTTAAAAGTCATGAGTATAAATAAGGATGCACATCATAATCTCTCTTTCTTAAAAAAAAAAAAAAAAAGTTGCCCTATACTAGGAATTTCTCCTGTATTGTGGGTGCGTTTACCTACAAACATTTAAACTCACATACACAAACAGCCAGACCCGGAACAACTACTTGTAGTTCATACAAATATTTGTTCCGTGCAGGAATCGAACCCGCGACACGCAGCGTAGCAGTCAATCCATAAACAATACAACACAATACATAACACATTAGCCTGGTCCACAAGACACGGTTATCTCAAAATATTTCACCATTTGCATCGGCACAATTGAATGGAATATCAAAATGGCCGGCGGAGGGTATTGCGCATAATGGCCGGTTATACCGGAGCTTAGGCAGGAAATAAAAACTTGCAGAAGTTCTGGTTGTACGAAGTAAGTATAGAGGGTAAAGATCCCTAGAGGTCACGGGCCAAAACGGTGGTCGGACCAGGGTATCGACTACAGTCCCTAAAGTTCAAGTCGCACATTGATATCATAAGTTTATTAACACAAACAGAACCCTTATCTACAAGTGACGATGCAAGTGCTGTAACGATCTTCAGCAAAGAATCACTGAGTAAAATCTAGACTAAACAAACTGATAATAGCTTATTTATATTCTTCTCCTCCTTTAGAACCGACTAGCTTAATCAAAAAAATTAAGAAAAAAAAAAGTTAGGTGGGAATGAGTCGAGCTACCCAAGCAAGGTCTGCTTCCATTTAAGATCAACATAGATTTTACTTTAGTCCGGCCACATATGTCAGGCTTCAGAATTTTTATCGAAAACTCGTGGGTTTTAAACCTGTGCGATTGGCTTGAAATCTATAATAAAGGTCATCATCATAATCATCCTATAATGTTCCCACTGCTGGGACACAGGGAGTGAGAGGGGGTGGGCCACGCGGGCTACGTGCGGGTTGGTAGATGTCACATGTTCACGGATTTGGTTGGTTCTAGGACATGCCGGTTTCATCACGATGTTTTCCTTCACCGTTTTGACAGCAGTGGTGATGAAATAATTTACAAAGTCAAAGTTCAAGTTCGAACCTACGACCTATAACTCGTAAGTCGCGGCCGATACCACTGCTCTTAATAATAAAGGTTAGTTAGAGAGTATATTCTGTTTCTCTAAACATTCTGTATTCATCTGTTCAGTGGTGTAGATCTACGAGCAGGGATCTGTTAGAGGCGCACTCGAACGATCCGAGCGTCATGCAAAATCTTCTTTGAACTTAGTGTTCTGCAAGTTTCTGGGCTGTGGTGCATGTGTGCTTAATATTTAGTAAACGTCAGTATTAAGTAGTGTTTAGTTTGGGTTGTATTTAGTGGGTCTTGAAGGCGTGTTGCTATCACGTTGTGGGGGCAAATTCGGGTTGGCATAGTGTGTTCGGACTGCAATGGCTTTAGATAGTCTAGAAGTAGAGAGAATACAATTTTAGTGGTGTCAGAGTTCGACGGTATTAAATTAAGTCACTGCATTAAAGCAACAAATACTTTAACCATCTCCAAGTAAATTTTAACTCATTAACAACACCCGAAAATACCAAATTAAAACAACAAAACAGAATTTAATTAAAATTCCGAACCAACTCGCAGAATAAACAGAACTGAAAAACACGAAAAACTTATGTATACACACAGACATCAGAATTCTTGGGCACTTTCGGCCGTGTCTAAGTCAATAAATTCATCTTATTTAATCAGGCGAAAGCACTTCCAATAAAATAGGCGGAAATTTTACAAGTATCCTAATAAAACTTGGTACGGAGTTAGGAGCCAGCGAAGTTGGTCGGAACGAGCCGAAATATTCAACAAATTCAATACCTAAGCACACAATAGACACGGCTGTTACATCGCAATTTCGGTTTTAGTCACTTTAGAAAAAATAAAGTGGTTTTAGTTTTGTTTGAGGTGAGAGTTAGTTGGACAAGTTTATCGCTACTGACAATATGCCAGTTATCATCTGTCTAATCTTTTCTACAACTATGTACAGAGAGAAAACTAGGCTTCCAAGGTATCAAAATTCGGCTGAAAATCAATTTTACTGACCGTCGTCTGACTTTCAAACCCCAATTACTGGAAAGATCCCAAGATTAGAATTGCGGTTGTCAGATTTTCAAGTTTCTAAATCGCCACAATTAATTATAAGGGAATAGACTGAGAGACAAAAGCACGATGATGCCCTAAAGGTCAATGAATGAAGCAGCCGGACGATTCTGTAAAAATCTCACCGTGAAAACTTAGGTGAAGTGAGTTTGTTTTTGCTAGGAATTTACACTATTGACAGCTCACTCCACGCTCACTTCACCTAAGTTTTCACGGTGAGATGGTTACAGAATCGCACTGCTGTTCACCCATCACAGGTCTTTTTTTTTGGGTGGGAAATTATCAAATTTTAATAACTTCTCCCGCTCTGGGCGGAGCGGGAGGGCGTGTCAGACTTTTACTGACTAAAACCTTCCCATGTTCCTTCAGTTGCCTGTGCCACCCCGACCACGTGTTTCTCTTTTGAACAGCCCGCGACCCTGGCAGGCATTGGCCCTAGCGGACCCCGGCAGTTAGTGCGGAACACAACGCGCCGTCGACCCGGGCCTGGTGACCATTAGCGTCACATGACCTGCCAGATTACTTGACTTTTTATGACGCTTCGAAATAAAGAATGATCCAATTCGAGGTTCCTATATTGGCAACACTGTAATTTAGACAGCTGTTAGTAATGGCGCGTGTTTCAGTCGTCAAATGTTAGTTTGTAACAATATATTTACAAAATTGTTGCTCAACGCGACAAGGTCAGACAGTAACAGAAAACAGTCACAACCGATTTTTTTTTTATTTTTTTATTGAGGGTATTTATGTGCTTCACTGTGACTTCTGGATTCAGCAAGACGGCGCAACTTGCCACATAGCGCGTGAAACGTTAGATGTTTTACGTGAAATGTTCAGAAGTCGCATTATTTCAAGTTACGGTGACATCAACTGGCCGCCAAGATCGTGCGATTTAACGCCATTGGATTTTTTTGTGGGGTTTTCTTAAGATTCACGTCTATACCAACACACCTGCAACGTTGGAGCACCTAAAAACTAACATTCGACAAGTTTAAGTGAAATTATCTCGAAATAATCAATTGCTGCAGAAGGTCCAGAGGCGGCCATTTGCCTGACATAACCATAACCATAATCAGCCTATAATGTTCCCACTGCTGGGACACAGGCTTCCTCTCGGTGAGAGGGAGCCTGACATAATTTTCCATAAATATTGAATAACACTAAATATTTGATTAAAGAAAAAATAATTAAGTTATTGTAACATTTTGCGAATTAAAATAAAGTTAAAAACCTTGAATTGAATCACCCTTTACTTGTTTGCCAATGAATGAGGAGAAATTCTTAAAAAACTGGCCAAGTGTGAGTCGGACTCGCACACGAAGGGTTCTATATCACAAGGCAAAAACGCCGAAAATAACACGTTTTTTGTATGGGAGCCCCCCTTAAATATTTATTTTATGCGGTTTTTAGTATTTGTTGTTATAGCGGCAACCGAAATACATCATCTGTGAAAATTTCAACTGTCTAGCTATCACGGGTCATGAGATACAGCCTGGTGACAGACAGACAGACAGACGGACAGTGGAGCCTTAGTAATAGGGTCCCGTTTTTACCATTTAGGTACGGAAACCTAAAAAACTACATCGCCTGAAGTCAACAATATTCAAATACAAAGAGTGTTTTTTCAATGCATGACCACTGTCGCAATTATTCTAGAAGCTTTCTTTAGCCCTTGGCATATGGCAGACAGGGGGCTTAACAATCCATTTCATCGGATCGCTGTCAGATGACCATCGGATGCTTTTAATACATTACCATTGGATAATTCGCGAAGTACAAATGCTATATGCCACTGCACTGATCAATTAATATCAAGCCTGTGCAAACTGACCGGTAGCACAAGCCAATTTAGACAGCAGGACGTTGCAAAGGGGCGGTTTACAACCCGGGGCCATAATAATGTGACAAATCAGCTCTCAACCCCCTTGAATCCACTTTGATGTGCGTTGAATACAGCGAATACCTCTTTAGACAAACAGACCCGCGTATACGGTATTTGCAATAATGCGCCTGTGATCCTTTACGGGTTAACGGATTTACAGTCAATATGGAGCTTGAAATCACATTTAGCATAGAGGTGGAGGGTCAAAAGCTGATTAAACGGTGCTGTGTGATGACTGGGATGCTGGCTAGGTTTATATAGGTTTAATATTGCTGTTAGTTAGCCCGCTTATGTATCCCGTGGCTAAATAATAACAGCCGCACAGGTCGATCGATCAGGTTAAGCTACGCTTGCCGCTGTTTGTCTGTGGTTGAGTGACCATTTTTATATACCGAGACCCCTCCGTACCTCGGAAAGCACGTTAAGCCGTTGTTACAGGGCTGTAATAGGTAATAGGTAATACGGGCTGGTTTCCGCAACTCCACGACAATGCGCGTATTTTGCGTACGGTACAGGGCTGTAACTCGTGCATCTTTGGCAGTCGTTACGGGTCGTCAGAAGCCCGGAAGTCTGACAACCAGTCTTACCAAGGGGTATCGTATTACCCAGTAACTGGATTGTGGAGGTTAGATAGGCAGTCGCTCCATATAAAATACTGGTATTCAGCTGCATCCGGTTAAAAAGGAAGCCGACCCCAACATAGTTGGGACGCAGACACTTCGTGTGTTTTAGTTTCTTAGTTTTTTAGTGTAATTATAATGTTGTATGTATTTATAGTATTTTTAAGTTATATTTATGTTGTATTATATGTGTTTTATATGGGCCTTGATGCCTGAAATAAATGGATAATAATAATAATAATCATAAAAAGCTAGGCAGATGATGATAGCCCGCTTATGTATTTGTTCACGGTTAATTATTTTATTTAGTAAGTAACAATTTATTACAATAAGGAGATAATAAAAAGTAATTTAAAAAAATTAAACCGACTTCAAAAAGAAATGAACTCAAAATTATGAAATAACTTTAATTTCGGAAGTCGGTGTCTTGGGATCTGTATTTTGGTTTTAGTTTTTTGCCACCGACTTCCGAAATTAAAGTTATTTCATAATTTTGAGTTCATTTCTTTTTGAAGTCGGTTTAATTTTTTTAAATTACTTTTTATTTGGTAATTTTTAGTTGTTGCACTAGAATTTGACCAAGGTTTTGAGATGTTTTCGCTTTGACACTACACACGTAGCTCGTATCAATAAGCCAGGCAGTCACACTTTCACGTCTTAGTCCATATCTTGAAAATTACTGAATCGATTTTGATGAAACTTGCACTGTTCCCTAAGTTGAAGTAAATGTAAGCCAATAAAAAAAGAATGGTCACGATCCGATTAATAATTACGGAGATATGCGTGGACAAACATACATACATACATACATACATACATACATACATACATACGTCTATAAAATTTTGTATATTTGTTTGGAAGCCCTAATAGATTGTTATATGTGAATATAATGCAATTCCAATAATATTACATACATACGTATCGAATTGATAACCTCCTTTTTTTTGAAGTCGGTAAAAACGGCTAACAATGCATTACTTAAATAACTTATCCATACTAATATTATAAATTCGAAAGTAACTCTGTCTGTCTGTATGTTACCTTTTCACACATAAAGCACTGAACGGATTTCGATAAGATGTATTGCATCCCAGGAAAGGACATAGAATAGTTTTTATTCCGATATTCCCACGGGATCGATACTTACGCGGGTGAAACTGCGCGGCGCTGCTAGTATCCTTATATTAATAGGCTAAGTATATGCACGTTGCGTGAAACTCCTGACACCCAAACTAGGACATGTCCTGTATCTGAGGTGTCAGCGTTCCTCCCGCCTGTATCTGAGGTGTCAGCGTTCATCCCATTTTTTTTTTGTTCGCGGATGTGAAATCATCAAATGACTCCTCCCGCTCTGGGTGGAGCAGAAGGGAGTGTCAGACTCTTATTGACTAAAACCCACCCGTGTTCTTTTCTTAGCCCTTTATGTTGCGGGCCAGCGGTAACCCTTTCGGACAATCCCGCTGACCCGGCAAGCTTCGGCCCTAACGGTCGCATTTGTGACTTGTTAGATAGTATACTAGATTTACTTATCTATTTTCTTTAGGACTCTGAACAGCGTGAAAGCTACGGCAGAAGTGTTATAATATCAGCTGCCTTTTATTAGCTGGTTATAAAATCGAATGGATTGTTAAAGAAAATGGGTTATTATGGTCATACGTGCCTGTTACCCGACGCCGGCAGTTATCATGCAAATTCACATCTTTTAATCGAACACCTACATATATTGCTAGTACATTTGAAGCGGTGAGAGCAGTCTTCTTGGTATATTCAGAAGGCTTCCTCGCCGTACCTATACTTTGAGAATACCGAAAATAAACCATCTCTCTTCAGCTATCAAATTCGGTGTTTGCCTGTCATGTATTAGGGTAGGTGCACACGTATCGAGAAACACTCGATGCTGTATCGCGCGGCGACGTGTTTGCTAAGCCCTCGTGCACACTCGCGCGAGGCGTGCGCGCGACACGTCTCTCCGTGCCGTGAAATATCGCACAATACACGCTCACGATGCGACATTTTCACACTTTTATGTATTCCGATTTGATTCATGTATAATTTAATGTCGTCTGAATATAAATAAGTTGATTACAGGATGAAATTATTTTGACGTTGTTTGAGTATTCGGTTTCGGGGATTATTGATGGAATTTTAGATTTCTAGGTATCTAACGGTGACGTTCTGAAGTATTTGATCAAAATTCATAGGTACACACCTACACTAACACATGGAGTCATGATGTGATATTTATCTGCGCTGCTTTTTTCATACGAAATATAAAGTGAGAACACAAAACAGTAAATAAAATATTTAATAACCAAGAAACAGCAGTAATAAAACAGCAAAGAATTAATAACTCACTTCTATAATCCGCCGTTTACTGTTGATATTTTCCACTCTGTTTTCAAACATTAATCATCGCTTGTGTCACAAAGCCCTTAAAAAAGGGATGACATAGACCTATCTGACGGCGGCCTATTGTAACCATTGTCACGCTGTCACCTCGAAGGTGCGGAGACATAATTTATTTTACGGTAAATAAATTATCATAATCTATTGTTGATATTAGGTAAACTGGTGTAAAGGCTTGAGCCAGTATGATGATTATGAGAAATGTATTGTTACTTGAATTTTATTATTATTCCAGCGTGACAATTGCTAACTTCATTAAAACATGGCTGTTTAAATGTTTGAAAAGAGAGACACAACAAGAAAAATGTTACAAATGATATCAAAAAAGATTCTACATTTTTTATAAAATGCTAAAGTCGCCCTAAGCCAATATTGTAATTTAAAATCCAATACACAACCAAAAGAAAATGTTTTAACTTAACATTCAACAGCAACGAGATTAAAACAACTTTCAAAGTCAACAAATTGGAAAGTATCTAATGCAAAATAAAAAATATATTTGGTTTAAATACTTTTTTTACTACCCGACTGCGCCAGAAGGAGGGTTACGTTTTTCGAGTGTATGTATGTATATTTCTTTGGCACGCTCTGTAGCCTAAACGGCTTGATCGATTTCAGCTTGAGAGGTGCGGTTAGATTCATCTTAATTGTGAGTGACACAGGGTACACCAAAATTGAAAAAAAAAAAACAATAAAATGGCCGATTTTTGGCGCAAGTAAGTAAGTATTCAAAGAATTTTTTTTTCTCAAAACCTATCAAAATAAAGGGTTTTAAAAGGTGGTTACAAAAATATATACAACTTATATACGGTTAAAAGTAATTCGAAGTGACAAATCGTAAAAAACACGTACCTAAGTACCAAGAACTAATTCGTCTGCGAAATCTTTCACATTATTTTGTAAACTAAAAAGCGCTTTTCAGTTTTTTTAACTTAAGTTTTTCTACAGCAGCCGGGTTTTTTGTTTTTTTTTAATTATTTTTTTTTATTTTCATAATCTCTTAACTATTTACACTAGGTACTAAATTAAAAGACTAACTATATAAATAAATACAAAAACAAAAGGATATTTTAGGCGTTGAAGTACTCGTCCGCATCGCTGTCATCCGGAAACGTGCCCAAAAGACTGGCAGCATTGCCACGTTGAATAGCAATTGCTAATTCTTTGGCCAAAGAACGACCCAGCAGTTTGGTGTAATATTCTCATGACTTGTAAACAGGTTTGTGACGCAGTCGGCCGAAAATAATCCAGTCTAATTACGAAAGACTGTACTCCTAGCCAAGTTTGCTAATAAAGTGGATGGTTAAGTTCCGTACAGCCTCAACGTTTGAGTATAAAGCTGGGGCTACACTGTAATGTAGCACGTCGAACTTCGTTCAAAGTCAGCGTGACAAGATTGGTTATCAAGTTTAATTTTAATGTCAATGTTTAGAAAATATTTTAATTATAATAAAGGTGAAAATTATTGTAAATTCAAATTCTATTTCCTACATTTTGTAGACATTTAAACATGTTTAAAAAATCTTTTTCAATGTATAAAAAAAAAAACATTAATGACACTAGACAGATTTCTAACTCAAATTTTATTCATCCAAATAATGTATGCAAATGAAATAGAAAACAATTTATTACAAGAATGATTTTCCAATAAAAGTTCAGTGAAACTTGTTCAATTGAATTTATTTCGTCAAGTTTATTTGAATAAGATCTGTTAGCCATTTCAGTAATTAAATAAATTAGGTCTGTATTTGTTTGGAAATTACGTCTTTTAGGCAGACTGGAACTTTGTCTAGACGTCCCGCTGAAATAGTTTCACTTAACATATTTTAGTATGATATTGTTTGATTGCTGAGAAGCTCGCGGCAAAGTAATAACAGCCGCACAAGTCGATCGATCAGGTTAAGCTACGTTGGTCCGTGGATGCGTGACCATCTTTATACCAAGACCCCTTCGTGCCTCGGAAAGCACGTTAAGCCGTTGGTCTCGGCTGTCATTCATGGATCTTTGAAAGTCGTTACAGGTCTTCAGAAACCCGGAAGCCTAGCAACCATTCTCACCAAGGGGTTATTACCCAGTAACTGGTGCGTGGAGGTCAGATAGGCAGTTGTTGGGAAAAGGCAGCAGAAAAACACATCTACCCCAAATTAAATCACAAACATCATCATCATTTCAGCCGAAAGACGTCCACTGCTGGACATAGGCCTCCCCCAAACATCTCCACTTCGACCGGTTCTGGTTCTGAATCACAAACATAATATTATAAAATTCCAAAATCAATAAGTATAAACATTTAACAACGTTATATCACGGTTCAATTCTCTGCTTCTATAATTGGGAACAATTTCCCTTCAGTGTATACATGCCCTACGAAAGTAAAGATCGAAGTAAAACTTTGGGAATTGATCCAAAGTGTACCGAGAGTTCGGTTCGTCTCTACCGGGTACATATCAACCTACTTATAATAATATCGTATAGAACTGTATGGAGCCTTGAATGCTGACAGGAGGTGGGGAGTAGTGGATAATGTTAGATGACAGCGATACGCATAACTTTACTTTGTTGGTATATTTTTATAGGAAGAAAATAATCCTTTTTTATAGCGTGACACGGTGACTAATATTATAGATGCGAAAGTGTGTCTGTCTGTTACCTCTTCACGCTTAAACCGCCGATTTAGATGAAATTTGGTATAGAGATAGTTTGAGACCCGAAAAAGGACACAGTCGTCAGTCTATTAAGCATGACCTAATTTGTAACACTGTTTATCGAAGTAAGTAGGTACCGGTTTCAGATTATTTTGGTCTCATGTTAGTTCTCGTATAACGTGATAGGTCAGCAAAACTGACACGAGCGTGGGTTTCACCTTTAAAATCTTATTAAAAATTGATTTTAAAATCTCCGATACCATTTCAATATTGTTTCTTCACTTTGAATTGAACTCACAATAACTAACTACATAATAATATGTCAGTTCGAAACATGTTCAGTTCCACGATTTGTTCCTTTTTGTCGACAAATTGGAAACAGAACTACACACGACCGACAAAAGTACAGAAAAAACATAAAAAAATTGCACAGACTCTTTCGTGCAACAAAATTAATTCGCGAAAATTCGGAATAATTCGTGAAAATTCGAATTTCGTTGGAACAGTACAGAAGACCAATTCTCGTAATTTAAAACGTTCCAGTCGCAATCTCATCTCAGCAACAATCAATTCTATTGATTGTCGCTGAGATAGAATAGAATAGAATAGAATACTCTTTATTATGTACAGTCACGAGCACTAATATGTCAACACTTGGCAACTTACAATTGCGATTTTTTCGTGAAATAAGGAATGCAACGTTGAAATACGACACTTTACACAGACCTATGGGTTCGAAAATACTTTGTTCGTAATAATATAAAGTGGCCAAGCAGTGGTGGCCAAGTGGTAACGGCCGCGACTTACGAGTTGTAGGTCGTAGGTTCGAACCCAGACAGGCGCTTTACTTTGTGTAAATTGTTTCATCACCACTGCTCTCAAAACGGTGAAGGAAAACATCGTGAGGAAACCGGCATGTCCTAGAACCAAAAATTCGAAGACATGTGACATCTGCCATCCCGCACTGGGCCCGCGTGGTGGATTACGGCCCACTCCCTCTCACCTAGAGGAGGCCTGTGTCCCAGCAGTGGGAACATTATAGGCTGATTATGTTTTTTTTTATGTAATATAAAATTTCATCCAAAACTAAAGGAGAAAATCGTCTTTGAATAAAGCCAAGTGTATACATACTTTTGCTCGTGACTGTACACCATATAAATCAATGTCGAATGCTTGTCGAAAATATAGGTAATTGTAGTTATTTTCCACAGATTGAGACTGAGATTAGACTACTGTGAACGTTCTTAAAATTATGGGAATTGCCCCTCAGGTAGTCGCAAAAGTGTTACATAGTAAATGGTTATAATTGAAAAACGTCATGCGCACTGTGCCGCCCTGCGGAGCGGGTCGGATTAGGGTCCGCTGTCAAAACACCATCCAACCAAGTCGGCTGGTGCAAGTTGTAACGGCTGGCGAGTTGTTAAAAGTTCTCAAATTGAAATTGGTTGTGCGAATTGTTTTTATTTCGTAGTTGTTAAAAAGTAATTTGTTACTGACCAGTGGCCTTAGTGTTTTTTCGACTCACGTAAACTCGCGTTCATTTGCGATCGCGTTAGAATTTTGTATGGGAAATTAGGTTTCTCGTAGTGACCACCAGGTGGCGCTATAACTTTTTTTCCCATATAAAATTCTAACACGCTCGCAATCGAACGTGAGTGAAAAAACGTATACCTTAGTATGAGTTTTTGCCACAGAGGGACAATTCTCGTAATTTTAAGAACGTTAACAGCAAGGAACATATTATTTACTCTAGTCTATCAAAAAATCCCCTAATTTCGTAAATTTTTGGCAAAAGATTTTGACATTTGTTTGTGAGACCGAGATGAGTCTGCGACTAGATTTTTAACGTTTTAAGGGGCTTACATAATCTAAAGCGCGGTCACTGTCGGACTGCATAGAAAAGAAAGAGAAGCGCGATGACACAACACTCGTAATTTATTGCCAAATAATATGAAACAATTATTTAATTACAAAAAATTTATTGTTTGGACTAAAAAAATTTAAACTATTTTAGTATGTTGCTTGTAGAATAATCTGACAAAAAATCACAATGATTGTATCATGTATATTAGTATGGTTTTTATTGTAAAAAGAAGGTTTTTATCTTCATTATTTTTTTCTATCGCATCAAATTAGTTGTATTATGTTTTCAACACACTATCTACCTAGCATATAAAGAAGAATATCATATATTTTTCTGATCTTGTTTACTGTAGTCGATCATATACAATTAAAGTTTCAAAAACTTGCGTTTTTTGCGTTTAGGTCCTGAAAGCCCCGAATTGGCCTTCAGGAGTTAACAATAATATCCAACTGTGAACTAACCAGTCTTATTTCAGTGTAGATTTGGGACGCTTTTTGTATAAATAAACTTTAAAAAAACTTCAGGTCATAAGCGCATTGTAGAATTTAAAACTTTGATTTTGAGGTTTCAAATGACCGGTGTTCTTTCTACCTTATGAAGATAAGTCTTTGTCCAGCAGTGGGGCGCTGAGGACCCTGATCAACACTGCCGTTCAAAGGTCTTAGACTGAGATTTACCTAGAGACGTTACTCAGCACGTACTTTGGCTAAGCGTTATTCCCGTCACTGTGGCACAACTGTCAAATTATCAGTGCAAAATAGAGATGGAAACAGTACCTTAATTACGTAACACACCATCAATATTAATCTAATTCATTTTGAAGTATATTGCTATTCCATTGCTTCATAAGTTCAAAAAATTTGTTTGCTCGACAACGTAAATAACGCAATGAATGTTGTTGAACTGTCAAAATGAACTTATTGCTACTGATAGTGTGTTACACAATTAGCCGCAGGTCTAGGTCAAAGCACCTACTAAGTACCTAACTGTTATCGATCTCGGCTTTAGAAAGTCACCCCCGCTTTCATCTACATCTTGTACCAACTCACAAATAGGAAATTATTAGGCCGAGTTTGGCTTTTGCAACCTTTGGCGGCACTAGCTGATCGCTAACTTATTTTTAATCCTAAACGTCGTTTGCACAAAGGTGCTTATACTGAGCTATAATGATATTGTCAGGACCAACCATTCTACTTTCTATTTTGTCAAAATAATTTTTATAGCGATATTCTGTTATTAATTTTATTGAAGGGTAGTTGATGGCTATTGGTTCACAAAGGATCTTTATTGCTGTAGATTGAGTTTAATTTAAAGACGGTTAATAGATCTTTGGACGGAAATGAGTTTTCTAAATAAATACGTAATTGATAATTTCAAACATATTTATGCAAAAGTAAAATGGGACATCAAAAACTTTGTCTGTCGGACGGAAGACAAGGTTATTATTATCATTTTCTATACAAAGATACAATATTTGATTTATATTGTGAAGTATTTTAATTTTAACAAAGAAATGTGAGTAATAGTAAGTTAGTTAGTTTTTTTTAGTTACAATTTTATTTATAGATACAAATTTATTGTATACCATAAATAGATAACAAAAAAATACATTTATCACTACAAAACCTACAAAGGTCGGCCTTATCGCTTCCTGTGATCTCGTCCAAATTCCAAATTCAGAATTTGTAACTAAATAATGATGATTTGCATGCCCATGTGATGGTAGAACATGGAGGACTGTATTATAAATACCTGAGACGCCACCACATCAAGCTTCCCGAAACTGTCAAATTTTCCCAATCAACCTTGAACATAATGCTTTTGCGATAAAGATGAAAATCTATTAAAGAAATTTGACAGATTGTAGTAGCTTGATGTGCTGGCGTCTGTACCTACCCATTACCCATACTTGCAAAGAAATAAATGATTTGATTTCACCCTTTAATTGGCAGAACAATCATTCATCAAAGTTTTGTTTTGCCACCATGAGTTGATTTTCAGTATACTCGCTTACATATTTAGTTTTTATCAACGTCCAGCCGGCTTCACTCTCCCAATTTAAGGGTTAACACATTACTAAACTACATTAACTGCTGATGATGATAATGTGATAACTATATATTAGTGGTTGTAATGGGAATCATAACACTAGGTTTTATTAGGTTTTAATTTTTAATTTTATCCTTTTGATAGATTCTTATTTTGTAAATGTGAGGACTTTGTAGGCCTTGTAGACTTTAGATCTGTAGACCATTTTTTATCTTATCAAGTACCTGATACTTGTTGACAGGCCTACGCTATCCTCCCATACCTACTGTAATTTGAAAATATTGTAAAAGCCAATTATTTTTAAAAAGAGTAACCGTGGAGTTTCTTGCCGGTTCTTCTCCATAGGAAACGACCAATTGGAACCGTGCACCTAGCTTCTGACGTTTCATAAGTGCCCATGTAGGCTTATGTGAAATAAAATATTTTGATTTTGATTATGTCTGAATGTCTTATCTATCTCAACCACTTTCCTATTAAAAGAGCAATGACCACATTTATCAACGTTATCACTAAAAGACATTCAACCTAAGTTACACCAACCAAGGTCATTGTAGCACTAAAACCCCTTTAAAATTCAGAACTTTGCCACCGAACATTCAATTTTAATACCTTGCGAAAAACAATCGCTTTTATATGGTAGTAATAAAGCGATCGAGGCGCTCCCGATAGTGAGGGAACAATTTCTTTATTATTTCCCGTACCTCGAGAGGCTCTTTAACAAGCAATAATTGTTTCTCTCTTTATGAGGGGAGTTCTCCGTAATGATTTAGTATCGTTTTCCAGCATTCGCGGCGCGATTCGTCTGACTGTAGGGTTTTTATTTAAGTATTTTCGTTTTATTTCATGTGTTTTTTTATTCATGAGTTATTATTACGGAGTTTGTTTTACAAGTTTATAGGGTGCGAAAAATGCCTTCGGACGTTAGCAAATTTTTATTTCCAGTCTCAAATATTTTGAGATCAAAATCTTTATAGTAACGCCTTTTTTTTTTGGGTGGGAAATTATCAAATGACCCCTACCGCTCTGGGCGGAGCAGAAGGGAGTGTCAGACTCTTACTGACTAAAACCTACCCGTGTTCCTTCAGTTGCCTGTGCCAGGGGCCACGGTATCTCTTTCGAACAACCCGCGACCCTGGCTTTATAGTAACGCCTTAATCTATCTATGCTTTTACAAACCCCGACACTTCATTTAAGTCAATGTACTTCGTATCCAGAAAACGATGCATACCTGAAACAAAACAAAAACATTTTGTTAATAAAGTCACAGGAATTCCGCAACAGCAACATCAAAGGTGAATTAAAGCAGCGCAAACATTGAACGAGGATGCAAATTAAAAATCGCACTGCTAAAAGAGCCATGAACTCCGTTCTTTAATTGAACAGTGGTGTGACCCGCACCGTTGAACAACAGTGTGCACGGTGCGCTCTGTGTAAACTAGTGGTTGCGGACGGTGGGTGCGAGGCTACACCCGTTTGCACCCGGCGGCCGCAACGCATCGGACGCGTCGCTGCGGAACACGCACTCGCTAATGAGTCATTTTGTGACGCGGAAAAGGTGGGAGCCAATGATTTGGGAATTAATGAGGATTAGCTGGATTTTGGCGACCGGGTTAGTTGACGGCCTAATGCAAT
Source organism: Oligia latruncula (assembly GCA_948474745.1). Classification (NCBI taxonomy): domain Eukaryota; kingdom Metazoa; phylum Arthropoda; class Insecta; order Lepidoptera; family Noctuidae; genus Oligia; species Oligia latruncula. Next base: position 2,860,762 of record OX419691.1, on the reverse strand, counting down.
CCTTTAAAATCCATTGTAGGTAGAAATTAATAATCCTTCTTTCAAAACAGCCGAATTTTATTGTATGCCTGTCATAATTTCTCTCTAAAACAATAATCATCTTTTGAACTGTTCCAGATTATTACGAGCTTGAAGAGCTCTTGCCAAATAGATACTGTTCTATTCCACTCTAGTATCTAATCTTAGACAACAATCCCACTACACCAGCATAGTTCGGCACCAAACTTTTTGAAAACTAAGTTATCTCCGACAATTAGCCAATCAAACGGCATTATCCGAATCGCTTCGGCACCGACAGATTTAATTGGGCGATCCACTTTGTTGAACTTAACCGAGTCAATCAACATTACCTATAGTTGAGTGTTAGCTTATCCTGTTCAATATTTGAATAAAACTCAGTCTGTAGATACGTTTGAAACTAATGCTCAATTTCGCTTGCATAATAACTGGGATGTAGGTCAGTCTATAGACAGTGTAGTGATATAGCAGGAAATAGTAATTAGAAGTCATTATTTGTAGGACGCTCGCTCGCTCGATGCATGTGAGCCAGAACGTGCAGGCTAGTAATATGAATCTAGTAGGTGTAAACGGACCTAGTTTCACACATCTTTGTGATAAAACACGGGTTGGAATTTGAGTAGCGAAACGTTTTCATCCTAAATGTTTCTTAAATTGTCAAGTAACTTCAAAAGATATGCACACAAACTCGTCACTGACCTTTGAAAATATCTCAAATAAATTTTTGTGAAGTTCCATCCAAACATACCACTCAACACATTGACACATCCATCTCATATCAAACGAATATTACATTTATTATATTATTTCATTCATCTCTTAAACCTGTGGCACGTAATTAAGCTCCGAAGTCGGCATTCCGGTCCACTTTCATCCTGTTCACTGGACCCAAATAGTTGTCCCCCCGACCACACGGAGCCACGATATTGCTGATCAAAAAAGGGTTGAAAAGGGCACCGAACGCACTTTCCGCATCGCTTAATTGGCACAAGCATTTAGCCTGTGAAAGTCGAAACAGGCAAATTGGATTTGTGTGTCCATACCGGGCCTCTTTGACGCAGACTGATTCACAATTTAACATTACAGCGACAAAGTAACTAGATTATGCGCCAATTTTATACTATCTTCCGTTTTTTAAAAGCATGAGTAGGCGTGTGAATTTTCGGCGTGTTTTTCGGCCGTGGTCGATATTGTCGGTGAGTGGTCGTGGTGGACGTGCTGCAGTTTTTAATGGAAACCTAATAGTGTCTAATAAATTGATTGATGATTGCGTTAGTTTGGCAGTCGTCCGGAGAGCTATCAAACATACATCAGTATGAGTGATAGCTCTCTTGACGAAACCAACGAAAGAAGAAAAAAACGAGGACGAAACGAGGCCAAAAGCAGGCCCATTTAGCAATAAAAAATAAAGATTCCGGGTGGTGAATCAAAAGCAAAACTATATTATTAAAGAGAAAAAGATATTACCAAAGTATGTATAGTGTTGTCGCAAAAACTGAGATAAATAAAACACACTACAAACTGAAAAAAAAAACACTACAAACTGAAAAATAACTTTAATTTCGGAAGTCGGTGTCTTAGGGATCAGTATTTTAGTTTTTGCCACCGACTTCCGAAATTAAAGTTATTTTTCAGTTTGTAGTGTTTTTTTTTTCAGTTTGTAGTGTGTTTTTTTGGAAGTCGGTTTTTTTTTTGTTAAAAAGTTTTTATTTCTCGCTTTTTAGTGGGTCTATTTATAATTTATCTAAGTTACAATAGCCTAATGTCAACTTGCCCATCGCCTTTTTATAAAATATTCCTTTTCTCGATGCAGGGACGTTAATTGTTGAGGAGTTCTCCTTTTATTAGATTTTAGATTAGATGCTGATAATCCTGGTTGCAGTATCAGGCCAGACTTATGTCAACATTGCATTGAACTTAAAATTAGTCCTGTTTAAAATGAGCCCAAACACGACTACGGTGCTGTAATTTAATGGTTTGTACTTTTTCTGATGCTCCTGGCTTCAGCATCAGGTCTTCGGTGTTCCTCAGTAACAGTACGTTTATCCACACATCGAGCCCTTTTCAATGAGTCTAAACACGATATATCTGCTGTTAGTTGTCGAGGAGTTAGGTACTCTGCCTGCAGACTATCCTGACTGCAGCATCAGGTCATGACTGGATGATCATGAGACCAAATGTGGCAAATGCCCTATCAAACATCAAAACAATTTACTAAAACAGTCCTTGCCTGTTCGAGTAACTTCTTACTGTTAAGGAGTTGTACCTTCCATCATCAGCCCAGCTACCTGAGATGGTGACAACCATACACAAATACACAAGATACTTCATAAAATATGCGAAAAACAATAAGTAAGCCTATAAAATTTGAGGGTTGCCGTCGATTTCTCTAAGATCCCATCATCAGATCCTAACTTGGTGGCAATGGGACCACCTCAGAACTATCTACTTTCGAACAAAAAAAGAATTTTGAAAATCCGTCGACAATTGGCGGCGTATTCGATGAACAAACATACAAAAAAAAAAAAAAAAAAAAAACAAACACCCGAACATAGTACCTCCTCCTTTTTGTAAAGTCGGTAAAAACCGATGAATATTATCTCAGAGTAGCAAGACAAACGTTATGAGAAAACAACATAATATGCGTCTCTCAACTCCAGTTTCCGACGGCCAGCATTACGCAACACAAACTCTTCACTTCTTAGTATTACCTTAAATTAAAATTTACTGAACAAACTCTCCGAGCGAAGCGTGCACTAAAGAAATAATACCAAGTATTCGTCAAACAGATCGGGGAGCCGTTAATGAAATCATTTTGTTCTCAAGTAAAACAAAATGGGAAACAATTATTAAATGTTAATAGGTTCGGCACTGCGCGGTAGGCACTTCATTAAATCCTGCCTTTTATTACATTTTAAGTGGCATTTTATTTACAATAAAATCAGTTTTCGGGTTCGCTGGATTGCCATGTAAATACAGTTTACTCGTGCATCCGTAATTTACGTATTGGCCGGGTAAAAGAAAATCAAAGAGGGTTGTTTCATTAAAATTTTAAAGGTCAATTTAAGAAGAATAAATAGGCTGAGCTACTTATTTAAGGCTGGTTTTCAATTGTAATTAATACTTTGTTTGGCATTGTGTGTGTTCGAGGGTTAAGTGTTAATTAAAATCAGACAAGTTAACACGATTTAAGCCTCTCACAGGGCATGAATATTTTTAACTTCGATAAAGTTGTTAGTACCATAATCAGAGTATAATGTTCCCACTGCTGGGATACAGGCCTCTTCTCTGAGGAGTGGGTCATAATCCACTAAGAGGGCCCAGTGCGGGTTGGTGGATGTCACATCTTCGAATTTTTTACTAATGAAATTAAATTCACAAAGTGCTAGCCTGGTTTCGAACTTACGACCGGCCACCACTGCTAGTAGCTACACTAAACAACAAAATTTAGCCTATACCACTTTATAGCTGGACAAAGGCCTCCTGAATAATCTGTTTTCCGTTTATCCTTTCACAATACCAGCCCGTTATTAAGCTACTGCAGGACAAAGGGCGGGTAGAAGGTTGAAAATTGATCGACACTAGCTCACTGCATAGTAACAATTGCCGATGATTCCTTTACCGAAAGGCTGTGGTGCTTTCGTAATGAAAAATATGAACTGTAAACTTCTTACTGTTTTTTTTTTGGGGACATGGAAGATGGAAGGTCCATGGAAGGATATTGGTAAAACATTAAAAACCTCTCAGGACTATATTACTAACAACAACAACAACTTTTGTTCTATCACTTTTATTAATTCATCAAATTTTAATTCATCAGACTTTCATACAAAAATAAAAATATTTCAATTCGACGAATTGATGTTCGATTTTCTGTTTCAAACTCAACGCGAAACAAAAGAAAGCACTAGTTATGTAAACAAGGCGGAGGGTAGCGGGGGTTAGATAGAATAACGAAACCTTAAAGGTTTGTTTTTGGTAAATGTTTTGTAAATATTATGTTTTGTAAAAGTCATAGAACAAAAGTTGTTGTTTATGATGTTAGTAATCCAGTCCAGTCCCAGAGCAGTGGTGTAACAGCCGTTGTAGATCATAGGTTCGAACCCAGACAGGCGCTTTACTTTGTGTAAATTATTTCATCACCACTGCTCTCATAACGGTGAAGGAAAACATCGTGAGGAAACCGGCATGTCCTAGAATCAAAAATTTGAAGACATGTGACATCTGCCAACCCGCACTCCACTCCTTCTCACCGAGAGGAGGCCTGTGTCCCAGCAGTGGGTACACTATAGGCTGATTATGTAATCCAGTCCTGCAAGGTTATTAGTGTTTTACCAATAGCCTTGTTTATTGAGTTACCATAGGATTCAATTACTAAAACCCTACTAATTTATTTATCCCACAAATAGAAACAAGATCATTTCAAAGGGCCATTACCAAACAACATCAGTAATTACCAATGATGTTTGCTCTTGGGAATGTAATCGCCAATTTAAAGTTAACGGAGACTAACTGTTGGATAGTGCTGCCCTCTGGGGGCGACAAATGACATGCCCGTATCATCTAATGGATGAATTAAGCCCTTGGATAAGATTGGATGTTATGTTCGTTAATGTTCAGGGTTGGTGTAGTCTTGGATGTTTGAAAATGGTTTTAAATGTTTAGTTCATAAATAAAATTAACGTAGACTGGTAAACTTTCGGGTAGGTAAGTAGGTAATGGAATTTTAGAAATGGCTAAATTCATATTCAAAATAAAAATTTATTTTACTTATACCTACATGGGCACTTATGAAATGTAATAAGCTGAGTGCACGGTTCGAATTAGTGTTTTCCTATTGAGAAGAGCCGGCAAGAAACTCCACGGTTACTATTTAAAAAAAATAATTATGCTATGTTCGTTAAACTTAAGAAAACAAAAATAAGAAAGAAGTATAAATAAAAATAAAATTGCGATTATTAGTATAATGTTAAATGGATCTTTAAACCTCTTTTTGCAATCTTGGGGCCTAAAAAGGCCACTTTGGCAGAATCATAAAACATTATGAATAATAATATGGCGAAGACAGTCAGTGTTTTTCTTTTTATTGCTGCACTACGTAGGTATATTATTGGATTGATTGGTATTTTAGCACAGACAAAAAAAAATAACTGAAAAATCCTTCACCAATGAGATTTGATACGATTAACTTAAGGGGGAAGCTCTAAGGTGGCCCGCGAAATTCAAATTTTCTTACGTTTTTTGCAATTTGCTGGTCAGTATTAAGTTGTACGTTGATTAAAATATGATTCGTGGTCGTAACAAATATGTATTTACAGAATTATAATCATTAAAGTCATCAACACAACTCTCTAAGACCATGTAATCCCCAAGAATGACTATTTCATGAAATCTTGACATTTGGGGATTATATGGTCTTAGAGAGTTGTGTTGATGACTTTAATGATTTAATCATTCTGTAAATACGTATTTGTTACGACCGCGAATCATATTTTAATCAACGTACAACTTAATACTGACCAGCAAATTGCAAAAAACCTAAAAAAAAATGAATTTCGCGGGCTACCCTGGCGCTTTCGCCTTAACAGTTAACTGTCCATTATGATTCATAATGTTATCCTACTATGATTGTACATAAAATAGTGATGTAATAAAAGGCCACTTTGGCGGCCTTTTTAAGCCCCCAGGCCCCTCTATCCCCTTTGGTTTGTCACACTACCAAGCTTAAAATTCATAAGTTATATTTAATTTTCTTATAACCAAAAATGGACAACCATACCACACAACAAATATCCAAATCAACTAACCCACAACCAACCGGGCCGTCCATCAATTTATTGTTTTCGTTAGTATAACGAGTTACACAAATAAAATTGGAAATAAAAAGGTGTCACCCTGTCATCGGCGAACAACTTGCTAACAACGTGACGGCAAATAACAAAGCGTTGACGAGGGGTAGAGGGGCGGACGAGGGGGGCAAGAGGGGGTAGATGCCAAATAATGTACCTGGCATGTTATACATGATGTTGTTTTATCGGAAACAATTACTGGACTTAAGTTGTAGAGAAAAATGTGGTGGGGATTTGGAAACGGTTTCCACGAAATACAAATCTTCTTTCGTTTTTTGCAATTTACAGGTCAGTGTCAGGTTGTATGTTGAACAAAATATGATTCGCCACCGTAACAAGTATACAGGGTGATTGGAAGATGGGTACAAAGCTTTAAGGCAAATATAGTACAGAAAATTTAAAACCACTGGCTACCACGTACCATACCATACCTGAAATCACGTCTCTAGTCTCTACTCTGGAATTCGTACTCCGAGCCCCAAGATACAGACTAACTGTCTAGTTTGGGGCTCACTAGTTAACACTATATTGTAACCTAGCTGTAGGTAATATTTTAAGCTACTCATGTCGTCTTAACTTGCTGTTAACCACCTGCTTACTGTATTACCTGGACAATAAATTTTCTATTTAAGTAAGCCATGGTTGTCTTAGACAAAGTCTTACCAATTTTTTCTTTACCAAATTTTTACGTTATTTATGTCTAATGACAAAGAGGCCTAAAACATGTTTTGCTAGATTGCTTACACATTACTCTAATAAAATAAAATAAAAATGAATTCATTTATCATTCAGTTTCAATCAAGCAGTTTACTTAAAATTTTGGTAATTTTCGAAAGAAAAGAAAAATTTTGTAAAAGAAAATTTGTAAGACTTCGTCTAAGACAACCATGGCTTAAATGGTTCTAAATTGTCTGTACTACCATCGCCCTAAAGCTTTGCACCCATCTTCAAATCACCCTGTATATTTACAGAATTATAATCATCAACCCTATTGAATTATTATTCCATGAAATATCAATCAAAAGGGTTATATGGACTTAGAGGGTTGTACTGATGATTTTAATGATTCATCATTATCATGATTTCAGCGGAAAGACGTCCACTGCTGGATATAGGCACCCCCCAAGCACCTCCACTTCGACCGGTTCTGTGCTTATCGTATTCAACGGGTTCCTGCAGCCTACACAAGGTCATCGGACCACCTTGTGGAAAGCCTTCCAACGCTACGTCTTCCGGTACGCGGTCGCCACTCCAGAACACACTATTATACTACACAAAATATACTACCATGTCACACCCAAAAACTGTCTCACTGCATACTAAACCCAGGTTTATTCACATTACATTTAATATCGCTATATTGAATTTTAACTAGTCTGTTATAGTTGAAATCAGCAGTGAGATGAGCATTTTTTTTTAAATTTTGGTTCAATACAACATGCAGTGCCCCCAACATTAAATAAATAACTGGCCAAGTGCGTGTTGGTCTCGCACACGAACGGGTTCCGTACCACAAGGCAAAAACGCCGAAAAAAACAAGTTTGTTGTATGTGAGCCCCCTTTTTTTTTTGCGGATGGGAAATCATCAAATGACCCCTCCCGCTCTGGGTGGAGCGGAAGGGAGTGTCAGACTCTTACTGACTAAAACCCACCCGTGTTCCTTCCTTAGCCCTTTATGTTCCGGGCCAGCGGTAACCCTTTCGGACAATCCCGCTGACCCGGCAGGCTTCGGCCCTACCCCCCCCGGCCCTAGTATTTGTTGTTATAGCGGCAACAAAAATACATCGTCTGTGAAAAGTTCAACTGTCTAACTATCACGGTTCATGAGATACAGCCTGGTGACAGACGGACAACGGAGTCTTAGTAAACCTGCGGGGCAATTGCGTAACACATTATCAATCGGAATCGGTTTCATTTTGACAGTTCAACAACATTCATTGTGTTATTTACGCGTTGAGTAGACAAATTTTTTTAGCTCATGAAGCAATGGATTAGCAATTTGCTTTAAAATGATTAAAATTGCGATTGATAGTGTGTTACGCAATTAGGGTGCTGGTCCCATTTCACCCCTTGGGTACGGAACCCTAAAAACTAAATTAACTTCCCGTCATCATTAAAGATACATACGAGCGGCACTAACTAACGCGTTATTTCCGTCTGATTTGATGGAAAATACCACTCGCATTAAAAATGTATAGCGCTCTTTTATAATTCTCCCTCATACACTTTGAATAACGTTTGATGGACGTCCGCACGTAACAGTACCTAAGTTTATCAAAACGACCTTAAAATAACCTCCAAGCGTCAGTATCATCTCTGTCGCGAACGCAGAATCCAAACATTATCCTTAAATGACTATAAAACTTCAACTTTTAATATATCGAGCATCAAACAAGCATCTTGGGATTACCCGTAGTTGTTGAGGGGGGCTTAACGCATATCTTTGAAAGAAACGGGCGCGTGATGTTTGCGCCCTCCCCATATAGACTGAGCTTAGTTGAAAGTTGGCTAAATCCTCCGTACGTGACATAATTAAGATCGAGCCTTACAGGCATACCCGCCTTTATACCCCTACACCGCTTCAAGCGACCCCGTAAAGAACTTCACAGCGGAAGCTAATTTATTAGGACCCGCTGAATGGCTGCCCGAAGCGCTTTTGTTGCTTGTAAGATATTGTTTTAAAATGAGCTGCGATGTAATCGAAATACGCTGTATCTATTGAGGGATATATTTTAGGCTCCTTTAGTTAAGTAGAGACGTAAACAGAGTCTGTTTTGTTGCTTACTTATAATCTTCTTATGCATATTTATTGTTTTTAGGGTTCCGTACCCAAAGGATAAAAACGGAACCCTATTACTAAGACTTTGCTGTCTGTCCGTCCGTCCGTCCGTTCGTCTGTCGGTCACCAGGCTGTATCTCAAGAACCGCGGTAGCTAGACGGTTGAAATTTTCACAAATTATGTATTTCTGTTGCCGCTATGACAACAAATACTAAAAACAAAATAAAATAAATAATTAAAGGGGCTCCCATACAACAAACGCGATTTTTATGCCCGTTTTTTGCTCGATATCAATAATGGCAACAGGTAGGCACTTCAAATATTCACAAAATATACAGTTGTATTTTTACTTTAATAATAAATAATAAAATAAAATAAATATTTAAGGGGGGCTCCCATACAACAAACGTGTTTTTTTCGGTGTTTTTGCCTTGTGGTACGGAACCCTTCTTGTGCAAGTCCGACTCGCACTTGGCCAGTTTTTGATGAACTAATACATGATAAAACTCATAATTTATTTAAATACTACAAAAGATAGTACTTAGTTGCATTATATATTATAGCTGCGCCCCACAGTACCACCCGCTTAACTCTCGATCCCGTGGGGATAAAAAGTCCTATGTCTTAATCCAGGGGCCATTGCGTAACACAGTAATAATCGGAATAGGTTTCATTTTGACAGTTCAACAACATTCATTGCGTTATTTACGTGTTGAGCAGACACATTTTTCGAACCTATGAAGCAATGGATTAGCAATTTGCTTCAAAATGATTCAGATTCCGATTGGTAGTGTGTTACTCAATTAGGCTGCTGGTCATCGTCTACCCATGACCCTCAGATTTAATCATTTATTAATACACTAGCTGTTGCTTACGTCATCTGGGTGACGTGATGCGAGAGCTCAGTGATTGGTCAACTTGTGACAACTATCACCCCTCCCGCACCGCGCAGCTACCTCAGGCAACGTCTCAGTTAAGCGGTCGGCCTATAAGATTGCAAGTCATGGTCTACTCATGTGCCAAATTTTATCCAAATCCGTTAAGGGGCTTACATGACCTAAAGTGTGGTCACTGTCGGACTGCATAGAAAAGAAAGAGAAGCGCGATGACACAACCCTGGTAATTTATTGTAAAATATAAAGCAATTATTTAATTACAAAAAATCTATTGTTTGGACTAAAAAATTAAAGCAGTAGTGTTTTAGTATGTTGGTTGTAGAATAATCGGACAAAAAATCAGAATGTTTGTATGTATATTAGTATGGTTTTTATTGTAAAAAGAAAGTTTTTATAGGTATTCTTCATGATTTTTTTCTATCATATCAAATTAGTTGTATTATGTTTTCAACGCACTATCTGCCTAGCATATATCCTGAAGAATATCATATATTTTTCTGCTTTTGTTTACTGTAGTCGATCATATACTTTTAATGCTTCTAAAACTTGCGTTTTTTTTGCGTTTAGGTCCTGTGAGCCCCTTAAGCCGTTTTAAAGCGTAACAAACAAACATACAAAAAATCAAAGGTTTTCTCTTTATAATATTGGTTTAGAATTTTAGATAGTGATAATGATTAACCTACTAACCAGTATTCTACATTTTCTGTAAAATAAACTACAACTAACTGAAAATTCTCAGTGCTCAACACTGTGTAAATTCTCAGTGCTCAACACTCTGTAAATTCTCAGTGCTCAACACTCTGTAAATTCTCAGTGCTCAACACTCTCTAAATTCTCAGTGCTCAACACTCTGTAAATTCCCTTTAAAAGCTCACCCTTTTTCTCAACCAGGTACAACAATATTAAAACGCACGGACAATTTAATCAAATCTAAGACACCTCACTGCTTATACTTTTTACACCCCACAAACAACACAGGCCACAGGAAAATAGTGCAAAACAAATATCTAATCAGACGAAAGCTTTGCACCACAGAATATTACATACAGGGTGTTGGCACTGCGCTGTAAATTGTTTCAAGCACTACAAAGTGGAAATTATTTCTATTTAGACGAGTATTTGTGGAGCTAAAAGGCTGCTGAGTTCCTGTTTTCTTTAGATTCTATTTAAATTGTTAGCACTTTTCTGTTATGATTATGTGGAAGGATGAGTAAGAGGTGCTTCTAGGAAATAATACACGTGTACTGGGTGGATTTTGTTGAGTGTAGTTTTACTAGAACTGTATAAAATAATCTGGCTTCATTCTGGTTGTGATGTTCTACTTTGCAATATAAAACGTACCTTCAAAATCAAAGTACAAAATTTATCCAGTCATCACAAATTAACAGTCGCCTTGAAACAGACATGGTCAGCGTTAATCCATTTGTCTCTTACATGGAAAACAGCTCAATAGCACACCAGTGAACATTTTTGCGCTCAGCTCCTCGAATTCATTTATCTATTTAAGGAGAATATCCAATTAATTTCTCTCGTGATCTGAAAGCAAACCTGGATACTCGCATCAAGTTGTTAACTCCAGTCGGATTTGGTTTATTGGCTCACAGATTCGGACCAGTCTAGTAATGGGTCCTAGTGTCCAGTACATAATGGACAGCCTAACAGCCTCCGACAGCTGTCTCTCACTATTTATACGTTAGTGAATTAAAAAGAGTCCGAGCTTTATAGTTTTATGCTGTATTGAAATGGGGCTTTCAACTGTATATGGGGATAGACAGTGACAATATTATTGAGTATTAGCTGACAGACGTTGTCCTGTTTTTGATTCTATAGACACGTGGCGCCATCTATTATCATACTAAAGTTATTGTTGTTTTCCTCGGGAACAGCACTTTTTTCGGGATAGGTAACCCTATGTCCGTTTCTGTACACTGACAACGTATATGCAAAATTTCAAGATCGGTTTAAAGATATTTATTCTCACAAAGAACACAAATAGTTCACTTAAAATATGAGATTATAAAAAGATCATTCACTTATATAAGATATATATTCAGTGGTTTAGGCGTGAAAAGGTAACAAACAAACTTACTTTCGCATTTAAAATATTAGTTAGAATGTTATTGGTATGTTTGATAACGAATGTGGTGCTAAAATAGATGAATTAGAACTGTAAAATAAATAAAGGTTTACTGTAGTAGAAGGAGATAAGTCGACAAAAAAAGCAAAGCAAATACAGTGTGGAAAACCAGTAAAAATCATTAAAAAAATAAAAAAAAAACAGGAATTTAAACACTACTTGCAAAAGGTTTATTTTTTTAGCAAAAAGTTAGTTTTCTGTAGATGGTATGACCCATCCTTATGTACGTTTCTCTACGTGAAAATCAGTGCAAAACATTCCTGAATTTGGAGAAAGGAAAAAGTAAACGTTTCTGCCGAGAAAACCGACAACAATCACTTACCCATACCTGCACCAGGAATACATAATGTGGACCATCTTATCCCACACATTTCACAAACAAACAAAGGAGCGAACATTTAGAAAGTAATTCGTATCCTAAGCGTATCTTTTTAAGGCACCTTCAAAAAAATCATTAGAGAACGTTTCTCATGGCACTCGTGGCGGTTTGAATAAAATATAGGGGTGGAATAAAGCGAGCCTTTTTATCTATTAAACGCATTTGCTGTTACAAATCTTCGCTCTCTCCGGCGGCGAGCGTGCATAAGTGCGTGTGCGCTTGGTGGCGAGCGGAGCGGAGGTGGGAGCGGAAATAAATAAATTATAGATATAAATTTGAACCTTATGGTTTAGCGATATAGTTAAAAATCTATTAAATAGACAGATTGTAGTAGCTTGATGTGCTGGCATCTGTACCTATACATACCTAAGTTAAAAGTGTTCAATTGTCATTGTGGTGTGCATACATAGAAAATCCCTGTTTTAAAAATTAAAGAAAATTGCTTAAAAAAAGCTGTTATAAAGCAACAGTCTGAAAATGATTGATCTTGGCCAAGCTAAATGTCAAACGAATGTTGTGGGGAGATATTGTAATAAGCTACTGATTGCACTTAACCCTAGAGTCATCATCTGCCTAGCCTTTTCCCAACTATGTTGGGGTCGGCTTCCAGTCTCACCGGATGCAGCGGAATACCAGTATTTTACATGGAGCGACTGCCTATCTGACCTCCACAACCCAATTACTGGGTAATACGATACCCCTTAATAAGACTGGTTGTCAGACCTTCGGGCTTCTGACTACCCGTAACGACTGTCAAAGATACACGAATGACAGCCGGGACCAACGGCTTAACGTGCTTTCCGAGGCACGGAGAGTCTTGGTATGTAAAGATGGGCACCCACCCACAGACCAACCGCGGCAAGCCTAACTTAACCTGATTGATCGAGCTGTGCGAAGAGATTTTTTTTATTGAAGTTCGATTGAAATTGTTTCAAAGATTGTATTGCGGTATTTTGCTCTAAACGGGTACAATCATAACACTTTTTTTCAAGTTGATTGTGGTTTTCATTGCTTTTTCAGAAACTTTTGTAAGGTATACTTACACTTGAAGCTGAGAAGGACTCACTACCACAATTTGCTTAGCCGCTCTTACCACTATAACCTCTCTCATCCACAAACTCCGCTACCTACCTCACTACAAACACAACTTAAAGGAAATGGCTGCCCCGTCTCTACCGGCTTGCATTTACGACATTACCCCACAAGCTTTATTTTGCACTCCTACTTCTAACTGTGTTGGTCTCACAATAGCTGTCACTGGTCATGATTGTTACCCAGACTTTGTTCAGGCTGACGTTGGAAAAGATTTGACGTCACTTTAAACATCTGGTTATATCATACAAAGATCTTTTGTGGGGTGAGTGTGCTGTGTATTTCGTCCAAATTAGAGGTGAACATTTTTGAGCATGAGAAAATAATTTGAGCTAACAAAGTTAAAATTATTTTTACATGAACCTAAGTGAAAGACGTTCCTTGCTTGCAGGTAAATTCATGTGAACTTCACCAGTTTTATGATGTGAAAACCATGTTAGGATGAGCAAAAAAACGTTTGTAATGTACGTGAACGTGAACGAAGATGGCGTCGTCGAACCTAGATCCGTTTAAGGATATATCTGATTTATTAGCCAAAACTTGACATGGTCAAATATAAAGATGCGTGTACTTAAAATATCATGGGCATGACCTTCAAACAGGTAAAGTGCCTTATAGGTTACAAGAAATATGGCTGTGATACTGAAACCATGCCTGCATTGGGTCAGTGGGTCGTCTTAGGGGCGGATGTCTTGGAGCTGAAGTACTATGAGAAGCAAAGAAATTAAAAAAAAAACAGTGGCACTCCGGGAGTGCCGACAGAAGTGAAAACAAAACACAAACATAATACTTTGCCATCACTCACTGACATATCGGATATACATTAAAACCGAATACAGCCGAACACATCCGAAGCGGGTATATTTTGATCGTCTTATTAACAAAACAAGCGCGGTGTCGCTTACGGTAACAGCGGCGCGACTTTAATGGTTTTTTCCATCTCAAAAAATGCCCAACCCGCTTAAAGAAGTTTTCACTTCAAAAATTTTGGTACTTCAAAAATTCTAAGTGTCGGTCAATTTTTCAGCTTGCATATCCTTAGGGGCAGAGAGAGGACTTATACAAATTTTGGGAGATTTTTTTTCCGAAAATACGGCTAAGTAAAAGCTTGACCATAGAAACCATTTAGGTTCTGAGAAGCATGGCCCTACGACGCCCTGTTTCCTGCATTGTTATCCCAAAGTGTCACCACTTGAATCTTTGCATGCCACACAAAAAAAGCCACAACTCTTCAAGATTTCTGTTCCCTGCTCCTATTACTGGCAACTTGGTAGGCGTTTCGTTTAAGTGTGTCGCTTTCCGGTGCCGGTTCCGTGCCTTGTGCATGCTGCCGAATTATAGATGCTAGATGAGGAAGATGGTTTACAAAGAAAAAGTACTTGTAGAGTGTACAAAAAAGCAATTTACTTTAAGAACTTGCAGTTCGCCGTACAGTGAAAACAGGCTATAAATCCAAGCACATAGAGGTGAAGAAAAAGAACTAATACATATTTTTAGAGTTTATTTAGAAGTACCGTCTAAATTTAATAATAGGTGACATTTCAGCTCATCATTATTTTAACGACGTGTTTTATGAAATATGTGAACTACATGTGCTCGCCGTAGCTAGTGTAAGATCAATAATATACCTCAATAAATTATATTGAATATCTTTGCGTATCCTGCACCAACGTCCTGAAATCAATAATTTTCGATTGCTGTATTTTGTCCATTTCCAGTCACCCTTAAATTCACGTCACAGGTAAAAAGACTCATTCTTTTGACAAACGGGAACGGGAACGAGAAGCATAGAGGATACAATTTGCGCAGAAGCAAGGCGCCTTCAACTTAGTGCGCATTTTTGATGCAAATCACTAAAAAAATGAATACAGAAAGTCTGTTTTACACAAGACAATATCTCACTGATATTTTAGAATGTACCGAATTCAGTATACTCGCATCAGCCATTTGTAGCTTTATTTATTTAAAAAAATGTTTTTAAATACATTAAGCTTAACCAAAACCTTCACCTAATTATTGAACTTGGACACCTTTGGAGACCCTCAAAATATCCCAATCATACCTTAATATCTTAGTTTTAATAGTTTTTTTTATCATTGTTCCTCTCAACTAAAGCACCTGCCATCCAATCTCTTCACCACCCTTGGTTGACTGGTAGAGAATGTCTAAGGCATTAAGTCCGCCTTTGTACCGTTTTGTGCGAAAAGTTTAAATAAATAAATATCAGAACAAGAATTTTTCTAAGTCCACTATTGCTAACGCCCCTTCAATCTGTAACTGCTATAACGCAACTGTATTACTAGTTGTCTCTGGTTTTACATAATTCTAAAGTACTACTACTAAAATATCCCAATCATTTGTTAGTAATATACGTTAATATTCTAGCAAGATTTTTTTAAAGTCGCCTTCTGCTAAGTCCTTTACAATCTGCAACAGTTATAACGCTACCGTATAGCTAGTTGTCTGTGGTTTTGCATATAATTCTGTACCAACTTCTTAATAAATATACTCCTTGCCACACCCTAGAGGTGAGCCTTCTGCCCCACATTACATAGTGCGGTAACTCGGATACGTGGTTCATTATGTACTGATTTCAGAGCGTTTAGTGTTTGCGCCACGGATCTCGGCGACGTTATTTCTTTGAGCTTTGAGATGGAATTATAAATGTGTTTGTATGTTTGTTGGTGCTTTGTCGCTCTAAGAGGGTGGTGACTTGGAGTGGTTTTAGTATGAAATAAATATCTGAGTTATCTTTGACACTGTACTTAGGAGAAAAATAAATGTTATTCGAATTGTAGCTGGTCTTTATTTGTATGGGATTATGTCTATTTTGCTGCAACATGCGCATTAAAAATTATGTATATTAAAAAAGCAAGCCAGGCAAGGCTGTTTATTTTTTTTTCTTTAAAACGTAATACAATTCTTATTAAGTTATGAATCCAATTAATAAATACCATTCCTTAAGCTTTAAAGGAACTGAACTGAAGAAATGCAAAATACAAAATGAGAACTGGAACGAGGCCGAGAAAGACTAGCTGGCTGCAAATAAAAGCAAAAGCATTGCCTTTGCCTCATCAAATTAAAAAAAAAGTTTATAAAAAAAATATCTAATCTGTCTTCTGTAAACACGAATCAAAAGTGGCAATCGTAAGTACACGGAGAGATGAATTAAACTCACTATAGTCTGCGGTCTGCATTTTAATTAATTAAGAGAGGGACTCCGGAAGGGGGGGGGGGGCGGGGGTGTAGGGCTGCCTACCTTTGACAGAGTCTTAAGATATTTTGTTGGTTTCTTTTTGCACTGTAGGATGTGTGCCTTTGGTCGCATTTGGTTTTGCTATAAGGTTTAGATGTGATTATAATTGAACTAATTAAGCTAAATTGGATCTAGATGAGAATATTTTCAATGTAGAAGAAATATGTCATTAGTGCGTAAAAATCAATATTATTTTAAAACCACCAACAAGTATCTCGTGATTATTTAATTATAGAATTGACGTCACCAGCGTAAGTTTCGATCCCGTGGGAATATCGGGATAAAAACCCCTACCCTATGTTTTAATCTAGGGTCACAGCTACATCCATACAAAATTTTATCAAAATTAGTCCAGTCGTTTGAGCGAACTCACAAACTTTCGCCTTTATAATATTAGTGTGAGTTGTTAGTGTAGTAGGATAGCTGTATATAATACCGCTAGATTTACATTCATAGATAAATATGTATTATTATTCAGAAAATACACAGTCATTTTGCTACTTTTGGGCAGTAGCAGTTTTTTTTTGTAGTTGGTAACCCTACAAGAGTAGAGCAACAGTCAGTGTTTACGCACGGAGACACCTCGTGACTTTCCGCCGACATTCGTTTTCTGTCGCCGAGCTTACCGAGAGCCTTACTCCATTAAGAAAATTAATGTTTTGACTTACCCACCGAGCATCTTGCGGTAAAAATGTATAGTGAAACAATTACCTATGTTGTATAAATATAAGTAGGTACATAGGTATATTACTTATTGTGTTGGTCTATTGATTTGATGGCCGGTAATAATAAAGGAAAGTACTTATCTGATGGATTATAAGGTTCGATTTTGTTTGTAGGTTGATGATATTGTTTGGTAGTGGCACGTGTAAGGTACGTTGCATGGATGACGTCAATGATGTATAGAGGTCATCTAACTTGAAGTTATTAATAGTATAATATGTATAGTTAATAGAGCAGTGGTGGCCCGGTAACAGCGGACCATCACGATAATACTAGATTTGAAAACCGAATATGATTTCAGAAACCGAGGGTCAAAGTCACAGATATAGATAGACCAATATAACGCAAGTATCACCATCTTTATGAAAACCAAGCGTGGCATTTTTTGACTACCTACTATGACGTCACAAGCACTAGTTAGTGATGGGAAAATCAAATCGATTCAAAGACGCCGCCGCGTGCGGCACCCGTCTCGCCCCACCGGGGCCTAGCGCCAGCGCTCACGCTCACCCAGCCAGCAGTATACAGGACTGATCGCAAAAGTGGCGGCTTACGATTTTTGTACGTAAGCTTGTGCGATTTTTAGCATACGAAGTAGTTGCTCTTGCATTATCTAAGTGTATCTATATCTGTGGTCACAGTTCATAGTTAATACCTACCAACTATATTAGAACGATGCAGTTTTGAATGGTGCTAAATCTCGGTTCAACCCAGATTTTATTTGAGATTACATGAAATCTGTAATCTGCAGGGCTTAGTTTGTACTTTGTAGTTCACTCTCATTATGTCTAATTTTTGTTTAATGAACTTTACTTTGCTACTGACTATTGTTCTCCAAGCCTTGACCTTCAAAAAACCGCGATATAATTTACTGACACAACATTTTTACACATTGCCAACACCAGTGTCTGCCACGCGGCTTCACGCGACAGCAGCCGGCATTCGCTCCCGGATTCATTTCCTTTCAGTGATGGATGGCTCTGTATCTTCAATGAGATTTATAATGGTGTGTCACATTCCTGTGCGTGATGTGAGTTCGAATACAGATTGATGCAAAACTCTAGCAGTTGAGGGTTGAAGTTTAAAGTTTCGTAAAAGGATTAGTTTTGGCATGACATTTAACTTTGCTTTAGAGTCATGTTTGGTAACATATCGGAAATGACCTTGTCCATTTATTATCTCATCTACTTTTACAATATTTGTAAATATGTGAGCAGCTTCGAGGTCAAGAGCAAGCCCATTCAGCAATACAAATAAAAAAAACCTTTGTATCTATCACATAATTAATTTACCTGTTATTGCTTTATTTTTAATTATTTTTATTGTGGTATAGTAATTTTATTCTAGGTGCATCGACTTCACATATAATTATATAAATAACGTTTACAAAAAAAAAAAGAGTAACTGTGGAGTTTATTGTCTATTCTTCTCCATACGAAACTACCATAAAAGGGGCGCCTAGAATTAATTCTTATTTTTGTAAATTTTGACGTTCAAGAGTGCCTATTTAAAATAAATGATTGGACTCTGACTTTGATTAAAATTGGTAAAAAAAAACGAATGATAGCACTTGTTGGCTACTATTCAAACCATTTTGGGGAGAGAGAGCATGAATCGATTAATGTTTTATCCACCATGTTTGTGAGGCACAATGATGATAGCATCTAGATTTACTTGACCGTATTTTTCAATAAATTCTTGTAGACGCATAATCAGCCTATAATGTTCCCACTGCTGGGACACGGGCCTCCTCTCTGTGAGAGGGAGTGGGCTGTAATCCACCACGCGGGCCTAGTGCGGGTTGATAGATGTCACATGTCTTCGAATTTTTAGTTCTAGGACATGTCGGTTTCCTCACGATGTTTTCCTTCACCGTTGTGAGAGCAGTTTTGAATTCGTGTATAGTACGATCAAATTGTAATTTATATAGTCTATAACAAAGAGTTACAATCAATCACCTTACATCTATTGTCGACTATTTTTGTTAAAAGTACAGCAAATATTTTCAATACGACACAAATACTCGACGTACGTCCGAACACAGATTGATGTTAAATTCTCGCTGTAATGTGAAACTTCCGTGAATGTCTAAAAGGTTTAGTTTGTGGTAGTATGTTGTTATTTATGCACAACTGTGGTGTTTGTACCTGACGTAGGTGTCACGGAAAACACTTGGTGTTTTACCTCATTAAATATTTGTACTGATTTCGTACAGAGTGGACCTTACTGAAATCGGAAATCACTAGTGTCTATCGTAGGTTTTGGTCTTATTTAATTTCCATTGAGGGTTTCGGGCACCTTACAGGAAAATATAGCAAAAGAGAAATAAGAATGGGCAGTAAGTTCTCAATCAAACAACAGTAATTTCCAGTCTGGAAAAATATAAGGAAAAAAAATCTGATCAAATATTTTTTGCTCGGCATTTTACCACCAACCTTTCCTTACTATCTATTATTTTATTTTCTTTATCCATCCAAAATAAAACCCAATCACAAACTTTATCCATAACTGACGCGTCCCACAAACGGGACATAATTACAAAACTTTCACAAAAAACTTTCAGAAAAAAACTAGACTATTCCGTAAGAGACCGCCCGATCTATCATAATGTAATTGAACCACACGAATAAGGCATTTGTGGTCGACACGAGACTTCAGCTAGGGGAAAATTTCCTTAAAAGGTTGCTTATAAAGTCTAGTTTACTTTAGGAGGGTAGGTGTGGGACATACTGGTTGAAAGCTAAGCAAAAGATATCAGAGGTAACCCTTCTTCTTCTTTGATGTATCGAAACGGAGACGACAATAAGTTAAACTTCATATATCTCATGACGTTTTCAGTCTGCATAAAAAAATACATTCAATTGTATAGCTAGTCAAAGATTGGCAAAACCCATCTCTACTACATATTTAGATTGTTTGTTTTTATTCTGTCGCCGAATTTCTGAACAAAAATCTTGTTAGTCCTACCACTTCAGAAATGCATTGTAATATTTTTTTAATTATGATCCTTTGTTGTTTTGTTTATTTCTACGTTATTAGTAGGTATTATGTTGTTACTGCATACCTACTTCATGTATTCAATATTTGCATGCCATCATTACATGGCGGAATGTGTCTTTGCCTACAATTGTGTCTTTTGTACCTACCACATTTTATGCAAATAAACGATTTTGATTTGAAAAAATCACTGTTTGTAATTTCGATGTTAGGATTTATTTCACAATAATCCTATGCATAAATATTGCTAGTATTTTCATTTAAGTATTTTCATTTATTGTCGTTTTGTTGACTGTCATTGTATACGTATTCAAAATACTTTCCGTTAGAACGTTATTCTCTTTTTAAATTTCAATTATTCGGCAGGCAAATGGCTATTCACAAGAGCTTACGTGTACTGTTTGTTCTAGTACAGACGCCAACACATCAAGGTACTACAATCTGTCAAATATCTTTTATTGATTTTAAACTTTATCGCTAAAACATAAGGTTCAAAGTTGATTGAATTTGACAGTTTCGGGTAGCGTCATGTGCTGGCGTCTGTACAAAAACTAGTAAACAAACTGCTAAGGCATGACGCTCGCTACACAGGAAGTTAAATTTCCTTGGTTGCTGTAAAGAACTCAATTAAAAGAAAAATAATAGGTGCAGGAAGAGGAACTTCCTTTCAACATAATAGGGAAATTGGAACTTTATAAGGCAAAGAGCCTCGATAGTAATCTGATTAAAATGTCGATACATCGCTGTGTTTTGATGGCTGTCACTAACCAGGGTGTCCCCCCCTTACCTAGATCAGTAATAAATTTCCTGAATAAAAATCCAATAATAAAATTCCTGAAACGGATATGTATTTTTTTATATTACGAATAACAATACTTAAAAAAAAAAATTGTGTGTCAACAAAACAGTTAATTTATAATTGAATTGCCCTTATGTTTTGTCACAAAAACACACTTTAAAATTCAACTTTAAAAACCTATAAAAAATTACAGTTAGATGCGTATTTTGAAAAAAAAAAGTACTTTACTCCAATGGCGTATTTAACAGCTAATTTAAAAGTAAATTATTTCCCTTCATTTTATAATATACTTATAAATATTATTACTTTAAGACTGTAAGCTTTTTAAAGTAAATTACCCTCATTTTTTTGTTACAAAAAAGACACTCTTCTTAATTCAACGTTTTAGCCAATGAATATTTACAGTACTGCACTCGAAACCTTTCCACTGTCCTAATGTACCCAAGGCCTAAGCCGGCACGCCACCATTACTTATGCATTAACTCTGGCTAGGCCAGTAAGCGGTCCCTTAGGCCCGGAGGAGCGTTCACATGATTTTATTCCACCACTCGTCTCCTATGAAACTCGTTCGTATTTCGAGAGCAACTTTTGACAATCAATCTGTTACGTGAGACCTATTGTAATTGGTTTTTTCTCGTGTGTTCTGTGCATTGTTGGTGAGATGTGTTTGTTGTGGACGTAAATATAGAATCACAGTTGTAATGAGAATCTGTAATTGGCTTTATGTCTCACTAGCTGCGGCCCGCGGTTTCACCCGCGTAAATGTCGATCCCGTGGGAATATCGGGATAAAAAGTAGCCTATATGTTAATCCAGGGTGTCAGCTACCTCTACACAAAACTTTATCAAAATTGGTCCCGCCGTTTGAGCGTAAAGAAGTAACAAACATATAAACACACACACACACACACTCACAAACTTTTGCCTTTATAATATTAGTGTGATTGCAAAATTATTAGGATGTAAGAAGGAAAATGCACATTGCTAACCATTATATTAAGCGTTAAATTGCTTTGAAGTAATCATCAGATTTTTTAACTAACACGAAAGTTAATCGAACTATCCACCTTTTAGTACTACCGCGAAATAACATTTGCAAAATCAAACGAAAAATACTGTTTCAGCTCGCAATCTAAAATCCAATCCAGTTCTCTTTGATTCGAACAAAAAAAAAGCATTCAAACCAGCCAATTACCTAACCGATCCATCTCAAAGAACATCCATCTAAAACTTACAAAAACAGAAGAGCAAAGTAAAATTATAACAAATCAAAAACAAACTGTATCTCCTTGTGCTTGAAAAGATGATTTCCTGTATGTCAAAGAAATCTGCGAGCTAGTTTCCGCCCTGGATTGGATATCGACTGCATCTGAAATGAAACGCTCTTCACCGTATATTTTAAAGGTAAACCTGTTTTATTATGTCACATGTTGTCGGCAACGATACGAAATGTATTTTTAAAGATGTCGTCTGTGGATTTCTGTGTTTTGCAATTATGGATGTTTTAGTTTCTAAGTGGCGTGTTTAGTAGTGGTTTTAGACATTTTACTAACTTTCGTTTAAAGATAATGAGTATATTTATAAGAAAATCAGTGTTAAGGAATCCTAATTCACTCAACATATTATAAGTTGCCTATTATAAAAAAACAAAATATAAAGTGACAAGCATGTTTTATAGTTGTCACTATTTTATCTTACACCTGCCTGTAAAATTTTGAAATCATAATAAATATTGATTTTCTTTACAACCAATAAATAAAAAAAAACCTAAAACACTTTTAATCAAGCAATAATTTCTCGTAGCGCTACGAACTCGTAGCATGCTACGCCGTAGCCGTAGACCGCTACGAAGAAAAATCATAAGACGTTTGAAGGACTCTGCAAATGCAAAAATAAAAAGAAATATATCTTGAGTGGCGGACATCTGAATGTTTTCTTCCGGCGGAACAAATTGAAAAGCTGGTTTTTTACAAGACGGGAGGGAAAGGTATACCGGGCACTGAATTACTCAGGAACTGGGCCGATCATTGCGGTCGACCCAACCGGTAGACGGTAGACGATGTAATTCTTGCTAACTGAGTTATTATAATGTGTACCTATGTTTTGTGTTATAACAGAGGTAAGGTGAGGTCAGTATTGTTATACGGTTTTTATTAGAAATGAGTGTGCAGGTCATATTTTCTTGAGTATTCAAATATTCGATTAATCGAGTCTGGTTTAACCACGGTAGGATCGGAGCATTTCATTCATTCATTCATCCGCGAAAGGTTAGCCAGACGTCTAAATAGTACACCGTTTCACCAGTTACAGAAAATATTAAAAAGATAGAATATTTATTTACAAAGACAGAAAATAACTCCAAAAACAATGATTCAAAACAAAGCAACGCTGCCCATTTTAACGAACCTTACTCGAAACATACACATATAAAAATTGAAACTATCAAACTCCGCACAAACAATGCAACTACAAAATAAAAATCCTCTGATATCAATAGAGACATATTTCAAACGGCAGGAAACGTAATATATAAGTGCTTCCCGGGCGAGCCTTCGAATAGGAGGGAAAAAACTAGTGCCTTCCGGCCAATGATTGTGTTACTGTGGGCCTGAACGTAAGGACGTTTGTTCTGTTTTGATTCAGGTTACTGTGGCGTTGTTGATATTTTCAAACTCTAACTAAAACCGTCTTATTACAAAATGAGTTATAATATTAGACTAGCTTAAACCTTCGAGCCAGTTACTGTATTTAGAAGTTTATTCCGACAAACGTAAAGTTCTTAATGCAAAATTGACAACTTAGACTCGGGTTTAACGTCAGTTTTTGTAACTTTTTCGGATTATAGTTTGAAGTTTAAAACAGGGTCGATGGTTTAAACCTGTTTCTAACAATAAACCTTGTGTTAAAATAAGGTTGAAAGCATTTATTTCAATTAAACCAATTACAGGCACTTTTGAATTGTCAAATAGTCGTTCAGTTAGTCAGAAAGTTGAAGCTAGTTGCCCATTCCAAAAAGTAAATCTCTATGGAGAAGAATGGGCAAGAAACTACGAGGACACTGTTTTAAATCAAGATATTACAAAATCCTGGAAATCCTGGGATTCTTGGAATATCGGCATAAAAACTATCATATGTCCTTACATAGGATAGTTTTTATCCCGATATTCCCACGGGATCGACACTTATGCGGGCGAAACCGCGGGACGCGGTTAGTAACGGATATATAACAGAACAAATAACTTAATTTCAATAATGCATTATAATAATTTCACCGTTATATTAAAAAAAGTATATTTTATGGTCATATGATCTTTAGAACTTTTGTTATTATTTCAAACGTTACACACCCCATTTATACGCTAGAAAAAAAAAACCTGCTAAAAGACCAATTTTGTATACAAGGTAATTTTAAGTATATGCGATACCTGAATATAGTTTGTTCAGAATACCCCATGTTATATTTTGTCCCAAAAATATTTAAAAAAGGTTAAAAGTTGGACACCGAGTGACACTAAGTAAGTTATATCCAATCTCCGCGCCGATCGGTTAGGTACCTAGATGTTTTTATCAATGAGCGCAAGACGGCGCGGCGCGGGTGAGTATGTTTTTGTACGAACAAACAGGTAACTTAACAAGCTTATAACTTTGTGATTTTTCATGATACAGTTTTGAAATGTTGTACATAGATTCTTTACATAAAAATACTAGACACATGTTTCGGGTTTCGGATATACTAAAAATAATGTTGTATAAAAAAATTGCTCTATATATCTACACTTACGCATCATTTCACTCTAGCATATGAAAATCAAAACATCAGCACAGTGACAAGAATCATTTTCACTGTTGACTGGCTCCCTCAGGGCATTAGCCCTCAGACGGCCGGTCATTTGCACCCCCTGCCCTGCGGAGGATTGCATATCACTGTCGCTTGGCTTATTACACCAATTATGGCGCACTCCTGTTAGAATGCTTCTGAAGGATTGGCATTAGTCTTTGGACTTTGAAATTATAGTAGTATGAGGGTAGTTTGATGAGAGATGTACTTTTGTGATGTTGAAGTTGTCTGATTTGATTTTGAATAGTGTCTACTGTCTACATTTGAAGGTTAAATTGCGTTTGGTGGTCGTTAGCAACTAAACGTACTGTGCACGAGGTCATTCTTAGATACTAAGTACCTAGAGTTTTTTATTGAACTGTAGGTATTTTTTGGTTTAATTAGATAAGTGATTATTAACCGAAATATTAATTAAAAATAGAATGAAATAGGTGCCTATACAATGAATATGTAAAACTAATTATTATTAATATACCTCAACTCATTCCTGACACTTAACTTATAGTCGGTGGGGTATAATAACAACAACAGGAAATATTAATATGTTATTTTAAATGTAATTAATGTTTTTTAATAAAACTTTTTCCAACGAAAACCAACAAGCTAGAAAATCAAGAAGCGCCACTTGAAAACTTGTATCATTGTTACTCGCACAAGTTCGCGAAACATTTTGCAGCTAACTTAATTAGGAGTTAAAAACCTTTTTTAATTTTTACTTGATAGTACTTGAAAGTTTGTATTGCAAAACGACTTTTGTGTGCCTTTTTGTACGTTTACACCTTTTTTCGGACGATAACTCGTTTGAAAATTGTAAATATGCTTTGAAAGTTCGTTCGTTAGCTCAGAAGCGGCTTTCACGTTGTCTCCTAAAGTACGATTTATTCGTTTTCTGATAACAAAACCTTGGAGCCGGATAAAATTGTAACTTTCTCTCCTATTCCTCAAACAAAAGAATACAGTTATATTACTCGTGTGTGCTACACAGTCCGTCCTAAAAAAGGAGTAGCAAATAAAACTTTTTTTGCCTGTCGCATTTATATGACATCGCATATCAACTTCATTTTTATTTGACGCATATATCCGCCAGCGGCATTTGTGGGGTTAACCAATTCACCTTTTGCCATACCTTCTCGTATAGACGAAAATGGCTGCGCAGTCCCTACTCTTACTTTATAGTTCAGGATAGTGTAATAAAGGAATGGAGCGTAGTTTTGTACGAAGGAAAAGTGGGTAGTTTTACTGAAGGTACTTTCGTGTGGAGTTAATGCAATTATATTGGTTATTAACTCGGAGAGTAATGTAAACATCGGTCACTGTCGTAATTTACAGGTACACTGTTTACTTTAAGATCGAACGAGATATAAATTCATATTATGAATTTTTTTTACATAAAAGTAACTACTTTTAAAGTAACGTACCTGTCAGTTAACTGATGTTTTTTATTGGATGTATTATTTTAGTTCATTAGAGGGGCCCGTAGCTAAATAATAACAGCCGCACAGGTCGATCGACCAGGTTAAGTACGCTTGCCGCGGTTGGTCTGTGGATGGGTGACCATCTTTACATACCCCTCCGTGCCCCGGAAAGCACGTTAAGCCGTTGGTCTCGGCTGTCATTCGTGGATCTTTGACAGTCGTTACGGGTTGTCAGAAGCCCGAAAGTCTGACAGCCAGTCTTACCAAGGGGTTAAATATTACCCAGTAACTGGGTTGTGGAGGTCAGATGGGCAGTCGCTCCATGTAAAATACAGGTATTCAGCTGCATCCGGTTAGACTGGAAGCCGACCCCAACATAGTTGGGAAAAGGCTACGCCGATTATTAATTATTTTTGTTTATTAATCTTAATTTCTATGGAATCAAAATCGAACTCCTACTTAGAAACAGTAGGTACTGTAGACCTTTCTCTTGCAGTACAATATTGGCTACACAATATTGTTTCATGTGCAATTCTTCAAACCCCTAACAATTATCAACAAAACTAAACAGTAACTTAGTTTCACCACTGTGTGTCATTAAAAACAAATCCATGTCCAAACAAAAACTTCTAATTCAAGTCTAAACTAAAATATGAGTGTATAAACACATGTCGTAGCTCTCCACAATAGTTCGTTTGGTTAGATATCCCAAATGGCACATTAGTGCAATTATATGAGGACACGACCTCTGGACTATGTTGAACAAATAAACGAAAATAAAATAGGAGGAATTATTACTGGATAATTAAACTATTTGTTGTAGTTAATGAAAGTAAACAAGTTGTTTTGTTGAATTTTCCTCTTCCAGCTCAGTTATTCCTTTTTGAGCGTAATAATAATCTCTTCGCTTTCAGAGTACTGAAAATTGGTACCTATTTTAAAACCTGAGAATCGTTACGTCAAATAGAGACGTAGGTATAGAAGAAGACATAAAGGTTTGTCCAGACTACGCGCCGCAAGCTACGCGCCGTACTCGAGCGGCGCAAGCAAATACACAACTGAGACTCATAGTTCAAACGCGAAAGAGCTATGTGCGCACGAGCTGCGCGCGCGCCAAACGCGCGCCCCACTCGAGCCTTGCCGGAGTTGCTCTAAAGCGGCGCACGCGTAACCGCACGCGAGCAACACGCGTGCAGTTCCTAAGCGGCTCGCGAGCGGCGCAGTCGCCAGGTCTGGACATACCGACTCCAAATGAATTTGGATAAGGGCGATTTGGTGATGATGATGAAATCTCCATTTACCAAGACAATGCCTGCGGTGCATGCTGTTCATTTTAAGAATATATTTGTAGAATTGACATTTGAGGGTTGGCCAAAACATCAGCATTGCCATACAACGTGGCAATGCCGCCAGCCTTTTTGGCACTTGTCCTGATGAAAGCGATGCGGACGAATTATTTGATGCCCTTTGATTATTTTCCCATCTTTTTTATTTAAGTACCTATTATTATTATTTTAAGACTGTAAGCTTTTATAATGATATAAATACAAATAAATAGATTGCTACTGTTAAAGGAACTTAATAACAATACTGGCCTAAAATAAAGATCACTTTGAACACTGCTCGTACCTTGCAAAAAAAAAACACTGCAATAAACAAAAAATACACTACAAAACAAAAATAAAAACTTCACCACTTCATTATTCATCCTCAAATCGTAGGAGTAACCGCGTGGAATTTTATCATGGATGCCATGTCGGTCGGTCCGACGAGCGATCCGTGCCTCACACGGTTACACGAAGATTTAATTGTTGCGAACGGACGTGACGGCCGAGCGAAACGTGGCCATCGGAAAAACTCGCTCGATTCCCTTTAGTTTACCGTTCAGTCCGCTGTATTGTTTATAAGTAAGTTTTTATTGAATTTTTCTATTTGATTTTAAAGTTGGACGTTAGTTTCGGATTGGTTTTTGGAGTTGTATCGTTCTAACTAATTAATTA
The DNA here is from genome assembly GCA_948474745.1 of Oligia latruncula. Taxonomy (NCBI): domain Eukaryota; kingdom Metazoa; phylum Arthropoda; class Insecta; order Lepidoptera; family Noctuidae; genus Oligia; species Oligia latruncula. Next base: position 2,832,584 of record OX419691.1, on the reverse strand, counting down.
GAAATGGAATTACTGAGTAAGGATTCATTTTATTGTGCGATAAAACTTGAAAATAACCAAAATAAATGTCAGTAATAAACGCAAATGTGGATTCTGACTGTACTATAAACTTAATTGTATCTATAATGTTAAAAGCTTGCTTTAATTTTACTTCAAAAATCTGCTAAAACAAGGTCATTACTAGGATTATTTAAACAAAAATATCTACCAATCATGTTGTGACAAAAGTTAAAAATAAAAACTTATACTTAACGTCACTTGTTTTGTTATTTATTTCCAAGAAATTAACTAAGTGTTGACCCCTGAGAGTGTCTGAGGGCGAGAAGAAAAAACTTATGTCTTCATAAATTTGATTTAAGGGCAGAAATATAACGTGGGTCTTGAGTAATTCTTTATCTTGGGCTTCAGATACACGAAATAGAGTGAATTCGTACTACGCTACTATTTATCTACATTATGGTATTACTATTTTATAGAGTTAGTGTGTTCATGTCTTTATTCTTTATCAGTGTTAGAAATACAACAGAACGTTCTTCAGTCATTTTGTTGTAAGTTAGGTTTTGGATATGTGGGGATTCTTGATCTATACTAATATTATTAAGAGGTCAAATTTCGTGAGTTTGTGTGTAGGAGTAATTTTTGGAACTACTGATTCCATTCCGAAAATTCTTTCGCTATTGGGAAGCTTCAATATTGCCGAGTGTCATAGGATGTTAAAACAAGAAATTTTACGCGGACGAAGCTGTGGATAATAAACTTTTTGCATATAAGAAAACAAATTACCTACTGTCATTTCAATAAAATAGCTGTGCAAAAAATAGAACGTCGAATTAGCACTGAACACAAATTGAGAATGATGGTTTGTAGTGACATGCCTGTTGCTGACCAATGCATCAGTTTTGGCTGAAGGTTTAAAAATAACCATGTTCATTAACAAAACCACTCCAATTAGAGACAGGGCTGGCTTTTACTTTGGCCAGAGGTTAAGCATTGTCATACAACGTCGTAATGCCGCCAGTCTCTTGGGTACATTATGAGTCGACAGCGATGTGGGTGAATTTTTCGACGCTTTTTTTTTAGTTTCTGTATAGTTTTAGTTAAGTTAGGATTTAATTTTGTCATTTTTATTAATTAATTAAGTATTAGTTATTATTTGGTGTTATCTTTATTTCAGATAGGCACATTAAAGGCACTTTTAGAGGTTCATATGAGGAACCGGGTGTAAAGTTCACTCATACTCTATAGAAAAGGGAAGATCCTCCGACCAGACGGGTGTTGTGTCTGGCGGGCAACTGCCCGATGATTCATATCGGGCCGTTGTATCTATGCTAGTTGCGCGGTAAACTCTGCTTGCGCGATGCAGGATTTTGCGTGACGTCAGTATGACGCGTTATTCGCATGTGGCGTTGTAGATACCGCTACACGCTCATTAGAGACATATTTATGGAATAAGCCGGTGGAAAAGAAAGACAATTCTGAGGCTGTGTTGTTCTTTGTACAGAACCGTTTCTTATATTGATAATATAATACGAGTACAACACCAAAGGCTTATTGGTTGATTTGCACGAATTTACTAGCAGCAAACGGGCGTATTGACACATTAGATTTTTTTTTCTGTAGGTAATTAGCAAGAAGTTAATATATTTGTGGGCGAAATACATATCAAATTGGACAATTGGCATATTTTACAAAAAGTACACTAGAAACTACATTTATCAGTTATTTCTGTACATGTTTATTTTTTTTCAGTAAGGCGAGTAAATTCGTGCGAATCAACCTATAAGCTAAGGCGAAATAAATCGTGGCAAAGAATATCCCACACAGCTAATTACAACCAAATCAATCTAAATTTTTTCACCACCGCAGCCACAAAGCCTTGTAACGCAATATAAACTAAAATAAAAGCCGTTTAGGGACACGCGAAATGCTCCAAGTAGTGCTCAAGCGAATTTACGATTGCTCGCATCTTACTTTGTCCGGTATAATTAAACCTACCCAAGTACATTAATATCAATTATGGTAATCCGGGCAGAGTGGATCCAACTGCCGACCTTATTCGGGTATCCCGGATCTTAGTTTGTGGTACAAGATTTCAATATAGCGATTTGATTGTGCGGGCTTGTAGGGTTTTGGTTAATGTCATTTTGGGTTTGAAGGCTGTGTTGTTCTTTATTCTATATACGTACTTGTAAGTGTTTAATTGGCTGACGATGGCTTGAATTTGTCTCTAGTCTTTCGTTCGCTGGTCTCAGTGTCCTGATATTAAATCTTAAAAATGTTGTTAACGTCTCTTGATAACTAATGATTTCCAAATTACTGTACCAGTTTTACATAGCAAAAACGGGAAAAAGTTAAGTCGTTTTAATTTTTCATGTAAGAAAAAAATAAAAATATATATTTGGCACGGTAGGTACTGCATGCTAGGAACCAAAGATTATATCGTCGTTGCTAGGAACACATCTGAACAAAATTAAAACTTAACCTAAAACTCAAATATGGGATTAAGTGTGCCTCCCAAAAAAAGTAGGTATTATGGTGTTTTAAAAGACTAGTTATACTGAAAGCCCGTACAGTAACAGACCTTGGAATTACAACCCTATTCAAATATCATTAAAGTTACTTTTACTTTCAACTTGTAAATAAGCTACAACATACTACGTTACACACATTATGCTGATAAACTAGAAAACTAAGTTCGGACCTCAAAGCAGGTGGAAGCCAGAAAACCGCCTCTCTCCTAGTAAACATGCTCCATTTATGAGAAGCCTTAAAAACTTACAATGTTAAACAGGAAGTTGCTACATATTGGAAATAGTTTGCTTCAATATTGTGCTTTAAATATTATTATTATTGCCTGCAAAATTAATCAATACTAATTAAATAGGACTATAAATTAACTGATATTTCATTTTGAACTGTCTACTCCATAATGGAGTGAATACATGCGTGATTTTATTTGAAGACGGGAGTGAATCAAATTTATATAAATATTACACTTATCAAAAATATTTTTTGCCTTTGATATTCTTGCAAACAGCAGACTGCAATTCTTAATAAGTTGAAAAATATCAAATAATTACATTTATATACTAAACTGAGACAATATTTATGATGTAATCACGCAATATATTCATTTCGAGGGCAAAGGCAATTAATAAACATAAGTAAAAAATAACTAACTAAGTAATATCAGCCGCACGGGTCGATCGATCAAGTTAAGCTACGCTTGCCGCGGTTGGTCCGTGAATGGGTGACCATCTTTACATACGTGGATCTTTGACAGTCGTTACGAGTCGCCAGAAGCCCGAAAATCTGACAACCAGTCTTACCAAGGGGTATCGTATTACCCAGTAACTGGGTTGTGGAGGTCAGATAGGCAGTCGCTACATGTAAAGTACTGGTATTCAGCTGCATCTGGTGAGACTGGAAGCCGACCCCAACATAGTTGGGAAACCGCTCGCTAGGCAGATGATGATGACTTAAAAAACTAACTAAATCATAGCTTCCAATGAATTATCTTTCAATTACGTAAGCTTCATTAGCGCTAAAACTAATCGCCCTAAACCCAGTCCTACAAACAGCTATTTAAACCGGTACAAAGGTAGAATCGTTTCGAAAATTCTCAACCAAAGAACCGTTACCTTCAGGGCTTTAGCGGCTCTTTTATGTAGCAATCACAGCTAGGCGTTCGACAAACTTTACGCTCCTCTTGAATACGTACAATTACGACCAATAACTCGTTGTGAAATTTATTTTGAGTAGTGCCGTTAAAGTATCGATTTGGTGTTTGTATCAATTTGGGAGTTTATCAATACTTTTTAGTCAAACAAACAAACGGGAAACCTAGATGAAAATAACCTTCCAGTGTATTATTAAGTGAAGAATATATAACAAAACCCACAATGGTTCAATTTAATTTAGTTGGTTTAATTTAGTTGCAATTTGTAAAGGGTTTTGTGTCAATTACACAAAACAGAAACAGTCAAAGATATATTACAATTTTCAAAGTAACGGTAAATTTAATTAAGAGAAAAGAAGTCTTAACATATATTGCCACACAAAGTTTTATTTAACTAAGGAACATATGATAATTAAACTTAGGTTTGTGACTACAAACCACCAAACGGGGTGAATAGGGATTCAGGGGTGAATTGGGACAAAACTTTAAAAGCAATTTTAGCGTTGAAATAATACAGTTTGTTGCCGAAAAGGACACTTAATCGTTAATTATAATACAATAAACACATTAGACTCCTTTTTGGCAACAAACTATATTATTTCAATGTTAAAATCGCTTTTAAAGTTTCGTCCCGATTTACCCCTGCATCCCTTTGACGGTATTCATTCACCCCGTTTGACGGTATAATTTTTATTTTCGTTGTACAGACCAGCACATCAAGCTACCCGAAACTGTCAAATTTTCCCAATCAACCTTGAACCTAATGCTTTAGCGATAAAGTTGAAAATCTATTAAAGAAAGTTGACAGATTGTAGTATTTTGATGTGCTGGCGTCTGTACATCTATAGGATTTAACATATATAGGACTAAGAGAAACTAAACGTTCTACAAAAACCCTATTCAAAAACATTCTTTGATTTCAACATTAGTTTATCGATTCGATTTTTCAAGCGTACATCACTACTCATAGTCACTTCGCGGGAATAGGCGTTAGTACTGCCGTACCTACGCATTTTCCGTAAAGACTTTTATGAAGGCAATGAAACGCCGCAAGATTTCAGAGTTACGGTTCATTTTCTGCTGCGTCCCGAAGCATTTGGCAAGGTGCAGTCAGCACTTCTTCAATGAATATGATAATTTAAGGGCATCCGTCGTTTTGTGCCATTCTCTCCCTAATATTGAAGTGCGTCGAGAGTATTAGTGTTTTGTGGTACGGAGATTTTAATGAGTTGTGAATGGAACAGTCATATTTTGTTTTTGTTTGTTTGTTTCTGAGAAAATGCTAAGAAGAATAGCATAATTTTCATGAATATAAACTTAACCTCACTGGACCCGCGTGTTGGATTACGGCCCACTCCCTCTCACCGAGAGGAGGCCTGTGTCCCAGCAGTGGGATTATGATTATGCTTTAACTCCCGAAATGTTAAAATTACTGCCTTATTGATTATTTATTTTATCGCGTCTCTACTTTTGAACGTGAAAATCTCTCAATAATCGAGAAAATAAGTGAGGGTTCAGTGACAAAATAAAAAACTGGCCAAGTGCGAGTCGGACTCGCACACGAAGGGTTCCGTACCACAAGACAAAAACGCCGAAAAAAACACGTTTGTTGTATGGGAGCCCCCCTTAAACATTTATTTTATTTTGTTTTTAGTATTTGTTGTTATAGCGGCAACAGAAATACATAATTTGTGAAAATTTCAACTGTCTAGCTACCGCGGTTCTTGAGATACAGCCTGGTGACAGACAGACGGACGGACGGACGGACAGACGGACAGACAGCGAAGTCTTAGTAATAGGGTTCCGTTTTTACCCTTTGGGTACGGAACCCTAAAGAGGTGCAGTTTTAACAATTATTAGACGATATCCAAAAAAACTGACGGAACAAAAGGGCAGTTACAAAAGTCCACATCACGTCATTCTTGAAATTCAGTTGTTTTAAGCAATAGAATAAGTTACAAACTCAAAATTGTTTAAAACCAGCCAGTTTGAAACCACTGCTCAACGTATTCAAGAAAAGAACATCAGAATCTCAAACTGCAATCGTGTAAGTAGTAAAAAGTTTCTTCGGGTACTTTAAAGTACCATTAGATAATCCGTTGTCAAAGTAGGCTTTACAACTTGTGCAGTGCATAGGCAGTTCAGAGGACATGGATTTATTTTAGTCAGATAAGGTTGCAAGTTTATTTTTAGTCTTAGTTTAATGTTCAGCGATCAGATCTATCTGCCTGTGTGTTTGACTAGTGCGTTTGATTCTCAGGTTTATCGAGTTGATATTTTCACATTATATTTAATGATGTCTTTGTGGCTAAATTCATAAACCATCTTCTTTGGTACGATTCTTTTTAGGGTTCCGCACCCATAGGGTAAAAACGGGATCCTATTACTAAAATTCCACTGTCCATCTGTCTGTCTGTCACCAGTCTGTATCTCATGAACCGTGATAGCCTAGACAGTTGACATTTTCACAGATAATAAAAACACACGTTAACGCACGGAACCCTTCGTGTGAGAGTCCGACTCGCACTTGGCCATTTTTTTATATCTGCTAATTCTATACAAAAACTACTTAAATCCTAACAGAAATCAATTATCATACTGAGTTATTACAAGTCAACGATATCAGTTCTCGTGGACCAGTGTCCACGTAAGGTTATCAAGTTAACAGGCAGTCCTGTTAACTTGATAACCTTATGCTGCTTTCGACAACAGCCTTTGTATTCTACCCATTTAGATGTAGGTGCAGTGAGATATCTCGCATCTTGATATTAGGGAGGGGATATTTGGGAAGAGAGGAACTATTCACAATAAACGCATGATAATGATGTTATGATGAAGGGATGAAGATCGGCGTTCATGAGGGATAGATTAATGTGTTAGTAAGTCGTTATTGATGGACTTAGTGACCTCTATAATAAACTTTGTTTAGGTAGTGAGTAGTTGATGCTTCACTAAGAAATATCTTGTCGCCCATAAAGGATCCGACAGACAAGCGTGACGCGACACTAGTAGAACAATTTCTATGAAAACTCCGTGGAATGCGTTCTACCAGAAACGCGTCGCACCATCGCGTCGCGCCTGTCTGCGAGAGCCCTAAAGTGGGAGTGTTTTAAAAATGTATCCTGTAAGGCTGTACGTTGCTATCGCTTTTAAAAACTTTTCAAACCCCCATCCAATAGCCTACAGCACATAATTACATCAACCTTCCGAACGCAGCCGCATCTTTATTAACGCTAAAATGTTTACATGGAAAATTATTTTACACCGAGCCAGGGTGTGTTTAAAAAAACCGGTCAAGTGCGAGTCGGACTCGCGCAACGAGGGTTCCGTACAAATTTGTAGATACCTTAGTATGTAGTTTATAAAGGGATTTTTTTTGTAATGTATCTACAAATTTACGGTTTTCGATTTTTTTCCTTTACTTTAGCTATAATTATAAAATTGCTTCTTGCCAAATTTCATGATTCTCGGTTATCGGGAAGTACCCTAAAGGTCTTGATTCCCTTGCGAGTGTCAAAATATGCGGCATGAACGGAACATAAACGCCCGTATCTTTTGATTGCCTTGACTTAGAAGTTTGATTTTTTCACTGCTTCAAGGGATTGCAGCCCCTGAGTATTTGATATAAATTCAACTTGATAGCTCCACGCGTTCCTGAGAAAAAGGGTCTTGACAGGCGGACAGACACACGTACAGACGCCAGCACATCAAGCTTCAACTTTGAACCTAATGCTTTAGCGATAAAGTTGAAAATCTATTATAGAAATTGGACAGATTGTAGTAGCTTGATGTGCTGGCGTCTGTACAACGAAGTGATCTTATAAGGATTCCGTTTTACCTTTTAAGGTACGGAATCCTAAAAATATAGCAAAAACGCCGCCTGGGGACGGGTACCCGGAAATAAAAAGGTCGTCACAGTAAAGCTGGATGTCTGCTAATAAAGGAAGAGGGAATCAGACTGTGTTGCACAGAAAGAACGGTTTTATTATTATGTCGCTAATGTTGGAGATATATTACATTTTGTTTCGCTGTGAGGCGCAAGGTAGGTTATTGTTTTTGTCGTGTGACGATGTAATTTTTATTATGACATGTAAGTGCTGTTTTATGGGAGTGTAACATGTTTTTGTGAAAGCAGGCGTGTCGGTTTTCAGGGAGTTTTGTTCAATCTTTATTGGTGTTAAAACTATAAGATGGGACTGAGTGAAATGTTATGATTATGATAGATGTTACAAATGAAAGAAAAAGACAACAATAATCTACAATAGTAGAAGTAAGAAGAATGTAAATATGTAAGTATATTCTCATATTAAATTCTCATGTTTTATTATTGAATTATTTTTTGATCGTATGTACCTAGGTATTTAATTTTCTTTTCTACTCTTAGACACAATACCTTCGTAATAACATACAATTTCATTCAAAACTAAAGGAGAAAATCGTCTTTGAATAAAGCCAAGTGTATACATACTTTTACTCGTGACTGTACATCCTACAATCAAACCTTCCGACCTAAAACCTAGTTCCCAGAATATCTGACCAAAGTTACCTATCAAATTATGAGCAGTGACGTCACCCGACGCCAAAATATGTGTCTTTAATCCACTAAACTCAGCCCCGTGATGCTGCGGATTTCTGCTCCGGAATTTACGAATTTCAGTCCTCTCTGAAAATTTGCTTAGCGGGCCTTATAATAGAATCATGGCCGATCTTACTGCGTCCACACAAAATTGTTTTGACCTGGCTAGCTCGTATCTGGGTGGATTTTGCGGGAATATATTTGGAGGGTTTCAATTTTCTTCGTATGTCTAGTTTTGTTGTTTGTTTCAGCTTGTGGCTAAGCTAATGTGGCGGAAAAACGGTTACTAGTATGTTTTAATCAAATAGGATTGAAGATTTTTACATGAAGCCTGGCATACCTTCAAACCGGCGGCCATTTTTTTTTTTCAAAATTGCGTCCAGGTTGTTATGCCACGGACCTTCAAATCTCTTTGTTAACCCTTTGTCTTTACCATCCGTATTTATCTTTTTAAGTTATTAATTTTCTTTTTCTAAAATATTTACTCTCCATTTAAGATAAAAACATCAACCCTGTAATCCCGAAACGATTAAGCGGAAGTATATCTGTCATACACCCACATTTCTTTCTTTGTCTTCATATGGGGCGAGCATATCCATATAGTCTGACTAGCTGCGCCCCGCGGTTTTACTCGCATAGGTTTCAATCCCGTGGGAATATCAGGATAAAAATAGCCTATATGTTAATCCAGGGTGTCAGCTACCTACATACCAAATTTTATCAAAATTGATCCAGCCGTTTGAGCGTGAAGAAGTAAAAAACATATAAACACACACACACACACACACTTACTAATTTTTGCCTTTATAATATTAGTGTGATAATAATAAACAACTAGTCTCACGAGTTGGAAAATTCACGTCTTAAATTATTTTCTATACTCAATTTCAAATCCCAACAGCAATAATCTTCAGCCTCCCTCAATATTCTTGAAAGAACACACAAGCATATACCCAAATTTTCTGCACTTAATGCATTCTTCGAAACTTAGATAGTAGCAGTACAGTATCCCGATAAAGTTAAAACGCTTGAGTGAGCGAACAAAATTGATTCCGCACGGGACCTCCGCAATCCGGTCGGATATATTGTGTTAAATCACATGTACTGAGGTACTGTTGGATGTAAATAAAACGGGCATACTGGATTTTTAAGTACACAATATTGTATGGAATTCTGTCTTATTGACTGTTGAAGATGTTCCGATTTAGAATAGTATTGGGTTTGTTTACTGTTGCAGTTGGAGGGTTTAGAAATACGTATTGTTTATTTTATATTGTAAATCTTTGTGGGTATATTAATATTGTTTTAAGCATGATATCCACAAAACTGCACGGTTTCTCGTATCGCATCGGATCGGAAAGGATACGAACGGATGCGGCGCCAGCCGATCGCGTCCGGCAGGATGTCGACGTATACGATCGGCTCCGTTTCTGCGCCTAGTCAAATAGTTTAATTCCTACCGTGTTGACGTGTTCTAATTTTTGAAAATGGTTGAAGTTGACGCATTAGAAGAAGAAGAAAATAATCATAAAACACAGAAGAGGAAAAGAAAAATTTCGACGACCGCCGAAAGGATTCGATCGGATACGACGACAGGCGTACAGAGCCGATCGCGCATCGCAGCATACTTTCGGCTACAATCGCGTGTCGCGGAAGACGCCCGCAGTCAAGCTGCTGTGCGTGGCTTCGTAATAAAGACTTTAAATACTGTGTACACGATTTAATATCGTTTAAAGATTGTAAAATCCGATCCGATCCGATGCGGTGCAAGCCGTTTGGTGGAAATCATCCTTTAGACAGCCAGATCTATAACACCACGCCGGTTATTCCCTGAAGAGTTAGGCAGGGATAACCCAAGTACACCCACATTTTGCCAGTTATGTTCAAGTCTTATGTAAAAGGGGCGAGCCAACAACCGGGCATAAATCCAGACTCCAAACTGAGAAATTCCTAATGAAAAATCCCAATAACACTTTGCCTGACCAGACAATCGAACCAAGACCTCCTGCTCATCAGTATTACTTACGAGCACTAGACCAGTCAGAAAGGTAGATTTGCCCATTCAAATCAAACTTTATACTGGCACTATTTGTGTCTGAGAGCCCTTAAGAAAAGTAGTTATAAATAGAATTTATTTGTAGAAGTATTCAATTGAGTGCTATATAGGTATGTAGGTTCTATTAAAGCAAAGCCTCGGCTTATTTTTATTTTTGGATTGTTGTTTTCTTGCTATTTGCTGTACTCTGGACGCTTTTAATGTGTACCTACGTCTTTTTTACATCGTTCTCACATATATTTTTAATTTCAACATTAATGATGTAACTAATATTTTTGTAAAAATATAATTTAAAAGAGTGTCCATGGAGTTTCTTGCCCGTTCTTCTCCATAGGTACCCGCTTTGGAATGGGCAACTAGCTTCATATTTTCTGACTGACCGACTTCTTGACAATTCAAAAGTGCCTGTAAATGGTTTAATTGAAATAAATGCTTTGAGTTGAGTTTTGAGTTGACAACTATAAAAAATGGTGACTGAATCACAGTAATATGTTTTCAATTTGAATTGAGTTTTTCAGAAGAAGTCTTTAAGGTTTTTTTTGCGAATATTTTAAATTTTACAACAATAAATCTTTATACGCAACGAAATTAATAATGTGATCGTGAGTACTATAAAGCTCTTAAATCGGCTTTATTTAAATTTATTGACGATTTCATATAAAATTGTGAATGTAAAATACACGATATTTATCTCATTGAACGGAGCTTTTAAATGTACAATTATTTAAAAAATAAAATCTGTGATACTTAAATCCTCTTGTGTGAGAAATAATCCCGCTGTAACTAGGTAGGTTTTTCAGCAAGGAATACAATGCAGACCTCATTAAAAATCAATGTAGGGAAATTAGAGGTATTTTTGACAAAGTGAGACCGATGTGGGGGTCTACTCCGAAGTGGTAAATTTATCGTATCGGCCGAATGTTCGGTAATTTCCTACTACGAAGTTCATTCTATTTGGTTCGGTCGGTTCCGAGACGACTGCACTTGTTGTATCGTAAACCCTGTGAACTTTTTACTAATTACGAGAATTGCCCCCTGATCTGATTCTGATTTTTTTTTCACTAATGGGAAGCTACAGTATTGCCGAGTGTTATAGGATATATATTATGTTAAAACAAGAAATTTAGTTCGGACGAAGTCGCGGGCTTATGCTAGTTTTTAATAACCAATCGTACACTGCAGTGCAAGTAAACTAAACAGCGGATCGTATCTGGCGTATCGGTCGGTGCGAAGATGCAATTGTTCCGGCTGGCGTGCCCACTAACTAGGTTCCCCTTCATTACTACATGCCATGTTAACATGCACCTATGTGTATCACATGTGACGTGTGTTTATTGACGTCGCGTTTCAGTGTAATTATTATGCGGTGTGTTTTATTGCAATCGAGTGTAATGTACAATTAAGTGGGAATGTATGCCCATTTAATTGTTTATAGTTAAACGTGTGCATGCATACGATGCGTTTATTAAATTCTGATGTTAAATTATTTTGATTTTGTATTAAAACGCTTTGATGAGTGTTTATGTGGTGTTTAAATATGTTATAAACTTTTATAAGTATTGTTTGCTGCAATTCAGAATAAAGGATTATTGCAAATGTTACGTTAGGAAGAATCAATGAAACTGACTAATCAACGAAACTGGCAAATTAATTAAACTGACGACTGAGGGAAACTGACCAGTGATACGCGGACTCAAATAAACACTGTAAACATGATTTGTTTAAGCAATTTATATTGGAGGGCGGTTTTTTTATCCCTTAGTGAGGTTTATCAATTTCTTCATCAACCCTTTCCTTTCATTCAAGCATGATTGTTGTCCCATGATCATACCTGTTCTTCCGATATTGAACATTAAAGTTTATGTAATTCCGGAGTAGTAAACGTCTACGTAAATCAGAACCATACCGATACTTAATCAAGAAGCACTAAAAGCATATCGGCACTTATTTGCGAAAACAAACAGTAATATCCCTGTCGGTACTGAGATCCAATGGCGTACTATGGTACGCCATCGGATCTCAGGACCACGTTTCGGCACCACGTTTCTGAAACCACGGAACGCGATTAAGTCCACTCCAACACAACGCTATTACAACAAACTATAGAACCGACGCGAGCCGGCTTCGTCCGCTCTAAACCGGTTAAGACCGCTCTAGACCGGTTCCGTCCGGAAATGTTCTTTACTACTTGTTAATGTAATCGGGCGCCACAAATTCAATCGGCTCTCGTGCAGGGGATTTTTTAAATTAGATTTTTATGTCGCGCTAGATTTTAATGATGTTAATGGTGATCGGGGTAATAATAATATCGAGGTAAATGCAGCGGGATTTTATGGCGTTGTCGGTTGAAAATTCACGAGAAAATGTTATATGAAGTTTTAACCGTTTTTAACTTTACTACGGCAAGTATTTTTCTACCATTAATGAAATATGAAACATCTTAAATGGATTCAAAGTAGGTACGTAAATTAAAGTGAAAATCGGATGATGTTATTTTGCGATTTTTTTAAAACATACGTTAATTATTTAATTCTTACGCAGCCTTAATTTTTCACCACAATATCACACAAAAAAAGAAACAATTTCAAACGATAATCCCCCCAAAACTACCCCCTCAACGTAACAATTCTTCCAACAAAAGCGTCTGTAATTTCGTTCGCCTCCATTTTTTCCTCAATGTCCATCAAAAAGGTCAACTCATTAGTCACGTCACTATTTCTTTATTCGATTCCTGATCCTTTTTAACCGAGCGTACAAAATTATGTTTTTTGTTCTTACCTGTACTTATGTGAGTAGTTAATAGAGGAGTGCCAACTTTCTTCATGAGATTTTTGGACAGTTTATTAGGGTTTGAGCTAGTGATCTATTAAACACTGAATATTTTTTTCTGGACATAAAAAGAAATATGTCTGAATCGTAAAATAAAATACAGGGATGATTTCAAACCAGTACGCAAACAAGATATGTAAATTCTAGATTCCCTAGCGTAGACATTTTTTATCGGTTGTCAAATAAAAATCGGCTGTTACATAGAAAAGTGCAATACGTACACTACGCGGTCAAAATATATGGAACAACATTTTTTTTTTATCCGACGAAAAATTTCTATGCTACGTCTAGCATTATACCTATGCTGAATTTATTGTTACAGTTTGCGCACTGGTTATTTTTTTTTTTGTATAGTGTATAGTCTTGTTACCTTGATTCTTCTCTCAAACAGAACATACGAGGGAAATGCACTTAAGTGGTTATTTAGTACAGACTGTCGTAATACACTCAAAGTGTCCGTTGCTTATTTTGTTTTAGAATTAGTCCCGAAAATGAAGCACCAGCATCTGACTTGTATAATATTTTTCATGAAGATTTGAAAGGTTCGGTTAAGGAAAACTTTATTATTCGGCCAATTTACAAAAAGTCAAATTATTATGATTTATTTCTGGAAATTGCCGCTTTACAAACCCCGAGAAACCTTATAAAACTCTTCAAAATAAGTCTAGTTAAACATTTTTTAATCAACTCTATTCTCTTTAAATCAAAATTCTTTTACAAAGCCTCCCGTTCCCTCTGAAATCCAAAGATTTAAACTTGACAGTATTATTCTGGTAAAATTAAAAGTTAACGCCGTCTGGCGTCCAATGACTTAATGGTATTTCAGTGTTTGCGTTTCGTTTCCGTTTTCACTTTTAATCTGAGCCCAGCCCTCGGATTGAGTCATTTTACACTCGCTCAAAGGTGGAGTTCATTTCTTTTTGTGTAAAATGAGGTTTTAATAATTTTGAAAGCTCAAATCACAAGGGGGATCTGGGGGAGTTTAATAAGGTATTGTGTTGTTGGATTTGTATTCAATTGCGAGGCACGAGTAAGTAGGTGATAAGAGAGATGGTTCATGTTCGTGTGCAAACATTGTAACGAGGTTTCGGGAAAGAGGTCGTTGATGTTGATCGCTTTTTTGTAAAGATTTATTGAGTTTTTACCTTTTGATTGCTTTCCATTTACCTCTGATATCTTAATTAAACTCAGTAGGTATATTACCATAACTTCTTTTACATGAACTCGAAACCAGTATCGGCAAGTGAATACTATTCTGCTTAACCTCATTTGAAATGTCCTAATTGAATTTGATTTCATTAGCCTAATTCATTAACTTACCTATACTCGTATTGCTCGCTATATTGCAAATAGTGCTCGGAGCAATACCAATTTAGATATTGATACCTGAAACATGGGGAATGAAAATTGCAATACGTACCGAGTTCCCCTGGCAATGCAAAGTGCCCAACAAATTAAAAGGGTTACAATTCACGAATGAAACAAGCGATTTATTTCGTATAGCTGAACCATCAAAGCGAACAGAGCTAAAAAAGAAAATACAAAATTTTTATCCAGACGCATTTTTTCAATTCAATTAGTGTATTACAAGCGACTTTGAATTGTCAAAGGTATTGTCTGTTTGTATTTCATTGGTCTGGTACATTTTTATTGTTTGTTATTTTACTTATAGAGAAATGGTGGTCCAGACTTAGGAGTTGTAGGTCTTGGGATTGAACTCAGGCAGGCGCTTTACTTTGTGTAAATAATTTCATCAACACTGCTCTGCTGATAATAACCGGAAGGTATGTCCTAGAACAAAAAATTCGAAAACATGTGACATCTAACAACCAGCACTAGGCCCGCGTGGTAGATTATAGCCAACTCCCATGTGTACTCCCAGCAGCAGTGGGAACATTTTAGGATACTTATCCTTATGATTTGACAGGTTGAGGCCTATGTCAGCAGTAGACTGCAATAGCCGTTTTTTTTTAGTATTCTTCTTCTTATGATGAGTTATGTTTGTTTAGTATTCTTGTAGTTAGTCTGGGTTAGTGTACCTAGCTTTTCACACTATTAATGTTTTAGTCATTAACTTTGTACAACACATCAATAATAGTTTCCCTTTCTCCATTAATGTACAGGAGCCACCAGATACCAACACGAAGGAACGAAGCAACCTATTTTCGCAGCATCTAAAAATATCTGTCCTACTTGATCTTACTAGGTCAGCCTATGTCTTCTACTCTGCATTTTATTCACTGCTTACCATCTGAAACAAAATTATCCTATTCAAAATTTTTTCAAGTTTATTTAAGCAAAACAGACTTCGAAAACTCTTTTGAATTTTCTTTCGTTACTTAAGCATAACTATTAATTTTCATGTTTTCAAGGGTATAGGGAAAACAGCAGCTACTGGAACAATTGACTTTAATAAGTTAGGTATTGTTTATGTAACAGCTTGAAGTATTTAGTTCTATAGTAGGAGAAAACAAGTAACAAGATATTGACGCACATTCCATCATAGACCTCATCCATCGCTTTCCATCAGGTGTGATCGAGGTCAAGAGCAGGCCCATTCAGCAATAAAAACATACATCAGAAAGTCGAGATGGTCAAAAGCTGAACATAGAAGTTCAAATCTCTTTCAGTCATATTAAAGTGTTTAACTGAATAAAATACACCATAGAAGTTCGTTGAGGGGCTTGTGGCTAAGTAAGAACAGCCGTCCGTGGATGGGTGATCATCTTCACATACCAAAACCCCTCCGTGGTTCGGTAAGCACGTTAATTTTATTGGATCTTTGTCGTTACGGGTCGTCAGTAACCCGAAAGTCTGACACCCAGTGTTGCCATGGGGTATCGTATTACCCAGTAACTGGGTTGCGGAGGTCAGATAGGCAATCGCTGTATGTAAAATACTGCTATTCAGCTGCATCCGCTTAGACTGGAAGCCGAACCCAACAAAGTTTGGAAAAGGCTAAGCAGATGATGATGTTGATGAAGTTCGCTAATATTAATTCCAATGGAGCATGTAGATCGCTCCGTACTATACAACAAGTCCTAAGCGCCAAGAGCTTTAATAACTTTGGACGGAACCCCTACACAAACGCTCATCGAAAATTATGAAAATGTAATTATGTTTCATCGCAATAGTGATTAATTAATTGATAACTTGATACGCATGTAATATTTATGGCTTGATTAGGTTCTTGAGTTGGTAATTGTAATTTAGGTGGGGTAAGTGGAATGTGGAGTTGATGAGGCCATGATATTTATTATCTGATACTTATCGCAATTACTAGTGATTCGCGGTACAGACGCCAGCACATCAAGCTATCCGAAACTGTCAAATTTTCCCAATCAACTTTGAACCTTATGCTTTAGCGATAAAGTTGAAAATCTATTAAAGAAATTTGACAGATTGTAGTAGCTTGATGTGCATATACCTACCTGTAACTATTTTGGATACTGAAAAATATCCTGACACAATACCCTGACGATCTAGTGCTCTTTGAAGGCATAGGTAGAACGTTAACATATGTATAGTTTGCGTAGAATTTAGAAGAAGTTAGCTTATGCCCAGCATTGGGCCACAACATGAGCTCCTAATTTGAATAACATAGCAACGCTTTGCATTTTCAAATGTGCTTACAACACTGTATTTCCCCACACTACCACCAAAAGTCAAGCATCTTCACCCCTCCCCTAACTCTTCACACACTCTCAAAAAATCACAATCATAATATGAAAGAACACACTTCCCCATTCAGGTCCAATATATTGGCGTGACGTAAGCCAAATCTGCGGCATATGGCCCGAGTCTCCCACACATGCACATAGTTTGTTCTCTTTGTTCAAATATAATAATAGAATGACTCGCAACATTCACGAATAAGATGTGTAGTAGAAATCTCATTTGTAATAGTGCCCTTCGCTCTAGTGTTGTGATTTTATCGATAGAGATACGAGATAAATATTATAGTTGAGCTTGGGTTGTTGTGGGTGGCTATGTAGTTTCCGAGGAGGCTTTTTCCATTTTTTTCGTAGAAGAGAGAAATAGGGGATTTAATTGAGAGGCAACAAAAATCTAATACAAACCAAAATTGTCATGCTGTCGTAATGTAAGAAACATTACGACAGCATGACAATTTTGGTTTGTAAAAGTAATAATAGTGTTGTAGACAACATTAAAAGCCTTGAGATAAACATTTAGAAGATTGCAATAGTAGTTTAAACATACTAAGCAAAGTCAAATAAAATGAAATACGCCATTCTCACATTAATAACTTACGATAAAAGAAACTCACCTTCTCAGTTCTCCCTAATAAATTAAAGTAACACCCTCAATCAATAAATTCCACTAATTGCAAAATTCGCATTCTTAAAAGGAGCCTAAAAATCGCTTGCAAATCAGGGGCTCGCTCGGACCGACCAATCAAACTTAACGATTCAATTAAAACGAGAGGTAACAGATAGAGGATAGCCCAATAAAATCCTTATATCTCGACCAAACGTGAGACATAAATAACGGGAATATTTGTAACTAGCTTTAGAAGGCGGATCCGTTCGCGTGAATTTCTGGATTCGGAAAAATATGATGAATGGTGCAGAATTTGTGGGGGTATGTTCTTGTTCTTATTGTTTGGAATGTGTCTACTTGTTTGTTTTTAATATTTGCTTCTTATCTATCTTGTCTGTGTATGTTTATTGATATTTATTAAACAGTACTTTCACTTGATTTGAAATCGTTGAGCTGAATTAGTTTTTACAATTTCATCAAAAACAAAAATGGAATCAAGGAATCAGGAATCGGCTGGATGCGAGAAGCACAGAACCGGTCGAAGTGGTGATGCTTAGGGGGGGTGGTGCCTCTTTCGGCTGAAATGATGATGATGTTGATTAATGTTGGATTATTATTATGTAAATCATAGCTATCATGCTGAGATAGGAGCCTTTTGGTCTCGTATATAAGTTTCTGTTTCATTTTTCTTTTTGTTACTTACTATTTGATATACATATTTTTTACTGTTTTTATTTTTGACTGTGTTTAGTTTAGGTTGTGATGTTCCTGTACGAGTTGCAATAAATACTTTTTCTTTCTATAAGTAGGCTTCATTAAATCGTAGCATCGCGTGTATAGCCGCCTAACTAACAATTTTTTTTTCGACTAGCTTCTGCCTGCGACTTCGTCCGCGTGAAATTTTCGTGAAAAATCCTTCCTTATTCCTTGTCTACATTATAAAGGGAACCTCTGTGCAAAATTTCAGCTTTCTAGGTCCAAGGCTTTGGGCTGGGCGTTGATGAGTCAGTCAGTCAGGACTTTTCTTTTTATTTATATAGATTTACCTATTTCTCAGCTTAATAATTACAGACACACCGACCCCGACCTCATTTTCGATATCGAGATTCACCTACAAATTACCCTCACTAAAAATCGGTCTCACGCCTTGGTTCGAAGTGATACATTACAGGCGGATGAAAATATTTTTCTAACGTAAGAACCTGTTGCTCTGATACGACACCCTAAGTCTGGCAGCGTGTTTTCCTTGGCCAAACCGCTCAGCTATCTTGCCACGATCAATTTCGTTCACTTCACTGGTGTATGAGTGGACAAATTTTTGGGGAAATCGATGAGGACTCTTAAAATGGTTCTCATGGTGACTTGTGGTTTTAATATTAGAGTATTTGGTAATATGATTAAAGATGATGAAGATATTGGAGGTAAGGTTGAGATGGAAGATGATGACGTACCTGAAACAATACAAAAAATAGGGTTAGATAAATACTTAAAAGTCCTAAATTGTGTTAGTCTAGCAGCCATTCAGAATTCTAAGCCCTTTAGCAATCAAAAGTAAATGCAGACGTTGTTCAGAACGAAGACGTTTCGCTCTCAGAGATTCGAAACAACGAAATGTACTTACTAAGAGAAAGCGCTTTCAAACCTACCAATTTTAAAGAGCAATTTAAAAGGTATGCCTAGTGGGGCTTTTTAGGTACTATTTTGCCTTATTACATGAAATAAATTAACATCCAGCGCGAAGGTATTTCAATGAGCAAAGTTGTTCTCATACATCACCGGCGAGTCACAACATTGCCCGGAGACTCCGCAAATTGCCGCTTCCACCGTTCCCATCCCGTTTCCGTTGCGATGCACTTCCTCTTTGCATTGGAAGGAATATGCGCCGTCTCTTTCACTCTTGCGGTGAGACCGTGTGATGGTACGGAATACTTTGATGAGCGTAATAAAGAATAATAATTTTGTTCCGGTGAAATATTGAATTGGATTTGCTTTGTGTACGTATTCGTTTCTTATATACTGTATATAGCGAGAGAGCTTCGCAGAGATTCTGCTTTGTACCGACTGATTTAGAACGGAAGGATGTGAAATTTTGCTTGTGTTTGGGACATAATTATGATGTAGATAATGAGTCGTGACGCGTAGCATTACGTTGGTAGCGTAGTAGGTACTTATTGGTTAGATGTAAGAGGTAAGCCATGAAGAATCTGATATAGAATTTATGATAAGTAGGTGATAAATAGTTTTGCATTGAAGGACAGATACGTAGGTTTTTTTAAATGTAAAGTGAGCATACCAGCAGTCCGAAACGGTTACCGCGGGCCCGGGACATAAAGGGCTAAGGAAGGAACACGGGTGGGTTTTAGTCAGTAAAAGTCTGACACTCCCTACTGCTCCAAAAAAAATAAATCATACCAGCAGTCCAGCAAGTATCTTGTAAAAATATGATTTAGAAATTTATGAATACATAGATAACGCACCCCAACACCAAAAATCTGTGCAACCCTCGTACATGGCGTATTTCTCAAAAATTACCAATTGCTACGTTATTTTCGACAATCGATTTGTGTCAAACGAGTGTGGCAGGTAAAAATCGGTATGCTCGCGTCGCTAGAGGCGAGCCGTGCCGGCGGTAATCCTATCGCGTCGGGTGCCCCGCCATGCCACCGCAAACATTAAAAAAAGGGCGAAAATGACATTTCCAATTTTCTACTGTTGCTCCGGGGCAAATTCATTTTATTTGTAGGCTCGGATTTTGCCCGTCATGCGCGCGAGAATTGGTCCCTGCCACCTAGTTGGCAATATTTCATTCGCATCAAAGGAATTCTCACCCCCGACGCCTAGTACTGAGACTTTATTAACGAATAATTCGAACTTCCTCCAAAAAGGAATTTCTTAAGAAAATTAAAGAATTTACTCCGCTTTTTGATTCCACTCCTTTTGTCTAGGCAAAATAAAATATAAATGAGTCGAGTAGGTTTTTTCTTTTGAAATTTTAATATTTCGCTCGGAATGCGAATGTTCCCTATAAAGTTTATTAAGAATTTATCTGGAACGTGGATTCCAAAAACATTTGTAGACAGTTATTTGATAAAAATGGTCAGAGAAATTTGATTCGGCTCGTTAATTTTTAATTAGTGAGCAAACTTTTTGTAACTGCCAAATTTGTTGACGCCTTTGTTTAAATTATTGACGAGAAATTTTAAATTAAGTGAAACGAAATTAAATGGAGTGTTTACCACTAAAGAAATTGTAGCTGGCTTTTTAAAGTTCTTTCTACACTTCATTTTAATTTACTTTAGGTACAATCAGTTAGCTCGATAAGGTAACTCGAACGAGTAAACAACAGACTATAGCTATTTTCGTAGATCTTTTGTTGATGTCCACGCGACTGCAATTTTTATAAAGTTCGTTTATAAAAACTGAGCGAGAATTTGAATGAGCTCCAAAGAAAGAATGAGTAATGTTGAATACTGGAAAATGCTTAAGTATCAGCATAAATCATCTGTAACAAAGAAATCGAGTTGCAGGAAAAACTAAGAAGTTCGTGTGAAATGGAATGCATAAGGTATTTACGGGTGTAAGAAAGATACCGGTATTACTCTTAAATATACTGGTACTTAGGGACCGAGAAAGAGATTTTTAATATGAGAAATGCTTTCCAGACAAACTCGTCAGTCGTAAATAATATCAAATGACATTTAGACGCGTCATCTAACTTATTATTATAAATTATGTTGATATTATAGTAAACGCTAGCTTTTGCAAGCAGCTTCGCTCATGTGGTTGTCGGAAAATATCCCACGGGAACCTGCTACCGGGACAAAAGCCTTAGTTATTCCATATAACATCAGCAATCTGCCAGTGAAATTCCCGTCGAAATCGGTGCAGCCGTTTTGGAGATTAGCCGGAACAAACAGACAGACAAAACAATTAAAATTGCTTTTTGTTATTAGTACCGTATATACCTACTTTCATGTGCATTTAGTAAAAAGCTACATATCATTAATGAAAATAATCAGAAACAACCCGCACTAGGCCCACGTGGTGGATTACGGCCCACTTCCTCTCACAGAGAGGAGGCTTGTGTCCCAGTAGTGGAACGTTAATTATATGCTGATAATGCTAATTAGAACAATTACAATTATAATCTCGAAGTGCTTATGTATCAATGTGCCAGAAATATCATAAAAGAAAGAAAATATTACACCCAGGCTTTAGATAATCTGTTTTATTCCGAAGAACATGCTTAGCACTAAACCCTGCACCACCTAAAACATGTTTGTCTCACCTAAACAATCAGCTCACAAACAACATTTACCACCCCCAGAAAATGAATGACGAAGCTTGTCACACGGATAGATTCATGTAAAATTCATGGCAATGCCGTCTTCGCCCCGCCGTGGTTCTCGGAGCGCGAATTTGCTATAAAATTACTCACAATCTAATCATGTTGACGCCTCGTTGGATTAGTGGCTTCGAAGTCTTGGCTTCCATTCATTGGAAGGAACATCTCGAGATTTTCTTGCTGATAAATCTAAAGGCAGATAGTGGTTGACTGTTGATGCAGTTGGGGTTTTTTGTGAGTTTAAGAGATTACTGTATGGTACAGACGCCAGCACATTAAGCTACCCGAAACTGTCAAATTTTCCCAATCAACTTTGAACCGTATGCTTTTGCGATAAAGTTAAAAATCTAAAAGAAATTTGACAGATTGTAGTAGCTTGATGTGCTGGCATCTGTACGTAATGGTTCGGTTACCGTAGATGTCAACAGCGTTTTTCTAATTTTGTGTGCCTGTCAGATCTGTTTGTTGCTAATATCCGAAACGGCTGGTCGGATTTTGATGAAATTTGGTATGAAGGTACATTGAACCCTGGGGAAGAACATTGGCATACATACTTTATATCGACACACCACGCTGGCGAAATCAATAATATGACTGTGAACGAGGATATTACGTAGACATACGTCAAAATCAATTTTCAGACAAGCTAGCGTCAGAGAATTTACAGTAATTTTATTGAACAGAATCTGTAATCTACTATTTATATTTAATACACTCATAATGAATTATAATTGTGACTATTTTAGGTTTGTTTACTTGGTGTCCTTAGACGTGGATTCTACCCACGTAGGTCACTCACATACATGACACCCACCTCTTTCTCAGTATTTATTATTTTACAGTACTATTACTTTCCTACAACTTTTTTATTTATAGCAATTACTCTTGATATCCTTGATTATTTGATTGTGGGTACTGTTTCAAAAGCTACGTGGGATTTTCAATATTTACATTCATTTATTAACACATTAGCTGTTGCTCACGACTTTATCTGCATGTATCTAGAATAAAAAGTCATGGTTTACCCATATGCCAAATTCTATCTAATTCCGTTAAGCCGTTTTAGCGTTGAAGCGTAACAAACAAACATACCAAAAATATAATCGTTTCTCTTTATAATATTCGTTTCAAAGTATGAATAAATTCCAACTTCGCAATACGTCTTTATATGAAACGAAACCAAAACAGTTTAATAATTCCTTCAACAAAACACGTATAAATTGAAATAAATGCAAAAGACTTAAAACAAGACAAACGGACACGCCGTCCATTTCTCACGTTTGAACAATGTCCTCGATGACAAACATCGACATATTGTGACGAAACCCAACGAACTGTGGCCGCTTATGTTCACCAAGTTTTTAATACCCAACACGGAATAATTCTATTCACATTTCCATCTGAGTTGTTTGCATGAATACGGCGAACGTATTAAAAACATACTTTGAGTTTACGAAACAAGTCGTGATGGGAAACGGGAACTGGGCCAAACTCGCTGAATAGTTGTATGAGATCCTAAAATTAAGTTCGAGTTATTGCAGTACCGAGAATGTAGCTTGTAAAGGAATACTCGCTTTTAGGCAGTAATGAGTAAACAATTTTGTGAATATGGAAATGTTGTTAGACAAAATGGATACTGTGACAAGTAAAATATGTTTTTATTATGTGTTACTGTGTGAGTGCAGACTACGAATTGGTTATTCAAGTACTAAAAGTTCTGGTACATATAGGTAAGCATAGCATAATCAGCGTATAATGTTCCCACTGCTGGGATACAGGCCTCCTCCCGGTGAAAGGGATTAGGCCGTAATCCACCACGCAGGCTGAGTGTGGGTTGGTATATGTCACATGTCTTAGAATTTTTGGTTCTAGGAAATGCCGGTTTCCTCACGATGTTTTCCTTCACCGTTTTGAGAGCAGTGGTTATGAAATAAATTACACAAGTAAAACGCTTGTCTGAGTTCGACCCTACGACCTACAAATCGTTCTACAAGTCACGGTCGTTACCACTGAGCCAACACTGCTCCAACATACATAAACTTAGCTTAGATTAAATATGTTAATACCACACGGATCAGTACAAGTTAGAAGACTGTTCTTTTCTTTTTTCAAGAAAAGAACCTAACAATATGTAAAAGATCCAACACAAAAGTTCAACTTCTTTTCATGCGGTACAATTGTCATGCAAAAACACCGTGTTTCAATATGAACGTAATACGATATATTTCATCATTGTGTGTCGTTGGAAAACGCGTCACGTGCTCCGAAATCGCCTTACAGTTGAACTCGTATGAGAGCACAAATTAAACTCTGTACCTGTATCAATGAATAAAATCCATGCTTTCTATGGAATCCCGAACGTTTTGAACAATAACGGGTGCTCGATTATTTTCGAAACCAATTTCGAGGTGCGTACTGAATGAAATTTGTACCTTTTATGTAGGTTCGAATTCGATATAATAATTTTTAATATTTCTGTACACGAACGTACAGTAATATTCTGTGAACCGATGGACGATATTCGGATTCAAAAATATTACTCGGAATCCGATATAACATTGTATCTGTAAAACAAAAGCAGGCTTGGGCAGTGATATTTTTGATGTACACGTCATATTTGGAAATATCGAATATTTTGGAAAGCTGGTGTGAGGGTATTTTGTATGGAAGGTCCCTTTGATTTAAGCCTTTTGTAAATATGTGTGCTTTCAATGTCCTTTGAGTATTGCAATATTACGTGAGTTTGCGAGGCCGGTTATTGTTCAAAACCACGTCATTATCTATAAGCAGTTTGACTGGGCACATGTCGTAGTTACCGTAATTGTATATTGCAGACAATTGTATGCTACCTTGTTCCAAACTTGGCGATAAATCATTTGAAAAATTAGAATTCAGAGTCAACTAAAAAAAACAGTTTAAAAATACTAATCGTAGAAAAACTCAATTAAATATTAAATTTTAAAAATAAAAATTTTTGTTAGTAGATAACCCTAAAACAATATTGTTAGAATTCCAACGAAGATCCAGCGGTTGATTGGATTCGGTAGGGTTGTCTAAATTAACCATCTGCCTGAGGTGTCTTGCACCTCACCAGTTGAGAAATTGGATTTGCATTCACGGAGTTACAATTAGCTGACGGAATACTGGCCACCGAAGACATCCCGATATATAATTCGGATAGTAAAGTGATTGGTTCACAAAACGTTGTTTAGAGGGTTGGCCGGATCAGGCTCGGTTTCCTGAATTATGAGTTTGGAATATCAGATTATTATTTAGGGATTGGAAGTGAAAGGTGCTCGTGAATTGTTTAGGAATGTTGATGTTCATATCTGATTGTGCCTTTAGGGAATGATTAGGGTCTGACGGAAATTTCAAAATGTAGACGGATTGAATTACTTTCTACAGTAGTATTAAGCTCTTCAGTGAAGTATTTTGTTTCAATATTAAACTCAAAACTATCATGAAATTCGAACCCATTATCGAAAAACGCCATTACGACTTTTTTTAAATCTACATCTCCAAAATCTTTCATGTCATTGATATTTTTCTCTCTATTCATCATGATACATGTGGCTATATAACACTCGGCTGCCGGATGCCCATGTCTAACATTATACGCTAATTAATTGGTAATCCACATACAAAGCAAATCAATTAAGGCCCAATAATTACAATCTACAGTATTGAAGGCCTATAGTATGTACGCACTGTATATGTTTACGGCGGTATTAGTAACAGGGGTGTTTTACGATGTCTAAATAGATGTAGTTACACGGATTAGATGTTACGTAAAGTTCTACCTAAAGGAGCGTAGCACTTCTAAGAACTTTTTTAATGTATACAATGTTAGTATCTATAAATAATTTTACTTATTATATTAGTTTCTAGTGTTGCTTAGTTTGTTGTAACAGTAGCCTCATAAATTGCTGATACAATGCTGTTATGATGAATAAACAATTTTTTTTTTCCTATAGTTCAATTACTATTATTATAATTGTTCCAAATTATCAAAAATCCTTAATATTTTTTTAAGTGCAATTTGTTCGCATTCTTAATTTTTTCGACCTACTGACCTTGTTACCAAGTTCCATGCGAGTCAAGTTCAGTGCGTTCGAACTAAAATGTCGTAATTTGCACATCGCTTAAAGGTCAGACGTAATTGCCAATTAATTACAAGTCGTCATGTCCTATGCGTAGTGTTTCGTAGTTTGTAATAATGAAGCAGTCATCCGCGTGATAATTGATGTAGTTAGCGCTTGCAGCGCTTAATTACATGTCAGTTGGATTACGTAATTATTGTGTAGACTTTCTCGTACGTACAGTATGGGTGGCGTGTGTAGCTATACTAGCTGATTATTGGAAGTTGAGAAGTTGTTTGATAAGATTAGATTAATTAGTTCTGTTGTAGTTTAGTTATTTGAGATCTCAGTTAGGAACTATTAGTATGACTACACATAATTTAAATGGAGTCTTACTATTTCTATATCTACTTGTTCTATAGATATTAGTGTTAGATTATTTTAAGGTAAGTAGGTATACGGGATGGCAGGGGCATCACTGCGCCACCTGTTACCATAGATTCAGTATACTCGTATGATTCTAAACCCCTATGCATTCAAATGAATGGCCGGATATTAAAAAAAAATGCTGTTCCATACATTTAGACTGCGTAGGTATTGCACTTTTATATGAAACAGCTTATTTTTTTTTATGGCCGACGTAAAGTTTATTCAAACTTATGTTTCAAATCAATATTATTTCAAGTCAAACCAATATCAACTTTATTTTAATCTCATTTAAGTTTATTTTAGAGTGACTAGCACTATTGAAAAAGTTATAAAAATTTTTGAAGTTGTAGCGTAAACTGAACTTTATTATGTAGGACTTAAAGTTATTTTTCCTTAAACTCATATTTGTTTACGTTTTTGGCAAATAAATCGCGAATGCAGATTACGCTGTTTGCGCGTCGATGTCCATACCACTCTGTCTTTTATGTAAAATTTGTCAAATATCAATTTATGCCTTAAAATAACTAACGTTTATGTTCAGGTGATTATCCAAGTTTTTGATTTTAGGTGGAATATCATAATGTATAATAATAGATTATGCTTTTCTTATTGAGTAACTCATACATAATCAGCCTATAATGTTCCCACTGCTGGGACACAGGCCTCCTCTCGATGAGAGGGAGTGGGCCGTAATCCACCACGCGGGCCCAGTGCGGATTGGCAGATGTCACATGTCTTCGAATTTTTGGTGCTAGGACATGCCGGTTTCCTCACGATGTTTTCCTTCACCGTTTTGAGAGCAGTAGTGATGAAATAATTTACACAAAGTAAAGCGCCTGTCTGGGTTCGAACCTACGACCTATAACTCGTAAGTCGCGGCCATTACCACTTGACCACCACTGCTCACCACTCGCACAGACTGCAGTTGAGTAACTCACACAAAGAATATCATAGTATCCTATCATCATCATAGACAACGTTGCCCCACTGCCAAATACAAACATCTGCACTATTTACACATTTCCAGCCACAAAAATCTAAAATGAACTCAAGATTCAGTTCCTTAACTCCAGTTCAGTCGCATTTCTCGAAGCGGGGGCTTGTACAAAATTTATGTACATATACTAAGATACCCCTAAGATACCGTATAAAATTGTAGGTCAAGACACGCAAATAAATACAGAGAGTGGATGTAAGAAGGATTTGTATAATGTTGAGCAAGGGTCAAAAGACAAGCCGAATCGGGTCACAAGCTTTGACTTGAGAGGCCGCGATGAAAGGTTTTACATACATTTAAACTCTGTAAAGTAAAGTCAATTTGTTTCGAGATTTTATGTTTATTTTAGTGGTTTTGAATTTGTTCTTTTGAGGTGTGTTTGAATCTGAAGCTTACACACTGAAAAAAATAATTTCTTAATACAGCACATTAAAGCGATTTCATTAAGATTTACTGACTTTATAAAGTAAGAAGAAATGTTTGTAAAACAGTAAAAGGCAAAACGGTAACTTTTAATGATTGAACATACTATTTACTGAAAAAAAACACAAAAAAAACGAACACCGCCATTACTGTAATGTAAATAAATTTCAATGGTTTGAACGATATCACCAAATGAATAAAACAGTTAATTTTGTGACCTTTTAGCTACATAAAACGTTAAACTTTACTGTCATGACGGTAACATTTTGCCTCAAGCTTTAACTGTTTTCGGATCAGTAAAAAATACTGTTTTGAACGTTAGGCTCATATGGAACTGTTAAAAACAGTTCAGATTAATGTTTTTACATTTTTATTCACTGTTTATTTCTTTCAGTGCAGTGTATGTGTATATTTTGGCTGAATAATTAATTTCATAACAATGTAAGAGTGAGTAAAACTAGTTAGAAAAGCTAACCAATAATAAAGATAATTTCTGCGTTGTCATAATCGAAATTCAATATTTTAAAATATATTTTTCTTTCACACACTACGATGTTTTTATGTCTGGCCACTACCAGCTCAAAAACAACGGATGCAACAAATAAATTATAACGTAAACGACAACAAAGGCTTCGTAAAGAGGAAACAGTGAGTGGGAACAAAAACACGTTAATGTAAGGCGTATTATCATGAATAATAAAAAAAGCACAGTCGAGTATCATAAAGTGATGTTATAGAAGTAATGGGGGGAAAAACGCCCCCGGGGGCGTAGGGTGCGTACTCGCGAAGATTATGTTGGCACAATTTTATCTAGATGTACCAAGTTTACAAACTTGACAATGTCGGGAAATTGCGATACAACGTACTCACAATGTAATTATGTTTACATGTTTCTTTTTCTGTCTGGGGGATCTGTGGATAAAAGGAATCATATCTTGTATTTTTTTCGAACAATGAGAAAATCATCTTCCTACATAGATTACATTTATAAAAGTATTGTTTGTCAAAATTTTATTTAAAAATCAAAGGGAAGTAATTGTTAGATTCCTTTTTTTTTGCCAACACCCTTTTAGAATAGTAACAAGATTACGTTTCAACTTTCAATGTATTGTTAGTCATTAGCTTGCATTCATTTCTATCTGGTGATAAGCCCTGGCTAAGTCTAAATATAAACATTTAATGATGCGTTGTCTTCTCAGTACAAACCTTGACAATATTTTAAGCATATCCAGATATTTTAAGATCTTCATCCGTATCCATCTCTCAAGGGTCGTAAGGAAACTCAATCTGTAGGCCGCACTCCCAAATCACCTGAACACTCCACAGCGCGTATTAGGCTCGCGTATAAATCTAATTTGGATATATTTTCTTACATTCCAAAAGTTTTCACGTTGGAAATGAAAAGAAGACGGAGTGCGTCTGCGCCTTGTCATCGCGAAAAGTTGGGAGTATCGTGTAAAACAAATGGCTTTGCTTTGGTTTTTGTTATCAAAAGATTTTTTCCTGATGACGTATGGTTTTTTTGTAATATGTTACATTATTTGTATTTTAATAGGAGCATTCGTATAATGCAATACATCACTACGAGCATTTTAATCTTTGTATTATTCAACAGAGCATAATCAGCCTATAATGTTGCTACTGCTGGGAAACAGGCCTACTTTCTATGAGACTCTCATAATGAGAGTGAGCGGGCCATAATCCACCATGCGAGCCCAGTGCGAATTGGTGAACGACACATATCTTCAAATTTTTGGTTCTAAGACATGCCGGTTTCTTCACGATTTTTTCCATCACCGTTATGAGAGCAGTGACATGAAATTAAATATACAAAGCAATGCCTGCCTAGGTTCGAACTCACGACAAACAACTCGTAAGTCGTGCTGAATTCGAATCCACTGGGCTACCACTGCTCTCTTATTCAGCATGCTGTTTTGATTTTGTGTCTATTTAGCTATCCACACCACTGACTGATTATCCGTTATTGGTTTACTTATTGATATGATTAGGTACTAATCATCTCCCATTATCATAATAACTAATCGCTACTGTGTAATATGATGTGATGCGTGAGACCAAGAACGGCGCAAACGCAATTAGAGTAATTAGCCCTGTTGTTTGGTCTGAACAACAACCAGTGCGAAATCTAAAACCTTGATAATAGACATAATTGTGTCGGCATGGTTTCCGATATCTGGTATTTGGTGTTCTAACTCCCTTTGTATACAGAATCCAACTAATTATATGTCTCATTTGCGAATATACTATTTGTGTTCGAAGTTGACCACAAAAGCTCATGTTTATATTAATTGAACCTTGTTAATTTGTGGTTTCTAGTTGAATCAAATTGTCAATACTAATACCGTATAGTTCACTCAAATTCGTGTGGTTGTTTCCTCGAAAGACTATATCAGACACAATAACTGTATAATTTACATATGGCTGATTATGTCTGGACTTTAAAAGAGACTGAGTTATCTGATTTTATTATTAGATACACTCTATTTAAGAATATTAACGTTACACGTGCCAATTCATGAATTTAGGATTCTTTTTTAGAAACAGAAACAACTTTTACATTTGTTGTCTTGCTACACCCACAGGCTACACCGATACACGCGCGCACACATTATAAATATTAATAGTCACTTTCTGCCATTTTTATTTACCTGTTGATCATTATTGGCGTAATGTTTAGAATAACAATAATGTTATACTTACTGTTAGCTGTGAAGCTAACTTATATTTAAAATAAACTAGCTTCTGCCCGCGACTTTGTCCGTGTAAATTTTTTTGTTCCTCCGACTCACTCCACTCCGTCACATCGCATCGCCTGTCCGCGCTATTACTTCGTTCTTTCTGACTTTTGTTATTTTTGCTCGGCTCCTAATTGGCCTATTAAATGCAAAATTAGTTTTCGACTCCAGAGATAAGTGCGTTAAAAAACAAACTCTTCAGCTTTATTACTAGTATAGATAAATAAAATATCGATTAATCTATATAATAATAAGTAACTGTCAATTTAAATAATTAAAATATTTTGACTCCATTAAGACTAATCCTAAAACTGAACCGAACGCCAAAATCGCCATTAACCATCGATTTTTGCCGGAAGCCTGGCATCGTAATGCGTTGCTCATATGTAGCTACAATACATCTTGCTTTGTCCCATTCAATGTGTAGACGACGAAACGACGCTGGCATACTGATGTGTTACTTTTAAATTTTATTGCTGCAACCCCTTACTTGGGGTTGTGGTGGTGTCGATAGAAATTTTGAACGTAGAGAATGTTATAAGATTAATTAGTGATCATTTGTGCAGCATGTATGCATCGTATTGAAAGAAAAAGCAACTGTGGCAGCACAAATAGAATTTACGTTTTCTTGTGTATTTACACACTTATAGACTGGCCAGATTCAAATTAAAGGATTAAAAAGAAATGCCCTTTAATAACTACTTTCATTTCAAGTGGCTGTTGTTCTAAATGTCAAACTACCTCAAGACTTAAAAGTTCCAAGTGAAAACATTTTAGATTTTATAAATCGAAAATTCACAATAGAACTTGGCCATTTTTCATCGACTATCGACAAAGATATCGCATCAATACAAACACTATCCGACGTCGACGGTGAATAAGAAGTAATGAGTTTTCTTTTACATCGCACCTGACTTCTGGCTTCGCAGACGCCTCGCAGACTTCGCTAAACAGGATTAAAACCTTTTTTATTTCTACTATTGCTTTACTTCTATTCACTGTTATGTAGCTTTGAACTCTCTTCAAATGATTTTATTTATTTGGATCTTATTTTTATTTTGTTTGATTTAAATTTTAAACTAAAATATTTATTAACTTTCTTGAGACATTTTTTTAATTTTAATTGGAGCACCCTATACGCAGTAAGCAGCCAATAATTTGAAATAAGTATATTCATTTTACCTTTTTTCTTTTTTCATGTGCCAACCGATCGTATTTCTTTCTCTATTTTTTAATTCTAAAGGTATACTATAAATGAATCTATGTAAAAAGTGTATTTGAAGTTAAGATATTAAAAATTAAAATTTCTAAGCACCTGATTCGATAGTCATAACATAAGCTTTAACACAATCTGAATGTACAGACGATGCGTCACTAGAGTTGCAGTCGCAAGCTGGTTCAATACTCCCATACGTTACCCACTTAGTGTTGATAATTTAAAAATTCTCCGAGTTATCCCGACTAAACGCGACCAACGCCGCCCGTCGCGTGTGCTGTCTTACAGGGTGTGAACAACGAGATACTAGCGATTTAGAAACGGAAATATAAGTTAGTCGTAGAGTCTTAGATCTGAATGATTTTAGTACCAGAATATGGAATAAATATGATAGGTTTGAAGCCAGTCATAAGAAAAGTTTCATAAAAAAATGGTTGCCTGTAAAGTCGGTTTTACGGGCGAAGATTTTACGTGACAACGTCTTTTTCTCGGTAGAATATTTATTGATATGAATATAATTAAATTGCACAATAGGAACAAGGAATTGAATGATAGTTGAGTGGGAGAGAGACGCAAGGCATTCGGCGGGCCTCTCTCTCGTTCGGTGACTCATCGTAACGTTACCGAGCGTTACACTTTTTCATAAGTGACTCCCAGCCGCAACCTAATTTAAGACGTTGTCACGTCAAAAGAGACAAAGAAGACAATGTATATGTTAAAAAAATCGTAATAAGTACTTATGTAAAACTAAATATAATCCGACGAAACAACAAATTACTCGTAAATACAAAGAAACAAAATGAAACAGAATTCCCACAATCCCCTCTACATTGAAACTTTATTGAGGGGTTAATCCAAAGCCATATCGTTTGTAACTTGCACTCGCCAGTCGCACAGTGTCGCAGCCACGCCGCGGCGACACCGCACCGACAACATGCCATTTGTAAACTATTTGTATGCGGGCGAGTGTGCCGCCCTCACTTTTCTTACTTCCCAGTGACGAGCGACCGGCAACGTTACTATCTTAGCGCGCTTTCCAACTACAACAACTCACAAATTTAGTGTTAACTTTCCCAACACGGTGTCTTCATACGCTCCCAAAGTACGAACACGGTGTCTCTAAACTTGGATGTTGGAAAACGTTAGTTTATTCAGTCACATTGGTATTTATGTGCCGTTCGAATATCGCGTGCATGCTCGCTGAATTAAATTTTGTTAGTGCGATGTTCTCGCTTGTGCGCTTGATACGTTGATTGAAAGGTATTTACGTACGTGAGCGTTGCTTTGCAATGATCTATTTGTCTGCTGATCCTGAATTTTCGGTTGGAATTGATTTGTTGGGAATTCTGTGCAGATAAATTATATTACTACAATTGCTCGCTGCATTGGGATTGATATTTGAATTTCTGGAATCTATATCGAGTTTAACGTTGTGTGCGTCATGGAGTTAGTCCATGCATACATTGTTTAACAATGCGAAATACATGCACCAATAGATTACAGGTAATAAGAGCTTGTATTTGTTACATTGTTTGTAATAATAAATAGTAACACGAAATTTTTTAGTTAATGTTACTTTGATTGAACAAACCTTACAAAATAACACTGGCTTTAACTATGTAAGTGTCATGCAAGTAAATATTTGTATGAACAATGATGCATCACATATATATAGCAGTAACGATAAACTTATCTAAGAAATTGGCAACGGTCCGTCATGTGATGAAGAATATAAACTACCTACAGTAATACAAAACCATTGCAACGTTCGATGCATTTTTATAGCTCAAGCAATAAACTGGAACGGGTGAGACGAAAACACACAATAGACAATATAGTACACTTAAGTTGCTCATAAACGGTTTATCATATCCTGCCGAACAATGTTATTTATTTCGCGCTATTGCTGAACATCATCTGATTTAAATAAATACGCTCGAAGCTCTAAGACGTTTTGCGGTTTATGTATTCAATTTTTCCAACGAAATTAGTCATGCTGCAGATATTGGGGAACTTGTTGAGGAGTAAGTGTACAATGTAGAAATAAAATATGAGTAGTTTGTATTTTGATAGCGCACGATTGCTTTAGTATTTTCTCTTCTTATGATGCAGCACATAAACTCAGGTTTGAAGATGTAAATGTAAGGAGCAATACAACTGTGAGATAGTAAGAGACCAACGTAGATCTATAACTTATTTTATTATTGTTATAAGTTCACAGAACAAAAATATGTTCAGTATATTCTTTCCAAGTTTTGTATAATTTCAACCATTTCATTGAAACTGATTTTAACCGGGTCACAGCGAGCAAACATCGGATCTTCCAGTTTCTATATCATATTTTTTATTGATACAAATAAAATTTTACTATCCTGTTTGTCATGGTACTAGTGTTTGTGATACGCAGTTTTACATACTTTAACGAGTGTATCCGAGATGTCTTGGCATCAGACATGAAGGATCTGTTCCAAACAATGATTTATGGCACTTCTACACTTTAGTTTATACTTTGCCTGTAATTTCTTCCGTATCTTTGAAAATATTAGCGCCACGTTCTTCATTGTCATCGATATTACTTACAACAAATTCTAAATATCCAAGAAGCTTTTCATTCTAAGTTTTTATTTTAGAATCATTATCTTCTTTCACAGTTTCGGAATTCTAGCTTTCAACTACTATTGCGTCTTTGGCTTCGCATACATGGTTTCAGATTCTACAAAGGCACTCTTCGGGCTGCATTTGTAGCGTTTCAATACATTTAAGACTGTGCAATAAAATCAAACTGTGCTGGAGGTTTGAACTTTTAGGATAATAAAATGGGTAAAGAAATAATATAAACAGAAATCGGCACTAACGAGAACTATGTTGTAGACAAT
The DNA here is from genome assembly GCA_948474745.1 of Oligia latruncula. Lineage (NCBI taxonomy): Eukaryota > Metazoa > Arthropoda > Insecta > Lepidoptera > Noctuidae > Oligia > Oligia latruncula. Next base: position 2,798,042 of record OX419691.1, on the reverse strand, counting down.
AAGAAAGATAATGGCGTGCTTTGAAGATTGTGATGTCATTTTATTATCTAAATTAAAATACATACTAATCATATTTTTGCAAAATATGTCTGTCTTTAATATCCTACATTTTTACACAGTTACCTTTGAGTATCGTTGGACGCTCTTAATCTACCTATTATCTTTTTACTACATCTACACTAATGTACACATTTATGTTTATTGTTGTTTATATTATACCCCTTTTTTTTTTTTTTGCGGTTGGGAAATCATCAAATGACCCCTCCGGCTCTGGGTGGAGCGGAAGGGTGTCAGACTCTTACTGACTAAAATCCACCCGTGTTCCTTCCTTAGCCCTATATGTTCCGGGCCAGCGGTAACCCTTTCGGACAATCCCGCTGACCCGGCAGGATATTATACCCCTTGGTAAGACTTATCAGACATTTGGGCTTCTTACTGGCCGTAACGACTGTCAAAGATCTACGAATGACAGCCGGGAGCAACGGCAATGTGCTTTCTGAGGCACAGAAGGGTCTCGATTTGTAATGGATGTTCAACAGCTACGGACCAACTGCGGCAAGCGTAACTTCACCTTCAATCGATCCGGGCGGCTGTTATTATTTAGCCACAAGCCTCACTATACTGTATTTAATTATATTGCTAATTATGTTTATGGGTAGCACAATACATATTCAATCATACAACCACAACATCGATATCCTCTCTACTATATCACACCGAAATACTTTAAATATGATTACGGAATTTAATATCGAATTATGAAAGCTCATTTCAGTTAAGTTCAATTATGATAGAATTCGAATAATTTTTAGTGGGAGGGTTGGGAATTTATTAAACGCGAAACTGATCAATGTTTATATTGACGTTGGCGGCATTCCAACTGCCATTATTATTGTATGGTATATATTGTGTGTTATGTTATGGGTAGTTATGGGGATTATAGGAATGAGTGTTCCAAGTTTGACTGTATTGTTATTGTGGGGGATGAGAGAAACACTGTGTGGAAGGGCATTTTTATTAAGTAGTGACTTTGGCATACTTACTTGTTGTGTGTTCTTACTAGGTATTCGATTGATCGACTGATTTACATGTATACTTATACTCGTCTAGATTTAGAGTAGCTACTCCGTCGGACATGCCCAGTTTCGTTTTTAATTTTCACATGGAACAAACCTTTTCATGGCCTACAGCGGGGTAATTGTAACACACTATCAATAGCAATGGGTTCAATTTTGACAGTTCAACAACATTCATTGGGTTATTTACGTTTTTGAGCAGACACATTTTTCGAACATATGAAGCAATGGACTAGCAATATCCTTCGAAATGATTCAGATTGAGATTGATAGTGTGTTACTCAATTTAGGGCGCTGGTTGCATTGCATAACATAAATCACAATGCTTTTGTTTGCATCCATCTCAAACGAACCCAAGTTACAGGAAAACAATTCATGAACATTGTAATATTGCCTTTTTAAATTTATTAATTTTTAAATAATTTTCCACTATGATAAATAAGGGAGGTAACGGCCGCGACTTACGAGTAGTAAGTCGTAGGTTTGAACCCAGAGATGCCCTTTACTGTGTTTGAATAAATTCATAGCCACTGCTCTCAAAACGGTGAAGGAAAACATCGTGAGGAAACCGGCCATGTCCTAGAATTAAAAAAATCGAAGACATGTGACATCTACCATCCCGCACTGGGCCCGCGTGGTGGATTAAAGCCCACTCCCTCTCACGGAGAGGAAGCCTGTGTCCCAGCAGTGGGAACATTGTAGGCTGAATATGATGATGATAAATAAGTACAGTCAAAAAAGAGATAAGTATGCAGGATCGTCAGATATAGTTGATGTTTACTAAGAAACCGATGGATGTTCTCGAATAAAATTTAATTTTATTAATAGAAAACCAACGGCGCGTTTATCAAATTAAATTTCGATCGAAACAGCAATCAAAAAGTTAATGTAAAATAAAATGTAGCGATGTTATAATTCGATTTGAACACAGCTTCAGGGCTCTCGATAATATGTCATGATGTTTATGTGGGTTAAGTTGTAGGTTAATACGGGATTTGGTGGTTAAACCCGTTAATTCCCTAATTAGACCAACAGTTTTCAAATACCTAATCACTATGTAGAAGCGGTAATTATAATGATTATTGGTTTCATCGAATTACATCATGTATCACGACCTATGTTTATTCAGGTACAGACGCCAGCACATCAAGCTACCCGAAACTGTAAGATTTTCCCAATCAACTTTGAACCTTATGCTTTTGAAGTTGAAAATCTATTAAAGAAATTTGACAGATTGTAGTAGCTTGATGTACTGGCGTCTCTACATACCTATCTAATTATAGACATTGGATCTGAATTTGGTTTCAGAGAAATTACGACACTGCTATGATTACACTGTTTTTTTTAACCGACTTCAAAAAAGGAGGAGGTTCTCAATTCGACGGTATGTTTTTTTTTTTCTAAATTATTTTATCCCAGCAAATATTTTTGTTATCCTAGAGTAAAATTATCATCCAGCCCGCGGGTTTCCACAACCTCATCGGTACAGCTTTTTAGTTGACAACAGACGTGGGCAAAAGTTGAAGTTGTTGAAAACTTAGAACTTCAGCGACCCCAGAAAATCATAGCATTTCAATAACAACAGGTTTGTCCAGATAACTGGACTAAACCGTCATGCAAGTAAACGAAAAATATGCTATCAGTGTACTGAATATTCAAGGTTGAATGATTCACCCAAAGTTTATGGTTTGTTCACGCTGTCCGCTACAAACTTACCCCACGACCGATCATAAGTGATTGCCGATATATAGGATTGTAGAATATTTTTCGAGCTCAACTTCGTGATACAAAACGGTTGAAATACATTTTAATAGTCGGATAAACTGTCGGATTGTTGTGAGCATTCGCAGATATCATGATTTTTGGTTCTCATGTTTTATTTATTATGTTTTATTGATATGTGAGTACGAGGATGGGAGAATAACAATGTATCAGCTGTTATCTTTACACGTGAGAGGAGTTGTGAGGAGTAGGTTAGTTTTTAGGGTTCCGTACCCAAAGGGTAAAAACGGGACCCTATTACTAAGACTCCACTGTCCGTTTGTCTGTCTGTCTGTCACCAGGCTCACGAACCGTGATAGCTAGACAGTTGAAATGTTTACAGATTATGTATTTCTGTTGCCGCTATAAAAAAATTAAAATAAAATAAAGTTAAAATTAAAAAAAGGGGTATAAAAGAAACGTTTTTTTTTTTTTTTGCGTTTTTATGCCTTTTGGTACGGAACCACTTGGCCGGTTTTTCAGATAAGAACAAAGTAGTAAACACTGACGATTTCATCGAATTGCTTAAATTCATTTATTAGTTCTGTGTTACTATGAAATAACATAGGTACTCGTATCTATTACTAATATACTACTCAATTCTACTATAGTATTTTTTTCACGAAGCGACGCGCGTTTTACTTGTGCTAATCAAGTGTACAAACACGCTGTGCAATGTGTGCGTGAAGACGAGTAGCATCAGCACATTAGACCCTAGACCCCTTAGCGCAGACATTATTCGTCAGTTATAAAAAAAAAACAGGTGTTTCTGAAACGAAATACCTCCGCGGTCAAAATGTATGGCACCGCAATTTTTTTATATTCGTGTTTTGTTTTAAAAAAATACCCGCTTCGGATGTGTTCGGCTGTCCTCGGGATGTACTGTATATCCGATATGTCAGTGAGTGATGGCAAGATATTCTGTTCGTGTTTTGTTTTCACTTCTTTTTTTTTTGTTTGTTATGTATTTTCTGGTGTACAATAAAGTATATATCAATAAATAAAGAAATAAAGGCCTCTTCTCAGAGAAGGTATGAGTATTTATCACCACGCTTGCAATCCGCCTTGAGGGTTGGCGATAAACACAATATTAAAATACATACTTCCAGAAATTTCCCGGCATTTAGACCTCCGGAGCTAATAATTGAACTGTACTTAGGAATCGAGGTCTAACCATATAATAGACCGGGGCAGTTGATTCCAGGGGACGCAGAGCGAAGTGCACTTGCAGTAACTTGCGCAAATGTTTGCCTAGCGATAGAACGGGCTGGTCTTGGCAGAGAGATAGGACCTGTCCTTTTTGATGATGAAGATTGGTAACAGTTTTCTATAAAAATATTATAGGTGTACTCTGAAAAGTAGATGAAAAAAAATGCGGCGTTGTGGAAGAAAAGAATGAAAGAAGCTACGAAGAAGTATGATGAGAGGGATCTTTTTTTATTATAATGAATTCACATGGATTTTTCAATGAAATAACTACCTCAAATGTATAATCGTCATGTCACTCTTCACAATTTTGGAAATAAGAAGGCACTTATTTTTTTCCCACCCCACCGAACCGGATTTCCTGCCTACACATAATCAGCCTATAATGTTCCCACTACTGGGAACCTTCCTGTTCCTTTCTATGAGAGGGAGTAGGGTAGAGGGAGTATCCACCACGCGGGCCCAGTGCGGGTTGGTAGATGTCACAAGTCTTTGGATCTTGATCTTGTCTTTGGTCTTTTGAGACTTTAGTCTTTTGTCTTTGTTTTTGATTTTTTGGTTCTAATTAATGCCGGTTTCCTCACGATGTTTTCCTTCACCGTTTTGAGAGCAGCCTGGGTTCGAACCCACGAACTACAACTCCTAAGTCGGGACTGTGACCTCTGGGCTACCACTGCTCTAAAATTCCTGCCTATAAGATCTACGAATTGTCATAGTTAGCCCTAAAATCTCAACATCCAATTTATTGTTGACATTTCGACAGATGGATTAAATAAAGGCTTCCAATACAACGGCTTCAGAATTATCAACTAAGATACTTCGCCCTACCTAATTTTAAATAAACTTTCAGTAACAGACCCGACAGCAGTTCAGTTCACTATTCATTTACTTAACTACTTACAGATGCACTCCAAGATTCTTTCAAGAGCAGTACCACAATTTATCGAACTCATGGAGGCTGTAGCACATCAAATGCTTAGAAAGTTGGAGCACTCCGTGGTCTTACGGTAATCAAACTGAGAGACAAGAGTATACAGTGGCTGTGTCGGTTTCTGAGGCTTGTCTGTATGTCTGTTAGTTTGTTTGGTTGGGGAAATAGAGTAGCATTGCCATTTTGGTTGCAGCAAATGTGATTGGATGGGAGCAGTGGTGGCCCAGTGGAGCAGTGGTGGCCCAGTGGTAACGGCCGCGACTTACAAGTTGTAGGTCGTAGGTTCGAACCCAGACAGGCGCTTTACTTTGTGTAAATTATTTCATCACCACTGCTCTCAAAACGGTGAAGGAAAACATCGTGAGGAAACCGGCATGTCCTAGAACCAAAAATTCGAAGACATGTGGCATCTGCCAACCCGCACTGGCACAGTTCTACACGGATCTTCTGGCGCTTGAATGTCATTGAAAAGGAAAATAGCTGTAAAGAAAAAACAAGATGGCGGCTTTAGTTCCGATTTTAGTCACGCGCCAAACTATTCTTTTACAGCTATACCTTGAATGATTTTGTGTGTTACAACTTCTGATTGATGAATCACACCTACTTGCTTACTCTTCTGCAAGTTTCAGGCATGTGTACAATGTGCTTTATATGCTTAATTTCCATTAGTTCGATCAGTAGTTCGACTGACACTTGAATTTTATCAGACGTCGAGACTGACCTGTAAAAATAAAAAACTGGCTAAGTGCGATTCGGACTCGCACACTATGGGTTCCGTACCAAAAGGCAAAAACGCCGAAAAAAACGTTTGTTGTAGTATTTGTTGTTATAGCGGCAACATAAATACATCATCTGTGAAAATTTCTCTAGTTAATTAGTCTAGCTATCACGGTTCATGAAATACAGCCTGGTGACAGACAGACAGACAGACGGACAGTGGAGTCTTAGTAGTAGGGTCCCGTTTTTACCCTTTCAGCACGGAACCCTAAAATTTTAAATTCTTTACCACCGTTATTACTTTTGGTACGAAATGGGATGGTAGGTATACTCCATAATATACAAATCAGTAAATTTCGTCAAAACAGTACAAACACATTCCAAACATTCCACCCCACCAAAAAACAAGAAAGAAACAAAACTAAACATTATTCGAAATATTTTCCATTCGAAATCACAAACTAAATTCACAGGTTTTGCATACAGTGAATATCTCGAATGGGGCGGCCGTTTATTGAACGGAATCGAACCGGCGTACCGATGAATCGACAGTAAATTAATAATCATATTACTTTTTCAGTGGAATGCAAATATTTGATGATTGCGCTGCGGCGAGTGCTGAATGTCGATACTGAGAGACGAGGATCTTAAAAGTTGCTGGATATGGTTCATCCTAGTGGACAAACATGTGCGGTGTGATTGAGCGTAGTTTTAATTGGGTGCTGGTTATCTTTGAAAGCTGCTGTGTGATTCTATGACCCCCATTCAGTAAAATAATTGTTTCATTCTTGAGTTTTTTTATCTTCTACTGTTTCTGCTACAAAGTTATATATATTTACGATAAGTGCCGTATCCAGGAGAACCGCTAATCGTGTTTTTCCTATGTATAATTAATAACCTAATAAGTTGAACAATATATAGAAAATAATAAACACAATGGCGCCGATTCCCTTGTTCACAAACTAAACTAAATTTAAATTCAGTGCATCTTTTTCTTTCTATTTCACTATGAAAAAGACAGAAGTAAAATATTAGTTTAGTCCTGTCAAATTAAGATAGGTACTCCTTAGCAGTGATTAAAAAATTGGCTACTAAAAATATGTCAATTTACGTCAGGCGCTGACTAATTTGACAGGACCAAACTAAAATTTATATTCTGTCCTTTTCTTACTGAAATAGAAAGAAAAAGATGCACTGAACTTAAATTTAGTTTAGTTTGTCAACAACAGAATCGGCGCCAATGTCTTTTTAAAAACATTACCTACTCTACGATAGTCTTGGTAGATGGATAGTTCAGTTTTATTGTACCTACCCGTCCGTTCAGATTTTTAATTTTATAAAAGGTACATCCAGTAATATTTTTTTCAGTTTATATTGTCGCTTCCTTGTTGTTGTATTTATCTAGTATTGGGAAACATCCGTGATCGGTTTCTCTCGCGTTCGCTATGCAATCGACACATTTAGTTTATACAATTTTTTCGTTCAAGTGTAGTAGCGGAGTGCTAGAGGATTTGTTATTGAATTTTTTCCGAGCTTCAGAATATTATTGCAATTGTGTTTTGTGTTTGAGACCTACTATACAGGGTTATTGGAAAAACACAAACAACCTCATAAGAGATCATTGTACTCATAATTATGAACAACTTTTACTATGGGACCAAATCTGAAACCGCGAAAAAAAATCAGCTGTTCCCTACATTTATGTTCGTTAGTATAACTCGTCAAAATGTAGGGAACAGCAGATTTTTTGGTGGTCGTTTCTCCATAGAAACGCTCTCGCCTGTGTTATATCTGGTTAATGACCATAAAACAATGTTCTTTTTAGAATAATAAATATTAACTACTTGTATGTTCCTATGTTTTCCTTTTTGATGATAGGTACATTATTTTTATAAGCACTAGAACCCTCAAAAAATGCCGGTTTCAAACCACTGTCAACAGAGGCCTAGTGTACAAAGACAACTATTAGTGAAAAAAGGAAAACGTAGGGACACAGTATATATAATTATATCCTTCTTATTCAGTTTATGAAATATCTTTTAAATTGGTCCAATCTTGAAGGAAGAAATAGGCGAGAGCCAAACCTCGAATCCCGACTTTTTACTTAGGGTTTTTCAAACGTCTCCGACCGCATTTGCTCTTAAAATTAACATTGGTGAAGTTTTACTATATCGAAAAACCTATACTTTCTTTCACCAAAATTTCACAACATTTCTACCACCTCAAAAGCAGTAAGCCATAATTCAGTTCCACATCTAAAAGTCGGTTAAAAAGCCCGTGGAACTGAGGTGTTGGGCCGTGTGGATTGCACTAAATTATTCCCCCGGGCTCGCGGCGAGTTAATGAATTTATAATCAAATTACAACAGTACTACGCCCCGTGAGAAATTTCACAGATAAATCTTTATAGCGTTATCGTTTTATGTTTTTTGTGGTCACCGTGGACTGGGTTCTGCGGGTTTTCTTTGAAAGTCAAATTCAGTGCGCGCCATCTTGGAAAGGGGAAAGACTCCTTAAATTCTTCTTTTTAGGGTTCCGTAGTCAAAGGGTGACAATGGAAATCTTTACTAAGGCTTCTCTGTCCGTCCGTCCTTTCGACTGTCACAGGGCATTATCTTTAGAACTGTAACAGTTAGACACTTAAAAAAAAACACAGAGTATGGCTGCTATAATATCAAATAATAAAAAGACTAGCCTTAAGAGCACCTAGGTAAGTTACATCTATAAGTAAATAAATAGTATTCTTCTTGTCTCCAAAGTTCATCCAAACGTTCGCAGTTGTGGTCCGCGAAATTCATTTTTTCTTACGTTTTTTGCAATTTCAGGTCAGTGTATCTTGATCAAAATATGATTCGCGACTATAACAGGTACGTTTTTCGGAATTCTAATAATTAGAATCATTAATACATCTTTCTAAGTTAGCTCATCAAGCTACTACAATCTGTCAAATTTCTTTAATAGATTTTCAACTTTATCGCTAAAGTGTAACTTGATTGGGAAAATTTGACAGTTTCGGGTAGCTTGATGTGCTGGCGTCTGTACATAGGTAAAAAAGGGAGGCCCGTGCCCAGCTATGTGCGAAATGTGAATGACTGTACATACCTACCTACATACAATACATACAGAAAAATATATAGGTAGTGCTGTATGATACGATCCTTGTTTTCGTTTCTTTCAAAATGACACAACTTATCATATCTGCGTGCCTATTACCAGTTCTACGCACAACGCTCAACTATCCTAAATAATTCTCCCACACAATACCACCCAACAGAGCCTACTAAATCTTGAGCTGGAAGTGGCCAAGACGTATAAACGGCGCATTATTTATTATCTACCATGCGAGCACCGAGTGAGCCCTTTCGTGAAAATATTAAGTAAATAAACGGAGTGAGTGCACGGAGGTTATGGCCAAGAGAAAGGCGATAATGATGTGTATTGCCGCTTTTATTGTTGATAGTGTATTACGGGGGTATTAGGTTAATATGGACGTAATGAGTCCGGTATTAGGTTTTTTTTTTTGAGTTGCCAAGTTTTATTTACGGTGATGAATGTTGTGAATTGATTGGTTTTGAATCCGGGTCAGCGGAATTGTCCGAAAGGGTTACCGCTGGCCCGGAACGTAAAGGGCTAAGGAAGGCACATGGGTGGGTTTTAGTCAGTCTGACACTCCCTTCCACTCCACCCAGAGCGGGAGGGGTAATTTGATGATTTAAAACCGTCAAAAAAAAAAAATGTGGTTTTGAACGTGAAATTGTTTTCTCTCTTAATCGAAACGGCTTATTTGTTAAAAAAGAAGTCGATAAGATAAGGATTAACGTGGCGAAAATTATGACAAAGCGAAAGAGTCAGAAATCACACTAATATTATAAAGGCGAAAGTTTGTGAGTGCGTGTTTGGTTATATGTTTGTGACTTCTTCACGCTCAAACGGCTGGACTAATTTTGATACAATTTTGTACGGAGGTAGCTGACACCCTGGATTAACATATAGGCTACTTTTCATCCCGATATTTCCACGGGATCGACACTTACGCGGGTGAAACCGCGGGGCGCAGCTAGCAGTTTATAATAAGTTTTAGTTTTAGTCCGATACCTCCGAGAAGAAGAAAAGAGATATCGGTGGACATAACATTTTGATAACTGTGTGCATAGTTTTTCCTCATGTTAGCTATTTTACGGAATAAAGTAAAAAGTACCTAGATATTTTATACTAACATAGTAGTATGTACAGACGCCAGCACGTCAAGCTACCAGAAACTGTCAAATTAGACTAATCAACCTTGAATCTTATGCTTTAGCGGTAAAGTTGAAAATCTATTAGAGAAATTTGACAGCTTGTAGTAGCTTGATTTGCTGGCGTCTGTACGTACAGCCTTTCAATCGCCAACCGAGAGGCCACAACAAAGCACACTGCTAGCTAAAACAAACCTCGTCAGATTGAAATGTTTCAACAAACACTAAACGTGTAATGAGACCGTTCGCTCAAGATATTGCCAAGCATTTTGTTTCTATCATCCTGAGATGGATTTCGACAGTTCCAGAAATAAAGTATCCTTGTTCTTGAATGGGGGATAAATCGATTTGGAGTTAGGCAATGTTGTATTGTTTTATTTCTGGTTAAAATTGTACGAAAGAAACCCTAGTCCATACTCATCATCATCATCCTAGCTAGCCTAGCTTTTTCCCAACAATGTGGGGTCGGCTTCCAGTCTAACCGGATGCAGCTGAATACCAGTATTTTACATGCAGCGACTGCCTATCTGACCTCCACAATCCAGTTACTGGGTAATACGATACCCCTTGGTAAGACTGGTTGTCAGACTTTCGGGCTTCTGACTACCTGTAACGACTGTCAAAGATCCACGAATGACAGCCGGGACCAACGGCTTAACGTGCTTTCCGAGACAAGCAGGGGTCACGGTATGTAAAGATGGTCACCCATCCACAGACCAACCGCGGCAAGCGTAGCTTAACCTGATCGATCGACCTGTGCGGCTGTTATTATTTAGTCACGGGCCCCTCCCCGTAATCCATACTAATATTATAAATTCGAAAGTAACTCTGTCTGTCTGTCCGTATGCTACCTTTTGACGCCTAAACCACTGAACGGATTTCGATAAAATTTGGCAGAGAGATAGATTGCAACCCGGGGAAGGACATGGGATAGTTTCTATCGACATACCTTGCGGGCGAAGCCGCGGGCGGAAGCTAGTCTTGAATATAATTGAAAAAATTTAAGCAATGTCCACGTTAAGTTCACTAAGGGTTAATGTCAGAAAGGAGACACTAAAGTGATATCTATGACTGTGAAAACTGGTAGGTACTACTGATAAACCCTCTGTAATGAGAAGACTATAGCAATTATATTATTAATATTTTCTTAAATTCTGACAGTTGACTTCAAGTCTTTTACGTTAATGCATGTTTTCATACATCCAAGGCCCTTTCCAGATTACACAACGCATACTTCATCATCATCATCTTCCTGCCCTTATCCCATGTTAATCCCATGTCCCATGTTGTTTGTTGGGGTCGGCGCAACACGTTTTCTTCTTCCATTCTCCCCTGTCAACCGTCACGCTATCATTCACTCCCTTCTCTTTCATATCATTCCTCACACAATCCATCCATCTTTTCTTCGGCCTTCCTCTCCCTCTCCATCCATCAACATATACTTCATCACTCTTTTAGTCACATGCGTTTCATCCCTTCTCATCACATGCCCATACCAAGCCAAGCGATTTCCTTTCAACTTTTCTGTCACTGGCGCCACTTTCAAACTTCCTCTTATATACTCATTTCTTACTTTATCCATACAACAACACAACGCACACAACGTAACAACAACGCATACTTCATAAAAGCTCAAATAGTAGGTACTTATGTATATTATGATATCAACAACAGTATTGCCCTATTACGTCTCATAAAACTTCATTTTTACACCACACCCTAAAACGTGACAACCCCAACAAAACCGGGAGAACCCCAACAAAACAAATCCAAAATTATAATTAATTTCTCAAACTTTATTGCTCATAGTAAGCCAGTAAGCCGACAATATTGAAAAAAAAAGAGAAGCGATCACCTCTTTTTACGACATCGTAAGCGGGACCATTATAGGGGTCACTTGATATGGGATTTCAATGTGAAACTCGTCATTGCACGGATAATATTTTCGGCCGTAACACTAAAATAAAAAAGGTAGTAAAACTCTATGTACAAAATCATGACGTGAAAGGTTGTAAAAGGGTAGCTAGGGCTATATAGTTATATTTAATCAAACTTTGGTCGGGAGTTAAAAGTTTTTGGTCGGGTTATGATACGTGTGAAGTGTTGGACGGTGACAAACGAATGTTCGCGTTGGTATGGAACGCGACGTGTTGTGTGGAATGGCGTGGTCGCTGGTCGCATACCTACGTACTTCATGTAGGCGCTTTTGGAAATCAGGGATGCATTTGGTTTCGTCCTGTGTTTATTGACAGGTACAATCATGCCATACCCAGTACGAAATTGTGTCGTAATATAATATCCTTTACCCCCAAACCGCATTGAAACTATCCCACTTTCACCTTCCATGTCAAAATTACTTCAAGTTTTCGGCTAACCAAATTAAAGTTTCCGTATACAACATTCTAATATAATACCCGGCAGTGACGAATAACTACAAATTTAAACTACAACTAATACTAAGACAAAGTTTGTATAGGTGGGGAAGTTTGAACCACATACAAGTTATTACATAGTTGATAATTACAGATTTCAGCACTCCTACAAAGTCGAGGAAAACGTGCTGAACTGGGTTGGTAACACTGATGTGCTGCTCATTATTTTGGTTTTATGCGTGTGTAGTTCTTGTAGCATATACTCCGGTGTAGACAACTATTAAGGATTACTTTAGAAAACTGCACGTGTAGCATGACCATTTGACCATCATAGAAACGGGTTCGACGAAAGATAGAAAAAAACGACAGATAAAATAGAATAGATAGAAATGACCGATTTCTTTAGAAATCTCCCTATTTTTTAGATTTCTTTAGAAATCAGTCCACAGTCTTTCATTTTATCTATTCTACCGTCTACAAAGAAAACTATTTAAAGGGAACAAGTCGTCGTAGCTACCCTGGTAGCTGTAACGCTCAACGGGAAAAAATATTTAGCTATAGAGGTATGAGGAACAGGGTGTAAAGTTCACTCATCCTCCATAGAAAAGGGAGGATCCTCCGACCAGACGGGTGTTGTGTCTGGCGGGCAACTGCCCGATGATTTATGTTGGGCCATTGTATCTATGCTAGTTGCGAGGTAAACTATGCTTGCGAGATGCAGGATTTTGCGTGGCGTCTGTATGACGCGTTGTTCGCATGTGGCGCTACATAGCTACCATGGTAGCTGTAACGCTTCAGTGGGTAAGAAGTCAGTAGGTAATGGCTGTTTTATTTTTATCCAGCCTCGCCTTTTTCTTTTACACGGGGTCAGCTTTCCCAATCATGTGACGCCATTTATTTTGGTTTTATACGTCATCTTCCGTATCTCCCATCTCCTTCCCTCATGTCCTTTTGGATCCATGTGATTTGAGGTCTTCCTCTTCCCCTCTTCTTTACAGTCATGGAAAGGCACTTTTTCACAACATGGTCATGATAGACGCCAGCACATCAAGCTACTACAATCTGTCAAATTTCTTTAATAGATTTTCAACTTTATCGCTAAAGCGAAAGGTGCAAGGTTGATTGGGAAAATTTTACAATTTCGGGTAGCTTAATGTGCTGGCGTCTGTATATGACCGTACCATCTCAGTCGGAAGAGTTGGTAATGGCTGTGAAAATCGTAAATCAGGTGCCTTTAAACCCAGAAAAATCCCGGAAGAACCCACCACCTTTTAGTGCTGATACTACTTTAGTTTACTTAGTAAATTGTTATTGAGACAATAACAATCATTATGTTTTTATACAGAAATCTTAATACTGATTGCTGTTATTTGCATAACAATCGTCTTGTTCTAATAAAATGATTGTACTCTTAACATAGAAAAGGGAAGACGCAAAAAACTTAATGGAAAGTCCAACATTTTCCGGATTTTAGATAGGTAAAGAATCTCATGTAAATATAAAACCTTTTATATTTTTAGAATACTCGTACCCAAAAAAGTACGGGATTGAAAAATGTTTTTCCCTTCAAAATTTAACAAGCTGGTAGTTTAAAAAAAAAAGAAGGGAGTATCAAAACCGAACATCTAACAAAAAACCGTTAACGTAAAAGTGTGTGCCCCATAAAATACTGTTCGTCGAGTAAGGTTGTCACGAGCTTGGAATAAACAATTTTTTCCTATTTCTTTCTAAAGACATTTTTTGCCAATTAAGCCAGCTATCCTTTAGGGAACTTTGTTTTTTCTCGAGTCTCTAATGTTAGATTTCAAATTCAGGAAATAACACACACACACACACAGCACAGCAACACAGCGATGCGGTTGAATTTTTTGATGCATACTGTTACTATTAAGTACAGACGCCAGCACATCAAGCTACCCGAAACTGTCAAATTTTCCCAATCAACTTAGAACCTTATGCTTTAGCGATAAAGTTGAAAATCTATTAAAGAAATTTGACAGATTGTAGTAGCTTGATGTCCCCTGTACATAATAATATTATTGTTTTAAGACTGCTAGCGTATAAATTATTCAAATATCTTGCTTATAAATTAAATAGACTTAAAAGAATTACTGCCTCAGGTTTTTCCTAGAACACAAACTTCCAGTATCAAAAAACACAGCTAAAATCCGTAACTCCGGCGTAGCAACCCTGTAAAGATCACACCCGCGAGCGATACGCAACGGCGCGTGATCTCGCATGAAACGAACGGATTTCAGACCGCCTGAAACGTTCCAATCCTAACGCAAACGTTTGCGCAAGTTTTGCACTCAAAAGAATATGCTATATTGGTGTTTGAGCGCGATATGGGCGTTTTTCCAATGTTTTTCCAGTGTTCATATCTTCAGGTTGCGTTATTATTGTTTTGGGAAAGTTTTATTGGGTAGCATTTGTATTGAGAATCAATAAAAACTGTTTATATAGTTAGTTACTGTAGGTAGCTATCTATACCTAGTTCCTTGTAATTACAAAAAATCTAAGTATTAATATTTATATTTGGTCAGATTAATAAATGGATGTTATTAGCAGATTTTGTCCCCGTAACTTTAGAAGAAACGAATATCGATATACAAAGAAAAAAAAAAACACAAATAAAATATCAAATTAAACATTATTTACCGGTGTTTTACTTCTGGCTATTTAATAACAGCAGAATGGGTCGATCGATCAAGTTAAGCTACGCTTGCCGCGGTAGGTTCGTGGCCATCTTTACGTACCAAAACTCTTCCATGCCTCAGAAAGCACCTTAAGCTATTGGTCCGCCGGGACCAATGGCTTAACTACTGCCAGCCGTGTCAGTCGTGGTCTTTGACACTCGTTACGGGTCGTATTACCTAGTAACCTGGATTGTTGAGGTCTGATATGCAGTCGCTCCATGTAAAATACTGGGATTCAGCTGCATCCGGTTAGACTGCGAGCCGACCCCAACATAGTTGGGTAAAGGCTAGGCAGATGATGATTACCGGTGTTTGCAGATCCAGAATGAAGAATGTCTCAAAAAATTGCATGACCAAAATTCACAGATCCACATTTTAGTACCAAAATATGTATACATGACGTACGTGCGTCGGGCTATCATCAGCCATATTTTAACTACTGTGGGCGTACTATGGGTAGTTTTGGTTATTGCGCAATAGAAAAACCGTTTACAGTTCAAATCCGATTACAATTTACGAACAAGTTAATCACACATGTAGGCACATGACACAACTAGATACGGAACGCGAGACAGTTTCTGAGCACATGTTGTCCGTATGATGTTCAATGTCCAAAGGCGACTGCACACCGCTTCGCTGCTTGCTCTTGCTTCCCATTAACTCAGGCTAGACACTGTCAAGCGCCGCCAGGTGGCGCTGGCTTTCCGAATCGTCAAACGAATGACTCTGACATATACGTTACCGAATACAAAACATAATAATTATCAGGAACAGCAGTCGAAACGGTACGGGAACGGAATTAGATTTTGCTTTGATACATCAAAGCTGTATCGTACAATATTCAGTTGACTAGAATATTTGTAAATGTTACCTATGCTATTGAATACGGAGTGTATCTACTTGTTACAGCTGTGTATTGATTTTAAGTGGTTTTGAAATCGATTTCAATTTGGTACAGCGAAGATTGCCCTTGAAATTATCAATGGGGAAATGCTTCGAATAGAATGTTTATTTATGTAAGTAAAGGAGAATTTTTAAGACACTTATACGTCAATATGTTGTTGGTAAATATTTTAAAAGTAGATGGCGACGGCATTTCTCAGCTGACTTGATCCCTGAGATTTATATTTATTTATTTTAATTACACGGCATAACAAACCAATTACATAAATCAATGTATTTATAATAAGTACTAACATAAAACATAAACTAATAACAACAATTAAATACTATTATTCTCACAAAAATGTAGGCACATAACCATTAAAATGCCGAATTTATTAGCGAACAGATCGCAGTTGAAATGCCGAAACAAACTAATAGTTCATGGTCCCTTTTAAAATCAAAACATTATGTTATTAGGGTCAAATGCGAGTCTAACAATGCAGGTCCATGTTTGGAAGGGCTTTTTGAACAAAAGGTGCTTCATATTTAAATGTTTTGTAAAATAGCTATTGCTTTATATAAAAATCATGTTCTAACGGTTATTGATATTATCACGACGCTTGGTAAAATCAGGGAAATTAACTGTTACGCAAACTGACTAGCAACTTAAATTGTCCGTATGTACAGTCACGAGCACTATGAAATGAAATGATGAAATGAAATGATTTTATTTTTTGTAAGTAGGTTTGTACAAACACTTTTACACGTCAATCATGTTTTTTTAAAACTAAATGAAGTCGGCGTTTCCTATCTGACTACTCTGAGAAGAAAGGCCGAAACAAACTCAGAGGTCACAGTCTCTTTTAAAGTCCAGACATAATCTTGGTCAGGTTATATGAAGACCATGTAGATCGATGTCTGAGGTGGTCTTTTGAGAAAAGAACCACACAGATTGAGAGGACCTGTCCAGTCAGTGCACGCATTTGTCAAAAATCGTGCAGCTCAACTCAAGACATATGGAGCTCAACAATTCGACGAACAATACCAAAGAAAGGACATTTGGGAAGGCCGCATAAACTACTCAAACTGCCAGATCATGATTAAAACTAAGAAGGAAAAAAAGAAATGACCCACATAGTCCTCACATTCACAATAATTAAATAAAAAATAAATTACTTACAAAGTAAATATACTAATATGTCAACACTTGGCAACTTTCAATTGCGATTTTTTCGTGAATTAACGAATGCAACCTTGAAATACGACACTTTAGATAAACCTATGGGTTCGAAAATACTTTGTTCTTAATAACATAAAATTTCATTCAAAATTTATGGAGAAAATCGCCTTTGAATAAAGCCAAGTGTTGACTGTACATTAATTGTCATTCTTTGACAGTTGTATGAAATGACTATAAAACTGAAAATTGATTCAGCGTGTATTTTTTTAAGCGAGCAAGAGAATGCGAAATGGAGATGGAGCGAAATGTGGGGCTGGAGGCGGATGCTCCGAATACCATGGACAGCCAAACGCACAAATGTGTCTGTCCTTTCCCAACTCGATGTCAAGACCCGGTCGTCTCCAGTTTGCCTACAGCCTACAGCGTATTTTGACAATTAGCGTATTTTAAACAAGCAAAACTGGTTATTGTTGGCAATACCTAATGAAAGAGAGCACGAGGCTGGTCAGCAACACTATGGAAGCTACGTCCTCAAGCAAAGTTCAGCAGGTGGTGATGGCAACTTTGGACCGGAGTCGTTGGAGGCAGA
Source organism: Oligia latruncula (assembly GCA_948474745.1). Taxonomy (NCBI): domain Eukaryota; kingdom Metazoa; phylum Arthropoda; class Insecta; order Lepidoptera; family Noctuidae; genus Oligia; species Oligia latruncula. The sequence continues at coordinate 2,780,395 of OX419691.1, read as the reverse complement.
TTGTCCTCTTAAAGGGATCCAGTCCCTCTGTAACGAGGATCTCCCTGACTGTATCTAATATAGTAAACTAGCTGCGCCCCGCGGTTTCACCCGCATAAGTTTTGATCCTGAAGGAATATCGGGATAAAATGTATCCTATGTCCTTTCCAGGGACTCAAACTATCTCTATACCAAATTTTATTTAAATCGATTCAGCGGTTTAAGCGTGAAGAGGTAACAGACACACACGATTTTGCATTTATAATATTACTAGCTTACCCGGCAAACGTTGTTTTGCTCCTACACTACTCCTACCCTACTCCCACACTACTCCTACCCTACTCCTACACTACTCCTACCCTACTTCTACCCTACTCCTACCCTACTCCTACCCTACTCCTACACTACTCCTACCCTACTCCTACACTACTCCTACCCTACTCCTACACTACTCCTACACTACTCCTACCCTACTTCTACCCTACCCCTACCCTACCCTACTCCTACCCTACTCCTACACTACTCCTACCCTACTCCTACACTACTCCTACCCTACTCCTACACTACTCCTACCCTACTTCTACCCTACTCCTACCCTACTCCTACCCTACTCCTACTATAAAAAAAAAGAAAAAAAAAAAGTATCCCTTGTCCGTCTCCTGGTCCTAAGCTACCTCCCCACCAATTTTCAGCCGTTCTCGAGTTATAAGTGGTGTAACTAACAGACTTTCTTTTATATATATAGATTAGTATGGATTCATATTTATCTCGGACTGCTAGTCTCTAGTAAACTAACGTAACGTTACCTTATTTGGTTCTAACTGAATAATTATGTTCGAAATAGAAACCAATTTCGTTAGCTAAAACTAAAAACCAGGCTTCGAACGGGTCGGAGTTGCTGGCCCTGTCACTTCTGTGCGCGATGTGTATGGACGAAAAAAAAACGACAATCTTCCGTGGCTCGTCAAAATTCGTTTTCGCGACCCATCGCCTCTGTGTGCATTACGCCTAAAGGATTATGCTTATTGGGTGGTAGTTATACTAATTGCGATAACCAACTACCTACTCATCACAAACTCAGGAGAATTATAATTGTTAAACAAATTGGCACTCTTTATTTGAATTAATAATTTGAGGTAACTTTCAAGTTATGGAACAACAAATTGAATTTCATAGTACTAAACAAAGTTCAAATTCCATTGCAACTAAAAACTTATTAGGACCTTTTTTGTCACATATGTTCATTCAAAAATCAACTTAAAATACATTTCTCTCAAGTAGATAACTGATTAAGTGGCGATGGAATGTAAATTATCTGAGACTAGCTGACCCGGCGAACTTCGTACCGCCTCAGAATTAAATAAGGTGACAAAGTTCAATAACTAAAAATTTGCAGAAAACCAAAAATACATTCAAATTTCAAAAAATATCATGGTAATCGGTTGAACGGTGTTGGAGTGAAACAAAAAATATATAAATTAATCAATTTTTATATATGTATAGAAGATTGCAATAAAAACTTTTTTGTATCAATATATTATTTATCGACATTATACATATACAATTTCTGAACGCACCCTGTTTGACAGGTACGAACAGTTTGTATGGGATCATAAAATTGTTGCTTATACTATGTTCCTTACAACTTCTTCATATTTTCTCACCTTTTAAACCTCCCTTAGACTTCTACAAATATTTCAAAACCAAAAGTAGCCATTTCGGTCCAGCCGTTCTCGAGTTTTAGTGACACGAACAAACGTCATTTCATTTATATATATATAGAAGATAGATAGATTATTAACACTGCTCTAAGTAAATTGTCCAGCCATTCCATACAACTGTCAAAGAATGACAGCAGCTATGTGAATATACGGACAGCTTACGTTGCTACTTAATTTGTTTAATAACCAATTTCCCTGACTTCGCTCTGTGATACTATCTAAAACTATTACCGACTATAAAATAAAAAGCGTAGTTGGAAGTTAAAGGGCGTCCTGCCAGTGACGTCATTAATCATAAGGACTATGAATTCGGAGCACGTCTCGGTAACAACCGCCCGTCCAGGTGAGTGTTTAACTTTGTAGTTGTCTGTTTTGCTATATTATTTTATGATTTATTACTAGCCCTGTTTTTGGTTCTGGATAAAAAAATAGAAATATTAAAATATATAAAAGTTTTTGAAAGCGCCACACCGTGATGGTGGAGGCCGGGTCGGCTTCGTAGGGAAGGTACCTACACGCGGTCGCACTCCTAGCTTTGTTCAGAGCAAAGAGAATATTGACAAGGGTTTTAGCCTAACCAAATGGGCCTTAGTCGGTCTGGAACCTCCTCTTTTCAGCAGATTGTCCGAAAGGGTTACCGCTGCCCATAAAGGGCTAAGGAAGGAACACGGGTGGGTTTTAGTCAGTAAGAGTGCTGACACTCCCTTCCGCTCCACCCAGAGCGGAAGGGAGTGTCAAAAAAAGTTGAGTTTGAGTTTGAAATCAAAACCTCAATTTTGTGTAAAGCTGATCAGCAGTTTTCTAGTTACAATCGAACATCTTTAATGAATGTAGATTTTATTGATAATGGTAATACGGGCTGGTGTCCGCAACTCCACGTCAATTTGCGTACGGATTTTTTTGATAAGCAAATATTTTTATAAATGAATAGATACAGAATTGAAACGAAATTTCTTAAAAAAAACTAAATTCGATCAGATTTTTTAGAACCTATCCAACTTCAAAATACTTACTTAGGGACCCAAATATACTCTATCACCATCCACAATACAACTCCCATGGGCTAGTAATATACCTACCTACACAAATAGGTATAAATAAATTGATTTATATGTTAAAAGCGACATGTAGGTACCATCGAGTGTTGACATTGAGCCTATTGCGTCGATAGGTCGACCGTCCGCCTGCAACTGATATTAAATGTGTACATTTGAGCGTGCCCTAGGTAAACGTAAACAATACCTATACGTGTATTCCGGCCCGATATTCTCCAATACATCCTAATCCGTAGGTATTTTCATGTTGGATTTTCATGCGTCCGTGACATCAAAGGTCTAATTCGAATGAGTTTTACGTTTCAATGTGTTTGATTGGAATGAATTTTCATTGGGTCGTCGAACGATTTAGTGTTTTGTTTTTAGTTTTTGTTATGTATGGTAGTGTGTATTTCAAGGGGGGCTTGTGGCTAAGTATCTAATAACAGCCGCATGGATCGATTGATCAGGTGAAGCTACGCTTGCCACGGTTGGTCAGTGGATGGGTGACCATCTTTACATAACAAGACTATTCAAGACCCCTCCGTGGTCCCGGTTTTCATTCGTGAATTTTTGGCAATCGTTACGGGTCGCCAGAAGCCCAGTCTGACAACCAGTCTCACCAAGGGGTGTCGTATCACCCAGTAACTGGGTTGTGGAGGTCAGATAGGCAGTCGCTTCATGTAAAATCAAGCCGACCTCAACAAAGTTGGGACAAGACTAGGCAGATTGATTGCTAGTGAATCTTTCACTGAAAAAAATAATTTCTTACTACAGCACATTAAAGCGATTTACTGACTTTACACAGTAAGAAGAAAAGTTTGTAAAACAGTAAAAGACAAAATAGTAGCTTTTAATGATTGAACATACTATTTACTGAAAAAAAAAAAGGAAAACCACCATTAAGTAAATTTCAATGGCTTGAACGATATCACCAAATGAATAAAACAGTTAATTTTGTGACCTTTTAGCTACTTAGAACGTTAAAGTTTACTGTCATGACGTAAAATTTTGCCTCAAGCTTTAACTGTTTTCGGATCAGTAAAAAATACTGTTTTGAACGTTAGGCTCGTATGGAACTGTTTGAAGCAGTTCGGATTAATGTTTTTACATTGTTATTTACTGCTTTTTTCTTTCAGTGTTGAAATGTAATTTGCACATAATCTTTGTTATCATGTGTCGTATTATCGGTGGGTAGTAGTTGTCATGGCCAGCCTCAAAAATCGTTGCGATTTTTTTATGTTCTCGTGTAAAACGCTGAATTAATGAAGTCTTAAAAATGACTGCTGGTACTGTACTTAGAATAAGTATAATGTTGAGATCAAACCATTTATTACTTTGCAAACTTGGGTTATTGGTACACAAATGTTTTTAATGATTAAGTCCTCCATAATTCTAACGTCACATGGGCATGGGTAGGTATCCATACTAATATTATAAATTCGAAAGTAACTCTGTCTGTCTGTCTGTATGTTACCTTCTCACGCCTTAACCATTGAACGGATTTCGATAAAATATGGCAGAGTGATTGCATCCCGGGGAAGGACTTATGATAGTTTTAATCCCGATATTCTCACGGGATCGACACTTATGCGGGTGAAACCGCGGGGCGCTGTTAGAAGATAAATAATGTTTATCAAAAAAGAAAGAAAGAAAGAAAATACGTTTATTACTGAACCACTTTTTTATGAAATAAATATTATTATTTCTTTTCTTTCTTTATTTGCTGTAAACATGACGCAATAAAGAAAAAAAAATATAAGTAAGGGTACCTAACGATTAGCCAAGAAGGAACTTTAAAAAATATCCATGAATAATTTTGGGATTTATTTAAAAACGATAATAAAAGTTAAGTGACGTTCAAACGTCAGAATGTATGGCTAAACAGTCGCATAACACCACTTAACTTTAAGCAACGTTTATGAATAATGGGGTCTATGTTTAATATCTTTTCTTTACAAAAAAATCGATAAACAAGCAGAAACATTAAAAGGCCCTTTCATCATTATTACAACATTACCTTCAAGAGTAGTCTCAAAATCAAAATAACATGTCTCGTGCATAACGTTGTTTTAACTAATATTATTTCGGATAAACCTCTTTACCGTATTACGTGTCCTTTACAAACAATCTAATGGGTTTTACGTCAGCTCATCTCAAAGAGAATGGTGCCTTTAATTGTGCTAAAGACCTCGGCGAGTTACATGTGAATACTGGTTTATTTTGGGCTATCTTTAAACTGTTTTCATAATTGCGTTTGTACGACTTCCCCGTTGGACTCGTGGTCGCAAGCGCGACTGTTGAGCGTCGGGTCCTGGTTTCTATTTCCAAGTCGGGCAAAGTGTTATCCCGTGTCTCGGAAAACACGTTAAGAGGAAATGCGGGTGGCCTTTTCTCCATAGAAACGCTCTCGCCTGTTTTCTGGTTAATAATGACCATGTAAAAAAAAGCAAAGCAATTAAAAGCAATGATTTTTACAGAATAATAAATATGAACTACTTGTATGTCCCTATGTTTTCCTTTTTGATGATACATTATTTTTATAAGCACTAGAACCCTCAAAAAATGCCGATTTAAACTGCTGTCAACAGAGGTCTAGTGTACAAATTTGACTTTTCCCAACTATGTTGGGGTCGGCTTCCAGTCTAACCGAATGCAGCTGAATACCAGTATTTTACATGGAGCGACTGCCTATCTGACCTCCACAACCCAGTTTCTGAGTAAATACGGTACCCCTTGGTAATACTGGTTGTCAGACTTTCGGGCTTCTGTCTACCGACAACGACTGTCAAAGATACACGAATGACAGCCGGGACCAACGGCTTAACGTGCTTACCGAGGCACGGAGGGGTCACGGTATGTAAAGATGGTCACCCATCCACAGACCAACCGCGGCAAGGATAGCTTTACCTGATCGATCGACCTGCGGCTGGTATTATTCAGCCACGGGCCCCTCTACAAATTTGATAACTATTAATGAAAAAAGAAAAACATGGGGACACAGCATATAGGTATCTTTCTTATTCAGTTTATGAAATATCTTTAAATTTGGTCCTATATTGGAGGAGGAAATAGACGAGAGCCAAACCTCGAATGATGACTTTTTAGTTAGGCTTTTTCAAAAGTCTCTCCGACCGCATTTCCTCTTAAGCATTTTAGCCCTGATCTCTCTCCGGTCGCATGGGATTGCGTGTCGTCCCATCGGACTACGAGAGGGAATAGAGGGTGCACTAGTGTCTGCCCTCACACTTATGCACTATAATGTCTCCCGCGCCGAAGGCTAGTCTCCGTTGAGATTGGCCGCCGTGGCCGAAATACGGTCTGAAGGATTATTAATTGCTTGTTTTTGCCAAGACAACGTTATAAATACCCTTTAAACAAAGCACGGTGCAGCACATGTACAGTAGAAATTAAGTATTAAGCGACTATCAACTTAAATTGGCCGTATATTCAAATCACAAATGTCATTAATGACAGCTGTTGTGTGTGCTGAAATGGAATACCACGGCAAATTGAAGTAGTGAAAGAAAAATGACACCATATTTCTTTTTTGTTTGTAATATTTGTAATGTAGGTAATCTTATCCGCTAAAATTGATCTGTTGCAGACCACCTTAGGATGCTCAGGAAGCTAAAATATTGCGTGATCCTACTAATATTATAAATGTGAAAGTTTGTGAAGATGTTTGGATGTTTGTTACTCAATCACGCGTAAACCGTTGAGCAGATTTGGATGAAAATTGGCACATAGACCATTTCCTGGATTAACACATAGAATACTTTTTATCCCGATATTCCCACGGGATCGAAACTTACGCGGGTGAAACCGCAGAGCGCTGCTAGTCGTTAATAATTACTAAATAAATAAACAACATGGGTATCTTATATTTAATAAAATCTACAATTTTCCGAATAAACAGACATAACTGCACATCACAGTTTAGTACTGAAGCTTCAATAAGATGTATGAGCTTTAATAACGCGCTGAGAGGAGTATATTATTCGCGTCTGAGACGCAAGCGAACAACCCTATTATGCATACAATATTACATCCTTAAAACCAAACATAATATAGCGATATTTACTCATATTAAAGTCACAAAAAACGATCATCCAATAAAAAAGTTACTGCCCTTTATCTACATGTTCAAACTACACTAAGGACTAGAGCTGCGCAAATAACGATGTTAATCTGTTGTACAACACTCCTTATCGATAGAGACCGCGATTTTAAGCATCAATAAACATTGATAATTGACGGGTCCTCTATTAATATTGACTAACCACGAGTACGGGACGCCTCGTCTTACAAAACGTCGGTTGGCATTAATGTTAGCGCGGAACTTTGTATAATTTTCCACCCTGTTCAATTAACCCCGGGCTTAGCGATATAACGCAAGCGAATGTTAACAGTAAAGTTACTTTTGTACTGTTAAATTGTGTGTGATTTAGACCGGTCTCACACTACGCCCCGTTTCGTGGCCAACAATAAATTCTCTGTAGATTTTCAGTGGGCGAAGCTGTGAGGTGTAAATGTTGATGTTTTTTTGTTTACACCTGCAATACAATTTGCTTCTGTGAATTGGTTTCGTGATAAATCTGTTACCAGGCGCGGGATATGCTATTTATCTTGTAAGACATACGGTCATTGGCTAGTGTCGGTACCTACATAATATTTTTTGTTTCAGAAACTTGAGACAGTGTTAAAAAATAAAGGTTTACCTTTGAACGCCATTGTCACATATACGTGACAAGCAAGCGCGTGCCCTGTACGCCAGTCGTGTGTCGCCTATCCTATTACGAGCGACACAAATATGTGACAAAAAATGCGGTGCACTTTATCACGAAATTAAATTAAATCATTACTTTTGTGTGTTTTTATTTGTATACCTTAAATTTTTAAAATTGTGGCTCAGCGTGGAGGGTACGCGCGTGCGTTTATGCTCTGGCGTTCAAAAGGTTAAATGGGGTGTTATTCACTTTATAGTGGAAATGAGCGAAATTAATTACCTACCTAGTCCAGCAGACTTTCTACAAGAAGAAATGAAACACAAAAACAGTAAATTTTCTCTCTTATAATCATCTCTATAATAATCTATAATCTAATATAATCTTTACAGAATTAATAAAAAATAGCAAAGAAGTCAAAAAATTACATTGTTTCGAAAAAAAATCTGATGCCGAAAAAAAGTTTCTACAATGTTTGTCTATTTGTTTGACTCGATGTATGTTCCGGATTGGCGCAAAAAGGGCCGAACAGATTTGGATGAAATACACTGATAGTTTGTAAAGTTAGAGATTAAAATCCTAATTTAGTAGTAAAAAAATCAAGCCTTTTCAATCAAGGATAAACTAAAAATTTCCCAAACATAGACAGATGATGTTGGCTTGAACGTTTATTTTTACAAACAACTTGATCGTTTCCTCCCCAATTGAGATTAATGTTAACTGATATAGATTTTTACTAATATCTATACATATAATAAATCTGTAGACGAGGCGTTTCTGTACATTGAAAATATAAAAAAAAAAAATAGTTGGGGTGTTATAGGATAACCAACAGATGCCATTTCATCAATTTTTAGAATTTTTGTCTGTTTGTCTGTTTGTCGGTTTGTCTGTTTGTCTGTTTGGATGTGACAAAATTTGATTTGAACACGTTCAACGTAAAAAGTACCAAACCAATATGGTTAATTTTTATACTCAAATATAGTGTAGAACTCGGAGTAGTGTTTAGTTTTGGTTTCATCGCAATCGCTTCACTGTATCAAAAGATATAATCAATTTAATGTATTCTACAACAACTTTCATTACGTAAGTTGGATACACGTAATGACATCTATTGGCGCTTTATAGTACTAACGAAAACATAATTATTGTGTTTATAACATTATTATGTGAATAATCACGTCATGCAGGCTTACCTATAAGATGACTATCACAGTCACTTCTGCCTGTGTTATTTTAAAAAGTAATGATAATGATTACATAATATAATGTTAACCGCTTTCGATTGTTGATTGATTAGTGGCGCTAAAAGAATTTCAAATAAAAAGTGAGGATAATGTAAGATAATATTATGTGATGTAGTGTTCTGAGTGTTAGAGATTGCAATGATAAATGATTTTATTTTTGTAAGTAGGTTTGTACAAACACTTTTACACGTCAATCATGTTTTTATTTTTTAAACTAGATGAAGTCGGCGTTTCCTATCTGACTACTCTGAGAAGAAAGGCCGAAACAAACACACACACGGGCAACTTTATGTAGGAGCTCTTTCGAGGGGCAAGCAACCTTTCAAACATTGTTAACAGAGAAGCATTTTCTTAGTGACATAAGGTTTTAAGATCATAATTATCATACTTTCATAGTTTTTTGCCTTTTTTCTCGATTTTTTAAAAATTTCTTTACCATGATAACTCTTCAACGCACACCTCAAGACGGGCTGTTGATTTATTGAGTATAGGTTCGGCAGGTGCACACCCTTTTTTTTTGTTTCCGGGGTGGAAAATCTTCATGGATGTCCGCCGCCCTGGGACGGGCGGCGAGGTCTGTCAGGCTCTTACTGACTAAAAATCACCCCAGTGTTCCATCTCACACCTACGCCGGCGGTTGCGGGACCGTACGATCCTTCCGCAACCCCCGACTGGTGACGTCAAAGAGGGGCGCGCGTGGAACACTACACGCCGCCAGCTCAAGTCTTGATGTGTTGGCGGTGACAGACGTCCCCGAATTCGTCGCCCCTGGACCCGTTTAGGGGGGCTGGAAGAGGGCGTTGTACGCCCTCCGCCGACGCCCGATGCGCCTACTGCGGGCCGGGTGAGTGGATGAGATCTCCCTCTCCCTTTCCACAGCCTCCTTCTGCGAGACGACCGTTTCGCAGAAGGAAACCACCGCGTCCCAGGACTCTTACGCTGCCGTCGACTCGACTACGGCCGGCAGCGATACGTCAAGGTGTACACCCAATACAAGTAGCACTGCCATGTCGTAAAAAGGTATTGTAAATTATGTCTTCGAGACAATAACGAAATTTTTAGCCATTGTCTTGGTTACAACCATATCGACCCTTTTTTTTTCGGATGGGTAATCATCAAATGACCCCTCCCGCTCTGGGTGGAGCGGAAGGGAGTGTCAGACTCTTACTGACTAAAACCCAGCTACCCATTACTCTCCGCCCGCAGGCCCGCGCCTACGGTGGCCGGGAGTCGTCACGCGGCTCCCGACGCCCGGAGCGTCTCCCACGGTGGCTGGGACGGGAGGCTCTCTCCCTGAGCCATCCCGCCACCTCCTTTGCTAGCATGACTGCTTCGCAGAAGGAGGTGACTGCCTCCCTCCCTCTCGCCCCGGACCATGGCTTGCACCAGGGCCGGACGCGAGAGGTCGCCGCCGCTGCCGATCGCCTCTACGAGGACACGGCGGTGCTCCGCACAAGCGGGGCAGACCTCCACCGTGTCCTCTGGGCGATCCTAGCAATGGGCGTTTCCTCCCGCCTGATGATGTGCAGGAACCTCCCGAAACTTCCGTGTCCGGTGAGGACCTGCGTCAGGCGGTAGGCACTCCTTAAAGAGGGGTCTTATCGCCGCTATCGCGGCGTGCCCTGCGCTGGGTAACGACAGTCGCTCTTTCCATGCCGCCATGAGATCGCGCCGGAGATCTGTCCGCTTCGCACCGATTTGCTGCGGAAGCGGATCTTCAATTCAATTCAATTCATTTATTGCATCAAATATGGTAGGTACATTAAGTTCTTATAAAAAAATATTAAGTAACACACATTTGGCCAATATTTAGCATGCAATAGTACAACTTCCCCCCGGCGTAGTGCCTCCGCGCGCCACTCATACAGGCGCGCGAGGACTATCGCCTCCAGATCCCATGCCGGCCCCGGCCCGTTCCAGTTTGGGGGCCAAACGTCGGAAATGCACCATATCGACCCTCAAGGTATCTTATGGTTATCCACCAAGAGAGAGTTAAAATGTGAAATGTGGGCACAGGTTTACAGAATAAGTTAAGAAAGACTTCAAACTGCTTTTCAGATAAACTTCAGTAGGTACGATTTAAGAGTAACACCAATGATGTATTCTTCTTTTTATCTTCTAGATATCTCGACGCTATGATAAAGTCTTAATATTGGTATGTAAGATATCTACAATACCAAGTTAAGAATTTCTAAATTTATCGCAGAGCGGCAGAGAAGAAGACAAGACTTATAAAAACTAACTTCAAACTTCACATTAATCTCAGATATACTTTAGATAAAATGGTGGTATGATTTTATGATTTATTCCGGTCTAACTTAGTATTCTAAAACAAATGCAAAATAAAATGGACATAATTTGGCTATTTGGTCAGACAATCAGCCTCGAGCAGACGCTTTCATTTTTATTTATCCTCAAAAATCAAAGTGACACTTCGTCGCATTGTCATTATGAACCCTGAAGACGCAGTGACTGCTGTGCAGTCGAAAGGGCTATGGTTGAGAACCCCAGGCAAGGGAAGCGTTACCAGACAAGATCGGAAGATTTTTCCTTTTACACCTTTCCTAAGCCACACATTATTGTGTTCCGACATCCACGCGAACGAAGTCGCGGGCACAGCTAGTATATACAATAAAAATTTACGTAGTCTACTTCTAAACAGGACTGTTGTCAAGTCTTTCCAAACGATTGGTAATTTATTGTAAATAATTGGGTCCGTAAACACTTTACACATCTTTTTTTTGCGGATTTGGGAAATCATCAAATGACCCCTCCCGCTCTGGGTGGAGCGGAAGGGAGTGTCAGACTCTTACTGTCTAAAACCCACCAGTGTTCCTTCCTTAGCCCTTTATGTTCCGGGACAGCGGTAACCCTTTCGGACAATCCCGCTGACCAATACTTGTATACACTTTACAAACAATCAATTACCATGAAAAGCTGAACCAAAAGACATCATAACCATAACCCCACGAAAGAATCATGACTCCCACCACTAAGAACTCAATAACGAACACCAACCAGCCAGTACGTATAATAAAGTAATACTACTCCAGCTTCCTTTTTCAAATGTCTCCCTAATCCTGGTTGCAGTCGTTAATCGTTAGTGTTATGGCCGAAAACAAAGGAGTGTTGGTCCAAGGAGGATGGAGGACGGAGGACGGAGGGTGGGTAGAAGAGTCGTTGTACCCATTGACCTCAAGATGCTCTGCAGTTGCACAATCGTCGTAAGATTTTGAGGTGGAAGTGACGGCAGGGAGCGAGACTTGGAGTCGTCTAGTTATCGCAGTTATAGACGGTAATCTGTGATTTGAAATTAGTTTAGATATGTTTTACTTCGACTATTTATTTTCTATCAAACGTTTGAAGATGATAGATACATAACATGATGTTTTAGACACGTTTAGCGTTAAATGTATTTAGTGATTTGTGGTGCAGGTGGGCTTAAATGTTGATTTTGTATTTGATAGTAGTAGTGCAATGACAGAGAGACGCTTTTAAGATTTTAGTTTCATTTCAATAATTTCTAAATAGCTTTTTAATGTCGATATCGCTTACCGGCTACTTGTCAATTAGTTCTAAAAAATAGAACAACAGATTTTTTGTCATTTTTAGTACACTATTATGATTAGTAAAAATTGTGTACTTATATCAAAAATATGCATCAGAGAAAAGCTTAGTCCAAATGAGAAAATATTCCACTTTCATGACCAAAACGAGCTTTACAGCAGAACAGCAGAGCACCTACTCGCCATCACTTCCTAACTTAGTCCACCGAACAAGCGAAAATGTAATACTGTATGTCGAAATTCGCCGGATCTACTCCAGACTCCAGTACAGAAAGCTATCCGGCGCGAAACCTTTGAACTTGAAGCATTTAACTAATCGAATACCTACTTGTCTCGGAAATTTCTAATAAGCGTGCACAAGGCCCATACTATCTTGTGTTTATCGACTTCCGACGGTATTTGCTGAAATATTGAAGCATATCTTATGCATAGTTTTAAGGGGCTTACAGGACCTAAACACAAAAAAACGCAAGTTTTAGAAACAATAAAAGTATATGATCTACTACAGTAAACAAAACCAGAAAAATATATGATATTCTTCAGGATATATGCTAGGTAGACAGTGTGTTGAAAACATAATACAATTAATTTGATACGATAGAAAAAATCCACGAAGATACCTCTAAAAACTTTCTTTTTACAATAAAAACCATACTAATATACATACAATCATTCTGTTTTTTTGTCAGAATATTCTACAAACAACATGCTAAAATACTATTGTTTTGGTTTTTTATTCCAAACAATAGATTTTTTGTAATTAAATAAGTGCTTCATATTTTGCAATAAATTACCAGCGTTGTCTCATCGCGCTTCTCTTTCTTTTCCATGCAGCCCGACAGTGACCGCGCTTTAGGTCATATAAGCCCCTTAAGACGATGGAGAAGACTACTGAGAAGACTCATAGGTATTGACTGCATGAGGCTATCGCTATGGGAACAAACCAGAAACCGCAAAAAAAATATCTGCTGTTCCCTACATTTATGTTCGCATAACTCGTCAAAATGTAGGGAACAGCTGATTTTTTTTCGCGATTTCAGGTTTGGCACCATAGTAAAAGTTGTACATAATGATGAGTACAATGACCTCTGGTTTTGGGTTAATTTTTTTTTTTTTTTTTTGAAAAACGTTGCCCCACACTAGGAATTTCTCCTGTATTGTGGGTGCGTTTACAACATTTAAAGTCACATACACAAACAGCCAGACCCGGAACAACTACTTGTAGGTCATACAAAATATTTGTTCCGTGCGGGAATCGAACCCGCGACACGCAGCGCAGAAGTCAATCGCTTAACCACTGCGCCAACCGTGCCGTCAATTCACTAACACCTTGTATATAAGCTAGTATCATTTACAGGGCTCGAAAACCGGTTAACCGGTTACGGTCATTGACCCCAAACCGAAATCAATTTAGGTTAAGGTTTGCACTTTACCGGTTTATGCGGGAAACCGGTTTTTCATGAATTTTGGTTTTGATAGTGGAAATTAACCGCTTAAAACAAAGTTTGAACCCCCCCCGGCCCCCGCCACTCTCGCGAGCACGGTCTGGACGTTGCGATATCATTTAGTTACAAAATTTTATTACGGAATTAACCGGTTAATTTGGGTGTCAAAACCGTTTGTGCTTAAGTAACCGGTAACCTCTATCATTTGGGTTTCATAAGAACAGTTCACTTGTTTAACCGGTTAATGAAGAAACGATATATTTACCGGTACTTAATCGAAATTAACCGCTCTTTTTAAACCGGTTCAGAGCCCTGATCATTTATGCTCATGTTAACAAGTGAGAAGTTACGAGCTGTGACAGAAAGTCCCGATTAATTTCATAATTCCTCCCCCTTCAAGGGTGACTGGCGCTCTCCACCGTAAAAAATCAAATACAAAACGTGTTATTACTCCGTAAAAACGTAACAGAAATGTTAACGGAAGCTTACATTAAAATAAAAGCATAAAAAATCGTGTCGAACCAAATAACTGTTATATTTTAATTTTCACAGTGGGAAAAACAAATAAAGGGTACTATAAAAACACGAAACGGTGTCAACTTCAATTAAAGCTATAAAAAAGTGTTATAACTAATAACGAATTCGTGCTGAAGGCTTAATGCCGACCCTACAATGCATGGACACGGATAGTGGAAAAACTAACAAACAAAAATAAACTCTGCTTTTAAAAGATTATGGTTTACTTTTGTGTGTAGTGTGATTAACGAATGTAATATCTGAAATAGTACCTTTGTAGGTACTCGTAATTATTTATTCTGATATGGGTTCATTTGAAGTGTTTTTTTTTTTTTTTTTTTTTTTAATCTCTTTTATTTAAGGGATTTTTGTACGCTTATGCGACGATGTCAATCCCATCGTGCTTTTACAAATAACAACTTACTAACTAAACTAAATAAATTAATCTTATACATTCAGAAATTAACTTAATCTAATTTATTACCTAATAGAAAAGTATACAATATTTTTGCTGCTTTAGAAGTAGGCTTGGCTAAGATACCATGGAACATTCCAACATCCATTCTCGACACTTTCAAGGAGTTGAGAAGTTCGTTTCTTTTGTTAGCATATCGGACACATTCCACCAACACATGCTGTGTATCCTCTACTGTACCACACACCTCACAGTTAGGAGAGTCTGATTTCCGCATTAGAAAAGCAAAGTTGTTTAGTGGAATATGTCCTGACCTCAAACGATGCGCAGCTACAATTTGCCGTCGACTCAGTTTCGACCCGGAGAACCAAGGTATATGAGGAGGCTCACTCTGTATACTTTTGTACCAGATTCCTTTCGTTTTAGATCTTTCATTAAAATGTTCATTCCAATATAAGTTGATTATTTTTCTAAATTTACTTAACATTTCCGAATAACTTGGTAAAACATCCCGAGTATGTATGCCTAAAGAAATTGCTTCTTTAGCTAATCTGTCAGCCTCCTCATTACCCGACAGTCCAACATGGGACGGCACCCACTGGATAACTATATTTTTATTTTTTTGGTTAAAAAAATTGATTTGTTTCAAAATTGTGTATGCTATAGCTAAACCCATTGAACCATTATAAACACATTTAGAAATATGCTGTAAAGCACTCTTACTATCGGTGCATATCACCACTTTATTAACATCTAGCTCTAACACATATTTCAAGGCCTCAGAAATGGCAAATAGTTCAGCCGTCATAATGGAAATATGATTATTCATTTTATAAGACCTGTGACACTTATTTGCTAAATCACAATATGCTGCGCCCACTCCATCTGATGTTTTGGACCCATCTGTGTATAGAAAATGCCAGCCAGTGTAACTTTCCCTTAGTTCTTTGAGGGTATTATACTTTAGAGAATAAATATCATAATGTGATTTTGGAGCAGTAACGCTAACTAAATTACATCTAATGATATCCTTTATATCTATTTTAGACATCCATGTCTCCAAAGTAAACATTAAGAGTGGATACGAAGACGAAATATTTTCAGCTACCACCAGACTGTGTGAAGCAACTAGTAGAGGTTTCCTCTTCCTATTCCAGTACCTATTCTCAATCATACCACTCAGGTCTGAAACCAAACTCAGAGAAATATCATTAGTCCTGGATTGCAGTTTTAAACAAAACTTTACAGAAAGAAATTGTCTTCTTATTTGTAGGGGGGGTATACTCAACTCGCTTTCCATGACCTGTATCGGAGTAGTTTTAATAAAACCTCCAATTATTCTTAATGCTAAATTTTGTAACTTGTCCAATTTATAAGTGTGACTAATTGCAGAGTTATCATACAAAAAACATCCGTAATCAATTCTACTCCTAATAACGGCCATATAAAGTCTACGCATATATGTAGGGTGAATACCCCATGACGATCCTACTAGAACTTTGAGCAGCTGAATTTTTCTTTGTGAACTTTCACACACCTCGTTAATATGCTTACTCCATCTTAAGCATTTGTCCAGCCACATTCCTAAATATTTAATGTAGTCGACAGCTTCTAAAGCATTATTGTTTACTTTAATATCAACTGAAAGTCTTCTACGACCTCTAGTAAATATACATAATTTAGACTTATTGCTCGATAATTCCAGCCCCAACATGTCTATAGCGGAGACAAAAAAATCTAAAGCTCGCTGCATATTATCAACACTATCTTGCAGTTTATTGTTATTACAATATAGCACAAAATCGTCAGCGTATTGACTGATAGAAACATTAATAATATTTTGACAAATATTGGCCGTAATTATATTAAAGAGAAGGGGGGATAAAGGATCACCCTGAGCAATTCCCCTACCAGTCCATCTTACATACTGTCTTTTGCTTTCGTCAGCTTTTATAGTGAGATGTCGTTCCTTTAAAAATTCCCAAATATAAGAACAAACATATTTCCCAATTTTTAGATAATTTAGAGTATATATAACCCGGTCAATTAGAACGTTATTATAAGCTCCTTCTATATCTAAAAAAACGCCCAAAGTTGGAGTATTTTTTGTAAAACCTATTTGTATTGTGGTAACTAGGCGTGCCAGACTATCATGACATGAGTGATTTTTTCTAAAACCGGTTAATATTCATGTAGCTATTCTAAGCGAAACGTGGTTGGATGCAGATAGCAACATAAATATAAGTGGGTATAATGTTTACAGAAGGGACAGATACGACTCGTACGGAGGAGTAGCGATTGTTTCACACAAGTCTTTAAAAACCCTTATTGTTCCTATAAGTGTGACTAATTCAGGTATAGAAATAATACACATTAGAATTCTTAATTGTAAATTAATTCATAATATAATTTCGGTATACTGTCCGTCCTCTGTGAGAACCTCTCAATCAGACTGGGAACTTATTTTTTCAAAATTTCCTAAAAATACTATAATTGCGGGCGATTTTAATGGACATCACGCCTGCTGGTCCAATAAAAATGATTCTAGAGGTAAGCAATTGTTTGACGCTGCCATTGAAAACAATTATATCTCATTAAATAATGGTGAGCCTACGAGAATGAAGCTCGTGAATGGTTTTTTACAAAAAACCTCCCCTGATGTTTCGTTTTGTACCACAGACATAGCTATTAATGGCTGTTGGAGTGTTAGTAGTGAAAGCCTGGGTAGTGACCATCTAATTATAAAAATATGTTTTAAGTATCAGGACTCAAGAAATATCACCTTAAAGCGAAATTTTAAAAAAGCAGATTGGGCTAGCTACCGTCAAATTATTACTACATCTTTTTTAGAAAATCCGCCGCCATCACAAGACGCTCAATGTATGTATGACTTTCTTACTACGCAAATGAATAAAGCTGCAGATAAAGCAATTCCTTATATAAACTATGTAATAATCCAATGGGCAATTTTATACCAAAAAAATATTGGAATCAACAACTCTCTAAAGTGGTAGCCGAGCGACGCTTAGCTTTAACAAATTTTAGGAAAAACCCTAACCCTCAAAATCTAGATTTACTTTATGCTAAAATACATGAAAGTCAAAAGATCACAAGGCAAGCTAAGTCTAAGTCATGGTGTAAATTCTGTGACAGTATTGATGAGACTACAACTTCATCAACCATGTGGAGGAAGATGCGCTGGATGAAGGGGTTTAGGCAGACGAGATCTTGTTCATCGGACAGTAAAAAAGAAGAACTACTGAGTTCACTGGCTCCAGATTTTGTGATGACTCCAACGCCTGTTTTTGATAATAACGAATCACCTTTAAATTGTGAGTTTTCGAAACAAGAATTGGAATCTTGCTTTAAAGTTAAGGATACATCTCCCGGTATGGACAATTTTACTTATTCAATGATTTCTAATTTGCCTATTATTGCTAAAAAATATTTACTCGAATTATATAATTTAATTTTTAAAACATCAATGGTTCCCTTTCAATGGCGAGATATTTACATAGTACCAATTCCTAAAACTAGCAGCGATTCTAATAGCAAGCTTCGTCCAATCGCATTGATATCTTGTCTATGTAAAATATTTCACTCCATGATCCTAAAGCGACTGGAATGGTTTATAGAATACAATAAAATATTATCTACTAGTACAACCGGTTTTAGAAGTGTTTTTATGACCGGTTTTATTGGCTATATTCATTTTTAAAAAATTTTACCTTACCTTTCCAGGAAATTAGGGACATATTGGATGACGTATTCACGACTCATAATTATACATTATTCAATGTGTCCCTAATTTCCTGAACTATTATATGACTGTACTTTATCAATAATCTTTTAAAGGCAGTATGCAGGTAATTTTTAATACAATATAAAAATTGAGTCTTTGACATTTTAAGTCCAAATGTTTCCATAAAAAAATGTCACGATACATAATTATGCTCTTAATATATGCGAGCTTTCACTATTAAAATTAATAACATAGGAAATTATGTTTACATTGAAACGCAATTTACGTGGCTTAATTAAAATTTTCTCTAATAACGATGTTAACGCACAGGCTTTTTGTATACAGGCTGTAGTATTTTGTGTTATACAGGTGTATGCTGTATACAGAGTGGGACATTTTGTTTGTCACGTTGTCGCCCCCGGCCGTTCCGCCTTGTTTGCTCCGGCTTGACCGGCGGAGTGTCAGATTCACGTGTTTTTTTTAGCAAAACAAAAATGATAAAAAAAACTTTTTGCTTTATTTTTTCAGTCTCTAGCCCTTGTTATGTAATTATTTATTGAAGCTAAGACTTTTTAACTTGTTTAACTTGAAAGTTTAATATCTGTGAGTGATTTTGTAATTTTTTATAATATTATACTTAGAATGAAGAAGTTTTTAGAAGAGTAGGTGTTTGTGGCACGTGTAACAAAGAAAAATTTAAATGTGTTATAAAATAAGACTTTTTAAGTTATATAACATCTAAACGTCAGATTAACTTTTCACAACTTCTTCAAGCTCAAACACGTATCACTAGCAATAGTATCAAAATTGGCGCAAATTACAATTTTTTTTACATTTTAGTTGCGATAAATTTATCCCTAACCCTTAACCCTAAACCGCCGATACAGTCACCAGCACAATTCCTAATCACTCATAAGGAAAAAAATAAATCACAGTTCAGTGCGTAACTTAATAACCTTGCTGACGCGGCTTTTTGCGCGCACCGTTTGTGCGCCGCCGTCGGCCATTCGGCTACAACCTATTTCCAATTTGCGCCTATCAATCAAGACCAATCTCACTGAGTGGATTACGGCCAAATGAAATTTGCATAGAAACCCGCTGTGCAGTACGTTTGTATCTGATATTTACTGTGTTACTGTTTGATTCGGTTCAACGCCCGCTTGTTTATTAAAATTGAGCGTCATTCTGTGCGTTGGCGTTGAGATCTGTTTTGTTTGGTGATTAGCTACCAATTGTTTTTTTTAAGTGTCAAGAATTGTCTTCATACTAGCTGCGCCCCGCAGTTTCAGCCGCATAAATGTCGATCCCGTGGGAATATCGGGATAAAAAGTAGCCTATATGTTAATCCAGGGTGTTAGATACCTCCATACAAAATGTTATCAAAATTCGTCCAGCTGTTTGACCGTGAAGAAGTAACAAACATATAAACACACCCTCTCACACACTCACAAACTTTCGCCTTTATAATATTAGTGTGATTCTTAACATAAAACCCAAAATAAAATTGTGATGAATTAAATTTAAATATTCAATAACTCATTAAAAAGTAATAATTAACATTGTCAAAAAATTATAAAAAAATCAGAATCGTATAAAAATAAAATGTCAAATAATGTCAAGTACTGGTGAAAACGACAGATGTTCATAACGGCCAAATAATATGACAGAACTACTTTTCTAAAAAAACATAACTATATTCCATCTTGCAACCATCGTACGAAATCGTCATCGTAAGGAAAAACCCTATTTTCATTTCTACCTCAAAACAAAGAAGGTGCAAGATGCACCGAAAATGCCTAGAAGAGCTATTGGGCCATGAAAAACCTAATGAAGGGTGATCTTCCTTTGTCCCTTAAGAGCGTTTACGCCGTACGGCATTTCATACAAACTTTCAAGCCCTTATTTTTCGAAATTAATGAACCGATTTTAATGAAACTTCGTACGCATAGGCAGGATACAAAGGTCTAAAAAGTTAGTAGAAAACATTTTCAAAAATTGTGTTACAGCCAAATTAGACCGATTTTAAATTTTCCATAGAAACAGAGATTTTCAGTTATCTTTTTTTAAATAAGATATTTAGAAAATGTTCTCTACTAACTTTTTAGACCTTTGTATCCTGCTTATGCGTATGAAGTTTCAATAAAATCGGTTCATTAATTTCGAAAAACAAGGGCTTGAAAGTTTGTATGAAAGGCCGTACGGCGTAAACGTTCTTAAGAGAAGACTCGTTGACGTGTGCATACTTCCCATCCTCACATTTGGTGGTCAAACATCGTCTTTGACAAATCAGCAGAGGTCCACGCTCGAGGTTTGCCAGAGGGCTATGGAACGGAGTATTCTGGGTATCAAATTAATAGACCGGGTTAGGAATACGAGCATCCGTTCCATCACAAAGATAACTGATGTCACTTGGAAAGCTGCCATGCTAAAATGGAACCGGGCTGGACGCATCTGCCGACGATGTCAGACGACCAATGGGCCAAACTTACGACCCAATGGGTCCCTCTTAATAGCAAGCGACATCGCGGCAGGCCCAGACGGAGATGGCGGGATGAGCTGGATTCCTTCAACAAGAACTGATCTGATAATATCTTGTTATGATGCAATAAGTTTTCACGCAGTAGGTAACATACCATACTAAAAAAAACAGTGGCACTCCGGGAATGCCGACAGAATTGAAAACAAAACACAAACAGAATACTTTTGCCATCACTCACTGACATATCGTAAATACATTAAAACCGAGTACATCCCGAGGACAGCCGAACACATCCGAAGCGGGTATTTTTTGAATCGCCTTATAAACAAAATACGCGCGGTGTCGCTTACGGTAACAGTGGCGCGAGTTCAATGGTTTTTTTCCCATTTTAAAGAAAGAAAATTTCACTTAAAAAAAAAATTCAACCGAAAACATACCCAATCGATAACTTGCGCCTTTGATAAATTCTAAATCCTTGCTTGAATATTACCACCATTTAACTTCAGTTAAAGTTAATAGATCTTTTTAATTTTACTACTCTCTGTTTGATACTAAAACTATAAACTACAATAATTTTATCTTTATCAAGCATAAAACTGTAGCACTGACTCAAACAATTTAAACACACTAAAATTTCAAAAGTATTTTATGAGATTTCATCAAAATTCAACAAAACTCATTGAAGATACACACAAAACATTGAGATAATATTTAGGCAAGATTTAATAATGAAGAGTACCGAACTTTGGGTAGAGTAAGCAAAAACAGTTCTGTTAGTGATATCAAAGATTATTTGTACAGGTTTATATTAGGCATTTACGTTTACGGAGTTTGATGGAAGGTGGCTGTAAATTAGAATACAAATAACTTGGGAGCGGCTTGTAGCTAAGTAATAACAGCCGCACTGGTCGATCGATCAGGTTAAGCTACGCTTGCCGCGGTTGGTCCGTGGTGAAGACCCCTCCGTGTCTTGGAAAGCACGTTAAGCCGTTGGTCCCGGCTGTCATTAGTGGATCTTTGACAGTCGTTACGGGGTCGTCAGAAGCCCGAAAATCTGACAACCAATCCCCATCTTACAAAGGGCAGTTAAAAGTCACTCCATGTAAAATAATGCTATTCAGCTGCATACGGTTACGAGAAAAGGATAGGCAGATTATGAAGTTTTATACACACTTTGAAGTGATTTTAGAACTAGATATTTTATTCCAAGATGGTTCAATCCTAGGACTTATTCGAGGGGTTTTTATGTAGTTACAGCGAAAGTCATAAAATGTCAAAACATTACATTGATGACCTAACATTTACACAACGTCATCTGAGTTGGTGAACTGTTTATTGAGGATTTAAAAGCAGGCTAATTTAACAACAATCAACTCATTTAATCCTAACTTCGATACAATTGGACAACATATCATAGATGACATAGACATGATATCATAGATGACATAGAGATGATATCACAGATGACAGATGGTATCATAGATGCCATAGAAATGACATCACAGATGACATATAGATGGTATCATAGATGACATAGAGATGATATCACAGATGACAAAGAGATGGTATCATAGATGACATAGTTATCTCTATGTTATCTATGATACGTTGTAGAGACCGGATTATATGCAACTTATAGTTGTCAAACAACGCGGGCGAATGCAAACATGTATTCGCATAAAATCCGTAATAAATAAAGTCTCTAGAGATAACATACATAGTAACCTACACAAAAATCGAGAAACCTCTTTCTTCTCGAAGCCGTAAAACGGATTAATAGGCACTCAAAGATAAAGCAACAACAATAAAACAAGAAGCTATAATTAAAGTTACAATAATGACAACGAAGCTATACGTCGTAGTTGTGCCAATGAAGTCTCAGCATAATGCTGCGTTATTTAATTTAGTTTGTAACCTAATTATTATTCTGTTCGCTAACTAGGTGAAATCGCTTGCTAAAGTTTAAAGCCGACAAGTTAGCAACCTGTGACAACTTAGCCTAAGGCTAAACACTACCTTTCATTCCTATCATCAACAAGCGTTGAATAATGAAAGGTGTATAACACTTGAAATTGAAATTTCGAATGCACTTAATGATTTGAAGGAAGGGATTAAAGCGTTTGAGCGAAGTCTAGCAGCGCTTAAAGCTACCAATCGCGCGTTTAATAATTAAACTTCAAGAATACAAGTGTCATTTCACTTTACAACCCCGCTACCAACCCTCCCGACGCCCAAATACTCAATTATGTTTTTAATTGAGCGGCGCCGTGCATTTGACACGAATGTCCGACGGGTTTCGCTTTACCCAGTAATCGCAATTTTAATTGTACAGCGATTTTTATTTGGACGAAGCTGCTGGAAATACGTTCAAGATTAGGTGGGAAAATGCTTATTTCAAATTTTGACTGATACTTCAATTTGCTCAAATTGGGATGAGATTAGTTTCGTCTTGGGTTTTCTGAAGATGGCATATTTGTCGCAAGGTTAATGTTTCCGTAATCCGGCTCACTTCAAATTGTCGAGTATTTCTTAAAATAGAAAACTGGTAAGAAACAAAACATCGAAGTCAGGAAGTGGAACAAAAACACTAGAATCACGAAGTCATCACATCCCATAAAATTCCAAACAACACTGCTCCGTGACTTTCTTTGAACTCTGAACTTAAAAGAAACTCGAACAATAAAACCTGCTTGCAGTCCACTAAAGGCCCAGATAACAATAAAAATAAAACGGAGAACATTCTCCGTACATTTCGATTCGGGAATATACAAATCGTTTGTATGGACGTGTCTTGTTACGGCTGGCTGGTTCCGTACACGGCTGACACCTGTTCCTGTCACTATCGAATTGGGGAAGACGTATAGACATGTCCGATCGTAGTGTGCATGCTGAGACAAGATTCTTCGAACTAAACGTACCTACCTAGGGGTTGTTATATTTTTTTCGATGGAATAATTGTCGTTTTCAGTTAGTGTTTACTTTGCTTTTGTTTATATCGTTGGAGCTTATATATTTTATTATAAGAAGAATGGACCAAATTCTACGTTCAAAAACTGTGTAAAAGAAGGTACTTACATACCAAAGATAAAAAGGTTATTATTTTGCCAGCAACTTCTTCGTAGCCATTTAGACCATTCAAGTGGGAAATATTTTACCAGCAAGTATACCTAAAATTCCGAAGTGTCTAAGAAGATACACAGAAACCTTTTATTTCATCTAACTTGTAACTTATACAACTATGTGGGATATTTGTACCTTATATGTGAAGAGGATAAAAATATATACACTGGAGAAAATCCATAAAGATAGTTTTCTTATGATACCTATGTGTATGGAAAAAAAACAACAGACTTTAAAAAAAAAACACTACAAAGTGATAAATAACTTTCATCTCGGACGTCGGTGTCGTTGGTTCCGCGTTTTTGTTTTTTGACACCGACTTCCGAAATTAAAGGTTTTTTCATTTTGTAGTGTTTTTTTTTTGGAAGTCCGTTTTTTTTTGTAAAAAAGTTTTTATTTTTCACTTCTTAGCTGTACCCACCTACCCCACACAAATTTATATAATACTACTTGCTATGTGAATATCAGTGACAGGAAGCTATTGAACACATCTGCGTACCCTTTTTTGAAGAGTTCCGTTGTCTGTCTCCGAACCTCATTATCAGATCTTTACGAAATTTAAATGGGACCATTTCGAAATAAACTTCATTCGAACAAAAAAAGGATTTTGCAAATCGGTCTTTACCTATATGACGGAGTTATGCACGAGCATACATACAAAAAAAGAAAACATATAAACATCCGAGTTGAGAACCTCCTCCTTTTTAGAAGTCGGTTAAAAATGTATTATTTTCCAAATCGGCCGAGAGTTAAGAAAATAATGAAATAACAAAATTCTGAACGGCAAAAAAGTAATCTCATTATAAACCAAAACAAAGTGAAGGAACATCAAAGTGCAAACATTTTTAATCATCACCTGTTCGGCAGGCTAGTTGACGAAATAGCGATCCTCGATATCATAAAACTTTCCTTTGATAAAAATATTACTCATTATAACTTTTGCGTACACTAAACTCATGCTGATTCCCCGGAGAGGTATCACATGAACGGACTTGGAATAGATGGGAAAGCAATTTCCTATCTTATTACCAACCTTAATTCGTTTTGCACCTGAGTTGACATCAAAACTTATAATCAGGAGGTAATTACCGGTATAATTACGACGAAATTTGATAGAAATTTAAAAGCAATCATTCGTACCGTGTTTAATGAGAACGTTTGAAATACGATAAGTCGTGTACTGTTAAATTGGACCCACTATGAATGAACCTTTGGAAATTTTCATGTCAAAAGAGGGATTGCTACATTTTCGTTATTGAATTTGGAGGTATCATTAAAGATGTATATTTTGATAAAGTAAATTGTAATTTGTGTAAAGTTCATTTCAAATAAAGTGATCATTTTATCATCTTTAAAATATAATACGGTAGGGATTTAAATCTAATTGAACGTTAATATTTATTACTCGGAAGTTATTTCTGAAAATTGTTTTATTTGGTTAAAATATCAAGCGAGGATAAACTTGCCAGAAAAGATAACAGTAGCTACAAAATGAATGAATTCCGCTAAAACATTAATTCTGTTATGAAAACAAAATTAATGAAAAAGCAAACAAAGCCGTTGGAAACAAAACGATAAAAACCAATAACAATATTGATGCCACTGAGTGAATTAATATCGAGTGTTGCAGAATATTTTCTGCAGAAGGCTCACGAACATCTGCAGAATGTTTTGTTTCTACAATCGCTAGAATGGTAGAGACCATCAATTGCAAGGGAGCAGACTTCTTTGTCTGCTGATAAAGAGTGCTCGCAAAGGTCCATTTCGAATGCTTGTCACTCCTTTGTTGTACCCACGATTTTTAATTTTGAAAAGAATTTCGTTCGTGTATGTGTGAGATCGAGATGGTGAAGTGTATTTGATGGAACTTTAAGTCAATTTGTTTTGATGAGTTTCCAAATTGATCGAAGGGATGAGAATTTTTTAAAGTGGTTCATTGTTGAACATGTTTCTAGAATTCTACACTATACATACTTACAACATTTGCAATGCAATTTCAGAGGTTGTGCGTGATGTCCACTTACCTGTAAAAAAAAAGTACGCATAAGTAAAACAAGGAAACAGTGCCAATCAAATCATTCAGATAATATAACGGTTATAAATATACCCTTAACGAAGCCGAGAGTCACTTGTCCACGAGTGTCACTTGTTGTTTTGATAGTTTTTTGTACTGGACTATACCTGGAAACCTTTCGGTTACGGAAATATGGAAGGTCCAAAATGTTTAAACGATTTTTTATGAAACCGCTTTTTATAACTTAACACTTTGCGGGACACTTAACGCCTCTCGACGTAATAACAATAAAACTTCTATTGTGTCTCGGTCAGTGTCCTTCAATGTGTTAACTTTAAATACTCCCATGATCACTGTACCGTTCCGTGTACTCATATGGTCACAGTTTTGCATGCGTTACATTGCGCACTGACGTAAACACTGAACTTTCACATCAAAAATACTTAGGAGTCGTTTCCCAGAAAATATTTTTGCATTAAGTTACTTAGTTATGTATAGAATGCGTAGATGACGGCTTCGTGATGGGTCTTTTTATACCCTGTATAAACCATTTATCTTGGTGCGACTATTAATAATATTACCCCCAAATCTATTACACTTCCTTGTGAAGCAGGTGAACAAAATCTTTCTTCAAAAACTTTATCATGTTAGAGAAAAAAATATCTCGTTCGCAAGGCATTACGCAGACGCTCCGCCATCCAACTTTTCACAAATTTCAAAAACTTGTAAGACAAACGTTGCTCCTTTAACATTCGCACAATTACCTGTTACAACTTGGTGAATGCAAATTCCTGCCATATTTATTTTCGCCGCCCTTCTGCTCGAAACTTTCTTATAAATAACTTAATCAGGGTCAATCCATCAAGCTGTCACTCTACACAGAAATACTTTTCTGTGGCCCTAGCACCTTTATTCAATAACAAATTTTCAATACAAAACAAAGGGAAGTCTTACGAATGGGTCTCCAGTTTACTATTACTCATTTGGACCTGCCAAAAACAAACTGATGCGACCCTGCTTACATGTTACATAAACACACATACATTAGAACAAAAATGTACAAAGTTACAGTGGAAAATTTTCAAAATAATTTGCCGGCAATATTGGGAGCGGGATTTACGTACGAGTAAATCCTAGAAACTATTACGTAATATATTTGTTATATCAGGTAATAGCTTTTGGTAACTGAGATAACAATGTTATTAAAAGGGAAAACTTGCTATTATTAGATACTGTTATGTATTTATAGCTTCATTTTTGGATGTAAAGTTTTCTGAACTAAGTTGTTCATTCAATATGAACACACAAAATGTTCAAATATAGGTTTATTTTTATGTCTAAAGAGCATATATTGCAACTTAGGTTTTGCTATTACCTTTATCTATTATTCAAACAGCTCTCATAACATACCGAGGATCTTCTTTTATTACTCATACCTTCCATTCTATAATAATTCATCAATTTATTATAACCCCAAGCCATCCCATAGCATAAAGTCAAATCCTTCACCTACAGTTGAACGCACAAAAATGTTGCGTCAGCAGAAAATTCGCATAAACATGTTTAGACTTCGGGTCAGTATGCTAAGGCTGCGATCACGAACGATTTCACGGGATATCTATAAGAATATTCGTTCAAGTACGATAAACCCGCTACAAATTCAAATACTCAACGATAAAAGCATTTTTGATCTCAATTCTTGTTGAGATCTGTAAAATTTCATATTTCTGACTTCGTGGATAAGATTATGGATTTAGTTGATTCAATCAAGGAGCTTGCGAGGGCTGTAAGGGGTTCTGAACTAACAACTGTTCTTAATCCACTCTATCCGAGTTCGAATGCCGCCCAAACGGATTGGATTACCGTTACGTACTTTATCGGACTTTTTCTCCTCAATATTGGATATAAGCTTTCAAGATTCAACACCCCTTTTGTTTCTTCCGTTTTTTGTAATGCCGTATTACTTTACTTTAGCCACAGTTGTAAACGTTCTTCTAGGTTTAAAATCATCCTTTTTTAATACTAAAATATTTTTTTATATTACCGAATTTAGTCACCCAATATCGAAAATACCCGTTTCTCCTGAACACAGCTCCATGCAATCGACGACAAATTTATAAGATCACGTGTTCCTATCCAATCTAAGAACAAAACGTTTAAAGAGAATAGTTTAGTTGCAGCAGCGGATATTGTGAGGAGGCACCAGCACCCTTTATGCCTTTTATGTCCTCCCCGTCACAAACATTTAACACTGACTTCCAGACAGTAATATCGAGACTTGGACAGATAAAATCTTGTGAGTTTGAAAGAGTTTCCTTTATTTGCGAGGGCAAATGGACAATTGCATGAGAAGGTATAGGTGCAGGAATGAGGTTCTGTTCAAAAAGTTCTCGATCTAGATTTGTCTGTAATGAAGGTGGCAGAGGCGAATTTTCTTTTGTGATTTTCGTGGAAAGTTTGCTGCACTGAGTTAATTTGATATTAAGATTGGATTTTATAATGAAATTAGATGTGTCATTTTAGTTTTTTCAGTAATTTTCTAGATACCATAGTAAAGATAAAGAGGTTATCTTGTTTGAAACACGTAGGTAATTAACTAAGAAGTTTTTTTTTAAATTTACCTCCGGTGTTGTCCCAGTGCAGGCCCTTATCAAATAATTGACTATTTTCAAATAACACCTCAGACTTCCACTTGACACTATCAAGATCAAAACCAAAACCTCTAAATCGAATCATCCCATAAATTCACAAATAAATTGGCCTCAAAACTACATCCTTATTCACTTTGAAGCTACCAGGAGCACAGTGGCAGGAGAAGACAGCCGTCATTCCGCTGTAATACAGATAATTGCATTTAACTACGGGACACGGGGAAGCGTGGTCTACGTGCATACGTAACTCACTTTGCACTGTTTAAAAGCGCTCGTTCGTAACAGTTATGTGGTTATTTTTATGAGATGTTCTTGGATTTGTAGTTATTATTTTGTGTTGGAAAATACGTTGTAAATGTAAGAAAGATATTTGAATATATTTGATTTTTAGTTTGCTTGTGTTTTTGTTAAAATGGGAGAGTGATTACAAATACAAAAAATATTTGGAAAACATGTTTTCAAAACAAATAAGTTAATGCTTGAGGCAACATAAAATAAAATATAGTTTAAAAGTTATTAACACGTTGTATGCCTTGCGACCCACCGGTGGGCCTAGCGTAGTACACCGTTCGGGCCAAGCCAAAATCAGGAAATCGGTAATTTTTATCAACTTGAGATTTTCATTCCAAAGCTTATAAAATGCCGTAATTTGTATGGACAATAAAAATTTGCGACTTCTACCGTCTAGTTTTTAAGATATTGTAAAAGGCTCACAGGTGGGTCCCGTGGCCTGGTACAAAGGACTGTGTATTTTTCCGTTGGCGGGGGCCACGGGGTCACGCCACGGCCCACCCGGCGCGCTTGCGCTTCTGGCGTAGTGATAAACGCCGGCCGATCAATATCGCACGCTGCGTCGACAAGTGACGACGAGAGAGACGGTTACGCTTTTCCCGCCAAAAATGGATTATTTTAAACATTTTGAGTTAACGGAAGAGGCGATAACGTAGTTATCCAACATCGAGATAAATCTTCTGAACCATAGATAGTTTCCAAATAGATTCAGATGAAAACTTAGTTCACCCAACGAAAAGAAGATGCCGCCGAATTGTATTGTCAGACAGTGAAGACCGAAGAGAATGAAACACCGTGTGTTGTACGTGAATACGTTTACGTAACGGGGTTGATCCGCTCGGCCGCATTCATTCTTTTACGTTCCCGGCACTGCTTGACTCGGTCCTAAGGTGTTATATTGGTACCATTCGAGTGCTCTTGAGAAGGTTTTCCAAACATATACGATCTCTGTATTTTGATTCGGCTTTTTGACGCGTATAGGCCGACATTATATATTTTTATACTAAGTGAAAATCTCTATACGCAGCAAAATGACCTCAAAATTACGGCGCTTCCCACTTCACCACGCCCGATGCGTCACAGTCGTCACTTGGCGTAATGAATTCTTTGATCCTTTAGGTATCTAATGGTGTAATTGAATTTAGGATGAAGATGATAGATATGAAGCTGCAACACCAAACTATGTCCCCGGAATTTGTTATCATTGGTTTTTTGACTTGCCTCCCACTATGGAAGGAATTTTAAAGACTTATTCACATTAAAAAGTATCCACTTATTGGCAAAGCTGTCCAACTAAACCTTACTTTTGTTTACCTTGTTCTAATTAGATTCACCAATAATTGTTTTATGCTTCAATGGTGACTGATTATTTAATAATGTGATTTAAAAAAAAAGAAGTGCCCTATTTGTGATTGTTGAATGGTATTTTTGAATTTTAATATTATTATATAGTTTTATTACCGCTTTTAAATATAATGTATATTTACTACCGTATCGTTACCCTAGCATCATTGCAATTACCTTGATAAAAACTACAAGTTTATGTTGGATTTGAAAACCACGCGGTCGGGTTCGGCTACAGGGCCACGCGGCTCACTTCCATAAGCGTTTTGTTTGATAGCTGCAATCTGTGGCTTGTAGGAAGCGTTTCCGTAGTACCTTTCACGCGGCTCACGGGTGACCCCTATGGCTCGAATGGTTCAGTAAGATAAGGCTCACCGGTGAGCCCCATGGCCTGAATGGAAATACCCGATTTTTCACATGGCGTTCAACGTGTTAAAAACGAGATTGAAGATAATCAAATACTTACCGAATCACTCTACTACAAAATTTGGAAAAAAACATACAAGTTCGTAGTTAGTTTAACAGCATATTTATCATCAAGACATACAATCCGGTGTATTTACCTACACAATTAAATAAAAATATAAACTATATTTTAATTGTCAACACCATCAACATTCCACATCTCGGAGACAGGCAGCAACAATTACGCCTCGTTCATTTGAACTACGCCCTCCACAAAAGAAATTACTTCATTCTTTCTAAATTTCAACTCTCCAAGTTGTTCAGGGGTGTCTAACGGGCGGGAGTTATTTATCTTCGCTCTCAGTATAATAGAATTTAATTAAGTTAGGTGCGACATGCTTCACGCGGTAGGAATTTTGCGAACTTGCGCCCAACTCGATACACGGGAGTTCTTGTCGTGTGTGGAAACAGCGGTTGTATTTATAAATAAATATTGTCATACAGACATGGAACTCGGTTTTCATGACCTACTTTTCATTTGAAAGTGAAACGCGGAAGAAAGTTTTTTATATCTAAGTACAAACTCAAAGATTTTGCTGGAAAACTTTCGCATATAACTGCATCTGATGAGACAGCTCACGCAAAATACATTATGTAAGGAGAATTGATGCTTAACAGATCCTATTGGTTGATCCCGATGACAACAATGGGTAATTTTGCAGTCCTATAAGATTTGGAGAAACACAATCTTTTATGTTCGCACATTTAATAGTTGAAGACTAAGTTCATGCACTAAGTTCACCATGCCAAGTGTGGTGATTAATCAAGTTAAAACTCACAGAAAACAATACCGAAATATCGAATAATGAAATGAGTTCAGTTCCAGAATTATCAGTCTGCGAAGTTCTTATTTCGACTCGAAACGGATAAAAGAAATAAACAAAGCAGCAGCCAGTTGGAGAGACATCACAAAAAGAAGTACACATCGCAAAAACAAAGATTCGAACTGGATGGCCGTGTATTGAACATTTTTGACACCATTTACCTGTTTCTCTGCTGCCATTACAAAAGGTATATTCGGAGAACACTGGGATGCCAGTGAAAATTACTGGTAATAAAAGGATAAAGAAAGATGTGTGTGTCTGAAGAATGTTTGAGTATTGTAGTTCGGGAATCAAAAGAGAAAAATATGGCTTTCTCATTGATGGGTTTATTAGGAGAGCTGTTCATAAATTATAATTTTGTGGATGAAACTTCAACAAAAATACGTGTAAAAATATCTATAAAGATAGTAAACACTTCGGAAACATTAATATTTGTAATGGAAATGATGATTTTTGGGATCTTACTCGGTGCTGCACGTGGTGGCCCAGTGGAAATGGCCTCGACATACGAGTTTAGGTCGTAGGTACGAACCCAGGCAAACTACTCTGTGTAAATTATTTCACCACTTCTCTCAAAACGGTGAAGGAAAATATCGTGAGGAAACCGGCATGTTCCAAAACGAAAAATTCGAAGACATGTGACATCCATCTACACGCTCTGGGCCCGCGTGATGGATTATGGCCCACTCCCTCTCACAGACACTCACTCACTCACTCTCTCTCTCTCCTGTGTCCCAGCAGTGGGAGGGAACGTTATATGCTGACTGCCACCTGACTGAGTATTGACTGCCACCACAAAGGACACTAAATAATTTAGCAGTTACTGCACTTATACTGCATAATAGAATTTATAGGTCATATTAGTACACTAATGTATTGTATCCATTTATTTGGCTCCACTTATACCTTTGGGAGTCCGAAGTTGGAATTATATCCGCAACTATATTATTATACTATGAGATATAGGGATATATAAGGACCTCGATTAAATGTTTCGTTGTAATGTTTGATAGAGTGTTTTAAATGTCACAGTATTAAATGGACGGACGAGTCTTACCAAGGGTAGTGAATCATGTAGGGTATCATGATACTCAGTAACTAGGTTGTGGTCAGACAGGCAGTCACTCCATGTGAAGTATTGGTATTCAGCTGCATCCAGTTAGACTGGAAGCCGACAACAACATAGTTGGGATAAGGCTAGGCAGATTGAGATCATGATGGACAGACTACAAGTATGCTTCGACGTCGCCCTTTTAGAAGACATTTTTTTGCTAATAAAATGTACTGTCTTGAAAATATTATTCAAATTTTGTGTTTTAAAATACTCCCAGGAAACATCTTGTGTTTGTTAAACAAGGTCTATGGACTTCCTTGATCAAAGCAACAACACTAGCCCAATGTCCTGTGATGAATTGTTGGGTAGAAGCCTTGATTTATCCACCAACATATGCTCAACTTACATGGCGGAAATGAAAGATGAAATAAAACAATTAAAATCAAATTTAGAAAGTACACAGAGTGAGATGGAAAATATTATTTTAGAGAATTTGGAACTTAAAAAAACTATTGCAAACATGAATCAAGAACTGGGCCTTCTCAAACAGTTATGTAGAAGCCCACTAACGACTTTTAGACAAAATATGTCAAGCAGCACTAAGAAAAGTGTACGACGTCGACTTACAGACAGTTTTCGGGTCTCTCCTCAAAAACTAAACGAAAGCCCATTAATCCCCTTGCAACAATTGAATAAGAAATTTACTACTAGCCAGACATCAAAATGCACACATCTTCGAGAAAATACTTGTGAGGAAAGAAGTACTGCTTCGCAGATGGATACGGTAACTAAGGAAATTAAGACGATAAACAACACAGAAAACGTGATACTTAATACTAAAAATAAGTGTAGCAAAAGGGCATTTATAATTGGAGGCAGTCAGTGCAGTGGATTATCATCAAAATTGACAAAATCTAGGTTTAGTACTCCCTATAATACTTATCAGTTTATCTCTATAGTTAAAACGAATGCCTCCACACAGGAAATTCTAACAAGCGCTAAACTATTCGATATTAAAGCTGACGATAAATTGATAATATCTATTGGACAAAACGATGACAATACCTTAAAAATGACAACAGAAGTATGTTTGTTTTTAAAATCTGTGCCTTGTCCTGTAATTGTATTGGGTGTGAATAAAAACATCTGCTCCTATGAGATAAAATTGAATGGAATGTTAGATTTAATTTGTAGTCAGACTAAAGACTGTTATTTTCTCAAAAAATGTTATAATGTGTCATTAAGTTATAAAATAAATTCTTTATTAGATCAACTAGACTATAACAAACAGTTTTTATCTTTTTACGGAAGTTCTAATTATTATAACAAAAAAACTGGATTGGACTCGAGTGTCAATATTCGTAACACTAAAAACCAAAGCACTCAAACTGGTGATGATTTATTGATAGGTGATATGAATAAATCAACAGACATTATTGAACTACCTCAGGGCAATAATTTGATCCAAGTTGAGAATACGTCTTTTTTTCGTAGCTAAAAACCGGAATCATGTTATTCTTCACCAAAACATTGCAGGTGCTATTAACAAAATAAATGAAATTGAAATTGCCCTTAATTTGCTTCAGGATCAAACATATTTTGTAGATTTTATATGCCTAAGTGAGACTTTTATTAAATCTGGAGAAGAAGATAATATGTCAGTACATTCGTTTAAATTAGTCAGTAGCTATTCTAGGAAAGACCAAAGGCGAGGTGGAGTCTGTATACTAATGAAGCCAGATGTTGAATTTGAAAACATAGAGTGGTTGAATAGTATTGCGATGGAAAAACATTTTGAAATATGCGGTATTAAGATAAAAAAATATAAACTGAACTTATTCTGTCTTTATAGAACACCAGATTCTGATATAAATATATTCTTTAGAAAATTGCAAATATTATTAGATAAAACACGTAACAAAGACAAATACAAAAATATCCTATGTGGCGACTTTAATATAGATATTTTAAGCGATAGTAAATATAAGAAGACATTTATCGATATTTTATACAATTATGACTTAAACATACACATAAGTAAACCAACTCGGCAAAATTCTTGCATTGACAATATTATAAGTGACATCAAAGAAGCAAAAGGTGAAACACATGAATTAGGACTATCAGATCACAATACCGGACAAACATTATCAATAAAATTAAAAATGGAGAATAATAATATATTTCGAAAGCAATGGTTTGCATACAAAAGGGACCTGAGTAAAGAAAATATAGCAAAATTTAATTATTATATTAGTAAGCTATCATTTTCAGAAGTATATTTGGAAACTGACGTCAATAAAGCCTTTTCGTTATTGCACGATGAACTTTGCCTATTTTATGAATTGTGTTTCCCATTGACTAAAATTAAGATGAACTCTAACTCTCTTAACCCAAAATGGGTCACTAAAGGTCTAAAAAAGTCATTTATAACAAAGAGAAAACTACAAGGTATCTATTATAAAAATAAAACTACC
This sequence comes from Oligia latruncula, assembly GCA_948474745.1. Taxonomy (NCBI): domain Eukaryota; kingdom Metazoa; phylum Arthropoda; class Insecta; order Lepidoptera; family Noctuidae; genus Oligia; species Oligia latruncula. Next base: position 2,745,284 of record OX419691.1, on the reverse strand, counting down.
CACAATAAACAAACATTTAGAAAATATAGCAAAAAACTAAGGCAATGTGTAAATACGATACAGAGGGATAATAATAAAAAATACATAGAAAAAGCAGACAATAAATGTAAAGCTACATGGAAAATAATAAATGATAAACTTAAACAGAACAATGATAGTAATGAAATTAGAGAAATTTTGGATGGGGAAAATATATTAAAAGAAGGTGATGATATAGCAACATATTTTAACAAATATTTTATCAACATTGCTAAAAAGGGAAACGCCCAAAATCCAAAAAATAAACATGTTTGCAATAAAACTGTTGTGAACTCAATTTATCTGGAACCAGTTACTTGTATGGAAATATTTATGACAGCTATGAAATTACGAAATACCAACTCGGTAGGATATGACAACATTAGCACTAATATGATCAAACAAAATTTATTAACTTTAACAAAACCCTTGACTTATATAATTAATTTATCTTTGGAAAAGGGTATATTCCCCGACAGTTTAAAATTTTCTATTGTAAAACCCCTTCACAAAAAAGGACCTAGATCTGAGGCAAATAATTATAGACCAATTACTTTGGTTCCCATATTTTCAAAAATATTTGAGAAAGTAATGAGCAAAAGACTTATAAATTTCTTGGAGAAACATGATGTCTTATGTAGTCAACAGAACGGTTTCATTAAGCAAAAATCTACAACTTTGGCATGTTTTAAACTAGTAAAAGAAATTATGGATGCTATCAATAAAAAAGAAATCCCAGTAGCAGTATTTTTGGATATGAGTAAGGCTTTTGATATGGTATGTCATGAAACCTTATTGTGTAAACTTGAGCAATATGGTATACGAGGCGTTGCTTATAGTTGGTTCGAAAGCTATTTAAAAGGCCGACAACAATGCACGGAGATTAAAAAAATGTGTTTCGAAACTAACACCCAGAAAACCTTTAGGTCACCGTACTTAGCAAACTACTGTGGTGTACCACAGGGAAGTGTCCTTGGCCCCTTATTGTTTATAATATACATAAACGAACTCCCCAACTCCACGAATCAATTTACTATATTGTTTGCAGATGATACTACCTTGTTGACAAAAGAGAAAACTCTAGATAACAGTAAAATAGTTACGAATAAAGCATTGACAGATTTAATAAATTGGCTAGATAGAAATAATTTAAAAATAAATACAAATAAAACTAAATTTATAAAATTTTTGCCATATAATAACCACAAAAAATTAGGAAGTGAAATGAAATTAAATTTAAAATATAATGATAATGACATAGAAGAAGTTAATAATATCAAATTTTTAGGAGTAATTATGGACACACATTGCAATTGGAAAGCTCAAGTAGATAATGTATGTAAGAAAATAAACAAATTCGTATTTGCACTTAGGAGGATCAAAAATCTAACAGACATTCAAACAGCCTTATTGGTATACCATAGCCATGTTTGTTCTGTTTTAAGGTATGGAATAACTGTATGGGGGAATTCAACTGATGCCCAGAGGGCATTCATAGCCCAAAAAAAGTGTGTAAGGTCAATTTTTAATCTTAAGTGGACAGACTCTTGTAAACCTGTATTTACTAAGCAAAAGCTGCTTACCCTCCCGTCTTTATACGTATTTGAAATCTGCAAATTTGTAAGAAATAACTACTCGCTTTTTGAAAAAGATGAGAAGGCTATGTCAAAAAGGAAAGTAGTGCAAAAGCCACTAGTAGTCCCGCGTAATAGACTAAAAGTATGCGACAAAAATTGTTATACCATGGCGGTGAAAATATATAACCACCTAGCCGAAGAATTTAGAAGTGCTACAGATTTAGAATTTAATAGAAAGCTATATAACTGGTTGTGTGAGAGATGTTTTTATTCCATCAATGAATTTTTTGAATATAAAATGTAAATATAAACTAAAATATAAACTTATTTATTATAATTACTATGATATCTGATCTACATATTTACATTACCTAAATAATATTGAAACATTTTCATTAATCTTGCAATTTTTCATTGATATGACATTATTAATCACTATTTTTTATATAAATTATTATTATGATTTAATTTTATTAACTTCATTGTAATCCAAATTTAAATTATTATTATTATTTTTATGTTATTGTTAATTACTTTTATTGTGTACTGCATGCTTCAAGATAACCAAGATGTAAATCTAAATATTTGCACGGCTGAAATGCCGAATATAGTGAAACCCAGAGATCTTAAGAACTTATGTTAGCTACCTATATTCTTGCAAATAAATATATCATTCATTCATTCATTCAAGATTTTTCCAGAGAGTATTTCAAAAGACAAAATTTCAATCCCAATCCTCAGGAGAGTATATGGCACCATGAAGGCCTTAGCGACAGCAGTGAACGTCTTTGATCTTGTGGTCATGACGAATAATACTCATTAAAATGTGCCAATACTGAAAGCATATACAGAGAAATACAACACTAATAATTAGAGGTATCGGCAAAATCGACTATGCAAATGAAATTATCACTGCTTATGATCATCATACTAGCTTAAAGTCAACCATTAATCTTGAAATACTCCATTATAAATTCCCCACTCTATACTCAAGCAAAAAACAAAAAGTATCCTAACAAAATCTCCCCCACTTTAATCACAGCTTGATCGAATTTCCTCTCCGCAAAGTTTCAACAGGAAAGCGGAAACTATTACGCTTTACATGGCTGTTTACATAGGGTACTTTACACTTAGAGGACAGTGTTTGCTATGTGCAGCCAGCGATGTATATAGTTCCTGCCTTTTGATAGACTGCTTTTAATTAGAACATGGGGATTTTCTTACATGCTGATCAGGAGTACCTATAGCAACAATGGAGTCTGTTCCTTGTCAAGAACAGTTTGTGAAGTTATGGAGGGAATATTGTTACGAGAGTATAATAATAATTATGTAGTTTAAGTATAAGATATTATTCTCTTTGAAGTTCACAGAAATCCATACTAATATCAATACTAATCCATAGCAATCAGTGTGATTACACACGATGTGGGTAGACGACGAAAAAAATATTCATCCCCACTTCACATGTAGGGGAGCTACCATTAAAAACAAAAATTTTCCAAAATTTAATTTTACCACTTTGTCGGTGTAACACACTCCTACAAAATTACAGCTTTCTAGTACTAACATTCTCTTAGCAAAACCTCGGACAGACAAACAGACAGACAGACAGACATGACGAAACTATAAGGGTTCCTTGTCAGAACTACGGAACCCTAAAAAGACATAATAATGTAAAACATTTCAAATATTGATAGAAATGGACAACATTTCGTTAACTGCATAGGTATTTAAAGATATAACTCTTCATCAAACCCTAATTTGAAATCACCAGAAATCCGTAAATCGAAAACACGTACTAGCTATCACCTCCCAGATCACCAGCAACGACCTAATTACCAAATCGCAACTTAATTTACAAAGCAGGATTACAAGAGCATTCATACAATCAAGCGAACGACTGAGTGAGTAATTATCTTCGACACCTTCACATCTGAACTGAAATGCAAGTCAAGCGTTGTATGTGCGACGGCGTAAACACGCGTACGTACTAACCCGATTAGACACCCCCGTACACTCCCACACAACTCACACCCCCGACGCACCCCGGACATGAAACCGCGCTAATAAGGAACACTTCACTTGTAATTTCTCATTTGTTTCTATTTACAACTCGGGAAGTGTTGTGTTGGATTATATTTTTTATGGATTATTTACGGCGGGAAAGGGTTGAAATTTTGAGTTTGTATACTGATTTATTAAGGTTCATTTTAAGGTTATGTGTGTGGATTGTGTAAGTTTTTAGTGTTTGTAAATTGAGTGTGTTTTATTTGGGAACCGCGCTAATAAGGAACACTTTACTTGTAATTTTTCATTTGTTTCTATTTACAACTCGTGAAGTGTTGTGTTGGATTATATTTTTTTATGGATTATTTGCGGCGGGAAAGGGTTGAAATTTTGAGTTTGTGTACGGATTTATTAGTGTTAATTTTAAGGTTAAGTGTGTGGATTGTGTACGTTTTTAGTGTTTGTAAATTGAGTGTGTTTTATTTGGGACACTGAAGGACTACATGAATGTTTTATTGTTATTTTAGTGCTCGTAGTTATGAGAGCTGGAAGAGGTTTAGCGCCTGATGAATTCCAGCAAATATTTTAAATTTTTAAAGCACTAATATCTAAATTTAAATACCCATTCAAACCAACGTCTTCTCTCAAAGATCATAACAAAAACCGTACATTGCACAAAACGGTTGAAACCGAATACCGAAACGTCATAAACAAAGACAGCTATTGAAACACTAAACCGTTTTGGCAGTAAATGGCAGGCTTTGAAAGAGGTCTTGACAAAAGTCGATTCTCTCAAAAGCACCATACGGAACCACGTCACGTATATCGCGTACGGGTAACGTGGCGCCGATAAATGATTATTGCTATGGTGAACGGGCCGGTTTCTAAACCACTGAAACCTTATGAACCTATTTTGTGGACGCGAGTTGGGTTCATTTGGAACGGACGTCGGATTCTGGATGCGGTTTCGAATTTGCTTTTCGACTTAAATTATAATTATGAATAATCATTTATACAACTTGCTCTGACATTAAAATGTTATTGGTATAATGTTGTTAAGTAAACTAATTAATTAACAAATCCAATAAATTATTTTAAGTGATATCTACAGTAATGATCGAACGACTTCAATAAACAAGATAGATAAATATTATGAGAATAATTTTCCGTTAACTTAATAGAAACTACATTAATTTATTGGTTTTTACTTTAAGTACCTAATAAAAATACCAAACATAGAAACTACAGGTCTATGAAAAAATACTGGGTTATCAGAAGTATCCAGGCACCAAAAAGAACTCGAAACAAAACTGCTTCCATTCCCAGTATCAATGGCCAGCACAACATAGTCCACAATATAAGGACAAAACAATCGTCACGTCCCACACACCTTTGGGTAAATAAGGCTCACTTTATGATCACCCAGATATTGCACACATTTGCGAAATTATTACTTTTCAAAAAAATTCGTTTTAAGTTTCCGTATTCAGAGGGTGCATCCGTCCGTCCGTCTGTCACAGGGCTGTCTATTGAACCGTAATAAGTAGACACATGAAATTTACCACATAGTGCGTACAAACAAAAGCCGCGACAACAAATAATAAAAATAAAATAAAGTAAAAAAAATAAGAGGAAATGTGGTCGGAGAGACTCTTGAAAAAGCCTAAGTAAAAAGTCATAATTAGAGGTTTGGCTCTCGCCTATTTCCTCCTCCAATATTAGACCAATTTTAAAGATATTTTATAAACTAAATGAAGGATGTCCATATGTTTTCTTTTTTTATTAATGGTTGTCAAATTTGTACACTAAGCCTCTGTTGACAGCAGTTTAAATCGGCAGTTTTTGAGGGTTCCAGTGCTTATAAAAATAATGTATCATCAAAAATTAAAACATAGGGACATACAAGAAGTTAATATTTATTATTCTATAAAAAATAATTGTTGTATGGTCATTAACCAGAAAGAAAACAGGCGAGAGCGTTTCTATGGAGAAACGGAGAGTCGCCATATATGAAACGTGTGCGTTTTTTGTTTTACTAAAATATTTTTAAGAGATCAATGTCATTCTCCAGCCCTTATCCCAATTTATTACGGGTCAGCGCAACATGTCTTTACTTCCATACTTCTCTATTAGTCATCATCTCGATAGTCACCCCTCTCTAACGACATATCAGACACACATCACACAATCCATCCATCGTTCCTTTGGTCTTTAGAACTCTAAAAAGAAAAATGTTGAAAAGTAATACACATATCGCAAATATGTGCAATATCTGGCTGGCCATAAAGTGAGTCGTACACAAAGAGGTGTACGGCACGTGATGATTGATTTTATTGCCCAAAGTATTTTTAAGAAATATATAGTATTAAAAATTTGAAGGAACCCATCGTGGCCGCTTTTTTTTCAAATTCTGGGCAATTTTCTTTTGCCCAGAATTTAAAAAAAGCGGCCACCAGTGTGCAAAGGAAAAATGTGAGTTAATTGAAAGAAAGATCATGGCAATGTTTCTTTGATTTGCATTTCAAGATTTTAAAAAGGAAATTTGTATTCGAAAAGCTTGCAGTTTTATAAAAAGCGGTTACTATGGAAACATGGAATTTAATGACCTATGTTTCCCGAACAAGGCAATTTAATTTAATATACTTGTAAGTAAAGAGCAAAGGGACAAAGCAAACAAATAATAAGTTATATTGCAAACGTCTGAGTGGTCGCCTTACCTCTATAAATGGGGGTAGTTTTAAAGTGTTTGTCTAAAGTCTGAGAGTGGATGCAAATTTAATTAAGGTGTACGATAGTTTTGATACTAATGAATACTGCGTACTAAAAGCATATGCTAAAATAGAAGTACTAATGAAATATGATAGTAGTAAAATTTACTGAAGGCTTACATAATAAGAATTTAAAAGATGAAACAAAAGAATTATTCCCATCCCTCTTTCCACTTTTTCCGGTCTAATTCGATTTCTGCAAGTCTTACTTGATATTAATAGTTCCAGTAGTAGTAGTATTAGTAGTTCAGTTAGTGGTTTAACGTTAGTAGTAGTTAGTTTCTATATTTATGTCTTTAATTTAAATGGTGTACATAGTAAAGAATATTCTATTCTAATGACAATGATAGATAGACTACAGTTGTAGTCAAAACCGTAATAAACAACATTTTAAAACTTTAAACGAGTAAACTAATGAAACAAATTACACAGGACGACCTAAAAAAGTAAATAGACGCGCACAACAAATAAAACATCCGCTTATTACTGTGGCAAAGCGTGGCCGTGCTCAAGTTTTATCAGCTGTGAATTTCTCTCATAAATATTCGATTGGGCGCCGTGCCCCGGGCTTGGGGCGACCCCCTTTGTAATATTAAGATTCATAATTTGACCCGCAACTAACTTAGCGATCCACTGAATTCCTGAAACACTAATAAGCCAATATAAATAGAGTCTAGACTTGGACTGAGCATTGTGTTGTTTGAGAAATTTTGAGGTGAGTCGACAGTTTTTCGTTTGTCGATACAAGTAGTAATAAAGAGTAAGAAATTGTTGACGTTTAAACTGGGGCCTTAAAATGCCACTTTGGCAGAATTATAAAAGGATAACATTATGAATCATAATGGACAGTTAACTGTTAAGTTAATCGTATTAAATCCCATTGGTGAAGGATTTTTCAGTAATTTTTTTTGTCTGTGCTAACAGTGTGTGTACATAGTGCTGCGAAAAAAAGAAAAACACGGACTGTGTTCGCCATATATATGTATATATTCATACAATCTTATCCTTTAAGATTCTGCCAAAGTGGCCTTTTTAGGCCCCCTGGTCTAAAAGTACAATGGGAAAGACTGAAATGATGTTAAAGATAAAAATATTCAAAATGAAGTGAAGGCAACCGAAAATAATTCAACTGCAATGCAAAACTAGACCATAATATTCAGCTGCGATCAGAAAAACTCCCTTGTCATGTAGTTTGATTTTGGTTTTCGACGCGGTGAACTGAAGCCGTGTTTATACGGAACCCTCGTTATTCACAAACTGTGTTCCGACGACTCCTTTAATTTTGATTCCATTGCTCTCACATCATCCAGTCTTTTATTTATTTCAGCCTCTGCTTTCAACTTTATTCAATTTAATACCTATATTTTCTAGAATCCTGCCAATGATTTATATTCGTCGATGCCGAGAATCAGGCAATTTTTTACCGTTTGATTGAAACCGTCAAAGGAATCAATCTGTTTTGTGAATTCATAAAATTAGAATGGATTCAAGATTTCTTTTGTTAATCGTCGAACAAAAGAATTTTAACAATTAACTTTTATCCTTTTATGATTCTACAGTTTTTTTTTATCTTTGGAAATATCAAGCCTATTAATAACTAAAAATAAGTTACTTTGAGGAAAGTATTTGTGTTTCTGGACGTTAACATTCTTAGTATCTTTAACTATAAATCATAAATCATTTATTAACTAGGAGTCTGGTCTCTTCATTGAATTCTTGATTTTCCCTTTCAACTGTTTGTTTACGCTGTTCTATATCGCTGGACACCTGTCCACTCAATCTGTGTGGTTCTTTCCTCAGAAGACCATTTCAGACAGCAATCTAAATGGTCCTCAAATATTATGTCCGGATTTTTATATACACATTGACATTGATGAATTTTATATAAACAATGACATGAATATTTACTTTGTAAAGTATTTTTGTTATTAATTTAATGATCGTGAATGTGAGGACTATGTGGGTCATTTTTTTTTCTGTTTTCCTTCTTAGTTAGTTTTAATCATGATCTGGCAGTTTGAGTAAATTATGCGGCCTACCCAAATGTCCTTTCTTTGGTATTGTTCGTGGAATCGTTGAACTGCACGTTTTTTGACAAATGCGTGCACTGACTACTACAGAAAATAAATCATTTATCATTTATAGCAAAATTTGATTTTCCTGATATTTTCCCGTCACAAAAAACATCCATAGACATATCTGTAATAAGATGCCATAACTCACCTGTCGTTTTTCCTGAACTCAATAAAAGTCTGTCGTAAAATTGTACAGGGGAATGACGTATTCGTAATGCATGAGCTCCCGTCGCCTCGAGTTCAGTCAGCAGCGCTGTCAGTCTAATACTTGAAGGCTTTTGTAATTAAATGTTGAGGGATGAGTGAGCATAAAGCAGTAAATTGGTTCTAGAGTAATGAGCAGATTAAAATGAACAAACAATGTAATTTTTATGAGCAGGATTTTTGCTTTGATTTAGTATTACAAGATAATAGCATCAAAGCACCCGCTGCATTTTACAAAGCTTTGTAATTAAATTGAGCTTCTAATGAAAGTAGGTATTTGCTTATTAAATTAGAGTTTAAACTCTATGAATAAGTTATTTTTTGCCCTCGTCGGTACGGGGCAGGTATTTAGGCTCGAATTCTTCCGTCGGACGCTTAATGAATTGTGATTTTGTATTAAATATTTTCATGGAGCAGCTAAACTGCGATAAAATATCAAAGGCAAAAAATAAATCCTTTAACTTAATCTTGTCCCTTAGAGCCCGCGATTTTATGCGAAGAGTTTAACAAAACCTCCCAGGCTCGATCGTGTTATATTTTCCAGATATCAAAAAGGGCATACAACCGCTACATTCCTATTAAAACTTTATTCAGCATAACTTCAATGTTTCACGAAATTGGCCTTCCAAAATTGCCTCTCAGACGAACGTAATAGGCGACATTCTGGGACCTGACAATCGGCAGAAGTACTTAACAAATAGTTTCGCGAGTCAAAAGCTTGTTGGGTGATGAACTCATACCTGCTCGAAACTGGCTTAGCTTGAGCGATGAGAGCTGAGCGAGCGAAGTTCAACTTGTTAGTTGAGATTTAAACGAATTTACGCTGATGGTGGAATGTTTTAGCTCTTTATGTGGAGCGTTTGGGACGACTGAAACGTTCGCGACTGTTAATGAAAGTTGAAACTTTCATATTGTCAGTAGGTATTCAAATGGCAGTGTTTAGTTCTCATTTTGGACGTTACTGATTAGGTTGTCGTTATAAAGAAAGATAATAATGTTTTATCGCCAATACCAATTTTAAAACCTTTCACTAACTCACTTTTACATTCTGTATTAATAAAAGCTATTGTGTTTCATCAAAACCACATTAAATAAATAAACCGCCCACTGTCACCTAAAGTGTCCACCTAAAAGTCTCCAAAATCACATAATCATTACTCAAAACTCGCACAATAAACCATAACCACAACAAGCATTTGTCAAGCGATAAAAACAAAAAGTAAGCCATCGAGAGTGGCTCGGAAGCACCACCTAGGAGGCGTGACCGGCCAATTTGGCGGAGGAGTCTCGAGGGCCCAAGAGTAATGCCTCTGACGTCCACATAAGCACCATGAAATTTATCGACCTTACGTGCCGGACGACCAAAATAAAAACAAACTCGGCAAGTGTCAAAGTTCGTTTTCGAGCCACCAGTGGTTTTTATATTCAATTACTGCGGGTGCTGGAAAATTTTTGGGAAGTGTACCGGATTCGTGCATTTGGGTAAGTACGCGTATTTACATATGGGATTTATAGTTGTTGATGTTGGTGGGCTGCGTAAATTGTAACGTATTTTTTTTGGGTGTTATATGAACTTTACAATGTGTCTCCTAATATAGGTAGCAACAATTAAATTTACCAAAAGACAAAACATTTAAAATTCTAAGGTACAGTACATTCTAACGTACAACTTTACCTAAACCATGACGAAGGTGCTATCAGCTATGTGAAAGATGACCATATCATAAGCAACACAAGAAAGAAAACCACCAAAACAGATCATCAATTTTCTATAGATGACTTTTATGACGACGGCAGCTGATAGATTGTGTTTTTATGCCGTCTTCAGATCAACAGAGGAATAACTTCGCTATCGATACATAAATTCATTGATAGATGCTTTGTTTCAACCGACTCTGCAGTTTTGGTAAAACAATACCGAGTCTATGTATTCTTCCAACATATATTTCTATCTTTCTCAGCCGTACGGGTCGATCGTAGGCTGAGCTACACTTGCCGCGGTTGATACGGAGATGGGTGACCATCCATTACCTTGTGTCTCGGAAAGTAACTAAGCTGTTGGTCTCGGCTGTCATTCGTAGACCCTTGACAGTAGTTACGGGTAGTCAGACGCCCAAAAGTCTGACAACCAGTCTTACCAAAGAGTATCGTGTTACCCAATAACTGGGTTGTGGAGTTCAGAAAGGCAGTCGCTCCATGTAAAATACTGGTATTCAGCTGCATACAGTTAGACTGGAAATCGACCCCAACATAGTTGGGAAAAGGCAGATTGACATTGTATTTCTATCTCTCTTACATATCGTATTCATGAGAACTTAAATAATTGTAACATTCAAAGTGTGAGTGAGATGCATTGATAGAGTTCCAAACTATCTATGTGTAGATGATAATATCGGTTCTAAGTTTGAAATAGTCGACAATTTGAAACATATTGTCTGTAACGTTGAGTTTAACCCAATAACGTTTAACGTTTAGGTTTGATTGATTCTGGCGTTCGAATTATTAATGGTACAGGCAATATTCCTGTCAAAGATCTTTGATTGAACGAAATTATTTAATTATAATGTAGGTAAATACTAAGAATTAATAGACGACTGTTTTTAGTCTTTGCGCGCTTTTATATTTTTTAACGTTACGATAATATTATCGTAGACGTCCACATCCATAAAATGTATGGAAATATGTGCACGTTATACCCTTTTCGTGGATGGAAATTTAAAAGTGTCTTCGTTATATTTTCATACATATCACATTCCTGTGTTATTGTGATACCGTGACGTGGACGTTCACGATAATATTGTCACGTTAGTTATAAAAACGCATATTGGATTTCAACGCGCAGAAAATTATAAGTACATAGTTGCAAAGAACCCTGTTATATTATAAATCTGCGGTGCTATTTTGTAAAAATCTCACCGTGAAAACTTAGGTGAAGTGAGCGTGGAGTGAGCTGTCAATAGTGTCAATTCCTAGCAAGAACAAACTCACTTCACCTCAGTTTTCACGGTGAGATTTTTACAGAATCGACCGGCTGTTACCAAGAAAGAATACGAATTTTATATAACAAAAGGCGTTTCAAATATTCATTCATACATGCAAACTCATAAGCATAATGACTCCCAATTTCCATGTAGACCGTATGAAGAGTAATCCGGAATAATTGCAGCAATAAAAGTTCCATTATCACTCTCCTATCGAACCCTAAAAATTTTATATACACGCCTTCCATCGGCTTATTATTTACTACTGTGCATGAAACGTCGCTTTTTATACCAGCGATGTACAGTAAACGGGATATTGCTACGGCTTATGAAAGTTTTCATATCGACTTTTATCGTGACATACAATTTTATATTGCAGACGTTTTACACATCTTTTAATATGAGTGTAGCTATCATATTTGGAGGCTTTGTTTATTGGTTTTTGTTACTACTGGATACGTGGTAATAGGATAGTAGATTTAGATATGCCAAGTTTATTTAATTGAGCTGTCTTATCATCCTTATATTCCCTCATAATAGCTTCATCTGTCTAGCCTTTTCCCAACTATGTTGGGGTCCGCTTCCAGTCTAACCGGATGCAGCTGAATACCAGTATTTTACATGGAGCGACTGCCTGTCTGACCTCCACAACCCAGTTACTGGGTAATACGATACCCCTTGGTAAGACTGGTTGTCAGACTTTCGGGCTTCTGACTAATACCCGTAACCACTGCCAAAGATCCAAGAATGACAGCCGGGACCTACGGCTTAACGTGCTTTCTGAGGCACGATGCGGTCTCGGTATGTAGAGATGGTCACCCATCCACAGACCAACCGCGGCAAGCGTAGCTTAACCTGATCGATCGACCTGTGCGGCTGTTATTATTTAGCCACGGGCCCCTCCCCTCATGTTAGCATAATCAGCCTTTAATGTTCCCACTGCTGGGTAATCTACCTCTATAGTGTACCACGTGGGACCAGCGTGGGTTAGTCGATGTCACAAATTCCTTCTTGCCTTCCTTTAATGCCTTTTACTTAAGTTCAAAAGGTGATTTTTTCAAATTCTTAAAACCGAATAAGTATGCTTAGTGAACATAAAACTACAACACAAAAGTTCCAACCAACGCTCACCAAGTTACAAACTAATCATAAACAGTGCATAGAGAAAACAGAATTTCTCCAAGAAAGTTGAAATAATATCTATGATGGGAGTAAAATCGCGAAAATTCAAGTTCATGCGGCACGTCTCCGGCGCGGACAGACCGCCCCTTGCCCGCCCACGGCCACCCACTAGTGTTGCCAACCAACATATGCTGCGGGATTTACATGTTTTACGCGATAGAATACAACATCTTGAAGATGGCGTCAGTTTGGGGTTACAATAATCTGTGACTAAAAAAATATACCTACTACAGTTAACTCTTTCAGAATGTAAAGAAAATTTTGTGTAGAAGGAGGAGTCGTAAATGATAAAGCAGTTATTGATAAAGGATTGTGAATTAAATCAGAAAAATACGAAATAATTTCTGATACTCAAATACAAAACGACAAGATCTGTTACGACAGCTGAATTATAAACAGATTATAAAAATCGTCCAAATAAATCACGAAGTAAAAATATAATATTAATATCTGTATCTAAAACCCGGGACGGCCCGGGGCATCCCGGGAACTTGGCATCACTACCGTCCGCCCGCACTTTTATCGTCGGATAATTGAATTTCCGCACTCCGCTACAAACAGGAAGTTCCGCTGGTTTACGTTCAGCGCTGAATATTGCATCCAACGCTGATCGAGTTATTATTTTCAATATGACGATTAACCCTCTTCGTTGGTAGTTGAGATAATTGAACTGTGAACTTTGGTCGATAAGGTTTTATATAGGTAGCGAGAAAATGTATTAGTATACGTCAAAACACACAAGTTTTTTTTAGGATTTGATAATACCCAGCCCGTGAATCTTACTTAACCTGTAGTATGTCGGAACGTAGATCCACGCGAGACACAATGGCTTTTTAATTGTTTCTGTAATTACGACATTCAACCGGTTAAATGTTGTACTTCTTTACTCACGAATGCAAGAAATCATAATTTATTGATTCAAAATCATTCTTTGCTTTACAGCATTTATCATAACTAAGTTATTTGCTTTCCGTACACGCTTACACCGCAATAGCTTCAATACTAAATAACCGAATACACCCGTAGCCAAGCTATTCAAAATGGTCCACTCTCCCTTATTGCTCTTCCTGTGTACATTCTCAGCAGATGCATCCACTTAATATAAAAGTTACCTGTTTACATTCTATAAATGTCTAAGAACATTTTTGTAATTTCATAGGTCGTCCCATCATTGGAGTCCCGTGCCAATTGCCTCCGAAGCCTCTTTAAATAGTTTTTGAAGGCTTTATTCGCCGGGCTCTGCTCGCGACTGTTCCCCCCCTTCAGCCTCCTCGGGCCTCCTAAGGCTTCCGCTCTTATTTACACAAGGCGAACCTTCAAAGTCCCAAGTTGTTCGGTACTTTCTGTGAAGCTCGTCTTTTCAATTTCAGAAGCGAGTAACGGAAAAATGGGAGTTTTTTTTGTATGAAGTGAAGGTAGTTTAAGCTTCTCATTTCTGTGCAGTATTTTGTAACACGGTTTTGTGTACCTTCTCACACAAACTACACGAAGTAACTACTGTGGTGTTTTGCTCAGACGTTTTACATGAGTAACACGAAACATATGGGTATGTCCGAATTTCGGTGATGGGATCTTCGCAACGAAAAAATTACAATCAGTTACTAAATCTATTTTTTAGACATACTACTTACAGTATATCTGTCTAGAAAATAAATATACAACAAATAATGCAAATTTTAATGTAACAATACTGTTTGACACGCTGAATTTTATTCCCCCTAGTTCGAATGGAAGATTTATCTAACGACATGCGCACGTTGTAATTCTTTCCCATCAGATTCATCCATTCACATTAGCTGCCAAACTTTCACATAACCGAAAACTTCGTTTACCTTGTTCCTCAGTAAGACAGCACCTACCCCTGTTCGCTGCGTTCCGCTCCTCCGGGGAGGCTCTGCCAACTATTTGTTAAAAACAGCAAATAAAGCTTTGTCATCGATAGGAGAAGTCGAGTGTTCGTGCTTCACAATACGCTCCTATTCATTTCCGCTAAAACCCACTTTGAGGGTAGTTCAGGTTTGTTAGAACAAACCGACTTTTAAAACGGTGTTCGGCTTTGTTTAAATCTTACACGTTTCTTGGTTACAATCTTCACTTTAGGGATGTTCTTTTATTTCGTAGTGTAGAAGTTCCGTGTACTTTTAATCCGGAATAAAGTTTAGGTGCTGTTTTACAATCTTGCTTATGTAGTAGCCGCGTAAACAAAGTCAACTTTTATATGAACAAAAATAATCTACTTTACGAATTGTTCAATCATTTATGAGATGATAATCCTATTATGTATTACCAGAAATGTATTTCACATGATTGAAACGCGACCCATTCCCCACATTAATATAATTACGTCATCTGTGTAATTAGATTTATATATTTGGACGATGAAGCTGAGCTGTATCAAAGGGCCCTTTGACTATTCAGTTGTGCCCTCCCGAATGAGAGGTACAATAATCTGACCGATGTCTGACTGCATTTACCGGTGGACCTATCAAAAACTTCCAGTCGTGGCATTATTCGACTTTGACCAATGTCGCGTGCGAGCCTGGGTGGCCCTCCCCCTGGCCTCCTGCCCCCCCTTTGACGATACGTACAGATGGGCAGAAAGTGAACTGAAAATTGTAGCAATACTTCGTTTATTTGGACGACTTGGTGCTTTCAAGGCGTGATGAACGGACGGATGTTTTGTTCATTCTCGTGGATAAAGCTGAGTGTTTAATACTTCTTAGAACATTTATAATAAGATAAATAACCTTTATATCCTTCACTTCATAGATTTAGGGAAAAGGGCATTCACAGAACATACCAAACAAAACAATAACAGACTACTTTCCGAGAATCATATTCTCGTCTCGTTTCAAATGGTTACATGTGAAATATGTCAATAAATACTGTGCTATGAAATAATGTTTTGGTTCCTAGTATTTAATTTTCATGATAATTTCATGCTTTTAAAACAATACTGTCTTGCAAACTTAGCAGCTTAAACATAAATGATTTCTTCAAAAGACAAATCAAGTTGACATACCGCGTATTTTCCTGCGCAGTCCAGTGAATGCGACTCCCTGGCGGAATTAATCAATTTCACTCATAACTAACGATGTCACATATATTAACTTGTCTGTATTGAAGGAGGAATGAATGTTAGAGCTTTATATTGCTTTGTACTGAAGTGTGTGAGGTGATCGTTGTTGTACCTATTCTCATATTGTCTATGAATTGATACATCAAACACTAATATTACTCTATGAATTGATACATCAAAAACCAATGTTTAATAATAACATTATTGAAATTTATATGTACACATTCGCCCGCGTAAGTTTCGATTCCGTTGGAATATCGGGATAAAAATCCTATGTCCTTTCCCGGGACTCAAACTATCTCTATACCAAATTTCATCTAAATCGGTTCAGCGGTTAGTATGGATAATAATAATATGGATTTTAAATAAACTTAACATAACATAACGCCTATTATCTCCGAAAGGTTAGGCAGAGGTGTACCCATAACACACTCACATATCGCCAGTCGTATAAATTGTGTTCATCAGTATCTACATATTTGGGTTCCAATGTTTTTGTAACTACACCAACGCGTTATGCAAAATGGACACCATAAATGAAAATGTACACCGAGTAACCAATGACATAAAATTAAACTAACCAAAATATTCTTCCCAACCAAACAAAGGGCAGGCATCAGCAGAATTCCAAAGGAGATGTTCGAAACACATCCATTCAAAACATTTCAATACTAACACGGTAAGCTCACCAAAGTTTCCTGTTTACCAATTAAAATTTCGACTTTCAACCTCCCCACACACCTGAAGGGTTAAAGCCGGGCTGTTTTCCAACTACTACACACCCCAGTTAATAATTCCCTTTATAGCGAAGTAAGTTGCTTACAAGCTCTGCGGTGTCTAAGTAACTTCGGCACGGCACACATTACGTGGTCTCTTTAAATATTTGCTTGGTGGATTGAAATTATTTTAGCGTTAGGATGAACGGAATTTGTGTTGAAATTAGTGTGATGATGTTTATTGAGGAATTTAGAATCATGTTCATCAATATTGAAGCTGTATTTAAGTTCGAATTGCAGTGTTCGATGTGTAGTCTGATTTTAAATTGGAGTTTGATATGGCAAAATGTATTGCGTTCGGTACAAGTGATGCATATTTTCATATGGCTGCCAATATCGATATGGTAAAATAACGCGTCACATAGTTATTGATTATCATTATCATATTCAGCCTGTAATGTTCCCAATGCTGGGACACAGGCCTCCTCTTTCTGTGAGAGGGAGTAGGCCATAATCCACAACGCGGGCCCAGTGCGTGTTGGTAGATGTCACATGTCTTAGAATTTTTGGTTGCAGGACATGCCGGTTCCTCACGATGTTTTCCTTCGCCGTTTTGATAGTTGTTGAATATGAGTGCGCCATCATAATCATTTGTTAAATTCTTTGTATTTTTTTTTATCCATTTATTTCAGGCATCAAGGCCCATATAAACACATACAATACAATATTAATATTACTTAAAACTACTATAAATACATACAACATTATAATTACACTAAAAACTAACGCACACGAAGTGTCTGCGTCGTGATTCGCACTATTACATGGGCCTAAAACATAACAAGTGAAATGTGGGTGTATAATGCACACCTCTGTGTAACACTTCGTGGATTACAAGCGTGATTATTATCACCATCATCATCATCAGATTTGAATCATCAAATCTTATTTTTCTGCTTGATGCAAAAAGACACAAAAAATTCCTTCATACTATCTCCTCAGCTGATAGATCATCCAGCACAATGCAGATTCGGCTAAAACTTTCACCATAATACAAAGACAGAAAACTTCTTACAGAATGCAGGACAAATGGAAACATGAGCGAGAGTAATCCACAATTACACAGCGACATCGGTAAGAGATTTAGGATAAAATACATAATCCTCTGCGCAGGAGGGTAAAGCCGACCGCTCAGTGCGACCGCTATAAATAAATAAGTGTGGTTTTAAAAGAAGGTTCTATTGTGTTATGTGTGTTAGTGATGGGGTTTTGTTACGATAAAGGCAATAAAGGAATAGGCTTGCACGTACCTATTTAGCAAACAGGAATATTTGGCAAAACTCAATTATGAAGACACGGAAAAACTACTAAATTTTTTCAAATAAAATCTATCTACTTAGTCTAATATAAGTCTCTTCATTTACCTAATTAATAATAATCTCCACTTTATCTACTAATATTATTCTTTAATATTTATTTAAACATAAGTAATATAATATTACATAATCTAGTTTTAAAATAATATACCTAAATCTTTAAGACATTGAAAATAGTATACCTTCTTCCCAATTTAGCATCTAATACATTTATTGTTATCTTCTTTTTAAATGTTTGGTGTACATTGATGGCCTTAAACACAGGTTTTCCATAAACCTAGACCAGGCAGGTCTACATTACAGTTAGAATTTAATTTTCTCATCCTATTTTTGCTTTACTTTATAATTGAGTTTTTTTTTTATTTAGAGGAAATGAATCAATATTAGTCTCTAAGCTTAAAAAAGTCTGCATTGTCTGCGGGGTATTACCGTAACACACTAGCAGTAGCAATGGCTTTCTTGACAGTTGTTTTTTTGACAGTTCCCCAACATTCATTGCGTTGTTTATGTTGTTGAGCAGACAAATTTTTCGTACCTATGAAGCAATCGATTAGCAATATCAAAATGCTTTAAAATTATTCACATTGATAGTGTTTTACTCAATTTGCGTTCTGGTTTTGTTTTAGAATTTTATATTCTGTTAAATTTCTGTTAGATTTGGGCAGAAAAAATAGTATTTCCAAAAAACGGCTAGCTATTAGTTACAGTAACTTTGCAATTACTTAGGTACATTAAAACCAGTTGTGCTTATATTATGACAAATGCACGTCTTGTTTATCGCAAAGACTGGCGCCATACTAGAGAATATTACGAGCCACGTTCTTCTTTTGTTTCTAAAAGCCTACTTACTGAAATATCCTGAATACTACATCTCCTTTAATGAGAGTCTTGTTAACAATAAGGACTCCTTTCACAGATAATGTCTGCATTTTTAATGCACTAGTAAGTGGACATCCGTCGTTATTGGTGCCGAAGGATATCGTGCCGTTTGTCGAAACTCGAGAGAAGACTCGCGGGAATTCGGCCGACTTCGGATTTACTTCGCTCGGGCCTCGCGGACTCTCGAATGTACTGTCACGATCTCAATTTGTATGAGCTATTGACTTATTATGCAATAGTACTAATGATTTGGAATGCATAACTTTATTACTGAGAAAAGGAAAAGGTTTTGTAGCCTTTTGCATAAGACACTTGAACTCATATTATTGTTTGTTGTAGTTGTTTTAAAAATATTATTTTGTTTTTTCATTTTATTGTTTTTATAATATTAGCGTAACTGTCATGCATGAACAGTTCACCTCCTAGTGACTAAGGTTTTATTTATTAATGGTAATCTGTGAACAGTGCTGTGCGTTACATTATTACTTGTAATTTACGTTTTTCCTGGTTATAATATTGCATAATGTAGCTGTTTGTTGTTGCTATTTAATAAAATAAAAATAATAAGCTTTTAAACTTTACGATTGTTGATACGTGCTTCTGCCTTGTTGAACAATATCAGACTTTGAGATTCAGTGTAGAAGAGTATTAATTTGATTAATTTCATCTTACTGAGTGAAACAAACAATTTCGAATTTAGTGAGAAATATCTAATTACAATTTTGCAAAGTTTGTTTCTACAGAATTACTTCTAGTGATATAGCAAGTTTGCTATTACCAAACTGAGCGTAATATTATAAAGTTTAATGTATTGTTCTAAGCCATAGAACTTTATTTACAAAACTATTAAACGCATCGACAGACATGATATCGAAAAGCTATTACAGAGGAAACTTCTTCGCTGAATCACACGTCACCGTCCAGGCAACGAGTTGAGCAATAATATAAATTTTTATACGGAACATATCGCTTCCGCGCGCGACTGTACGACGACATTGTTACTGGCAACTCGAAGAACTAAAGATCCACTTCTATTTTCCGATAGGGCGGGCATAGTATCATTCAACTTTTTTATTATCTTCGAACAGGTCAGTGGACGGTACATACTGTTTTTATCGATTTGTCCAGTCAAATAATACGGGTACATGTATCTGATCGGACGGTCACTTTTACTGCTGTTGCAAAAACAATGTTTGGACGTTTGTGGAGTGAATTAGTGTATGGGCCTGGGTTTTGAATTGTTTTAAAGGAATGGTACAGTAAAATATTTGTCGTTCAAAAGATAATTATTAATCACGAGGGAAGTGAACAGTAAGATTACAGGTGTGGCGGCAATCATGTCGTTTGGCTGTCATAGGTTTTTATAATTTATTATTTCATTTACCTTTTAGATAGATTTCTTTAGATTTTGTGAATGTGTGAACGTTGTAGGCCTTGTTGACTATATATTTGTAAACCATTTTCCATTTTAATAAGTACCTGGTACTTTTTGACAGGCCTGCACTGTTCTCACATTCCTGTTAACACTGTAATTTGAAAACATTGTAAAAGCCAATTATTTTTAAAAGTGTAACCGTGGGGTTTCTTGCCAGCTTTTTTCTATAGGAAACGACCAGTTGGAACAGTGCACCTAGCTTCTGACGTTTCATAAGTACCCATGTGTATTTTTTTTATTGCTGTCTGGGCCCGCTCTTGATCTCGATCACGCCTGATGGAAAGCGATGGATGAGGTCTATGATGGAACGAGCGTGCCCAGAAGATGCCTAAGACACTGGAACTCCCACGCATCTACGAAACATAGCAGGCTGCTTGACGCCGGACTCCGGTGGGAGTGTGGTCGCAAACCAGGCGGGTGTTAGCCCTATCACTGCAAGGGAATGCCTAGTCAAATAAGGAGTTGGTATAAGTGTGAAATTTTTTATTTTTATTTTGAAGGAAGTAGAATAAAGCTGTGTCAACCCCAAATAAATAGGGTAGGAGCAGGATGATGACACAATGATGATTTCGATCACTGCCACTAGAAAATATGGTGTCACAATACAAAATCTTGGAAAATGTAAACAACACTGTAACCTAAACTTTCAAAATATTATACTAATACCTATAATAAAGCTGAAGAGATTGTTTGTTTGAACGAGAGACCCCTCCGTGCCTCGGAAAGCACGTTAAGCCGTTGGTCCCGGCTGTCATTCGTGGATCTTTGACAGTCGTTACTGGTAGTCAGAAGCCCGAAAGTCTGACTACCAGTCTTACCAAGGGGTATCGTATTACCCAGTAACTGGGTTGTGGTGGTCAGATAGGCAGTCGATCCATGTCAAATACTGCTATTCAGCTGCATCCGGTTAGGCTGGAAGCCGACCCTTACATAGTTGGGAAAAGGCTAGGCAGATGATGTGTATCTTACGACTTCCACGCGAGCGAAAGTAATTATTAACCAGAAATCGAAAGTACCTAAAAACATTCTCATTAACCTAGGCAAAGCGAACATCAAATATACCATTCCTTTCCACCCCGGATTCTGACGTCACATAGTATTTGACACCGAAATCCTCGCGTGGAAACCACTATTTACCCTAACCTCATTGAGCACTAAGCCAATTACGGACCCAGAGTCTTTGACGTAGCGAATCAAATTCAATTTGTCAACGTTTCGCCACACTTAATCTGAATAATGAATCTGGGTAATCGTAATCCTGCTCATTGGCCAGCTACCGAAGAAAATTGGATTTTTCTAATGAAAATTTAATTTTAAGTGACGTTAGTAAAGTGGGTAATATTTTTCGGCTGTGGGGTAATTTTGACAATTTGGTTGTGCTATGGAAGTTTGACGTTGTTAGTATTTATGCTGAACGATGGTCGTTTTGCGTGGATGTGACGCATATTTTCCCCAACTTGTATTTTTTTTTTGTGTTTTTTCTCTGCATCATGTTTTACCGGAAATAAATGTATTTTTTTTCCTTTCCTTTCTTTCTTGCGTAAAAATCAGATTGGATGAAGATACGACTTTTAGATATTATTATTACCTACTTAAAAGGATAAAGCTTGGAAACTTTTATATTCTAAAATTCGGTTTCGTTTTCAAGAGTAGAAAGGTATTGTTTGATGTCAACTTAACCAATATAATTTTCTGTCAAAAGTTGCAACGATGCACGGGTACTGCTCATAACCCTTCTAAACTTTTGGAGGATTTTTGTAGGTCACCAAGAGAACTATAGCACAGTTTTAAATTACTTTCCAAATACACCAATTTTATTATAAGTTTTCGCTCAGCAATAGTGAAAGTTACAGTGTCACCAAGACAGCAAAAGTCACTAACGCTATTATTATAATAAGTAAAATATTGTTAGGTTGTATTTCCTTTGATCAACCCAATTCACGGGGTAATGCTTTCAGCCTTTTGGGCACTTTCCTGTTGACAGCGATGCGTACGACTTTTTTGATGTCCTATGATTCTTTCTCCTTTTTATTTTTTTATATAATATGTACATATTATTATTCATTATTTTTAAGTCTCTTAGCTTATTATTGTGTAAAAATTCACAAACCATAAACACATTAGCTATTTCATATCAACATTCCAATATCTAATATCCACTAATGCAACATTGCATACCATTGTCAGTTTACCATCCATTTTCCGTTACAGTTTTAGTCTGCACACTTGTCATTATAGGTGGGAGCCTGCGTTTGATTGGACTTGATTAACATTTTGACTGTTTGCCGACCAGTAATACAATTGCTATGACCACATGACGTGCAACAGTCCATGATGTGCCACACAGACGGCGACGTCACGCTTACGGACAAGTGAGCACGCCAAAGCAGGTTTGAAGTTCCTGTGTATGGATTGACCATAATGGCGGTTCTATCGGTTTAGAGACTGTTTTGTGAAACGCAGATCAAAGGGATTAGTAGTGGCTATTGTGGGAGCGGATTTTGAAGCAAATATGTGAAGAGCTCAAAATTAAATTGTATTTCACCATGCTAATAGTATTGTTTGTGGAATTGATACTGACAATAATATCAATGCAAAATCAGTTAAAAACAATTCGACATAGCAATGCTGTAATTACTTTTATAGCATTGCAATCAATCCTCATTAAAGAACGACTCGGACAAGATCTAATGAAACAAAAACAAATCCAGTAACAGAGCAACGGATTACAGAAATATCTCTTTTCATTTAATTCCCTACTAATAACTAAGAGCACAAATTCGTTTGACAAGATATCTCAAGAACTTTATGCCTTTGATAAAAAGTGGGAAGGGTGGACCTAGCGGTGTGCAATGTGCATCATACTTTGGATCAAATTAAAAAGCCGTTCGGCCATCGCCAGTGGCTACATAGGGGAGTCTTCATGTTCTCTAATTAGAGGGTAGGTCGCGTTTCTGGACGCTCTTTGCTGTTTGGTACGAGTTACGAGAGAGTTTTGATGTGGGTATTAATATGGTAATTCGATGCATTTGGACGGATTGAGTTAGAGTTGTAAACTGTCT
This sequence comes from Oligia latruncula, assembly GCA_948474745.1. Lineage (NCBI taxonomy): Eukaryota > Metazoa > Arthropoda > Insecta > Lepidoptera > Noctuidae > Oligia > Oligia latruncula. The sequence continues at coordinate 2,721,925 of OX419691.1, read as the reverse complement.
TGTAGTTTCATATGCGGCGCAGGAGTTTGAATGTTTTGAACTTGATTTGTTGCTTAATGAATGGAGTCATTTAACCTTACTGTATGTAGACTGTGGTTCAAAATCAATATTGTCAATTTTCTTCGAACGAACAGAAATAACTTTAATTAGAATTATTTTCACTCATGCCTATTCTACCATTTCTTGATTATCGCAATATTATTATGATCTCGATGATATCATTATCATTATTTGTAAGAGAATGTTCAAATCTCAATTTTATTTTAAATGTGATGCATCTTATGTTAAAAAAATACTTCTCCTCTACCACGAGCAAAGCTAGCGTAGCCTATAATCTTCGTGCCTGGCTATATTCCGCCACAGCGGCTTCGCCTACACCACACGAGTAGCCTCCGGCCGGCTTGCCCCAACTGCCACAGCAAAAGGATTACCAAAGTAAACAAAAGCTGTATAAAGTTAATCCTAAGGTAGTATGGTATACTATTTAACAAATCTGCGTGATTTCTGCTTGGTTATCTTGAGGTAACTGAGGATGCACATTACGAAGAGACTCTTGATATAATATTAGTCACAGATGTTAGAAGGAATTTTAGTTATGCAGTTTTATGAAGAATAATTTATAGCGATGCGATGTCACGATTGCAGAACAATCCATGTTTTGAAATTGCAAATGTTTCTTTAGATTAAAATTATCATCCGAAAAGATAAACTAAATAAAGATACTAATTTAATTCACCATAATGTACACATACAGATAGTAAGTAATGTATCTACACATTCAGCTGCATCCGGTTAGACTGGAAGCTGACTCCGTTGTTGGTAAAAGGTTAGGCAGATGATGATGATGACAGGTGTTTTTTTTTTTAATTGGTGTATGGGCCCGCTCTTGACTTCGATCATGCCTGATGGAAAACGATGGATAGGTCTATGATGGAATGAACGTGCCCAGAAGATGCCTAAGGCACTGGAACCCCCACGCATCGACGAAACAGCAGGCTGCTTGACGCCGGACTCCGGTGGGAAGGTGATCGTAAACCAGGCGGGCGTTAGCCCTACCCACCGCAAGGCAAGAATTGGCCAGTCAAATAAGGTGTTGGGTGTGACTGTCCAGGATGCGCCGAGCGCTCAGTTCAGTTGAGTAACTGGCGGAACAAACTGCGCTACACGAGGAGGCTTCTTCATGCATCCCAAAAACTGTTAAGTATTAATAAATGGAAACAATAACGAATCCTATCGGGCACAGCAAAATTAATGATAAACCTTTGAACAACACTGTGTCGAGATTAATAATACCAAAACTTCATGATTTGAGTCCAATGAGATACCAATTTTCCCAGCCAATAATAACAATCAAATTTCGTTTGATCCACGTGCCTATCCTACAACAGGAAAAATCTATTTTTACCGTTAACCGGTCGGGTACCTAGATCACGTAAGCAATAATAATAATATAATGTTACCGAAACATTTTGTATATTTATATCTGCTTTTGTTATTACAATGTAACTATAACAACTGACCCCTAGTTACATTATATGAACTCGATGAGCTATAATATTGTTTTCCCATTAATTTCGTACATAAACACGTCACGCTATTAATATTCATGACTACTACTACCCCCACAAGTCATTACTCGCCAATGTTCACGTATTAACGATGCGATTATTTCTATGTTATAATTTGATAGATTTGGTGTTGAAATCGATCTATTAGGGATTAAATTGATGACGTTTCATTGATAGGAACTGAACATTCTCATGACACTGTTATCGAGTTCTGTAAATTGAACTTCAATAAAAGGAGAATCTACTTTAAAGGGATTTTACGCTTGTTCCATTAAAATCCCCTAGACCAGGCCTCCAGGGGACTACACAGCACTCAATGTTCCACTACGATCCCCTATCATAGTCTTTAAAAGTGACACTCTCCGGGTCGATTGCTTGCTGCAGTGGGTCCGTGGATGGACCATCTTTACATATCAAGACCCCTCCGTGCCTCGGAAGCACGTTAAGCCGTTGGTGCCGGCTGTCATTCGTCGATCTTTGACAGTCGTAACTGGTCGTTAGAAGCACGAAGGTCTGACGACCAGATTTACCAAGGTGTATCGTGTTACCCAACGTGTAACTGGGTTTTGAAGGTCAGATAGCCAGTCCATGTAAAATACTGGTATTCAGCTGCATCCGGTTATACTGGAAGGTGACCCCAACATAGTTGGGAAAAGGCTAGGCCGGATATCTATTGGCTAGGCAGATGATCACGGACATCTATGCAGATGATGATGACTGACACGTTCCACTGTACGTTTTACAAACATTGCTAATAAGTGTACGTACCACAGTTAATTACATGTCACCTGGATGGTGTACCGTAAACGTTAATGAAATTATCACCCATACCATAAGGTATGGGTGTTTGGACTGATAATTTCATGAAATGAAACGTTAATGAAATTATCAGTCCAAATACCCGTTGGGTCTGAAATCTATTCTGGGTCCAAACCACTCTCTAATACCATCCAACCTACTTCCCCAGTTTCATTAACCACTGGTCCATTTCTAAAAACGTAAATCCTAACTAACACCGTGGCGAACGCAATTAAAATCGTTTAAATTCACTTAAATAACGCTCTGGTTCTTTTCCACGTTTAATTAGATCGGCTATTGGTGGCACCTGGGGCTGGTCTTTGTTCGTGCGATGCTCCCCGCGAATTGTCTTCTTCACTTAATGGAGAGCGCCGTTACACCGTGCTGTAATTCGCTGTTGTAATAAATTGGAGAGTGTTATTTAGAACGTGAATTGAATGCAAGTTTTTGTTCGCTGAAGTAATGAGTGGAGTTTTGTGTTTAGTTTCGGTTTAAAAAATATTTAAACTCATTTTTAATTAAGTAGTTTTAAAAGAGAAGAAATAGAAGGTGAATTTTGGGAGCTGTGAATGCTTATGCAAAACCCGCACCCCCGGCCATAGGCAGAGGTGGAACACCGCGGTGGTTTTAGCCGGTAAGAGTTCGGCACCCCCTCTGTCACCCTCACGATGGAGGAAGTCCATGGCTTTCCAACGGGCACCAAAAAATCAATTATGAAGGTAATATTTTATTAGGAAGTAATTAAACTGGCCGGCACTAGAAAAGACAGACATATATATACAGACACAAATTCACGCCTTCTTCCCATGGGGCTAGGCAGAAAGTATAGAACGCTATCTGCTACGATATACTATTTTGCCTCGTTCACTCTCATACACCTGGTCCTGGTCATACGCTCAAGCGACGTGCATAACGCCGGTTGTGAGGATGTATTCATTGCGCACCCGCTTAAACGGCACCTGATTGAAAGGCACCTACCTGTATTTTTCGCAGGTGCCATTAATGGAATAATTTATTATTTAAAATTTTATTCCACAAATGGCACCTACGGATCAGTAGATACTAGTACTACGCAACTGGCCTTTCATAAGAACATCACCAATGACAAAAGACAGAATTGTGTAGAAAAGGGAAGGGGACGCCTTTGCCCTGCAGTGGAATAACAAAAGCTAGTTAGATTAAATTAGATTGGAAAGTATTTCAGATCAGCGATAAACTGATTAAAAACAAAGTAGATAAAATGCTTAAGTTGCTTTTGTAATAGAAAGACATAGAAATCGTCGCGGGTCTGTCAGTTTAAATGTAAATCATTTAGATTTTAAATGTAAATCATTTAGATTTTAAATGTAAATCATTTAGATTTTAGATGAACTCTACCTGGATGAATTATTCAGGACAGGATTAGGAATCAATTTCAGAATATTAATTAATGAAATTGACTGCTGTTTTAATTTCATTGCCCATTGAATCCGTTCCATAATTTATTTAAAGTAAATCTGTTTTAATATACAGTTAGATTATTATTATTGTACTAGCAGCCCCCCGCGATTTCACCCGCATAAATTTCGGTCCCGTGGAAATATCGGGATAAAAAGAACCATATGTATTAATCCTGGATATAAACTATCTGTGTGCCAAATTTCATCCAAATCCGTTCAGTAGTTTTTGTGTGAAAGAGTAAAAAACATCCATCCGTCCGTCCACCCTCACCTACTTTTGCGTTTGTCATATTATAGTAGCATAGTATGATTTAATCAACAGTACTTCCATTACTCTTAGAAACCCAACTACAAACATGACCTCACTATTACATTACTGTTACTACTTATCAGGCTGATTTAGGCTGCATCATCCCTATTGGCAGTGGGATGATGCAGCCTCTTCCCATGATTTCCAGCTAGTTCGATCTAGGGCTAAAGTATTATAATGTAAGTATTTATAAAGTTATCCCTTTATGATTCTGCCAAAGTGGCCTTTTTAGTCCCCCTGGTGGTTTGTTTTCTCCAGCTCGTCCTGCTATGACGTGTAGACAAAAAAAATTATACATCAGTCCATGGTTTTAGGGTTCCGTAACCAAAGGGTTAAAACGGGACCCTATCACTAAGATTCCGCTGTCTGTCTGTCTGTCACCAATCTCAAGAACCGCGATATCTAGACAGTTGAAATTTTCACAAATTATGTATTTCTGTTGCCGCTATAACAATAAATACTAACAACAAAATAAAATAAATATTTAAGGGGGCTCACATACAACAAACATGTTTTTTTCGGCGTTTTTGCCTTGTGGTACGGAACCCTTCGTGTGCGAGTCCGACTCGCACTTGGCTAGTTTTTTCTAATCTCTTACCAACTTTGTCATCTCCATCATAAAGCACCTTTATCATTACTACCGTATAAAATAATCGCCATACTCTGACGTAACAATAAAGCTAATGTTCCACCTGATATCTAAAATCAGTATAGCATTACGCTACTGTGTGACGTCACACCATTTTCACGGTTAATGGAAGTGCAGGGGGACTATTGCGGGCCGATGTTCCGCGAAATGCACTCGATGAAAGGAGACTTCTCGAATTACCCAACATAACTCGGTGTTTAGTCGAGCGGGGGACGCTCGGTGTACGGTGTAATTGGCGCCTTAGTGGCAATTTGCTGAAGACAAGTAACATATTGCATGCTGATGTGTATGTAATAGAATTTATTGGTTGGCCGTGTACCTGCATTAGAAGTGAAATGTAATTATTTGATGTACATAGTCTGCGTTTTATTCTTTGTTGAGTAAAGTGGTTTCGTTATTGGTAGCGTGACTGTCGACGGTAACATGCTGAGCTAATAAATTATGTTTGTGTTTACATATGCTTGAATTAGAAATACTAAAATAACCACTTGTATCGCTCTTTATACATTTTTCTCATGATGATTATCTAAACTAATATTATAAAGAGACTTTCACGCTAAAATGGCTGAACGAATTTGGTTGAAATTTGCCACACGGGCAGACTATAACTTGGACATAGGATGTTTTTATTCCGATATCCCCACGGTATTAAGACTTATAGGCGGGTGCAACTGCGGGTCGCAGCTAGTTTTAAAATAAAATCGTCGTTGTTTTCTACTATCAATATCAATCAAGTGAGTTTACAGAAGTAAGGCACTTCAAACAAAAATCAGAAACTTAGTTAAATTTCTTTTTCGTCAAATGGAAGTTAGTACAAACATTTCTAAAAGTTACACGCTTGGCCTTCAGAGTCACAATGGCCGTCTGTCAACTCGTATCCACCCTCTTTACCTTGCGTCCATAGGGAGATGAGATTTCCAGGTTTCAAGCAAGAAATCAAAGTATGAATAGCGTTTCAATGTTCATGCCAGATGGAAAGTTGATATCAATCATCTAAAGCAGTTCTTATGTAAATCGTTTTTGTTTATTTATTTTTTTTAATGATGTAGTTTCATTGACAAAACAGACTTAGGGCTGCTGATTTTTCAATAGCCAGATAACTATTATCTAGGGAATAAATATTGCGGTTTTAATATAGTTACGGGCTTTAATATAGTTACGTCACGTACGTTATGGGCTTTAATATAGTTACGTCAAATTGTCAAATTTATTCTTCAGATAAAAGTTATCTGACTGTAAAAAATTCAGCCCTTACGGCTGATTTTACAATCAACAAATAATTTTTATTCGTGGAATAAAATTGACGTCTGACATATTTTGTATGGAAGAACTGTCAAAAATTCAAAATTATTCCTCCGATAAAGTTATCTGGCGTTGGAAAAATATTTTTTTACACATGCTTTGTAATTTATATACAATCCAATTGCCAGACATGAAAAAGAAAATCAATAACCCACGTTTTCTTATAAACGTCAGACCATCCCGACATTTCAGCCGTCAATTAAAAACAAGGCACTGCTGAACATAATCGACATCGGAGCAAGTCGAGTGGACGGGGTACGTAAACAACTCGATCGCATTAACGATGCCATCAGCCGGAGCCTATTTAAATCTCAAGAGTAAAATGCATCGACTATTGTATGGGACAATGGCACGTACTAATGCTGCGAAACGAATTGAGAACGGGACAAGTTCATTGTGACTCGAACATAAATAAGCATTTGCTTGAAGCCTTACGCTACGGTGTGAGCGACGGCCGGGAGCGTGTGACGTAATTATTCAATTAGTAGATTAGTTTCTTTTTGTACTTACGTGGTGAAGTTGAAATGGATATTGCACGTTTTTAGTGTAGGCGCATGGTTAATATGGTGGTGGAAACTTACCTGAAACAAGAAAAATAATTCAATTAGGTTTATTGCAATGAATTAGATGCAGTAGTTTAATGTCAATGCAGCTTAATATTAAAAATAGACCTACCTACGGTCAGCAACAAAAGTCGATTAATACTTCAGTTAACCTCGGTAATTCAGTAATCTCGGTTATTGAGCAAAACATTTGTTCAAAATTGCAGCAGAAGCAGGGGTCTAAAATCATTTTCCGAATCCCTAGTAACAGGATGCGCGTTGCTGTCCCTACCACCTTGTATATAATAAGACCAACAATTAGCCAGAAGTACACCCAATTCGCTTATTATTTTCCCTTGCACCATCTCCACAGGACACAGGAGGGTCCCACGAATTAAGATCGCTGCGCCGCCGGTGATATATTGAAAGTGGTGAATGAACAATAAATCATAAGCAATTTAACAAACAATACAGTCCGTAATGAGCTACGGTAGCTCAAGGAAATTGTTGTAGTAGCATTTCGGTATAAAGGTTATAGGTAATTATATAATTGGAGTATATTATGTATATTTAAAAAAAGTAATTTAAAAAATTAAATCTAAGTACTTCAAAAAGACATTAACTCAAAATTATGAAGTAACTTTAATTTCGGAAATCGCTTGGGATCTGTATTTTAGTTTTAGTGGTTTGCCACCGACTTCCGAAATTAAAGTTATTTCATAATTTTAACCTTCCTCCTGCAGTGGGGCAGTAAAAGGCTGGTATTGTTTAAACTATTGACGTCCATATTTTTTGAAGTGAAAACTTCTATAAGCGCGTTCGGAATTTTTTGAGATGGGAAAACCATTGATCTCGCGCCACTGCACTGTTATCGTAAGCGAAACCGCGAGTGTTTTGTTTATAAGACGATTATAAAAATACCCGCTTCGGATGTGTTCGGCTGTTCTCGGGATGTACTCGGTTTTAATGTATATCCGATATGTCAGTTAGTGATGGCAAAGTGTTCTGTTTGTGTTTTGTTTCCACTTCTGTCGGCACTCCCGGAGTGCCACTGTTTTTTTTTGTCATTATATGGGTTCTAATGTTTTAAACTGAGGACAAACGTGTTATTACAACCAAAGAATGATCTTAATAACGACATTAGTACTTTGACATTGTTATGAATTCTTGGACATTGTAATTTTTACTTTGACATTATGAATTATATATTTTGACATTATGATTTATTCTTTGACATTATGATTTATATTTTCAAATCAAATCAAAACAAATTTATTTCTGAACGAAAAATTTTACATTAGTTGGTGATTGGAGTCTCCTGTTAAGCATGATATGCCTGTGTTAGGAGACTCCGCTCTTCCACAGCAGTATACAATTTTTTCAGTACCTTAGTTATAAACAGTATGTGAGTGAGGGTGTGTGTGTGTGTGGAGCGGCTGCTGCAGGAGCAGAAAACCTCAAACGGCGCAAATATAGGAACCTTATTGGGAGCTATATGTTTGAGCCGTTTGGGGTTGATACACTAGGGCCTTGGGGTCCGAGTGCTCATCGAATATTTCGAGACATGGCCAAACGGTTGGTTGACTCTACACGTGACCAGAGGGTTGGCCTATTTTTAGCCCAAAGAATAATCATTGCCATCAAACGTGGTAATGCTGCCAGCCTTTTGGGCACTTATCTCATTGACAGCGATGCGGAAGAATGTTTCGATGCCTAATTATCTCCTACCTTTTTTTTCCTGTTTTTATTACATACTTATATATATTTTAGTGATAAATTGTAAAATAGGTTAAGTGTTACAAATAAATAAATGCTTTATTAATAGAAAAAAATGTATTGCTGTTTATAAGATAGGTACAAGAAATAATTTAGTTCGAAATTAATAATCACAAACAAGTTACTTGCACAATATAACTTTAGTTTCTAAGTAAGACCAAAGTTGTCTGACAATTTTCAGACTAAATGATATTCAAGCAGTCTTTTGGACCCAGTAATAGATATTTTTACAGTATAACTTTGTTTTTTCAGATCTTTCATAGAGTTTAGCAAGTAAAATTTATTGAAACATGCAAATTAAAACTTGGAAGTATGAACTCTTTTTCGTATGTGTTCTACGTTCATCGTACTAAAAAAACCTTTACCTATTAAGTAAAGAGAGAGCAAGTTAGGTGAGATGTCAATATACTACTTATCCTTCAAATGATTAATGAAGATGATTTATTTGCAGTATAGCTCCTAGGGAGACTGTGGGGTTTATTTATAATAGAACAAACCTGAAATCGCGAAAAAAAATCGGCTGTTCCCTACATTTATGTTCGTAAAACTCGTCAAAATGTATGGAACAACTGATTTTTTTTTCGCGATTTTAGGTATGGTCCCATAGTAAAAGTTGTTGATAATGATGAGTACAATGACCTCTTAAGATGCTGTTAATGTTTTACCAATAACCCTGTATATCTGTGGTACTAATATTTTCACCTGAGCTAGCCTTGTGTTAGGCAGCTTATACTGATTTTGTTATCCTGATGCACTACAGTACCTATATACTCTTCGTAAACATTCAGATTCACCTGACTGTACGATTTCAATCAATCCCCATCCACTCACACGCTTCAATAACTCATCACTTTCACCGACACCACTTTGTTTTCCATGCAATCAAACAAAAAGCGCAATACCACTCTACCAGTTCAAGCCTAAAACACAGTAAGTAACACACGCAGAAACGTAATTCTAATATACCATATGAATTTACAGAGAGCTCCCGTGAGTACACAATAAATACATATTTCATGAAGAGGTATTGAATAACAATTGTTGGGGCCGACGCCGAAGCGGGGCCCAGGCCGGGGGCCGACGGCCGAGGCGGAGGCCGAACGGAACGCCGTTTGTGACACATATTAAAATGGACTGGCTTTAAGTGTATTAGATTTTTTCGCGGCTTTGGGTGTCCCTTTCTTGTTGTTTTAAATGTTTTTTGAGTATTGAGTAGTGACAGCTTTTGTCTATTTACAGACAAACTACTGTACATTGTTACTGTTAAACCAATTGTTGTACACGTGGCTATCATTCTAACATATTATCGAACGCGGTAATGATATTAAGCCGGCAAAACACACGTTCATAAAAAAAAGTTACTCAAGAATAACCGTTCCCAATAAAAATAATCCTTCAACATAACTCCAAACATTCGACGTAGCATTAACCTTAACAATCCTAAAATCCACAAAGATATTATCAATAAAAACGAATGTTGAAGTCCTCGGCTTTCCGAAACGTAAAACAATACCGCGTTTCGGCGCAAAAAGTTTAGCACTTAAAAGAAAAACAAAGGCGTTTCCATAAATAAGCGATGCTCTTCTGTTTTGAGTATGATGCAAGATGTTTCATGGGATATTTAGGAATATGATTTTCTAAGCGATTATGGTAGTTATGATGACTGACTTAAAACAGTAACTGTTTTTTAATGCTGAAAAATATAGTTAAGTTCGTTAGCTCAGTTAAGTTGATACCTATACAGAATTGAGTGTGGATGGCAAGTGTTTTATACTTATTTTGAAGTTTTAAAAGTATCCTTGAAAAAAACAAAAAAAAGGAAAACCAACATTACTGTAATGTAAGTAAATTTCAATAGTTTGAACGATATCACCAAATGAATAAAACAGTTAATTTTAACCGACACCGCTTTGCATGTGTTCGGCTGTCCTCGGGATGTACTCGGTTTTAATGTATATCCGATATGTCAGTGAGGCAAAGTCTGTTTGTGTTTTGTTTTCACTTCTGTCGGCACTTCTGGAGTGCCACTTTTTTCATTTTTATTTACTGCTTATTTCATTCAGTGGCCAAGTAAAGTTTTAGTTTAATTAAGTATGCTATCATTTGAATGAAACGGTGATCGGGACGGCTGTTGATGATAGAAACTAGTACCTAACTAATAAGGTGGCTAAAACCAATAAACAAGAATGAACCAAACAAAACAAAAGCTAGTGTGATCCTACGCTACTTTAGCTCTAACACCCACATAATTTACATCTGCATTCCAGCACAGTTCCAGCAATATTTTAGCTTACCAACACACAATACGCTCTCGCGACCGTAGTGGCCGGTTCTTATAGATATATTTCGATTACCTCTCTATAAAGAGAAGTTATCGGCTGTGTATCATTGCAATATTGTCAGTTATTGTAGTGTATGTTTCAGCTTGCCTTTTCTGTGCTCATTTTCTGTGTGCGTTGGGTATATAACTCTTCGTAACATCTATATTGCAAAAGTGTTCTTTATTCGTCAACAGCAAAATAAATTTTAAATCAAGTAAAACTTAATATTATTACAGACTAGCTTTAGTCAGTGGATTCGCCCGCGTGGGTGTCGGAAATTATCCGACGAGAACGTACTGCCGGGATAAAAAAGGGTTCTATGTGTTAATTCAGATTATGAACTATCTGTGTTACAGACTACCTTGTCTGCTGTCTGGCGTGATTGAGTAACAAAAATCCAAAATTTTATATTTATAATATTAGTAGGATATCAAATGCATCAACAACATGTACATAGTTATTTCTTTCCGAGGATATCAAAATTTTAAAAGGGACTTATTTCAATTGGGAGAAAGTTCAAAACGCTGGCAATTATAAGAAAATTGCAGTAAAATAATCATTGTTTTCACCTATGTTCCTTTACTTAAAGTTCATTAAGTAATAAGCTGAATGGTTCCAAAGATAAAGATAACTAATTATTATAATATATTAGAATTAGTTACAGATACAATAATTACATATTGTAGATACATTTTGTAGTTGTCAGATTATCTTTATTTATTTATACACACAGATACGACATTTATAAGTATTGAGTACAAAGATACTAAGTACTTATTTCTTAAGAAATTTCTTCCAGCAGACATTTGAAACCAGAACTGAAAAATAAATGAAGACAATATTGTCTTCATTTATTTATTTGAAACCAGAACTGAAAAATAAATGAAGACAATATTGTCTTCATTTATTTTTCAGTTCTGGTTTCAAATGTCTGCTGGAAGAAATTTCTTAAGAAATAAGTACTTAGTATCTTTGTACTCAATACTTATAAATGTCGTATCTGTGTGTATAAATAAATAAAGATAATCTGACAACTACAAAATGTATCTACAATATGTAATTATTGTATCTGTAACTAATTCTAATATATTATAATAATTAGTTATCTTTATTAATGTGTGAGAACACGAAGAGAAGAATATGAGATATCTTTGTAACAATTTAGAAATAAATTTTATTCTTATTCTTTAAATTACTTAAGTATCTCCATATTGGGTTATCTAGTAGTTCTAGTAGGTATATCTCTTTATCACAAAAAAAAAAAATCTTACTACAGTTCATTATTGCGATTTCATTAAGACTTACTGACTTTATACAGTATGAGAAATGTTTATAAAACAGTAAAAAACAAAACAGTTACTTTAAATGATTGAACATACTATTTACTAAAACAATCAACAAAAAAAAAGGAAAACCATCATTAGGTACTGTAATGTAAGTAAATTTCAATGGTTTGAACGATATCACCAAATGAATAAAACAGTTAATTTTGTGACCTTTTAGATACTTAAAACGTTAAAGTTTAGGTACTATCATGACGGTAACATTTTGCTTCATGCATTAACTGTTTTCGGATCAGTTTAAAATACTGTTTTGAACGTTAGGCTCGTATGGAACTGTTTAAAGCAGTTCAGATCAATGTTTTTTTCATTTTTATTTACTGCTTATTTCTTTCAGTGAAGATTCCCACTGCTCGAACACAGGCCTTCTCTCTCCGAGAGGTATATCTCAATGCCCACTAAACAGAGATAACTTATCGCCCTCTGCTACACAGTCGATATTGCTTATTGTGCTCCGTTTTATTGTCGCAGTGAACGGGTTTGGTGTCCGCCATGCTGCACCTGGCTCTTGTTCTCATTAGAACGAGTTACTTTTGTTTCTTTTGTAAGTCTTTTCTTTTCGTCTGCTCGGGAAAAGATGGTACAGTGTTCTGGTTTGAAGCAGTCAAAGTATAGTTTACCAATGCTACGGGGTACTTGCGTAACACACTATCAGTAGCAATGGGTTTCATTTTGACAGTTCAACAACATTCATTGCGTTGTTATTTACGTTCTTGAGCAGATACATTTTTCGAACGTATAAGGCAATGGATTAGCAGTATCCTTCAAAATGTGCTGTTTCGTATTGGCGCGAAGGAAGTTAAATGTTGAATATTTTGGTCTTATTCGATCCCGAAGTTTATAAAATTGCTTTTCTTTTTTAGTCGGTAATTAGGTACTGGAATTAGGTACAGGGAAGGTATAATCGTAATCCTCACTAGTTTGAGCCTAAAAGTCTGCCCCTACCTAATACCAGTTCCATGGAATAATCTAAGATAGTACATACTAGTTTCATGGAATAATCTAAGATAGTATATACTAGTTCCATGGAATAATCTAAGACAGTACATACTAGTTCCATGGAATAATCTAAGATAGTACATAGGTACTAGTTCATGGAATAATCTGAGATAGTACTTACTAGTTCCATGGAATAATCTAAGATAGTACATACTAGTTCCATAGAATAATCTAAGATAGTACATACTAGTTCCATGAAATAATCTAAGACAGTACATACTAGTTCCATGGAATAATCTAAGATAGTACATACTAGTTCCATGAAATAATCTAAGATAGTACATACTTGTTCCATGGAATAATCGAACTATCCCTACAAGCCTAGATAATAAGCGTTCTATCGAAAAATAAGTTACATCTGCAAGAAATTGGAAACGGACAAACTTTATCTGTGAGATCATAATAGTATCCCCGATCGAAACGATTCGACTAGGTATCGATATGTCACTAAAGCCTTCGCTAAAAATAATAAAAACTATCTTTGTAAAAAAACCTGTTTCAAAAGCGTTGTGTCAAAAATAAATCTCAAATCTACTATCAACTTGTATAATTGGTCTCAGCCATATTTTTGCAGTTACCTTCATTCCTTCAAACTCAGAAAACCCAACAACATCCAATTACCAAACCATCAGAAACAACGTTATACAAAATTCAATTAAGCCAAAATATAAAAATACGTAAATAAAAACGTGGAGTCGATTTAAAATGGCAACACCGCAACTAATCAGGATGCGGACCGCGTGATTTATTTCGCGTCAAAGTTGAAAATTAATTCACAACACCGCTAGAGGCGGTCGCAGAGTGTAGCGGGTTATAGAGGTGGCGGGTTATACATAGAGTTGATGGGTTATACTTAGAGTTGGCGGGTTATAAAGGTGGTGGAGGTGTGTGGTTATTAGTGCTTGCGGGATGAGATGTGGGTCTAGGTTATTTGGTATTAAAGGATAAATTGTGTGGTTAGGGCCGCTTATAGCCCAAAACACTATCGGAGAGTTGTTTGTGTTTCACCGTCATAGTGTTACCTGAAGTTATAAATTACAAAACGAAAGTTTTTGTTAATTGAAGACTTTTTAATGGTATGCTCGGTTAGTCAGAATCAGAAAATAACTGAATTAGTCTGACTAGAGAGTCGATAGGGGCCCGTGGCTAAACAATAACGTTAAGCTATGCATGCCGCGGTTGGTGTGTGGATGGATGACCATCTTTACATACCGAGACCCCTCGTAAAGCACGTTAAGCCGTTGGCCCCGACTGTCATTTGCGGATTTTTGACTGTCGATACGGGTAGTCAGAAGCCCGATAGTCTGACAACCAGTCGTACTAAGGGGTATCGTATTACCCAGTAACTGGGTTGTGGGGGTCAGGTAGGCAGTCGCTCCATGTAAAATACTGGCATTCAGCTGCATCCGGTTAGGCTGGAAGCCGCAGATGACGATAGAGAGTCGGTAGCACTAGCAAGCTTGTTATGTAATGTTAAATGAAATTAAATGATTTATTCCATAGAGAGCATATCGGAATCACTTTTATACGTCATAATACAAGAAATAAAATAAGCTAGATGACATTTCCTATGACCGTTTCCTATCTGACTACTCTGAGAAGAAAGGCCGAAACAAACTCAGAGGTCACAGTCTCTTTTAAAGTTCAGACATAGACATAATCTTGGTCAGATCATCGGATGTCTGAAATGGTCTTTCAATTGAGGAAAGTACCATACAGATTTTTTGTCAGTTTATAAACATCTACTGAATAACCACCGCTGAAGAAATCGCTGTAACTACCACATTCAGAGCAGAAAGGATGATGCTGTCACATAGCTTACCATCTTTACAAGAAAGTCCCCAGTTGCTACGACGCCTACGTAAGACAACCTAAACCAAGTTCAAATTATACGTAATTGAAATTAATACACCTTTTCCAGTATAAACATTTCTGTATTTCTATTCTTGCGCATATACAAACTTGGTATATAGCAATATTGAACCAATTATTTGATTAGGTACTATATATAATATCAATATAGACTTCTTGAAAACAACCTCTTGGTTTTGAAGCTCGGAAAGAACTGATTTAGAAACTGGGCGATGCTCCAGACATGATGTTTGCATTCCGTTCCATTAAAAACCAGTATTTTGCCGTAATTGTCAAATGAGATATTTTTAAACTTCATGACTACACTTATACAAAAATTATATGTAGTAATCACATATTTTAAATTTTGATTCAGTAGAAAAAAAAAAAAAACGTTTATTTGGACACAGTTCGTGAAACACAAAAAGCAAAATAAAAAAGTGAAAATAGTGTGTTAACTATGTACACTGTACAGACGCCAGCACATCAAGCTACCGGAAACTGTCAAATTATCCCCATCAACTTTAAACCTAATGCTTAAGCGATAAAGTTGAAAATCTAATAAAGAAATTTGACAGATCGTAGTAGCTTGATGTGCTGGCGTCTCTACCTCACGACTGCGCCAAAAAGGCTCATTTTAGCATGAATGCCAGACAGATGCTCTCTGATGCTGGTTAAAATCACTGCAAATGTTATTCATATTTGGAAATTATGACAATCAATTTCCATAATACGCCCGCCGATTTCATAACCCAACCGTCGAACGCGGGTGACAGAAACTCCGGTCTTAGCAGCGAAGCCAACGAGCGACAAGCGAAACAAAGCGCTAGCCACAAACCGCATTCAGGTAATTCAAATTCAAAAACATTTATTCAATTTAAACATAACGTGCCTATGTTGTTAAGAAATTGGATAATGTTGGAAGACTTTGTGATAGCTTTAATATGGTACTGGGTCTTGTTACTGAAGCGTGTGGAAAGTACCTATATTTGTCGGTTTCGCAAAATAATAATTGTGATGTGATTTTTAGACAGTGCAGTGTGGCGATTATGTTATCACATTAATTGAAGACACGTAATCTACAATACGTATTTTAAACATACATAATTTAGTAGTATTTAACAACATCCGCGTACCGGAAGACGTAGCGTTGGAAGGCCTCCCACAAGGTGGTCCGACGACCTTGTGAAGGCCGCAGGAACCCGTTGAATGCGAGAAGCACAGAACCGGTCGAAGTGGAGGTGCTTGGGGGAGGCCTATGTCCAGCAGTGGACGTCTTTCGGCAGAAATGATGATGATTTAACAACATTCAACTTTAAAATTATATTTAAAAAAAATATGATTGACGTGTAAAAGTGTTTGTACAAACCTACTTACAGAAATAAAATCATTTATCATTCATTTAATTTGTATGGATAATTATTCATATTTTATTTAAGAAGCTAACAGTATATAAATAATAATAATAATAATAGTACAAGTATATAAAAAGGAGAGGAAATAATCAAAGGGCATCAAAAAATTCATCCGCATCGCTGTCAACAGGAAACGTGCCCAAAAGACTGCCAGCATTCAACTTAATTTGTAATTTTTAATCATAGAAGAAAAGGAAGAGAATTAAAAAAGCAGGGTCATCAGCAACGTTGGATAAACGTCAATTGATGAAAGTCGCGAGAAAACAAAGAGTCATCATTATCCGACTGTTGTAAGAACGTCTTGATTGAGACGATTAAATTCATCTGATAAAATCATACCTACACTAAGCATAATTAGATATAGCATTGAAAACCTTTCCAAAACCTTCTTCCACAATATGTATAGGTAATGTCACCACCTACTTCGTAAAATTGTTTACATTTGACAAACACGCTGAGGCGTGTTGTCGTCACGTCCTCCGTGACATGTTGACGTGACAGCGACGATTTGCGGATTATATTCTAAGGTCTAAGGATTTGATGTTAATTTTAATACATTTCTTATGGCTATTGTTAGAACCGTTGTATAATCTTTGTGACTGTACTTAAGAAGAATTATCTAATTATCGTTGACATGTTTAATGAAGCAAGAAAAAAATGCTGTTGAGAGCAAAAACTATAAAAGCTAAATTGTTATGATTTTAAAATAAGGCGAAGCCCTTTATTGCTATTGAAAGACATGCTTGGTTATAAAAATAGCCGGTTAGATAACTCCCATGATTTAAGTTTTCAAGCACTTCTTATAAAGGCTCAGATACGCACGACGCGACGCGACAGCGCGACGTGACTTTACTAGAACAATTTCTATGAAAACTCCATGGAAATTGTTCTACTAGAATCACGTTGCACTATAGCATCGCGCCTGTCTGCAGGAGCTTTAACACATTTTCATAATTGTCTTGCGTGTTGTATTGTATTTAACAAGCATGACTCGACAAATTGCTGTAATATGCAGAAATTAGTAACTCACTCAAACAAAATGTTACAACATTCATACCTAGAGTAAATTGGCCAAATAATGTGTTTGATTAATTAACTTAAGAATTTTATCATTAAAATATATTAAAAACTGAAACTCAACATTTTTTTTTCATCAAACCCATACGTGTGGGGTATCTATGGATAGGTCTTCAAAAATGATATTGAGGTTTCTAATATCATTTTTTTTCTAAACCGAATAGTTTGCGCAAGAGACATTTCCAAAGTGATAAAATGTGTGTGTGTGTCCCCTGTAACTTCTAAAATAAAAGAATGATAAAACTAAAAAAAATATGTGATGTACATTACCATGTAAACTTCCACCGAAAATTCGTTTGAACGAGATCTAGTAAGTAGCTCGCCGGTGACAATTTAAAAACATATAATGGTACGGAACCCTCGGTGCGCGAGTCCGACTCGCTCTTGCCCGGTTTTTTGTATCTGGAGATAACTAACATTTCAATACAATAAAACTTTAAAAAAATTACACCTAGGGTAAATTGGCCAAATAATGTGTTTGATGAATTTTATCATTAAAATATATTAAAAACTTCTTGTTATATCCCTTTTTATTATATTTGGAGATAACTAACATTTCAATACAATAAAACTAATTAACTGAACCGTATCAACAAGACAAACAATACAGTCACAAAGGCTGATGAATTTTGAAATTCAAATAGTAATAAATAATATTTCTGACCCGTAGGAGGCTTCGTTGACCGACAACTTATCCTATTAAATAAGTATCAACTATCCGACAAAATAAATAACAAGTTTAGATTAAAATGAGCCCTCCCAGGCCTTGCCTGTGTTTTCTAAAATATATTCCGTTTATGTTTCCATGTTGAAATGGGAAAATAGATGAAGAATTTTAATGGATTTGTCTATTATCAAACTCAAAACTCAAAGCATTTATTTCAATTAAACCAATTACAGGCACTTTTAAATTGTCAAGGGGTCGGTCAGCCAGAAAGATGAAGCTAGATGCCCATTTCAAAGCGTAGGTACCTATGGAGAAGAACTGCTATCAATCTTGTTGTAATTAAGTACCTACTGTTAAACTCAGATTTTTACTGAAATGACAGTTGCGATTGACCTTTTTTTGTCAACATGACATTATTTTGTGTAGAAGTAGCTGTTATTTTGGTCTAGCAAATTAAAAATCAGAGGTCAGGTGTATTTATTAATGAAGAATGCAGTCAAAGTAGGCATGTGCGACCGTTTAGTTACACAATGTTCCTACTTTTATGATTACTGTGTTGTAAGCTCAAAACAGATTGGGAAACTAAGTACCTAGCGCGGAATATTTGATCAGTATTAAAAATCGATTTAAATGCTTAAAAACCTTAACCTTCCGTGGTTCGCTTGGAAGTCCCTGAACCGTTTCCCAAACCAAGTGGGAAGGTGTAACCTGAACCTCGTAAAGTGGTCCTGCTTTGACGGAGCGCCAGCAGGGTGTGGATGTGGAGCTGTATCACAAATAATGCTGCTCAGCATTTCCTGCTCTCTGTGCCCCAAAACATGCAGCTAAAGTGACCTCAGTGTTGCCACTGATAACGCAGTGTAAGGGATAAAGTTTTAGGCCAACACAATTTGAACTGTCGTGCTAGCGACACAAAGAAGAAGAAGACTGAACTTCCAAGTTGATATAGTTTAATTATACATAACACATACATAATTAGCCTATAATGTTCCCACTGCTGGGACACAGGCCTCCTCTCGGTGAGAGGGAGTGGGCAGTAATCCACCACGCGATCCCAGTGCGGGTTGGCAGATGTCACATGTCTTCGAATTTTTGGTTCTAGGACATGCCGGTTTCCTCACGATGTTTTCCGATGTTTTTCGATGTTTTTGTTTGGATTTGTTAAATTTTGATAAAATTTGGTATGGGATATCAGCTACCGCTGATATCCTGGACTAACATATAGGTTACTTTTTATCCCGATATTCCCACGAGATCGAAACTTATGCGGGTGAAATGGCGGGGCGCAGTTAGTTAAATAATAAACACAGTAAAATTTAAAAAAAGTCCTCCCTTTCTTGCTACTCTTTTCTGTCCTGTGCTGCTGCAGGCCAGTTCTGGCCTGCTACTTTCTCGATCTCGTCGTCGTCGACATCTTTCTCGGAGTCGGTTCTTGTTTTCGTTGTCCCATTCTTATTATCTATCTCTGTCTTATCTAAATTTCGAATGCTAAATGCGATGCATTTAATCTTGCAGCACATAACCGGTTGAATGCCGGAATTACAGAAACAATTAAAAACCCATTGTGTCTCGCGTGTATATGCGTTCCGGCATACTAAGGGTTAATGCTATAGGTCTATCACTACACTACCAGCACTATCACTCGCCTCTTCATTCCCGGTGTCAGCTTACACCACAATATTTCCACTACATTTTGTGAATAACAAATCATCTCTTTGGTTTTTTTAATGTAAAAACCGTGCAATTGTTCGGGCCATAAATAAAAATTGTTGCGAAAACACCTCAGCAGTTTTAATATTTTAATCCCCGGCGGGAGGGAACATAAATTTTGTTTGACTATTTGATCGCGAACGGTATTGTAGGAAACAGCGGCTGTTTCGATTCTGTTAAAGAATTTTCTCTTGTAACATCATGACGGGATAACAAACCTTGTCGCAGATAGGTATCAATTTCAATCTTGTTGTTGTGTACGAAAAAGCAAATTGTTCTGGGATTTTCACACTTACGAGGATAGAGCGGTAATTCAACAATTTTTGTTATAATGTTTAAAAATAACATGGTTGCTTTTTAGCTATGTTTTTTCAATAGGTACCTACTCCGTTTTCAATAACCAGATTTTTCCTCAATCAACATAAAAAACACAGAACTCAATTATAACCCAAAATCTACAAAAAAACTATGAAATTCAACGATTTCACGAGCCGAAACAATTGAAGCTAATGGCAATAGAGTTCAACAATGCTTTGTTACTGAATCGCACGAGTATCCAGCTCTCGTTGTGAAATGCGGTGGTTTTATCCGGGTTGCCGATTCTGCCGCTGCTAATAAATCATGGCAGTTTTGTCAGGTGTTACAATTTGTATCGTACCGTGCTCCGCTGTGAGAAGATTTTCATTTTTTTCACCACCCTGTTCACAAATCATCAGAATTGGGGGTGAGTAATTGTTTTGCGGTATAGGCGGTGAGAGATTTATGTGATTGTGGGATGACCTGTGGATTATATGTAAACAACTACAACTAGCTTCAACTTTCTGACTAACTGACAGACTATTTAATTTTGACAATTCAAAAGTGCCTGTACAAGGTTTAATTGAAATAAATGCTTTAAGTTTGAGTAGTTGCATGTGAATGTTACATTTTCTAAGGATTGAGAACAATATCAGCGTTGCACAGACGCCCACATCAAGCTACTACAATCTGTCAAATTTCTTTAATAGATTTTCAACTTTATCGCTAAAGCATAAGGTTCAAAGTTGGTTGGGAAAATTTGACAGATTCCGGTAGCTTGATGTGCTGGCGTCTGTACCAATAAATAGTTTGCCTTGTTATAAATAAACATTAAAATCCTGTATAAATCTTGAATTACGAAACAAAAAGTTCTTAATAAATTAAGGACTGATTTTTCCAATGCAAGATAATTTTATCCGAAGAATAGTTTTGAATTTTTTGACAGTTCTTCCATACAAAATCTGTTAGACGTCAATTTTATTCCACGAATAAAAATTATCTGTCGATTGAGAAATCAACCCTAATTAATATTAATTTATTAAATAAGGACCCCTGGACGGGTATAGGCCTTTTCCAGTTATTTCCAGTTTTGTCTATTTATTTTCATAAGCCATGATTTGCCAATCAATTTCACTATCTCGTCGTGCCAACGTTCTGTTGGTCTGCCTATTTTTTTTTTTTTGCGGGTGGGAAATCATTAAATGACCCCTGCCGCTCTAGGTGGAGCGGAAGGGAGTGTCAGACTCTTACTGACTAAAACCCACCCGTGTTCCTTCCTTAGCCTTTTATGTTCCGGGCCAGCGGTAACCCTTTTTTGGTCTGCGTCTTCTTCTCTTTCCGTGTCTGCCATTCCAAGTGGTTGTTCTAAGGGTTCACCTGACTGATGGTCCGCCCATCTCCACGTCAGTGCCTGAGCGAGTTGAAGGGCATCTATGACTTGTGTTTCATTCTGATTGCTGTTTCGTTGTTTGCCTCTAAATCTGATTTTAAGATGCTTCGTTCCATGACCTTCTGGCAAACTTGTATTTAAATAAACTAAAGCAAATATAAAAAAATCAACACCGTAAATTTTCCGTTAAAATCTCCCATCAAAAAATTCACATTACCGAACGCAAACTACTCCCAACCATCTTAAAAGATTGCAAACAACATTTGCCAGTAATAAACATCAAGAAAACGAAACCTGCCAAACAGCATGGAATAAGATGACGGAAGAAAACACTGCTCAAAGAGAGAGGGACTAACACATTTATTTGAATAGTGGCACGCGACAGCAAATATTTAAAGTTACACACAAAACGTGTATTTGCACCCCTGCAGAGACATCTGTATGCAAACACTGTTAATGTGATCAAGGATACTGTACAGTTAATTGAATTAGATGACTCTGTATAGTTTTTGAATTACTTCGGAGCTTATTGCAGTGTTTTGTTCACAGTTAATGGATGAAACACATAGTGCAAGTTTATTCAGGAA
Source organism: Oligia latruncula (assembly GCA_948474745.1). Lineage (NCBI taxonomy): Eukaryota > Metazoa > Arthropoda > Insecta > Lepidoptera > Noctuidae > Oligia > Oligia latruncula. The sequence continues at coordinate 2,699,887 of OX419691.1, read as the reverse complement.
TAAATGGATAGCCGAGGTTCAGTTTGCATTATAGTGATTACATTTTGCTCGTAAAATACTTTTAAAGTGAGAGAAATGAGTGTATTCACACTTTCGATAGTGCTCTCATTTCAAAATAGTGGTGTCGTAAAAGCATTATTCGCACAATTTCTTAGCACCAGCCATATTTAACCAGAAGGCATGCAAAAGTACAAAATACACTAGAGATGCTAAAGGTACATAATAGTAAAGGTATACAATGTCAATATAAATATTGAATAACTGTAATTACAATTTAATTATGAAGCAAGTACTTCAATAGTTATTTATGTTATACACAATTCTCCTGCAGTCAACTTATTTCGTATTGGAATTAAATAAAAAATAATAAAATAAAAATTAAATGTCATATTTTTCTAATTTCTAAGCATTGTAGAAAATAATCAAGAAATATCTTTCACCATTAAAAATTCCGTCATACTATAATAATTATGCTTCGTCTACTCAAAAATTTCCAAGTTTTTTGAAGTGAAAACTTCTTTTTGGGCGTTGGGCATTTTTGAGATGGGAAAAAACCATTGAACTCGCGCCACTGTTACCGTAAGCGACACCGCGAGTGTTTTGTTTATAAGACGATTTAAAAAATACTCGCTTCGGATGTGTTCGGCTGTCCTCGGGATGTACTCGGTTTTAGTGTATATCCGATATGTCAGTGAGTGATGGCAAAGTATTCCGTTTGTGTTTTGTTTTCAATTCTGTCAGCACTCCCGGAGTGTCACTGTTTTTTTATCGTTTACCAATGATGTCTAAAAAATCAGTTCATAATTTGGCACAGATCAATTCCTTGCCGTTGGCTCACCGAATCCGTCATATTGTATATTTTTACTTTTTGACGTATTTTTGGTGAACGAATTTTGTTTCTTAGCTCTTTGGCTAGTTTAAGCTACATTAACGGGCCCAAGCCAAGTCAATGTAGCGTGTGTGTGGTGTTTTTTTTTTTTTTTTTTTTTTTTTTATGAAGAATTAATGTTATGAGGGGTGATTTCATTTTCGTCAATTTGCATGAACTTCCTTACTATTCTGCAAGTATTTAAAATTGCGGCTTTTTGGAGTGTTATATAAATTGAGTCTTTTAGGTGTATTTGTTTAAGGCTATGGTGGAGGTGATTGGGTATAACACCCGTCGTGGAGACAACAATGGGTACTACGTAAACTTTTTCCTGCCTCCAGATTCTGGACACTTCTTCTTTCAGTTCTGCATATTTACTGATTTTCTCACTTATTGTTTTTTGTAAATTATGTGTATTAGGGACTGCAATATCTATGAGGTATGTGACTTTATTAACTTTATCTTGAAGGGTTATATCTGGTCTATTACAGTGAACGGTCCTTATTATTATTATTATTAATATTAATTACGGAAACAATTTAAAAGCCATTGTGCCTCACGTGGATCCAAGTTGCGGCAAGGGATCAAGCTTAAGAAGCAAGCACACCATCTCCGGGTCAGCGCTAGATTTCCTAGAGGATCTTTTAACCTTCAGGCCATCACTTATTTACTATCATAAATAATCCTATACTAATAATCCCTCTACGTTTCCAAACACACGTATAACGTTACAGAACTGGAAGGCTTTAATATTTGTCACAGGAAACTGCCTTTATTTACCCATTTATGCGTAGGGTACGTACATCCGGTGAAGGGCAGGCCTATTGATTCTTACGAGGGCGGCCCCTAATACCATCCACTTGTATATAGGTATAGCTCGTATTGAACCGATTGAATGACGTAATTATAAAAACAATTAAAAAGCCATTGTGTCTCGCGTAGATCCACGTTCGATACGAAGGGTTAATATCGAACTTGGATCTTTTAATATAAACTATTTTTGGGTTCGCACTTTGCCGGTTTGAAAATTTGAAATTCGCGGGCTACCTTAGCGCTTCTTCTTTAAATCCAGAATATCTACGCCAGCAAATATTCGAACACATATTCGAACAAATTTATTTGAAAAGCACAACAACGCACGCACCTCCTAAAAATGTGAAATATTTAAAACATCCCTTGGCTAGTCCAATAGCCGTCTCTGGCTCAGGAATTCATTATGACGAGAGAAATTTGTTTGCGATATGAAATTCCTAAGACTCCTCCGCCATTCTCGAACAATTCACGTCATGCCAATGACCAGGTTTTTTTAAGAACAGTTTTATTTGACTTTTATTATAATATGGTAGTTTATGTTGGACAAGGTTAAAAATTAAGTTTTAAACTTAAAAATCTGTTTAAAAATAATGCAAATTTAAATTACTTCTCTCTTCTTCTTTTCGAGTCGATGTCAAAAGTAAAAATATTCTTCTTCTTGTCGTGTCGATGGTACTCTTCCTCGTTATTTTTATTAAACATATAGTTTGAGCCCAGGAGGTGGCCACGTATCAAACCGGAATGAGAAAGTTTATAGTGGATAAGACAGAGATTAAAACAGAAGACGAACAAGCAGGGGATCGAGGAGGGGGGTGGAGGGGAGGTTCAGGGGATCAGAACGGAATAACTCACATCAGTGGCTTTTTTTAGGTCATCCAAGGTGCATGTGAACGGGCACTTAGGACACTTTAGCAAGTGGGTCTGGTGGGTGGTCTGTTATATAAATTATATATATTATTAAATACATAATTATATAATACTCGTTATTATATGTATTATTATTTTTTTTATATTACACATAATTTTTTTTTTCAATTATGAGTTGGGTCCAGTATGTGGCCACGCCAATCGTCATCGAACACTGCGCAATTTCTAAACATCTAGATGTAACCTTAAACAGAGCCTTAGTCTATAATATAGGTCGCAGTGCTAAAATAAAACAGACAGTCGGAACCCGAAACAACCTGCTTCTTAATTACAAAAAAATAAAAAATAAATACTGAAAAACACGCTTTGACTTACTAAAACTCTTGTCATGAAGGCAAGTGTTAACGATGACGAGTACCTACCTACTGCGCTGATTACGAAATCGCAGTCGCATAATCTAGCGAACAAATCTATCGCCAATAATCTACCAGTAACAAGCGGATAATTATCAAAAGTATAACTGACTTATATAAAAAGTCGTAACGATTGTCTTCTGTTCATCTTCATCATTCTTTACCCTTCCATCCAAAAAAACATTCACTAAAAATCAAACTCAAATGACCATAAATTTCAATTAATTTGGAAGGCTCCAGTCCAATTGAGCCTGTTCCTACCATTTTAAATTCCCGCCTCCAATTGTTGCTAGGTAAATTTAAATATTTTACACTTGAAAAGAGCTATCGAACGTTCCTACATTTTAATGGGCAACGCTTCGCTAAGCAATGTCTGAAATGTGTCGATGTTATTCTATTCAATTTATCGATGGAAAATTGAGTAAACATTTTAACGAGGAATCGGATGTTTCAATAAACTATTTTTACAAAATGCAGAGCTCACTTGAAAACTGTAAATATTAGATCGCATTTTAAAAACATGATTATGGCCCGTATGACATGATCACACTGACTTTGACAACATTTAAAAGGTACCTTACCAATACCAACACATTATAACTCAATTACAACAGTTTTCATCTTGTCAACCATTCTACAAGGTGTTGATTTGCATCCTCGTCAAATTTCAGGAGGTTGTCATAAAAGACATTTTAGTACTTTAGTATATTAGTACTTTAGTACTTAGTAAAGTAAAACGCGTTTGTTTGTGTGTGAAAGCGCGGTTATAGGTCTAGTAACAGACGGGCCGCGTTCAAATACGGCTGGTTCACACTTACGGATTTCCGTAAATAAGAAAAAAAAAAAACCGTCCCATTTTATTGTTGATTTCGGTCGAGAATCATTAGCATAATTACGTCCTTGAATTTGACTAGAATGCAAATCAACACCTTGTATATACTCATGCTCATACCTTTCTAGTCTAATATTTTGGATTAATTTCACGTACCTACCTAAAAGTCAGTTAGACACTTTAGTTAAGATAGGTAAGAATATAGTCTACAAGTTAGCACCTATAAAGGAAAAAGCCTAGCTGAAAATTCTCTTTCTAAGATCGATACTTTTAGACATCCCTACCCCCATTACTTGAACTTCAATTAGATGATATCTGACGTTTATAGTTCTTTATGCATTCAAGGAGTCAGATTATGCTTTCCAAGAGTGAGATAATGCCATTTAAACTCAGGTCCGATCATTATTCCCTTGGTAGAGGCGTACTGAAAATTTTGTAAAGGTTTTATGATCGCCAGGAGTGTTTTAATGAGCCATTTTCGAAAGTGCACCTTTTTTGAGGGAAATAAATTTTGTTATGTGCGTATTAGATGAAATGTCTTTTTTTCGTAGGTTTGTAATTAGTCCTTTTTAAACGACTTTCAAAAAAGAGGAGGTTATTCGACTTTATGTGTTTTTTTTTATGTATGTTAACCGATTTCTCCGTCAATTGTGGACCTATTTTAATTTAATAATTATTTTTGCACGGAGTTTGGAACTTGGGAGCGATCAGGGGGGCCAGTGGGAACGGCCCCGGCTTACAAGTTGTAGGTTTCCAGGCAAGCGCTTTACTTTGAGTGAATAATTTAATCACCACTGCTCTCAAAACGGTGAAGGAAAACATCGTGAGGAAACCGGCATGTCATACAACCAAAAAAAAAATCAAAACATGTGACCTTACCAACCTGCACTGGGCCGGCGTGGTGGATTACAACCCACTCCCTCTCGAAGAGAGGAACGAGGCCTGTGTCCCAGCAGTGGGAACATTATAGGTTAGATTATTACGCTTAGAACTTGAGTGTACATAATATTCTATTTCGGAGTGACCATTATTAGGCAAAGAACAAGGTGAGTCTCTTGTGTTACCTTTTTAATGAAATATTTATGTTCTACATGCTCCTTCGTTTTTCTCAGATTCTACTGTGTTTAATTCTTTCTCATAAGCCATTCATATGCCTTAAACTCCCTTCATCTGCCACATAAACATCAAAGCCCAGATTTCCTTCACTAAAACTTTTATGCTAATGAATTCGTCAACATTTATCAATCAATCTTAAATTACCGAACACTGATAGTTTGTTGCAAACTGCACCGTAAGCTGAGGATATAAGACGCAAAGTCCTCTGCTGAGAATACCTTATAAATTGCAAATACACCATTCCGCAGATCGTAAACGCCGTAACTCGTCCGTCACACAAACAATACTATCGGAAGACTGCTGGCTTAGGAAATGAGATTATAGCGGTTGTGGAATCGATGGGGCCGAAAGGTTCTGGACTGGCGACCGCGTACCGAAAGACGTAGCGTTGGAAGGCCTCCTACAAGGTGAATCGATGACCTTGTGAAGTCGACAGGAATTTGCTAAGTGAACCCGCACTGGGCCCGCATGGTGGATTACGGCCCACTCCCTCTCATTGAGAGGAGGCTTGTGTCCCAGCAGTGGGAACATTATAGGCTAATTATGGAGAAGCACAGAACCGGCCGAAGCGGCGATGCTTGGGAAAAGCCTACGTCTATGTCCGGCAGAAGACGTCTTTCGGCTGAAATGATGATAATGATTGTGGAATCAAGCAAGCAAGTCTTCTTCTTCTTAGCGTGTCGATAGCAATCTAAATGGACTCAGCCCAGAATTCGGCTACTCGTTTGGCGCCTTCACCAGCGTCCATCAGTTCCTGTAACGTGCAGCTGACAGGACACGCAGGACACGATATTAAGCAAGCAAGTTAAGGAACATAATACAGAGAGAGTAAGAGCTTACTGCTGCAGCTGTAATCTGTGTGTCCAGATATGCTAGCGGGATGTCACGGAAAAGAACCTCATCCCGGTTTGTAAATAAACCTCATTGAAATTGGAACACACTTTTGGGAGCTACGATGCCAAACAGACACAGAACGACAAAGCCGTCAAAATTATGACAGCCCTCTTGATACATTAATTAATATTAAAATAATGCAAGTCACACAGACCGTCTGTCCCAGTTTCCGCGGTTAGCTGATCCCTTGCGCCATCCCCACGTGAATCAATCAAGTATCCACTATCCCCTATCATTTACTTATTCAGATTTTATGTGTCGCTGGCATCGGACCGAAACTTTATGTACCATCAGCTGAGCGTTTATAGAACATCCACCGGAATGTGACCCGTTTTTGAGACAAAAACGCCATTTTCTTGGATATAAAAACCATGGAAGCCGCGCGTCTCCTTCTTGGTGTTTTACGATTGTCATTGGTGTGATTTTTCAAGTCACTTGCATTGGCATATTTTTGAATTAGTAGTTTACTGATTTAAGTATTGTGTATTTCATAGGTTTGATAGATTTCCACAAAGCAAGACATGTTGGTAGTGTAACACAAAATTTTCCAACTTATAGTTGAAGTAGTAGGTGCCTCAAAATGCAATCATTGAATGCTTAAGTATTTCCAGCTGAATTGACATTGACAAGTTAGCAAATTAAAAAACAAAAATAAAATATACCAATATTCCGAACCAGACTATACGATCAGATTGCCCAATTTTCCACAAAATTTCAAACATACGTTGCACTATACAAATCAAATGCCTAAAATGAGCATTGGCGTCAAAAGGCGCGAGCGTAGCCCTATTTATGATTAGGTGGCGAGTTGGTGACGCATACCGATGAGGGCACGTCACTCGTCATCCATCATACGTGTTCCGACGATCATCGGGAATCAACTCGTAATGTGTTTGAAGAACATATCACTGAAAAAACAGCTTCCTGTTTTGTTTGACTGAGCTTTGTTGGTGAGAAAATGTTACTGATGACTAAAATTAATAATGATTTTGTAACTTATCGAACTTTATAAATATAGGTAAGGTACTGATAGGGAGTGTAAAGTTTTGAACTAGGAAATTAAATTAATAAAATGTTCCGTTATAACCAAATCATAATTAATTAGAAAATTCCAACAATTTTCATAAACGCTCGAATACTTTACAGCGTTCGAGAATTCGCGTCGTAAAAACCATGGGACACTTCAGGGGGCGTTTAGTGTTTTATATGCCAAAGGGATTTATGTTATTACCGTCCATATTTCTGCGGACTGAAGCCGCTGAGAGGTCACGAAATCTTGCCGAAAGGTGTCGCCGTGTCTGTCGTATAGGGGCGTCCCTCTCGCACCTCGGTGTTGCTTTAAAGCGATGAATATGAGAAGTTGTATTCGGATCACGTAGTGGGCGCGGCGTGCGCGGCGCTCATGAACTCCGATGCCAAACCTCGCCAGATATAACGTTAACAATGAAAAAATTCTCATCCCCCACCAATGTGGAAGAGTTGCGATGACAAGTCCCAACAAACTTGGTAATCAGTTGTAACAAATTTATGTGCCATGCGTGAGAGAGTCGAGTTTCGCTTTCTTCTACAAATGTTATTTGTTGAGAGTACGCTGCGGACGTTAATTGTCAGTTGGATGTTCTTGTTTTATCATAATTATGTATTAAAAGTTTTATTGCGACAAATCTCTTGAGATTAAAAAGGATTTAAGTAAAGAGCGCAGGCCTGCTTAGGGGCGATTAGACGCTGCTTTAACGTCTTCAATTTAATTCATATTACGAAAAATTACATCGTAAACATTTTACTTAAGACGTGATATTTGTTTAGTGTCATAGAGAAAGGTGCGTTTTGTTCTCATGTTGAATTTCTTAATTTTCTTGTTTATCTGAACCCACGATAAAAAAGTTGTAAAAATCTTAACAATCAAGCAATTCCCCTAATTCCGAATGCGCTTACACATTTTAACAGCTGCTAAAAGTTATGCAAATGGGAGGAAGGCATAAAACATTTTATCGTCGCTAGTTGTAAGAGCAAGTTAAGGGAAATCGAGTAACTTAATAAGACATTTACTGGGCCATTGCTGAGCGTAAGTTTTTTTTAGACAATGGTGCAGCAATTTGTCACGTTTCGTGCTTTATCACGATTTTGAACCCAATTTGTCGCGCATTGAAATCGTTCTACCCTGTTTGAACCCTGTGAGTCAGTATGAAAATCAGGATTCATTCGATTTCAGTCGAATGAATCCTGATTTTCATACTGACTAGTTTTACTGCCCCAATAAAACCACTAGAGGGTATTAACTTTATTTTTGAACATTATTCCAGCTGCAACTCCTTGTTGATATTCCCTAAACTTTAAACTTTATACGAAACCGCCAAAGCTATGAAAACCGTGAAAACATACATGCACATTATCCACACTTTATTTCCACAAAAATATTCAGAAAATATTTTCAAACAATACATTGTTTTCCTTCCGTCCGATAGACAGAAACTACAAACAAGTTAAATACTTTAATGCATTCAAGTCGCGAAAAGATTTTAAAACCGGCAAACGGGTAAACTCATGCAAAACAAAGTTGTGATGCAGAACTCTTTAGAACGCCATTCTGCTTAGTTTTCGTATTTCTTAATACAACCTAATGCTTTGATTTCGGTGAGGAGAGGTGGCGGGAAAAGGCAAACAAAGGGTTTATAGGTAAAGTACATAGGCCTAATGTTTTAAAAACAAACTGATAATTACTGACAAAACAAGAAATATCAGCGATTATTTGATCGAAACATTTAAAAAGTATAAGGGCGTGGTTTAATTTCAATGAAAGACGTAGGTAAGGTTCGGATACATCAAAACAGTTTATTATGCAAAACATTGCGCACACAATAATTTTTTTTTTTCATTACGGGATGATAAATAAGATTATTACATTATTGCACTAAGCGCATTTCAGAAGATTTAATAGGGTGACGGAAAAATAACTGTGGCTTGAATGTATCAGTTGTGCAGCTTACATTCGAAACGTAATCTACATAACATGTACATGCTACCCTTAGGTAATTCAATTACTATAGTCACTGTAATAAAGCTGACCTTGCAAGCGAAGACAGTCATAAGTTGCCAAGTTAACCCGCCCGCGCTTACAACTCCCGCCACAACAAAAGCTGAGCTCGGATGAAAGAAAACTGCACCTAAAGCGAATACGTGAAGTCAATTTGCGAATAAACTTTCTCAGTTGGTTTGGCACTGCGATACCAGCTAGACTACTTTACTAGATTTAACATTGTGCTTAATGTGTGTACGTGAACTAAGACAGCTTACCCGCTATCTCTTACAATGCAGTTTCATTGTAAGCGATTTTTGGATTTGCATGTTGTTTTGTTTAAGTTGTCGGCACGCTCATTTTCTGTTGCGTCATCGTCTTATGGTAGTGTTAGATGGAGATTGTGACTGTGCAGTCCATGGTCTGTTAAGTTAAACACCCTGAAATAATATTAGCTAAAAAGTTATTAATTACAGAATTCTGTCTCTTATATTTTATGCGACCAATAATAAAAATATATGCACCTAACTTTTTATATTAAACCATAAAACAATGTATTTTTCTCATTATTTCGGTAATAATACTTGGTATAACAAAAACATGTTGAGAAAAAATAACCTAACGCTCCTTTTTAAAATCAACTCCATCATCAAAATCTCGGCTGAAACAAATCCCATACAAAATTGTTTCCCTAACCCAGTTATAAGCATCACCGCGATACGGTAACGATGATGGATAAGCAAAATTACCCAAAGTCTCAGTTAATTTATGTTGTTTCTTTATATTTAGATATGAGTATATTTTTTATCTTAGCAGCAACAGATTCTAACGTTTGATAGATTATGATGATAATAATATCATCCACATATAACATGTTTACGACTAGTTTGTGGTTTTATATTGTAGTTTATATATTATTGAATAAGTTCTTATGTTATATCTACGAATGTTAATTGATAATTAATACTATTGACTACTCTGTGTTATTACGCAACCGATATTAAAAATACTACTAATTACTTACATCATTACCATCTGATGAAAACCGTTGTCTAAATCCTCTTCAACGCATACTTTGTCAACATTCCCTAGAATATCATGAAACAAACTCAAAGTAATCCTAAATCCCGTGAAATCAGTCGCACTGTTGTGACGAACAGACACGTCCTCGGTAATACAGTCATGAATATTAATGAACGTCACTTTATTTGCTTATTTATTAGCTACCACGCCGATAATAACTCTGCGAGGGCGTGATGTGTTTTGTGCATGACAAAGGTTAGTTCTAGCCGACTTTTGATGAAAGGAGAGTGATGTTAATCATGTGTTTTGATGTAAGGTTGTTAGGAAAACAGAAAGTAGACGTTAGCATAATTATATTACGTGTACCTATTTCTAAACTGAATTTCAAATTGAATCGTTTTTTTTAATATTAAGTTTGGATAATTAAATTAACACAATAAATGTTTAACGTACATTTTAACGAAATTCATAAATTTTTGCTTGGCGCAATATTTTTATAATCAACACCTATAAACATTTCAAACGCGTCGAACTAAAAAACAAACATAAAAATAAATTCACACAAAAAAAACAACGATAAATAAATCATATTTATCAAAGAAGCTTGAAGATTGCGAAAAAAAGGAGGCACATTTTAATAATAAGTATGTCACATAAAATCAGATAAAAACAACGTTGAAACTCCATACCCGTGACAAGATTAGTTTCAGTTGTCAAGACAAACATACGAACTCCAAGTTTATCTATTTCGGAAAGTTGACGAAAAAATATTATAAAGTATTTTGGAGGGTACGTGAGACACTCAAGGTGATACAAGGATGTAGGACAACAAGATAAGTCGGTCGTCATGCTTGTTTTTTACGATGTGATTTTGGACTGCGTTCGTTTTATTTCTATAAAAATAAGAAGGGTTAAGAGTTTCTCCTGACTACCATATGTAATGTAAAGCACGATTGTATTTATAAATTATTTTTAAATCTCATTATTTAAAAAAGTTGAGTACTCTATATCCGTACAAAATTCACTATAGAATGTCTTAATTCCCTGAAACTATCCCATACTTTTAAAGCCTCTAAATATATAGCTCCTAAATTGAAACTATTTCCTTTTAACCAAAGCCTAACTAGTGCCAGCCCGAGTTCATATCCCGCTCCCTTTCACGAGAGGATTACAAGGCCTCATTATAAATCACGGACTATTCACCTAACTATATAAAGTTACTATTTGCTAGACTTTGGCCTCTCGGGGCCCCGTCTATATCCGCAGAATGATTGTCATAGTGCTGTCTGATTTATTATTCTGTTAAATCTGGGGCCCATTTTATCTGGGAAACAGAGATCGGCGCTGTTTTGTTTTGGTGAATCATTTCGTTATGCTTGGACTTTACGTTTATTAGATTTGAGAAATATTTTTTTCAAGGCATTTATTTAGTAGGTAAGTACCGATTTGTGGAAGTAAAATGCTTCTGTTTTCGCGTACGGGGTGAGTTGTTGCTGATTTGATAAGAGTTGTTCAGCATGGTAATTTAAAAATTTAGATATTTGTATCCGCACAATTAGTGTCAATTAGACTACAGTAAACCATTTTAATTAAGAAAGTGTTTTTTTCTGATTGATTTTGAAAGTTCGGGAAACTCTTTGGAAATACTGTTTCGTGGAAGTGAAACTTTTGATCATATTCACACTAAAGAGCCTGATTCTGTATGATGCTAAAACTTCATTCTAGATGTGCTGCATGTGCATAAACTCAAGCAATAGAAGAATCTTATGCCCCTCAGAGCCTTTTCCCTACTTCCCTCCGTTAGGGAGAAGGCCATAAAAGTAAGTTAAGAACGTTAACATGTTTTACGTTTCCAGATGTTTTAAATCTCTGGCGGCCGTCAATAGGTATATTGACTCGACGGCAAGCACCTGTGTCGTAAAACTTTGATAAAGAGGATTTTAGCATAATTCAGCGAAGTTTTTCATTTTTGCAGGTCGCCCTTCAACGAACTTGTCTTGATACAGTGTCTCAGTTTATAATTTACGATAATATGCTTTTTAGGATATCTAAAAATTGTTTTTTTTTCTCTCTTTGCTCTTATGTTAGCAACCATGCTTTTAGCATTTACTGAAGCTTTTGCAAACTACATTTTCAACTAGCTTTTGTTCAGCCATTTTGATCAAAATTTTGACCAAAATTCACATCATGATTCCAACATTTTCTATAACATTACAACAGCGACTAGGTACTTTTTTATTTAATGATATTCCATTACGAATTCCATATCCGTGCTAAGCCGACTATGACATTGCATCTTGAACAAACACAAGAAAATTCAAAACCCAAACGATTGCATCAGGTAGAATGCCGAAAACAACAGTCAACAAGGAAGACACTATCAAACTGAATCGAACAAGCACATCGCACAAACAACGTCGCAGAACTGAAACTGAAATGAAGTCCACGGAATCAACTTTAAATACATACCGAAAAACAAACTGGCGGGGATGGCATGGAGGGGGCGGGGGGAGAGTTCAAACAGCAAACAACAAACGTAACAGTAAATTACACAGCGATCCGGTTCAAACCGGAACACACCAGTTATTTGTTCAGATGCAATCTCTTCCCATTCCGAGTATATGATTAAAACAGTGCAGGACACCATTCCTATGGGAAATCATCGGGGTGAACGCATTGCATAATTAGCAGTCGCAAAGGCGGTGGTATAGACGGCTCGTATTTTAGTGTCGCACGCTCCTGTTGGCGCAGGTTCTCCCAGCAGTACTGCTAATGTCAATATGACCTGTGTCATACATGATGACATATCTCCTAATTCATTATTTAAAATCATCACATCATTTTCTTCTAAAACGCTGGAAAATAATTATAATATTATTATGGTGCCTAGTCAGTTTCCTAACTGAAGTACTTACGAATCCGAGAAAACTCCAATTTAATGCATTCCTTATTTAACATTGCCAGATAAGCTATAAGGTCAATAATAAAACATATTTGCAGTAACAGTTCAAACACCAAACTTTCAATGTCTTCTAAGTACTAAGTTAATCTTAAATACTCTACGATAAGATATCGAAGACTTTACTAATAGTGTTCGCCCGGCGGGCTTGCAGAAGCGTTTGTGCAAATGTACCGAGTGGACATTCCACACAAATAAGTTCACTTGCAAAGGGAAACTGAAATAAAACTTTACATATTCCTTCTATGCGCAGTCTACTTCAATTATAGGAGCGAGTGTCCAGCATGAAATTCTTTTTATATTAATTTTTAAATGCGAGAGTTTTGTGTTTCAATTGAGTTTGTCGTTCGTGATTTTCAGGTTTTGTGTTTGAGAAAAGTCCTTTGCTATTTAAAGCAGTGTTTTTCCTAGTTAACAAGTGTTAGTTATGCACGCTGTTCCAAAAAGTAGACCTCTCTAGTTATTTATCTTTGAATTCTATTTATAACAGGGAAAATTTATGAATATACGAAATGTTAAACCGTCATTCAAACCAGTTCTATGGTGTCAAAAACACATCAAAGCATTTACAGCCGTTCCTATAGAAAACAGTAAGGAAACAATACGAGACAAAACACCTATCAACAATACACCTAGAGGGCTTCATTATCACAAATATTCTGGAGCTTATCCGAGAATAATAGAAATTGATGTGTCGACTCCACGCCCAGTCGAAGACGATGAAAGGTTCCCAAATTATACCGATGTCAACCAGGATGATTAAAAACCTGAAGCTTATCACAATAACAATCCTATTAGTGGCAGCCGTTTAGCTTGAGACATTTAGATATTACGGGAAAAACTCACGATTATGTCGTGTCGCATGTTGGTAGCGTATGACGAAAACAAGCGTTTCCTATCTTAAGACCTCTCAGAAGAAACAATTGAACTCTCTAAGGTCAAAGTCCGGACATTTCTTATAGAATCAGATTATAGTGAGAATATTATAGCGCCTAATCAAAATGGCCTTAAAAGAAAAAACCATGCAGATTCTAAAGGACCCGATCCCACAGTTGGCTAACATAAATCAATCACCGAGTACCTCGACAAAAACATTGTTCAATACACAAACCTTGTTACTTTGTGTGCAAACAAATTTAATGACCAACAAGATACAACAAACATTAAAGTAACACAACACGTCGTCCCGCTGATTATAAAAACGCAAACTTGTACACGTCATCAAGTCCTATGATTGATGGGACTCACCGACAATTTTTCCATTCATCATAGTTAATTTTATTGAAGCGTCGTGTGTGATGAATTAGCCAAACCGTCTAACCTGGCATACTAATGAATACACGTGGTTTGTTAGTCCATTAATGGACTTAATTCGTTAGCTGCATTTTATTCTCTTGTCATGAACGTCGTCGGTTGTAAATGGCGATAGTGATCAGGTGTTATTTTGTGGGTGTGTTGGTTTATAAAGAAATGGCTTTTGGGTGTGTAACTCGTTGTTAGTACATGCCTGAGTGATTAGTTTGTTTGTTATTTTTATTAGACATGGTAAATTCTAATGACACGGTGAGTACCAATTCTTTGGAAAATATACAGTTGCATATTTTAGAGAAAGTTAAAGCAAAATCCAAGTAGAGTACAAACGAGCTAGTTAATGGGTCATAAATGCCGTTATACAAATATAGCACTTGAAAGGCTACCCTGGCTATAGATAGTGAATTAAATATAAGCCTTGACCTTTCACAACACTTTAATAGCTTGTAGACAGCCACGTAATTTATTAAAGTTTGCATGTTAACAAATGTGCTACAAATAGATACCGATGCTGCCATGTTTATCGTATAGCGTTATTTGTAAAATTCAATTAAGGCGAGGTGATATAACGATAGTCACGTGCGGTGGACTAACAACGTGATATTCTGTGCAAAACCTCAAATAATTATTTGTAGATGCCTTCGCCTTAAGTGAGGTCTGAAACTGGAGAGCCTAACTAAATGGAGGACCTTGACACTATGGAGAGATAATGCATTAAAGGAAATCATGAAAAAGATATTTCGGAATGTTCAAAAAAAAGCTCAAAACCTCGAAAAAGTTTGAAAAACTCACAAATAAACATTTTTATTCAGGGCGAGTCAATTCTCACTTTGAAAAAACAAACAGTCCAAGGGGACGGTTTGTTTTTTCAAAGCGAGAATTAACTATATTTATATTCAAATAACTTTTTACTGACTTTCATAACGTAATTAATTTCAATAACAAAGACCTTTTAAATGTTTTCTTTGTTAAGGTTACGTGGAATATAAAAGGTCCACTAAAAAGGGTTTTTATGTAATTGACCCGAGAACATTTTGCGGAAGTTGTAATTATAAGTACATTTACTTTGAGTTCATTATTACAGTGCCATCAGTGAATACAGTTATTATTTGGAAATTAATTAATAAATATAATGGAATTACTTCCACGTTTTTCCATTTGTACTTACGACGAAAGGGAATTATTAATAATAGTTTTTTTAAATACCTTATAATATTCATACATTAATTGCTAGTTTTGTTTCACAGACAAATGTGTGTGTCATCTTGTATATAAAGTCGTTAGAGTAGTTGTTAGAGTAACTTTTACGAAAAAAAATAAAATTTACTCTAACCAATGTACCAACACTTCAAGCAAACGCAAATGACCCTTCAAGTCCCCCAAAATCTATAATCCTTGTTAGGAACCGCTTGCCAAATGATCCAACACATTGCAACGGTGACATACTGTAAACAATTTGCATATCCTCTGAGCGAACAAGACAAGCAAACAACTTCATTAAATCTGATCAAAGCATGGTCGACGAGCAAATCTGCTTGCTTAGGGATGCCAAGACCGTTAAGGGGGCAGGACTAGTCTTATCTCTTGTATTTAGGGATGATAAGGTATTTATTATTGAACTAACTGTACCCGTAACTTCGTACGCGTGCTTGTCGGAAAAATTGGATTTCATGGGTTTTTTTTTAGGCAGAACCCTTATTCTTTTCCGTTTTCTGAAATAAAAGTAGCCTAATTTATTCCTTATAACATCGGCTACTGCCAGAGAAAGTCGTGTCAAAATCGGTTCAGCCGCTTCCGAGATTAACCGGAACAGACAGACAAGCGGACAAAATTTTTAAAAATTGTTTTTTTGTTATAGGTATCTACCGTACATACTTTAATTTATGCATTTAGTAAAAAGCTCTTATTTTGACATTACAAAGAGACACTTCAATTTTATTGAATAGATGTATAGATAACAATTAGTGGCTAGATTGTGATGTGTTACGTCAACGTCTATCTTGATATTAACATAATTAGGTAGGTATGTTTGAAACAATATACCTCACACATCAACACAACAACAACCACACTAACAGAACTAACAGTCTTACCAAGGGGTATCGTATTACCCAGTAACTGGATTGTGTAGGTCAGATAGGCAGTCGCTCCATGTAAAATACTGGTATTCAGCTGCATCCGGTTAGACTGGAAGCAGACCTTAAATTACATTATTTTTGACCACCTTTTCACAATATAGGTGGGAAAATGCTAGGCAGGTGATGATGATGTTTCAAACTACATACATTTTAGTGTACCAATAGATGCGATTTTAATAAAAATGGACTCTCCTTTTTATCAAGCTACCCGAAACTGTAAAATTTTCCCAATCAACTTTGAACATTATGCTTTAGCGATAAAGTTGAAAATCAATTGAAGAAATTTGACAGATAGTAGTAGCTTGATGTGCTGGCGTCTATACAAACTACTGAGAAGCTTACGTGTTGATACTGGTAACAAATTGTAGACTATTTTTATCAACATCAGTTATCACAACAATCATTACGTAACAAAACTATTTCAAAGTATAATTTGAATATCAAACTGTTTCGCCTCCTCTATTTCAAATCTTTTGCATCTCCACAAAGCAAAATACGTTACAATTCTCAGTGCATTCTGTCTCAGAATCATGGTTTCTCTCTAGCATCCCTATTGCGAGTGCATACGTCACGAATAAATCAGGCAAGGTTTAGATAGATGCACCTTAAATCCGGCACTGATCCGGCATTAAACGGCAATTTCTGTACGTGAGAACTCTAGACTATAGTGCCAGAGAGAATTGCTTTGTGACGGCTGGCTGGTACTAAAATGTTTTCGGGATTTTGGTTACAATGTTACCAATGACGGTATCAAAATAAAACGGAGAACGAAGTACCTAATTATTAGTTACACTCTCTGTATTCAAATAAGATAGTTATGCTGTATTATTAGGTAAGTGTCTACATGAATACTAAAATGTAATTTGAAAAGAAAATTTGTGTCTTTCTTAGAGAAACAAACAAAGAAGAAATAGAGATTTTTTGATACCCACTCAAAAATATAGTCAGAATCTCCAAGTATGTTCAAACTCACTTCAAAAATAATGCTAAAAAGTCTAGAAAATATATCAAAGCAGATAGGGCACTTGAAACCACTCCTCGTTCGATACAGCCTCTGAATAGCAGAGCCTTTACAAAACGCAATGTTTCAACGTAAAACCTGAAGGCTTTGTTGAGCAAAATTACGCGAAATTCACAACACATGTGCACACATCTTTTCAAAAGCTAACCGAATATCTGAGTCGCTTGTAAGAAAGATTCCCTAATGAAGACGGGGTGGGACGTTCACACCCTTTTGTTTTCAACTAAGCCTGTGTTTTAGAGCTCATTAAATTAAAGGATGAGATTTACACTCGTTAGGGTGGCAACGGTCGCGTTTTTGTTCCACTGAATATACGTTTACAGCTTTTTCGCAGAAGTTTTGTTAAAGAAAAATGTGTGATAAACATTTTTGCAAATGAAAATTAAATTTTTCGTGTTTACGTTTTTGCTGTTTTGTGCCTGTTTGTTTTAGAGAATGGACTTACATGAAGTTTTTTAATGATGTCCCGAAACATTGTGATAATTATGACAGTTGTAACGTAACAAGCCAAACATCGTGGCAATGCTACCAGCCTTTTGGGCACTTTTCCGGTTGACAGTGATGCGGACAAAATTTGTTACCCTATGATTTTTTCCCTCTTTTTCATAAATATGTGCATATTATTATTTTTATTTTAAGTTTGTTAACTCTAAATCCCGAAATAAATACTTGCTTTTGACTAATTACATTTTTCAAAGTCGCTTAAGTAATTCAATTAAAACTACTTCACAATTAATTTGATTATTAGATAAATTAGAAGATGACGAGACTGGAACACTTCAGCATAATCTACTTAATGTTTGTTACTAATTCTGAAGTACCTTGATCATCTTTGAATGACAGCATCAGTTCTCATAAACAAAAAAATATTTCTTATAATTGTCTGTTAAAAAAATACTTACGTACCACGCTCTTTGGAAGAAATCAAATGGTGACTTACCTGCGAACAAAAATAAAAACATCATTAGCTAACGCTGAACATATAATAAAATACAGACAATGAATTTTTTGGAAGCAATTTTAGATCAAAACAGACGTTAGAAATCTTCAAGACACACTTGCATCTGTAGGTTACCGTTTACACCCTAATAATACATTATTTAGAGAGCCCAGTAAAGCTCTTAACGCGCCCAAGTGTTGTAATAGCATCTCAGACGTCCCAACTTGTAATGCGATTATTTCATATTTTCACACGTATTGTGTCGTGGTCCTGAGGTGCGGCAACGTAATAATGCTGGTGTACAGAATATGTAGAGGTTTGTCGAGGAGGTTGGGGTGTGTGTGTGTGTTTTAAGCTGAGTACTGCACATCTGTTTTCGAGAAGTAAATAATAGTAAGATGTGAAATAAGTAGCAGCATTCGCTATTACTTTGCTCCTAGTTTAACAATAAACGTTTGCGTCGGGGACCCCCGTCAGGACAGTTAGAAGTTTCTTATGACCCCCGGAAGAAACTAAAAAACTAAAGTTACACGATACTCACGCGCACACATACTCATATAATCGTATAATAGAAAGAGACAGAGAGAGAAAGAGCAAGTGTCAATTTAATACGCGTTTTTAATACAGAGCCATCTAGTGTAAGTTTTAGAAGCTCTCATGAAGTTGTCGCCATCTTGGATTTTTCTTCAACCTCGCTATCGACTTTAGCACCCTTTAAAACCATGAAAACGACACCCGTAATAAAAAAATTGAAAATTTTCGCAACTGCCATCTTGGATTTTCATTAATTTCATTGATGTGATGTTATGATCCGTGACCCCGGCAAATGACCCCAGCGCTACAGTTTTTTAAGTACTTCAAGATGCTATTTTAGATTTTAAAAAATAAATTATAACGCTTAATGAAATTAAAATGTGTTCATAAAACGAAAACGTGAAACTGTGTGTGTTAAATTAATGTCACCATTACATTTTACACATCACATTATAATGTATTAGCATCTACGTAGACCACTTTAAAATAACGATTTGACTATTTTAGAATAGCGATTGAAATGTAGCACTGCTACGGGCTACGACGTAGCAAGGTTAGCTATGCCGGCCGTAGCATAGTCGTAGACCATTAATTTTAGTTTTTCTACTACATTTTCTGTTTTTACCCGTGAGAACCTGTAATTGGCTTTATGTCTCATAAACGATTGTTATGCTTCTGTTATAGCTGTTGGTTCTCCTATAAATAAATAAATAAATAAATAAAACGAATCTTATTGAATTTGTACGGTTGCCAATTTTCTATTTGTTTTAAATACGTGTTACTAAGCATATTTGAATGTATGTAATATAGCTGTTTTATTGTACCTAGACGTCTTGTAGTGTTATCAAAATGTTATGAAAAGATTTAAAATCCATTTGCTGATGTAATATTAACATTAGAATGGCTCCTTATTTAAAAATCAAATTCTCGTTATATTTTTTCTAATATATAATGTAATAAATTTTACCATAATTCAGCAACACAATAGCGCGAAAACCTTTTGAAAATTGTAGTTTTGGAATAGATTTTTTTATGAATTTAAATATTATTTTCTTCTGTAATTTTCTAACGAAATAAATAAAAATATCTGGTGAATCTGTTACATGCTAACAAGGGCATGACAGCCTTTTGGTTTCACACAGAACGCCAGCTGTTGGACCTTCGTAACTTTATTCATTTTTGAAGGTACAGTCAACAAAAGAGATAAGTATGCAGGATCGTCGGAGATAGTTGAAGTTTAGTAAGAAACCGATGGATGTTGTCGACTGAAATTTAATTTTATAAATGAGCTGTTTGTTTTCTATTAATAAAATTACATTTTATTCGAAAACATCCATCGGTTTCTTACTAAACTTCAACTTTATGCGACGATCCTGCACACTTATCTCTTTTGTTGACTGTACACCAACAACTTCTGTGTATCTATACTAATAATAAAGCTGAAGAGTTTGTTTGTTTGTATGTTTGTTTGAATGCGCTAATCTCTGAAACTACTAGTCGGTTTTCAAAAATTGATTTTGTATTTGATGGCTCAATTAATGGGGAAGGAAAACGTTCTTAACCAACTTTTTTGATCTTTGTATCCTGCTTATGCGTATGAAGTTTAATTAAAATCAGTTCATTCATTTCGAAAAACAAGGACTTGAAAGTTTGTATGAAATGCCGTACGTCGTAAACGCTCTTAAGTATTGTTATGCAGGTCAGTGCAGCAATCAATAAGAGTACCATACACACTCTAACCAACATTTTATCCCCGAACCGTTACATGTGACATCTTGAAAGGACAAACTGGGAAGCGTTCGTTTCTCGACCAAAGCTGTGCTACGTCGTCCTTATTCAATTTACATGCAAATGGGGGGAGAGTGAGGGGCAGGCAGGAGGGGGGTGCGACCGTGCCAATAGTACGCTGATGTATCGCATCAGAACGTGTCCTGTGGAAAGTTGGCGTGTGGTGCAAGCCTCGGAAGTGTTCGGGTGTCCTCGGGTTTGGAATTCGGTTTGAGTTTGAAACTGTGTGTGATTGCGATGTGCAGGTTTAGTTGGTGGTGGTTTAGCAGGTGAGCTAAACACTAATGAAGTCACCGAATTCAGAATATGGCTCAACTCAAAGATCAAGTGGTATGTTTTCAGAATTTTCGAAAACTATCAAAATTTTGTTAGGTGTAAAGTTTCCTGTATATAGCAAATGAGGCGATGCTGCCAAAACCGTGTTTTGACTCGCCTAACAATGCAGTTCACGATGTCTTCTTCTTTTTTTCGTGTCTATGGTACTCTATTTTGATGTTTTATCTTGTTAGAACCCATTAAGTGGCTCACCTACTGGGCGCTAGTTTACTATGTATTCATACGAATAGCAGTTTTAAAAGTCATTATAAAAGACTCTATTAATTATTGTTACCTCAGATACGTTTACTATTCCAGCCTGTACTCCCGTTGTCCCCGTAATGAGCTTGTTTCCAAAGACCCAAACCTCAAATCTCCCATAACTTGCACGTACATTGTAACGCGTGCGAAATATGACACTACGGTACATGTCCCGATATTGATAGGTCACGACGGACAGGTCAGCGGCTGCGACGGTTTTTAATAATGTCTCAGTTAGCGACCCACACGATTTATTGTAAAAGGACAGATTGGGAAACGGGGATTTCATAAAGTCCTGATGTATTATTTCGATATGTATAACTTACATATTATTTAGGGCGAATTTTACTTATCGACCGATAAAGATGTTTAAGAGCTAGGTGTCTATGGGTCCATTTATCTTTTTAATTTTTGTTATTATTTTTTTCACCTTTTTTGATGTTTTTAATACCTGTATTGTGTCTTTTGTTGCACTGAATAAACGTTTTATCTATTTATCTATCTTATCAAACTGCACGCGACAAGTTCATCTAAGTACTTTGATAGTTGTACATGGTTCTCTTTTAACGATACACAATTTATAATATTGAAAATTTTAAAGTGAAAAGGTTCATAATGTAGTAGACAGCTGTTCTTCAAACAAGACAAGTCCACAAGGTCTAAAAAGGGCAAACCCAGAAAAGGCCTTGAATAAAGCCGAAATACCTAGTTAATAAATTACTAGTACCTACAGCAGCGTTACCTCTGCGGGTAAAACCTCATCTCTTAGGTTATTTGTTTTTTTTTCCAAATAATTACGTACTGGTCTGTTTTTCTCAAACGGAATTAGTATTTTTGGCATGACGAGTCATATTCGATGGATAAGAACATTTTCATTGATTGAGTTGGTTGATGATTGTTGACCTGGTTTCATAATCATAATTTATTCATTTGCGAATATGGGTACAAAAGAAAAGGTCTCATACAAACAATAGATAACCACCACCACCACCTCCATATGTGTCGATAATTTTCTTCAGACAGTGAGTAATTTTAAGATTTACGTCTTTCAATTAGAAAATGAATGTCGCTAGAAATTTATGCAATTTGATTAGCTAAAACAAATTAGCAATTAGCAATTTGTTTATTTTTTTAATTTCTTTTAAGTAATGTAATAAAACTTGCCATCTACAATGCACTGTATACTTTAGCATTTTTACTTTAATTAAATACTTAATTTCAGATTTCCTATCGACTCAACTAAGCAGTTATGGCTCAACCATAGTAGTTTACTATTGGTTGTAATTTTATGTTGCTATGAACATAGTACCTATTTTGGAAACCATACTATTATGAAATAGGTCTTATCTCAAAGTTGCAAGCCACATTATTTCACGACAAAATCGCTTTTGGATAATAAGAACACTTTAAACTAGTAGGTAACTGTGGAGGGTCTTGCCCATTATTCTTCAAACAAAACTATCTTTTTGGAAGGGGTAACTAGAATCAATTATATTTTCTTGTTGTAAATATTTTCGGTTAAAAGTGCCTTTTATATGCTTTGAAATAAATTATTTGATTTTGTGATTGCTTGATTTGAATAAAAATATTAGTGCTCGCCACTATACGGGTACATTCAATAACAAGGCTGTATCCGTCGTCACCAAAACATCATTAAGGACAAATTACGGGATAAAACAGTTGTGGTTGACCGCAAGCTTGTGGTTGACGAAGGATTGCGTGAGGTTGTCGCGGAAATGGCAAGTGGCTAAAGCGCCATCAAACGGTTGGTTCTTGTGGTTGTCGTCATTGATTTGTTGCTGTGTGTGGTGGAGGAAATTGTTTGTGGTTTATGCAACCTACTAGTGTTTATGAAACCTAAATCAAAATATTTTATTTCACATAAGTCTACATGGGCACTTATGAAACATCAGAAGCTTGGTGCAAGGTTCCAATTGATCGTTTCCTATGGAGAAGAGCCGGCAAGAAACTCCACGGTTACTCTTTTTCAAAATAATTGGCTTTGACAATGTTTGCAAATTACAGTAGGTATGGGAGGGCAGCGCAGGCCTGTTAACAAGTACCAGGTAATTGATAAAATAAAAAAAATATCTACAGATCTAAAGTCTACAAGGCCTACAAGGTCCTCATATTTACAAAATAAGAATCTATCAGAAGGATAAATAAAAATTAAATATAAAAACCTACTGAAACCAAGTGATATGATTGCCATTACAACCACTAATAAAGAGGTGAAAAATTAGAATTGTTTATTTTGAATATAATGTCAAATAATAAAAAGATTAAGGTTGTTTTAGATGAAATTTCAAGAGGTCGATGTTGCTGGGTCAGGGAACAAGACTCTAAAGACCCAGACTACGATCACAACGTACGTTTAGCGCTAAGTAAACGAGTTTCGTCTGGCGGTGAGATGGACGGACGATGTTGTTTCCATCCCGGGTATAACCTGGATAAGGCTGGCACAGGAACGTAGATATTAGCTCAAGAAAAAAGAGACCTATTCTCTGCAGTGGGTGAAGTCAGGCTAAAGATGATGATCATGATGAAACGAGTTTCAAAAATCATTCTGTCTCTGTCAATCGTTTGAAAATAACAGGGACAGAATTATATTGTAAATGCCAGCGGGCCCAAATAGTAAACAAACGTCTGCTTATCAACTGCAGGAAGGTCGCAGTAAAACTTAATTGGCCAATAAGAAGCTTAGTTGTTCTTCAGAACTAATCTGGCAGAAACCGCGACTAACATTTTGTCAACATATTTCGTAACAAGATAAAAACTATCTGAATGCCAATTCTCGTACTTAAAAAACTGAAAATGAATGTCAAAAACTTGTCAAAAATGTAGGGTAATAAGAGGTATTTTTGACAGATTGAGATCAGTCTCAATCTGTCAAAAATACCTCTATTTTCCTCTAATTTAGAATGTGAACGTTTTTAAAATTACGAGAAGTACCACTCTGATCAGTTCCTAGTTCTGTAGACACAATTTCAATACTCAATACCGAATAACCCTAATACAAAAATCCAACAAAACATAATCAGCTTCCAATACACCGATCGCCACCAAGCGTCATTCCTTATCCCCACAGAGCAAACACTGTCCCCGATTTTAATTAGGGACCTCGTACCAAGGTCGCATAGGTAAAAGAACAAACAATAGACTATGTTACGGCACATTTAACGTGCGCAATGTACATTGGTTTAACGGCAAATGTCTTCATTTCGGGCGCAGATGCTGAACGAGACTTGGATATAAAATTTAAGGATTATGCTCGCTGCAATGTAATGTTTTGTGTTGATCTGGTTGTTTTTTGGATATTTTTTTATTCTTTTTCTTTTAGGAGACATGTTATTCTACTTAAAATGACATCGCTTTCTCAATTAAAGATTTAAAAACTCCGAGTTAAACTGCGTTACCTTAACATCGAAACTTGTCTATATTCTAAAGTCAGGTTCCTCCTTCCATTTACATAATATGAACTCATTACACTGTTTAGTATCCCTACACGTTTACATTGTTGTCGTATCACACCTTCATCATAGCTGATTAATTGTTTACTGTATTAACTTCACCATGATCCCCCATTCATAGGTAACTAGATACTTCTTCCGAAACTCCAAGCTAATATGACCCAGTTTTCTTAATATTTATAAGAACATAAGGATCAATTTTGTCTGGCCACGCAAACAAAGAAAGGTTTTTGCTAATGGTGTGTGAAGTGATTTAATCTAATTTATGTCTGTCTTTGCTCCGTTTGTCTTTATGGCTTTGGCTTTCGGGGAAATAGATACTTTTAAGTTCTTTGAGACCATTTCTAATATGTCAGGTTGGTTGCTCGGTAATTGAAGGCACGCATAACTTTGGCTTGTGTTCCGTGGTTGTCAAAAATTATTGCGGCTAACTTTTTTGAATACGGTTTTTGTTACCAAGTAGGCGAATCATCTATATAGCTAATAATCTACTATCTTAACTTATTTATACGAATAATCTAAAAATTTACATTTTGGAGTTTTCTTTTCTAAATTGGACTACTGAACGCTACATATTTTATTTAAAGCTTAACATTTAAGACTCGGTCTAAAAGTCGCAAAATTCCGGTCGGCTATTAGCTGCCGAGCGCTCCGTTATAATTGCGTTTCGCAACAAATTACAAGTTAGAATGAGGTAGAAACACGGGCCAAGTGGTTCGCAAGTCGCTATACACCATACACGTTAAGTATCTTCACGATTATATTCGCATAAAGGGTAGGAATATTTTGGTGACAAAGTGTAGCTCAGTTAGAGATGGTCCCAGAATGAAGCCTTACAGCAGACTTGACATATTAACTATAATTTTAGTGGCTGATGAATTCCTTGTAAGGATATTTTATTATTGATCCTAGACATATTCCAACAGCCTTCAAAATGGCAAGCTTTCATCATTTTACCATTATTCAGCTAAACGTGCTTACCATAGTAATAACAACAGGGTATCAAATGCGCATCAACACGCTCTCCCAAAAAATATTTTTCCAAATAAATAAAATATTCATAATGTATTCGGTAAATCTGTTTGTATTTTGTCCCCTATCCGTCTTACAACGTCTGTTGGGCGTCGTGCAGCATAAACTTGTTTGTTTGTTAGATGAAAAATCAACAGGACATATACACGTACATGTAGTATGTAGTGCTGCTATATGAAGAATACTGCATACATCATGTACATCTTACTTTGTTTCATGAGCGTTACCAGCATTTTATAAAGAATATTTTAAAATGATGAGAGTAGCAAGTATTTTCTTTTGTTTATCTTTTTTTTGTGTTGAGTAACGATAAGGTTATATTACACAATGTGCATGTGTAAAATTTTAATGAAAGGTTTAATGCAACAGATTATTTTAATAGATGATTTATTATTTCACATAAATTATCCTATGATTTGATAAAATCATCAACATACGATTCCTTTACAGCGGTCTTTAAAAAAGATGACAGCTGCTGGAACAAATCCAAACAGATTTCAAATACAACACTCTAAAGCCACTTACTAACTGACCTGTATACATGCCTTGTTTACAGATGTCAAGAGAAATACATATTTCAGCAACTCGCCACTCGCCACTACGCCCGTCTACATTTCATACACATGTCTGTTAATCCGGCACAACAGAATGTATCGTGACCTCTCCGGTCTGTCTTATATACTTCTGACCTAGACAGATTTGCACTTCTAACTGAAGAATGGATTTTAAACTAGTTATATGTACGAGTATGTCACAGATTAATTGAAAATGTACATGGATTAGTTTGGAGTTATTTACCCTACTGCAAAGATAGATTCTGTTTTTATTGCTGGCTATTTTTTAGTCTGTGTGTTCCCTATATAGAATAGAATAGGATACTTTTTATTATGTTTGTATACCATGCTGATTATAGACATAAATGTAGAAATTTCACATATGGCGACACAGTGGGTGGTTTTTGTCGCAAAAAGCGATCTTCTAAAGACTTTGAATGGATTTAAGGGAAGCAGGAGAGACAGTACTGCAGGTAGTCTGTATGTACTCAAGAAATATTCCGAAATTTTAAACCCTATAGCAAGATGACACACTAACATGTAGAAGTAACATGTAAATGTGAAGACGATGTGGGTCATTTTACATATATATATATTTTTTTTTATTCTCTCTGTTCTGTTTTTTTTTCATGGTCTGGCAGTTTGAGTTATTTATGTGGCCTACCCAAATGTCCTTTCTTTGGTATTGTTCGTCGAATCGTTGAGCTCCTTAAGTCTTGAGTTGAGCTGCACGATTTTTGACAAATGCGTGCACTGACTGGACAGGTCCTCTCAATCTGTGTGGTTCTTTCCTCAAAAGACCACCTCAGACATCGATCTACATGGTCTTCATATAACCTGACCAAGATTATGTCTGGACTTTAAAAGAGACTGTGACCTCTGAGTTTGTTTCGGCCTTTCTTCTCAGAGTAGTCAGATAGGAAACGCCGACTTCATCTAGTTTTAAAAAAACATGATTGACGTGTAAAAGTGTTTGTACAAACCTACTTACAAAATAAAAAATCATTTCATTTCATTTCAACAAAAGACACTTATTTAATCCTTCTTCATGTAACTTCGCCGAATATTTGTACCAATTTCATTTAATTCCGATACTGTTACGGGCCGTATTACGTCCGGTTCATCCGACACAACGGTAACATATTACAGGTCAGGCGGGGCCCACTTGATCACTGCCCGCTATATATCACACGGTTCTTAGCGGATACTTACAGCAAGCGGGTACTTAATACCTGCGGTTTTTGTATTGATGTATTTGAGGAATCTCGGGTTTTTAGCTATTGATTTTGTAGTAGATGTCTATTTTTGTAGTATATGTATAGACATCTACTACAAAATCAATAGCTAAAAACCGCAGGTATTAAGTACCCTCTAAAATTATCAACAAATCATGCCCTTTAAGACTATACAGTCTTATAGGGCATGATTTGTTGATAATTTGATTTATGGTTTGCACCTAGGTTTATGCCATTGTTTATTCATCATTTCAGCCGAAAGACGTCCACTGCTGGACATAGGCCTCCCCCAAGCACCTCCACTTCGACCGGTTCTGTGCTTCTCGCATCGAACATTGTTTATTTATTCAATGATATTAGACTGCCCCATAATTATCATCATAATATGATCTAGGCAGTTAGTTTAGAAAGATAATTTACATTATTCTATTGAAATCTTGTTGAAATAAACTAGCAGCGTAGCATTGCAGTAGCAGTTTATTTCACCTTTAATTTTCCTTTTTTTTTGTAAAATTAAAGGTCTAGAGGACTGGTGAGCTTCCTGTCTCTTTACAAAGGTACTACCAGTACCGCATCCTTAATTTAAAAATGGCCAGTTCAATTTAGAGGGCGTCCTAATTAATTGATCTGGAGATCCGCGGAAATTGCGCCCTCGCCCCGACCCGTCCCTCGCACCCCTCGCCAGTGTATCTTTGGCTTTAATTTAGAATTGTTAGCGCAAAGGGAATGCAATTTACGTAAAATAATTGTTTGATTTCGAATATTCGAGGCAACCCTTCCACAGTAATTTGGTTTATGAAAAAGGTTCTTGCGATCAGTTTTGGGAGTAGGTAGGTTGGTAATGTAATGATTTCAACCCTGGACATTTATAACGTACGACTAAATGTTATAAATTACTCAGCTAGAACCCTGAAAAATAATTCTTAAATATCCCGAAAGGCTGGGGAATTTTAATAATGTAAACATGGAAAATAATTATAATGAGATCAAAAAATGTGTCGTAGACATACAATGTTTTTATAACAACCTTAGAATTATTTATAACTAATTTTGGGTCACAAAATATTTAAAAGCTCTTCTTTTCTACCTTACTTTGTTGAAGTCTACAAGAATAATATCTGTGCTTAGACTGTAATTATTAGGCTTAATTTGTAAGTCATACCTTCTTAAGTCATCAAACATCGTATCTGTAAGTTACAGTTTTCTACCCTGCCTAGCAAAATCTTTATAATTCACTAGCCCGCGATTTCGTCCGCGTGAAATTTCTTGTTCCGCGACCCACGCCATCGCATCTCATCGCCTGCCCGCGCTCTTACTTAGTTTTTGCTTAGCGGTCTTTCTGACTTTTTTTACTTTTTGCTCGGCTCCTAAGGGTCATAGCGTGATGTTAAATAGCCTATAGCCTTCCTCAAGAATTGGGCTATCAAATACAAAAAGATTTTTTCAAATCCGACTGGTCGTTCTAGAGATTAACCCCTACATACAAACTTACAAACGTTACCTCTTTATAATATTAGTATAGATAGTACTCGTACGTTTATCTGTGGAAGTCGCGATGCCACTCGCATCAGTCGGAACACCTGAGATGATAATGTATGCAAATTAGTGCTAACTTGGGACGCAGACTGCGAGCGCTGTATCAAACTTGTTATTTGTGTATTTTAAGTTGGTACGATGATTTACGTGCGCCGGATTAGGAGTGGAGTGTAGTGGTGGGAAGGATGCCGAGCTTGTTGGGTGATTTGCTTATTTATTTAAGCGTTTTCAAATGCCCTTTATAATGCGCACAGCAAAAGAGTGGAACTCTACCTGCGTCTGTGTTTCCGAGCGCATACAACCCGAATCTCTTCAAAGTAAGAGTGAACAGACTTCTTCTGGGTAAGCTCACTCCATCGTCGACTTGGTCTCTGTCACCTCTGACCTAGACTAGAGTCAACAGCAAACCCATAAAAAAAAAAAAAAAGTGTTTATCTACATAATTTTAAAAGCTACCAATCTTAAAATAATAATACGTATGTACAAGTATATAAAAAGCAGGGGAAATAATCAAAGGGCATCAAAAAATTCGTCTGCATCGCTGCCAACAGGAAACGTGCCCAATAGGCTGACAGCATTGCCACGTTGTACGGCAACGCTGATTCTTTGGGCAAAAAATAGGCCAGCCCTAGGTGATTTGTTGGATTTTTATTAATTAGGAACTGACATAGCATTGGACCGGTTGATGTGGGTACGCTTGTAGGAGGCCTATGTCCAGCAGTGGATGACTTTCAGCTGAAATGATATTGATGACGAAACTGCCATAGACTGATATAGTAAAAATTGTCAAGAACTTGTTGACATATTCACAATAATGAAATAAAGTGTTAATTAAAACAACGACACGTTGAATATTAGATGAATTCTTAAAATCCTATACCTAAGTTTACAGCATAGCATAATCAGTATGTAATGTTGCCACTCCTGGGACACAGGCCTCCTCTCTATGAGAGGAAGTGGGCCATAATCCACCACGCGGGTTCAGTGCAGGTTGGCGGATTTCAAATGTCTTCGAATTTTTGGTTCCAAGACGTTTCCTCACGATGTTTTCCTTTACCGTTCGCCGTACCTAAGCTTAACTACTCGCTATTATTTAAAAGAATAGTTATTTATACTCGTGCTGGAATTATAATAAAATAGAATATATTTATTTGCTTTACTTTTTAAAATACTTTACCTACTAAAATAATGAATCAATTTAATTGAAAGTTAAAGTGGTCAAACAGCATTTCTTAGAGAGCCAAGAAATGCTATTTTAATCTATGCAGATGTACTTATCTAGAACCGTGTTATTATAGAAAATATTATTTCCAGTAGTCGAATTGCGTATTTCATTTGCTTACGTAAAAACAGCAGCCAACAAGCATTTTCCAATATCTGAGAAGAAGAAGTTGCCCGAACGTCAAGTCCGTGTGTCTCGCACGTTAGTATAGCAATGTTAGTGTAATTGGTTCTGACTGTAGCAGGTGTTCGGCCGTGACTTACGACGTTTTGTGCGGTGAGCAAAACTCGCGACTTGTTGTAATTGTAACGCAATTATGTCGCGGGTAGTTTTATATTATCTAGACGTGCCAGTTCTTGGGAGATTTATGATAGGAATTAATTTTGTAGTATAGTCCGCGCGGAACTAGTTTGCCGCGCCTTAGGTATGTGAGCGGTGGGAGGGAGGGGCGAGGGCGCTTTGTCCCCACCTAAGGCGCGGCAAACTAGTTTCGCGCGGACTATAGCTATTAATGTATAATGTTTGTTTTGTTTATGATCGAAGTTTGACAATTGTACATTGTTTTTAAATTGAGTCAGTATGGATTTGATTAGGTTTAGTCTATACATATAAGAAAATACTAATGAAGTCAAACCTGTAAATTGAATATTTTTGAAATAAGTAATTACTGCGAGGTGATTTTTCGTCCGTTTGTCTGTTGGTCTGGATGTATGTTTCAAATTGGGGCAAAAATGGCTGAACGGGTTTGGATGAAATTTTATACACAGATAGTTTATAATCTGGATTAATTCCGGGAATACGTTCCTGTAGGATATTTTTCACCATCCATGAGGGCAAATCCGCGAGCAAAAGCTTGTGACTTTGAAATAATGCCTTTTAAAAAATACCACATAAAATAATGCATTATTTAATAAAATAGTGACTAGTTGAAATCGTACAAAAGTAGCAACATTCGCTGTAAAGAAATATTCTAAAAATAAAGCTATTTATCATCACCCAAAATAAAGTAATCACTTTAAAAAACAATCCAATAAAGCTAATTTACGAATAGAATTTAATAAAGGATACCAAACTGAAATAGATCCAATATAACCTGATCAAACAGTTTTATTGAAACAACTGAACCTATTTTTAGATTAACAGTAACTAAGCTAAGTGAAGACCTACTTGGGAATGAAAATAGACTCGAATTTATTCAATAACTCGTTTGATTGAAAGGAGATATTTATCTAGAATTCTGTAATAGCAGAAAATGAAGCGCTTTTCTAAATTCTGGTTCAAACACGGCGAGTGGATGAATAGACAGATTATAATCTTATGTCAAAGAAGGACCTTTGAAGAAAAACGTGAAGATTAAGGTATTACTGAGAGTTACTGTTTTCCTCTATAGAGTTAATCTTTTCTAAAGAAAGTGTGAGAAAGTAACAAATGAAACATGAACGATAAAATAAATTGAAGACCTTTACTTTTTCCCATGGTGACACAGTTTATGATTTAGTAAAAGTATAGAAATACTTAAATAATTATGATGTTGAATTTCTTATCTTTTTTTTTTTTTTTTTTCTTATGTGAGCCATCAAATGACCCCTCCCGCTCTGGGTGGAGCGGAAGGGAGTGTCAGACTCTTACTGACTAAAACCCTCCCGTGTTCCTTCCTTAGCCATTTATGTTCCGGGCCAGTGGTAACCCTTTCGGACAGAATATCTCATCATCTGTTTTCCCAATTATGTTGGGGACGGCTTCCAATCTAACCTGATGCAGCTGAATAACCGTATTTTACATGGAGCGACTGCATAGCTGACCTCCACAACCCAGTTACTGGGTAATGTGAGACGCCTTGGTAAGACTGGTTGTCAGACTCTCGGGTTTCTGACGATCCGTAACAACTGTCGACGATCCACGAATGACAGCCGGGACCAACGGCTTAACATGCTTTCCGAGGCACGGAGGGGTCTTGGAAACCGCGGCAAGCGTCGCTTAACCTGATCAATCCACCAGTGCGGCTGTTATTACTTAGCCACACGCCCCTCACCAATGATGACGATGATGTTGAATATCTACTTATCTTAAAATAAAAGAAACTATGGATGGACTGTTTTAAAGATGATACGGTTAGAGCGAGGGGTGACAATCGAGATGACGACTAATAAAGAAGTATGGAAGAAAAAGACACCCGAAATAATTGGGATAAGACAGGAGAATAAAAATGCTCTTCAAGTAAAATAAAAAACAAAACACTATTTTATTAAAAAGAATGAGCTGAGAAAGTAATAGTATGGTGAAAACAACCCTTCAGCAATTTCGGCACGCACTTTTAACCGTGGAATAAAATTGACGTCTGACAGTTTTAGTACGGAAAAACTGTCAAAATTTCAAAATGTATTCTCAGGATAAGACTTATTCTAGGTATAAAAGTTTGGTGGAGTAGTAAAATATTAATTAGGAATGTATCAAATAAAAAAACAATACTATATAAATATCTACGTATCCGATAATTGTACCTATCATTTATTGGAAAATGATGTGACATAGTAACAATAATAAAGCAGTCTAAACACGACGCAATTCAAACACTGAGCCGAAACAAAATGGATGTGCAAAGAAAAAAGCGTGACAAAATAACAACTTAGTGGAGAGTGAGTGCGACGTTAAGAGACACTTTACACATCTAACACGGATATTATTATCTAGTGATGGACAGGAAGATAATGCGTTTTTTATCGCTTTACAAAAAAATATATACAAGGCAAATGTGAGTGGAAACGCCGGGAAAATAAAACCTATTTTCCAATGTTTTATTTTTCGTAATTATACTATTGCTGCAATGTTTGTCAATGTTAGCGCTTTAGTTTGTCCAGCGAAAATTTTGTCGCACTTTCATTCGATCAAAAGTTTCGTCGTCCCATCGTTTGTCGTGAAAACAATGTCGCACATTTTTCGATTCGTTATTCTTTACATTTTGTTGCCATTCAAAATGGTTATATTTTTAGATCCAAATAACATAGAGGTACGACCGTCGGTTATTGAAAAGTGTAAAGAATCACGAATAGAAGAGTGTAGTTGTCCGACGCAGATCAGCTAAAAATGTGAAAAATGAGATAGGACTTTTAGTCGTGCGATGGACGATATGTATGAGTACCTATTAATACAGCTTAACCTGGATAACTGGGATATCAAGAGACATAGGATTATCTATTAGGTACTTAAAGAGGCTTTTCATTTACCCAGTTTCCAAATAGTCAGGCAAATGACAATTGTCTTATTTGCCACCGCTAAGACAGGTCGAAATGTATCGTTTTTCATTTATAGAGATGAAAATATTCATTCAAAATGCCTTTAAAAATGTCTAAATCAATATTCGAAATGACAAATAGTAGGTGTATTACAAGGCAGGTATTGAACTACAAAGTTCCAATTTTAGAGGTAAAAATCCAAAAACAAACGCATTCTCAATTTAGCTGAGGTATACCAATGCAAAAGTGTCAGGACTTCATTGTAAGTATCAGATTCCTCACATATTCAGGTTCCGTTTAACCAGACAAAGTTGACCGCTATGAGACTATACTGCGATGATATTGCGACTTGAATGTGAACAAACCGAATTTTAAGGTTAGGAGAATACCATTTTTTGGTCTGTTCACAATGTCATCGCATTCCGGTGTCATGTTTTTCACATTGCACGTTAATTAGTTGAATTGACCCTGGTTACATGATACTTTAGCCGGCCAGCTTATAAAACGAATAAGTTGAAAATGATTTTCAATTTTGGTCAAGATGTTTTCATGTTTTCCCGTGCGTCTCCAACCGAATATGTAAAATGAACTATAAAGGTAATTTTTCAGTTCCAGTGTCAAACACTTATTTGATTGATAAAAAAAATTGTACATACGTAAATATCTTTTTACTAAGCCTGTTACTGCCACGAAAAAATCAACCACGGAATTTATTTTTAGTTTTTGAGCTCCACAATATGTATAAGCCAATTAGAGTAATTATAAATATCAAAATACTAACAACTAATCAGTCATGCTACTCATAAAATTTAATAAGGAGACTGTGTTTCCTTTAGGTACCTACCATTATCCAACATTTCCTAATTATAAACATTAATAAACAACATTGTTTTTCGTCAAATCCTTCAAATTCTCGGCACTCAAATGTAAACAGGTACTGTTACTAAGATTATAAACAAGCTTCTTGTTTCAGAACACCTTAGACTTAATTAAAATTTGTTTGTACAACCAAAGAAAACAAAACGATCAAAGGCAGTCAATTTTCAACCTAAAATTTATGTTTTGTAACGTGTTTGTTATTGAACAAGAACAACAAGAACAAAAAATACTTAATTATAGGTCACGATTATTGTAAAGAAATAGGTAGTAGCTAAGAAACATTATAAACAATAGAAGATTATTTGGGCCTATAGATTTAGCTGCTTTAATTTATCTTCAAACAAAGTGCCACAAAGTACAATTTGGTAATCGTTAATGAAGGGCGGGACAAAAGAAGAAACCAGTATTTTCTTGGAGTACAGGAGTATACTACACTGTTCCTATAATCAACGGTTTACTTCAGAGAGTGCCTGTAGATATACAGGTGAACATAGTCTTCTTGTTAAGAAGACTACATAATTATATCCTGCCGTGTCAGCGGAATTGTCCGAAAGGGTTACCGCTGGCCCGGAACATAAAGGGCTAAGGAAGGAACATGGGTGGGTTTTAGTCAGTAAGAGTCTGACACTCCCTTCCGCTCCACCCAGAGCAGAAGGGATCATTTAATGATTTCCCACCCGAAAAAAAAAGACTACATATATTATGTTCACCTATTTATCTACACAGAAAGAAGGCAACGATGTTGAAATTAAGAATGCCACAGCACAAAACTATGCACATAACGAAATCAAAATTAATATCAGTCTACTTGCTAAACAAGGAAACATTAATTATAAAACACACCCTCCCTCTACCAAATCAAAACACACACAACAAAATAATGTACACGACAAAATCACTGACAAAATTAATAACTACCCGCATTCTGCAGATAATTATGATAGGGTACCGGCTGACCACACTATAGCGAATTCTGCCGGCCTGACGGGTCTGACGTCAGTGTCAGCAGCCCGTGTCGAATTTAATGAATGCTTAGCGATAAATAATAGAGTTCGTTAGATGAATTAATCAGATTTCGGATGGTCATTGTGACATTGATTGCTGTGCTACGAGCGTCGTGTTGTGAACGAAAATAACTTTGCGCCCTGATTTATTTTGTGGTGGACAATGTTGTTTGTGCTTGCAGGAAAAATAATTTTGATCTTGGTGTTCACTGTTAGTTGGAGTTGTATTTGGAATTACATGCAAATTATTTTCAGATCTAGAACGTTTAGGAATATAAAGAAATAGGTTTTTGAAACGAATTTATGACTAGTACATTTATTCACGTTTCCTACATTTTGTCTTCATAAACTTTCTTCTCATCCTCATTCACTAACTTGGCTAAGTATTTTCATAAAACTTCTTTCAAATTACCATTGAAATAGTCCTTAAGATATTCAAAATGTTATTTTTCGGCTGAGATTTGTACGGAAGCAAATTTCGCAGTTACCTAACAAGAGCACCGCGATTTTTGCAACTGTTCCTTACGAAAATTTCAGCTTACATAACGTTATTATCCCGAGTAAAGGGCGCTCCGCTTTGAGCGGCGTACAATGCTCGTTTCACTATACTACAGGTTTATACGTAGGGTAAGGAGCCTGCAATGCACTACATTCAACCGTCTGGAGTACGCTCTCCTTGACCGGTCTAACTTAATAATAAAACCTCTTCGGTGGCAGTGACGTCTCGTTTGTGGAGTTCAGTTTTGATTTCTTTAAAACGCTTCTTGTTTGTTTCGTTGCATAGAAATGCAAATGCAATATTTTTATGAATCAGAATTTAACCTCCATTTTTTCAGGACCCACCTTTGATTTTAACCACCTATTTTTGACTTTGTACATTTTCTGATTTGTTTTATTTTGAAAATTTATTATACAATAGCAGCGCCCCGCGGTTTTACCCACATAAGTGTCGATCCCGTGGGAATGGGATAAAACCTATCCTGTGTCCTTCCCCGGGATGCAATCTATCTCTCTGCCAAATTTTATTGAAATCCGTTCAATGGCTTATGCGTGAAAAGGTAACATACAGACTGACAGACAGAGTTACTTTCGAATTTATAATATTAGTATGGAAACTTAGATAACATTTGACATAACCTAATGAAATTCTACAAATAAAAATGCACAACTGCACCCAGACTCACCCAAAATTTAATTTAAAACAAGTGCGAGTCGGACTCGCACACGAAGGGTTCCGTACCACAAGGCAAAAACGCCGAAAAAAACACGTTTGTTGTATGGGAGCCCCCCTTAAATATTTATTTTATTTTGTTTTTAGTATTTGTTGTTATAGCGGCAACAGAAATACATCATCTGTGAAAATTTCAACTGTCTAGCTACCGCGGTTCTTGAGATACAGCCTGGTGACAGATAGACGGACGGACGGAAAGCGAAGTCTTAGTAATAGGGTTCCGTTTTTACCCTTTGGGTACGGAACCCTAAAAAACAGAAAACTACAGAACCACTCCATTCCGAAGAAAACATTCACCCATTTTTTCCCAACCCTCTAGCTACGTCTCGCGGAACGGAAAACGTTTCTTCCTTCCTTATTTGTCTAAAAACTGACGTGGACTCCAGAGGGGCATCGGAGTAACTTTATTTAGTTTTCTATTCCAATGTGTACCTACATCGTGTAAATGAAAAAGGGATGAAACCGGTGCATTTGTCATGTGTACGGATATTTATTTTTTGTGGTGGATTTATGGTCGCGAAAAGGTTATTCTGCCAACAATAAAGGTTGTTTAAGATTTATGTTGTGTTGAGTAAAGACATCCTTGATGTATTCCTGGATATATTAAAGGCTCTTGAATGAAGTAAGCATATTTATGAATCACTAGCTGTTCCCGCAACTTCGTTCGCGTGCTTGTCGGAAATTGGATTTCAAGGGTTTTAATATTTTTGGGCGGAACCCTATTTTTTTTTTCTAAAATAGTAGTAGTATAGAAGCTTTGTTACTCCTTATAACATAGGCTATCTGCCAGTGAAAGTCCTGTCAAAATCGGTCCAACCGTTTTGGATATCTGCCGGAACAAACAGACAGACGAACATTAATTTATTTTTTTTTGTTTTATTTACGTATATACTTTCAAAAAGCTGTTATTTTGATATTACAAACAGACACTTTAATTTTATTTATTTTATTATAGATGTTATGAAAACACTAGTACATGTTCAGTTGCCTCTTCAAGCTAAATTATGTTAACCATTATTGATCATCAAACTTATTTGAAATGTTTATGAAAAAGTTTCTATTTAGTTTCCTAATCGAGCCAAAACGCGAAATGTAATTTCATAGCAAAAGGTCTCTTTTGCTATGAAATTTTTTTAAATAACTAAATTTAAAATTTTGTTAATTACTTACTCAATCGTCAAATTTTCTCGAAAATTTATTCGAACATAATTATTACTGTAGTGTCCGCGGTACATGATAAGTCCAAAAATCTGATTTTATCACGGATATCGAGAGCATTTTAAACTTTAAATAATAATTCAAGTCGGAATAGTTAGGTACATCACTCTGTTGATCAAACTGTTACATAATTATTATTATAGCAGCAGGAGTTTTACAAAGAATGGACTAAATGAAAGTAAAAAAAAATAAGTATGGGTGATGTAAAAACAGAAAACGACCAAATTTGGAATTTTCATGTATAACAAACAAACACCACATATTTTAATACGATACCTACTCGTCCATGTTTGATAAAAAAATGTTAAAAAAACTGTCACCCGACTACGAAAAAATAAGAGTGATCTAAAAAGTACGAAACAAGAAAATATAATTAATAATAATAAAAAAAAATATATAAAAAAAAAAAAAAATATAAAAAATAATAATAATATAAATATAATTATTAATTTTGAATATTTTTTAGACGCTGACGTCAGTACCTAAGTCTTGATCTCTGTCTCACATCAAGCTACCCGAAACTGTCAAGTTTCCCCAATCACCAAACCCAATCTTTGAACCTTAAGCTTTAGCGATAAAGTTGAAAATCTATTAAATAAACTTGACAGATTGTAGCAGCTTGATGTGCTGGCGTCTGTACAAAAATGGTGAAAGTATAGCCCTCCGTTTTGGCTTTGCCGTAGTCGGGTAAAAAGGTTAAATACATGGCACGTTTGAAAATCACGTCTACGTAACAATGTGCCACAATTCACTACGTAAAAAATCCGAAGTAAAAAGTCACACATTAACTAGGTACATGGAAACAACACAAGAATTTACTCTCATCCATTTCACCATAAAATATACCAATAAATGGAATAATTAAAAGCACATCGGTATCCATTACGCTTGGAGCGTGTTTTTGTCAGTTGCAGTAATACTACCGCTGTATACGGAAAAACTGTCAGTCCATCATATTGTTTGATACACAACCAGGCGTAACAGAGGGTGTTACGGATATTTTCATGTTTATAATAGGTTTTTGGTTTCCCGTTGTTTTTAATAAACACTGATTCATTCTGATTGAACGTTTGCATTAATTATTTGAAATCTTTGTTCGGTAGGCTTATGATCTTTTAAATCGTTATTTTGAGTATTAGGAAAAGGATTATTTTTGAAGCCGTTTCTAGTTCTTTTAGAATAGAATAGATATATATATATACAGTAATTTTAATTATCCTTCTATTCTTTTAATTTTATTATAGAAAAACAATGGGTGTCACTAAATCACTTGTTTATAATAAAAGGGTAAACAGAGATGTATATATAGTAGGCACACCCACTTCAATTCATGTTGTTTATTTCAATTCAAAGCTACTTTAAACAAAACTACTTGATAATTTGTTTTGCTCAACATTTTCAACCGAGTTCCGAACTCATCCGCTAAGCTGCTTCCAAATATTGTTGAAAGGTAAACTACCCGAGTCAGCCACGTAAGTAAAGTCACGGGATCCAGCTAGTTATACAAATATACACGGTATAATTAAATGCCCGTTTTAACTCAGATCTGTTACGTTGATTAAAATTCTACGTAGAGTTTCCCGCGCACCGCGTAACGGGTTTTGACTGGTTTCGATTTTAATTTTTGAAAAGGCTTCCTTTAGGTTTTATTTTACAGGAGTGATTTTTGGCTGAAATTCTCATATTTTCATTTTGATTAATCGTATGTAAGGTAGCTCAAGTTTTACATTACACATTCATTGAATTGAATGTAGTCTTAAGTATTTGTACGTACAGTCAACAGCAAAAGTAGATGATGAAAATCAGAATTGAATTTCTGATTTTGATCATCTACTTTTGCTGTTGACTATACATCTACTACTTATGTTTCATGGTGACATGTCACTGAATAAATAAATTGAAAAAAATAATAATAATTTGACTGTATGGTCTACAACAGGACAAAAACATAACATTATAAATATACATTTCCAACAAATTCAGTAACAAAAGATTTCATCACACAAGTAAATATCTCACGTGTCCAAATCGCAATTCCTCC
This sequence comes from Oligia latruncula, assembly GCA_948474745.1. Taxonomy (NCBI): domain Eukaryota; kingdom Metazoa; phylum Arthropoda; class Insecta; order Lepidoptera; family Noctuidae; genus Oligia; species Oligia latruncula. Next base: position 2,660,123 of record OX419691.1, on the reverse strand, counting down.
AGATCCCTCTTACATTTATAAAAGTGTATTCAGTGGAAAAACTCAATAACCGTCAAATGTTTCAATAGCGGCTGACGGCGACAACACTAGAGATCCTTCGAACAAAACGTACCGGACTGTATGTCGGGCTCAGGACGCTGCCTTGCGGGAACCCGGGCGTTTCTCCTACATCTGTCGCAGTCGACGCGTAATGCACATTTAATCTCCCAACCACTTCAAAATCTGCCAAAATGCTTTATTGCTCTTGAACAAGTTCTCAAGCTGGTTCTCGGTGCTCAAGATAAAACTTTACAGGCATAATGAATCTTAATCGCGCCGCCAATTCCCAAAATTGTTGGAGAGTTTTGTTTTAAAATAATACTTGAATTTATCTCGTTTGCTCGGAATTAATTTTGCCTTTTGTTGTTGCGTAATCGGTTACCTGTGACGGGTGTTCCTTTTTAATTTCGTTTTTTATAATGGTATTTAATTTTTTGATGGACGGATCTTTAATTGTTGGTGAAATGTCATTTATTTATGATTTGGCTTTCATGTTAGTATTACAATTTTGATTTTTAATGCAATTAAGTAAATCAACGTCATCGATTAAACGTTTGATACAAACTTATATTTGCGTACTACTATTTATAATGATCTCCTCTCCAACCAAAACAAAAGATTTACTTTTATCGGTAATATTTAATCATCGTAAAATCCAATGTTGGGACAGAACAGAACAATAAAACCGAAATTCCTTGGATTCTTAGATCCCTAGATTTGGTTCTCTCTCCTCGCCCAGAAACCGGCTGTCTCAATGGATTAGAGCTAGAAAACTTTTAATCCTTAATATCCTTTCCTAAGAAATGAAGTTTAAACTCCGTACATCCGTTGTGAATGAAATCGGACTTAAATCCTTTGGGGACAGCGTTTTTGTGCCAAAATAGAAAGTTCAGTTTGTGCTTGACAAGCAGTTTCTTGTTTTGCTTTGTGCTGATAATGATGTTCGACCTTTGTGCAGATGTTGGGAGAAATTAGTATTTGAAAAAGTTTTATTGGTAATTAGTATTCCGTTTATTAATTAGACGTGTATTTTGTCTATTTTTTTTTTTTGTAATGTGTCCTTCTGTGGAATAAACAATTTTTATTTCTTTCTCTCTTTTTTTCTTTGAACCGATAGTTCGTTTAAAGGCAAACACAGTAATTTTGATTGGTTTGTCTAGAACTAGTGTGTTAAAAAGATTATTATTTCTGTATACTCACATAATTATTTTGTTTATTGGGGTAAACAACCACTTAAACCATAATTGAGAGAATGATTTTCTATATTAGTAATTTATTTATTTATATTTAAATAAAATTTACAATAAATAGAAACCATACGTTGACAATAATTACCTATGTTGTATAAAATTTAATTTAAAGCTAAGACAGAACAAAAGGAGTCCATTGTTCTTAAGGCAAGGGGAGTCCCTTGCCTACTTTCTCTCACAGAACACCAGACATATACGATTTTACTCCATTCATCCGCAAATACATCACATTCAGGGTAAGTAGTTACTAGTTAGGTTTGACATTATTCAATAAAGCTTGCGAATAACCAAGTTTATTCAGTAACTACGATTTCATCACTCATAGGTAAAATGTAACTCAACGCAGGTAATCGTAAATTGCCTATTATAATACCCGCAGGACTATGCTTAGCACACGCGATATGACTGACAGCAAATGACATTAATAATGGCGTGTTACGACTGCATTCCGCACTAAGGGGCGCCGATGCAATAAATGATGAACCACTCGAAGTAAACAAAGTGATATCTACACCAATTACATTAGCTTTTAAGTTATCCCTAAAGGAAAATGTGACACAAAAAACTTCGACACGAAAGTTACTTTTGTATAAATATAAATTTAAAAATAACTTGGAAGTATGAATTTAAAAATATCTTAGTTGTTCTCCGAAGAGTAATTATGTCATCTCAGCTTGGGAAGTTATGCAACGAACAGTGGCTTTGATGCTTAAATATTTTTAAGGTCCATAAAAAGTAAATAAACAACAAACATTAAAACAACTACTTCCAATAATAGAGTTCAAGTTGCATTTTTCAAGTTCAAGCAACATTTTTGAGTTGGTCCAATATTAAACTAAATCCCAAACCATACCTATCATTAAAAATAATCACCATAGTGAAATTCGTACACAACTATTTTCCAACTACTTTATACTAGAGAGGGATCCCGAAATTGTGCAAGTTTCGGGTCCCGGGTCCGTCACTAAGGCTCTAACTGGGATTAGAGCAGAACTCATCTCATTAGTTTGATTGCACGAATCTGCAGCCGTGTTGCGATCGTGACATAGTTGTGGGCCAAATTGATTTCCTTGCGAAAGCCTTCGGTAAGTCACTAGTCGCACAAATCAAATTTCGGTCGGGAATCCATTAAGGAACGGTTCGAATGTGTAACGAGATGTAGATAGTTGAATAGTTTTGACTAAAGGAACATTTAAAACCTTTTGTTTACAAACGTTAACCCATAGGAGAATCTATAGGAAAATGAGCTTTAATGCTACCAAAAAAAAGTAGGAATAATTATAGTAACCAAATATTTGCATAAGTATAGATGTACAAAATTGGCTGGACTGTTTTCGCAAAAATGCCAGAAACGCAAGAATCCAAATGTTATTTTCAAATAGAAACAAAACCTACCCGTAATTTCAACCCATAATACCTTTTATTGCGCTGTTCCCATCCAAAAATCCGAATACCGCTTATAAATAAAAACTTTTTGATGCCGACGCTACGAACAATATACTAAAGCGCACAATACGTTTAAAAAAGTTTTAAAGTACACAATAACATCCCATCCTCGGTACCGCTTTAAAGCAATAAGTCAGGGTGTATTTCACACCTAACATTTGCGTGCCATAGTACCTCTAAAGTGAGAATAAACAAGCTAACTTTTGCCATTCCACAATGGGAGGATGGGACCCGCTTTTATTCACACTCAAATTAAACTTGCCAGATTACATGGCTGCACCAATGCTGCTTCTAAACTATCCTGCCAAAGAGTTTCGACATGGAGTCTAGGAAGAAAGGAATAATGCGTTGCAGTCATATGAAGTGTGAGCTTTGGTTGATGTTTTAAACATAAGTGTTTCTGAAGTTTGACATATACAAAAGAAAGAAGACCATGCATATGCGAAGAACAATGAATAGGTATAGAAAATAATTGGGACAGCGAAAGCATGGTTGGAATGCTAATTTAATAATCGTGGAATATGTATGCGTAATGTAAGACATTTTAGCAAAATAAACTTATTTAATACCATCACAGGAGATATAATTACAAACAAAATATATCAAACTTACACAAAACTCGTTATGTAACACTTCTAATAATAAGAATTCACACTTATAATGTTTAAAACAACAACAAAGATGGATTCCAGTAATTATAATCCAGGAACATAATACTCCGCACAGATTTCGTGTTACGTTAATGTCTACCTCAACAAGTTTTGGTAAATCGATACAATTTGAGTTGTACTTTGTTACAGTGCCATTCAGATTTTAATTAATTGTCAGAAACTGCGGACTGTTTGATTGAAACACTTCGAAGAACTTGTTTGACATTGTTTAGACAGGTTTCTGAAACAATCCGTGTCTATTTGGATTACAGCCTTCTTATAAGCATTTTGGATTAATCAGAATACGATTTGTCATAAAAGTTAGGGTTGTCTTCTTATAACGCTGCCTGAGCATTAATTTTGTCGGGAGTGTAATCAAATTCGCTAGTAGTGAAGCTCTTTGTTGGTGATATATTGGATTACCTAACGTTTCTTGTGTATCTTCTTTGTCATCTTATACTCTATCTGGCGTCTTGCCAAAGGTAGCTTTGCCTGGAGAGACTGATTTTCAGTTCATTAATTTAAGCATTCTTTTTATGTGCGCTTCTACTTTTATTTTGTATTTTGCTGTACATAGATCACTGTTTTTAATTTACCTATGACTTAATAATTTATTTTGAAAAAATATGCAGATCTATTAATATAGAATCTACTATTTTTCAATTTGCTATGTAAGTTTAACTCTTATCTATAAGTACCTAGCGAAACCGCCATAATTATTATGCATATCACAAAAGATGCTGAATGTCAGTAAATGGACAGATCGCATCATAAACAAGAAAAAAAAAACAGTTATTATGACAGACATTAACCTAAAAGGACCAAGTGTAGACATCAATGCATCTCCATCCAACATTCTACAGAACATCAAAAACAATCACAACAAAAACCATACAAATGCCAAACCCAAATAAGTGCCAGTTATTTGGGTAGTAAATTCAAAGGGATTATAATAGATGTAACAGCACTTTGAAGTTCCAACGCAATGAGAGAGGCGATTTATATGTGTCCGCAAACAGTCTAATTTGCATGTACAAGGCAGACGGATGGCGTAATTTTCTCTGTCTCATATTGTATAAGGAGCTTATACTGTTCTTATTAGGTGTTAGGTGATCGCCTGGAGGCGCTGCCGTTATGATGTTGTGTTTAGATGGAGCAGTAATGGGCTATTTGGGTTGTTTTGGTATTCATTTACAAGGTTTGAATACTGAGAATACTCGTATATCATGATTACCTTTACCTTGCCTTTGTTTTATTTTTAAGTCATGTTTAGCAACTATTATTATGTCGTAGGAAGAAAATAAGGCTCAAACAACCGTTTAAACAGAATATGTATTCAGGATTCTTGAGTAATTTTATAGCAATCAACGTTTCTAGCAAACAGGCAATTTGGATCCGACCAATTAAATATCGAATTTATCTAAATAAAAAGCTTTGTTAACTGGTTTAAATTGAACAAGGATTTATCACTGATAAATTAATCAGATTAATAATACCAATTTAACTATTGGTATTACAAACTATAGTACCAGTTATGTTGATGTTTTAGCTAAATAACTCCCGGTTGGAGCGTTTAGAGACTACTAGCGCCACACCGTAGCGTTTTCCGGAACTAAAGTTTCTTTTTAGTCGCGGTTCTTACAACTTTGTTGTGGAAAAGTACACGTTAGACGCACATGGTCGTAGATTTGTAAATATAGATAAGAAATGCAAATAAAGAATAAATGATGAAGTTGAATGAAGGCTTTTAAATGATGACGTGTTTTCTTTTCTGAATTTCCCGGAAAACAAACGAGTTTATTCAACGATGATAATGTAACAAAAATAAATACAATTATGTACCAACGAAAACAATGTTTTCTTTTTGCAAAACGTCAATCCGATCACGGAATAAAATCCTCTGCTACATTTAGAGGAAAAGAAAAATACAAATGTATAGGGACAAACAACATTTAACAAATCTCGTTACATGCGTATTTCGTCAGGATTTTCATTTCAACATAATGTCATTTAGATACCTGATGGCGCAGGCCTTCATGAACGCGCGAGCGAGACGCAGGCACGTTGTCGAATGCGAAGAAGCGAGACAGCCTGGTAAACTTCACGTACAAGTTTTAAAAGTTCAACAGTAATAGCACATTCAAAATTGACTTTGATAATTTTTAAACCATACTTTTGTCATGGGGCTTTAAGCCTTACTGCCGTTGATTTTAGTGTTTACGGGAATTATATTGTTTTGGGATGTGGTACCATGAGTGCTGAAAGGTAACTGGCGTCCGGCAGATACGGCAAGCAACAGGCTGTCGTAGGGGCGGAGTCTTGAAATGGCGCGACTGCGCATAGCACCGTGCGTTGCTATGACGACGCCTCTTTCAATGTTTGTAATTGCGCGAAGCTCTAGGAGGTTTTTAAAGGAAACTTTCGCTTGTGATTGACGCGGAATGTTCGTAATTGTATTCGCCTGTTGGCGGCATTTTAGGGCTTTATCGATGTATGACTTCGGCTACGATTTGCTCTAGTTATACAATTTGGTATTGTTTTAAATATGATTCTGTTGGTACAATAATATTTCTAAAATGTGTATTATCTTCTTCCTTGAAAATAAAATTAAATAAAAAAATATACGAGTCCACTTGAGAATGTCCTCCATTTTTTTTCTTCGGTTAAAAATATGAAGGCTAAACCCAATCTTAGCCAAAAAAAAATAATTTGAAAACCAAACAGGTTTTCCATAGCAACAATAAGTATTATCTCAACGGTGATGATTATCATGAAACATGTTACATAATTGAATAATAAATGTTTCAACAAAAATGGTAATCCAAGGCTTTTTCGGTTCAGCGGGATTGTCTGAAAGGGTTACCGCTGCCCCGGAACATAAAGGGCTAAGGAAGGAACACGGGTGGGTTTTAGTCAGTAAGAGTCTGACACTCCCTTTCGCTCCACCAAGAGCGGGACAGGTCATTTGATGATTTCCCATACGCAAAAAAAAAGCTTTTACGGTACTCACTTTTAATCACTACTCATCCACTCATCGTCATCAAAAACCCATGCCTCCAACACCTTCAGATATCCCATTTAACATAATCCTTTTTTCATTCCATAAATTTACTTAAAACATACGAGACTTCTTTGGAACTTCTATATAGGTTTCTACCATGTTTCACCATTCGAAGCCGGGTCAATGTCACGTTGGAGAGTGCGTTATAGCTTACTGGCCACCCTGCTAAGAGCATCGCGCTATAAAAGTTTGTTCACGTTGAGTGAGAGCCTGTAGTCTGTAGTGCGTTCAACGTTGCAGGAGTTGGTAATGAGTGTGATTGGGAGGCGAGAGGTTTGCTGTAAGGAAAATCTTGTAAATAAAAGTTTTACTCTATGATACACAATCTGCTAGGAGTTACAGCGCATTTTTATTTTTAATTAAATATTCATGTTTATGATAAGAAAGCAACAAATGAGATTTCATGAATTATAATTATAATAATGAATGTATACAAAACCTTGTAAAATATTTTAAAAGAGACATTCTTCTCCATACGAACACTACCTTTTGGAACCTACCTACTAGAATCAATTCTATTTTTACCGACTTTACAAAAAGGAGGAGGTACTATGTTCGGGTGTTTGTATGTTTTTTTTTTTTTTTTTTGTATGTTTGTTCATCGAATACGCCGCCAATTGTCGACGGATTTTCAAAATTCGTTCGTTCGTTCGGTGGCAAAAACTAAAATACTGATCCCTAAGACACCGACTTCCGAAATTAAAGTTATTTTTCAGTTTGTAGTGTTTTTTTTTTCAGTTTGTAGTGTTTTTTTTGGAAGTCGGTTTTTTTTTATTGTAAATTTTGACGTTCAAAAGTGCCATTAATGTGCCTATTTGAAATAAAAGGTTTTTGACTTAGACTTTGATTGTCAAGGAAATAAACAAAATATAAAGAAAATTCGAATTAATCAGATGATTATAAAATGTACATGATGTCATCAAATGAATAAAGATATCGTTTTCATTTCACAGACATCATAAACGCAGCTAACTATACCACAACTTGTTGTTTGTTGCCACAAAAACTCACTAAATCTTTTAATGAAAAGAGTTTTTCCAAATTATATTGCATTTACTTTACAACAAAATAAATACCTTAAAATCATCTGTTTAGATCTAATCAAATAAAAAACAACGTTTACACCTTGAAAACAAAACAACAATTAACTAACATTTGTCTAAATCTGATATCATCATGATAGCGTTTAATTAAATACGGTAATCCGTACTTTTGTTTCAAAACAATGGAAGTGGCTGTAAGCCTGTGTTTTTTATCCAACTGCCCCGAGAGGAAGGTAATTCTTCTCATTAAAGTCAGTGTCGTGTCGTCAAGAAGATGTTTAAGATATACAAAGGGAATGGAATTGTTTAATAATATTGACGTTGTTTTGTTTTGCTTTTATAATTTGTTAAATGTTACTGTTTTGGGACAAAACTGTACGTGTTTTGTTTTAGAGGCAGTGTGTTTAATTATCTAATTATTTGTATTGCTAATTAGTTAGTTATTCAATTTAGTCCCCAGTAGAAACGGTTACTTGTACGAGTATAATTATAGCTTTCTATTACACATAGTGGTTTAGTGGTTGGTTAGTGGTTGTAATGGCAATCATACGATTTGGTTTTAGTAGGTTTTTATATTTAATTTTTTATTTATCCTGTTCATAGATTCTTATTTTGTAAATGTGAGGACTTTGTAGGCCTTGTAGACTTAAGATCTGTAGACCATCTTTTATTTAATCAAGTACCTGGTACTTGTTGACAGGCCTACGCTGTCCTCCCATACCTACTGTAATTTGAAAACATTGTAAAAGCCAATTATTTTTAAAAATAGTAACCGTAGAGTTTCTCGCCGGCTCTTCTCCATAGGAAACGACCAATTGGAACCGTGCACCAAGCTTCTGAGGTTTCATAAGTGCCCATGTAGGTTTATGTGAAATAAAATAATATTTTGATTTTGACATAAGCATTACTTATTAAATATGTTTTCTTCTTAATTGAATGTTAATTACTGAATTGACTGTAATGTATCTAATTATCTACCCTGTTTTATGAAACAACAAGAAGCAGTTTATCATTGTATTACACACTTTCATACACGACTAACGGAATTTTCTTAAGCAATTTTTTTATAAATTGATAAAAATTACATGATTTTTCGTGAACGTGCACAAACACAAGGCATTATCATCTTCAAGCTTCTAAAAACAATGGCGTAAGAAAGGTTATGTGATACGAAAACACATTATTGCGAGTTGAATTTCATAACGTGCTTGAATCTTTTATTCTTTAAGTGATATTGCGAAGAATACGCAATGGATTATAAAATGAAATCTTGATGTGTTTCGTGGAATAAACATGTTTGCAGCTAATTTAAGTAGAGTCAGTATAAAAGCATGTATTATACGAAATATTACCTAAATTAATATACCTACTTCACCTGCCTAGCCTTTTCCCAACTATTTTGGAGTCGGCTTCCAGTCTAACCGGATGCAGAATACCAGTATTTTACATGCAGCGACTGCCTATCTGACCTCCACAACCCAGTTACTGGATAATACGATACCCCTTGGTAAGATTGGTTGTCTGACTTTCGGGCTTCTGACTACCCGTAACGACTGTCAAAGATCCACGAATGATCCGGGACCAACGGTTTAACTTGCTTTTCGAGGCACGGAGGAGTCACGAATGTAAAGATGGTTACCCGTCCACAGACCAACCATGGCAAGTGTAGCTTAACCTGATCGATCGACCTGTGCGGCTGTTATTATTCAGCCACGGGCCCCTCCACCGTAATGAATTATACTTATTGAAAAAAAGAGTGTGCCAAAGCTATTTTATTTATTATTTTGATTACTATAAAAAGCAACTCTGCTTTATATGTAGGTTCCAACTTATAGTTTACAGACGACAGCACAACAAGCTACCCGAAACTATAACATTTTCGCAATCCACTTTGGACCTTATGCTTTAGCGATAAAGTTGAAAATCTATTAAATAAATTTGACAGATTGTAGTAGCTTGATGTGCTGGCGTCTCTACATAAGAAACAAAGAGTGGTACAGAATGGCTAGTTTAATAAGAATAAGATTCTTCAGTCTTCTAATTCTTCTTAGCGTGTTGATGGCAAAAAATTCAAACATCTTTGGCCCAAAATTCTACCTCCGCTCATTGACGCAGTTATAAGATCATACACTGCACAGGTGACAGGGACAATTCTCGTAATTTTTAGGAACGTTCACAGTTTCATCTCAGTCTAAATCTGTAAAAATATCTCTAATTTCGCTACATTTTTGACAAGTTGCTCATCAAGTGCACAGGTGACAGATGATGCGCAGAATGGAAGGTGGGCCATTTTCTATGGGAAGGTGCTGCAAAAACACGTGAGATCTAAGCCGTCCGTGAACCCTGACGATCTCCATCTGCTGAGATTGTTTTTGCTATGGCCCACTTGGATTTGAAGTCTTCAGTGATCCCACGATACAACCTTTAGAACATGCTGTACAAGTGTACAAGCGACGACCAACTTCTGAAATATTTAGACCAAACTTGTGAACTATTCAAACTGCTAGTACCTACACTACACTAATAAACTCATTCCACAAAGATTGCAATACAAACTTAGTACATCAAATGTTTAACTGTTCATTAAGATGTTTATAATAGTACTTACACCGTACAATGCTCGTTTTCTACCATGTTTTATAACGCAACTTCTGCTGTTACTGTCAAGGTACATGACGTAAGTAAAATTGTCGCGTAAGTTACGAAGAATGGAGATGTAATATTCATTTGTCTTTGTTTGTTTTAGTACAGTAATTAAATTGAAAATGTGGAGCAACTCTCAGAATCTTATTTGTCATTTGAAGAACCTTCTCGATTAGTTTCCATAAGATATAAAAAACGGTGAAAGAAAACATCGTAGGGAAACCGGTATATGTCCCACAACCGAAAATTGGCAGACATGTGACATCTACCAACCCGCACTGGGCCCTCGTGGTGGATTATTACCCCACTCACTCTATCTCGAAGAGAGGAGCCGGTGTCCCAGAAATGGGAACATTATGTATAGAAAATGGTAAGTGTCTGAAAGGTATATTCTACTACAAATAAGTCGCTAAAAGTTACAGAACCACATCAAAATTAGGAGAGAATTTGTACCTGATTGAATTTAATAATAACTATGTTACTTGATAAACAGTTAATCCAACAAGCTAATCAGCTAGTTGCACCATTACTATTGCATCATTTCAATTTGTGAACAAAATAAAAGAAACACTTCGTGACTCGCAGCCATACAAACTATCCAGCTAATCCCTCCGAGACACATCCTCCTTGATGCCCCCAAACACGCAACCAAACGAAGAATAAACAAACAAAATCCCTCAGGAACTTCAAGTAAAAAATCTTAAATATAACTTGTTCTAACTTGTTTTTAAGACGGTGTCATTAAACCGGTAACCCAGGGTTTGCTGTCCACGTAAGATTGCAGGAGCACGAAACCTTAAGGAGAACTTTCTTCATTGCCGATAAATTACGGAGTCACTTTTACAGCTCAAGAGAACATACGGCGAAACTTCCACATGTGCTGTCCAAGTTATAACAAGATAGCGTTTGGACGTGTTAAAGAATTTGAATGGCTAAATTCTTTAGGAATTTGTGAAGTTGCTGGAGTGGTGTTAGGTTAAGTATGTTGGAGATATTGAGCGGCTGAATTTCTACTTACTATAAAGTTGTAGTATGAACGGATTTTGGTAGTATTTTTGTTGCAAGCAACTGCGAGATTGACCTCAAATATTACTCTTGACGTATGTGTCTCACTTAAAAATCCTCCGGTTAATAGCTACATATACCTCTCTGCGAATATAACAGTCGTAGTAAGTTTTTTCATTGTCTCGCATTTGAAAAAGTAGTAGGTACTTATATGAATTAAGTAAATCTATTGTCTGATAGTGTACTGTAAACAAAATAAGGAAAGAAAGAAAAATTGTTTAATCTGCACAAACCAGACGCACATTACACACACGACACAACGCACACTGACAAAGACACTGTAGAATAATAACACATATTTATTTTACTACAAATTATACCACAATCAATTATGTTCATTGCAATTCTGACTGCATTCAACATGAACGATGAGATGTTGCAGCAGAAAAAGAATTGGAGTTACCGACATAGCTTGCAGAGTAAGCAAACTGAAATGGCAGTGGGCTGGCTATGTCTGTCGAAGGACCGATGGCCGGTGGAGCTGAGTCAAGGAGTTCTTTCAGAGTCCTGGAGTAGAGACCGCGTATCGGCAAGCGTAGTGTGGGACGCCCCCTAGCTAGATGGAAGGACGACCTAAAGAAGATGCTTGGGCTAGACTGGATGCGGAAGGCGGAGGAAAGGGTGTTGTGGTGCAGCCTGGGAGAGGCCTATGTCCAGCAGTGGACTGCGATAGGCTGAGTTGATTGATGAGCAAACTAACTTAAGAGACGGTTGTGAGTTCGAATCCAGACAGGCACTTTACTTTGTGTATTTAATTTCATCACCACTGCTCTCAAAACGGTGAAGGAAAACATCGTGAGAAAACCGGCATGTCCTAGAAACAAATATTCGAAGCCATGTGACATCCACCAACCCGCACTGGGCCCACGTGGTGGATTATGGCCCACTCCCTCTCAGAGAGACGAGGCCTGAATGCCAGCAGTGGGAACAATATAGGCTAATTATGCATTCAACATCCAGTCGACGCACACGACATGACCGAAGCATATTCACATAAAATCTTCGCAGAAATAATCTCGCGACCAAAAATCGATATCACCCGCGCGACACACCGCTGCCTCTCACCGCATACACCACCACATAAGCCCCAGTTGCATTAAGTGGATAATCCCTGAGTTCATACTTTCATCTGTTTAATGGATGCAGTGAAACCCATCTATTGCCGTTGGTTGCTTTTTATGCGCAATCCTCTGGCGATATTGAGAGGAAATATAAGTGCTCTGCTATGGCAATCGTTTTGAGGATTAGCTCAGGTCTCATGGTGAAGATTAAAGGGTAATAAAGAGAAGTGGATGTATGTTTTCTTTTGTTAGGTTAGCTTTTGAAGACTTTTTGGTAAGATGAAGAAGTGCGAAGAAGTTAAATTAGATTTTTTTTTGTAAGCTAGCTGGGTTATTGCGTAACACACTATCAATAGCAATGGCTTTCATTTTGACAGTTCAACAACATTCATTGGGTTATTTACGTTGTTGAGCAGATATTTTTTTCGAACATATGATGCAATGGATTAGCAATATGTTTCAAAATGATTCAAATTGAAATTGATAGAGTTTTACGCAATTAGGGTGCTGTTTCATTATACAGGGTTATTGGTAAAACACCGACAACCTATTAAGAGGTCATTGTACTCATCATTATGAACAACTTTTACTATGGGACCAAACCTGAAATCGCAAGAAAAAAATCAGCTGTTCATTTATTTTCGTATAACTCGTCAAAATGTAGGGAACTACAGTTTTTTTTTTAATTGTCTGTGATAAGCTCGGTTTGGAAGGATAGAGTTTAAGATGAAACAATGGTAAGTATGAGTAGATGATTACAAAGCATTGCTTCAAGATAAACTGCCGTCTAAGTTTTTATCAGAAGGATGAAAAGAAGACGGAATATCTACCAATCGTAAACATTTACATTTATATTTTATACTGCGCACGTAAATTCAAAATAAAAATACAGTGTAGGTTTTGAAAGACTACGGACTCATTGTAACGTTATTACGGTAAGGTTCGCCTTTAGTAGATTTTAGTTATTGCAATAAACTTGCAGTTTATGAAATTATTAAAACATCGTATCCACATTATATCTCATTACGCTTCAGTTATGAACTCTTTCCTAACTTCACATTAGTTTGGCAGTATGCCTCGGGTTCATTCATCAACCGTCAGTCTGGGATCCGTAGACAGAGTAATCTATAGACTCATGGTATCCGTGTCACCGAAAGGGACAAAAAATCTAGCAATCTTCATCATACTATCATTTTTACAGCTTATTACACTGCACCTTACCATTTTCACAGTTGCGCAAATGTACCTACTATTATTGAATCATGCACGAAAAAGATCTTATTTTCCGTTTAATCGCGGTGTAGTTTTTATTATTTCATTCATAAACGTCAAACTTGTTGTGCACATTGATGTGCTTAGCCGACACGCAGTAAGGGACAGAAATATTCTTACTCTGTCTCTTTTGTGACGTTAATATATTTCTCTTTTTCTAGTGCGAATGAAAAAGAAGATATGCAGCAATCTAAAGTTTACTCTGTCTACGTCTGGGACCGAATCATGGTGAAACTGCTGAAAAATGTATGTTTCTTAACTATCAATAACTCGATGTATGTAAACAATCACTCTACTAAATTGATACCTAAGGTATTTCAAAAGGTTTTAGTTATTATCATGAAGGCTGAGTTATAATTAAGTAGTATGTAATTAAGTTTCAATTGCAGCTTTATTTGCAAGTTAACCGAAACTGTCAAATTTTCCCAATCAACCTTGAGCTTAAGCTTTAGCAATAAAGTTGAAAATCCATTAAAGCAACTTGACAGATTGTAGTAGCTTTATGTGCTGGCGTCTGTACAACAAGCAACAAGAAATAATATTCTATTCTATTAAAGTTGTAATTTTGTTTTGAGATACTTTTTCTTCTTCTTTTCGTATCAATGGTAGGAGCCTTTCTACCAAGACCCTCCGTGCCTCGGAAAGCACGTTAAGCCGTTGGTCGCGACTGTCATTCGTAGATCTTTGACAGTCGTTACGGGTCGTCAGAAGCCCGAAAGTCTTACCAAGAGGTATCGTATTACCCAGTAACTGGATTGTGGAGGTCAGATAGGCAGTCGTTCCATGTAAAATACGGTATTCAGCTACATCCGGTTAGACTGGAAGCCGACCCCAACATAGTTGGGAAAAGGCTAGGCAGATTAATTGGTAGGCACCATAGATATCCGAGTAGGTACCATAGATTTCCGAGTAGGTACCATAGATATCCGAGTAGGCACCATAGATATCCCAGTAGGTACCATAAATATCCGAGTAGGTACCATAGATATCCGAGTAGGTACCATAGATATCCGTAGGTAGATATCCGTAGGTAGTCTTCCTCGTTGTTTTTTTTAATGTCGTTTGAGCCCAGTAGGTGGCCGCGTTAATTTCGTCAGCAGTTGCATTTTTTAGATCATCCGAGGTGCAGGTGAACGGGCGCTTAAGACATTCCAGCAAGTGGGACATGGTCTGATCAGAAGCACCGCATTGGATGGGTCAGTAACCCCCCACTTCGACAAATATCGTCTGCAGCGCCCTGGGTACGCAATCGATTGAGAGCTCTCCGTATAGGTCACTGCAGATTGAGATACTGAATCAAAATGACAGTCGAATTGAGGTATTCAGTGAAGGTGTCTGGAATTAGGTAAAATAATTTGTTGTACCGAACACTAAATATTACTTCACGAAGCAAGTCTGTTATACAACAGTTACACGTTATACAATAACATATTCCGATCTATTTCCAAAGATTTGCGAACACTACCGCGCTTGCGGTTCTGCAGCCACAATAATATACTTGCCGAAATGCACAGAAAACACATTTACCACAATCCATCATGGCGGATTTGTGGATTCCGTACGTCATACAAACGCCCGTTGCGTCCCTGCTAATGCTGACGGCAGAACAACCTTGGATATGAAACCCTACATTTTAATCTACATAGTTTTGATTAATGTAAGTTTTTGACTTGCTGTAGGGATGCAAGTTGATCGCTTGATGCTGTTAAATTTTTAAACACTCGAATAAAATTAAGGCTCTTAAAGGCTCCCGCAGACAGGCGCGACGCGAGTTTGGTAGAAAATTTCCACGAAGATTTCATACAATCAAGAGTTCAACCCATTATCAAAACACAATCGAGTTTTTCGATGCGACCTCAAAATCAAAATATTTTATTTCACATAAACCTACATGGGCACTTATGAAACGTCAGAAGCTAGGTGCACGGTTCCAATTGGTCGTTTCCTATGGAGAAGAACCGGCAAGAAACTCCAAGGTTACTCTTTTTAAAAATAATTGGCTTTTACCTACAATGTTTTTAAATTACAGTAGGTACCTATGGGAGGACAGCGTAGGCCTGACAACAAGTACCTGGTACTTGATAAAATAAAAAATGGTCTACAGATCTAAAGTCTACAAGGCCTACCACACACAAGTCCTCACATTCACAAGATAAGAATCTATCAAAAGGATAAATAAAAGGAAACGATAATTAAAAGGACAAGTTGATTTATAGTTTGAAAAATTTTATCATCCAAATAACTTAGCTAAAATCTCGAATTTAGCCTTACGATCTTATTCAGGTTTCATTGTGAAATAAACACATTTTGTTATAGGTGGCTGGTTAAGACTTTATAGAACGAATGTAAGTCTAAAGAGCAAATATTTGAACGAAAACACACCGCTGTACTTAGAATTCACAGAATATGAAAGCCACCTTTCCAAGTTCCTCTTGTTAACTCACGCACACCGCCATTTTGAAAACGTCTGGCTCCCTGATAGGCTAGACTTAAGAACTACACCTTTTTATCCTTTTACGATGTTTTTGTACGGTTTCACCAGCTTTGGAAATTGAAAACAAACTCGCACAGCTGTTGTTGATTTAGTCCATCTTACGTCAAACTCGAACTTACCTGCAACAAAAAAAAAGAAAAATATAAGAAAGTAAGCCTTCTTAATTGTTGTGAAAAAATACATTGGTTTTGTTTCGTAAGTCTCTTGTTTTTTTTTTGTAGTATTTTCGTTACCTTGTGATTTAGAAATGAGTCGTAAAAGGTTTTCGATCACAATTCAATTCTCATTTATAATTTTTCAATTTGTCGTGAAAATTTCGATGAAAATGGGAAATCCGGGTTCATTAGTGTAACTAGGAAAATAAAATAATGCCTCTGACAAAAGGTAATTTATTAAAAATAAGCAATGAGTATTTTTGGTAAGTAATTATTTTGGAGGCCAGAACTGGAGGCCTATGTCTAGCAGTGGACTTCTTTCTGCTGAAATGATGAGGAAGGAAACACTTTAAAACCATAAAAAAAATCGTTTATTTCTTAATTCAAAATTACAATAGGGAGGTATCGTTGGTCCCAAACTAGGCACGGCCTGTATGTCTTGGGTACCATTACATAGGTACAACATTTTGATAATTTTCATAATTTTGGACAAAATAAGTATAGTAAAGTTGAGATTGGCTAAATATGATTTGAGTTCTACTCTTTCTCGAATCCACAATTCTACAATCAAGTAGGCAAGGTATTGTTAGTAACGGGATATTAAACGATTTAATTTTATTTTATTTTTGTTCTCATTGTTGTGTTACAAGACATTTTGTGACACTATTTCATCACTATGTTACTAACGATAAAGATATAGATAAATGCTCCTACTCTTGTTCGTTTACTGATTTTATCGGTACCTTACTGCATTAAGCAATTCTAGTATTTTGATATCAAAATTCCGAAACCCCAGAAAAATATAAACCGTTCAGACCAAACACAAACTCCATTAATGAAACAATGGCTGCCTTCAAAACCAGTATTCTAATAAGCCAAACAAACAAACAATAATTATTCGTGTAGCTGGGATTGCAATAATTATAATTGTAACAGTTGGCAGCACACATTGAATATTTTGTGAGAGGCGAGTCATTTATTACAAGCTTATTAGCGCCTCCCGCCGGAGAGTGCTCAAGATACGTTGTCTAGGGAACCATGGATAACGTGTGGAGGTAGGTACTGGATGTGCTGAGTACCTACTGGAGTGTATTGTATGCATATGTATTTTTAACAGACTTCAAAAAAGGAGGAGCTTCTCGATTCGACTGTATGGTTTGTTACGCGAGATCTCCGGCAATTGTAAATAAATTTCAAAAAATATTTTTTTAATGGATAGGATATGTCTCAGGGGTTTTTGAGTTTCAATAATACAAATTTTTGCCACTTGGTTTATATTGATGATGTTATAATAACTTCCTGTTATTGATATTTATATAGCAAGTAGTGTTATACTAGTTTTTGTGGGGTGAGTACAACTTAAAAGTGAAAAAAATAAAAACTTTTTTACAAAAAAAAAGCAATTGACTTTCAAATAAGACATTACAAAAGTGTGATATGGAGAGGAACGGGCAAGAAACTCCTTGGAAACGACCCTACCTTTGCTTAATTATTCTCTATGATGAATGAAATACTAATCAATAAAGAAACCTAATTCGAGACGATGACAAACTGAAATAAAAATACTTTGAAAGTAGGTCATTAATATTTTGATGTAGTTGAATAAAGCTAATTACCTGTAGCTCTACGCTGCATTATTAGCCTATAATGTTCCCACTGCTGGGACACAGGCCTTCTCTCTGTGAGAGGGAATGAACCGTAATTCACTACGCGTGCCCAGTGCGGGATGGTAGATTTCAAATGTCTTCGAATTTTTGGTTCTAGGACATGCCGGTTTCCTTCACCGTTTTGACAGCAGTGGTGATGAAATAATCTACTCAACCCAGGCGTGCTAGACTATAATAGATAATATTATGTATAGATAGATAAGACACAGCCCAGGCATGCAAAATTATTGTTTCACAGCCAACCATTTTCCTAACATAAGCAAATAATTTAATAAAATTTAATTATGCCTCAGCCCATTCCAGTGAAAACAATCTCGAGTCTAGGTTTTAAATGACTTCGGGCGTGATTGCGAGCAGTTTGCATATCGTTGTAATAGTAATTGGCCGAGATGGATGCCCGCTACGCCAAAGAATTGGTCGGCTGGATGTACTGCCTTGTTTATTATTATCTTGGGCTGTTACGTCGCGGGTCAGGGTTGGGATGAGAGAGAATTATAAACAGCTAAACTCGCAGAATGAAAATGTTAAGTAAGTTTTTTTTTTTACATTTGTGCTATGTAGGGGCCAGTGGCTAAATAATAACAGCCGCACAGGTCGATCGATCAGGTTAAGCAAGATGCTTGAAAGCATTCATATGCATGTAATGAGTTTGTTAGATGAAATTGCAATGATTATAATTAAACATGTAGTATCGCTAACAAATAAAATGCAAATATTTTGGACTAATACATTTTTTGCAATAATATTAGGGCTTCCTAGGATGCTCAAATAAATATAACATAACATAATTATTATGTTATGTTATAGTTATTTTATAATTATGTTATAAAAGCATTTTCACTACAAAAGCGAGTCAATAACGGTCCAACCTCTTCCAATATGCGAGACCACTGGTACATTAATCCTGATTAAAACTTAATAGCTTCTGCATACCTCATTAAGTGCATCAACAGGCTGTCACGCAAGTTAAAAGAATCAATTAATGTGGGAAATAGGTCACACCACACCACGGATATCGACACCATTAAAACATCAGAATATTTAAAATATCAACTATTATAATTTAAATATCAGAATATGGTTCCAGGTATTGCACTTAATTTAAATTGTTTACAGCTTCTATGCACCACATCATTAAAATATCAGAATATTTAAAATATCAACCATTATAATTTCAATATCAGAATATTGTTCCAGGTATTGCACATAATTTAAATTGTGTACAGCTTTATCTTAATGGCAAACGACATCGAGGCAGGCCCAGACGGAAATGGCGGGATGAGCTGGACTCCTTTAACACAAGTTGGTTCTTTGCAGCAGCTCTGTATTTAATTTTGTTCTTCCAAATAAAAATACCATAAGCATGTTAAAACACCTTTTTTTAGGAACAGAGTTCAATTTTTTTTTATGATTTTTTCAATTATAAATTTCTCAAACGCAGCCCGGAGATTGGATTTGAGCTCAATCTCTCTATATTATAACAGAATTGTCCTACACGACAACTGTCGTCTTGTCTCTATAACATGCGACTTAACCACAACTGGTTACTTGTGAGTGAACTGTACACTTCTGCTTGCCCCTGTGTAGAATTCAGGGGCGATGTTAAAGATAAGGATAACAATACAGCGAACTTTACAGGCGTAATGCTGTTCTATGGATAAAACACGCGTCAACAATACAGCCGGTCGATTCTGTAAAAATCTCACCGTGAAAACTTAGGTGAAGTGAGTTTGTTTTTGTTAGGAATTGACACTATTGACATTTCACTCCACGCTCACTTCACCTAAGTTTTCACGGTGAGATTTTTATAGAGTTTAATAGGTTGCGTCACAGGGTTGCGTTGTGTTTTTTCCGCATCATCTTTTTTCGGCTTCCTTCCATACACATACATTTTCAAACTCAAACCAAAGCATTTATTCCAATTAAACCTTGTACAGGCACTTTTGAATTGTCAAAATTGAATAGTCTGTCAGTTAGAAAGTTGAAGCTAGTTCACGAATGGAGTAGGTACACGGACCTTTGAAACTATTCCCACTATCTTTTCTCAGTTAAAACCAGTATCATTCTTTTTAACCATATTCACTCCATTCAAACATCCACAAGAGTTATCTCGAAATTCTATTACACCTTTCCAGAAGGTTCCATAAATAATAGGAATACCGATAGAATATGTATTATTTTGTAGATATATCGTTATTCGTGGTTCAATTCTGTTTGGTACCCGTTTTGATGATATACACGAGAGTTATATTTGATCTATGTTTGTGTATGCTGTACCCAGTTCTGGTGAATTTAGATTCGTGTAAGTCTGGTGACGTCGTCAATTTAGGTTGGGACACACGGGTGCCTGGAATACACGACATAGTCGAAATCCAACGAAGATTGTGCAGTCCTAATACATAGGACTGTAGGTCATCATCTGTCAGTCTGCTAAGACTTTTCTCTAATATGTCGGTTATCAGGGTATTGGGGTTGGCTTCCAGACTAACCGGATGCAGCGGAGTACCAGTATTTTTTAACATGAAGCGACTGCCTATCTGACTTGCACTGCAAAATATATATATTGCCTGTACCTCCAATGAGGAGGCATTGGAGGTATAGGCAATACTTATATATATGTCGGAAATACGTCATTCGTTTGACTATTCGGAACGTCAGCGCCATCTGGTGGCGCTGGACAGAGTCTAGCCTGAGTCCGTGGGGGGGTCGAGGAGAGCGAGCAGCGAGGTGGAGCGGCGCACTTGATCATTGGACATCGTACGGACAACATGTACTCAGAAACTGTCGCGCGTACCGTATCGTTGAGTGTGTACCTACAGTGTGTGATGATGTGTGATTAAACTGTTCATGAAATTATAATCTGATTTGAACTGTAAACGGTTTTTCTATTCCGCAATAACCAACACTACCCATAGTACGCCCACAGTAATTAAAATATGCCTGATGATAACGAGACACACATACCTTCTCCGTCATATATATTTTGCAGTTTAATATTTGCTAGAGTGAACGAAGGGGATGATTTACTGTGGGCTATTCATATTTTGCTTGGTGATCTTAGTTTGTAGTAACTGGCTTGCTGCCTGCCTTTTTGACATATCCTTTTTCTTGCCTAAAATTATTTCCGTTACATCATCCATAAATATGGATAATTCATAAGGTATTTTGCCTTTGCTGTAAATCTCTAACATACTTATAAATTTGCTACTCTTCCTAATCGCACGTATATCAGCACCGAATAGTAATACGGAGCATCGTTAGTGCGCTTTGAGTCGTCACTTATTATGTTAACCACCATAAAGACCTTCATTAGACTCTACTCTGGACCCCAGGGCAGGTATGATTGCGATAGGTTTCCATTTTTCCTTAATAAATCTATGGAATTCAAATTATGGAGAGCAGTATGTGGTATTTGATGAGTGGCTTTCATATGAAGGTGATTTGACCGTCAAGGAAAGTATTGAAGAGAAAATATACCGGTTATGTCGTATTGTTAATCACAAATTGTACCTAATTTTGATAAAGAAGAAGGTAACAAAGACACGTGATTACTTCCTACTGTCTATCTGTGTTATGATTTCCATCCGATGTTTACTTTTTTTATATAAAAAAATTCAACCGACTTCAAAAAGAAATTAACTCAAAATTATGAAATAACTTTAATTTCGGAAGTCGGTGTCTGGGATCTGTATTTTGTAGTTTTAGTTTTTTGCCACCGACATCCGAAATAAAAGTTATTTTATAATTGAGTTCACTTCTTTTTGAAATCGGTTTATTTTTTTAATTACTTTTTATTTCTTAATGCAATTCCATTAATATTACATACATACGTGTCGAATTCCTAACCTTCTTTTTTTTGAAGTCGGTAAACATAATTATCATCATTGAAGATCTTAGGAAGAAGCAGATTTAGAGAAACGATTCAGTAACCCTGCTAAATTACGAAATTCATTGCATCGCCAATAAAATTTAAACAACACTAACAAATCTAAATCTTTATACCCCACACAGACCCTCTAAATTTCTCTATGCCGTCCTAAAATTAACCGAAACGACGTGCACTAAAAATCTAAAACAGCAATGTCTCAACTATTCAGAGGCGGAGACGTATCACCCATTCCGTTCCCGAGTCTTTCAACTGAACTGTTTTATGGTATGTACGTGAGACCAAGGCTAGTACTTAGCCAGTCGTAAATCCAGCCAGACGATATACCTAGTTTATGTACTTAAACTTTGTTATTTATATGTGTATGTATTAACGGGTGTAGTGGATTTTATAGGAAGGGATGTTTGTGATTTTATTGAGGTTGAAAAACTAACGGATGAATGTTCTTAACAGATACTGGATGGCTGGGGCATCGCGCGAATTGTAACCATGAATTCAGCACATGATTCTAAATCCCTTGGTGCAAAAAATTTGCAAGTCAGTTTTCACAGAAAAGTGCAAGTCGCGCGATCAAAAATGTATTGAACAGATTTTTTTTTAAATAACCGGCGAAACATTTAACCACCTCAGGGGGTCCAGAATTATGTACTTACTGAATCCATGTCAATAGTTTGCTCGTCGATGTCCATGCCAAACTGCGAGGTAATTGCGTAACACACTATCAGTAGCAATGGGTTTCATTTTGACAATTCAACAACATTCATTGCGTTATTTACGTTGTTGAGCAGACACATTTTTCGAACATATGAAGCAATGGATCAGCAATATCATCAATATTCAAAAAGATTCAGAATGAGATCGATAGTGTGTTAAGCAATTAGAGTGCTGTATATCATAAACATAGAATTGGAATAAAAGTCCTAAACTTTCCTCCTCAAAGTCCCCAATGATGAGAAGGTACCTCTGAATGAATATTGTGATGATTCATTTGTGGACCAGTGGATAATGTAAGGGAGCATCTTATTGACACTTAAGCCCACTTGGACTTGCACAAATCACTATAAGAGTCATGCATTTATCGCTTCTTCTCCTTAGCGATGACGGCAAAAAGTTCAAAAAACTTTGGCCTAAAATTCAGCTGTGCGAACTCCGCTCACTAACGCAGCCATAAGATCATCAAAAGCCATAAGACACCAGAGGAGCAAATCTCGTAATTTTAAAAACGTCCACTGTTTGGTCTCAGCCTCAATCTGTCAAAAATACCTCATAAATCAAGTTTTTGACATTTATTGTCGTTGAGATGAGATTGCGACTAGATTTTGAATGTTTTTTAAATACGAGAATTCGCCTTCAGATATTTTTTTACTTGTTACGAATTTTCTGTAAAAAAAATAAATTATATGTTTGAAATACGCTTCGCGGTAAACATATAACAAAACTAATAAGATTTGAATCAAACCTTAAATTAATTCCAGACAAACTATATCTGGAATTTTAATTACTACAACAGACGGTAAATAGATACAAATTAATTCTTAATTAAAGCAATGAAATACCTGAATATAGACGTAAACTCAATGTAATCAGCGTTCAAGTTATGATCTATGTGATTAATACTTGGAATATATTTATTTGATTAGATACCACTCAAAAAGTGATGGTAGCGATGAGATTTCAATAGCGACGTCCTTTGAGTGATCCGCGTGGTGGATTCTGGCCCACTACTCACAAACAGGAGGCGTGTGTCCTAGCAGGGGGAACATTAACGGCTGATTATTGCTTATGCTAAACATTGTGATCACCTATCATGACTAGTTATATAATATAACGTTATCTAAGAAGACAAAAGTATAGGTCAAATTGCTGTAGGAGCCCCGCGAAGCGGGGCTACGTCGACATAGGATGCAAGAGCGAGCGAAGGGCACCCCGAGGTTCGGTTTGGTTAGGTATTATATTAATTGTTTTCCTGCTTCAATCCGTGAATCAAACAGGGAAGTTTTAAAGCAAACATTGCTTGTCTATATATTTTCCGTACTGTAGCTTACACCAGTCTACAATTTTACATCCCAACAACTCACTACGCCGAACCAAATAAAATCTCCACGAGTTCCAATAATGTTAACAAAAATAAATTGACCTCCCAGCGAATCGTTTTTAAAATTGCCAGATTCTGCCTACCCAGCACGGTTCGCGGTGTGAAACGAAAAAATCGCCGGTAAAGCCGAAAGCCGAAAGCCGACGGCTTCGATTTTATTCACCTTTTTGGATGGTTCCGAATCGACTGGAGCGGTTATTATTGTGTTTTGTAGAGGAAAAGTAATAATGCTGATGCGATGACTGGGCGATTTTGTTCGAGTATATTTTTAGTTTTTTTTTTATTTATGAGGCGTAGTGAATTTACTCGATGGAAATTATGAAAAAGTGTCGCTGGCGGGAATAAGTAATAATCGTTATGCGTAACGCTTTAGTATACAAGATTTAGTAGTCACTTCGATCTGGGTTTTATGCAGATGGCGATCTCTAAAAATAAGCGATTTTATTAATTGACTTCAAAAAAGGGCTTGCTTGCTTTTTGGACAAATGCATGCTAAAGGAAAAAAACAACCAAGTGCGACTAGCACATGAAGGGTTATGGCGGCTATAGTACACACTCTGTGAAAATTTCTAGTGTATTACGGTACAAAATATACAGCCTTGTGACAGACGGACGGACGGTCGGACAGACAACGGAGTCGTAGAACAAGTAAGAAGGTTCCATTGGCACTCTCTGGGTACGGATCAATTTAATAGAAATATGATAATTCATTGCAGTATACTTACTGCAAGTACTACTTACTGTAAGATAGTTTGACTTGTCACGTCATACTTGACGTGACAAGTCAAACTAACTAAAAACAGTCCCAAAACTACTTAATAGTTCTTGCAAAAACACTCAGTTAATTCACAAATTAAGAAAATGGACTAAAGAGTAAAGAGACTAGCGCTCCGGCTAATTCGAGTCTAATCGTTGGAGTCCCATGAGACTGGGATCGCGATTTTATGGTTGAAGACTAAAGTAGTTAAAGGACATTGATAAACTTACTTTCTTAAGCGATATCCTTCTAATATTATAAATGTGAAAGTTTGTGAAGATGTTTGGATGTTTGTTACTCAATCACGCGTAAACCATTAGAGCCTGCGCGCACTAGCGATTTAAGTTGGCCGATAGTTGGTTCGGTCGTACAAATGTTAATCTTCAAGTGCGCATACTGCCTTATAACTCTATACTGATCCTCTGACTGATCAAACTATCGGCCAACTTAAAATCGCTAGTGCGCGCAGGCTCTTAACAGATTTAGTCGAAAATTAGCACATAGATAGACCATTTCTATATGTGGATTAACACATAGGATACTTTTTACCCCAATATTCTCACGGGATCGACACTTATGCGGATAAAACCGCGGGGCGCTGCTACTATATCATTATATCGAAAGATTCAACAGAATGTAGAAAGTCAAAGAGAAAATTGTGGAGAAATGCTCATGCATTCTGCATCGGCCCTGACGGGCCCCTTCACTGGTGCTGACATCTCTTTGAAGCGCGCATGGAACACGTACGCGCCGTCCTGCACGGGCCTGGTCCTGATCGGTCGATAAGTTACCCATTACTCTCCATCCGCAGGCCCGCGCCTACGGTGGCCGGGAGTCGTCACGCGGCACCCGACGCCCGGAGCGTCTCCCGCGGCGGTGACGGGACGTGGGGCTTTGTCCCTCAACCATCTCGCCACCTCCTTCGCTAGCATGACTGCTTCCCAGAAAGATGTGACTGCCTCCCACTCCCTCTCGCTTCGGACCATGGCTTGAACCAGGGGCGGGCGCGGCCGATCGCCTCTACGAGGACGCAGCGGTGCTCCGCCCAAGCATATTGTGCATATTGTCAGATGACAACACAAGGTGTACCACCTGACGCTGATTTTCAGCTGCAAACCACGAGTGCCATACGCTGGAATAACAAACACATAGGCACCTACTCCAGCGTGATGTCATAATCATCACTCCTGCAAGCTTACGAGGGGCGAGTCACCCAGCCGGCCAGCACCCACGGCTTCAACGGGTATGCTGACCAACAGCATGCAGTGACCGCGCATACCTGGTCATCACCCTCAGCCTCATAATATGTCTAGCAGTGGAATGATGCAGGGTAACAATAACAGTTATTGTGCATACACACGAGCGACACGCGTCGACGACAGAGGCAGCTGCAGCCGTCGCCGCGTGTCGACGACAGCCGTCAACGCGTGTCGACGCCCAAATACATGAGTAAATATTACACTAGTGGCATGTTGTCGTCGGCAACCGTCGTCGCGCGACGCGTTTCGCTCGTGTGTAAGTACACTAAAATTCAACAACAACAACAGTATTTAGTTATTCTTTCTTGGTTGAAGAATGAAAATCTTGGTTGGACACAAGCCAGCGCAAGTATTAACGCTGTTTATCACCAGAAAAACCATTACAACCTATTTCAAACTCAACCAAACTTCAACCACGGCCGGGGCTTCATTGTAAACTCCGCGGTATAAAAATTTTCATAATGCTGCCGGCAGCTGATGCAATATTAAATTTTAAATATCGAACGCTTGTGTCGCCCGACATTCAATTTGCCGCGAAATCTCTGTTCGGAGCCGCTGAACACACGACACTAAAAATAACGGTTTTCATGGCGGCTGCAGGCGGGCGATTTAAAAGATCGTAATGTACGTAATAGCGTTATACGGTTTTACTATTGTCTTGCGTGACGGTTATTTGAGATTTAGGTATGAAATACGTGCTTTATATCCTCAGACGAGAAATAAAATAGCGATTGTTTTATAGATTATTAACATTAATTTGGTTATAACTTTGCGAAATTACAGAGGCTTTTCTGATTATTTTACATTCTCATTCTGGTTTTAATGAGCTTCATAACTTAGCAACTTTTTCTTCTTCGTGTCACTGGCACGACTGTATTTTAGATCTTGTTGGCCCGAAACTTCGCCACTTCCACGGTGTCATCGGTGGCAGCGCTGAGGTCACTTTGACTGTGGTCCACTTGCAAGTCCTTTAACCGTCTCCGGACACAAGTGAGAAGATGTATCTCCAACCTGGTAAAGTGAGGCTACCTCGACAATACAGTCAAAGTGACCTCTGCGCTGCCACAGACAGCTTAATACCGGATGAGTGCTAACGCGTGCCCGTGTTCCCTCCGTAAGCGGCAGAGGAGGACACCGTGGAGTTTTAGTGAGTTAGAGTCCCACAAAGAGTTTATCAAGAGACATAATTCCAAATTTCCACTAAAATTACGTTTGATGATAAAACCTTAAATAAAAAGTACGTCAACACATTAAGCTACTACAATCTGTCAAATTTATTTAATAGATTTTCAACTTTATCGCTAACACATAAGGTTCAAAGTTTATTGGGAAAATTTGACAGTTTCGGGTAGCTTGATGTGCTGGCGTCTGTACATACAATGTACAAACCTGTTGAGTACATTTTTATTATTTGCTAGTTTACCCATTCGGTCGCACCGTATCGCCTGACCGCACCTACTTCGTTTTCGCTTACCGTTAATTTTTTTTTGTTTTTGCTCGCCTCCTTTGGATTTTAGCTTTATGTTAAGGGCATAAAGAATTTTTCAAATCCAACTGGTTGTTCCAGAGATCAGCGCGATCAAACATACAAACTAGTGATCCATACTAATATTATAAATGCGAAAGTGTGTATGTCTGTTACCTCTTCACGCTTAAACCGCTGAACCGATTTAGATGAAATTTGGTATAGAGATAGTTTGAGTCTCGGGAAATGACATAAGATAGTTTTTATCCCGATATTCCCCCGGGATCGACACTTATGCGGGTGAAACCGCGGGGCAATGCTAATAGTTTATATAGGTACTAGCTGCTGCCCGCGACGTCGTCTGCGTGAAGGCTCTACAGCACCAAAAATACCTAAGATGCCAGTGTCGCTATAGCATTATAAAGTAAACAACTTTTAAAATAGCATTAAAATATAAGTTTTTTTTTGCAAGCGAAGCAAGTGAAGAGAGTTATATGGGAATCCTGCTGAGTTCAGTCATAAGAGGTGACTGAAGGAAATAGAGGAAATAATGCAGGAATACATTCCAGGACACAAAAGAGTAAAAATACGTTCAAAGGTATCATATACCTTACAACACTTCCCTATAAACTACGTTGGTAGTTATGCTGCCAGGAGCCAAAATGTGTGATGACGCGGGAGCAAGCGACGACGTACAGTTGCCCGTGTGAGAAGAAACTCGTCCTGACGTCGACACCCACTGCCCTCAGTGTCTGCCCCTGCGACTTATTGATGGTCATCGCGAAGCAAACACTCACGGGGAGCTGTACGCGCTTGAACTGGAACGGGAAGTTATGAGGTATGAGGGGAATGCGTGGTATAAATACTGCCTCGCCGACGCCATAACCCGTAAGAATTTCCGCCTCAATGGTGTGTCTGTGGAGCGAGATGACTTTAAGGCGGGTCCCGTTACACAACTTCGGAGGAGATAGGTTCCGAAGAAGCATAACCGGGACACCGCTTCAGCTTGAATGCGCTGGAAGTCCACTTGCTGACAGGGAGTTCAGAAATTCCACGTGATAATGTGTGGCGTCATCTTGCTTGACAACAGTGTTTATCGAGGTGTAGACCACTTCATTCCCCTCAATTTCCGAGAGAATGCATTCGTTAATTGCTGCAGCCTGATAATTTTTGGGCGTCAAAATGGCCCGCTCACACACCCAAGAATTCTGCTGGTGCGGTATACGACTGAATGTCCCCGTACACACAGCGAATGAGTTCTTCTAAGCTGGAAACCACTCTACCGAGAGACTCTGGAAGCACCACCTGTCTACCTCTCTCTTCTGGTAGAGTGTCTTCGCCAAGACTTAGAAGGACATCGGAGAATTCTTGAGCGCGTGCATTGCCGCCGAGCCGAGCTCTCATATTAATGGTCAAGCGCAGCGTACGAACTCGTGACCACAACGAAGATCGTTTCAACGAAGCATTCACCTCGTCAGCCCTCGATCCTCGGCCATCGTACACTCATCCCATACGATCAGAGAGCAATCCTTGAGCACGTGTCCCTTATCGCTGTTACGTGACACACCACAAACAGGTGTTTCGGCGCTCTCTAAATCGATGGGAATTTTAAACATGGCATGTGCTGTCTTGCAGTCCCGGAAGCAGTGTGGCAGCGATTCCCGACGACGCTACAGCAAAAGCAATTTTGCCTTGCCTCCTGACCTCTGCAAGTATGCCAGTGGTAACAAATGTTTTTCCTGTACCACCAGGAGCATCCAAGAAAAACATTTTACCCTGGTTTTGCCAAACGCTTTCAAGGACGGTGTCAAAAATTAGTTTTTGCTCTGTAGAGAACAAAGCGACATGGTCATTTCGTATGGTGGTCATTTCGTATGGTGGTCATTTCGCCGTCTCCGACTTCCGACTCGTAGAAAATCTTCAGACAGATGATGGCGATACTTCTCCCACAAAGCTACCGGGTTCGCGACTCCACAAAACACCAAGATGACGGCAAACAGATGACGCATGCGGCTGGGACTGTCACTGACGCTCGCCTCCGCGAGGGTGTCAGCCCAATTTTGGTCACCGTCGAGAAGGTGACGTGCTACGCAGGCTGCGCGGTAAGTGGGAAACTCCACGCCATCAAATGTCCTCAGAAAGGCGAAAGACTTTGCCTCGGACAGTGTGAAGTAACAAACGCAGAAAATCGCATTCGCCATTATTCGGATGCACGGTATAATTTAAGTTTATAATTAGGTATACGACATGAAAATATATTAATTACCAAGCAATAATCACACAGACAAATACCGAACAAAAGTATTAACAGTCAATGTTTATTTTGTACTAACAACATGAAATTGATGAAGAAATGATCATCATCAATGAACATAACTTTTTTGTAATACTTAACACCGCATTTTTTTTAAATTGTCTTCCTCAACTCTGCTCAAGATTTTGAGGGTTTTGTTGGAACTTGAATTTGTCAAAACGAACTATACGATACAACTTTTATGAAGAAAATGCACATTACCATCTATGAATTTTAAGAATAACTAACTACTAACCTCACCAACATGATCAAATTTAAATTATTAATTTCCAAAAAGTGTTGACATGTAACTTGATTTGATTTTTATGAAATCTCGTAGATGGCGCTGCTTCAAAATTGTCTTATACTACTAACATTCATTAAACTATGTTTCTCTGCCCAAGTTACTTTAATGGCGTAAAAGTTTTTATAGTGTAAAGCTAGATAATAGCATGAATTACTCAAAAACAACATTTAAATATGCGTCGTTAGATTACACGCTGTCACAGAATGCGTAAGAAAATTATAGATTCACAGCTCCTCCTCGTAGGTGATAGCGTGATAATATGTAGCCTATATGTTGACCCGACCTCTTAGTAATATTCATGCAAAATTTGAAGTAAATCCATGCAGTACTTTTTGAGTTTAGCCCGGACATATATACAGACAAACAGACAAAAATTCTAAAAACTATATTTTTGGCTTCGATATCGATTGTAGATCACGCCCCAAGTATTTTTTTTATATATTCTATGTACAGTTTTGCCTTTCCTACGATTTTATTATATACGATTTTATTATATATGTGTTTATATTATTTATTTAAACATTATCATTATTTATTTTTTTAAATAACACAGACATAAGTATCAGAATTATTTCGTCATAAAGGCAAGCCTTTACGACGTGATTAAACACATAATAATGTTTTAAAGATAACAATATGATTTCGTTAGTACTATATCGCGCCAATAGATGTCGTTACATGTTTCCACTTATTGCAATAAAAATTGTTATAGAATGCTTTAAATTGATTATATCTTTTGATAGACTGAAGCGATTGCGATGAAACAAAGACTAATCACTGCTCCGAGCTCTAGACTATATTTGAGTATAAATATGAACCATATTGGTTTGGTACTTTTTACGTTGAGCCTGTTCAAAATCTGTCACATCCAAACAGACAAACAGACAAAAATTCCAAAAATTGAAGAAATGGCATCTGTTGGTTATCCTATAACAGCCTAACTATTTTTTTTATTTTTATTTTCAATGTACAGAAACGCCTCGTCTACAGATTTATTATATGTATAGATAATATAGATTTTCCTCTAAAAATGTCGAAAATGTAATTTAATTATCATTTATTTAGATAAATAAGCAAAAGTTGTATTAACCAAACAAATGATTAGGATTTTTCATATAAACTGTATTCCCGCTTTTCACCCCCACAGGGGTGGAATTTCAAAAAATCGTTTGGGATATATGTTCATTACTTGACTCAAAGATTATTTATACCAATTTTCGAGTTAATCAAGCCACGCAGTAAAATCCTCGCCTGTATAATTAACTACCCCTTTTCACCCCGTTAAGGGTAGATTTTCGAAAAACCCTGATACACGTCATTCTTTATTTTTGATCTTAAGTATAAATACTGAGTTTCGAGTTAATCGGACCGCGCGTTAAAATTCGACCATACAAATTTTGACACCCCCCAATCCCCCTTTAGGGGGTAGTTTAGAAAAACAAAAAATGCCAAACTTCATAATTTACTTACGTAAGTATTCGTGCCAAGTTTCAAGTTTATTTACTGAAGGAATAAGATTTTTCATACAAACGAAATCCCCCCTTTTCACCCCCTTAAAGGTTGAATTTCCAAAAACCCCTTCTTAGTGCTCCCCTACATTATAAAAGGAAGCCGTGTGCAAAATTTTACATTCGTAAGCCCAGTAGTTTCGGCTGTACGTTGATATGTCAGTCAGTCAGTCAGTTTCTTCTTTTATATATATAGATATGAAGCACTGGAGTACTAAGTGCTCACAAACCATCATAATAATATGCCTGTGTGCCTCGAGGCGTAATAATTATATTATATGTACAAGTATAATAAATGAGTGATGTAGGTACTGTCACTAACAAACATTTCATCATTTTCCAACGGTACCAGGTAATGGCGGACGCAGTTTTAAACGAGCTTGAAAGCTTTTTAAAAGGCATCATGTATAGAGAATTGTTTTAAAAAGACAATGAATAAAGTGCCCTTTTTATTAAAGTTATAAAGTGGGAAATTGAAGCCAGTCTACATACATAGCATACTCAGCCTATAATGTTCCCACTGTTGGGACACAGGTTTCCTCTAGGTGTGGGGGAGTGGGCCCAGTGCGGGTTGGTACCTATATGTCACATGTCTTCGAATTTTTGGTTCTAGGACATGCCGGTTTAGGCACGATGTTTTCCTTCACCGTTTTTAGAGCAGTGGTGATGAAATTATGAACACAAAGTAAAGTCCCTGTCTGGGTTTAAGGCGCTACCTCGTAAATAAATTATAGCGACTGATCTACTAAGCGAGCGAAAGTGATGCAATGAGAGGTTTTCTTTTTGAGTATTTAAAAAAACAAAATAGTTTCCAAGAACTCGGTAGATGGCGTTGTACTGACTACGTTACTAGGTGCCAAAGCCAAAACGCTTGGAAAAAAAACATTGCGTCACGTCACATACGCTCGTTGACTGACACTTTCGTTTGCTTTCGTTTTACGATTTCAAAATTACATCCAAGTGAAATAATCAAAAAATGATATGAAGTTCCGTTCCTTGCAGTAACTTACGAAGGTCAGCGCCATCTATCCAGCGACTAGGGAAGAGTTAAAAAAAAAAAAGGAAAATCCCTCATTACTTGTCAAACGCAAAAGAAGAGAGATGGCTATAATGTGCGTGTGCTCAGAATAAAACGACGTATGTGTCAAAACGAATTTACTCTTTTATTAACAAAATAAATGAATTAAATTTAAAACTACTTTGAGTAAACTTTGATATGATAATTCTCTATGTTTTAAAGTAAATTCTATTGAATAACTCTTAAGCGTTACGCCGTGACGTCGAGTAAAGTAAAAAAATATATGTAACTTTGCAATTTTTTTGTATGTATCGAGAAAAATTAATTGTATTCCTTTTACCTGATACTAGACCAAAGAGTCAAAAAATATACCAACATTTTAAATCCCTATTCCACATGCTTAACAAGTTACACGAAATAGAAAAACCAAATTTTTTTCAATATATCACCTTAATTGGCACATTTTTCCTACAAATAAATTAACTTCGTGCGAGTCGCCTATAGAAAAAATAATAATATTTAAAAGTGTCGATTCGTCTGTTTCAGGCGAGTCAATTCGTGCAAATCGACTAATAAGCCTATATATTTGGTCAGCGGGATTGTCCGAAAGGGTTACCGCTGGCCCGGAACATAAAGGGCTAAGGAAGGAACACGGGTGGGTTTTAGTCAGTAAAAGTCTGACACTCCCTTCCGCTCCACCCAGAGCGAGAGGGGTCATTTGATGATTTCCCATCCACAAAAAAAAAGCCTATATATTTGTTAAAGAGTAGGTATCTAAGTATACATATTGTCAACAACTTATAACATCAATCGCTCGTTTTGTTGAGAATCCCTATAAGTTTCTCAATACGGAAATGAAATCAAAGAGCATTTTTCTCGTGGCCCACATAAAAGAGAGTACTGATCAAAATTCAAAAGAATTTTCCTCCAATAGAGATATTGTGGAAATACCTCATATTAAAATGTAATAAAATTCTCCATCGCTAATATAATTCTGTGGCGTGGATCGGGCCTAACGGTGTCAACACATACGCTTGTCAATTCGCGTCCAATGGGAATATTTGACTAAGGACAAATTTTTCAATGGTAAGATAACTTTTATCTGAAGAATAAATATGACAGTTCGACATGTTTCCTTTAAAAAAGCTGTCAAACGGCAAAATTTACTTTACTTAAGTTACTTATTTATTTAAGTTTTGTTGTCTTAAATTATAACTCTATTAATAGGGCTTTAATGTACCATGTTTTAAAGTAAATAAATGTACCTATTCTATTCAATTAAATTCTTTGGAAAGTTTCCTTCTGAAGAACCATCTAAGAAGCCTTTCAAAAAACTCGAAGTGTATAACTGCGAGACATTTCCTAAAAGGTAGCGCGTTTTATTTGACAAAGTAATTTAACAAATAGGTCAACAAACAAATCCTAGTTACACGCCCTCAAAATTGATCCAATATTTACTAACCGGGCAATAACATCGATTAATATCTCCACCTTATTTTTAAAACACCATCATATAGCCCGAGTGCCCTCACTATTTATGTCAACAAATTAAACAGGGACGGCGGGCACGTACGCAATAAACCTCCTTGTGTACACAGAGCTCTCGCAATACCCGCTGGCGGGGCGCCACCGTCGACCAATCGATAGGCAGCCGGTTGCCTAGCAACGATCATGTTGCAAAATAAACAATCAGATTCGGGCCCCCGTCAAGAACAAATTTACTCAGTTATTTTATTACTTGTGTCAACATTTTAGATCGATATTATAAGATTATTTACTCGTTGGAGTACGGAGCATGTTTTTGTAATATATTTTTTTATTGGTGTGTGAGTGAAAATGCGTGAAAGGGTGTTGATGCCGCCGTGCCTTCCCGAACGTTGCGGGAAAGACTTTCGACATTCTCTGAAGAAACCGAGTCCCAATTACCCTCATGGAAACAAGACAAAGAAACCCAGGATTGTCCCTGCGTTCACCATACAAGGTGAAATTACTTCTCTTTTTTTATAAGTGCATGTGCATTACTTTAGATGCATGTTATACCATAATCAGCCAATGTTCCCACTGCTGGGACACAGACCTCCTCTCAATGAGAGGGAGTGGGCCGTAATCCACCACGCGGGCCCAGTGCGGGTTGGTGGATGTCACATGTCTTCGAATTTTTGGTTCTAGGACATGCCGGTTTCCTCACGATGTTTTCCTTCACCGTTTTGAGAGCAGTGGTGATGAAATAATTTACACAAAGTAAAGCGCCTGTTTGGGTTCAAACCTACGACCTACAACTCTTAAGTCGTGTCCGTGACCACTGGGCGACCACTGCTCTCATGCATGTTATACGCTACCATACTTTTCACTACCAAACTTTACTACACTATTACCGCTTTTACTTACTCATCAATATACTTACCTACATAGTTGGCGTGGTTATAGCAAAGATTTCTGGGGCAATTGGATTACCTGTTCCTCAAAGCCCCCAGTACAATATTTTGTTAAAAAATAACGCTAAAGCCATCAGCAACAGTGTGCTAATCAATCACCTACCCTAATCTGTAGGTGAGCCATCCCTTCAGTTTTGAATTTAATAAAAAAAGCCAATATAATTGATTCTTAGAAACGTTCAAAGAATCTACTTATTACTTATTGCATAGCTCAATTAAATTTCACTAAATGAAATTACAAATATCTTTGTAACGAAGCCTTTTCAAGTACTACTTCCTTTGTT
Source organism: Oligia latruncula (assembly GCA_948474745.1). Classification (NCBI taxonomy): domain Eukaryota; kingdom Metazoa; phylum Arthropoda; class Insecta; order Lepidoptera; family Noctuidae; genus Oligia; species Oligia latruncula. The sequence continues at coordinate 2,624,970 of OX419691.1, read as the reverse complement.
AGATATAATTTGTAAAAGCTATAGAAGCGTTTGTCAAAGTTTATGGATAACGTGAAGAACACAGTGTATTTATTTCAAAAAATAATTACAACAAAAGAGACACATTCTTGTTTTCCGACATCCACGCGAATGAAGTCGCGGGCACAGCTAGTTTTGAACAAATGTGTTATGATGTAGAACTTTAATATCATATTTTCATTTCTCTCTTTCCAGCTTTGCAAAAGAATACCAGAGTGCTGCCGCCACCGAAATGCGGCGTATTCGACCCCCTGCCTGATCGACCGACCATGTTCAGGAAGTGCTATCAACGTGGAGAGTTTCCCGTCTGCATCGAGTTCACCAACTTCGGCAAGCGGTTGGCTTGGAAGGCGAGTACTTATATTTTTCATAAAGTGCAATAAATCCGGGCACATTGCTCGCAGAACAGATGGCCGATGGGGCCGAAAGGTTCTGGAGTGGCGACCGCGTAACGGAAGACGTAGCGTTGGAAGGTCTCCCACAAGGTGGTCCGACGACCTTGTGAAGGCCGCAGGAACCCGTTGGATGCGAGAAGCGCAGTACCGGCCGAAGTGGAGGTGCTTGGGGGAGGCCTATAAATCATGTTCGTTCACTCGCATTGGGATTCTAATGCAATTCAAACTAATGGCCCAATTGCACCACTTATCACGTGCGTTAAACGCTAAACGTATTAAACACATTTCTTTCCCTCTCTGTCATCTTCAAAAGATAGAAATATAACTATGTTTTAAATTCGTGCAGTGCGAAGGGCTTTCGATGCTCTACAAGCTCATAGATAAGTTTTTCAGAACGCTATGAAAGCCACTACGAAATTTGCTACGGCCTATGATGAAAGCGAAAAGCGGCTCAAATTATATCTAGCTGGGAAAGCATACTACAGTATTTTAGAATGTTTAAATGACAAAGTGTAATATTACGAATTTAACAAATTAATACTTACTGACATTTTATAATATGGACCACCCCTATGTGCTGATGGTGATCACCGGGGTGGTTTTAGTTAGGTAAAAATCCCAACCTCCCCGAAGGTCGGGTGCTTTTTGAAGGTTTCCCCGTGACAACAAAAAAAAAGGTAACTCAAGTACAGTGTTCTCTGTGGAAGCTTAACCAGGTCGCCTAGTTACCTCAGTTTGGAACGATACCTGAGTGTTCCGGTACTTAACGTAATTGCGCGTTGGTGGTCACCTACGCAAGTATCGCCACATCATAACCTACTTTAATGACAAAAAATATAGAAAAACAAGTTCTTGTTCAAGGATTTTGTTTGATAAGTCGTGTAAACTATTGGTTGGTTTTGAACATTCATAAATATCATTAAAATAAGAAAAGAGAGTGCTATACATATAAACTCAGATCATCATCTGCCTAGCCTTTTCCCAACTATGTTGGGGTTGGCATCCAGTCTAACCGGATGCAGCTGAATACTTTTTTATCCGATAAGAAATTACCATTAGGTAGGTGCATCAAGCTTTTCTGAACTAACGAAGTAAACTCAGATATTTTTAAATGTTTTTATATTCTAATATTTAAAAATATAATTTATGTTATTTAATGAAATAAAGGAAATAATAATATTTTTTATTCATAAGTTCACATAAGTATAAATTACATAGAAGTTACATCATTACAAAGTTACATATTAATGTTATGAGGAAAATAATAAACTGTGCCTAAAATAAATGCCTAAAATGATTGTCAGAAATAAACTAGTTCGGTGGATACGGAATATTTTCCAGTCTAAGTAATATGAAATTTAATCTATTTTACGCTCTATTTCTATAAGCAAATAGGAAAATGAAGTAAACCTTAGATTTATTGGATGATAATATATTCAGCTCTGTGGAAAGTGGACTGGAATATCCATTTATAGGTAACCCTCTGGAGGTAATAAAATTAAGTGGTAAATTATTATTACAATTTTAGATCCTTGCTATCGTTTTGAGACTTACCGACGTAATATTAGTGTGATTTATTTTATTTTATTAGTAGGTTATTAGGCATATTTTATGTTCTCAAATGTAAAAACTTCTATCTGCGTTTTGACCAAACATGAAAAACAGCTGTTCCCTACATTTATGTTCGTATAGCTCGTCAAAATGTAGGGAACAGCTGATATTTTTTTCGCGATTTCAGGTTTGTTCCCATAGTAAAAGTTGTTCATAGTGATTTGTACAATGACCTCTTAAGAGGTTGTTAATGTTTTACCAATAATCCTGTATAAGGGGCGACACGATCATCCTAACATGGCCATGCACCTTTTCATGTGCTAACATTGGCAAAAAAGTTGGTACTTTGAACTGAAGCCGGCGAATTTTGAGTTGAATTTGCAAAAAGTAGTGTTATAAGAAGGAAGCGCTAAGGTATCCCGCGAAATTCAAATATTCTTACGTTTTTTGCAATTTGCTGGTCAGTATTAAGTTGTACGTTGATTAAAATATGATTCTCGGTCGTAACAAATATGTATTTACATAATTATTGTATTTAACTTTTTAACAAAATTGGTTTAGCTGTTTGAGCGTGAAGTAGTAACAAACATATAAACACACACACTCACAAACTTTCGCCTTTATAATAATGCTTGTGTGATATTTCCCCTTTCTTTACTGCTCTAGGTGCCGATTGAAAAGCTGGACTTCCACCACTACCTGCCGATGTTCTTCGACGGCCTGTCTGAGAGCGCCTACCCTTACAACTTCATCGTGGAGAGAGGCATAAACGACCTGATTACCAAGGGATCCTACAAGGTCCTGCCTGTGGTGCCCCAGCTTATCATACCGATTAAAAGTAAGTTTTATTTAATCAAATCCAAGGCTTATTTTCCAGTCTCAGATGCATTAAGCTGCTTACCTATATCGTATCGTTTGTATTTAAAAAGGTCACTGCGGTATTATATCAAAATAATGGGTAAGAGTAACGGGTGTATGTTAGTTAAGAAAAAATACTGCGATCACCAGTCCATGCGTGAACCTATTTTTCGATAGATCTGCCAATGTATCTCATCATCAAAGCCTATTTTTTTTTCAATTTAAAATGTTAATATTTTGATAATGCAAACCAGTGGCTTTTGTAAAAGTAGTCTTCCCTACCCGGTACAGCCTAGAAAATATACTCCACCCAGATAATAACTTATAAGCATTTTCAGCGCCACAGAGCACTCTCGTTTGAGAGTAATTTCCAGTGCGTCTAAACGAAACTCCTTGTGCACGACATTACATTTTTCATACTGCATTTTCTAGTCTGCATTAATTCTTAATATCTGCCTTGAAGGCTTGCATGATCAGGTTCACTTTAACGGGTTTAGTTCTTTGAGCAATCTTTTTGATGTAAGGATATTGAAATGCATGATATTGTCTTCTAAGTAATGCGGAAAATCTGCTTTGCGTGTACATGGAGCGACTGCCTATCTGACCTCCACAATCCAATGACTAGGTAATACGATACCCCTTGGTAAGACTGGTCGTCAGACTTTCCGGCTTTTGACTACCCGTAACGACTGTCAAAGATCCGCGAATGACAGCCGGGACCAACGGCTTAACGTTCTTTCCGAGGCACGGAGGGGTCTCATTATGTAAAGGTCATCCACAGACCAACCGCGGCAAGCCTAGCTTAACTTGATCGATCGACCTGTGCGGCTGTTATTATTTAGCCACGAGCCCCTCAGATAATATCAATAATCAGCTAAAATAAACCTGACAAGTCGTTCTACAGAAAAAATTTAGATTCTTGTAGATCCAAAGTGATCCAACTTTCGTTATTGCAATATCAGAGAAAAGGATAGACATAACAGCTGCACAGCGGCTGTTATTATTTAGCCAGGAGCCACTCCCATCTCTTTCATCATCATCCTCTTTCTCTTTTTATTATAAAATTTAAGTACATTATATCTCATTTATTCACAGACGCACTAGCAACAAAACGTCCTTCAGTGATCTGTCACGCACTCATATGCATCAAAATGCTGGTAGGTGGCTGTGAGAGAGTCGGTGAAGCCCTCGTGCCCTACTACCGGCAGATACTGCCCACACTCAACTTGTTCAAGGATAAGAACCGTAAGTTGTACTTTTTTGCCCACACTCAACTTGTTTTTGCCCAAACTCAACTTGTTTTTGCCCACACTCAACTTGTTTTTGCCCACATTCAACTTGTTCAAGGATAAGAACCGTAAGTTGTACTTTTTCGGGTTTCGTACCCAAGGGGTAAAAACGGGACCCTATTACTAAGACTCCACTGTCCGTCTGTCTGTCTGTCATCAGGCTGTATCTCATGAACCGTGATAGCTAGACAGTTGAAATTTTCACAGATGATGTATTTCTGTTGCCGCTATAACAAAAAATACTAAAAACAGAACAAAATAAATATTTAAGCGGCTCCCATACAACAAACGTGTTTTTTTCGGCGTTTTTGCCTTGTGAACCCTTCGTGTGCGAGTCCGACTCGCACTTGGCCAGTTTTTTTAAATAGGTTTCTTAAGTTTAACAAAAATATTCGTCGGTATACTGTATTGTCGTCTTCTGTGGCTCTAAATTCAAAAAGAGAGAGGTATTTTTTGGCGGAAATATTCCAGCCTGCCATTAGTACTATGAAAGCAAAAAAATTTGACCCAGTAGTATGATATGATATTCCATCCGTAGACAAATAGCAGACAGTCCACTTTTTACCGACTAAATAAAAGAAAAGCAACGAGTCGAAGCCTCAAAAAACCCAATTAAAAATCTGTAACAAGATGAGGCTGACGAGCCACAATTTGGGCCTTAATAAAGCTCATATATTTGCTAAAACGCTGAGGACTATGTTAATGACGGACGATTTACAAAACATTAGCTTCAGGTAGGAGTGTTGGACGCAAAAACGACGCGCCACAACTATCCGCTGCACGACGGAAGTAATGGCGTGGCGTATAGTTTTGTTCACTAGCAACAGTTTTGACGCAGAAAATAATTACGTTTTTGTTAATCTTAATCAAGTTGTCGTCGGTTATTGTGACTTTGTTGCTCGTATTAAGAACGTAGTTTTAACCTTTTGAACGCCAGAGCATAAACGCACGCGCGTGCTTTCCACGCCAAGCCACAATTTTAAATATTTAAGTTATACAAATAAAAGCACACAAAAGTAATGATTTAATTGTTTATTTCGTGATAAAGTGCACCGCATTTTTTGTCCCTTTTTTTGTCGCTCGTAATAGGATAGGCGACACACGACTGGCGTACAGGGCACGCGCTTGCTTGTCACGTATATGTGACAATGGCGTTCAAAGGGTTAAATCGTTTTTATTTAACCCCTAAAATAAACAGCTTGCTAAAAAATTGCTCTACTACAAAGTAGTATTCATTCCGTTCTTTGCTTTAATTAAACTTTGTAGGTAGGTACTTTTGGAAAAACATGAATGAAGTATCTAAAATTCCTTCACGTCATTAACAAAAGCAGTAACAGACACCAAAATATCAAAATAGCAAGTTATACAACAAAAACTGGAGACGCGGAACTCGGTAACAATGCGGCGTTGTCACCGCCCGGTGAGAGGGCGAACGCCCGGAACACCCCAACCGCCCCGAATTTCACAGCCACATGTAATTAATCTACCCCGGATGCCCCGACAAGTCTATTAGGCTGAAAACAATATCTTCTCGGCCCTCCACGTGTCAATTATGAGGTGAAAATGATTGATGACGTCATTGACGCAAATCGGGCGTGTTGACGTAATTAGGTTTTGAAATTCGAAGCTTGTGTGGAAAAGGAGGTCTTTTGTTTTTTTTTTAACTCCTGTGATGTTGCCATTTTGTTGGAACACTGGTTGATATTGTGTGTGATTTGTGTTTTTTTCTGTTCAACAAATACTTTGCGACATTTCTGTTTTTTTTTTCTGATGAACACGAGAATTTTTACATTGGAAACCTTGTGTTGCAATTATTTAAATTGGGTTTTGTGTGAAAACCTAACTTATTGGCACCTCGCCTTTATTGATTTATTAATATAACAATTGCATGCTGCACTTACAGCAAACACCAAAGCGCGCAGCAAGCCAACAACATAACATTTAACTAAAAAACTTCATACAAACATTAAACATAGATGTACAGCTTTTCTTAGATATTTACTGGTACTGTAATGAACATGCACAAGTTTTCTTCTGAATTGAAGATCTTAAAGTACAAGGAAAAAGTTGAGCTTTACTTCATCATTTGATCACTTCTCTATAATTATATAGAATTCCATTTACATCAGCGAATGGAATGCGTTCATTACATACTACAAACTACAGGAACTATCAGAAATTACGGCAACCCAAATTGATCGTGGTATACCTAAGCCAATATTTAGTCAAATAGGTTTGTATTGCAACCTATTTGAATAAATATTGGCTTTGCTATAGGTATTCCCAATATACAGCCAACTAAATTAGATGGGCCAGTAACAAAATTATGATACAGAGCATCAACTTGAGTTGAAGCTTTTTTGAAAATACCCGTTTTGTACATTTTATTAATACCCAACATAATATTAAAAACCAATAAAGATATTTTCAATACCATTCAAAAGCGTTGAGAATTGAAAAACCTTTTTGTGCACGTAATCGAACAAGCAGATTTTAATAAAACACAAATACTTCCGTATAATAAATTAATTTAACACGTAAAATTCAATTCTGATTGCTACAAAAAACAAATCCCAACATTTTGCGGTTTACTTCGCTTGTCGAAACTTTTTTCCGATATTTTAATTATAACTAGCGACCTGTCACCGACTTTGCACGCGTTAAATTAATATACCAAAACCTCCTTTCATTCTTTGAAGTGTTTTCAAAATGGCTATTTAACTCAGCTAGTATATTTTCCATATTGATGAAATCTATGCTCAATCTACACAAATAAATGAAATTAAAATGTCTGTTTGTAATGTCAAAATAACAGCTTTTTTATTAAATGCATAGGTAAGTATGTGAAAGTATGTATGCTACTTATAACAAAAACTAATTTTAAATTTTTATCTGTCTGTTTCTTCCGGCAAATCTCCGAAACGGCTGGACCCGTTTTGATGAAATTTGGTACAGGGATACTTGGTTTAATATTTTTTTTGTAACCAATGAAACAATTTTACGCGTTCAGAATCGTTTACTGACTCCGTGGTAGCAGGCTGGCGCATCAATGTCCGTGCCACCCGGAATATTATTTAAGTAATTATTATTATAATAACTATACTATGCAGATGCTAATACTTGGCAGAATGTACAAGTGGTTTAGTCATGTTCATAAAGCTACATTATTACTTACAAACGTGCTTACGTAGTCAGCCTTTGTTTTCCGAGAAATGCATAACATGAAACCAATTTGCACCAGCCGTCTTGGGCGATGACGTCGAAGTCAATCATACCGTTGAACGAAAAGCCTGTGTGTACGAGATGTTGATGACGATGATGTACAGAGCCGGACTCGGTTCGGGCTATGAGAGTTGCACAAAGGCGTCACCGGTCAGTTGCTAAAATGGTCTACCGGTACAAGCAGCTTCGAAAGTCATTCAATACGTAGATTGGCACTTTACTAAAGAGAATGGCAAAGCAAGCAAGATTATGGGATTTGCAGTACTTACCTAAAGTACCCGTCACGAGAAGCTATACATTTTGTAAACACACATTCAGGGGTTCGCAACCTTTGGATCAAATTAAAAAAAAACTGTTTTGTTATGATTTTAATTTTTATATAGGGATAATAATTATGTTAACACACATCTTATTACTGTCATCAGACGATTCCAAGAATTCTACATCTGTATTTTGCAGCATTGACAGCGTCAGCGTGAACTAACTTCAAAATGGCGGCCCAAATTTTTACGATCCATGAGTCAGACGCGTTCCAGTACCACAAAACATTAGACGACAGCGCTTTATATCGCTAAAATATAACCCGACCAAGTGAAATTGCTCATTAGTTTCGTATTACACATATGTTACTTTGAGTTGATTGAATTTGGGATTATTTGTTGTTGATTGAATTATCGGTTGTTTTAGTGATGTTTGCAGGAGGCCTTTGTTCCCTAATATTTATTTGTTATCTTCTTGTTATTGTTTCTTAGGTAACATGGGTTCCGGCATAGACCACTCGTCGTCGCGAGGAGAGAATGTCGCAGACCTCATTGAAAGCACTCTTCAACTGTTGGAGAGATACGGAGGACCAGACGCCTTCATCAACATAAAGTACATGATTCCAACATACGAATCAGCTGTTCTAAATTAACTTTAAATCTAGTTTACACTTTATGTACGCTTTTCGAATCCAACATAGTTCAAAATAAGTTCAACATGAAAGTTATTTTTGTCACAACAATCATCATAAATATGCCAAGTCTTTTCCAATCTATGTTCGGGTTGTTTTCAATCTATTTGAAAGCAGATATAAAATACCAATATTTTAATTGGAGCGACTGCATACCTAATCACGATAACCCAGTTACTGGGGGCATGGGTAATGTTGAACTTTTGATGCAAGTGAATTCCAGTATTATACATGGAGACTGCTTATCCAATCTCCACAACCCAGTTATACGGGTATGGGTAATGTTGAACTTTATGTTAGATTTGAACTTTTATTTTTATTTACTTTTTTGCGGAGTTTTAATACTCAATTTGTAATGCACTCGTTTTTATGTAGGTATGGATATACTCAATGTATTAATCAAGTAGGTACTTAGGTGTTATGTAATTTTTATACTATACCCTTTTGAAATAAATATTGTAACCTTAAATTCGTGTGCAATTGTAGCTTAAACAAAGTATGTTTGACTTAAAAAGTTGTATTGTCTTTAGAAGTAAGAGAATTGTTTATGCGTGGTTTAAATATAAAGGATCGGCGTACCGTGACCAAATTAAAATACCATGCGTTTTCAATTTATGTTCAACATATTTCAGCTTCAACATTTTCCAATTGTGTCGGTGTCTTTAGAAACTTAGAATTAAAGCAATGTCTATTAAAATTAAGTGTTATTCAAATACTCACTATTGTGTTTATTATAATCTATTCAATTGTTTATTTTTGTAATTACGTTTGTTGCGGCCTTCGTAAGGATCAGTTGGTTTTGTTCAAGTTTATATTATTTTGTTGTTACGAAATTTTAAGTTTTGGTCAATAAATTTTGCGTAATATTTCTGTGTTTATTTGCTCTTTGAAGGAGTAAGTCTGTTATAAATATCTTAGTTTTGCTTACTCTTGTGTAATAATGGCGAAGAGATGAAATGATTCATTCAATTGATATCGAACAGCCTTTGTCTTCCATCGTCTCAATACTCTCTCTTAATATTTTATAACTTTGTCTTTTTGCCCAAAACCTTCCTACATTTAACGCAGCCTTCAAAGCAAGGGGAACTGCTAATTTCTGGGCACGCTCGTTCCATCATAGACCTCATCCATCGGTTTTCATCAGACGTGATCGTGGTCAGAGCAGGCCCATTCAGAAATGAAAAAAAACTTTCCCAATTTATTTACAATTAAAATGTTCACAGGCACAATGTAAACAAACACTAATTACTGACAATTTCGTGCACTGTCTGGACAAGTTCACTCCAATCTGTGTTGATCTTACCTCACAAGTCCAGCTCGGATACTAATCTGCATAGTTCTCATAACACTATGGCCTGATCAGGATTATGTGTGAACTTTAAAAGAGACTGTGGCCTCCGAGTTTGTTTCGGTCTTTCTTTTCTAGAATAGTCGGATAGGAAACACCGAACTCATCTGGTTTTAAGCATAATTTATTTTTGATGTGTACAAGTGTTTTTTAACCAATTTGCAGAAAAAAATATGTCAAATAATGATGTACAGTAAGATGAAATGTTTGTAAAACAGTAAAAGATAAAACAGTGACTTTAATGATCATTCCTATTTACTAAAAAAAACAACAACAAAAAAGGAAAACCACCCTTACTGTAATGTAAGTAGATTTCAATGGTTTGAACGCTATCACCAAATGAATTACTGCTTATTTCTTTCAGTGTGGTTACAGTTTGTGTCCCAGCCAGCCTGTATTTACCTATAATATTTTAGGTAGGAAGGTACCAATAATTACACATCGATGAAGTTACACCCTCTGGGAAGTCACAGTCAATATTTAGATCAGCCGGGCAAAGCAATTTACAATCTGCGAACCCGAATACAGGGTGCTATGTATGCATGCAATTTGCATGCTCTGCCTCTGTTTGGGATAAACCGGACGCAACGTATGCATGTAAGCGATGTCAGATCATATGTGTATGCTTTGATTTGAATTTGATGGAGCCTTGGTTTCTGGTGGAAGTCATTAAGGTGTTCAAGTTGCTTGAGTAACAGTATGTAGGTATATGCAATACAGTTTTCTGCAAGTGTAGATTCGTCGGTCATGCATTTGTTGGAAAATCGTGCTATTGCCAAAATTTTTTTTTCATAACAGCTTATTTGGAACAGACCAGCTGCACTTGATACAGAGTGGACATTGCTAGATACACACAAGACTGCTTATATACTTGATATAATTCTAGAAAAATCATACTTTTACAATATTTGTAAATAATTAGTAAAAATATGTGAGCACCATGTATCTATCACATAATTGATTTACCTGTCATTGCTTCATTTTTCATTCTTTTTACCTTTTGTGGTAGACTAATTTTATTCTAGGTGCATCGTTTTCAAATATAATTTTATTATGTATACAAAACCTTGTAAAACATTTTAAAAGAGTAACGGTGGAGTTTCTTGCCTATTCTTCTCCATACGAAAACTACCTTTTGGAATGTTTTTTACCTTTTACAAATAAAGCATTCTGATTCTGAATGGGCGACTAGAATCAATTCTATTTTGCTATAATTTTTGACGTTCAAAAGTGCCTATAATGTGCCTATTTGAAATAAATGATTTGACTTTGACTTTGATCTTGGACCTGCTACCTTGAAAGCAATAGGTATGTCAACCTCAAAACGTCAAAAGACAGCTTTTTTAACCGACTTCCAAAAAGGAGGAGGTTATATGTTCGACTTTGTTTTTTTTTACATACATAAAATTTTCCGATTACTCGAAGATGGCTGAACCGATTCCAAAAATTATTTTTTTGTTTGAAAGGGTATAACTCTTGAGTTGGTCCCATGTCGTAAAGTTGGAATCTGATCAGAGGATCCCATGGAAATCGAGGGAAACCCTCAAATTTTATAGGCAAACCTATATTGATTTGTGTATTTTTTAAAGTAACTTGAGCATTTGCTCTTGGAAATCATTATTTGGTAAAGTGGAGCTGATGATGAAGACCACAGATGGCCATCGGAACTACTCAATGACAAATATTTCACGGGTTGCGACTCGATTACTTTAATATAGTTGCTAAGCAATTTATGCTCGTTACAATGCGTATGGTGAGTGGTTCTCCTGGTTCTTACCAGGACAACTCCTCAACAATTAACGTCCCAGCATCGGGAAAAGCAATATTTTGTAACATGTGATGAGCAGTTGACATTAGGCTATTGTAACTTAGATAAATTAAAAACTGACCTACTAAAAAGTGAAAAATAAAAACTTTTTACAAAAAGAAACAACCGACTTCCAAAAAAAACACTACAAATTGAAAAATAACTTTAATTTCGGAAGTCGGTGTCTTTGGTTCCGCATTTTCGTTTATTGACACTATCGATACTAAAGGTAAAAGTTAAAACAAGCACAAGGTATATTACCACAGCTATCTATCACCTGCCATGTTTTGTCTCCGCACCGCCCCAACGTTGACTGGTAGAAAATGCTTCAGGCGCCTTTGTACAGTACCTATGTTTTTACTTGTGCATAAAGTTAAAGATATTATAGATCCGCAAGAAGGCTGACTGTACATACTGATGCACTTCGACACTTATTATATCTCCAAAACATAACGAAATGACTTGCAGCAATTTTCACAAGTAGGTACACATTATTATATTAAAAAGACCTTCCACTTTAATATACAGGCTGAAAATAAATACACGAGGAAGTAGCCGCCTGCTTCACAATATCGGGTAAGGCCATATGAGATACGTGACGTCAAAGCGTTGTAGGACACTATTGGTACTCTCACCCCACTTGTAGCGCGATATGACGAGAACTGGTGCTTTCACCCCTTGCCGTAACTTTGATAACTCTTTCAGTTTTACAATATTATGAAATGGTCTCAATATGTTGGAGATGCAGGGTTTTTGTAATATATTATAGATTTTTCTGTCTAAATTGGGACCAGAGCAGGAGTATGATACTCCTGCCCTGATCGCAATTTATTTGGGGTCAGCGGAACCATACTTCTCTTCTTTTTCTTCTTCTTTTCTTCCATACTTCTCTGTTAGTCGTTAACTCGGTAATAATCTAGGAAAGTATTCATTTTGCATTTACTTCATTCGCTTAGTGAATGAAAAAATTGCAAAATGAATACTTTCCTAGACAACGTTCTTCTTTGTTAAAATGGTATTAATTTGATGTTTAATCTATATCTTAATTATCTATCTATACTAATAATAAAGCTGAACAGTTTGTTTTTTTGAACGCACTAGTCTCTGGAACTGCCAAACGGATTTGAAAAAAAAAAATCTGCATTTGAAATCTCAATTTGTGAGGAAGGCTTTATGCTACTTAACATAAAGCAAAAACAAAAAAAAAAACCAGAAAGAACGATAAGCGAAAACGAAGTAATAGCGCGGGTAGGCGATGCGATGCAATGCGGTGGGTCAGGGGTACAAGGAACACACAAACGAAGCCGCAAGCAGAAGCTAATCCACACTAATATTATAAATTCGAAAGTAACTCTGTGTCTGTCTGTCTGTGTGTTACCTTTTCACGCATAAACCACTAAACGGATTTCGATAAAATTTGGCAAAAAGATAGATTGCATCCCGGGGAAGGACATAGGATAATTTTTGTCCCGATATTCCCACGGGATCGACATTTACGCGGGTGAAACCGCGGGGCGCAGCTAGTAAAAATATAAAAATACAAATCATCTGCCAGCCAGAAAAACGGATGGTGGGTCTTTGGAAGCAGGGCTTGCCTTTTACAGATTAGGTTTACCATCCTTCACACTCGAATAAATCATTGTTCATGAGTGACAACTTCCCATGAACAGCCATACCCATAAGAATAAGTATATTAAATTGAACAGGGACCGACTGTCTTACGGAGTATTTATCAGCTGACTGCAGCCGCGGTCTGGATTCAAGGCGACACCTTTTTAGTCCCTCAACATTTATAAATGGGGGTCGGAGATGTGTGGGACTGGATGTGATAGTTACCTGGGATTAAGTATGTGTTGTTATGGTTGTAGTAAAACCTGGATCAGTTATCTACTTATTTTAGGCGCTGCACTAACGTAGGACACCGTAAAACGCTCAGTTTTTGTCCCACAGTTAGGCGCATTGATTGGTACATGACATATTACAATCCAGAAAATAATTGAGTGTAATTTTGACAGGCTTGTCAGTAGCAGAAACCCAATATCAACCTTATAACAACGAGAATAAAGATCACTATGATTTTGAGATGAAGCAGAAGTAAAATAACTTTGAAAGGAGTGTACCGACCAACTTCTTTCTAATGTGTCTCATTAATTAGTTATAACGTAATCAAACTTGAGGCTCATGCTTACACCTGAGTGTGACCGCTTGACTCATCCAGTAAAACCCGCATCCACGTCGCAAGCGTCTTCAGACACGAATAATTTATCTTGGCAGCAATCAAGGGGGTAATTTTCGTGAAGACTGCGCTCAGAAACTATTTCACTAGTTTTCACTGTTTCATTATTGTAAGGGAAATGAGCTTTTTTATGTAATTTATGTTCTTTTAGCCGTTGTTCTTTTAGCCTCTATAATCTTCTCGACATCGCCGTCGAGGTAGACCAAGGCGAAGGTGGCGTGACGATCTAATAACATTCGCAGGGCCAACGTGGCCAGAGGTCACAGGGAGGTTTGGAAGGAAAAAGGGGAGGCCTTTGCCCAGCAGTGGGACACAAAATAGGCTAATTTATTTTATTTTTTATTTAAAGGAACAGCAAACAGTTACAGTATAAGAACTTACAACTAATTAAACGAAAACAATTTTAGTAATAATATAACCCACAACGCTGTCCACAGGTAGACAAAATAGTGTAGAAGAAAAAAAAAAGTGTAATCGCTAGAAGTTTAAGTAGCAGTAGCGTGCATTGATTAGTTGTATAATAAGTAAAAATAAAGTTTAAATTTTAAATTTAGACAGAAATGATATGATATAAAGTAAGACAGCGAGTTTAATAAACAAAAAAAAAATCTATGATCAGATGGGCAATTCCCGTATTTTTAAGAACGATCCCATTCTATTTTCAGTCTCAATATTTCAAGAATACAATCAATTAACATACATTCTTGACAAGTTTTTGACATTTATATTGTCGCTGAGATGAGATTTCGACTTAAAACGTTTTTAATTACGAGAATTGGCTTTCAGACCTTCTCATACTAGAATTCAGGAACCCTTGTACAGCATCCACGAGACTATAGAAAGGTTTCAAAGTACACTCAAGAGCAATGAATTAGGATCACATAAAGGTACCTGAAAGTCTCGGAAACTAAGAATGCTAGCTTAATGAAATAAATTGTGTTTAATAAACAATTACATGATCCTTAAATTAAATTAAGTAATAAAATGTGTGTCACTTTATATTATATTCATAAAAAAATACATAAACAAAAAAACAACCATCTGTGAAACGGTGGGCACAATCAGGAATCAGGATGGTAACAACAAATGATATATTTGCACTATAATACGTTTACTACTTTTTTAAATAGGACAGAGTTTTCACTTACGACGTTTGCACTTGGCGACGGTTACAAAACGACTCATTCTAACTGCCTAACACAACGGTATTTATAGAATTCCCTATTGTATAACTTAATATTTTGATCGTATTACTAACTATAATGAGGAAAATTAAATAACAATTATTATTAACAAAGAAATAAATGAAATAAAGTATCTAAATCAGCAATCATTAATTTAAACCTAATACTTGGCGCACCGGAAGCTGACAACCTGAGGCGCCATAATGGATATTCAACAATTCTGATTATTTTAAACACCAAGAATAAATCAACCATAACTAAACAATTTCATAACAATTACCTATTAAATACTAAAATATTGACGTTACAATTATTATTTAAACTACAAAGTCGAGCTTTTATATGCAGGACCGGAAGTCGATAACATCATAATCATCATAACAAAAATAAAAAAGCAATTTTTTTTGTACCACTGATCTTGACTTTTACCCCCACGTACTTTGTATTACCCCCACGTACTTTGTATTACCCCCACGTACTTTGTATTACCCCCACGTACTTTGTATTACCCCCACGTACTTTGTATTACCCCCACGTACTTTGTATTACCCCCACGTACTTTGTATTACCCCACGTACTTTGTATTACCCCCACGTACTTTGTATTACCCCCACGTACTTTGTATTACCCCCACGTGCTGTCATCACAGCGGTTATGCGGTTTGGCATGCTGTAATTTTTCGAAGTTTAAGTTTGACATTACTTTACCCCCAGTTTATTAATAAGGGGAAAAGTGCACAATTGCCACAAAATAGCATATCGCAGTCCACTGCTGGACATAGGCCTCTCCCAGGCTGCGCCACAACACCTTGTACTCCACCTTCTACGTCCAGAAAACAATTGCCAATTGCCTACTTCTACCCAATTTGTTAAACACTTCCTAAGTGCTTCCATCATTTATCTTTCTTTCAATCATTAACAATTTCCTCACTACTTTACATCCCAAAAAATAAACCTAATCAACTTTCCAACATAATCTTCTATTCAAAACACTCCGAACACAAAACAGATTGAATACGCAACGAGACAGCCAGACAGAATTATCTTCCCCTTTTTTCGTGATCCGATTTCCTGACGTTGCTTCGTTTAATGAGAACATAATGATGAAAAATATGATGCTGCAGTCTCCCTCCTGATATTAATCGGTGCGATTTTTCTGAAGGCGACTTATATCGCAGCGTACACAGAGCGAGGAATAGCCGCTACTGTGTCTAGAGATGGTAGTACTAATAAAATTCGTGGCGTCAAAAGTGCGTTTAGCGCACGGACTGTCACAAACCGCCTTCAGTCTCTATACGTGTCGTGGTCGAAGTCGTTAAACCGTTGGTACCGGGACCGGCTGTCATTCATAAATCTTTGACAGTCGTTACGGGTCGTCAGAAGTCTTAAAGTCTGACAACCAGTCTAAGGTCAACCCTTTCAATCAACCCCGGATTATCGAGTTACCCAGTCACTAGGTTGTGGAGGTGAGATAGGCAGTCGCTTTATGTAAAACACTGGTATTCAGTTGCATCCGGTCAGACTGAAAGCCGACACCTACATAGTTGAGTAACGGTGAGCCATATGATGAGGTTTCAGATTTTTCGGATAAAGAAATTGCCAAGCCATAAGGTATAGGTAAAAATGATAATTCGGGGATAGGTAGGTTAGGAAAACCTGAGTTTGTTTCGGCCTTTCTTCTCCGAGTAGTCAAATAGGAAACGCCGACCTCATCTAGATTATTTTTTATTTATTTTATAATATGACGTGTAAAACTAATTCCAATATCTTATATACAGAAATAGCTTCTGCCCGCGACTTCATCCGCGTGAAATTTCACCCTTCCCCCTATTCACACTCTTATCGGTGGAATTTCGAAATACCCTTTATTAGTAGATACCTGCTCTTCACAAAGAACACACACTTCCAATTTTCATGTCTCTAGGACCAGCGGTTTAGGCTGTGCGTTGATATATCAGTCAGTCAGGACTTTGAATTTTATATTTATAGATAAACAATTTCATTTCATTTCAAAAGGCTAGCAGATGATGTGATTAGTGTTGTGGTGCGAATATACGGTGACACGCTTGATTTGTACGTAGTTTTAAGGGGCTTACAGGACCTAAACACAAAAAACGCAAGTTTTAGAAACAATAAAAGTATATGATCGACTACAGTAAACAAAATCAGAAAAATATATGATATTCTTTAGGATATATGCCATGTAGGTAGGGTGTTGAAAACATAATACAACTGATTTGATACAATAGAAAAAATCATGAAGATACCTCTAAAAACATCCTTTTTACAATAAAAACCATACTAATATACATATTATTCTACAAGCAACACACTAAAGCACTCGTGTTTTAATTTTTTTGTCCAAACAATTGATTTTTTGTAAATAGATAATTGCTTCATATTTTGCAATAAATTACTAGTCATCGCGCTTCTCTTTCTTCTCTATGCAGTCCGACAGTGACCGCGCTTTAGGTCATGTAGTCACCTTAACAATGCCACTTCCAGCAGTGACCGGGCAGGCGCCGCCATGCTCTGTGGTAGCGTCTTAGTGCTTTTTACTGTCTGAGTTCTTGCTTTAGTTTCTGATTGTATTGTTACGGGAATTGTTATGAATATGAATGTTTGTGGTGTTATGTGTGTTTGTATTTATGTGGTGTTATGTGTGTTTGTATTGTTACGGGAATTGTTATGAATATGAATGTTTTATGTGATGTTATGTGTGTTTGTATTTGGTTTCTTTTGGGAATAAAGGGAGATATTTTTAACGACTTCAAAAAAAAGGAGGTCATCAATTCGACACGTATGTATGTAATATTATTGGAATTGCATTATATTCACATATGACAATCTATTAGGGCTTCCAAACAAATATACCAAATTTTATAGACGTATGTATGTTTGTCCACGCATTTCTCCGCAACTATTAATCGGATCGTGACCATTTTTTTTTAATGGCTTATTTGCAGTGCTGTTCAGTCAGTGGTCTCGTTTATTGGCTTTATGTGTTAGTAGTTTTTATGATTTGTTGCAGATGTCCATTAAAGGATGTAACGAAGGTTAAGGATGAAGGTTTTTTATTAAACTTTTGCAGTAGGTATTTAGTGGGTTTTGAGAGAACCATGATCAACAGTGAAATCCGAACCGTGAAATATTCGGATTTGATTAAAAAGTTAAACAATTGAAAATGCAGGATTTATACACCGTTGCCAAAAATTCTGAAACTCTGACATTTCCAATAATAACTATGATTTCACCCCCAACCAAACATCCGATTTAAAACTCCAAATAAATTCACGGAAAAACCGGAATGTAACAAAATAAAGCGGAGCATTGAAAATAAAAAGCGAACAAAGTGCTAAAGCGTATTCATACAAAAAATATTACATTGGAGGGACTTTGATTGCGAACCATTCCAACTAAAATGCAGACGAAAATTCCAATACGAATTAGTTCCTAAAAATAAAACACAGAATTCGACCCCAACACTGTGCAATCAAATTATGATACTCGAATTACGTTTCATTTCATTCAATTGGATGTGTTGTCGAGAAAATAAACATTGGAAAGTATTTTGTGTTTGTTTTTAAGCCTCATGGGTCGGATAGAATATCAATACTGAAACTTTACCTACCTTACCACTACAACATTATATATTACCAGACATGAATCTCAGTAGTGACAGACAGAAGTTGCCTTAAAATGTAATATGACAAACTAAAAAGGTTTCAATATGTACTTAAAATCATCTATCATGTAATTGTTTATTAAAATGATGTCAGAATTTGTCATTTAATGATAAAACCAACTCTATATTTAATCTAAGATTTCAAAGAAAGGTGTAGTTTGATTGTAAATGGTTGTAAATGTGTGCGTGTCAGCGAGTATGCACAGAGCGGAGGTGTAGTTTTTGCATGCTTCACTGTATTCTTCGCAGCGCTACATCTTGAATTTTTATTTGGTCTGAGATCTATAGTATAAAAGCAGTTTTTTTAAAACACTGATTTTACACAAAATGGTTGGCAAAACTAGAATATTTTCGACATGAAATGGTGCTCCTTATGAACTGTAAGGTCGCTAGGAGAATGTCGCAAATATAATAAACTTTTTAAGTACTTATTCAAATCATGGAGCACCTTTTTTCCTTCTAAATCGTACATGTTAATTTGTTGTCAAAAATAATTATTATAACCTGGTAGGTTACCTAATACCTAATATAAATCTACTCAGTACCCCTGCGAGATTTGCTGCGAGTGACGCATGTCTACTCGTCCTGACGACTCACCTGTTTCTGACGTGTCATCACACTCGGAGAAATGTGTCTAGTTTACTCATATGTATAGCTAAGTGACCACACATATGTCAGGTACTACAAAATATACCGTGTGTTTTGACAGAAAACTTCTACACGGAAAAAACACATAAATTATGATATACTAGCTGCGCCCCGCGGTTTAACACGCATAAGTTTCGATCCCGTGGGAATATTGGGATAAAAAGTAGCCTATATGTTAATTCAGGGCGTCAGCTGCTTCCATACCAAATTTTATCAAAATTGGTCTAGCCGTTTGAACTTGAAGTAGTAACAAACATATAAACACACACACACAAACTTTCGCTTTTATAATATTAGTGTGATAGGAAGGAGATATTATTCAAAAACTCCCACAAGTTCAAAATCAAAACTCATTTATTCAAATTAGGCGGAGAATTAGTACTTTTCGAACGTCAAAATTACAAAACACAGTCCCCCAAAACGCCCGCCCTTCACCACTTCTTAGTGCTTTCGCTGGGAAGAAAAAGTGGCGCAACAAACTCCCCAGCAGCACAGCTGTCTGTTCAGTTAAAAGCAGAAGCATAATCAGCCTATAATGTTCCTACTGCTGGGACACAGGCCTCCTCTCGATGAGAGGGAGTGGGCTGTAACCCCCACGCGGAGCCAGTTATCATCATCATTTCAGCCGAAAGACGTCCACTGGACACAGGCCTCCCCCAGGCACCGCCACTTCGACCGGTTCTGTGCTTCTCGCAGCCAACGGGTTCCTGCGGCCTTCACAAGGTCGTCGGTCCACCTTGTGGGAGGCCGGGAGCCAGTGCGGGTTGGTAATGTCACATGTTTTTGGATTTTTTTGGTTGTCCGTTTTCCTTCACCGTTTTGAGAGCAGTGGTGATCAAAATATTTACACAAATTAAAACGCCTGGCTGGGGTCGAACTCACTCGGTAAGTCTAGCCAATACCACTGGGCTACTATTGTTCTGTTTTATATTATTCAAAATCCCAATCCTTTAGCAATTATACAAATTACAATAGGCATTAAATTCTATACGGAACCTCCAACAAGCTTTGTTTTAATATTTTTATTACGACGAGAGCGAAGCTTAGCGGGGCGGGTCACTAATTGAAGTGCAATGGGAATGCACAATTTTATTTTGATAATTAATCTTTGGAGCGTGCGCATTGAGAATTTGTTTCTTAGACAGGAGAGGGTGCGGTTGCAATTTATTGGTATCGTATTTAGAATAGTGGAAGTGATAATGATTATTTTTGGTTAATTAACTCTTGTTCTTGAAAAGGTTGCATTTCTGAGCTTTGAACGTTCGAGTATACAGACAAAGTAAACTATTTTGGAGTAGTACTTTTACAAAAGTGCTGATTACTCCGTTTCTATAATGGAGTTAGTCCATAATTCTTATCAATAAAACTCTTTTTAGGGTTCTACGGAACCCTAAAAAGAGTTTACCCTTTGGGTACACCCAAAGGGTAAAAACGGGACCCTATTACTTAAGACTCCACTGTCCGTCTGTCTGTCTGTCACCAGGCTGTATCTCATGAACCGTGATAGCTAGACAGTTGAAATTTTCACAGATGATCTATTTCTGTTGCCGCTATAACAACAAATAAAATAAATATTTAAGAGGGGCTCCCATAACACAAACGTGTTTTTTTTCGGCGTTTTTACCTTGTGGTACGGAACCCTTCGTGTGCGAGTCCGACTCGCACTTGGCCATTATTTTTTTCACTATTATAATACTTTTTAATTATTTGCTTCAAATAAAGCAAATACTTTCACATGTTGTATTTGCACAACATACCAAAAACTCTCTACCAAACATTATCCGACCACAAAGCCATCCAACTTAAACCTTTTATATCAAGATTTTCATTAGTTAAAAATAAAAATAAAATAAATATAAAACAGTGAGACGTTTTTAACAAGCACGGCAATAAAGGCCCGCTGCAGCTCGCCTCAAATAAATCGTGGGAGAACCTCTAGGTATCTGCCACTTAAACTGACCGCAATTACAATGTAGTGTTACATTCGACATTGTTAGCACTTTGGAGTAATGAAAATGTTTTAGGAGAATGGCTTTATGGAGTTATAAAGTTTTGGTGGCTTATTGTATTGAAATACAGTGGCTAAAGTAACTATGTTGCGTTTGACAGATAGGTTCAATCTTTAACTAGTGTCAGGATTCTTGTAAAGTCAGGGTAATGAATGTTTATTTACTATTATTTTTACTGCCTTTTATGTGAATCTTATATTTATTAATATATGGATAAAAATATATAACTTTGATACAATTCTTATCCTAAATTAACTAACGTACCAGTTAAATAAAAAGTTTAAAACACAAGGTCCACCAGACCGTGTTTTGGCCACGGCGGCCAAACTCAACGGAGACTAGCCTTCGGCGCGGAAGATAATATAGTACACAAGTGTGCGCGCAGACACAAGGGCCGAAGCCCTCTTCCCTCACTCTCATAGTCCAATGGGACGACAATCCGAGATGACCGGAGAGAGATCAGGCGCAGCCGGCGCAGGACCAACGGCCACGGGCACGGCGGTGGTAAATAAAACTATTAACAACCTAAAGTCAAAAAAATTATCGGGAAATAAATTGTTTATCAAATGGACTAGCAACTTAAATTGTCCGTATACTCGAATCACAACTATCATTCTGTTACAGTTGTATGAAATGGCACATATCGATAGTTACCAATAGTTGGTGATGGTCACTTCAAGTAAACTAAGTACTACTGCTTCGCTTACTTGTAACCGTATCTACCTATTGATAGCATCGGTCGTCTCCTATGGAAAGCTGCATGAACAAAGCAAAATTTTAGCAGTAAAGTTGGCTTCCTGAATCTAAGAACAAACATAAGTCAACTTCTTACACTTCGGTGTAACAGACAGTCACTTTTAGACTATTTTACAGCATCGCCTAGACAAATTTTGCAGCGAGATAAGAAAGAAACAGGACAAAAGGGGCATTACTGCGGCTTTTGGCTCTTAATGTGGATTATGGGAGAACGAATGACGGGGTCGAAACCACCCCGCTTAGTTTTACGCCGCGATAATCGAGATTAAACGAATTTCGTGGCTACAGCTTCGGTGTGACTGCGATTTTACAGTTTTATGGTGCGGTGTCGGCCTGAGTATGTTTGTGTTGTGTTTTCTTTTAGAGTTTTGAAAGTTGTTACGGTTTTTGTGGAAATTCAGAAGTTGTGGCGCTCAAACTATAAAAGGTATGCGAGTGTCTTTTAGGCGGCCATCGATATAAAATTTGGAGACGATAATGCGACAATAAATAAAAACACTGACAACACTAAGGGCTCTTACACATAAGAGCGTTTACGCCGTACGGCATTTCATACAAACTTTCAAGCCCTTATTTTTCGAAATGAATGAACCAATTTTAATGAAACTTCATACGCAGGATACAAAGGTCTAAAAAGTTAGTAGAGAACATTTTCGAAATGTCTTATTTAAATAAAGATAACTAGAAATCTCTGTTTCTATGGAAAAATTAAAATCGGTCTAATTTGGCTGTAACACTATTTTTCGAAAATCTTCCCGGAACAAGTAGTTGTTCCGGGTCTGGCTGTTTGTGTATGTGAATTTAAATGTTTGTAAACGCACCCATAATACAGGAGAAATTCCTAGTGTGGGGCAATGTTTTATATAAAAAAGAAAAAAGAAAGAAAAGAAAAAGAAAGTACGGAACCCTCGGTGCGCGAGTCCGACTCGCACTTGACCGGTTTTTGACGACTTAATTCCACTCCGTCCAGGTACAGACGCCAGCACATCATGCTACCCAAAACTGTCAAATTTTCCCAATCAACTTTGAACCTTATGCTTTAACGATAAAGTTGAAAATCTATTAAAGAAATTTGACAGCTTGATGTGCTGGCGTCTGTACATAACCGTCAATTGGACACCCAAAACCAATATTGTCCAAAATAAAATAGAAATAGGTAGGTTCACTTATTATCAGCACACTCAAAGAGAAAAACCTAAACAGGTGTGGGATTACGTCACGGCAATGTTTTTCACTCGATATGAATAGTGTGGGGATTGGTTCGGCCCGTCGGCCCGTCGGCTCGTCGGCCTCGGCCTGTCTTGAGGCCCGGCCCAACGGCGCGGAAACGTAGTCGGGACATGTGTACGGTTTCCCATTCAGATGGGAATGGGAATAAACAAGGTGGAAACGAGAGACGCTTTTTATTGAGAAGATATATTTTGTTTTTTGAAATTGTGTGGCTGCCTTTGGGGTGTATTAGGTTTTATCAGTAAATGCGTTCTACTTATGTTACGAAGTTAAGCTTGCATTAAGATTTTCTATGCTGTAAAATTATTTATGGTGCATGAACTTTTTTAATTCTTTTTACCTTTTGTGGTCATAATCAGCCTATAATGTTCCCACTGCTGGGATACGGGCCTCCTCTCTGTGAGAGGGAGTGGGCTGTAATCCACCACGCGGGACCAGTGCGGGTTGGTAGATGTCACATGTCTTCGAATGTTTGGTTCTAGGACATGCCGGAATCCTCACGATGTTTTCCTTCACCGTTTTGAGAGCAGTGGTGATGATATAATTTACACAAAGTAAAGCGCCGGTCTGGGTTCGAACCTTCGACCTACAACTCGTAAGTCGCAGCCATCACCACTTGGCCTTTTGTGGTAGACAAATTTTATTGTAGGTGCATCGTCTTCACATATAATTATATTATGTATACAAAACCTTGTAAAACATTTTAAAAGAGTAACGGTGGAGTTTCTTGCCCATTCTTCTCCATACGAAAACTACCTTTTGGAATGGGCGACTAGAATCAATTCTATTGTTGTAATTTTTGACGTTCAAAAGTGCCTTTAATATGCCTATTTGAAATAAATGATTTGACTTTGAACAAATTGCCGTCACGATGCAATTTTTTTCTTGGAATAACAGTTGTTATCTGTGTAGTCGAAATACAAAACGACGCTTGAACATATTCGGATGTAGTTTTATAGTAATTCCAAAAAAGTAAAACTCATTTATGCTGATAAATAACTAAGTAGGTACAAAGTAGGTACTGTACAGAGCTACCAGCTACTCCAATAGTCTGCCCACCACCCGTCACTAACCACAAACCACATCACGCACAAACACACAATTATACCTACCGATGCAATTATTAGAGGATTACAACGACACGTGCACAAAGCGCCGAAACAATTAATATGGACAGGGTAAGGCACAGAATAGATGGGTACAGAAGGCCGGATCCATACCACAGTAAAGATATGAACAGGAAACTACGTACTAAAGTTTGAAACGGCACACAGAATAGTCGCGGTGCTCTCAGTCACGGGTGCCGCTAAGGGGAACAGTGTGGGAACAGTAGATGCGCGCGTCTGTGTGAGTGTGCCGTTTCGAACATAAAACACGATCTACACGGTTTAAAACCAGTCTACAAACCAAGGTGACCTTGATGTTGTTGCTGTTGCGAGATGCCTGCTACACGGTTTAAAACCAACATTTTCTTCTGCCACTGGTTTGCAACACAGACCTTTCTACCAAGGACGTTTAACGTTCATACGAAATTGGTTTAAAACCACTGTCTACACTGTTTTGGCTGTTCATATCTTTACTGGGTCCATACAAAAAGCAGAGACGCAACCACACCGTAGACTCGTGTCTTGTGCAAGCAAACTTGAATGTAATTCAACTGACAGACAATTCATTTTGCAACTTCATGTTATCGCGTAGCACAAACTTTTATTTATGAAACGGAATTATCTGCCTAGTCTTTTTTCAACTAAAAAAAAAAACTAAGTTGGGGTCGGCTTCCTGTCTAACCGGATGCACTTGAATATCATATTCATATTCATTTATCAATTTTGTCAGCCGTTGGTCGGGTTAACGAGCTTTCCGAGGCACGGAGCGATCTTGGTATGACAAGGTGGTAACCCATCCACGGACCAACTGCGGCATAAATGGTAAGCTACGCTAGTTTAACATTTTTAAAACGGAATGCAGCGCAAATTGCACGATAAAAAAAAAGTCGGTAGCAAAAAACTAAAACTAAATAAAATACAGATCCCAAGACATCGACTTTCGAAATTAAAGTTATTTCATAATTTTGAGTTATTTTCGTTTTGAAGTCGATTTAATTTTTGTTAATTACTTACTTTTTTATTGCGTAATTTTTAGTTTTAAGTAAAAACTGGAATATTGGTTTGTAATAAGTACCTAGGTATGTTTTGTTGTAAATATTGCACTAGAATTTAACCAAGGTTTTGAGATGTTTTCCCTTTGACACACTTACACGTATTAGTCCTTATCTTGAAAATTACTTTTGAATTTGATGAAACTTGCACTGTTCCGTAAGTCAATTAAAAAAATGGTCACGATCCGATTAATAGTTGCGGAGAAATGCGTGGACAAACATATATATACATACATACATCTATCAATTTTGTATAATTGTTTGGAAGCCCTAATAGATTCTGTTCCAATAATATTACATACATACGTGTCGAATTGATAACCTACGTGACCCACATCTCTGAAAATTACGCTCGTTTGGTTTCACCCTACGTGTATGTGCATCTATTTAGGCTCGTTGTATGACTTGTATGGAGCCGACCTTCTGTGCCTATGTGTTTTGTGGTGACGGCCAGGGATGCCAGGGTAACCGATCATGCAGGTGACAGGAAATCAATAGGCAACTCATAATGATGCGCGCTGCACGTTAATTAAGCGTGGACGGTAACTGGTGAACTTACCTTACGTACAGCGGACGTTTTTAATTAAACATCATTTTCATGTTCGACGTGAAGTAAAGGCTTTGTAGTTGTGAAATTCAATGTTTTTTTCATGTTAAATTCAATTTTACTTTGATCAATGTAACAAAGTAGAAAGTATAAAAAGGCTTTGGAATGTAAAAAAGCTGGAACATGCTGTAATGTTAATACGTTGACAGTAGGACAGTTGTATACTCTCCCTCCACCAAGCGAGCCTTGAACCGCCTCCGAACCCAACTGGGAAGACGTACGTACAACGTCGTATAGTGGGGCTACCTCGACGGTACTGCAGCAGGGTGTGGATGTGGTGGTGCGGTGTGGATGTGGTGGTGCTGTAGGGCAAACTATTTCCCACCTCTTATCCTGTCGTCTGTTCTCCAAAAATACCGGTCAAATGGTAGTCGGACTCGCTCACCGAGGGTTCCGTACAAAGGAAGGTATGTAAATAGTTTATCACGGGTTTTTTTTTTACAAGCATTACGATACATTATTTTTATAAGAACAGAACCCTCAAAAAATGCCAATTTAAACCGCTGTCAACAGAGGCCTAGTGTATAAATTTAACAACTATTAATGAAAAAAGAAAAACATACGGACACAGTCTAAATATTTCTCATTCAGATTAAGAAATATCTTTTAAATTGGTCCAATATTGGAGGAGGAAATAGGGGAGAGCCAAACCTCGAATTATGACATTTTACTTAGGCTTTTTCAAAAGTCTCTCCGACCACATTTCCTCTTAACATCTGTATTTAATACAAAGTTTATAAAACAAACCCCTCTAAACACTTTCTTACGATAACATCTCAAGTTTTACAACAAAATAAAATGCACAGTCGAATAAATTCAATTGCTGAACAATTACAGAAATGTCAACAAAAGGTTAAAGTTTACAGTTAGGTACCGTAGAGTTTACAGTACATTTTACAATCATTAGCGAGAACTGATATTTTCTTGAGGAATCGCAGTAACTGAGTGGCATTGTTCACTGGGTCGAAGGAAATAATGAAATGTTCGTAATATTACAACTACTTTTTTCGTTTGCTTGTTATAACTAATGAATTACGATTTTATAGATAAAAAGTTTAAAAATATTACATTGTTAAGTAGGTATAGTATCAGTCATCAGTTGTACAAACACGCTGTGAATTTGTGTGTAGGCGCAGGAGCTCTCAGTATACCGTCCGAGAAAATGGCGTAGTTGGAAGTGTGTGTGTGGTTTATGTGTTGACGCTACTGGTTTTCACGCATACATTCATAGCGTATTTGTATTACCACATGTAAAGCGCGCGTTCCTTCGTGAGATAAAAATTCTGTACCTTACCTTCTTACCTTGGGGG
Organism: Oligia latruncula; assembly: GCA_948474745.1. NCBI lineage: Eukaryota > Metazoa > Arthropoda > Insecta > Lepidoptera > Noctuidae > Oligia > Oligia latruncula. The sequence goes on along the minus strand of OX419691.1, from coordinate 2,597,708 downwards.
TAAATTATAATCAATGTACACTTTTCACAAAGTAAAGCGCCTGTCTGAGTTCGAACCTACGACCTACAACTCGTAAGTCGTGGCCATTACCACTTGGCCACCACTGCTCATCATCATTATTTCATCACCACTGCTCTCAAAACGGTGAAGGAAAACATCGTGAAGCAACCGGCATGTCCTAGAACTAAAAATTCGAAGACATGTGACATCTGCCAACCCGCACTGGGCCCGCGTGGTGGATTACGGCCCACTCCCTCTAACTGAGAGGAGGCCTGTGTATTGTAGTGGGAACATTATAGGCTGATTATGTGTTCGCACGAGACAGGGAGATTTGGAAGGAAAAAGGGGAGGCCTTTGCCCAGCAGTGGGACACAAACTAGGCTAACAAAAAAAAAATGTGTTATGTGACACTTTTCAAGTTTATTTTACAAGGTGTTGACGTACCCATCTATATAAATTCTCTGTAGAATCTTCTCAAGGTATTTAAAATGTTATGCGTCTTTCATAATTTGTTTATCAAAACAACTTTCGAAGACACTTCACACAAGCCAAGGTGCAAACAACTATTCCACGTTCAGATAAAATTCCATTTGACAAAGTCCATTCTCAGCGACTTCCATTCTAGAACGTATAGTAAGGTGGGCAGATAACAAGCCGTCGCGTCGACTTCCATCCACGTGAATGCACACACTAACTACGTCTAAACGCTTCGCTGTGCCTGCTTGTACCATACACATCGACGCACCGTCGCGTCGTTAGAAGTTCCAAGAATATCTGAGTTCTGAGACGCAGTTCCTATAAGATGTCGAAGAATGTTTATTGTAAAGGATGGTGCACAATCTTTGATGATAGGTAGGGAAGTTTACGGTTGTAAAGAAAGAAAAAAACTGTCAAGATCACAGTTACCACACTAATATTATAAAGGCGAAAGTTCGTGAGTGTGTGTGTGTTTATATGTTTGTTACTTCTTCACGCTCAAACGGTTGGACCAATTTTGATAAAATGTTGTATGAAGGTAGCTGACACCCTGAATTAACATATAGGTTACTTTTTATCCCGATATTCCTACGGGATCGAAAATTATGCGGGTGAAACCGCGGGGCGCAGCTAGTAACTTACTAAGTACTATTTTTACAAGCTTTTATTTAGCTTGCACTGTTCGTATTTTCAAACCATTTTTCGACCATTTGTTGTTCTTTTCAATATACCTTGATAGTTATGAATAAGTTGCTTTTCGAACTCTTCTTGATTTGTTTAATCTTTTCTATTATTAGAGGTCTTTGCCCTTCAGTGGAACAATACAAGCTAGTTAGTTAGTTATTATAAGTATGAATGTTAGTGTCATCTTTCTTATATTGGAGAAAATTGTGTTTCATCACAAAATAGTAAGGGATCTTATTTTTTGCTTTTGAAATAAGTAATGATATATAGGTAGTAGGTAGGCAGTGATGGCCCATTCATTACAGCCTCAACATACGAGTGTAGGTCATAGGTTCGAACCCAGAGAGGGACTCAACCTTGTTTAAATTATATTTTCACTACTGCTCATAAAACGGTGAAGGAAAAGATCGTGAGGAAACCGAGTGGAGGGTTGTGTCCTAGCAGTGGGAACATTATATGCTCTACAGGTCGGTACTAAAATCTTTTAAACCTTTTAAACTACTTACAATTTTCCATAAAAACTTTTCTTTGACCAGACGGCCAAATACCTACGTTCATACAGCCGTGTATATCAATATTTTCCGTACCCCTTTCCACTCTTGTCGAAAGATATCATAATACGTCTATTAATATATATGTTACGGTTAATGACCGAAGTGCGGCAACACCTAGTATTAACCAAACCTAACCTCGGGGTGCCCTTCGCTGGTTCATGCATCCTACGTCGACGGAGCCCCGCTTCGCGGGGCTCCTATTACTGTGTAAGGGGTTTAAAGGTACCTAACCAAACCTAACCTCGGGGTGTCCTTCGCTCGCTCTTGCACACGAACCGCATGTGGCCGGCTAAAACTAGGTGTAGCCGCACTTCGGCCGGCTAAAACTAGGTGTAGCCGCATTTCGGCCGACTAGAAACTAGGTGTAGTCGCACTTCGGCCGGCTAAAACTAGGTGTAGCCGCAATTGGGCCGGCTAAAACCAGGTGTAGCCGCACTTCGGCTATTAGCCGTGACATATACAGGGTGTCCCAGAACTCAACGTCAAGCCGAAACGGGGCGAAAGGATTGATTGTAAACATCATGAGAAAAATCAGAAAAAAATCTATCCCATGCAGTTTGAAAATTATGGGCATTTAAGAAAAATCTAAAAATTTGGTCACTCTGTAACCATTTTTCGGTTATTGTGGTAAATTTTTATTATTTTTGTTCATTTAAACTTTGGAACCGTAACCCTAAATAATATTTCTAAGAATCACAGTAAAAAATAATGACACAATTGCCCCAAGTTTCCTAGAATTAAGACTTTGTTAAACTATGAATTTAAAATTTTCAAAATTTGTCGACTATGAAAGGGCCTCCTTTAAAAAAAATGTAATAGAGTGCCTTGGCAAGTGCCATTAAAAGTTGGCGCATTTAATCAGGAATGTAAAATGGTACAATACTTGTCAATACTGTCTCCCTCACTCATGGCAAACATGTCCACTATCCATCTCTCTCATCATTTTGCCGTAATATTAAGAACCTACCAAGAGCTTGTGCGAATAAAAAACCTTTTAACTGAGTAAAATGGGTTAGCAAAAATCGGGTTACTTGAGGATTTTAGTTTTTTACTCGTTTTTTTAGTATGAAACCAACAAGTATTGTACCATTTTACAATCCTGATTAAATGCGCCAACTTTTAATGGAACTTGCCAAGGTACTCTAGTACATTTTTTTTTTAAAGGAGGGCCTTTCAAAGTCGACAATTTTTGAAAATTTTAAATTCATAGTTTAAAAAAGTCTTAATTCTAGGAAACTTGGGGCATTTGTGTCATTATTTTTGACTGTGATTCTTAGAAATATTATTTAGGGTTACGGTTCCAAAGTTTAAATGAACAAAAATAATAAAAATTTACCACAATAACCGAAAAACGGTTACAGATTGACCAAATTTTTAGATTTTTCTTAAATGCCCATAATTTTCAAACTGCATGGGATAGATTTTTTTTCTGATTTTTCTCATGATGTTTACAATCAATCCTGTCGCCCCGTTTCGGCTTGACGTTGAGTTGTGGGACACCCTGTATATATACTAGCATAGCCATTCCAAGTCTTAGTGCACACTACTGCAAGATCTTTAACACTACCGACAATACAACACGGAGATAATTGGTTCCAGATTCCAATTAGTACGGATCGATACATAGACTAATTCTATACACACGTAGTTGCTCGTCATATTATCAGTATTCACATCTTGCCCTTTGAATTATTTGCGTCTGTGACTTTGTTGAATTCATCTGGATATTGTTTGATTGGTGATTTGAGAGGTGTATTTTGGGGAGAAAAAATAATTAGGGTTTCTTGTTTAGAAAACAAACTGGTAGATAATGAATTAATTTCATTAATGTAACGGGTAAAATTTGAATTGCATCAATCTCTTCTTGGTATCATTCAGAAATACTGCAAGGCCAATTCCCGTACAACGACAATCAATGTCAAAAACTTGTCAAAAATGTAGGGAAAATAAAGAGGTTTTTTGACAGATTGAGATTGAGATCAGACTGTGAACGTTCTTAAAATTACGAGACTTGCCCCTCAATTCCTTAATTATAAATTAAACACTTTAGTGAAAAGTGATTATCACTGAGTAAAAATTGCCATAGAAGAATAAAATGAAAAACATGATTTTTTAAACCCTAGAATTTGTAGTACCTAACGAGAAAAGAGAGCAGTTACTGTATTTCCATATAAAAGTAAAGCCTAGCAAAAATACAACGATTACATCTAATACTCCACTACGTCGAAAAATTATAAATTCCAACGCCAATAAATTCATACCTTACCGAGGTACTAACGGAAACTGATAACAGTTGCTATCTCGTGCAGGTCAGGCCGGAATTAGGTCACCAGGCCATTCATAGGACACGGATTACCGGGCTTTCAACGTTCATACAATACTGTGACGCTTCGAATGCATTAATCGATTCGGAGATGAAGGGATTGTGGTGTCCTTGGAAGTCTAGTTTCGATTATTGCGTCGACAGGATATTATGCATATTATCGATTTTGAGTTGAGGAATTTGGGTTGTGGAAAATGACTTTTATAGTACTGTAACTCATTCTGTGGTAAAAATATGACCCAGCAACGAAACTAATGATAAGGTTGATGGAGAAGTCAGGCAAATTAATTGTTACCAACATAAAATGTGCAGAATTATATTTCGTAGTTCAAAATCTAGTCGCAATCTCATCACAGCGACAATCAATGTCAAAAACTTGTTAAAAATTTAGGTATTTTAAATTTATTTTTGACAGATTGAGACTCAGATCAGAATGTGAACATTCTTAAAATTATGAGAGTTGCCTCTCATGTTAACTTCGTGGTATATTCAAATCACCACTACCATTATTTGACAGTTGTATGAAAGGGCTATAACATGGCCGTTTGACGTAGTGTGTCAATTTGATAAACTATCAATTTCGCCGACTGTCTTACACTCAAATATCGCCTCGTATTAGGGTGCCTATCTTACAAAGTGGTCTCGATATTTTGTAGTCAATCGTGTTTAAACATTTTTTGGAAAAGGCGATGTATAGGCAATCATATCACTTGGTTTTAGTAGGTTTTTTATATTTTATTTATCCTTTTAATAGATTTTTATTTTGTAAATGTGAGGACTTTGTACTACTGTAATTTGAAAACCATTGTAAAAGCCAATTATTTTCTAAAAGAGTAACCGTGGAGTTTCTTGCCGGCTCTTCTCCATAGGAAACGACTAATTGGAACCGTGCACCTAGCTTCTGACGTTTCTGTGCCCAAGTAGGTTTATGTGAAATAACATATTTTTTATTGCTGACGAATGTACTGTCGGTATGTCCTGGTTTACCAAGCTTACAAAATGTAAGCTACAGTTTGAGCCTAGTTCGTCGATGCATATGACACGCCCGTCACGTGCCGTCAGCTTTTGGTGCAAACGGGAATTGACGCCCGAAAATAATCGACTTCCCTACCAGTACACCTTGTTACATTGCTAAAACTTCTGCGCTTGTTCCTATGAGACAAACTAAAAGTAATCTTAATGTTCTACCTTATAGTCTATATAAAAAATACTCGCATGATGCGAATAATTTTTACAGACTTTAAGTGATTCTGGGATTACAGGCGTTATGAGTGGTGATATGTTTGAGTGCAAAATTACAAATTCGATTGGTGAACATTTCATCTGATTTTGAATGTCAATTTTTGGGACATTGCATTATACATAGTTTCAGGGACATGATTGCAGAGAGAGGTCAGTGTGGTAACAGTTTTGGTAATGGTTTACAAGGTCATGGTGTTAGATATTAGCAATGATTTTCTACTAAATTCATAGTTTTGAACCTGAATTTCATATAGCACACTTCTGCACATTCTATATTGCAAAAATGCGTAAAGCCAACAAAATGCAAATACCAACAAACACAGCATAGTTCCACCGCTACTGACCCCCCGGAAAATCGCAAACAATTTTTCAAACCTCCCGCCACCCGGTGACCTAATTTCGCACAGGTGACCTGCATGTATCAACCAATGGCATCAAAGTGCTTGTCAATTGGTTAACTATATTAACCAATGGTGGGTGCTAGGCGTGGCGTGGCATGATGCCAGCCATCTCGTTGCATCTTTACGCCTACAGTTCATGCCGTGTGAAAGAAAAGAAGGCCTAGTCTTGATAACGCTAGTAAGAAACTCGCACAGGGATACTCGCAACACTATTGGTCAGACAGAACAGTGTCAAACTCACACAGAGACAGATTCAACTCGACTTCTTGTTGTGGTTAGCGTGTATGTATACGTGTGGGTATATACGTACCTCTTATACGCCACGATACTTCTGTGAGTTTTATTTATCTTGCACTTGTTGATATTGCGGAAAATTTTCACTTGCCGTCGGCTGGGCGGTTCTGCCGAATGGTTGGCATTGTCTTATATCTTTAAGGCCACGAATGGTAGTCTCTAACGTCTTATCAAAACGATTATAGGCTATAATATAGAGAAGAATGGCTATTGGTTGAGACTGGAATAAAACTTGCTTGGTCTGCGCATGCAAGGAATGTCGCAAGCCGTCGGTTGAGACTATTAAATTTATATTGGTGGTGAGGAATTCTTATTTATCTTCCAGACCTTTTAAAAGTCGAATAGCTTAAATAATAACCTATTAGTATTGTAACATTATTTTTAGGATGCTAGTATGCTGTCTTTTTTTGCCAAAGTCAAAGCATTTATTTCAAATAGGCACATACATAAAAGGCACTTTTGAACGTCAAAAATTACAACAAAATAGAACACACAGTCACATGACCAAGTCATACAATATAGGTAGGTAGGTACTTATTATAATTCTAAAATCAGGGAAATTCATTCTTAAGTTTACCAGCAACTCAAATTACCCGTATAATCAAATCACAACTGTCAATCTTTGACAGAAATATGTATTTTCATTTCATATCAAAGATATTACATCTTTGATATGAAATGGCTATAACACAAAACTTGACCCCACAATTAATTTTCCTGACTGTTACCACTAAGAAAATTACTTTTAATTTACTATGAGCAAATTATTTTCCCGTGTCCCTTCTCCATGCAACTTTCATTCCTATCTACATCTCCCAGCCTCCGTACATCGTTCTACATAACTTCCATAAATGCAATTACCATTATTAATTATTAAGCTCACTCGTCCCTCTAAAGATTTTCGCTTGGCTCTTAACGAGGCTGTTTTCGCCCTCTTAAGGCGGGTATTGACCGGCGTTACGGGGCGTAATGTAACGTGTTACACAGCGAGCGTTCGTGCAGTCAGTACGGGGAAACAAGGTGCTCGCAACGAGCAACGAGCGGCTGCGAGTGCTCCACCCCGCTGTCGGTTTTCCGGCGAATCTTTTTTGACGTGACAACGTCTTAAATTAGGTTGCGGCTGGGAGTCACTTATGAAAAAGTGTAACGCTCGGTAACGTTACGATGAGTCACCGAACGAGAGAGAGGCCCGCCGAATGCCTTGCGTCTCTCTCCCACTCAACTATTCTACCGAGAAAAAGACGTTGTCACGTAAAATCTTCGCCCGTAAAACCGACTTTACAGGCAACCATTTTTTTTATTTCGTTTTTTTTTTCTTCATAATTTGGATTACTTACCTATACAATAATGGAGTAAAATCAAAGATCCCAACACAACTTCGTCGTCCGACCGACATCTTGACTACTATATGTAGAAACGAATCTGGAGCACGGGCGAGCAAAGAGTTCGAAACGAGCATGTTACGCGGATTTTAGAACACGGCGTAACGTAACATTACGGCTCGTAACACCGGTCAGTACCCACCTTTAAGATCCCATTATCGGATTCATATTTAATAAATACTGGGAAGCCTTCAGTTTACTGAGGTACATTTTTTCGCTTCTTGCTTAGGGGTGTACTTAGTTGAGGTATCTGTTGGCACTTATTATTGAAGAGTTCGATTTTACCATTTGTTATTGTGATATTATTGGCATTATTATAGATTATAAAAGGTTGTTGTGAAGATGTTAGAGATTAAACACTGTAATAATTACATTACATTCGCAATAATATAGGTACCTAATTGAAAATCAGAGTCACATACAATCGAAAAAATCTTATTTTAAAGTTAATTGAAATTCTTATTAATCCGTTGAATTAAGTCAAATAATATGTATTAATAAAAAAATCTTCAACTAATTTTTTATCGGGTAAAACAAACTTCCTACGATTAATTAGAAGGACCTTGTCATACAATTTGTTTTTTGCTATAACTATTTATTTATTATTATTTATTCCAACCTGATTGGGAGTTAAATGTTCGAGCCGTTTGGGGTTGAAACACTAGGGCCATGGGGTCCGAGTGCCCACTTGGTTTTTTGAGATATCGCCAAGTGGTTAGTCGACTCTTTTTTTTTTGTGGATCGGAAGTCATCTAATGACCCCTCCCGCTCTGGGTGGAGCGGAAGGGAGTGTTAGTCGACTCTTCACGTGACTAGAGGGCTGGCCTATTTCTTGGCCAAAGAATTAGCATCGCCATACAACGTGGCAATGCTGCCAGCCTTTTGGGCACTGTTCCTGTTGATAGTGATACGGACAGTTTTTTGATGCTGATGATATAAATGTACATATTATTTTAAATATTAAAGTAGATTATGTAAATATTAGCATGTTAAGGATTTGAAATAAATTGTAATCCTTCTATAACTTACAAGTTAGTTTACTTGTACACAATACTAGTAAACAGACTTGTAAGTTATCATACTCCGTCAAAACTAAACACAACCAACAACACAGAAAACAAAAACTAATCCAGAACACAGAACAACAAGCCAAACAGAGTCACATTACAAACATAACTGCGTTTAATTTTAAAAGTAAGGAGAACCCGATGCCTCTCAACCTCTCGTTCAAGCTAAATTAAAACTCAACTTATTCCTACTCAACTTACAGGTGCTCAAGTTATAACTCAACATTTATATGATATCTCTCGATTGCGTTATATGATAGCGTTTGTCTATTGGCGGAGAGATTTCCTTTTTAAATGCGATTAAAGTTGTCTGTGTTTTTTTTTCTTATATTACCTACAGAATTGAGAAATCTGGATAAAATTTTGCCTTTTTCCTTTCGTTGGAGTACTTGCTAATACGGATCTGGTTTCGTCAGGATGGATTTTGCATAGGAAAACTGGATAATCGTAAACCTGATATTTATTTATTACCCATAAACTTTATCCGCGTAGTTTTTATATGTATAACCTAGGGTCAGAATTGGCACCTGGCAATTCTCTTAACTTTAAGACTTTGAGACCGTTTGCAGTATGCAAACGGCATACTGCAAACGGTCTCAATCTATCAAAAATACCTCTAAAATCCCTACATTTTTGACAAGTTTTTGACATTTATTGCCGCTGAGATGAGATTGTGACTAGATTTTGAACGTGGCCTTCCTGATTATGCTCACATAACTGTGAAAGTTTGGCTCAAACCGGTGCAATATTTGGGTACTACGCTGCTGACTGACAAAAGACTATCTAACTACGGATGAGTCAGCATTCGAGCTTCAATTAATAAAACCCAAAAACTAAACTACCAGACGTATTAAAAACAAAGTAAGCACCAATAAAAAGACGATGACATTAAACAATCTTGTTCAGACGCTAGATGAAGACACATAACGAACGTGGTTTGGCGTTTTGCCTGGATACTATGACACAAGAAGTGCAATCTACCGCGACATTCTTTTACATAAACGTTGCGTGACTGGTACGAGGCATGGGAGGAGCGGGAGCGAGTGCACAAGCGAGTATAAAAGCCTGGAATTCACATGCTATGTCATCTGACTGCTCAGATAGGAAAAGCCGATCTCATCAAGCTTAAATAATAATAATCTGATCCAGCCTGTCCCATCTTTTTTTTTTTTTTTTTATTTGAAATTTGTTTGCTCTTGACTCTAGTCTAGGTCAGAGTTGACAGAGACAAAGTCGACGATGCCCTAAGTCGAGGTTCGTAACCCACAGGGGGTGCCCTTAGCGTGTAGTTGCTTAGTTTTAAAGTTTTTATGCCCTGGCTGGAGACCTTAATTTATTGAGGCATCCACAGGAAAGCCCGGTTAAGCAGTCACCAACCCCTAAGGTTGAACTGCGGGATGCCCATTCCAAAAAAAAAAAAAAATGCTATGTCGTCATTTCAGCCGAAAGACGTCCATTTCTGGACATAGGCCTCCCCCAAGCACCTCCACTTCGACCGGTTCTGTGCTTCTCGCATCCAACGGGTACATGGTATGTAGTGACATAAAGTTAACGAGCAGACGACACCTAGAAGCACACAATTTAGCATATAATTATGTATAAGAAAAGAGTATGATTATTTTACTCTCATGGAGAGAATGCTATATATGCTTATATGCATGCTATACATGCGTTTTAATAGTATGTGTATCTTAACGTTTATGGTATAAATTGCTTCATAACCAGAACGTTACCTTGCAGTTTGGTAAATATGTACTTAAATCCAAGTTTTTGTATTAGTTCCTTGATCGAAAATATTGTCTGAATAAGTTTAAATACCGACAACTTTTATGGAATTTCTATATCGTATTAAAAAATTTACAATCAAAAGTAACGGCTTCATTTTACATTGCAGTGGTATCCAATGACTGATTATAATTTAAGAACTTGGTATTATGAGCAAAGAAAACTTCCATAAGTATACAAACATGCGATCTTAAATCGCTCATAACTTGCACCACCCAAAGAGATCACATGCAAGCCATTTGTTGGGGAAAAGCTATGGGGTTGCAGTTTTTATTATGAAGCTTGAGTTTCGCCTGCAACGTTCTAACAGATGCTTTTTTCTTATTTAATACCACGCCTCAGTGCATTCGCAATGTAAAGGATGAGAACCACTTTACAAATATGCACAATTAGTTTTAAGATTTGGCTTCAGTGAGAATTTGTTTACCTTTCTACTGGGGAAAGGATGACCATTATAGAAGCAAGATCAATGACCGTATGCTTTCTTCTTTTGTTATAGGTCAAAGTAATGGAAATTGTGGGTGACTTCAAGCGGACTATTAATACCTAGAAAAATACTATAAAATAATATAGCATATTTGAGACAGAATAGTGGTATGGAAATACATAACTAATTATTAATAAAATCTTAAGGAAATTTTGTTTTGGCTTGTAACAGCCGCACGGGTCGATCGATCAGGTTAAGCTACGCTTGCCGTGGTTGGTCCGTGGATGGGTGACCATCTTGATCGAAAGTCTGACAACCAGTCTTACCAAGGGGTATCGTATTACCCAGTAACTGGGTTGTGGAGGTCAGATAGGCAGTCGCTACATGTAAACTACTGGTATTCAGCTGCATCCTGTTAGACTGGAAGCCGACCCTAACATAGTTGAGAAAAGGCTAGGCAGATGACGATGAGGGTTGAATTTGTGTGTGAATTGTGATAACCGAGAAAACTTAAAATAATTATGAGAAATGAAAATCTCAATACAATAAACAAGATAAATGGCGTCGTGGGATAATTATATCCGTAAGGTAGCCAAATCGGTCTTCAAACTACCTCTACCAAGTGGTTTATTGATTGTTGCTCTCCAAACAAGGCTTCGCGAGCTTCCGAAGATATGCTTGATGGAGCAGGCAATCAATATAGGTACCTAGGTGAGAATTGAGATCTCAGGAGATGTTCTCACTATTGTTTCAGTGTATCGGGCCGGCAAACTGCAATATTACAAGCTAGAGGTGTTTTGCCTGTATTCGATCTTGTATCGCAATTTGTTAGTCGAATATTCGGAGCAAAGGTAATTGGGTTGTCAACTATTGGTTGATATTGGAGAAGAATGAAAATGCTTTGTTAGGAATGTGGCTTGCAACGAAATACTGCAGAAGAATCAAGACAATAATAACCTCATCGGAAATTATATTTTCGAGCCGTTTGGGGTTGAAACCCTCGGGCCGTGGGGTCCGAGTGCTCATGGTATTTTTAAAGAAATTTCGAAACGGCTGGTTGACACTTCTCGTGACCCAAGGGCTGGCTTTTACCTTGGCCAGAGGCTAAGCATCGATATACAACGTGGTAATGCCGCCAGTCTCTTGGGTACATTACCAGTCGACAGCGATGCGGATTAATTTTTCGACGCTATTTTTTACTTTCTGTATAGTTTTAGTTAAGTTAGGACATAATACTGCAGTGGGTTAAACTAGCTACAGTACCTGAAATGCTAAAGCTGATAGATTGTCTGACTGGCAAGGGGCGCTAGCCCAGATTCGCATGGGCGATATTTCCTTACTGCGATTGGTTTTGGCGCACTGGATATTCAATCCACTGCTTAGCGCCGAGGGTAAACAATTCAACAGTGTCTTTTTTGGGAGCTGCGATCCAGTGCGCAATAAAATTCCGCCGCGCTATTTTTACGTCTGCGCGACCATTGGTTTAGTTCGCAACCAAACCGCATCATTGTTAACGTACTTCAACTTCTATGCTTATTTTTATTTCACACACCAAAATACGATTTTACTGGAATCTAAATACTTACGAAATCTTTTACAGAATGAGGTCTGTTACAAAAAAAATATATTTTCACCCCTCCAACAAAAATCCGCTCTAACGCTTTTTATTCCTTTCCACAAATCCTCAAACGATAGAATATCCTGACCTATTTGTTCAGAATTACTGTACATCAAATCAACCACCAATTTGTCAATCCGCTGCACACAAATTCAATCAAGTTACACACATTTTTATTTCCACACGATTTCCATCGTAAGTTGATTTGTGAAATATTCAATCGTGGCGTCTCAAGTGGCGGCTTTATTGTAAAATATTTCGAATAATATGAAGATTATTGGGTACTAGACGACCCACGGGAGTTTCGTCTCGCTATATTAAAGTCTCTCTATCTGTATATAAGGTATTCAAGAAGGAAAATCTTTAGTAAACATGTTGGTTGTGATATTTTGGCTGTGGATAGATCGCTGGAAAATTTTGATTGTTGCGTAGTAGGAAAGACGAGTAGGTACGTTATTTGTCAGGAAGTGGGCAACAAACACTAATTTCACTGCAGTATGCAGAGAATATTAGGCTTTCCTATTAGATTTATAGTCTTGGTCATTGGTTTATATTGTTTGATGAACACACTACAAACTTCAATAAGTTTCTATGCAGAAACAGCTACAATGATCCCACTGTTGGGACACAGGCCTCCTCTCTTCGAGAGGGAGTGGGCTAGTCACGCGGGCCAAGTGCTGGTTGGTAGATGTCACATGTCTTCGAATTTTTGGTTCCAGATTATGCCGGTTTCGTCACAATGTTCTTCACCATCTTGAGAGCAGTGGTGATGAAATTATTTACAAAAAGTAAAGCGCCTGGCTGGGCTCGAACCTACAACCTACAACTCGTAAGTCGAGGCCATTTCCACTGGGCTTCCACTGCAATGCAATGAAAATATTGTCGTTTGTAAAAGACATATAACTATTAAGGCTACTCTTTCGAAAAAAGCTTAAAAACAGCGTGCAGATGAAGCAGCTTTTCTCCGGAACTTACAGAGAAATTACATCTGAAAAAATAGTTGGTAATCTACATGATATGAATCGTAATTTTTTTTAGCCATAATTTTTCTATCGATATCACCTATTAAGAAAAAAAACCACCAAATCACCTCCAAATCGTTGAGATGAAACAATTTCCTTCATTTTTTATCAAAAGAATATAAAAAAAATATCTAGTGCTTTGCAATACAAACGAAAATGATTTGGTTTTGTTACTTTTTAAAAACATGTATATTTTTTAATATAATAAATTAAAAATGCGATCGTTTAAAGTCCGTGTCTATATCATCCCCGCACTCGTCCACGAATTCAGTGCGGGGCGCCTCGTGTCGTCGCTAGGCAACGCGTTGGCATGCGGGTGCATGCGGGTGGCGGAGTGGCGCGGAGAGGGGTAGTTAGCTCCGCCTAAATGCACAAGGTCGTTGGCATGAATACAAGCCTTAAATAAGATGATTGTTATGAAAATACTTTTAGTAAATTCTTGCTGATATTGAAAATTGTGATAAAACAATATTTATTAGAGTATCACTTGAAAGTGCTACAAAACCTGAATTATTGAGACACAATGTTTCGCTAACAATATTCGTTTTAATTAACTATAGACTCGAATGTTCGGACATAAGACAGTCGGATGTCCGCTCTGGGGTGGAAAAGGAAATTTTGTGTCCACGACTGCGTTTGACTGCGGGACGACAACGATTCGGTGAACAGTTTTGACTTTTGAATAATTTTTTGCAATGACTGGAAATTTAGGCTCGAGAGCATTTATTGTTGTGCTGTGAATAACATAGGAAAATGAGCTTTTATGCAATGTTTACAACAATATGTGACTAAAATATTGGTATTTTTTTTATTGCACTTTCTTCTTCTTCTTCATATTTGTGTCGCTGGCACGATAGTATTTCATAAATTCACTTGCAAAACATAGGCAATCTTATGTCTAAGGATAAAATTGTGGAGGCACATAAAAATTGGGTTTATTTATTCATTTGAAATGTCAAAGTCTATGAAATGATATTCTTGACAAAAAAGAAAAAAAAAATTATGGGAAGTCAGAGTCAAAAGTTTAAATGTAGGTGGGTACTCAAATGGGCCTAAACATTTAATATCATTTGAATGTGATAGTTACCAAAGATAATCTTCCAAATACCCCTAAAATAAACCCTTCTATTCCTATTCTCTAACATCGTACAATATAAACAGATTTCGGGTTAAATAATTCGGGATCTGGTAGCGGGGCGTCAGAAGCATTGACAAAGGTCATTCATATTGTACTTCACGCTTCGTCGGCCACACTAATTCCGATTATGTCTATTTGTGTCTATAGCGGACCAGTGTCTATACGTGAAACGTGACTATAGATACGGTTGTACGCAGTCTTACGTAGTTGTGTTGGTTGAAGTCTGTGTCCGTGTTTTGGAATGATGAAGATGGGTCTACTTATTACGTTTGCCAAATATAATGGTTAAAATATCTCATATCTTTGAGTTAAGTATACAAGATGTGGCTCGCATCTTTTTGATAACCTAACTAGTTAACTTGCTCATTAGGGAATGCTTTGATTTAGAGTTTGAGATTTCTTGTGAATTTATTTCAAACCCTTTTTTAGTCTAAATACTGAAGGGCAATTCCCGTATTTTTAAGAACATTCGCATTCCAATCTGTCTCAATCTGACAAAAAATATCTACGAGTAATTTATCTACATTTTTGTCAAGTTTTTGACAGTGATTGTCGCTGAGATGAGATTCTGGATTGAATTTGAACGTTTTTTGCGTACGGGAAGTGGCCTTCCGATTGGGTATAGGCTAGGTGGCTATATTGACGTAGCTATAGATGCGGCACAACGCAGTCTTGTTAGTATAGACGGGTTTGTTTCGAGAAAGTGGACCGGAATATTGAGGTTTTGGTACAAAGCTCCGTTGATTGAAGTTCTAGAGGTACCTACGGGGCTACGACTGTTTTCATGTCAGTCAATTACAGGACGACAGAATTTAAAACTCGTTATTTTCTCGATTGAAAAACGTTGTTTTCCAGCCATGTTCCTCCATACACGTTGCTTAAAAGATGATTGTCAAAATGGTCCTTATAACCTTGTTTGCTGCCAAAGAATATATATGCAGCATATAGTGCATGAGAACATTAATCATTCGTAATAAGCCACGATGCCTAATCCCAATACCCAAACCAAGCCACGTCAGCAGCTAATTACCAAAATATT
Organism: Oligia latruncula; assembly: GCA_948474745.1. NCBI lineage: Eukaryota > Metazoa > Arthropoda > Insecta > Lepidoptera > Noctuidae > Oligia > Oligia latruncula. The sequence continues at coordinate 2,582,255 of OX419691.1, read as the reverse complement.
TGACATGAATAAATCAAAGACATATTCATGTCATATTACGTCACACTAATCGCATTACCTGATAATCGTGTGAAGACAACGTCATCTGCAACAGTGTGGGTATGTCGTATGTGTGGGTGTGATGACGTTGATGACACGGCATTGTGGTGGCTTAATCATATCAAGGGCTCATTAATTATTCCCGTAGGGTGTGCGATGCCGATTCAATGCTGATGAATAGAATGTTGTTATTTATGCGTTTGCGGACCTTAGAGGTGGTATTATTAGTGGCTATTGTTTATGGCGTCTTGGTTTAGATGACGTGTTTTGGTGTGTTCTTTTGTTTTTGGATTTTAAAATTGGAATTGTGCTATAACAGTGTAAAAGTTCCAGACGCAGTCATTTTCAAATATATTTATTTACCAAAGGAACAATAAACAAAATTAACTTATCCTAAGTTACATTAACTCATTATAATTTAGGTACTGTATGAGGCTAGTGATTCACCTTTCAAAGCTTATGACAGTTATGTAGTTTTAACTGCTTACAACATACACTTTACACACAATATTCATGGATTCATCATCATCATTTCAGCCGAAAGATGTCTACTGCTGGATATAGGCCTCCCCCACGTACCTCCACTTCGACCGGTTCTGTGCTTCTCGCATCCAACGGGTTCCTGCGGCCTTCACAAGGTCGTCGGTCCACCTTGTGGGAAGCCTTCCAACGCAACGTCTTCCGGTACGTGGTCACCACTCCAGAACCTTTCGGCCCCATCGGCCATCTGTTCTGCGAGTAATGTGCCCTGCCCACTGCCACTTAAGTTTGGCAATTCTTCGGGCTATGTCGGTTACCTTGGTTCTCCTGCGGATCTCCTCATTTCTGATTCGATCACGCAGGGCAGCCTTCTTTTAAGGCCCATTGTGAGCGACCTCGTTTCAGTGATGTCATCACTGGCAACACGCACTGGTCAAAGACTTTCGTCTTGAGGCACTGCGGTATGTGGGACGAAAACATATTGCGTACCTTATGCAAATTATTTAGTTATAATTTACTGATTGCAAGGTATAACAAAAATTATTTAACTAATTTGCTGATTGCACAGTGTACGTATGGACTAGCAACCGTGCGACCAGTACCTAAATGAGAGACCAGAGGCAGCAATCTTTTATCTACCTATAAGTATTCAATAAATAAAACAAAGTCGAATCAGTTACATCATTTATATCTCAATAACTGCGGGATTTTTATGATCTTAGAGTTGCTGGATTTATATCCATTTATATAGCAGAATAACTATTTAAACATAGAAAAAAATCACGAAAAAAAAATGCTGGCGGTACGAAGTTGGCGGTCAGTTTGTTAGTAATAAAATAGTAGCTTATTTAATACCCTGAAGACGTTTGTAGCAGCAGCAGCGAAAGACTTCAGACTTACCTGTAACAAAGAAACATAATAATTAGAATTGGTAGTCAAATTGTCATATTAGTTGGCAAATCGAAGGTCGAAACTTATTTAGGAAATGAACATGGAATCATCAATATGACGAAGAAGAAATAGGCAATTTTCAATTAGTTCACGAAAAAAAAAAGTTATATCCACACAAGTTGACGCAAGGTTTAACTGAGGATAGAACAGACTAAAAAACCAGACGAGAGTCACTGTAATTTTCGCAACAACTAATTAAAGCAGTTCCAAGTAAACAAATCATCGTGTTCATGAAGAAGCCATAGCGATTGATTATTTATTGTAAAAGTTCAAAGGTTTGAGGTCAAGCTCGATAGATGGCGTTGGCGTCGAAATAGATCTCGCTATGGTTTCGTTACCACGATTTGGTTAGGGTCTTGCAATTTTAATTAAATATACCAGCTTAGATCAGGACACAATTGTGGTTTTATTTTGAAACCTTTTAGTGTTCTCACAAGTGTCTTAGTCCAACCTATTCCCAGCTCGGTAATAAACACATCGTCCTAATCAGAATATTCACCAGAAAATTGAGATATAATTATGTTATTAAGTCCGCTCGTGTGTTGCATACATATTAACCCACACACACGATCCTGTAACGTTAGTCTCAAAGAGATGGTAACCAGAGAGTTCCTAATTAACGAGACTCATATCAACGTATCTAACCGCAATAATGCTTGACTTGTAATTAGCAGCGTCTATATTACCATCATAACATTACATATACACACCTACACCTAGAATCTACTAGTTATCTATGATATACTTGAGAAGATTTCTGAATATTATGTTGAGACTCTTCAAAAGGATAATGTTGAAAATAATATTATTGTTTCTCGTTTGCAAAACAGATTTTAAGTTGTTGCACAAGTGCGTGGAGTGGGATCAAATAAATGAACAGTGTAATAATTTATGAAGAGTTCCTTTATAATACGTTCATAAGCTTTTCTATGAATTGAAATCTTGTACTTGTTATGATTCTACTTGAATTTCTGGCAAAAGCAAGGAAATATTTTGATATCAAATACAGGATGAAATTGAATAGGTGTGAAAAATTAAAACATCTAATTCAACGTGTTATAAAGTAAATTTAAAGATGTCATTAAGGAAAGGAATGCATATACGTGCGCGTTGGTAAGCAATTTGGCAACTGTGGGTCGACTGTCTTCAGAAAGTCTATCATGCGTTGTGTATTCAGTATAATAATGCGTTCAGAGCGTTGTTGAGGTTTCCCAGTTTCTGTAGTGCTTCTGGTAAGTTTTGTCAGGCCAAAACAGATTATTTTTATGCGATAATAAGAAAGAAAGTGGCCTCAGTCGTACACAGGCTCTGGAGAAGCTCTAATAGCTTATTGATGATGTTTGCAGCGCGACTTGACAGCTTGATCTTCGGGCGGTTCACTGAGCTGCATGCCAGTGCAGCAGCTCGGTGATTCGGCCAGGGAACATGATGTCAATTTATTGTCGTGTTGCCCTTTCTTGATTTTTATGTTGTTGTTATATTAAGTATATTTTTTTAAGAAAATGCCCTATGATTGTAACTTGGTCTCATGATTATTTGGTAACATGGATCTCATTGTTTTGTTAACTTAGTTTGTAGTGTACTCGTAATACTAACATAGTTTTAAGACCTTTGTAACTAACAATATTATGGATGTACTACCACTAGCGTTTATGTTGTGTATGTACCTACTAACGAATTGGATTTTATGATCTGAAAAATAAATGAATTGAATTAACTTGACGTCAGATTAAGGCAACTAATTTTGGTTTCATATGGTAAATTATTTCAAAGTTATTGTAAAAAATTCGCAGACAAAAACTCAATAACTTTTACAATAAAATCACAAGAACCTACAAGGAAAATATAATATGGAAAATACCTATACACACAGGTCTCTAATGAGTAATGTAACTCATACCTTTGTATACAACCTGTGTTGACGTCAATGATAAAAATATCCCATTTATACGGTCCATTATCGAGGGGATGAAAACATAGTATTAGATTGTGAGATCTCCCATGTATGTATGTACTTATTGAACACCGCTAATGAGCACTTCAAATACCCCTCTTATTATAATTACGTGTTGAAATGGAGTTTGTTGCTATTACTATGAGTTGTTATGGCGTTTACACAATGGCACATGGCAAAGTAGCATGGTTTTAATAAATAGAGAAGTGAACGGTAAAGAAAGTTGTGTATTATTATAGATGATAATAATTTTATACGTTTAATGTTTTAACCTAAATATCAAGATAACTAGGAAAAACGATAGTTTTATCAGCTTAGGGTAATTTAGGAATAGTCACATGTGGGTAACTCTGCTACGGCTTATGACTTAGAAAATATTCGGTATGTGTTCATTTCATTTTTAGTCTATGATGTAATAGTTTAAGGTTTGATGACTATGAACAATACTCATAAAGGTTGGTAATATCAGTGTTTATATGCTCCGTACGTCACACTTAATCTTATGATGATTTGACTCAATCAATTTTCCAATCCAAGACTCATAAATGAAAATATGTCCAAGTTCCACACTTTATTTTCAATTACATAACTATATTTCTGGAACAATTCGTATGGTATACAACTGAAGCCCACTCACTCGTTAAGGGGCAACCTACGCCCTGATATAATCGCCTAACCTTGTTTCTACCTCTTCGCATCCATTAGAAGACAACAGAAGGCCTACTTCGAAACACAAGTGATAATTTAGTCAAAACATACAAAACTCACGTTTGCCACAGGTTAACGTTATTATCTCTATTGTTTGGCGAGAAGTTACTTTGCTAGATTACTTCATAAGAAAAATATAGGCTCCATGGTAATTATTTTCTAGTTTTTAATCTTTAAATTAGAAACTGATCACTTCGCCACTAAAAGCAGGAAAGGCCCAAGAGGGTAACCCTTGAGGCACTACTACATTTTACTACACTAACATACCAAAGAATTAAAATTTTTTTGTTTTACATAAATTCTTATCTCGGAATCACACGCAAAACCTCAAACTCGGTGTTCCTCGTTTTTGTAGACTCCATCTGTACTTGCATATGAATACCTATGTGTATCGAACCTTCTGCCCAAAATCTTCTTCGTACTGTTTGTGCCTGCTCCTTGAATATCTTGTACAAACATGTCAATACACGCCTATTTATGTGCCCTTGCTACGTAAAGTAGGGTATTGTTGCTAATATTTTCTTATACAAAAAGGCTTGCGTTCGGAGAAATTTCGAGAGATCGTATTATGTAGGTACTTGTAACAGTGACAAAGATGAAATTATATATGTACTAGTTAGGTGTTGCTGTTGCCAAAGGCGTAGTAATTAAGCGAAGAAAAATAATATGAAAGATGATCCAGCTGTTAGAGAATTTACTTAAGTTATTAATGATTTGTTAATAACAATTCTATTACTTCGTCTACGTTCTCCTTAGCATATTCACAAAGCTTTATGGTTATTTAGATGTCCCAATTTGCTAAAAGACTTCTCTAGGCGTACAAAATAAATCCTTTGTGTACCTACTTGCTATTGAAGAAAGAAAATGCGTACTCAAGCAAAAATAGAAAGTCAATACAATCAGTCTACGATAATTGTTATTTCTTAACTCAACAAAAACTTAAAACATCTTCATCAAGCTGAAGGAATTCAATAAAAACTAACATTCACCAACAAAAACTAACAAAGAAACTTAAAATTCGATATTATTTTCATTTTCCACAATGAAATAGAACTGAGTACGGGGTGAAACGACGCATTTGACTTTAACAAATGATATTATAGCAAAAATGCAATGTCTGAAAGTTACACAAATCGCCCAGAGAAAATATAGTGCAGACTCGCTCTGGAACCTTTTTGGTGATAAATTACGTTACTATTTTCTTTAAGTTCAATCGCTTTTAGAAATGGGTTTAAAATCTTTCGGTCAATTCGGCTTCTGGCAATTCGTAAGTGCAATAAAGTTAAGTCAATTTCATCTAGTCCCAACTCTAGTACGTGTAGGTTTTAAAATAAACTGAAAAAAAAAAAAGGAGTTTTTGTAACTACTGGGATTGGTGGACCATATTATTATCTGCATTATAATAATTTATCTTATTTCAGACATACGTCCATGCATTTTTACAAAAAGCGTTAGTAGGGTTTTTATTAGTACACACAAAAAAAAAGTGTTCGTAATTTGTTAATAAACAAAACAAGTTACACAATAATAACTGTCTATTTCCTATTTCTGTGCAGGTGTACACTTGCCCAGTGCACAGTAAAAGGACTGTTCATTTTGCACGCTAACGTTCTGAGGACAGTGTTGGTGCTACAATGAACCCTGCTCATCATCGATGCAGTTCTTTTTCTAATGATGAAGAAGAATTCATCGATGGAAGCATCTGCAAACATTGCGGAAGCACAGCAGTACGGGGTTTTCTCTACACTCCCCTCAGCGCGTCATTGTACTGAACACGCAGGGCGTTGTAAGCCCGCCGCGTAAAGTTGATCTACAGACTGCACGTGTAGAAAGACTGACAGAAGGCTCTAAAAAGGAACAGTTCTACATCTGTGGTACATCGTGCGAATCTGCAGGCTAACATATTGCAGCGGACTGCCAAGGGAGGGCGCTCCTTTCCCTCTCTAGGTCTTCATGGTCCTGTAGCCGATCTGTCAGCATGTGACCCAAATATTTTACTTTAGACACCCTCACTAGTGACGACCCAACGATCTTAATTGGCGCCATGTTTGAAGAAGCCTTGTTCCCTGCATTGTATAGCTTGAGAACACTCTTACTAGCATTATATTTGAGGCCATGACAGGGCATATGGTTCACAAATGCCCAGAAGTCTTATGAGCGCACTCACTGAGGGGTCAACAGAACCATGTCGTCCGCATAACTAAACATTGTTGATCATTCTTCCGTCTATTCAGCATCCGACCATGGCTCCGCTGAGCCTACCAATCAGCTTATAATAATACCTAAAATATAATGAGCACTAAGATCAAACTTAATTTCAAACTCAGCATAAATATCTTCAAAAACAATATCAATGACAAACGTGCCGAGGTACTCAGGTAGGGGTTGAGGAGGGGGGTAAGAAGGGTAGGGGTAATATAGTGTCATCTTGGCATAATAAATGATCACACTCAACCCTTGACTGCAGGTAGAACCGTCTACACTGTTTTTACATTTACCACATCGGATTAGGTTACCCCTTTTCAGGCCACCATAATAAGAATGGACCGGTTATACCTGATTTCGGTCCATTTATTTTGTTGTTTGTACGGATTTTTACGACGCCTTCCGTATACAGAGGTGAAATAAGTACTTGCTAAAAATTTCTTGAGTTTTGGAGAGAATGTTGTTGTTTTGTGATTATGATTTTGTTCATTAATGTTGGAACTGTTGAAGTCTAACTTTTTATTTTTATATAAATAATGTAAAATTAATTTTGTTTATTAAATACAGATAGCATAAGCAGGTCATGTTAACAAACAAACAATAATTTAATCAAATATCAATACTAAAAGTGAACATAAAAACTATAAAGACGGCATTAAATGGCACAACGTTAATTTAACCAAGAATTTCCATCCCTAGCAAAAGCAATATCGGCTCTGCGAACCAAAACACAAAATTTTATCATAAACCGAAATAACTCAACCCGACCCTTACAAAACAAACGCAGGGAGACATCAAAAACATACAACGAAATGTTAAAATCTGTTCGGAATATGCGCACAGAAGGATAGAGGAAGCCTTGTACAAAGAGGAGGAAATTGCCTATCAAGAGTTGGCAGTAATCAAACCTGCGCCAATCTAAGTTCACTGCGGACGGCATATTTCACTTAATGAGATATTTCCACAAAGTTATAATGTGGGGGAGCTTGCACCGGTCAGTTTTGGTTTTAATACTAAAATGCTTTAGCTTATTTTAGTTTTTCTAGTGAAGTCGTCAGCTATATGTATTTGTGTGTTGATTGTAAACCATTGCTTACTTGTTTTATATGGATGTGGCCGTAATTAAAAAGTGAGTGATCTTTTTTGATATTCCTTTAGGCAGATGACAATGGTCACACCGTGAGGGCCCCTGTCGTCGTCTCGATAAATGTATTCACGTATAAATCAGATAGCTCAGATCCAGATAGGTTTTAACATAATTATTATGTTGTGTACAATAAAAAAAATTGGAATTAAGAATAGCTCACTAGTCAAACTCAATCTAATCTGTATTCTAAAATTGGGTCTCCTTGACCACCACATCAAATACATTTTCTACTTACATAATACCAATATGAATTGCAGCTGATTTGTCTTGAATTGAAACATTAAAGAAAATCAATTTACAATAAACTTTATTCTGTATCAATAGAGTATAATATTGCCTATCAACGATTCAGTATTAAAACATGTACTTCAATCTAACTTTGGTTTGGACGGTATATTCAGCTTAATGAGATATTTTCAGAAAGTGACATACCTTGGTATAGAAGAGTTGCAAAATAACTGACTGGAAGTGGTCGGCTTGTACATATTGTGACATAAAAAAATCATTAAGCAAAAACACGAAGCGAAAAGAGTATGTACGAGTGAGTCTCGTAGTAAAAGCGTGGATTTATGTGTGTGCCATTAAACTAATTGATATATTATGAAGATTTGGTTGGGAAACTTTAAACTATTGATTGTTTCTGTTCATTTGTGATATAGCCAAAACTCAGGATTAAAACTTTCAAGACAATTTAGTCACATAAGTGAAGCAGGCATAAAAAGTACGAATAAATTACGCCAAACCTAACCATCTGCAGTCATTAAAGCTTTATAGGTCCTACAGGGTAATAGCGTAACACACTATCAGTAGCAATGGCTTTCATTTTGACAGTTCAACAACATTCATTGCGTTGTGCATGTTTACGTTGTTGAGCAAACAAATTTCGAACATATGAAGTAATGGATTAGTAATATCCTTCAAAATGAATTGCTTATTGTTCCGAACCTTAAAAAAATTCAAGACTAACTAAACTCACCATATTATTATCAAAACTGGTCGTATTTACCGTAACATCTAAGTCTCATCCAGTATCATCTACTAAATCGTCGTCTCCTTCAAATATTGACAAACTTTCCTGAAGTGAAGCGGTGATCGTCGCAAACTTTTAAGTGTCTCAGATAAATTAAGATCTTGGTTTAGTGTGTCTTATAATACTTCGCCGGTCGATAACCGATTGCTTGTTTAGGATTTAGCGTTTCGTCGTGATAAGGTATTACCTGGCTGAGCAGTTTTTAGAAAATTATTTTAGAATATTTCGATTAAATTGTGGTGTTATATTTTTAAGGTAACTCGGTATTAGTTTTATCCCATATTACATAATTTTGTGTTACTTGAAAGAACATTAATCGGAAATTCAAAAGTATACAGACGAAAGTTCAAATATATGTGGATAAATAATGAGACTAAATCAAAAGAAAGTATTACCATTGGTACCGTACAAAAAAAAATGCAATGTCAAAAAGATTTACAAAAAGCCAGCAGATAGCGGATAGAAAATGCTTTAGAGTGATCAAAAATTTTACAAAGTTCATTATTTCATAATTTTTTTTAAGAAATAAGCAGTAGGTACCATTGTACTCAATACTTATATAGTACATGTCGTATCTATAGGTACTTTCATCCTTCAGCCAAAAGACGTCCACTGCTGGACATAGGCCTCCCCCAAGCACCTCCACTTTGACCGGTTCTGTGCTTCTCGCATCCAACGGGTTCCTGCGGCCTTCACAAGGTGGTCGGTCCACCTTGTGGGAGGAGGCCTTCCAACGCTACGTCTTCCGGTACGCGGTCGCCACTCCAAAACCTTTCGGCCCCATCGGCCATCTGTTCTGCGAGCAATGTGCCCTGCCCACTGCCACTTAAGTTTGGCAATTCTTCGGGCAATGTCGGTTACCATGGTTCTCCTGCGGATCGCCTCATTTCTGATTCGATCACGCAGGGAAACTCCAAGCATAGCCCTCTCCATTGCCCTTTGGGTGATTTTTAGCCTTCCTATAAGGCCCATTGTGAGCGACCACGTTTCACCTACTTTACTGTGTCTAAATAAATAAATAATCAAACAGTTCTAAAATCTAAACGCAATCTATTCGACAGTTCAACAACTACACATATGTAATTACACCGCGCATATGCAGTTACAACACGAATAACACCACGCTTCCATAATTTTTGCATGTTCAAAAATATAGCAAAATAGTTTCACCGAATATTACTGGTCCCATAATGGTGAAGAATGCTTTTGTCCCCATGGCTCGGGCCTCGCGATGACATATTGGTTAAAATATAGCTGGATCATGTGTACTCTATAGAGTAGTCGGGTTATACTATGGAATGGTAAGTCGACTGGAAGTCGATTGGGTGGTTTTATCGTTTTGACATTTAAAGAGGCGTGAGGAACAGTGTGTATAGTTCACTCATTCTCCGTAGAAAAAGGAGGATGCTCCGACCAGACGGGTTTTGTGTCTGGTGGGCTATAACTGTCCGACGATTGATGTCGGGTCATTGTATATATGTCACAGATGGATTGTAGAGTCCGCTGTTTTACAAAACCGCTAGTTATTTTACAAAATAGCTCCGTTATTTAAAACAACTGAAAAACACGACATATAATGTATACTAGTTGCGCGGTAAACTTTTCTTGTGCGATGCAGGATTTTGCGTGACGTCAGTATGACGCACATAAGGCGATGTAGATGCCGACACAAACTATTTATTTCATAATTTGGATCCTGTTTCTTTAATTGTAAAGTTCGCTTGAGACATTAAACAAAATGATTATGTATGACTGCTTATGGATAGAAGAAAGGTAGAAAGTTTAAGAATATCCTTTACGATTATACAATAGAAATGATGTAGTTTAGCAAATTGGATAACATTATAAGTTTGTAATTCACCAATTTGCATGAAATTGCTACCTTGCTTTCTCCTTTAAAAATATCTGGAAACTTCTTATTCATCCAAAACACTATTATTTCCTATCGACTTACAATCGAAAACCCTTAGTAGTACCGCGGTCGGAATATTCAAATACTTTGCCATATCCGATAATACCTCTCTCATACAAAATGCATACAATATCATTCTTTACTTCATACACGAATGCTTCCCCAGCGTAATTCATGTAAAACTGGCTTTATTTGAATTTTATACGACCAAATTTTTAGTTTATTTTTGCCCCCATGTGATATAGATCAGGTTTATTTGAAGTTTCCCCTTTGTAATGTCTTGTTATTATTTCCGATTGTATTTGAGGAAAATATCGGAAGTCTGAGTCAGTTACTGAGGTATTCTTAACAATATAATTATGCATTACAAGGCAGATGCGAGTGGAAACGCCGGAAGGGGACGCCGTAGAAGGACATAATAGTACTAAGTGCCTTTTCACACGTCCGGGTTTCCGGGTACCCGGCACCGGCTATCCGGTAACCTTTTTTTATCCCGATATTCTCACGGGATCGACAATTATTCGGGTGAAACCGCGGGACGCTGCTAGTATACTAATAAAACAGTAAAAACATTATGGGCATGGCACTCAAAATATATACTAATAGCGGCCCGCCCCAGTTACGCAAGGGTGCAATTTTTTTTTTCGAATTTTCTAAGTTTTCTTTCACCTTGTCCTGGCAATACCGAACACAACAAAAAAATAAATTATCCAATTTAGTGCAGTCATTCGGAAATTATGCGCGTACAAACATTTCGGCGACTTTGTTTTATACTGTGTAAGGAAGTTGCCAAAAAGTATCACAGACCTGCACAAAATGGACCAATTCAAATTATGTTTGCAAGAATTCCTAGTTGCAAAATGTTACTAAATGATAAATGATTTTATTTCTGTAAGTAGGTTTGTACAAACACTTTTACACGTCAATCATATTTTTTTAAACTAGATGAGGTCGGCGTTTCCTATATGAATATTCAATTAATGATTATTTAAATGAAAGAAGACTGATTTTACCTGAAATGGCACCATAAATACAATGATTATTAAAATGTTGATCTGACTTGTGTATAATAATTTGACATTGCTACTTTTTAATGGAACGCAATTTAAAATTTATTCTGTATATTTTAACCACTCAATCCGTGTGGTACGCTTTAGGCCCATTTCAATAGAAACTTATTTGTGTCTCATTAGCGGTGAGTAAGCGATTAATATTGCTGTTAGTACCTAATATATTAATTTGCACACCTCAAAAGGTACTTTATATAATGTACGTTTTATACCTGTAACACCATGTATGCAAATAAACTGTTTTATTTGATTTGAATACAAAGTTATTTAAAGGTACCAAAACATCCCTTCAATGCCGTACAGTTCAAAATAATAACGACGAAATAATATTTACAACTCAATTATGAAAAGTTTCGCTCGAAAGGGGTGCGTTGTTCCATTTAAAGTGTTATTAGGGCGCGCTAAACTACATGGGATTACTTAAATGGGTTCGTAATGGATGTTCCTAAATGCCTGAGCCCCTTAGCAAAGCTCTTCGATTTGAGTGTGTATTGAAGTGTGTCTATTGAAGCGCAGGATTTGTTGGGCTGTGTTCTACGGCTGCTAATTTTTCTTTCGAGTAATGTTTAATCACGATCTGGCAGTTTGAGTAATTTACACGGCCTACCAAAATGTCCTTTCTTTGATAATGTTCGTCGAATTGTTGAGCTCCTCAAGTTCTGAGTTGAGCTGCACGATTTTTGACAAATGCGTGCACTGATTGGACAGGTCCGTCTCAATCTGTGTGGCTCTTTCCTCAAAAGACCATTTCAGACACCAATCTACATGGTCTTCACACGATCTGACCAAGATTTTGTCTGGACTTTAAAAGAGACTGTGACCTCTGAGTTTAGTCAGATAAGAAACGCTAGTTTAAAAAAATATATAATTGAAGTGTATAAGTGTTTGTACAAACACAGAGAGAAAATAAATCATTTATCATTTAGTAAAAAAACTTACCCACAACGTAGTATAGCGTCTGTAAAGTTACACAACGCTTTGTCTTCTTCTTTCGAAAGTCAAATTACTGACGACTGAAAGAGAGGAATCGGTGTGTAACTATTCATCTGATATAATAAGTTTGTTAGTAATGGTTAAAGAATATACAAGGTTTAATTTTTTTATCGTCCGAACATTATCAAATTATAAAAAATGAACGGAGTAGAAGCCTATATAATTATTCACCTTTTGTACCCTGTTTTTCTCCAGACTGTAAAAAAGAGAGCAGGTTTGAGAGCATTTTGCATGGTGTTGTAATGGCAAAATTACTAAAATATGATGTTTTTGTATTTATTTGTATAGTTAGTAAGTCATTTCATTTAGTACCTAGTGTAAATAGTTAGTTGTTTCAGTAGGTAATTGTATTTTAAACATGAAATATAACTAAAATTTGTTGTATCTTTTCCATCATAATATGTTTATTATTTGCCTGACAAAAACGCTAATGATTTATCAGTAGAAACGTTTTGACTTTGTAATTAAAATGATATGTTGAAAAAAAATTGGTTTTTCTATTTTGTGTAACTTGTTAAGTATGTGGAATAGGGATTTAACATTTTGGTATATGTTTTTTGACTCGTTGATCTAGTATCGTATAAAAGGAATACACGATTCAATGAATTCTTCTCGATACAAAAAAATTGCAAAGCTAAATCTATTTTTTTAACTTTTTTCGACTTCACGTGGTAACACTTTAGAGTTACTTTAAAACGTAGAGAATTATCATATCAAAGTTTACTCAAAGTAGTTTTAAATTTAATTTTGTTATTTTGTTAAAAAAAGGAGTAAATTCATTTTGGCACATACGTCGTTTTATTCCGAGCGCACGCACATTATAATTATCCATCACTCTTCTTTTGCGTTTCTTAAGTAATTGCATCACTCTCGCTCGCTTAGTAGATTTTTTATTTTCGAGGTAGAATTTGAATGAGGTGTTTATTTTGACCATTGTTGATTCTCAAAATCTAACCAGCCATAATAAATCCACGAAAACAATCCTTAAGTACAAAAACAACAGCACCGCTCACCTATTTCATAAACAAAACTACAGCCTAACATAATGAACTCCTAACTTATTGAAAGGATCGAAATTCACAATTAATAACTAACTAGTACAGGCTTCATGGTTCAATACTTAGTTCTTTCAAATTCACAGCATAGTTGCCTTCCGCCTGTTATTAAATTTATTCGTTATACGGCCAAGAGCTTCATAAAGACTTGAAGTGGGGGGAGTTACCATAGATACTGGGGGGAGGCTGTTGCCAATGGTGATCCCAGTTGCCTTGGTTCCCGGCAAGGTACGGGGGATATGGTCCAAGTTGTGAAGGTAAAACCTGTTTTTTTGCAGGGATTTTATTTAAGAGGCTTAGAAAAGGAAATGGATGGAAATTATTTTTGATGTTTTGCTGTTTATATTTTGGTAAAGATCATAAAAACATTTTGATAAATTAATAAAGACCATGTCCAATAAAATTGGGGGAGGACTTAGCTATATTAATTCATCATTTCAGCCGAAAGACGTCCATTGCTGGACCTAGGCCTCCCCCAAGCACCTCCACTTCGACCGGTTCTGTGCTTCTCGCATCCAACGGGTTTCTGCGGCCTTCACAAAGTCGTCGGACCACTTTGTGGGAGGCCTTCCAACGCTACGTCTTCCGGTACGCGGTCGCCACTCCAGAACCCTTCCGCCCCATCGGCCATTTGTTCTGCGAGTAATGTGCCCTGCCCACTACATTCTTCGGGCTATGGCGGTTACCTTGGTTCTCCTGCGGATCTCCTCATTTCTGATTCGATCACGCAGAGAAACTCCAAGCATAGCCCTCTCCATTGCCCTTTGCATTAATTACTGCAGTTAAAAACTCTATAATGATCTTATAAATCTGGACAGGTTTAGGTAATAGGCACCTCTACATGCTACGTTATTATTATATTGAGTAATAACTAGGTATTTAGGCGATCACTTTGTGGACAGGGTCTCGAGAGGATAGTATTACCACCATACCCAATTTCTAAGACACTAGTTTGAGCAGTGTATAAGCAGTGTATAAGCTGCTTTGCCGACACGTGTGCCTATATTTGACCGACCCCTTGGTGTTGCAAGTGTGAAGCGGTAGCCACTCACCTTCAGGGCCCCCCTATTTTGTATTATTCCCCGCGAAATCTTGCTACGTCCAAACCAATCAATATCGTGTCGTGTTAACGGCAAGGAATTGAAATGTCAACTGTACGGACAACATGTATTTTGATTGTTCAAACCATGCCATTGTGTCATAGAGAATACGTTAATAGCAGATAAATCGTGATTAACTAAGAAGTTGACGTGGTTTCGAAATAAGGAAATAGTGTTAGTATTAGTAGCATAGTGGATTAGGGCTCAGCACCTTAATTGCGTAACATACTATCAATCACAATCTGAATAATTTTTAAGGATATTGCATTGCTAATCCATTGCTTCATATGTTCAAAAATGTGTCTAATCAACAACGTAAATAACGCAATGAATGTTGTTGAACTGTCTAAATCAAAGCTATTGCTACTGATAGTGTGTTACGCAATCACCTTTACACTTGCCGATCTGTCTTATAAAATTGTCACTGTGAAAACTTAGACGAAGTGAGCTGTCAATAGTGTTTTGTTTTTATTTATTGAATACTAGGCTTTTGGCTACTTCGGTGTATAAGTTCATTTTATAATTTACGTCTTATTTGTACCGACTAAACAAAATTTCTTTGTTTCTTTTTGTTAACTTTTTGCAACGTAAATTATTATCTTCTACCTTGTACCACGCCTATCGATCTCAAAGTCCTCATTACGAGTTGAACAACAAATAAACATTGCTATCGCTGTTTATTGGACATTATTTATCGAGATCTCTTTGCCGTGGGATCCTGTTTCGTTTTATAACAGTCCTGCTGAATGATAGCTGGTACCTACCTATGTAGGTACGGCTTTTGTTTGGTGTTTAATGATTTGCTTTTCAAATTAAACGGTGTAGTTGAATTTAGATGGGTATCGGTTTACGTGTATGATGGGATTCCTTGTTTTGTCAACTTATATAATTAAATACCTATAGCTTCCTTTATTTGTATTATTGTGTAACGAAGATGGAGAAAAATCGATGTGTATCTACTAATTGGTGCCATTGAAAGGAAAACAAATTGGAATTTAAAAATACTTTATGTGTACAAGTCGAAATAACCCAATAAGATGGGTTAACAAGAACATTATTTTGTTAAAATGTTCGTAATAGTTCGAATTAGATTTTTATGGAAAGCAAAATTAGAAAGTTTCCTGGAAAAAAATCAAATTGTGGAAAAACTGAAAGTTCATTTTTCTATAGGATTTTTGTACGAACTATTGAAATTTAGACAGAAATACATCTGTCGGGTCAGCTAGCTGGTAATAAAATCTAGTGTAAATTTAAATAAACCTCTTTTGTTTGTAAATGGAAGTTCAGTAGCAAAGTCATCTACGTTGAAATACAATTATTTAATTAAAAACAATATCAAAAGATGTTGGCATCTTTATTATTAAAATCCCAGTGCATTAAAAGATGGAAAGAAACTTACAATGCAAGAAAGTAGATAAGTAAAACCTTAACAAAAAAAATTTAACGAGAAGGTGAAATGTATAAATTCCTAGAAATTAGGTACAATGTCATTGAAACAACTTTTTAGGACAAAAACAAGGATCTTGACGCCATCTGTTGGACAACTTATATATCAGTCTGGAAACCTATCCTAGAAATATTATGCCCTCAGTCACTTTCATCTCTCAAGCAATTCATTATCGAAACAAAAAGCAACAAGCTTATCGCAACAAATGTGTTTTTGCCTCAATTTTATACTTATAGAAGGAAATATAGACAAAACCTAAAATCTCTGTAATTACCAATATTTATATAAAAAGACTAAGTACTTGTATTTATTTATCTGTCAAACTATTCCAATAACTATCACTAAGGATTGTTACGAAAAGACATCAAATAATAATTAAACCACAAAAACACACAATAACATGAATACAACATCACTAAATATCATCTTTATTTTTATTCAAAATTCCCCAGAGCCATCTAGCGGCAATACAGCGTACTCCCAAGCCTGGACGGCTCGCGTAGCTCGGGCCGGCTTCGTAGTTCGTTCAATGTTGGGAGATGTCACCACCGTCGGGGTGAAACTTCTAGCTAACTTGTTTCAGCCCCGTAGACACAGTTTTCGAAGAGATGGCGCCATAAGGAGGATTGAAAAAGGGGTGTTTTTTTTTAATTTAGTTTATTTTAAAGTTAGGAAATGAATTCTGTTAAAACGCAATTTTGTTTTTCTGTTTGAATATTACTACAACGAATTTATTTTACGTTTAGTGAGCCAAAGTTTGTACACTTACTTTTCTTCATGAGATACTTCTTATAGCGAATTCCACCAAACTCTATGAACAAATTTAGAATTTTTGACCTATTTTGCATACAAAAACTGTCAGATGGCAATTTAATTCTACGGACAATTTTAGGCCCCCTTGGGGCCTAAAAAGGCCACTTTGGCAGAATCATAGAAGGATAACATAATGGACAGTTAACTGTTAAGTTAATCGTATCAAATCCCATTGGTGAAGCATTTTTCAGTAATTTTTTTTGTCTGTGCTAAAATACCAATCAATCCAATTATAAAATCCAATCCTATGATCTCTTGGATTGTACCTACGTAGTGCAGCGAAAAAAAGAAAAACACGGACTGTCTTCGCCATAATAATATTATAATTCATAAAGTTATCCGTTTATGATTCTCCAAATTGGGCTTTTTAGGCCCCCAGATTTACTGACTTTGGTGATTTAACCAAAGTTATTAAAATGTGGTGTTGGAGGAAGTTGCTTCAGACCCTGGACCCTTGACACGAAATTTCATGATGCGCTTCACTTGGCCAAGGATAGACGGAAATGGCGAAACATCGTCAGGGAAAAAATGTTTTCAAGGGAGGATCACGACCCTCAGAAATAAGGAGTACGACTTGAGAAGGAGGATCTTTAAATTGTCAATTAAGTACCACTTTGTCAATAGATTTGTTTGCTCAGTTTGTTTGCAGTCCAATTGCGGAGAATAGGGCTTTTTTGGGGCCATCCTCATGAGGATATGTCCTTTCACCCTGGTGAAACAGATGGTTATATCGGACTCTTTCCGAATAAACACACACGCTTTCTTTCAACTCTTAATAAACATAGGTCTTTCCTAAAGATAACCTAAAAAACTTAAACTTTAAGGGTTCCGTACCCACAGGGTAAAAACGGGACCCTATTACTAAGGCTCCACTGTCCGTCTGTCACTAGGCTGTATCTCATGAACCGTGATAGCTAGACAGTTGAAATTTTCACAGATGATGTATTTCTGTTGCCGCTATAACAACAAATAAGTACTAAAAACAGAATAAATTAAATATTTAAGGGGGCTCCCATACAACAAACGTGTTTTTTTCGGCGTTGTTGCCTAGTGGTACGGAACCCTTCGTGTGCGAGTCCTACTCGCACTTGGTCAGTTTTTTTCAATAGTATCAACATAAACATATAATGTAGAAAGAGTATTAATATTTTTGTTACAAAAAAACAGATTTAGTTTCTAAGCATATCATATTTTGTTATTTTTTCATCACAGGAAAAATGTGTAGGACTTCATTATCAAAGTACCGAAGGCTTCAAAAGAGGACATTATTTTACCCGTTTTGAAATACATTCCCGAACGCCATTTTTTCTTGAAGAAAAAAAGCCTTAACGAGTTTCCTTTCTAAGGTGTTCTTTTTCGAGACGTAGATAATATGACAAAGTAAAACCTGAATACATTATACTCGTTAGGGCGCTCTTTTGAGCATGATATTTATATTGTCTTCATAATTTGAATTATGAAAAACATCGTTTTATTTTTGAACGGTGTAGGGGCAAAATAATTATTGTTATTTTGCGTGTTTCGAAAAAGTCTTACATAATCAGCCCATAATGTTCCCACAGCTGGGACACAATCCACCACGTGGCCAAGTAGCGCGGGTTGGTTTTCAATTTTTGCTTATATGACGTTTCGGTCAAAAGTCTTACTTGTTCTTTACTAGGATACTGTTACTTAGAGAAGCAGATCTGTTCGTGATCGGAATGTGTATTCATACCAAGCAGACTACTGCTGAATTGCCAAACTCAAGTGGCAGTGAGCAAGGCACATTGGTCGCAGAACAAATGGCTGATGGAGCCGAAAGGTTCTGGAGTGGCGACCGCGTACCGGAAGACGTAGCGTTGGAAGGCCTCCCACAAGGTGGTCTGACGACCTTGTGAACGCCGCAGGAACCTGTTGGATGCGAGAAGCACAGAACCGGTCGAAGTGGAGGTGCTTGGGGGAGACCTATGTCCAGCAGTGGACGCCTTTCGGCTGAAATGATGATGATCATGAGGCTTCTGCTGCTTGAGAGTAACCCAAGCCTTTCACCTAGGGTTTTTTTTTTTTTTTTGCGGATGGGAATTCATCAAATGACCCCTCCCGCTCTGGGTGGAGCGGAAGGGAGTGTCAGACTCTTACTGACTAAAACCCACCCGTGTTCCTTCCTTAGCCCTTATGCTTGTTTTGCATTTGCATTCACCTAGGGTTTGATTACACATCACACCCAAGGCAAGACTTAGGGTAATTACACGTCGAAGATGCCTCACTATGATACCTCTCGATCGCGGTTTAGCTCTCTAAAAACACGCACGCACATGCCGAAGCATACCTCACTGCGATACATCGCGGGCTTCTTGAGGATTTACCTCGATGCCTTTTTTTTTATCTTGTGGAAATCCTCATGGATGTCCACCACCCTGGGGTGGGTGGAGGGGTCTGTCAGACTCTTACTGACTAAAACCACACGGTGTCCTGCTGCTACCTTTAGCCGGGGTGCTGGAGTGCTTGCGCATTTCCTCACGCTCCCCCGGCCAGGTGTTGGTCCGCATGAATCCATGCGGACCCCTGCATGTGTGTCTTTTAGCAAGCATTTGTTTTACATGGGGGTGACATCGAAGTAGCGAGCTAAACCGCGATCACAAGGTATCGCGGGGAGGTATCTTCGCCATGAATTACCCTAACAATTACTAGTTAATTTACCAACACAGACAGTAACAGACTGCAGTATGCTTCAGGTACATTTTTGTTCAAATATTGCATCAGAAATTGTAGTTGAATGCTTGCGCGTTACTTGGAAACTTCTGTAGTTTTGCCGATAAAAACTATCAGTTTCTCCAAATAAATTTCAGCGATACAAAATTAATGTCCCGCAAAACACATTACCGAAAACAAACACATACAAAACACACGTATAAATTACACTAGGCACGTGCCGCGGGGTTGCTTGCAATTTGTGCAGGTGTCCCGTCTGCGGTGTCAGACACTATCAGTGTCGCGACACGCTTGCCGAGAGCGCTCCCACCGGCGGCGGCTACGATTTCACAGCCCACGAACGGTGTCCAACACTATTTTGCGACACTTTAGTGTTGTTTATTTTCCCTCTGTGTTATTGGGTTTCGAATTTTCGTGTCGTGTTGAATGTAAATTTGTACGAGTTTCACGTACTGCGGCTACCTTTATGAAAATAAAAGGTTAGAATTTTAAAAGGCTGGTGGTGGCGCCGCGGTTACGAGTATCAAATACAGACGTTGTTTCAGATTTTCGTTTGTTTGGGGTCTGAGTGACGCACGTGGATTATGTATTCCCTTGAAACTTTTGCGGGCATCACTATAAAGGCTTCTAAAAACAGGCGCGACACGCGATACAATCGCGCGCGACACAAAGGCACCGCTCGTTGCGCGACTTGCGGTGCCATTGTGTCGCGCGCGATTTTATCGCGTGTCGCGCCTGTTTGAAGGAGCCTTATCAGAAGTCCCCCACTCCACTCCGGTTCTTCAAAAACTATCAATGATATGTAAGTAGATATAAGTTGGAAAATCTATATTAGGTACCTATACTAATAGTAAAGCTGAAGAGTTTGTATGTATGTTTGTTTGAACACGCTAATCTCTGAAACTACCGGTCATATTTGAAAAATTCTTTTTGCATTTGATAGCCTAATTTTTAAGGAAGGCTATAGGCTATTTAACATCACGATAAGGAGCCGAGCAAAAATATACAAAAGCCAGAAAGAACGCTTAGTGAAAACGAAGTAATAGCGCGAACAGGCGATGCGATGCGACGGGGTGGGTCCTGGAAAAGTCTGATGAAGTTATTATTAAAACACAACATCATCTGACTAGCCTTTTCCCAACTATGTTGGGGTCGGCTTCCAGTCTAACCGGATGCAGCTGAAGCGACTGCCTATCTGACCTCCACAACCCAGTTACTGGGTAATACGATACCCCTTGGTAAGACTGGTTGTCAGACTTTCGGGCTACTGACTACCCGTAACGACTGTCAAAGATCAACGAATGACAACCGGGACCCGTGCTTTATTATTAAAACACAACGTTATTTTGAAAGAAATTCTGATCTTACCAACATGACATCGGAAAAGATTATCTCACAGGAGACAAATAAATAAAGTGTCAATAAAAACAACAATATCGACTGCAGATATCTGACATCACGCCGCGACACTTTTCACCTCTGCCATAACATAGGTCAAAGCTCGAAAATATCGGATTTCTGATTACGTCCTTCGATTGCATGAGCAAACAATGTAACGTTTGTAAAAAAGTAAAAGTCGGAATTCCGTCTGGTCTGGCAGTTTGAGTAATTTACGTGGCCTACCCAAATGTCCTTTCTTTGGTATTGTTCGTCGAATCGTTGAGCTCCTTAAGTCTTGAGTTGAGCTGCACGATTTCTGACAAATGCCTGCACTGACTGGACAGGTCCTCTCAATCTGTGTGGTTCTTTCCTCAAAATACCATCTCAGACATCTTAACCAAGACTATGTCTGGACTTTAAAAGAGACTGAGCTCTGAGTTTGTTTCGGTCTTTCTTCTCAGAGTAGTCAGATAGGAAACGCCGACATCATCTAGTTTAAAAAAAAAAAAACATGATTGACGTGTAAAAGTGTTTGTACAAACCTACTTACAAAAATAAAATCATTTATCATTTATGTGAAGGAGGGTTACTAACGGTTACTGGAAAAACCAAGGTTCCTGAGACACTGTTTGAATAAAGGCGCCGAATTGATGTCTACCCCAGATTACTTCGAAACATAAAATACTTAATGTAAAACCGATTTTCCGGAAGCGTTTTTAAAACGGGAATGCATTTTTGTGGGATATTCGATTATCGGAGCGTTTTTTATAACTTTTTGAAGACTAAGGAAGATAATGGGTATTTGAAACGTAACATTATTTTCTCTTTTATGTGGTTAGGTAATATTCTTAAAGTTTTGCTGGTTATGAATGAAGACATTAGGCGCCTACATGAGCTAAAGCGCAGTCTTTGTCGGACATTGCTACTGATAGTGTGTTACGCAATCACCCCGCAGAGCCGTTCAAAAGCGCGTCGGGTTGATGATATCGTCGAAGGTGCGGAAAACACCTGGATAAGGGACGCACGGAACCGGGAACCATGACAGAAAAAAGGGCAGGTCTATGCTCAGCTGCAGTGAGTGATTCCGGGCTGAAATGATGATGACGATGTTGGTAGATGTACAGACACCAGTACATCAAGCTACCCGAAACTGTCAAATTTTCCCAATCAACTTTGAACCTTATGCTTCAGCGATAAAGTTGAAAATCTATTAAAACAATTTGACAGAATGTAGTAGCTTGATATGCTGGCGTCTGTACCTTCGTTCCCAAGAAATCACGTCCAAAATTTATTATTTCAACAGTCACTTCCGACAAACACATCGTATATAATAAAATTCAATCCCTCCTGACAGTAACCCATAAACAGTACCAAAAACCTTATGCAAAATAGTGTCGGGTTCCGCACTTATCGCTAGACGTTTTTCGTCCCTGTCCGTTTCGCCCAAATTCCGAGCGTGTTTCGTCGACATAAATCCGCGTCCGCATGCGGTCGCCGAGGCATTAGTGCTGTTGTTTCGGCGATTCGTTTTTTCGTGTGTCCACGGCTTAATTTTTCGCATTCGGCCGTTTTGATCGTTGAGTAATTAGGGCTGCTGTGATTTGTCGTTACTGCGACTTTCTTTGTGCGATTACTGGGAAATCATTTTGAAGTGTTTCGGTGAAGATCGAGAATCGTGCTATTGCAATTCCAATTTCCATCATTATATTTCATCAGATGATCCAGAAAAAGTTTTTCTCAGAGATTCCACAACTTACTACATTGAAATTTAAACTCACTTGCATTTAACAACTACACACGACCTTTAGAAGGCCGTCTGTCTATCTTATTGGGGATCGCCAACATTTTGTGAAAGAGTTATTTCTTACAAATAAAATCCCTCTATCACTGCCAGTCAAATGTATTTGTCTAGCAATAAAAATTCAAGCTTAAATTATTACCCAAACCAACACAGTATATTTACCTAAATTATAGATTAGCAAATCCATCGTTTACCTCCCAACACCTCCAGTGTGAACCGAACCAAGACAAAGGGTGAGTCATTGGTAATTAACACTTGACATTTACAGCTATTGTCGCGGCCCTATTTAAACAAAGTTCATATTAACACGACGCCATTTTGAGATTGAATGTCGGTAGTCGGTATTTGACAGGTTGGGTTGTTCGTTTTAGTGGGATTTATGTTAGTCATAGTGAGTTGTTTCTACCTAGCATAATAGCCTAGCAGCTTATAGTGTTCCCAGTGTTAAGACACAGGTCTCCTCTCTATGACTGCGGGTTGGTGGATGTCACATGTCTTCGGATTTTTGGTTCTAGGACATGCCGGGTTTTCTCAAGATGTTTTCCTTCAACGGTGAAGGAAAGCAGAGAGCAGTGGTGATGAAATAAATTATACGTCGAACCCACGACCTTACAGGTCGAAGACAAGGCCGTAACCGCTGGGCCACCACTGCTTTTTGCGTTTCTACGTTGTATGTGAAGCATAGGTGGTTTCAGATATTATAGGAAAGAGGGGACTTAATAATTCCTGTGATTTTTTTTGTACTTATTAATCGATTAAAACTTTAGTATTTTTAATCTTAGTTATTGAGCAAAATATTAACACTTCAGTTTTTTAATCTCAGTTATTGAGCAAAATATTAACACTTCAGTTTTTTTTAATCTCAGTTATTGAGCAAAATATTTGTTCAAAATTGCTATAATGCAATTTTGAACAAATATTTTGCTCAATCAACTTTTGTTGCTGACCGAACCTATATATAGATTTCGATGGACGATTTAATAATATGCCACGCAGAGGCACGTGGCAAATAAAAGCCTCAACACTTCAAGGTCTAAAAAGTTAGCCCACTTAGGACAGCTCTAACAGCCCACGCAATTTGAATTTAAAAATAAAACCCTAATAAAAGCTTTAATTAAATCATTAACTTTCGACAGTTTAAAACATCAATTATCTCTGTGTCCCAAAACGCAGTAATCCCGGACGGTCCCGAAATAGGCAGAGACCTTTTATATTCATATTCTAAAAGAATTTAACCTTTAAACCCATATATCATAACGTAATTGATATTTTATATTCAAAATTTCCATAAGAAATTCCTTGGGGTAATATCCACGCAATATGGGGTGCCATTGTAACCCGAATTCTGTGCGAACGGGGCATTTGAAGGCTCCACTTGAGGGTGCTATCCGAGGCACTGAACCAATTCTCTATCGTCGACCTTGTGCTTATTACTTTTTGTTTTAGAATTGTAAACGCGAATTGGGTGCGAGTTTACCCCGTTTACCCTCTTTAATTGTAATGGGGATATTTTATAGAACGTACAAAGTTTATATAGCAATAATGCATTTTGCAAGCTGGTTGTTGGTTACCGCATGTCGGCTGCTACCAAAATAATGTTACTAAATCTTTATCTAAATGTAAGTTCTTGTGATGAATAGGTACAACTCTTTTCAGTATCAAATTAAAGAAAGAAATACTAACTTCTTTAGTACAAGAGCTAGTCTTCAAGACTCAGTAACTATCTAACGTCTAACCTAATAACAAAATACCAAACTACCGTACGTGCACCAATCGTAGGGAAATGCCAAAAGCCAGTTAGAAAATGCCAAACGCTAGACACAGAGGCAAACATTTGTTCGTTCCCATACCTCTTTTGTTGCCCATTGTCGAAGGTGGCAAGGCTAACTCGGCAATTTTCTTTATTCAATCAGGGAATACCTCCTTTATACCTATAAGGGGCGCTTTTGAATAGTTTGCGTTGCGTAATTCGTGTTTTCATAGTAATTGAGGTAAAGTTTGCGTTTGTTTGGCCGAAGCTGATTATAATGTTGAAAAAGTGTTTGAGAAATAGGCTGCGTTTTCAGCTTATTTTCAGCGTAGCGTGGGTCTGCCGGTTTGATGACAAACACCAAAAGAGAATAAGAGTAACAATAAAACTTAATGAAACTGACAGTATTCATAAACTCCTTAGTCAGACTATAATGTTCCCACAGCTGGGACACAAACCTAAGATTAGATATTCATAAGCTTGTCAAATTATTATTATCCTCGATACAGGAATTGACCTGACATCTGACATCATATTTTGTTTTAGAAACTGTAAAAAAAAAATCTGAACATTTTTAATCCTACTACAATTCTTGCAACACTTTTGCAAGCGTAGCGCGAGCTTTTTTCAAGATCAAAACAGTATTGTAGCTTGCTGCGTAAGAAATGCACGTTTTAAATCACACACTTGTTAAAGTTCAACTACTTTTGCATTTTTTTTTTTTAAATAACTTGTAAATATGTGAGCACCATGTATCTATCACTTATTTGATTTACCTGTCATTGCTTAATTTTTAATTCTTTTTACCTTTTGTGGTAGACTAATTTTATTATGGGTGCATCGTGTTCACATATAATTTTTATTATGTATACAAGACCTTGTAAAACATTTTTAAAAGAGTAACGGTGGAGTTTCTTGCCCATTCTTCTCCATACGAAAACTACCTTTTCGAATGGGCGACTAGAATCATTTCTATTTAGTTTTTTTTTTTGACGTTCAAAAGTGCCTTTAATGTGCCTATTTGAAATAAATGATTTGACTTTGACTTTGACTTTGAAATCTTTTCTTCTAGCAATCCATACTGAAAATTCAGAAATATCGCTGGCACACAACATGAATCCATCGCCATCACGTAAGAACTGAAACTGCTTCGTCAGACAAAACCCTTATCAGACCAATCCATCGAACGTAACACAGTATAACTAAATAGCTTATTTACGCGTCAAAACATAGTTTTATGATCCTTTTTACGATCCGATTTACTTACAAATCGGAACAGTTTATGGTTTATAAAACGGAACGCATAAAATACTGTTTTAAGAGGGTTCGGGCCTTACTGTGTTTTAAGAGTTTTATTTGAATGCTGATCTGTGAGAAATGTATTTTCTTAACATTATTAATTTCAACGCTTTCCCTTCTTGGTTGGCGAAAACATCTTCGAGTCCTTCATTGAAAGAAAGGTTGATGAAATAGCTGTTCAAATCTATGATCTATGTTGTACTTATCAATCAATCAAATTTTCATTAGTTGTTACCGGGTGACGAGACCACAAACATTTAGTGGCCATTATTTGGGTTGGTCATCGTTCAATTTTGTCAACATTCTACTTTTTATGACCATGCCATGTTTCCCTAATTACTAAATTGATTCATGAATGTAATAGATATTGACATCGCCGTAACTGCTATTGACGTTCTTGATGAATGATTACTTCGATATGATTTACGTTTGCAATCCCGTCTCTTCGACTAGTTCGATTAATTTCAAATTGAGAGGACACGAAATAATAACAATAACATTACTAAAACCTTCGAGTATGGAGTCACTTTGCTTTATAAAAACAAAAGAAAACGCGATTGTATTTTATTCACTCGTTTTATCATTATTATTAAAAGAAGCTAACCATATTTCGTAAATAAGTAGCTGTAAAAAATTCAAAAAGAAAAATATACCGGTCACAAAATGCCAAAGGAAAGGTGGAGAGGCAAAAGAGCTTTTATGGAGCAACTTCGGCGTACAGTGTCGTAGTGAGAGCGTTTACTAGGTATATTTGGGGTACGGAATCAGTGGCAGCGACTGCAGGGTTGAATTACGGGTCGAATGGGTTTTTTAGGGTTAAATTGGACTTTGGGCTCGAGTTTTCGAGTATTAGCTGGAAATTTACAGGAGTAGGAGATTTTTGAAGTGAATACGAAAATTCGAGCTCAAAGAAATGGGAAATCTAAATCTGTATGTGAAAAAGAGGACTGAATGTTGTGGTGAAATTCAGTAGTGGTCTGAGTTACTTTGAGTTGATTGAAAAAGACTCTAATTACAGATTGCTCAAGATATTATTACATTACTATCGTGCACTAAATTTGACTAAACAGCAAGTAATTAAATTCGTATTGATTTTAGGACTTTTTTTTTTCTGTTACGGATTGCCACATCATTCATCATCATTATCATCTGCCTAGCCTTTTCCCAACTGTGTTGGGGTCGGCATCCAGTCTAACCGGATGCAGCCGACTACCAGTATTGTGCATGAAGTGACTGCCTATATGACCTCCACAACCCAGTTACTAGATAGCAACATCATTATTATGATGAAATCATGCAGTGATGCGAAATGATTACGCCATTTTATGCGTGACTGCTGCTAACCTACATGCGTAGATAACCCTCGTTATAAATCCCTCTCCCTTAGAACACCCTCGTAAGGGGACCACATACACGATACACAAATGAACTGACATTAGCATGTTTAAATCTCCTGTTCCTAGTTACGGGAATAGGGGAAGAGGGAATCATTTTCTAGACTTTTTAAGCGAGTTAGGTTCTTCTATGTAGGTAGTCATTTTAGTGAATGACATTTTTTCACTGAATTAGCCAACTAGTTCACCAACGAATTCAAAAAGAGACAAAATTATCAGACAGCAGATAGAAAACGAGATATTAGAGGATCAGTGTTATTTATAATTATAATCTTTAACACTTCCTGCAGTTGGTTAAATATATATTTTCTTGGGATTTTTAATATATTATTATATTATATTTAATATACATCGGCTAGGCGTTAGCACGTTGTTTACAGCTTGCAATAAAAAAAACCTACTCAAAAATTTCCAGTTGCGGAAAGATAAAAGACAAACCGACCCCGCGAAAACTGCAACCGCGTAAGAAAAATGCGAAAAAAACGTCTAGAGCGAAACATCGTACGACAAACACCGTCTCCAACAACGATCTCCGCAGATATGCAAAACACAGTCCTTTGTAACATGATCTTATTGTGTTCGCGAATCCCGTCGCCACACTGAATACGGAACGACTTATGTCGATTTAGAAATTTATTAGAATGCCACGAGGTTTTGTCATGCGAAACGCGAGTTGCCGACGTGCACCAAGGAGTTATTGTTGCATTATGGGGAGCATTCTGAGCTATTGTGGGCAACTTGGTTGGGAGGTTAATGGATATGAATAGCTGGTATGCTTAGAGGTGGATTTTGATTGTACCTTGTTTGAAAGAGTTTGCATAAGTTATGGTTAAAGTGTCAGGTTGATTGTGAATGATCTGCGTCTGACATGAAAGTTGGTGATATTGTTCATTCATCCATACTAATTAATATAAATTCGAAAGTAACTCTGTCTGTCTGTCTGTATGTTACCTTTTCACGCCTAAACCACTGGACGGATTTCGGTAAGATTTGGCAGAAAGATAGATTGCATCCCGGGGAAGGACATAGAATAGTTTTTATCCCGATATTCCCACGGGACACGGGACGTGACACTTATGTGGGTGAAACAGCTGGGCACTGCTAGTGTATGTGTATAACGCTGATGAAGCCTTTTCAGATTTCATAAAACTCGTAACTTCCGATGCAGAACAGCGATTGGCATGACAATAGCCACGCATTACACGCTTCTCATTTTTCATATTCAGGAAGTGTATAGATATTGACAATGTAAAATCAGTACCTGAAGTAGTTCCTTAGATCCAAGAATTTATCAAGCAAATATAAAATCTTGTTTGGTTTTTTCTTTTTGTAAGCCTTTCATATAACAGTTTAATCCCGAAGTCAATATTTCAATGAATTACTTTACCTTTTTTGACGATGTCATCAATGTTAGGGAAGACACATATAAAGCAGAAACATACATAGAATTACATAGAAGAATCTTACTCATTCCTTATTTACTATCCCAGAATATACATATACCCAACGACCACACTCCCCAAATTTCCTCCCCGACACTTCCAAAATGAATGGGTGCTACCCCAAATAACAGGGTATGGGAACCGCAGACCAGATAGCGATTCCCATGTCAATCCCGCGGACCTCAGCGTGACAATGACAAGTCGAAGATTGCAGCGCTTGCAAATCCCAGGGGCAGAGCACAGAAATTGATCGGAGTAATTTGCTAACGTTCGGACTGCCACGGCGAGACGATTCGTCTTGGCTGTGGGTTAAGATGGGAGGGAATGGCGTTGAATGGAGTCTATGGTTTCAAAATTGGGGGTGTTCAAGATATTGTTCATTAATTATGTCAGATTAAAAACATTTCAATTTATTTGGTGGTTATGTTTAATTGGTTTTTGGGTGACATCTCCGAATGTGGAATTTGGGGACTACATTGTAACATTGGGTTCCCACCAAAACAAATTTGTAGGTATATAACTAAAAATTTACGGTTTTCGGATTTTTTCCTTTACTTGTGCTACATGACATTGCTTCTTGCCAAATTTCATGATTCTAGGACAACCTTATAGGTTCTGATTCCCTAGCGAGTGTCAAAATATGCGGCATAAACAGAACATAAACGCCCGTATCTTTTGATTGCGTTGATTTAGAAATTTGATTTTTTCACTGCTTCAAGGGATTGTAGCCTTGAGTATTTAATATTAATTTCAACTTGATAATTTTACGCGTCCCTGAGAAAAAAGGCTAACAGTAACAGTAAAGTGCAAAAACATCCATGAACTATTTTATTGTAGACCTTGTCATTGCTGGCAAACGAATAGTAGTTTCTACACGATATTAAGTGCTTCACATTATTTTCAAACAAGCAATTAGGCACATTCTTGAATAAAATACTGTGCAATATGACCCTTTATCATCATCATTGACTTTTGTGCCATGCTTGTATGGTCCTGACCCTATAACCCTTAGCACTTACGTATTGGATTTTGTCTTTCACATCTTGGACCATAAATCCCGCCAATTGCGTATTATTCACAAAACGTGCCACACAATAATGTCTACGGTGAAAATCTATAGGTAACTAAAGGAAGCAAAGCTCGCTGTAAGATTGAGTGGGCCATAATCCGCCACATGGGCCATAATCCACCACGTGGGCCCAGTGCGGGTTGGTTCTAGAATCCACACGATATTCTCATTCACCGTTATGAGAGCAGCTCATCATCTGCCTAGCCTTTTCCCACCTATGTTGGGGTCGGCTTCCAGTCTTCGTTTTGAGAGCAGTTATGATGAAATAATTTACACCAAGTAAAGTGCCTGCTTGGGTTCGAACCCACGATTTAGAACACGTAAAACGTACGCCGTTATTGCTAGGCCACAACTGCTCGGCGGTTTACAAATGCACTTTTTAAACACCCCGCTTTGTTATGTTTATACACCACATGTACCTACCAATGTCAAGTTTTCAATATCTAAAACGTTTTGAAGTTAATCTACTGACTGGTTCAGGAAAATCTCACAAGAAAACCCAGACTAAACTGGAGACAGAATTTTGTCACAGGACTTTTCGTTTACTTACGTTTGAGATTAACTTTTGAAAGTAAATTCCTTCCTGTAATAACCAAATCTCATCCAGCCTCCATCATAGCTAAAAAAAAGCACAAAACCCACGAAAAACCCATTAACAGTTTTAACGAAATTCAAACTAAAAAACGCCTACGGCATCACCCTTTATAAAAGCAAGGGGTGTTTTTAAATGTTCTATTAAGCGCTAAGCTATACGAAGCTAGGAGAGACTTGAGACTTGAAACGTCAATTTTACGGAAGATTTCGTATAATAGAGCCGCTGTGCCGCTTGATACATGCTTGCAGCTTCGAGTTTGCTTGCATCTGGGTTATTGTGATCGCTGAATTGTACTGATAGTAATTATGCTGAATTATTTAAACTTATGAGCGTTGAGGAACCCGTTGGATGCGAGAAGCACAGAACCGGTCGAAGTGGAAGTGCTTGGGGGAGGCCTATGTCCAGCAGTGGACGTCTTTCGGCTGAAATGATGATGATGATGATGAGCGTTGAGTGAATTATTATTCCTTTTATGACAAGATGCATACACTTAAAGTTATAATAATAATATGCATGGTATATTCGTCGATTTTACTTTTATTTAGTTTCAGACAGTCAAAAGGGAGACAATAAACTAATACGACTTGTATTAAAAAGTAAGATACCAAATACGAAGAACTAAGACCGACTGAAAATCAGGATTAAAAAAAAAACTTTGTATACCTACCTTTTATTACCTTTCAGAGATTGAGCTCGCCATATCGCAAAACTAATACCCATTCAAATAACATCTACATAAAAAAATACCAGTTTAAAAAATCCTTCATTCCAACAGACAGACGAGTCTATCATACAGTTATCGTAGTATATTCGTAAAAGCGCTTCCACGCCGGCGTTTAAATGCTAAAAGATTTTATATCTAGCGCGAAAAATTGGAGTAAATTGCCGCCACTGGATAAGATGGGATGTTTTTTTTTATTTTTCTTTTTTTTAGACTGCCGTATGGCTGTGTAAGGGTGTGTCTGGGGAATTTTAGAAAAGGATCAAGTGTTTTTTTTTCTGTTTACGTTTTGTGCATATATGCAAATTTTTGGGCGCAGGCTTGGGCCGGACTGTGGGGGTTGTGCAGATTATTTTAATAGGAACTTTAGTACGGCCTTAGTGTGTCCACTAGGTGGTTGAGTTACTCAAGCATGACAAGTGTAAGTTTGAATAGTAAAACAATCGTTGATTAGATTGTTACGGCTTTGGGTTACATTTTAGACCATTTCCAGTTCAGATTCTATAATAGGATATTTTTAGTTTTTTTTTTACTGTACAAAATCAGACAACTGATTCAATGTTTTGTGTTTTTAAGACGTTTTACCTCGTTGTTGGTATTTTACCCAGTTACACACCTGTTTACTTTAGTAGAAGAAGTAGGTAGGTAAACATTTCTCAACACTATTCTTGAGTCAGAAATTAGTCATCATATTTTATATAGAAGATCAATGGCAATTGGTCAGAGAATTGCTGCATCACCAAAAACTTATATATTCGTAATGTTTACTATTATTGTTGTAGTGCGTCAGGGATCTTTGCGGATAATAATATTAATGGTTTTGCCGCCATTACTAGGAATAGATTGTGCATCCTTGATGACACGTGTTTGCGGCATTACAAACATTATTCTCAGTGTATTCGCAGATCGGTGGGATTCCCCGATGTTGCGGAGGTGGATGCAGCTCCACGATGAATTTTAATTGTTTTATGTTAATCTGTGTCTGTAACCTACTAACACTAGGATGAAGGGGGATGCGATTGGTAGTTCGTGAGATTCAAATTTTCTTACGTTTTTTGCAATTTGCAGGTCAATGTCAGGTGGTATTTTCCTAATGTAATCAAAATACAATCTGACAACTGATTTACAAATTGCAAAAAACATAAGAAAATTTGAATTATGGGAGTTACCCAGAGCAGTAGTAGCCCAGTGGTAACGGACACGACTTGTGAGTTGTAGGTCGTAGGCTCGTACCCAGACAAGCGCTTTACTTTGTGTAAATTATTTCATCACCACTGCTCTCAAAACGGTGAAATAAAACGTCGTGAGGAAACCGGCATGTCCTAGTACCAAAAATTCGAAGACATGTGACATCTACCAACCCGCACTGGGCCCGCGTGATGGATTATAGCCTACTCCCTCTCACAGTGAGGAGGCCTGTGTCCCAGTAGTGTGAACATTATAGGCTGATTATGATGATGATATGAGCTACCCTGGCGCTTCCTCCTTAAGTAAAATTGTTACAAACCCTATGGACTCTGTCTGAAATAGAAGTTTTCTATCTATTATATATTCTAAAATCAGGCTTTTCAACAAACCCTAAAAAAAACCCAAATTACAAGTTCGTATTCAGCAGAAAATATTGAAAATGCCGTCAAATAGTGGTGGTTGGGCACTGCGTCGCCGACTAACCCAATATTACCTCTATCCATCTTGCGGGACTCTCTGATTGGTCGGAGAGATAGGCATTTTATAGAGTGCCTCTCCAATTCATGTGGCACCTACATTCTTCACGTTGTCTCTAGGAGAGATATATATTCTACATATTACTTTTATTCTTGATAAAGGAGTGTCTCTTGTTTTATTTGAATAGTCTTGCGGTGACTGACTGACAAAGAGCAATACACGGAAACTAAAAACCACTAATTTGTTTACCCAGCTGTAGGATAGTATAGACTAATAAAAAAAAAATTAAGCTATGTTGTCCCACAGTTGGGCAAGACTCTCGCCCATACTTTTCCGGTTTCCTTTATGTTGTGCCTTCTACGGCCAATTGGCCAGGAATGAGTCCAAATCATTACGTCAGCGTTTTAAAAAAAATATTAATGCTTGTAAATCCATCCATAATATACTTAATACTATACTAATATTATAAATGCGAAGGTGTGTCTGTCTGTATTTTACCTCTTCACGCTTAAACCGCTGAACCGATTTAGATGAAATTTGGTAAAGAGATAGTTTGAGTCCTGGGAAAGGACATAGGATACTTTTATCCCGATATTCCTACGGGATCGACACTTATGCGGGTGAAACAGCGGGGCGCTGCTAGTCAAAAGTATTTCCTTAATAAATATAGGAGCGTGTGTAGGTTAAATAAACAAAGAACTAGTTGAGTAGTATTTTTAATTATTTTAGTTTTGGAT
The DNA here is from genome assembly GCA_948474745.1 of Oligia latruncula. NCBI lineage: Eukaryota > Metazoa > Arthropoda > Insecta > Lepidoptera > Noctuidae > Oligia > Oligia latruncula. The sequence continues at coordinate 2,548,807 of OX419691.1, read as the reverse complement.
TGTTGTTTTCTTACTATTTGCTGTAGGTACTCTGGACGCTTTTAACGCGTACGTCTTTTTTACATTGTTCTCACATAATAATCATAAATTCATCATTAATGATGTAACTAATATGTTTGTAAAAATATAATCTAAAACTTTTTAACAAAAAAAAAAACCGACTTCCAAAAAAAACACTACAAACTGAAAAATAACTTTAATTTCGGAAGTCGGTGTCTTAGGGATCAGTATTTTAGTTTTTGCCACCGACTTCCGAAATTAAAGTTATTTTTCAGTTTGTAGTGTTTTTTTTGGAAGTCGGTTTTTTTTTTTGTTAAAAAGTTTTTATTTCTCGCTTTTTAGTGGGTCTTTTTATAATTTATCTAAGTTACAATAGCCTAATGTCAACTTGCCCATCGCCTTTTTATAAAATATTCCTTTTCTCGATGCAGGGACGTTAATTGTTGAGGAGTTCTCCTTTTATTAGTTTTTAGATTAGATGCTGATAATCCTGGCTGCAGCATCAGGCCAGACTTATGTCAACATTGCATTGAACTTAAAATTAGTCCTGTTTAAAATGAGCCCAAACACGACTACGGTGCTGTAATTTCATGGTTTGTACTTATTCTGATGCTCCTGGCTTCAGCATCAGGTCTTCGGTGTTCCTCAGTAACAGTACGTTTATCCACACATCGAGCCCTTTTCAATGAGCCTAAACACGGTATATCTGCTGTTAGTTGTCGTGGAATTAGGTACTCTACAGACTATCCTGACTGCAGCATCAGGTCATGACTTGATGATCATGAGAGCAAATGTGGCAAATGCCCTATCAAACATCAAAACAATTTACTAAAACAGTCTTTGCCTGTTCGAGTAACTTCTTACTGTTAAGGAGTTGTACCTTCCATCATCAGCCCAGCTACCTGAGATGGTGACAACCATACACAATTACACAAGATACTTCATAAAATATGCGAAAAACAATAAGTGAGCCTATAAAATTTGAGGGTTGCCCTCGATTTCTCTAAGATCCCATCATCAGATCCTAACTTGGTGACAATGGGACCACCTCAGAACTATCTACTTTCGAACAAAAAAAGAATTTTGAAAATCCGTCGACAATTGGTGGCGTATTCGATGAACAAACATACAAAAAAAAAAAAAAAAAAAAAAAAAAAAAAAGACACCCGAACATAGTACCTCCTCCTTTTTGTAAAGTCGGTAAAAATAGTGTCCATGGAGTTTCTTGCGCATTCTTTTCCATAGGTAGGGACCTACGCTTTGGAATGGGCCACTAGCTTCATATTTTCTGACTGACCGACTTCTTGACAGTTCAAAAGTGCCTGTAAATGGTTTAATTCAAATAAATGCTTTGACTTTGAGTTGAGTTTGAGTAGAGCCAGCAAAAAAAATATCTAAAAATTATTTAATATTTAATTCACAACCACTTCGAAAGCCTATCACCAAATAACCCATAACTATTCTCATACAAAATCAGCACCCCCCATACGCAGATAAAGTTACATAATCCCCCCAAATGCGTAAACAACAAGAACGCACCTAGATAAAAGAGAACACAGTGAGCAAGATTAATTAACGTTATAGCCAAGTTATTAGGGCTCGCCTAGCCGACATTTTATCATAAAAGATATAATCCTGGGTGGTAATCCCTCTCGCCGCTTCACAGATAGCGATACCATACGAGATGTATAAACTGACAATGATGCTGTGGGTATGGAAGCGTTTTGGGCTCGAGGTTAGTTGGGAAAAAGTACCTACTTAGAAGCTAGCGATCTACCAAGGATTTCAGTAAGAATATGACACGATTGACCTTGGGGCCTAAAAAGGCCACTTTGGCAGAATCATAAAAGGATAACATTATGAATCATAATGGACAGTTAACTGTCAAGTTAATCGTATTAAACCCCATTGGTGAAGCATTTTTCAGTTATTTTTTTTTTGTATGTGCTAAAATACCAATCAATTCAATCCAAATCCAATCCCAATCTCTTTGATTATACGTACGTAGTGCAGCGAAAAAAAGAAAAACACGGACTGTCTTCGCCTGTCTGTCTGTCTTCTTCATAATGTTATCCTTTTATGATTCTGCCAAAGTGGCCTTTTTAGGCCCCCAGACGACTACTCTATAATTAAAGAAGAAACATTCCAAGATTGTATTCTTCTAAATAATCTTCATCTTTATAACATTCAAGGTGTAAAATTCTAAATCTACCAAAATGTCACAGAAAATCTCCGGCGACATCGTGGCTGACACAGGAGAAGATGACGGGATGAACTTGACGCCTACAGACAAGATTGGTTCACACTAGTTTAAGACAGAGAGGAGTGGGAAGGAGAACGGGAGGACTTTGCACCGCAGTGGGACAACAAAGGCTAAAAAAAAAGAAAATAACTCTGAGAAATCCAACGGATTCATTTGAAATCAGAGTTTATTCATTTATTTACTTAAACTTTTCGCACAAAAAGGTACAAAGGCGGACTTAATGCCTTAGGCATTCTCAACCAGTCAACCAAGGGTGGTGAAGAGATTAAATGGTAGGTGCTTTGGTTGAGAGGAACAATGATATAAATAAAAAATAAAAAAACTATTAAAACTAGGAACACAAATACATAAATAGGTTATACACACATACATACTATTTACTCTAATATATACTTATAATATATATATACATACAAATTCAAGGGAGAGAGGTGTTGAGATGACTCTACGCTATTTGTTTCGAAAATAACTCTGCAATTTCCGCTTAAATGCACACCGACTGGTGGCCGTCCTGATATCAAGAGGAAGCGCATTCCAAAGAAGAATGGATTGAATATGAAAGGAAGAATGAACAAAGTCAGAAGTATGAGAAGGGCAGAGTAGGAGAAGATTGTTAGAAGAACGCAGATTCTTAGCGTGAGAAGAACATAGATATTGGAAGTGAGTTGATTGAGTTTTCAGTTGATTTAGAAGTTGAAAGAGCTAACGATGGTTTACGTATCATTTTACATAATATTAACTATATCATCGTAATTTTTCCGTTACTGCATACAAAACGATTACATTGTCCCTTCCCAAACTTCAACAATCTCACTGAGACACGTCTGTCCTGCTCTCAAACAACAGCCACTTCGCACGTTCCTCCGCCTGCACAGACACATCTAGCAAACAGCATTTAAATCCACGCGGGCCCCTATCAAACGCTCGTTTGCACAAAGTATATACTCCAAGTATATCTGGAATGGTTGCGAACACCGAACCGAACGGTTTTCGGAACACTTTTTCCCTATTTCCACGGAATAAAAAGGAGTCAAAGAGAACTTCATGACTTTTGTTATACCGTATAGCTTTTTACATCGGAAAACTCGGCGAGGCAAATTTTCTAAAACCTTTTGTTGGCAATCGCCCTTTGTAAGTGTCGTATTGGCTGTGTAATGAATGTGTGTGTTTTTGGGGACATTTTTAGGATGTTTGGGTGAGGACAGAGTACTCGTAAGTATTTACTGAAAGTATGATGACATATCTAAATGTCAATGAAGTTACGGAATCATAAAGAAAATACATTTATTTGCGCAATGACGCAGAGAAAAACACAAAAATAACACGTCGGGGGAAAATACGCAAAACGGCCATCGCTCAGCTTAATGCTATGACTGTATACGAGAGACAGCCCCAGCGCTACGCAGCGCAGCACAGCGCTCTTTAGCAACGTCAAACGGTCCAGTATAAGTATGATGAGATATAAATAGCACAACTAAGAAAGACTGAGGTAATAAAAAGACAAAAAGAAAATATAAGACTGAAATATATGTCAGCTTTGACTCTGAGAGATGGGTGCAACACAATAATAATGCGAAGGACTAGTAAAAAAAAATGGGCATAGATAACCTACGAGTGCAGTCAAAATAAATGAAGATTACAGCATAACCACGTGGTGGGATTTGTAGAAGTACCGTCACATACCCATTCAAAAAGTTAATTTTCATTTCAGTGTCGTTAAAGCTTTGTTCACCAATCCCTCTTCTGACTACGAGGCTTCTGAATTAAAAGAGGGCTTTATGTTGCAGTGGACTGTATTAAACTAAGTTGAGCTGCCATTATAATCATCATACTTAGGTACTGTAGTTTTTTAATGTTCGGACTTACTTACTCGGTGGCATATAAATAAAAACAAACAAATAAATACAGATCCCAAAGACAGACTTCTGAAAGAAAGTTATTTCATAATTTTGAGTTAATTTATTTTTGAAGTCGGTTTAATTTTTTTTATTACTTTTTTATTTCGTAATTTTTAGTTTATGCACTAGAATTTGACAAAGGTTTTGAGATGGTTTCCCTGTGACGCTACACGCACCCGCTCGCTGAATCGATTTTAATGAAACTTGCACTGTTCCCTAAGTTGAAGTAAATGGAAGCTAATGAAAAAAATGGTCACGATCCGATTAATAGTTGCAGAGAAATGCGTTGACAAACATACATACATACATACGACTTTAAAATTTGGTAAATTTGTTTGGAAGCCCTAATAGATTGTCATATGTGAATATATTGCAATTCCAATAATATTACATACATACGTGTCGAATTGATAACCTCCTTTTTTTGGTTTTGATTGAAGTCGGTAAAAAGGAAATCGGAACCTTTATATGAATATACATACTATTATCTCCGTCTGTCACACAACTTTTGCTCGACAATTATATGCCACGTAGGAATTAGAATTTTAGCATGATGTTAGGTCTTGATGACCAGTCAAAGTAAATTTTTTTCTTTCTTCTGAAAATGACTTCTTACTATCCAAAATAATAATAATATACCATATACTTCAGTTTTTTTTTTTCAGAATACAGCGTCTTTTATCAAAGGATAAAGAGTATCGTTTCGACCACTTACTTTTCTACCTAGAATTGAGCCTGATATTCTCTTACCTACTTAAGTACAGGCAATAATATAGACTGGTAACTGTGAGACGAACTAATCCGTACTTAGGGCAGTGGCGTGTGAATACAATAATCGTTCGTATTGGAGACCATTAACGGTTAGAGGTATAGAAATGAGAGCGATAAATCTATATTGCGGTACGTATGATGATATTCTTAATTATTAGTGGCAGGTATCTTTATGAGCCTGGCAGTATCGTGAAGTACTACTTACTAAAAATAAATGTGAAAGAACAACAACTGCATAATTACAATAGAAATAGTGATAGCTAGAAAAGTTAAATACTGTGTCAAATTTCTTTAATAGATTTTCAACTTTATCGTTAAAGTATAAGTTTCAAAGTTGATTGGGAAAATTTGACAGTTTCGGTTAGCTCGATGAGCTGGCGTCAGTACATTGTACATAGTATTCACATACGCAGCTATCAACTTCATCTTCATCATAAGCAGTCCGATTTAATTCACTGTTGAGCATAATATGGCCACTCTTTTCTTGTGCCAATCCCCACGTTCCTGTGCCAGGCTCACCCAGGTTTAGCCCCACTTCAACTGAATGCTGCTGCTGTTTGTATGTGAGTTTGAATGTTTGTAAACGCACCCACAATGCAGGAGACATTCCTAGTGTGGGGCAACGTTTTTATACAAAAAAGAAAAAAAGAAGAACTATCAACTTACTATAGTATAGTTTTATGTAGTATATGTACATATGTGAGAACTGGAAGCCGACCCCAACAATGTTGGGAAAACGCTAACCAGATTGATTGATGTATCTATGGACATGTGTATGTTCTGTTACATTACAAACATTTAATTTAAATAACTGAAAATGGGTCTCGCAATGACCGTTAGAATTAGGTAACGGTTGAAGTTAATCATCATCTGCCTTGCCTTTTCCCAACTATGTTGAGGTCGGCTTCCAGTCTAACCGGATGCAGCTGAATACCAGTATTTTACATGGAGCGACCGCCTATCTGACCTCCACAACCCAGTTACTGGGTACTACAATACCCCTTGGTAAGACTGGTTGTCAGACTTTCGGGCTTCTGGCTACCTGTAACGACTGTCAAAGATTTACGAATGACAGCTAGGACCAGTTGTTGAACGTGCTTTCCGAGGCACGGAGAGGTCTCGGTATGTAAAGATGGTCACACATCCACAGGCCAACTGCGGCAAGCGTAGCTTAACTTGATCGATCGACCTGTGCGGCTATTATTATTTAGCCACGGGCCCCTCAACGGTCCAACCGTTGAGGGCCCGTTAATAATACTTTTTTTTTTTGCCCAAATAATAAATAAATCAGCAGTTTTTTATGTTTAATAACCGAAAACTCTTGAAAGACAGAACTGTCTGTGGTGAAAAGAGTGTCTGTAGTTTCGTTTAGTCTACATAATATTATCCACGTGAAAGTAAAAAGCACTCCGCTCTTATAAAAACCGGTCAAGTTCGAGTCGGACTCGCGCACCGAGGGTTCCGTACGAATTTGTAGGTATAACTATAAATTTAAGGTTTTCGGATTTTCCCTTTCCTTGTGCTACATGATATAGCTTCTTGCTAAATTTAATGATTCTAGGTCAACGGAAAGTACCCTATAAATTTTGATTCCCTTGAGAGTAATCGAAATATACGTTTATTGCGGCATAAACGACCGTATCTTTTTTTCACGTTAACTTAGAAGTTTGATTTTGTCACAACTTCAAAGGACTGTAGACTTGAGTATATGGTTTTAATTTCAACTTGATATCTCCACATGTTCCCGAGATAAAGGGTCTTGACAGACAGACAGACGGACAACAAAGTGATCTTATAAGGGTTCCGTTTTTGCCTTTTGAGGTACGGAAACCTAATAAAAAAAAATACGTATTTTTAGAGGAAATTTCTGAGATTGTACTAAAACCCTAATTATCTATTAGTATTTTCTTTGTATCCCCTTTCAATGTCTATCTATCAGTGCTCCCAAAAGCACAGTTTCAGCTAAAATACAGCTGCCTTGTACGCGAGTACTTAGTAAAGGATTACTTTCTTCGCGAGGGCGGGAGAAGCGACCTTGAGCTTGCCCTTAGACGCAATGCAGGTTCTACACGTGGTGAGAAGTTAGTGGGGTCATTGGTGAAAGAATTAGGCTTAGTAATCTAGTGAGACCTAATTTTGAGAAGGTTATTTAATCATAAAAGTCGCACGATTTTTCTCGTGAGGGGTCAAACAGAAGTCAGTTTTTTGTGTTTGTCTTACTTTTGTCAAATAGTTGTTTTGTTTGCCTGACCTGTTATTTAATACTCGTAAATATATGAAAGCAAAACGGTGAAGGAAAACATCGTGAGGAAACCGGCATGTCCTAGAACCAAAAATTCGAAGACATGTGACATCTGCCAACCCGCACTGGGCCCGCGTGGTGGATTACGGCCCACTCCCTCTCACCGAGAGGCGGCCTGTGTCCCAGCAGTGGGAACATTATAGGCTGATTATGTATGTATGTATGAAAGCAAAAAGGATCGACATTATGACTCTATAATCCGCGCATCACAGCAGATAAAGTTTTTAAGGTACAAAAAATATTGAGTTAGTGTAACAGATGAACGTTTAGACCTACGTACGCACTGACATGTGGCTTGCTTAGCGCCTAGAGCGTTAGTGACACATGTCGATACACGAGCGAATAGCGAAGGCGTCAAACGCGCAGTGCGGCCGATTGCGAAAATTCTAGAGAGTTCGTTTCACTTACACTGTAGCACAAAATACAGAGAGTACAGAAGGCAATCACATGTATATAAAAGTGAAGTCTTTTCATACCTACGCTCGGCGGTCGCGCTAAGGTTGTCAACTTTGGCATATGCACAAAAAACTATCATGGTAGTGGCACTCGTATCTGATCTAGTTGTTTGATTTATTGTTGAGCTTATTCTACAATATTAAAACAAAACAATAAACATAATATTACAATACAAAAAGTTTACAGAACAAAAACAATTTTACAATTTTACATTATTTTGTCAATTTTCACTATCGAAAATCCCTAATAACTTCAAAACAGATTACCCTATTTACACAATTTATTTTGCTCTATCCGTTTTAGACCTAAACCTATCAAATAATACTAAAAACAACACAATTACACTACACAAACAAAAAATCATGTTTTCAACTTATTTATGAATTTATTTTGTGAATTTATTCACGCCACCAGCTATTACGTACCTTACAAAAAAGTTACTTCGTTTATACTGATTCAAAATAAAATTGGAAACTATTTTATAAATCGAGCTTAGATAGCCATTTTTTTGTTGCTCCATTTTTGCACTTCACAGACGCGTGTCTCAAGCGGATGGCACTCGCGCTCGCACTAGTGCCAACCAGTCCGAGATAACGTGTCCGTGAGCCGTGTTTAGGTGTGCGTTGCTCAAGCGCACTTTATATGTAGATTGCCTTCTGTACTCTCTGTATTTTGTGACTGTAGGCTCTAAGCAAGCAACCTATCAGTGCGCACGTAGCCCTAAAGTTTGTTATCTAATAAATTGAAAGAAAACTTCAATGAACCATCACAATACATTTTTACTTACGTTTCAAATAAGAGTTGTAAGACACCACAAAAAAGTTCCAGATAACTTGATTAACCAACCTCCTTCTAGATTTACAAGCAAGGTTGAACCGTGCGTACGCAGTAATCAAGTCAAGGGAATGAAATTATAGACTCGGTTGGTACTGTAACTTTGATCACAATGGTCTGACACAAATATGTGGTTGTGTTAGGAATAATTGCCCTTAATTGTGTAACTTTAGTGTCTCACTAATGAGGGTTAGGAGACAAGTCGACCTTGGTAAGCTTTGAAGATAATTGGAAGTAGGTAACTTAGATTTTGTTCTGCCTAACTATCTAGTCTTGGTAGTGAAAAAAGCTGAAAACTAAAACCCGACTACTGAAAAGGATGAAACAAGAAAGTACCTTCCCGTGGTCGCATGCCGCTGTACTAACATACATAATTATTAAGCTATGGTAGTACGCAACCAAACCACAAAGAGAGAGATTTAGATCTGTCAAACCGCAATATTTATTCCTCAGATAAAAGTTATCTGACTATTGAAAAATCAGCCCTTAGTCATGTTATCTTGTCTATCTTGCACTTTTAGTTTGACAGTTGGTAACAGTCACATGAATAACGCTTAGATAAAATACTTGTTTAATATTTAAGTAGTAGGTCTCAGCCTAGAATTCGATTTATCCTTAAAAACACTATGAGTCTTCGTTTAAAACCAAGGCATAATCAATCTCTTTCATAAAGCATTTTAGTTATAAAACCTAATGTATGCAAAAAATCGCTCGTCTGCAAAACTGGCAAGCGATTAAGCGCTTAATCAAGCAGTTGATGAGGCACTTACTTTAAAATCGATCCTCTTATCTCAAGTAATAAGTTCTCCATCATCTGTGCCATAATATGGAAAAAGAATCGGTAAGCAACATTTTTGAGCTGGATTAACTTTTATTATTTCAGGTTTATTTTTTGCCTCTCTAAAATATAGTCATCATCTGCTTAGCCTTTTCCCAACCATGTTGGGGTCGGCTTCCAGTCTAATCGGATGGAGCTGAATACCAGTATTTTACTTGGAGCGACTGCCTATCTGACCTCCACAACCCAGTTACTGGGTAATACGATACCCCTTGTTAAGACAGGTTGTCAGATTTTCGGGCTTCTGACTACCCGTAACGACTGTCAAAGACCCTAATAAATGTCTAAAATATAAGTACTTACACGAATAGCATGACTACCGCCAAGACGGAAAGACAAAATTACTGATCCTAGAAGAAGATTTTTACGACGCTATGTCGAAAATGAGGAAAAGAAATGTCAAGACAAGTCTTTGAGTAGATATAGATGTGGTCATGGCAAGTGTGCTTTTTTTTATTACTTAATAGGCCCGCTCTTGACCCCGATCACGCCTGATGGTAAGCGATAGATGAGGTCTATGATGGAACGAGCGTGCCCAGAAGATGCCTGTTCACTCTTGCTTTGAAGGCAGACGGGTTAAATGTGCTTCTATGACTACGACTCGATCAGATTAATCTTAACGGCTACATGACCTAAAGCGCGGTCTTTGTCGGACTGCATAGAAAAGAAGGAGAAGCGCGATGACACAACCCTGGTAATTTATTGAAAAATATGAAGGAATTATCTATTTACAAAAAATCTATTGTTTGGACTAAAAAATTAAAACACTAGTCCTTTAGTATGTTGCATGTAGAATAATCTGACAAATAAATCAGAATGATTGTATGTATATTAGTATGGTTTTTATTGTATAAAGAAAGTTTTTAGAGGTATATTCATGATTTTTTTCTATTGTATCAAATTAGTTGTGTTATGTTTTCAACACACTATCTACCTAGCATATATCCTGAAGACTATCATAATATTTCTGATTTTGTTTACAGTAGTCGATCATATAGGTACTTTTATTGTTTCTAAAACTTGCGTTTTTTGTGTTTAGGTCCTTTAAGCCCCTTAATGTGTAATGACACAAACATTTGGCGAAATCCGATAATGTAGCACAAACCAATAAAAAACCTAGGCTCACAGGTAAGTCCATTGCTTTCCCCAAGCAAGGCCAAGTCCATTATTCTTTCAGCACAAAAAAGAACTAACTCTATGCAAACCAGCAATTTCTCAAAAGCGATTAACTAGTTTATCGGTACCACCTGACGAGATAATTTAGTTAATATCGATCGCCTGGGGATTAGCCGACGACAAATTGTCCAATCAGCGGACAGGTAATTGATTTCAAGCACCTAATATCGGACGCTAAGCTTTTGTTAAGGCTACGTAAGTCTAAACTTAGCTTAAAATGTTAGCCGTTAAATTAGAAGGTGGAACGTGGTGACACGTTTTATACAGTGTATTAGGGGGTTTATCTTATAAAGGTGAGCTGAGATAAAGAGGAAACTGTGTACGCTGAAAATATAGATAGCTTTTTTGCCCGCGACTTGGTCCGCATGGAATTAGTAATTTGGGTAGCTTATCTTTTATACAATCTGCTTTTTCATCAATTTCTGACTATAGCGGTATTTTCGAGATTACCCATACAAAATTTCACCCCTCATTTCATCCCCTAAAGGGATGACTAATTGTTCAAAAATTCTTTATTTCTAACGAAAAGTTAAATTAAACACTCCTTTTTTATCGATTCCCCATATAAACTTCCACCCCCTTTTTTTCACCCCTTTAAAGGATGATATCTGAGATAAAAACTATTCTATGTCCTTTCCCGGGACTTAAACTATATACCAAATTTCATTTAAATGAGTTCAGCGGTTTAAGTGTGAAGAGGCAACAGACAGACACACTTTCGCATTTATAATATTAGTATGGATTTAGGTATAGGTACTATAGTTTTACGTCATACATACTGACGTCTTATTGCTAATGTAAAGTATTTCGACGAGTAACCTACCTACATATTCATTCTGAACAATGACTCAGATGTTTCATGGATAACTACGTTTTTAACCCCCGACGCAAAAACGACGGGGTGTTATAAGTTTGACGTGTCGGGGTGTGGAGGTGTGTGTGTGTGTGTGTGTGTGTGTGTCTGTCTGTGGCATCGTAGCTCCCAACGGATGAACCGATTTAGATTTTTTTGTTGACTGGGTGGGTTTTGTATTTTTCTTTATTTCATTTTTCAGGCTTAATACACAGCAAAAGTTGATCATGTTCACGAGTAGGTACTTTGACCCTTAAAAATATTAAACTATTTTTAATAAACCTTCTATTGCACCTGTGTAATAATATTATGGTCGTATGTATTAGTGTAGGTAATTAGGTACCTACAAACGTGATAGCGTGCAACAAAATTAACTAATTCAGACCACTTAATGATCGCAGGATATAAAAGTGAACTTTTTACTGTAAACCAGATAACCAAGGGGTTTATGTCCAGTTTAATGTTCATGATGCAATTTTGTAACTCACCTGTGACTACTTTGTACGGATTTATATTTATGTACTCATCATTAAAGCAATAGTTTTTAAGCGAATTTAGAAGCTAAACGATATAGTAAAAATATTCTGTAATTTTCTCTGTTTACCTATACATACTTACATAAACAATTCTTTATTGCATTCTTTATTGTTGGTAAAACAGTTAGTAGACTTAAAATTAATGAAACAATAATTATGGACCCTGTCGGGCACAGCTTGCTAGGATAGTCCTAGGAGGAAGAGCGCTTACCTATTTGTGTTTAAGAATATTATTTATGTATTACCGAGGGGCCCGTGGATAAATAATATCAGCCACACAGGTCCATCGATCAGGTTAAGCTACGTTTGCTGCGGTTGGTCTGCGGATGTGTCACCATCTTTACATACCGAGACCCCTCCGTGCCTCGGAAAGCACGTTAAACCGCTGCTGGTCCTAGCTGTCATTCGTGGATCTTTGACCTACTAGATCTTTGACAGTCATTACAGGTAGTCAGAAGCCGTAAAGTCTGACAACCAGTCTTACTAAGGGGTATAATATTACCCAGTAACTGGGTTGTGGAGGTCAGATAGGCAGTCGCTCCATCTAAAATACTGGTATTCAGCTGCATCCGGTTAGACTGGAAGCCGACCCCAACATACTTGGGAAAAGGATAGGCAGATGATTATTTATGTATTACCACTCAAACTCACGCCTTCTTCCCATTAGGGTGGGCAGAAACTACAGAACGATACGTGTTACTGTCCTAAAATACGCCTTTCGCTTCGTTTTCTATGTTTGATCAATTTAATTATAACTATCATAATCCATGTTTAGCTTTCTACTCCAGGTTAAACAGCGAGTAAAAGGTACTCTTTGGTTTTTAATACTTTCATGGATATCACATTCGCAGCAATATGAATAGAAGTCATATATTACAACGCAGCCACATTTCATTTCCTTCCAATTGAAAAGAAAATTGTAGCTGTGAGAGTAAAATTCCAGTCCTATGTTATTGTGACAGTGTTATTAAATCATGCCTTGTTCAAAAACTAAATTCAAATTAAATTTTATTTACCTATTTGTATAGACGCCCGCACATCAAGCTACCCGAATCTGTAAAATTTTCCCAATTAACTTTGAACCTTATGCTAAAGCTGTATGTATAAAGCTGAAAATCTATTAAATAAATTTGACAGATTGTAGTAGCTTGATGTGCTTGCATCTGTACATAAAGGTATAATGTGGTACATATACCACATTATACCCTTATGTACAGACGACTAATTTTTGATTTTATTCATAAATAAAATCTAAAAATATTGTGTTACTATGTGCTGCCTTGCGAGGCGTAAAGGTAAAATGTTCCTACACAATAATCACAACATCTTCGTCTTTAATTTTACGAATTATACAATTTTACATTGTTGAAAACAAATTTTAAGTAATCTTTGGTTTCAAACCCAGACCAAACTAGCAACTTTTCCAATCAGTTTATCTACTTCATAAAATAGAAAACTATCGATACTTGAATCTATGCCAATCCCCTCACAAACTATTGAACTATACCTAATCGCAATTAAACATATCAGTCGGAGGGTCACTAGTTAAGGTCACCATTTACAACCTTTCTAACCTCCTCGACCTGGGCAAAGGTGACCTCTCTCACCCCGATAAAATCTCCTCTAACTTTACATCCATTCCAAATATTTTGACGTAATTTTCGTTCTTCACTTAGATTACGAATTTAAGCGCTTGAGCAATTAATTTAATTGGCACTTTGATTTGGGTTCATTTGAATTTACATTGTTCTCATTTGGGAGAAGAAATGGGGAACATATTTGGTGTTGGAACTATCTTGAGCTTTGATAATTGAACTTCAAATTAGATCAATGTCAAGTAGGACAAAGTAAAGACAAACACTGTACATGTGTTTTTTTTACACAAAACCAAACACCACGCCTGTATATTCCGAAGGGTTAGACAGAGGTGTACCTATAGTACACCCACATTTCCCCAGTTATGTTTAAGTCCCATGTAATAGGGGGCGAGTCTATTGCCATCAACCGAGCACAAATCCAGACTCATCATCATCATTTCAGCCGAAAGACGTCCACTGCTGGATATAGGCCTCCCCCAAGCACCTCCACTTCGACCGGTACTGCGCTTCTCGCATCCAACGAGTTCCTGCAGCCTTCACAAGGTCGTCGGACCACCTTGTGGGAGGCCTTCCAACGCTACGTCTTCCGGTACGCGGTCGCCACTCCAGAAATTTTCGGCCCCATTGGCTATCTGTTTTGTGAGCAATGTGCCCTGCCCACTGACATTTAAGTAAAAAAATGAAAAAATATTTATTGACTTTTACAGGTTACAGTAAAATTTAAGACCCTGGCTCCAGAGCTAGGTTAGACATCTGTATTTCAGGAGCCAGTGACTTCTTCTTTAGGTTACAATTAAGCAAGTATATGCAGCAAAAGTCGTTAGATACAAAAGTTAGTTTTTTTCTACTAAAACAATGTTTGGCTTTACACTAACACCGACAAAGCGTAGTATAACATGCTTTTTTTTTTTTTTTTTGCGGATGGGAAATCATCAAATGACTCCTCCCGCTCTGGGTGGAGCGGAAGGGAGTGTCAGACTCTTACTGACTAAAACCCACCCGTGTTCCTTCCTTAGCCCTTATGCTTGTTTTGCATTTCTAATCACTATGCAGTCAACATCAAAAATGGTAGGTAGTTTTTAATAGTTATAAGATTCAAAATTAGAACCCATCTCCATAGCCCAAGGTAAATCGTAAACCACTCACAGACTAAAAATAAATCCATGCAAGATGGATACATTGGCTATCGTTCCATATCAATCAGTTCTCTTTACGTGCAGCTATAAATGTTTAAACTTGCAGACTCATATGAACTAGCTCGGCTGATGTAACTCACCAGTCGAACGGCAATAATCCATTTTTCACTTGTACCGAGGCATTTCAAGACTAGATAATTGATAGAATATTCTTTACTATGTTACACCCTATACCTCTATCTAAATATAAAAACTGAAGAATTTGTTTGTTTTTTTTTGTTGGAAATGACGAAATGCGTATCTGTCGTCTTGCGTGTCTGCCGAACTGCGTGTCTGTCGAGTTCCGTTTCTAACAAGTTGGGAGGTTATTCTGAGAAATGACGAAATGCGTATTTGACCAGTTGCGTTTCTGACGACATGCTAGATAGTAATCCGTTTGAACGCGCTAATCTTTGGAACAATTAGTCAGATTTGAATTATTTTTTCATTTGACAACCCCCTACTAGTATTTTACAAGTTAAGATGTCACACTAATATTATAAAGGCGAAAGTTTGCTACTTCTTTATGCTCAAACGGCTGGACCAATTTTGAAAAAAAATTGCATGGAGGTAGCTGACACCCTGGATTAACCTATAGGCTACTTTTTATCCCGACATTCCCACGAATTCGACATTTACGCGGGTGAAAACGCGGGGCGCAGCTAGTAAATAATAAATATAATATTTTTTAAGGTAGTTATAGATATGAGAGCAGTGGTGGCCAAGTGGTAACGGCCGCGACTTACGAGTTGTAGCTCGTAGGTTCGAACCCAGACAGGCGCTTTACTTTGTGTAAATTATTTCATCACCACTGCTCTCAAAACGGTGAAGGAAAACATCGTGAGGAAACCTGCATGTCTTAGAACCAAAAATTCGAAGACATGTGACATCTGCCAATCCGCACTGGGCCCGCGTGGTTAATTACGGCCCACTCCCTCTTACCGAGAGGAGGCCTGTGTCCCAGCAGTGGGAACATTATAGGCTGATTATGGTATAGATATAAATTTCGCAAAATACGCGCATTGACGTGGAGTTGCGCAGACCAGCCCGTATTACCTATTACATAGGGTGACACGATGGCCGTTCTTATTGCTAAAAACGATCTATTTTGTTCTTTTTTTTGGGTTGCGTTCTAAGTCTAGTTTTAGGAAAGTTGCTTGGAAGTGTTAGTTGAGAAATTTAATACGAGAAGAAAGAAATCTGGTATTTAATTTCGGTGTAGAAAGTTTTTTAATCTTTAACTAATAGGGCCCAAACTAGTTCTGTTTCTATGCTTATTTGAAAAAACACGTAATATAAATACTTTAGCAAATAAAATACTTCAGGCCAGTCCCTACATAAAACAGGAAACGTCTCAATAAATCAATATACAGAACGTAATAACGCAAATAAAAACACACTTAAGAAAATAAGATATAGCATATTTGGAGCCATCAATTTTATGTGACCATAAAAAAGCAAATTTGTTTTCGCCGTGGAAAATCCTGAAGGTAACTTGTGACCCTTATAAAACCCGAATAATCTAATGGCAGTGGATTTTCGTCGACGTACTGAACTCGCCTAAGTAAACTTAGGGGATGAAACAATTTGTGCAGCCTAATCAAATAAGTGTAGAAGGAAAATTTTAAATTCCCACCCTGAATTTACATAATGACCGACGCGTTGAAATAATGGCTTAATCTGGAGCCGCAGGTATTATTGTACAGACGCCAGCACATCAAGCTACTACAATCTGTCAAATTTCTTTAATAGATTTTCAACTTTATCGCTACAGCATAAGGTTCAAAGTTGATTGGGAAAATTTGACAGTTTCGGGTAGCTTGAGCTAGCGTCTGTACTTTGTACAGTAGTGGTAGCACTGTGACAGCAGTGCTGGCCCAGTGAGAGTAGTGTTGGCTCAGAGGTAAAGACCGCGATGCAATGGAAGGCGCTTTACTATGTGTGAATTATTTCATTAGTGGCTCTCAAACCGGTGAAAGAAAACATCGTGAGGAAACTGGCATGTCCTAGAATAAAAAATTCGACGACATGTGACGCCTGCACTGGGCCCGCGTGGTGATTACGGCCCACTCCCACTGACAGAGAGGAGGCCTGTGTCCCAGCAGTAGGAACATTGTCGGCTGATTATTCTTATGCTATGAGCATTCACTACCAAAAGTCAAAATACAGAACACAAACCTAAACTTTAAATGACGGAACTCGAAACTCCGCTCCGTGGTTCAATTAGTACATTTTCATAGATGCATAATGCCTGGAGATTAGTCGGTGTTATCACTTGTGCACGTGACGAATGAAATTTCAGGTGAATAATAAGTCACATTCAGTCATACGAGCAGAGTGGAGTAATAAACTTGTTAATGTCACATTACTAGGCGAAACCATGTCTGGATGAAGTCAGTGTTTTGCGGAGTTCGTGCAGTAAGTTTTAAGATTATTTCGTTGCATGATGAGAGAGAGTCAAAGATTTTCTGAAATATCTGCTGAAGTTGGGAGATTTATTATGATTTTAACTGAGTAGGTAATACAATTTTAATTTGATTGTAATGCAGATGCATAACGATGGTTTTTAAATATTAAATACGTCCTTAAAAGCGACGTTAAAAAAGGCAAGAAAAAAAATGTCTTTGAACTCTTTTTTGATTTAAAACAATAGAAATTGAGACAATTAAATGAGATAAAAATAACACTATAAGAAATATAAAAAATAAAATGAATAGACAATCCTTGTTCTAAATGTTAACATACCTACACATAATATTTATAAAATAGTACACCTCAGTTACTCTTTTAATTGGTCATCAGACACTTATTAAGGCTATACGATTACTACTATTTAGTTATTTACAACTTATCAATAATTCAAAACCAAATACATAACCAATATTGAAATGTAGTCGACAAAACATTATCACAACTACTTCCGCACCATCAGCGCTCAACAATGATTATTATAAAAATGTAAATTCTGTTTAATAACTAGCAAAGTGACCAATGAACCGTACTTTTTACATAGTTATGAGTTATTTACGGATGCGTAACATAAATTTGAATGGAAATCAATTCCCGTGGAGCATAGCTGACTGGGCAAATGATGAAAATTATAAATCAATTTGACGGTAATACATTGGTGGTCGCGGGTGCCCGACGCGGGCCGTGGCGGGTTGGGTGCAGTGATGTACGGCGTTCCGTATGGATCGGTGTAATTATTTTGGAATTGGGTGGTTTATCTGAAGATGTATTGAAAATAGAGGAGCGGGGTTAGAGAATGACACATTTTTATAACACATCGAAGTATGTGCTCTAACCGCTTAAAAGAACCAGAATGATTTATCTAAACTAATATTATAAAGAGAAATTATTTATTATTATTAAAAACCTGTGAATGTGATGCCCCACTGCAAGGGACATCACAGTTCCTGTCTACTCTCTTTCCATTTCTGTCTGTTTAAAGCTCCTAAGGATCAGTTCTTGAGTTGAGTGGAGTTCTTCTCGAAGAAGTCCAACTCATAAAAATATGTGTGTTTGTATGTTTGTTTGTCACGCTTTCACGCTGAAACGGCTGAAAGAATTTGGATGAAATTTGGCACATGCAAATTCAAAATGGCAAATTGCAAAATATGTCAATGTGTTGTTTTTTTAATTGGGATAAAAAGTATGCTATGTCCTAACATAGCATAACTTTTTTGTCCCAATATTTCCACGAAATGGAGACATGGTAACGGCAGTAAACGGCCACCTATAAGAAGGTGATGATTATTAAAACTATCATTACTTTCACTGAATGAATTCTAGATAGATCTGTAATTACTTTTAAATGATAAAAAATGGTCTCGGTAGAATGATAAAAATGTGGCGTAAGGTGCCCTAAATTTAAGATGGATCTCAAACTTATCTTTTTAAAAGAAGCCTAGAGAGGCAGCTTTCAAATTCAACCATCTTGATGAAACTTACCTAAAGTTTCATCAATATTCGCAGAAAGATATATTAATTTAAAATGGCGGTTTTCTTAGTCCATAAATATAAAAATGTCAACCAGTTTAAATTTAAACCTAAATCAGCTTTTGGTAAAAGTTATTTCATATAATTTGCTCAGCAATTTCCACTCGAACCTAATACTCGTAGTACAAAGAATTTTCATTAGTACTTTCGCTTTACAACATCAAAAATGTACCAGACTAATAATAACGGACTACCTACTTAAATAAAACATTTCTCTCCGAAAAAGAAAACTTAAATCCCTGAAACATTCAAGTACATTTTGAAACAACTTTGTACATGTTTCCCCATCTTGGTAAAAGCAAAGAAAATATGCAGAGTACTTTAAAGAGAAACCCTGTTTTATTTCTCTTTTAATCTAGACTTTTCCAACCCTTTGCGCATGAAAATTTTAATGTACATGTAAAAATATATAATTTTTGTGAACCCTCTTATTTATTTAATGGCACTCTCTTTCAAAAGGGACATAAAGTGGAAGCGTCAGGTAAAATTTACAAATTTATTGTCCCTACAGAATTTTAGACTTAGCCCACGACTCCACCTTAAGTAAGTCGTAAAGGAAAGTTTTTCACTGTGCGAGTTGCTTAGATGTGGGTCTTGTAGCTACATTGCCAAATTAAAAGATTTTTCGTTAAGTTTGAATTAGTAAGTGAGTTCTGACTTGAGGATTACTAAGAGTCGTCTTGGTCTTGGTCTTGGCTGGGGTTGATTTCTTGAGATGAGAATTGTGTGAGTTTGTAAAATGTTTAGACCGGCTTGTATCAATCTTGAACCGGTGAAATTGCTTCAAAAGGAAAATCTGTAAAACATAGTTTTACTCATGTAAACAGCGTAAAATGAATGCCTGAAAACACAGTGCTACCAAGCCTTTTCCCAACTGTGTTGGGGTTGGTTTCCAGTCTCACCGGTTGCAGCTGAATACCAGTATTTGACATGGAGCGATTGCTTATCTGACTTCCACAACCAAGTTACGGAGTAACATTATATCCCTTGCTAAGACTGTTTTTCAGAGTTTCAGGCTTCTGACTACCCGTTGGTATCTGACGACAGTCAAAGATCTACTAATGAAAGCTGGGACCAACGTCTTACCATGCTTTCCGAGGCATCATCCATCCATTTGTTTCGAATCGACCGCGGCTAACGAAGCCAACATTTGATCGACCCGTGGGGCTGTTATAATTTAGCCATGAAGCTTTCAGTACTATATTTTGATTATTACACTTCTCAAGAAATAATTGAATGATTATTTGTTTGCAAGATTCATCAACTCAGCCTATCGTAGTCCACGGCTGGACATAGGCCTCTCCCAGACTGCGCCACAGCACCCAGTCCTCCGCCTTCCGCATCCAGTCTACTCCAGCCAGCTTTAGGTGTCCGTCCATCTAGCTGGGGGGCGCCCCACACTACGCTTGCCTATACGCGGTCTCCACTCCAGGACTCGTCTACTCCACCGGCCATCGGTCCTTTGACAAACATGGCCAGCCCACTGCCAGTTCAGTTTGCTTACTCTGCAAGCTATGTCGGTAACTCCGGTTCTTTTCCGGATAATTTCATTTCTAATTAATTTTTGATAATTTAATTTCATTTCTTTGCAAGATTGAAACGACTTTAAATTGATTTCCCTTTTACTACATTATCACTCTAAACTCACTTCAATTCTCACAATGTACTCAAGACGATGAACTAGAGAGACTTTCCAACAGTACTTGACAAACACTCGCCGGAGTTATTACCGCTTGCAAAGTTTGCTTCGGTTTTAAGTTTAAATAATTTTGTGGACCACTTTAAGTAAATACACTCCGAGGTACAGAGCCCACCTATATAACTTTGGAAATTACGAGGCCCACAATATTTTTGTTTAAGAGAAACGGGACAAAATATTATATTAGTAGAAGAGAATTTACGGCGAGAGAAAGTTGTGGGAAAAGTTATTTTATTGATACTTACTGCGAATGTTTATGATAGTGTTCTTTGATAAAGTGAGGCTTATCTTAAGATGGCGCCAGCGGTAACTTACCTGAAAATAAGGAAAGATTATGATTAATTAATTATAATTAGATAGGTGGTTAGACGCAGTGTAAACTTTTATTCTCAATTTCCGGATTGTAATTCAATTAAATATAAAATAACTAGCTTTTTTTTTTAGGTAAACTCATTTAATACACTTTTCTACTGTAATAATAATTAGTCCATGTTTCCCCACTGTAGGGTTTACCTCCCTTTCCTTTTCCCACTCAATCCTGTGCCAATATGGACCAATCCCTCATATAGAAGTCTATTGTAATACAATGAGTTTATTTAAAAAAAAAACACCTCTTAAGCTTATCAATCAAAATGTGGCGAAGACAGTCCGTGTTTTTCGTTTTTTTCGCTGCACTACGTAGGTATAATCAAAGAGATTGGGATTGGATTTGGATTGGATTGATTGGTATTTTAGCACAGACAATAAAAAATAACTGAAAAACCCTTCACCAATGGGATTTGATACGATTAACTTAACAGTTAACTGTCCATTATGATTCATAATGTTATCCTTTTATGATTCTGTAAAAGTGGCCCCCTGTACCCATTATTACAGAATAGAGTTAATGGTAGGGAACTGTCGTGGAGTGTCATTCCACCACCATTAAAATATAAATAAAAAAACTGTAATGTCGGTTGTAATCGCACTAAATTGCTCAGTACATATTATTTCGTTCTGTCACGCAATTTTATCAAGAGCTACAGGGTAGTTTACTAGAAGTGGTTGTAAAATAATCTGTGGTAATCTGTATTGTCACATTTGTGATTTTGAATAGTAAAGAAAATCTACTTTGTAAAAAAACCTGCGGAGAATTTCTTTACCGTGTGTGATCGCAAGGATATACCCCTGTAATTATAAATGTCGCTTAAAATTAAGAGACATTTACTCGTAAACGTCAAAAATATACATGGTGATGAACAGTCGCTAATCATTACTTAACTTAAAGCAACATTTATAAATAAACCCCTTAATGTTTCTGCCAACCAGTGCCCTGACGCTCACAAATAGTCTTTTTCTAACTGATTTTTAAAAATAAGAGGTGAGAAAGGGTGACGGGGAAGCAAGAGAGAGGGAGGAAAAGGATGGAAAATTCGTAGCTGTTCTGTTTCAGTTTATCCCCATGGGGAAAATACATGGTAAGAACCTTGGTACAAATGGTATAAGGAATCCTGACGTAATCCAATAAACAACGATACAAAATTACGTACCTAACAATGCCCCAAAATGGCAGATTGTTAGACCCATGCTACCGTCAGACGAACCGCGTATTACACAGTGAAAAACAAATGCAATTTACGTTCGACGTTCTAAATTGCCGGGTACCGACGTTATTACAGCTTTAGCCACAATTACGGTGTAATTGAAAACGGAGTGGTCGTTACAGTTCGGTGTGACGGGCGGTGTTATGCAACTGTGTGGAATAAAATAGGAATTTTTGGAGTTAAATGATGATTTTTTGCGGTATATTTTGGACTAGCTGCGCCCCGCGGTTTCACCCGCGTAAAATAACTATCCTATGTCCTTCCACGGGATGCAATCTATCTCTCTGGCAAATTTTATCGAAATCGGTTCAGCGGCTTAAGCGTGAAGAGGTAACAGACGGACACACTTCGCATTTATAATATTACTAGCAGTGCCCCACGGTTTCACCCGCATAAGTGTCGATTCCGTGGGAATATCGGGGTAAAAACTATCCTATGTCGTTTCCCAGGATGCAATCTATCTCTCTGCCAAATTTTATCGAAATCCGGTCACTGGTTCAGGCCTGAAAAGGTAACAGACAGACAGAGTTACTTTCGAATTTATGATATTAGTATGGATACACTATTGACAGCTCTCTGTCCCTAAGTGTTCGCATAATTAAGACATAATAACGTGATATATTCTAAAGATCACACAGCCAATCAAAAACCTCATATTCCCATAACATGAAGGGTTAAGCATGTAGTGACAAGTTGATTACTTGCCGCTCCCGCCTACCGTAATGACCCCATTTTCCTTTGTTGCATGTCATAATATTATATGAAAATATGCTGGTGTTATTCTATGCTTTCCTTCGAAGTCTAGACAGCTAATAGCCTTGTTTAGGTGGCGCTGTTTTGAGATGTAAAGTTAAGGGTGCAGATCTAAAGCGAATCTATACTTTCATATTAACTCTTCCGTGCTTTCATACAAGGTGTTAATGAATTAACCCAAAACCTCTTAAGAGTTCATTATGAACAACTTTTACTATGGGAACAAACCTGAAATCGAAAAAAAAAATTCTGCTCTTCCCTACATTTATGTTCGCATAACTCGTCAAAATGTAGGGAACAGCTGATTTTTTTCAAAAAGAAAAACTGTCCGAAAGAACGTGAAAATGAAGTAATAGCGCGGCCGGCAGACGTTATGCGACGCGGTGGGTTTGGGAAGCTACTAATGAAATAGGTAAGCAAAAATATATTAACAGAAAAAACTGCCCAAGGTATCAAAAGTCGATGTTACTTTACAAAAGACAAATTCAAATCCCGCACGTTTCAAAAATAATTAAAACAAAAAATATATTAGGGGTCCAATTCGCAAATCCGTTACAGTGGGCGAGTGGCTCAACTTATGACCGCTCAACACTGACTCGAGACGAGCTGGAAGAGCTGTATTTAGCGAATGTTCATCGCGAGCGCTTCTAGTCTCTGTCATGGCCTGATTTAAAAGCGAACAATGCAATATATTTTATTTTTAAAAATTTGGTTGTCTCAAGGTAATCACACTAATATTATAAAGGCGAAAGTTTGTGAGTGTGGGGGTGTATGTGTGTGTGTTTATATGTTTGTTACTTCTTCATGCTCAAACGGCTGGACCAATTATGATAAAATGTTGAATGGAGGTAGCCGACACCCTGGATTAACATATAGGCTACTTTTCATCCCGATATTCCTACGGGATCGACAGTTACGCGGGTGAAACCGCGGGGCGCAGCTAGTTTTTAAAGTATTTACTCTACACAATTATCTTCCATGATTTTTTTACGTCCCATTCCATAAAAAAATGGGTAAAAGAACAAACACACAGTGTATCCGGCCAGTGTCAATGAAGTGTAAATTAAAAAAAAACAATACAGTGGCTTCGCTTTATAGCCAAGACTTTTCTATAAAAAAAAACATAAATTAATTCCACCATAATGGTCACTCCAAAAAATGACATTGAATAAAATACGTAGGCCAGAATTTTCTTAGAAAAAGAGGCTAAACTCTTGCTACTCTACAAGGACGTGGCGTGGCATAATGTAGATTTATCAAGTGCCAAGTACTTGCCACAAATTGGCACCGGCTCAGAATTTTTACAAGCATAGACACTTCGACGCTTCTTATTTTTTCAAGTAGCTCTAAGAAATACCTACCTTAAACAAAATGATACCTATATTGAATAATTCATGACGAAGATGATAAGTCAAAATTTTTAAATTAATGGTTTTAAAGAAACAACTCTATGACAGACCGACCAACAGCCAGTCTGAGTACGTAGACTTATTAATAGTGTCCTGTTGGCAATCCCTGGATACGGAACCCTAAAAATGTTTGGAAGTTCAAACTGAGTGAAGTGAGAGTGGAAATCCAGGTTAATAATTAAGAGCATTTACGACGTACGGCATTTCATACAACCTTTCAAGCCCTTGTTTCTCGAATTGAATAAACCGATTGTAATGAAACTTCATACGCATAAGCAGTTTATAGAGGTCTAAAAAGTTACTTAAGAACATTTTCGAAAAATAATGTTACAGCCAAATTAGACCGATTTTAAATTTTCCATAGAAACAGAAATTTCCAGTTATCTTTTTTTAAATAAGATATTTCGAAAATGTTGTTAAGTAATTTTTTAGACCTTTGTATCCTGCTTATGCGTATGAAGTTTCATTACAATTTGTTCATTCATTTCGAAAAACAAGGGCTTGATAGTTTCTATGAAATGGCGTACATCGGAAACGCTCATAAGGAAAAAAAAAGATAAAATTACTCTTTCCTTACAAAAATTCCTTTCAATATCTTTCCCAATACATCAATACCGCTGCCTCCTATCCCTCAGATCGCCCACTTTAGATACAAAGGAGACGGATGCTGCAGTTCCCCCACAAACTTTCCCTCGAACAAGCGAAGGGTTTAATTGTTTTCCTGCACCACGAGAAGCTGAGAAAACGCGACTAAAACGCGTTTCAAACGTGGAGTGAGCTCGTTCCACTTTCCCCGAGCCCCTTTGTTTAAAGTACTCTAATTTTTAATTGAATGTACAGGTCGGGAATTGCTTAAAAACTACGAACTCTGGGGATTCGTGAGTGGATTACGTTAGAGGTGTGGTTCAGCTCGAAATTCAAGGTGTGTATTACATTCATATTGTACTGTGGATGGAGGGGGTAAACTTGAGTGATATATAAACACAACATAATGATTAAAACAAAAGAACAACACAAATGATGAAGATATAAAAAAAACAACAACAACCAATCACCAACAACAACAGGAACGGGATAACAATATTGACATGTAATTATCTCTTTACGTAAGCCTACTTTTACTAGGAAGTAACGACAATTTATCAAAATTCTTACTAACTGCGCGTAAAAGGATCGAAAACTGTCAAGTCTAGATGTTCTTGCAATTGGTACTTTCACCGCACCCTTTATTTTGCCCTCACCCATCACTTTGAGAGAGCTGCCTCCAGGCTAGTACGTCTAGAAGATGCAATATACCCTTATCTTACAGGGACGATAAACTACCATCATTATTCATCGTCATCATCAGCTTACAACAACTGCTGGATATAACCCTTTCCAAAGACAAGTCATTTAACTCAATCCTCTGCTTCTCTCATCCAGCTGGTTCATCCATTTATTCATTCTATGCATAATCAGCCTAAAATGTTCCCACTACTGGGAAACAGGTCTCCTCTTTCTGTGAGAGGGGGTGGGCCATAATCTGCCGCACGGGCCCAGTGCGGGTAGGTTGATGTCACATATCTTCGATATTTTTGACATATATGACATGTTGTTTCCTTCATCTTAAATGTTGATTTGATGTTTTCCTTCACCGATTTGAGAGTATTGGTGATGAAATAATTTACACCAAGTGCCTGCTTAGGTTCAAACTCACGCCCTACAACTCGTAAGTCGCGGCTGTTACTACTGGGTCACCACTGTTTGCAGCCATGACTATATGGCAATCAAATTGCGACAAGCCAATTCAAAACTGTTAACTAGTACAACAGCTTGCCCTCTAAAGGTTAAAGTGCAATCGATACATGAATCTTATGCCGTCACGCTTCTAATAGAGCAAGCAGTGTATAACCGAGAACACGCGAGCATGCAAGCCCCAAAGATTGCTTTAATACATTATCAGAATATTTTGTTAGTAAAGTGCACTAACCGTTGGTAAATATTAATTATGCATGAGTTTGTTGAGAGTTTCAAATTGTTTCGTTGTTGAAAACATCTCAACTCAGGTGAGATGTGTTTTTAATTTAAGATTTTAGATCTTGGGGTTAATGTTAGTATACGTACGTACTTGTTTAGTTTATGAAGCTAAAAGTCCATTAAGAAAGAGAGGCGTTAAATATTTAAGACATTTTATATGATAATGTTGCAGATGATTACATAAAGCTCTCTGAAAAAAAAGTGTTCTTTGCGTGCGAGCTAACATAAAAACCTTTTACTCGGAGATGCTAAGCACTCAATAAACCTAAATAAGAAATACCTCATAACATAAGTAGGCCTAAGTACCACAGAAATTCCATAAAATAAACACAGCATCCATCTTTCATTCATGTTTTGGCACCAACTTTTGCGCCCATCGAATTTATTATTAAAAAAATAAAGAAAAGATACCAAGTTATACAACCCTGGGATTCTTATAAAAAGTGAGTGACTCTTTGAGACAGCGCCATAAATTGTAGGAGGCGACGTATCTTGAAATTGTGTTGGCGAAAGTGACTTTTAACGGGCAACGAACCCTACTAGTATGGCGGCAGCGTTCGCGCCTGCTAAGCTCCTTTTTGTTACCAGATTAATGTTGCTCCCCTAGTACATATTTTTAGGAGTGCTGCAATATTCAGCTTAATTTGAAGCGCTCTTATTAATTTTTTAATTTGCAAACCCAATTTTGTGGTTATTTTAATATTTTTCTTGAGATTTAATACGATTTTGTAAATGTATTCTAAAAGAATGAGGTCACGTTTGAGTATATAGCAGAGAAAGACTTGAATTTCGATCTTTATTTACGTGCAGGTCAAACCAAGCACGGAAATGGATGTAAATGTAAACAGTATAAATCCGATATTTATCGAGACAATAGCGGTAAAGCAACGGTTGATGTTAGTAGAAACTACAGTATTTGCAGACACATTTATACATTTCTGATACTGTAACAGGAATATAATATGAGTTACGATATTAATGTACCTAAGTTACGACTTTTAAACATATGATTGCATTTATGTAGATATATTTCTCGATGGATAAAGTTACTGCTGCTCATCTCCAATCAGCAGATAACGCTAATGATATCCTTAGGGACGAACTTATTGTTTAATCTCAATTGTTATGATTAAAGTCTAAATAATACTAATTAATATCTTCCGTATATTCTTTTTCTTACTGTAGCAATTTTATAAGGTAGGTAATAAAAATATTTTTGTTTAATTTCTCTTTATCAAAAATTCTTCAGTTCCACAAGCTGGGGTTACCTCATCTTTCTTTTCACTTATAACTATAAAACGAGCATTTACTATACACGTATCACTAGTGCCACTCCAAGATCTTAGCTCTGCGTAGTATTTGAAGAACGGTATTGAAATAGCTCTCAACTCCACTCGATACTGTATCAATACCGCATAGAGCCCTCAAGGAAAAGATTGAGCAATACGTCTATCTTTAGGGAATATATTCATAGTCTCCAACGTTTTAAAGATGTAAACAGTGACGGAAATGGAAAATCTTTCGTGCTCATTATAGGTTTCTATCACGATATGCGACATGCCTTTCAGTATTAACTACTAGTGTTTTATTATCTGAAATAAGGTAGTAGGTAAGTTCAATTTATGAAATCAGATCATCAAAACATTGGATTTCGCATATAAGGCATGCCTTGAAAATAAAAGATCTTGTTGAGTAGTTGAGTAACACATTAACAATTGAAATGCCTTTCATTTTAACAATTCGACAACATTCATTGCGTTATTTACGTTGTCGATCAGACAAATTTTTCAAACATTTATGAAGCAATACATTAGGGATTTCTTTTAAATTCCCTCGGATTGTGTTGCAATCAGGGTGCTAATTTCCCTTTCATAACAAAACATATGAAAAAATAGCATTAACAAAAAATTGCCAAACCTAAGTGGCAGTGGGCACATTGCTCACAAAACAGATGGCCGATGGGGCCGAAAGGTTTGGAGTAGCAACCACGTACCGGAGCACGTAGAGTTGAAAGGCTGAAAAGAGTTGAAAGGTTCCTCATGATGGACCGATAACTTGGTGAAGACTACAGGAATCCGCTGGATGCGAGAAGTAAAAAAGAACCGGTCGAAGTGGCGGTGCTTGGGGGAGGCCTATGTCCAGCATTGGACGTCTTTTGGCTGAAATGATGATGATGATGATTTGCCGCAAACACTGATAATACAAAAGATGATCTACTACAAAATCTAAGACATATTGTGACATACTCGTAAATACACCCTACTCTCAGTTATTCCATTAAACATGTCACAAGACAAAGTAACAAGCGGAATAGATTATAATTAATAAAGTTCAACAATAAATCATGTAAGAGTGCCGCTGTTACATGAACTGTTCCAACAGTAATTTACTTAGTAAAGATGTTATCTATATATGGGTTCATTCAATTTCATGTATGGTGCATTTGTTTATCAGTTAAGTCCCTAATGTGTACAGATACTTTGATTACTTACCATTATTTTTCATTTGCAAGATGTATTTTTAATCTTTCTGGGATCAATTTTTATTTTTATGTTTTTATAATTTCAATTGGTACATAAAATTTTCATCTTCAGAAATTTCAAGATATATCATGCAACCCAGGAACTGGGTTTTGGAGATCAGTTAGGCAGTCGCTCTAAATAATACAATGGTATTCAGCTGGATCCGGTTGGACTGGAAGTCGACCCCAACATAGGTTGGAATACGTTAGGCAGATGATGATGACAGTTTTCATCTGTCACAATACATGAAACAGTTTTAGATCCCGTGTTTGTATACATAATTGAAAAATGATACTGCAAACAAAATATTTATCCAACAAACCATATCAACATTAGACAAAAACAAAAGACAAGAGATATTATTATAAAACATAGCACTGACAATGACAAAACTGTAGCAAAAAAATATAATATGAAATACTCCAGAAACAGGTTTCTGATTTAAGTGGTGATTAAATTGAAATGCCTGGTGGAGGGCCATCGATCAACGTAGACGAAGCCCGCAGTGCTGGGGACACGATGCCGGTCATCAATTTAGCTGTTGCTAATAAAACTACAAAGACGGACAAAAACTATTTTGTACAAATACACGTGATGAATCGGGTACGTGGATTTTATGATGCTGGATGTGAACTTTTAAAGGTTACATCTAATATTTTGAGGTCCAATCAATGAAATGATGTGAAGATAAGGTCTCTGATAAACGAATGTTGCTTTAAGTTGTGGTGGAACAGGGTTTATTATGAAATTCAAGACTATGCAGTAACGCACAGTTCACTATAGAAATGTAAAATACCATGTAATAAATACAATGTCATCCAACTAAAATTATTAAAACCTTTTTTAACATTGAAACTTTTTTTTTTTTTTTTGTCCTATTCTCTAAACGAAAGCTAATACGTCCACGTCTTCTAGGAGGCACGACATCCCAAGTACCGCATCTGTCAACTCTATATCTTTATCATACGACACACAAAGCATTCTACTCCAGTGTGCCCGTGCCAACAAATGAAATTTTCGATCGAAACGTATGACTGTGCATTACTCTTTTTGTATGCCCCAACATCAACAACAATGCCGCTCTTGAACAACGAGCATTGTATTGAGAAAAAATTGGAAGGATTAGCGGGTGTGTTAGAATGAGTTTTATGGAAGGAGTTATTGATTTGTGCCTCAAGATATTTTATCAAATCACCACGAGATCCAGTTGTACAATTTAATTACTTTCATTTTTCTTCCGAAAAAGTATTAACGTAGGCTGGAGTACATTCGTAATATCATTATTTAAATGGTGGTCTGTTGTAAAAACAATGAAAACAAAGATTCACGACTTTTCACATTTCGCTGCGTTCGCTGTTTCCACGCTGTTATCGAAATTAAAAATGGAAACGCGGAGTAAATAATTTTCGCGTCGGTTTAAAATTTCAGTGAATAGGAATGGATCGAAATGATGCTTGCTATCGGTTTTAGTTATTTGTTGCAATATTTCTAAAGGTAGCTGTTTAGAAATGACTTAAATAAAAAATAATATTTATGTTTACATTTTAGAACAAAAACAAGAACATTAACTGATAAGATTGATGAAGCAGACAAAGACACTGCATGAGATAAAACTAAAGCTACCCAGTAAATATTTCCCGAGCAAGTTTACAACAAAAACGGACACATTTTACTTATCAACGAAGAATTTCATTAAAGTTTCACACAGGGACTTACACTGTACGCGAAGAATTCTAAGATAAGCTTAGTTTTTAGACGTCCTTTAGTTTTTCGTCCTTATTTACTCCTTCTAAAATATAAAGAGTACGAGTTTCTTGCTCGACTTATTTAAGAAGTTAATTACTAGATTTATATTCATCTTTTACAATGATTATAGCATTATCTTCATCATTTTTCATAGCTAGTGCATTGTCATAGTCGGTCATGTCTATATTTAGTTCATTTTGTATCATTATATTATTTCTGTCGATAAATTGCTAAAGATAATCTTACCTAACAGATATTTTCTATTGATTTTCATATTTTTACTACAAGATATAATATCAAACTAATTTACCCCAAAAAATATATGGAAACTTACAACGGTGTCATATTAGCATAGAAATGGAATCCTAGACGGATGAAATTTCACAGCCATCGGATTGAGTCGCGAATATTTTCCGACTGAATTGATTTAGGTAGGGCGGTTGCGGGGCAAATCTAGCCGGAGCTGTGAATGCCGAGGCCTGTCATTTGCAGGGTACGCAGTATTCAAACATTTCTTAAAACTTAGAACATACGTCACAACATTAAATTATGTTGATGTTGGAGTTTTCAACACAGAGAATGCCTGAATTATAAGTATATAATGGGCTTTGTGTTTCAGTATAGCCTGTAGGTAGTACAAATAAGTCTAATGAAATGTTATGTAATCATTTTGATAACTAATTCAATTCAAAAATTGAATTGGTGTCTATAGCTAAGCAAAAAAGGTGTTCAACAAGAAAACCAATTATTTTTAGTAAACAAAAAATTTACTATTTACACTTGTTTATGTGTTCTATGAGCATTACTTACTGTTTTGTTTTAGAAAAAAATCGGTCCACAATTGGCGGAGTAATCGCGTAACAAACACACAAAAAAAAAAAAAACATACCGTCGAATAGAGAACCTCCTCCTTTTTTGAAGTCGGTTAAAAAGATTTAACGAAAGCGTATTAAATAAACTAATCCTACTATAATCCTACTAATATTATAAATGTGAAAGTTTGTGAAGATGTTTGGATGTTTTTTACTCAATCACGCGTATCAGAATACCAGCGCTGCGACCTTTATTTTTTTTAAATGTCGCAGCATCATGCTGAGATAGGAGCCTTTTGGCCTCGTATAGGACTTTGTTTCATTTTCCTTTTGTTACTTTTTTTTTTATATAACTTGGATTTTTATTTTACTGTGTTTAGTCTAGTTTGTGATCTTCCTGTACGAGTCGCAATAAATACTTTTTCTTTCTTTTTTTTCTTTCTTTAAACCCTTAAACAGATTTGAATGAAAATTGGTACATAAATAGACCATTTCCTGGATTAACACATAGGATACTTTTTATCTCGATATTCCCACGGGATCGAAACTTACGCGAGTGAAACCGCAGGGCGCTGCTAGTAGTATTATAAATGTGAAAGTTTGTATGTTTGTTACTCAATCACGGAAAACGGCTGAACGGATACAGATAGTTTATAACCTGAATTAACATATTGAATACTTTTTATCCCGGTAGTTCGTTGCCGTGGGATAATTTCAGACCTCCACGCGGGTGAAGCCGTGTACAAAAGCTATTAATATACTTAACGATGAGAAAATATGTAGGTACGTAGTTACCCGTAGTTAAACATAAAAAAAGGAAAATATGTTGATGTCGTTCACAGGTTAATTGCTTGTAATGACCTCTGTTGGCACGCTGCAACGAATGCCGGCCATTTAGAGGTATTGACGTTCTGGAAAATAACAAATGGTTCTGCTAAATACACAAGTAAAGATGGGATATGATATGTTTTCCTTTAATTGGTTCAAGTACCCATAGATATTTGTCAAGATTTTACTTTGATTCAAGGAGAACAATAAAAAAAAAGAAGGGACAATGTTGTCTGAATATTCTCGGTCCGTAGCGACATCTTGGACGTACAACTCGCAAACTTGATTATTAAGGGGGGTTAAAGGGGTAAGGGAGAAGAGGGGGTTAGATGAAATGCATCGAGTTTTATTATATAGCGGATTAAGTTTGGTACAGTGTGCTTTGATGCTTTCATAGAGAAGTTCGGATTTTAGTTTAGGGGTCTTGTTTGAGGTAATATTCTACAGGACCTAGTATTTTAGCCCCTTAGGGAACAAGAATAATAGGTATTGGTAACGAATTGTTTTTTCTAGAAAATAAGTTCAATTTAGGACACGTGTACGGAGGGAAAAGAGATTGAAGGAAGATGGAAATTTGTGAAACAGCTCCGACAGAAGTACTTTTGTAACTTACTGGGGCCGCCTCAATATGACAAATGTATAAGTTGAAATAAATATTATTGTATTTTTTATATTAATTATTATTGTTCCATGTGTACGATTATAGGATATCTGAAAAGAGAACAGGATTATTAGTTTTCCAATTGGGCGAGGTACCTAAAGCAAAAATTATTATAGGTACGTGGAATGAATTAGATTCAAAATAGCAACGCTAAGCTGAAGATTCTTTATGACGTAAAACAAAGAGCGAAAATATTCTCAAACAACTTCATCCATAAATAATTTTCTTTGAACAACATAAAGTTAAGGTTACCACGCTAATTACCTCAAGCTGAAAAAAAATACAATCCAAAGAAGAGTAATACATTAATACAAAAACACAACTTTATCTAACTCCGCATTTCAGCGACATGAGTTAATGTAAAACTTTTACAAAGAGAAAAAACATTGCGCATTAATATTATGAGGGATTTTTTAAAAGAAAAAAAAAGCCCAGTTGACATTTTGTCCACGGCCGGCGCCCGGGCACTTCACTAATGAATGCAAATTTCATCAAGCCGTAACACACGCTTCTCATAATAAAAAGTTTAATTTAAAAAATATATAGCGGCTAAAGAACAACGCTACTTTATTAAATCAGTGAGTTACGCTTATTAAATATGGAGTTTATGAACGTATTATGGGATAGGTATTAAAGAAAAGCGGGATTAACCCCGTCGGAGAATGAAGCTCCTTATTATTACCGTCAGCATTAAGTAAAATTGATATTTAATTTGAATTATTTTACCGCTGACTTGGTATAAGATTAAGCCGATGATATTGACTCTATTATTTTTTTACTTAGATACGTGACTTTTACAATATTTAACATGACTGACTATTCACTCTAGGTACTAAAATTAAATGACTAACTATACAAATAAATTACAAAAACAGAAAGACACTTAGGCGTCGAAGTACTGGTCTGCATCGCTGTCATCGGGAATCGTACCTATAAGACTGGCAGCATTGCCACGTTGAATAGCAATGCTTATATTATGGTTTCAATGTAATTTAAACAATTCTACATATTTTCCATTGACATACGTCCCTCTGAGTTCAGAAACTAGCATTATAAAACATGACAATAATTTACAGCGACGTAACACTAAATGAGACAAAACTTTACATTACCAACTCCCCTGCACTTAAAACCTTACTAGAACGCTTCCCACGAATGTGCCATAATAGTTATTACTCCAAAACGCGAGAAAATATACATTAGCGCGACATAATTCTGAAAGCACCTACACTACTAATTATTTTAAGTAACAATTTGATACAAAACTGGCACTAAGTGCAATAAGGACGTAGCGTTAAAGTGGAATGCAGCTCGCAAGTTGGAGCAGGTGGTGACGTGACAGCAAGTCTGTTAATTAGTACAAGTTTATCTAGCTGAGCTGATGATGGAGTCACGGCTTAGGGGGCGCATACTGGCTGGGAATTTGGATGGCTTGCTTGTTACAAATACTTATGGATAAGACAAACAATAAAAGGTTTATTTTCAGCCTGTTTAGAGAAGTAGAAAAAAGAAAGAAATGCCTTTGTTTTTCTCAGGAGGAGGTAGTAGGCAACTGCTGGGAAAAAGCGTGATCTTGAGCTAGTGTGGACCCAAAGTTCGTCCCGCCATCGTAGTCTGCTTCGAAACGCTTAGACTAATTTTAATGTAGGCATCACTGAATTTAGCCGTAATACATCCTTCTAACCACGTATTTATATGTATTATTCACTCCATCTGTATCAAATCCATTTTCTCCTTTTTTGACATCCTAAACATCAAACTTTTAAACAGATAAATTTTGATCAGAGAGAAGTGAAAAGAGAGTAGGCTTTAGCCCTGCAGTGGAACATCACAGGCTAACAATAATAATCCCCACCACCGTATCTCTAAGTTCACGTCGTGGTGAGGCTTGCGCGTTTACTTTGCCAAAACACGTCTAGAGTGAGAATCCAGACCAAGGATAAAGAAACCAGCAGGGCAGCATGTGGCGAGCTGTTTGGCAGTAGCGACCCCACGGACCCCGGGAGAAGTCTTGTTCCTCACCTCTGGCTTTCCTTTATTGGCTAGCTTGAATGAAGATTTGCAAGAGCAAACGTGCTCGGAGGAAGGAAGTATTAGCTAGTTGTTTTAGTTTTTAGTGTTTTTGACCGTACTTCCGGGATTATCCTGATAGCCGTGGAATACCTCTCTACTCCTCATAAGCACCCCAGGACATGTTGCCTCCTTGTCGCCACGACACTATGTGCTAGCGACCGTTTTCGGGGGCACATTATTGAGTATGCAAGTCACCCCCTGCTATATCTGTGTAATTTATACTATAAAACATTGGTCAGAGAGGGGCTTTAGGCTTTTCATAGTCTTAAATAACCAGTTCACTTTAGCCACCCAAACCCATAATCCAATATCTTTGTTTCCATATCCTGCAATAGTCCTACACCAACCGGTAGTTGTCCTTGGGTGCACTTGCATAGTGCGAACAGGGATAATCGTCGGTTGGTGCCTCATTTATTTAATTTAAAACGTCTAACGGGTCTCTGCGAGTTGGTTCCGGCCCCTCTTACACCTTCCCAAGGTCCGGGACCCCAGGGTCCCGAGAAATATCAAAACACGTAAAAACAAACATAAAATCATAAATTCCTCCAGAACATTATCCAGCAACATTTTTTTGTTTATCCAACAAAATTACTCGACATCCATTCCAACAGTGTATCACCCAACTTAGCGACACCATCCGAGCTAAACCCTCGCAAGAAGACGAAAGCTGATTCGGATTAAACTTTGAATATGTACGAGAGACTTTAGTTCAGTACATTGTCATGTGTCGTCGTGTTCAGAAACTGTTGGCTATCGACAGTGTCGACTGATTCCGATTGTTTCGACTTTATATTCGATGAGAGATAAACTGACTTGAATATTTTAAAGAGGGTTTTTGATGGAGGTTTTGCTTCGATTCTTTTGCTGTTCTGTCGTTGCGAAAATATTGTCAAGGTTGATTTCAATTTTTTTTGGAAATAATAGATGACTGTCAACGGTAACTTTTCGAAAAATGATTTAAGGCTTGTCCCATCTATCCATACTAATATTATAAATTCGAAAGTAGCTCTGTCTGCCTGTATGTTACCTTTTCACGCATAAACCACTGCACAGATTTCGATAAAATTTGGCAAAGAGATAGATGGCATACCGAGGAAGGACATAGGATTTTTATCGCGATATTCCCACGGCATCGACTCTTATGCGGGTGAAATCGCGGGTCGCTGCTAGTTATATATATATTTCTAAGATCCATTCTTTATACATATTGCTATTATTAATGACAAAATCCATTAACTCAGTGTCTTTTGTATCATTTTCATCTTGTTCCCAGCTACTATATGCACCTTTGCTCTTACAAAGCAATAAGTCAAACTCATAACATTTCCTTCACATTGTAACACAGTGTCATCGTATATATCAGTTGGAAAACGTCCGTGTTACCCCGCGGCTACCATGTACCGTCGCAGCCGAATAATGCCTTTTGTAAAACTTTCAACTTGTGTAATACTCGGTATATTAAAGTGTCTCACTTCTGTGTCCTCGGCATCGCAGACAGTTCTGTTTAATATATTATTATGAGTATGTGCGTCAAGTTTGTGAGGCTTTCGGTTCTTCATAAGATGGGTTATTGTCTTTCATGCTTTGAAATGAGTAAAGTCCATTGACTTGTTGGCAAAGATCTGGAAAAGAGTTGGAATTCAAATCTGACTGCAGTTCGATGTCTGATAGGGATATTACAATAGAATTTGTTATAGTTTAAAATCAACTCAATATTTTAATGAGGTAAA
Organism: Oligia latruncula; assembly: GCA_948474745.1. Classification (NCBI taxonomy): domain Eukaryota; kingdom Metazoa; phylum Arthropoda; class Insecta; order Lepidoptera; family Noctuidae; genus Oligia; species Oligia latruncula. The sequence goes on along the minus strand of OX419691.1, from coordinate 2,512,276 downwards.
AGACTACAAAATTCTTAAAAATTCGAGCAATTGGCGGGTACAGATCGCCAACAAAACTACAAGTGAAAAGTTATCGGAACCAATAGCAACGTTCCATTTTATACTCATAGCCTTGATATATGAAGAGTCAGCGCTCAAATTCCACTAAACCCACATGTTTAAAGTAAGAACCGTAAAGAATAACGAGTGTGAAGATTGAAACTCGAAAACAAAATGAAAATTTAAAACGAACACTCTTTTAGCGAGTATTTACTGCCGTTTTACGTCGGACCAGCAATGGAAGGAAAATATGGAGTGGGACTACTAGGTACAGCTGCTTATCTTGCACATGCTGAAGTCAATTGAGGCAAATAGGTCAATGTGGAATTTGCTGATGGGTGAGCAAACTGTTTATGCATTATTGCAACCTTCACACGCAATGTTAGAGCTGTTGTGTTTATTGTTGATTTATTACTTACAAAGGAAATTAATTCTGTCGGTGAAATTGTGACAGAATTATTGAATGCAGAATGTGTTTGACAGCAACTGACATCGGGTTTCAATGTGATTTATATTATTTATATTTATAAATATTAATTTTTATTATTTCGATTTATGTATAATATTTATATTTGCACATCAGATATTTTACATTCAAATAGGTATATAGATATCTCCTAATTGTTAGTACATGAACCCTGTTAGGATATTGCAAAATATACAACGTTGGTTTGCTGTCAAGTTTGTTAGTGAACATTAACATAAATTATATAAAAACAAGATCATTTATGCAACATGGATTTGGTGTAAAGTATAACAAAATGTAATATTACATATAATTCACATATTCTTTAGCCACACATAGCTATGAGGACAGGTCTAGACAACTACACCCGAGTACAGATACAAAGTATATACATATATAATTCTGAGAAAAGAAGACTTTAAGCCACAGATATAGATAGACTTAGATAACGCAAGTATCACGAAAACCAAGCGTGCCATTTTTGACTACTTACCTACTATGACGTCACAAGCACTATTTAGTGATGGGAAAATCAAATCGATTCAAAGAAGCCGCCGCGTGCGGCACTCGTCTTGTCCCACCCCCGCGGGACCTAGCGCCAGCGCTCACGCTTACCCAGCCAGCACTACACAGGACTGACCGCGAAAGTGGCGGTTTACGATTTTTGTACGTAAGCTGGTGCGATTTTTGGTACGTGAAGTAGTTACTCTTGCGTTATCTAGGTGTATCTATATCTGTGCTTTATACCTTTGGCCTATACATCAAATCGTTCTAGGTAATTTTAATATATTCCTGAAACCCCAAGCAAAGGTTAGGCCGTCAGTTTAAAATAAACGTGTCTTAGAACCACGACTTACATAAGTTCTGTGAACTTCGCTAGAAATTCATACACCTCTCCACATTTGGAATTCTAAACATTTTTATAGCACAAAGATATGCAGTAGGTTTGTTGAACCCATTTGTCAAGTGACGTCATAATGCCTCTGCACTACAAGTTACTGGTGACCTTGCTTACAATAAATAACCTTTTGTTTTCAGATATACCTACAACGGTGTCGTCAAGTACCTATTCATTGTCAAAAAAGGACATGGACAACATATACTCCACACACACACACACACACACACAACACACACGCACACCACACACACACGACAGACACACATATACTTTTTGTTTTTATTTTATTTTTTTACTTGGTATAGCGTAAAAAGCGTTTGTGCTTTTATAGGCGACTGCTACGTCAGATTAAATGATGTGGAATTAACACAATTATAATTATCTTTTACTGAATATGACAATTAAAATCGTAACAAGTAAAGTATAATATCTACTGAGGTTGTTGAAGCCATTAGCAACGTCATTGATGTCTCTTGCATGGGCTTTTTGACACAGCATTGTAGATTGCCTTCCAGAACACGGGACCAAAACAATATTTATTGATTTTTTGTTTACCTATACTGTCCCACTCTCCCTCATATTTTTCCAATTGTTTTTATGTTGTGCCTTTTCCGGCCAATCGGTAAGAATGTAACAATAAGTCAAAAGGCTCCTTCAAACAGGCGTGACACGTGATAAAATCGCGCGCGACACAAAGGCACCGCAAGTCGCGCAACGAACGGTGCCTTTGTGTCGTGCGCTATTATATCGCATGTCGCGCCTGTTTGAAGGAGCCTTAAATCGTCACGCTAGCGTTTCTTAGGCCTGCCTCGGTGACGATGCCCGTCTTGAGGCACCCACTGTGTGAAGATCCTGGCCCATGTGTCTTGATACATCCTATAAGTGTGACCCGCCCAGTCAGATTTCAGCCTCGCCAACTTATCGTCAACATCGGCGATACCTTTCTTGGAGCGTATTATAGTGTTGCTTTGGTCGACGAGTTTGATTTTTTTTTTAACATTGAGTTTGGACTTATAAGTCTCGGTCAAAGACCAAAGATAAATTATGTTCTATAATGTTGTTTGAAAAAAAAAGCTGAAGGTAAAGTTTAATTAATAGATGTATTAATTATTCCTACAAACGCGTTGGATCACACGCAAATACTAAAGGTCAGCTGGGGTGAATTAGTTGCTTTGTTTTACTGCATTTCATGGAGGCGATGGAGTGTGACCTGCCATTAATTAGAAAATATCCAAGCTTCGGTATAACTAGGTATTTAATCTAATCTATATCTATATATATATAAAACAAAGTCGGGTTAGTTACACCATTTATAACTCAAGAACGGTGGGACCGATTTTTATGATCTTTTATTTGTTGGATTTGTCTTCGCCCCGAATAGCAGAATAATTATTAAAACATGGGAAAAGGGTAACAAAAAAAAAACTGAGGCGGTACGAAGTTCGCCGGGTCAGCTAGTTTGAAATGAATCTTGATACTTGACTACCATAATATATCAGGTTTGGTATTATTTTGGAACTTAAGGTGATAAACTAATACAAACAATTCAATAACCATCCTTCAAAATGTTCAAATCTGAACATATTTCTTTTCTTTGCAAAGGAAATGGTAACTGAAGTACAAGTTATGATTCCATTATTATCCCGAATTTACAATAAAATAAAAAAAGGTATTACAGTGACCGTTGTTGATTATGATAAACAGCACCCTGGCTTTTAAAATCTTTGTCTGATTGACAAAGATTTTAAAAGCCAGGGTGCTAAAACATTCCATTTAGAAAACCATGACAAAATATAATAAATATTTTAATAGTCAACTGACATCAGTAACACTTGTAAACACTGGGACACTTAATGTCGTGTCCTGCGTGTCCTGTCAGCTGCACGTTGCAGGAGCTGATGGACGCTGGTGGAGGCGCCAAACAAGTGGCCGAATTCTGGGCCGAGTATATTTAGACACGCTAAGAAGAAGTAACACTTGTTTTTCTCTACGAAAATCGCCTTTGCTGCTTACATTAGGACGCTGTCAGTGTCAAATTGGTGTGCGGTTGACAGTCAAGAAAACAAACGAATGACATTTAGGTACAATGAAATCTACATGAACTAATACATAAGCCCTCCTTTCGTCTGATACCATCTCCCCTTCACAATATTGCACCATCTGTAACTGCGAACATCGAAACTGTATCTCAAAGCAGCAACCATAAATAATTCCAACGCATTTTGTGCCCCTCATAATGACTGGCAACTTGGCAAATTTCCTGCGGGGACTATCAGCCATCTTTAAAATTAATTGAAACGTTTTGACTCTAATCTGTTGTAATAATTATATCGTAAAGGGGCTCCCGTCTTGAAGATTAACTCATATAAATAAATAATAAGTTCCTAATAGCTTTTGAAGTTGCTAAATAAGGTATGCAATTTTGAATATTGAATGACTTTGATTGTAAGGTACGGATATGGTTGCTGTATTTGGATTAGCGAAATACGTTGTAGCTAAAAAAGACATTGCACTGTTCCGATGATTAATATTATGGACTAGCTGCGCCCCGCGGTTTCACCCGCGTAAATGTCGATCCCGTGGGAATATCGGGATAAAAAGTAGCCTATTATGTTAATCCAGGGTGTCAGCTACCTCCATACAAATTTTATCAAAATTGGTCAGCCGTTTGAGCGTGAAGAAATAACAAACATATAAACACACATACAAACACACACCCCCACACACACTCACAAAGTTTTGCCTTTATAATATTAGTGTGATGTGATGTATTAGGTCTATCGCAATGCATTATTTTGTAGGTATTATGGTTGATGTAGCTGAAAAACAACTAAAACTGAAATTATATTATAAAGACCTGTATACCTCATCATCATCTGCTTAGCCTTTTCGGCTTCCAGTCTAACCGGATGTAGCTGAATAGCAGTATTTTAGATGCAGCGACTGCCTATCTGACCTCCACAACCCAGTTACTGGGACCTGTAAACACCTGTATACCTATCTACTTATAATCAGCCTACAATGGTTCAACTTCTGGCGGACACAGGCCTCCTCTCTGTGAGGGAAGTAGCTTGTAATCCACCACGCGAGCCCAGTGCGGATTGGTAGATGTTACATGTCTTCGAATTTTTGGTTCTAGGACATACCGGTTTCTTCACGTTGTTTCCCTTCACAATTTTGAGAGCAATGGTGATGAAATAATTTACACATAGTAAAGCGCCTGTCGGGGTTCAAACCTACAGCCGTTGCCACTGGGCCACCACTGCTCTCCTGAAAAAACCTGTAACGTAGCTATATTCTATTCTGGAAATTAGTTCCCGTTGCACGTCTTTTAATTTAAATATAAAAGTAAAATTTCAAAAGTTACAAATATTAATTTGGACCATCCAAAATTAAAAGCTTCTGGCTTCCTTACCCAAATGTCTTGTCTTTGGTATTGTTCGTCGAATCGTTGAGCTCCTCAAGTTCTGAGTTGAGCTGCACGATTTTTGACAAATGCGTGCACTGATTGGACAGGTCCGCATAATCTGTGTGGTCCTTTCATCAAAAGACCATTTAAGACACCAATCTACATGGTCTTCACACGATCTGACCAAGATTTTGTCTGGACTTTAAAAGAGACTGTGACTTCTGAGTTTGTTTCGGCCTTTCTTCTCAGAATAGTCAGGAAACGCCGACCTCATCTAGTTTTAAAAAATATGATTGACGTGTAAAAGTGTTTGTACAAACCTACTTACAGAAAATAAATCATTTATCATTTCCCATTAAAAAGCAATACCAATATCACCCACATATGCTCATAACGGCTGCAGCATTCCAAATCGCCAAAGAAAATGCGGGATATTACATGAAAGTCATTTTCACGGCATTTAGCTGGCAATTCTATTACGTCATTACATATTCACACAGTCATGCTACCATGGAATGTAGGGGTGGTATAACATCAAAGAGAGTATTCGATCAACGCGGCTTGTGTATTTTTTTTTGGTTCATTTACCACGATCCATACGCTCGCTTCGCCTTGTTATTTGGATGGTTCAAAGTGTGGGGATTAGCGGTTTGTAAGAGCCAGCAATATGCTAAAATGCCTGTAAATATATTATTTGCAAAAATATTTATAATATTTACACGTCACACTTGGCAGAATGTGATGATACCACTGACTAATCTTAAGACTGTATTATAATGTGTCATATTCTGACAAATAAATAAATATGATTATAGTAATACTTTATCATTTATTTACATGTTTGCACAAAACCATCAAGCTGATCAGCTTAGCCAGTCCGCTATTACTGATAAGACAAGTCAGCGTACATTATTGATGAAAATCTCCAGTCTGTAGCTACGTCATTTCATTAATTCAATTATTCACTTTAATCTGACCGATAATACCATCTATCTACATAAGTATCGTTGAGCCAGTAACAAGGAATTACTGTTATTAATTAATGCAGCTTCAAAACCATAAACAACCTTACCATGCTGTTAGTTTTAAAAGCTCCTTTTTTATTTTTTGTATTTTCTGTGCGTATCCCAAACAAAAAAAAAATATTTTCTTTCTTTCATAAATTTTGTGGAGTCACTCCTGATGGAGTGTAACTTAAAAGTTTTCTGATATAAAAATAGTTAAGTAACATATTTTAAAATCTATACATGTCAAAGTTTCCCCATCGGCATAATTTGATGAAACGCCGAGGATCAATCCACCCGCTACAGCCTCCATCTCAAGGCACTCCGCTAATGTTCGGTTTATGTAAATATTATGAGACTTTAACTATTCACTTATTCACTTAGCGTCAGCTCTCTCAGACTGCCTTTTTGTATCGGAATACCTCCCCTTTTTTCTTCAGAGTTAAAATTGTTTTTTGTCGTGCCATCCAACTTTTCTAAGTCGATTTAAAATGTACTTAAAACGATTAATTTGAATGGAGTTAGGAGTTTCGTGTGACACTGACAGTCGAATTTATTCCGGAGTGGATATTTTGTTTCTTAATTTTCTTGGAAACGCTGTTTGTCTTTCATATCTTTTTGTTTGTTGCGGATTAATAAAGGTAAGGAATGCGAATAACAAAGAAAGAAAAGAGGGTATGAGTTGAAAGTAACTTTTAAATCGGATGAAGTTTTTGTATTATGTTTTCAACAAAATTTGAATACAATTTTTTGGTATAATCTGACAATGAAAATAAAAGCTAGATCGTAATAAATTACTCCTTTTTTTTAAATGGCTGTTGAGATTTTAAAAAATTGTGAATTTGATTTTCTGCTGTAACTCAACTTCAACACTGGTAACAGTAGACATGCAACTTTAATAGACAAGTATTTCATCAAGATAATGATCTTAAACAGACACCAAACTACTCGTAAATATTCATTCGCGAGTAATTTCGAAACTGTATTATCTTCTTATGCGAACTCCATCAATAGAAAACAAACAGCTCATTTATCAAATTAAATTTCAGTCGACAACATTCATTGGTTTATTACTAAACTTCAACTATATCCGACGATCCTGCATACCTAACTCTTTTGCTGACTGTACATAAAGAACATTTGTAAGTGCAAAGGCGTTATACGTTGAAACAAGAACATGTTCTACAATGCAGTTATCAAACAACGCGTTAAGAACACAGCGACTAGACAAGGTAGAACGAATTAAGGTTGACTAAATTCACGGCCATTAAAACGGCAGAGAGAAAAAGTAAAAGCATTTGAGCAAATTAGATTGCATGAAGTGGACCAGTTCTGCTAAAATGGTGTTCGAGTTGTTTAAGCTGAAAGCAACATTAATTTAGCATTACAAAAAATTGTTTATACGTTAAGATAAATTGCGAGGCGTAATCACTTGCCAAATTTAATTACATTACTTGCATATATAAACTTCACGGCAAATTCGGTTGTTGTAATTAGAAACAATGTTTTTTATGCAATCGTCTTTCTCTATAAAAACAAAAAAAAAAAAAACAAAATACAAATCCAAAGACACCGACTTCCGAAATTAAAGTTATTTTTCACTGTATAGTGCTTTTTAGAAGTCGGTTTTTTTTTTGGAAAAAAGTTTTTTGTTTTTGTCATTTAGCAGTAGTCTTTATCTTTACTGCATATTAATTACAAAGTGAATGCTGCAGTCCTGTTGAAACGATAACCATTCATGCTAAGACAATTTTCACTATGTGGGGTAGTACAAGGCTTTAGGTATATCTTAGTACTTTCATGATGCTACTACCAAGATTTACAGATGATAGCCTACGCAGCACAGAACTCCACAAAATGGTAGGCAGTACAATAGACGCTTCACTCGCTACACATCCCAGTTTACCACACAAACCCCCAATTCCAACGAAGTCCGCTGCAGCGCTTCAAAGCGCTTACTTTCTGCCCTCATCCCGCTAAAATTCAACACACGTCCGTCCACATAGTGTGTCCACCTTGCGACGCCCGCTTTCTTACCCGGATTAACTCGAATTAAGATCGTACGTATCTTTGTGTTTGCCAGACGTTGCAACAGATCTTGTAAGGAAACGCTGCAGGAATTTCAATTGGTGTAAAATCTTGGTGCATCGGAATTAAATGGAATAGGTCGATGCTGTTTTATATTGAAGAGGCACTGAATAGTTTGTGAGTTTCTAATGAATGGGAATGACTATAGACAAAGATATTCACTCATTGAAATTACTACACGATCATTCTTGTTGCTCATAAAGTGTCAAATAGTACTGATTTTTGGTGAATTTACATACGCACGTCTAGTAGGTCATCTGCCTAGCCTTTTCCCAACTATGTTAGGGTCGGATTCCAGTCTAACCAAATGCATCTGAATACCAGTATTTTACATGAAGCGACTGCCTGTCTGACCTCCAGAACCCAGTTACTGGGTAATACGATACCCCTTGGTAAGTCTGGTTGTCAGACTTTCGGGCTTCTGACGACCCGTAACGGCTGTCAAAGATCCAAGAATGACAGTCGGGACCAACGGCTTAACGTATTTTCCGAAGCACGGAGGGATCTTGGTATGCGGACCAACCGCGGCAAGCGTAGCTTAACCTGGTCGATCGCCCCGTGCGGCTGTTATTACTTAGCCACAAGACCCTCGAGTTTTATATTTTATATGCTATCAAATCCTCCCTCTCATTGAGAGGAGGTCTGTGTCCCAGCAGTGGGAACATTATAGGCTGATTACGATTACGAGGCTATCAAAACATTACATACCAGGTCCAAACCTTCAGATAGAAACTAATTAACCTCTACAAAAACGGCACTCAATGCTACGAAACTATTTTCTAATACCTGCACCATAGCTCAATTACCTGAAATTTTTAGTCAGACGGAACCTGAAACCGTAGTGGCTCGAACAAAAACCACGTTGAAAAAGAATACTTTTCGCAACCACATATTGAGTCTAAAGATTGCAATAGTGCCTGCAGTGACAGGTAATTTGTTAGAGAAAACCAAGGAAAAAAGTTAATTGTGGTGTTTGTAGACTCCGTCGACTATGAACGGCACAATAACCCTTTTTCTTTTGTTTAACTTTAGATTGCTTGGGATTATCAACGTCTGGTTCTGTTTGAGCTTCAGTCTCATAATCAGCATGTTTATTGTTGTTTCTTCTTATATTTTCTCTATTACCTAAGGGTACATTTCTTAGTACGGTAACGGCTTGGAGTTTACCATCTCTGCTTATGACATGGGTGTCTCTTTATTTGACCAATAAATACTATATACATATCCATACTAATGTTATAAATTCGAAAGTAACTCTATCTGTCTATCTGTCTGTATGTTACCTTTTCATGCCTCAACCACTGAACGGATTTCGATCAAATTTGGCAAAGAGATAGATTGCATACACAGGATAGTTTTTATCGACATACCAGGCAGGCTTAGCCGCGGGCGGAAGCTAGTAATATTATAAATTCGAAAGTAACTCTGTCTGTATGTTACCTTGTCATGCCTAAACCACTGAACAGATTTCGATATACAAGGACATAGATGACATCCTGGAGGAGGCTACTTTTTGTCCCGGTAGCACGTTCCCGTGGGATAATTTCCAATATCCACACGGGCGAAACCGCGGCCAGAAGGCTAGTGTTTTTCCAAATTAATTTCACTTAGTCTTGTTTGTATCGGTTATGTATTCTTAATTCTATCTGTGGCTTTCTACATCATTATTATGTTCATCTTAAATACCATCATCTGTTTATTCACGTTTATCACTTTTACTTCCCCAGTTTTCTCGGTGAATACCGTCAATAATTTTTCATCCCCGCTGTCCCGGTTACTGGCTGTCATATCAGTTTCCACAACGTATAGCCGAGAATAAAACAATATGTATTTTAAGCGATCATTACAGTTGCGACTGACGCGTCCCGCTACATAATTCAGTTGGCTGTCAGCTGCAGGCTGCTTCGCACGAGTTTCATGCGTAGTGTTGCTACATCGGGGCTACTAAATTGAAGGGGAAATATTGTTGGCAAACAGAAGGCTTAGTTCAGAATTTAGCAGTGAGGTGTTGCAGTTGGAAATTAAAACTTGTGACTTCTGAGTTTGTTTCGGCTTTTCTTCTCAGAATAGTCAGTTAGGCAACGCCGACCTCATCTAGTTTAAAAAAAAAATATGATTGACGTGTAAAAGTGTTTGTACAAACAGAAATAAAATCATTTATCATTTATCAAAAATGTAATTGTTTTTGAAAACTCAGACCATTTCTAACCAAGAAAAGTTCTTCAAATCTCTTTATCTTTTTTAGGGTTCCGTACCCAAAGGGTAAAAACGGGAGCCTATTACTGAGACTTCGCTGTCTGTCCGTCCGTCTGTCCGTCCGTGCGTCTGTCTATCACCAGGCTGTATCTCAAGAACCGCGATAGCTAGACAGTTGAAATTTTCACAAATTATGTATTTCTGTTGCCGCTATAATAACAAATACTAAAAAGAAAAGAAAATAAATATTTAAGGGGGGCTCCCATACAACAAACGTATTTTTTTTTTTCGGTGTTTTTGCCTTGTGGTACGGAACCCTTCGTGTGCGAGTCCGACTCGCACTTGGCCAGTTTTTCTATTATCAACGTCGGTTTTGAGAAAAATAGAAAAAAAATACTATGAGAAAGAATTGCTATTAACCAGTATTCATAATCAATCGCTATCATCTGCGGTCCGGCTTGAAATAACACTATAGTTGCGACTAAAATTATAGCTAGTAATGTACATGAATTAATCTAATGGCTTCCAAATATATTGTCCCACATACTACACGATTGAACATCTCAGCTTCTTTAAAAGAGATCCTTCAAAGTTAGTAATCTATCAAAGGAGGACAACCATCCAAGTGTGGCTAGGTTCAGAGCGCTTGCCTGAAGATCCCTATTCACTTTATTGCCAATTACTGCTCAATATCTTCAATACCAACACGCTTGCTATAGAAAGTTCGAGCTACGCTTCCAAGATCTTGAATTAAGGTTATGTATAGTGTAAGTTAATTTGCTAAGTAATCATCGTGTTCTAGCTACTAATTAGGATTAACTTCAACGCTGTTTCTATTTGAAGGCAAAAGCTATTTATAACTAAGACAAAATAATTTAATATTTTGTCCAAGAAATTTGACTTGATTTGATGCGATTGAAACCATGATCATCATCATCATTCTCCTGCCTTAGTTCCAATTTATTCGGGGTAGGCATGTCCTTTTCTCCCATACTTCTCTATTAGTCGTCATCTCGGTAGTCACCCCCTTTCTACCAATTCTTCGTTTCTTTGGTTTTCCCTCGATATCCGTGGTTTTCCCATACTCTAATAGCCATCCAAATTCATACTTAAAACTTTAGTCACAACATTTTCCTCACTCCTCAACCAGATATAACCTGTAACACAAGTCGAAAATAACGTTAAAAAAACTGGCCAAGTGCGAGTCGGACTCGCACACGAAGGGTTCCGTACCACAAGGCAAAAACGCCGAAAAAAACACGTTTGTTGTATGGGAGGCCCCTTATATATTTATTTTATTTTAATTTTATTATTTATTATTAAAGTAAAAATACGACTGAGTATTTTGTGAATATTTCAAGTGCCTACCTGTTGCCATTATTGATATCGAGCAAAAAAGGGCAAAAAAATCGCGTTTGTTGTATGGGAGCCCCCCTTAAATATTTATTTTATTTAGTATTTGTTGTTATAGCAGCAACAGAAATACATAATTTGTGAAAATTTCAACTGTCTAGCTATCGCAGTTCTTGAGATACAGCTTGGTGACAGACAGACGGACGGACGGACGGACGGACAGACAGCGAAGTCTTAGTAATAGGGTCCCGTTTTTACCCTTTGGGTACGGAACCCTAAAAAAGACCGGTCAAGTGCGTGTCGGGCCACGCACAGTGTAAGGTTCCGTAGTAGCCCGTTATCACAAATAGTACGATTCTGTTGTTCTTTATTCTAAATATAAGTAATGGTAAAGATATTAGGAGTTAATGGTTATAATAACAAAAATCGACTTTTAATTTGAGTTATCATTTCTAAGACGTGCGGGGATGTCGATCAGAAGTATGACGGTCTTAAACGCTTAAAAACAGCTCCACAAAGGACGATGGTAGGTAAACAATAAACTGTAAAATCCGACTTCACATGGGAAGTTAGAAAAAAACGTTATCTATAAGAGAACCACCTCGTGTAGAAGCAAATGGTTGTTAAAAAGATTGATAACCGGCGTCACGCATTAATTTGAATACTGCAGTATTGTCATTGCTAAGATAAGCTTCGGGTTCCTTGTCAGAACTACGGAACCCTAAAAATGTAAAAATCCTAACACTAAACCTCAATAAATTTTAGTTACGCAGTTGACAGCACTAGTCGCTTCAATAATTCGCTGGCAAACATTTGGCGTGATGGTCCAGCACTGTTTATACTGTGATAATGTATTCCCACTGTATTCTGCTGATTATGACGATTATATTGTTGGAACGCTTTGCCGACTCCCTGCGTGGTTCTATGAAGTGAATGGAAATATGATTTGAATGAACTACTATTCTAGTATTGGGTGAATAGCCGGTGATTTTGTGAGAAAATATTGGTATGACGTATTTAGCTATGTACAGAATCAAAAAAACCTTAATAATAATAATAATTTCAAACTTTCAGTAGCGCCATCAGGATGGAATTTGGTGTGGACAAATGTGCGGTCATGCATGTAAAGCGAGGGGAGATTGTTGAATCCGTGGGAACCCAACTCTCGGATTCCACAAACCTTAGAACCCTCTCCGCATCCGAAACCTATAAGTATTTGGGTATGTCGGAAGCGTTAGGCATCAATGTTACTGACATGAAGCAATCGTTGAAGGAGCGCTTCTTTGGCCGCCTGAAAAAAGTACTTAATAGTCTTCTATCAGGCGGAAACAAGGTGCGCGCCTTCAACGGTTGGGTCATGCCGGTTTTGATGTACTCTTTTGGCATACTCAAATGGACTCAGACCGAACTCGACGCCTTGGATAGGAGGGTCCGTACGTTGCTGACTGCAAATCGAATGCATCACCCACGGTCATCGGTAATGAGGCTGTATATCCCGCGAAAGTGTGGAGGTCGAGGGTTTTTAAACGCTAAGACCCTCCACAATCGCGAGATATGCAGTCTCAGGGAATATTTTCTAGAAACCGACGTGGGGATGCATCGAGATGTAGTCGCCGTGGACAAGGGCCTCACCCCGCTCTCCTTGGCTAAAGAGAACTGGCGCAAGCCAGTAGTGCTTGACACTAATGATCGCATGGAGGTATGGCAGAGTAAGGAGCTTCACGGACGCTTTTTCCGGGCCCTACATGGGCCCGATGTTGATCTACTAGCGTCCGTAGCCTGGCTGCGTTTCGGTGACCTCTTTGGGGAAACCGAAGGTTTTGTCTGTGCAATTATGGACGAAGTTATGATGACGAACAATTACCGGAGATTTATTGTGAAAGACGGCACGGTAGATATCTGTCGGGCATGCCACCGGCCGGGAGAATCAATCAGACATATTATCTCCGGGTGTTCTCGTCTAGCTAACGAAGAGTACTTGCATAGACACAACCTTGTAGCCAGGATAATCCATCAGCAACTTGCTCTGAAATACAACCTTGTGGAATCGGAGGTGCCGTACTACAGGTATGTGCCCGACCCAGTTCTCGAAAATGGTAATATCACATTATATTGGGATCGATCCATCATCACTGACAGGACTATTGTTGCCAATAAGCCTGATATAGTGGTGGTGGATCGATCAGAGCGGCGCGCAATGATTGTTGACATAACCGTCCCGCATGATGGGAACCTCGTGAAAGCCGAGAAAGATAAACAAATCAAGTATCTTGACTTGGCTCACGAGGTTGTCGACATGTGGGATGTGGACTCAGCGATCATTGTGCCGATAGTCGTGACAGCCAATGGTCTAATAGCCAAGAGCCTCGACCAACACCTGAGGAGGCTCTCGTTGGGCAGCTGGATCAAGGGCTTGATCCAGAAAGCGGTACTTCTGGACACGGCCCGAATAGTTAGGAGGTTCCTCTCTCTGGAGCCCTGACCGCCGGTAGCTTGGACCCTGTTCCCGATACCGGTGGGCTACTATTTTTAAATGTTTTTATATTTCTTTATACTAATATTTAAAAATATAATTTATAAGAATTTATTTGAATAAAGGAGATAATAATTGGTTATTTTTTTATTAATAAGTAAACGAAAATAATAATTGGTGCCACATTTCATTAAAATATCCTAAGGGCCTCTGCGAGTTGGCTTCGGCCCCTCGTCCAAAGGACCGAGACCCTATGGTTCCCTAGATAAATAAAAAAAATTGTTTATTTATCTAAAGTAATACATAGACAGAGATTCAACACAGTGACTCCGACCTCATCTAGTTTAAAAAAAATATGATTGACGTGTAAAAGTGTTTGTGCAAACCACTTACAAAAATAAAATAATTTATCATTTATCAAAGGTGTAAGGTTACAAAAAACCTTGCACCGTGTTCTATGTAATAAGTTGGCATTATTCAGTAGTCAGCAGTAAGTAACATTTTAAAGTTTTCAATAGCATATATATTCTAAATCAGGTGTTTCACAAAACTGGTTAGTCTTAATTGATCTGTCTTTCTATCAATTGAAACTGAAAATCCATTCAATTCAACAGCCTGCTCTAGAAAGAAAAAGTACCTCAAAAATCCAGAAATCACTACCAAATAACACTTGTTATAACGAGATCATTACTAAAACTCCGCGCATCCGAAAGCAGTATTCGCCGGAAAACCTCGAAAAAAAAAATTCACTAAAAACAGGGCGCTGCTTTGAGAAATGCGGTTGGTCGGTGGTGAAAAAAAAAAAGAAAATCGCGTTGCAAACACCTGTAGGGATGTGGTGAGGTTCCCACGATATTTTCTTGCAAGCTGCAGACGAGTGTTCGTAACACCCTGTATAGCCGTCTATATGAGTGTGTCCTCCGCGTCTGAAGGTGTAGAGTTTACGTAAGATTCGTGTATTTACCTTGGGATTTGGGCGTTTATATAAAGTACTTTTCGTGCTACCTGAAGTGTTTATTTACCTGATATTTTGTGTCAGCTTTTTCACTGCGCAGTGTTTTTAGAGCTTTTTAACGTAGTGAAATGTCATAAGCCTAATTAGGCTTATGCTCGTAACGAATTCTCGCAGTATTTACCGATTTTACTTTTCTGATAAGGCATTTTAAGTTAAAATAACGCAGTTAAGATTCTCGCACCTATTTTTACCCCACTACTTAGTTGTGAAAATGCTGTGACAAACTTGGGTTTTATGGACTACTGTACATGTACTGAACGTGCAGTGAATAAGCATAATGATGAGTACTGTGAAGATGCATTTGATCTGGACAAATTCGAAGCTGGTGGTGTATTAACGATAACTGATGCATACAGAAGTCAAAAAAAAAATCCAAATGGACTAACTAAATACCACAGACTTCCACACACTCCCACAACTCAAGCAATTCAGCACAAATTACCTCCAATCTCAGTCCAAACAGACAAATTGCCCACACAGTTTTAATTCGTCCAATAAATGTCATCATAAATCCGGTCGTCTCAGGCTGAGACGTGTCCACCGCGTGTACGGCAGACGACGATAAATCTGGCGCTCCGTACGCCGCATAAGTGACTGGTGCTTGTCACACCGTTGTGTAACTGTGTGCGTTTGTTGTTGTGATCGTAGAAGAAAAGGTTTTTGGTGTGAGGTGTGGTGAGATTTTGAAATTTTTGTATGAAAGTGCTACGCTGCGTGTCGCGGGTTCGATTCCCGTACGGAACAAATATTTGTATGACCTACAAATATAGTTGTTCCAGGTCTGGCTGACCCACAATACAGGAGAAATTCCTAGGGTGGGGGCAACAAAAAAAAAAAAAACAGTTTTTAGATGCACAATTGAAATCAGTAAGGAAGAACCCTGAGTTAAAAAAGGCTGAATATGATGACGATGATGATGAAAGAAATAATGACAAATATTAAAAGAAAATGTTACCTACGTTACATTTTCAGTAAACTGTAAAATATTTAGATCTCAAAAATCTAACTGTATATCCACTCACGCGCCAATTGCTAAAAACAAACGCGCCCTGAAAACCCTAAAACGACCATTTGGATAAAATAGACGTTGAAAAAAACTGTGACAGCAAGCACGTTCCACCCCGCAGTATTTTATTTTTCGTAATTTTATCTATGTAACCCGTCAGCATACAAAGTAAGGTAACAGAGCTTGGCGGGCTTGTTCTTTCAAGGACCTCATCCATCGCTTTCCACCAAGTGAGTTCGAGGTCCAGAGCTGGCCCGTTTTGCGATAAAAAAAATATAAATATATTATAGAGACACTATGCTATCAGATTATCGAGAATATCAACAAAGTCAAAATTTAGTTCGAAGACAACACGGAGGACTGGTTCCGGATTATCGAAATCTAGCCTCACAAATGCTGTTATGCTATGTGGTGCATTCACTTGTAAAAGCTGTCACACCAACATGTAACACTATAGGTCTCCAAGCGATGTGTCCTTGGGCGGGGTAATCGAGTGTCGAGCGATGCTCAATATAATATGATGTGACCCTGTGGGCTTGTAGTTCAGTCTCTATTAATCGTACCAATGGTTTCCAAGGTATTACTGTAGATTTAGAAACACAGAAGAAAATACAACATCTTTTTTATTAGATGTCAAATAAATGGAGAGTTAGGCTTTGCCGTGCAGTGGGACAAATAGGATTTTAATCCATACTAATATTATAAATTCGAAAGTGACTCTGTCTGTCTGTGTGTTACATTTTCACGCCTAAAGCAAAGAACGTATTTCGAAAAAAATTTGCAGGGAGATGGATTGCATCCCGGGGAAAGACATAGAATAGTTCTTATCGAGATACCTCGCGGGCAAAGCCGCGGGCGGAAGCTAGTACCTAAATAATAAAAATTTCGACCAAGCCAATGGCCCGCTAAGTGGTAAGCCTATGGACAGTAGGTGTCCATAGACATGCTTGGCAACCCAGAGTCTATACTGTAATACACTGACAAACCGTTCAAACCGGAACAGGAACACTGCGTGGCAGCAAAAATGGGTATGGAGTACTTCCTAGTACGAGCTCCTTCTTAAAGAGCTTTATTACTACAAACATAGAACAGAATATCCAACGGAACAGCCCATCAAACAATAATTACAAAGTTACTTCCCCCATTTTATTTAACGATTAATACACGAACACGAGCAGTTTCAAACAAAATACGAGTATAACAAGATACAGTATCAGCTGGTGTATTAGCAACTTTCTCCGACACGGGTTGAGACACGGCCGCAGCAGACGCAATAAATCTTGCGGGCCACGTGCAGCGCGAGGGATGAAGGGGGGGAGGGTACCGTCACGTGAGGAGGAACATGATATTATTTAGGGTGCATCATGGTTATAATGAATTTAATTTGAGCTGAGAAGGAATCGGAGGATAGTGGTAATGAGCTCGCTGTGTAATCTTAAAGTAACATATTTTGTGTAAGTATTAGTTGAGTCATGAAAAAGGAAATTTAATGGAGTGGCCATACTATGCGGACTTGAATATTCGGCGTATTCAAATAGACTTAAGAGTGGCTCCGATTTCCAAAAACCTGAATGGGTTTTCGGAAAAAAACCGCCGTAAAATGTCCTGCCAACGAATATGATTCTAATCAGCTTATAATGTTCCCACTGTTGGGACACAGGCCTCCTCTCTGTGAGAGGGAGTGGGCCGTAATCCACCACGCGGGCCTAGTGCGGGTTGGTAGATGTCACATGTCTTCGAATTTTTGGTTCTAGGACATATCGGTTTCCTCACGATGTTTTCCTTCACCGTTTTGAGAGCAGTGGCGATGAAATAATTTACACAAAGTAAAGCGCCTGTGTGGGTTGGAACCTACGACCTACAACTCGTAAGTCGTGGCCGTTACCATTTGGCCACCACTGCTCTGAAGATGATTGGTGGTCATTATTTTAGACTTCAAATTAATACTAACAGAAAACATGTTTTTAGGGTTCCGTAGCCAAATGGCAAAAACGGGACCTTTATGGATTCGTCATGTCTGTCTGTCCGTCTGTCCGTCCGTATGTCACAGCCACTTTTTTCCGAAACTATAAGAACTATACTGTTGAAACTTGGTAAGTAGATGTATTCTGTGAACCGCATTAAGATTTTCACAAAAATATAGAAAAAAAACAAATTGTGGGGGTTCCCCATACTTAGAACTGAAACTCAAATTTTTTTTTTCATCAAACCCATACGTTTGGGGTATCTATGAATAGGTCTTCAAAAATGATATGAGGTTTCTAATATTATTTTTTTCTAAACTGAATAGTTTGCGCGAGAGACACTTACAAAGTGGTAAAATGTGTGTCGCCCCCTGTAACTTCTAAAATAAGAGAATGATAAAACAAAAAAAATATATATGATGTACATTACCATGTAAACTTCCACCGAAAATTGGTTTGAACGAGATCTAGTAAGTAGCTGCTACCTGCTACCCTAAATACTTTAAAAAACGCAAATATTTTTATAGGCTTCCTATTTTCACACAGTAAAAATACTAAGGTAATTCTTTTCAATATTTGGAGATCTATGTTAAGCGCCTAAAAAAGGGTTAGCGTGGACGATATAGTATCAATAACTTTGCCCCATTGATACGCATCAGTGTGACACAAGGCCTGTAGATGGCGGTGTTCGCTGAAGGCGTCTATTGTGACATGACAAACGACTCGATGCGTGCATGGACTCAAGTAGCCTCTCGCTGTGAAATATTGCTGGCTGCTGATTCTGCTTGTGACAGCTGCACCAGGATTTGTGTTACTGTCGTGCATGTTAACAACAGCATGAATTGAATGATTAATATTCGATCTAATGGTGGTTTAGTCGATTTTGAACTGATACGGGATTGTTTGTAGTTTGTTGACAATCATTCAATATCAGTACAGTATCTTTATTGATACATTATAAGACTGCAAACAGCGCGGTAATTGCGTAACACACTGTTTCATTTTGACAGTTCCACAACATTCATTGCGTTATTTACGTTGTTGAACAGACAAAATTTTTTGAACGTATGAAGCAATGGATTAGCAATATCCTTCAAAATTATTCAGATTGTGATAAAGTGTGGTTAGAAATTAGTAAATTACAGGCCATGTTAGCATTCAATGACTTTAGAGTAATTTCTATGCAGTTGACCAACAGAATATAATATGCGGAGGGATTTGTTGACGAAAACCATTTTACTAATGGTTTAACTATGGATACTATTGAATGCATTTGAATAACTAGCTGCTAGCTGAAGTTTCGATCCCGTAGGAATATTGGGATAAAAAGGAGCCTGTTAATCCAGGGTGTCAGCTACCTCCATAGAAAATTTTATCAAAATTGGTTCAGCCGTTTGAGCGTGAAGAAGTAACAAACATATAAACACACACATACCCACACACTCACAAACTTTCGCCTTTATAATATTAGTGATATAATAAGTGTGATGTTATTGATGTCTGAGGCCGCAGGAACCCGTTGGATGCGAGAAGCACAGAACCGGTCGTAGTGGAGGTGCTTGGGGGAGGCCTATGTCCAGCAGTGGACGTCTTTGGGCTGAAATGATGATGATGATGAATGATGAGGCTTAGCTCGTTTCTAAAAAAGGAAGTCCATCAAGCTAATAGCCAACAAATTAACATGTAAGCAATCATTACAACTTAATGAGGTGTATCCCACATTGTCTATTCTGTTCAATACACTCATTCCCTTGGTTTTATTTCCAAATTAACATGACAATTAATCCCAGACTTAATCACAGCCTGTCTATATCCATTCCCTCTGCCGTTTCCAATTTATTTCCTGGCAGTAAACACAGGAATTCCACTCAAGAAAAGCCTATAAATGTTAGTGGGTATTTAACTAGCATCCTGTCTTAGAAGTAGCAATCTATATTCAGGGTTATGCACTGTTTCATTAGCATACATAAGCATGTGCGTATGTGTATGTGTGGGAGTGGATGGAGATGTGGTGCATTCGTATGCAGATTTCAGGATAACAACTCAAACGGCAAGGACTGTTTACGTTCTAGCGTTTTTCTAGTTCATTGCTAGAATCTTCTACCTTTTGCTTTTGCATCATTCTACGGACAATATTGTGCGCATTTATAATTTCTATTGTGACGACATTATTATGGATGTCCACGTAAATAAAATGTAGGGAAACGTGAAACGTGCACACTATAACGTTTACGTCCATGATATTATCGTCATGTTAGAGATTATAAAAGCGTACAATAAGTGAATCATTCCCAGTCACCTTTTTAAAGCCTTCACAGGCAAATTCTTATTCATTCAATATACTTAGATGTTTTCCAAAATTTTCATATTCTTATTAGTACTTACCCAGACTGTAGTTCCTTAAAACTTAGCATATAACAATATGAAACTTTGGGTTTCTGGTTTTAGTTTATATACAATCTAATGTTACTTGACCGCCGCAAAGATACCATAAAATGCAATTTTTTGCCAATATAGCTCGAAATTATCTAAAATTGAATTGTCCCAAGTCACGATGCAGCAGTCTTAAACGGACCATTTCTCACGTGTAACGTGTAAGCGACAGGGTGTGGCCAATTACCTCTCCGACCAACCGTCTGATTGCAATTATAGAATGCTTGATTGATAAGCTGATGAGGTATCAATTGCTTGATTCGGTTAACTACTACAAGTACTACTGCTATAACGTCACGTGCGTATGTGTAGGGGATTATTGTAATTGATTTGATTGCGGCTTGGAACATCTTGAGATGTTACTGCATCTCAAGACAGATTATGTTTTGAATTGTTTGTGTCTCGTATTTCAGTGTTTCTGACATTTCTTGTCTGTCTTTCTTTTTGTAGCGTTCTTTTTTTCTAAGTCTGATTAATATGATGGTAACATTTGGAACTTGGAAGTAGACATAGAGTTGGAAGGCCTACACACAAGGTGGACCGAAGACCTTGTGAAGGCCGCAGGAATCTGCTTGATTCGGGAAGCACAGAACCGGTCGATGTGGCGGTGTTTGGGGGAGGCCTATGTCCAGCAGTAGACGTCTTTCGGCTGAAATGATTATGATTTGAAACTTTGATTTAGCAAGGCAAAAATAATAACCCAGTTTTTCTCTCGACGGACAGTTTGTGGAAACACTCACCACTAGGCCAAGCTCAACATTTTATGTCTACGTGCATCAGTGAAGCTACAAAAAATTTCAGCTTACTTTCAATATCTTACCAAAGGAATTATAACCAACTATTCCTCAGAAATAAAAACGGAGACGATTGACAAAGACAAATCCTACCAAAAAACGTATAAGACACATTCCGCGGCTTTTACTAAAAAGATTTCGAACCCTTGAAGCCGTCATTGGAAAACAAAAACGACACGCTGATAAAGCAAAAGGTGGCTAATGCGAAATCGATGGCAACCCAAATGGGGACGCGAGTGCCCCGGGTCTGACAGCCACGTGACGAGAGCGTGACGAGGCCGTGACGGCGACGTGACGAGTATACTTGACAGCTACTTGATGAATGCGCTAGTGCCCTGTAAATATGCCAGTTATCAATTACTGTTGTGGGTGTTGGATGCAAATTAATCTTTGGAATTGATGGGTGGTGTTATGACGTCATTAAAATGGAGGGCATTATGGTTTCTTGAATAAAGTTCTACATGAACATTAACAAGTAAAAAAATAACATAATAAGGTATTAATGCGGTGTATAATGTTGGTGCTTTTAAGATTAGTGATACTCGTAAATATACAGGAAGACTTTCACTACGGGACCAACTCTGAAATCACGAAAAAAAAAATCAGCTGTTTCATACATTTTGGTCAAGTAGGTATTGAACTTTTGTATTAAACAGCTGATTTTTTTTTCGTGTTTTCTGAGTTGGTCTTATAGTGAAAGTTGTTCATATTCATGGGTGGAACACCCTGTAAAAATTTGGTTGGTGATAAAAAAATCTTCCTGTATAGAGAGTGCGAGGAGAAAAAAGTTACACAAGTGTACACTTCCGTTTTCTCTGTTGGTTTAATGTTAGTTAGGAGTAATCAAGAGTTTGCAAGTTCAAATCCTACAGACTCACGCTTGAACATCGGGTAAGCGTGTATCGTGTTGCAGGAATTTTGGAACTAATGTGGATACTTAGCTAACTCGTCGCCCAAACGAAAAAGCGCACACTTAGGCTAATAGCGTCTCATTAGGATTCTCTGTGTTTTCAGTGCCATTTTGCACAGAAACTTCTATATCAGGCCCAGAGGCCATTTTTGGCCCATAAGTGTTATCTCTGCAACACAGTAACACCACTGCACATAGCGATCCCAAAATGTCCCCAGAGTTAGCATTAGCAACGTTAAAGTAGGCAGTGCTTGGCTCAACAAAATAGCTACAGCGTTTATTTTTCATATTTCTGTATAGGCCTCTTATTTTCCTGATGACTGAGTTTCAGCATATCACCCTGCACATAATACTGAAAAGGTACAGCTGCAAACATGACATTCTCGGTCCAATAACAAGTCAGAAAAGTGTAACGTTAGGAAATTCTGCCCTGCGAGCTGTGGTCTTGAGTTTAAATTACATACCAAGTCTAAGAAATCGATAGATTTTATCCGCTGCACACAAGGATAATGAACCTGATATTCTTACAGAACCTAGTGAACACTTCTGAAACTGAACCATGAGCCCCAACAATCCGCAGCTGTCAGCGTGTAACTGCAAATCAATAGGTGCGTGACAAATGACGCGGCCGCCATTTGTGACGTGACGCGCGTAGGACGCCTGCGTCACGGATACGACACGAGATTACGCAGGGCATGGATTTGTAGTTAGCTATGTTGCGATGTTGTTGTTACATAATAATAGTGTTACGCGCCTATGGATTATGCGTGTGTTAGAGACTAGTTACTACGAAAAATGTTCCCGTTTGATAGATACGCTTTAATTCAATGAAGCTAAGAACTCTAAAACTAGCCCATCGTTTTAGAGTTCTTAGTTTATAATAACATGTTCTCAATCGCCAATCAGTTTAGTAAGTGTAGCAATCATAGTTATAAAACCATTTAGGGACCTCGCTCATGGTAAATTTGCTTAGATTGTTATGCAGTTAAATTTAAGAGCCAAGTTCAAAAGTATATTCGTTGTAAAAAGATTAGCTAGTTAATAAGATTTGCAGCGGAATTATTGACTCCGAAGGCAGGCGCACTACGGAGCACTAGGGGAAGCTACGAATTTGAATGTAACCTAATAATTTAAATGTAGTATGATGAACCAATTTCAATAGTTCACAATCGACAATAACAACAATAACGTATCGAGATTCAAACTCTTAAACAACACATCATCATTTCAGCCGAAAGACGTCCACTGCTGGACTTACGCCTCCCCCAAGCACCTCCACTTCGACCGGTTCTGTGCTTCTCGCATCCAACGGGTTCCTGTGGCCTTCACAGGTCGTCGGACCATCTTGTGGGAGGCCTTCTAACGCTACGTCTTCCGGTACGCGCTCGCTACTCCAGGACCTTTCGGCCCCATCGGCCATCTGTTCTGCGAGCAATGTGCAATGCCCACTGCCACTTAAATTTAACAATTCTTCGGACTATGTCGGTTACCTTGGTTCTTCTGCAGATCTCCTCATTCCTGATTCGATCACGCAGGGAAACTCCAAGCATAGCCCTCTCCATTGCCCTTAATCTTCTTATAAGGCCCATTGTGAGCGACCACGTTTCAGTGCCATAAGTCATCACTGGAAACACGCACTGGTCAAAGACTTTAGTCTTGAGACACTGCGGTATGTGGGACGAGAAGATATTGTGTAGCTTCCCGAATGAAACAAACAACGCATGATGGACACAAAACATGGAACAATGCAATTGAGGCGCCGACTACTCGCAGGTCCCGTGTTCAGTCGTGAATGAAATAGACACAAACGCTTCCTGCAGTCAGGGAGCCAGGGTAATACTTTATTGTCTTGTTAGTCAACTTTGCGCAGGCGACTTCATTTCTGACACACGTTGGGACTTTTATTTATTTAATACTTCAAGCACATAAATGTACAGAAGCGAACTTAATACCATAGGCATAGGTTATCCAGTTAGTAAGACTCTATTTGTCAGACTTTTAGGCTCCTGAATACCCTTAACGACTGTCAAAGATCTAAGAATGACAGCTGGGATCAACGGCCTAACGTGCTTTCCAAGGCACGGAGGATGTAATGGATGGTCACCCATCCTCGAATCGACCGCGGCAAGCGTAGCTTAACTCTGCAATCGAGCCGTGCGCCTATTACCATTTAGACACGAGCCCCTCTTATATGCTTACAAAATATAACACAGTGTATCTGCCTAATTGGTATACAATATAGGATAATCTATCAACTCAATGCTCTCAATTTGCGACTCTAAATAGTCCGTTGTCAACAGCGCTTATGCCGAAGTCCCTGCTAAACCAGCGGAATTTGGTCAGCTGCCCTATTTAAAGGTGAGCTATGAAACAGATAGGTTAACTCGTTGAACTAATATGTTTATACAAGAGTGTTTGAACTACGTATTGAAACTAAAGTTTAGTGGATAAACGGGCGAACAAATTGTTGTACTCCAGCGGTCGAATCGATTAGGTAATTGGTTATTCTTCTTAGCAAATCGATGGTGTAGCGGTATCTACAACGCCAATGCGAACAACGCGTCATACTGACGTCGCGCAAAATCCTGCATCTTGCAAGCAGAGTTTACCGCGCAACTAGCATAGATACAACGGCCCGACGTGAATCATCGGGCAGTTGCCCGCCAGATATAACACCCGTCTGGTCGGAGGATCCTCTCTTTTCTATAGAGTATGAGTGAACTTTACAGCCTGTTCCTCATACCGTTCAAAGAAATTGAAATGACCACTGACAAGACAAGGCAATGACAAGACACCAATGATGATGATGATGATTTGTGCCCAATGTATAATTTCGGTGATGTTCGCGTGAGTGGACCCTCTGGTGAAGGCCGCAGGAATCCGCTAGATGCGGGAAGCACAGAACCGGTCGAAGTTGCGTTGCTTGGACCTACGTCCAGCAGTGGATGTCTTTCAGCTGAAATCATGCAAACTCTGCGCAGTCATCGATAATAGTGATCATGATTATAATCAAAATGCATGGATGTTATGAAATCCTGTTCTCAATTATCTACACTCCATTGACACTGTGTTTCATGCCTGGTAAGGAAAATTGTACCTTATCCAAATAAACTAAGGTACATTTTTGTGTTCCAGTATTTTTACGAAAAACTAGGTTCACTAGCAAGCATGCGATTATATTATTACAACATCCTGTCACAGTGTTCAAAAATTATGGCGGGGATCATTACCATAACACCCCCATTTTATATTACAAGTCCTTATTACTAAATTTCACAAAACCACATTCAAAACACGAGTCCGTGTTTACAAGTCCACTTTTTGAGCCGTCATATTGTATTGTTTTTCGGTCGTATATTATGCAGAAGTGTTCCTGTGAAAGGTGTGCGGTGTTTTTGCTAGGCACAAATAGATAAGTACAGAAGGCCGGCTCCAAACAACGAGTGAGAACAGGCGCGAGGCGCACACACACATAGACGCGTACGTACGCTACGATAGCTGTCGTGTACGTTTTTAGGGTTCCGTACCCAAAGGGTAAAAACGGAACCCTATTACTAAGAATTCGCTGTCTGTCCGTCCGTCCGTCCGTCCGTCTGTCTGTCACCAGGCTGTATAGGCTCAAGAACCGCGGTAGCTAGACAGTTGAAATTTTTACAAATTATGTATTTCTGTTGCCGCTATAACAACAAATACTAAAAACAAAATAAAATAAATATTTAAGGGGGGCTCCCATACAACAAACGTGTTTTTTTCGGCGTTTTTGCCTTGTGGTACGGAACCCTTCGTGTGCGAGTCCGACTCGCACTTGGCCAGTTTTTTTAAATATCGCAGCTTTATGCTGAGATAGGAGCCTTTTTGACTTCGCACAGGTATTTTTTTCTGTTCTTTATTTTTTGTTTTTGATGTAATTTTGTTAGTTTTAAATGCTCCTTTTTAAACTGACCCTATTACTAAGACTCCACTGTCCGTCTGTCACCAGGCTGTATCTCATGCACTGTGATAGCTAGACAGTTGCTAGTTGAAATTTTCCGGGATGATGTATTTCTGTTGCCGCAATAACAAAAAATACTAAAAACTCCCATATAACTAACGTGTTTTTTTTCGGCGTTTTTGCCTTGTGGTACGGAACCCTTCGTGTGCGTGTCCGACTCGCACTTGGCCAGTTTTTTATTGTTTGTATTTGCTGTGTGTGACGCAAATAAAATATTTTTCTCTTTCTTTATGTACGAAGAGCGGGCGGGTGTTCTCAAACCAATGCCAGTTACGCTTGCACTCGCTGTACAGTCAACAAAAGAGTTATGTATGCAGGATCGTCGGATATAGTTGAAGTTTAGTAAGAAACCGGTGGATGTTCTCGAATGAAATTTTATTTTATTAATAGAAAACAAACAGCTCATTTACCAAATTAAATTTCAGTCGAGAACATCCATCGGTTTCTTACTAAACTTCGACTATATCCGACGATCCTGCATACCTAACTCTTTTGTTGACTGTACATGAAGCGTGTCTGTGTGTGCGTGCATTATCACTCGGTTTATGGACCTTCTGTACCTATTTGTTCTGTGACAATGTGCAGGACGTCCTTTTTATCATAATGTTGTTGGAAAAAAAATCGTGGAAATATTTTGTTGGAGTTAAGAGTAGCTGGCGTGTGTAGCGCAGTTTATTTTAATGTGCAGTTTTGTTTTGGACTCCGTAATGAGATCGTGTAGTTAGATGTGTGATGACTTTTGCGGTTTGTGGTAAATAAATAGGTATGTGGGTAACTGAGACAACAGTAGTTGCAGAAATGAGGAACGTTTATGAAAAGAAAAAGGCACTGATTTAAAGAGGCAGTTGTAAATAGCGGTTTTGGCAAGTTAAAAATTATAAATGGCACGTTTAATAACTAGTTCAGCAGTTAAAACTAAGCAGTAAAGTAAACAAAAATGAGTAATAAAAATAATGAAATGGATCAGTGAATATATAATTGAGCAGGAAAATAATTAAATGGGCGGTAAAAATTATTGAACGAGCGGTTACGTGTGTAAAGTAACCTAACCAAACCGAACCTCGGAGTGCCCTTCGCTCGCTCTTGCATCCTATGTCGACGGAGCCCCGCTTACCGCTCATTCAGTTATGGGACTGCTCAATTATTTTTAGAATTGACATTGTAATGTTTTTCAACTGATCATAATATCATCTCGAATATTTAAATAACAGCTCAAAAAATTAGTTCCCAAAGAAAAATGTTTGTAAACGTCTTGTTTTGTTTGTGTTGTTCATTTTTATTGTAAAGGAAAATACTGGCTAGCACATATTTTGTGTGTGTATAGCATTATCAGCCTGTAATGTTCCTACTGCTGGGAAACAGGCCTTCTCTCTGTGAGAGTGAGTGGGCCGCAATCCACCACGCAGGCCCAGGGTGTATGAATGACTCATTTTTGTTCTATACATGGTTATTCGTAAAACTTTAACAATCTCTTAAGAGGTCATTGTACTCATCATTATGAGCAACTTTTACTATGGGATGAAACCTGAAATCATGAAAAAAAAACAGCTGTTCCCTACATTTTGACGAGTTACACAAACATAAATGTAGGGAACAGCTGATTTTTTTTTCGCGAACCGAGCCCTCTGCGCATCCTGAACAGTCACACCCAACACCTTATTTGACTGGCCAATTCTTTCCTTGCGGTGGTAGCACCACCCTCCCACCGGAGTCCGGCGTCAAGCAGCCTGCTGTGTTTCGTCGATGCGTGGGAGTTCCAGTGGCTTAGGCATCTTCTGGGCACGGTCGTTCCACCACAGACCTCATCGCTTTCTATTGCTTTCCATCAGGCGTGATCGAGGTCAAGAGCGGGCTCATTCAGCAATAAAAAAAAAGAGTCTGATCTCCAAGCATTTTCGCAATTAAAATAAAAAATAACGGATAGAATCTTCCTTCAAAATCAAATCTCCATTATCCTTGCTCCACAAAAAATAATAAAGATCGCCATTTAAAAATCCCGTTAAGAAAAGCAAGTCTATAATACGTAATGAGGCCATGTTACTCGTTTAGCGGTAGTAGTTTCTTTTAACGGTAATACGGTTAGTGTTATAGCCTTACCGGTAAGCAAGTGTATGAAGTTCAGAACTTATATGGCACTCTGCTGCAGATGGTTATGGTAAAACAATAGCTATTTAGTTTTTTAGGTTATAAGGCTTCAGTTTTATGAAGTTTTAAGACAGTTTCCATGTTGCAACGTTATGGTTTGGAGACGGCTTTAAGACTTCCTTCTAAATGGAAGTCTTTAAACAGACTCCGGACCCAGGTTGGCCGAAGCAAGGAAAATCTGTTCAGAAGGAGATTCGTAGACGACTCCGCCTTGGGGTGTAAATGTAGTGCTGTTCCACATGACAAACGATGGGACACCTGCACGTTACAGGAACTGGTGGACGCTGGTGATGGCGCCAAACAAGTAGCCGAATTCTGGGCCGAGTCCATTTAGATTGCTATCGACACGCTAAGAAGATATGGAAGCTGCAGGAATGCTTTTAAAAGGGACATCACAGGCTATGCCTACCTACAATCCTACATAGTAAGGATATTATTTAATGAAAGAAAGAAAAAATAAGAAAATAAAATTAAGAAAGGAAAAATTTAGGGAAACATGTGTATTTAAGTAAGAAATGACCAACAACAAAGTCGTCCAATGCTGGGTATAAGCTATGGGTATAGGCCTAAGTATTGGCACAACAAAAGGTCTTGTACAGACGCCAGCACATCAAGCTACTACAATCTGTCAAATGTCTTTAATAGATTTTCAACTTTATCACTAGAGCATAACGTTCAAAGTTGATTGGGAAAATTTGACAGTTTCGGGTAGCTTGATGTGCTGGCTTACGTACGTCCATCATCAAGCGGATATTTTGCATGCCATCTTAAAGGCTTTTGCTTTAAGAAGCTAACCTCTCTAGAAAAATACAGGAATTAAAATTAACCAAAAACGAACATTGCCATCAGAATCTACCACCCACCATAATCGTTAGAGTAACGCGTTAAAAATCCACCAAGAGTAAAAGACTTTCGTCGGTTAGTTCGAGAGCATTTCATTACTCTAATTAGTTTTGTCTTAATTTAATTTACTTTAAGTGCGAGCTGAGCACTTAAAGCGAGAATTTGTCCACTTATAACAAGGTTTTTAAAAGCACTTCCTTCTTTTTATGCAAATCTAGATTAATTGATGAAAGAAAAATAAAGTGGTGATAGAGGCGAAGAGAAAGTAAAAGCAATAAAAGATATTGTAGAATTAAAGTTAGTTCTTAATATGTGAAAAATAAAATTTGATTGAAAAAGTTGGTCCTAATGTTATCTTCTAGATAGAGAATCTTAGAAATTCACTCAATAAAGGTCAAACTTAATAACTACCAAGTCTAAACCGCTGATAAAAGTACGTAATCATTATAAAAATATGAATACTCAGAGGTTTAAAACACACTCAAAGTTATCAGTCTACCGCATTAAAAATAAAATAAGCAACGACATCCAATAAAAATCGCGCCTCGAAGGACCAATTTTTCATCCATTCCGATCCCACACAAGCGATCTTTACAAACAAAGGAAAAATATAACTCATATCGATATATATCTACATTGTATTGCACATAAATTCTCCGCAAGTGCAAAATCGATGAATTTCATACAACTTTAGTACTGTGAGTTAATGACGTGTAAACTTCGCAAACTGACATTAATATTGGACGCTCACATTGGTATGTACCTATGTTTTAGTATATAGGTATAAAGCGATTAGTGGCTATGTTCTAGTTATGTGTTTTGAGGTATTAATTTGTGTTGCGAATTATGCTTTGAGTGCTATTAGTGGTTACATTGTTAGTTCACATTTTGGTCTTTTGAAATTACATGATTCATGTCATGGTAGGTGAAATCGTGTCTGGTATTTCACACTTTGGCCCCGGCTTTGTCCGCGTAGAGGTCAGAAATTATCTCACGGGTAAAAAGTATCCTATGTCCTAACCCAAGTCAAGGTCTGCTTGTACGCCAAATTTCATCGAAATCCGTTCAGTCGTTAAAGTGTGAAAACGAAATAGAAAGACAGACAGTTACTTTCATATTGATTATATACTAGCATCGCCCCGCGGTTTCACCCGCGTAAATGTCGATCCCGTGGTAATATCGGGATAAAAAGTCCAGTGTGTCAGCTACCTCCATACCAAATTTTATCAAAATTGGCCCAGCCGTTTGAGCGTGACGAAGTAACAAACATATAAACACACCCCCATACACCCCCCCTCACACACACACAAACTCATAAACTTTCGCCTTTATCATATTAGTGTGACGTATTTTATTAAACCCATAACACATCGCAACATCAAACCTTTCAATTTGAATCCCAAAACCAAGACAGACATGTCCATCTGCCCCATAAAAGTCAATTGATCCGTCGACGGCTATAGGCGATTCTATTTTGATCCGAGCATAGTAGGACGCGGATTGAAACCTTATCTTCTATCGTATTGACTTTGAAGGCTTTCTGACCGGCATGGATATGATAAGGGTTAGGAATAAGATTGGGTTCTGGGGATTAATATCTTGGCTCTATAATTTGAGATTGGGAAAATAATATTGAGTATATTTTGATGAAGACCTTTGACAAAAAGTAATCATCCGTCCATCTCTTTTGGTAAATTTTCGAAGTTATTTATTTATTCAACTTTATACAACATATAAGGTACGAAGGCGGACTTAATAATCATTGAGCTCCTTAAGTCTTGAGTTGAGCTCCTTAAGTCTTGAGTTTTGCTGCACGATTTCTAACAAATGCGTGCACTGACTGGACAGGTCCTCTCAATCTGTGTGGTTCTTTCCTCAAAAGACCATCTCAGACATCGATCTAGAGATAGACTACGATAACATGGCGCGCCCCTCCAAAATTCAAAACGTTTGAAAGTATTTGTGAAAGTATTTACAATGCACCACCAAGATTCACAACGCATGTGTGCGTAATGAGACGGCCGTCAAACAAAAACAAATCCACGTTGTTCGACTTGTCACGTCATTAATCGTACAGTACACAGTAATTTGGAGGGGCGCGCCATGTTATCGTAGTTTATCTCTACATGGTCTTCATATAACCTGACCAAGATTATTTCTGGACTTTAAAAGAGACTGTGACCTCTGAGTTTGTTTCGGCCTTTCTTCTCAGAGTAGTCACATAGGAAACGCCGACCTCATCTAGTTTAAAAAAAATATGATTGACGTGTAAAAGTGTTTGTGCAAACCTACTTACAAAAATAAAATCACTTATCATAATGCCTTAGGCATTCTTTACCAATCTATCAATGGTGGTGGAGAGTTACTACACTTTAGGTGAATTGTTTAGTGTGGGTTTATTATGGGAATTATGAAAGTGCACAGTTTTCTCGGCGGTCTGGCTAAGGTCTCCGAGGAAAAAGTAGTTAGCATGTGTTTTTGGTTTATCTAGCATCTTCATATTTTGATTGCACTCTTCCTCGTTGTTTTATTTTTTTTATATACGTTAATTGATTTATCTAGCTCTTGTGTGTATTAAGGTAGGTACCGCAGTTAACAGGAAAATACTAAAAACACTTAAAAAAAAATAATGATAAGGTTTTCAATATCGATAGCCCAACTTTGCCCCAATCTTTTCTTAACTCCAAACAGTACAAAAGCAACCAAACAAATATTGACTACCCTCAATTCATCAATCATAGTTTTACGACAGATACAGTCGTACCAACTTATCTGCGGTTCAATAATAACTGGCGTTTGCCGATGCATGGCGGGCGAGATAAGGACTGGCCGGCCCCACCAATAAAAATGGCCAATCGGACTCGTAAAAGTTTATACTGCTACGATGTTTAATCAGACGGTATGAACGCATAGATGTTGAGACGTTTTCATATTCGTCTCTTGGTATTATACTTTGATGGGATTTTATTGTTATGAACGCTTAAGAGCATTTACGCCGTACGGCATTTCATACAAACTTTCAAGCCCTTGTTTTTCGAAATGAATGAACCGATTTTAATGAAACTTCATACGCATAAGCAGGATACAAAGGTCTAAAAATTTACTTAAAAATTTATTTTTATTTATTTATTAATATAACTTAAAATAAAAATACTATAAATACATACAACATTATAATTACACTAATAAAAACTAACGCACACGAAGTGTCTGCGTCGTGTTACGCTGACTGGTGTCATGGCAGGTGTTTATATTAAACGATAATCGCTCATCTATTACAAGATTCCCTAGAACATTAGGTATCTCACTGACCCAAAAGATTCCCTGGAACATTATCTCCTTGACCCAAACCCAAAAATCCAATTCAAAACCCACCTTGAATGTCCCAAACCCAACCTCATCGCACCTTTCAAATCGCATCACGTGATTAATATATAAAGGATTAAGTTAACTGAATCGAAGTGGGCCACTCGACTCTATTCATTACGACTATGGAGTCCGCAACTAAATCCGTTCGGGTATCAGGTTTGATTCCCCGTTTAAAGTCGAATAGGCCGGAAATCGATTGCTTTGGAAGCTTTACGTTCGAATTGTAGGCGAAAATTGCGAGGACACTCGTTCGCTGGATGGGGTTCGTTAGCGATTTTTGTGTAGATGTTTTGTATAGGTATGCTTTTTTATTCCTGCATTAGAGCAGAATAAATATGGTATCGACTAATGGTGTTTGAATTTAATCTAGAAACTACCGTAGTTATGTTCTAACTACAACAAAGGCCCTCTTCATAGAAACAGAACGGTATTTTTAACTGTTTTAGCGCTAAATGTATTTAGTGATTAGTGATGCAATAAGAAATTTAGGGTCTTACAGAAGTTTTGGCAAAATAGCTACTCTTTAGCAAACGAATTGATGATTTTTATTTTTTTTATACTTCAGTTTATACTATTGTTTTCTTTTATATGTATTCACTAAATAATATGAACTGCCCCATCCTAATTGTATCTAGAAAGCACAAAGAAGACACCTAATAAGAAAGTATCAAATTAATTAAAGTGTCTAGCAGTAAATCATCATCTGCCTAGCCTTTTCCCAACTATATTGGGGTCGGCTTCCAGTCTAACCGGATGCAGCTGAATACCAGTATTTTACATGGAGCGCCTATCTGACCTCCACAACCTAGTTACTGGGTAATACGATACCCCTTGGTAAGACTGGTTGACAGACTTTCGGGCTTCTGACTACCCGTAACGACTGTCAAAGATCCACGAATGTCAGCCGGGACTAACGGCTTAACGTGCGTGAAGTTTCTAGCAGTATAAACAACAGAAAATTCCATTTACAAACAAGCTTCCATTTCTCTACACATCAAAAACAAAACAAGACCTACATTTTCACACACGATCCAATTCGCCGTCACATCCAGTCGCCGACATCCGACATCCGCGCTCGGACTGTGTGAACGGAAATAATGCGCTTAATAGATTCGCTTCGGCTCACAACTACGCTGACAACTGTATAATCTATTTATGAGGAAAACTGCCCGATGCCACTGTTTCGACGCTATGTGAGTGTGTATAAATTGTGCACATGTACCTATAAGAGTGTTAATTATACATGAATGTATGTTTTGGTCCTTTTAAATGGTTTTATTGCTACTAAGTTCCAGTTGTGGCCCAGTGGTAACGGCCGCGGCTTACGAGTCATAAGTTCGGCCAGTAAAGTAAAAACACAAAGTAAAGCCAGGCGCTTTACTTTGTGTAAATTATTTTCATCACCACTGCTCTCAAAACGGTGAAGGAAAACATCGTGAGGAAACCGGCAAGTCCTAGAGCCAAAAAATCGAAGACATGTGATATCCCACCAACCCGCACTGGGTCCGCGTGGTGGATTACGGCCCTCTCCCTCTCACAAAAGGAGGCCTGTGTCCCAGCAGTGGGAACATTATAGGCTGATTGTGAAGCTGCAGTTGCAGGGTTGCAATTAAAAGGCATAGAAACTGCTATTTTGTTTCACCCTGTCGCCATTTTGATTTTTGTTTAAAGATGTTGTATTTACGATACTTTTATATGGTAGTTTTTGTGGACACTTAAACAAAAAAAAACATTTCCTGGGATGTGGTGCAGTAAACCAGCAATCGTAAAGATCGCCAAATGATATCTTTACACATAAATATCTCGGCAGTGTGACACTTTAGGGCACCATATTTCATCATTTCCATATTTCGGACATTTTTTGTTCGTTTATGTGACCTCTATCCATATTATTATTACCAGTTTCATCGTGCGCCGCAACTTTGCAGAAATATCAAAATGGCGATGCCGCAATGGAGTGAATGCGGCTATGCCAGCTTCCATAGAATAAAGTCATAGAAACAAGAACTAAGAACTTGTCTCTTATAAATAGAAATACTAGCTTTTGCCCACAATTTCGTCCGCGTGAAATTTCCGTCCTCCCCCATTCATCCTCTTAGGGGTGAAATTTCGAAAAACCGTTTCTTCGTGGATACCTATTCTTCACAAAGAACACACCATCCAAATTTCATGTCTCTAGGACCAGCAGTTTAGGCTGTGCGTTGATATATCAGTCAGTCAGGACTTTGAATTTTATACACACATCAACACGGTCTAGGGATATTTCATACTCAATTAAATAACTCGAAAAGTACTGGCCGCATTGGAATCTTTTATACACCGATTTGTTTGTAATTTATCTCAGACTAATTCCAAATTTAAATTTTTGAAAATTCTTTTGTTTCGGTGGCAAAAAATGTCTTGATGTATAGGAGAGGGAATTTTCATTTCAAGTGCGAAATTTAGAAAACAATACGATTTACGTTTACTTACAGTTTTTTTTCATTTTTAAACGAAAGATAAAGTTAAAATTGAGGTATTGTAGCCATGCAACGCCGACATTTGACGAGGGCGGAGATGTTACGAGCTGTGGGAATGCTGGAAGCTGGATCTGTTCAGCGTAATGTTGCTGAGGCCATAGGGACCCATCAAAATGTAATTTCAAGATTGTGGACACGCTATCGTGCCACAGGTGAAGTAGCGGAGAGGCACCGGGGGCCAAGTCGCATCACTACCCCCAGACAAGACCGATTTTTGCAAATTACTGCGCGAGCACAACCAAATGCAACGGCGACTCAATTGGTCCAAAGGCTGCGAGTGGAACACCAAGTGCTTGTGAGTGACCAAACTGTAAGAAGGCGACTGCATGAAAGCAATCTACGCTCTCGTAGACCACTCCGGGTCCCACCTTTACGGAGAGGCAATCGTGGACGACGATTAGAATGGGTTCGGAACCACGTGGACTGGGGCCGTGAGCAATGGTCCAATGTGCTGTTCACGGATGAATCCAGGTTCGGCTTCCATCCAGATTCACGAAGGACGCGTGTTTGGCGAGTTCCTGGACGATGGAGCCGTCTCCAGAACCCTCAGAAAGTTCACCCATACCAAGGAGGAACAATTATGGTTTGGGCAGGAATTCGTCTTGGAGGACGGACGGATCTCTTTTGGGTGCGGGGCAATATGACGGCAGAACGATACGTCCAACAGGTGCTGGGGCCCGTAATCTTGCCCCACAGAACACAAATGGGGCAAGATTTCCTGCTCATGCACGACAATGCCCGGGCACATACGGCGAGAACGGTAGCAGCTTGGTTACATACACATAATGTTAGGGCCTTAGACTGGCCTGCTCAATCGCCAGATCTAAATCCCATTGAGCATGCGTGGGATATGCTGCAAAGAAGAGCTCTGAAGGAAGTTCCTGAAAATCTGGCTACAGAAGATCAACTTTTTGCGCACCTCAGAAGGACATGGGACAATATTCCGCAGCAAGACATTGACAACCTTGTTCTGAGCATGCCGAATCGTTGCCGATGTGTTATGAACATCATGGGCGCTTTCTCAGACTACTAACTTCAAGTTTATAAACACAAATTAAATGATTTTTCTATTTTTTTTAGTTTTTACTCACAAATTAAAAGTTCATTCAATACGATTTCCGTCTATGCTTCATTTTTTTTCCATAAAATCCTGAAATTTTAATCTAAGTACCTTAACCATTATTAAAAAATGGTAGAATATTAAATAACGTATCTTTTAAATATATACATGTCATATAAATAATTAACACATTGATAGTAATTCGCTTTTTTAAAAATATCCCTAGACCGTGTTGATGTGTGTATATACAAGGTGTAACGTTAAATGCGCAAAACTTCTTAAGGGGTCATTGTACTATTTGTACTCATCATTATGAACAACTTTTACTATGGACCCAAGCTGAAATCGCGAAAAAAAATCAGTTGTTCCTTACATTTATGCTCGCGTAACTCGTCAAAATGTACTAAACAGCTGATTTTTTTTTGCGATTTCAAGGCTAGTCCCTTAATAAAAGTTGTTCATAATGATGAGTACAATGACCTCTTAAGAGGTTTAACGTTACACGTTGTATATAGATAGAGGCTCACACTTGCAGCAGATTATACGTACCTATCGCGTTTTGAATGTCTAGTGTATTAGAATCGCCAGACCACCAGTGTTTATATGAGCAGGCATCAGCTGCCAGCTGCCACACATTTTTTCGCATGAACTCTGACTTAACCATACTTGGCTATTAAATTGCAGCTCGTAAATGGAAATGCTTGACCGTAGAAGTGCCACGTAAAGTAGCAACATTGTAGCATTTTCAGCAGAATCTAAAAATTAAACGAGTGCTCCTTAACTTTCGTAATGATTACAAGTTTTACTTCGTTTTAACTCTAGAGTCCCTTCACAGCATTTAATTAATTTCGGTGTCAATAAATTTTATTTTACATTTTAGTTTAATTTTCGAGGAGTACTGAATGGCCACTTTAATACAAATTAAATCTCCATTTTTTTCTTCCACTCCCAAAACTCCACTCTCACTCCACTTTTAGGCATTATAAAACTTGCGTTTTTTGCGTTTAGGTCCTGTAGTCCCCTAAAGAGCGTTTACGCCGTACGGCATTTCATACAAACTTTCAAGCCCTTTTTTTTCGAAATGAAAGAACCGATTTTAATTAAACTAAGGTCTAAAAAGTTAGTAGAGAACATTTTCGAAATGTCTTATTTAAAAAAAAAGATAACTGGAAATCTCTGTTTCTATGGAAAATTTAAAATCGGTCTAATTTGGCTATATCACTATTTTAAAAAAATGCTCTCTACTTACTTTCTAGACCTTTGTATCCTGTTTATGCGTATGAAGTTTAATTAAAATCGGTTCATTCATTTCGAAAAATAAGGGCTTGAAAGTTTATATGAAATGCTGTACGGCGTAAATGCTATTAACAGTCATTAACCGACTTCAAAAAGGAGGAGGTTCTCAATTCGTCGGAACCTTTTTTTTTTTTTTTTTTTTTTTTTTATTTTTTTTTTTTATGTATGTTCCCCGATTACTCGGAGACGGCTCGACCGATTTCAAAAATTATTTTTTTGTTTGAAAGGGTATACTTTCCAGGTGGTCCCATTGTCAGCAGGTCAGGATCTGATGATGGGATCCTGGAGAAATCGAAGGAACTCTTCAAGTATTATAGGCACACCTATAGCGATTTGGGTATTTTTTGTAGTAACTCGTGCATTTGCTCTCGGAAAGCATCATTTGGTGAAGTGGAACTGATGATGAAGACCACAGATGGCCACCGGAACTACTCAATAATAAGTATTTCCCGGTTTGCGATTCGATTACTTACTTTAATATGGTTGCTAAGCAAGTTATGCTCGTCACAATGCGAATGGTGAAATGGAGCTGATGGTGGAATACCAGGAGAACTCCTCAACAATTAACGTCCCTGCATCGGGAAAAGCAATATTTTGTAAAAGGCGATGAGCAAGTTGGCATTAGGCTATTGTAACTTAGATACATTATAAACAGACACACTAAAAAGCGAGAAATAAAAACTTTTTAACAAAAAAAAAAACCGACTTCCAAAAAAAACACTACAAAGTGAAAAATAACTTTTATTTCGGAAGTCGGTGGCAAAAAACTAAAATACAGATCCAAAGACACCGACTTCCGAAATAAAAGTTATTTTTCACTTTGTAGTGTTTTTTTTTATAAATGGTGTTACTGTTAGCCTGCATCATCCCACAGCTGGGCAAAGGCATCTCCCCATGACTTCCAGCTCTTTCGATCCAGGGCTAAAGTGGACAACTGGTCGTTTGTTCGGGTGTACTTAATAAAAAGTATTGTATCCATATTTCTATTATCTATACTTCTATTTGACTGCCCCGTTGGTCTCGTGGTTGCAAGCGCGATTGCTGAGCGTGGGGTCCTTCCTGGGTTCGATTCCCGGGGGTTCAATCTCAGAAGATCCATTGGCCAGATCCATGATGGATCTAGTGACGAATGTTTTCTCATTGGATCCTGATTTCAAGATGTGGATCTACTGAGATTTCTTTTTTCAAAAGATCCATGAGCCAGACCCATGATGGATCTTATTCAACCTACATGATGAGTCTTTTTGATAAGAGCAAATATGAGTAATAAAAATATATATTAAAGCTGTCATATTGACATTGCAGTTTAGTGCGTTTATAATTATTTACTTACACAGCATTGTATTGTAGTGTTTGTTATTTACGGAAAATGAGTGCGAACGAAGAGGTGAAATTTATTAAAAGTGGGCGTGCACTATGAATTCCCTTAATTAAACAAAATAGCATTAAAACTAATTCTAAAGCCGTGTACGCACGAACGAACAAAAACATGGTGAACACGAACACCGAACACTTTGTTTGCACTCGCGTACCACTAACGAACATAACACTGTCTTCGTGAAAAATGTTCGTGGCGAACCAATATGTTCATATTCAGCATGTTTTGTTCGTTAGTGCGTACACGGCTTGACGGTCAAAATTATCCGCGCATTATTACCGACGAATAATACCTGCGTATTATTAGCCTAACTGCCTAATATTAGTCCAACTGCCTAACGTTAGTATTAGCACACATTAACGTTTAAAATTATCGATGTTTCAAATATAATTTATGTGTAACAGTAACTCCAGTCATTGATATTCAATGCGTTTAGTCTGATAATGCGTTTAGCAGTACAAATGCGTAACTTTTAGTCCGTTATTCCGTTTCGAGATCATTTTGTATGTTTATTTGTGCTATTAATTAATTTATGTTATAGTTTAGAACGGTTGTTTGTAAATGATTGAGCATTGGTCTGAATTTGATTATTAAATTAGTATTGTGTTAGCTATGTATTTAATTAAAATAATGCCCTGTGAGAGTGGAAACCGACATTATTCAAATTAGATTACTTTTTAATTGCTATGCTATGGGTATAACTGCGCTATTTCCTTTGTTTTTAAGTCACAATACTATTTCTCTGTGCTAATTTATTGACTATCAAATCATGATACGAGTAGGTACCTCCTGTGCTATGGTAATTACACAAAATCACAAAGTCTATGACTTATTGTCAAAAAATTAAAAATACTGCTGTTTCATAGAAAAGTGCAATACTTACGCGGTCATCCTAACTAATCACACTAATATTATGAAGGCGAAAATTTGTGAGAGGGTGTGTGTGTGTTTATATGTTTGTTACTTCTTCACGCTCAAACGGCTGGACCAATGTTGATAAAATTTGGTGTGGAGGTAGCCGACACCCTGGATTAATATATAGGCTACTTTTTATCCCGATATTTCCACGGGATCGAAACTTATGCGGGTGAAACCGCAGGGCGCAGCTAGTAATATTATAAATGCGAAAGTAGGTTTTTTTGTTTGTTACCTTTTCACGCCTAAACCACTGAACCGATCATTCTGAAATTTTGCATATACGTTGTCAGGTGTACAGAAACGGATGTAGGGTACCTACCTTTCATGCCGAAAAAAAGTTCTGTTCCCGAAGAAATCAACAATAACTTTATTATGATAATAGATGGAGCCACGTGTCTTTCAAACGGGATCGACTCTTATGCGGGTGAAACCGGAGGGCGCTGCTAATAATATATATATAGAACAGCAATTTCTGTTTAATAACCAACCAAAAATTGGACTCTAGGGGGTTCAAAATCATGTTCTGAATTCGTAGCTACAGCTCTCACGTCCGAGCCGCCCTGAATATTTACAGGCAGTGGAGGTATCTACGTACTTACCTTTTAATTACATACATAAAGACCGTATCTTATACATTACTTTCCTTTCCCATTACTACTTACAAACACAAAAATAACTTACAAATACATCACGTTGATTAATAAAACACTTGCGAAACTCCAAATGTACAGGCGAAAGCACTTACCTGAAAAAAAAGAGACGTAAATTAAAAACTCGCTCAATCATCAATCAGTTAATGGTGTGCCGGCATTACACTGGCTGTATTATGATGATTTATATCAGCCCAGTAATGGGTTCATTTGGATATTTCGGTCCACTGTTTTCCAACTACAAACACTGTGTCACAATTCTCCCGTAATCTGCTACTGTTGGAAGCTGAAATGCATTTCTGTGTCGTTGTGTGTGCAGCTTTGAGTTGTGTGTTGATCCTTTTTTTGTTGCATCTGTGTAATTTATGGAAGTGACACTATTCAAGTGAGGCTGTGTTAGTGTTTTAGTGGGAGTAGCGGAGATTACTGTGCGATGTACAACTATGTGTTTTTAATTAAGTATGTACTATGGTTTTTGTTACGTATCAATTTACAGAACGAATAAGTATTCGCATACTTACAACCTTAGGACTTTATTGGAACTAAGCAGCTATTAACCCTATACTGTAATAAAGTATCAATTAGTAAATTGGGGTAATTGGGGTATTGTGACTATTACTGGTGGTCTTATACACCTACTGTAATGTCAATAGTATACCTAAGGTAATACATTGTGCAAAATAAATAAATAAAAAAAAACAGTGGCACTCCCGGAGTGCCGACAGAAGTCAACTCAACTCAAAGCATATATTTCAATTAAACCAATTACAGGCACTTTTGAATTGTCAAGGGGTCGGTCAGTCAGAAAGATGAAGCTAGTCGGTCAGTCAGAAGTGAAAACAAAACACAAACAGAATACTTTGCCATCACTCACTGACTTATCGGATATATATTAAAACCGAGTACATCCCGAGGACAGCCGAACACATCCGAAACGGGTATTTTTTAATCGTCTTATAAACAAAACACGCGCGGTGTCGCTTACGGTAACAGTGGCGCGAGTTCAATGGTTTTTTTCCCATCTCAATAAATGCCCAACGCGCCTAAAGGGGTATAACAATAGAAACAGTTGCAGAAAGGTGGCAACAAAAAAAAAATCGACCGAAAAACACTCTCTAATGCTTCGCAATAAGAGTCGTGCAAAATGTCGGAAACAAAATCGCAAACAGCAAATACAACACTAACAAATAACCCCTAAATTCAAACCACTAAAAGTGTGAAGTCATAACTCGAAACGCCACCACCTCGAACAACACTAATCACATTGCCTAAACAATGGCAACACTACAAATTCGTAATGAAAGCCGACGACCAAAGAATTGCGTGCGGAGCTCTGATTGAGCCGAATTATGTTTTGAGGAATGCTATTGCATTAGTTAATGCACAGTAGTGAGGTACGAAAAACGGGACGTAGATGTAAAGAGATTAGATGTGGCGTTAGAAAGTTTTTGGAACGATGTTCCCTAATGAACGTTATACTTTTGATGTAGTAAACTAGATGACTATGATATGGAAGAAAAAACGTTTTTTTGCACACAGATTCATTTTTAATTAGGTTTTTCACAAGAGTGACAGTAAGTCATCTAGACCGCAGAGGTTCTTGATGGAAAATTTAGTTCCTGGGCCCATAACCTTTTGATGTAATAAACTAGATGACTATGATATGGAAGCAAAAACGTTGTTTGCACACAGATAAATTTTTAATTAAGTTTTTCACAAGAGTGGCAGTAAGTCATTATAAAAAAAAACACATGTTCGAATATCAATTTTGAACTGAGTTGTCAACTAAAAAGTTTTCACTTATACTTAGGTACCTATTCAGTGTCGTGGCGGATAAAATGTTGTACTTTTTTACGCCCAAAAATAAAAGTCGTGTTCCCAAAGTTACTTAGTTTGATGTACAGGATGTGAAAATTACGGTTTCATGTACAGGATGCGAAAATTACGGTTTCATGAAGTGACATTACACCCTTTAGAACTCTGTCACTAAATATTGTTAGCTGTTTAAAGCATTGTGCGCGGCTGAAGTTCAAAAACAGCCACCCTTCATCTACAGACGCCAGCACATCAAGCTACCCGAAACTGTAAAATTTTCCCAATCAACTTTGAACCTCATGCTTTGGTGATAAAGTTGAAAATCTAATAAAGATATTTGACAGATTGGAGTAGCTTGATGTGCTGGCGTCTGTACTTTTCATACTACACTAAAATAATCGCTTCCAGTGCAAATCTAGATCTTCGTCCAGCGCATAAGCCGCGCGCTGAATAATGTTCCGTTTGGTCGAAAATTTTCAGATTCCGTGTAATTGTGATTTAGTGAGGCATTAGAGTTTGATACGCGATAAACTTATCGGCCGAAATACTGGCTTTAGAGGTGCGCTCTCAACGTGTTTTAGGAATCGAGTAATTTTGCTGTTCAATTGTTTCTACTGTTGAAATGTTTCGACATTTTGCAAATTCTTTCAGATTTAATTTGAAAAGAGTCGTAGAGTTCTGTGATTTTTAAGAAATATTGGATTCGATCTGTAACCATCAGTAGGTACCCATACACAGTACGGTACCAACTACAGGTATTACGGTTGATATTGTACTGGGAATTAAACTAAACGGCCATCAGTGTTAAACATTTTAGGAAATCTATAGAAATAAAAGTGAAACGCTGTTCGTTGGTAAGCTACATTGACCCTGTAGGTACGTATATTTTGTTGCTGACGATCCGTCAGGAATAAAAACAAAAGAAAGAGGGGATCA
The DNA here is from genome assembly GCA_948474745.1 of Oligia latruncula. Lineage (NCBI taxonomy): Eukaryota > Metazoa > Arthropoda > Insecta > Lepidoptera > Noctuidae > Oligia > Oligia latruncula. The sequence goes on along the minus strand of OX419691.1, from coordinate 2,469,305 downwards.
GACCGGAATGGGATAGTTTATAGTCGGTAAGACAGAGATTAAAACAGAAGAATAACTAGCAGGGGATCTAGGGGGGTAGAGGGGGGTGCAGTGGATCAGACCGGAATAACTCTGATTTGGCTATTTTTTGTTTTATAATGTTTGCAATAGTCCATTATTTGGATTATGCTGCTTACGCTGGGAAGATGGAAAATACAATTTTATCCTGTTACAATAATTATTCCAAAATGAAAAAGAGAACCCGTTACACTGTTATACTATACCACTGTTTGTCTCTGCGTCACCCAAAGGTTGACTGGTAGTAAATGCCTATGGCATTAAGTCCGCCTCTGTACATTTATGTGCTTGAAGTATTAAATAAATAAATAAATAATCCGTAAGAATAATTTTTGCCATTCAAAGCATATCTACATACATTAATTACCCCACTGGAATACCATGAACGGACACAGTGCCAAGTACTGGCCGCAGCACTCAATTAAATATCTCCGCTTACTAACGGACGCAAAGTAGTGCTTCGTACTACAATATCCATTACTGGAACATCGTGTCACGCTGTGCTGTTCTCGGGTAAGGAGAAACTGTAGATGCTAGATATTCTTACTTGGCTTACAAAAAAGCCAAGTAACAGTAGGCATGAGGCGGTAGGCATATTTTCCCCATCTTGTTCTTTTTAAGGTACCGTACCCAAAGGCTAAAAACGGGACCCTATTACTAAGGCTCCACTGTCCGTCTGTCCGTCTGTCACCAGGAACAACGTATCTCATGAACCGTGATAGCTAGACTGTTGAAATTTTCACAGATGATGTATTTCTGTTGCCGCTACAACAACAAATACTAAAAACAAAACAAAATAAATATTTAAGGGGGGCTCCCATACAACAAACGTGTTTTTTCGGCGTGTTTGCCTTGTGGTACGGAACCTTTCGTGTGCGAGTCCGACTCGCACTTGGCCAGTTTTTTTTCCTTTAATTTTGGACATAGACAGCTCTAGTTTCGTACATTAAATTGCTGTTTTACTAAACTTCGCGTGAGCTCATATCTCATTATGGCTTCAGACATACAATAAATCATATTTAATGCGTCAGGCGTCGACTGAACACCATATTAACTAACGCTTATCATTTAGCCGTGGAAAGTAATTACATTATATTTTTTACACGTTATTATGAAAACGGCCTCCATCACTCTTCGGGCTATATATAACAATTTCATATTTAAACCGTGAAACTTAACAATATTATTCGTTGCTTCGAAAACACGATCGAAACACAATATTCCTTTAATATTAATTTACTTAAAGCTGACAATAAACATTGAAACATTGCTGGTAAATATAATATTAAACGTTAAACGTTCTGTAATTGCATTCACAAACAAAATGGCCACTGTGTGTATTGTACTGGCCTCAGAAATGTATATTTAATGACAATTATGGGGAGAATTAAAATAATAAAGACCGGTGATCTGAAATACGCGAAAAATTCCGCGCGGTCCGCGTGAATGTGGAAGTTTATTTCGAAATATTGCCAATTACTGTGTCTGCTGCTTCTGAAAACTGAATTTACTCAATGTTTACTGTACCTAGATATCTATAAAATATTAAGTTGATAATCTATGGGTAAAACATGAGTAAAAAGAGTTTTTTTTATCTTTCCTTAGTTACGTTGACCTTCCTAATGGGTTCCAAAATTTAGCTACTCTCATTTCAAATACCTGAACCTAAACCTAACAAACATTATATTCATGAGATATCTAATATCTATTCAATGTTACAAACCCAATACATAGCTCAAAGGAACGCAAATAAATTCTATTAATATCAACATAATGTAAGGTAAGAAAATAAAAATGAGATCACGACCGCATTTCAACGGTCAGTCAAAGTTTTACGATTTCTTATGTAAGTAACACGTTTCCATTGTAAACTGTTGTTTCTAGGCGATCTAAGATTCACAATCTTGTGAATCTTAGATCGCCTTCGTCATCGGGAATGGTAGTTAATATCTCATACTCCAAAAGACTGAAATATCCCAGTCATCCAAAATGGATCATGCGCTTGAAGAGCGAATTGTTGATTGCTGGATACAGGTAGCACAGAACCGGTCGAAGTGGCGGTGCTTGGACCGAGGAGGCCTATGTCAGCAGTTTTCGTTTTTTGGCTGAAATGATGACTTTTTTTAGACGTCTTTAAATGTCAAAGGTACAAGTTAGATAACCCCCAAATAACGCTCTTCAGTGCTCCAAATATTTCTGATTGCGAACAATATTTTTAAATTTGTAGAAGCTAGAACTGTTTTAATTAAACACAGTAAACAATATGGAGGTGTAAGGTGGTAGTGTTAATATCGATAATTGCTTCTAGAAGGTCAAGATTGTCTATGAGATTTTAACATAAACGTAATTTTCAAATCGAAACAAGGTAACGTTAAAGTCTAATTTTTCCTAGAAAAACCTGTCTTTCAGACATCTATCCTTTTCAATACTCCGTGTCCTCATCGTTCCTCCACGGCCCATATAATATTCTAGTCGCATCGCCACTATTACTTCAAATAACTCTTAAACTGCTGTGCATCATAGTAAACTCATATTAATACGCTACAACGTCATACGATGGACACTAGCACGCTGTCTCATCGCGTTATATTGCAGTAAAATGTAAAATATTCACTGGAGGTCATCTCAAACGGGTTACGACGAGGACAGAAGACTGTTTTGCAAGTAATTGCTTGATGTAATATGGACGGACGGCAATGCGGTGACATTAAAAGTATCCTCGTTATAGCAATTTTATTGGAGCAGAATATTTTGTTGGGGAGTTTTATTTTTTGAAATTTTAGAGACTGGACGTCTGGGTGATTAAGTTTTTAGTGTTTTGTGGCTCCTTTGTAGGGGATCAAAGACTTGAAATATATTAATTATGTCCCAGACAATGTCGGGTGTCGGAAAGCGACTAAGTAATTCCGTCAAGCGTTTTTTTTTTAAAAAAAACGTTGCCCCACACTAGGAATTTCTCCTGTATTGTGGGTGCGTTTACAAACATTTAAACTCACATACACAAACAGCCAGACCCGGAACAACTACTTGTAGGTCATACAAATATTTGTTCCGTGCGAGAATCGAACCCGCGACACGCAGCGCAGCAGTCAATCGCTTAACCACTACGCCAACCGTGCCGTCAAACAACAACAACACTGTTACGTACACTGTTGTGTACTGTTTTAGCAACAGTACCTTCATGTCTGCTAATATTAATAAAGTGCGGTCACCAATTCGTCTACCAAACGTGGTAATTAAGCCAATCACCACTTCAGCCGTTAAATGTGACTGTATTTAGAAGGCCCATGCGCAGCAGTTGACGTTTACGAAGAATTATGATAAACCACAATAGCTTAGACGTGCATGCACACACGAGCGGCACGCGTCGTCGGTAGAGGCAACTGCAGCCGTTGACAACGTGCCGCTCGTGTGTAATGAGCACTAAGTTGATCCATTCCTAGAGTTATCATGCATTTTCCTTTCCCTTTAAAATCATTAACAAACAAGCTGCCCCATAATACAACGTCACCTAATTAAGGGGCTTACATGACCTAAAGCGCGGTCACTGTCGGACTGCATAGAAAAGAAAGAGAAGCGCGATGGCACAACGCTGGTAATTTATTGCAAAATCCGAAGCAATTATTTAATTACAAAAAAAAATATTGTTTGGACTAAAAAGTTAAAACACAAGTATTTTAGTATGTTGCTTGTAGAATAATCTGACAAAAAAATCAGAATGATTGTATGTATATTAGTATAAATTTTTTAGAGGTATTTTCATGATTTTTTTCTATCGTATCAAATTAGTTGTATTATGTTTTCAACACACTATCTACCTAGCAGAATGTCATATGTTTTTCTGACTTTGTTTACTATGTCGATCATATGTTTCTAAAACTTGCGTTTTTTGTGTTTAGGTCCTGTAAGCCTCTTAAAAGCCACAACCAAAACCATCTGCCTATACCACCAGAAACTAACGTGAAATCTCAAAATACATTGCCGTAGCAAGCCTACGCTCCTACACGACATGCAACGTAATTACGCCCCGCTGTTGACCCACACTAACGAAGGATTACGGTACACAAGTCCTAACTTGAGACATTTGCAACATAAATGAGATAGGAAGCTGTTCTTTGAAAGCCGAACGGCGCCGGCTAAGATGAAGTTGAATCCTCTTGAGCTACGAATAGAAATAACGTGTTAAAGAGAACTGGGGTGCAAGTAGCGGTGGTCGTAGTGCGCTGCAAAAAGTAATGCGGATATCTTTGACGATTCGTTTTAATTATTATTAAGTTTAGGTTGCTATTGAAGCTCTAATGAGCGATATACTGAGATAAGTATACGCTGCTTCTTTTACGGTTTTGGTACAATAGAAATATATTATTACTAACAGCGTACCGCGCTTTTACCTGCATAAGTATCGATCCCGTGGGAATACCGGAATAAAACTATCCTATGTCCTTTCCCGGGATGCAATCTATCTCTCTGCCAAATTTTATCTAAATCCGTTCAGTGGTTTAGACGTAAAAAGGTAACATACAGACAGACAGAGTTACTTTCGAATTTGTAACATTAGTAAGGATTAAACGTTAATATTATACCGAACAATTGTAATATGAATGTTTTTTGTTTTTTCTAATTTCAACATTTATTTTCTCTTATTTTAGTTTTAGTTCTAGATAATATATGTGCTTGTCTCCTGTAATTGAAGGAGCACACGTAAAATAAACCTTTTGTATTATTGTAATATCCATTGTATCTGTGTAACCTTTGTTGGAGATCCCAAACAAATAATTAAGAATCAGCATCAGTTGCATCAGTTTTTGTGCGTAGGTAAAACAATAATTTTATAAAATAAAAACCCTGTAGGTAATTAAATTGAAGGTACTGCACAAATAAAAATATACTGACAATTACATTCAAGTTCCAATTTGCCCCTTTCCCAATCCGAATTGCATTTTTATCGAGTGAATAAAGAATTCATTTTACAAAAATAATGCGTCTATATTTCAAACAATGTATTTCATTTTAAATCTGTAAACGATTTCGTATTTACGGCATTCGCACGGACGCCAGATGGATGTTACGAATGTACCAATAATTTTTATTGGTACGAAAAATGAAAGAATGTGCCGATCGGATAACTTTTGATATTGGTTTGATTTCTCGTATTTGTAGTGGGAATATGTTTATTGCTGTAGATAGATATTTTAGATATTCGATGATAATTTATTCTCTATGTAAATGTATTCTAGATAGTATTTATTAAGGCTACGCTGACCGCCTAGTGGCGCCCTCATCGTTACTTTGTTTTATTATAATCAATAAAACGCAAAATAGTGGAAAATACTATTATCCGTTTTAGTGATTAAAATAAAACTAAACAATGTAAAACTACCGTTTATACGTATAATCTTGCGGAGCACAACTTAACGTGCTTATTTTCTGCATTTACATTCTAAAATAAAAGAAATAACCAAACAAACGATGAGGGCGCCACTGCGCGGTCGGCGTTTGGTCGGCGCCCTCTTAATAATTAACGACTGGTTGACACTTCCCGTGACCCAAGGACTGGCTTACCTTGGCCGAAGGCTAAGCATTGTCACCTAACGTGGCAATGCCATCAGCTTCTTGGGCACATTACCAGTCGACAGCGATGCGGAGGATTTTTTCGATTTCATGTATTAGATTATTAATAGTTATATTTTTATTTCAGGTATAAAATATTATGTAAGTATATATTTAATTTTATTGTAAGTAAATAAAAATATAATTAAACTCCGATTTATAAAATTATTGTCAGGATCAAGTCCCTGATCAACCAGTAAATCTGCCGACAAATCGATCGTTGCGTGTTGACTATACTATGTTCTGGCATGTTTTAATCAAACCTCTAATAACTCCCATTTTGCAATCCTTAAAATATTATTGAACAATCTAATATAATGATTGAGCCTCTTCTTATGAACCTACGCTTGGGGTCAAAAAAAAAACCTGATTAGTTGGGGTATCCTAACCTAGTTACTGCGACCAACTGTGAGAAAAGGACAGAAAGTAAAAAGAGACTCAATTATTTTAAAAAGTGTGATCATTAGAAGCCCCTTAAGTTTTTAGAAGATTACTTATAATAATATGTCCCCTTATTTTTACAGCTTAAAATCATCCTTACACTCATCGATCTTTAAACTACCAACACTTTAATGAACGCTTATATAGCACAGTACAGAGGAACTAAGTTAACCCATCGTTTTGCATTTAAATGACAATTGCATCGTCAAACAGTTTACTCGATTACTGGCGTGGGTACATTCACTATTCCAACTTCGAATTCGCATTTATAAATGGATCCCTGGCCGTATTGGGACGCTTCTATCAAAAAGGAAATGCGTTACATTCAGGTTTCTAAATACAGACCTCAAAACCTGTTACTTATCTATTCGTACTAACGTAGCTATGAAAGGTTAGGTTAGGTCAAAGCTACAAAGAGTCGATCCTGGTTTTCTAATGAACCTTGAGGGATAAATGACGGATATGTAACAAAATGGTAATTCATTTTGAATGCGAGTTCAAGAGAAGTGTAACGTTTTTCTATAAAACTTTTATAAAAATGCCTGTATCCGGATCCTTTGTCCGGAGCCTGGGTCTGTATCTGGATGGACTGAAAATAAGGACCTTCTAACTTAATAACCACAACAACGCAAACAACATTTAAGTTATTTAAAAGGGCCGTTCCTAACCAAAACAAGATAGAAAACCTATTTTAGTCCTAGTTAACAAATAAAATAATGATGCAGAGCAAATCATGGACCCCATCTGACAACCTGAAGCAGCAAAAAGTTAAGTAAAATCCTTCTCTTTACCCATTTTTCTGCCCATTTTCTGCCCGACTGCATCCCCATAAAACATGACCCAATGATATATGCGATCGAAAAACGCCATATTCATTATATCTTGCTTACGGAAACAATTATAGGTAGCAGCTGGCTCTCCTTCCTATAATTCATCGGATTTAAACCGCTTGCGACTTGCACGCGTTTCTTTTTGTGTCTGGCTTTAAAGTGGATATTTGCATTTGGAATACTCGTTTAGTGTGTGATTTACATCGTTTATTATTTGAGTACCAGGAGGCTGTTTATGGATACTTGGAGATATCTTAAAAACTAGCTTAACTAAAGCTGCCTGTCGTCATTTGGAGGCATCTTATAAACTGTTACGGTCTAATCTGCCTTGGTCAAGTGTAATCAGAGATGGCTGTTTTTTTTACTATCCTACACGGTCCTACTCCTGGGAAAGGCTTCCCTCCACTCTTTCCATCTTTCGCGAGCCCGCGCATCCTCCTTTCAGTTTTGACGGAACCTATCCTATGGCTGCTTATCTTATTAGTGACTGCCTCGATGATTCAGTTGTCGCAAGCGCTACTGGTGAGGTCTAGAAAAGAAGACCGAAACAAATTGAGAGTCTCTTTGAATGTCTAGACATAATCTTAGTCAGATCATGTGAAGACTATGTAGATTAGTGACTGAAACGATCTTTTGGGGAAAAACTTACACATATTTGAGTGGACCTGTCCAGTCAGTGAAAGCATTTGGCAGCTAATAAACATAAAACGTAATCTTGGCAACACCATATTACCCCACGCTTAGTAACAATTACGTAAACGTATACCTACTCGTGCATGGTTAAACGGGTAGGTACTTATGTACTGATCCAACCCTCACGAAAGTTCCAAGGGATCGCACCCAACTTCATTATGAATTTATATTCACTCAATAGCTCTTACTTTTGGGACTGAGCTGTACTTTGTCAATCCCTGAAATGTTACGAAACAAGAGAAGGTTTTGGGATCCAGGATTTGGAATAAAAGACGGTTTGGGCTAATGTGTTTTGTACAAGAGCAATCTTCATACCTATGGCCATACTTGGCTGTAAATACAGACGAATTCTTAAAAAAATCTTCGAAAAATCGAGAGCAGTGGTGGCCAAGTGGTGACGGCCGCGACTTACGAGTTGTAGGTCGTAGGTTCGAACCCAGACAGGCGCTTTACTTTGTGTAAATTATATCATCACCACTGCTCTCAAAACGGTGAAGGAAAACATCGTGAGGAAACCGGCATGTCCTAGAACCAAAAATTCGAAGACATGTGACATCTACCAACCCGCACTGGACCCGCGTGGTGGATTACGGCCCACTCCCTCTCACAGAGAGGAGGCCCGTGTCCCAGCAGTGGGAACATTATAGGCTGATTATGTATGAATGATAAATGATTTATTTTCTGTAAGTAGGTTTGTACAAACACTTTTATACGTCAATCATATTTTTTTAAACTAGATGAGGTCGGCGTTTCCTATCTGACTATTCTGAGAAGAAAGGTCGAAACAAACTCAGAGGTCACAGTCTCTTTTAAAGTCCAGACAAAATCTTGGTCAGATCGTGTGAAGACCACGTAGATTGGTGTCTGAAATGGTATTTTGAGGAAAAACCACACAGATTGAGCGGACCTGTCCAATCAGTGCACGCATTTATCAAAAATCGTGCAGCTCAACTCAGAACTTGAGCTCAACGATTCGACGAACAATACCAAAGAAAGGACATTTGGGTATGTTTTGCAATCACACTATTTCTTAAACTCCTATTATATAAAACTCCTATTTGGTCTAAGCTGAGTTGCGAAGCTTAAGACATAAATCCAAAAATATCCCGATCTCCTTTCCAGCCGAAAGTCGAGCAAATCCGTAAAAACAAAACATCTTAAATTATAAATGATATTAACACAAAGAGTCTCAGACAAAAAATATCCGTAATTCCTTTACATTTGAGTTACAGTACGCGAAAAAATTGCCCCAAACAATTTAACCTTAATAACATATTTTTTCTCAAAGTATTCCTATTACTTGCTTTTGATGAAATTTTACAAGTGTTGTACTTTTTTCGTATCGTCTTTAATGCCTTTGAGATGTTTATAAACCGAAAAATTAAAGGAAAAAATGATGCTGCTCTTGTATTTTGTTTCTCTTTGATTCTGATATCTGCATGGCTGTAGGCGGTTTCTTTTCAGGAGATTACTTCCTTAAGGATAATCACAGCCCGCATCTATATTTTATACTTACTCAAATAAGCAATCTTTTAAATTTTTATTTTGGACATCATTTTTGGTCTTTGTCTTGGCTGTTGTTGTTTCGAAAACATATTATCATACTAAGGGCTGATTTTTCCAACGACAGATCATGATCATCATGATATTTTTGTTCACTTCCAGAGACAAACTTGCAAGTCACCAAAACCCTAACATAGGCAACAGAAAATTTACAAATTTATTTATTTATTTATAGGAGAACCAACAGCTATAACAGAAGCATAACAATAGTTTATGAGACATAAAGCCAATTACAGGTTCTCACGGGTAAAAACTGAAATTGATAGACATTAGTAACGTAAAATGCAGTCCAAAGTTCCACGACGAAGTCTTCCATCCCTTTCAACTCCTTCTGCTGCTGCATCACGCTTAGGAACTTACAAGGCTAAAATTCCCATAAACTTTTTTTTCTCAAATTAATATCATAAGCAAATCAAAACGGTGCCTTTAAACGGCCGCTTGAGGTTACTGAATAAATAAACATCTGTTAAACAAGTTTTTTCTCAAACTAATGAAAATTTCATATTTCGCTGTTGCAGTCTGGACCGGTGACAAAGTTGTTATTAGTGACACACGGTTGTTTATGTTAGATAATCAAATAAAATTGCTGTCAGTCTAAAATGGACTTTCCATTACAAAATTGAGCACAAGAAAATCCTAGGGTTTAGGCATTAAATACCATTAAAAAAATCGAATACTTTAAAATATTCACACTTCATGACGTTTTTTGAAATAATATTTCCATTATCATAAATATTCATAAAATTACAATATTAAACCATTTAACTATGAATCGGGAATTAAAATCCAAATGGATCATCTACTTAAAGTACATAAATTGATTTAAATGTTTTGATTTATTGAAACATACCGCGAGAATTTTGATGTGTCCACGTAAACCACTCATTACCTACATTATGTTTTAATTCAACATTTATTTATTTTGTATAATGGTCGAGTGGTATGTAAATTATGCCAGCATTTGACCGCAATAAAACAATTAAAAACTTTATTAAACAATTAAAAATATACATTCGTGAAATCACGCTCAGTATTGTTTTTGAATGACAACATGCAATACAATAAAATTGCTGTTCCTTAATCATCACATTACATGCAAACGTACCAGACCACCAGAATTTAAGTAAAAGCCGTTAGTGTAAAGGCTTCCACAAACAGGCGCGACACACGATATAATCGCGCGCGACACAAAGGCACCGCTCGTTGCGCGACTTGCGGTGCTTTTGTGTCACGCGTGATTTTATTGCGTGTCGCGCCTGTTTGAAGGAGCCTTAATACTTCAAGTTTCAAAACCAATAATTTTCTTTAAAAAAAATCCTATGGCCGTAGGTGTTAGTATTTGGATAAAAAACTTCGAAGACATGTGACATCCATCAATCCACACTGCACCCGCGTAGTAGATCACAGCCCACTCCCTCTCAAAAAGAGGAGGCCTGTGTCCCAGCAGTGGGAAAATTATAGGCTGATTATGCAAACAAAACTGATTGCTCCCACACAGAAACACGAACCCCCCTAAAATCCGTTCATCACTCCAAATTATAGAAACAAATAGGAAACTGAACCCCTCATTTAGTTGTCAATATTTCGTACCCGTCTATCACGGTGGTTAGCCAAGCGCCCTATTTCTAACACTAAATTATTCATAGCCTTGAAGGCTTCGCTAAGTACGTACCGTCCCGCCAGCAGGCGGGGGGTTTGATCTCACCTTGTTATAGAACGTTGTTTTCTTAATACTGTTATTAAAATAGTGTGAAAATTGGTCCTTTGATAGTCTACGATGGAAAAAATTTTAGGTAATGTTCATATTGAAACGTCGTCCAAAAGATCGATTCGTCGATTTTCGCTTACATACCTAGCTGTTCTCGCCGTCATTACATATACAGTGCCAGTGTGTGGCTTTATTGAATAAACACAAAAACAATATATTATACTTTTCATATCAAGTTTTTAGTCTAACAGGAAAAGATGGAAATTCTTCCACCTTTTCCTGTTTGCCTGAAAACAAGTTGCAAAAATGTACATGCCTATTTCAGGCATGTATATTTTTTCATCATCATTTCATCTGAACCCGTAGGACATAAAATCTTATGAAATCCGATAGAGTTTATAAGATGTGAGTAGGTACGTTCAAGGTAAAGTTATACACCTCATACTGTGTACTATATAATAGGAAGGAAAAAAAAATGTTTACTGGGCATTTTGCCTAAATTAAAGGTCTTCAAAGTGAAAGTCAAATTCAAATCATTTATTTCAAGTAGGCACTTTTGATCGACAAGATTTACAAGAAAATATAATTGATTCTAGGTGTCCCTTCCAAAAGGTAGATTCGTATGGAAACGAATGGGCAAGAAACTCTATAGTTACTCTTTTAAAAGATTTTACAATATTTTATATAGATTCATTACCTATAATCATAAGTAAAGACGATCTATCTACTTAGAATAAAATTACTTTACTACAACAGGTTCTACATTTTCAGAAGCTTCAAGAAACTTTATCCGCTGGATATAAGACTGACGTCGGTATTCTATCTAACAAGTAGGTACAATCAAGAACTAACGTGCCGGGTATAAAACCGCATGTGGTTAAATTCACCAACTGAGGCCAAGGCATTTTGAGGTTGGCTGTTGGTGATGCTCGCAAACATTCCAACTGCAAACATTACGTTGGTGATAAGATGGCATACATTGCAATAAACACGTTCTTGTTGTATGTTGTTCTAAGTATTGTTGGGACAGTTCTTGGTATTGTTTGGAAGTGAATAACCATGTTGGCTTTTGCATTAGTTTCAACGCAAACGTGAGGATAATGCCATAAATCCTCAACTTGACGTTGTGGCTTTACTGACCGCTGTATCTTGTATGGGTATGATTATGATACCCAACTGAATGAGAAATATTGTAATCTCTGAGTTAGTTTAAAATTATTTATACCTTGAGGATGCAAACACATTTTTGCAGAAATCAGGTATCGCGATAATGACCGCGGGTTCATCCATAAGAAAGCTAAAAGTTAAAAGGGCAATAGAGAGAGCGGTGCAGCAGAAATGAAGAGATCCGTAGGAGAACCGAAGAATTGCCAAACGTAAGTGGTAGCGGACAGGGCACATTGCTCGCAGAAAAGATGGCCGATTAAGCCGAATGGCTCTGGAGTGGCGACCGCGTACCAAAAGCGATGATAATGACCATTCTTTGGAAGATAAGAAACTGATCAGGTAAGTACCTACCTACGTAAGAACGGTCAATTCATTCAATAATTTATATGCCACGCACAATAGTCCATTTGAAGGACTAAGTGCGGAAACCAAACCCATAACATAGAAAATTATTTGTTTTTTTTTTGAGAAACAAACAGATGCAATAACAAACTTAAGTAAACAATTATAAACCTACAACAGAATCCAGATAATAATATAGTTTCCTCCTCACATTACTATTTAACTATAATATGACAACAGCCAGAAGACATTTGTATATTGATAATGGAAATACATAATTTAGTAGTATATGCTGAGTAGTTATAGATTATAACCATGCTAAAAACCAAGTTATAAAGGCTCACAAAGACGTGTTACTATCCGAAAATAAAACTGGTAAAAATACGCTAACTACTGATGAAACTCGTATCACAATCCACTCAATAGTTTCCAAACTGTTCGAGCTTGAAACAGATAGACGTGATTGGGAACTTCGGTTCATAATATGTAGTGATTACAGCGATGAGGAAATTGCTTCTCAAACATGCCAGGTGAGTGTGTTAGGAGCTATATTATAGTTCGTTCTTCTTTCCTACGGCCAAGAAGATCAATAGAACTAGAGATTAGTATGTGTCAGAAAAGGTGTGGTCAAATTTAAGGGTATGGTACAGACCATCAAACTGAACAACTTTCTCCACGGAACCAACATCTTAATCTCGGAAAAATATTCAACCGTTCCATACATGGGTCGTGTAGAAATTCAGGTTTTGTATGGGATATTTGATAATTTTTCGCTATTACGATGTTCGTCTTTGTGCATGTCGATTAGTGGTTGTCATGGCAATCATACCACTTGGTTTTAATAGGTTTTTTTATATTTAATTTATCCTTTTGATAGATTCTTATTTTGTAAATATGAGGACTTTTTAGGCCTTGTAGACTTTAGATCTGTAGACCATTTTTTATTTTATCAAGTGACAGGCCTAAGCTGTCCTCCCATACCTACTGTAATTTGAAAATATTGTAAAAGGCAATTATTTTTAAAAGAGTAACCGTGGAGTTTCTTGCCGGCTCTTCTCCATAGGATATGACCAATTGGAACCGTGCACTTAGCTTCTGACGTTTCAGTAGTGCCCATGTAGGCTTATGTGAAATAAAATATTTTAATTTTGTCCCATCGAGAAAAATGTTCATTTTGATGGTCTGTACCACATCCTTAAAGGACAATGACCAAAAGTAGTACCAAAAAGTCTCGAGCGTCAAGATCAAAATATTATAGTACTTAATTATTTTCATAATTTTTTTGACCACACCTTTCTAATGCATAATGTCGAATATTAAAGTAAGCTAGGGTAAAAATTTGCTAGTCTGATGCAAGATGGTAGCAAGGCTGTCTACACATTGTCCCGATGAATATTTAACTGCGAGAAGTCTATTTTAATTATTTTACTAAGAAAGAATGGTAAAAGATTTAACGGTCTTTTTCTCTAGCTCCTTAAACACAAATGGCTTCACAAAACAATAAACTTTTGACAGTGATTCGAGCCATATTGTTTTGTTGTGGACTTTATTTTGGTTTTATTGGCGCCAATGTTATGCCTGCCGGAAAGCAGCATTATTATGGTCTATTATGGCAACGTATTGACATATAAAACTTATTATATTTAGATACGTAATGTGTTTTATAAACTCTTAACGTCTTGTGACTAGCGAAATGAATTGAGTTACTGACCAAGATTTCGTCTGGACTTTAAAAGAGACTGTGACCTCTAAGTTTGTTTCGGCCTTTCTTCTCAGAATAGTCAGATAGGAAACGCCGACCTCATCTAGTTTAAAAAAATATGATTGACGTGAAAATAAATCCTTTATCATTATCTACTCTGAAAACAGAATTGATTTCTATTAATCAAAAATGACATTTTTTTTTACATTATTTCGAACCTTAAAACTTCAAATGTTACGTGAAAAGGAAAACAATATTTAAAGCTATTATTTCACATATCGTTTTGCTTCTTACATTTAGTTTTATTTCTCTTACACATTCCGTTAATATAACCTCTAAGTAATATCTCCCGTTCAGTATACCACAGAGTTGTGTCATTAGTCATACGTCTAAAGCAACTCAGAGCAAATAAAAACTCAAGACATAGCGCTGCAAACAATACAGTGAAGCATGCAAAAACTACACCTCCGCTCTGTGCATACACGCTCACACGCACACATTTACAATCAAACTACACCTCACTATGTGCACACATGTTTACGAAACCGGCTTCTCTTTAAGGCTCCTACAAACAGGCGCGACACGCGATATAATCGCGTGCGACACAAAGGCACCGCTCGTTGCGCGACTTGCGGCGCCTTTGTGTCGCGCGCGGTTTTATCGCGTGTCGCGCGTCTTTCAGGAAGCCTTTATTGTTGACAGCCCACTGTCTTGGTGTTTTATTTGGTCTGAGCGTGGCAAATACAAAATTTAATGAAGTGCAACTAACTTCGTTTACATTTATATTAAAAAAGCTAACAAATAACAGCCTGTATACATAATACATAAAGGCAATCTCTGATATTACTAACAGCCCGCGTGGGACGATAAATGTCATCCACTGTTTTTCCCATTTTCAATCCTACATAGGAGTAACAAAACCGGATTAGAACTTTGACCTTTAAAGCATACTGACCCTTATGTTGACTAAACAATACGAAATGATAATCAAAATCCCCAATACACTCTCACCACATAGAATAGTACAGAAGTTCGGCTCCGTACTGTATAATTACACTACATTGGCATTACCTACTCTTAATAAAATAATATTTTGACACGACTAACGAACGACTGACCATTCTAAAACGACTCGACACAATCTCTGTACACAATTTATTTATTCTTTAGTTAATGCTTCTTTACAAAACTGCCTAAACCTAGCCAAACTAAACGTAACCCTAACTACTGATACTTCTTTGAGGATGTTATTACAATTTAACTAAAAATAAAATACACACCATTTCTTAATTACCTATTTAGAATTATTCCCATGTTTTAATAAAGCAAACAGCGAAAGTAGGCTCACGCATACAGACGCTTATGTACGGCGATTTTAAACGAATGACAGTCGCGAGTGCACTTGCACTCGCTGTATGTGAAGTGTGTCTATGTATGCGTGCGTTTTTGCTTGTTGTACGGAGCGGACCTTCTGTACTATATTGTGCTCAGTCGAATAAAGATTTGTTTGAATAAATAATGAGAATGTAATTCAATTTTCTGGCCCATACTTTTTGGATTTAGGACGCGTGAGACAATGTTTGGGTACCTACTAGCTAGAGCTTCTTTATTATGTTTGTTCAGTTTGAAGAGGATATTTCCGACATTAACATGTAGAAAATGTATCCTGTCAAACGTCAACTATTATTAACATAATAATTACTAATAGAAAGGGGTTGTTTTTTCTGCCCCTAATAAAATTAGAAGACAATACGCTGGATTTAAATATTGAGTCATATACTGGCGAGGCGGCAGATCTCTGGCGAGGCGGCAAGCCTCATTGCCGGACTGCCGCCATGGGATCTGGAGGCGATAGTCCTCGCGCGCGTCTATGAGTGGCGCGCGGAGGCACTAAGCCGGGGGGAAGTTCCGCTTCCGCGGCAAATCGCTGCGGAGCGGACTGAGCTCCGGCGCGATCTCATGGCAACATGGAAGGAACGACTGTCGCAACCCAGCGCAGGGCACGCCGCGATAGCGGCGATAAGACCCCTCTTTGAGGAGTGGCTAGGGAGGCGCCACGGCGCCCTCACCTACCGCCTGACGCAGGTCCTCACCGGACACGGAAGTTTCGGGAGGTTCCTGCACATCATCAGGCGGGAGGAAACGCCCGGGTGTCACCATTGCCAGGATCGCCCAGAGGACACGGTGGAGCACACGGTGGAGGTCTGCCCCGCTTGGGCGGAGCACCGCCGTGTCCTCGTAGAGGCGATCGGCAGCGGCGGCGACCTCTCGCGCCCGGCCCTGGTGCAAGCCATGGTCCGGGGCGAGAGGGAGTGGGAGGCAGTCACCTCCTTCTGCGAAGCAGTCATGCTAGCGAAGGAGGTGGCGGGACGGCTCAGGGAGAGAGCCTCCCGTCCCAGCCGCCGCGGGAGACGCTCCGGGCGTCGGGAGCCGCGCGACGACTCCCGGCCACCGTAGGCGCGGGCCTGCGGGCGGAGAGTAATGGGTAGCTCACCGTCCGATCAGGACCAGGCCCGTGCCGGACGGCGCGTACGTGTTCCACGCGCGCCTCAAAGAGATGTCAGCATCGAGGAGGGGCCCCATAGGGCCGAAGCCTGCCGGGTCAGCGGGATTGTCCGAAAGGGTTACCGCTGGCCCGGAACATAACGGGCTAAGGAAGGAACACGGGTGGGTTTTAGTCAGTAAGAGTCTGACACTCCCTTCCGCTCCACCCAGAGCGGGAGGGGTCATTTGATGATTTCCCATCCGCGAAAAAAAAAAAAAAAAAAAATACAAAGTACTAACAAATAATACAGGAGGCAATTCTCATAGTTTTAAGAACGTTACAGTCTGGGGGCTTACCATCACCTCTTAAAGCATGGTAGAAGTTGAACTGCACTACTTTTTTGTACGACGTCTTAGTACTTTGATCTCAGTCTCAATCTGTCAAAAATACCTCTAATTTCCCACCATTTTTGACAAGTTTTTGACATTGATTGTCGCTGAGATGAGATTGTGACTAGATTTTGAACATCTTTAATTACGGGATTTGGCCTCCTGATTGCTGCATTTTTTGTTTTATATTTTTTAGTTTCATGGCATTCATAGTGATTAATGTGTTACATAATGTATAGGTAAGTTTCAAACATGAATCCTGCATAATAAAGGGGCAGCACCTTGCTTAGCGTTAGACTAAGAAACAAGTCAGAAAATGAACCGAAAATACTGCTAAGATTTACAGACTTCTTGCAGCCAATTAAACCCAAGGAATAGCTCTTGATATTCCTTAGGATTAATTAACAGATTGGTCTACCAAAGTCTAACGAGCGGTCTAACCTTTGGATAACGGTATTTCTTAGCAAATACGCTGTGGAGGCAGCAGTCGCTTCTTGTGCAGTACCTACTAATAATATTCAGACGCATCTTGATAAATTAGAAGTTAAACCTGGAGACGAAGTAAGTCGACTGCAGGATGATAGAAACGGTAATTATTTGAAACATGAACAACAACAACACACACAAACAACATGAAAGATGATCTGAAGAAATGGATTTAGAGAAAACTAAGTACGGTAACCCTTTAGATTACGAGTAAAGGCTCCTTCAAACAGGCGCACCACAAAGTCACTGCAAGTCGCGCAAGGAGCGATGCCTTTGTGTCGCGCGCGATTATATCGCGTGTCGCGCCTATTTATAACAACAAGCCGACTAACTAAAGGTATTTACTAGACAAATGGAGTGGAAACGCCGGGAGGGTACGCCCTAGGAGGACATATACCTAGTAACCTTAGATATAGATATATCTCACGATCACGATCACGATCACGATCTGTATGAAAACCAAGCATGCCATTTTTTGACTACCTACTATGACGTCACAAGCACTATTTAGTGATGGGAAAATCAATTCGATTCAAAGACGCCGCCGCGTGTGGCACCCGTCTCGCCCCACCCCCGGGGCCTAGGGCCAGCGCTCACACTCACCCAGCCAGCAGTACACAGGACTGAGCGCGAAAGTGGCGGCTTACGATTTTTGTACGTAAGCTGGGCACGCGAAGTAGTTGCTCTTGCGTTATTTGGATGTAACTATATCTGTGCTAATAACCTTATTGGTAATGCTCTTCAGTAAGGACAGGTGCGCAGTCGCAACCAGCGTGCGTGTATGACCAGATGACATATATGAACATAAACGAGGCAAAATGAGTATATAAGCATCGTAACAGGTGGCGTTCTATAGTTTCAGCCTACCTCGATGGGAAGAAGGCGTGAGGCTATGTATGTAAAGTCTACAAACTATTGTTCCAAATATTTCAAGTTAAACCAATATCAACTTTATTTTAATGGAAATTAAGTTGATTTCAGAGTGACTAGCACTATTGAAAAAGTTATAAAAATGTTTAAAGTTGTAGCGTAAACTGAACTTTATTGTGTAGGAATTAAAGTTATTTTTCCATAAACTCATATTTGTTTTCATTTTTGGCAAAGAAATCGCGAATGCAGATTATGTTTGTGTGTAAAACCACAAGTTAGTCATAAAAACCCATACTTAATTACAATTTCAAAAAACTTTCAAACTTTGCGATAAATAATTTGAACGTACACAGGCGTCGTGTTGTTTCTCTACTCAGAATGGGTACTTCACTCATAAAGGGTGCCAGATACCGAGTACGAACGTACTTAAGCCTATTTAACATAAATAAATAATACTGGTAGCAGTTACGCCTGATATATGTGTCCCGCAGTAATTTTTGTAGAACCTTAATTGAATAAAAGAAGTTGATTCTGAGGCGGTCGAGCCTTACCGAGCTTGTACACTGCTTTGTTTTCGACTGGTTTTTTTATTCTAAAGTAGGTACTGAAAACTCTGAGTGAAATGTCGAAAGTGCTTTTGTAAGAGGAAGTAATGGTAGTACTTGCATTTAAATTCTAAAAGAGCTTTATAAAATATTTTTAAGTTTTTTAGGGTTCCGTACCTCAAAAGGAAAAAATGGAATCCTTATATTATAGGATCACTTTGTTGTCCATATGTCTGTCTATCAAGACCCTTTATCTCGGGAACGCGTGGAGGTATCGAATTGAAATTAAAACCGTATACTCAAGTCTACGGTCCCTTAAAGCTGTGAAAAGAATGAAACTTCTAAATTGACGTAAAAAAAAAATACGGCCGTTTATGACGCAGAAAACGTATATTTCAACACTCTCAAGGGAATCAAAATTTATAACTACATAATATAGGTACTTCCTGTTGACCTAGAATCATGAAATTTGGCAAGAAGAAAGGACATAGCACAAGTAAAGGAAAAAATCCGAAAACCGTTTTATACATAAAAAAACCCGTTATAAATTACTTACATACCTACAACTTTGTACGGAACCCGCGGTGCGTGAGTCCGACTCGCAATTGACTGGTTTTTAAGCTATTATGTAGCTTATGCCCGCGGCTTTTTCCGCGTGAAATTTTGGCCCCCAACCCACCGCATCGCATCCTATCGTCCGCCTGTGCTATTACTTCGTTTTCTGCCTTTTTTTTCATTGTATTCAGCTACTAAGGGTCGTAGCGTGAAGTTAAATAGCCTTTAAGCTTCCTCAAAAATTGGGCTATCAAATATGTACATTTTTTTTTTTCAAACCCGACTGTCAAAACTGGTAAAACAAAAATTGTATGACCTAAAACCTATTTTTAAACAGATATGTTTATGTAATGTTAGAGAAAATAATAACTGTAGGTAAAGTTTCATAAAATAGCAACACAGTGGCAGCTTCTCGCTAACAATTGGACCACCTTATCAATTCCCTGGAGCCTCATAAAGGCAGTGTCCACTCAGAAACTCATAACATGACGATTAGTATGCAACTATGCACGCCGCGTCTGTGACTTGAATTGATTACAGTACATTGTACAGTCAAATTTCAATAATTGCCAAGAAAGCTCTGAATAGGACAACGGAAATTCTTATTATAGCTCCTGTAGCCTTAGACACTGCCGACCTTTTAGATCATTTCCCGAAATGGATGCTGATGCAGATAAAGTAAAAGCAATTTTGTTACAAAAGAAGAAGCAATGTAGTATCATTTTAATAGCAAAGAATAAACCTTTGATTCGTTCAGAGAATTTGGAATTGAAGAATTTTGCGATCAGAGGGCCAATTCTTGTAAGTTTAAAGATCGTTCAAAGTCTGATCTCAGTCTCAATCTGTCAAAAATACCTCTAATTTCCTTAAATTTTTGTCAATTTTGACATTGATTGTCGCTGTGATGAGACTGCGACTAGATTTTGAACGTTTTTAATTACGGGAATTGGACTTCAGAATACAAACGACCAGACCATAGAAAATGGAAGGACAAAATATATGTTAAAATCCGCGGACATATACCACGTGCCTTTCGATATCTTCTTCCAACCCCCATTCAAGAAGTAAAAGGCATGAGGTCATAATTTTATAAATGCAATTTCATAACACTTGAAACCTACCCTACCATTACTTGTAACCCATCAAACTGGCCACAAAGAATGACCATAAGTTGACCATATAACGTCACAGCCCGCCGACAAGCCACAGCGGCGGCTAATGCACTCCGCTACTTCAAAGTTTTAACGATCTTTACTTAGAGCTAGGGTTGGTTGACTTAAATCAATTTAATTTTTTTAAATCAAAATTACCAAACTAATGTAACAAAATACTATAATTTAACACTCACAAGCAACGTTTCTCACAGAAAAATATGTACAAAGAAAATAGCAGCAATTGAAAATTAAACATGTGTGCAAATATGTCGCGATCACGGATATCTATGGTTGCGATTTAATAATCAACATGTTTTAAGAAATTAGGAACAATTAATATTGTCCACGTGACTAATATACAATGTTAACACGCATCCTGTGCATGTCGCATACTTGCAAATTTTACTTCTAAAACATAACTGTATTCAGTCATGTTTACAAGTCAAATAATAAAAAAAAAAAATTAAAATGGATTAACAAAATTTGTAAAAACAGATTTTGCCCAACCCTGCTCAAAGCTAATACTGCTTTACAAAATGTTCACTAGCAAATGGTTCGTACGTTAAACTTGAAGCAAAAACAGCATTAGACTGAAAAAAGTTGCGAAAGCATTACTTGGTAACATGATGTACTTGTAGAATGCATTAGACTGGGTGTAGGTTGTCGCCTTAAGTGATATGTTGTAAGTGTTAATTTGTCTAGACTTGTGAGCAGAGTTTTTGAAAGAATTGCAAGGCTTTTGAGTACTTTTTATGAAGTTAATTTGGCTATTAGACTTCTTTATTGATCAATCCACGGTACTTAAAACACCACGTTCTGATCGCCGAACTTTATGACAAGCGTTGTGATTACAGCAACTATGTTGTGACCATGTTCTAAAACGACCTATTTATATGCTGAAAAACTCGTATAGAAACGATAACGATAACAAAGATGATCTAGATCTAAACAATCATAAGATCAGAGCCTATACTACCTCGGCTAAAATTCACTCTTTATCTCGCTCGCACGATACTGCTCGCGGACTGTGTGAAAGCGAGACAGAGTGCGGTGCTGGGCGGGAGGCAGCGCCAATAGTTTAGGTATTTGCTTTTTACGGTGAAAATAAAGGTATTTCAAAAAAACTAACTAACATAAGACCTGCTTTATAGTTAGTTCAGTTAGTATGCAAAGTTTCATGATCTAATTTGAAGTATTTTTTGAATACCAGCGGTTTATTGTTCGGTTTGGAGGTAACTTTGGAATTTTTTTCTATCGAGAAAATTTTATGTAATCGTGTTTTCGTCTAACATAAGACCTTACATTAATCCTCAACTTTAGCATATATTTATTTCAAGATTAATGCTGCAGAATTTTCGACATAACGGAGGATCATGTTAAGCCATTTGAGGTAGTATAGGCTCTTATCGTTATTGCTTGAAGGTTTGAGGTCCAAATATCATTGAAAACAAAAATACAATATCATTGACAAGTACCAAAAAGTATGAACACCTCAATCTCTCAACAGCATACACAAACACTAAAAATGAACCCGAATTTTAAACCTTCGAAAAAGAATCCCGAAGAATGTTCGAAGTCACGTGTTCGCAAGTAATTCAGTAGGCGCAGGAATACTTCGAGAACTTTCCTGTCTCTTTAGATAGGCAAAGTTCGATTAGAAACTAAGCCTGGTGCTTCGGAGTTTGACAAGTGTAGTCCGACTTCATGTTGTAAAGAGTAATTGCATGTGACTTTTTTATAGTTGGAAACTTTGAAGCGGTTGCCAAAGTTTGTGCCAAAGGTGATACTTTTGGGAATTTGATCGATGCGGTTATTGGGAAAAGTTTGAGAAGAGGTGAGTTGAGTTTCTTAAATATTTTTAGAGGCTTTGGACATTATAAGAAAGTTTTTATGTAGATGGTAATGAGAAGTTAGTGAAATACAGGGTTGTAGGGACATAAACGCTTAACCTGCAACCACGATGGCTTCAGGACATGCTTCTAGAACTTTGATGCTTTGAAATTTTTCATCGGTTATTAAAAAAATAATCAGTCGTTTCATACAAAAGTGCAACACCTACGCGGTCAAAATGTATGGAACAGCAATTTATTTTATTAACCGACGAAATCACAGATATAGATAGACCTAGATAACGCAAGTATCATGATTTGTATGAAACCCTCCCATTTTTTGACACCTACTATGACGTCACAAGCACTATTTAGTGATGGGAAAACAAATCGATTCAAAGACGCCGCCGCGTGCGGCACCCATCTCGCCCCACCCCCGGGGCCTAGCACCAGCGCTCACGCTCACCCAGCCAACAGTACACAGGACTGAGCGCGAAAGTGGCGCCTTACGATTTTTGTACGTAAGCTGGTGCGATTTTTGGCACGCGAAGTAGTGGCTCTTGCATTATCTAGGTTTATCTATATCTATGGACGAAATATTTCACCGTAGGGGCTTCAGAATCATCTACTGAACCCATAGTAACAGGTTGTGCGTCGGCATCCCTGCCAGCCTAAATACTTACATCATGTCAAATGTTATGATGATGAAAAAGGTATTATTTTATAATTCCGCGGCAAAAAGTTCAGTAACTGAAAATATAGAACAGCGTTGTTTCTTACAACGACATCATGACAATCTTTTAAACAAATAGGTATTGCAATAACACAATATAGGGTATATTTTCATGTTATATATTTGAAACCAAAGGCCGTAGCAAAACAATTCGTGCTAACATTACTTGTATTCTATACGCAATAACAGAAAACAGGAGACTATACATTCATAAATACTCTAACACAAGCATATTGAATCCATTCCAAAGTACTAACTTTACCAGTTTATGCTAGCAAAATACAGAATCCAGTACAAAGTGATAGGTATTCCTGTAATAAATTACATTAGAATATACAAGCATCTCGTGGACTGAAACCAAACAGTCCAGCTGATTAATTACCCAGCTCGGTTTGCGCTAAAATAAAAAGATGTATAAACAAATTCAGCTTGGTGCTATCGATCTCCTTCCTTTAATTTATTCTAGTGTTTCTCCATTTTGACTTTGTTAATGAGCTAGATGTCAAGAACATTATATTATATTACCTTTTAATTCGATCTAGGTGTATTTTTTTCTTCCTTTTTGACAAGTTTTGCGTTAACCCTATTTCGCAATTTCATAGAGAGACGTTATGCATTTGCTAATGAGCACACAAACAGTTTCTTTAAGCAAACAGACCACAGCAAAATCCGGCCAAAGGCTACAAAGGCGAAGAAGATCAAAGTAATCTTTTGAGCCAACATACTGGTACACTAACTACAGTGTAAACTTATTGAACATCAGAAGGAATACAATACGAGTGATAAACACCTTCAAAGATTCTAATCCATTGCTATTAACAACCCCAATTTATATGTTCTCAATCCTTCACCTCCGAAAGTAAATAATGTATTCTAACAAAGGTATAACGAAATGGTAATCGAATGCCACATCGATTTCGTATAAATAAATTTGGTACATCGTAAATCTCAATAAAGTCTTTGGGTAGCTCTTTCACGCCAGAACATTAGTACGAGGTACAGCAGACTCTGGATTTAGCCTTGAACTGAAAATCGATTTCTTGGGACAATAGGCATCATAGATAAGGATTTTCGATTGCTTAATTACAAAGGGGAAGATGACGATAATATTTGTTGGAATAAGTTCAAAAGAATTAGAATTAAGTTCACTGAGTATTTATGAAAAGTGTGAACGTGATATCAGCCATTGTAACTTGCTTGACACATTCTAGAATCTTTTAAATTTAATTAATACAGAAGAAGTTATGCTGACTATTGTTGATTTACTTTTAATTCTAAGTACAGATAAGAAGGGATTTAATGAAATTTGACGTCCAAAAGGTGAAAAGGGAGCCGAAAGTTTCAGGGTTCTGCATAATGTATTCACGCGTATAATAGAAGATTATAAAAGGCAACTGCCATTCAAAACTGGGATCTAAATTAAGGGTGATACGAACGAAAATGAAGTAAATGTTATAGTTTATAAAGTCATTGCTTACAGTCAGAACACATTATGTTAAATTCAACCTAAACAAAGTGTTAATAAAAGTGAAAGTAGAATAATAGCCAGGTTTGTTGTTTTGTTATTTTTATTTACTGTAATAACCATGTATATGGATTTCTTTTTATTTGTAAACATAGCTTGAAACTATACGCAAGCAAATATGGTAATAAAAAACTTTTTATTTGTACTGATATAACTTTTACTATTATTTTTTGTTGTGGAATATAAATTCATCTCTTCAGAAGCATCGTTCCAAGATCCAGCTATCACAATGGTGCTTTGTCACCCGATATCTTTACGACTTTAGTCACCTTTCGATTCACAGTTCATTCACTCTCATGCAGTGGCGTTTTTTATGACGTCGACAATGTAGAACATTCAACCACCCCGATGGTACTTGAGATTAAATTAAAAATAGAGGTTTCAGCGTTTCATAATCGGTACATCTCGAGACTCGTTCGGGTGGAATTTATAATGACACTTGGCATAAATTGAGGGCACCACTCGAACCCCAGGCTGTTTATGTGAGATAAAAGTATATGACAGTATCCGAGACCACCAGTCTAGGAGAAATATGGAAAATTTTGGGTTGCATCCGTATTTCTTGGGGAATCGGGTTACAAAGATATCGGTAGGCGAGGAGCTAGTAAACTATGACAATTTATGCTCGAATATGGACCTTTTGCCCCCATATATTAAGCCCAACTGTGCCTTCAAAGACCGTTTATGAATCTCGTGTTGATATCACTTGAGAAGTTGTCTTTATGATACCTTCATCAAGGATAAGCTCAGAATTTATTATTACGATCTGTTGTTTATGGTTAAATCACATTTGCAATGTGGCTTATCTTTGTGGTAAATTCGTACAAACATATTAACATACTTACATGTATAGTCTCACCCTCACACCAATAAAGAATAAGTATCAAGTGTCTAAATACGAGAACATTTCTTTCCTCTAGACGCCTTTGTATATATATTTTTTTATTTTCTTTCTATTTTCTTAGTAGAGCTAAGTATGTTACTACCAGCGATGTTAGGAATTTTAAGGCCACGCGCGTTTTGTTAAAATAATAAGTAATTGTGGTGTTTAACTTGTCATTTTAAGAAAAATTTGTTACATTTTCATAACAAATGAATTTCAACAACCATATAGTCAATAAACGTCATAAGCTTTGACCAGGGTTTATTAAGAGGGCATAAAAACAAAACACAATGCATTAATCATAATGACACGTAATGAATGCCCATTATTCACCCGTGAAACATTAGCATGATAATACATCATCCACTATTTCATCCAAGTTATTAACACGTTCAAACTGCCGACTGCAAAAAAGCCGATGGCACCCGAATATCCCCGAACGTGTAAACACAGACGATGCCAACAAAACACAAACAGAGACCGGCCAATTTTACTTAGTAGTTAATCTGTAATTCGTGATTCAAATCCCCGGCGCGGTCGATGCGACACCGCGCCTATCCGTTTAAATGGACAGAAAAAAGACGAGGTGTGGCCGATTCGACCGTCGGGAATCGGTTATGTAGTGAGCGGTCAGCGTGCCTCAGTAAGTAATGGTTGACTCGCCTAACGAGGAAAAAGTAAAAGTGCTGTGAGTGAATGCGTACTGCTAAAAGGGATGGAAGCGAAACTAGTGTAATTAAATAAAAGCGATTCGATTTTATGAACATGGTATAACGTTCTGCTTAGAGACTTCTGTTGAACTTTTTCTGTGGTCTAAAGCTAGGGTAATAAAAGCCTGGTTTGAATTTGTCACACTTTCTTGTCAGTTTCGCACTTACTTTTACAATCTCCGTATCCCTCGCCCTCCCTTTACAAGATCACATTACTACAATACAAGTCACTTCTTATAAACATCTAAATACTTTTCCAAAGAACAGAAGAGCACATCCACATAAACTGTGACAATATTCATCACTTGCCCGCACTCCCATTGATCGACACGACACAAAAGCCGCAACAATTTGTCGCTCCATATCACACCAGGCCTTTACATGAACATTCAGACTGCACTTTGCGGGGTTAGAAGGACAGAACACGCCATTGGGAATCCGCAAAGCTAAATTGGACTTGGGGACCGGTCACTTGCCTCGTTCCGATCGACTTGCTTCTTTAACACAAGAAAATGTTTTAGATTATATCTGTATGCCAATAAAGAGATAACGAAGCACAATAGGGCAATTTAACAAAACATTGTATTCTATAGTATCATCGCGAACGTTTGTTTCGGCGATTACTTTGGATGTGTTTATGGAAATGAGGGTATTTGTTATGGCACCGTTCCTGCAAGTATTGGATGTTTCTAAATTGAAATTCTGCGTGTGTAATTGAAAATTCTCAACGTTATTGCTGTTTAAGTCATTGTGAGAGGATGTTAGTTTCATTGCTACGTACTCTGATATTAAGTAATTAAATTACAGAATTTATCTTAATTTGAAAGGTTTACAATTTCTGTTTATTGTAATTAAACAACATTTGCGTAAAATAGTCATTAGATTTCACGGTTTCACTAAGCCAAAATGACTCAAGCAAAAAGAAAATTAGAGGGTGTATAGATCACCCAACTATCTACTAAGCTTAGTGTTTATAGCCATTAAGCGGTCTCTCTTAAACTTCATTAGAAAAGCAATTTCTATAAGTAACATCCTCATAAAGCTTTTCCTTCGACTCCTCTTTCAAAAACCTATTGCAAAATTCGAATTTCACTAGAATTCCTTTTTCATAATTGAAAACGGAACTGTTCGACAAGTTTTCGATACAATTCTCAGGAACATGCGCTCTACAGACACACTCTGGGGGTTCGACACCGTAACTCTATACTTCGAAACGACTTGCAGATACAAATGTTTCGCCGGCACCTCTACAATACACTTTTCCTGTTTTACTATCCTATACTGTCCGATTCTCGATCTCCATGCCTTCCTCACTGAGAATCTTATTTCTATTTGCTTGCAATATCTTTTATTGAAATTTTGGTTTGAATGATTCTGTTCTGTTTGTTGAATGAATTATTGGCGTTCAATCGTCGTGAATTTATGAGATGTTGTTAAAACAGATACTGTTTTGTCTCTGTATTACCCACTAGAAGAACACGGCTAATGTTTTAAAGCCGCCTGTAGTTTTTACTTGTGCATAAAGCATTAAACAAATAAAGAATATTTATTTTGTTTCATCATCTGGTTTTTCCACGCATATTTTAAATCATCACGTATTTTTATTTAGTCAGCACAAAACCAGAGCTGGTGCTGTGTGGGCATATCATACAGTTACAATCAAATTGGCATTGCTCGCCGGGCAAGCAAATATGCAAATCGGGAATAACCTGCCATGATGACGTTTTACATACATGTGACTCTTGTTTATTTTAATTCTTTTTGATAGACTGAATATATGTATGAATATTTGTCCCAACGATAGACATACACTCGTATAGGGTTTAAAGAGATAGGTGGTATAATACTATGGGAGATACATATACAAGGCATACAATGTTCTGAAAAACATTCCATCCTGCAAACTCCTTCAACTTGAAAGATAAGCAGTTCCATTTCGAACAAACAACACAAGAACTAAAGAATATTCAAGTAAATATATACAATCCGCGATAGATAAGTTGGAACAAAAAAATGATGCCTCTTGTAAGACGGTCCTTCCAACTGTAGTTTCCTAACATCTGGGACCGTGGCGGTAAATTGCACCCTAGGGATGTGTCGATTCAGTTATAGTACATTTGTTGCTTACCCAGTTGCGGCACTGAGATAAATAGGAAATGGCTTTTTACCCGGCTTTCACGGTATATCTATTGTGATATATAAAAGTATCGGGTGGTATATATTGGCGCATTTTTCTTTAGAATCCAGCTTTGTTGGTCTTAAAATTCTTACGTATTGGTCGTTATTATTTATGTCTGTGTTTCAGGATTTTGATAGTAAAATTGTTTTTAAGCTGACTGGGCTATTTTAGAAAGACAGCAATTTCTATAGGCATATAAACTATATCCATTTACACCTCGCTAGCTTTGTTAATTAATATCATGGTTAGGAACTACAATAATTCAATATAATGGTAGCTGTTTGGTCTTTTAATATTTACAATTGCAGTCAATTCCTCTATCGCTGGAATATTCTCGCCTCTAGCTTCATTTCGTGATATTATAGATGATTGAAGTTTCTTTTGTAAGATGTTCATGTTCCAATGCAAGTCACTATTGTGCAGTATTGTAATCTTCGATTCCAACAAGTATTGGTAAATGGCTGGAAAAGAGTCTATCACTTTCTTACTTTACACGGCGAGTTCGACTTGATTCAGATCTACTATATTTTATGTAGGCAATTAAAACTTCTTCAATAATTTTATTAGACACTTCTATAGATTTTTTTTCAATAGAAGTGTCAGTTCAGTTCTTCACATTATTATTTTCTAACATCTTATCTTATTTGTGTGAAAAGTGCTAATCAGATAATGATCATATTTTTCTCGTTCTAAGACGTCATTTAACATGCCATTAACATCAACCAATCACGTCACACATATATGCAAAAAAAATAAAACTTCCAATTCAGAATAACCCATATAAATGGCAACACTAACATATAAATAGAAATAAGCCAATAATTCCTCTATTATAGCAATAAAGATAGCACCACAATATTTTATGGCATTTTTACGTTCATCCCCGCAGTTATAATATTTACATTTCATTTTATCGTATCGTCCAAGTTCGTAGAAGGAACATGTTTTTATATTTCACCTCTAAACACCAGTTTTATATATTTGGACATGAGAGAATAACGACATGTGCAATGGACTTAAAGTTTAGGTCTGTGAGGACCTAAAATATTACCTTGAGGCATACAATATGTATGCTTTGGCCATGTGATACCTAGTCTTCCTAAGTTTGTCGAATCTACCTACTATATACTACTATTTCTCGACGAAAACATTATTGCACAGTGTTCTGCTTATTGTATTAAACTAAATATTATAGTCATATATTTTTTAAGCTAAATTAATTTTGTTCTTCCCCTGAAGCTTGGTTAAAAACAATTCATAAATTTAGAATGTATCCGGAAAACTAATGTTTTAATTGAATTTTTTAAACATACTTTCATGAAGACGATGCTACGCATGAAATAAAGGACAACTGAAACGTGGTTTTTAATAACTTAAGGTTTTGTGGAAGTACAAAGCACGACAGATATTTATCGCTGCTCTTAGATGATAGAGTATCAACTTGTCCTTGTTTATTACAATCTTTAAAAACCAAGGACTTTAAACAAGACTTACAGATTCCTTTATCTTTGTAATATTAGTTTAATATAATGTATAATAATATATTTATTGATGTTGAAATAAAAAATATCCTATGTGTAAATCTAGGGTGTCAGATACTTCCATACCAAATTTTATCCAAATTAGACCAGCCCTTTTTGCGTGAAGAAGTAACAAACATACAAACACACTCACAAACTTTCGCCTTACAATGTAATTCAGAATATTAAAAATAATTAGTAAATTAAAATCTTCCGTGTTCCTACTACTAAGTGGAATTCTCCCAAACGTATGCAGTATTACAAAACCTAAAAAGTGCAAAAACTTTTACCCACAAGGCACCTAATATAATGGCCGCAGCACACGACCACGAGACACTGCAACTTTTAACACCATCCATAAAACGCTGTAAGCACTGTGGCCCACTTCACGCGATCCGTTCAGACCTTGATGCGGCCGTAAACATTAGACCAAAATAAGCGAGCCAATATCAATCAGCCGAACGAACAAGGTGCGGCTTGTTTGTGATATTGAAAATGTAGGAATCGGCAGAAATAAAGGTTGGTCTTTTGGGGGATGGTTATGCATTTTTGCTACTAAAAAAGTTCTTATCTGAAAGTATGTTGCAATCGTTTCATCGTTGCTTACTTAGGTAAGCAGTTTTATTTGGTTCTCCTCAAAATAATAAATCCTTGAAAAATATTCATTGACAATGTCGGAACGATTTGTTTATGGTTTTTATTCTAATGTAATGTAACGTAATATGTGAGTATGTTCTTAATATGTGGTTAACACACTAATATTATAAAGGCGAAAGTTTTTGAGTGTGTGTGTGTTATATCTTTGTTACTTCTTCACGCTCAAACGGCTGGACCAGTTTTGATAAAATTTTGTATGGTGGCAGCTGTGACCTTGGATTAACATAATTAGGCTACTTTTAATCTCGATATTCCCTCGGGATCGACACTTATGCGGGTGAAACCGCGGGGCGCAGCTAGTTGACAGTAAAATTGTTTTCTTCTAAAGATTAATAAGAAGATACTTGTCTTACTATTTATCCACTGCTACTTCAGCTACTGCTGAAGTAGAATTCTCTTTTAATAACTGAAAAGCCTCTAACACCTTTCAATCAGTTGAAAGCTGCTTGAAATTCCGCTCAGTTTTCCACAAACACGTTAATCGTTAATACAGAATTTTGGTGTAACATCTAAACCTACATGTGCGGCCAAGCAATCTATATTTCCACTTACAGCTACATCTTCTATGTATATAAGCTACTAGGTAATTTGCAAATTGATTCTAGATGCCGGCTCTTGGCAGTGTTCGGACGAAGCTTCGGTATATTTACATAAACCCAACTACACATACGTTGCGTACACGATCAACGTTTATCCGAGACAATTACCTATATCTGGTAATTGATAACGTCTACTGTGTAATTTGGTTAGCCAAATTGTATGGTACTAACGAAATAAGGAGGGCACAATTGAATATTGAAGTAGATGGTAATTTTTGGTTTGGTTGGTAAACTGTGGATTAGGTTAATGTCGGGTTTCGGCTAGGGATAGGCAAATTTCTTCATGTTGGAGCTCCATAAACTTAACTTTATTGCAAAACAAAATTGAAATTAGATCATTCACCTATATTGCTGTTATCTACTAAAATTCACTCAATCTGCCTGGTCTTTTCCCAAGTATGTTGGGGTCAGCTTCCAGTCTGACCTGCACAACCCAGTAACTGGGTAACACGATACCCTTTGGTAAGACTGGTTGTCAGACTTTCGGGCTTCTGACGACCCGTAACAACTGTTAAAGATCCAAGAATGACAGCCAGAGCCAACAGCTAAACGTGCTTTCCGAGACACGGAGGGGTCTCAGTATGTAAAGATGGTCACCCATCTACGGATCGACTGCGGCAAACGTAGCTTAACCTGATCGATCGACCATCGACATGCGGTTGTTATTTCTTAGCCACGAGCCCCTCAAACTCACTAAAACCCATTGTCTACAACATTCATTGTCGCAAGTAAGTACTGCGGAAAAACAATACACAATCAACGAATTGTCTTCGCAACGAAACAGCGCAAACATCTTGTTTACTCCACCAACAAGCTCACAAAATCCGCAAAGCTTAAAAATAATATGAAATAACTCAAGCACACCCTTCGTTAAGATTGAGGCTCATTTTCTCGAAAACCAATACTATGGCAATATCAATAATCAATTGGTGCATTCTTGGCATCCGTTCAAGTCTATTATAGAGGCGATATAAGCGATGCATACGCAAATGTATTGAGATTCTTTTGTGAGTCTTGCATCTGGCCTGTATTTTACTTTTATATTTTATGTTTGGATTAGATTGTTTGGATATAAATTGTTACGATAGCGGATGTTGAGGCGAAGTGTTTTGGATCCGGTCAGTGTTGTATTAGTTCCGTTTGTTTCTGCTGTGTTGTGTTTTGTTTCGTGTCAAAGTTAGTGAGTCTTGGAGATGGTGAAGCATGTTGTCATAATTCAATGTTGCACTGCTACATTTACTAATTCGCAGTAACATAATGACGTATGAAATTGGGTCATTAGCTAACAATATAAATACATTGTAACGCATTAGACATTAGGCTTTTACTATGGAGACAACTGAAATATAAACATATTTAACACTTCACGTTGAGTTTCTCTTATCTTCGAGAGCTCCTCTGTCAACCTATTACAATGGTAATATGTTGGATGTTGGGTTGGGATTTTGTGTTATAGAATTAACGGATTATGAAGATGTTGGTGATAAATAAGAGGGATAAAATGATTCACATGATACTAATGCTATTGATATTAGTACTGTTATAGAAGAGCTCTGTATAGTTGAAGAAACAATCTTGCATTCGAAAATAAATAACGATTCTGTTGCTAAAAATGAAACTATAAAATTTACCACGCATTACAAAGTTATCTATAACTCACAGCCAATAATTTCTAAGGAACTCAACAGAAAACCACAGCCCAACCAAATATTTGAACAACGTAACACCATGTCAATACAATTTGTCCCACAAATTCACTATCAATCAAATGCCGACATAATTCCAGACATTCCTGAGCTCCTCGCGTCAAACGACAAAGTTTAGTCAATTTCATGTAAAATAATGGACAGTTCATGACCTCCCAGTATTAGTCACCATGACTCACAGAATTTGCTCGTCAGAACTTCGCCATGCAAATTGGAAGTTTGGTACCCTTTCTTGTGTTAATAATGGATACAACGGCTTAATGTACTGTTTAGGAAAATTGTAGGAATGGTTTGTGATATATTCTGAAAAGTTACCTCTGTTTGTTTAGCATAATTTATTTATTTTATTTTAAAGAAGGCTTACAGACTAACAAACCAATGAAATAAAGAATATAATATAAGAAAAAATCGCTAATAACAAGCCTCCACATATAGATAAAGAAATAGTCGATAAAAAGAAAATACATACAAATTAATATAATTATTAAGAGAATAGTAATTAAAAATTTGTAGATAAGTAAACTATCTATGAAAAAAAGACTGTGCCAAAAGCCGTCTTAAGGCTAATGAATAAATAATAATGAGCTATAATGTTCCCATATGTAATGAGAGGGTCACGTGGGCCCAGTGCGGTTAGATGTCACATGTCTGTCTTCGAATTTTAAGTTCTAGAACATGCCGGTTTCCTCATGATGTTCTCCATCACCGTTTTGAGACCAGTGGTGATGAAATAATTTAAACAAAGTAAAGCCTCTAGCCCTTGTCTGGGTTTGAACGTACGACCTACAACTCGTAACCACTGCTCCGTTTGTTTATCATTACATATGCAGAAAAACAAAAGTGAAGAAACAATAGTCGCGTGCTAGATTCTCACTACATTAATTTCACAATACTGTAGACAATTTTAAAGTCAAGAAGTAATTTATCATTCCTTACTGTATCATGTTACGTTTCCAAGAAAAAAGAAATTGAAAAAATAACGCAGAAATAACTTCTGTTTGAAGATACAGTCTCTTTTAGAACTTTCGAAACATTTGTATTAATTCATTCATTCATAGGGTAAGCCTGTTTAAAAAAAGTTTTTTTATAAATCTCGATAGCTTTTACGCCAATTGCAGTCTACAAAACAAAAACAATGACGTCACCCACCATTATGAAATTAAAAAATTCGTAAACAAAATTTGGCGAAAGTAACGATATTTTAACCGCAATATTCCCAAGAGCTATGACTTAATAATTTAGGTGTGTGATCGCTAATATCAAAATGGATACGTGCGTGTCCGCCCTTCGGGGAATAGGCCTATTAAGAATCGAAATAGCTATCGTGACACACAACCACAACGGTTGATAAACAGTTATCGTTAATTCCCGAAGCTACTTTCTCTAATATTAATATAAATTCCAGTTTTATTTCGGCCTATCGCGGTGAAGGCTAATAGTAATAAAATGGGAAAGTAAATGAGAATGGAATAAAAATAAATATCATCATACAGCTGGCATAATATGTATATGACAATATCAATTTACCAGTAAAGAATGAAAATAAAATACCAAACATTATAAAGCCTGTCAATTTGCCAGTGATGGCTGGTATAGAATCCCCATGCGAGGCTAGTAATCGGGCACAATTCCAATTTCGGTCCGAACCTACCTGAAAAATTTTGCGAAAAGAAAATCCAATCATAGTTTTTGGCTAACCTCTGTTACTAACTAAAGATTTGTAGATCTGCACAGTGGTTACACTAATTAGGCCAACGTTAGTTTATAAAATGACAGTTGTTATGACCAGACGTGAAGATTCGGTTTTGGAACCTAGCATTTATGTATTCTACATAACGCTCATTTTCGTATATTACTGTCGACTATCTTGGACACCGATGAATTAAAATATCGTAAGGTATATAGTACTACTAGTGAGCCTGCCCCTGCTTCGCACGGTTTTTACGACGCGACTTGACAAAATATCGAGATTTTTTAATTAGTTGATATAAATTATCTACATAAACGTTCCGGAATCAATTCTCTAAATAATGATGAAAACCGCGTCAAAATCCATTACGTAGTATAAAAGAACCATGCATTACCCAAACAGATACGAAACGAGACTTTAAATTATAATTTATGTTTATAAATAGTTAAAAGATAATGTCTGATATCCCAAAAACCGCAAAACGCAAGCGTAGTTACTAGTTATCAATGTTCGTTCTTTCGCTTCGTGCGTTCTTTTCCTACAGTTTGTTTTATAACAGGCCAGTATTTTTATTCTTAAAAATATAATTATTTATATTAATTTACGATTTATTCCGTTCTGATCCCCTGAACCCCCCTCCTCGATCCCCTGCTTGTTCGTCTTCTGTTTTAATCTCTATCTTAACCACTATAAACTTTCTCATTCCGGTTTGATCCGTTTCTTCTTTTGTTTTCACTGATATACACACATCAAAAGTGTCTAGGGATCAACATATATTTTTGCAATAACTTTTCTCCTGATTGATATTAATTAAAATTTTCTTTAAGGATTCATCAAATAAAGTGTTTTCGTTTGTCACAGTAACGATAAACCAAGTCACCTTTGCATTAATAAAGAAATTTGCCATTTTCCTAATAAAGGGATTTTTGACATTTGAACCACTAACACAAAAGTTCGAAAAAAAGGCTGAAATAACAGTTTTCTTTAAAATTTTATTGGGTAACTTAAACAATTAATAATCCGTGTTTCTACCGCGAACACTAACAACACAAGAACATCGGTTTGGCATACTCAAAATGAGTTCATCCAAATCACGCTGTGGAATGGCCGCCCATGTTCGTTGCAACAACAAAAAAAGGTCTTCTTGCGACTGGATACCCTCCATATTCGGCAGAGCTCTTCTCTGTAGCATATCCCATGCATGCTCAATCGGGTTCAAGTCTGGCGACTGAGCAGGCCAGGGCAGGACATTGATGTTAGCTGCGGCGAGAGTCTGTCTTACAACTCTTGCGGTGTGCGGTCGTGCATTATCATGCATTAACTGAAATAAGGGACCGATTTGCACTTGTAGAGGAACGATGACGTCTGATACAATCGTCTCAGCATAAATTTGAGCGTTGAGGTTGCCTCTGATCCAAATCAACTCAGTTCTTCCGCCGATCCAAATACCCGCCCATACCATGATGGTTCCACCACTATAAGGATGGACTTCCTGGCAGGATTTTAATCGCTGTTGGCGTCCAGGGGTTCTCCAGTGTCGTATACGTCTTGTATCCGGTC
Source organism: Oligia latruncula (assembly GCA_948474745.1). Classification (NCBI taxonomy): domain Eukaryota; kingdom Metazoa; phylum Arthropoda; class Insecta; order Lepidoptera; family Noctuidae; genus Oligia; species Oligia latruncula. Next base: position 2,433,117 of record OX419691.1, on the reverse strand, counting down.
TCATACCAAAACGAGACTCATCAGAAAAGCACACGATACGCCATTGTTCTTCTGCCCAATTTCTGTGTTCAAGAGCCCATTGATATCGAATCCTACGATTGTGCATTGCTATAGGTGGTACCCGTAGCGGTCTTCGGGAATGAAGGTTCACTTCATGCAAGCGGTTTCTGACTGTTTGGTCGCTAATTAAGTTCCCTGAAGAGTGATGAAGCCTCACGGCTAACATCATGGCGGTTATTCTTGGAGCTCTTCGAGTTAAGATTTGAATGTATCGGTCTTGTCTCCGTGTGGTGCAGCGATACCGTCCTCCATGGCGCTCAGCCACGGTACCAGTGCTTCGGTAACGTGTCCAAAGTCGACTGATAACACTCTGACTTGTATTCAGAGCTAAAGCCACAGTACGTTGCCGGGAACCAGCTTCTATCATTCCCACGGCTCTGAGCATTTCTTCTCTGCTTAAATGACGTCGCCGCTCCATAATAACGTTGGTTTTAATCAGTAGTAGGGAAACAGTAGCACTAATAATGTCTTCAATGCGTTGTATGTTTTTATAGGGAAAATATTGACAGCTGATTTTCATCTTTTACTCGAATTTGATTCACAGTTCCTGATTCAAATTATGAAATGCACCAAAAAGGATCCATATAAATTTATAAAATCATAAATTTATTACAAAGCCACATCTCAATCTCAAGAAATCCGCATAAAAATACTTGATCCCTAGACACTTTTGATGTGTGTATTAAGTACTAGTTGTGTTATTCTCAAAACATTTTAGACAACATTACAGGCACTTCCGTCGGCCATCACAGTTAACACGACAGGTGACGATTGCCGCTGACACACCCAACGTAATCGACGCTAATAAGTCATGAAAGCTATATTATTAGCGCACGTTTAGGAGTTTCTGACATTATAACTACGGTTAATAATTTAATTTACTAATGGCTATAGTTTAGCTGCTTATGCATACATAAGCATATTCTGCCTATAATGTTCCTACACAGACACAGGCCACAGGGGACACAGGCCTCCTTTCGGTTAAAGGGAGTGGGCCGCAATCCACCACGCGGGCCCAGTGCGGAATTTTTGGTTCTAGGACATGTCGACGTTTAGCTGACGTTGCTTTTAGTTTTATAATTAGCCGTTTGTGTACCACTGCAAAGCAAATGCGTCCTTCCTACGACTTATCTACGTATATGTACTGCTGTTTGTTGCCAATCCATACGAAAAAGTCGAGTTCGTCATTCCATCTCCCCCTGGGCCTGCGGCGTTACCGTTTGCTCCTCTTCGGGACCCACTGAGTTGTTAGCTCCTCCGGGATACGACGGTTGTGGCCAGTCCAGTTCCATTTAAGCTTGGCAGCCGTTGCTGTTATTTTCTCAAAAAAAAAAAACAATACTTTTCCAATATTTTATATAGGTAATTTTTTTTCTTTGTAAGCCATCGAAGTTTGCTGTTCTTATTCTAATTTATTTTAAATATTATAACGTTGTCGATGACGACGACATTGTTTATTGTAACGTTGTCGTTGTTGTTGTTGTTGTAACGTTTACTATAATGTTGTGTTCTTTCTGTATGGTGAAGATCTCTTCGATCACTTCACCTAACTGGGTATTCATAACCACGCTCGCACACAGCATTCTAGAAATACCTCATTTAGTTGAGGCATCCTTGTGAATCAGAAGTGAGTTACATTAAGTTAGAAAGTACATGTTATCTAAAGCCACGTTCACACCAAAAGCACCTACAATCGGACGCCGACTAACAGCATCGGGGCGGCTGAAGTAGTTTTTTCATACATACTCACAATACTCACAATCAGCGGCCGATTATAAGCTTCGGTGTGAACACGGTGTATATCAAGTCCTGTGACCTTTTTAGAAATGAGTTCTGACACATTACCGTTTTAAAAACATAAACAGAATACAATAGCAAAATAATGTGTTGAAACATTTGCAAACGAACATGCGAGTAACAATTAAATATAATTAGTCAGCAAATGGTATGAAGCAATTTTTCTAAGTGCATAATTTGGGGTTGAAATACGAATTTCCCTCTACGTTTCCAGTACAAACTAGAGTCATTATAGGAGGGAAAAAGAGTAATAACTCCGGGACTAAATACATGGGAGGTGTATAAAGGCAATGAGTTTTTATAATACACTATGGTGTGATACAGTCCAACGACCAAGGCAATGTTGTTTTATCTAAGCACCAAAATAATTGAAGACTAATAAATGAGACACTGAAAAATGTTATTTTCACATTATTCTAAATTAAGGATCTCATACACCCTTTGTACATACAAGTTTTTCTTGCCGTGAAAATCGCTCGTCAGTGTTGTATGGACTACTATGGAAGTGTAGCGGTATCTACAACGCCACATGAGAACAACGCGTCATACTGACGTCACGCAAAATCCTGCATCTCGCAAGCAGAGTTTACCGCGCAACTAGCATAGATATAACGGCCCGACATGAATCATCGGGCATTTGCCCGCCAGACACAACACCCGTCTGTTCGGAGGATCCTCCCTTTTCTATAGAGTATGAGTGAACTTTACACCCTATTCCTCATACATCTATAGAAGCTTGTTCACAGACACGGTGGCACACGGCACGGCACTGTCGCCGTATGCACGTATACAAGCTCACATGATTATTTTACAGTGCAATTAGCGTGTCTTGTACAAAGGGTAATGTAGCCATATTGAAATGTAAACTTTTACAAAACATTTCTAAAAACAAAAACAATCGACCACACGTCGACCCCGCTGATCACAAACAGACTTAATACCCCGCACTCGGGATACATCAGATGATGTATCCCGAGTAAGCCGACCCCGACATAGTTCCCAACTATGTCGGGGTCGGCTTCCAGTCTAACCGAATGCAGCTGAATACCAGTATTTTACATGGAGCGACTGCCTATCTGACCTCCAGAACCCAGTTACTGGGTAATACGATACCCCTTGGTAAGACTGGTTGTCAGACTTTCGGGCTACTGACGACCCGTAACAGCTGGCAAAGATCCACGAATGACAGCCGGGACCCACGGCTTAACGTTCCGAGCCACGGAGGGGTCTTGGTATGTGAAGGTGGTCACCCATCCACGGATCAACCGCGGCAAGCGTAGCTTAACCTGATTGATCGACCCGTGCGGCTATTATTATAAGCCCCTCTCTCCCGCCTCCTCACCCCGCACTCGGGATACATATAATTATAATATTACAGCGCGATATCTTCGTCACCGAGTCCCGGATTGTTCCCGGATCTCCACGGACTTTTGTTCGCAGCGAAGTCCTTTGTCGATGCCTCACAATAAAATTTTATCCCGGAAACCTATTCGCAGTTACCTTTTATTATAATGTTGCAGCGGGTATCCGGGGTACTTTTCAGTCGGGGCCATTGTTGTCCGCATAATAGGGGCCAACCTTTTTATTCCGCTACAGATTTTTGAATGTACCGCCGGTATTAACGCTTCTATGAGATCCGATCGATTGGATGTCTGAAGTGGTTCTTTATTCCGGAGTTTGGAGTCGAGTTCTTTGTTTGTATGAAATGGTCGATGTTGTTTGTGATGCTTTTCAACTTTAGCTTCGAGTTATAGGTTTCGTCTCATGGTACGATCGATTGATCTTAAGTCTGACTAGTTACTGTTAAGATATAATTACTTTGTTTGGACAATGGTTTCGCCAGGGACATAATGTTATGAGTGGACTCGCGTGTTTGTTTTGAGAGTTATTTCAGATCAGTAATAAATTCTCAAAAATTATGATCACTTGATAACGGCTTTTTTTGCCAACTTCAACTGTGTTGATTTTGGGTTTTCTTTGAGCGTCATTGCAGGTTGGGTAAATTTTAATACCAAAAAAATTTATTACATTATTGAGCTGTAAAAATAGTTTTCTGCACACAAACAAAGAATCTCAAAGTAAAAACTTACGAGGGGTATCAAGGAAGAAAAAAGGATTGCATGCATAAGTTATGTGTATATCGCTTTAGGCCTGAAAAACTCAACTAAAACAAGGATAAAAGCGAACTAAAAGTAAGGAAATAATGTAAATAAAGACTATAAAGTTGAAGACTACACCGATACAGCATTGTCTAGTTTAAATATTACATCGTAGTTAAATATTGACAAGGTGCATCGTACACGAGCCAATGAGCTTCAAACTAATATTGTATGAGGAAACCGTAGCAACTGTCACGAATGTCGTATGTGTGATCATGTCGAAGTAAAAAACGAAGTTAAAATGTTGGAGAATGTTGGAATGGAAGCCTAAAGATGCTTATAATGGCAGAAAGAAGGGTTCATGTAAGCGTTTGAGGTCACCATAACAACTTCGAATACTAACTATTATTGATATTAATAATTAGGTTAACACTTTAGAATAAAAGAGTTTTATTAAATTAGTGAAGCATGCTTTTTTGCACAACAAACGGAACAGCTGTTTCGTTGAAAACAATTGTTTCAAAATAAAACATAATTGTGTAATGAGTCAAAAAAAAATCAACATTATTTAATAAATTAGCGGTTGTTATGTTATAATTAATGTTACGTAAACATGATATTAATTAACCAACTGCTAATGCTGCCTACAAACGTCCCTACAGTGTTATGTCACATGAATCATTACCAGCTTCAAAACAAATGAAATCAAAAGTGTACCGCGTGACTAGATATTTACCAAACCGTATGGAGTAGGTAGGTACCTAATTAACGCGATACGAGGAATCATTAGCATCGTTCCATGGATATTTGGAAACGTGCTACGTAACGACCCGAATATGTGACTTTAGTACCTGCACGTTGAGTTAACAGTCAGTTTGGAATTCGTAGACACAGATATAGGTATACTACAGTGTACACTAATAGGAAGGTAAGCCAGCAATTATAGGATTTCGGTTTTGGATTGAGTAAACAAGTTATGAAATATGGAGGAATCGTCTGTGGCAAAATTACTTAACATAATAATTATCGATGCAAACGTTAAGGTGACAAAACATTTCAGGATTCAGAAATTAGCACTCAATTTACAGAGATGTGTTAAAAGAGGTAAAAAATATGTTGCCCTCACATAAATTTTATTAAAATACTAGCAGCGCCCCGCGGTTTCACCCGCGTAAGTTTCCATCGCGAAGAAATATCGGGATAAAAAGTATCTTAAATATGTGTTAATCCAGGAAATGGTCTATCTATGTGCCAATTTTCATCCAAATCTGTTCAACGGTTTACGCGTGATTGAGTAACAAACATCTTCACAAACTTTCACATTTATAATATTAGTAGGATTCAAACATGCATGGTAGAACGTCTTCACTTGGTATTATACCAAAATTCTCGATATCAACAAAAAATATAACACTACAATGCATTTGTAATCAACCGCATCGCACACGTCAAACCATACAAAGACACACAGAAAGAGGAGCCTCCCCTCTCAGAGAAAAAGGAGGCCTAGGAACATTATAGGCAAATTATGCTGATTATAGACACTTGAAACAGCTACCTTCCAGGTCAGCCAAAAGCTACAGCATACTGAGAGGAAGAAGAAATAGATACACAGGCACCTGGAACTCTTATCGTCCTAACGTGCAATGTCCGTTTTTGTCGGGATAACGTTATGAATGGACTGGAAATCAAGATGAAAAAACAAAAGAAATATGACGGATTAATTACACCCTGCAAGTAATTAAAGATTGAATGGGTATTCAAATGTCAATAGATACCTATCAATATTACAATAGTGGTAGAAGTAGTTACTTCGCATCGGATAAAACCAAGATTCTTACTGTTAACAAATATTCAAAAACTAACTTAGAATTCCACTGCGATGAAAATTGACCCCATTGTGGAAACGCAAAACAGTAAGGTCAGCCAAAAGCTACGTATGAAGAAGAAGAAATAAACACATAGGCCCATGGGACTCGTACCGTACCAACGTCCTTCTTTTGTCCGGATGACGTAATGAATGGACTGAACATGAAGTTCAGCGAAGGGATAATGGGTTTATTTTGTTAGCTCAAATGTATGGGTTTGTGGGATGGATGGTGAAAGTAAAAAGGGAAGTGGGGCTTATATTATTATATTTAACTTGAAAGGGTAGTAAAGTTGGATACTTAAATAATGATGTGGAAAACGTGAAAACGTAATTTTTGTCTTCAATAACTTTTCCAATTGTTACGAGTATTTGGTTTATGAAACACTAGTTGCACCCCGCGGTTTCACCCGCGTAAATGATGATCCCATCGGAATATCGGGATAAAAAGTAGCCTATATGTTAATCCAGGGTGTCAGCTACCTCCATAAAAAAAATTATATCAAAATTGGTTCAGCCGTTTGAGCGTGAAGAAGTAACAAACATATTATTTATTAGATTTTTTTCCCAAAATTAAATAAGTATATTTTTTTCTTATAAAATAAATACCACTTTGGATAAATCGTGTTCTAAGCCACAAGAAAAGATGATGGTGATGATCACCATCATCTTTTCACTGCTGAACATAAGCCTTACCCAAGCTACAAGCATACATAGCTAAATATCGGAGGCGTTGATTTCTTGTAGGCACTATGCCTAGCTCGCGACAAAATCAGCTAAGATTTCAAGCTAGTTCGAGCCACATTCGCAAGCAACATCTCCAAGCCTTAGGTAAGCTTTGCTTCCCCTTGACATCGCGGCATCGTGCTGAACAAAATTTTAAAAGCTATCGGGCCTTGCTACCGTCGCCGCTGTAAGCCGAAATAGCAAAATATAATACAGTCAAAAGTGCCTGAACTTCTCTCTAGCACTTACATAAGAATTCGAATTTTTGAACATTTCTGAGACCGCTGGTACAATGTCTTTTGATTCAAAGGAAGTGTTTATTTTCTGAGAGTATACGTATGCCAATTCTTTTAGGTGTCATAAGGAGATAGAATTATAGTTTTTTATTATTAACCGCCGTTTGTGTCCCACTGCTCTCTGTCTTCTGTGTGTGTGTCAATCTTCCGCTGTTTGTGACCTCACGAAAACAGACGAGATCCTCCTGCCAACTCTTCTTGCCTACTGCGTTGCGGGTTGCTAGTGTTTGGGACACACTGTGTGGTTGTTTTAGCCCATAGAAATAATTGGAATAGAAAAATATTAGGTATACGAATCTACAAGCTCATCTTACCAGAATATCACTTATTAAGCATGTTGATACAGTAGTGAATAAAATCAAGACCGACGATAGACGGCTGTTTTGAGATTTAGAAATGTACACCTACGTTCGACGAAACAGGATGTTTTCCAGTACCTATAAGCATCACGCTATTTCTCCTTCTTAAATAGTTTCCCTTTATTTCGTTAATAGGCGAGAAAAACTCCAACCAAAAACCATTCGATCAATTAACACAGCTGAAAGTCGAGTGCGTTTTATACAAAAAATCCAATTTCCTGGGGTGGTGTTGAGCAAGTGTGGAGCTAAACAAAACATCGGGGGCAACCCGTTGGACGTATCAATCAATTACAACGGCCGACGCCTCCGATATACGGCGTAGAGATAGGCGGGCCAACTGTGTTGCTGCGGTACAAATTAGTAAAAATAGCGAGCGAGTTTTTAGGATTATTCGTTTGTGGTTAGCTTTAATAACTGTAGAAAGATGTCAGTCTTTTGAGACAAAATTGGCCAGCAATGAACAAAAATGTTATTGATCCAGGTAGATAAAAATCTCATGTCAAAATGTTCTGAACCCGGTTCCTATCCAATAACGCTTGATTTTGATTTTAATTTGTTACAGCCGGACGACTGACGGGATAGTGCATTCGGCTCACTGCGCCACATTTAACTAGAACCGCTACAAAACATTATTGTACTTATTTCACCATTTATAATCACAGTGACTGTATTTTCTGTTATCTGATTAATAAACTTTGTGTTAATACTACAAACTGGCACCCAAAATGCTTCTCAAAGAAGACAGGTACTGCAATACCTTTCTGTTCCATATGGACCCGAGCATTTATTCAGAACTAGCTCGCGACTTCGATTGCATGGACTTCAGAAACCGGTTCAGTTTTTGCGTAATTGAGTAACAAACATAAAAACATTTATAATATCAGTAGGATAAAGCATTATTTTAGGTTAGGCATTGGACAAATTCTTGTAACAAAAGGCCGATATTTGTCACAACTTACACAATTTATCCCAAAACTATTATTAAACTATCAAATACCCGCTGCACCCCCTCCCTTGTAGCACACCAAGATCTATTGCTTACAACCCTAATCAATATCCACGCGTTATTTGCCAACATGACGTTTTTATTAAATAAACGCCGAACAAACGTTTGTCTACTCATGTGGAGCAAACTGTACTAGAAGACGATTGGATGTTACGACATATAGAAAATTGTGACGGATTGACAGATAAACGAACGTCAGATGATCGAAAACAATGTTTTGTTGTGTCGTCAGGGAACATTGTCGGTTAAGGATAAATAGGAAGAGTAAGAGAGAGAAGAGGGACCAATATTGTACTTCACAGCAATAAATAGTTGTACACCGATATAATGAAATGATGAAGCAGCACTGTTAAAAAGAAAAAGACCTTATGTAGGCATTATTATTTATTATTGTAGTTAACTTATTCCACGGTTCTCTTCAGCATTATTTACAAATACCACTTTTCTGCACCTACTTTTGTAAAACTATCAATTCAGAAACCAGTACGTTTTAAAACTGCAAAACCGAAAATAAGACTACTGTTTTATATTTTGGGCTATAAAACTTTATTTACGATCTGTTTGCCAAGCAGTATTGGAATAAAAGCTTAACAATAATAAGCATCGGGAGATAAACGTGGAATTTTAGCTATTTGAAGAAGTCAGGCTTTCTCTAGGAAATTCCAAAGGATTGGGTTACTCATCTCTGGTGAGCTGTGAGGAATCAACTTCAGGAGATGTCCAGTGACTCATTCGCAGCTTAGAGGTTAATCAATTACCATTTACTTGCTATAAATTTCAGTTAAGATATCATATCGTTCTTCTCATTCCATAAGCTTTTAGGATATAAGGTCTTCAACAACAATGTGTAGATATAGCAATGGTTTTGATACTGGACGGGGGATTGGCTTACTCATCTCGCGTGAGTGAGGAATCAATTTAAGGGAATGTCCAGTGACTCATCGATTATAAGCTTAAAGATAAGTAATCGTTGTTCTCCCACCATATGCGTGCAAGATGCAAGGTCTTCAACAACCATAGCATGAAGACATACAAAAGTTATGTATTTTATTGAAATACCAGCTCGAAACTTAAGTTGCCTTTAAGTAACAGTTTAACAGACTAACCATCTATAAAACGACCAGAAAAATAATCCCCAACTATTATTAATTTTTCTATATCACTACACTCCAAAGGGCGTCATATTTTCCTACATATCTATACAGAACCACTATATACAGCAATATTAATAAAGCCGCTATTGCTTGCCCTGGCATACCAATGTAAAGAATGGGAGCGCATACCAAAGTCACGCCATTACGCCCGACTGTCATATTAATAATTTCCCTCAATGCTCGAGAATTATTGTCCTGACGCAATTATGTGGATATGTGATGAATTATTTTTTCGTATACCTATTGAAGAAGACGTGATGAACAGTTTTTTATGTTAGCAGTTTAAGTGATAGTGAAAATATTTTTTGTTTATGAAATCCTGATCTGGCCTAAAAAAATATGATTGATTTCGAAATTGTCTCTAAGTTATATAATCAGTCTTTATCTTTACTTCTATTGAGATGTTTATGTTTTGCCCTCTAATATAATTCACAACACAAAATTATGATCAATTATATTTAAATTCGCTCTGGCAGTCAAAAAGTAGAAATCTAATTTAATTATGGTTTATGGGTAAGATGTAATTATGGCTAGAGCCATAGATATCCGGCTAGAGCATACATTTTGACTTCATCTAAGCATACGTTTTATTTCTCGACGAATTCACAAGTCCTAATTAAAAATTTTACAGACATTACCAGCATAAAACGCTGAAATCTTTTAATTTCATACGATTTTTTTTATTAATATTCTTTTTACATTCACAAAAACGTTGATTTAATTACGTGTGCAACCAACGTGTCTCAGCCAAGCATTTTATTTTTGAAAACGGGTACAGCCTACCAAAAGAACCGTACAGCCTACCGAAATTGCAATTAAACTCAAAGGGGCGAGTCTTAGAGAGGCAATGTAGCGTGATCTGGGGCATGTAAACGTATTATCAAGCCGTCTGTGATAGAAGGCAGCGAAGAGAGGAATGTTATTAATTTAAAAGAAAGAAAAAAATAATTAAACAAGTGCGAGTTGAACTTGTGTGGAGAGGGGTTCCGTTCGATGAATATTACATCTAACATGTTTTTTAAATCTTGAAAAAAACTTATCATTGTAATTGAAAAACATGTTCTCCCATTTCAACTGAAAATGTAAGTTTGTACGCACAATATTGAGAGATTTACTATGTTGTTTTAAGACCACAGACTTCTTATAGGTTTTCCTGTAATATATAGGTATAGAACTATTTTCTGTATTTTTATTTTTCAAAATTTTATGGTCAGTAGTTTCGGAGATAATTGTAAAATTTTCATCTATTTTCTTAAATAACTTTAATACAATATACTTTAAAATTATGAAAAACTTATATTTCTTATAAAACTAATATCAAATAATTGATATGTCACACGGTACAGATTGCGTTTTTTTTTTGTAATTTTCTATTTGCCTCCCAAAAATGACCTTCAAAATTCATTTATTAACGTTACACGTCTGTATTTGGGTCACAGAGGTTCATATGTGTACAAATTTTCAACTTAATCGGTCCATTAGATTCGGAGCAAATTGGCTGTGACAGACGGACGGACAGACAGACACGAGTGATCCTATAAGGGTTCCGTTTTTTTCCTTTTGAGTTACGGAACCCTAAAAAGAAAAATAAAGAATATAAACACAAAATAACAAGTTGGGGGAAAATATGCAATCACATCCCCGCAAAACGGCCATCGCTCAGCATAATGCTACGCCCCTATGCAAGACAGTGCTCTAGCACTGGTTTTTAGCGACAGCTAATCATAAAACCTTTATTTTTCGTAACAATAGTAATAAATAACGCTTGTTTCTGTTTTGTTCATGTTAAATGATTCATATACTACCATGATATACCGTACCATAGAATAGAATAGAATATAATAGAATACTCTTTATTATGTAGATACACCATATAAATTACAGACATAAATATAGAAACTGTACTAAGGGTGACAATGGGCGGTCTTATCGCTAAAAGCGACCCCTGATATATACCATACCACCACCATACCATATATGGATATGGTATGGTGGTGGTATGGTTATGGAACCATACCATATAGGTACCACTACACCACCACCATACCACCATACCATATACCATATAATTATTACCATGAGCTTTTTATTTTTATTTACGATACTTTCGTAAATCAAAATAAAAAGCTTATTTTTCGTTAAACCATGAAGCAACGCGCTTAAAAGCGATGTAAGACGCCAGTTTTCAATGACTCATTAAACTCGTGTAAAAGAACAATAAAATATTGAATTATGCACACCTTTACACAAGAACTCAGAAATAACCCGCTTTCATTACACCAAGTCAGTCTATCTGCTTAGCCTTTCCAACTATTTTTGGACTGAATATCAGTACTTTACATCTGACCCCCACAACCCAGTTACTGGGTAATACGATACCCCTTGGTAAGACCGGTTGTCAGACTTTCGGGCTTCTGACTACCCGTAACGACTGTCAAAGATCCACGAATGACAGCCGTGACAAATGGCTTAACGTGCTTTCCGAGGCACGGAGGGGTCACGATATGTAACGAGCACAATAAATAATGCTTAGTAATCTAAATAGGTATACGTACCTAATAAATAAAACATTAAGCTCATAAAAGTCCATTTCGTGTTCAATTTCACCTAAAAACAATAACATTGAAACCGATGACTGTATCAAATTAAGTGGAAAACCATTTTTGTTTCATTATACCAACAAAATGTTTAAACGAGTGTTTATTTTGCGGCGCTCACTTTAAACGGCCGTTAAAAAGTTGAAAACTTTCATAAAACCCGTTTAATTTACGAAAGCGGAATAGGTTAGCCATAATTATATTTAACAGTTAACTGTAGAAGCACTGCAATTAAGTCAATTGCCTTTTATTGCATTGATAACGGCATGCGATAAAAACTCTTTAATATAATTATTGTGTTTGAACGAGAAAGGGCGATTTTGCAAAATAGGTAGTAGACATTATCGAACAGTACCTATTTCTGAAAATGCTACAGCAGTTATGTCTTATTGTGAAAGTATTACACTGAAAGAAATAAGCAGAAAATAAAAATGAAAAAACATTGATCTGATCTGCTTCAAACAGTTCCTTATAAGCCTAACGTTCAAAACAGTATTTTTTACTGATCTGAAAACAGTTAAAGCTTGAAGCAAAATGTTACCGTCATGACAGTAAACCTTAACGTTTTAAGTAGCTAAAAGGTCACAAAATTAACTGTTTTATTCATTTGGTGATATCTTTCAAACCATTGAAATTTATTTACATTACAGTAATAATGGTTTTCCTTTTTTTTTTGTTGTTTTTTTCAGTAAATGGTATGTTCAATCATTAAAAGTTACTGTTTGTCTTTTACTGTTTTACAAACATTTCTTCTTACTGTATAAAGTCAGTAAGTCTTAATGAAATCGCTTTAACAGGTAAAGCTCCGCGTGTGACTGATGGGTCACGAAACAATAGAAAATCAATTGTCTCACTAATTAATGTGCTGAAGTAAGAAATTATTTATTTCAGTGTAATTAAAAATACTATTGCTATTAAAAACTATGACTGTCTGAATATATAGATAACACTGATAACGATGAAAACTTAACTATAATGGAATCAGTCTCTGAACATTATTGTAAATCATTTGTAGCGGTATCTACAACGCCACATGCGAACAACGCGTCTATACTGACGTCACGCAAATCCTGCATCGCGCAAGCAGAGTTTACCGCGCAACTAGCATAGTTACAATGGCCCGACATGAATCATCGGGCAGTTGCCCGCCAGACACAACACCTGTCTGGTCGGAGGATCCTCCCTTTTCTATAGCGTATGAGTGAGCTTTACACCCTGTTCCTCATACATCTATACATTGTTAATTTAATGAAGCCTCTAAGATGCTGCGCAGAGAGAGCAATTTTGACCCTCGAACTTCGGCAACTAGCAACATGCAACGTTTATGGCATTTTAAATAGAATTTCAAGAATCGACATTACTTTGCTACAAATAGAAAACCTTCAAATAGTTGACAGCTGCGTCGAGGAAAATTTCCACTAGAAGTTGGTCCTTAGAGATAGAGCCGAAATGGCAATAGAACCAGTCGAACGGTTTCCTAATTCCAAAAGCTTATTTTAAGATAATTTTAAACGCAAAGACAAAAAAAAGAGTTTTTCAACCATTCTTAATCGCTTTCGCCTAAAACTTATACCAAGCAACAAAATAGCAAGGTTATAATAATACCTAAATACCTCATACTGTATACATCGCAAGGGTATTGCGAACCAAACATCTTCGCTTCTGTAAAGCTAAGCGAGGAATGAACGAGTTCAGATGAACGAGGAAGAAAGAGTGTTAGTAAAGCTGACGTTACGGAAATGAGCAGCTGAGAGGAAAATGAAGGAAATGTAGAACAAGCATAAAATGCTTAGTTGGCATTTGTAAGAGGATTTAAAGGTTATTTTTCGTCATCTGAACGACTTTTCAAGCTAGTTTCAGTTGAAATCCGGCTCGAAGGACCAATGTTAGCGCGGGGTGCAATAAATGAGTAGACTGTATTTTAGGCAATGGTTTAATGGCGCTAGTATTTACAATCTCAACTTTCCCGGACAAACAATAAGTTAAAATTAAGAGTGGAGTATCGTCTGTCGCGGTAGAGTCCGTGGAAGCCAGTGGTCACCGCGCCGCGCCGCGTCTCAACTCGCCGATGACGCGCAGATCATACTGCCTACGCATGCAGACCGCGTGCAACGCGCTGTGTTGGGTTCGATTCCCAACAAGCTGACCATTGTTTAAGTTAATTATTCAGAATTGTAAGTAAAAGTATCTAATTGAAATTCTTTTCTCAGTAAAAAAACGATGAGGGTCCTTTATAAATACATTAGTTTTCATTAAAATAAATAGCGACCTAAAACAGGCGAATACCGCATTTTCCGTGCAGTCATTAGAACAAAAATGTTTTTGTCAAAGTTTTCTCACCCCTATTTTCCTGCAAACCCACTTTCGTACCCCAAAGTTTGTAGTCAAAAACTTAAGGGTTCTGCCCCAAATAAACAGGAATGACTGCAGATAGTCCACATACTGCGGGGTCTCAACGCTACCCTAGTAACGTCTACGTAGATTGGCCACTGGGGGAATTTAGTTTCTTCACGCCACCTAACTTCGTGGCTACTAATGGTTAGTGGGCTTGTTTACGTAAAATTCTTATCTGTGCTTTTCTTGAGTATTTTGGAAATTTTCAGGTTTTCTGGTCCATTTTTTGGTGTAGAATTATTTTAAAGTAGCATTATAAACTGTTTTGTTTAGAACCTACAGCATAAACTACCTAATTTTTCGTAAATACTTTGAAAAGAAAATGATACAGAAACTATTTCTATATTATTATTTATTTTGTAAGTTACATAATAGATAATCTATTCGGCAGTATTTTCTCTTAAGCTTCATGTAGTTAGATTGTTTAGGGCTGTTCGACAATTTAGGTTTTAAAAATTGAGTAAAGCTACTATTGCACCATTCTGTACATTTCTGAAGCACGGTAATTCCGCTGTAACAAGCACCAGTAATTCATTTATCAGTGCTAATGCACCCACTAAGTGCTTGACCGCTGGCCGAAGCTGAGTAAAACACATGGTTTCAGTCAGCCATTTTGATTTTAGTCTTTATATCCTAAAATAATAACGTCAACGACACAAAAAAAAACAGAAATATTTAGAAAAAAAAAGTTATTAAAAAAAATAAAAAACCCGACTGCGGTAAAAAACTTAAGTTAAATAAAAGAACTGAAATGCTAAAAACAAGCCCATTTTAAATTAAATAAAAGTTGGAAGCAGGCGAGACCCATACCATTTTTATTATATTTTCAAATTCAAATGGGTCCCGCCTGCTTCCAACTTTTATTTCATTTAAAATGGGCTTGTTTTTAGCATTTCAGTTCTTTTATTTAACTTAAGTTTTTAACCGCAGTCGGGTTTTTTATTTTTTTTTTAATAACTTTTTTTATTTCCAGCTTTTTAGTTTACAAATCGATGCCTCCCACGCATAAGGTCGTAAGGCTAAAAAAACATTAATATCAGGAGAGCATTTTTTTTATACGTTAACGTAAAAAAAAACTGACGTGTGAATTGACGTGTGAATCATAAAAATCGGCCCAGGCGTTTGGTCTGTATAGTGCTTCAAAGGAACATACAAACATACATACATACATAGGCTGATGAACACATTACCACTCCTTTGCGTCGCGCAGTCGGGTAAAAAAAAAATACATTCTTCTAAGTGCCTATTGTGACCTTATTGGTAATGACCTTCAGAAAGGTCAGGCGCATAGTCCTCACAACCGGCGTGCGTGTGCGACCTGCACTCTAATTGTGTAACACAATATAGTCTGATCTCAATCTGAATTATTTTGATGGATATTTTACGCCCATGGGAAGGAGGCGTGAGTTTATGTATATATAATGAAGCATTACAAACTCTTACAACTACCAATTTTTTTTTATCCAATTACCATTTAATACCTAATTACCTTACCTTAGAGCAGTGGCCAAGTGGTAACGGCCGCCACTTACGAGTTTTAGGTCGTAGGTTCGTACCCAGACAGGCGCTTTACTTTGTGTAAATTATTTCATCACCACTGCTCTCAAAACGGTGAAGGAAAACATCGTGAGGAAACAGGCATGTCCTAGAACCAAAAATTTGAAGACATGTGATTTCTACCAACCCGCACTGGGCCCGCATGGTGGATTACGGCCCACTCCCTTTTAACAGAGAGGAGGCCTGTGCCCCAGCAGTGGGAAACATTATAGGCTGATTATGTTATGTTACCTTACCTTTTAAGTAGCATTTCAATTAAAACCGATACTAACTTACTTATACCATACTAATAAAGGTTTAAAGTACCGTCGCGATCATTGACTACGACTCTATTTCTACGAGAGTTTTTTCAATTGGACTTAATTAAAAGAAAACAAACGTACGTGGTCTAGGTTGGAGATAGCAAAAGCAACGTGGATACGAGGAATTTAATTGGTAGGCGAAAGCGATTTTTGTATTCGAAAAACACTCGAAGTTCTCAAGAGGTGAACCTGAATAGAATGGTTTAGAGTGGATAGGTACAGTAGGCCGTACGTCAGAGGTTACAAAGTGGTACGTACGGCTACACATCAAACTATACATAAGCAGTATAAGCTAACTTCTGATTGTGCGAAAAACCTATAAAATGCGAGGTCAGCTTCGCTCGCTCTTGCATCCTATGTCGACGTAGACCCACTTCGTGGGGCTCCTATTCCTGTCTAAAGGGTTTAAAGTTACCTAACTAAACCTAGCCTCGGTGTTAAAAAAAACCGGGCACATTTAAAAATCGTCCATCGCTTTCCATGAGGCGTGATCGAGGTCAAAAGTGCCCAACCAGCAATAAAAAAAAAAAAAATCCAAATGATATGGAAACTGCTTAACCACAAATACGATGACCAATTGACCACTACTGGTATAGACGCGTCGTTTCATCTTTATAACTTTAGTTATAATAAAGCAACTCTCTTCACTTACAACTTGAGCTCTATTTATCTGATCTTCATGTGTTTTTCAAACTACATTATTTAGTTTCATCTTACACTGGTCCCGGATTAAAATGTTTGTTTGCCAGATTAATGGGAAAAGGTATTTTTTCTACACAGGCGGATATTATCTTGTTTACCAGCGAGGGATATATGGTAATTGGAAGACGGGATATTTTAAAATAAGAATAATGGTTTTTATTGAGCGGTATATTGAAGATGTCGATGACCTGGGGGCCTAAAAAGGCCACTTTGGCATAATCATAAAAGGATAACATTATGAATCTTATTTTTATTAGCTTCTACTTTTCCACTGCTGAGCAAAGACCTCCCGCAAAATGCTCCATACATCCTTTGAAGGAAAGTTTGAGTTTTTGTTTTTATCAATTTTCATTTTTTTTTTGAAGATTTTGCAAAAGATATACATATTATATTATTTTTGTTATAAACACAGCAAATCTGGTGTGCAGATTTTTTTTGAACACTCGAGTCTTTAGTCAACTGGACCCGCTCGGAACTGGACCCGCGGGTCCAGTTGTAGTTGTAGTAGTAGTAGTAGTTGACGTAATCATTTATTTTCTGTGTTTTTATTGGTTAATTGGACCCACATTCAAACAATTGAAGAACATCTATTGTTTAAAGCTACCCGTGATACAGTCGAGACAAAAAGACACATTACAGGGCACGAATCTGGTAAAGAATCTACCTGTCTTTAGAAACGTACAGAAAAGGCTGTATAAAAGAGAAATCAATCTATTGATTAAAAAAATCTTGGTCCTGACTTAATTGAGTTTTCTGTCATTTCCTTCTACAAAACTTCTGTACAGGGTTATTGGTAAAACATTAACAACCTCTTAAGAGGTCATTGTACTCATCATTATGAACAACTTTTACTATTGGATCATACTTGAAATCGCGAAAAAAAATCAGCTGTTCCATACATTTATGTTCGTATAACTCGTCAAAATGTAGGGAACAGCTGACTTTTTTTTTCGCGATTTCAGGTTTGCTCCCATAATAAAAGTTGTTCATAATGATGAATACAATGACCTCTTATTTATTTATTTAATATACTTTATTGTACACCACAAAAATACATAACATGAGAAAAATATCAAACACTATAAAATATACAATGGGCGGCCTTATCGCTTTCTGCGATCTCTTCCAGGCAAACTCTTAAGAGGTTGTTAATGTTTTACCAATAACCCTGTATATTCTAATATTTCAAGTTCCAACAAACAGAAAACTATGTTTCTCGCTATAAAATCCTTACAAAACTCCCCAACAATTCGCGCCGCAAGCTAGCATTCTTGCACCTAACACCGAACACACATTAACTTATTTTTAGCGTTAACACTAACAACAGTGCACGTTCGATTCTGCCGAGGGATTATTTACGACTTACTCTATGTGCCGTGATTAAAATAGAAATAGTAGCCATCGGTGGAAGCTTTGCGCGTATTACCAACGATCCGACAGTATTACTGACATGAGTAACGTTGCACCGTGCGTGTGTTAATACTAGGCGGTGACGTCATCATTTCTAACTGACTTTTGAAGTAGTGTGTGTACCTATTGCTTTGGAAGGTGTCAGTTGGCAATTACTAGTAGAGTCCCGGGTTAGGGGTCGTTCGGCCCACTATGGAACTGGGACTGCGGACCTGTTACCCCTTTTAAAAATTGATAATGGTTAACTGGGCCCACATCTGTTTTGCTTTCAGTGCAGTGGAAATATTATAATATGCTCATTATGTTATTTTGGGCACATTTTTTTTATAAAAACAAGACTAGGTGTTTTAAAATGAAAAGCTTTCTAGTTTTTTTAATTATTTTATTTTTATTTTTGGATTGTTGTTTTAGTACTATTTGTTGTACTCTGGACGCTTTTAACGCATACGTCTTGTTTATTTTTACATCGTTCTCACATTATTTAATTATAAATTCAAAAGTAATGATGTAACTAATATTTTTGTAAAATATAATTTAAAAAGAGTGTCCATGGAGTTTCTTGTCCGTTCTTCTCCATAGGTACCTACGCTTTGGAATGGGCAACTAGCTTCACATTTTTCTGACTGACCTACTTCTTGACAATTCAAAAGTGCCTGTAAAATGGTTTAATTGAAATAAATGCTTTGAGTTTGAGTTTGACTTAAGTTCAATTTCGATCTAATGGCATCCTATTAATTCTTAGCCTAATGTCCCTAGCTGCGCCTCGCGGTTTTACCCGCGTAAATGTCGATCCCGTGAGAATATCGGGATAAAAAGTAGCCTATACTATCCAGGGTGTCAGCTACCTCTATACAAAAATTTATCAGAATTGGTCCAGCCGTTTGAGCGTGAAAAAGTAACAAACATATAAACACACTCACAAACATTCACCTTTATAATATTAAGTGGCAACCGGCAGCCGGGTCTGCGCGTTTTACCGATGATTTTTTTTTTTTTTGCGGATGGGAAATCATCAAATGACCCCTCCCGCTCTGGGTGGAGCGGAAGGGAGTGTCAGACTCTTACTGACTAAAACCCACCCGTGTTCCTTCCTTAGCCCTTTATGTTCCGGGCCAGCGGTAACCCTTTCGGACAATCCCGCTGAGCGGACAATCCCGCTGATCGGACAATCCCGCTGATTACCGATGATCTGATGGTGTTACTGACATACGTAACGGAACCTGCGGTGCTATTCTGTAAAAATCTCACCGTGAAAACTAAACACACTCACAAACTTTTGCCTTTATAATATTAGTGTGATTATTAAACATAATTCATTCCAATTTCCCTACGATTTTTCATGATACCATCACCATGCCATTCACAGCCAGACATCTTACAAGACCTTCATTGCCAAAAGGAAGCAACAAAATTGATAACGTTCCTCTCCACGAATACTACAGCAATAAAATCATATAGTGTACTATCTGCTTATCTTCGAAGGCTGGTAATAAAAGTCTGCCATAGGAAATGGGGCCTAATGGACTTCTTAGGTCGTCGCTCGTCAGTAACCCATTTCTGGGAGTATTTATAAATGGTTTACGAGCCTGGAAGCTATCACTACTGGGAACACTAATAACTATTTGGTAATAGCCATTGATTTATGATTTGTCTGTTTTGTGAAATTATACAGGTTGCTGTTAATTTTGGTTTTGTTTGTTTTTAGGGTTCCGTAACTCAAAAGGAAAAACAGAACCTATAGGAGATTAGTTCGTTGTTCGTCTGTCTGGCCGTTAGTCCCGACCCTTTTTCTCAGGAACGCGTGGAGTTACCAAGTTGAAATTAATATCAAATACTCAAGGCTGTAATTCCATAGAGCAGTGAAGAAATCAATCTTCAAAGTCAACGCAATCAAAAGATACGGGCGTTTATGTTTTGAAATCAAAACCCAACGGTACTTCCCGTTGACCTAAAATCATGACATTTGGCAAGAAGCAATGTCATGTAGCACAAGTAAAGGAAAAAATCATTACAAAAAAAAATATTTTAAAACTATTTAGATAACTAGAAATTTGTACGGAGCCCTCGGTGCGCGAGTCTGACTCGCACTTGACCGGTTTTTTGTGTCATATCATCGCGAACCAGTGAGAACCAGTAGGAGGAGAACCAGGAGAACCAGTAGGAGGAGAACCAGGAGAACCAGTAGGAGGAGAACCAGGAGAACCAGTAGGAGGAGAACCAGGAGAACCAGTAGGAGGAGAACCAGGAGAACCAGTGTTAACAAGGAGTATCTATCGTGTTATCCAGTTACTGGTTTGTGGAATTTAGATCAGCAGTCGCTTTATGTAAATTACTTACTGGGTATTAAGCCGCATTCGGTTAGAGTGGAAGCCTATCCTAGTATAATAAAAATCAAAATTTAATTTTGATTTTTCAACAGTTGAGTATTGTAAAGACGATTTTGGGATCTAATAAAATGAATAGCATCATCAATGGTGACTGCAACCCTTGTCCTGAGGGACATTCGTTATTTGCTTGGCAAACATGGTGACATTTTGGCATTAACAAACCGCTATAGAAGTCTTGTACCTACCACACATCCTGGTTTTAAAGCACAATAAGTTCTCATGTCGTTTACACGACTCCACGATCTCTTTCTAATCTGTGATTTCACAGAAGCAAAAACCTCACAAATGAGTAAGTTAACACGTATCAAGCATAATTAGTTTGGAAGTAGGAACGTTACGTTTTCACACTTATTGGCTCTAACGAGGTCACGGCGGTACTGCTCAGAGTACCTACGTAAATTCATATTAGTGATTTGGTCCAAGGTAAGGTAGGTAATTTAGCGAGTTGGTCTAAAATTATGCACTGTACACTATTTTGCGCTAAAGTGCAGACGCCAGCACATCAAGCTACTACAATCTGTCAAATTTCTTTAATAGATTTTCAACTTTATCGCTAAAACATAAGGTTCAAAGTTGATTGTGAAAATTTGACAGTTTCGGTTAGCTTGATGTGCTGGCGTCTGTACACTCGTGCACCTGAAACATAATAATAAACTAGACTCGATATTGGAATGTTACCTACCATAAGAAAAAAAACCCATACATTTACCTATTTGAAAGTGTGACGTATTGTAATTATGTTTTATCAATTAACTTTGACAAAATATCTATTCTAATCTAACTAGCCTGTACTGTACCACTGCAGGACAAAGGCCTCCCTGTCCCTTTTCCACACAATTCTGTCTTTGCCGGCCAGTCCCTACGGTAGGAGTCAAGCTCGTCCCGCCATCTTCGTCTTGGCCTGCCGCGGTGGCGTCGTGCGTTTAATGGGACCCAATCGGTAATTCTCTTAGCCCAAACATGTCCGGTCCAGTCCCACTTAAGTTTAGCGGCTTTTTGGGTAACGTCTGTTATCTTAGTTTTGGCGCGCAGTATTGTGTTCCTTATGCGGTCAGAAATAGGATCCATGGCTCGCTGGCAAATCTCGAGTCTAGACCTCTGCTGAAGTGTTTTAAGACCAGTTTTGAGCAACATATGTGAGAACAAATAAGTGAGACAAAATATATATAAGTATAATAAAAATTAATGAAATTGTTTATGTATTCTGTAAAAAGGATATAAGAATCTCTTCTTCCACACGTCATTATATTTAAAAAAACAAGCAGAATGAGTTGACATTTCCTATCTTACTACCCCTGAGAATAAATGGCGAAACAAACTCATAGGTCAAAAGGCAAATAAAAACTCAAAAAAAAAAAATAACATGCAAAACATTTTTTAAAGAGTCACTTGCAAAAATATATAAGTACATACAAAAATAAACAAATTAGTAATTTAAGTCATCATCATCTGCATAGCCTTTTCCCAACTATGTTGGGGTCGGCTTCCAGTCTAACTGGATGCAGCTGAATCCAGTATTTTACATGGAGCGACTACCTATCTGACCTCCACAACCCTGTTACTGGGTAATACGATACCCCTTTAAATTGGTAATTTAAACACCCCAGAAAAAAAAAGGTACAAAATATTTCTCTCCACATGGATTATTCTGATTAAAGCAACGACATTCCGTATTTTATGAATGCAGCAGTGAATTTGTCCTGTCCTCACATTTGACCCGCCATGTTTTAACATCGCAATTACCAGGTTGATTGCAAGCCTCCTTTCAATAATAAACTCATTTTAATTTCCAACCAGCATTATATAGCGATAATCAGATTTGTGTGAAGATAATGCGATATCGGCCGATAATTGGGCAAACAAAACGGTTTGTTTTTAATTAAAAATAATTATAATGTTGATGGAATTATTAGTATGTTGGTGAAGCGAGGGTAGTTCGTGTTTGAGTTTTTTTGTGAAGTTAAATTAGATTTTTTCTGATATTTTTTTTTTGTGTTGGCGCCATTTATGATTTATTATTAAGCTTTACAAGTATATTTTACTCGTAAAAATATAAATATATAAATTGTGTTGTTAGTTTTGCAATAGGCAATAGTGGTTCTTTTGGTTCATAATTAATCTTGTGTCATGGAAAAACAGATAGGGTGATTCCCTTTATATTTTTCCATGACACAAGATTTGATTAAGTTATTGTGTTTATGGTTCCATACCCAAAGGGTGTAAACAGGACCCTATTGCTATGCTTTCGCTGCCCATCGTCTGTCTGTCAGCAGGCTGTATCTCATGAACCGTAATAAGTAGACAGTTGATATTTTGACAGAGTGTATATTTCTATTGACGCTATAACAAAAAAAAAAAACAAAATTATACGTTGGTACGGAACGCTTAGTGTGCGAGTCCAACTCGCACTTGGCTAGATTTTTTTTCTGTGTATTTAATATATAAGTACAACGAATGTGTTAAAAAGCAAGCATTCACCAATATTCAAATAAAATCTTTCATCATTCTATAGAGGTATGAGAAACAGGGTGTAAAGTTCACTCATACTCTATAGAACAGGGAGGATCCTCCAGCCAGACTGGTGTTGTGTCTGGCGGGCAACTGCCCATGTCGGGTCATGTCGGGCCGGGTAAACTCTGCCTGCGAGATGCAGGATTTTGCGTGACGTCAGTATGACGCATTGTTCCCATGTGGCGTTGTAGATACCGCTACAATTCCACCACGCCCAACACAATCGCGTTCACTTTTCTCTAAATATAACAAACGGAATCCAAACTAAAAAGATTAATAACCGAAGCCACGTGGCACACACTTCAAATTGTTTATGACCCGGACTGTACAATCATGAGCATAAATATTTTACACTTGCGCAAGATTCATAAGCGATTTCCTGCCGAAAGTGTTGGTAGATGTTTTATGGCGTTACGAACGTAGTATAATCGAAACCATACCTTTATGAAATAGGTATTTTCTCAAAGTTACAATTTTCATTTCACAAGAAAAGTGCATTTGATATTTGCGTAACTCAATCTGCCTAGTCTGCTATGTTGGGGTTGGCTTCCAGTCTAACCGAATGGAGCTGACTACGTGTCTGTTACATGGAGTGACTGCCTATCTGACCTCCACAACCCAGTGACTGGGCAACACGATACTCCTTGGTAAGACTGGTGGTCAGACTTTTCGGCTTCTAACTACCCGTAACGACTGTCAAAGATCTACGAATGACAGCCGGGACCAGCTTAACGTGCTTTTCGAGGCACGAAGGCATCTCGATATGTAATGAATGGTCACCCATTCACGGACCGACCGCGGCAAGCGTAGCTTATGTTTCGATCGACTGGTGCGGCTGTTATTATTTAGCACTAGCTGCGCCCCGCGGTTTCACCCGCGTAAATGTCGATCCCGAGGGAATATCGGGATAACCTATATGTTAATCCAGGGTGTGAGCTACCTCCATACAAAATTTTATCAAAATTGGTCGAGCCGTTTGAGCGTGAAAAAGTAACAAACATATAAACACACACACACAAACTTTCGCCTTTAGCCTTTATAATATTAATGTGATAAGTAAGATATATCACCACCACTGCTCTCAAAACGGTGAACAATTCGAAGACATGTGACATCTACCAACACACACTGGACCCGCGTGGTAGATTATAGCCCACTCCCTCTCGAAGAGATGGGGCCTGTGACCCAGCAGTGGGAACATTATAGGCTGAATAAGTATGCTAAGTTATTTATGCTCGGCACTGTACCGAAGGTGTGGCGGCCCTTTCAGGCGCACCGCGGTACGCGCCTGTACCTACCGCTAATTAAAGAATAACGAACGTTCAACTCAGTGTGTAAATAATGTTGCGTCAGTGTTTTTGGGTTAACTTTCTGTTTAAAGTTGGTAGTTTGAGTGTTCAGTTCATAAAGTTTGAGCGAGAAAAATATTTGGTAATTTTGAACTATGAATTAATAATAATTAATTCGTAATTGATAATGATCAAATATTTTTTAAGAGCAGTGGGGGCCGGGTGGTAATGGCCGCGACTTACGAGTTGTAGGTCGTAGGTTGGAACCCTGACAGGCGCTTTACTTTGTGCAAATTATTTCATCACCACTGCTCTCAAAACGGTGAAGGAAAACATCGTGAGAAAACCGGCATGTCTTACCCGCATAAGTTTCGATCCCGTAGGAATATCGTGATAAAAACTATT
The DNA here is from genome assembly GCA_948474745.1 of Oligia latruncula. NCBI lineage: Eukaryota > Metazoa > Arthropoda > Insecta > Lepidoptera > Noctuidae > Oligia > Oligia latruncula. The sequence continues at coordinate 2,408,199 of OX419691.1, read as the reverse complement.
GTATATCCTTCCTCTGGATGGAATCTACCTCTCTGCCAAATTTGATCGAAATCCGTTCAGTGGTTTAGGCGTGAAAAGTTACTTTCGAATTTATAGATAATATTATAAGTATGGATATTTATTCAACATATTCCATGAGAGATTTCTTTTAATTCAGTTACAAATCGCAGCATCAATTAACCCCGTTGTGTGAACATCCTAATATTGATAAGTACAGTTTATATTTAGCATCACGGTTGCCGACTGACGAAAGAGTACAAGCACGAATCTAGCACACAAACGTAAGTGCTTTTGAGATTATATCGCGTTATATTTGGAGTTTGATATCCCGTTTCGAATTGAGGGTACCGGAAATCTGTAATTGTATTTCAAGGAAAAGTTATGATAGCTTCACGGGTTTATGTTATGTCTGTTAGTACTTCGAAAGTGTATCTACCGCCATACGTTTGACAGCACTTGAGAAATGTCAAACTTTCGAATATTAGCTCCGCCCCTTCGGACCGCTTCAACCATTCGCTCGCGTTTCCGTTCGCGTTGACTTTCTGAGATGTAGTGGCCCAGTGAAAAAAATCTATTGTTTGGACTAAAAAATGAAAACACTAGTGCTTTAGTATGTTACTTGTAGAATAATCTGACAAAAAATCATAATGATTGTATGTATATAGGTATGGTTTTTATTGTAAAAAGAAGACCCTTAAGTAGAGTCCACGTCTTCAAATGGTATAGTATCAATTATAATTGACAAAAAATATGAATGCTATCAATATTCTCTTCCTGTCATTTGGAAAGTACAGAAAATTACTGAACTAAGGAAAATCTGTTATTATTAAGAAAGTATTATTTGACACCACTGTAACCACACACACACACGTCAAATTACTGCAAGATGTCAGTCAGGACAAATTGCAATAATTTAAGAAGCTGTAAAACTGTAAAATTCGGCCACTGCTGCAAATCTCAACGCCTTCGGCGCTGGAAATATAATAGTGCACAAGTGTGTGCGTTGACACAGGTGCACTCTCTCTTCCCTCAATCTTGTAGTCCGATGGGACAGCATGCAATCAGACACGACCGGAGAGAGATCAGGTAAAAGTATTTAACCATCACATCCCTGTACATAAATTACCACAATACAAACAAATAGTACTACTTATAGAGATCACAACATGCCTCTCACATTGACATGTTACCGCCGCGTCGCAAACGCTAGCATCATTAATTATATAATTTCCTTCAGTTGACGCGGTGACTATTACAAAGTAGTGAGTTCATTACTATGATGGCTCACTCGGGACTTTGGTTTAGTTTACAAATAGGTTTGGAAGTGTTGTGTATGTCACTGTCGCGACAGTTAAGATGTTAACTAGTTATACTGTGACTTTCCGTATAGTTTTGGCCCGATTTACGTGAACTTAGCTACTATATTTACCAGAACTTCAAGATGGTGCTATGTGCTACATATGGTACATGCGTTTCACATTCATTATGTCCTTAAATGTCCTTTCTTTGGTATTGCTCGTCGAGGCGTTGAGCTCATCAAATTCTGAGTTGAGCTTCACGATAACGGAAATATCCTTGCACCGACTGGACTGGTCCACTCAAATAATATGTGTGGTTGTTTCCTCAAAAGACCATTTCATGCACTAATCTAAATTGTCCTCACACGATGTGATCTAGATTATGTCTGTACTTTAGAAGAGACTTTTATTTCGCCATTTTGTCTCAGCGGTAGTCAGATCAGATAGGAAGTGTTGCATGCCCATGGAAATACTGTTTTCATGGAGTTTATGTCCTGTGGAACCAGCGCCACACGTCTCGCTTTTCACTAACTCCTTTCATATCTAAATGTGCGTTCACTGCCGCCTAACGACATCCTGGTGGTTCGCTACCACGACGTAGCGACACCTAAACGTCTGCAACATCTGGTGCACCCTGGATATTCATCCTTGTTTCTTACTATATACCAGCAGAATCAGCCTATTACGTCCCTACTGCTGGGACACAAGCCTCCTCTCTGTCTTTGATTTTTTGGCTCTAGGACATGCCGGTTTCCTCAAGATGTTTTCCTTCTCCGTTTTTACACAAAGTAAGCCGCGGACGTTACCAATGGCCTACCATTGCTCTCTTGATGGTGTACTACAGTTATTTACAGAAGCCAGCACATCAAGCGACTACAAACTGTCAAATTTCTTTAATAGATTTTCAACTTTATCGCCAAATAATAAGGTTCAAAGTTGATTGGGAAAATTTGACAGTTTCGGGTGGCTTGATGTTCTGGCGTCTGTACAGTCAGCAACAAAAGACGATTAACACTTCAGTTTTTTTTTATCTCAGTTTTTGAGCAAAATATTTGTTCAAAATGGCATTGTACTTCTGCTGCAATTTTGAATAAATATTTTATTCGGTGACTGAGATTAAAAAAACTGAAGTGTTAATCGACTTTTGTAGCTGACCGTCGTACTCTGATTTTATTTAGAACATCTCATATACAGGCAAACTACAAAGTAATCTTTCGAAACTCGCACACATTTTCACAAACATTTAGCTAGCAACTAGTTCATTAACATTAACCATGTGCACAGTTTTCACAGCACATCTCGAAACACTGTTGCAAGACTTCATTGATCTAATAAATGGAGTTACCATTGTTATGCACTAGATTGTAACATAACACAGAAACAAGATATTTTACAGAGTGATAATGTTGCCATGTTGTAACACAATAATATTATTTTGCTGTCATAAAACGCAATTGCTACAATTCGTCAATATCTGTGTTGCATAAATTATAAAAGTGAATATGATACAATAACAATTCCCGTATTTTTAAGAACTTTCACATTGTAATCTCAGCCACAAACTGTTAAAAAAAGTTGGAGCCGAGTCTACCCGATTCAGCGTCACCGACCCGAGCGTGGCAGGTGACTAAAGAAGTTTATATTAAAAAAAAAAAACATGTAAGTACCTCCATTCTACAAGTAAAACCCTTGATCGACGCTGAGATGAGATTGCTACTTGAATTTGAAGGTTTTTTAAGAGAATAACGAGAATTGGTCTTCAGATCACTCCTCACTTTAAAGTATAGTTTTAGACCTTCTTTGTCATCAACATCAAATACACGATTTTAATGCGACTGAATGTATTACGAAAACTTTGCTTATTATGCTAGATAATTCGATATTTGTTAACTTCTAGACCTTTAGAACAAAACGTTATGCATTCCAAATCCATCTCAAATATGTTCTTTACCTTTTCAATATGCACAAAACGGACCGGACACTACACCACAGTGTTAACCAGTCCTTATAGAACCTTTCACAATGCTACAATTAGTGCACAATCAGCTCGCCGTGAGTTAGTGATCGGTTTCAATAACAATTAGAGACTAGCTCGGGGCGGAGGCGTTGAAACAATGGCTCACTGCCATAAACAATAGAAGTCTGTTGCTTAGAAAATCCGCAAAGATATTATTTTAGGCTGTGGTTTGAAATTAGATTTGGTTTTCTTTGTTGCTTTTTGATGGGAGTAAAGGGTTAGGCTGTGGCGGGCGGTACGTTGGTAAACGTTAAATTGTATAAGGGAAATTAAAACTTGCCAAAAATTTAGGAAAATTAGAGGTATTTTTGACAGATTGACACTGAGATCAGACTGTGAACGTTCTTAAAGTTACGAGAAATGCATCTCAGAAACATAGGTACAGGTGCAGAATTCTAGATACACAAATCCTAGACCAAAAAAAGGTTTTTTATAATAATTAATTGTATTTTGTGATGTTTGCAATTTATATCATTTTTTATAAAATTTTTACAATTTTATATTTGAAATTTTATTTATTTTTATTTTTTTATTCGGAACTGACTTTCTATTATTATTTTTTTTGGACAAATGTAAGTACATAATTACTTATTGTTTTTGATTGATCACAATTTTACTTTGGATTTTTATCTGTTTTGAATTTTATATTATATTTTATAAGTAATTTAAATGTATGTGTTTGAAACTATGGACTAGAGTTATGTCTGAAATAAATGAAATTATTATAAAACCTCACTAGCAATCAGTTACCTCAACGAATGCGTCATCATATTCCGAATCCAGAGACTGCAACGTTCAAACCTTCACGCGTGTTATAAAAACGTAACGAGCAGAGAGCTCTAAACGATAACAGCACTAAGTGTATTGGCAGCAGTCGAAGACACGTGTATTGGTAATGGTTTTAGTAGGAACTGGATATACAGGGCGTCCCACGGCTATGCCACATGGAGGGAAAGTACCTTGAATATTGTAGGTGGAACATTTTACTGAAAGAAGACATTATTTTAATTTAAAAAACAATTAAAACTACATTCATAGATTTTTAAATAATTACATGGTTGAAACGGGAATCGAACCCGCTTCACGAGAAAAAAAATTACCCTGTAGCTTTATCATACCGATCGAAAGGCTTCATCATAAGGATTATTTTTTGCTAAATAATATAGTGAAAAAAAAAAGGAAAACCATGAATTTTAACCTTAAGATGATGCATTTCGATCGGTATGATAAAGCTACAGGGTATTTTTTTTTCTCGTGTAGCGGGTTCGATTTTCCGTTCGTCAATGTTAATAGCCTTATCGCGAATAAAGGAGATCTAAGTTTTTGTTGATCAAAAAATGAGACAAGACCGGGATAGATTCAGCTCGCGAAACCACTAATATAATTTATTAGAAACAATAGTTTTTCAAAATTTATTCGAAATGTGAAGTTTTGTTTACTTGTTCCCAAACCAACATCGCACATAAGAAATTGCTAAACAAACTTCATACCCATGTACTAGGAAAGCAAAAGATTGAAGATATTATAAACACGCAGACGGTTCTTTGCTTCGATACTACTAACCTAAATGTATTTAGAACAGTGTTCTGGAAACTAGGCTATTATAACATCAACGTTTCTAAAATTACTAAGCAAAATTCGATACTCGATATTTTCTGCATGAAAGGATGTACCGGTGCACTATTTTACATATCGTCACTGGAAAGGAGAAAATGTTAAAGCGCCATTTAGGTCAAAATTAGTTAAATAATATATCGTTGGATTAACAACAACAAACAACTAAAGACCTTATCTTAGAATCGATGCAGAAAAAAAACTTTTTCACAAAAAAAAACAACCGACTTCCAAAAAACACTACAAAGTGAAAAATAACTTTAATTTCGGAAGTCGGTGTCTTTGGATCTGTATTTTAGTTTTTTGCCACCGACTTCCGAAATTAAAGTTATTTTTCACTTTGTAGTGTTTTTTGGAAGTCGGTTGTTTTTTTTTGTGAAAAAGTTTTTATTTTTCACTTTTTAGTTGGTCAGTTTGTCATTTATCTAATTTACAATAGCTTTTACAAAATATTGCTTTTCCCGATGCAGGGACGTTAATTGTTGAGGAGTTCTCCTAGTAAGAACCAGGAGAACTGGAGCTGAGAAGTCACCCTCAGCTCCACTTCACCATAAGCATTGTGACGAGCATAAATTGCTTAGCGACCAACATTAAAGTACCTAATCGAATCGTAACCCGTGAAATGCTTATTATTGAGTAGTTCCGGTGGCCATTTGTGGTCTTCATCATCAGTTCCACTTCACCAAATGGTGCTTTCCGAAAGCAAATGCACGAGTTACTATAAAAAATACCCAAATCGCTATAGGTGTGCCTATAAAATTTGAGGGTTTCCCTCGAATTCCATGGGATTCCCTCATCAGATTCCGAGTTGGTGACAATGGGACCACCTCGAGACCATACCCTTTGAAACAAAAAAAGAATTTTGAAAATCGGTCTACAATTGGCGGAGTAATCGCGTAAGAAACAAACAAAAAAAAAAAAAACATACCGTCGAATTGAGAACCTCCTCCTTTTTTGAAGTCTGTTAAAAAAAATCTAACCCATCGATATAATATTAAATACCTAACTCATTTTGGCCCAAATGGCGCTTTAGCATTTTCTCCTTTCCAGTGACGATATAGTTTTCAGTTAAGCACAATATGTCACTTGCTTAAGTTTTGATTTCAAAGGAAAGCTGTGAACGGTCACACAAATACGTCTGTCCAAAATGTAAAGTGTCTTCTGACTCCTTTATATCAAATACTAGTGAAAATTACAGATATTCATGACGTCCGTTTCAATATAACGGCACCGCTTTTATAGGAAGCCAAAGCTTTTGGGAAAAATATGGATGTTTACAGGTTTGTAGTTTCTACAGTTTATTATACAGGGTTATTTGTAAAACACCAGCAACCTCTTAAGAGGTCATTGTACTCATCATTATGAACAACTTTTACTATGGCACCAAACCTGAAATCGCGAAAAAAAAATCAGCTGTTCCCTACATTTTGACGAGTTATACGAACATAAATGTAGGGAACAGCTGATTATTTTTTCGCGATTTCAGGTTTGGTCCCATAGTAAAAGTTGTTCATAATGATGAGTACAATGACCTCTTAAGAGGTTGCTGGTGTTTTACAAATAACCCTGTATAAAGAGATTCTTTAAGTACTGTTTTTTTAATTTTCTAATAGCTGGTACAAAGAACACATACAGTCACAGACACAGACAGACAGTCGTTACGGGAAGTCAGAAACCCGAAAGTCTGACAACCAGTCTTACCAAGGGGTATCGTATTACCCTATAGCTGGGTTGTGGATGTCAAAGCAGTCGCTCCATGTAAATTACTGGTATTCAGCTGCATCCGGTTAAACTGGAAACCGACCCCAACATAGTTAGGACAAGGGTAGGCAGATGATGATGAGCTGGTACAAAGAAGTGAATGTATTTTCATGTTGTCAAATCTATGTTTTAACGCGTTCAATCGTTGTAGTATATGTACAGTCACGAGCACTAATATGTCAACACTTGGCAACTTTAAATTGCGATTTTTTGACGAAATAACGAATGCAACGTTGAAATACGACACTTTGCATATACCTATGGGTTCGAAAATACTATGTTCCTACTAATATAAAATTTCATTCAAAAATAAAGGAGAAATTCGCCTTTGAATAAAGCCAAGTGTATACATACTTTTGCTCGTGACTGTACGCAGTAACGGGATTAGGGTTGTCAGAAATCATCGTGTATTAAGTTTAAAGTTTCAAGGCTTTTTCGCTTGGTATCCAAATGTAGAGATGGGGTTATCAGCGACCCTTCTGGAACTTCAGCCTCGAAGCATAATCAGCCTATAATATGCCCACTGCTAGGACGCAGGCCTCACTCTGTAGGATGGAGCGGATTTTTGCCATCACGGAGGTCTAAATCACGACACGGCTGACTACAGTAGATGTTTTCGAGTACTTACTGTTGCTAACTGCTACAAGCAGTCTTGTATTTTTACTAACTGTTGCTAACTGCTACAAGCAGTCTTATATTATTACTAACTGTTGTAATCTGCTACAAGCAGTCTTACATTATTACTAAATGTTTCTAATTGCTACAAGCAGTCTTACATTGTAGCAGTTAGCAACAGTTAATAATAATTTATTAATCTTACATTAATACTAACTAGCTGTGCCCGCGACATCGTTCAGGTGCATGTTGGAAAACAAATTGGATTTCAAGGGTTTTCATTTTTATTTAGCGAATTATTTTTCTAAAATAATAGTAGTCTAAGTTACTCTTTACAACATCAGCTTTCTGTCAAAATCGGTTGAACAGCCGTTTCGGAAATTAACTGGAACAAACAGACAGACGGACCAAATTTTTAACAATGTTTTTTTTGTTATAAGTACCGTATATACTTTCACATGCATTTAGTAAAAAGCTGTTATTTTGACAATACAAACAGACACTTCAACTTTACTTATTTGTATAGATCAAACAGATATCGTTGATACAGTAGGCCAATTTGTTCTGAGTTTTAGATTTTGTGGCCTCAATAAAAAATAATGCTAAACAAACATAACTCATCACAAAAATAGTTATTACACATCTAACTAAGAATGTTTCGACTAACATCTGGTTTATGAATAACTAGCTGCGCCCCGCGGTTTCACCCGCATAAGTGTCGATCCCGTGGGAATATCGAGATAAAAAGTAACTTATATGTTAATCCAGGGTGTCAGCTACCTCCACACAAAATTTTATGAAAATTGGTCTAGCCGTTTGAGCGTGAAGAAATAACAAACATATAAACACACACACTGACAAACTTTCGCCTTTATAATTTATAGTGTGATATGATTAACAAAACCATTTATTTTTTAATTAAATTGTTGGCTGGAATAACATAATAAAATATGGAATAACAGGTTAAATATCTAAATTCTTAACTATAATGACAGATTCAATGTCAGTCGGATTAAAGAAAATCATAAATTAAAGAGCTGGTTCATTTAATGAGAAAAAACAAATGACTGCCGCTTTGTATTCATTTAAAAATAACTGCATCTGCTGCTGTTATTGTGCCGATTTATATTTTTAAAATCTGATCTTGCGCATAGTGAAAAGTGTTTTTGAGCAATACAAATCTAACAGTAGAAAAACATTGCCAAACTATGGCTAAGAGTTTGCAAGCATTACTTGGCTTTTCCCGCCCAAAACGTAGAGATGATGTTTTCAGACGGAATACAAAAAATGATAATTTTATTTCATCGTATCATGTGTCAGTGGTTATCACAGTTGTATTTTCATTAATCAAACAAATCAAGAATTTCCTTTTAGTTCAAATCATGCTCCAAATAAATTGGCTCTCACATTATATCCGCAAATAATTATCTTGCGGAAATCCGACTCGTGCGCAGCATTTCTGACATTTATATTCTGGTTTTTGAAAACAATGAGTAATTATGTATGAAGGTCCATTTTCAGGACTACTTCCTGATACCACAAATGCTTAAACCTAAAGACTCACCAGCTCATCGTAGTAATTCGCAATATGCGAATATATCAGGGAATCGTAATCCATTGTCTCCTCCACACTTGCACTAAAACACTCACGACAAACAAAACTTTCAATGAACGACCACAGCACACGTTATCACTGTATTTTTTTATTGAGGCTTTTCCAATGAAGGTGAATGGTTGAATGGTTGAAATAGCGTATGTTCCCCGTGCGTTCCGTCGATATAAGACGCATTGGCCGACCCAACTGACGTACAAACGCCTGTAAAGCTAAATTAAGACCAAATTTTAAACACAAATCTTTGATGTTGGAGCGTATGTATAGAGATGTTGTTACCATGTACATATGACTTGGGCGTATTGTTCGGAGATGTGATGTGATTGGAAGATGAATTGTAGGTAAAAATAAATTCATCTTGCGTTTAGAATGTGAGTTCGTGTCTTTGATTTACGCATGCAAAGTTTTTATAAAGTATTTCGACGTGCTGTGACGTTCGTTTGGAACAGTTGGTGATGTTTATGTTTTGGCATCGTAAAACATTTTTTCGTTTACTCATCAGTGCCAAATTAAAATTTTAGTGGCTATAAATAAATGATTCAAGAAATCCATCTTACATTCTGTAACTCAAAATAAGCAAAGCATAATTAACCACATCTTTTAATAGTACACTTTAGCGGCAACTTAACCATTTACCTACTTAACAATCTGCAACAAAAATGCGTACCTACGTATAAACTCACACAATCATATTTAAAAAATTCTCAGAAGCAATTCCACTTAAGAGCGTTTACGCCGTACGGCATTTTATACAAACTTTCAAGCCCTTATTTTTTTAAATGAATGAACAGAAAACTTCATACGCTTAAGCAAGATACAAAGGTCTAAAAAGTTAGTAGAGAACATATTCGAAAAATAGTGTTACAACCAAATTAGACCGATTTTAAATTTTCAATAGAAACAGAGATTTCCAGTTATCTTTTTTTAAAGAAGGCATTTCGAAAATGTTCTCTTCTAACTTTTTAGACCTTTGTATCCTGCATAAGCGTATGAAGTTTTTTTAAAATCAGTTCATTAATTTCGAAAAACAAGGGCTTGAAAGTTTGTATGAAATGCCGTACGGCGTAAACACTCTTAAACTGTTTACTTAACAATCACAAGTTAACACGAATAAATTGACACATCAAAACTTCCCTTGTCACACTTCCACAACTCCACTGAATCCCACTCGAGGAGGAAGCGAGTTATAGCGTGTGCCCGACTCATGAGTTACTTCAAACAAGTTGGTCTGTTTTATAATTTCTACGGAAATTTTTATTCCGATTCATATTGTTAGGGGTCGAGTGCAACCCGCTTTGCCCGCTCTCAGTGGCTTTATTTATTTTTTAATTTACGTTCGTATGGGAAAGTTGCGGTACGATTTATGCAGGAATAAAGCGGAAATAGAAAATGTGTTTTTAAAAATAAATCGTTTGTTTTGATTGAAGTTTGTGGTGAAATGTGGGCGGAGGAAAGTGTTAATGAAATGGTGTACTTTATAGGGCTTGTCACGTTTTATAAAATATTCATAATTGCGTAATAACTCTGATGTTAATATAGATAGTTCTATAATATATTCATCACCTTATGATCTGAAACGGCCGGACAAAGTGTGATTTGGTTTCCATTTTCTGACTGGGATTGAAATTGTGATCATAAAAGAGGATACCCTTTTTGTGTGATTGCTAAAATTCACATCTGTTGGTGTACGCCTGTACCTCATCGTTATACTTTGTGGCTATGAAAGTTTTACCGCTTTCTTCACTTACATAATCAGCCTATAATGTTCCCACTGCTGGGACACGGCTGCCCTCTCTTGTGAGATGGAGTGGGCCGTAATCCCCCACGCGGGCTCAATGCGGGTTAGTAGAAGTCACATGTCTTAGAATTTTTGGTTCTAAGACAGGCCGGTCTCCTCACGATGTTTTTCTTCACCGTTTTGCGAGCAGTGGTGATGACATAAATTACACAAAGTAAGTCAGGGCCGTTACTACTGAGCCATCACTGATCTCGGTCTCTTCACATACCATAATCAGCCTATAATGTTCCCACTGCTGGGACACAGGCCACCTTTCGGTGAGAGGGAGTGGGCCGTAATCCACCACGCGGGCCCAGTGCGGGTTGGCAGATGTCACATGTCTTCGAATTTTTGGTTCTAGGACATGCCGGTTTCCTCACGACGTTTTCCTTCACCTCTCTTCACATATTTCCCTTAAAATAAACTAGCAGCGCCCCGCGGTTTCACCCGCGTAAGTTTCGATCCCGTGGGAATATCGGGATAAAAACTATCCTATGACCTTTCCCGGGACTCAAACTATGTGTATACCAAATTTTATCTAAATCTGTTCAACGGTATACGCGTGATTGAGTAACAAACCTCCAAACATCTTCACAAACTTTCACGTCACACTAATATTATAAAGGCGAAAGTTTGTGAGTGTGTGTGTGTGTGTGCTGGACAAATTTTGATAAAATTGTGTAAGGAGGTAGCTGACACCCTGGATTAATATATTAGGCTACTTTTTATCCCGATATTCCCACAGGATCGAGATTTACGCGGGTGAAACCGCGGGGCGTAGCTTGTTTATAATATTAGTAGGAAGCAGGATATACAAATTATGTTCCCAAAATTATACTAATATGCCTAAAGCCACAAATTCCAGTCTCTGAAGCGCATAGCACAACAGCACAGTCAACAACAGTGTCCTTCAAGATACAGGATTTTTCTAGTTTGAAGGACAGGGGTTTGATGATGAGATAGGTATGGCTATTACAGATGAGTAATCTGTAATAGCCATACCCATCTCTTACTAAAAAAACCCTAATCCAATTTTTTTTTTTGTCTGGTAAATCATCAAATAACTTCTGCTCTGGGCGGAGCGGGAGGGCCACGTAACTCTTTCGAACAACCCGCAACCCTGGCAAGCCCTAGTGGTCCCCATCAGTTAGTGCTGATATCTGTTTGAGGCGCGCGTGGAACACAACACGCCATTGACCCGGGCCTGGTCCTAAACGAACGGCGAGCTACCCATTGCTCGCCGTCCGCAAGCACGCGCCTGCAGTGGCCGGGGACCAGCTCTCGATTTTCGACGCCCAGGGAGTCTCCTGTAGGGACTAAGCGCGTGAGGGCGCAAAGATTTCCTCTCACTCACGCGTTCCGCCTCCTCCTTCGCGAGCACTACTGCTTTGCAGAAGGCTTCCCATGCAATCTCGCTCCGTACCATGGCATGGACCAATACTGATACTTCCTAGGCTCCAAGTCTTTCAGTAAATAAATGATTACTTACTTTACCGTTTGCTCTATAAAAAACCTTTTAAATTCGACCTTAAAACCTACACGATAGGTACCCGACTCTTATTTATTATGCTATTCGGTACTTTTTCTCGTTATCTGTAATTACCTGTCCAGATTTATTGCATGTTTCTGTATAAACATTTACACACCGACTATGAAAAACTCTGTAACGCAGGAACCGCATGCGCAATAAAAATAAATAGCTTCGGTTTGCGTTGAATGCTATTCTAATAGATAACATCTAAACAACTGAGTTTTGAATTTAGCGCGGCCGGGATTTTTTCTGGTTTGTTTCAGAATTCAGGATTGATAGGTTGTTTAATCATTATGATTCGTTATGAAAGCTGGTTTGGTTATTTTTGAACTACGCTGCAGGTTGCTCTGTCTATGTTTATCTTTCTTGTAAAATATTATTTTTGGCAGCAATCATGCATTTCACGGACGACCTCAAACGTCACGCTGTTCACGGCTCATTTGCTTCTAAAAAGTTTCCATGTGCAATATCACAAAGTGAGCTCAAATACTATATCGTTTATGTATAGTTCATGGCTGTGGGTCACAATAAACAGTTTTTGTCTATTTCCAAAACAACATAAGTTAAGCGTTCTGAAATACAATTACATCGTCGTTTCCACGAAACCACGCAAAAAGATATCACAATTTCCCGGCCAGCTTAATAATACTAAAAGAATTATCACCCCCATTTTCACGAGCGCACACTAGAAAAAATCTCAACCAAAACGCTGCGATGTAATGTATCCCAGATGCGGCGACAAATGTATTATAACGAGCACAAATAAACATTAGTACAGAAGGTTTAGTCTTACAGTAAGTAACGAGATGAAAGCACACGATTTTGTCACATTATTTTTTCGACAGCTTTCGGGCTCGAATCCATCCATCCATTACTGACAAGCTCATCCCGCGTTGACGCCGCCAATCAAAACTAATCGGGCAATCCCGAAAGAAACTAAAAAAACGAAAGTGCCTCTTGAAAGATTCACTATGCAGATCCTGATTAAAACAAAAAAGTCACTGAAGAACGTAAAGAATCTATACAACGTTTCAAGAAAATCCTATTTCACCATAAGAACTTTTCATTGTGTTGTATGGAAGACTCCAACATCCAGTTGTTCTCCGAACGTCAACGTCATTTCCAAGCTATGCACCCCGGGGCGACCGACAATGCTCTGACGACCGGCAGATGACAGGATGTCGCCTTCGAACCCACGTTGGTAACGGGTGGTTGAGTTACCGAAGCGCAAGGAGTTGTCCTGTTGACTCGCTAACCGAAGTGACGTAATTTTGGGAGAGGCCTAGTCTTTCAGTTTGGAAAAGGCATTGATTTAAAAATACTGTCGAAGCAGGTCCAAAATTAATTTAAATAAGAGCTGGTTAAATTTGAATTTTGGGTTCTTTACTTGATAAAGTACCAGCACTAGAGGTGTTGTAATCTAAAGTTGCAAAGGGCAATCAATAATTCAGTTGTCTCACAAACAGACGTTCAATCAAGCTGTCTTTGCTGTTTACGTCTTTGTTAACACCAAAACCAAAATATCTGATTTTTTTTCTTTATCAGGACACAGAATATATATCTTTTCCTCAGCATAAAGATATAGGCCTTCTGCAAACGATCCTACGTATGGATAACGCCTATGCAACAAGCAAGACATTCGCAATATAAAACGCCCCGCTAAGTCGACGCTACATACCGCATCGTGGCAATTTATTGCACCGTGATCGCTGTATGCGGTCTGGCAACGCATCGTCCGACCACACGGCGGCTTAGGAAGTTGTGGATGTGCGATTTTATAATCACTGGGTTTAATCGGGAGTGTGTAACGGACTTTATAGGATGTGGTTTGGCAGTTTAGAGGATGCAAGATGCTGGCAATATATTTCCTGTTTTTTTTTTTGGTTGTCGAAATCTGTTGATAGGAATGGATTTAAGTTAACTGAAAATACTTGCTGAAAATATTCTGCCAGCTTTTTTTTGAACTATGTTGGAGTCGGTTTCAAGAAAATTGTTGCTTAATGTTCATAAAAATCTGTGACTTTAGGGAAAAATGTGAACCTTGAAAAGTGTTAAATCGAAGAGTCTCTGAACTGAAAATATTAGTAACTTTTGTGTAATAGAGCATGCATTTGAATGTGGATTGGAAAATTTACCGAGCATGCTCTTTTACGACTTGATTTACAATTAGGTAGGTAAACTACTATTCATTAAAATGCATGCGTACATTGCATTAAAACTATCTCTTAAGAGCGTTTACGCCGTACAGCATTTCGTACAAACTTTCAAGCCCTTGTTTTCGAAATGAATGAACCGATTTTAATGAAACTTCTTACGCATAAGCAGGATACGAAGGTAAAAATGTTCTTAAGTAACTTTTTAGACCCTTGTATCCTGCTTAAATAAGCGTATGAAGTTTTATTAAAATCGGTTCATTCATTTCGAAAAACAAGGCCTTGAAAGTTTGTATGAAATGCCGTACCGTAGCGTAAACGCTCTTAATATAAAGTGCTACAAAATAGTTTAAAAAAGATGGTGTGAAAATCTTATCTTTCGTTCACAGATGCTATCTTTTAACTCGCACGTGAGTCTAAACGTGCGACATCCGCTCTAAACGCGTGGATGCGATATACAGTATTTATACACTCATTAAGGAAATGTTACGTGACTATAATCTTATGCCTTAATCATTTAATTTAACTACGATGGTGTAATTTGCTGCATCCGTTTGGGAATTGGTGTGAAAGTATCATAATAGTGTGCTAATAAATTGGTGTAGAAAGTGTTATCGTTTTCATCTGTAAGTATAACCTACTTGGTGGAGTGGTACAATGGTGAATACAGGTAATAAGGAAGAAGGAATCAAGATGAGGTTTGCTGAACTGTAAAATAACTTCCAAATAAAACAGTAGGATCTAGGATCTTGAGGCAGTATTGCGACTGAGTAATAAATTGCAGGCACATTATGTGACGTTTCGATCTTTAGTGACAAAGGTCTGATTCTATAGGCGTATCTACATTTGTAGATATGCTTTAGCAATTCTATAGGATCACCGTTGTTGTGGTTCCTATTGACATCCACAGACAGGACGCGCCTACAGAAAAAAAAGCACGTCCCATCTATCAGGTAGATACATCGTACATCTTGGGATGTACGATGTATCTACCTGATAGATGCGTTTGCAATCTATTAAAAAATACCCTACTCATACATAATCAGCCTTTAATGTTCCCACAGCTGGGACACAGGCCTCCTCACTTCGAGAGGGAGTGGGCTGTGATCCACAACGCGAGCCCAGTGCGGGTTGGTAGATGTCACATATCTTTTAATTTTCGGTTCTAGGACATGCCGGTTTCCTCACGATGGTTTTCCTTCACCGTTTTGAGAGTAGTGGTGATGAAATAATTTACACAAAGTAAGGCTTTACCCCATAGGGCCGAAGCCTGCCGGGTCAGCGGGATTGTCCGAAAGGGTTACCGCTGGCCCGGAACATAAAGGGCTAAGGAAGGAACACGGGTGGGTTTTAGTCAGTAAGAGTCTGACACTCCCTTCCGCTCCACCCAGAGCGGGAGGGGTCATTTGACGATTTCCCATCCGCAAAAAAAAAAAAAAGGCTTTACCTGTCTGGGTACAGTCGACAGCAATAGTAGATGATCAAAATAAGAAATTCAATAGGAGTCAAAACTGATCACGAATATATGGTAGCTGTACTAGTAGTAAATGTTTGGTATAATTTACAATCACATAATTTTGAAAAACTTCGACGCCACACAGTTCTGACGCGAACTCCGTTCATTAGTATTGAATTTCTGATTTTGATCATCTACTTTTGCTGTTGACTGTACAAGCCCACGACCTACAATTGTGGGCCATTACCACTGCGCCACCTCTGCTCATCCTAAAATACCCTAACTTCATCAATACAATCAACAATCAATCCAAAATACCGCCTTCATTGTTTCCTAAATCCGGTCACACGCATGACCTGTTGCAGTAACAACTGGATCCATTCCAGTGTTTAAGTGAAATATAGTCAAATAAAACCATTGTAGTTATCATTTACATTTTTCAATTCGCAACCATTCGGTGCCAAGTGTGCGTAGGAACTGAATTGAATTCTTAAAGCGGTTTTTAAACAAGGATATTACGTGTTTCTGTTTTGTTGTGATGAGAAATAGCGTGGTTTTGAAGTTTTGTTTTCTTTGTCTAAGAATGTGGGTAAGATTTTTGTTGCTTGTTCAACGGATTTATTTAGACTTATTTTTCTGAGGTTTGACTATATGGGTTTTTAGGGACTTGTGGTTAAGTTATAACAGCTGCACGGATCGATCGATCGTTTTAAGCTACGCTTGCCGCGGTTCGTCCATGGATGGGTGACCATCTTTACATATCGAGACCCCTCCGTGCCTCGGAAAGCACGTGGTCCTAGCTGACATTCGTGGATCTTTCTTTTGAGGCGTTACAGGTCGTTAGAAGCCTGAAAATCTGTCAACCAGTCTTACCAATGGGTATCGTATTACCTAGTAACTTGGTTGTGGAGGTCAGATAGGCAGTCGCTTTATGTAAAATACTGTTAATCAGCTGACAGACAGCAGACTTTCGGGCGTCTGACTACCCGTAACGACTGTCAAAGATCCACGAATGACAGCCGGGACCAACGGCTTAACGTGCTTTCCGAGGCACGGAGGGGTCTCGGTATGTAAAGATGGTCACCCATCCACAGACCAACCGCGGCAAGTGTAGCTTAACCTGATCGATCGACCTGTGCGGCTATTATTATTTATCCACGGGCCCTTCAGTTATAGTTAGGTAATACATTTAGTCCGTCCCGTTTGTGGATCGCTAGCTCTCTTTTGTTTTAACTAAGTTATCAAGCTCACAGCTAAATTGAACGTTGCGTGAGAAACATCACTCAAAAACTTCTCACACTATTACAAGGATTGAATTCAACAACATTTTTAAATAGCAGTAATTCATGTAGCTTTGCGGTGTGAAAATTGTTGCCTTTTTATTATTTGACGGTTTACGAGTGGACTGAGCACGAATATTAAGGCTTTGTAAGTGAAAATTTTATTGTAAGGCTGTGTCGTTATTTCGCGGAATTCAGTGATGGTCGTTTGTGGTTTTTATGCTGTTTAATATAAAATATGGAAAACGAAAGCCACATAGAGAAAATGAACGTTTAATCGGACATATTGTTATATTAGAATCAATGTTTACTAAACGGAAAATACGAATCAATGGCAAACAAATTAATGAAATAAATATAGTTTCTCTTGAGTGGTAAACAAAATGTACAGACAACCAGCACATCAAGCTACTACAATCTGACAAATTTCTTTAATAGATTTTCAACTTTATCGCTACAACATAAGGTTTAAGGTTGATTGGGAAAATTTGATAGTTTCGGGTAGCTTGATGTGCTGGCGTCTGTACTGTAATTGGGAAATTATTTAAATCATTTGGGTATTTTTGATACTATGTTTAAATTAGTCTAAGCAAGGGTCAGTCGCACCATATAAATACTGGTATTCCTATTCAGGTGATTCCGGTTAGACTGGAAGCCGACCTTATCATAGTTGGGAAAAGGCTCGGCAGGTTGATGTAAATATAATGATTAATAATTGTATA
This sequence comes from Oligia latruncula, assembly GCA_948474745.1. Taxonomy (NCBI): domain Eukaryota; kingdom Metazoa; phylum Arthropoda; class Insecta; order Lepidoptera; family Noctuidae; genus Oligia; species Oligia latruncula. The sequence goes on along the minus strand of OX419691.1, from coordinate 2,390,363 downwards.
CATAATACATATTTATCTTTATGTCTATCCTACCCAATGGGATGAGCAGAAGGGCACCTATACGACATTATTTTTAGTATATGCGAAACCCGAAACACGTGTCTCTAGTATTTTTATATAAAGAATCTATGTACAAAATTTGAAAACTGTATCATAAAAAATCAAAAAGTTATAAGCTTGTTAAGTTACCTGTTTGCCGTACAAAAACATGCTTATCCGCGTGAGCCGTCTTGCGCTCATTGATAATAGTACCTAGGTACCTAACCGTTCGGCGCGGAGATTGGATAACATACTTAATGTCAATCGGTGTCCAACTTTTAACCTTTTTTAAATATTTTTGGGACAAAATATAACATGGGGTAAAAAGTAATTGGAATTGATTCAGTTACTTATTCTGAACAAACTATATTCAGGTTTCGCATATACTAAAAATAACGTTGTATAGTACACCCACTATTTTTACAATTGTATACTTACCTATTAGGTATTTTATTTTAGTGAGTCTTGTCAATTTCTTTAAACAAAGCCATAAGTTACAAAGCTTGGTGTGTCTGAGTTCAATTCTGATGACTTATGAAGGCGAATGAATATTAAAGAAAGTGTTTCATGATACTGAAATAGAAACAGTTATTTATGGGATACAGAATGTTTGATATGGTGAAAGTGATGAATGGGCTAGATTAGTTTTGGTCCGGTTGGGGCCGATGTTTTTTTGTAACATACATAATATTATTTTTGTAAACATAAACGTGTTGTCGTCTCTTTCTGCGCGGTGGTCTCTACTCCAGTAACTACATTTTGGTTGATAACCAATCTTTCTGCCTTTGAGTATTACTGTTATTAACTGTTGTCACTTTATTCCTTTTAGGGCTGAATTTTTTTTTTCAAGTTTTCCATCTCCAGAGTTATCTGGCGATGGAAAACTTGAAAATGTAAAAATAAAAAAAGTGTCAGAATTTCTGAAATTTTGAGTTATCGGTTTTGTACGAAATAACTGTCAAAATGTCTAAAATTTTGACAGTTATTTCATGGTTATTTCATACAAAAAATGTCAAACGTCCATTTTATTAAAAATTAAAATCGAAAATTGCCCGTATTGTTGTTTTTTTTTTTTTTGATATTGGCACCTTGAATTTTCTAACATACATAATACAGACAGGCGCGAGGAGACACTAGTAGAACAAATTCACAAAGTTTTCATAGAAATTGTTCTACTAGTGTCGCGTCGCGCTGCCGCGTCACTCCTGTCTGAGCCTTTATCTATCTATGGAGGAGTGGAAAGGAGAAAGGGAGGCCTTTGCGTTTCAATGGGCCAACATAGCTAAAAACAAAATAAACAATTTCTTTCTTTCTAAATGCCTATGATTATAATAAAACATACAAATGGTACGAGTAAATATTATTATGATCTTTTAATATCCATCAAATCCTTCCAGAATCTTCTACGACACAAATAGACATTATCAAACCACCCACGTATGTATGTACAGTCACGAGCACCAATATGTCAACACTTGGTAACTTTAAATTACGATTTTTTCACGAAATAACAATTGCAACGTTGAAATACGACATTTTACAGATACCGATGGGTTCGAAAATACTATGTTCCTACTAATATAAAATTTAATTAAAAAATAAAGGAGAAAATCGCCTTTGAATAAAGCTAAGTGTATACATACTTTTGCTCGTGACTGTATGTGTTTGTATGTTTTCACAAAACTTCACGTACGCAAATAGCATATGTATGGCTGACTATGTTCTCGAGTCAATCCCTTGGAGATGGCCTCGAGCTACCGACTTAAATTTACCTATGAAAATATTATACGGCATTTTCTATGTGCTGGCAAATAGGGTCTGTGGTTGCGATTGATAGACGTAGTTTGGTTAGCGGGGATGGATGGATAGGTATGTGGCTGTTTTACTACAAAGAAAAATAGGTTTATTTCTTTTACAAAAAGAAACACGAGCTAATCTATACTAATATTATAAATAGGTAAAGTTTGCAAGTTTGTATGTAGGGGGTAGGTAATCTCTGGAACTACCAGTCGGATTTGAAAAATTCTTTTTAAATTTAATAGCCCAATAATGTCAATTCCTAGCAAAAAAAAACTCACTTCGAGATTTTTACAGAATCGACCGGCTGCAGTAAAATGACAGCTTAAGTGTTACATAAATGACTGAAATTGGCGTCGTTTTGTTTTTTCGCGGCCATCAACCAAATCTTGGTTTTCTAGTACAGAATAGTGTAACAAACGAAACTTATTTGACATGCATATCTCTAATCTCAGTCCGAAATGAGTTATTAAGAAGTGTCATTTTAATGCAGCTAAAAACAAAAGTCGGACTATAAGTCAGGAAGTGAGTTAAATCACTTTTTTACAATAGCCAGAAGAGCCAATAAAGTAATTACTGTTCTAGAGCTATGTTAATGACCCCAATGGATATTTTTATGTTTGTTTATATATCATGTTCCATTTTAAATCCTTTAAATAACATCTCCCAACCTTTAATCCATTTTATTCTCAAACAACACATTATACACGTCGTTTCTTCTACTTTAAAAAGATTAACAAAACTATAGATACGATATATTTAGCCCTGCAGTCCCAATTTAGCTAATTAGAGCTAATAACTATAAATTGTGGTCTATTTTTGGAGGAAGGCGAAGACTATAAATAAATGACGAGTCGAATGGTCGAGGAGGAGCGTCCAGTTTTGGGGTCGCGGGTCGATTCCCGTTTCGGGATTTTTGTAGGTAAGGTCATGTTACTATTCTGGAAGTATAAAATATTTGTTTGTTTTTCATTTGTGGCTGAAAAAAATCATAGCTGTTATTAGTTATTGAGTAGATACTCGTACAAAATAAAAACCCAATAAGTTTATTTTTCGTTTTTAGTTCTTTAATAAACCCATGGAGAGAAGTCGTGAGTATAAGTTTTTTTAATTACCTAATAGAAATAACTTCTAAACAAAGGTGCTTAGGAATTTTCACTATTATCAGAGTGATTTAAAACTCATCGTTTCCACAAATTACTTAAAGTATGCGCTAGTAGAAGTTTTACAGAACGATGAAATTGTTTGTAGTTACGGACATTTTAATGTAACACTTCGACGTTTATTATAACTTCACTTCAAAAGATTTGGCGGTTATTAACTAGAGTTGAATTTTAATTAGCTCATAAATTATTTCCTATGAATCGTCAAAAAAATGTTCTATATTTCTTACTAAATCTTGTTTTCATCGTGTACAATCACATCCAAAGTATATTTGCACCTTTAGGGCTATTTTTCGCGCAGAATGACATTCATCTATCTTTTTAATGTCAGGAAGAATGTGACAACAACAACAACTCAACATTTTTTTTTTTTTTTTTAGAAAAAACGTTGCCCCACACTAGGAATTTCTCCTGTATTGTGACAAACACTAGTGTCACTTGTGTCCTGTATTGTGTGTAGTGTGACATTGGTCAATATGTATTCTTTTGATCTTTGTCATCAAGTAGGTAGTGAAATATAGTTTCATATGCAATAGTCTGCTCAGTGCCTTATCTTCAAAAGCCTAACCATAAATGGACTCCTGTCTGAAATAAAAGTTTTCTATTCTATTCTAAAAGATAATAAGTGTCCTGACTTTGGAAACTGACGAAGATTGAAGTCTTTACTGTACTTGATATCTAACAATATATAACACTTGTTGGCACCTGCTTAAACAAAATCTTCAAAATATAAAGCAGACAAACTTTTTTAACACCACAAAAGATACGGAACGAGCAGCACACTGTGTTCGCAGCCATATTACATATAAACAGACGGGAAAAGTTAAACAAAAAATGTTCATCCCGAAATTTTCTCCATAAATCATTGGCTGCGGTAAATTTTTATCTCAACGATTTATTCTACCTACTTTCGGGTATAGGGAATATATTACATGACAAAAGATATACAGTAATACAGGATGGGATGCGTGTCTGTCCTTACTGGGATGCGTATTGTAATAAACACTAAAAACTATACAGTTTTGTCCGTCTGCGTGTCTGTTTGCTAGAATTTATGAGTTATTCCGTTCTGATCCCCTGAACCCCCCTCCACCCTCCCCACCTCGATCCCCTGCTTGTTCGTCTTCTGTTTTAATCTCTGTCTTACCCACTATAAACTTTCTCATTCCGGTTTAATCCGCTTTTTCTTTTGTTTTATTGAATGGTGATGTTAAAAAATATATATGTAAGTATATATGCGTCGACTTGAGAACCTCCTCCTTTATTTCTTCGGTTACAAAAAGAGTAGCAGATAGTTGCACAATTGAACATATACAGGATGGTCAAAACGTTGTGGATCAAAGGAAATAGAGAGATAAAGGAGGAAAAAATATTAAGTAATGAAAACAAAATTTTACACCTAAATAAAAGCCTCCAGGCATAAAGGGCGTGACAGCTTACATATTTATGTAATGCTGGTTTATATTATATAATCAGTACAAAATCACCTCATCATCTGCCTGCCTTCTCCCAACTATGTTGGGGTCGGCTTCCAGTCTAATCGGATGTAGCTGAAAACCAGTAATTTACATGGAGCGACTGCCTATCTGACCGGCAACCCAGTTACTGGGTAATACGATACCCCTTGGTAAGACTGGTTATCAGACTATCGGGCTTCTGACTACCCGTAACAACTGTCAAAGATTAACGAATGACAGCCGGGACCAACGGCTTAACGTGCTTTCCGAGACACGGAGGGGTCACGATATGTGAAGATGGTCACGCATCCACAGACCAACCGCGGCAAGCGTAGCTTAACCTGATCGATTGACCTGTGCGGCCGTTATTATTTAGCCATGGGCCCCTCATACAAAATCACCTAAAGACCACAGAAATGCTTTAAAATTGTGAAAAGCTCTCACTCTAAAGAAAATGTAATGTAGATGCAGTTGTGTGAAACCATGTAATTACACCGCATGTAAAAGGAGTGCCAAAATTGTACCGAGCAATAAGCACGCCTTAGTTCTACCATTTTGCATTTAGTGTGCACTACCCTTAATATTCTTTAGCACAATGAACATTTCCTACGTTACTGAGACTTTCGTTTGAGACTTTCATCAGCTTTTCAGGGTGTAACCTTCCGTGTTCCACTTGGAAGTCCCTGAACCGCCTTCGGACACAAGTGGTAGTTGCAACCTTCAACTGCAACCTGGTAAAGTGGGGCTACTTTGACGGAACGGCAGTAGGGTGTGGCTATGGCGCTATGCCGCAAATCATGACTCATCCTGCCCTCTGTGTCCCAAAACATGCAGTCAAAGTGACCTCTGTGCTGCAACCGACAACGCCGTGGAAGTGACGAAGTTTTGAGCTAACAAGGGGGTCTAAAAAGGCCACTTTGGCAGAATCATAAAAGGATAAAATTATGAATTATAATGGACAGTTAACTGTTAAGTTAATCGTATCAAATCCCATTGGTGGAGGATTTTTCAGTATTTTTTTTTGTCTGTGCTAAAATACCAATCAATCCAATCCCAATCTCTTTGATTATACCTACGTAGTGCAGCGAAAAAAAAGAAAAACACATTATTATGATTTATAATGTTATTCTTTTATGATTCAGCCAGAGTGGCCTTTTTGGGCCCCAAGATCTAAAATACAGCCGTGCTAGCGAAACGAAGAAGATCAGCTTTCCAAAACCAACCTTTTCCTTGATTCGAAAAGACAACAGGGCTATCACGCAACACGCATCTAACTGGCTGGCTGAATTGAATTTTCTTCCATAGCATGACATGGTACAATCACCATTACTCCGAAATTCGGAGGCAATTTTTTCTTTACAAAATTTCGCGAGCGTCGCCAGGGACCCCGACATACTCACACTACGCGGCATAATGCGAAAACGGCCGCACGCGCCCGATGTGTTAACCTCATTATTTATGAATACCGTTATGGGCTCAAAATTTCTTACGCTTGAATTATATAATCTGCTATTCCATTACGGTTTCGCTAAAATGACACAATTTATATTCAGAAAGGACGCTCAGAACTCAGGAGTATGACTTTATGGAAAGATTAGGGCTGAGATCAAAAATTAAAATACGTTACGTTCGCGTATCGTTTGCGTGTCGTCTCGGGTTATATCCTCCCCGTTCGCGCGCGTGTGAAGACGTGTGTTAATCATAAAATAATGTTGGTATGACTCTGATCTTCTAGCCGATTACGAGTTTTCGATTGTACATCTACATAATTATATTCGATTTAATATGAAGAAGGCTGTCGAAGAGATCGCCTTGTGAGATATGACCGTCCATTGTTTAAAATTAATCAAAACTTAGTCCTAATCCGTAGGTATCACATGTGGTTACACATCAAATTTAAATTCAAATAGCCTTTATTAGCAAGTATAACAATATATTTAAATTAAGAGTGTAGACATCGGAAATCTCTAGATTGCTTTGCTCTTTAGTATAGGCCTCCCCCAGGCTTTTCCATAGCTCACGATCGTGCGTTTTTTTTTTTTGTGTTACACGTAACGAAGAGTAACATAAATACCTAGAAGCTGGCATATAGAAATGTAAACACATTTTATATCAATCACCTAAGCAAGAAGTCAGGGTTTAATACCGAACCATTGATCTTACTATACCTACCTACTTATAATACTTATTTAACCTAAGCTAAAAGCCAAACGCCAAAAACCAAAAATAACAATCAAGAACCAAAAATTCGAAGACATGTGACATCTACTAACCCGCACTAGGTCCGCGTGGTAGATTACGGCCCACTCCCTTTCACTCAGAAGAGGCCTAATCTGATTGTGCTTAGGGCTTTTGCGACCAAGTAACCATAAAAAACAACATCACCATATTAAATCCATACTAATATCTGTGCTAATATTATAAATTCGAAAGTAACTCTCTCTGTCTGTCTGTGTGTTACCTTTTCACGCCTAAACCACTGAACGGAAGTCGATAAAATTTGGCAGAGAGATAGATTACATCCCGGGGAAGGATATAGGATAGTATTTATCGACACACCTCGCGGGCGAAGCCGCGGGCGAAAGCTAGTAACCCTATAAAATACGCAAAACAGTTCAAAAACGTCTAATGTAAAATGCACAGTAAAATCAGTAAACGGGCCACTTCACGCGTTCACAGTTCATATCAAAACAGCTGAGATATTACGTCACAACACAGCACAAAGCGTCAGCAGTGCATTGTTAGTTAAAAGCACAAAAGCACGTACACCGTACAATAGAATTTACTGTTAATTAGCATTTTCGACGAAAGAGCAGAGATTTTCATAGTTAAATTAACATGTTTTACTAAAACTTCACCCACCTGTCTTCGTTGCTAAAGGGTAAGACAAGTGTCTTTCTTACCCTTTGCCTTGCTTTTTTTTTATTTTGCGGCTTCGTTCGTGTGGATGTCGGAAAACAATAATGTGTCTCTTTACTTATTCTTTTTCTAAAATAAAAGTAACCTAAGTTACTACTTATAAAATCTACTATTTGCTATATAGTAAAAGTCCCGTCAAAATTGGTCCCGCCGTTTCGGAGATAAGGCGGAACAAACTGACGGACAAAAATTTTAAAAATTGTTTTTTTGCTACTTTCTTAGGTATTTAGTAAAAAGCTGTTATTTTGACATTAGAAACAGACTTTATTTATTTGTAAAGAAGATGTATAGATTTCTCTTTTCGCTATAACATGAAGGACTTTGATTAAATCATACCGGCTACTGAAGAGGATTACATTAAGCATTGTTCTAGAAGATGGAAATCTGGCTTATTAGCAACTTTTTAAATAATGATTCTTATTACATTAAGCTTGCGTCTTCCTACCGCCAAATATAAATTGACGCTACAAAAGAATCTCTAGAGAAATCAATCTCTTAAACATTAAATTCTCTCCTAATACCCACCAATTTATTGCTGGCATTTCAATAAAAAATGCCTTTTTCTTTAATACTTTATCGGTTCAAACTCGTCGTATAAAAAAGACTAACCTAGACCCTAAAGTATCCATTTTTTCAACATCTATTTTCATATATAATTTTTAATCCATTAACATGACAACGTGTCAAAATTGTGCATGCATAATATCATAAAGATTTTACGTCATATCGAGGGTAGGTGTGATATTAACATCTCGCTCGCCGCGGCCCGGGTCGGGTAGGGCGCATGTGCGGCCTGCCACCTTTTTACAAGCACCCATATTTTAGGGTTAAGAAAAATAGGGGTTCTATCGGTTGTGTATAGAGTATTGGGAGCGTTAGCAGGTTAACCTGAAACTGTATGGGGAGCTGTGCCCTTGGTTGTGTCTGCCTATACGAATGTTTAATTTTATCTTGCTTGAACATGTATATATGCCTACTTTGTGTAAACTCGAACTCGAAAATAAAAATTCATGCATGTTTTGGTGCAAATTAAAAGTTTATGCATTTTATCAGAAAGTACTGCGCACGTCGCGTCGCTCTAACATAAAACAATAACGACATTGATCATTCAGTGCTAAAGCTTTTCTAGAGAGGTAATCTATAAACATATTAGAATATAAGGCATTTGATCATAGTATATTATAGCTATGAACCATTAATGTTTATTTTAATGTATGCGTTTTAATTACGAAACTTAGTGCTTGGCCAGACTTGAAGCGCGGGCGCGGGCGGGCGCGGCGCGGCTTACTCAAACATAAGAACTTCATTTGAGTGTCCATAGTGGGCACGCGGGCGCGGTGAGCGGCGCGGGCTGCTCGACGCGGGGAACGCGTGGGGAGCGCTCGTTCATACAAGTGGCCGCAGTGGGTGCGCGGGCGGCCCGCGCGTTGACCGGGGTTCTCAAACTAGTTCGAGCTTTTCTCTAGTAAAAATAAGTCTTCTTCATCCATAATATCACATTTGGACAAACATTGGACACGACAACACGCACCCACGCCGCTCCTCGCCCCGCGCTGCCAGTCTGGCCAGACACTTAGAGTAATTTGACCTAACTCACGTTTATACTAAACTCATTAAACATAATACAATTTATTACCTTAAATAAAATTAACTAAGACGAAGGCTGAATACTGAGTTGTGGTTAATTTAACATCTCAGCTTCAAATATAACACGGAACAATTACTTTTACTTCAATTTGAATATTATACCTTTGTTTTTTCAGCTAAAAATGAGGATATTATACATTTAAGGTGAATGTATGAATTCCAAGAAAGATGTTATGTTTTCTTTTGTATGATTATTTACATAACGCACAATCAGTAGCAATGGCTTTCCTTTTGACAGTTCAACAACATTCATTGCGTTATTTATGTTGTTCAGCAGACAATTTTATCGAACATAATATAAAGCAATGGAATATCCTTCAAAATAATACCCAAAATGAACGAAGTACCTACTGCGCTAGACCCCTACACGTGTGGCGACTATGTGCGTGCGTAGTTTTGTAAGTGACCCCAATTTTCTCCGACAAATATTTTATAATACTTGATAAGGCAATAATAAATACTTTACATTTAGTGTTCGAATGTGGGACGTTTCGATTGACAGTGCGATTCCTTCCGCTAAACAATAGATTGAAGAAATACTGGTTGACACTAATTATTTTTTAGCAAAACCTACTTCACGTGAATTATAAAATAAATGGCGTTCTTACAAGAAGAACATTTTATTAACGTCCCGTGTCGAAGAACATATTCCTCGCTGTGTCGCATGAGCAGCGCAATCAATGCCCTTTTTTTTGACCTACCTGATTGTGACGTGTTGACTGACTGATTCAAGTATATATGAATAATTGCATGTCCTAATAATTTGAAACCTAACGAAACGTACATATATATATATTTTTTAGTTTTTATATTAACGCTGTACCTACCTATCCAGATGAAATTATAATTTATATAATACATAGGAAATTAATTAATTACTGTTACTAGTGTTTAACCGTTGTAATTAATAAATAAATAAATTATGTGAGCGCTTTATAGAATACACTATACCTAAAATGCTTATAATTTAAAATATAATCACAAATACTAAGAAATAAACTCTAATTACACAACTTATGTGCCCAGTATTTATTAAGCTGTTACAGAAAGTAGGATGACCAAAATGTCTGATCGTGGACGAATTAAAATTTTTTGTATGTTCTACGCTTAATAATACTATTACTTACCCCTGGTAGTGTCCGTTTCTCATGTAGAGCCGTTTGAGCGCTGGATGCGCTCTCCGGATTAAAGTATGTTAAAAATGCACACCCTGTAACAAAAACAGAAAAAAACATTGAGTTTCGAAGAAAATAAATCTGGTCAAGTTCGAGTCGGACTCGCGCACCGAGGGTTTCGTACAATTTGTAGGTGTGTAAATAGTTTATCACGGGAATCGTCTCTCGAATAATATTTGTCCCGTTTTTTTCCGATTATGTTCTAAATTTCCCCCCAAAATAATTCCGCAAAACTTATAATTACATTATAGGTGTCTTTGAAAGTAAAATTGGAAATCAAAGATATTTTATTACTTATGTATTGAATTTAAACCATATTTGTAAGTTCCGTTCAGTTTTTCATTCTTTTTTACTTTTGAGGTAAGTACAGAACCCTAAAAATAAGTAGGAAATAACGATTGTGAGATAAAGAGAGAGATTACTATAATTATTACTATTTAATTATAATTTATAATTAAATAGTAATAATTATAGTAGTAGAGCTCCTTGTGAAAGTTTTATCAGGTAACGTTATTTATATAATTATGTTATCATTTCTATTTCCGTCCATTGGAATTAACGATGATTCTTTTCAACTTTGTCTTTGGATGATTGTAACAATGCAATGTCATTCGGACGTAACGTAGGATACCTAGCAAATGGACGTGACCTGCCATGACTAACCAATTGAAGCAATAATGTACACAATAAAAAAATTTTGGGTATTTTAATAAGGTAAAAATTCTTTGAAATAATTCATTAGAACCATAGCAAATACAACAAACTAGAGAATATTCTCCTACGTAAGCTAATACAGGTGCTCATAATCAAGCCTACATCATCATCGAATTAGCAATAATTCAGAATCCTGACAGTTAATTATAATTGCCTCTGTTCATTATATTGTTGACACACTGAGTACGGATCGGAGGTAAGGTGTGGCTAGGGTTGCCAACTGTACTCTAAAATAGAGTATTGTCCTCTATATCATGTAGGCGTACTCTATAATCTATAACACTAACACTAATAGAGTACGCTAAAATACTCTTTTTTACACAATGTTTACTTAAGAAGTCCTGAAGAATTTGATTGTTTAAAAAAAAATATTAGCTATATATCTACTCTCTGTTCCCGCCACTTCAGCATTTACTGAAAGTGTCTTATAGGTCTAGAATGTGAAGTGGCGAGAAGAGAGAACCAGACCTTCATTGCAATTGATCAAAAATGAGCTCTTGATATATATAAATTTAGAGTTGGAATGTTTGGACTCATACAATTCTTTTAAAAACAATGAAAAATTGTTATATGCAAAAAGTACAAAAAAATACCTTTTTAAAAGTACAAAATAAATGATAATCTTTTTTGTAAGTCCGTACTCTTTATTTACCTCCTTTAAAATCAGATATACTCTATTTCTTCCAAAAAAAATTGGCAACCCTAGGTGTGGCACAGAGCAGCTATATACAGTAGGACACTCCAAGCGGTTACAAAGGGCGGTCTTACGCATAAGAGTTGTTTCAGCGCAAAAAAAAAACCACTTTCTTAAACTCTGTTAGACTGTAATATGCTCTTTCTGTTAGTAAACTCTTCAATTTACTTTTAATTTATATCTAATGTTTTCCATGATTTGGGCAAATTATTAAAAATGGTCGGAGCCATGCAGAAGATGCTCTTGCGCATAAGAGTTGTTTTAGCGCCTTGAACACAGAGTTTGAAATTATCACGTCTATTCCTAGGAATTAGAGGCACTTTTGACAGATTGAGTCTGAGAATAGAATGTGAACGTTCATAAAAATACGGGAATTGCCCCTTTTTTTTCAGATGGGAAATCATCAAATGACCCCTCCCGCTCTGGGTGGAGCGGAAGGGAGTGTCAGACTCCTACTGACTAAAACCCACTCATATTCCTTCCTTAGCCCTTTATGTTCCGGGCCCGGTAACCCTTTCGGACAATCCCGCTGACCCGGCAGGCTTCGGCCCTAAGGGGCCCCTTCTCTGCTCACATCTCTTTGAGACCCCCGGTGTAGAATTGCCCCTCTATTAGACTGTTAAAAAGTGCATTTTTTTTTTATTTAGCAGCAGAAAGCGATGAAGTATCCTAGTTGATTTAATCACGGAATTCGGTGTTTTCCTATACTTGGGGAACGCTGATCTGCTGACCCATCTTTTAGCTGATATAATGATGAAAAAAATGCAGAAAATACCAGTAAAACCTTCATTTAAGACTTATCTTCAAGGCGACAGCCACATAAATACAACATCCGATATCCAGCTTAACGTAATCTCCGTCAACAAACAAACACAATAAAAAATTAAAATTCCGCTGCAGTTTGTCGCGTCGAAAATGGCAGCTGATATGTGTTCGGATTACAGTCGGAGCGTAGCTTTATTTGTAGGCGACGATGTTGGTCGAATAGGAATGAACCGATCGTATTATTGACGGCCCGTTAGACGTAAGTGCAACGTACTGATGTGCTGGAAAGTAAGGTGTTTGAGTGGCGGTACTGATAGAATTGTGTTAAGTGCGATGGTTAGTTTTGTGTTTCTTGAGGTGAGTTATTAGGGCTGGAATAAATAGGAAGTGAAATTAAATGAATGGGTTTGTTCACATTATGGAATTTGTTGATAATCACAGAATATATTCAGAGAGAACTTCCTAATGTGGTTCTAAATCAATACGATCAAAAAAGATGGAAAATCGAAGTCAAGAGCAGGCCCAAAATGATATAAGCAGTACTTTTGTACTCAAAAGTTAGGTGTCGTTTGTTTATGTATTTAACTGTGAGTAGATAAATAATAAAAATAAATGTTTTGAGCTAAACGGAAAATTGAAAATGATTACATTTTGGCTAGTATTTCAGGAAAAAGTCGTGTTTGTGAAACAGGGAAAGCTCTTGGACCGCGAGTTCAGCCGACCAGTTTTCTACATGATGATGTTTTCAATATTATTTCTTTGTTTTGTTTAAAAATGTTTTGCTTCTACTAAATCAAATTATTACTTATTTATGTACATAAAAACTCTTAGGCACTAAACTATATTATAATTTTGAAACATTAACAAATTAAAAATATTATCAGCTTGCTACTATTAACAATGTGTAATTGCTATTGACTTGCTATCAAGAAACGATATGTAATGGTACACTAACTTTTTATTGTTAACCACAGTTTTGTAAATAAAATATCTGCGCATCTACTAAACTTACTAGTTTATTTACGAGTACCTACCGTTCCTCATAAGTTTGTGTACCGAGTATTATGTATGATTAACTTGTATTTCTCATGATAAGTGAATTGTATTCTTTTTGAGAAATAAATATCTTAAACCGTAAAAAACAGATATAATACAGAGCAGAACAACTCTTTGTAGGTCGAAAGAAACCACGAGAAGAACAATAATTTAAGAGTAAACTAGTCGCGAGCACGAACTCAGTGGAGTAATACTCTCCCGAAATTTGTATGGAAAAAATATCGACTAGTGGCACCTTAAAGCAAAATATCTCCCATCAATTTCGAAAAAAAAACGATATTCACGACTTCTCCCTAATCTTTTCTAAGCCCATACTTAGCACAAGTACCATCTACAAAAAAAAAATACAAAAGAAGCCCGGTGATAACACAAGCGTCACTTAATAATTTTGCGAGTCTCCTCCGCCGGGGGACGTAGAAAATCGTACTGTCATGTAGCGTGTCCCGGCCATTTGTCTGTGTCACATTTTAAAAGGGCAGACTGCAGAAGTTCTATGTGCATTTATATAGTAATGGAGTTTTATGTCTGTGCAATAAATAGGTTTAATCATCTGCCTAGCCTTTTTTTAACTATGTTGGGGTCGGCTTCCAGTCTAACCGGATGCAGCTGAATACCAGTATTTTGCATGGAGCGACTGCCTATCTTACCTCCACAACCCAGTTACTGGGTACGCTTGCCGTGGTTAGTCTGTGGATGAGTGACCATCTTTACATACCGTGACCCCTCGTTAAGCCGTTGGTCCCGGCTGTCATTCCTGGATCTTTGACAGTCATTACGGGAAGTCAGAAGCCCGAAAGTCTGACAACCGGTCTTACCAAGGGGTATCGTATTACCCAGTTACTGGGTTGTGGAGGTCAGATACGCAGTCGCTCCCTGTAAAATACTGGTATTCAGCTCCATCCGGTTAGACTGGAAGCCGACCCCAAAATATGCAGTTGGGAAAAAGGCTAGACAGGTGATGATGACCAGCCTCTTACTGTCCCACTGTAGGGCAGAAGACTCTTCTCATACATAGAAGACACGAGCATAAATCACCCGCAAAGCGGATTGATATAGTATTTCAGTATTTCTTTCATTCGCCAAAATAAAAAATATACTTACTCTATGTCTAGGTACTCGTAGATCATTTTATTACCATTTCCAGAAAAAATAATTCCTTGTCAGTACAATTTCTTTCGTAAAACGCGTTATTATTAATAAATAATTCATGGTTATTAACCGTTCGCTCATGGTGGTTTGACACTAGATTATTTCAAAGTCAACCAATAGTTCTAGGTGCAATCCAGATCTGCGCCAATCACTCTCAGTTATTTCCTCAGATTGCGATTCCAAATCTACAAAGAGATAATTTTGCCCTTTCTTCAAATGGAATTTGCAGGATGAAAGGTTTTATTTCTGGTATGCAAGTTAATCTTCCCCTTTTCTGTTTAAAGCAAAGACCTTTACAAAATAACACAATAAAACCCAACATTTTAATCCAATAAGTACCCCTTTAATTGAACGGGCTGAGGCCCCAAAATTAACACCTAATAAGGAACCCCGAACGGTTCCATTACACAAAATAATCTCGACTTCACGGTTTCTTTACTCAAATAATCCTACCCTCTACCCGAACATTAACAAATAAACACAATTCAACCCTACAATTAATACCCAAGATAATTAACATCCTGTTTCAAAACAGGACATTTCTTCACGAAAATAAACGAAAGGCTAACTTGGAGCTTTAAAAATTATGACTTGGCAACATCGAATGGACCGGAAATGTATAGGCGCAGGAAATGAACCCGTTAGCGCAATCCAAGATGGCTGCTCGGAAGCTGGCCAGCCGATTTATTCGTGTTGCTGGACCATAGCAGATGAAATTCTCCATTATGATGTATGGTAATGTGTTGCAACGCTTTTTAAAGGGCTAACTGTGATTTATAATATCTGTCGATATAGATTTACGGTGGGTTTGGGATTAAAAGTTAGCTGTGGGTGTTTTAGTATCCGCTGTTGTCATTGTTCTTGATGCGATGCGACTATTTTGTTGGCGTTTCATTTATGCCGTAGCTTCGTTGAGTACATTAGGAGGAAACGCGGTCGGAGAGACTTTTGAACAAGCCTAAGCAAAAAGTCATAATTCGAGTTGTGGCTCTCGCCTATTTCCTCCTCCAATATTGGACCAATTTAAAAAATATTTCATAAACTGAAGAAGAATATATATGGTTGTCCCTATATTTTTTCATTTTTCATTAATAGTTGTCTTCGTACGCTAGGCCTCTGTTGACAGCGGTTTAAATCGCCAATTTTGAGCATTTTTTGAGGGTTCTAGTTCTTATAAAAATACTGTATCATCAAAAAGGAAAACATAGGGACATACAAGATACAAGTAGTTAATATTTATTATTCTGTAAAAAAGCATTGCTTTATGGTCATTAACCAGAAAGAAAAAGCGAGAGCGTTTCTATGGAGAAAAACCCACATTTCCTCTTAATAACAGTCTTCGATCATATACTTTTAGGCAAAAACTTGCGTTTAGGTCCTGTAGTCCCCATAAGATTAATATCTAGAAGCAATTCAATTATCGGCAACAATCTAACTTATGCCAATCTTGTAACCAAACCCTTTCATGTCAAACTAATACTCAAGCCTGTTCATCTCTCTTGTATGAAACTCGAACCTTAACACACAATACATACAACACAATACAGCGCAGTCTGTATATTCGCTGGTTGTTAGCGATGAAATGCAATTGACAGCTGTTGGGTGACACGTGCGAGAGAGCCAGTCAATCACATACCAGCTACTGTTCCAGGATTTGGAAAAACTGTAAAATGTTCCCAATCAACTTTGAACCTTATGCTTTATCGATAAAGTTGAAAATTTATTACAGAAATTTGACAGATTGGTAGTAGCTTGATGTGCTGGCGTTTGTACCACTGCTTAAATTAAAGATTTTTTTTAAAGAACGAGATTAAGGCCCGCTTGCACCACAGATCACGTTTAGCGCTAAACGAATTCAAAACACCGTTCTGTATCTGTCAATCGTTCAAGGATGATAGAAACACAGTATGATGTATTGTGTTTATTGTATTGTCTCTCTCCGGTCGTGTTGGATTGCCGTCCCATCAGACTATGAGAGTGAGGGAAGAGGGAGTGCACCTGTGTCTGCGCACACACTTGTGCACTATATTATCTCCCGCACCGAAGGCTAGTCTCCGTTGAGATTGGCCGCCGTGGCCGAAATACGGTCTGGAGGACTTTATTTATTTTATTTATGATGTATTAAAAAAAGATTTGGTTCCTTAGGATAGCGTTTGCGCTATATTATAACGGTTGTCATGAAAGTCTCGTCATTGTCACCAGTATTTGACGTTAAGGTGCCTTTTTTTTTTTTTTTTTTTTTTTTTTGCGGATGGGAAATCATCAAATGACCCCTCCCGCTCTGGGTGGAGCGGAAGGGAGTGTCAGACTCTTACTGACTAAAACCCACCCGTGTTCCTTCCTTAGCCCTTTATGTTCCGGGCCAGCGGTAACCCTTTCGGACAATCCCGCTGACCCGGCAGGCTTCGGCCCTATGGGGCCCCTCCTCGATGCTGACATCTCTTTGAGGCGCGCATGGAACACGTACGCGCCGTCCGGCACGGGCCTGGTCCTGATCGGACGGTGAGCTACCCATTACTCTCCGCCCGCAGGCCCGCGCCTACGGTGGCCGGGAGTCGTCGCGCGGCTCCCGACGCCCGGAGCGTCTCCCGCGGCGGCTGGGACGGGAGGCTCTCTCCCTGAGCCGTCCCGCCACCTCCTTCGCTAGCATGACTGCTTCGCAGAAGGAGGTGACTGCCTCCCACTCCCTCTCGCCCCGGACCATGGCTTGCACCAGGGCCGGGCGCGAGAGGTCGCCGCCGCTGCCGATCGCCTCTACGAGGACACGGCGGTGCTCCGCCCAAGCGGGGCAGACCTCCACCGTGTGCTCCACCGTGTCCTCTGGGCGATCCTGGCAATGGTGACACCCGGGCGTTTCCTCCCGCCTGATGATGTGCAGGAACCTCCCGAAACTTCCGTGTCCGGTGAGGACCTGCGTCAGGCGGTAGGTGAGGGCGCCGTGGCGCCTCCCTAGCCACTCCTCAAAGAGGGGTCTTATCGCCGCTATCGCGGCGTGCCCTGCGCTGGGTTGCGACAGTCGTTCCTTCCATGTCGCCATGAGATCGCGCCGGAGCTCAGTCCGCTCCGCAGCGATTTGCCGCGGAAGCGGAACTTCCCCCCGGCTTAGTGCCTCCGCGCGCCACTCATAGACGCGCGCGAGGACTATCGCCTCCAGATCCCATGGCGGCAGTCCGGCAATGAGGCTTGCCGCCTCGCCAGAGATCGTGCGGTAGCCCCGGATAAGCCTTATGGCTACCACCTTCTGGGGCGCGTTCAGGTAGTGGGCGGCTCGCCGCCGCAGTGAACGCGCCCACACCGGGGCCCACGTTAAGGTGCCTTAAATCGCTCTGTGTTTGGTGTGACCGTTGGCCGCTTTCTTAAAAAAGCTAAGCTTTAGTATATTAATTAGCTTTAAACGCATTCAGTGATTTGTGCTGCAAGTGCAGGCCTTAACGTTGTTGATTTTTTCTACAAATAATTTAAGTACTAAACAATTCTGATATATTTATGATGAAAACATTAACTGTAGGTACTTGAAGCTCCGATCCTAAAATATGCCATTTTGGAATCTATATGTTTAAGAAAGAAATGATTAGTTAATAAATTGTATTAGTTGATTAGTTTTCATAATTTCGTCACACAGAACTTGGTACTTACTCCTCCTCCCAATCGAATAAGAAGTGAAATCCTTTTGACAGAAACTTTTGGAGCGAATTTGCCCAACAATTTGAAACTCATTATTAAGTTTGTCAATCACAAATGGATGCTTAACAAGAAATACCTCAAAACTTTCACAATTCATTCTCTCTCCGAAAATTAGCTCCACAATCCCACATCTCAAAAATATGAACACAATTTCTGGCGCAGTAGAAACCTGACACGATTTTGAATATCATTTCATTAGTTGAGCGGCTTGGAACAAATGAGACTGTTTTGTTTGATCAAGCACAAAGCTTTGCAGCTACGATTTAATAGTCTTGTTTTAACGTTGGACTTGCACGTGTTCAAATTTTATTAGGGAAGTAGGTAGATGATTTTCAAAGGATTGTTGAATTTGGTTTGGTATTGTGGTTGAATATTAATTGTGGGGTTTGAGAGAATGTTTTTTTTTTAATATGACAATTTCCTTGTGTAGGTACTATTCGCTAATAGGACATTTTGCGTCGTTTTGCTATTCACGGATCTCCACCACATGAAAAATAGAACCAGATAAACTTTTTACGGATTGGTATGAGCAGGTAAGTCCTAACGCGTTTTTCAAATCCGGGACGAATTTTTCATGTTCGTTATTTTATTTAACTCCAGGCCGGTTTAGGCTACTGAATTTTGTAGCTTCCCTTTACACGCTAAATAAAATAAACTCCCACCAAAATAAATTACACAAACTCATTCGCGAACAACCTGCACATCTACGATAACACGATTTTGTATAAACCGATTGTAGCGTATCAAATAAGCGCAAGAGCACGCGATTAGCACGCCGCGCTAATTTACGCTGGCCGGTCGAATTTGCATCGACGCCGGCCGCAACGAACCACAGCCTGCTAATTAGTAGTTAGCCGCTTTTATTTCCGAGCTAGCGTTATCTAAGCCGCTGTAATCTGCTACTGTTACGCCCAGCCGGCAGGCGTGCCTATGCGGCTCTAACATACTGTTTTCGGTGTTTAAAAAATTGTTGCGGTCTTTTTTGAACGTGGTGAAGGCTGTGGTCAGTGGTTTGGTTAGTTTACGAGTAATCGAAATAATGTGGGTAAAAATATTGGGTAAGTTTAAAAGCTAGCTAAGCCTGACTAATGCTGGGAGGCAGTCACCTCCTTCTGCGAAGCAGTCATGCTAGCGAAGGAGGTGGCGGGACGGTTCAGGGAGAGAGCCGCCGCGGGAGACGCTCCGGGCGTCGGGAGCCGCGCGACGACTCCCGGCCACCGTAGGCGCGGGCCTGCGGGCGGAGAGTAATGGGTAGCTCACCGTCCGATCAGGACCAGGCCCGTGCCGGACGGCGCGTACGTGTTCCACGCGCGCCTCAAAGAGATGTCAGCATCGAGGAGGGGCCCCATAGGGCCGAAGCCTGCCGGGTCAGCGGGATTGTCCGAAAGGGTCACCGCTAGCCCGGAACATAAAGGGCTAAGGAAGGAACACGGGTGGGTTTTAGTCAGTAAGAGTCTGACACTCCCTTCCGCTCCACCCAGAGCGGGAGGGGTCATTTGATAATTTCCCATCCGCAAAAAAAAAAAAAAAGCCTGACTCATGCAGGGTTCATAAATTAGTGAGAGTTTAGATGCAAAAGCTATAGGAAGACATGTCATTGTCTTACTTCAAAATAAAGCAAGTCGGTAACCCACTTCCTAAAGTTGACTCCGAAAACAAGAGACGCTGAATATAACAGTTTCATAGTCTTAAAATATAAAGTTTTCTCTTTCAAATAAACCTTGTGAAACAGGTAAACTACTGTTCTAATTAGTTTTCTTTGTGTACTCCATCTCCACAATAATAAGAACTAAAGCCAGCAAGTATCTTAAATTCAAACTTACAACCGCGGTGAGTAAAATACTTAGCGTTTGAATAATTCAAACAAATAAAGATAAAATTTGATTACCTCATAAAATACACTTAAAGATAAACAACGAGTTGCCTGAGCAATTACGGCTGCAAAACAAAAGAACGCCACCAAAGTTTATTATAATGAGAATATCCCTAACTTATGAATTTCGAATCGTTAATGAGAAAAAAAATCCGTGAAACCCGAAGTCTACTTGGGAAAAGTTTCCTTCCTTCAGAGACGACTGAAAAGATGCAACGCTGCAAGTTCCCTACAAAAATATTCGATAAAAAATACGTTCTAACTCTCTTTTGCTGACATTGAAAATGCTAGCTTAAGAATTCGATTTTAAGAGTTATTTCGGATCGTGAATCGGTTGGGGTAAGGTCGTTTTTTGTGAGGAGTGCAAAAGTTCGCTTTCAAGTTTACATTGTTGGGTGAAATTAGTTCCAGTTGAATGTCAGAAGAGATATAAAGTGTATTCTATCTAGTTGGTCGGTTGCGTGCCGGCCGGCAGCCGGTTTATTTGCATTGAAATGATCGGTCAGGAAGCCGATAAGATTGTCTATAGCCCGTCATCAGTTGTGTATTTTGCTAATACTGGTTTTTTTATAGGGTTTGCTCACGCTTTCAAGGGTGGGTTGGTTGGCAGGTCAATATGAAAGAAATAAAAGTATATATTTAGAACGAGTATGTGGGTATAAGTGGCTAGCGATGTGTCATGCAGAGTAATATTAGAAGTTTGTTCAGCAACAGCAAATAAGAAATATATGGATCTTATTTTCTTGGGGCCCTCGAGTCATACTCGTCAACATATTGACGAATGTTTTTTAGTCTAGCCGGATTAACACTCCAAAAACCATATTTAAAAAACCACAAATGTTTCACAAACTTACGTTTATGTAAATACAATAAAAAAAATCGTTTTCAAGACCTCAAACTAAAAGCTAAAAAGCACAATCATAAACGGCTTTACTTTTCCTCCATTTAAAGTGATGACAGCAAAAAATTGCGAAATTAAAAGTTCATAATACAGTTTTCTTTTGAAAATAATTCGATATATTTCAAGGCGAGGCCGTCTTGAGGCACGCCTTAGCTAAAGGCCCGATGGGTGCCTCGAGCGGAATTGCATTATCACCGTGTTTTAATTAGCCTTCTCGTAAAGTAATATGAACCTTAGTATATTTTCATAAAGAAATATGGTTTTATGGCTTTGTAGGTCGCATGGAAGCGTTGTTTGGATTAGCATATAGCATATGGTCCCCCACTGCTGGGACACAGGCCTCCTTTCAGTGAGAGGGAGTGGGCCTTAATCCACCACGCGGGCCCAGATCAGGTTGGTGGATGTCACATGTCTTCGAATTTTCGGTTCTAGGACGTGCTGGTTTCCTCACGATATTTTCCTTCACTTTTTGGAAGCCTTGGTGATGAAATAAGTTACACAACGTAAAGCGCCTCCTACGGTTTGAACCCAAGACCCAACCCTCGTAAGTCGGGGTTAATGTGCTCAGCTACCACTACTCATCAGTGTTTGAATTTCTTTAATATATTTTTCTCTGATGTGATTTCTTAGATCATTGATTGTCTGGTTAAACGTGCTGATAATGTCTTGTGCCGTTTTCATGTTCAAAATGAATTGTCTATATAATTTAAACAACGTGTTTATCGATAAGACCGGCCATTGAGTCACCCTATGTAAAATTTCCACATTAATATCTGTAATTTATAAGGTGTACATAATAAAAAGTGTGACCTATATTCTTTTTTTTCTGTCAGCTTAGAAGATAGTGAACGTTTGATATTGGCAAAAATGGAGATACATTTACCATAAACCAGTGAGTTTCAGCAAGCATGATAATTGACCAAACACATGCAAACCACTTGACTACATTCAAGTAAAACTACTTTATGATAATTACAACCATTATTAAACCGAATCGCGTTAAAAAAACTACTACATCAAGCTTACTTAAAGCAGTAAGTATAAAGCTACAATGGCCACTATATAAAAGAAACTAGATTATCTAAGAATTCATTTCGCAACATTTTCTCACACTCCATAAATTCTCGTTTTAACCTTAACCTCGTTTATCACTTTGTACTCCATAGATCCTCATCCAAATATAAAATGTTGGTGTTGTCTTCTGGGACTTCGTTAATATGTATAAATGAGAATGTAGGTGGGTATATCACCAGTATCTATTCGTATAAATTCTTGAAAATTAAAGAGATGTCTTATTTAGACATAATAAATATTTGGGTAGTTAATATTTCCAACCAAAATTCTACATTATTATCTTTCGAGATGAGGATCTTAACAGAAAATCTAAAAAATCAAAACCAAGTAAATACACAACAACAATAAAGAAATCCGATTCCATCACATAAGCACAAATCTAATAAAGAAAGCGCACTAAAACATTTAGAAGAGATTAAAACAAAAGTTGCAAGTAATAATTCCAAAGACACGGAATTAAGACACTTTGCCATTTGCACGTTAATTAATAGAGAATTCATCGCTGAATTTATTGCAGGACCCGTGTCTACAGACAAATGAGGAGCTGCAAAAACTGTTTGGGATAATCTTGTTGAAGTTTTTAGTGTTAAAGAACTTTGTACATTATAGTAATAGAGTGTAGACAGTTTATCTTTTGGTAACAACAAAGTCAAAGAAAGACATACAACTATAGAATGTCAAGAAGTACATGTACGTAATTGTGCTTGCACATAATAGTACCCTATCTTACCATTAGGATCATTTTTCATAATCGCAGAGCTTCAAAATGGACTATAGATGTCATTTTTGCTCATACATATTAGGTAGTTCAAAAAAATCATAAATTAAACATGAAATCCCCAGGTATTTTGACTTATCGACATCCATAAATTCACCTACAATACAATCAAATGCAGTCTTCCAAAGCTCGACCTAAAACACAAAACCGCTTCAATAAACCAAAAGAATTTATATCCCCGAAACTACACACGTTCGTGACACAGCATTGTAAGCCTGTATTCTCATTTTTAATGTAAAAACAAAATTCGTGGCCAGTAAAATATAATCCACAATCTAACTGATCGGCCGTGGGTCGTACGTTCATTTGTTTATTACCCTGCATCGTCCAACGGCCTAAACTTTTTGCTGGTCTTTTCCAACTAAATTCTTTCTTGGCAATTTCCACATAGCTACCTTGCTGTTTGCGTTTCCTTTCGGCGGCAGATTTGTTGGCTTTTTTACAACAGTGGCCAACGTTTTTCTTGTTTAATTACGTAATAATACAGTGGATTCCAGAGCCCGGTCTTTTTACGGGACTTCGTTTTGGACTTTTTTGTCGGCGTTTTTCAAGATTGAAGTTTTGTCCGTCAATCTTTTTGTTTTCGTTTCTGACATTGTTTCTTCTAATTTTGTTTCTTTGATCTCGTACGAAGCAAGATGGAGGGAATAGTTTTTTGATGAAATTGCTAGTGACTTCCAAAATTCGGATACCAGAATGTTTGGTGTTAGATTACAAACAGAGGAGACGGAAATGGCCTGAATTAATAGAAGAATCTTATGCTTTAGATATAACTGTGTTATTATAAAAAAATGTTTTCACTATAAGTATATCTTATTCCACACTATAATTTCCTACCACACAGCACACCACATACCTAAAGCAGAAACGCCAAAAACGACCAAAAAAAAAAACACGCCCGAAAATACGAAAATGCGAAACAAAAAGCGGGAACCGTACAGCGAAAAACACTAGGTCTCGTTCACACTATAGACGCTACAGTTTCGGGTGTGGGTTAATCCGCCGGTGGCCGCCTCGGGAATTAGTATTCTTCTAGCGTTCCCACGCGGAAAAAGTTGGACTTAAAAATTTGAAGTTGCATATTTTCCTGAAGGTAAAACTGAATGCTGGCGGGATGAAGATATTGTGAATGTGGAAGATTTTAATGCAAATAAAATGTGGGGGTTGGATTACTGATGTAGAATTTTTAATGTAGTCAATGGACGGAATTTGAATTCAGTTACATTAGATATAGAAGGAATTGTATTTAATGTTTTCATTGCCCAATCATTGGGAAATTCATACCACAATCAGGCCTAAAAAGGCCACTATGGCAGAATCATAAAAGGATACTTAACATTGTGAATTATAATATGGCGAATACAGTCCGTGTTTTTCTCTTTTTTGCTGCACTACATAGGTATAATCAATTAGATTGGGATTGGATTTGGATTGGATTGATTGGTATTTTAGCACAGATAAAAAAAAATTACTGAAAAATCCTTTACCAATGGGATTTGATACGATTAACTTAACAGTTAACTGTCCATTATGATTCATAATATTATCCTTTTATGATTCTGCCGAAGTGGCCTTTTTAGGCCTCCAGTTCCATGATAGTATGCTAGTGCTAAAACTATCAATCGCATAAGAAATGACACACACACCGATTGCTTCATGAATCATTAAAATGACATATCCGTCAAAAACAATAAAATTTAGCTTGAAGAAGGTATTCCTACTAAAGATATAACAAGAAAATATATGAATTTGTAAGCCTTAACAGCAGATTTATCCACAATGTATTGTCTCATCATGAAACTAGCCAAAAAAGTTAATAATTCAGCTAAATATAATTCCATATAACATGTAGTTACATTGTTTATTATTTAATAAAGTGGAAATCCCACAAGTTTACGGCTTCATCGCAGTTCAGAACTTACTTAGCCAAATGGCTAGAGTTTGTTCGCTCAACAATTTACATTCGTTTCATGATACGAAACAACTTTCCAGTAGGTACTATTGTTCGCTGAAATGGACACGCTTTTTATATTTACGATACAAAGTAGGTAACAGTTAATATTTGTGATATAATTAAGATGTTATTATGTCACTTGACATACTGACTTTACATTGTAGTCTACGCTTTGCTCACAGATATATAAGTAATTATAATTTGGGACAACATTTTCCTACGCACAGATATCGAAAATCTCAAATTCAAAACTCATTCCTGTAGACAAGTTTTACAGTTTCAAATATTATGTTCCATGTATGTAGAAGTGCATGGAACTCGATAGACTGCGCTCACAAGCCTCTATGCCAAAACGCGATCGTTACGTAAATTTTCTTCACGACAATCTTTGTAGGTGTTATTAGATGGAGAAATAGTAAATGTTTATGGTCTGATTTATAGGTGATCTATACTATACTACCCTTGTTTTTTGTTTGAACGTGCTAATTTGAAATCATCGGATTTGAAAAATTATTTTTGCATATGATAGCCCAAATGTTGAGGAAGGTATAGGCTACGATCCTTAGGAGCCGAGCAAAATAGACGCGGAAACTAGTTAGTGATCATTCTGGTAATCTGGACTCTAGGTAAAACAATTAAATACTATTTTCGACTCCTTATTTCAAAATGTATGCCGCAGTTTCTCTCTGCACATTGTAAACACTAAGTATTCCTCTCAACGCCGTGACGGAAGCATAAAATGCCATATCACGGTTGGCGGAACTGATCGTATTCTTGCTTATAAACGCAGGACTCTGGCAGCAGGCCAGCAAAAAGCTAGATTGAATAAGAAGTCCGAATAGCTTCCAGTAAAAATATGAAAAGTTCGACTAATAACGTCAAACAATACACCAATTTAAAATTCAAATTATTCACGTAATTTCCGAGGGGTTAATTTTCTTTTTAAGTAAATGCATTAATTAAAAAGCATATTTCTTAGACTGGTAACACACGCACTATTTTTTTGCAGTGGCAATCAATAACGCCGCGATATGATCACTGACAACTGAATTGCATTTGCGTCGCGATGCAAGAAAGAAAAAGAAAACGAAACGCGAGTGCGTGAGCCTTATCGCGTGCGTGGCACTTTTGTATACGCGCAGTTACTGCTACTTACAATTAGTATAAACTGTTGATTTTTTCCCCCACAAAACTTTATGCAGGAACTTCAACCCTTTTTTCTTGTGGACAAGGGTGTTTTAAACGTAACGCATGGCAGAGTGAATGTTGAGTAGAAAGAAGTAAACGAATAAACAACGGGTAAGAATGTAGATACCGCAATGGCATTCAAAGTAAAAAATGCAGCAAAAAAGACTTTATAGGTAGTTTAAAGTGAAAATGAACGCTTTCAACAGTACATTGTACAATAACGCATAACAAATGATAAAAATGTAACATGAAATAAACCGCCATATCTACAAGCCATGTTAAACAGCTGACCCCCTTCAAAACGAAAAACAAGCTCCATTTACCCTCAAAATAATACTCAACCTTGAACCCATAGATTTATTGTCAAAGGTACAGCGTTCGCGCTCCAAAACATTATTGGTAATATAAATAAAAATAACAAATGTTATGCCGTGACTGTACCAATTTGTTCTGATAATATTCGGCGTTCAGCCGAGCCGTGATACAATCAGCGTTTGGGCAACAAAGGGCTTGGTGGGATTGATGGCGGTGTAGCAAGCAGTAGTAGTATTGATACTAGGAAACCTAAATTATTATATATACCTGGACCTGGAACCTTATGCTTTAGCGATACAGTTGAATATCTATTAAAGAAATTTGACATATTGTTGTAGCTTGTTATGCTGGCGTCTGTACATAG
Source organism: Oligia latruncula (assembly GCA_948474745.1). Classification (NCBI taxonomy): domain Eukaryota; kingdom Metazoa; phylum Arthropoda; class Insecta; order Lepidoptera; family Noctuidae; genus Oligia; species Oligia latruncula. The sequence goes on along the minus strand of OX419691.1, from coordinate 2,363,657 downwards.
TGAGTATATAATTAAACTGTATTAAGAAACTGACATCCGAAACTGCAAATTTAAAATGCACTATGAAGTAGCAATCCGATGATAAGGTTCATGAAGCACAATGTAATAAGCATTGTATTGAAACAATATACAAAACCGCCGTTTTATTACGGAAGTCATAATGGTACTAAAAGGCCCGAATTATTGACTCTGCATTCACCAAACACAGCTAAACATCCAGGTTGTTCCAATACAGCCACAATAAAGGTATCGACATCAGTACTTATATCTTACAAGTACATAGAAAATGAAGCAAGCCAACAGCCATTATACAATTGTCGGAACCCATTCCCGCTTGCAATAAACCGCTATCACTGGGACCATGTGCATTGTCAAAATTTTGCCAACTCTAATCGCTAATCGTATTGCTTATCGGCCGAACTTCTTACTGTTTATGTGCTATGCATTTCCTAATATTAAATTGGGAACGGGACCGTTTTCATACGAAAGGAGGGTCATTTAAAATTATTTGGACTCTTATTGAGAGTAGCCTTTATGAAGATTGTTTTTGGTTTCGACGTTCGGTCGTGTTTTGTTTTACGAAACTTTTTTATAGTTCTTTCGACTCCCGAGGTATTTAATCTTATTGGTGCGTGTTATATCCCCGGGAGTCACGCAAAAATAGATTATTAAAAGTCACAGTCAAATAATTTATTTCAAATTGGCACATAAAAGGCACTTTTGAACGCCAAAATTTCCAAAAAAATTGAATTTATTCAAAAAAATAGAACATGAAAAAAAAACTATTAATTGTATCTCATAATTATACAATGATGAGGTATTATTAGTTGTATCTTATTCCTCAAGGCTGAGGTACCTTGGTAAGTATAGTATACTTATACTTATCTCAGCATTAAAAAGCGGTCAAATGCACACGTCGGGCTCGCACACGAAGGGTTCCGTACCAACGTGCAATATTTAGCATTTCATTTTTTTACCCCTTAAATTTTTAACGTTATATATTTTTAGTATTTGTTGTTACAACTGCCATAGTATTATAGACTCACATTTCAAGTGTCCACCTTTTACAGTTCAAAAGATACAGCCCTGTGACTGACGGACGGACAGTGAAGCCTTAGTCAAAGAGTCCTGTTGGCACCCTTTGTGTAAGAAATCCTCAAAACGCAAGCAAAATCTCACTGTTGTCTGTAATAGCCTATCTGTAACTACAAATCGAATATTGATAGACACGGCTCAGTCTATTCTTAGCCTCTGGTGACGAAGAACCAAGACCTGTCCATGAATTTATTAGTACCCAGAGAACATAATGTCGAGTAGACTGAAAATAACAACCATTAATTAAAGGGTATTTTGATAGAGGACACAACGCTCTGCTTCGTAAATATGTAACCAACAAGAATTTCAAACCAATTTTATCCGGCGGAAAAAACGGAGGAGGTGCTCAAGTCGACGCGTATATTTTTTTATGTAACTTTTTACAGAGTACTCCGATTTTGATCATTCTTTTTTTATTAGATAACCCGTATACCTTGAAGATGGTCCCAAATAAATTAAAAAAAAATTAGTAAATTATAGCCACAAAAAATTATAAAATAAAAACTTTTTAACAAAAAAGTTAATTGGCCGAAAAAACCGAAAAGCAAAAAATAATAAACCTTTTTTATTTAATCTTATTAACTAGGTTCTTATACTAACGTAAGCATACCTAAGTAATTTTGAGTCGGCGTCAAACAAAGGAGGATTATCTAATTTTATGCAATGAATCAAAATTCAGTTCATTTTGATTCAATTCAATATCGGTCATAGTAGCATTGCCGTAGTTCTCAGCGTTATGTCAAAATAAATAAACGAAATAATTTCTCAAAAACACATTCCCAGAATAATTTAAACATATTTTTCTTAGCGTAATGTGAAATGTGTCAACGAGAAAGCTCAACGTCTTGTAAACGGCTCACTCCAATTATCATGGCGTGCTTGTCGTATGGGAGTGAGGAGAGACCGCTATTTATAGCTGATTTATATTTAATATGGCAACATTATAATTGAAATACACTGGGACTGTGTTAGGGGTGTAGTAAATCAACGACGAACTGCGATAGACTGTCCTATTTGCTACCTATATATTTTTGTCTAAATAGACAAAAATTAAGTATAATTTACTGTGGTTTGCTTAAGGTGATTCAATGAAGCCCCAATTTCTTGCTTTTTTTCAAATTGCAGCGCTGTTTTACGCTTTATGTTGATTAAAATTTAAAAGTTTAATGTATTTGATGTGGCTGTGCTTTTTTTTAAATAATAAATGTGTAATAAAAATAAAAAAAAGAGAAAAAATAAAAGAAAGAGCAGCTTTTAAGCATTTATATTGTTTATTTTAAATTTATTTATAATTTAATTATGTATTCAGAGCATGTGTACTTGATAATCTGTAAGCTGTGGTTTCCTGTAATTGAGTGTGCATTACAGGATAATCTATATTATACGAGTTCTTTAGTGGTAAAAGATAATTGTAATGTACGAGGATCTCGTAGGTAAGTAAATAAGAATATTTTGTGAAAATATGACGATATCGGCAAATATAATTTCGAGAGCTTGTCGACAAGCAATTTTGAATTTCGCAGACTACGTCGACGGATCTCCATAGTCTTTTTCCCAGAGAGATGCGAGTTCTTCAAAAAAATTAACTGATCCGTGTCAGGTGCCATTATATAAAACTAGCTGCGCCCCGCGGTGTCACCCGCGTAAATGTCGATCCCGTGGCAATATCGGGATAAAAAGTAGCCTATATGTTAATCCAGGGTGTCAGCTACCTCCGTACAAAATTTTATCAAAATTGGTGTAGCCGTTTGAGCATGACGAAGTGACAAACATAAACACACACACACCCACACACACACACACTCACAAACTTTCGCCTTTATAATATTAGTGTGATTAGTGTGATATCTCTATTATTTTATCTGAAAACCATTTATATCTAATGTTTCCTACATTAAACTATCCATTAGTGTCCATGTATGTAGTGATTCGTTGATAAATATTAAATGGACCCTTTGCTTAGTATAAAAGCCACTATTAACCTAGAATACAAAAGATACTTAGATCTGGATCATTAAACAAAACGCAAATACTCGTAAAAAAGAAACCATTTTTCCTCAATCTCGTACACTTTTTGGGTTATTTTACGCACTATTTCATAAATTGTGTGTCTAATATTTCCGTAGGCTTTGGCAGTGTGTGTTTTCTATCTATTACAAATATCTAAGCCTCCCACAATATGGACCGATGACCTGGTGAAGGCTGCAGGAATCCGCTGGAGGCGAGAAGCACAGAACCGGTCGAAGCGGCGATGGTTGGGGGAGACTTATGTCCAGCAGTGGACGTCTTTCGACTAAAATGATGCTGATGACAAATACCTACTGTTAACCGACAATAATATTTAATTGCATAATACAGCCTATAATTTTCCCACTGCTAGTACACAGACCTCTTGGTGAGAGGGAGTGGGCCGCAATCCTACATCGCGGGTTTTAGAATTTATGGTTCTAGGACATGCCTGTTCGTCACGATGTTTTCCTTCACCGATTTGACTTGGAATTTGCGTCCATACCACTGCTCTGTTATGTAATTCAGTATTTATAAACTACTAGCTGCGCCTACCTATATGTTAATCCAGGGTGTCAGCTACCTCCATACAAAATTTTATCAAAATTGGTTCAGACGTTTGAGCGGAAGAAGTAAAAACATATAAACACAAACACACACACTCACAAAATTTCGCCTTTATAATATTAGTGTGATTTTAGTATCCATTTTGTAATAAAACAAACCCACGTCACATTTCTCCTACTTATCTTTCCTACAATTTACTTTTCCAACTACGAAAATTAAATATCTAATGTTCTATTTGTCATCCATTCCCAAACAATTCCGGGAGCATTACCGCATTCAAACACTAAGTATTCCTCTCAACGCCGTGACGGAAGCATAAAATGCCATATCACGGTTGGCGGAACTGATCGTATTCTTGCTTATAAACGCAGGACTCTGGCAGCAGGCCAGCAAAAAGCTAGATTGAATAAGAAGTCCGAATAGCTTCCAGTAAAAATATGAAAAGTTCGACTAATAACGTCAAACAATACACCAATTTAAAATTCAAATTATTCACGTAATTTCCGAGGGGTTAATTTTCTTTTTAAGTAAATGCATTAATTAAAAAGCATATTTCTTAGACTGGTAACACACGCACTATTTTTTTGCAGTGGCAATCAATAACGCCGCGATATGATCACTGACAACTGAATTGCATTTGCGTCGCGATGCAAGAAAGAAAAAGAAAACGAAACGCGAGTGCGTGAGCCTTATCGCGTGGGTGGCACTTTTGTATACGCGCAGTTACTGCTACTTACAATTAGTATAAACTGTTGATTTTTTCCCCCACAAAACTTTATGCAGGAACTTCAACCCTTTTTTCTTGTGGACAAGGGTGTTTTAAACGTAACGCATGGCAGAGTGAATGTTGAGTAGAAAGAAGTAAACGAATAAACAACGGGTAAGAATGTAGATACCGCAATGGCATTCAAAGTAAAAAATGCAGCAAAAAAGACTTTATAGGTAGTTTAAAGTGAAAATGAACGCTTTCAACAGTACATTGTACAATAACGCATAACAAATGATAAAAATGTAACATGAAATAAACCGCCATATCTACAAGCCATGTTAAACAGCTGACCCCCTTCAAAACGAAAAACAAGCTCCATTTACCCTCAAAATAATACTCAACCTTGAACCCATAGATTTATTGTCAAAGGTACAGCGTTCGCGCTCCAAAACATTATTGGTAATATAAATAAAAATAACAAATGTTATGCCGTGACTGTACCAATTTGTTCTGATAATATTCGGCGTTCAGCCGAGCCGTGATACAATCAGCGTTTGGGCAACAAAGGGCTTGGTGGGATTGATGGCGGTGTAGCAAGCAGTAGTAGTATTGATACTAGGAAACCTAAATTATTATATATACCTGGACCTGGAACCTTATGCTTTAGCGATACAGTTGAATATCTATTAAAGAAATTTGACATATTGTTGTAGCTTGTTATGCTGGCGTCTGTACATAGTGAGTATATAATTAAACTGTATTAAGAAACTGACATCCGAAACTGCAAATTTAAAATGCACTATGAAGTAGCAATCCGATGATAAGGTTCATGAAGCACAATGTAATAAGCATTGTATTGAAACAATATACAAAACCGCCGTTTTATTACGGAAGTCATAATGGTACTAAAAGGCCCGAATTATTGACTCTGCATTCACCAAACACAGCTAAACATCCAGGTTGTTCCAATACAGCCACAATAAAGGTATCGACATCAGTACTTATATCTTACAAGTACATAGAAAATGAAGCAAGCCAACAGCCATTATACAATTGTCGGAACCCATTCCCGCTTGCAATAAACCGCTATCACTGGGACCATGTGCATTGTCAAAATTTTGCCAACTCTAATCGCTAATCGTATTGCTTATCGGCCGAACTTCTTACTGTTTATGTGCTATGCATTTCCTAATATTAAATTGGGAACGGGACCGTTTTCATACGAAAGGAGGGTCATTTAAAATTATTTGGACTCTTATTGAGAGTAGCCTTTATGAAGATTGTTTTTGGTTTCGACGTTCGGTCGTGTTTTGTTTTACGAAACTTTTTTATAGTTCTTTCGACTCCCGAGGTATTTAATCTTATTGGTGCGTGTTATATCCCCGGGAGTCACGCAAAAATAGATTATTAAAAGTCACAGTCAAATAATTTATTTCAAATTGGCACATAAAAGGCACTTTTGAACGCCAAAATTTCCAAAAAAATTGAATTTATTCAAAAAAATAGAACATGAAAAAAAAACTATTAATTGTATCTCATAATTATACAATGATGAGGTATTATTAGTTGTATCTTATTCCTCAAGGCTGAGGTACCTTGGTAAGTATAGTATACTTATACTTATCTCAGCATTAAAAAGCGGTCAAATGCACACGTCGGGCTCGCACACGAAGGGTTCCGTACCAACGTGCAATATTTAGCATTTCATTTTTTTACCCCTTAAATTTTTAACGTTATATATTTTTAGTATTTGTTGTTACAACTGCCATAGTATTATAGACTCACATTTCAAGTGTCCACCTTTTACAGTTCAAAAGATACAGCCCTGTGACTGACGGACGGACAGTGAAGCCTTAGTCAAAGAGTCCTGTTGGCACCCTTTGTGTAAGAAATCCTCAAAACGCAAGCAAAATCTCACTGTTGTCTGTAATAGCCTATCTGTAACTACAAATCGAATATTGATAGACACGGCTCAGTCTATTCTTAGCCTCTGGTGACGAAGAACCAAGACCTGTCCATGAATTTATTAGTACCCAGAGAACATAATGTCGAGTAGACTGAAAATAACAACCATTAATTAAAGGGTATTTTGATAGAGGACACAACGCTCTGCTTCGTAAATATGTAACCAACAAGAATTTCAAACCAATTTTATCCGGCGGAAAAAACGGAGGAGGTTCTCAAGTCGACGCGTATATTTTTTTATGTAACTTTTTACAGAGTACTCCGATTTTGATCATTCTTTTTTTATTAGATAACCCGTATACCTTGAAGATGGTCCCAAATAAATTAAAAAAAAATTAGTAAATTATAGCCACAAAAAATTATAAAATAAAAACTTTTTAACAAAAAAGTTAATTGGCCGAAAAAACCGAAAAGCAAAAAATAATAAACCTTTTTTATTTAATCTTATTAACTAGGTTCTTATACTAACGTAAGCATACCTAAGTAATTTTGAGTCGGCGTCAAACAAAGGAGGATTATCTAATTTTATGCAATGAATCAAAATTCAGTTCATTTTGATTCAATTCAATATCGGTCATAGTAGCATTGCCGTAGTTCTCAGCGTTATGTCAAAATAAATAAACGAAATAATTTCTCAAAAACACATTCCCAGAATAATTTAAACATATTTTTCTTAGCGTAATGTGAAATGTGTCAACGAGAAAGCTCAACGTCTTGTAAACGGCTCACTCCAATTATCATGGCGTGCTTGTCGTATGGGAGTGAGGAGAGACCGCTATTTATAGCTGATTTATATTTAATATGGCAACATTATAATTGAAATACACTGGGACTGTGTTAGGGGTGTAGTAAATCAACGACGAACTGCGATAGACTGTCCTATTTGCTACCTATATATTTTTGTCTAAATAGACAAAAATTAAGTATAATTTACTGTGGTTTGCTTAAGGTGATTCAATGAAGCCCCAATTTCTTGCTTTTTTTTCAAATTGCAGCGCTGTTTTACGCTTTATGTTGATTAAAATTTATAAGTTTAATTTATTTGATGTGACTGTGCTTTTTTAAATAATAAATGTGTAATAAAAATAAAAAAAAGAGAAAAAATAAAAGAAAGAGCAGCCTTTAAGCATTTATACTGTTTTTTTTTAATGTATTTATAATTTAATTATGTACCAGAGCATGTGTACTCGATAATCTGTAAGCTGTGGTTACCTGTAATAGAGTGTGCATTACAGGATAATTTATATTATACAGGTTCTATAATGGTAAAAGATATTTGTAATATACGAGGATCTCGTAGGTAAGTAAATAAGAACATTTCGTGAAAATATGACGATATCGGCAAATATAATTTCGAGAGCTTGTTGACAAGCAATTTTGAATTTCTCAAACTACGTCGACGGATCTCCATAAAGTCTTTTTTTCCAGAGAGATGCGAGTTCTTCAAAAAAATAAACTGATCCGTGTCAGTTGCCATTATATAAAACTAGCTGCGCCCCGCGGTGTCACCCGCGTAAATGTCGATCCCGTGGCAATATCGGGATAAAAAGTAGTCTATAATTATGTTAATCCAGGGTGTCAGCTACCTCCGTACAAAATTTTATCAAAATTGGTGTAGCCGTTTGAGCATGAAGAAGTGACAAACATTAACACACACACACCCCACACACACACACTCACAAACTTTCGCCTTTATAATATTAGTGTGATTAGTGTGATATCTCTATTATTTTATCTGAAAACCATTTATATCTAATGTTTCCTACATTAAACTATCCATTAGTGTCCATGTACAATGTAGTGATTCGTTGATAAATATTAAATGGACCCTTTGCTTAGTATAAAAGCCACTATTAACCTAGAATACAAAAGATACTTAGATCTGGATCATTACACAAAACGCAAATAAAAAAGAAACCATTTTTCCTTAATCTCGTACACTTTTTGGGTTATTTTACGCACTATTTCATAAATTGTGTGTCTAATATTTCCGTAGGGTTTGGCAGTGTGTATTTTCTATATATTACAAATACCTACGCCTCCCACAATATCGACCGTTGACCTGCGGGCCTAAAAAGGCCACTTTGGAGAATCATAAAAGGATAACATTATGAATCATAATATGGCGAAGATAGTCCGTGTTTTTCTTTTTTTCACTGCACTAGGTAGACCAGGTATAATCAAAGAGATCGGGATTGGATTTGGATTGGATTGATTGGTATTTTTGCACAAACAAAAAAAAAACGGAATAATGCTTCACCAATGGGATTTGATACGATTAACTTAACAGTTAACTGTCCAGTATGTTATCCTTTTACCTGGTGAAGGCCGCAGGAATCCGCTGGATACGAGAAGCACAGAATTGGTTTTAGTGGCGATAGTTAGGGGAGGCTTATGCCCCGCAGTGGATGTCTTTCGGCAGAAATGATGATGACAAATACCTACTGTTAACCGATAACAATAGTTAACCCTGTAGAAATATAATATAAAAAAAAAATACTTAAATTTAAATTTCTAAATCTAACTAATTCTAAAATTAAATCCTTAGAATAAAACCCAGCTAAAAAAGGAATACCACAAAGAGCTATATTAGAAATATTTATACATAAAGAAGTTAAAGGAATATATAAACTAATCCCTCCCATAAACCGAATATTGTCGTGATTTCATTGATTTAATTTTAAAAACATACGTTATTTTAATACCGAATTATAATATCCACTGTGGCAACACTATCAACAAACTTTTAAAATGTATTTCCACTATGGCAACTAAATGTATTATTCTACTTGGGCAACACTTAGAAATAACAGATAATAATATGATATTCGTTATTTCTGGGTGGGGCAAATGTCGTTTTAAATGGTAAAATGTAGTGCAAAGCCAGTCGTTGTTGGATTGTGAAAAAGTACAGTTGTGTGATTAAAAAAAGTAATTAAAAAAAATTAAACCGACTTCAAAAAGAAATGAACTCAAAATTATGAAATAACTTTAATTTCGGAAGTCGGTGTCTTGGGATCTGTATTTTAGTTTTAGTTTTTTGCCACCGACTTCCGAAATTAAAGTTATTTCATAATTTTGAGTTCATTTCTTTTTGAAGTCGGTTTAATTTTTTTTAATTACTTTTTATTTGGTAATTTTTAGTTGTTGCACTAGAATTTGACCAACGTTTTGAGATGTTTTCGCTTTGACACTACACCCGTAGCTCGTATCAATAAGCCAGGCCGTCACACTTTCACGTCTTAGTCCATATCTTGAAAATTACTGAATCGATTTTGATGAAACTTGCACTGTTCCCTAAGTTGAAGTAAATGTAAGTCAATAAAAAAAGAATGGTCACGATCCGATTAATACTTACGGAGATATGCGTGGACAAACATACATACATACATACATACATACATCTATAAAATTTTGTATATTTGTTTGGAAGCCCTAATAAATTGTCATATGTGAATATAATACAATTCCAATAATATTACATACATACGTATCGAATTGATAACCTCCTTTTTTTTGAAGTCGGTAAAAATTAATAATAGCCTCCCCGACCGTTTTCAGTCACGGTGGCCAATCTCAATGGAGATTAGCCAGGTACGCAGGAGATATTATAGTGCACAAATGTGTGCGCAAACACAGGTGCACTCTCTCTCTCTCTCTCTCTCTCTCTCTCTCTGTGATTAAAAAGTATTAGCAAGAGAACGGTCTATTTCATTACAATATCTAATAGCATAATACAGCCTATAATTTCCCCACTGCTAGGACACAGACCTCTTGCTGAGAGGGAGTGGGCCGTAATCCTACATCGCGGGTTATCGAATTTATGGTTCTAGGACATGCCGGTTTCTCACAATGTTTTCTTTCACCGATTTGACTCGTAATTTGCGTCCGTTACCACTGCTCTATATATGCAATTCAGTATTTATAAACTACTAGCTGCGCCTGCGGTTTCACAAGTGACACATAAGTGAAAATTAGGTATATCGGGATAAAAATTAACCTATATGTTAATCCAGGGTGTCAGCTACCTCCATACAAAATTTTATCAAAATTGGTCCAGGCGTTTGAGCGGAAGAAGTAAAAACATATAAACACACACACACTCACAAAATTTCGCCTTTATAATATTAGTGTGATTTTAGTATCCATTTTGTAATAAAACAAACCCACGTCACATTTCTCCAACCTTATCTTTCCTACAATTTACTTTTCCAACTACGAAAATTAAATATCTAATGTTCTATTTGTCATCCATTCCCAAACAATTCCGGGAACATTACCGCATTCCCTCGTAATTGCCGTTGGTCGGCTGATTAATGCCTGAACAATCTAATCTATAATTTAATTCAAATTATCGAAACCCCAAAATCCCGGGTTCAAAAGTGCGAATCCCGCATATTTATGCCCTCAATTACGACCGCCAACTTCGGAGGCATTCCTCGGACAACAATTATACAGGGATTACGTCCGGGACTCATAACAGTCCCGGGATATCCCGGGGTATCCCGTTAAATAGGTATAATGTGCACTGGCCGGATTAAGAATGGCGGATCATATTATCCTTAATTGTACTTTTAAGTACAAGTTTATGGGTGAGATTATATCTTTATATGGTGTTTGGTGTTGCTAATTTTATTTTGGGCTTAAGACATTCAGTAATTGGATTCATAAAATGTTTCGATTTAATTACTTTGAATTTAACATTGCAAAGTGGAGAAAATGGAAGAGTTGCCAAATGTAGTCAGAAACTTGAAAGTAGGTAGCATTTAGATTCCAAAGGTCGGGAATACCAATTAGTCGGTAACTATTGCTTATCAGATTAATTAATTTTATTTACAAAAAAATTGATAAAAACCTTAGCTTTATTTACATTTTTATTCAAATTCATTGCGACTTAAGAAGAAATGCAGAAGCCTTTACATCAACGCTTGCAGAAAATTACATAATTCGTTTTGGCTACTAACATCGCTGCAAACATTCTGTTGGCAGAAAGTAGGTTGAAATTATAGTAGCAATGTATTTCACAAATTTGTGGAGAGAGTTATCAACCAATTAAAAGTTTATAAGCCCGCATGCTGGTATATCATAGATTCATTATTATAGTACCATTTAAACCTAATGTTTTTACATAATATCTAATATTACGCTTTAACATTATGTCATCATCATCATTTCAGCCGAAAGACGTTCACTGCTGGACATAGGCCTCCCCCAAGCACCTCCACTTCGACCGGTTCTGTGCTTTTCGCATCCAACGGGTTCCTGCGGCCTTCACAAGGTCGTCGGACCACCTTGTGGGAGGCCTTCCAACGTCTTCCGGTACGCGGTCGCCACTCCAGAACCTTTCGGCTCCATCGGCCATCTGTTTTGCGAGCAATGTGCCCACTGCCACTTACGTTTGGCAATTCTTCGGGTTATGTCGGTTACCTTGGTTCTCCTGCCGATCTCTTCATTTCTGATTCGATCACGCAGGGAAACTCCAAGCATAGCCCTCTCCATTGCCCTTTGAGTGACTCTTAGCCTTCTTATAAGGCCCATTGTGAGCGAACATTACGTCACTCTACCAAAACTGATTGCATAGCATTCACCGAAAACAACCCATAAATCCCTAAACCCCTTCCGATCAATTGGGTGTCAGCAAAAAACTAATTCGAGCTCCCCAGTAAACTGCCATTAAAGTAAGACGTACCGGCAAAAAGTAAGGTAGCAACATCAGCAGAAAAGGGGCAGTTAAAACAAAAAGTGGGTAGACAATAAAACCACCCCCTGTAGAGTAACATATATGATCACTGTCTACTAAGTTCCCTGTCGTGCTGAATTCGCACTGTGTACCACCGGCCTAATGGTACCACGTGAATCAATAACTGCTGACCGGCTTATTACTGACCCTGCTTTCAATCAACACCACACATTCAATTCCAAACCTTATTCTTTCGTTCCATGGTTTAATTTAGACCGTCTCGCTCTCAGTACTAAAGGCCTTTAATATCGATAGCTCTAATAAAAGTGTCAAACTGCTATGTCCGCGCGAAGGAATACAGTGAACGTTTTTATTGACTTTGACTATTACTAATAAAATAAAGGAGAAATTGAAGCTTCCGTGATGATATCGCAATGATACTTAGAGGTCGCTGTAGGGAGAGACATTAAGGAGTAACAAATGATTTAAGTTGTGTCTTGGGATGGGGAGTGGAAACGTAAACTGTGCTTATCACTGTCGTAAGTTTAAAGGGTTTTGTTTGAGAAATTATTATGATTATAGGACATAAAATTATTTCTTGGTTACTGATTGCGGAATTGTTAAAGTAAAGCAATTTCTGAATTAGTTGTAAATGATAAATGATTTATTTTCTGTAAGTAGGTTTCTACAAACACTTTTACACATCAATTATATATTTTTTAAACTAGATGAGGTTTCGTATCTGACTGTGTAGCTCCTAAGATAATTTTCACTCATTTTGCAATGTTTACTTGATAATTTATTTTCATTCAAGTATTCACTTGCACGTGTAATTTCTTGGCACTGTTTAAGACTCATTTTACACGGAGAGCAACTAAATCAGTCCTCACGCCAAATCTCTTTTAGATTAAGTAGAAATATATATTTAACTTAACTTTACAACTTGGCTGCTGCTCCTATATTCAGAACATCTTTAAGATCATTATAATTAGGTATACAAAATAACGCTGATGCTGTTAAGCCAGTTTTTATAGTTTCATTAAAACATTAGCAAGCAATTACCTTTGTACGTATTTTTCAGTTCCGTGTACATAAATGGTTAAATCTATACAATCTATCAAATATATATATTTTTTTTATTAATAAATTTTTTAGATTAAATTAATCACACTAATATTATAAAGGCGAAAGTTTGTGAGTGTGTGAGTATGTGGGGGGGTGCGTTTATATGTTTGTTACTTCTTCACGCTCAAACGGCGGGACCAATTTTGATAAAATTTTGTAAGGAGGTAGCTGACACCCTGGATTAACATATAGGCTACTTTTTAACCCGATATTCCCACGGGATCGACATTTACGCAGGTGAAACCGCGGGGCGCTGCTAGTAATTAATAAAATGTTACCTTAAATTGTATTGAGATTAAGTTAGTTTGTATGTATAAATAAGTCTAGTTTGTATGTATAAAAATCTTTTGCCGTGCCCGACAGGGTCCACGATTGTTACAACAAATGTTACCGACCACCTAACATGGTGGAATGCAATAAATGATTGAGTATTGAGTAAATAAAATTGGACTGTCTGTTTGTAACGTCAAAAGTCCAACCTTTATACAAATGCATATAAAAGTATAGGTAAACCATACCTATAACAAAAAAAACATTTTTTTAAATTTTTGTCTGTCTGTTTGTTCCAGCAAATCTGATTTTGACGAAGAAGTTACTTAGGCTACTTTAATTTTAGAAAAAGAAATGAGGTTTCGCGCAAAAAAATAAAAACCATGAAATCTGCGAACGATGTCGCGGGCACAGCTACTAAATAAATAAATCTGTAAGTAACATTTTATATTTTAATACAACCGTTGTACCCGTTCGATGCGAGAAGCACAGAACCGGTCGAAGTGGAAGTGCTTGGGGGAGGCCTATGTCCAGCAGTGGACGTCTTTCGGCTGAAATGATGATGATGATGATTGTTTTTAAATACCATTTGAAATTACCATGGCATAATTATTCGCATAGTAATATCTCAAAGAATGATCTAAATCGTCATTTTGATTATGCTATAAAAAGTTATGGCTTAATAAAGGAAAATTGCATTAAAAATAAGAGTTAAAAAATTGGTCTAGAAAAATATCAGTCTGAAATTTTTCCAGTTCTTTCTAGTTCATTATTTTCAGTTTCAGTTCATTTTTCTTATTGCCAAAAATAACGTCTATCCGATTGGCATTACAGTAACTTATAGAAACTGATCACGTGATATCTATACATTAAAATCTGCAATAATTACACAATTTATTTTTGCCATTTCTAGTTTAATAGTTACTTTGTGTGCCAAATTTGTTGAATTTATTATAGTGTTAATGAAAACGTGGCCTGTTTGCGGACTTCCGATTCCTTAACGCTGTGATTTAAAACCGAAAATTCGGTTTACCTGCTACAATACCTTCTATTTTCTTACATTGGCTTTTTTTTTTTAATCGATTGGGATTATAAAAACTTTGTCACAAACGAATTTTGATACATAAACCGATATCATATTATTCAGCATTTGTCAGCGGTCAACATCAAATTAGATCATTATAATTTGCGAACATTATCGTACCAAAATATAAAATAAATTACGTAAACCACAACAGCTGTTCCAACATGATCAACTCTCCCCAGATTGAAGAGGGACCAACCCATTGAGAGTAATTAAAACAGAAAAATAGCTAGCGCCGTCAAAATTTAAAATTTCCCTCCTTTCATTAATCATCTTGAGGCCGAAAGCCGACAAAGCCTGGGCCGGTGCCGACAACGTATAACAAACGGGACGGCAGGCCTTCAGAGCCTGCCGTCCCCCTCTGGCGCGGTACGAAGAAAGGAAGCGGCTCCTCATATTTCAACGTCGATGCCCATGTAAAAGACACGGACCGTATTTTCTAAACAAAAGTTTTGGGTGCTGGCTATTGCCGGATTTTTTAGAGCAGTAAAGTTATAGTGGTCGGATGATATTGTAGAAATTTTCAACACCCATGTTTTGCGTTCAAAGTAATACTATGTTATGATATATCATACTTGATATTTGGTTACGGTATTATTTGCTTTTGATTAACTATTTCAATCATGAACGCCATTATTTTTATAAAAACACACTAAAACATTTTTCCTATGTATGAAATGGGTTATATTATAGGAGTTTTATGCTTTCGTCAATTACAGCTTTAGAAATTCTTAACCCATTTATTTATAATCCTTTAATTTTAATAATAAATTTTAATTATTTATAATATAATAAAATATAATAAACCAATTATGGATCAAGTTGATTATCTAACTATTGTGTCTACTATATAGACAGTGAAAGTGTTAATAACACTAATATTATAAAGGCGAAAGTTTGTGAGTGGGGGTGTGTTTATATGTTTGATACGTCTTCACGCTCAAACGGCTAGACCAATTTTGATAAAACTTTGTAAGGTGGTAGCTGAGACCCTAAATTAACATATATGCTACTTTTTATTCCGATATTCCCACGGGAACGACATTTACGCGTGACACCGCGGGCCGCAGCTAGTGAACTATAAATTGTCAATTACCCAAAACTAACACCACGTTTCAGAAACACAGATCAGCCCTGAACAAGTAAATTAAAAAGCACTTAAGTCCTCTCTTTGCTTGCTCGCGAGCAGAAACGAGCAATGGTGGTACACTCATTAATAATATTAAAAGGAAAAGCGGCTATGAAATAAAATAACAATATTATTAAAAGGTCCGTCACTCTGTGTTTTATGAATGGCCGTTTCCGTTACAGAGCAGCGGATTTTTGTTTTTATATGAAATTTTAATGAAAAACTTTATACCTACTGACATGGATAGTGGCGTCAATTTATTTCCATGTTCGTGTGGATTTAAAAAGGAAATAGCGTATTGGAGCAATTTATACTATCAATGCCGACTGATTAAATACTTCCATTCAGCATTATGGGATGAAAGCGCATAGCGAAATGCGGATATTTAAGCGGAGGACTTGGTAAAGAGTTCATATGTTGGTGGAATGTATAAAATTTTAAATTCAACGTTCCAAATAATTACAGCAAAGAATGCGACGTTGTCTGACCACGCCATTTTCAATGAACATTTAATTTCCTGCTCATAATAGCAAAAGCGCTTGATGATGAATTGGCAAATATAAATCCAACAAACTGGAAACAACCAACCGCCGCCTTACAGCATAAAAATATACCAGTACCCTTCATTGAAACACTACGAAAAATATAGTTTTTGAATGGAAGTCAGCAGATTTCCCATGCGGGGGGAGACGCGAAACAAAATCTGGCGTAAGTTTTATTCTCCTTGACAGAAACTTGCCAGTGGAGCCTTTTTAGTTGAACGACGAAACAGAATTCAGTGCGCAAAGCGGAATTTCTAGTAATATCTTCAAAAGTTAACGCTTCGCTCGCGGCTTGAGGTACTGGCCCGAGTTCAGGCGAATAGTTTGTCAGAAATAAAACAAAAAAAAAAGAATACGACCAAAATTTTAAAATGGGAAAGGAATAAGAAACAAAAGAATACTGGTTGTTTTCTACTTGCATAAGTGGTTATGCTACGTGCCTATAATGGCCGATTCCTATAATTTACGGACCTTCATTGGTTAAAATTAAGACTCTTATACCTTTACCAATAATGACTTTGTACCGTAGACCCTCCCTTATGAAAGTAAAACTATCTTACAAAAATATATGTATACTAGCAGAGCCCCGCAGTTTCATCCGCATAAGTGTTGATCCCGCGGGAATATCGGGATAAAACTATCCTATGTTCTTCCCCGGGATGCAATCTATCCCGAAAATCCGAAACCGATGTATCGAAATCCGTTCAGTGATTTAGGCGTAAAAAGGTAACATACAGACAGATATACAGAGTTACTATCGAATTTATAATGTTAGTATGGATTCTATAAAAACTGCTTCCATTGGAAGCAAAACGATTCGTTTTTGTTTATAGGGACCGAGCATAAGTCAAATGACTCCAACTATTGCGAAAGTGTGTACTAATTAATGGCTTTTGTGTCATCAATACTTCTTACCTTACTTACTTCTTACTAACTAAAGTCACTTTAAAACCTAAATACACCTAGGGTTTCAGAGAAAAATACAGACAAAAATCCACGATCAAGAAACATACTCAGATATTCTTAAAAACTCAAGTAGGGGGAAATGGTTTATTTAATGGTGCACTCAGGCGATGGACTACTAAGTAGCCTGCTTACTGGCCCACTTAAGCCCAACGTTTATGCTTAAGTAGTTCAAGTCTTAGAGCATTTGCAAAAATGCTCAAGTCCCCTGTGTTTTCATGGATCTTGTAATCTTAAGAAACTTCTTTCACAATTTTTAGGGAATTTTTATGGGAATGTTCTTTGTCCTTATGTTGAATCCTTAATTGAAAAAAAAACCGTTCAAAAACTTGCTTAAAATACTACTTTGGCCTTCAAAACAATGTGAGTAGCTGGCAGCGTTTCTACACGGCAGCTAAAGTTCTCTATTAAAAGAACACTAGACAGTTTTAATTATGCAAAATCATCGATGTACGCTCACCTATTCGGGTCAGCCGGTGCGGAGGCTGGCAGTTTTAAAAATGAAACAATGGACGGGAAATGAAGACCAGCCATGGTACGTATGTTGGAATGAAATAGTATTGTTAAGGGTGCTCCAGACGGAAGTGTACGGCGGCCGCGTGTTGCACTTTTGTATCGGTTTAGAAAAGCGTTTGAATCGTGCGATGCATGGAAATGGGTTTTATATTTCGAAATGGATTTACTGAAATGTATTCAGAATTGTATATTGAGTATTTTATGCTATAATGAACAGTCAATTCCAATAACTGCCTGAGAGCTTGGTGGACGATTTTTATTACTTTTGTGGGAACCAGTGCGTTATAACGAATTGACGTCTCTTTTAATTGAGTTTTTACGCGTTGGAGGAAAAGGGTTGCTGTATTTATATTTACATTTTATTGATGGCATAATAATTTACTAAGTAACTTTCAACTTCATGATTTCTTAAAATAATCGTACAGTTATAAAAACGGGCCTTCGCAAAACATTCTATAACAAACCAGCTCAACTACATATATGGAAACTTATCTCGTCCAAGACATTAAAGCCATCGCCTCCATCTTGGATCAACTGCGCGGATATTCCCAAATCGCTATTGGCTCATCTGCGGGTACCCTTATAGGCTCGTTCTACGTTTATTACACACGTTTTCGCTGACCTAACCACCTCGATGAGCGACGAGCAGCCCTTTTCACTTGGAGGCTGAGTACAGACTAATAAAACTATGTAGACGGGGGTCTAAAGTTTACATGGATGATTTTATTATATAGGCGTTTTTGCTAAGTAAGTAGTTAAGGACAACATAAATCATCAATCTTGATCTTCTATAAAAACCACTGTTTGATAACACTGCATGGATGACCGTTAGCATCATCTGCAAAGTGATAATTCATAATTTCTGCCAAATCTTCCGTCATCGTGTAACGGTTTAAATCATGTCGCGTTACCCCTAATTACTACGAAATTCATGTCATTAACAAGTACAGACAATTTGTCATTACGTATGCATTTAACACGAACATAGATGAAGACAACATCAGCACATGTTGCCTTATCATTCTCAACTTCATTATCATCTTCATACAGACTATATATGTTTAATCCATCATTTCATAAGCAGGCTATAATGTTCCCACTGCTGATTGAAATTAAATGATTGAAATGATTTTATTTTTTTGTAAGTAGGTTTGTACAAATACTTTTACACGTCAATCATGTTTTTTTTAAACTAGATGAAGTCGGCGTTTCCTATCTGACTACTCTGAGAAGAAAGGCCGAAACAAACTCAGAGGTCACAGTCTCTTTTAAAGTCCAGACATAATCTTGGTCAGGTTATATGAAGACCATGTAGATCGATGTCTGAGGTGGTCTTTTGAGGAAAGAACCACACAGATTGAGAGGACCTGTCCAGTCAGTGCACGCATTTGTCAAAAATCGTGCAGCTCAACTCAAGACTTAAGGAGCTCAACGATTCGACGAACAATACCAAAGAAAGGACATTTGGGTAGGCCGCATAAACTACTCAAACTGCCAGATCATGATTAAAACTAAGAAGGAAAAAAAGAAATGACCCACATAGTCCTCACATTCACAATAATTAAATAAAAAATAAATTACTTACAAAGTAAATATTCATGTGATTGTCTAATCAGACAATTCATAAAAGTAGGTACAATCCAAAAACATTAGGTACATAAAAAGCCCACTTATAAAGGAACCAGTCTGGAACTAAAAGGCGTATATTAAATGTCTGTGTCTAATTAGAGATCACGAAATCAAGTAATTGAAGAAAAAAACGTATGCTTTTCATCTTTCTAATTCTGTCACGTCTACCTAAAAATATATTTTTCTCTTTCTGTGGTACATGGTAAGCCTATATACCCAGTTTGATTGGAAATTCTTTACGCGGCCTCCCGTTTGATGCGTGCCTTTGGAAACCAATTGAATTTGTTTCTGTTTCTCGGTCTTGTTTTGGGCTGTGTGGTATTTTTGGTCGCTAGTGGTCTCGGTTTGCACCGATGTAAGGGATATTCTTGATGTTTTTTAGGTTTCCGTACCCAAAGGGTAAAAACGGAACCCTATTACTAAGACTTCGCTGTCCGTCCGTCCGTCTGTCTGTCACCAGGCTGTATCTCAAAAACCGCGGTAGCTAGACAGTTGAAATTTTCACAAATTATGTATTTCTGTTGCCGCTATAACAACAAATACTAAAAACAAAATAAAATAAATATTTAAGGGGGGCTCCCATACAACAAACGTGTTTTTTTCGGCGTTTTGCCTTGTGGTACGGAACCCTTCATGTGCGAGTCTGACTCGCACTTGTTTTTTGTTGTGCAAACTGTAGGTAATCCGATTTCATGGGGAAACTTGTTTTAGTTACTGCAACCGGGATTTCTGATGGATATTTGGGGTTTTTTTGAATCTGAAAATATTTTGACTGACTGGTTTAGCTTTAAAATAATAATTACACTTATTCAGAAAAAAAATTTGACGTTCAAAAGTGCTTTGTAAGTGCCTATTTGAAATAAATGCTTTGACTTTGACTTTCAGAAAATAATCACAAATTGCCTTTCGAGTTTTTTACCTAGTTACGTTGATTGTGTCAATGCTGTTATTAACTAACAAGAAAACGCGGGGAAGCGGTTCAAATTATATTATAAACTTACATCTAAAACTCAAGATAAAATAAAATGTATTATAAAATATTGTACAGACAAATTAAACACAAAATTGTAAATTCAATTCATTAAAATCCATTCGAAAGAGAAACATTTTACAGAATACTGAAAAAACACCAAATTCAGTTCCAAAGTACTAAGAAAATAAGAAAGCTCCTAATGGAATGCAAATTAGATAAGCGTAGTAAATCCGTTGGCTATTAATTCCGACGACATAAATACAAGTGGATGATATACACTGCGTGGTACAAACGACTTGCCTATTTGTCGGCTGGTTTTGGGAACGATATGTAACATTTTTATTTATGATTCGACCCAGCTACAAGAATGACATGCTATTAAGAATATGAGGAAGGATGTGATTTTCTCTCTCTCTCATATTAATAGAGTTTTCTTGAATTTATTATATGTCTAGCCTTTTCTGATGCAGTTGAATACCATAGACCGTCTACATATCTGACCTCTACAACTCCGTCACGTTTCTTGAGTAACTTACATGTAAAAGATTTGAGGCACTATCAGAATAACATCTTGATTTTTTAGATAAACAAAAGACATTTCATAAAATGGAACTCCATTTCATCAGTTTACTTAAAGTGGCAACAACTGGCCATATTCCATTAAATCTGTTACCGGATTTAAAACAAGTTCAATATTACCATTCAAAACCAAGTCACAATATGGACATGACCATGCATATGGATATGGATAGTATGGTTTATATGGTGTACATAATAAAGAGTATTCTATTCTATTCTATTCACAATTACGGGTTTTTCTACGATAATAAGAATAATATATATAAGTCTGAGTGCTCATGTTTCGAAACGGCTGGTTGACACTTCCCGTGACCCAAGGGCTGGCTTTTAGCTTGGTCAGAGGCTAAGCATTGCCACACAACGTGGTAATGCCGCCAGTCTCTTGGGTACATTACAAGTCGACAGCGATGCGGATGAGTTTTTCGACGCTATAATTTAGTTTGTGTATAGTTTTAGTTAAGTTAGGATTTAATTTGTTTTTATTAATTAATTATTTATTTGTGTTATTTGCTTACTTATTATTTTAATTTACAGAAGTAAAATATAATCACACCTCATAATAATAATCACAGATAATAACGAAAAACAATAAATACCTACAAACCCCTTTAGGCACACAATTATAAATGTCCAGCTTTATTTTTTTAGGACACAGGCATGTTTATTTAGTTACATAAATTAAAATTCACACAAACATTGCTTTGTGAACTCGCTTTAATTTATCATAATTTTCTTTTTTCCCACGTGAAGTGAATTAATTCGCGTCACCATCTTCCTGCTACATATTTATGTAATGTGCTTGAATACATGCCCATTTTAGGTTTTGTTGGCAACAGAGAATTTTCATTTACATGAAAATTACTAGTATTATTTTATACTAGCAGCGCCCCGCGGTTTCACCCGCATAAGTGTCGATCCCGTGGGAATATCGGGATAAAAACTATCCTATGTCCTTTCCCGGGGCTCAAAATATCTGTATACCAAATTTCATCTAAATCGGTTCAGCGGTTTAAGCGTGATGAGGTAACAGACAGACAGACACACTTTCGCATTTATAATAATACTAGCTCCGCCCCGCGGTTTCACCCGCATAAGTGTCGATCACGTGGGAATATCGGGATAAAATCTATCCTATGTCCTTCCCCGGAATACAAACTATCTCTCTGCCAAATGTTATCGAAATCCGTTCAGTGGTTTAGGCGTGAAAATGTAACACAAACAGACAGCAAACAACAACACAAAAACAAAACAAAAAAAAACTCACTTATGGATTTGTTATATTAGTATGGATTCCTTTTATTGAGCGGTAACATTATTGTATGTCCAGATTAACTATTTCCACTAGGTACTAAATTAAATGACTAAGGTGTGATTTTTCAATCAACAGATAATTTTTATTCGTACAATAAAATTAACGTCTGACAGATTTTGTATGGAAGAACTGTCAAAAAATCAAATTTATTCCTCGGATAAAATTATCGGGCGTTGGAAAAATCAGCCCTAATTATACAAACAAATATCGTTTTGAATGTTGGGATTCTCTTCTACTTTTAAACCTGTATTGTCCCACTCCTGGGCAAAGGTCTCTCCTATAGCTTTTCAATGTTCTTTATGCATTTTCTTATCTGACCAATCTCCTGTAAACTCATCTAGGTTGTCACGCCAGCATTTCCTAGGACTCTCTCGGCGACGACGCCTGTGGCTGTAGGCTGAGTAGTTACTTGAAGTATGAGTTGATAGAATCAGTTTTACGCAGTTACCAAGCGGAGTGATCAATGCTCATTGTAAGAAAAGATGCGCGTTCCTTGCAGCAGAAAAATAACAGACTGGTTTTCTATTTTGCGTGTATTTAAAAAAGAAATGTGTTCGTTTTGGATAAAAATAATAATGTCATTGTTATGATTTCGAGCAGAGTCGTATTCAGCATCCGTTTATACCAAATGTAGACCAATTGTGTTTATGTTTAGACTCTAGAAATCAGAAAATCCATAAAATTACATAAAACGCGAACCCAGAAAAGAACCAGTGTGGAACTAAAAGGCGTGTATTAAAACGGTACCAGGCGTTCCCCAGATAAGATCCCCTACGTACTCCGAAGTTAATCATGAACCTTGGAGCCTATTTACATAATGTTTCCTTTATCCGCCAAGTTGTTCCCGGGATCGAAAAGTTTCACGAGACGCACCGCCAACGCTTTGTATGAAAATCTACGATACAAGTTACTGAGACGAATTAAAATATTGTACGCTGTTAATGAGGTTAGATGTTTTGAAATTCTGAGGTTTTAGAATATTTCAAAGGGTTATTGTTGGGGGAGTTTATTGTTCGTTGTTGCTCGATATTATTATAGGACTTGTTATGTATGTGAAAGATTGGATTTCTCCCATGGGTTACGCATGCGGTAACCTCATCTTTTTCGTGTCATGAATGTCAACAAAGAAACGATAGCGGTCGGAATATAATCATCTTGTGTGGAAGCCAACAATAATAAGTATACCTATAGACGTATTCATAATCGGATTTTAATAAGCCAATGTCGTGTCGTTATCTTATAAATCTATGATCATTATTATGCATAGAAGTTTATGACAGCTGCTTGCACAGACCTTTATCAAATACCTACATAGCATCAAACATTTGTAATGTATGTAGACAACGTTTGTCCAAATTGCAGCTAATGACGTCAAGACGTCATTAGCTGCAATTTGGACAAAGTGTCGCGTATTGAGAGGTGCATAATTGCCCAATTTAACGATTAAACCAAAAATCATTTTCTTATTCAATTGCAATAAACGAGAGATGCCACAATGATTGCGTGTTGAATTTGAACCGCAAGCCCCACAAAGAGATGTTAGTCAACACAACACAATAGTGACGTGTTTATCTCAGTTAACTTTTACAACTCCAGCGAAATTATGAGCTGTGTGAAAAATGTGGGTTACACATTGCCAGTGCTTTGTAAACTACAAAAACTTTATGTTTTTACGTTGAATGTTTTTCTTGTGCTTAAAGGTTTTCTTTACAAGGAAGAACTCATGGTCGTATACAGGTTAAAATTTGTGAAGACTGGAAATAATTAATTTATATTGGAGTACAAGAATTGATGACCGATTCGATTTTAGTCCTTTTTATTGAATTAAAGTATTGACGATAGGTAAATTATGATATTTTATTTTAGGGATAATAATGATATAGCGTAGTAAGAAATGAAATGAAAAAAGCCTGTAGGCTGAACAAGTAGACTTCGTACTCATGTTAAGTGAGATAGAAAAGCCATGTAGTTAATTTGTTATAACATATGAGTTACTCTTTTTTGGGTAAGTACAGTCCACAAAAGAGATAAGTATGCAGGACCGACGGATATAGTTGAAGTTTAGTAAGAAACCGATGGATGTTATCGACTGAAATTTAATTTGATAAAGGAGCTGTTTGTTTTCTATTATTAAAGTTAAATTTTATTTGAGAACATCCATCGGTTTCCTACTAAACTTCAACTATGTCCGACAATCCTGCATACTTATTTATTTTCTTCTTCTTCTTTTAAGCGTGTCGATAGCAATCTAAATGTACTCGGCCCAGAATTCGGCTACTTGTTTTTTGCTCTTTTGTTGACTGTACATGTGAAATCACCGTTTTATTAATTTATACAAAATAAGGTGCCTGTTTGGGTTCGAACCCACGACCTACAACTCATAAGTCGCTAGCACTGGGCCACTATCTACTGCTCTGCAATGTAGTGGATATAACTCTAAAATCTGTTATTTAGTAACACTGTCACGGCATTGAGGTCAGAACGGTGAAGGAAAACATCGTGAGGAAACCGGCATGTTCTAGAACCAAGAATTCGAAGACATGTGACATCCGCCAACCGTGGTGGATTATGGTCCACTCCGTCTTACAGAGAGGAGGCCTGTGTCCCAGCAGTGGGAACATTATAGGCTGATTATATTTTCCACTAATCTCAGACAACATGCGGGCTAATAAATTCACAACAAAAATCTAACGCATAATAGGCTATTTGACAATGTAAAAAATAAGGTCATAATTATTGATACTCGTATAGATTATCGCTTTTAAAATCGATTTGCATTAATTTTACTACAAAACAATGTATTATTTATAAAAAAAATCCCGAAAAAACTTCATCTTTTTAAATCTGGCGCCACGTAATCTAAAACGGTCTGGATTGGCTGAACTTAAGATGACGTCATGATGTAGTAAATTTCTGTCTATCGTTGACAGAACAGATGACTTTTGTCTAGTATCTCGACCGTTTCAACGTTTGTTTACGGGAATCGTGACGTCACGACGCCATATTGTTAAAGATAGCGTTTTGGCGATTTATTTAAACAGTACATTTTTATTTACTATTTTTTAAAAGAAATACATTATGCAATTTGAAGTAACAGGTTTTTGTGGGCTCGTTAGACACCATTAAATAATCTGAGATGTTTATCAGAAACCAGTCAAATAGCCTATTGTATTGTTCAATAAACGCCTGTAACACTACATTCAAAGCACCGCCCGTTCATATTGAACATGACAAGTGACGCTATCGCCAAAAGGTACAACTAAAACAAAAGCATGCAGCTAAAATAAAATGCAGCTGTCAATATGGCGACAATACCTATCTCCTATGTGTGCCGCTGAATATTTTGAACCAAAGCACTATTTTTCAATAAAATATGTAATACGGTTGCTTTGAACCGTTTGGATTTAGTGGCAATGTTCTAGAAAGCTCTTTCTGAATCTATTATTGGTTTTTACTTGCGCTCGAAAATGTATTCTTGGTTTTGTTATACTTACTGAATTTAACGTTAACCTAGATTTTTGTTTATAATAACGTGGAATTGATCTTGCCTCTGGTCTTCTTCTTCTTCGTGTCGCTGGCACGCGTGTATTTTAAATCTTGTTTTCCCAAAACTTTGCCACTTCCACGGCGTTGTCGGTGGCAGCGCAGAGGTCACTTTGACTGCATGTTTTGGAACACAGAGGGCAGGATAGGAGGTGGAGCATGGTTCGTGACATAGCTCTAGCAATCATACCCTTCTGCCGTTCCATCAAGGTGGCCCCACTGTACCAGGTTGGACTTACATCTTCCCACTTGTGTCCAGAGACGGTTAAGAGACTTCCAAGTGGGCCACGGAAGGTTACACGTGTATGCCTCTGGTACAAACGCATTTATAAGCGTATAGTATATATTAATATCTAATACAATACTTTCGGGGTAATTGGTAGCAATGGCTTTCATTTTGACAGCTCAACAACATTAATTGCGTTATTTACGCTCTGATGAGCCGACAAATTTTTAGAACATATGAAGCAATGGATTAGCAATGTCCTTCAAAATGATTGAGATTAGTTTCAATAGCACACGTAAAATGATTCGAAAGGCGCCGATCCCTAAGCAATTCCGCCTCACCTCCGAAGCAGTACCATAAAAATAGTACGAGTTTACAAAATCGTTTACTAAACAAGAGTTCTCTCATCGGGCACAATAGCAGAGAACACGTGAAATGAGATGTCTCATAACACAGGGATACGAGTCAGTGCGACGTCGTGCCCTGTGACGTCAGCGCGTTAGATACTTCTGTCACGATTTGATTCACTTTTAGTTCAATGTGTCAAATTAAAGATGAAGAGACAACCGAAGTCCTTCCAGGAACTCCTTTCCCACGCCACCTCGAACCAGCCCTCGCGATACGCGTCCAGGTCATCTCGCCACAGCTTTCTGGGCCGATCTCGGCGGAGCCGTCCATCTTCAGGCACCCACTGTGTGGAAACTTTTGCCCAGCGGTCATCCTGCATGCGGCTGATTTGATCCACCCAAACCCACTTGAGCCTGGCAGCCGTTTTACATAATTAAAAGTATTAATATAATACTATTATATTAATATTATAAATGTGAAAGTTTGTGAAGATGTTTGGATGTTTGTTATTCAATCACGCGTAAACCGTTAAACAGATTTGGATGAAAATTGGCACATAGATAGAACATTTTCTGGATTAACACATAGTAAAGTTTTTATCCCGATATTCTCACGGAATCGAAACTTACGCGAGTAAAACCGCGGGGTGCTGCTGATGTAAAATAAAGGTATTTACAGTAGGTGTAGACAATAGGAGAAAACATCTGAAATGAGATATCTCATAACACCTTGATACGAGTCGGTACGACGTCGTGCTCTGTGACGTCATCGCATTAGTTGCATCTTTCACAATTTCTGCAACTTATAACGTTTTATCACACCTTATTTTTTGGTTTATATCATGAAATTTCTATTACCAGTAAATCTCTTCAAAACAAAAAGCTACTGATACTGCAGAAAAATAATCTTAAAATACTACCATCCAATTACAATAAATATCACAACCCGATTAAAAAACAACCCACATTTATTTCACCAACCTTCATGCCCTACACTTCCACGTCCTTGCACACATACAAAACAAACCCACACACACAAGTTCTAATTATATCTACACGCTTGGTTCGCTCGGTTCGAATGCCCAGACTATACCGGGTGGTCGACCCTTCGTGGGACACTCTGTGCTTGACAGATATTAAATTCGCATCCCGCGATGCCAACCGGCCAGTATATGGCTATATGTATTGTGACAGCGTTCATTGCGAATACATTATGTTTGTTCATGTTAGATCATGACGAGTGACGTCACGAATGTTTTGTCGGATTTGTAAAACAAAAGAATGTGGATCAACTGTGTATTTAATAGTTGCGTAGGTAATAACTTCTGTTACCATTTTTTTTTTTACTTGATTTTCTGAACGTGACTAACTCTTCGTCTAGGTATACTAAAACCTTGGTCATACATGGTTACTTTTTGACCGGGCTATTAAGCACTTTCCTGAATATGGGCCCCGTTTGAGTACCTAAGTGAGAACATGAAAATTAACAAAAATAGTCACGGTTGTTTTTATAAAGAAAATGAAGTCTGCGATGCCAACCGGCCACAATATAGAATGCGACAGCATTTCTTGATGTTAGATCATGACGAGTGACGTCACGAAAGTTTTCGATGTTGACTTGTTTTGTTCGAAATATAAAACGAAATCGATCGAAAGTTTTATGGTGGGCATAACAACTAGGAGAATTAGTTTCAACATGTGAACTTTACATTTCATGTTACGTTTACAGATGCTGATTTTTATTGCCCGATTAGTTTTGAACTCGAACAAAATCCAATTTCTAACTCTTTGCGAGGCTTAGTTTTAACTAATAAGAGCTTGAAAATTTATGGGAAATGACAGAGTCCACAAAAAAAAAAGTTCATGTGTTCGTTTTCTGAAATACCTCTGCTTTGCCCGATTTATAAAATAAAGCCGAAAATCTACCTAGTATCTAGTACCTATCAGTTGTGAATAAATTGAATGTGGTCGATTGGAATGTTTTAGAATATTGTTTGTGATAAAATTCATAGAGCATATAGCATTGTTTGAGGTCATGTTAGATGGTGACGTGGGCAATGACGTCACGCCGCCCTGCTTTGTTAGTCTGTTTATTGGTTTTTGTTGTTTAGTTATTTTTCGTTGAAATTCTAAAAAGATGAATGAACAGGTCACTCAATTATTAGGTATGTATATATTTTTAGCCTGAGGGATATGAATGGCAAATTTAATTTTTGCTACTTTTTTTAAAAAACAGTTTATCTATTTACTAACTATTATAAAAATGAGGTAAGTAGGTACGTAGAATGAATGCAAAAAAAAGAGAAAATGATTTTTCTCACGATACAATGAAAGGAAAATCCAGATGTCTCTTAGAACATTTTCTGTATGAAGGACGATCCAATGAAAAAACCAAAAAGTCACAACGGTGCATTTATTATCATTCTTCGAAACACAATAAATAGATATCTAACACAGTCATATGTACCTACGCACCAGTGGCGAAGTTTCCATACAACTCGATTCCCACCGGCTTCCCTTTGAAAAATGGCACAGTCAGTATTCTATAGACAAATAATATAATCATATTAAAGATAAAGACCTACTCCGGCTGTCCTCTTACAAAAATTTATCCTTCGCTGCTGGTACGCACTAACAATACAATAATGTCGGCGACCAATATCAGGTATTCTACGTTTCATCACATACAATAAATACCATGTCGTGCCGGAGTCAAACCATGTAGCACGAAACACAAGAAAGGCGAAACAAAACGGAGTTAATAAAAAGTCTAATGGCATTACTTATGGGTTTTATATGAATGGTATTCCTGTTAAACTTTCCAACTACGCTTGTAATGAATGTGAGTTCACGTCAACAGTGCGATAAGTAATTATAGATTGAGCTCACTAGCTCTACTAGTCATGATGACTTCACCGATGAAATGTTGCGGTTTTTAAATATTGGAAGAGAGTCTTTATCCTAAAAAGGTATGATTTGTGGTAAACTAACTGATTTTCTTCAGTTTTTTCTCGGGCCAGAGAAGTAACTCAAACTCAAAGCATTTATTTGAATTAAATCAATTATAGGCACTTTTGAATTGTCAAGGGGTCGGTCAGTCAGAAAGATGAAGCTAGTTGCCCATTCCAAAGCGTAGGTACCTATGGAGAAGAACGGGCAAGAAACTCCATGGACACTCTTTTAAATCAAAATAATATGGTTACAAAGTCTTGTTTACATCATTCTTGTTAAAAATTATGCATGTGAGAACGATGCAGAACGTTAAAAGCGTCCGTAATGAAAAGACGAAAAAAAAACAATTCAAATATTAAATTAAATTAAAATAAGACGTAATAACAGAATGTTATCCCAGAGAAAGAAAGAGGAAGACAATATCAAAAGATGAGACCATTCGAAAACTACTGCAGAAGGAAACAAGACCACTTGGGCTTTTCCATGGCTCACGACCGTGAGCCATGGAAAAGCCTGATGGAGGCCTATGAAAAGTCTGAGGGAGGCCTATGAAAAGCCTGAGGGGGGCCTATGAAAAGACTGACAAAAAAAAGCCTACGCTAAAGTGCAAAGCAATCTGGAGATTTCTGAACCTTTAATTTAAATAAATTGTTAAACTAGTTTTAAGATTGCTAATATAGGCTATTTGAAATTGAATCTGATTTTCACCAGGGTGGTTACGGAATGATCCTTAAACGGTTCAAAATTCTGTAGAAAAGAGGAACGAATACCTTTCCAATAAACCTTTTTGGATTAACCTAAAAATGAGAGTGAAACGAAATCAGAAGCTGGTTTATATTATTTATATAGAAATTATTGACCCAACCTTGCTTCGTACGGGTGTAATGGTAACATATCAAAACATCAAGATTTCTGTGTATATCTAAGTTAACTAATAGTGTATCACACATATAAACCAAACCGAAACAAATGCTCTAAATAATGGTTAAAACTACATCAAAATCCATTGTGTCGTTTTGAAGATTCTAGCAGTCACACAGGCAGACGCGAAAAACCGTCTTTGTATAGATTCAGATAAAACAGTTTTTCTTGAAAAAGAAAAAAGTTACTGCCAAGTTTCTTAGTTTTTTCAGGGATAGAGAGCCTGTTATATGACCTTCTACATAAAATATGTACAAATACTCGTACAATAACCCAACAAAAACAAATTGTAAGCGACAAGAATCAGAAATTATACGTTTCATCTGATACAATGAATAGCGGCCAGTGCCGGTTGGAGTTAAACGTTAGCCTGACGCGAGCGTGGCACCAGACACAGGAGAAGCGAGATGAAAAGCTTTGTCTACACCGTTCAGTTGGCAGGCCCATGATGCAGCCTTTCTTGATTTAATTACAGGTCTGGACCTGCAATATAATTGCTAATAGCTACACGCAGGAACACGAATTATCAAATATTTCGTCCACGTGGTTCGTAACGAACTCTCCATGGAACGACTCGTTGTCCAGGGACAAGTGGAGGGCAAGCGGTCACGCGGTCGGTCACCTACGCGTTGGACAGATATTATACAAGCGTCAACACAAACCTCAATAGTTTAGAATTTCTGAGACGCTGAAGACCGGAATAAGTGGAGGAGCATCGCGAGGGCTGCTTTAGCCAAAGAAAATGCAGAGTCATCAACCACGACCACTCTGTCAAGACTGAACGACTAAGGAGGAGGACACGCAGGAAGTAATTGCGGATCAGTAGGGCTGAGAAGAGCAGAAAGATACCACCAGCCCTAAGAATACCATCAATTTTCATCACTCAGAGAAAACCTCACTTGAGCGAATAGGTTGCGAGTAGATTAAGTAAGGGAACCCTTCCCTGGAGTGCAGTGCAGTGGGTACATAACATACATAATCAGCCTTTGACGTTCCCACTTCTGGGACACAGGCCTGCTCTCTTCGAGAGGGAGTGGGCCGTAATCCACCACGCGGGCCCAGTGCGGGTTAGTAGATATCACATGTCTTCGATTCGATTTTTGATTTATTACACCCATAAACACCAAGAAAATTGGGTGTTTATGGGTGTTTACCAGGTGTTTATCAAAGCACCGGGCTTAAACCCGGGTGGATTGCCCATCTATAATAGTCATTTTTTCCATTGACTTTGCCATTTTTCTGATAAAAATTATCAAAACGAATCGTGAATCAACTGTTTGGAACATCAGGGGTAAAGCTTGGTACTGTCATAACAGAAAACAGCTCTTCAAAATCGCAACAACTCATCTCTCGGTCCACTCAACTCGCCCTAAGTAATTCCCCCCTCCCGTGGCGGGGCGATTACCCCTTTATTACTCCCCGGCGCGAGCCCTAATGCATGACACTATTACGCGCACTGCCAACTAATGCCCATGTCTTTTTATAAACATATTATTGTTGTTCACGTAAACGATTGGAAAGAAAGAAAGAAAAAATTGAGAGAGTATAAAGTGTTAGTGAAGGGTGATTTATGAATTGAAAATCCGAGTTGATGTTGTGTCGACGCCAGCACATCAAGATATTACAATCTGTCATGTTTTTTCATAGATTTTTCAACTTTATCGCTAAAGTATAAGGTTCAAAGTTGATTGGGAAAATTTGACAGTTTCGGGTAGCTTGGTGTTATAGGTGGTAAAGTTTTTAACCAGTTGTTGTTGGTCGTTACCAGTGTAATTATGCAGTGTTTTATAAATAGTGTGAAAAATGCCACGTACAGACGCCAGCACATCAAGCTACCCGAAGCTGTCAAAATTTCACAATCAACTTTGAACCTTATGCTTTGGCGATAAAGTTGAAAATCTATTAAAGAAATTTGAAAGATTTTAGTACCTTGATGTGGCCAGTCTGTACTTTCAGTACCTCGCCAGTGTAGTAAACAAAGCCGGCTATTTAGTTTGTTTTTGTAGCAAATTAACATTGAAATTTATAGTACCTAAGCATTCTGTTATGCACAAATTGGTCTTCAAATTGTAATTATATGTCACCTGAAAATGGTACTAGTTAGTTAGTTTTCCTTGATGGAAAAATAATGGACATAGAATGAAAAATATTTCTGGTTTGTTTAACCACAATTCAATTCATTTGTTCACACACAATTTACATTGCGTTTCAAATCGTTCCATGATAAAAATTACATAAAATATAACAACAACTCACAATGCGATGTGATGCAGCTGACTATTAACATTTTCCATGAAACGACGATCTGACTGGGTAATACGATGCCCCTTGGTAAGGCTGGTTGTCAGACTTTCGGGCTTCTGACTACCCGTAACAACTGTCAAAGATCCACGAATGACAGCCAGGAACAACAGCTTAACGCGCTTTCCGAGACACGGAGGGGTTTCGGTATGTAAAGATGGTCACCCATCCACAGACCAACCGCGGCGAGCGTAGCTTAACCTTATCGATCCACCTGTGCGGCTGTTATTATTTAGCCACAGACCCCACTTATCTCTATTGTCGGACTTCTACAGCCCAAAATATACAATACCAGCCAATTACCTACGTCAATGGACAAATTGAACCCATTTCACCAATTCCACCATATTAGCTCTATTCTTCCATTCTCAAAGTGGTTAGTACAGTCAACAAAACAGATTAGTATGCAGGATCGTCGGATATAGTTGAAGTTTAGTAAGAAACCGACGGATGGTCTCGAATAAAATTTAATTTTATTAATAGAAAACAAACAGCTCAGTTATCAAATTAAATTTCAGTCGACAACATCCGTTGGTTTCTTACTAAACTTCAACTATACCCGACGATCCTGCATAATTATCTCTTTTGTCGACTGTACCTACTTGCCTTCAGCGCGGCGTCAATTTGACGGCTGAAGCTACGTAAATGTCTCACAAGTAGATTGCGTGTCGATGGGAGAAGTGGGGGGGGGGGGCGACTATGTGTGGCGGCGGAGATGCCTCCTTTATAAAGCTTGGTATATAAAGATTACGTAGATATCGAAGTGTTTTGCTAAGGATTTATTGAATGTATGAT
Organism: Oligia latruncula; assembly: GCA_948474745.1. Classification (NCBI taxonomy): domain Eukaryota; kingdom Metazoa; phylum Arthropoda; class Insecta; order Lepidoptera; family Noctuidae; genus Oligia; species Oligia latruncula. Next base: position 2,330,427 of record OX419691.1, on the reverse strand, counting down.
ATGAATTTTAATAGGATAACTGAAGTAGTTTCACTACTGGTTGGTTACACTAACAGCATTTGCATTTCGCTTTCATTTTTTGGCACAAGACAACTCTCTTTGTCTTGTGTTTTTATAACACAAGATAAAATCGGATTTGATTAGAAGGAAAAGAAAGGGAAAGGAAATAAGTTTATTTACGGTATGTACGACGCGAAAGAACACAAACACAAAAATAACAAGTTTTGAGAATATATGCGTCACATCGATCGATGGATTACTTTCTCTTATACCAAAAAACAACTCCAGAGTTTTCATATTATAGCATTATGCAAGAACATAAGATTATATTATCAATCAACCTCAATGTGTACAAAGTCTAATAAAACCTATCTTAGGAGACAGTTATCCAGCTCAAAGTAAAAACATTAAACATTGTCAACCGTCCACAAACACACTACAAAAGTCATTACACCCACAAGACTGGAATATACAAAATATATTAAATTTTTCACGCACACTTCCAACTTTAGCACTCCGAAATAATTAAAATATTTCAGCGACACAACAAAATTTAATAAATCCGCCGCGGTAACAGACTAGAGCAGTTATCATAGCGAATACTCAGTGGAATCCGAGATGGCGGTCTTGGCTGAGTTCAGGTGTCATCCTACAATGAACTGAGTTCAAGTGGGTCGCCAGAATTTAAGGCATCTTGGAATTTCACGAGCGCACGCCGAAGTGGGAAGGAATGGGAGAGCTCAGGTTATTAAATATTTATGAAAATGAGCTTGTGTTTTTGGGGCCCGTGGCTAAATAATAACAGCCGCACAGGTCGATCAATCAGGTTAAGCTACGCTTGCTGCGGTTGGTATGTGGATGGGTGACCATCTTTACATACCGTGACCCCTCCGTGTCTCGGAAAGCACGTTACGCCGTTGGTCCCGGCTGTCATTCGTGGATCTTTGACAGTCGTTACGGGTAATCAGAAGCCCGAAACTCTGACAACCAATCTTAGCAAGGGGTACCGTATTACCCAGTTACTGGGTTTTGCAGGTCAGATAGGCAGTCGCTCCATGTAAAAATACTGGTATTCAGCTGCATCCGGTTAGATTAGAAGCCGACCCCAACATAGTTGGGAAAAGGCTAGGCAGATGATGATGACACATTGTAAATATCTATTTCTGCTTAGAGGTACCTCAAAACACGTCTGGAAGTATACCTTCTGGCTGGATTTAGATTGAGTTTTCGAACTCTAATTATAGCCACGTTAATTTAGTTACCTACACAAGTGGTTTCTAGGGAAGCAAGACAGTGGATGAAGATAAAAACCACCACTAAAACCGTTGTAGCATTATTTTCTTATACCTCAAACTCAGCAGTAGACATTTAATAACTTAGAATGAACAAATAAATATAGAGGCTCAGGGCTAAGGTGCTAAGGGGCTCGTCGCTAAATAATTACAGCCGCACGGGTCGAACCGTAGCTTAGCCAAAGTTAAGCTACGGTTACCGCCGTCGGTTCGTGGATAGGTGACCGTCCTTATATAACGAGACCCCTTCATGGCTCGGAAATCACGTTAAGCCGTTGATCCTGGCAGTCATTCTCAGATCTTTGACAGTCGTTAAAAGTAGGCAGACGTCCAAAAGGCTGACAACCAGGGGTATCGTGTTACCCAACAACTGTCATATAGGCAGCTCCATGTAAAATACTGGTATTCAGCTCCATCCGGTAAGACTGGAAGGTGACTCCATCAACGACTCCCGGCCACCGTAGGCGCGGGCCTGCGGGCGGAGAGTAATGGGTAGCTCACCGTCCGATCAGGCCCGTGCCGGACGGCGCGTACGTGTTCCACGCGCGCCTCAAAGAGATGTCAGCATCGAGGAGGGGCCCCATAGGGCCGAAGCCTGCCGGGTCAGCGGGATTGTCCGAAAGGGTTACCGCTGGCCCGGAACATAAAGGGCTAAGGAAGGAACACGGGTGGGTTTTAGTCAGTAAGAGTCTGACACTCCCTTCCGCTCCACCCAGAGCGGAGGGGTCATTTGATGATAACCCATAGGAAAAAAAAAAAAAGGTGACTCCATCAAAGTTGGGAGGAAGGCTAGACAGATTTATTTTGAACAAATAAATATAGCAGAAGAAATTTCAAGCCCATGCTGACAATATTATCCTTGACTCCCAGACAAGCTAACACAAAGTAAATCCAATCTACAATTTACTTTCAATACAACTACCAAGCGACTCTTCCAGTACATACTATCTGTAATCCACTTGGCAGAACAAACACTATCCACGACGATGATAAGTGGATTGGACCTCTCTCATATTGTACCACAGTTTCAAATTTAAACAGTGTGACTAGAATCCGAACAGCCATCTTGTATTTACTTTAATTCACTGATATTTCTCAGTTGCTCCTTACAATTTTCTACAGACTACCCCGATTGGCGATGTGATGTGAATTTGAAAATAAAATACGGTTTCTGTTTATCTTCGGGATTAAAATAAAAGAATATAAATCTGGGTTGAATGGAAGGATGAATGAAATTATGCATGTTTTCAATATTGAGGTTGTCGTGAAAGGCTCCGAATTTAAATTCGTTATTGACGTTGAAACGGTCGCGGAGGGTTTATTAAGGGTGGTTTATGTTTTCATTTTTGATGTCGCTATTTTTTTATAAAACGTGAAAGCGTGTTTTTTTATTAAGAAACTAGAAGATAGTTTTAATAAAAAAATAAGAGTTAAGAACAAAAAATAAAATATACAAAATATTAGATGCAATTTAAATAATTAGACTAACATTTTTAAAAACGAGCACGGTCGGGGTATCCCCGTCAGGAGCGAAGTTCCTTACACTTCCATATAGTAAGTTCCTTATACTCCCACGCACACACACTTGTATATAATAGAAAGAGACAGAGAGAAATTCGCATATCACTTTTTCGTCACGTGACGATTTCTAGCAGTTTACTCTAACCGCAAGCCTTCATTCCAAAAATACGTAAACGAGGTGAACAACCTGACAACAGCCTGCTCTTCAACTTCCTCTTCGTTTAACATCTAATCCCACAAAGAAGACAACCTGATGCGTTCACATGGAAGATCCGAATTAACTCTTCAAAAGCAACACGCTAGAAACAGGCGAACTTTTAATAGCGTAGTCAAACTTAATAATATACTACAAACAAAGCAGGGTTTGCTCACATTAGTATTCACTGAACGGAGTTCATTTTGTAAGTGCGTTGGGAAACGTCTATTTTTTTCATTTTAAAACACATGGTTTTAAAATATGACGCTGTCGGACATGTTGAATTAGATTGGAAGTAATTTCTGTCTGACTGAAAACATTTAATTTTATTCGTTTAGTTATTATTACTTTACACAATGTTCAGCACACAACATACTCTACAAAAAAAAAAATAACCCCAAAAAAGCTCGTATTCACACATCACTACACTCCATTGTTACCCGTTCCCATCCTTATGACCTAACAGTTGAATCGCTCTTCAGCCCAAGTCTAAGAGCCATTGACGTCCCTAATTGTGGCCGTCAGACGAGCCACCTGAGCAACCCGAGCCACGAGCCACCCGAGCCACTTGACGTCGATAAGTGACGGGGTACACCGACGTGACGTCATTAATAGCCAACAATTAGAAGGCGCTTAGGTGGGGCAATTATTTTTTTATAGTTTGGCTTGGAATATGTTGATTGTTTAAATATTTTCAGTAAATATGCGAAATTACTATGAGCAAAATACGAGTAAAGTGTTTGTTGGAAAACTGAATGTTAATATTTTTTACAGAAGGTTCTTAACCCCCGAATTTTCAATCGGAACATAACTTTACGCCCATACTAGCTGCGCCCCGCAGTTGTACCCGCGTAAATGTTGATCCCGTGGGAATATCGGGATAAAAAGTAGCCTATATGTTAATCCAGGATGTCAGCTACCTCCATAAAAAATTTAATCAAAATTGGTCCAGCCGTTTGAGCGTGAAGAAGTAACAAACATATAAACACACCCCCACACACACACACACACACCCCCACTCGCAAACTTTCGCCTTTATAATATTAGTGTGATAAAAGTTTCTTTGTCACTGAATCCCATAGAAACCGTATCAGCATGAGATTTAACGGTAACTTAAAATTGAGTTACATTTCAGAATTCGACAGAAAAAGCTCACGCTGTTGAACTGTTCAAGTCTATTGCTGATAATGCACAAAATAGGTCACACATACATACATACATAATCAGCCTATAATGTTCCCACTGCTGGGACACAGGCCTCCTCTCTGTGAGAGGGAGTGGGCTGTAATCCACCACGCGGGCCCAGTGCGGGTTGGCAGATGTCACATGTCTTCGAATTTTTGGTTCTAGGACATGCCGGTTTCCTCACGATGTTTTCCTTCACCGTTTTGAGAGCAGTGGTGATGAAACAATTTATACAAAGTAAAGCGCCTGTCTGGGTTCGAACCTACGACCTACAACTCGTAAGTCGCGGCCGTTACCACTTGGCCACCACTGTTCAAAATAGGTCATATTCATATATTTATTTGCATTCCATAATGTCGTGAAGGTGTTACAATAGCATAATTAAAGCTAAGGTACACCCTGTAGGGTACAGTTTCTTACTCTGCCCTACATGGTCCTTAATTGTATAAAACTAATACTTAATCCAAAAAAAGATCATCAGTAACTTGTGATTATTATACATATAGAAACTGACGTCTTCTTCCCTTGGCGGTAAATAGAATCTACAGAACCACTTGCTATGATCGTTATATTATACTCCTTTTACTTCGTTTACGTTCTTAAATCTGTAGCTATTCTGATAAATCACACCGTGGTAACTTAAAGAACTTGTGAGCTTGAAGTGAGCTGTCATTAGTTTCAATCCCTAGCACATGGAGGATAGAGGTATGGTGGTCTCTGTTGTGAAAATGTGTCCGTTAAAATGCGTTACATTGGGGTGGCGCCACATTAGCAATAGGGTAAATTTCTTACAGCAGTAATTTTGAATTATTTTGGTTTACGTAAATAGTTGAGGTTTGGTATACTGGGCTGTCACTAACTACAGACTCTAGTCACTAAAAATATTCATACCATACCCTTTGCCTACGCTAGCGCCATTGTGGAGGGTTTCTGAACGGTTATTTACTGCTTAGAGCTGGACACATTTTCAACTTTCGCCCCATATGAGACAGTTCTCCTTACCTCTATTCTCCATGCCCTAGCATCAGAATGACAGGTCACTTCATCTAAGTCCTCACGGTGAGATTATAGCTGAATAGCGGCCTAATCACCGGCGTGCGTGTCTGACCAGCACCGGCCGGTCAGACACGCACGCCGGTTTATTTCATTCATTAAAAAAAAATATCCTCAAAGAAATAAGAGGACCAAGCAGAGGCAATAAATCGAATGATAAAGTGTGTAGTACATCACCATTTTAATAATAACGTTACACGAATCATGGACATCCCTAATTGGTTCCCTCAGTCCAGAACACCTTTGCCACTCGACCCTCGATAAAGTGTCCAACTATACTTACCTACAATACTAGGCGTTACGGTTGGACGTTCGTCACTTTACGCGGTAATTATTCGCGAACAATTAGTCAGTGATTGCATCTTTAATTATGTTTTAACAAGTGAGTTAAGTGGTGATTATAGATCGATTTTGTTTTTTCTGGCAATTTATTTGGGGTGAAGTGTGCAGGTACTGGTTGTGTGTAATAATAGGTAAATGAATTTCAGTAAGTGATCTCATTTTAATGGCAAACAGTTGCAAAGTTAAATCATGAATCTAGTTTACTCTGTAGAAATTGGACACTTTAAAAGAAAACTAACCTATTTATGTTACTCACTCAACATTAAAAGGATATCCCCCAGTAATACACTTCCAGATATCATCGTCATCATCATCATTACAGCCGAAAGACGTCCACTGCTGGACATAGGCCTCCTCCAACCATCACCACTTCGACCGCTTCTACAGTACTTCTCGCATCCAGCGGATTCCTGCGGCCTACACCAGGTCATCGATCGAGCTTCAAAAAATCTGACTGTTGTTGTGCACCGTATAAGAGGCATTTATTTAGCAGTAGATTGATTTAACCACACGATGTTGACTATTTGATTAAAACGGAAACGATCACTATCCCTACGAAAAAGTTCAGACGTATTATTCTCGCAGAATTTCTGATTTATCACTGAAACTTTCCAGAATTTGTACAAAGGGAGGAAGAATCCATCAAAATCTTTCCCCGTATATACTTACATGTTACTTTCTCGAACTATCCTACCAAATGCGTCATAAATATATATCGATAGAGAAGTTTAAACGGCAAAACTTTCATTGAAGCAACATTTACGATTGGTACAGTCTTCTTGTTTCTTTTTACAAGAACCTTGCGCCTTAAAGTGTTGTAAAAAACTAAAAGTACTTCCAAGTTTGGTGTTTTTACGCGACAAACTTTACATTGTATTTGTTAGGCCTTTTGAATGTTGCCTCGTTTCTGAGTTTTTAGGTTTTTTTGGTGAATGATTCCGGTTTTGGACGGTTGATTTTATTGGTAACTAGCTGCGCCCCGCGGTTTCACCTGCGTAAGTTTTGATACCGTGGGAATATGGGGATAAAAAGTAGCCTATTTGTTAATCCAGGGTGCCAGCTACCTTCACACAAAATTTTATCAAAATTGGTACAGCCGTTTGAACGTGAAGAAGTATCAAACATATAAACACACACACACACTCACAAACTTTCGCCTTTTTAATATTAGTGTGATATAGTGTGATACAAGCAAAAAAGAAGCAGATGAGGGGCTCGTGGCATCCATTACATATCGAGACCCCTCCGTGCCTCTGAAAGCATGGTAAGCCATTGGTACCGGCTGTCTTTCATAAATCTTTGACAGTCGTTACGGATAGGCAGAAGCCTAAAATTCTGACAACCAGTCTTACCGAGGGTCTCGTTTCACCCAGTAACTGGGGTGTGTAAGTCAGACAGGCAGTAACTGTAGCTCCATGTAAAAAACTGGTATTCATCAGCATCCGGTTAGACTGGAAGCCGACCCCAACATACATAGTTGGGAAAAGGCTAGGCAGATTGAGAAGCAAAAAAGAACTAAGCGTGTAAATCATGATGCGACGAAGAGTGTCATGACCGGGGAACATTATTACTCGGGAGCTTTCATAGTGATGATAGCGGACAGGCTCGACTGTCCATACATGCGACGCTGTAGTGACTTGCACGTCACCTACAGTCGTCGGTCATTAATTGTGTAAGGGTTGGAGGTACGGTGGTTTTTGTTTTGTATTGATATTGTATTTTTTTTTGGTGTATGTGTGATGTATATTGTATTAAAGTTTTTTATATTGTTTATGAGTCTTTGTAACTTGAATTAATAATTAAATAATAATAATAACGTTCTATTTGGTCCAAAATGGCTTTCATGATTTGAACACCACTTTTAATTTACTGATTACCCTTTAAAGATACTTAATTATGGAGTTATTTGAAGTTTTTAAAACGTTATCATCCGCGAGAGGACAAAGTGTTTTACAGCGACAAAAAATATCTTCATAATTCTTTTGAATAGTATTCAATTCAAACTAAAATTATAACTGATAATAAATCAAGATTGACCAAAATACTTGACTGTAGTAGTCAAGTTTAAGCTCGACTAGTCGTTTCTCCGTGGAAACGCTCTCGCCTGTTTTCTTTCTGGTTAATGACCATAAAGCAATGATTTTTTACAGAATAATAAATATTAACTACGTCCCTATGTTTTCCTTTTTGATGATACATTATTTTTATTTTTTTATAACCATCGAAAAATGCCGATTTAAACCGCTGTCAACAGAGGCTTAGTGTACTTTCACAACTATTAATGAAAAAAAAAACATGTGGACACAGTTTAAATCCTTCTTATTCAGTTTATGCAATATTTTTTAAATTGGTCCAATATTGGAGGAGGAAATAGGCGAGAGCCAAGCCTTGAATTACGACTTTTTACTGATTTTTCATAAGTCACTCGGACCGCGTTTCCTCTTAAGGTATTTTGTTCTAGTTAATACAAAGTCGCGTTAGTATACAATGTACCTAACCAGAGTCGTGACATAATTTTATTATGTAACCTTTAGAGAACATTACTTATATAACTTTAACGAGACGTATGACACACTCGTAAGTATTAACTTTTCTTCGTAGCTAATAAAACGGAAATTTAATATGGGAACGTAATAATTTTCCGAATAAAATGTCGTGTTCTCATTCAATCAAGTGGGGGTAACATCTGTTTGACACATAAAAGATATTCATTTACGAGCTCTCCTTGACTCTATGAAAAATATCTTTACTGTCAGGATATTTCTTTATATTATAATAATGTACTTTTCTTAATACCAAGGCAGTCTGTAGCATAATTTCAATGAAATGTAATTTCAATAAAAATTGGCTTGAAGGTTAACTTAAAAATGTACTGACTTACGGCCAGTTTCTTCATCAATAGTAACAGCCAAAGTAATGTCACAAAAGTCAAAGTAACGGTTAAATTTGTTTCTTCACTATTTTACCTGTTACTTGAATAAAGAAACACATTTGTTAAGTATCAGTAAAGGTCAATACTTTGAATGATTACTTTAGTTATTGATGAAGTAACTGGCCGTAAATAGTCGAAAGCCTACCACATACCTATCTATTTAGAATTTGAAGAAAAATAAAGAACATGTCAGAACATATTAAAAAATAGTAGTAGTTTAATAGTAGTTTTATTACCATACTATTTGGTTCACTTATCTCAGAATTTTGGACCTGAACATTCTAAAGTCTAAAATATTATTCGAATTTCTTGAATTTTCCCACGCCTGCTCGGTTGGCGACCGCAGATCTAACCTCCTCGCACGAGAGGTTGCGTAAGTAATACGCAACGTGACATGACATCATCTAAAAATACACAGGAAGGTTATTATATATAGGAATGGGAGGGACTCCGGAAGTTAAAATAAATTAACAACTGAAAAGACAAACATGTACTTGACAAGTCTTACGCTTTCTCTATCTAAATAAGATACAAAGATAAAGGGATGTAATTTATCTTTTGACAAAGAGAAATAAGTGCAAAATTATTTTTGGTTCTTCGATAAGTGTTAATTTTTAACAGGATTTTGCATACATACATAAAATCACGTCTTTTGCACGCGAGGGTCGGTAGAATGCTGACAAATGCTTGCACTGACTGGACTGGTCTACTCAAATCTGTGTGGTACTTTCCTCAAAATACCATTTCAGACATCAATCAATCTACATGGTCTTCACATGACCTTACCAAGATTATGTCTGGACTTTAAAAGAGACCTCTGAGTTTGTTTCGGCCTTTTTTCTCAGAGTAGTCATTAGGAAACGTCGACCTCATCTAGCATATTTTATATATTTTTAGGGTTCCGTACCCAAAGGGTAAAAACGGGACCCTATTACTAAGACTTCGCTGTCTGTCCGTCCGTCTGTCCGTCCGTCCGTCTGTCTTTTTTTCGGTGTTTTTGCCTTGTGGTACGGAACCCTTCGTGTGCGAGTCCGACTCGCACTTGGCCAGTTTTTTATAATATGACGTGTAAAAGTGATTCCGATATCTTAATTACAGAATAAACAATTTCATTTCATTTTAGAAACTACAGAACACCACCTGCTTTATGTAAGCAGGTGGTGTTCTGTAGTTTCTCCTGTTGCCAAACATTTTTCTACATACGTAGATATTCGATAGTTCCAGCGACTATCACTCCAAATACCTGTGCGATCTTTTCTAAATCATATGTTCATTAACGGGACATAGATAGTATCCTACACTCGAAGTTTACCCAAGTATAAACTTTGCAACACAAAAGAAGGTAGGTGCAGACGCCAGCACTGTCAAATTTTCCCAATGAACATTGAACCTTATGCTTTAGCGATAAAGTTGAAAATCTATTAAAGAAATTTGACAGATTGTAGTAGCTTGATGTGCTGGCGTCTGTACAAACCCACCTTGCCTTAAAGCGATTGTCTATTACACAATCGCTTCACTCAAGCGTGCTTTGGTTCAATCTCCTGATGACAGGTTTGAACTAAAGCGTGTGTGTAGTGTGTATTGTATAGGGCTATCTCAGACATTCAAGGTCACTAAATATAGTTTCGTTTCGTTCAACATTTTAAATTAGTCACTAAGGGCGCATTCCACCAGAGTTAGAAATAGGTAAGTCTTATCCTGGAAATAAATTTTGAATTTTTGACAGTTTTTCTTATCTCTTACGATACTAATGTAAACTTCTGAAACGTTGAACTTTTTACTCTAAAGTCAAGGTTTAGGTAATGATTGATTGTTTATTATGAAAAATGTACTGTCACTATTTGTTACAATTAAAGTCAAAAGGTCTAACACAAGGTCACCTTTACCTCCTCACTCCAAAAGATGAAGAAGAAAAAGAAGAAGTCTTGAAACTTGGTGGTCATTTGTTTGCACTGTTGTGCTTGTAATTATTGAAGCAATTACGTCTTTTGTAACAGCGGCGAACACTGCACTTTAATTATTGAATGACGCTGTTGAATGGCCACAGTTTGTTGAGCCCTGAAATTACTTGTGTTAATGTTAAGAAAATTGAAAAGAACTGCAAAAAAAAACTGGCCAAGTGCGAATCGGACTCGCACACGAAGGGTTCCGTACCACAAGGCAAAAACACCGACAAAAAACACGTTTGTTGTATGGGAGCCCCCCTTAAATATTTATTTTATTTTGTTTTTAGTATTTGTTGATATAGCGGCAACAGAAATACATAATTTGTGAAAATTTCTACTGTCTAACTAGCGCGGTTCTTGAGATACAGCCTGATGACAAACAGACGGACGCGGACGGACAGACAGCGAAGTCTTAGTAATAGGGTTCCGTTTTTACCCTTTGGGTACGGAACCCTAAAAATAACGTTGTTATAGTCCTACCATTAATGGAATGCTATTCATTCAATATTTTTAGTGAATAAGTAATCTTTTCCGTCTGTAAACGTCTACACCGAAGATGAATGTCGGAATTAAAATTTAGCGATGTCCATACACCTAGCATGCTGATCACTTCAACAAACTCTGTTAATTTTGCATAGGTATAACTGATTTTAGAAATCCACTGTATAAATTAGCTTCCCATAAAATAATACCCACAAAAGTTTAATCACAATCCAAATAAAACAATTCCAAAATCCGTCCATTCACCTTTATGCCACAATGGCATCAAATTGATTGTATTGACTCCAATGATTGAAATGAAAGGAAAACAATACCCTCGTGTTGCTATAGTCAAATGAGAGTAACTGACATTATGTACACTCATGTGCGAACATACGTATATGGATTCACGAGCTTCTGCCTGTGGCTTCGTCCGCGTGAAATTTCTTGTTCCCCCGACCTGTCGCATCGCATCGCCTGCGCTATTAGGTACTTCATTTTCGCTTAGCGTTCTTTCGTGACTATTTTTCTTTTTGCTCGGCTGTTTTTTTTTTTTTTCGTAACGTGGTGTTAATATAGCTTATAGCCTTCCTCAAGAATTGGGCTATCGAATGCAAAAAGATTTTTTCAAATCCTACCGCTAGTTTCTGAGATAAGCGCGTTCAAACATACAATCAAACTCTTCAGCTTTATTATTAGTACTGATATTATGAGTACAGTCACGAGCATAAGTATGTATACACTTGGCTTTATTCAAAGGCGGTTTGCTCCTTTAGTTTTGAATGAAATTTTACGTTATTAGGAACATAGTATTTTTGAACCCATAGGTTTATGTAAAGTGTCGTATTTTAACGTTGCATTCATTATTTCTTGAAAAAATTGCAATTTAAACTTGCCAAGTGTTGACATATTAGTGCTCGTGACTGTACATTATCTATATGTGCTTATGTGCGTACATATAGTCATATTATGATAGGCTTTGTTGCATAGCCGTTGTTTAGTTATGACTTGCTAATGAAGTAGCGATCTGTCATGATGAACGTGTGTTTGGATTCAAAATTCAGTAGCTATCAATATTAATTTGGTCATATTATAGGGTTTATAAGAGACAAGCTTCTGCCCGCAACTTCGTCCGCATGAAATTTTTTGTTCCCCCGATCCACCCTGTCGCATCGCATCGCCTGCCTCCGCTATTACTCGCAATCGGCGTATGACAGGTGTATAAACGTCAACGAAACAAAAGCAAGTAAGGATCGTTGCTGGTGACATTCTGTAGTTTCAAGTTACCCCAAACGCATATCATAATCAGCCCAGTGCAGGTATTTTTGGTCCTAAGACATGCCGGTTTCCACACGATGTTTTCCTTCACCGCTTGTCGCTGATAACGCAAGTTACCAAAATTAAAAGGAAAATCTATCAGCAGCTACCAAGCACCAAGTTTAACAACATGTACCACCAACATAATGGTCTGATCACTCACTATGTAACCAAAGACTGATTCCACGATAAACACAGATCCCATAACGTGTATCCCAATAAATCTTGATGCGAACGTTCGACGACAGCCAATAAATACGGAACGCGAATTGCCCTCAGTTGGAAAATAAATAAGACACGCTGTGTCTGCGGTTACCGATCGGATGTAGAGTTATTTTAATGACTGCCCGTTAAGAAGTGAAAGGGAACTCGGTTGCAGGTTTTGAGATAAACTGGAAACAAAAGAAACATAAAAAACGTCCGAAAAGTCACTTATCTGGAATGAACTCACTGTAATTCGAATCCAAATGTGTTGTACAAAAAAATTTGGACCCGAATCGAAAGGTTGATAACATTTGAATTAGCAGGAACGACTTGAGTTTCTACCACATCCATTCCACTAACCATTTAACTAAAAAACCACCGGTCAAGGTCTAGTTAAATTGAAACCAATTTATCTAACCATCCGAAAATTTACATCCACCCAAAAGAGGCAGGTACGCGTGCCAAAAATCTTCAAATCCAAATTGCTGGAGGTACTCCACATAAATCTCCACCAATCACAATCGAGAACATTCCGTTAGCTTCCCAAAAATCCTACTAATTTGCAATAACAACCGCAGAAAAACATTTATCTCCATCCATCTCGTAACTTTTTGCGTGCCACTGAGGCTGAGGAAAATTTTCAATTATCGCACAAGCCACCCCAGGTCGGGAAGTCACACAGGATTTTATTCCCATCTGAATTAAAGCACAAATGGAATCCCATTTTATAATTTTCTCCGATTTGCAGATAGTCCTTTTCCTTTTTATTGCTTTTGTGACTTATGTCTGAGTTTGATGTGGAATTAGATGAAAATTTCTGTAGTTTAATACCATAATTATGTTGATTCAAAATTGAACGTAGATTATTTGTGTTCAGTTAATCAAGAACCCAAGACTTCGGATGACAGTTTAATTCAGTATATCGATCAGTAAGTTTTTTTTCATCAAACAAGACAATATTTACATAATATAAAAAAGTAGGGCACAGAATCTTGGGGCATCAAAAAATTCGTCCGCATCGCTGTCAACAAGCAAAGTGCCAAAAAGGTTGGCAGCATTGCCACGTTGTATAGCGATGCTGATTATGTAAGTTGTTCTTAGATAACACTGTCAACGGTAAACTATTAACAAGAAAAACTAAATTAGTTAAAGTTTTAGCACACTAACATCCATTCTAAATGTGGTTTTGGACGACCGAGCGTGGCTGCAAGCCACACTACCCATCCACTTTGGTGGCCTCGGCGTCCGCAAAATTACCAGTATTAGCTTACCGGCGTTCCTGTCCTCTGTCCACAGCACCGAAAAGTTGACCGGGAAGATTTTAGCCCCCTCCCTGGTTGACTCGGAAGTGCCGTGTTTGGCCGACGCGGTGAACGGCTGGAAAATGGCTTGCCCGGATACAGATCGGCCCGCGAACCCATCTACCCAGAGGCAGTGGGATGAGCCGCTCTGCAGGTTGGTACGGAATAATCTTATTAATACGTCCACCAATACTGCTGAGCGTGCCCGCCTACTGGCTGTGGGTGAGTGGGAGTCGGGCCTCTGGCTTCAGGCGCTACCGTCACCCAACATAGGCACTTTGCTGGGTGATTCCACTTTCCGGCTCGCTACTTGTCTGCGTCTGGGCGCCCCTTGCGTGGCTCCGCATCGCTGCCAATGCGGTGAAGGTGTCGACTGCCTCGGACACCATGGCTTATCCTGCAGTAAAAGCGCAGGCCGGATAGCACGGCATGCTAGCATCAATGACATCATCCGTCGTGCTCTTGTCACCGCCGGGGTGCCAGCTGTTTTAGAACCCAATGGCTCGGCACGCGACGATGGGAAGAGACCAGACGTGTGAATGACCATAATGCCTTGGAAGGTTGGTAGGCCTTTGGTGTGGGATGCAACGTGTGTCGACACCCTTGCGCCATCCCATCTTCCAAGCACGGTGAGCTGTGCTGGGGCAGCAGCTGCAGGTGCGGAAAACCTCAAACGGCGCAAATACTCCAATCTCTTTGGAACGTATATGTTTGAGCCGTTTGGGGTTGAAACTCTAGGGCCATGGGGCCCGAGTGCCCACGTAGTATTTCGAGACATCGCCAAGCGGTTGGTCGACTCTTCACGTGACCAGAGGGTTGGTCTATTTTTTGACCAAAGAATCAGCATTGCCATACAACGTGGCAATGCTGCCAGTCTTTTGGGAACGTTTCCTGTTGACAGCGATGCGGATGAATTTTTTGATGCCCTTTGATTCTTTCCTTTCCTTTTTATATACTTGTACATATTCTTATTATTATTTTAATACTGTACATAAAGCTAAAAAAAAAATAAAGTTAAAAATTAAAAGTTAAAGTTTAGCACTAATTTACACGAAAATATCTCATTATCTTCAACTCTTTCAACTTGAGTTGCTAATAAAATAAAACCTATTTTAATTTCTTCCACTAACAGATCTGCATCAAAACAATCTCTTACATTTCCACTTTAGTCTCTCCATAAAAAGTTTCTTCAAGAATTATTCCCAAAATTTATGTTTCGGCCATTTTAAGTCTTTGCTTAAAATCTTCATTTGGAGCGGCTGCTGCAAGGCGCTATCTTAGTTCGATCAGACCCTCTGTTGCCAGTGTAAATAGAACTTCTTTTTATTTAAAAAAAAGTCGTTATTACCGTCTGTGTAAATATTTTGGAACTCGTCTCGTGAATACTCGTGATAAACCGTTGTAATTTTAGGACCTTTCTTTGTTTACACTTTAAGAATTGGCTTGTTACTGTTTTATGTCACATCATTCTTCTGGACATAATTCTTAAAATTGTTTTGCTCTGTGTTTATTATTATATTTTATATTTACGTTAAATTGTAACTTTACTATCTTCATGATTTTCAATAGGACAATCTCCTTTTTCTGCCAATTTTACCCAGCTTCCCACATAAAAATGAAAACGAACAAAAACCCTGAACATCACTTAATATATAAAAACTTTCCCCGATCACATAAATACATTTAAAATCATTCGACAGTTGTGATCTATTAGCTGGAACTGCAGAACGTTTGTCATAACAGACCGGGGTTCATAGTAAGCTGTAGTTAATGGCTGAACTTTTGTGTATCTACGATGTTCAAATTTGCCGATTTTCGCTCCGGATAACCTCTGTTATTTATAGCTTGATCTTGTGAGTGCTAATATTTAATGTGTCTTGGAAGCAATATTCGTTTTCCGTTTAAAAGTTTTTGAACGATTTTATGATCTAGGAATGGATTTTCTCGTTTCTTAAGAGGCATTAAGAAAATTAGTTTTTTATGGTCGATTTTTTATTTTTATAAAACCACAAAAATACATAACATGAAACAACTACATCAAACACTACAAAAAATAAATAAATAAATGGGGCTGTCGCTGGTGCAAATATTATGTACCTGTACAATACACTAAAATATGTAGATACACAGATATAATTATAGTGCATAAGTGTATGCGCAGACACAGGTGAACTCTCTCTTCCCTCACTCTCATAGTCGAATGAGATGGCAATTAGACACGATCGGAGCGAGATCAAGCGCAGGGCGTGCTTTCTGAGGCACGGGGGTATCACACCGCCAACTTCCAAACTCCGGGATGTTACTAAGAAATGCCCAATGGAAAAATCCTATAACACTTTACCCGACCTGGGAATCGAATGCAGGACCACGAGACTAACGGGTCAGTTACATTACCAATACTTTGTAAGGTTAAGGGATTTTTTTTTTAAGAACGCCTTTCCTTGCACGCGTATAAAAAAATCCGGAACTGTGATAAGGCCAGCCTATAGCATAATCAGCCTATAATGTTCTCACTACTGGAACACAGGCCTGTGAGGGAGTGGGCCATATTCCACCACGCGGGCCCAGTGGTGGATGTAAAAGACCAGCCTACGCAGCTCATCATCATCAACATAATCAGCCTATAATGTTCCCACTGCTGGGACACAGGCCTCCTCTCGGTGAGAGGGAGTAGGCCGTTATCCACCACGCGGGCCCAGTGCGGGTTGGTAGATATCACATGTCTCCGAATTTTTGGTTCTAGGACATGCCGGTTTCCTCACAATGTTTTCCTTCCCCGTTTTGACAGCAATGGTGATGAAATAATTTACACAAAGTAAAGCGCCTGTCTGGGTTCGAACCTACGACCTACAACTCGTAAGTCGCGGCCGATGCCACTGGGCGACCACTGCTCTCAATATGCAGCTCAATATTCTCCAATTTCTTTTTATCGTATTATCAGCGTCCTGATCAAAAACAAAACTTAATAACTCTCATAATAAAAACACTTCCCTACCTAAAACAAATTACTTTTTTCATCTCCTCCGAGATATTCGTCGGTTATCTACGTTGCTAACCTACTTTTTTTTATCAAATTATGCCTGTAATCGACTGTCAGCCTAGGGGTGACCCGAAGGCGTGGGTGTAATGACGTCCTCATGTCATCCTTGGACTCTCAATTGACTTGGGATAACATAGAGAACTCGATGTTGAAGGAAGTTTTTTCTGTGCACGACTTTCACGTCTAATCTAGGTATGTGATCGGACCGTAATTTATGTATGCCGCAGGGGTCCGCAAGATGGCGAGATGGATAACCTCACTTCAAAGTTTAGTCATGGTTATTTTTTAAGAACGTATGTTTGTATGGCACGAGTTATTTTCCTTACTTTCAGCGTTTACTAAAAGAAAAGAAACGTTTTTAATTTATAAGACTACTTTTCTATATTGTCTTATAACGTATCGAAAACAACTCGTAAAGTCATCATCATCATCATTTTAGCCGAAAGACGTCCACTGCTGGACATAGGCCTCCCCCAAGCACCTCCACTTCGACCGGTTCTGTGCTTCTCGCATCCAAAGGGTTCCTGCGGCCTTCACAAGGTCGTCGGACCACCTTGTGGGAGTCGTAAAGTATTTTTGTAAAATTAAGAAGATTAATCAGTGCAATTGCTGTTTTAACAAACGTCGATACATCTCTTTTATTTGTAACTTGCTTTACACGGCTGCAATGGCGATATGTAAAAAAAAGAGATTTCTGTGCTTCACCTAAGATCAGTATTCATGTTGTATACACATAAACTTTTAACAAAAATGTATAAATCACGGAATTTTTTGTATTTATTTCTGTACAAGTGATTTGTAATCTTTAGAAATTAATAAATTAAAACCGTTTAAACTTTACGGAGTAAATACTCTAAATTATGGTGAAAACCACATCGAAATCCAGTGTATCCATTGTGGAGTTTAAAAGATCTAAGCGTCACTCACACAAACGTACATACATACAAAAGTGAATTTGTTTACAGTATTTGAATGAATTGAGATAATTTTCAAGTTGTGGAACAACAAACTAAATGTCATACTAAACAAAGTTCAAATTCCATTGCAACCACAAACTGGTTAGGACCTTTTTGTTACAAATGGTCAACCAAAAATCAACTTAGAAATACATTTTACTAAAATACATAACAGATTAAGTGGCGATGGAATGTAAACTATCTGAGATTATGAACACTGCTATAAATATAGAATAGCTTTTACGGAATTTTAAAATTAAATCAACCCAATTACCTTTACAATTAAACAGACATTAAATCGTATCCTCTGTCGAGATCCGCTTCCAACTCATAAGGTGACTTGGCACGGATGTATAACCTACAATTTGTATGAAGGTGACAGGTGCTACTGATTATGGCAATTCACGGAATTGTTAACGTGTGGATTTACCGACGATATTTTCCTCTTTGATAGGATATGAGTTATATGTAATAAATATCTGTGTATGTGGATATATACTCTATACATTCAGCTATATTTGGTTTTGTGATTTTGTGTTGGGGATTGATTGGTTTATCATATTAAATGTTGATAAATAATAATAATCATTTATTTCAGAATCAAGTTCCATAGTTTGTTAGTACAGTCAACAGCAAAAGTAGATGATCAAAGTCAGAAATTCAATACTAATGAACGGAGTTCGCGTCAGAACTGTGTGGCGTCGAAGTGATTCAAAAGTATTCTACGTAGAAGTATTCTAAGTAGTAGTACTTCGACGCCACACAGTTCTGACGCGAACTCCGTTCATTAGTATTGAATTTCTGATTTTGATCATCTACTTTTGCTGTTGACTGTACCAGTATAAAATGCCTTATATCTAGTGTTAGTAAATAAACTAAACTAACGGGTAATTATATAAATTTTAAATTTTAAACTAAGTACACCCGCAATAAAACCCGCGATAAATGATTTTATTTCTGTAAGTAGGTTTGTACAAACACTTTTAGCAGAGATGAGTTTTAGAGCAGTGATGGCTCAGTAGACTTAGTCGTGGATTCGAACCCAGCCCCTTTAGCCGCTTTAATTTGTGTAAATAATTTTATCACCACTGCTAGCGAAGCGGTGAAAGAAAACTTCGTGAGGTAACCGTCATGTTCTAGAACCAAAAATTCGAAAACATCTGACATCTACCAACCCGAAATGGGCCCTCGTAGTAGATTACGGCGCACTCTCTTTTACCGAGACCCAGCAGTTGGAATAGGCTGATTATGCTTTACGAATTTATTAAGTTACTGCTTACCTACACCATTACTGAAAATGATCACGAACATTAATTAAACATCATTGCGAAGCTCACTCCGTAACACAAACTGCACAGAAATAATGACTTCACAATCATAAAGCCTCGCATCAAACATTTTTCGACCACAGAGCAATAAATACATACTGTGGAGCTGTCATCAAATTTGCAGCACTTCATGAATGGAGTCAATTTGTAGTGGTTGATGCTCAAACCACAATCATTACCAAGCTCTCCTGACGCCGTCATCACGTTTAAAATTGATGGTTCCGTATAATATGGATTTTTTAATCCAATTCAGCAGTAATTACTTTCCAGGTTAAGCGTAAAAGTACTTAGCGAGCAAAGACCTAACTTTGTGCCGCATCTGGCCATACTGAAAGCAGACTTCAATATACTAAGGAAAAAGCTAGGGTGAGTCGCTAAAAGGGACCAAATTTTAAGCAAAGTGGTCATTATTTTAGTCTAGAATGAAGTTTAAAAAAAACTTTTACCTAAAATAATGTTTGGTCACTTTATATGAAAACTAAGAAAAAAAAAACTTTGTTATAACACAAAAGACAAAAATCCGTCAAAAAAACTAACGTGAATCGAAAAATACAAAATAAAAAGATGGCGACGACGTCGAAATTTAAAAATTTAACGTCGAACGAGTTTAGGCATTTTTGTAATAAATTGAAAGGCCTGTGATTGATGACACGGGCCAGCGGACGGCGTGTTTACTGTATACAAAAAGGCAATAAAATGATATACATTGCACATTGTGTGATTGACATCTACATATTGTTGGGGGAATATATTCTGGGATATTTTACGGTAATTTTTAGCCGAGATAGTGGTGATTTATCGGCATCTGTTGCCTTGTGGGGAAGAATACGAAAGGTATTTTTTGCAGCAATAAATAACACATGAATAGACCTATTATGCCGTAATATATAGGCAGTATTTGTATTTCTTTTTCCGCATATTTTTTAGGGTTCCGTACCTCAAAAGAAAAAACAGAACCCTTATAAGACCACTTTGTTGTCCGTCTGTCAAGACACTTTTTCTCAGGAATGCGTGGAGTTGTCAAGTTGAAATTAATATCAAATACTCACGGCTGCAATCCCTTGAAACAGTGGAAAAATCAATCTTCAAACATCAAACTTTCAACGCAACCAAAAGATACGGGCGCTTATGTTCCGTTTATGCCGCATATTTTGACACTCGCAAGGGAATCAAAACCTACAGGCTACTTCCCGTTGACCTAGAATCATGAAATTCGGCAAAAAGCAATGTCATGTAGCACAAGTAAAGGAAAACATCCGAAAACCGTAAATTTGTAGTTACATGCCTATAAATTTGTTTGGAACCCTCGGTGGGCGAGTCCGGCTCGCACTTGACCGGTTTTTTTTACTTTACCTACCATGTTGCAAATATATGGGCTGTAACAGTGACGTAACACTAAATAACATCATGAAAATTTTCACTTTCAGCTGAAAAACTTGTTACTAAGACAACTCATTACACTGGAAAAAGTTAGATAGAATTTGTAGTCACTTCACTTTGACAACTAGGTTCTAATGCTCCTCAAACACATTTTTCCATCTTTTGTATTAAAAAATTAACATAAAATTCTAAGCAAATTCCCAGACAGGAGATGTAGACATGTGCGGCATTGCTTCATCCCATTCAATCCCGAGTTTTTAATTACAGAGATAGCATCCTGAAAGAGTTTCCTTTTAAAGTAAATCTGTATTTTTAATAAAGACGTTACGAGTGAATTACTGCCAACCTTGATTATATTTTACAAGTATTTTAGCGGTTTCTTGTAACGCGTTCTGGTTTTAGTTGACCTTAGTATTTTTATTACTGGATCAGAGTGTTTTATACCTTATCCAACAATGTCAAGATAAAATTGTCTAGAGAATAGTAGTTATGAGAATTATGTGTAAAAACTGTAAACGTGTTACATCTATGTATTTTTAAGTATAACATACAAATTAATCGTTAGTAAACTAAAGATTGCGTAGGTTTTGTAATTTTAACTAGAAACCATTTTATAAGTACACGAAGATCTGTATTAATCAGAAACATTACCTACGCAAAATACGCGCATTGACGTGGAGTTGTGGACACCAGCCCGCATTACCTATTATTAATCAGAAACATATAGTAAACTAAATTACGCTCGCGGCTTCGGCCGCGTGCTTACCAAAGTACCTTCTTACCAAATTTCATCATAATCGATCTAGACATTACAGACAAAAAATCAAAAAAATATTTATAACTTCATATGCATTCAGTAAAGAAGCTATGATTTAGACATTATAAACAGGCTTTAATTTTATTTATATACAGATGTGCCACGGTCAATGATGAAATCGTTAGATCACGAAGTGCTTACAACCTGGGCCCGCGTGGTGGATTAAGGCTCACTCTAGCTCACAGAGAGCCTGTGTCTCAGCACTGGGAACGTTATCGACTGAGTCTGGTATGCTAATCCATCGAACTTACAATAACTTAGCATTCTTGGATACAATAATAAAATGCCGCAAATAGGCCAATTCTCGTAATTTAAAACGTTCAAAATCTAATCTCATTTCGGCGTCAAACAAATGTCAAAAACTTGTCAAAAGTCCGGTATTTTTGACAGATTGAGACTGTGAACGTTCTTAAAATTACAAGAATTACCACTCTGTTGTGGAAGCACGTGCCTCACCACGAATATTAATGTCCACACATTGCGAATCATGCTATGAGCGCCGTGTGCTGCGCATGCCTCGCAATGTCTGTATCCAACTTAACATGGAGTTTTACTCATAAATGAACACACAAAAACATAAAAACATCACTATTATTAGAACATAACACAATAAATACACGATTACTAACGCCTACTTATTTTATCTAAGCCTTAATATATTTATAACGTATATCTACATATACGATAATATATAAAGATACACTATCATACCTGATAAGGGGGATTTGTATAGGCTCAAAATCGGCTCTGTCATCAGACCAGTCGGCTCTGAAAAGTAATTGTTTGTTTGTTGTATTTGACACTGGAAATATTGTTGTTAGTGGAGAACCGACTACGGTGAATGGTGAAGGATTTGGTTTTTAATTTAGTTATTGTGTTTTTGGTTGTTTTAGATTTTTTGTTTTTTTAATTAACTGTAAGTCATAACAAAATATTTTGCTTGATGTTTTAAGCTTGAAAGAACAAAGAATCACTTACAAATAGACCCTTCAAAATAAATACTTTTCCACAACATTTGCAAAAAGTTTCCGTCCATAAGAATCAATAAGGTTGTATAGGTAGCGTAATGCAATGAGATCTTTTATCACTCAATATTTATGACGAAAAGTTATATTTTAAATGAAAAAAACAGAAATTGACATTAATTTAAACTACGATATTTCCACAAACATTCTACATAACACAATATACAAGCATTAAAATCTTCTTGCAAGTCGAAAAACAACAAAAGACTGTATTACTAAACTCAGAAGTCTAGTTTTTGTCCTTGAAGTAAAGTTAAAGTCACTTCAGTCCTACAGATGTAGCAGATTAAATGAACGTAGACGCGCGTGGTCTACGCCACTACGCCGCTACGGCGTAGCAAGGTCTACGGTGCTACGTCTACACGTTTTTCTATATACATTTATTTACTAGGAAAAGTATTTAATGGAAAGCTTTTGTAAGTTTATGGAACATTGAAACAAAATAAATAGAAGATGATTTTCTATTCTTCCTTGCTTCTTAAAGCCTTTAAAATGTTTTTAAGCGTAAAGTATGTTTATTTTTTTGTAAAATGTAACGAAAAATAACAAACTGTTTTTAAATATCAAAACAAAAATGACACTGCACAACACAGAGGGCTGTTTTCGTTATTTTCATAGAAAAAATATTCACAATATTTACCGAACACAATCCTGAAATTACAGGCATTCTTTCACCGTAGTCGGTTAAAAACACAGAATATCAGCGCTTTGCTGTGAATTTTTTACACGTTAGCCACTTATTGTGTTATCGCTGGACAAAATGTTCGATCCTTATCTCACGAGGGGTTTGAATATGAACATGATATTATCATATCAGTATTTATTACCTCGTACCTGTAAAAACGTTGTTTTGTTCACGATAGGTTTTTGTTTAGTTTTTTAATAAACTGCGGCGTTGTCTGGCTTTGGGTTTAATATTTTTCTATACTATGTTTTTATTTTTTTGTAATTATCTCTTGATTTTATTTATTTTCATCTATTTCAATAGATTTTAGTTATTCGTTTTCATTTATGGAAATATAGTTAGGCACTTTTAGGAGAATCGTAAATTTAAGAAACATAATTTCTCCTAATTTCACTTATTCACTGCACACAACAAATTATTCACGAGTCGGTGAAATTATTAATTATTTCACATTCACACAACACAACACTTTTATTCCAACTTCACAAAAACATTATTTATTTACATTTAAACAACCTTAATCACTCTAATAATAATGTCGTATTTTATGTAGGCACATTTTCGACAAATTCTCATCCATTATTCTTATTAAAAAGGCTACCTGAAAGATTGAACTATATTCGGTAATCTATTTGATCCTTTAAATAAGTTTACGTAAAGACGGGTTCCAGCTAAATTGCTTTGTCGATCCCAATACGGTAGATTTCTTCGATTTTATCAAGGTCCCCTGAGGCCTTTTTTAGAGGAAATTCTTCGTAAGGAATAATAAATTATACCTAACTTATTTATTGATAGGGTACCGGGAAATATTGATAAGTAAACTAATTTCTCAAATGGATTTTTGGTATGAAAAGAGCGATATCACTTTTTAATAAAAACACTGACAACAATTTAACAGAAAAAACTTCACGGTTTTCACAAACAAAAAACACCGCACCAGCAAAAGTCACAACCACCGAACATTTTTGTCTACAATCAATCTCAATTTAACCACAACTCAATGATCCACTGGCAGTCAATAAAACCCACTTTTCCATCCACGTTGCAAGTATGATAACGAAATAAAACTTTCTAAAATATTTTTCCATCGTTCCTGCAATAATGACACTTATTCCAGTTCCAGACTTGGTCCAGTAGCATCTGCCAAGAAACTCGGCACGAATTATTATATGATGCATCCGTAACATTTAAATAACTTTATCTTAATTGAAATCTTATTATGAAGGTGTAGTAGGAAAACATTCACTTCAGCGATAACGTTTGTTTTGTTATTAAATTTTCATTATTGCACTGTGGTTTTAGTGAGAAATGTGTTTACGAATGTTGAGCGGTATTAAGGTTTATGTTTTTATTTTGTGGGATTGTTTATTTTTGGTGTTGTTTAGTGATTTAATGATTAATTTCAATAATTTTAAACTACTATTTTTATAATTTTTCGTTTTTGTGAGGATGTTTTTATTACTCACTCGTTTACAACTTATAACACTTGATAAAATAACAATTTACTTTAACAGGCACTTTCTTAAGAAAATTAAAGTCACAGAGTCACAGAAGCATCACTTTCCCAAATACATTCGACAATAAAATGATTTGTTGATGTTCTCTTATAAAACCAACTTCACCATTCGACATAATTTCCATTGTCTTACAAGACACTGGTTTCATTAAACAAAACTTAATTTGTAAACAGTTCCTTACGAAATTCAATGAAGTTTCCCTAATTAATTTTCAGGTCAAATATAGTTAGTACAGCCATAAATCTCAGGCCAAGTTTGGAGTCGGTAGGCTAAACTGAGATAGCGGGAGGTACATCAAGAAATTTATTTTCCTTCAAGTTATCTTAGTGGTTTCTTGTGTTGAAGGATAAATAGAGCCTTAATACATATTTCATAAGATATTATTTGGTTATGCTCGATAGTTTTGTAGAATATTAAATGTCAAGATAACAATTGAAAACTGTGGCCATCGTTTTCTGTTAAGACAAATGGTTTCCTTTAGCTTTTACATGGAGATTACTGAGTGATTAGTATGGGGCTCCTGCCTCCCATATTCAAACTTTTCCAACATAAACTGTGTATATATAGATTTTGTTACTTGTAGGAGAAAATAAACAAATATAATATTTATGTTTTATAAAATAAATATTTATATTTATTTTATAAAATCTGGTTCACAAAGATCTTTCAATTGTTTTAAAAGTTATTCCTCGAATCTTAAGATCTCACTGTCTTTAACAAAAAGGAACTACCTCCAAAGTCTAAATCTTCACCACGCTACTCTTAATTTTTAATATTTTCCTTTTACATTTCCCTAACGTGTCTGCTAACTCAAGAAAGCTTTTAAGCCTTTTAACACATTTGCATTCCGTCACTTTAACTTTATTTTGTGTTTTTAACTTTTCAAACACAACATAATTTTTGTTTTGATTTTTTGCGTTGTCATTATTTTTGTCCATACCGTCGGTCGTCGAACCACAGTGCGAGAGATAATTTGTTTGTTTTTCATGTTATGTTATGACTCACAGGCCAGACAATGTCGCCGAGTTTATGATTGCTTTATACACAAAACCTGATTTTTGGCTAACGTGTAACAAATCCTTAGTTTTTTTTTTTAATTTGATTCCTTAACTTACCTCCACAGATTAAAGACATCGAGGTAATTTTGATTGATATATTTATAAAATCGACTAATTTAACTTTGACTATGTCTCTAACTAACTAGCGCGTCTAACTCGAAAGCTTGGCTATTTTAAGAGATTTTTAAATTCTATATTTAGAGGCGTGAAGGCAATGAAATATTAAACTTTGTACTGGCGATAAGTATCGTTAGCGCTACTACTATTATATCACTTTTTAGAATTAAAAATGGCACTAAAAAGACACGATTTATAATCGATTTTGTTACACAGCAATAACCGCCGCCGAACGTCAACACTCAAAACAATATTTTATTTTGTAATAATTTTATTTAAATACCAACGTTGAAATGAATACATCAAAATTGTGAACTAAATACACCGAATAGGTTTAGCGCGTCGTGGGTAGTATCATAAGTGTGCGTTCATATTGGCTTGTTATTATTGTTGTTTACGCGCGTGTTATCGCGTTTGGCCGGAGCGGCGGGCGTGTGGCGCGGCCGTTGGTTGCTTTGGACTGATGTCGGAGGCGACCGTGACGTCAGATGACACTCAGCCTCGCGCGCCACAGCGCATGCGTCCGCACGCACACTTGCGCTACCCGATCAGAACGCACGTGTCGACGAGTGACACACAGTGTGCGTCTTACGCAAACTTAGTTATATGCAAGTTTTGGAAGTGCTGGAGTTATGTACCGTGTGCAGAGCAAACGAAGCCGAAAGTTATGTTTATTAGTTTAATTAAGTTGGCATTGATGTGATGGAATGATGTGTTGTGTTGAATTAGTTCACATGTCAAACTTGAAGTTGCTCGGTTATTACTACTTTTCAGGTAAACTAAAACCTGTTTTTGTAGTGACTCCTCCTTTGAATGAAGCCGCAAAATAATTTATAATCAAAATTCTAAAAGATCACATTTGTACTCGTTTTTTCATGAATTGGTTAATTGTAAAGGCCTTTTAGACGCCCTCGTTTTCATCAAAGACGTAAGTGGACTAATAACAATAATATAATCATGAGACCAGAAAACTGCCTTATTTTTTTGTCCAAAGAATCAGCATTGTCATACAACGTGATAATGCTGCCAGTCTTTTGAGCACTTTTCCTTTTGACAGCGATGCGGTCAAATTTATTTGTACCTTATTCTTTCCCCTTTTTATATACATGTACATATTATTATTTTAAGACTGTTAGGTTATCTACTATCCCCCTTACTAATAAACGCATTATATCAGATGAATAGTTACACACCCATTTCTCTCTTTCAGTCGTCAGTAATTTGACTTTCGAAAGAAGAAGACAAAGCGTTGTGTAACTATACAGACGCTATTGACGACACGCTCTATTGGCCAAACGTACACTTTGACCAAACACACCCTTGACCGACCGCCACGAAATCTATAAAACATTTATCAGTAAAGGGGTATGTAAATAATATCTTTTAAAGAAAGAAAATATTTTTGTCGTAAAAATAATAATGAGAAAAAAATATAACTGAGTTATCGCAATTTATCTAGAACACTGTAGTAACACAATCTCTTTAAACCAATTTCTTAAAAAGCCTACTTTAGTCCCAAAAACGCAAAAAAATAAAGCGTTAAGAGCCTCAACACATCCTTCGCAGACCTTGACCCTTCGAATAGAGCCTCCCGCTAGAGTCGTTACAAAGGGCATTATTAACTAGCCAAGCACACAACAGTCCGATAGAGTTCTACATAGTGGATAGAGTCGACTCTACATAGAGTCCGATAGAGTGTTGTGTTAAGTCTCTATTTTATGTTGTTTTGTTTTAGTTGATAACGTTAGAGGATTGTGATTTGGTTTTGTTTGGATTATTGATAAGACATATGTCTTATGTCTATGAAAGAATTTACATTTCTGCTCACCCCTTACGAAAATACAATCATATGATTGTATTTTCGTAAGGGGTGAGCAGAAATGTAAATTCTTTTGCAGAATTATATCTATCAGATTCAAAGTAGAAATGACGTGATGATGATAATTAGAAAAGTTTAATGTATTAATTTTAAAATATTTTTATTGTAATTTCATAGTTAAATAAAAATAGTACTGATCCTAAAAATAACATGATTTTTTTTGTCAAATTCAATTCTTGTATCAAAAATAAATAAACCATTTCTACACCAATAAACAATACAAAAACAATAACAAAAATAAAATGAAATAAAAATATCAAACACGTAGTTGTCTGTCTAACAAAACGGTTAATAAAATGTCTACAGCTGC
This sequence comes from Oligia latruncula, assembly GCA_948474745.1. Classification (NCBI taxonomy): domain Eukaryota; kingdom Metazoa; phylum Arthropoda; class Insecta; order Lepidoptera; family Noctuidae; genus Oligia; species Oligia latruncula. The sequence goes on along the minus strand of OX419691.1, from coordinate 2,302,546 downwards.
TACGCCGTAGCACGCCGCTACGAACGCGTAGCACGTTGCTACGATACAGTTGAATGAACTTTTTCTCCGCTGTAAATTATTATTGATGGGAAAGCCTTTCAATTGTTTTTCTGTTAGTGATTTATGTTTAACTATTAATTTGTCTGCTAACTGCATCCCAAGCAGTAGTGTTTCAGATGAAATCTGTAAAATATTTTTTGTTACTTAAAAAAATGATGCGTAAATACATCCATACTAATATACTTATCCATACTAATATTATACATTCGAATGTAACTCTGTCTGTCTGTCTGAATGTTACCTTTTCATGCCTAAACCACTGAATGGATTTCGGTAAAATTTGGCCTAGAGATAGATTGCATCCCGGGGAAGGACATAGGATAGTTTTTATCCCGATATTCCCACGGGATAGACACTTATGCGTGTGAAACTAACATTCATGTCATGGTATGTGTGTTATGGTCATGGAAAGAGGTAACGGTACTAACTGGTCAGGACTCATTCATGGGGTGTATTTAATTTTATGAGTTTATTCAATACTCTTTTATGTCCTTTTTTAGGGTTCCGTACCCAAACGGTAAAAATGGGACCCTATTACTAAGACTTCGCTGTCTTTCCGTCCGTGTGTCTGTCACCAGGCTGTATCTCAAGAACCGCGATAGCTAGACAGTTGAAATTTTCACAAATTATGTATTTCTGTTGCCGCTATATCAACAAATACTAAAAATAAAATAAATATTTAAGGATGGCTCCCATACAACAAACATTTTTGTGGCGTTTTTGCCTTGTGGTACGGAACCTTTTGTGTGCGAGTCCGACTCGCACTTGGCCAGTTTTTTATTTTTTGAGAGATGTAATTCATCAAACGACCCCTCCCGCTCTGGGTGGAGCAGAAGGGAGTGTCAGACCCGCGGCGGCTGGGACGTGAGGCACTGTCCTTCAACCATCCCGCAACCTCCTTCTCCAGCATGACCGCTTCGCAGAAGGAGGTGACTGCCTCCCACTCCCTCTCGCTCCAGACCATGGCTTGAACCGGGCCGGACGCGAGAGGTCACTGCCGCTGCCGATCGCCTCTACGAGGACACGGCGGTGCTCCGCCCAAGCGGGGCAGACCTCCACCGTGTCCTCTGGGCGATTCTCTCTTTTACATCCTTAGAACATTATCGTGAATAGCTCAGAGGCTAATGAAGAACAGTTCAAGGTAATTGCGTTTACCGCATTAGAATTAAATCAAGTCATTTGTATTATGCACACTCACGCTAGCGATTTCCGGAAGTTCGCGCCTGGTCCGGAAGCTAACGCTCCGTACCTATTTGAATTTAGTTACTTTGAAAATTCAGTCTAGTCAAAATATATGTTTTGTCATTTTCTACTTAACTAAACTAGAGAGAGCGAGTGGTGGCCCAGTGGTAACGACCGCGACTTAGAAGATATAGGTCGTAGGTTCGAACCCTGACAGTAGGTGATGTAAATTGTTAAAACAAATCCTATGAAATGTCAGGAATTTACCTATAGGTTCTTAAGTAGATCAAACTTTTTATGAATTAAGTATATCGGTAAGATTAGTTATCATTCCTGCAAAATCCTAAATCTTGGAAAAGAGGAAAGCTTTTCCCAGTACTGGGACAGCGCAGGCTAATAAACAAAAAACATGGTATATTACGACAGACGAAAATTCTAATAATGGAAAACCTGATCAAGTTTCTGACTACATGCCATATCGCATGTTAGCTTTTGTGATTGATTCACCAAAATAAAAACGACTAATAATATAGGTAAGATGATCCGAGATTTGCCTACAGATCATATTGCATAAGCTTTTACTAATATACCGCTCACAGATATAAATAGACCTATATAACGCAAGTATCACGATCTGTATGAAAACTCAGCGTGCCATTTTTTGACTACCTACTATGACGTCACCAGCACTATTTAGTGATGAGAAAATCAAATCGATTCAAAGACGCCACCGCGTGCGGCACCTTTCTCGCCCCACCCCCGGAGCCTAGCGCCAGCGCTCGCGCTCACTCAGCCAGCAGTACACAGGACTGAGCGCGAAAGTGACGGCTTACGATTCTTGTACGTAAGCTGGGCACGCGAAGTAGTTGCTCTTATGTTATCTAAGTTTATCTGTATCTGTGATAGGTACAGCTTCTTCTTCTTTTGTGGTGCTGCTTCTTGATTTTAGGTGCAGTTCATGACTTTGAATTACGTGATGGATATCGAAATATAAATACAACATTCTTCTCCATAGCTACCTACGCTTTGGAATGGGCAACTAGCTTCATTTTTTCTGACTGACCGACTTCTTGACAATTCAAAAGTGCCTGTAAATGGTTTTGTTGAAATAAATGGTTTGAGTTTGAGTTTGAACAAAACAATAATTATATGAAGTACAGAACCAGGTCAGCGGGATTGTCCGAAAGGGTTACCGCTGCACGGAACATAAAGGGCTAAGGAAGGAACACGGGTGGGTTTTAGTCAGTAAGAGTCTGACACTCCCTTCCGCTCCACCCAGAGCGGGTCTCCCTTCCGCTCCACGCAGAGCGGGGTTCCAATCCTGAAAAAAGAAATACAGAACCAAGACCCCTCCGAGGCTTGGAAAGCACGTTAAGCCGTTGGTCCCGGCTGTCATTCGTGGATCTTTGACAGTCGTAACGGGTAGTCAGAATCTGGAAACCATGCATGCTTACCAAGGGGTATCGTATTACCCTATAACTGGGTTGTGGGTTATAAGCAGTCGCTCCATGTAAAATACTGATATTCAGCTGCATCCGGTCAGACTGGAAGCCGACCCCAACATAGTTGGGAAAAGGCTAGGCAGATGATGATGGTGATGTATAAACAGAAGTTAATAAACACTGAACGCAGATAGGATTTTGTATTACACGTCTTTTTATAAGAAGGTCATTGACCAAGTTACGCAACTTCAGTTTAGGGATTACTAGTTACTATTCCTCAATATACATACGTATACCTCAAACGTAACACTGGAGGGGTGAGCAAAGATCATAGCGGGTCGCAGATCGGGTCGGGCGCAATCAAGCGGCCGTCAATCAGCTACCAGCCTTACTTAATTACCTCGTCACGAGTGGGCAGTTATACTTACACGAATGCCCTTGTGTGGGTTACACTGCACACGAAATCTGATTTATCCATAGCTTAAGGCATACATCTGTGTGTGTACCCACTGCTCACATTAACAAACAAACTTGGTAGTTTTCCTCTGTGTGCATGAAACGTTTTCCTTCTATAAGATTGTGTGTGTGTTGGCTCCAGCAGTCTATAAGTATGTGTGTGTCAGTCAATTACGTGTACATCTGTGTGTGAGTGAGTTACAGATACAGAAAGTCAGGGATAGAAGGTTGTGATTGTCAATTTGTTTATGTATGAGTGTGTTGGCGGGGTTTTTGATGTGTAAGATCGGTTTATTCAGTCAAATTATTGATAGATTAAAATCGATTGTTTTTTAATCATAATCTTGTCGATTAATGTAATGTCCACTTTTAAAAGTAAACTATCAAACTTCTACAGTAATCGTCGAAACTCTTTCTTTTTTTACTGTTTATGTTGTGTATTTTAGTTCTGCTGTCCATTCTTCTGAACATCGTTTGTTTTTCGAAGTTGCCTATTCCTTGCTGCTTGAGAGGGAAATTAAGTAAAATTGCTAATTTTAAATTCGAAAATAACTCTGTCTGTATGTTACGTTTTCACGCCTAAACCGCTGAACGGATTTCGATAAAATTTGGCAGAGAGATAGATTGCATCCCGGGAAATGACATAGGATAGTTTTTATCGTCATACCTCGCGGGCAAAGCCGCTGGCGGAAGCTAGTATAAAATAAAAATAATATGAGTAACTACATAATATCAAAACGTCCGTGATCAACATCTTCAATGTCACATGTCATACCCATTTGACTCCTAGATTGTCATTTCCTTACCGACCATGAAACATCGCACGCCGAGCTTTGACTGTAATCCTTTACATTTACAAGTACTATTGTCAAAATTCAGTAGCAAACACACGTAGGTATGCTCCTGATTCTGATTACGTTGTTTGAGGATACGATGACAATGACGTCATAACAGTTCCGAGGGTAGATCGTATTTGTAGAGGTTAGGCCTGTTTATTTAATAAAGGCAGATTAACGAAGAAATTTCCCAGTTTTGTTCAAACATTTGGCGATTATGTGTCAGAGATTATGGAGTAATTATATTGGAATGACTTTGTTTTTGGTGAGGTGCTTGTTTTACAATGTATTTTCAAGTATTTTAATGGCTCCTGGCTAAGTAATATCCGCCGCACGGGTGGATGCCACACTTTCCGCAGTCGGTTCACGGATGGGTGGCCATTCATTACATATTGAGACCCCTCCGTGCCTCGGAAAGTACGTTAAGCCGTTGGTCCCGGCTGTCTTTCGTAGATCTTTGACAGTCGTTAAGGGTAGTCAGAAGCCCAAAACTCTGACAACCAGTCTAAGGTATCGTATTACCCAGTAACTGGGTTGTAGAGGGCAGATGGGCTGTCGTTCTATGTAAAATACTGGTACTTAGCTGCATTAGGTTAGAATGTAAGCTTATCCCAACATTGTTGGGACAAGGCTTGGCAGATGATAACGCATTTTCAAGTATGTATGTACTCTCAAAATAGATTTTGAATGTAGGTTTATAGAAGGCAAGCCTAATGCTGTCATGACAATAAATCCAATATTACAATGCGATAGAATGTGTTTTAAGTAAGTAATAAATACATAGTATTAAACGTTTCGTTCAATGGAAGTCTTCAAATATATCTACAACACCATAAGGATGTTGCTTGCTTCTCCAAAAACATTCCTAATCTTAGATAATATGGTTATGCGACGTATCTCGATAGTAAAGAGTCGTTGACACAGGCAACGTACATACCAAAGATCATCTCTGCAGATGAGATGTAAAACTGAGACATCCGTAGGCACTTTAAGAAATTGGCTGCTGATATTTTGTTACACATTATGATATTTCACAAATTTTCCTTCGACCGAAACGAGAATAAGTGGCTCTGAGCACTCAAATTTCCCAAAGAACTTTGTACACTACATAAAATAATATGATCTTAGAAATACGTAAGCAATTGACCCATTTTATACCTGTGAAACCGTAGCACCGTAGCTTCGTAGCTTCGTAGAGCAGCTACGCCGTAGGTGGCTACGACTCGTAGCTTTAACCATACAGGATGTTTATTTGAATCGAAATGTCCTTAATACTAAGCGATTGAAGGTTTTATCACAATACCAAAACATTATATGAAACTCTTGAGTCAATAGACAATTTTACAAATTTAATACAGACAAGATTTTTTTTCAGTACTCACAGATAATTTTGTCACCTTATTATTCAGACAAAATATTATAAATTTTCTTGTTCAAAATTAATGGATTTTAACTTTAATATCTTTTTATTTTATGCCTATTCCAGTCACGTTTCTAGCCTCTTCACAGCCTGTATAAAAATATGAATTCAAGTTTTCTATCTTAAAAAGTTTCAAGAGTGTCTTAAAATATATTCAAAGACATTATAGTATTTTGGATATTAGCCAGATTTGGTTGTGACATTAATTTTAATGCGTCTGACCAGATCGACCTCGTCGCGTATTATGTTGTTGGCAAAAAAGTAACTATTAAGATGTTTACGCAAGACTTGACAAGATTATGAAACATAGTTCAAGGATCTTTGTATTAGTTTAGGAAATGAAGGAAAAAAAGCCGTTCTTAGGGTTCCGTAGCCGAAACTCTTACAATTTCATCATGTTCGCCTGACCTGTCTGCTCGTCCATCCAAATGTTACAAAGTCATTTTACTCGGAGAAACTTTATACAATGTAGTAAAATTACGTAAAAACTATCAAGGTCGGATTTTAAGTCATAAGTTTTTGAGGTATGGGATATTTTCGGTTACAACCGCAGTAACAACTTAATTTTTCTTTGTATTTTCGAGAAATACTATGAAATACAAACTTATTTTTGCGCTCGATAAAATCAATAATACGAGTACATGCGTAAATATTCATCGCAACAACAGAAGCGTTCCCTGTGCGTGGTCCCACACGCACTTGGCCTGTTTTTTCGTACTTGTTTCATTTACTGGCTATGTTGTAACGTTGTTGTGGGTAGGTAAGGGCTTTCCTTTATAAGAAAGGTATTTAACTTAGTCCGGGAGTGGATCATTGTTGCGTAGCTGCGGGCAATATCCATTTGGGGAAGTCACTTGCCCAGAAGCGGGTTGATTGGTTGACATTTTTTTGTTTCTTTTCACTGCCGTCTTGCTCCTTTGTATCTAAGGAGAACTTTTGCTAAATCGAACTGACTGCTTACTTGCTATCAACCGGCAAACGACTTATTGTATCCTTTCATTTTTTGGGTGGGAAATTATCAAATAACTTCTCCCGCTCTGGGCGGAGCGGGAAGCCTTTTCAGACTGGCTAAAACCCTCCCGTGTTCCTTCAGTTGCCTATGCCAGGGGCCACGGTATATCTTCCGAACAACCCACGACCCTGGCAGGACTTATTGTATCCTCACGTTCTGATTGAAGTTGCAATATAAATTATTTTTGCTCAGAACTGAACTACGAGTCGCAATTTATTTGGACGTTGCACTTTAAGCCTGTCCTTAACACTGAAAATTACAATTTACTAAGAAGCATGATGTTGTTATTTCATCCTTAATCTATGAGTTTATGAAAAAATAATTTTAATTCCTACACAATAAAGTTCAGTTTGCGGTACAACTTCAAACATTTTCAAAACTTTTTCAATAGTGCTAGTTACCCTGAAGTCCTTGAAATAACATCAATTTGAAATATTGCATTAGTTTGAAGAGACTTTACGTACATGAATTCATAAACTCACACCTTCTTCCCTTAAGGGTAGGCAGAAACTACAGAACGCCACCTGCTACGATCCTTACATACTCCTCTTGCCTCATCAATTTCATTCACCCTAAATTAGATCATCGTCAAAATCTCATCACCATCCTTCTCTCGCCCCTACCCAATTTATATAGGGTCTAACTCTAAATCTAGTAAATTAAATTCGATCGAAGAAAACTAAAAGACTACCTACTACTTGAATGACTGTTACAATTTCTTCTACTAGTATGCATACAACGATGCACCAACATATCAACTCCCATAATGATTGCAAGTGAGCTCGTCACCAAGGACATACTCCAGCATCACATTTTGAAAACAGAGTGACAAGGTGACATTTTAAAATTCATTAAAAAAATAAACACGTTTCTCTTTTCATTTTAGCTTTATCAGCCCACGTAATGTCCCCACTACTAGGACACAGGCCTCGGTGAAAGGGAGTTGGGCCCAATACGGGTTGATAGATATGTTCATGTTCATGTGTTCGAATTTTTGATTCACAAAGTATATGCGCCAGCTTGGGTCCGAACCCACGACCGTAACTCGTAAGTTGGGGCCATCACCAGTGGCCCATAACTTCGCCAAGAAAATGACTCATTTAAATCATGTAATTAAAATCCATCGAAGGAAAACAAATGACAAACTACAAGTTCTTAAATGACTGTTGCAATTTGCTCTACCAGCAACCCACATATCACTTCCCATAATGATTGCAAGTCAGGCCGTCACCAATTATGCGTTGCAATATTTCAAGCGTTTATTGCCATGCGTGGCTTCTAGCTATGCTAGCTTAGATCGAGATAGGGTAACCTACTTTCAAGCGAGCTGCATAATTACGTCTGATAATAACAACACAGCACTCAATCATAACTTATGGTTTAATATCAGTATTGTGTGGTGTTTACTCTTGGATTTGTTATTAATTTTGCGAGTAATTAAAATGGGTGAAATATAATTTGTGCTTTTGAATAGTCAATAGCTGAAGGCGGTAAAATTTTGAACACTGTCAAGCTGAGAAACTGTCAGAATTTAGTATCGCCTAAAAAAACAGTGGCACTCCCGGAGTGCCGACAGAAGTGAAAACAAAACACAACTTTGCCATCACTCACTGACATATCGGATAGACATTAAAACCGAGTACATCCAGAGAACACATCCGAAGCGGGTATTTTTTAAATCGTACGGTATTTTTTTTAAATTTTTCATCAAAAGTCGAAAACTAGGAAGCCTAAAAATAAAAAAAAAAATGTTTGAAAATGTGCAAACTTCGCTCTTTCATATGATACCCCACACGCCCTAGTAGCGCCACTTTGAATTTTTCAAACCCCCTTTCAGCCCCTGTTGCAAAAAATATACATATATTTTTATTTCTTTCTTATTTGCAAAATAGTTGTGCAAACGTCATCTAAAACTATTCCAAATTTCAAGTTTATTAGTAGTTCTTGAGATATCCAGCTGTGACAGACAGACAGACTGAGTCTCACCATAAGGGTTCCGTTTTTACCATATTTTTGCCATCGACATGTTAAAATAACAGTCTAAGTTATTCCTAACCGATTGAGCAGCGTGTGGGTTGTTATCACTTGTGTGGTTCATGTTATTTTTATACTGAAATCATAGAGCTCATTTTTATATAGGTCACGGTACTGCCTTCGAGGAAAGTTAAAAAAATCCATGTCATATTTATAAAAGCAAAATTTGAATAATTATTTCATTGGATAGCTTTTTGTGAATTTTACTAACCACAGAAACTGTTCAAGATCAGAACCTTCACAGCCTTCAGAAAGATGAAAGTTAATATTATGACTTAACCTATTTTATTTACAAAAGCGGTTACATACCCCTGTGAGCACCAGTTTTCGTCCAATCGAGCAGAAAACGCGCCGTTTTTTTTTTACCTTTGCTTCTCTTTAAACCCTCCAGTTATTCTTTGAACCGGCTTATTCGTTCGTTAACGTACCCGTCAATTTCGCAACCTCCGGACTACCTACCGTAACGATAATATTCCGGCAATTACGACTTTATGTCCAGGGAATAAAGGTCATGATGAAACAATGGGATGGTGCAGATTTCTGTAACTTTTTTCCTGTAAGATTTTGTTTTTTTATGTGGATGTGATGTAAAGGAGATACCGCATTTTCAAAGTTATTATGATGATAAACGAAGATATAAAGATAATCACTAAGGACAGTAAAACAAATCTACTGTATTACCTTCCCATTCAAAATAACTGCCATGTAATTTAACTTTCATTCTTAGCGAGAGGTCAATCTGGACAAGAGCCACTATAGTCACAAGAAGCAGCTAGTTAGGCAATATTCAGCCTTAATGAGCTCACTTGTTTACATCAAAGTCGAATCTTAGAAAAATGCATCTAAATAACTCATTTCATAGAACGTTTTTTGTCAATGTTACGTATTATTACACTTTTTGGAAAATCTTTTTGAATTATCAGCAGGTCTGAAATCAGAATAATGAAATAATGCTATTGACGATGTTACCAGGACGAAAACAAATAAATAGTTATGCCATCAATGACTCAAAACACCATTTCAAACACTATAATCTACATCGTCCCCACAAGATTTGACCAAGATTATGTCTGGACTTTAAAAGAGACAGTGACCTTTGAGTTTGTTTCGCTGTCTCTTCTCAGGGTAGTCGGATAGAAACACCGACCTCATCTAGTTTAAAAAAAATATTAACGTGTAAAAGTTTTTATATTCTAATATTTAAAAATTTAATTTATATGTATTTACTGAAATAATGGAGATAATAATAATAATCAAGTTTACGTAGTACCCATTGTTGTCTCCACGACGGGTGTTATACCCAATCCCCTCCACCACAGCATTAAACAAATAGGCCTAAAAGACTCAATCTATATAACACTCCAAAAAGCCGCAATTTTAAATACCTGCAGAATAGTTAGAAAGTTCATGCAAATTGACGAAACTGAAATCACCCCTCAAAAGATTATTCTTTCGGTAGAAGAAAAATAACACCACCCACACGTTGCATTGACTTGGCTTGGACCCGTTAATGTAGCTCATACTAGCCAAAGAGCTAAGAAACAAAATTTCTTTACCAAAAATAATAATAATAAGGATTCGGAAGGCAGTACAGCCGTATATTGATACGGCTCGCATTGTTCCTGTCTCTGGAGGAGGTTCCTGTCTCTGGAGCCCTAACCACCGGTAGTTTGGACCCTGCTCCCAACACTCTCTCTATTTTTTTTATATTTTAAGAACAATTAAAAAATTTAAAAAAATTTGTTAACTAAATAAATAAACGAAATAATAATAATTATTATTATTATTATTCACCAGCAACTTGCTTTAAAATATAAACTTGTAGATTCTGAGGTACCGTACTACAAGTATGTGCCCGACCCAGTTCTTGAAAATGACCATGTCACATTGTACTGGGATCGGTCTATCATTACTGACAGGACTATTGTTGCCAATAAGCCTGATATAGTGGTGATAGACCGATTAGCGCGCCGCACAATGATTGTCGATGTTACCACTCCACATGACGGGAACCTCGTGAAAGCTGAGAAAGAGAAACAAATTAAATATCTCGACTTAGCTCACGAGGTTGTTGACATGTGGAATGTGAGCTCGGCTATCATTGTGCCGATTGTCGTATCGGCCAATGGACTGATGGCCGAAAGCCTCGATCAACATCTATCGAGGTTGGATCAAGGGCCTGATTCAGAAGGCAGTACTCCTCGATACGGCTCGCATTGTGAGGAGGTTCCTGTCTCTGGAGCCCTAACCACCGGTAGCTTGAACCCTGCTCCCGACACCGGCGGACAACTATTTTTTTATATTTTTAAATGTTTTTAATACTTACTTTTATTTATTAAGAAATATTTAAAAATACAATAAAATAAGATTTACGTAAATGAATAAAGGAAATAATTATTTTATTTCGGGTAACTTTATGATCCATAACTTGTTAGTAACATTATACCCAGTAGCAAATAGGCTAGCCTATTTTCAGTCTCGCCTCTCAACATCTTCTAAGCACCTGCGACTTTAAGCTATACCGTGTATCCGATAACTATGGGCCAAGTTTTGACTCTTATGTCATTTATGGTTTAGAACTTTGAACTGGCTGTTATAACTTGTGCGTTGCAGAACTATCTAATGCTCTTCGAATGTATGAAGGAAGCTGTGCACGACTTGATGGTACTAAGTGTATTGTGTGCAGTGCAGTGTGCATGTCGGTTCCCTCAAAGGGGTAAGTTGTAACGTTTACTGGGAAAGCTCCAACTGATTTGACGTAAGTTGGTCTCGGGAGGCCAATTTCCGTATTTGTTTAATAACGTTCAAAATGTAGACGCAATCTTATCTAAGCGACAATCGATGTCAGAAACTTTTAAAAAAATTTGGTAAATTAGAGGTATTTTTGACTGATTGAGACTGAGATTTGAACGTGAACATTCTTCAAATACGGAAACTGCGCCTCTTCTGCTCCTCTGACCAAACCCAGGAATATCGATCTCTGATAAGATTTTTCTTAACTGTACGAGTTCGTAGCTGTACGAGTTGAAAGTGATACCCTGATACAGGTTAGTTGGAGACTTTTATACAAAAAGTTACCGGTTAAAAACTCACTTGAAGGTAACTTTTACGAAAATCTGAATTTGGTCCTTATAGACAACCAACAGGACCAAAATTTATAAACATACATGAAAATATTCAGAGGGGTCCCTGGCTAAATAATAACAGCCGCACAGGTCGATCGATCAGCTTAAGTTACGATTACCGCGGTTGGTCTGTGGATGGGTAACCATCATATTTTTTTATTTTTTCATTGTGAATGTGAAGACGATGTGGGTCATTTTACATACATATATTTTTTTATTATTCTCTCTGTTCTGTTAGTTTTTTTTTTTCATGGTCTGGCAGTTTGAGTAATTTATGTGGCCTACCCAAATGTCCTTTCTTTGGTATTGTTCGTCGAATCGTTGAGCTCCTTAAGTCTTGAGTTGAGCTGCACGATTTTTGACAAATGCGTGCACTGACTGGACAGGTCCTCTCAATCTGTGTGGTTCTTTCCTCAAAAGACCACCTCAGACATCGATCTACATGGTCTTCATTATTATAACCTGACCAAGATTATGTCTGGACTTTAAAAGAGACTGTGACCTCTGAGTTTGTTTCGGCCTTTCTTCTCAGAGTAGTCAGATAGGAAACGCCGACTTCATCTAGTTTTAAAAAAACATGATTGACGTGTAAAAGTGTTTGTACAAACCTACTTACAAAAAATAAAATCATTTCATCATTTCATTTCATCTTTACATACCGAGACCCCTCCATGCCTCGGAAAGCCTTTGGTCCCGGCTGTCATTCTTGGATCTTTGACAGTTGTTACGGGTAGTCAGAAGCCCGAAAGTCTGACAACCAGTCTTACCAAGGGGTATCGTATTACCCAGAATCTGGGTTGTGGAGGTCAAATAGGCAGTCGCTTCATGTAAAATACTGGTATTCAGCTGCATCCCGTTAGACTGTGAAGCCGATCCCAACATAGTTGGGAAAAGACTACGCAGATGATGACATGAAAATATTTACTGAATTAATCAATAACGATACCATCAAACAACAAACATACCAATATACCAATAAATCCTAAGCAAACTTCGTTCCAACACTTCCAACCCTTCAATACCCAACCTTAATAAACTCATAATACATAAAACAATGGAGTAGGGGTGGCCTAGTGGTAACGACCGCGACTTAAGAGATATAGGTCGTAGGTTCGAACCCAGACAGGCGCTTTACTTTGTGTAAATTATTTCAACACCACTACTCTCAAAACGGTGAAGGAAAACATCGTGAGGAAACCAGCATGTCCTAGAACCAAAACTTCGAAGACATGTGACATCTACCAACCCGCACTGGGCCCGCGTGGTGGATTACGTCCCACTACCTCTCACAGAGAGGAGGCCTGTGTACCAGCAGTGGGAACATTATAGGCTGATTATGTATGTTATGTACATAAAACAAAACCTATTTAAAAACACATTAAATCAAAAACCCACAGGGTTCAGTCCACGCCAATTTAATATAACCATAACAAAGGGGTGAAAATTTATAGTACACAATTTTATACTCAAGGAAGACGCCTTTTTCCTGTCACCCTTGATAAATATAAGTGTCCTTTTCATACGGAACCATTATTAAATTTTATGTGGCATCCCTTCACAATACACCCACTTATTGTAATTGCGATGTTGAAATTATTAATGATGGTAGCAGCCCTGTAATGTGTCCGTTGTAATTATAAATTGTGTTTTGTTAATTATTTTCATACCTTTATTTTGATTTTAAAGTGCTAACGGACAGAGGAATGATATGATGTTGAAATTACATATCCTGAACCCTAATTGTGTAACACACTATTACTCTCAATTTGAATCATTTTGAAGCTTATTGCAAGTCCATTGCTCCTTATGTTCGAAAAATGTGTCTGCTCAACAACGTAAATAACGCAATGAATGTTGTTGAACTGTCAAAATTAAACCCACTGATAGTGAGTAGTCTACTGATAGTGTGTTACGCAATTACCCTGCCGATCTATGAATTTCTGTCTCCCACTGTATGGTAATTATTTCGCCGAAATTTACAAATTCTACTAGGAAAATTGAGTCAAATGTGTGTGTAATACATATATACAAATAAATACAATTGAAGTGTCTGTTTGTGATGTCAAAATAACAGCTTTTTACAGCTGAAAGTATAAACGGTACTTTAAAAAAATTTTGTTTGTCTGTCTGTTTGTTCCGGCTAATCTCCGAAACGGCTGGACTGATTATAACATGACTGACTGTCACTGGCAGACAGCTAACCTTATAAGGAGTAATATAGGCTCCTTTTATTTGACTTACTTTTTTTTTACTTTACACGTGACACATTATTTTTATTAGTTTTCCGACACCCACGCGAACACAGCTAGTTACGAATAAAATCCATCAAAATAACAACTATTTAATACTTATAGCCATCTTAAATCCACAGCAACATCATACCAAAATCATTACACGAATACCGACCATTAAATGAGGGCAGACAAAACCATAGCCACTCTCACAGTACAGTGACAAACAACAGGGGAACACGAAACTACACCAAAACGAATAAAAGTGTGTCCGCGACAAATTTTTCACTTGGCATCATAACACAGTTTGCGTGTGACTGTACAAATAAAAATGTATGAACCCGAAACTTGAAAAGCGTTGCAACGGGCACGCGAGGAAAAAACGATGAAGCTATTTTTCTGGATTGTGTTACATTGATGCATGTGTGTAGGTGTGTTTTGTTATTTTTACGACCGTTTTCCACCGCAATAATTTTTGTTTTCTATAGGAGTGAGGGAGACGGGGTGTGTTTATCAGCTTCTTGTCAGCGGCCGTTGACTCGGCTCTCTCGCTCGTTTCAGCACTTTCCCGCGTTAGGATGTGGGAGTTATCATTTAATCCCGACACGGTATAATATTATTTTTTACAGAAGGACTGTCTTTATTTTCGTCACAGTCACTTTACTTGGTCCATATAATGTACATTTTTATAGATTTTTTCCTATCCCAGTTTCAGCACTAATATATGGAAACATTATACAATATCCAGTCCACATTCCCACTACATAAAGACATCATAACAACACATTAGTACCCCACCCACACAAAAACACGGGAAAATCAAAGTAAACAATAAAAATAAGGCACTCGAGTCACGTCACCCGAAGATTATGGCGGGACGACGTACAGTAATAAAAAAAAAACATGAATCACGCCGTGCCGTGACGTCACACACGTGACATTCGTCACACGCGGGACAACTGATTCGTTAACCTGGAATGGTTGTGAAGACTGCAACGGTGTGTCGGCACACTTTTTTAGCATTTAAGGTTATAAAATAATTCAGTCCACTTTTATGTTTTGCCAATGCGGTTATTTATAAATATTTATCTATTAAACTTACACACACTATTTTTACAGGATGACCCAATAGAATAAAAACACACACACCAAATAAATTGAAAGATCAACTTACGGCTAATACTTAAAAATCTAAACTTTAAAAATACAAAGCAACACTAAACTCTATTAAAAACACAATCTGAAGTCAGACTACAGAATTATATGTACCTACCTAACCTACCTATGTAATAATTGTCAAACTAAACTTTTCTTCTCTTAAAGAGCAGTGGTGGCCCAGTGGTAACTGCCGCGACTTACGAGTTGCAGGTAGTAGGTTCGAACCCAGACAGGCGCTTTACTTTGTGTAAATTATTTCATCGCCACTGCTCTCAAAACGGTGAAGGAAAACATCGTGAGGAAACCGGCATGCCCTAGAACCAAAAATTCGAAGACATGTGACATCTACCAACCCGCACTGGGCCCGCATGGTGGATTATGGCCCACTCCCTCTCACAGAGAGGAGGCCTGTGTCCCAGCAGTGGGAACATTATAGGCTGATTATGCTATGCTCTGTACTCGTATTCTAAGTACTTAACTCATAAAGGTAAAAAAGACAAAAAACCCTTAAACAGCGCCTGAAAATGTTCCTTCAAACACCGTCGTACCTAATTAAACCAGCACCCTAGTCCGTAACTCACTATTACTATCAATTTGAATCATTTTGAAGCATATTTCTAATCCATTGCTCCTTAGGTTCGAAAAATGTGTCTGCTCAACAACGCAAATAACGCAATGAATGTTGTTGACTGTCATAATGAAACCCATTGCTACTCATAGTGTGTTACGCAATTACCCTGCAGGTCAACGATAAATAAAAGCTTGTAAAAATATTAATCTGCTCTTGGTCAAAATGAAAATTAAAAAAATTGTTTAAATTTTTCTTATGGATTCGTCATATCTGTCTGTCTGTCCGTCTGTCCGTCCATATGTCACAGCCACTTTTTTCCGAAACTATAAGAACTACACTGTTGAAACTTGGTAAGTAGATGTATTCTGTGAACCGCATTAAGATTTTCACAAAAAAAATAGAAAAAAAACAATAAATTATGGGGGTTCCCCATACTTAGAACTAAAAGTCAAAAATTTTTTTTTCATTAAACCCATACTGGGTTTTTGATTTTTTGACTTGAATTTTTGACTTGTGCTTAAAAAATGATATTGAGGTTTTTAATATCATTTTTTTCTAAACTGCATAGTTTGCGCGAGAGACACTTCCAAAGTGATAAAATGTGTAATGTAACTTCTAAAATAGGAGAATGATAAAACTAAAAAATATATGATGTACATTATCATGTCAACTTCCACCGAAAATTGGTTTGAACGAGATCTAGTAAGTAGCTCGCCGGTGAAAATTTAAAAACATGATGGTACGGAACCCTCGGTGCGCGAGTCCGACTCGCTCTTGCCCGGTTTTTTTAAATGGGCTAATAAAAGAACACTGAGGAACTTCTAAATCACTTAACTTAAAAAACAGTAAACTTAAGAGCTTCCTTCATCTTTGAATTCGCTTAATAATACAGTTCGTAACTTCCGAGTGTTGCTTTTATCTTAAACCCTTAGTTGATTCCTACAACATTTTTATATTAGCCATGTGCCCCCTAGGCAAAGATGGCAGCATCACCCCATTTTACCCCGGGGTCGCAAGTTACCCCACTATATCTCGGAGTAGTAAGAGCAATATAAAAGGTGGGTAGGGATGCATTACTTGCGTACACTAATAAGGTTACAGTTCCCTTGTTCTCTAAATGGTAGGTTTAATACAGTTAATTAATATTTTTAAATGATTATTTCTTCCGTTTTTTATCAATCTATTTTACTCCCAGCGAGTAATGTGAACGAGGTTGGGTCTCAAGCATGCTAACCTAGGATATGCGTTTAACTCTGCATTGTATCCGTCACTAAGAGATAAAGTTGAAAATGTATATCAATCAATCAATAATATTCTTTATTGCGGATCATAAAGAATATTTTTGTATTTTTTTTAGCCTGCGTTGTCCCACTTCTGGACAAAGGCCTCCCTCCAGTTCTTCCATCTTTCGTCTTTCGCGAGCCCGCGCGTCCTCTTTATTTATTGATTGATTGTTGATTTGTTGAGTTGAAATATTGATTGATTGATAAACATTTTAACGGCAACAATGCCTTTTACACTGTAAAATTACAATGTTGTCGAGCTGCAGAAATGAACTGGTAGCACTTTGCCAAACGAATTCCTTTACAAGGAGCTCAATACTACAAAGTAAAAACATGTCTAACAATAAAAATCACTTTTCAAGCGCCATTTAACACCAACCGTATCTTCAGACCAATACCAATACATCATGTGAGAAACAATAGTGTTGTACATACTAATCGATAGTGCTGTGCACACTACATGTGAAGAGTTCTCCGGAACAGTGATAAGTAACCGTTCCTCTCGACTGACTTTTACAACTTGAGAAGATACATGGCCGGTGCACTGGCTTACTTTCACCTTCCGATCAATAGTTACTATGTTGGATCTTGGTTTTATTTAATACTGATAATAGAATTTTGTAGGGAATATTTTTACTTTATTTTTATGAAAGATATTTATCTTTTGTTAACCAGTCATTATTAAAAAGAAAATAATGCATGGCTTATAAGAGCTTTAGTCATTAATGCTATACTTATTGAAAGGATCTGATAAATACTTACTGTCACCATATACTGTCACCAAGTGCAATAATCATAAAAGCTGTGAAAATATTATTTGTCTTCTAAAGCTCCGAAAGTAAACACATATTCCTATAGTTTGCTTATATTTAACGGAACGACTTTTTTAGCAACATTACGTTTTCGACGCATCATGCTTACGAAATAGGACCTACTTTTCGCGTTAACTTGACATTTCATTGTGACATAGAACAATAAAAATCTGTCTCTTTCCGAGTCCTTTGCGTAACAAAAATATGACCTTGAGTAGGCTCCAGCCAATTACAGTCGTTGTCAAAGTTTCCTTATGACACATGAAAACGTCTTTTATATGCTCCAAAATCGACGCCTCAGTCGTTATCAACCTTGGAATATTCCCTCATACCTCTGGGAGGGTACGAACATAAAATTTACGAACACTTACCGCGCAACATATTTCTAATCGACAATAAATCATTACCGACCTTTGTGCATGCCCGTGTGCTTATCCTTAAGCACCGTGAGCTCGTAAATCTTCCCGAACTCCTCGAACATGGGCCGGAGGTCGTCCTCCTCCAGATGTCGCGGTATCTGGCCTATGAACAGTTTGACGGCGTCTCTGCCGGCGCCCGGCGGCGCGCCGGTCCGCTCCGCCGGCGTCAGCGGCGACGCGCGCTTCGGATCCGAGCCGAGGCTGTGCACCGGCGTCGACGGTGCGGTGCCGATACTCGAGTCGCAACTTTGAGGAACACTCATCATGTTCACATTCTGCATATTGTAGCCCAACAACATCGGGTTCACGCTACGCATATTCGCTCCCACAATCATGTTTATCACAGTTAACAGACTTTAATTAACACAAATTTTTAATCACAGTGCTTTGTACTTCGTTTGCCTTAATCTATAAATTCGGTTTGCAAGTTTTTTTAAAGCTCACTCGTGTTTACTTTCGTTTTTCGCGGAGGGCGAGTGTTTAGGAGGTGGGGCTGGCGTGTGTGGGTGTGCGGCAGATCGCGGCTGTGTGCGTGCCGTCTCTTCTCAGTCACCCCGTAATGCGTAATATTATCGATCGGTATAGTAACGGTAGCAGGCAGTACAATCGTCCCCCCGTTTTTCTCACTGGCGCGAATTTATTTGTGTTTTTTTATGAGTGATATTTTTTCTATTAATATTTATTTTTATAATATTATTATTTAACAAATATTGCACATCGATTTATTTAAATACTACACCTTAGTTAACACTTAGTAACAAACATTTACTTAATTTTTTTAAATATTAATTATATTAACACTGAGAAAAAATTTGGCACAACGCTAATTCTACACATTAATTTTTGAGCGAAAATTTTCTAACGTAGTTTTCCGAAAAGTCTTAAAAATTTTCCACTAATTTGGAATGTTGTTACAGAGTTTTTCACACGTGAAAAGTGTATAATGTTAGTCAGTGTTTACGTAGCGAGAGCGGCGTCGCGCGGGGCTCTGTTTACAAACAAACTGCGGTCCAACACACGTTATTTTTTTTCTATATTTTTTTATTTTTATTTAACTGTTTACCTCTGATTGTTCACACGCAATTTGTCACTGTGCACACGAAAAATGTATAAACGAGAAAAATTGTAAATATTTTTTTAACTGACACACTTATCACTAGAATACTAATCTAACTTATATTAGCACTTGACGACGATTAACCATGACTTGACGCACAAACGAAAAGCACAAAACACGAACTAAATGAGACAACAAATTCGCCGTGTTTCCGACTATATGCCTACATGTCCACTAACCTAAAATTCCCTCCGAGGTCCCCTCATAGCACGCCATGGGGGAGCCTCCAGTCTTGATACAATCCTCCCTTTCACTCACCCTTAGATACGCGAGTAAATTCGCTTTGTGTGAATAGGTTGATTATTTGAAATTTCTTGTTTCGCTATTCCGGTGACGGTGTTGAGACGCGTGTAGGTTTTGGTTTGAATTATGTGGAAAATTTTACGCGTTTTAGTTGATTATTTACTGAAACAAGGTGTGTATTTATGTTTTTCAGCGAGGTGAATTTGTCATTAAATGTTTACAGTATGTTTACTTACTTTTCAGATTTTTTGGAATAAGTTAAAGATTTTTTTTATGAGTTTTAATGAATAAGCATGCTCGTATTCTTAACGGTTTTATTTAGTTTTTCATTAAGAAGGAGTATTATTAATACTTTGCGGTTTCAGTAATTTAACATACAGTTATAATTTACTCATATTTTATCTTTTACATTTTTAAACGTGTAAATTAAAATGGAAAAAAATAAATTAAAGCCCAACAGAATAATAAATTATGTTATGTTATGTCTTTGCTTATGTTTTACAAAAAATGTATTTTCATTTCAATTTTATCTTAATAAATTGTATACTTAACCCGGATTCTGTACCGCTTCAAATATAAAATACACCCAAAAATAATCATTCTAAAAGTTTCAACAAAAAAAGACCAATGTATTATTATTAATAAACACAGCTCAAACCCACATCAAGTGTTAGCAAAAAACCTTTGGTTCTGAATAATTTAGCCAACCGACGCTTAGTAGTCGCTCGTAAAACGCAATGGCAAATTCGGTAAAAGGTCTTCAATGTTTGGTCGAGCTATAATTCAAGCCCCAAAAATAGCGAAGGGGATGAAGCCCCCTCTCGCCCCCGCGCCTCACCCCCCGGACCTCAGCCTCCGATGATCTTTGCACGCAACTCGTAATAGCTGTTTAGAAAAATACATAAAAAAGGAAACCCTCCTTGAGTTTTCTCGAGGATGATTTTTTTTTAATTTATGAAGTTTAAAGATATGGTAATAGGGACTTAATTAAGGCGTTTCTTGTGCTATATTTGTTTTGTACCTGTATCGCTGGAGGGCGCGTGTGGGTTTGAAGATGTACGCACTCGTAGGTAATTATCTGTAAAATAATCTCTTTGAAAAGAGGGTATTACCTGCTCTTCTTATTTTATGATTTTCTTTGAGACTTGGATATTTTAGGACTGATATGTCGATTTTATATACATTATTATTAGTTTTATTTGGAATATTATTATTTAGGTCAGGTAAATAATATTATTTTTTTATAACAGCTTATACAACCATTACAATGTTTATCTTAAGTAAGAACTCAAACTAATAACCTAAGCTATATACTTACAATAACCAAATTAGAAAAATTAAAACGAACAATACTATTAAATGATTACACCATTAAAAGCACAAAACATAGTTTAACATAATTACTTACGTCACCTAGTACAAACATAACATAGTACAACATTAACACAAACGTACTTACATTATGAAAAAATGAAGTATTATTTTGCTTGTAGCATAATATAAATTGTTGCGGATTCACGCACACAACAAGTAAATACGTCAATCTGAGTTTGAAGGTCGTTGATGGTGATACTGATAGCTCTGGTAAGGGGTGCCTTGGCAAGTAGGTTAGTTCTGGCTGTAGGTACCAGTAGTAGTGGCGGGCTGTGCCGCCTCCACACGTAGCGGTCCCGGCACACACAGACTCAAGCGCTGGGGTTACTCTCCACTCCATGAAGCACCTTCACCAAGTGGGCGACTGTCGGACATGCAATTGATTATAGCCAACCATGCCTAGGACAAACAGAGTGGTATACATCAGTGGGTAAAACGGATATATCCCATATAATTTCCTGTACAAATGGCGCGCTCCAACATTACAGAGTACTTAGCTTCATGTGGAGCCCATAAAACCGTACTATGTTCCAGATGACTCCTGACTAGTGCATCATACAGGACCCTAACTGCTGTGATGTTTGTAAAGCTTTGTGTCTGTCTCAGAAGAAATCCCAAGTTTCTGTACGCCTTCTTTACATTCAGAGTCTTTTAAAATCAAAATGGTGTCAAGGGTTGTTATAAATTATGCCTGCGTAGAATTTTATTTTAATATTTGAGTAGGTAGAGAACCCTTACCGTGGGATGATCAACAGCTGATGCATTGTTTTGTCACTTTTACACTCCATTCAAAGCGAAGTTTATTATTTATTACTCGGTTGGGCTTTAATTACTTTTTTTGTGCATTTTCATTGAGAAATTGTTAAATGATGCATGTATTAAGTGACACAATAAAAATATTAAAATGGAATAATATAGCATTCCATTTTAGTAATGTTAAAATGAGCTTAGTAATGTTTCCCACAGCTAATATTGATAAGTTTTACCTTGGCCTTTGAAAATACATGACCTACTTTTCACCCGAAATTATTTAAAAATTTATGTAGGCGGGCCCAACTAGAGAGTTTACAAAGGACATTTTAATAATTGATGCTAGTATGTCTGTATTTATAACAGTCATCCAGTATTTTGACGAGTGGATTACGTTTAAATAATTACCATCTAGCAAATAATAATTGCTTTTATAATTGACACCTCAATTTAAAACAAACACAGGTATAATAAACTGAACGGTTAAAACTTCATCAATTTAATTAATCCTACATTCGTATTACGTTTCAAACGTTGTTTGGTGTCAATTTAAAATCACAAATACAGGAATTATTTGTGATTTGTGCCTATTATAATTATACACCTGTTTAAAATATAGTCATTTTTATTGCCGATATACTTTTTTGCCTTTACTCTACCAGTTTTAATACAAAAACTAAAAGTCATTTATCCAAACTAGGCATAGAATCAGCACTTTCTGAACTAGTACATAAGACCCAGATCCAGTCAGGAATGAGGAGATCTGCAGGAGGACCAAGGTAACCGACATAGCCCGAAGAATTGCTAAACTTAAGTGGCAGTGAGCAGGGCACATTGCTCGCAGAACAGATGGCCGATGGGGCCGAAAGACGTGGCGTTGCAGGGCCTCCCACAAAGTGGTCCAACGACCTTGTGAAGGCCGCAGGAACCCGTTGGATGCGAGAAGCGCAAAACCGGTCGAAGTGGAGGTGCTTGGGGGAGGCCATGTCCAGCAGTGGACGTCTTTCAGCTGAAATTTGATGATGACGTAAGACCCCCAAAACGCCCGCTCTGTACCATTTCCTAGTGCTTTATCTGGGAAGAAGAAGTGGAACAACAAACTGTCCAACAACACATTTGTCATAAGGTAATAAACGACTAGATAATGAAGAGTTAGATGAAAAACTTTCTGGAAAAAGCACAAACCTGCTCATTATTTCCTGCCTCAGAGAACGACAAGAGCCGTAGGTAGTATAAAAAGTAAAATCGACAATAAAAACGCTAACATAAACATATGCACAGAATCACAGATGCATGTCAGTGGTCTTTGCATCTCCCGTGCATCAATTAGGGCCCGTTTGGTGCGGTCTCGTGCTCCCAAACCGTCAGTCGCATGCGAGCGCCGACCAAATTCTGGAAACCGCAAACATTTGGCCAAACGCTAGATATTTTGATTTTATTAATGTTACGTTTTTGATACGTGTTTCGATTTACGTGTATTTGGAAAACCACCGATATATTTTGGTTTAGTGAAATACATTTTAGTGTAGGTATAGTTAAAGCATACAAGCAGGGAGACTATATATATAGCTGAATGGTTTGTTTGTTTGAACTCGTTCATCTCTGGAACTACCAGTCGGATTTGAATTTTTTTTTTTGTGTTTGGTAGCCTGATTCTTTAAGGAAGGCTATAGGCTATAATACATCACGCTAGGACCCTTAGGAGCCGAGTAAAATACGTCAGAAAGAACGTTAAGTGAAAGCGGAGAAATAGCGCGGGCAGGCGATGCGATGCGATGGGATGAGTCTGGGTAGCAAGAAATTTTACGCGGACAAAGTCGCGGGCACAAGCTAGTAAGATATAATTTTATTTAAAATTATATTTTATTTTCAGTGGTATTTGAGGATCGGGTGAAGTAGAGGTCTTGTGGTCTTTTAAAATAAATAGATTAATGGAAGGATGAACGTGTCCTAATATAGCTGGTAAAAGGCAACTTCGTCATTGGTGCGGGAGGGCTGGCATTGCGGTCAGCAGACCATTTGTCCGGTGTAAAGGTAACACTACCTTCTGAAGTAAGATGAAATTTTGGAGGGAGTATTACGCCTACTAGATCTACTTCATCGCCCTTCATTTAGTCGGTACTTACGGTGTAGGTAGGTACCAGGTACTTATCTTAATTGAGACTTGAAAACAGCGGAATGATTTGACAAGTTTATAAATCGACAACTCATACTTCAGCATAAGCTTGGGTTTCATTAAAAAGCGGTGTCGTAATTTTACGCCGTAAAAATACCCACTGTCATTTTCATGCCTTTTGTTATTTTGCGGCAGCTAGATGACATCGCTTTCTTAGAAGAATCAAGTTTACTTCCGTGCACGACAAAAGGTCTTGAAGGACCAAAACATTTTTTCAAAAAACATTGAATCACCAAGTTACGAGTAGTTGAAATACAGCCGGTAAAGTGAGCTCTCAATAGAGTCAATCAATAGCATCAGGTGAAATGACAGCTAACGTCAAGCTCATCTACGTTTTCACGATGTGATTTTAACAGAATATAGATCCAGATGTACTTTACACAAATAAGGGGCCCGTGGCTAAATAATAACAGCCGCACAGGTCGATCGATCAGGTTAAGCTACGCTTGCTGCGGTTGGTCTGTGGATGCGTTACCATCTTTACATACCGAGACCCCTCCGTGACTCGGAAAGCACGTTAAGCCGTTGGTCCCGGCTGTCATTCGTGGAAGTTTAACAGTCGTTACGGGTAGTCAGAAGCCCGAAAGTCTGACAGCCAGTCTTACCAAGGGGTATAGTATTACCCAGTAACTGGGTTGTGAAGGTCAGATAGGCAGTCGCTCCATGTAAAATACTGGTACTCAGCTGCATTCGGTTAGACTGGAAGCCGAACCCAGCATAGTTGAGAAAAGGCTAGGCAGATGATGTACTTTACACAAATAGCCCACAAGGAGCTTCACACTTTCACAGTTTCCTCACAATTAGGAATCCGAAAACTCCCCAACTCTTTCAAAAGACATGCTCAACAAATATTTTCGTCATACCCGCAAAATTTTAGATTCCTAGAACTTTGTTAACTAAACAAAGGGGCTACGACCTACTTATTAAACATTCTGTATTGAATATTTGAGCGGGCTACGTGCTAACTGTGGTTAGAACTGTCTTCGGATCTTGTTCAACTTTGACACGAGGCTTTTGTTCAGAATGTGTGAGTGACGGGGAATGGAAGAGATCCAATTAGGGCTGGTTTGAGTTGTAAGGGATTGTGCAGTTGTAACTGTTTGGGTTCTTGAAAGAAATAGGTTTGTAGTGAATGGGAGGGAGATCCGTTGATGATGTATTTTGTAATGATGCTGCAGGTAATAAAGTAGGTACATATTATTGGTAGGAATGGTGACTACTATAGAGGTATGAGGAACAGGGTCTAAAGGTCACTCATACTCTATAGAAAAGGGAGGATCCTCCGACCAGACGGGTGTTGTGTCTGGCGGGCGACTGCCCGATGATTCATGTCGGGCCGTTGTATCTATGCTAGTTGTGCGGTAAACTCTGCTTGTGAGATACAGGATTTTGCGTGGCGTCAGTATGACGCGTTGTTCGCATGTGGCGTTGTAGATACTGCTACACTACCAAAATGACAACTAATAGAGAAGTATGGAAGAAAAAGACAAGTTGCACCAATCCCAAAGAAATTGGTATATGTGCAGGAGAATAATGACGTAGGTAGGAATTGTATGGTTCTCTCGTTTTTAGAATGACTTATACAACATGGCCACCTGTTGTGGATACACATAAATGTTTTAACATATCCTTATTATTACAGAAGGAAAAGCTTTGTAATTGCTTCTTTTAAATAGGTAAGTTCTGGTTTCAAAGTTATTAGTTCTTATAATGAAAATCCAAGTAAAATTGACAAGAACAAAATTACTGAAACCTACACACAGAAAAAGAAAATTGTCACTTGAATAATATAATCCTATCACAGTTGGCCTAATAAATACAGACACACGTCTTAATAAGTTTTGTCACGAGTAACGAGTACAACGAAGTAATCAACGAAGGGGACAATTATCGGCGACCACTTTATAGTTACGCAACACGAAAGGGAGGGGGGGAGTTGGTGTCGGGTGACGGAATACGGCACACACTCGTAAAAATACCACAATTACACGGAATTTTGAGGAGAATACACGTGTTTTTGTTATCGTAAGGGGTTTTATGGTGGTGGAGGAATTGTTTTGTCACTGGTTTGGATTGTGTTCTTAAAATGTTTGTATTTATTACTTTTTGCGATTCATGTATAGCGTTTATAAGGTATTTTAATATTATTTGAATGAGTAATGAACTTGGCAGATGATACATCAGAAGGCCAATTCACGTACTTAAAAAACGTTAAAATTCAAGTCGCATTGTCAACTCAACGACAATCAATGTCACAAAACTTGTCAAAAATGTAGGAAAATTAGAGGTATAAAGGAGAGATTAGAGGTACTCGTAGTTTTAGACTGAGATCAGACTGTGAACGTTCTTGAAATTACGAGAATTTCCGCTCTGATATATGCGTAACAACATTAAGTTACATCCATAGTATTATAGAGTTTTACAAGTTTGTATAGTTTTGCAACGAGTAGACCTGATTAGTTTTACGCTAAACCAAGCAATAAAATCACAATGAAATGAAATGATTTTGAAATGAAATGATTTTATTTTTTGTAAGTAGGTTTGTACAAACACTTTTACACGTCAATCATGTTTTTTTTTTAAACTAGATGAAGTCGGCATTTCCTATCTGACTACTCTGAGAAGAAAGGCCGAAACAAACTCAGAGGTCACAGTCTCTTTTAAAGTCCAGACATAATCTTGGTCAGGTTATATGAAGACCATGTAGATCGATGTCTGAGGTGGTCTTTTGAGGAAAGAACCACACAGATTGAGAGGACCTGTCCAGTCAGTGCACGCATTTGTTAAAAATCGTGCAGCTCAACTCAAGACTTAAGGAGCTCAACGATTCGACGAACAATACCAAAGAAAGGACATTTGGGTAGGCCACATAAATTACTCAAACTGCCAGACCATGAAAAAAAAAACCTAACAGAACATAGAGAATAATAAAAAATATATATATGTAAAATGACCCACATCGTCTTCACATTCACAATGAAAAAAAATGTTTCTGTAGGTACCTTGTGATAAATTCAGACATCTTTTACTTTCCCTATACGACTATTGCAGCTTCCTTCGGCAACACCTATCTTCAGCACTGAACCAAACTTCCGTGTACACAATTTCGAAAAACTTATAGTGATTCCTCTACACACAATTGAGCCTGGTGGAGTTCTTGGTGCACAAACAAAGGCTTAGATAAGAGCAACTTTATGCACTATTGTAACTTTGAATCTTTTAGAACTTTTGATTGTTCCGTAGAGGAAACTTGTAGGTAAGGCAGGTAGGTATATTTTTGTATGTACCTTTGCACTACTCAACAAAGGCTAGGGAACAAGCTAACTATATTAAATTATTTAGAAAAAGTACTGGTCATCAAGTGCACCGAGTGGTCATCAGTGACCAAACCGCCAGGAGAAGATTGCATGAAGTTAATCTTCACAAATGGCTTAGAGTTCTAGCTCTTCGACGGAGAAATCGAGGGCGTCGACTAATGTGGGCTAACGCATGTTTGCCAACTGGACCAAAACTCAATGGGCTCGTGTTTTTTTTTTCTCAAGAGTCGTGCTTTGTGGTTTCATCCCGATTCAAGAAGAGTGCGTGTTTGGTGCATTCCTGCTTATCAGAGCCGAGACCAGAAAACTCAGGAAATTTATCTGTACCAGGAGGGACGATTATGGTGTGGGCTGGAATTCGTATTTCGCTGGAATTTCGGAAGAACGAATATCGTTTTGATAAGAGGCAATTTTAATGCGGAACAATACTGTGACGAGATTGTGCAACCTATGGACATGACTTACCGATAGCAGTATGGCCAAGATTTCATGTTCATGCAAGATAATGTGCGTGATCCTCCCCGCATTCACCCTCTTAGGGGTTGAATTTCGAAAAATCCTTCCTTATTCCTTGTTTACATTATAAAGGGAACCTCTGTGAAAAATTTCAGCTTTCTAGATCCAAGGGTTTGGGCTGGGCGTTGATGAGTCAGTCAATCAGTCAGTCAGGACTTTTCTTTTTATTTTTATAGATAGATAGATATCCTTATTCCCTAAACTTAGTTGTGTAGTTTTTTTTTGAAGATGGAGCCAAACATGGTGAAAGCCCCAGGCAGCAGGCAAAATGCATTCCTTTTTTTAAGTTTAGGCAATTGAATTTCACGGGCTACTACAGTGTCTCTCCTTAATGACCACTATCTATCTCGCATATCTATGTTCGTTATACCATTATTTAAAACTATCCAAATCAGTACCATAAAAAAACCATAATCAAACTATAATGTTCACTGCTGGGACTCGGGCCATCTCACGGCGAGAGGGAGTGGGCAGTAATCCACCACGCGGGCCCAGAAATCTAATTTGGGCGGGGATCCAAATCAGTATTTATAATTAAATCGATCTCCCATTTTACTATTAAAGTCACAATGTTAATTTAAAAAAAATTTAGGTTGATAATTATTACATAGGTACTTAGGTAGGTACATAAATATAATTATGTAGTCTGACTTCAGATTGTCTTTTTAATAGAGTTTAGTGTTGCTTTGTATTTTTAAAGTTTAGATTTTTAAGTATTAACCGTAAGTTGATCTTTCAATTTATTTGGTAGGTATGTACTATTGTATTGGGGCCATCCTGTAAAGATAGTATGTGTAAGTTTAATAAATAAATAAATAATAAATAACTAGAAAGATTGTTATTGTTACCAAGAATGTTAGCACCATTTATATTCTGTGTTGGTATTCCTAATCCTATATATTATATTTTATTGAACAGCCCTGCCAAGTTCTGAATACGGAGCTACTGATATTGGTCCAGGCTTGATTAATTCTGTAAATGTCCCTAGAATATCGAGGCTCACTGCTGTAGATACAAAAGCATCCCTGTTTTCCAACCAAAGCTGTATTTTTTACGCCATGCAAACACGTTTACACCATCACACAACTAAGGTAACACTAATTACCTACGAACACAAAACCAACTTCGCACCCAAAAAAAACATACAGGTTTACGTCAGGACAACATCAGCGGAAGGTGTCAACAACAGGGATGTGTCAGCGCCGGTCAAAACCGCACGCACGCAGGGGTAGGTACGTAGAGGATACATTTTCATTCACGCACCCTTTACCTACAAAGTACACGCTGTCAACTGCACGATTTTGTAGGTGTGTGTTTGAAGGGCTCGAAATGGTTTGTGGAAAAAAATACATGCTGTTTATAGCGGTTTGTTATTATAGAATTTTGGTGGTTGACCAATTTGGGATCATTTTGCTGTTCGGATGGAAAATCTCAACTTAAACTTAGTGGAAGATATGATTGTTATGTTTCATTTCGTGGACTGAGTCGGCAATAGTGAATCACCTAACTCAGATACTTGGTGCTTAATCAGCCTATAATATTCCCACTGCTGGGACTCAGGCCTCATCTCGGTGAGAGGGAGTGCGCTGTAATCCACCACGCGGGCCCAGTGCGGGTTGGTAGATGTCACAACATGTTTTCGAATTTGTAGGTTCTAGCACATGCCGGTTTCCTCGCGATGTTTTCCTTCACCGTTTTGAGAGCAGTCGTGATAAAATAATTTACACATATTAAAGCGCCTGTTTGGGTTCGAACCCGCGATCAGCAACTCGTAAGTCGCGGCCGTTACCACTTGGCCGCCACTGCTCCCACTTGGTGATTGCAGTGTAATAGTATCGTTATTGGCAGAAAGATGAACGACTATATCAAACGACGGCATGTGTATGAAGAGGAAAGACTATATTTACAAAACACACTAACACCCGTATTCAAACAATACTTGTTTATGTAAATTAGCAATAATATGCAAAGTACGGCATTTCTCAATGCGTTCCATATAACAAGCCTTTCAAATCATAAATATTAAGGGGCGCATAGTGCCGATTGCCACTCAAGTATTGTCTATGAATAGGTTTTTGGGACCGTGTGCGTCTGCGCACATTGTGAGACCTTATGTTTGTGAATATGGGTGTAAAACTATCCAACAAGCAAGTCTCATAATCCTGTTATCTACCCGAAAAGCCTATCAAAACTTTTCTCGCACACATAAATAAATGTCATCATAATCCAACCATACCAAAAATAATTAAATCGCCCAACTAACAAGGCTGCTTCAGGAATAATTTAGCACAAAGGCTGTGCACGGGCAGCCGACCGGGAAAGCTTATGCCCAAAGAGTGAATGGAGATATCGGCACAAGTTGCCACAAACTGTTCGAATGGTCCCCTTACGTTCTTACTATTCGGAACAAAGGGGGCCTGTGGACCCCTAAAATTTAGGGTTGCAAACAGACCTTGTTAAATCTGGGCATCATTTTCGAATACCGCCGTTGAGGGACTCCTTTTATTTATTTTTTAGTTTGTATGTATAGAAAGAAATAAGAAGGTCATGCGTTTGCGTATACTGGTCCTTTTCTATTTTGGTGATGGTCGTGTCCTTGTTTAGATAAATGATTCTAATACTTGACTTATAGTATTTTTTAACCGACTTCAAAAAAGAAGGAGGTTTCTCAATTCGACCGTATATTTTTTTTTTTTTTTTTTTTTTTATGTGTGTTCGCGGATAACTTCGTCGTTTATGAACCGATTTTGATTATTATTTTTTTGTTGGAAAGGAGATATGCCAAGGGTGGTACCATGATAAGGAAACCAGGATCTGATGATGGCATCCCAGTGAAATCGAGGGGAACATTCGAAAATCGTAGGAGCGACTAGTGCGTTTGTTAATTTTTTCATTAGGTATTTTAAAGCACTACAATTTAATGAAGGCCTGGAGTCGATCTGATGATGGAGCCGAAAGACAGTCGAGGGGACTCCTCAACGATTTACAGCAGTTACCTTGTGTTTGGGCTTGATTAATTTGTATTGATGAGAACTTTACACCTACATGGTTGTGACTGTCATTCGGGGTCGGATGATGAAGACGAAGGACAGTTAAGGGAACTCCTCAACAGTTTACAGTAGCTACCTTGTGTTTGGACGATTTACAGCAGTTTTTATTGGACTTACTTCATACGGTTCAATATGCCAAAATGTTCAGTTCGTACAATAATAATACCTAATTAAGATTGTAGTTTTACATTTTTTTTGCGTCAATTTAAAACCGAATTTAAGTTGAGTAATCGCGTCATTTCTAGCAATGCTCTTTCGTCGTGTGGCCTACTCAATAATTAAAGTAACTTGAGCATTTGCTCTCGGAAATCATCATTTGGTAAAGTGGAGCTGATGATGAAGACCACAGATAGCCATCGGAACTACTCAATGACAAATATTTCACGGGTTGCGATTCGGTTACTTTAATATGGTTGCTAAGCAATTTATGCTCGTTACAATGCGTATGGTGAGTGGTTGTTGAGGAGTTCTCCTGGCTCTTACCAGGAGAACTCCTCAACAATAAACGTCCCAGCATCGGGAAAAGCAATATTTTGTAACATGTGATGAGCAGTTGACATTAGGCTATTGTAACTTAGATAAAAAAGCTTGTAATTACAAACTGACCAACTAAAAAGTGAAAAATAAAAACTTTTTACAAAAAAAAAACAACCGACTTCCAAAAAATACACTACAAATTGAAAAATAACTTTAATTTCGGAAGTCGGTGTCATTAAACGAAAATGAGGAACCAAAGACACCGACTTCCGAAATTAAAGTTATTTTTCAATTTGTAGTGTATTTTTTGGAAGTCGGTTGTTTTTTTTTTGTAAAAAGTTTTTTACTGTAGTACAAAGTAAGAGCAGGCACCCCTTTCTCCACTCCGTAAAACACAGTTTCAGTAAGTATGCGTTATATAGTTACAATTTTTTTTTTCATTTGCCTTGTCCTCTATATGAGTATTTTAAACCCTACAAATAAGTAACTGAATAAGTAGCTTCTATCTAGACGGACCCGTGGCTAAATAATAACAGCCGCACAGGTCGAACGATCAGGTTAAGCTACGCTTACCATGGATGGTCTGTGGATGGGTGACCATCTTTACATACCGAGACCCTCCATGCCTCGGAAAGCACGTTAAGCCGTTGGTCCCGGATGTCATTCGTGTATTTTTGACAGTCGTTACGGGTAGTCAGAAGCCCGAAAGTCTGAGAACCAGTCTTACCAAGGGGTCAGTTAGGCAGTCGCTCCATGCAAAAAACTGGTATTCAGCTGTAACTGGTTAGACTGGAAGCCGACCCCAACATAGTTGGGAAAAGGCTAGGCAGATGATGAAGTAGCTTCTATCTCACCCACAGAACCCAGTATTATGTCCCAGTACATGCCCGAGGCTTATCCTTCTACTGCAGCAAGTTACACATTCTAAGACTGCCCAGACCAATGTCTTGGGGGCAATAAGTTGGCCATCTACAGTAAAATTATAACGACAGACCGCTTGGGGAGCACGCAATGTTGGCGGATAGTTGGCCGAAGATATACAACTTGTGTTTAGTGCGACTTAAAGTCTTGTTAGTCTATAAAGTTATATGAATACTAAGGTTTCAGTGCGGTAGTAAGGAGTAATTGCAATTTCAATGTTTCGTTCTAATTAACTGTTAGCTTTAATCCTACTAATAATATTATAAATGTGAAAGTTTGTGAAGATGTTTGTTACTCAATCACGCGTAAACCGTTGAACAGACTTAGATGAAATTTGGTATAGAGATAGTTTGAGTTGGTCAGCACATAGGATAGTTTTTGTCCTGATATTCAAACGGGATCAAAACTTACGCGGGTGAAACCGCGGGGTGCTGCTAGTTTATAATAAACTAGTTTTATGAATATTTTGGGCTGTCTATAAAGGGTTATTTTAAATTGGCTAGCTAAACTCCTTAGACGCGATGCTTATCGATATCTAATCACGATTTAATAAAAGGATTTGATGTTTTTTTTTGTGAGGTCAACGACCGATGTTATTGTTGTTACTTGAGTCTTGAAGTATGAGTTGAGAAAGAGAGAAAGAGTGTCCATGGAGTTTCTTGCCCGTTCTTCTCCATAGGTACCTACGCTTTGGAATGGGCAACTAGCTTCATATTTTCTGACTGACCGACTTCTTGACAATTCAAAAGTGCCTGTAAATGGTTTAATTTAAATAAATGCATTGAGTTTTTTTTGAGTTTTGACAATGTTTTTCTTATTTTATCGTGTTAAGATAATACTCATCACGTCTGTGAAGTTTAGGTACACAAACAAAATACAGATTTTATTTTGTTTGTGTACCACAAACAAAATACAGATTTTGTAAACTAATGTCGCAAGTGACTACAATAACACCATTTTTTTTTTTTCATTTCGATACCCACCGCGTCCGCGGAGTTTAGCTAGCCAATTCAAAATAACCTTGTATAGTAAAAAAAAGGATGACTAACAAAAGGCCTTTTATAAGTAAAAGGACTTTTACTCGACTACGGAAACGGTAAAATAGCAAACCACTGACAATGCAATGAACTAAAATTATCTACCTATTATTTTAATAAATACCCCAACATTGTCTATGTAGTCCCACCAACCACAAACTACAATTCTATTGACTTTAACCTCAAAATTAATGGCCTACTTAAAAACCTCAACGAATTCACCTTCGCCAGTTCGACACAACATAATAGTTACGTCTTCCAACAAAGAGTTATAGAGGGTGTTTAAAAGCTGAGCGCAAAGCTTTAAGGGAGTGATAGTTCACACCATTTACAGCATTTTGAGCCGTACATGTCTTAGACGAAGTACGTTTTTTAATTATTTTTTTCACAGTTATAGTTGGTATTGGTTGACTAAAAGTTCGCAGCTAAAAAAAAAACATACGTCGTCTAAGAAAATGCTCTAAATGGTTTCAACTATCATCCCTTTAAGGCTATGCATCCAGCTTCCAAACACCCAATATACATAATTCGCCCCTCACTTTCACCCCCATTGTGCGACCAGATGCTCGCTTCAATGGAGTTTTGCTACGTCACTTCTATTTTGCGTCGAATTGTCCGGTGACTAGTCATTCACCATTGAATGTTGAACGGTATGAAATTGGGTTACTGACATCACAATGGGTATTTTCGATTATTGGATGTATTGATATTGATGATAATGGATTTATTAGGTTTAATTGGTCAAGATTTATTTCTTGATAAATCTTAATGTTTATTTCATATAAATGACGTATGGGTGTGTATATACACGTACCCAAAAACCAAAAATATCTCATTTTAATAATATTATTCTTTTGAAATTCAAATTGTTTATTTTATTTTTTTCACGGGTGGGTTTTAGTCAGTAAGAGTCAGACACTCCCTTCCGCTCCACTCAGAGCGGGAGGGGTCATTTGATGATTTCCCAGCCACAAAAAAAAAAGTACGTCTATGACCCGCCTTTAGGCATACAATAAATTAAAGAGTTTTGCAACATTTATGTCAATAGTATTAGTAAGTATTAATAAATATATTGGTCAACTAGCTGCGCCCCGCGGTTTCACCTGCGTAAGTGTCGTTCCCGTGGGAATATCGGGATAAACAGTATCCTATGTGTTAATCCTGGTTATAAACTATCTGTGTGCCAAATTTTATCCAAATCCGTTCAGTTCCGTTTTGTGCGTGAAGAAGTAACAAACATATAAACACACACACTCACAAACTTTCGCCTTTATTTAGTGTAATAATAATAATAATCAATATTTTAAAAAGAGTCAATAATTTAATAGTAATTGATAATTATAGTAGTCAATAATTTGTTAATATTTAAAACAATAGGCAATAATTGAATAATATTGAATATAGTGATTACTAACAGCTATTCAATAAAAAAAAAATAGTAATTTAATAAAAAACTGGAACTAATACGGATTATGAAACTAATTCAATAAATTAAAATCTGTCATCTAGGTACTCATTAACAGAGTAATATACCTTCTTATATAATTTTGAAATCAAGTAAGTATTTCATTCTCTGTTTTTTTTTTTTCTTTTGAACACCACATTTGATTTACATCTGCAATAATAAAGCAATTTACCATCACCAGAGCATAACAATAAAACCATTGCATGTCATTCAATACGCTATTTTTTATGTCACCGTATCAACATCCGAACCCTCTTTTTAAGCCGCTTCAAACCAGTTCGGACCAGTTTGAGCAGAATCTTGGCGCGTGGACAGTTCACCCCTGATACAGTACGGTTTGCAGGTCATTGAACCATGGGGCCCAAAACTAGGGGTGACTCTACTAGAGGAATAATCGATAATTTAGTTTTTTGGCATAGGTGTGTCCCTGGGGTTCGGGTGACCAACAAAGTGATGTCGCATGTTTTAAAAGATTTTTTACGAATTAGTAATTAGATATTTTTAAAATGGTGGTGAAAATTGTCTCCACTGATTTTAAAATAAAAAACTATGTTTATTCAGCTGCATCAGTTCAAGTATGATTTAAGCGCACGTCATAATCTAAATCCAATTCTCAGATATCGAATCAATAAATTCTACTTAAATAAAAAAAAAACATAAATTGCACAACTTTATAGCCGGATTTCATTTAAAAAGATCATAATTTACACATGAACCTATCAATGAATGAAGTTTGCGCAACTATTTTTAATTTTTTTTTCTAATAAGGAAAAAAACAAAACAAACAGAATCATCACAAAACTAGTTCCGTAATGTAAATCCGGCTTAATGTTTAGTTATGTACAGTCAACAAAAGAGATAAGTATGCAGGATCGTCGGATATAGTTGAAGTTTAGTAAGAAACCGATGGATGTTCTCGAATAAAATTTTATTTTATTAATAGAAATCAAACAGCTCATTTACCTAATTAAATCTTCAGTCGACAACATCCATCGGTTTCTTATTAACCCTTAGTATGCCGGAACGTAGATCTACACGAGACACAATGGCTTTTTAATTGTTTCTGTAATTACGGCATTCAACCGGATAAACTTCAACTATATCCGACGATCCTGCATACTTATCTCTTTTGTTTACTGTACACGCCATACACGGAATACTTCCAAACAACACACATTTTGTAACAAAATACAACTCAATCTTGTGTCCCCTGGTATTCAAGCGTGATAATATTTGTACACCCAAAACAGTTTTTCTAACAAACTACGATAAGAATCATAACAACGGAATAGTGTGACTTATTCCGGGTATTTCCGTTGAACTAAAAGAGGGGGTACTTTATAAACTTGATGACAAAAGTTATCAAGAACAGCTCAAATGTTCAAAAATAAAAGGAGTCGCACATTTTTTTTTTAACTATTTGGGTTAGATATATACAATCTATCTCTTTACCAAATTTTATCGAAATCCATTCAGTGGTTTAGGCGTTAAAAGGTAACATACAGACAGACAGACAGACAGACAGTTACTTTCGAATTTATAATATTAGTATGGATAGTAAAAATTCAGTGTATATTATGATTAAGTATCAACATAATATTCAAATTGGGGTGTTTTTTGGTATGCGTTAATTCTGAGACATATTGTAGTTGTGTTTATACATACCAATTATAAAAACAAACAAATTAATTTATTGCAGGTAAAGAATAAATAAATATATTTATTTAGCACAGGCTAATAGGCACACAGCATTACTACTACTAAAGCCAGCAAGTAAACAAGATGGCTCCCCAAACCTTTCTATATTCCAATATAAAATATCTGAGGAATAAAACTCCAAAACTTTACTAAACATCAATCTCCCTCTTCTCTAAACATGATCAAAGAACTCCAAGCAATACAAATTCCACTTGTCGTGTCCACAAAACTGAGATAACTATCGATGACCAAATAGTTTTCGTATACCTTCGTGAATTTTCGCCATTTTTCGTACACTGCCGTGCGATTGTGTGCACTAAGGGTTTGAACACGTGGGGGCTGTGCCGCTATCGAATCGTCCCCGTCGTATTTAAAGGCGAAGGAGACGGATGTGTGATGTGCGATTCGGAGTGGCATGGAGTGTTCTTTTTCTCGTGGAATACAATATTTTTGGTTATTTCATAAATTAATCTGTTTAATTTTGAAATAAACCATAAAACTAAGGGTGCTTCGTGAAAAACTGGCCAAAATGGATGTAACAGAATGTATGGTAGAGAACTCAAATAGAACTAGATTAAAATATCATTTCCTACTGTTCGATGAGAATCGAGCTCAGTAAAGTGGCTTTAGAGGGGTCTATTTTTAGCAATGGGCAATGGGCTTATTGTGGATTCATCGTAATTGCTTGTATTTAAGGCCGCGTCCTAATAAAAGGCAATGGCGTTTATGAACAGTACGATCGCATATTCGCGCAACAATCGCTTTACATTAGGACGCGGGGTCAGGATTAATAATTTTATTCTAGAAACTATCGAGTTTCAACAGCAACTCCACATATTCCTCTGTCCCCCAAAACTGTGCGCTAAGAGAAGGGCTTGGACTTGGGACCGTTATTGATTTCCATTATCCCCGCACCACTGCTCGTCATCTTAAAGACGTGTCGCGTTTCACACACATTTTTCTAGCATTACACTTTTATTCAGCGTCACACTTTTACACAGGTTTAGGCTTCAAAGACGAGCCAAAGGAGGTAGTTTTAGAAGTGAAAACTTCTTTAGGCGCGTTAAGCATTTTTTGAGATGCGACGCCACGCGTATTTTGTTTTATAAGACGATTAAAAAAATACCCGCTTCGGATGTTTTCGGCTGTCCTCGGGATGTACTCGGTGTTAATGTATATCCGATATGTCAGTGAGTGATGGCAAAGTATTCTGTTTGTGTTTTGTTTTCACTTCTGTCGGCACTCCCAGAGTGCCACTGATTTTTTGTTCGGCGATTAGGCCCTCCAAAAATTGTGGCGTCTATTAATGAAATGCATGTTATTTAGTTCCTTATGATCTCTTAATTACAGTGGTAGTAATAATTATACTTCGTATAATGGGAATCCTGAGAAAAACGATCAAA
Source organism: Oligia latruncula (assembly GCA_948474745.1). Classification (NCBI taxonomy): domain Eukaryota; kingdom Metazoa; phylum Arthropoda; class Insecta; order Lepidoptera; family Noctuidae; genus Oligia; species Oligia latruncula. The sequence continues at coordinate 2,264,961 of OX419691.1, read as the reverse complement.
ACCTAAAAACTCACTAAAAGAGCAATTTTGTATTGAGTAGATTGGCCTCATCGATATTATAATTTAGTAAAATAGTGCAAGACTTTACAATACAAGGGGCCAAAAAAAACTATTTCTTTAATGGGAGTAGGACAAGCCAACAAACTGATAAATTTTTTCCATGGGACCAACATCGTAATTACGAATACACGCTCACACGCACACATTTACAACCATTAATAATCAAACTACACCTCACTATGTGCACACATGTTTACGAAACCGGCTTCACTATACTGTTGACAGCCCTCTGTCTTAGTGTTTTATTTGGTCTGAGACCGTCCCAATACTTATTACACGTTACACTTATACGTTTAGGTCGAGTAGGTATTGAAGTTTTCTTTGGGAGAGTTGATAATTTTTTCGCGATTACGATGTTGGTCCCATGGAGAAAGTTGTTCGTTTGATGGTGTGTGCCACACACTTAAATTTGGCTGGTCTTTGAAAATAAACCCTGTAATCCTTACACTTACTTTCTCGTTGTGTCATCTGTACCATTCCTCATATGCCTAGCCTTTTCCCAACTATGTTGTGGTCGGCTTCCAGTCTAACCGGATGCAACTGAACACCAGTATTTTACATGGAGCGACTGCCTATCTGACCTCCACAACCCAGTTACTGGGTAATACGATACCCCTTTGTAAGACTGGTTGTCAGACTTTCGAGCTTCTGACTACCCGTAACGACTGTCAAAGATTCACGAATGACAGTCGGGACCAACGGCTTAACGTGCTTTCCGAGGCACGGAGGGGTCTTGGTATGTACCTAAAAATGGTCACCCATCCACAGACCAACCGCGGCAAGCGTAGCTTAACCTGATCGATCGACCTGTGCGGCTGTTACTATTTAGCCACGGGCCCCTCCTGTACCATTATTATGATATAATACGGAAGATGAGGAAATACTGCGGTGGCAAGAAATAAATTAGGAGCGCAGGAGGATTGTGATGATCATAAAATATTTATCATACGAAACTTTGTCATGAGTCACCATTATAGTCTGGCTCAGTAAGCAAAGAAAACTAATGCTAGAATTCGGAAAAGCAAAGGTTAATTTATCTACGAGAGAAACTGTAGAAACTCATCACTAATTGGTAGTTTCATAAGATTTTGACAACATATTTTTTTTATAAAAAAAAAGTGATTTTAAGAGTTCCATACCCAAAGAGTGCCAACGGAACACTATTACTAAGGCTACACTGTCCGTCTGTCCTTCCGTCTGTCTGTCACAGGGCTGTATCTTTTGAATCGTAATAGGTAGACACTTCAAATATTCACAGAGTGTATACAACTATGATTGCTTTAACAACTAATAATTTTACCTAGGCCAAAGGCTAAGTATTGCCATACAACATTGTAATGCGCCAGTCTCTTGGGTACGTACCTACATTACCAGTCGACAACAAAAAAAAATCAATCAATGAATGAATGAATGTCAATGAATTTTTCGACGCTATATTTTAGTTTGTGAAGTTTTAGTTAAGTTAGGATTTAATTTTGTTATTTTTATTAATTGATTAGGTATTTATTATAATAATTAACGTAAAATTAAAGGATGTCCCCATACAAGAAACAGTAGATCGTATTAAATATTGTACGGTGGTACAGAACCCTTCATGGGCGAATCCAACTCGCACTTGGACGGTTTTTAAGTAACTAGACGATCTTTCAAAAAAATATTTGAAAAACCACAACTCGTTTTTCTTTTGAGAGTACCATAAATACAAGATTATGTACACATCAAAAATACTTCTTCCACAATAATAAATGGAAATCAATTCACATCCATATTTCAATATTGGTTTATTACAGCTACATTTATGGGGTGACAAAAAGACCGCTGAAATAGAATGAAATATAAATGAGTGAAGGCGACACTCGTAGGTATCTGATGAACGAATCGAATGAATTCCTGTGGAGGTGAATGATTCGTTTTTCTCAAACAGAACAATGGAACAAGATAGATAAGATTGAAAACTGGAATAAAATATTGAAGGAATACTTATGTAAGAAAGTAATTTAAATGACGTCGCGTCGTTGTGTCAGGTTGTTCAATGTTATCCACTGAGGAATATATTATTACGAAACGTGACGTTATTATAGATAATTAATTTTCTTTGAAGACAATGTGTTTTAGGCTTGAGCATAATCAGCCTATAATGTTCCCACTGCTGGGACACAGGCCTCCTCTCTGGGAGAGGCAGTGGGCTTTAATTTACCACGCAGACCCAGTACGGGTTGGTAAATGTCGCAAGTCTTCGAATGTTTGGTTCTAGGCCATGCCGGTTTCCTCACGATGTTATCCTTCACCATTTTAGGCTTAGGAAACCGTTTATTAGGGTTACTACTAAGGCTCCACTGTTCGTCTGTCACCAGGCTGTATCTCATGAACCGTGATAGCTAGACAGTTGACATTTTCACAGATGATATATTCCTGTTGCCGCTATAACAACAAATACTAAAAACAGAACAAAATAAATATTTAAGGGGGACTCCCATACAAAAAACGTGTTTTTTTCGGTGTTTTTGCCTTGTGGTTGCGAACCATCGAGTGCGAGTCTGACTCTGGCCAGTTTTTTTCCTTATCGTGCTATATATCTACTAATGAATTAGCTCTACTAATGCCTAGTCTGCAGCTATAATAGGCTTCTAAGCTTACACTATTATCATAGCCTTCTATTATAAGCCGTCATCATAATCACTTATTAGATTTAAATAATTATCATTTCTTAGAAGAAACTTCATCATGAAAAATTTGGTTTATAAACCATTATCGCAGTCCCTTTTTTATTTGCCGAACATCAGGCAAATTCAAACGTCTATGACTCAGATTACCATAAAACTATCTTTCTTAATACTGAAAGACCTCACCAGATAAGATGACTATCTTAAAAAATATACAAACGAACAGTCCACAGATATCTGCCGATCCTCTGTGGGTAATAAAGGGCGATAGTTGGAAGGGATCTGTTATCGTCGCATCTCGGACTCATCGGGAACTATGAATGTGGGTCGGGCTCACACCGAAATGAGACAGAATGTAGAGGGAGTATTTAATTTGGGTGGTTGGGATTAAATACATACATTTTATTATGCTATGACTAAACTGAAGTTGCGCAAATTAAAAAAAAATGTATTTATTCATAAATAAATATAGGTATAAGTCTTAGAATGGATACTGGTATTACAAATTTTGATGCCTGTACTAGGATAGGCAGCATGGTATAAAACGCAATAAAAAAAGTTGACTCTGATAGAACTAAGCTAACTATGTATAATTCGGATTTCCCAAAAGATATATTTTCCAATTAAATTACAAACCAACGTACAGACGCCAAACACATAAAGCTACCCGAAACTATAAAATTTTCACTTCAATCCAGACATAATCTTGGTCAGATCATGTATAGACCATGTTGTTGTCTGAAATGGTCTTTTCAGGAAGGAACCATAGAGATTGAAAAGTACTGACATTGACAGATCTTAAACACAGTTCATGTGCTGATCGCCGTTAAATTTCATTGGTGAAATGGGCACTAAGTCTATATTGTCCTACACTATCTTTTTATTTTATTTTTTGTAAAACATACTATACAATTGTTTGTTTTTCGCAAATAAATTAAAAAAAATTACTATGACCTACCAAAAACCTCGAAACCAAAGACAACAATATACGAAAATACCCTCACAATTTAAATAACAGCCACTCCATATTACCGGACGACCTACTCAAGCACTCTGCTGACCTCCCTAGGGCCCAAAGTTCCATAACTAGTTAAGATTTAATTAAATGCTTCCACAACTGTAGCTAATATGCTAAGCCAATAAACTGCTGCGGTATATAGACCATCAGTTGTACAATATTCATCTGGGTGGAAGCTTCTAAGTCATTTCTATTCCGTTTTAATACTAGGGTACAATTTTGATGGTGGATTTAAATTAAACTTGACGTAAACTTACTATAAAATTGGTCACATTGTCAATGGTTTGCTGTTGTTCAAGCTTAATTTTTTTTAAATGAGAGAAAACGTAGGCAAGTATGAAATGTAAGAGACTGGCAAGCAACCTAATTGCGTAACATACTCATTTTGAAGGATATTGCTAATCCATTGCTTCATATGTTCGAAACGTTTCTCTGTTCAAGAACGTAAATGACGCAATTAATGTTGTTGAATTGTCAAAATGAAAGCCATTCCTACTGTTAGTGTGAAGCGCAAGTGTCAACTGCAATATGCGGCATCAAAGAAAAAATTGCATTTCATAACAAAATATTGTTTGTACTCCTGTAAATGTAATTATATTACTTGAGGGAGACATGCAAGGATTTGACAACAATATTACCATAATCATCAAGATTGGTGAACTACGAGTATTAATTACCACATCAGAAAATATGTTTTCACTCTGCCTTAACTTTAATTCCATTTTTTTATATTGCAACATGGGCCTGCTCTTGACCTCGATCTTACCTGGCGGAAAGGATGAGGTCTATGATGGAACGAGCAAGCCTAGAAGGTGTATTTTCCCAATATCTTTTCATAACACCCTAGTAAAGATAGACGGTAGGTCGGTACCGAAAACTAGCATAAAAGCATAATCAGCCTATAATGTTCCCACTGCTGGGACACAGGCCTCCTCTCTGTGAGACGGCGTGGGCTGTAATCCACCACGCAGGCCCAGTGCGGGTTGGTGGATGTCACATGTCTTCGAATTTTTGGTTCTAGGACTTGCCGGTTTCCTCACGATGTTTTCCTTCACCGTTTTTGAGAGCAGTGGTGATGAAATAATTTACACAAAGTAAAGGCTCTCCCTAGGTTCGAACTCACGACCTACAAATCATAAATTACGGCCATATCCACTGGGCCACCGAAAACTATTCAACTATATTCACTTTCTTAACTACTAGAACCCAAATTAATATGTAAATATTCGTACAAGTTACAGAACAGTGTAACATAGAACACGTACGCAGAAGTAGTGACTACCCTGATATAAGTTGTGTTGCCCGGGGCAAATAGAATGGACCTGAGTCTCCGAGCTTAACTTCAAACATTTCTCGAAATAGGATGAGGATATCTACGGAAAAGTGATAGTGTGGATGAAACTATATATATTATAGTGGATGATACTGTGGTTTGAGATAAGCAGAACAAAGTCGGTTTTATATGTCTTCAGGGTCGGTTGGGTCAGCAATTTTTTAAGTTTTCTTACAATTTAATATGCAAGGTGTAAGAAGACCATCACAAAGTCATCAACAACGCATTCTGTAGAGAATGTGCAGATTACGGCTACACCGACACGCTGCTTACTAAGAAACATTTAAAAAATCACAATGACGGGGAAAAACGCGTCTTTTTACAACCGCTATCATCTATACAAAAAAATAAAATTGAAGTGTCTGTTTGTAATATCAAAATAACAACTTTTTACTAAATGCACATGAAAATATATACGGTACTTAAAAAAAATATTTTTAAAATTAATATTTGTCTGATTGTTCCGGCTAATATCCGAAACGGCTGGACAGATTTTGACGGGACTTTGACTGGCAGATAGCTGATGTTATCAGGAGTAACTTACTTTTATTTTCTACTATCGTTAGTTTAAAAAAATAATAAGAATTGAAGCGAAGTCGCGGGCACAGCTAGTTATTATATTATTATGGAGAATAATTTGATCTCATTCACCTTAACATGGCAATAGGGTTATATGTAGGTATGTTATTAGAAAGCTATTTGACTTAGTGTTGACACTGTGGCAGATCATCTCTAAACGTTATATAAAAATGATAAGGTACTTTAATTTGACGAGTTGGTACACACATTGGAAAGCTTGGTGCACTGTTTGTATTTGAATATAAATATTTGCGATAAATAGTACGAATTCAAAACTCACCATCATCATCTGCCTAGCCTTTTCCCAACTATGTTGGGGTCGACTTCCAGTCTAACCTGATGCAGCTGAATATCAGTATTTTACATGGAGCGACTGCCTATCTGACCTCCACAACCCAGTTACTGGGTAATACGATACCATTTGGTAAGACTTACGACTGTCAAAGAAAGATCTACGAATGGCAGCCGGGACCAACGGCTCAACGTGCTTTCTGATCACCCATCCACAGACCAACCGCGGCTAGCGTAACTTAACATGATCGATCGATCTGTGTGGCTGTTATTTTTTTGCTACGGGCCCCTCGAATTCAAAACTCACCAGTAGGTAATAATGCAGTTTAAATCTAGAAAAAAACAGTAAAACGCTTGAACCATTAAATATTTACATCAAACAAGCCGCGATCAAACCATCTGTTGACACAGTCAAAATATTCAGTGGTTACCATCAGAGAGTGATCGATAGCACTAGAATAGAATCCTATTTGGGGCGATTTAATCGAGCACAAAACAGAATACTGTTAAAATAAATAGAAATATAGTTGGCTATGGTTAAATATTGCAGCAGAATAAGTTGATAGCAATATTGATGAAACATATTTTCAATCAATCTCATGTTATTATTGAAGCAGACAATGAGAACAATCACATTAATATTTTATAGGCGAAAGTTTGTGAGTATGTATGTGTGTGTGTGTTTGTTACTTCTTCACGCTCAAACGGCTGTACCAATTTTGATAAAATTTTGTATGGAGGTAGCTGACACCCTGGATTAACATATAGGTTACTTTTTATCTTGATATTCCTACGAGATCGACACTTATGCGGGTGAAACCGCGGGCGCAGTTAGTGTGTTAATAAAACACAAAAAATAAGAGATGTAACCAAAGACACTCAAATCAGACTTCTAAAATCATTTACAAAGTCCAGTCTATCAATTACTTGCTACTCATCATCTGCCTGCCTTTTTCCAACTACGTTGGGGTCGGCTTCCAGTCTAACTAGATGCATCTGAATACCAGTATTTTACATGGAGCGACTGCCTATCTGATCTTTACAACCCGGTTACTGGGTTGGTAATACGATACCAGACCGGTTGTCAGACTTTCGGGCTTCTGACGACCCGTAACGACTGTCAAAGATCCAAGAATGACAGCCGGGACCGAGGACTTAACGTGCTTTCCGTAGCACGGGGGTCTCGCGGCAAGCGTAGCTTAACCTTATCGATCGACCCGTGTTATAACCCGCCCCCTTAACTACTGCCACTATTATTATGTATTTTTAAACTTGGCTTTCCCGTATTCACAAAGCTATATCCATTTGATTACCAAAAATGTACAAAGGGACCGGTAAGTTACTTCAGATTCATTCACTAAAATTTTTTAATAGAAACCATAATGAAAACTATGAAATAAAACCATACATTATAAGCATCGTCCACAGAATGTTGAGTACTGGAAACCCGCGCAGTCATTGCGCTCACATAAACACTTTTGTGAGGACTCATCGTGATCAAATGCTGGTAATAAAGATAGATTAATGGCATCCCACCGAGCCGAGCGTTGCCGAACTTTGCCGAACTAACATGTGAGAGCGGAGTACGAATTGCAGAATAAGTTTTATTAATGGTTTTTGGTTCTTTTTTCGGGTTTCAAACTGGATGTAATTTTGATATGGAGTTTTTTGTCATTTTGTTGTGCTTGGCTTTGATAATCTGGCTTCACGGTGTTTGATGCAAAACATGTTAGACTCAGTTTCAAAAACACCTTTGCCTATTAATCACATTTTTTTCGTTGGGACTGGTTGCAAACAAAATCTTGTCTCCTAATCATTTGGTCATAAATTATAGTTTCATATAACATTGAAACATGCAATTTTAACGATAACAATGTTGCCATTTTAAACTCCACAAATCAAGGCCTTATCTGCAACATCGTATTCTCTATTTCCAAATTAATGTACCGTTTCGATAAAACCCCATTCATCAGAATCCATTTTTTTGCCAACATTACCATCGATGCAATTTATCTGTAGACGAGTCTTGATTTATTCTGTTACTGCTAAGTGTGTCTGCTTGACAGCCAAAAGATTTATTACTAAGTTTTTTTCCGCTCCAAAGGTAGAGCCTATGTTTATCTGAACCAACTATCTAAATGCGGTGGTATATTAAGTAAGTTGTATCTGCCTGGTTCATTCTGATCGTATAAGCGAAAAATATGTGCGTGGTAAATCCTGCTGAGCTTTCTGATTTTGTTGTATCAAGATCGTATTTTCTTCTTTATGACCTTGTTACTTATGTTTTATTTATTAAATAGAACTCCGAACAGTATAATCGGCCCCTATGTCTTGCGTTTGTGGACTATGAAAAAGATTTTGACTCTATAGAGACCTGGTCGGTTTTGGAGTCTTTGCAGCGGTGCCAAGTCGACTGGAGATACATCCATGTGCTGAGATGTATTTATGAAAACACGACAATGACCGTCCAAACTCTGGACCAGCAAACTGAACATATAAATCGAGGTGAATGCCATGTAATAGGAGAGGCCTTTATCCAGCAGTGGACTGCTGTAGGCTGATGATGATGAATTTAGGTTTTAGCGGTAGATACTTGAATTCGCATAAATCAAATTCATCCCCATCCCATCATCCCGATTACCACTCTGACAATAATAATAATAATAATAAAATCTTTATTTCAGACTAAGTCCATAGCTATTACATATTATATATACAGAGAGTTATAAAAACAAATAAACATATCAAAACTTGAGGTTTCTTTCCGAAAACTATACTACTAGCCTGATTCCGTTTTCCTTTTCAGAACGAGGAATCTTATCTTTACTTTCTGCCTCTTCACTTAACTTAAATTGCCAATCATTTAATTTGTCTTTAACCATTTGAACTCAAAATGTATTTAGAAGTACAGAATTTTCTTTACAACGTATGCTATATAAACAAGTGAGCAACTTTTTGCCTTCTTCTGTTCTGTGTTTCCAAAATAACAGTCGTTTGCGAAACTCCCTAGTACATTAACAAAATTGTCTTCACTAAAACAAACAAGCCCTTTGCGCAACTTCATAAACAATGCAAACGGCAATTTCATACCCAACTTTTTGTTCAACAAAAGAAAATATACTTTTCCCAATAATACTAACGACGAAAATTGACGCTTCACAAAAAGGGATCTAAATTATTACTTCAGCTTTGTTTGTCGTCATCAAAAGGAGAAAACCTTAAAGGTATCTTTAAAAATCCATTTCAGAGTTATCCGGTAAAAATGCCTCGGGTGATTTTTTATATCCATATTCACCATTTCAGAACGCCGGGGTGAAGGTAGATGGTGACACACGGTAACAAAGATTAATGATACAGATCTGAAAAGTTTTTTAGTTTAGTATTTTTGGAGGATTGATGAAGAGTGATTAATTGTTTTTGAGTAGAGTAGCGATATTGGAAAGTTTATTATGTGGCGATAAAAAAAACATTGCACGTGAAGTGACAATACAATTGAAACTAAATATTGTGGTAATATTTCGATCATTGCTTTGCAAATTGAACTTTTTCACCATGTTGTAAACAATCTCTATGTGTTTCATTAGGGAAAACGGTTGAATCAACATGATTAATTAATTTGACTGTACATTTTTATTAATTTAACGAATAAATCAATCGTGGGCCAAACATAGCTCCCTGAAGCATCCCACAGTGTGTCTCCCATAAAACTCAATAGGATGGTGGGTGTGACCGTTTTATTCTGCCGTCTCCTCGGCTTTGCAATTCGCTCGCCGTTCACAGGGCTACAACGAAGGGGAAGTGCCCAGATGTCGCCCGAACAAATTATTTACTACCCTTCCTTTTGTCGAAGGCCTGCATCTCCATATTTGTTATTGCGAAAACGGTGTCAACCGAATTTCGGAGCATACCTGGAATTGGATGGCGCAATTCATCTTGATTCTTTTTATGGAGCAAATTGGGTTTGATAGAGTATGTAGGCCTGGTAACCATTTGTTAATGTCTACCGGTTTGGCAACAAATAGAAAATGTTTGGGTTCTGTAAAATATTTTTTACAGGAGCATTGAAATCTCTTACAATTTTTTGTCTTTTTACTATGATTGTTGGATGTTGTGTGACAAGTTTATTTTATGTTACAATTTTATTTCCAGCAATAGAACTGTTTGTGCTAGAATTTATTATATTTCAGTATTTTTATTATGCAGAACACAGTTTCCCCATAAGTTTTATTTCATCCATTAATTAGAAAATTGCGGAATATAGACACAGCATTCCATAGAGCTGGCCGGAAACAAACGCAGATTATAAAAAAGTCACCGGCACATGTTGCAGTCGAGTGCAGTGACCGCACATACACTTGGGCACTAATAGTATTGGCTCTCGACTATTGTGACTGGATTAATGCAAAGTATATAGCTACTTTCCAAGAAGTTGTTTTCTGTTAATGTAGAAAACATTATCGTAGTGATCTTTGCTGATGTAATCATTGAAGCTGCAGAGTGAAAAGATAGAAAAACATTCGACGCTGCTGGTAAACTCAGGTAAGTTCGAGAAACTGACTCAGAACCAGAAGAACTGCATTTTAAGAGTAAGGAAAACTGAATCTGTTCTCGAATAAAAGAATTTCAGGTTTCTATAACAATTCATATTATTTCCTTTCTTAGTAATTTCAGACCTTAACATTTTTAACACGTCTGTAATTTTAAAGAAAATTTTAGTAGCACGATCCGTGTACGAGTACAACCTTGTGTTGCCATATTTCTGTCAAAACTTAAATTTACGCTACAAGTTTAATAGAATTGTCGGTTACATTTTGGGTATCAAATCCTTCAGCACAGAACTCTAGAAACTCAAATATCTTTCTCTCGGGTTGGAGGAGATATTTTCCCGTGATTTAGACACCAAATCCAGCTCATAACAAGGCGAAATGGGGAAGATAAGTACAAACAAAGCTGCAACGTACTTCATGCAACATATGTGGACGACTCTTTTATTGCTGCGTCTGTGTTCGTGTTATTGGTCGAATTCATCCGGGGTTTAATTCCATTGCATGTGTTTTTATATCGTTCGCTCTGTTGCCTTTTTTGCATGTTAGGGCTTAGAAGAGTTATGCTGTTAATTGAAATGTGCTTGCTTGTTATTTGTGCTTCTATACGTTTTTTGAGAGTGAGAAGTGTGAATTTTATTTTGTGGTTATATTGTATTTTTTTTATGTGCATTTGGAGTACGAATTGAGAAATGGTTATGGAAAAGTAAAAAAGTTTATCAATTTGATTTAATACCGATTATAAAGTGAAAATACCTCGAAGGGATGTACAGTCAACAAAAGAGTAAGTATGCAGGATCGTCGGATATAGTTGAAGTTTGGTAAGAAACCGATGGATGTTCTCGAATAAAATGTTATTTTATTAATAGAACACAAACAGCTCATTTATCAAATTAAATTTTTAGTCGGCTACATCCATCGGTTTCTTACTAAACTTCAACTATATCCTGCGATCCTGCATACTTATCTCTTTTGTTGGCTGTACATCCAGCATAAGAGAGTAGAACAAAATTAATTTATTTTAGTTTGTTTTCATTTTTTGTATGTTGGTCCTTGTTTTTATATATTGTTGTAATTTGTTAGCATTTAAATGTGCTTTTGTGTGTTGTGCTATGTCTTTTGTGTGCACTGAATAAAATGGTACCTATATACATAATATATATTTAATCATTATTATTGATATTATTCTAACTCTGCTGAAAGGTAAACTGTCACTTATTACTACAGACAAATACATATCACTTTTATTTGGCATAAAAATCTAGCTTTATGAATAGAGCACCACTTCCATCTTAAATATACCAAAATTGTTTAAAAGCTAGCTGCTATTTCTCTAGTCTCATTTTCAACATATTCCCGGAGCGCCATTTTATCTCATTCACACAAACCTAAACACAACACAGTGAAGAAATTCGAAACATCCAACTCTCGTCTGCCGCATATATGTAAAATATCGTATAACCTCCCATATTTGTTTTCCATTAATCCACTAGTTTGCCTGAACAAAGTAAACACGATTCCACTAACTGTTGTAACGAAACTTTACTTGGAGTATACTCTGTCTTGTTTTAACTTGGGAGGTAAGAATGAGATGGAAGCAACGCGAAGCTGTGTTGTGATAATGCACAGTGTATCGCACTTTCAAACGATGAAGTAATCATCTTTGAATATGGTAAACATTTGAAAATTATATTGTTGTTAGCTCAGGGTGTATGCTCGTTTTCATTTAATATTAATGTCAGGCATTTTGAAGCTCATTGTTATAAGGTTTAGGTAGATATCAAAGGAAGTATTATTATCATAATTTCAGCCGAAAGACGTCCACTGCTGGACGATCTGGACCTCCACTGCTGGCCCCCAAGTACCGCCACTTCGACCGGTTCTGTGCTTCCCGCAGCAACATACAAAAAAAATATTTCTGAAGTTTTTCAGGCATCAATCCTTTGGTACTTACTAAGTATAGGTAGGTATTTTTGGCCACGTCTTCGCCTGTCTTATAAGGCATGAAACAAATAGTATTTCTTTGACTTCAGACGACCAATTCTCGCACTTAAAAAGCGTTCAATTCATTTTGACATTTTGAGAATAGAATGCGAACGTTCATAAAAATCTGACTTATCTCCTCCAAAAGGAGCATGATTTTGTATTAAAAGTAATAAAGACTTTCAAAAGGTGTACCTACTTAAGGGGTTGCTTAGCAAAGATCATGAAAGGCAACCCTTAGTCACCGCAGGAACACCCTCATAGATGAAACCTCAACAAACTGTTTTGATAAGACTTCCAAGTTCTTAATAGTGAACACGATGGCATTTTGGAAGTAATTCATTTTCGAATTCATCACTCAGCCTCTTAGGCAGCTTTATTATGTAGATGTACAGAAAATGGATAGATACATCGTTTATGCTTTGACCCTGTCTGTCTGCTTGTCAGACTTGGATACTAATTAATACTCCATAGCACTCAGCCTCTTAGGCAGCTTTATTAACTAACTAAATGTCTATTTTGGCGGTTACAAAATTACCTAAAAATACCACCATTATAATATTTTTTGTATCACGGAATTTTAACATAGGTATTGATGAGGTGCAGACGCCAGCATATCAAGCTACTACAATCTGTCAAATTTCTTTAATAGATTTTCAACTTTATCGCTAAAGCATAAGGTTCAAAGTTGATTGGACCATAGGTACAGTCTGGGAAATTTATTGTCAAGCAAATTGACACTCTACGTCAATTTAGCGCGTTATAGTAATTTCATACAACTGTCAAAAAATAATGTTGTAGAATTTGAATAAACGGACAATTTAAGATGGTAGTAAGCTTGCTTAACAATTAATTTTCCTTGCTTTATATTGGTTAAATAAGTACAATAACAAAACAAAACAAAAATAAAGCAGTTACTCGTATAAAGAGAACAGCTTACTCCAGCACCGTCGGTCATCTCCTCACAATGGTCACAGTAGCGAGTGCGTTTTATTGTCCCGCTGGTCGTAAGGGCCTGACACGAGCACATGCAAATATACCTTCTGTTTCAGTTTATGTTATTGTGTTACAGATACAAATTATTGTTAGTTGTAACTTTAAAAATGTACAACAATTTGGCATAAAGAATTTCCAACATTTCATCGTGTTTATGGAAAATTGTTACAAGTACTACCCACTAATTTCAGGGAGTAACTACAACGAAAAAGAATATATTTTGATAATCTAAGTAGTTTTTATGTTATTGTAGAGGGGCCCGTGGCTAAATAATAACAGCCGCACAGGTTAAGCTACGCTTGCCACGGTTGGTCTGTGGATGGGTGACCATCTTTACATACCGAGACCCTTCCGTGCTTCGGAAAGCACGTTAAGCCGTTGGTCCCGGCTGTTACTCGTGGATCTTTGACAGTCGTTATGGGTAGTCAGAAGCCCGAAAGTCTGACAACCAGTCTTACCAATTGGTATCGTATTACCCAGTAACTGGGTTGTGGAGGTCAGATAGGCAGTCGCTTCATGTAAAATACCGGTATTCAGTTGCATCCGGTTAGACTGGAAGTCGACCCCAACATAGTTGGGAAAAGGCTAGGCAGATGATAATGAATTTAAGTAGTTTTTATAAGAACATTATAATAATGAAATTTATGAAAGCTGAATACGAAGGCTGTCGTGTCTACTTATCCCTAACAAATAATTTATAAGTAGACAGTACAATAAAATTTATTTATAAAAAGATTAATCTACAACGCACTCCACGCTCACAGTGGATAGGAAGGCTTACGGGACGACTCCGGGGAACGGCCGTTGATCGCACCTATGTGATTCCGCGGAACGGGTGTCGAAGCCAGTCGACGGCTCAGTTACCGTCGAATCGGCTCGGCGGAACAGGCGTCGGTCGGGTCGTATTGTATTGGCGGCGCAGTCCGTCCGCACAAAACTCCACGGCTCTCCGTTTATTCTTCTCAGTCTCTCCTCTTATTTTCTTAGTTTTCTTTTTACCGAGTTTTTTAGCTTCCTCGCTCTCGTAATTTCAAAATCGTTCTTCCTCGAATTCCTTCGTTCTCTCTCTGCCTTTTTCTTTTTCCTAGCCATCTCCGTCTCACCTGCCAGTTTTGTCAGCCAAGACGTATATTAACCTCCTTGTTAATGCCGAGAGTGCGTTGAAGAATATTATAATTATAATTTAGAATTTCATTATTTAGTAGACAGAGCAATTAAGTATAAAAACCAAATTTAGATTATCCAAAACGATATAAAATGATTTTTAGAAAATACAATCCTACTGCAACCTTCTTTGAATAGACTGCATAGGAAATTAGAAGAATAAGTAGACATCAGATTGACGCGTTTGACTTAAATGTCATAACAAGAATATTATTGTATAAAATGATGGAAAATTATAATTTATAATCAGGTACCTAATTCTTTAGAGAAGATTCGTTTAAGAGTGATTCGCAGAGTGCTAACACAGAAACTACTCGAGTTCTATATTTTGTGTAACAGCCAAAGTGCGAAATATAATATTTAGTAAGAAAATCATAAAAGGATACAAAATCATAAATATGATGAGAATGAATCAAAATGAAGCGTAAGTACAGTATCAGTAATATACAGATACTATATTTCCCCAACGACCCCGAGAAAATTTTTGGTCTAGAACAAAAATTTTGTAAGGTTAAAGAAAAACAACATTCACAAAACTTACATACTTCATTCAAACACACTATCATCTTTCGAAGTTAGGTCAGGTAGGATTCACATTCGATGATCACAACTCGACCTGATAAATAAATAACAGTAGGCTTATTTTCGGAGTTGTTAACCGCTCTCGTCAAAAACCATTAAATCAGATGAAAAATATAAAGAACTCCAATGAACTTTAGAGTTGATAATTAACAAGGGCTTATTTTTATGGAGTTGTTAGCCGCTCCAATCAACGTTAGAGTTGATAGTTAACAAGGGCTTATTTTTATGGAGTTGTTAGCCGCTCCAATCAACATTAGAGTTGATAGTTAACAAGGGCTTATTTTAATGGAGTTGTTAGCCGCTCCAATCAACGTTAGAGTTGATAACAAATTAGTTATACTAATTTGAAGAGTTAGTAAGAAGATTAGGTAATTTGTACCTAAAAACACTTCTTAGAGTTATCTGTTAAGAACAGATATTAAAGAGAGATTAAATTAAATCTTCTATAGGTAATGGTTTAAAAACCAGAATGAATTTTCTATTTGAATTAATCTAAATAGACAAATAAAAATTAAAAAAAAAACTAAATAGAGTTTTAATAATCCGAAGAGAACTCTTTAGTTAGAAGAAAGAAAGAAGAAAGATAGATATGAATCATGAGTGAAATACGAAGGATGAATTTATTTACATAATTATATAAATTATATTTTAAAATCTTTAATGTGCCATTTAGCTTGATGGCCATTGGGATCCTCTAATATATAAACTAATGGAGATAGTTTCTGCAACACAGTGGACTTTATATATTTTGGAGCTAATTTTGCGCTGAAATAAGTTCCAGCCTGACTATTTACATAATTTCTTCGCCAGACTGTATCTCCTACGTTATATTCTTTGAAGGAATGACGTTCATTGTAGCGAGAAGAGTTACGGGTATGAGCAATATGAAGGGCTATCTGAACTTTATCGAAAATTGCAGACAATAAACCTATGTTAGTAGCATAGATGTCCCTAGGTAGAAAAACGATCTCGTCAAGATTAGTAGTTGGCGTATAAAGTGAGCCAGATGTAACTGTTTCGCGTCCAAAGAGCAAAAAGTTAGGAGAGAAACCAGTGGTAGCATTAGTTGTGCTGTTCATAGCATATCGGATTTTAGGAAGGTGGATGTCCCAAGATCTATGGTCTTCACCGACCAAAGATGACAAAGCTGTGATTATAGTACGATTGTATCTTTCTGTGGGATTAACTTGAGGGCAATAGTGAGGAGCGAAAAATATGTATGGTATGTTATATCTGCCAAGAAAGTTGCGAAATTCATGAGATTGGAATTGTGATCCATTGTCCATTATAATAGTTTGAGGTACTCCATGAACCAGAAAAACAGAATTTTCTAAGTTGGAAATTATGTCAGTACTAGTAGCCCGTTTTAGTGGGAAAATCAGGGAATATTTAGTAAAACAACAGTTAACTACTAAAATAAATTGATTTCTACGTCTAGTCATAGGTAAAGGACCCATTAAATCCAAAGAAATTGTTTGAAATGGCCTGGAACAAATTTTTGGTTTACCCATAAGGCCAAAGGGAGAGTGGTTTGCATGTTTGTAAGCTAAGCAGTTATCACAGATAGAAATTATTTTAGCGATGTCTTTATACATAGCTGGCCAGTAATATTGAAGTGATAATTTTTTATAAGTTTTAAAAATTCCTAGATGAGGCTGATCTGGGGACCCATGGTTATCTTTGACTAGGGATTCTCGGAAATTAGGATGAGGAACTTCTTTCCACGCAAAATCTTCAGTTAACGCGTAAGGAGAGTGAGTATAACGCATTAATTTATTTTCGCGAACAGTATAATTGGGATATTGATCAGGATTGTTACGACATTCAAAAAGTAGTTTGTTATAGTGTTCCAATGCTGGAGATACAGATTGGGAATCAAGTGAGACAGGATTAACGCCAAGTGGAAATGATGTCGAATTACGGGAGAGTAAATCAGGGACTAAATTATCTTTTCCCCTTTTGTGTTTTAAAATAAAATTAAAAGATGACAACCTAAGAGCCCACCGCGCGAGTCTACCGGATGGATTGGATAACTTAAGAAACCATTTAAGTGCTGCGTGATCTGTATAAACAGTGAATTGTTTACCATTATCGATATAACAACGCCAATGTTCCAAAGCTGAAATTACTGCGAGGGTTTCTCTTTCAGTAGTTGAGTAATTGCGCTCATTTTTATTCAGGGATTTGCTCATATAGGCTATAACTACTTCTTTGTCGTCTTTTAATTGTGTTAACATACCTCCGATGCCAAAGTTAGAAGCATCGCAGTGTACAGAGAAAGGGAGATCGCAGTCAGGACAAGCTAGTATAGGAGTAGTAACAAGAGCTTCTTTTAGTTTATTAAAAGCCAGAGTAGCGTCTTTATCCCAAATGAATTTAGGGGCGTTTTTACCGGAAGAAGTTAATTTATTAAGTGGTGTTGCAATTGTGCTGAAGTTGGGAATAAATCGACGAAACCAGCTACAAGTTCCAATAAATTTTCTTACTTCTTTACGAGTAGTGGGGATAGGGAATTCGAGTATTGCTTTAATTTTAGCTGGATCTGAGCGTAAACCGTTTCCATCTACTATGTACCCTAAATACTTAAGTTCATTTTTAAAGAATTGACTTTTATCGAAGTTAATAGTCAATTTAGCTAGCGTTAATTTCTCAAGAACTTTAACTAAATAAGAAATATGTTCCTCAAATGATTCAGAGATGATAATTATGTCATCTAAGTAACAAAAAACCTTATTGTCAAATTCAGGAGTAAAAAGCATATCCATAAGTCTTTGTTGAGTAGCTGGAGCATTAGTTAACCCAAAGGGCATAATAACAAAGCGATACATGCCTCGACCAGGGACATAAAAAGCTGTTTTATCTTTGTCCGCTTCTTCTTTCAAGGGAATCTCCCAAAATGCTTTAGCAATATCGATGCTTGAAAGAAATTTTGCATTTTTAAGGTTATCCAAAATTTCATTAACAAATGGAAGGCTGTACGCATCTCTACGAGTAACCGAATTTAATTTACGACTATCAACACAGAATCGCCATTCGCCATTCTTTTTAGGTGTAATGATAACTGGAGAAAGCCAAGGGCTTTCGCATTTTTCAATAACACCCCATTCTAACATTTTATCAACTTCTATAATGAGAGCTTTCTGTTTTTCAGGAGAGAGTCGGTAACAACGTTGTTTAATTGGTGGAGTATCACCAGTATCAATATGGTGGCTAATAAGATGAGTGCGGCCCAGTACTCCTCTACTTTCGAAGGATATAGCTTTAAATCGATTAATCATATCATCAGCAATAGTTTTTTGCTCTAAAGAGAGATGATTATAAGGGAGTACTTGTTTAGTAGTCTCAGTAACCACTGAACATTTAGTATTTGGCTTAAAAGCCGAAGAAAGTATGTGTGGAACAAGGTTAAACTTTCTCCAAAAGTCGACTCCTAAAATAATTGAAGGAGATATATTAGGGAATACGAAGGCTTGGATTAGATGAGTTTGATTATTGTAACTAATCGGAATGTCAATTGAGCCAAGGGATTTACTTATATGTTTACTGGCAGTAGTAATCGTCATTGAAAAAGACTTGGATAACGTGAAGCCTAATTTTAAAATTTCCAAGTGAGAGTTATTACCAAGTATTGTAATAGAACTACCACTATCTAACAAGCCGGAAAATGTTTTGTTAGAGATAGTAATATCAATAAAAGGACGATTGAAATCTTTTTCATTATTATATAGTGAACTTATTTTGTAACAATGAAAGAAATTTTTTATGGTTTGTAACCAATCATGCCAGTCTGATTGATTAAAGTTTTTATTAACCAAGTCTTTGTTTAGTTTTTTGTGTTGTTAGATTTTTTGCAGTTAGGACAATCAGTAGATTTAACATCTTTTAAGCCACATTTAAAACAAATTAATGTATGAGGTTGCGAGCAATTAGTTAGTGTATGACCATTAGTGCGGCAGCGTACACAAAAGGCATTAGAGTTAAATTTATTGATTGTATTAACTTGGGGTTTATTGTTAAAACGATTATTAAAATTTGTTCTAGAAAGGAACGCGTTAGAAGTTGAGGGTTTTAGCGTTAAGTTAGTAGATTTATAGTTAAATTCAACAGTTAAAGGATTATTAGAAGTTTGTGGTTCGCTGAAACGTTTCTCTTTGTCCAAGAATTCTTCATATTTTTGACAACATGAAATTAGTGTATGAATAGAATTCATATTATTGTTCGCGATGTAAGGTGAATAACAAGGTCGGATGTTACGAATAATAATTTGGAGTTTTTTAGCTTCCGTTAGTTTTTCTGAAAGTCTGGAAAACATACCAGTCAGTATGGAAACAAAAATAACAATAGGTTCATCCTTGCCTTGAGTTCGATTATTAATAGCTTCTAGTAATTTATGGTCATAGTCAAAACCACTAAAGTCTGTAATCAAAGCTTCGCAAAGTTCGTTCCATGAAAACAAAGAGTCACGTTTAAAACGGTACCAATGTAAAGCGTTATCAGTTAGTAATTCAAACGCATGATCTAATAATTTGTCCCGAGAAATATTTCTAGAAATACTAAATTCCTGAATTTTCTGGATAAAAGAACGCGGACACGAATTTCCGTCGTATTTTATTCGTTTAAGTTCATTAAGAGAATTATTAGGAATAGAGTTTAAAGGTTGGGACTGAGGATCGGGAAGCATCGTATGAAACATTGTCTCATTGGGGCTATTAGGAGTCGAAGTGGGACGGTTGACTTCTATAGGTTGAGGGTTGAGTTCGTTGGTATCAGTTATTAATGAATTGAATTTTGATTCCAAGACGAGAAACCTTTCCTTAGTTTGAGAGAAGCGACTCTCCTCTGAAGTATCTAAATCAATATCGATTCTCTCTAATCTGTAAAATAAATGATTAATAAAAGTCCTAATTTTTTTGACAACTTTATTGTTGCCCTGTTCAACCAATAATATTTTGGATTCGATAAAATTAAGAGTAGAGAAAAGTTCGTCTAAGTCAGTTTTGACTGAGAATACCGAGTCTAAAATATCATGTGATAAAGTAAGAGGCGCGAGTTGGAGAATTTGCTTCTTAAGAAGTATAACTGTATCTTTCGGTTCTTCTAATCTAATTTTAACTTCATATTCCAGCTCAGCTTTATTTAAAAGTTCGAAGTGAATAATTCTATCCATGACTAAAATTAATAATAAAGTTAGCAAAAAAAAAGGTTAAGGGTTAAAAAGGGAGGAAAATGAGAGGGTTTATTAAATATAGTAAACTTAGAGGGTTAGAGAGTGTTAGAGAGGACTCAAGAGGGTCAAAGTATAAAAGAGGGAAAGAGGGTAAAAGAGGGAAAGAGGCACAAAGAGGGAAAGAGGGACGAAGAGAAAAAAAATCTAAGAGGATTAAAAATTCAAGAGGAGGACACAGAGGGTCTAATTATGTCTGTGTCAAAGTACAACAGTGTTCAAGAGAGTAAATTAGTTATAAGAAGGAGGACAAGTAAGTAATAGAAAGAGTAAGATCACTTCTTAAAGAAATTAAAAAGTTATAGCGAGGTTAAAGAGAGGATAATTTAAAATTAGTAAAGAGGGAGTTTAATCCTATCTAGGACCTAATTAAAACTAAAAGTTGGGCGCCAAACTGTCGTGTCTACTTATCCCTAACAAATAATTTATAAGTAGACAGTACAATAAAATTTATTTATAAAAAGATTAATCTACAACGCACTCCACGCTCACAGTGGATAGGAAGGCTTACGGGACGACTCCGGGGAACGGCCGTTGATCGCACCTATGTGATTCCGCGGAACGGGTGTCGAAGCCAGTCGACGGCTCAGTTACCGTCGAATCGGCTCGGCGGAACAGGCGTCGGTCGGGTCGTATTGTATTGGCGGCGCAGTCCGTCCGCACAAAACTCCACGGCTCTCCGTTTATTCTTCTCAGTCTCTCCTCTTATTTTCTTAGTTTTCTTTTTACCGAGTTTTTTAGCTTCCTCGCTCTCGTAATTTCAAAATCGTTCTTCCTCGAATTCCTTCGTTCTCTCTCTGCCTTTTTCTTTTTCCTAGCCATCTCCGTCTCACCTGCCAGTTTTGTCAGCCAAGACGTATATTAACCTCCTTGTTAATGCCGAGAGTGCGTTGAAGAATATTATAATTATAATTTAGAATTTCATTATTTAGTAGACAGAGCAATTAAGTATAAAAACCAAATTTAGATTATCCAAAACGATATAAAATGATTTTTAGAAAATACAATCCTACTGCAACCTTCTTTGAATAGACTGCATAGGAAATTAGAAGAATAAGTAGACATCAGATTGACGCGTTTGACTTAAATGTCATAACAAGAATATTATTGTATAAAATGATGGAAAATTATAATTTATAATCAGGTACCTAATTCTTTAGAGAAGATTCGTTTAAGAGTGATTCGCAGAGTGCTAACACAGAAACTACTCGAGTTCTATATTTTGTGTAACAGCCAAAGTGCGAAATATAATATTTAGTAAGAAAATCATAAAAGGATACAAAATCATAAATATGATGAGAATGAATCAAAATGAAGCGTAAGTACAGTATCAGTAATATACAGATACTATAAGGCACAGATGTGAAGTGAGGATAGACAGAATACGCTTTAATCATACACAAAAAATGGACCAAAAAACGGAAAGTGTAGCGCAATTTGAGAGGGACCTATATAGGGTGACTGGTAATTAGTGACCGATACTTAAACACGTGAATTTACTCATCATTATAAACAACTTCTACTATGGGACCAGACCTGAAGTCGCTAAAAAAAATCAGCTGTTCCCTACATTTATGTTCGTCTAACTCGTCAAAATGTAGAGAACAGCTGTTTTTTTTTCACGATTTCATGTTTGGTCCCATAGTAAAAGTTGTTCATAATGATGAGTAAAATCACGTGTTTAAGTATCGGTCACTAATTACCAGTCACCCTATATAAGCAGTTGACTATGTTGTTTTTTACTTTGCACATTATTTGCACCCAATTGCAACCACGAAAACTTCAACTAATACAATGTAAATGCTGTATATATTCAAATATGAAGACAGTGGATATGAATAGTTAACGCCTTCAGTAATGTTGTCCGGAACTACAATCGTACTCGAGCATACATTAACCGAGTGCCAAGCGAGCTGATGCGATAACTGGCATTTGAATAAATAGTATTAATATATACAAGGCTTATAATTATAAATACAATACCTTAATAGAAATTATATCCTACCTAGGAAAAGGTATACTTTTTACCGCAGTCCATGCATCAAGATATTTCGATGACAGAGAGCTCTTTTAAGGTCATAGCACACGTATAAAACCGGAAAGGGATCGGCGGTATTTGTTGTGTGAAACTCTCTACTGCAACGCACACTAATCGAAATCGTAACGTAATCGCCTCGCCTCGGGTCAAGCTCACGAACCGCGGTGCGGTGCGTTACGGCACGGCGTCCCCGCGCTTACGTCTCTTCGTCCACCCTTGCCCCTCTCACCTCTCCGGCTTGCCTGCTGCACCATCAACCAGCGGTCGGCGAGCCGTAAGCGCGGCGTCGTATCGGAGCTTCTGATCCGCTTTACTTACGTGCTTACGTTAGGTTGACGCCTGTTTGACGGCGAGGCGAAAGGCGATACGGTGCCGATCCCTTTCCGATTTGACACGTGTGCTATGACCTTTAAACCTAAGGTTGCAGATGGGTTGTGGCATAAGGAGAAGGTTTTTCTTTGTTAGTTAATGTTAGTATTTATTTTCGAGTCTAGTTGTGTATTACACGGAGCAAGTTTTTTGAATGCCTATGGTATGCAATAAAATTGAACCGACATACAACAGACTTGCATAGATTAAACACTGTTTACACAATGCAACTTTTATTTCTTCAAGTTATGGTATGCCACTGGCAATTAAATTGCTCCGTGTAAATCAGGCTTTAGTTTTAAAACAGTTATTCTTTATACATAACTAACAGCGCCCCGCGGTTTCATCCGCATAAGTGTCGATCACGTGGGAATATCGGGATAAAAACTATTCTATGTCCTTCCCCGGGATACAATCTACCTGTCTGACAAATTTTATCGAAATCCTTTCAGTGATTTAAGCGTGAAAAGGTAACATACAGACAGACAGACAGAGTTACTTTCGAATTTATATATTGCTTTCCAGTCCTAAGCTTTAATCCTTTTAAATTCATAAGAAGATTTAAAAAACGTAAGTACTGCAAAAACACAACAACAACCAACCTCTTAGACAATCTCATACAAAAAAAAACATTCTAATAAAAAAAATCATTACAAAAAACACATTTTTTCTAATACCCCAGCATTATGAATACGCCCTTCCCCACTTTTACTGCCTGTTACTTTATTCGGAGTAAAAAAAAAGAAATTCGGCTATGATGCCTTTATTACCGGCCGTAGACGTATAGAGTTATAGCCCTTCTCATTTCGTTAGATAGCCCTTTGTTTAGAGGACATATAACTTTTTATATCTGGGCCTGTCATCTAGTTTTTTGCGTATATAGCCGTTTGCTTTTCCGATGATGCTCCTTGCCGATGATACCTTTGTTTATTAGCTGTGTCGTGTTTTTAGATGCTGACTTTTTTACCGTTTGGACAAAAAAAGATATAAAAGGTGAACGGAGTAGAAGCCTACGGCACAGAACCCTCTTTTATTTTTCACAAAAAATAAAAATTAAACTCCCTTTTTAGGGTTCCGTACCCAAAGGGTAAAAACGAAACCCTATTACTAAGACTTCGCTGTCCGTCCGTCCGTCCGTCCATCCCTCCGTCTGTCTGTCACCAGGCTGTATCTCAAGAACCGCGGTAGCTAGACAGTTGAAATTTTCACAAATTATGTATTTCTGTTGCCGCTATAACAACAAATACTAAAAACAAAATAAAATAAATATTTAAGGGGGGCTCCCATACAACAAACGCGATTTTTTTCGGCGTTTTTGCCTTGTGGGACGGAACCCTTCGTGTGCGAGTCCGACTCGCACTTGGCCAGTTTTTTACATTTAATCCTTTGATTGAAGCCGGCCGATGGCTTCAATCAAAGGTAAAAAGAGTTTTTTTTTTATTAAAAAAAAGTTTTTTTTATTGCATGTCGCTACGAATTCATTGAAAATTTCCGCGCGTAGAGTAGGTGCTTTTAAGTTGAATTTTTATATTATTTGTCGATTTATTAGTTTTTTTTTTTTTATATGAAAAGTTTAATTCAAAAAAGTTATAGTATTTATTGATAGGTTAATTTCGTTTATTTTTTGTATCCCGTAAACGAAGTAGAAACTCCGTTTACCTTTATACCCTGTTTGTGTCCAGACGGTAAAAAAGTCAGCCGTCTCAGGATTTTTATGCCGTCTAAGAACTGAATGAACCGATCTTCGTAAAACGTGGAGAACCTACAAAGGTTGTAGAAACACTGCGAGGTCCTATTATAATGACTCTCACCCAGCCTCGCCTTTGACCAATATTGGTATTTGCTTTTAACTAGATATGCCTGTAGGTAGGTATTTGTATTTTGCACAGAGCGACAGCCATCTGACCTCCACAATTCAACTACTGGTTTTCATAGAAATTCAAAACAAGATCAGCTAAAAGAATTCCGGACTTCTGACTGGTCGTATCGATAGACTTCGTGTGAAAATCGGAACCAATGTACTTACGTAGTCTGTGAAAATCGGAACCAATGGACTTACGTAATCCCCCAGGCAGAAACGGGTCTCCATGTATAAAGGATTGTTTTTGATATTCCTTATTCTGTGTTTCGTTCGTGTATTACCTACCTACGATATAAGTTAAATAATATTTTTATTCTATCATTTCATCGACATATTGTAAACCGGTACAACAGAACCCCTTCGCAGCTAAATCTAATACATATAGACTGAAAACCGAACAAACACACACAGGTGTCTTATTGTCACAAAAATAAAGTTCAATATTGTTTAACAAAAGAGTGGTTTAGA
Organism: Oligia latruncula; assembly: GCA_948474745.1. Classification (NCBI taxonomy): domain Eukaryota; kingdom Metazoa; phylum Arthropoda; class Insecta; order Lepidoptera; family Noctuidae; genus Oligia; species Oligia latruncula. The sequence continues at coordinate 2,239,788 of OX419691.1, read as the reverse complement.
GTAGAAAGTTGACAATGGCAGAGTGCGCAGCGCCAAAATGTTTTGAGCAAATATTCATTGAATGTAAATCCACCGAGGCCGTTTGGATTAGAAGTGGTATACCTATATTGTATACGGTAGCAGTTTCAAAATGAAAAGCGAATTGTTATTGATTTGTTTCGAGTTTGTGGGTATGTGGGGGTTTATTACGGTAATTTCGCAATCTAGAGAGGAGTAAGTTGCCCTAAATTGATATATAGAATTGCCTATTCTACTGACATCAATTCAGGAAAACTCACGCGTCTCTGCGTAGCGAATATTACAGTTTAAATGGAATTGATTGAAATTCTGATAAGCTATTGAAAAATAACAGTGTCTGACTACTACAAATGATTTCCGAAATATGACAATTTTCAGATGTGCCTAGCCACACGACATAATATTCAAAGTTTTCAGTTTCTATTAAATTGGGATTACATCTCATAGGCACTGATGTATATTTTTAACCAGTCTCACCAAGGGGTATCGTATTACCCAGTAACTGGGTTGTGGAGGTCAGATAGGCAGTCGCTCCATGTAAAATACTGGTATTCAGCTGCATCCGGTTAGACTGGAAGCCGACCCTAACATAGTTGGGAAAAGGCTAGGCAGATGATGAGATATTTTTGTCTTATACTGCTGTTCAAAAAATGTGTAACATGCAATATTTGTAAAAAAAATACATAATTTTCCTATCCCATTTTAGCTAGTGTAGCTTAGTACCGGATATCTGAGTGGTCACTAAAAACAGACGAATATTCATTAACGAAAATATAATTCCCCCTCACCTGTTTTCAAATGCTGAGCAAGTAAGTCATAACCTTGATCAGAGATCCCGCAAAGATAATGCCGTAATTACGGCCGCGCCTGCCAGGTAGATAAGAGACCCTAATATCGTGTTTCACATAATAAAATGGATGTAGCCTCCCCTTTTGCGAAATCCCTTTGCGAACGGCACAAACAAATTGGCTTCGGAGTTGTGATGTAACTGCAATGATAAATGATGTTGATGATTAATGATAATGATTTCTGTAAATGGGTCCAAAAAAACACTTTTAGGTACACGACAAAATTAAATTATGTTTTTAAAACTAGATGCGAGGTCGGTGTTTCCTAACTGACTACTCTAAGAAAGGCCGAAACAAACTGAGAGGTCACAGTCTCTTATATAGATCAGACATCAGGTCTGAGATAGTCTTTTGGGGAAAGAACTAGGGTGAGGGTGGACCTGTCTGATTTTGCGTACGAAGGGTTCATGAGGTGTAAACCCGCATTGGTCCAGTTATGTTTAGGTCCCATGCAATAGGGGGCGAGCCAATCAACCGAGCACAAATCCGGACTCCGGGCTGTTACTGAGAAATTCCAGATGGAAAAATCCAATAACACCTTTCCGGACCTGGGAATTAAACCCAGAGCCTCATGCTCAGCGCTAGCGACCACTACAATAACGAAGCAGTCTTTAAACGAAACTGGCAAAATGTGGGTGTTTCATTGCTTCAGCAGCTCTCTCGCTCTGCCTATCCCATCCGGGATTACAAGGCGTGATGTAATGTTTGTTTACAGGCTGATCAGCACCCTAATTGCGTAATATACTATCAATAGGAATCTGAATCATATTTTGAAGCAAATTGCTTATTCATTGTTTGCTAAGTTCGAAAAATTTGTCTGTTCAACACGTAAATAACGCAATGAATGTTGTTGAACTGTCAAAATGAAACCGGTTCCAATTGACAACGTGTTACGCAATTGCTCCGGAGGTTATACTCCTCAGTACTAACAATATGGTCTCAAAATATTGCGTATGTTTTGTTCGTTTACTCTTTTTAAACTACAAAAGCTAGCACAAAGCTCCGAGTTGTTCCAGTTTATAATTGTAGGCCCTGGTTCATATCACCCGTTCGCATAAGCAAGCCGACCTTAAGGGCAGAGTAATTAACATTTTTATATGGCTCATTTGCATATCGCCTTGATAACTCTATGAATTTAAATTTATTAAAGGTTGCTCTACTTGTTGTAGTCATTTCAGTAATCAGAGGGGTCAGCTTTGCTGTTTATGGGAAGTTTGTTGAAAGTTTTAGTTTGTAATGTTGGTATTATATTTTCTGCGAAGGATATCTTTACGTACTTAATATGTGACTAGGGGGCGTGTGTGGCTTGTGGCTAAGTAATAACAGCCGCATGGTTCGATCGATCAGGTTAAGGTACGCTTGCCGTGGTTGGTCCGTGGAAGGGTGACCATCTTCACATACCAAGACCCCTCCGTGCCTCGGAAAGCACGTTAAGCCGTTGGTCCCGGCTGTCATTCGTGGATCTTTGACAGTCGTTACGGGTGGTCAGTAGCCCCAGTTACCTAGCCTTTTGCCATCTATGTTGGGGTCGGCTTCCAGTCTCACCGGATGCACCTGGATACCAGTATTTTACATGGAGCGACTGCCTATCTGACTTTCAGAACCCAGTTACTGGGTAATACGATACCCCTTGGTAAGGGTTGTCAGACTTTCGGGCTTCTGACTATCCGTAACGACTGTCAAAGATCCACGAATGACAGCCGGGACCGGCTTAACGTGCTTTCTGAGGCACGGAGGGGCCACGGTATGTAAAGATGGTCACCCATTCACAGACCAACCGCGGCAAGCGTAGCTTAACCTAATCGATCGACCTGTGCGGCTATTAATATTTAGCTACGGGCCCCTCTATAATACCTGCTTAGCTTCTGTAATATTAAAAACAATTACTATATTTACCAAATACTTTCATAACAGCATACGCTATCTATTTCCGCCATCATATTTCCAATCACTTTCATCCCGTCAAGTCATGTTATCTCAGAAACTCATAAATACTGATCACGCGTCCACTTTTTGCGCGTCATCTTCGAGAGTATCGCGACATAAAAAGTGTAATGGCCGCCGGTCATGAGGACACCATAAAAATGCTTTGGAAGAGCCGAAACTCTTGACTAAAACTTTTTTCTTTTGTGAATAGGTTCAGCACAAAAAAGCTATAATTTTCTACATTTAAAAACCTGCCAAGTGTAAGTCGGACTTGCAAACGACTTCCGTGCCACGGTACCAAAATCAACACAACATTTTTTTTTAAGTTTCTTTTAAGTGGGACCTCCTATATTTTTAACTTTATTTTATTTTGAGTATTTGTTGTGATCACCACCACCGCACAACGGTCCACTTGAAGGAATAAGTGCGGAAACCAAACCCAGAACATAGAGTAATTGTTGTTATAGCGATAATAGAAATACAAACTTTGTGAAATTTTCAACTGTCAACAGACAGACGGACGAACAGCGGAGGCTTAGTAATGGGTTCCGTTGGCACCCTTTGGGTACGGAACTCTAATAAATCATTAAGGCATTATGCATTAAGACTTAAATAAATAAATCATGTTTCCTCTGTGTACTGCAAGTCTATTGTCTCTGGGTGAAATATCGTGTCATTTTAGTCACAGTGCTAATTTGGTCAACCAATGACATTAGCTAACCTAAGATTTGACAGCTAGTATCAGGTTTTCATTGTAACAAGTTAGGGAGTTAAAGGATTATTCATAAACTAGTCTTCTTCTTTGTTACAAAAAAACGAAATAACTGCTCCCCCCATCTCCTCCTCCTCCTCCTCCTCCTTTTTAACCCCTCTTTGATTTGTGAATAACTACAAAAAAAAACTGCCAAAATATCTCACGTAGGTATTAAGTATTTCATTACCATATAACACACGACATCAAAAAGCATCCATCAACAAAACATTAATAAATAAAAAGTATCATTTCATCAGTGACGTCATCGAATGTTCTGCTGTCAACCCATTCATAATTCGGGCCATTCATCATGCGACAGTCCCGAACTAATTTAGTGGACACTATAAATCTTACAAACAACATTGCGACAGTTTAAATACCACTCAGGAATTTGATGACACTGTTATTACTTTGATTGGAATGATTTACTATAGGCTAGTTTCAAGTTAGCACAGTTGTTAAACATACATTTACACAGCACGAAACTCCGCAGATATTGTGATGGGTATCGATATTGAAACAAAATAATACGAAAAAAAATATTAGATTTTTTTTTTGGGATTACGACGTAGCTAATGCAGTCTTTCACACTAGGAATTTCTTATGGGTGCGTTTTTATTGTGGGTGCGTTTACACAAACATTTAAACTTACATGCACAAACAGCCAGACCCGGAACAACTACTTGTAGGTCATACAAATATTTGTTCCATGCGGGAATCAAACCCGCGATATAGTTAGCGAAACTGCGGAGTTTCGCTAACTATTTTAATGTGACCTGTATGTTTTTGAGGTGAAAACTTCTTTAGGCGCACTTTGCGTTATTTTCCCCAAAGGACTCACGAGCCGATTTTGATAAAAACTAAAACTTTATCAAAAAATGTTTGAAAAATCAAGTTTCCTAGCCAGAAATCAAAACAGTTTAGGTATTCAACTAAACTAACAGAGTCAGCCGTAAGGGAGAGAAGCTTTTTGTTTAATTTAACTTACAGAAAGTTTTTTTTATAAAGGAAATGTCGCCCGTCAATCTCATTTCTCTCGGTTTGATACCCAAAGGTTTTTGTAAAGTTTGATCCCAAAGGAAGAAATGCGAGTGAGTGTTTTAAATATTCAGGAGACTGTAGTGTAAAAGTTGGTAATGAGCAAGGAATGGATGCAAGTGACCCTTAGTTTGTAGTTAAGTGCTCAGGAATAGAAAGTTTATATGGATATTAGGCTCTGAGTAATAATGAAGAGGCAAAGAAAAAAAGGGTGCGTGTATCCTACCCTATCATGTGATAGAAGCGATAACTTACGACTGGAGCCGAATATACGCGATTCAGCGTCACCGCCCGACTGGAGCCAAGTATAAAAGAAAACAAAAATAAAAAAATATTTTATTGGCAGACATCGTAGGCCCATAGCATGTTAGTATTACAAGAAACTTAAAAGACTATTTTAGTAGTAGGTAACAAATTAGGCACACAAAAACAATAATATAAAATATGAACATTTTAAGAAACATAATTTATAGCACCCATTTACAATTTTTTATCAAGCCCCATGTCTGACATGTAGCTTGATTATTAAAATCCACTCATATGATAGCAGGAACAATAGCAAAAACAGTATCAATAAAATCGAATAGAAAGCGGCCAACGCGTCAGTTTGCAGCTCGCAGCGCATACAAGGTTTACTCCGAGTATGATATAACAAAGGTCCAACACGGGGACCGGTCATTTGCAAATGTCAGCCGCTTCCGATTTTTGTTCTACAACGACTTTTTCAAAATCTAGTTTTCGTACTATCCGATCTGGGAAAAGAGAACGGAATTTGAAATGTTTGTTATGAAGAATTGACAGGGTTCAATGGATACAGCAATGAATAAAAGACTATACGAGTACATTGCATTACATTTAATTCACAAACGTTTGTAGCAATGTTTAAAGACTGCGTAGATTTTCTATTTCCTATCATTGAACTTCGGACTTGCTTTTTTAACACACATAATTATCATAATTTCACGCTTGTAATCACCAAAGGGCTAGGCAAAGGTATACTTATAGTACACCCAAATTCGCCACTTTAAGTCCCATGTAATAGGAGCGAGCCTATTGCCATCAACCGAGCACGAATTCAGACTCCGGGCTGAAAAGTCGGGGATATTTTTTTTACTGGAGTATAAAATGCTATAATTAAAGCAGCTTAAAGTAAACAGACTACATGCATAAAACACGAGATACGTCACAAGAAAAGTCTCCAGAAGAACACTGGTAAAATAAATACGACAGAAATGTTGCAATTAAAGTACACAGAAAAATATGTGGAGTTGATTAAGTATGAGGAATGTATAAATGTGGGCGAGTATGAATGTGGGGGTCGGTGTGAAAATGAGACACGTTGATGTTCTGAGCACACGAGGAATGTCGGGGGAAGAAAATTAAAATTAAGTACAAGTAAATAAATGCCAAGATTAAATTAAAAACCTCGAAAATGTAAGAAAATTCTGCTAAATGTAATGGGCTTGTGGGACAAGAATCCCATTCTTTTTCTACCATAGGTGGTAACTTGAGTGTGGATAGCTGCATCCTCTTTGGTATAATAATCCACCACGCGGGCCCAGTGCGGATTGATCTACCAATCCGCACTGGGCCCGCGTGGTGCCCAGTGCGGGTTGGTGGATGTCACATGTCTTCGAATTTTTGGTTCTAGGACATGCCGGTTTCCTCACGATGTTTTCTTTCACCGTTTTGAAAGCAGTGGTGATGAAATAATTTAAACAAAGTAAAGCGCCTGCTTGGGCACGAACCCACGACCTACAACTCGTAAGTCGGAGCCGTTGCCACTGGGCTACCACAGAGCTCTCACAACAAATTAAATTGACTGAATTAAAGAAAGTTGTTTTAGAAAATCTACTAAGAAATTTTAAAAATCCGACAACCTACAAGTAAATTAAAATCAGTGTCGAATTTCTCATGAACCGTTTCCCCATTTGTAATGTTGGGTAGGTACCCAATGTTCAATTAGTACCGTCCGCAGCCGATGCCGCCATTTTGTTAATGAGCCATTTTAGATGTTTGACATTTTGTCGTAAACTTGTTACAAAATGGAAGTGTTTGCACTTAGTTAGCTGTTCATTATTAAATTATACTTTGATTTTATGGGACGCTGTAAAATTTTATTTTATTTCATTGGTTTCTCCAAAATCATAAAAATTTTAAAGTTATGCTTTGGCTGTAGGTAAATGAGGTGTGATTTAAAAAGGCTTTTATCACTCTATTGTGGTTGATTAGGTGGATAAATGTGAATGTAAATAGATGTAAAATCACCAGAATTTAAATCCAAATTAACCCATCAAACGATCGCAAACTCAGCAGTTTTCGCGATTATATTTATTGTTATTTTGAGTGTATTTTTGTTATGAACAGCTGGTTCCTATGAGATTTCTGGGATTAAGTAGGTACTCTATTTTTACAGTAAGCAGAAGGCCACTTCTCATAATTAAAATCCTTCAAAATCTAGTCTCCGACATCAAAAGCTTGTAAAAACTTTACGGAAAATTGTATTTTTGACAGAGACTGTTAACAGATTGTGAACGTTCTTAAAATGACGAGAAATGCCCAATAATTGATAAACAACTATAACAGCTAAGTATATGCCCATTTAATTCCTTTCTAGAATTTTATTCTATTTAATATAAACAATATTATTTATTTAAAGTGTTTACATAATTTTAAAAGCTCACAGTCTTAAAATAATAATATCTACATACTACAAGTATATAAAAAGGAGGGGAAATAATCAAAGGGCATCAAAAAATTCGTCCGCATCGCTGTCAACAGGAAACGTGCCCGAAAGGCTGGCAGCATTGGCACGTTGTATGGCAATGCTGATTCTTTGGCCAAAAAATAGGCCAGCCCTCTGGTCAAGTGAAGAGTCGACCAACTGCTTGGCGATGTCTCGAAATCAAATATGTTCTCATAGAATTAATACGAAATAATTTAATTGATTCAACAGTAAACCGCAAAATCAATGTTTAACAAATTATACGTAGCGTCGACCACACAACATAAAGTATTCCCAGTGTTTACCACTCGTAGATGTGTAATATTCGGTCAACACTACCCTGGGGGACGTTCGCAAATTGCGAGTACGGACGCTTCGAATTTTTAACACATTTTTAAACGGAGCTGCAGAAAAATATATGAGTTGGAAGTGAATACCTACTTCACCTGGTGTAATGTCGGTGGAAAGTGGTAGAACTGCGATCGACCGTCCGTTTATACAGGGCAGTGACCACGGAAGATAGTTCCTCAATGTAAAAAAAAGGTACCTACCTCGAAGATAAATGTGAATCGAAATGAAATGAAATTGTTTATTTTGGAAATAGGATATCGAAATCACTTTTACACGTCATATTATTTAAAAAATAAGCTAGATGGGGTCAGTATTTCCTATCTGACTACTCTGAGAAGAAAGGCCGAAACAAACTCAGAGTTCACAGTCTCTTAATTCCAGGAATAATCTTGATCAGATAATGATGGTGAGGACTACAACATCAAGCTGTAAATAGAATATTATGTACAGGTACACTATAAAAAAGACAAGCTACCTGAATGAAAAAAGATTCGAAAGAAAATTTTAATTTTGCATTTTTGGTGTTCCCTAATTTCGTAAGCTTTCGTTAACATTACCCATGGGACAATCTCAATTTGCGACTGCACTGTTTCACGTTTTTGACAGCGGTAAGGATTTACTTTTAAACAATAAATAGATACAAAAGTAAAGAGCATTTAAGCATTTACAAGCTAAAAACCAATCGGTTAATATTGAATTGCAACATTGCCACATGAGATATCATTTTAGCGCAGTAACATTTCAATTGTAACCACTTTTAATATTTTTATTGTTGCCCCAATAAAACTGCACGCTATTAATAGCATATTTTAATTGTTTTTTTTTTTAAATAAACCTCACAATACCGTTACCAACATAACACTAACAAACTTTTAACATACAAAGTATACTTATTATCATCTCAAAATTGCTGCTTGATTAAGGAAATCAAAATTGAAAATATCTTTTTAATACACAAAACCAATGTCACACCGACCCACAGTACATAAATCATTTACCTATTACGCAGTTGTGTGAGTCGGTCAACAGTCCCCAGGGAAAAGCAATTTGCGACTCCACCACCGTTTCAGATTTTTGCACGGTCGAACAACAGATTAATGAACTCGCATCGAATGTCTCGTAAACCTCACGCAATTACCTTTAGAGGGTTATATTATGTATTTTTTTTAATTTTAATGTTTTCCGGGGGTGTTGAATGAAGATTAATAGGGATATAACTAAAATATACATACCAATTTAAGGTTTTATTTAAAAAAATATGTATAGTTTATAGATTATAGACTTCCTTATTTATAAATAAGGGAAGAGAGTTTGTCTGGTCATCGGGCAAGAAGCCACTTTCTTGTCGTCACTGTAGTCACCAAGACAGCTCTCAGTTTTAACGAGGCGATTATTTTGATGTTCGAAAGAGGATTTATACTTATTCTCCTCTGGCGACTTTCTTGATATAAGGTTACAATGCGGTAACTAGACATTCAAAAGAACTGTTTCATCCCGTTACATAGATTTTTATACACGTACACAGAACCACAGCTTAGTTGTTGACCGGAACGAAGAAATTCAAACCTAAACCTAGTTTCCGACCCACAAGTTTCTTAACCTAACAATTCTACTAGAACGTACGAACCCGTGTCCCATATACCAAGTGCGTGCAAGTAAAATCTTTGGCACAATCAATCCACATATAACAAGCGGCTTATCGCCCAACATCGATAATTAAATGTTATTGCTTTGGTCATAAATCCTCGCTTTATATGCCTAGTGACGTAAAGAGAAGTGCGAATGCCATAGTGGAGGAATTCGCAGAAAGTTGGTGTGAGTGAAATAATGGGAACGGTGAAAGAATGAGATGACTGAGGAATTTAATAAGTATCGTGCTGTCTTGTTCTGAGATGTATTGTTGTCTCTTTTTGTGGTTCACGTGGAATATTAAAGGTGATAAGGATTATTGTTTATTGGTTTTCGTTGAATATGTTTGACAGTAGGTAATAGGTATAACTGACTTATCATTGTTGCTGTACTCTGGACGCTTTTAACGTGTACCTACGTCTTTTTTACATCGTTCTCACATATAATTTTAAATTCAACATTAATGATGTAACTAATATTTTTGTAAAAATATAATTTAAAAGAGTGTCCATGGAGTTTCTTGCCCGTTCTTCTCCATAGGTACCTACGCTTTGGAATGGGCAACTAGCTTCATATTTTCTGACTGACCGACTTCTTGACAATTCAAAAGTGCCTGTAAATAGTTTAATTGAAATTAATGCTTTGAGTTTCAGTTTGAGTTTGACGAAAAACCTATAGAAAGGAAAGTGGGGTCAGATAAAACTGGAAACGTATAGCTTGTGATGTAACCGTGTTTACAGCTAGCACGAATTATCCGCTTATTATAACGTATGTTATTGCGATTAAATCATCTTTGGATTCTTTAATCACGATTTTGATTCTGTCGGCTCTTGAACACAATCAATAATCATTATTTGTATCCTTGCTTCTAGTTTTACTCACGCATTTATTTAAAGTTTCTAGACTTCTACATAATTAGCCCATGATGTTCCCACTGCTGGGACACAGGCCTAAGAGGGAGTGGGCCGTAACCCACTACACGGACCCAGTGCGGGTTGGTATATGTCTTCGAATTTTTGATTCTAGGACATGCCGGTTTCCTCATGATGTTTTCCTTCACCGTTTTGCGACTTTTTTCTAGAGTTCTACACTTACTAATACTATATCTACAGCAGACGACAGGGTCCTTTCCCAAAAAGAAAACTGATTCGTCGGTATTCTGGTTACCACCGGTTTATCACGTCGTAAAGATTGAAGTGAAGGGAATAGGTTCGCCCTTTATCATCGCCTCTCAGCGTCGCTCGTCGCGATAAAAATTCGATTTGTGACAGACACGACAAATGTAGGCGATATGGAAATATTCTGGTGAAAATTTAATTTTTTGGTTGAGAGCGCCTTTCGTTTCCAATTTTCAATGGATTTATTGCTTTGTTTAGAATGAAAGATATAAAGAGAACACGTAATAATAATTTTAATAATTTTGATAATTTCAATAATTTTTTACTCATCATTTATGACACATACTTTTATGAAAGAGTATGTACCTACTTACTTTGTTGTATCCCTAGGTTCGAAAAAGAGCCTCTCTTCCTTAATTTTTTTTTTTGGTTTGTTTACTATATCATCTTGCACTGTCAATTTACAGCTGATATGATCTACTTTTTTCAATTCTGCGTTTATCACATCGATTTTGACCTAAATTCTTGCTAAAATTGCCGATCCATCACATCGCCCACGCCTCCATTCCCGTTCATTGGTCACCATTCTGACAAAACAAATGGGCTAACCCCGTGCAGCCATTTTTTCCTTTTCATTTGTTTCATATCTATTTAAATTACAACATTAAGGGCTGATTTTCAATAGTCAGTAAATTTTTATCTGAGGAATAAATATTGCGGTTTGACAGTTTTTGTATAGAATATATGTCAAGCTGTCATATTTATTCTTCAGATAAAATGGCTGGCTATTGAAAAATCAGCCCTAAATTATGTTCGATTGTTATTGGTTTTTTTCCATTTGTATTATTTTTTTTCTTTTTTTGTTTACAATATTAGTAGAGATGTGTAAAACATCACAGTTATCATAAACAAAATGTCATGATTTTAAAACAGAAATCACCGCAAAAAATATCAAATTACGGAAACTAGTTAGTGAGAAAAAAAGCGATAAAATTGGAAACGCAATAGCGCTTAGAGTGGGCAGTCGGGCACAGTGGCGGCCAAGCCGCGAACGAATGAGCGTATCTCCTCAAATGGAAACAACATGGCGAAAAAAACCGAGTCAAGCTCAATCTGGTACATTATTCTATGGTCCCGCATAAAAAATAACTAAGCGACTCTTGTTGCACCTAAGAAGAGCCCATTAATGCTAGTCTGTATTGACCATATTTTATAGACGTGTGGCAAAAATCTTTGTCGGTTTTTTTTTCAAATGAGCAAATCTATAAAACATTACAACCTAAAGTCGATTTGATACTGGGTACAATGCAGAAGTGTGACGTCAATAGAAATGAAAATGGACCTACCACTACCTAGTATAAAAGAATTCGCACCATTTATTCCCATCTACAAATAAAAAAGTTGTTCGATCCTGTCATAATATTGTAAGATTTTCAATATTTCACAAGATACTACGATTTGCTTCCTAAAAGCTGATTAAAAACATCCAAATTGAGAACCTCCTCTTTTTATGAAGTCGGTTAAAAAGGTAAATCGGTGCCATTGTACAGACGGCAGCACATCAAGCTACTACAATCTGTAAAATTTCTTTAATAGTTTTTCAATTTTATCGCTAAAGCATAAGGTTCAAAGTTGATTGTGAAAATTTGACAGATTGTAGTAGCTTGATGTGCTGGCATGTGTACATGGAAATTAAAAACCCACCATTCAGCCTCCACCAAAAGATGAACAGAGTAAAGGGAACTCCGAACGCGCTGCGCTCGGTCGGTTGGTCGGAATTTTTACGCGCACTGTTATAGGCTTTCCTGCTAATCTCTTAACTTTTAACTGGGAAACAATAAAATGTCGCAGCCAGTGGGCAGCGGGAAAAATGTATATTTTGGTTAAAAAACTTGGATTACTGGGAGATATTTTTGTTGGTAGACGGTGTTGAAAGAAGAAAGTAACGGTTTGAGAGATTGAATAGTGGATAATGTAATAATACAGACATATTTTTGTGCAATGCGAGTGTACTGTAGGTACCTAAACCTTTGACGGCACAGTGGTTAAGCGATTGACTGTTGCGCTGCATGTCGCGGGTTCGATTCCCGCACGGAACAAATATTTGTATGATTTGCAAGTAGTTGTTCCGGGTCTGGTTGTTTGTGTATGTGACTTTAAATGTTTGTTAACGCACCCACAATACAGGAGAACTTCCTAGAGTGGGGCAACGTTTTTTTTTTTAAAAAAAACCTTCGTCTACGTGGGAAACAGGCGTACTCTCATGTTTTTTTTTGTGCCTGGGTAATTAAATCATCAACTATGTTGGGGTCGGCTTCCAGTCTAACCAGATGCAGCTGAATACCAGTAATTTACATGGAGCGACTGCATATCTGACCTCCACAACCCAGTTACTGGGTAATGCGATACCTACCCCTTGGTCAGACTGGTTGTCAGATTTTCGGGCTTCTGACGACCCGTACCGATTGTCAAAGATCCACGAATGACAGCCGGGACCAACGGCTTAACGTGCTTTCCGAGGCACGGAGGGGTCTTGGTATGTACCTAAACATAGTCACCCATCCACAGACCAACCGCGGCAAGCGTAGCTTAACCTTATCGATCGACCCGTGGGGCTGTTATTACTTAGCCACAAGCTCCTTGATAACAGGAAGTATAGTCTAAAAATCTAGGCTTGGAAAGTATGGTGACTACTGTTATCTAATCCAAAGCATAGGTTATACATACTTACGCTTTTAATTCCAAGCCTACATTTTAGATCCATATAAAATCATATTTGTTATTCAGTAAGGGCTGGTTATTCCAAACGGTTCGTTAACATAACATACGTACCTACATCAAATAATAACAATGACGTACTCGTCCAATTATTTGACGTAAGTAAGGCCATAATTTTGTATTTTTTTTTTTTAAACGTTGCCCCACTCTAGCAATTTCTCCTGTATTGTGGGTGCGTTTACAAACATTTAAACTCACATACACAAACAGCCAGACCCGGAACAACTACTTGTAGGTCATACAAATATTTGATCCGTGCGGGAATCGAACCCGCGACACGCAGCGCAGCAGTCAATCGCTTAACCACTACGCCAAATTGTAATTTGAAACAACAATTTTTTTTGGTTTGACGATAGTTAGCGCCATTTTTGACGTACCTATACGCATGCGTCAAGTGTAGAGTAACCCGCCCTTAAACAGGCTGCGTTATAATATTATATAAAACGTACCAGAATTCTAACGCCGCATTAAAATTGCGCACCCAAACAAATGACATACCATGACATAAATATTCATCTCTGAGTTGCACCGTGTATGACAGTGTATTCACCGAGACAGCTCACAGCCCACTAAACGCACAGCGTCCATAGGGAGCGGCGAGTTTTACGACTAAACGTATAAATTCCGCGTCGTTTATTTACTTTTTACAGCGTCTAGGCCGAGTGAGGGGAACGCGTCTACGTAGAGTGCTAGCGTTAGTGCGGATGACTGGTTTAAATGTGCAGGGTAGGAATTCAATGTTTGGCCCTTTGAATTTGCATACAGCATCATTTTCATATTAGTAAGTCTTTTGCGACAAAACACGTGTTATCATTGCCTGCCCTAATAAACCATCATCTGCCTAGCCTTTTCCCAACTATGTTGGGGTCGGCTTCCCGTCTAACCGGATGCAGCTGAATACCAGTATTTTACATGAAGCGACTGTCTATCTGACTTCCACGACCCAGTTTCTGGGTAATACGATATCCCTTGGTAAGACTGGTTGTCAGACTTTCGGGCTTCAGACTTAACGACTGTCAAAGATCCACGAATGACAAGCCGGGACCAACGGCTTAACGTGCTTTCCGAGGCACGGAGGGATCACGGTATGTAAAATGGTCACCCATCCACAACCTGATCGATCGACCTGTGCGGCTGTTATTGTTTAGCCACGGGCCCCTCAACATTATATCCCCTTTTATTTATACAATCAGTAATCCTACTAATATTATAAAGACGAAAGTTTCCGAGTGTGATTATATGTTTGTTTCTTCTTCACGCACTAACGGCTGAATCAATGTTGATAAAATTTGGTATGGAGGTAGCTGACATGGATTAACACATAGGATACTTTTTATCCCGATATTCCCACGGGACCGAAACTTATGCGGGTGAAACCGCGGGGCGCTGCTAGTTGGTTTTATAAAATTACTTAATTTTTTACGACAGCTTGACCTACTTATACCCCACAACAAATAATATCACTTTAAAATGTCCCCACTCCCGGTAAGAGGTTCAGGCCTCGCCACTCAACGTGAGGCCATAACCTATAGCCAGGCCTCGGGACTCAAAAAACGCGGGAAGCGGAACGAGACGCGACCTCACTTACAATTTCCTCCATTTCCGCTAAGGGATGGGGTCGCCATGTTTCAAATTTAAATGAGATATTTTTATCTTGCAACATTAAAATTATCACGCATTGTGATACTGTTTTAAGACGGACCTTTTAATTGGGTGCCCCTTGTAAAGTTATAACGCCTGTAATTGTAGGGACAGTGCGGAAAGGACGATGTTATTCACGTATTAATTTTATATTTTGTTTTGTTTGGATGCAATGGTGGATAAAAATTGTTAAAACTGGAAAATTAATATCACAGGGTTTAAGCCTGAAATGAGTTACTGAGTTTCCAAAATAATGATTTAAAAGTCTTCCGATAGAATCAATGTAGTATTTCACTTGAATGTCTTAAAAAAATGGCGGTACTTAACCGCCATTTTCTTTAAACTCTTCGAAGTGTAAACTTCTTTAGAAGCACTTGGCGCTCTTTCTGAAAATGGTGATGCTGAATTGGATATACCCGGCCTCAGTCAGTCGGTGATACTGAATCGGGTAAACCCGGCTCCAGTCAGTCGGTGATACTGAATCGGATATACGTGGCTCCAGTTAGTCGGTGATACTGAATCGGGTATACCCGGCTCTAGTTAGTCGGTGATACTAAATCGGGTATACCCGGCTCTAGTTAGTCGGTGATACTGAATCGGGTATACCCGGCTCTAGTTAGTCGGTGATACTGAATCGGGTAACTATACCCGGCTCCAGTTAGTCGGTGATACTGAATCGGGTAAGTATACCCGGCTCCAGTTAGTCGGTGATACTGAATCGGGTATACCCGACTCCAGTCAGTCGGTGATACTGAATCGGGTATACCTGGCCCCAGTCAGTTGGTGATACTGAATCGGGTATACCCGGCTCTAGTAAGTCGGTGATACTGAATCGGGTAAGTATACCCGGCTCCAGTTAGTCGGTGATACTGAATCGGGTAAGTATACCCGGCTCCAGTTAGTCGGTGATACTGAATCGGGTAAGTACACCCGGCTCCAGTTAGTCGGTGATACTGAATCGGGTAAGTACACCCGGCTCCAGTTAGTCGGTGATACTGAATCGGGTAAGTATACCCGGAACCAGTTAGTCGGTGATACTGAATCGGGTAAGTATACCCGGCTCCAGTTAGTCGGTGATACTGAATCGGGTAAGTATACCCGGCTCCAGTTAGTCGGTGATACTGAATCGGATAAGTATACCCGGCTCCAGTTAGTCGGTGATACTGAATCGGGTAAGTATACCCGGCTCCAGTTAGTCGGTGATACTGAATCGGGTAAGTATACCCGGCTCCAGTTAGTCGGTGATACTGAATCGGGTAAGTATACCCGGCTCCAGTTAGTCGGTGATACTGAATCGGGTAAGTATACCCGGCTCCAGTTAGTCGGTGATACTGAATCGGGTATACCCGACTCCAGTCAGTCGGTGATACTGAATCGGGTATACCTGGCCCCAGTCAGTTGGTGATACTGAATCGGGTATACCCGGCTCCAGACAGTCGGTGATACTGAATCGGGTATAACCGGCTCCAGTTAGTCGGTGATACTGAATCGGGTAAGTATACCCGGCTCCAGTTAGTCGGTGATACTGAATCGGGTAAGTATACCCGCATCCAGTTAGTCGGTGATACTGAATCGGGTAAGTATACCCGGCTCCAGTTAGTCGGTGATACTGAATCGCGTAAACTCGGCTCCAGTAGTAAGTGGTGGCCCTCTTTTTAGTTTACATATATACCTCATTTAGAACATACTAGCGCTAATTGAGGCGGGCCGCACCACAACGCAGCGCATTACAAAAATCCTCCTACATCACTTTCTTACCTTTTCTATGAACCAACACACAATACAGGCGGGCCGCACCGCACTTTTTCGTACAAAAGTGCGTTGCGCTGCGGCCCGTTGCGGGTGTGCGTTTGGCCTAATAGCTCTTAGCTATCAACAAAGCATTCTTCTTTCACTTCGATTAAATTTAGAACAAATTGAGTGTTCTTCATAACAATTCCAACTACCTCCATTTTCAAATCCAACTCGACGACTACCTTCCTTATCACAGCATTTATGTGTTCTCAAGCAATGATTGTAGCCATCAAAAGGTTGTTTAGCGTGAGCATTGCAACGAAGTATGAAGCGTCTCGATCTTCGATAAGTTGCATAACAGTCGGCTTGCATGCGCCGTTGCATGCACGTTTAATAGTTCAGTCTATTGCTTAGTTTGTCACACACGGGCTTGCTTACCACCCAACAATGTAAGGAATGTATCGTGTTTATTTTGCGTGTTTCGAGAAAAACATGATTGTTGCGCTTTGTCTAACTTGTCCGAGTAAGTTATTGTGGCGTTCGTGTGCGACCTGTCGGGTTTGTCACTGTGTATACTTGTACAGCTGTTGTTGTAATTATTTTTGTGACGTTAATGGTGAAGTATGTTGTGTGGATTTAAACGTATTTAGTGGAAGTTTTTGTTTTTGTTTCATTATCTGAGATTGACGTTAATTTAAGTCTACAGTAAAGCGATAAGCTAATATGCTTTACTGCTCCTATGCTACGGTTTTTTTCTGTAGGTACCAGTTAGCATTACTTTATTTATGAGCAGGCCTTCTTTTAGAAAAATGGCGTTTTATATATATGTATTTGTGTTGCGTGTATGTTAAAAGGCTCTCTCCCACAGGCGCGTTATTATCGGAGAGCCTTTACTTTTTTTATTAAATTCAGTTTCATGCAAGTGGATTTTATTTCTTTTTTCGACAACCAAAATCCAGTCTACTCGCCAAACTTTCGGCCCGTACATTCCACCGCTATCGGGCTGATGATGAGGCTTCCTGCCCCCGTGCTGTGTTCAATCGACTTATAATCAAACATTTGATACCATCGGCCATGTTTTCACATGTTAAATTACTAAGAAAATAATAGCGAAACTCGTGTCGATTTCAAACTCGTTCGGTTTCTACGAATGGTAATTTAATAGCTTTGCATACGTGGATTTTCTTGGCATTGGACCACAATGTACCTACTTTGTATGCTTTTATTTCTTCCGATGACTCATGCCTGACATACAAAGGTTGAATCAAAGATGTTATCTTTATTACGTATGTCAGTATCTCGGATCTGATAAAGTCATGATAACTAGAATTAGCACCCTAACTGATTGAAAGTAACTTCCTACCTAGTAGGTATATCCACGGAATAGATAAATTTATCTATTCCGTGGGTATATCAATCATCAAGGTCCATGTTTAATAGAATATCCACTGTTGCTACACCTACATTTAAGGCTCCTACAAACAGGCGCGATACACGATATAATAGCGCGCGACACAAAGGCACCGCCCGTTGCGCGACTTGCGGTGCCTTTGTGTCGCGCGCGATTTTATCGCGTGTCGCGCCTGTTCGTAGGAGCCTTTATTTAGCCGCTAGGCATTAACCGATTGGTGTGAGCATTCCTTTTCGTCGTAGGAATTTCACCATACAAACACCATCAATGTCTATTACCTTTTAATACGTTTGTCGTCTTGTAACCCATGAGTGTGGAAAAAAATAATGAGGTCTTCTTTGAAAAAAAAACTAGCCAATTGCGAGTCGGAATCGCACACGAATGGTTCCGTACCACAAGTCAAAAATTCCGAAAACACCTTTGTTGTATGGGGGGTCCCATACAACAAAGGTGTTTTCGGAATTTTTAAATATTTATTTTATTCTATTTTTAGTATTTATTGTTATAGCGGCAACAGAAATACATCATCTGTGAACATTTCAACTGTCTAGCTATCACGGTTCATGAGATACAGCCTGGTGACAGACGGACAGACAGACAGTGGGGTCTTAGTAATAGAGTCCCGTTTTTACCCTTGGGGTACGGAAACCTAAAAAAGTAGGAAAGAAAAATTCCATACTCTTTGTTTACATCTATTTTACGGTTACCTAGGTGCAACAAAATCCCAGCCCATTCATATCACCTACCATAAAACTTCCACCAGATAACCTATCGAACTGAATCGATGTACCAGATCAGGCACACGCTACGATGAGCGGCGGGGCTTGTAAATCTTGAAACGCGTACGTCTTTTTTACATCGTTCTCACATATAATTATAAATTCAACATTAATGATGTAACTAATATTTTTGTAAACATATAATTTAAAAGAGTTTGGAGTTTCTTGCCCGTTCTTCTCCATAGGTACCTACGCTTTGGAATGGGCAACTACCTTCATATTTTCTGACAGACCGACTTCTTGACAATTCAAAGTTTGCTTTGAGTTTGACAACTGATAGATACTTAGCAGAAACCGTAGAAGGCAAAATCAATAGACCAGAAAATGGTTCTTTTAAAAAATATATGTAAAACTAAATAAAACAGAAATGAGCAGCAGTCCAACTTATATAATTGGGCTGGTTTTAGGATTCCACGTTTTTATCGGAGGAACATTTAACCATACAACTAACATGAATACTGAAGTCGTCTGACAAGATACCCATAGGAAAGAAAGACCCATCCTCATCATCTACCATAAAACGCCCACCAGATGAACACACTGAATCAATGTACCAGATCAGGCACGTGTGAATTAAGTCTTGCACGTTACGATGAGCGGCGGGGCTCGTAAATCTGGACAACTATCTGCAATACTAGTTGTCTGGAGAGCACTTAGTACTGTCCTCGACTTGAGGAGGCGGTGTAAGGGAGAGGAGGAAAGCTATGGACTCGGTGGTCAAAAGAATATTAACTCCTGGTAGAGGAGAATCTATGCAGTTTTTCTATTTTAAGCTTCAGGATATACCACAAATTCAAAAGATTTGCCAGAGGGTCCAGTCGCGAAAATGGTTTTAGAAAAAAATACGAGAAGATCTTGACTATTCTTTCTAGGTACCTACATATAAAATCCGTATAACCTTTAAATTAATTCCGCTTTTTTTCCGAGAAAGTTGGAGGATTTTATAAAAGCGTGTCGGTAGAATTTCACCAAACCATAGTCAGGAGAAAACAGTGAGTTACAAAAAAATACCGATATTCCCTCTTTCTTATTGTATTGTTTACGTGGTTTACTTGCAAAAGAAACATGACCTGGGGACCTAAAAGGCCACTTTGGCAGAATCATAAAAGGATAACATTATGAATCGTAATATGGCGATGACAGTCCATGTTTTTCTTTTTACGCTGCACTACGTAGGTATAATCAAAGAGATTGGGATTGGGTTTGGATTGGATTGATTGGTATTTTAGCACAGGCAAAAAATATAACTGAAAAATCGTTCACCAATGGGATTTGATACGACTAACTTAACAGTTAACTGTCCATTATGATTTATAATGTTATCCTAATAATATGATTCTGCCATAGTGGCCTTTTTAGGCCCCCTGTTTGTGTATAGACCAGTACACCTGACTACCCGCTGCCTTTTCCACCTTACACCACGTCTTCACAATCGGCTATACCGGTTTATGCTCTTTTTAGCGCCGTGCAAAGAGCTCACGATGTCTCGGGAGCAGCAGCTGCGCCGAGAGCCCCGAGATGGTGGCAGTTGGTAGTCTCACTCGCTGTTGTGTTATGTGTGAGGCCAGACGTTTGTTTGGCGGAATTCTAGAGAATTTTCTTATATTTTTTGAGGAAAATTCTTATTCTTTATGGTACACATATATTACAACAAACTATGTTATAACATTATTCAGGCAGCTTATTTACAAATCTAGAATTGATTTCTCCGACAGCAAATCTCAGTGTGAAAGAGGGATTTGTATAAATGAAGATAGTAAATGATTGCACATTCATACTTAAAATACCAATAACATAAAATTTACCCTCAAACACCGAACAATTAAAAAGATGTAACTGCAATAACCTAATGTATTTGGGCTTTTGAGATAACAAAGACATTTACCTTTAGGTATATCTTTAAAAAATATAGAAGCTTAAATAAATAAAAACGCCTCTTTTTCATCTGAAAGGCATTCCCGTCAGTCGACCGTTTGACTAAAAACACGAAAATGCATTTGTGTACTTTGATGTCATTTGAATATTTTGATCACACAACGAACTTAGTCACAGAGTGAATCGCGAGCTCAATTTTTTTATCTATGTAAAGCGGAAAGCCAAAGCTCGTTAAAAAAACAATTGAACACAGTTCGCGATAGTTTTTAATTCAAATTGATTTTTAAGCTCACAGACTAACTCGCAACAGTCCTGCGACCGTAAGAGCTTAAAAGAGTTCGAAACCCCACATGGGGCCTACCTACAGTGACATAGATATACGAGGCGAGCTACCTACGTAGTAAGTATTTTTTTGTAATAGCAAGCAAACCGATCCGAAAAAATCAGTAATTTCGTTGTTTTATGGATAGAGCAACGGGACGAACGTCCTACTTGGTTGGAAATGGTAACCACCTGCTTTTAAAATCTTCAAAAACAAGAATTGTGCCACTCAAATTAACAGCATGCATACTCTTCAAATAAAAGTAAACCACAATTTTCAGCAGATGCACTTATGTTGTTGTGCATGAGGTATTTAAGACTATGTGTCTGTATGGTATGGGTTTAATAATTGCCTGTTTTTTTTTTTTTTCAACCGGAATTGTGTTACAAGGAGCTTTGCTACAAATGTTTATAGACTATACTGTCCCACTGCTGGGCAAAGGCCTCCCCCAAATCCTTCCAGGAAATCTTTTCCCGCGCCACCTCGAACCAACTCTCGTGGTACGCGTCCAGGTCATCTCGCCATCTCTTTCTGGGCCGGCCTCGACGCCGCCGTCTATCTTCAAGCACCCATTTTGTGGAGACTTTTGCCCAGCGATCATCGTGCATGTGACTGACATGACCCACCCAATCCAATTTGTGCCTGGTAGCCTTTCCTACATCCAGTATGGCCGTTTTGGAACGTAGCGTGTTGTTCCGAATTCTGTCCTGTCTTTTTACACCCGAACAAAACAAAGTTTACTAGTTACACAAGCAGTTGGTAACATAACGTAAACATTTCCATCGCTAAACCAGTTTTCCCTTTTTATAACCCTAAGCCACAACACATAGATACTATTACAGACAAACCTTCACATATTTAGCGCAGTTATGCAAGTGTCAAGCATGTGCATACCAAATCGATAGTGTGAACGGTGCCTAACGCCGCCGGAACGTAAACACGTATTATACGCCGATTGGTTCATGATCTGACTCGAAGGATTTCACTGTCTAACATTGTTCAGTATGGTTTAGTAGGAACTGGGTTGAAGGTTTGGGAAAGAAAAGCTTTATCTTTTGCTTTTACATAATTGGTACTTTTACTAAAGGCTTTCTCTGGTTTTTGCAGGAATTATTTATTTATTTTTACTCCCTAGAACGTTAGCTTTGGAATTTCCGTAGTATTGACTAAATTAACGCCTGATGGAAACTTGTAAATAAACCAATTCTATAGATATTAAAATACGAATCGCTAAGTCTTGGATATCGAATTGTTGCCGTTAGATTTCGTTCTTAGCGTTTTACATTCATCATAATGCTATGTTAGATAAATATTATAATAATTGTACTTACCAGAATACCCCTCACCGAGCATATACACACTCGGAGTGAACTCGTACGCACTGAGCGCTTCCATCTCGAGAAGATGCAACATCTCCAACCTGTAAATAAACAAAGGAACAATGAGTACCTACGTTTTTAAATACACAGCATAATCAGCCAATAATGTTCCCACTGCTGGGACACAGACCGCCTTTTTACGAGAGGGAGTGGGCTATTGATCTACCACGCGGGCCAGTGCGGGTTGGTGGATATCACATGTCTTCGAATTGTTTTGGTTCTAGGACATGCCAGTTTCCTCACGATGTTTTCCTTCAACGTTTTGAGAGCAGTGGTGATGAAATAATTCACACAAAGTAAAGGGCCTGCTTGGGTACGAATTCACGACCTAGAACTCATAAGGAGGCGTTACCATAGGGGCCACCAATGCTCATCCATGTACGCTTAAATACAATTAACAGGATTTCCCATATCAGTGGTCATTTTGCATTGCCAACAATTCCAGGTTTTAGTATCTTTGTCAGTACGAATTTCCATGCTGCAAGTAGCACTCGTGACGGTTAACGTGTTTGCACAAAAGCTTATACTTTAACCACGCAAGACCTTGTAAAATGATGACGATGTCCAATATGTGCAAGTATGCAAGTAGTTGCAATGGAAATAAATGAAATCTTATCAATATTGCAAGTTACTAATATCTGCTTTCAGTTATTTTTCATGCAAAAATATGTGACATGATAATTTCGTCACCCGGGCTGTAGTACAACCAGAATGATCAAATGTATTATTCTCTCTCCTTTTTTTAATTATCAAATGTATACTTGCACAGTTTTCCAGGCCATTAGCCTCCAAGACCAGTTTTTTTTTTAAAGTTAACAGCTTTTTAAAAGCAATTATTATAGATTTTCTCATCTGTCCATCTGAAATGCGTTCAATTAAAATGTAAATGTCACCATCCACCATCAACTTTATCCGACGCCTTTCAAACTTATCGGACTCCGACTAAAACCGTCCCATGAATAATACATGTGCTGCCATCTGTTATTTTAAACAGGCGACGTCTTCAGAGTTTTAATATTACATTACTGTTTTAATATAGAATAATTATGGTAATGTCAGACATTGCAGGCAATGGGAGTGTAACTGATTGCAAGTTTGAATTTGTACGCTAAATTGTTGGTGTAGTATGTTTTTTTGTTAGTTTGTATGTTTTGTAGAGAAACACCAATTCCTACAGTTTATTTAGTTCCTGATATTACTGAGGAAACTTTTTTCTCTTTAGGTAAACGCCTCTTTCAAAGAACGAATTGACTAGGTATAGAGATAATCTAGCAAGTTTAGCTTTTGTACGCAGTATGCCTCAGACCAAATAACAAGTCCAAGACATAGCGCTGCGAACAATACAGCGAAGCATGCAAAAACTAAACCAAGACAGAGGGCTGTCAACAGCAAAGTGAGGCCAGTTTCGTAAACATGTGTGCACATAGTAAGGTGTAGTTTGATTGTAAATGTGTGCGTGTGAGCGTGTCCGCTCTGTGCATGTGTGTGGTTTTTTATTTTGTCTGAGCAGTATGCATATTGCATTAAATTCATTAACTAATTTTAGACTTTCACCGTCAGCCATCCTATAGTTCCTACTTCAGCATGTCCCTGGTGGATGGAAAGCCATCAAGTGAACTGACATTGTATTATTCTTAATCTCAACTTGATTTTTTTCCTCTACCAGTTATTATCCATTTCATCGTATATACGCGAATCTTGATTTATATACATACTAGCTGCGCTCCGCGGTTTCATCCGCATAAGTATCGATCCCATGGGAATATCGGGATAAAAAGTAACCTCTATGTTAATCCAGGGTGTCAGCTACCTTCATACAAACTTTTATGAAAATTAGTCTAGCCGTTTTCGCGTGAAGAAGTAACAAACCTATTCGTATAAACACACAAACTTTCGCCTTTATAAGAATGTTATAATGATTAGTGTGATTAATTTTTTTTTTTCGTGAAGTCTTATTTTTAACACACAAATGTCAATAAACGTTTATTGTACCACGTGTGCAAATGTATAAGATAGGCTTTTGTTTTTTTTTTGATAGAACACTTTCGCACTTTCTAACATAATTCTAAAGTGCAGTTATACTTGGTTAATCTCAGACTAAGTGACATAGACAAGACGTTCCAGCCAATGGTCTCCGTTGTCCCGCTAAACACCATTCCACACCTTAAAATGAACTCACAGACCCGAGTCAGGTACTCCGAGATTCAACTCTTGTTCTCATCGCGGGGAGTAATCGTGTTCCTGAAATTGAGTCTGCAAGTTTCGGCGTGACGCGTTATCGGATTTGTTCGGTACGCGCTCGGAATCTGGGCGAATGCTCCGCCTACTCACAAATTGCATCGGATACTGAAAACGTTGGCTTGCTTTCTAGTTTTTAGTTCCGTTCCTTTGTTAATAGACGGGTAAGAAGATTTTGGAGCGACCATTGTGGGTTGGGAGTGTGTGGTCGTGTGAAATGATGAAGCAGTTTGGCGGGGAATATAATTTATGCTAATACTTTATCTGACTTCTTCTGGTATTCAGCTGCATCTGGTTAGACTGGAAGCCGACCCCAACATATTTGGGAAAAGGCTAGGCAGATGATGACTTTATCTGACTTATAGGTGAAAAATACACTCTAATTTTCTTTGCGATAAACCATTTAGCCTGTATTATAGTTAGATCTTCTTGAAAACTTCAGACAATTCTTGTAATTTTAAGAACGTTCACAGTCTGATCTGTCTCAATGTCAAAAATACCTCTGATTTCCCTACATTTTTGACAAGTTTTTGACATTGTTAGCTGAGATGAGATTGCGACTAGATTTGAACGTTTTTAATTACGGGAAATGGCCTTGAGGATAATAGATTATAATAACGTACCTACATTTTGTACAAAAAAGAGTATTCTAACTATCTACTATCTTCTTTAAATTCCACGAAAATCTCGTTCATCAAAGCATTTGAATACTTGGGTTGCCATGATTTACTGGATTTTATTGGTCATCGTCATCATCAGCCTATAGTAGTCCACTGCTGGACATAGGCCTCTCCCACGCCATTCAACTCGATTTTCGGCAACTCGCTCCAGCTGCTACCAGCCATCCTGCTTTTTAGTGGTCACCGTGGTATTTATTTTATTTCACGTGTAGAGGTAGCATGTCACCAATAAAGACCATGTAATGATCACGGTCAAAAGAATCACAAATGGAAGTATTTCCATAGCATGAAGCAGCATATTTTTACACTGTAAATGTTCACGCGTTATAAAAGTCAACTGAGCAAAACAGCGTTCGTTCGTAACTCGCGGGACAGGCTAACCGGGCCCTGTTTACGCACCATTGCAGACTTTAAAATTGTTCACCTTTTTACTGTTTTTAACTGTGCATTTGTGCATGTTCTCAAAAGTTTTTGCGAGGTAAAATTACTTAAATATTTTTTGAGCTGAAGAAAAATCCCGAAAACATAAATGAAAACTTGTAGAAAGACTGTTTCACAGAATATTCTACTCCTTTTTGAAGTCAGCGAAAAAGATAACTTCGTTCATCAATATGTTGCTACGGCGTAGCTGGCGCGTCGATATGTAGCTACGCCGTAGTTGACGCAACGATGACACAGCTACGCGATCGTAGCAGATAATAATCCATCGCATGTTAGAACTTTCAAGAAATATATTTTGTTGAATTTTCATTTTCGATCTTTGAGACCAAAATCTTTTACACGTATACGTACACAAGTATTGAACACGTGTTCACTATAACATAACTTCCAAAAGCGGTCCAAAAGCCGTTCAATATTAGCGCAAACATTTACCGTGGACCTTTTAAAATGAAATAACAAGAAAAAACATCCCAGTTATTTGCAGAGGATGACAATAACGGTTTAGTGAGCCAAATACCGGTTTTTTTGCCACCCCGCCCCTTTACGAGCATCGGTATTATTGAATTTCGCGAATGTAACACAAAAAACCGATATCATATAATCGCCAAAGGGCTGAATTGTGATTTTGAGGGCACTTGCCGCAAATCCTTTTGGGAATTTTTATCTCTTTGTTTATTTTAGTGTTTTGGGTCTCCTTTTACATGCCGTTAAGGCTCGTTATGGGTTTCGGTCTCGTGATATTGGATAAGATGTTCTCTTTTGTCTCATTAAAAGTTTTATTGGCGCTGTATTTTCACATCTGAAAATCTCGCCCTGTTTTCTCTCGTCTGAAGTTCAAAATTTCATAAGGTCTAAACATAAATACGTACAGAAATACAACCAAGATGAATAAATAAAGTTTTCTTGAAATATGCAAAACAAATTCAGAGAAAATTCAAAATTCTCCGGCAAAAATATACAAACAATTTTAAAATGTTATTAAAAAATATCTTCAACCGAATCCAGATTTCAACTGTAGATTTAAGCCGCACCAAGTCTTGACTAAACCAGCGAGCTTGGCTTCAGCTAACCATTCGCCACAAATTGTTCGTATAGCTTATTTACGTTGGGGCACAGAATATATGGGTACAGAAGGTCAGCGCTATACAACAAGCAAAAACGCATGCACACATAGACACAGCTCACGTACGATCAAGCAGCGAAAATATTTAGCAGGTTTCCAACATGTTCTAGAACCAAAATAAATGGAAGACGTGACATCCACCAACCCGCACTGGGCCCATGTGGGGTGGTTTATGGCCCACTTCAACTTACAGAGAGGAGACCTGTGGCAGTGGAAGGTGGCGGGATGGCTGAGGGAGAGAGCCTCCTATCATAGCCGCCGCGGGAGACGCTCCGGGCGTCGCGTCGGGAGCCGCGTGACGACTCCCGGCCACCGCAGGCGCGGGCCTGCGGACGGAGAGTAACGGGTAGCTCACCGTCCGATCAGGACCAGGCCCGTGCCGGACGGCGCGTACGTGTTCCACGCGCACCTCAAAGAGATTTCAGCATCAGAGAAGGGGCCCGTTAGGGCCGAAGCCTGCCGGGTCAGCGGGATTTTCCGAAAGTGTTACTGCTGCCACGGAACATAAAGGACCAAGGAAAGAACACGGGTGGGTTTTAGTCAGTTAGAGTCTGACACTCCCTTCCGCTCCACCCAGAGCGGGAGGGGTCATTTGATGATTTCCCATCCTAAAAAAAAAAGGGAGCTGGCCTTCTGTACCTATATATTCTGTGGTCGGGGCTTGCACCTGTCTTGCCTTCTATTGGGGTGATTCTCGTTATTGTGGCACCGTTTGTTAGGGCTGTTTGTGTTACCGAAGTTACGGTACAGAAGTGAACAAGATTTTTGGCGTTTCGCAGTTTTAGGGTTGAATTTTGGTGTAATTGTTTGGGTGAAGTTTTCCTGGAGTTAATTAAAGGGTACAAGAAAGAGAGAGTGAGAGCGAGACAGAATAATTAAGATAAGGCGATCGATAATATAAAATTTGCGTAACATAACTTTAAAAAGTTGTTATTCATTTTTCGTATTTGAGTGTACATTGCACGTAAAAGTTAGCTAATTTAATGCCAGTTTTCAGTCCCCTGAACTTGAGTTAAAATCTACTGAGAACAACGCATCCTACCGCTAAATTATATTTTTCAGTCTTTCAGAACAACTTCATATATTATCTTTTTTCACCTAAACAGAGTAAAACCTTGGAATTGGCTGCCAAAAATCTAGAAGAGAGAAAGCGTCAAACACTTTCAGCGTAAATCGAATGGCCCAATATTTGGCTTCACTTGAGAACTGCGTACATTGACGGAGTAAACGGTATTTATAGTGACATCTTTTACCTTGCTATTGAAAACCTATTACTATGTGAAATAGCGCTTTTCTGTTTATTCTAGTACCTCTACAAGGTCACCAGTTGTTGAGATTCATCATAATCAGCCTATAATGTTCCCACTGCTGACACAGATCTTATTCTAATTGTGTACAACCATTACACATAACAAGTTCTTAGGCTAACTTACCTTTACAAACATTTTACACTGAGTTTACTATTCTATAAACATTCTATATTTGGTCCATACGAACACACTACTATTAAAAGGAAACCACAAAAGTCTTAGCACTGACTTTAAACGCATACCACTGTTATTTACCTACTAAAGGTAATGCACTCAAATAATACAAAGGCTATTTTAAGAGTACAGCAGGCTAAAACGTTACAATACTATAATATAACTTACATTTAAACATTTATCATCGACGAGTTAAAACAGAGAAATGATAATTCTAAATTGTCGGTAATTTGCGTAACTTTTCCCCGAGTATGCTTACTGCGACCGGGTGAGGGCAGCACGGTCGGTCCGGTGGTAGGTAAACATTGTGATTCACTCAGAAAATAGTGATGTGGCAAACGATATCGATTATATGTTGTAAAATACGATAAGTTATTAGATCTACTTTTGCCTATGGATGAAATTAATGGGTGCCAAACTCGTTCGCATAACTCGTCAAAATGTAGGAAACATTTGATTTTTTTTTCGCGATTTCTGGTTTGGCCCCATAGTAAAAGTTGTTCATAATGATGAGTACAATGACCTCTTAAGAGGTTTTGGGTTAATTCATTAACAACTTGTATACAACGGCCCGACATGAGATGAGAGATGTTATTTAGAAATGTTATAAAGTGCTTGCTACCTAAGTCTAAAGTATGAATTAAGTAAGTGTGTATAAAGACTCGTCAGACCCCACAGTCAAACCATTACTATGGTTTTTGGGGCTTAGTTTGTAACCTTTTTTTTTTTTTTGCATGATGTGAAATTATCTTCTATATATATATAAAATGGTAAACTGACTGACTGACTGTTGATATATCAACACACAGCCCAAACCGCTGGTCCTAGAGACATGAAACTTGGAGGGTGTGCTCTTTGTGAAGAGTAGGTATCCACAAAGAAAGGGTTTTTAGAAATTCCACCCCTAAGAGGGTGAAATTTCACGCGGACGAAGTCGCGGGCAGAAGCTAGTAATAAATAAAATGAATCATCAGGCTGTTGCCCGCCAGACACAACACCCGTCTGGTCAGACGATCCTCCCTTTTCTATGGAGAATGAGTGAACTTTACACACTGTTCGTAATACCTCTATAGTACACTGACATTTCGCCTGTTATATTTTATGTCCCATGTAATAGGGGGCAAGCCTACTGCTATCAACTGGGTACACATTCAGACCCTCGGCTGCTACTGAGGAATTCCTGATGGAAAAACCCAAAAATACTCTGCCCTACTTGGGAACCGAATCCAGGACCTCAAGCTCAGCAGTAGTGCTTGCGACCACTAGACCAACGTGGCAATTGCTTCTATACATTATTAAGCTCAACATATGCGAAAATTGATAATATTTTGATGAGTATTTTACATTTAACTGTTACTTCTCAGACTTTTTACAAAAATATGTAAATTAATTTCATAATAAATTCTCTTTGACGAAGACTTACAGCATAAATATTAAAAAGTTTAGTTACTTTTTTGCAAAGTAATTAAGAATACTAACTGAGCGCGCTATTTAGAATATTAAAAGCCCTTTAAATAAGGTTGCGCTACAGGCTATGCATATTAAACAGCTGCCTCTTAAATACTTAGGCTGTCACAAATAAACATTTCTTTCTTTCTTGAATGACGTCACTAACTCAACGTAAACTCAATCGACGTTAATAATACCGTAGCTATTAAAATTAATGATATTATACACCAACCCTTTGTAAACATAATTTGTAAATGGTACTATAAAACGAAATTATACAAGCAAGCTAATTCCATTAGTCAAGTTCCCCTAAGTTAAAGCTTGTAACTTAATTCGTTTGCATCAATCACATTGCAACAGCGCAAAATGCTTTTATTTAAAACTAGTAGCTTACGGAGCGTAGCAGTTTGTTAGCTTTTGTGACAAAAAAGATAATTTAAACTACGATGCAGGATTTTTTTTCAGACAAAAATCAAAAGAACATGAATTAAACAGAAAACGAAGTGAGTAGTAAACATTTTGTAAATATATTCAAATTCAATGCACTTTTTGATAAATGAATTTATTTCTCTAAGTAGGTTTGTACAAACACGTTTACACGTCAATCATATTTTAAAAACAAGATGAGGTCGGTATTGCAACACTACCTAGGTAAATAAATCATTTGCAGGTACTTTAGCATTGTCAAGAAGTCTGTCAGTTAGTCAGAAAGCAATGTACAAACGCCAGCACATCCAGCTACTCCAATCTGTCAAATTTCTTGAATAGATTATCAACTTTATCGCTAAAGCATAAGGTTCAATGTTGATTGGAAAAATTTGACAGTTTCGGGTAGCTTGATGTGAGTCTGTACTATGAAACACTTTTACACGTCAGTCATATTTTTTAAATCAAGATGAGATCGGTCTTTACAATACTAATAGAAATCCTATGTGGACTGAGATCTGTAAACCTTTCCAACTTCCAACTTTATGTTAAAAAAGATTGAAAAACATATTTTCTTAGGCAGCCCTAGACGATCTATTATATTGCACAATATCACGAATTGCGCAATGTTTTGGACCGTCAATGGTTAATATTGAATGTTGTGCAATGGTTAAACAAAATAATGTTTGAGCGAGTTAAATTTTTATTGCACCATATTTTATTACACCGTGTAGGCCTTAAAGCTAATGTTATTGCATGAAAATAATGGATCGTTTGAGTGCAAGGGTTGATTTGAGTGCAAGGGTTGATTTGAGTGCAAGGGGACTTATTGTAGGTGTACGGGCCACCTTAGATAAACTAAGAATTAATAGAACATTAGAAAACGGGAGGCTTTTCATATTAGTTCCTTATAATTAATCTCAATGCAATATTCAGAATGCCTTCCATATTACTTGAGACTGCAATTTCATTGAGCGTAGACATTTGCATGGCGAGACGTTCCGACGAAGACGAAATAAATAAACCATGATTCAGTGTCATAAAAGAGGTGTAGGTAGTTTGAATTTTTATGAAGCACTGACATCTTGGTGACGTCATACTGTGAATATGAATCTGTGTACCAAGCGGTATTATGGAACGGTATAGTTTTCGTAACTTCAGAATGGTCATCTACTGAGAAATCCAGCGAAATAACTTTTGTTCTCTCGGGATCTAAAGTTCTAGCGGTGAACGTGAAGTACCTGGTCTTTAGATACTACATTGGTCTGCAGATACTGGTCTGTTGACTACATCTTTTCAAAAACCATGTAGTTTGGTCATAGTTTGGTCTACAATGGTCGAAGTTTTCTAATAGAAAAACAATTTTACTAAGGCCTTTTCAGGGGCTAGTCATCCTTTTCCTTGACTAAATATTATACCGCACCCTAATTGTGTAACACACCATCAGTCGGAATCTGAATCATTTTGAAGCAAATTGCTATCCATTGCTTCATAAGTTCAAAAAAATTGTCTGCTCAACACGTAAATAACGCAATGTATGTTGTTGAACTGTCAAAATGAAACCGATTCCGATTGATACTGTGTTACGCAATTGCCCCGCAGGCGCAGGTTAATTTTGAATTAATTGGCCATCTTTCTGTGAGTGAAAGTACTCTCTTAAAGAACAACAATAACCAAAATCAAAACTAACTGACCTGAACTTTGCACCGCCTCAGAATCAATAAATACTAAATGTATGAGATAATTAATTATTTTCATAATTTTTTTTTTTTGTGAATTTTTCCCATGTCCATCCAATCCAACAAATTAACGACCACAAAAATCGGTCCAGCCGTTTTTGAGTTAGAAATAGTGTACCTAACCCGACTTTGTTTTACTTAGGCATAGATATTTAATACCAATGAATTTACAAGTAAAAAAGATGATTTATACCTAAATGTTTAGAATTGTTTTATTAATGAATTATTATTGTTTGACAAATAAGTACTTAAATTATTTTTTTTTTACTGTACCTTTAAAGTACTTGTAATTTAGGACGAAGCACAACTTCAATAGTGTTATGGGACAAACTAAGAATTTTTTGGAATGTAGGACAAACCTTCGGGACGAACGAAGAATAAATCACATACTCCAAAAAGCATAAAATAACAATCAACTCAAAACTATCTCTCATACTTACATACTCCGCATCCACATCCCGCAATCGGTCTGTGCTCACACACTGTATTAAACCGTCGGTCCATGCCAGCGGCTGAGTGAACGCAACGATTTGTAATCTAGCCATTAGCGGAGTGTACCGTGCTTGGCGGCAGGCCTACCAGGCCTGCCAACAGATGGCACACGCTGGACCAGATACAACCAGTGTTCCGCTTGCTTGTTTTGTGTGGAGATTGCATCTGTAATCTTTTTATTGAGGTTGTTCAGCCAAATGTGTGTGGAGATTTGTGGTTTGGCTTGGTAAGATGTGGTAAAGAGAATAAATGTTTTAATAATGGAATGAACTGAGAAAATATGATACTATTACATAAGACTCTTCCACATTTTATATTCTATCCTACTGTTCCTACTGTTCCTACTTCATAATTATATATTAAAATATCACACTTGGCTGATTTTTCAATCCATAGATAATTTTTATTCGTGGAATATAATTGACGTCTGACAGATTTTATATCGAAAGAACTGTCAAAAATTTAAAATTATTCCGCGGATAAAATTATCTGACGTAGGCAAAATCAGCCCTTAATGTTATAAAGGCGTTATGAGTGTGTTTGTATGTTTGTTACTTCGTCATGCACAAACGGTTAGACCAATTTTGATCAAATTTGGTATGGAGGTAGCTGATACCCTGGATTAACATATAGTATACTTTTTATTCCAATATTACTACGGGATCGGGAGTTATGCGGGTGAAACCGTGGGGCGCAGCTATTATCATTATTATATAAATGCGAAAATATGTGAGGATGGATGGATGTATGTTACTTAATCACGCAAAAACTACTGAACGGATTTTAATGAAATTTGGCACACAGATATTTAATACACATGGGATAGTTTTAGTAGTAGTATTACGTTTCCGTGGTACAACCTGACTTTTACGCGGGCAAAGTCGCTGGGAAAAGCTAGTAGGGTGATATTCTTCCAATTTCATATTTGAATTGAAGCTTGAATGGAAAGCTAATAATAGTCTGATGGAGAACTTTAGACTACCGTAAACACGTCATGCGCATCTTCAAAACGACACAAACCTTCTGACAGTAGAACAACATCATCGAACCATGAGGGACCCCACAACAATGGCTCAAAGGCCTCACTACAATCAAGGCATCAAATTCTGCAACCGTAGGCCCACACAATACGAAACAAGAGCGGTCAGGCCGGACAGTGGCAGATAAACGGCAACATAGCACATAACAAGGAAGGCAGAATAAAGAAGGGGAAGGGGGACAATTAGGATCGCAATTACAGGACAGTATGTCCCAGATTACGACCGCACACTCCACACAGATTCACATTCCGGTGTCGAGAATAACAAAGCTTGCCAACTAACTATTAAGACGTTCTGAACTCGGGCCTCGCTTTATGGCCGCTCAAATTGCACTTGTATTTTTGTGTTAAAATGGCCCCGCCGTAATCTAGGATTTGTTGAGATTTTGCACTGTTACGTTTTCAAGCGCTTTGTCAGTGGGGTTTGGATAAATAATATGTCAGATTCCTATATTCGGCTTTTTTAACAACAATTACTTATCGCTTAAGAGACAGAAATATTTTAGAGGCAATATTTTTACGTTAAGGGGACTACATGACCTAAAGCGCGGTCACTGTCGGACTGCGTAGAAAAGAAAGAGAAGCGCGATGACACAACCCTGGTAATTTATTGCAAAGTATGAAGGAATTGTCTAAAATCTATTGTTTGTACTAATAAACACATTAATTAAAACACTACTGCTTTAGTATGTTGCTTGTAGAATAATCTGACAAGAAATCCGAATGATCATAAATGTATATTAGTATGGTTTTTATTGTAAAAAGAAATTTTTTAGAGGTAACTTCACGATTTTTTTACATTTTTATTTTTGGTTTATTATTTTTTTGCTTCAAGCTCCAAAACTTTTCCATGCCGTTATTATTCTTCTTTCTACTTCTGCATCGATGCATAGTTTTTTACTTACGTATAGTATTCTATTAGTGTATAGTTTTATTTTATTTGTTGGTATATAGGCTTGGCTAGCTGATGTATGGCAAATCATTTAATTTAATATTCTGTTTTATGTTAATGTTCTGTGTCTTGTTATGTTAATTACTTTGCATACCTAGTATTGTATACAATCAAGTATTTTATAACTGAGCAGACAGCTGTGCTGCTGGGGAGTTTGTTGCGCCACTTCTTCTCCCCAGCGGAAGCACTAGGAAGTGGTGAAGGGCGGGCGTTTTGGGGGAGTGTCTTATGTAATTTTTGACATTCGAAAAGTGCTGATTCTTAGCCTAGTTTAAATACATGACTTTTGATTTTGATTTGGTATTATGTTATGCAGAATTGGTGCCCTGAGACAGTGAGGCGGGCTCGCGGTAGACCACGTAGGAGATGGCGGGTCAAGCTGGAGAGGTTCCATCAAAACTGGAAGGAGGACGCGCGGGCTCGGGAAAGATGGCAGGAGTGGAGGGAGGCCTTTGCCCAGAAGTGGGACAGCGCAGGCTAGATAAAAAAAAAGTATGTTGTGTAATCCTTATTAAACTACAATTTGTGAACGATACGTTTGTTGAAGATACAATTCTTGCCAATACCGGCCAGTAAGACACGAGAAATAGAGCAATAGATGAATGACTTCAATATAGAAAATTAGATGCACTCGTCCATACGCAAAAGCGAGCTGTATGTTGCAGCAATATTTTTAAATTTGTTTCAGCGGAGACGGACTTAGCATGAATATGCGAATTGAATTGTCGTGCGAGTATGCAAATCACAAGTTTTGTATTTCATTTTTAAATAAAATGTATGTTTATGAATTAGGTACGTTCTGCGCTGTTTTTTTGTGTCCTTTTTCGTGAATTGTACGTAGCTGTGGAGGTACGTAATTGCGGAGTTTTTCTTTTCATGAATTCGTTATTTTTACGCTAAAAATGAAACACCAAAAAACTGGCAAGTACTTGCAAGTTCTTTAGTTAAGCCTAGCTGCGCCCCGCGGTTTCACCCGCATAAGTTTCGATCCCGAGGGAATATCAAAATAAATATATTCTATGTCCTTTCCCGGGACTCAAACTTCATCTAAATCGGTTTAGCGTTAGGTAACAGAGAGACACACTTTCGCATTTGTAATATTAGAACGGATGTAATTTTTCATTGCTTTATTTATTTAGCCGATTATAGTATAATTTACGACGTCAAGGCGTTGGTTTGGTTTACAACATTAATCTTTATCAAAAAGTAATCCGCTTTGTTTAAATTATTGGTTATTAAAGAAAATGCAGTAGGTATATAAACCTAAATTACTTATATGAATGTCATAATAACTTTTAAATCAACTAGATATAATAACTGAATCACATGGAATTTGATCATTCATATCGTAGTAAAGAGAATAGAGTCGTATCAAAGTCAGGGCTAGTATAACCGACCTACTTAGAATTTCACAGAATAAATCGTTTGCTCGTACATTATTAACGTGGATATACGTGGCTTTCTTAGGTAGAGGTAATACTTAATAGACGGGTTTTTCTACGATCTTACCAATAGAACAGTAT
This sequence comes from Oligia latruncula, assembly GCA_948474745.1. Lineage (NCBI taxonomy): Eukaryota > Metazoa > Arthropoda > Insecta > Lepidoptera > Noctuidae > Oligia > Oligia latruncula. The sequence continues at coordinate 2,203,876 of OX419691.1, read as the reverse complement.
CCTTAGTTACAAAAAATATGTAAAAATCTCCGTACAAATACACCCTACATTATTATAATATTCTATTCCACCATTTCCGTTTATATTCCAGCCTTTTGTACGAAGCACCCCGTCCGGTGGATCTGCTTTTTATGTAAAACCGAAAGGCTATTTGTCAAGGTAATTTGAATTTACTCGCACGCTCCGGCCTTTTGAAATACATGCTTTAAAATATACTAGTTTTTACATGGACTGCTTCAAACAAATGGAAATAGACTGGCTTTTGGTTATTTGGCGAATATTTTTTAAGGATGATTTAGTATTCATGGGATGTATGGTGATTTTTACATGGCTGAAATATTGCCAAAAAACATTCAAAACAGTATACTGAATCAATCTGCTAGGTACTTACAGTTAGCAAAAAAGGGTCGATTAACACTTTACTTTCTAAATATTAATTATTGAGAAAAATATTTGTGTAAACCGGAACAAAAGTAAAATTTAAAGAATATTAACTTGAAGCCATTATGAGTGAACGAAATGAACCAAATTTGAGGGAATAACTAAATGGAACAGACTAGATAAGATGTGACTTAGACTATGTGGGAGTAATAGTAATAATTGTTGTATTTATATCCGCCACATATCATCTTGTCATCATTCTCCTGTATCCCAATTTATTTGGGGTGGGCGCAACATGTATTTACCACATATCATCTTGTAATTAGCAAAATTGCTAATTAACAATATTATAATGTAATGTTTTGAAATAATAAAAGCATTGATTACACTTCTTTGGAACCGACGCGCGACGTAAGAAAAAACCTAGCAAAACTGAGTACAGTTGAACAAAAATGAATTCCCTTAAAAACACAGATAATATTCAGCCCATCGAATAAGAAAGAAAACCCACCCAACCAGGCTCACTTGTGAAAACTCGAAGAAAACCGAAACATTATAATTATTCCGCTATCCATATTTCCATGCTAATTAAGCCATAAAATATAAATAAAACATTTATCTTCCGCAGAGAATATTGCCTCGTTTTGCTCATTATTTACGGCGCAAAGAATACCCTATTATATCTTAATAAGACTCTTTAATTAGTTCCATGCGATGGTATCGCCTCCAGCAATATTGTTTACACAAAGAGAGCTAGTTCGATGTGAGTTGTTAATGTAGAAAAAATAGGATACACACGAGTCATTTGTAAACTTCGGAGCTGGTATTTGTAGTATAAATATGATTTCTGCTGCCTCTGTAGTGCTGACACGAGTTATTAGACAATCGCTCTCTCAATACGACTTGAGTAATAACTGTTTACGAAAGTGTTTCGAGAGTCATTTCAAACCATTTCGTAAAACCACTTATCTAGCCGTTTTTATCCAAACTAATATTATGAAGACGTAATATATATATTTTTTTTGTTAGGAGAAGTTTGTTTTTTAGGGTTCCGCACCCAAAGGGTAAAAACGGAACCCTATTACTAAGACTTCGCTGTCCGTCCGTCCGTCTGTCTGTCACCAGGCTGTATCTCAAGAACCGCGATAGCTAGACAGTTGAAATTTTCACAAATTATGTATTTCTGTTGCCGCTATAACAACAAATACTAAAAACAAAATAAAATAAATATTTAAGAGGGGCTCCCATACAACAAACGTGTTTTTTTCTGCGTTTTTGCCTTGTGGTACGGAACCCTTCGTGTGCGAGTCCGACTCGCACTTGGCCAGTTTATTTTTTATTTTTATTTGTCTTAATCTCTGGAAGTACTTATCCGATTACAAATATTGTTGCACTGAAAGAAAGCTAGACTATTGCCGAATGTACAAGGTGTCTCTTTCACGCGGACAAAACCGCGGCCAGAAGCTAGTCAAGGATAAATGAATATTCGAATTTGCGCTTTACATGGTGCTGATCCATGCGTCATGTTCAAGAACGGGCGCCCTCTGGTGGGACTGGTCTTAGCTGCCAGGGCTTTTAATTTTTGGATAGTTTTTTTTTTAAGTTATAACAGCCGCACGGGTCGATCGATGATCAGGTTAAGCTACGCTTGCCGTGGTTGGCCCGTGGATGGGTGACCATCTTTATATACCAAGACCCCTGCGTGCCTCGGAAAGCACGTTAAGCCGTTGGGCCCGGCTGTCATTCGTGGATCTTTGACAGTCGTTACAGGTCGTCAAAAGCCCGAAAGTCTGACAACCAGTCATAACAAGGGGTTTCGTATTCCTAGTAACTGGGTTGTGGAGGTCAGATAGGCAGTCGCTCCATGTAAAATACTGATACTCAGCTGCATTCAGTTAGACTAGAATCTGACCCTAACATAGTTGGGACAAGGTTAGGCAGATGACGATGATAGATTGTTTTTTATTGTTTCTATTTGCTGTATTCTGGATGCTTTCAATGTGTACGTCTTTTTCACATAGTTCTCACATATCTTTATAAATTCAACATGTATTGATGTAACTTATATTTTCGTAACAATATCATTTAAAAAAGTGTCCGTAGAATTTCTTGACCGTTCTTCTCCAAGGTACTGTTATCTCTCACAACCTGTATTAGATGACGATTTAATTGTCTTTGTAAGCTTTAATAAGGGGTAACGTTTGGATTATTACGGTTTCGTTGATAATAATAAAAATCTTCGAAAGAAAAAATTGCTTGGAGATACCTAACCTAATCATCATTTCAGCCGAAAGACGTCCACTGCTGGACATAGGCCTCCCCCAAGCACCTGCACTTTGACCGGTTCTGCGCTTCTCGCATCCAACGGGTTCCTGTGGCCTTCACAAGGTCGTCGGACCACCTTGTGGGAGTCCTTCCAACGCTACGTCTTCCGGTACGCGGTCGCCACTCCAGAACCTTTCGGCCCCATCGGCCATCTGTTCTGCGAGCAATGTGCGCTGCCCACTACCACTTAAGTTTGGCAATTCTTCGGGCTATGTCGGTTACCTTGGTTCTCCTGCGCATGACCTAACCTAATATAAGCTACCAACTAACTTCATCTTTCTGCATGCAAAAGCTTATCTGGTTTGATGAACCAAAACCAATCAAGAGCTTCAAATCCACCAAAAAAAGAAGGCAACATCATTTGAATGAAAGACCCCCCCCCTCACTAGTGAAGCTCCGATATACACCTGAAAATTTAATCATGCGTCCGTCCGTACGCTCCGTGTGCGGACACAGGGCCCGGATTCCGCGTCGCCTTTTTTGAATACATGCGGATTTCCACGTGAATTAAAATCTGCACCGTTTAAAATGTTGCAAGAATCCTTGTGGGCAGTGGAATTTTATGTATTTTTACAATTAAATAATGTATATTTTCAAGAAGTTGTCTTTTTGGTAATACCTACATGTATTTTTTTATTAAGTAGTGCTAAAGGAATTTAATAGGTGGGCACTTTACCATCGTCCTTATTTTGGTGGTCTGAATGATTTCTAACAGTTTGTCCATCTATTTTAATGGGGCTTTATATTATATACCTACGTCAGTAACTATAAATATATTATTTAATAGAAGATAGTTTTGACATAAGGGGCACAGATACCACTTGAAACTACACAGAGTAATAATATATCTAGTTTATAGTTCGAAATGCATGCATACCTAATATCTATTTGGGTGTTACTGTCAACCTCTAACATAGATTAGAATATTAAACTTTTATTTTGTATCTAGGTAATTCCGCAACAACTCGGGGCTCGTGGCTAAATAACAACGCCGCACAGGTCGGTCTTCAAGGTGAAGCAACGCTTGCTGAGGTCGGTACGTGGATAGGTTCCATTAAATACCGAGACCCCTCGGAAAACACGTCAAGCCATTGGTCCCGGCTCTCATTTGTAGATCTAGCAGTCGTTACAGTTAGTCAGAGGCCCGAAAGTCGAACAACCAGTCATACCAAGGGGTATATAGATCGTGTTACCCAGTAACTGGGTTGTTTTGCTGGCAGTCGCTGCATGTAAAATACTGGTATTTCAGCTGGTTAGACTGCCGACCCCAACATAGTTGGGAAAAGGCTAGGCAGATGAATTCCGTATTCAACTATTTCCAATTCTACATAAATCAATAATAATAATAATTCATAATTCGGAAAGCAAATATTAATAGTCTCATGTAGTGGTACAGTCCGTTTACAGATATTTATCTCTGATCTTATCCAAATCACAGTGATCTTTATTCTCATTCAAATAGAGGTTGTTGTTGTGTTGCTGCCACTGACAAGTCTGTCAAAAACATTGTGGTTTCTATCTCGTTACAATAAGGTTGCAGTTAGATTGCTGCCGTCAGAGGTAACATAATTGTGAAGGGACTTGTAGTAGACGCATTTTGTTTCAATGTCATCAAAAAAAAAAATAAGTAGGAACCTCCTGAAATCCCCAAAGACCAGGCGCCTTTTCAAGGTTTCCCCCGAGAACAAAAAAAAAAAGAAAAGGTACCTTCCGAAAAAATTCTTATATTTTCCTTAGTACTAAACTCAAAGCGATTAAAGGCGTTAAAATACCAGCAATTCAATTAATTGCACCCAATAACACTGAAACACCAAACCGCAAAATGACCGCAATTCCTCAAAAGTCTCACTATCAGCCATTATAGTTTTCATTTACTTTTCAACTTTCGATTGAAAGTCACGATTTACCGTTTGGACAAAATCTATAGCAATAGGTAACACGAGAACGATCTGAAGGAACAAAACTCATAAATTTTTCCGCCAATAGCGAGAGTTTTGTAGGTAGTGTCAAATGTTTTGTTCGTAGGGTCATCACTTGGGTAGTTTGTCATTCGACTCGTTAAACTGATTGGCAAAACCAAAACTCATTTTGGTGAGCTTCAGAAGCCAATGTTTGACATTTCAAAATTTATTAATAATTGTAATTTGTACAAGAATATATTGGACGATGACCCCCAAACTAAGCATTTGCCTGTATCTATAATAATATAATAATCAGCCTGTATTGCGCCGCCCGCCGCCGCCGTCGCCCGCGCCACAACACCGGCTGCGGAAACGTAACGCGTAGCCACGTCGACCCTTAAACGTGCCTACGCGGCAAATCAGATGCATCGCAGCCTAAGCGAAAAACCAGAAAAGGGGAAAAACTGATAAAGGTTGCTCAACCTGCCCTGACTACGGTCCGTAGCTCTTTGCCAAGAGCCAGCCAAGTTGATGAGGAGGGTTTCACAAAAGTACAAAGGAAGAAGAAGAAGCCCTGTTCTCGTAACCTATGTGGCATCGCACCCAGTGGACCCAACATGCTGCTCCGCCCTGCTGTGCCTACGACGCAGCTGTACCTTTCGCGTCTGCATCACCCCACGACAACTGAGCAAGTCGTGCAGTATTTGAAGGTGAAGACCAACTAAGGTCAAAAGGTTGGAATCGCCCCATAACATCAACTTTAAGTCATTCGTATAGTTCCAAACCAAAAAATTTGGACGGTGTGTTCTTTGTGAAGAGTAGGTATCCAATTAGAAAGGGTTTTTCGAAATTCCACCCCTCAGAAGGTGCAATTTCACGCGGATGAAGTCACGGGTGAAAGCTTAGAGTCCATTATATTTCCCGTTCCACATTTTGCCAGCCCTGTGAACTAGCGATTATTACCGAAGCGGAGCGTCGCAAAGTTCTGAGGTGTTCTCGGTATTCTGTCCCGGTTCCAATGTTTGCGCATTGTGACATCCACACTAACTTCTGCTGATTTTATTGATTGAGTAATGAATGAATAAGTTTGGGTTAATAACAAACACTTCATTGTTTCAGTTGAAACTTTGTTTTCAAGTTGAATTGTTAGGTATCTTTGGCTAAGTAATAACAACCGCACGGGTCGATCGATCAGGTTAAGCTACGCTTGCTGCGGTCAGTCCATGGATGAGTGACCATCATTCCATACCGAGACTCCACCGAGCCTCGGAAAGCTCTCTAAGCCGTTGGTCCCGGCTGTCATTCTTGGATCTTTAACAGTCGTTCTAGGTGGTCAGAAGCCTGAAAGTCTGACCACCAAGGGGTCAAGGGGGAGGGGTTTACCAAGGGGTGTCGTATTACCCAGTAACTGGGTTGTGGTCTGTTGGTCAGATAGGCAAATGCTCCTTGTAAAATACTGGTATTCGGCTGCATCCGGTTAGACTGGAACCCTTTACTTTCATCAGATAACGCACAACCTAAACCGGCGGGTCTAAAAGCCTACATTTTTGCATAAGAGTTCCATAAATAGCTTTTAGTTATTTTAGCAGTAACAAACGATAAAAAAAATCACAGACATTGCAAGCTTTACCAAGTTTTCCTGTTTTAATTGACCGTAAATTAGCAAAACGTTTTACCTATTACATTTTCAACATACCTACTAAAAACAGTTGTTCATGTTCATATGATTATTCACTAACCCCCTTACTAATAAACATTGTATAGCGTCTGTATAGTTACACAACGCTTTGTCTTCTTCTTTCAAAAGTCAAATTACTGACGACTGAAGGCTCCTTCAAACAGGCGCGACACGCGATAAAATCTCGCGCGACACAAAGGCACCGCAAGTCGCACAACGAGCGGTGACACAAAAGCACCGCAAGTCGAGCAACGAGCGGTGCCTTAGTGCGTGCGATTATATCGCGTGTCGCGCCTGTTTGTAGGAGCCTTGAAAGAGAGAAATCGGTGTGTAACTATTCATCTGATATAATATGTTTATTAGTAAGGGGGTACGTAAGTATCAAGTATGAATTAAGACCAACAATAATCGCAGCTCGAGGCAGCCTGCCGACGCCCAGGAGAAAATTTTGAGAGCATTTAAATTAGTGTATGACATACCTACTCGTAACCGAATCCCGCGAACATCATCGCAGCACAATACGAGTACGGCGATCGATTAAGAGGCAGTGAGGAGCACTTAATCCGCTGAGTGCGTACTCAGGTTGAGCACGACAACACACCGCAACAAGGCACCGTGTATTCCACGTAATGCGCTTTGTGAGCTGTCTTACTAATTTATGAGATGCTGATAGTTCGTGCGAATACATAGTTGGGAAAAGGCTAGGCAGATGATGAATTCGTGCGAATACGGTGACACGTGCGAATATGTCTAAACATACTATGCCGAAGGTACGCGACCGAAGTTCGGCATGAAATCGCCTGCAATGCTATTTGAATTACTGACGATACTTGCCAAAATTACCTTGCATTAAATAACATTGCAGGCGTAATCATGCCGAACTTCGGTCGCGTACCTTCGGCATAGTCTGTTTGGACACTATGAATCTTCAAAGGTCTCTCTGCTTGTCTCAAATCGATTTTGATGATAAACAAAAACAATCCTTACCAAAAGGTAACAAAACCTTTTTAACCTTTCAATGTTCAAAATAAAAAAAAATGCCACTTGCCATTGAGAGGTATATAATATGATACTCGTATCAAAATTGAGATATCTACGCTGTGATCTTTTCGAGACATTTGAGAAACCGCTTTCAGTACTGTATTGGGCTAGCATATTTCTAGACATGATTTATTTAAGTTTAGAACCACTCATCAACACACAGAAGAACCTACAAATGTCCATTTACATGGCTCACCACAACTCCAAAGTATCCGACCAAAACAAACCAGACTACTGCGTCAAAGATTCATCTCTCTACCATATCTCGTGCATTTAAAACAAACTTCAGCCGAAGACATTGAATTTGATGCACACGTCCTCACTCGCTCTATAAAATTAACAATTCTTATCACTGTCGGCGCTCGTAAAGTCGCCATATGACTCTGTCACAGTGGGGAGGTACTGCTGGAGAGAGACGTAGTCATGAAAAATTGAGCCTAGTTCAGACGACCCATGAAAAACTGAGCCCGTATCAGACAAACTCACTGAAAAATAGCCTGTATCAGAGCGTCTTTCGTACCGTCAAACAATTTAAAGCTTATAAATTACAGATTTTTGTTACAGATCTAAAATCTATAATTAAGATGGATATTAGATATCTAAACTTAAGCAAGTAATCAGTATATTTTAAAGGTTTGTTTGAAAAAAAAAGAATAAATCTTAGTGCTATCGAGAACCAAAGGTAACACCGAAACTCTCATAAAAATCACACTATCACGTAACGTCGTGAACTTGTGATGAAAAAAAGCATTTGACAGTCACTAACTGTGAGTAAAAAGATGCCCTCCTTTCTTTAGTGGCACCCCATTATTACATATAGCAGTATTTCTTATGTAAGGCTCTCAGAGCAGTACTAATAACGAACATAGTAACAGTCTTATGTCAAACGTAGCCAGGTTGATCATCAATTCATATTTATTTATATATACTTTATTCATTATATGCCAAACCTTTTCCCAACTATGTTGGGGTCGGCTTCCAGTCTAACCGGATGCAGCTGAATACCAGTATTTTACATGGAGCGACTGCCTACCTGACCTCCACAACCCGGTTACTGGGTAATACGATACCCCTTGGTAAGACTGGTTGTCAGGCGTTCGGGCTTTTGACTACCCGTAACGACTGTCAAAGATCCACGAATGACAGCCGGGACCAACGGCTTTACGTGCTTTCCGTGGCACGGAAGGGTCACGATATGTAAAGATGCTCACCCATCCACAGACCAACCACGGCAAGCGTAGCTTAACCTGATCGATCGACCTGTGCGGCAGTTATTATTTAGCCACGGGCCCCTCTTATATATACTTTATTGTCCTCTTATATATAATAAAATACATAACAAAAGAAATACACTTAAGACTTACACAAAACATACAATGGTGGCCTTATCGCTTTGTGCTATCTCTTCCAGGCAACCTTGGAATGGACAGTGATTGCGTGAACATAAAAATGCGGTTGACATGTACAGACGCAAATCAAGCTACTACAATCTGTCAAATTTCTTTATTAGATTTTCAACTTTATCGGTAAGCATAAGGTTCAAAGTTCATTGGGGAAATTTGACAGATTGTAGTAGCTACCACATTTCATAAGAAAATCAGTCCGTATAGTCTTTTCCCAACTGTGTTGAAGTCGGCGTCCAGTCTAACTGGATGCAGCTGAACACCGGTATTTTAAATGATAAATGATTTTATTTCTGTAAGCAGGTTTGTACAAACACTTTTACACGTCAATCATAATTTTAAAAACTAGATGAGGTCGGCGTTTCCTATCTGACTACTCTGAGAAGAACCACATGTGGTTTACATAAAGTGACTGCCTATCGAACCTCCATAATCCAGTTACTGGGTACTCGGTAAGACTGGTGGTCAGACTTTTGGGCTTGTGACTACTCGTAACGACTGTCAAAAGGTCTACGAATGACAGCCGGGACCAACGGCTTAACGTGCTTCCGAGGCACGGAGGGGAAATCATAATCGTCATCTCGAAATGTAATAGTTGGTCACCCATCCACGAATCGCTCGCAGTAAGTAGCTTAAAATTCAACCGACCTGAGCAGCTGTTTAGCCATGTTCCATAAGAAAATAAGGGTTCATATTTTCATCCATTTTATAACTAACTTACTATGCCAGTTATTCTCGCGAGAGTAAACCGAAACCCTTGAGGTGTCTGCGAATAAGTTTGTCTTTGACTAGAGGCGTTCCAGAGATGTAATTTGGACAGATTTGGCAGCAGTCCAATTTGATTCATAAGATTTAGTATGCATCTAGGTGCACCTGAATATAATGCCACTTGGAAACCGATCGAGCAAATAAGAACTTTCTATACGTATATATGCCTGTGGAAGCTTACTCAGCTGATTATGAATCTTTGAGTAATTCCAAACCTTTGTAATTTCAATCCTATGTTAATCACACTAATACTATAAAGGCGAATCTTTGTGAGTGTGTGAGCGTGTGTGTGGGGGTGTGTGTGTGTTTATCTATTTGTTACTTCTTCACGCTCAAACGGCTAGACAAATTTTGATAAAATTTGGTATGGAGGTAGCTGACACCCTGGAGTAACATATAGGCTACTTTTTACCCTGACATTCCAACGGGATCGAAACTTATAAATTATATACCATAAATATATATAAAGTAAATTATATACACACACACACAAACTTTTGCCTTTATAATATTAGTGTGATATCTTTGTTGAAGATCCTAAATTAATTATAATTATTGAAAGACAACAGCTATTAGAGCTTTATGGAATAACAAGACCATGCTGCGACAACCCCAAATAATTCATAATATTATTATCTCCACATAAAGTTTTGTCAAGTTTAAAGCGGGTGGGCTATTAATTGACTTGACCAACTCGTCCCAACTAACTTCTGCCTAAAAGTACACCAACTGTGACAGTTGCTAAGTGTAAATAAAAGAGGCGAGCACGGCGCGGCCACATAAACGGCGAATAAAGCTCTCCTGAGAGGCTCGCCGGTTTAATGGCCTCGCCAAGGCCTGTTGTGACTGCAGAAAACTTGACAAAATTTAACGCTTATCTATTGCATGTTTTTATTTTCTTAACATTTCAGATTCCTAAAGATTATATTCTAAATTATGGAACATTCAGAGATATTATATCCAAAAAAAAAACAATTGTATCAGTTACTGTGTTGTGTTTATAGGAGGTCTTTCCACGTAAAATACTGGTATCCTGCTGTATTCAATTAGACTGGAAGCCTTATTTTTTGATCCGGGTTGGATAATCCTCATGGATGTCCACCGCCGGTGGTCGGAGGGGTCTGTCTGATTCTTACCGACTAAAAACCACACCGGTGTTCCCTTCCCACACTTGGACCGGGGATCATGGGAACTGGTGCGAGCCTGGAAAGCTACTCCAACATAGTTGGCAAAAGGCTAGGCAGATGATGATGATGTTAAGGTATAATAATGTGACCATGCTCTAAATGAAGGTCGGGACAGGTAGCTAGGACAACTCGACAAAGACCCACCATCCAGGAGTAGTTGCCATGGTTAGAAATGATTGATGGTCGTTGTGTTATAACCTAGCCAGTTAATCTCTAACCGACACACGCGACGTATCCGTATCGAAGGTCCATTCTAAAAATCTATACAAAACTTCACTATAATGTTCTTTGCAAAAATACTATCGATAAATTTTAATAATAATAATAATAATTTATTTAAATCAGATACAGAGATCCATATTTATGTTAGTAAGTACACTTAAAAATTATGTTAGTAACCAAGGAATAAAACACATGTCGCAATAATATTATTATAACTAAATCAATTAAATAAATAAAACTAAATTGAAAAATTGAATTAATTAAATCACAAAACATTTAAATCACAAATTAATATCAATTAAAATCAGAAATTAATTAATAATACCTAATACATAGAAAAAATAAAAAGACAATTACAAGAAAATGCAGAAATAAATAGACAATTACAAGAAATTGCAGAAAACAATAATCACTTAATAAATGGTGACGAACTGGCATGCAGGTGCATCCACCTCTCCAACATCACCGAGTCCCACCGCTCGGACAATACGCTCAGGATACTGTTAGTGCTGCGTCGGAAGCGACTTAGTAGCGAGGCGCTCCGCTTCCTAATCATCTGCCTAGCCTTTTCCCAATTATGTTGGGGTCGGCTTCCAGTCTAACCGGATGCAGCTGAATACCAGTATTTTACATGGAGCGACTGCCTATCTGACCTCCACAACCCAGTTACTGGGTAATACGATACCCCTTGGTAAGACTGGTTGTCAGACTTTCGGGCTTCTGACTACCCGCAACGACTGTCAAAGATCCATGAATGACAGCCGGGACCAACGGCTTAACGTGCTTTCCGAGGCACGGAGGGGTCTCGGTATGTAAAGATGGTCACCCATCCACAGACCAACCGCGGCAAGCGTAGCTTAACCTGATCGATCGACCTGTGCGGCTTATATTATTTAGCCACGGGCCCCTCCGCTTCCTAATGATAGCAAAAAAGTCATCGGTTTGCGCCTGTGCGAACATCGAAGAAGCGCTGCAAAACCGAGGCAGCCCTACCAGTACCCTAAACGCATTGTTGTACTGTACGCGCATGGCACTGTATACTCGCTGCACATAGTTGGCCCATAGGCTGCACGTATAAAAAGACTGACAATAGGCTTTAAATAAGGTCACCTTTACCTGTTCAGTACATCGTGCAAACCTACGTGCCAACAGTTGCAGTTGCGTGCCAATGTTGCAGCGAACCGACAGCGCCCTACGTTCCCGCTCGATGTCCTCATAATAATAATAATAGTTCGCGGTACATTTAGATAGTAGTAAGAAAGCAAAAATAAATAATGGAAGAGAGGAGAATCTGGTAGAGTTTATGCCTGCAGAGTCACATAACATATCACAAATTCTGTCATGAATAAATGAGGAAAAGAACTGTGCAACTTTATAGACAAAGTTAACATGCAAAATGGCGACCCACCTGACTATGTATCAAAATATGTACGGTCGTTAACTACGCAAGTTGCACTTAACGCAAAAGGTTCAACTTTACTGCTGGGCGCGCTATAAAACTGCACTTTACGAGTACATCGCCGCAAAACTTAGGTACAGTCAATCACAAGACTTCAACTACAAAAACCCACCTTACTGCTACAACTTAAAGACGCTGTCAATTTCAAACTGTGGCCATGGACGTGCAGTTGATTGTAACACTAAGTATATGGGCATGTAAAATTTTTACTTACAAAGATAAACAGGTGATACAATCTGTATGGGTTTTCCAGTCTTTTTGTAGTAAAAGTGACAGATGTCAGGCAGACTATTATGTTAGGTACACACACAGTGACTTCAGTCGTCGGCGACTCTCATCTCACGTCCAAACACAGATTTTGACATCGCTAGCGACAAATCGCCAACGAGTATGTACACCTACCATTAGCTAAAAACCTTGTCAAAAGTAGTTAGGAACCTAACTGTTTGTTTATGACGAATTCATTCATCCTTTTGTTACTAGTAGATGTATGTTGTGTATATCTCTGGAGTTTGCCCTCAGGAAATACCTAAGAGACGAAAAGTAAGGTACATCATACATACATACATATTTTCTCTATATCTAAATGAATATGGAGACACCCTTGTGATCTTGTCGAGAGACGTTTATTCGGAATAAAGACTGAAAATTGTGTTTTTTTTTATGACGTTATCATTGAATTATAAAATCAATCAGCTTGTCAGGAAACGATATTGATAAAGGTAGATAAATTTCCATTCATTAATTTACAAAATTATGATCTTGCTAATTCGATTAATGTCTAAAGTTTACATTTTGCGCGAACGATTTTCAGCATTATTTATGGGACCCTTAACTTACAAGTAATATTTAATAAACCGACCCCATTAATCAAGTCTCCGAAGTATAACAAGTAATATAATAATCTGTTCGTTCATAAAACAAAACCACTTAGCAATAATAAGCGGAATCGTTGTGAAACAAAGGTTTTAGTGAAAAAGTTTGTAATTTCCAAGGCATTAGAACTCGGGCCACGTAACTGTGCGTATGAATAATTTAGAGGGGCGCCTATATTTGGGCTACACTTGTGGTCTTCTGAGGGCACAACTTCGTGTTGGGGTACTACTGACGTTTGCTACTAATTGTACTCGAAAAATTAAGGACGAGTTTTAAAGCGATGCAGTATCGGGTTAATTAAAAGAAAAAATAATACGATCGATAAATAATACGAATCAATTCAGTCTGTTCTGTTCCCACTGCTGGAACACAGGCCTCCAGGGCTCTCTTCGAGAGGGAGTGAGCTATAATCTACCACGCGGGCTCAGTGTGGGTTGGCAAATGTCACATATCTTTGAATTTTTGGTTCTAGGACAAAACGGTTTCCTCGCCATTTTTTTACTTTACTATTTTGAGACCAAAACAATGAATAAAACAAAAAAAAACATACTGAAGTAAATCGAAATGATACTGAACCAATAGTTACCATCTTGATCAATAAAATTGGAAACGTATCTATAGTTGACTACCACAATTAATAATAGTCCTCCAGACCGAATGTGCAATAGTGCACAGGTGCACTCTCTTTTAGTCACTACTCACTCACTACTACTCACTCTCTTAGTCCGATGGTACGGCGATTACAAACTTAATCGACACGCAAAACAAACAATTGTCTGGAGACTACTCACCGGGAGTTTTGATTCGCTCTTTGCTTCACTAAAACTCGTCTAATAATCACTTCCAAAACCAAAAACAAATAGTAAGACTGCAAACCAAAACCGGCTCAAAGTTACTAAAAACGGAAACCTTCGCTCATTCGGCTAATGAGTTGCTCGACTTTTTGGGCGGTTGCAAAAAAACAACTCGGGAATATTTCCCGAAGTATGTACCTGTGGCTTGGGAACTTTTCCGACGTTTTTTGTTGAGTCTGCACCGCTTGTGAGCGACGCCTGTGTTTGGCAGCTTTTCAAAGAAGTATTGTTCTTTACTTTAGCGACGACACACGACTTTGGGTATGCAGATAGAGTAAGTAGGTGGTTTGGTAAATAAGACTTGCATAATATAAAATTGGAACAGTGTTCATCTCCCAACTATGTTGGGGTCGGCTTCCAGTCTAACCGGATGCAGCTGAGTACCAGTATTTTACATGGAGCGACTGCCTACCTGACCTCCGCAACCCAGTTACTGGGTAATACGAAACACCTTGGTAAGACAAAAAATTAAAATTGGAACAGTGTATCGGTGAAATTAAAACTGTATGAAACTTACGTAAACTGTGATTCCGTCATTTTGGATGAATTTCTGATACCTGTAAAAAAATTAAAATTGTTGATAATTTGCACACCAAACATTTGAATAATATTATAAGTATTGTAATGACTGATTGTATGTAAATTTATTATATACCCCTAAATATACTAAGCATACATTGATTGATTGATTCATTATTTCGTGTATGAGAAAACCAAAAATATTCAATCAATGCTTTGACAGTTTAGAACTAAACCAACCCACCCAAAATCGCACCACAAAAATTAATAAAAAAAAAATGGTTGCCTGTAAAGTCGGTTTTACGGGCGAAGATTTTACGTGACAACGACCGATCATCCGATCATAGTTGAGTGGGAGAGAGACGCAAGGCATTCGGCGGGCCTCTCTCTCGTTCGGTGACTCATCGTAACGTTACCGAGCGTTACACTTTTTCATAAGTGACTCCCAGCCGCAACCTAATTTAAGATGTTGTCACGTCAAAACCTAAAAAAACAAAATTGTACAGAAACTTTCCAAAAAAATACAAAAAAAACGGGGCAAATAAAAACGAATGGGCAACGCGTTGGCTTCCGAATAAATTTGGCTGAATTCAATCCGCTTCAGTAATAGTTCCGGACCCATCGGCAGATTTGACCAAGTTCGCGCCGTCCGGCCAAATCCGGGCCGCAACGAGCGTGAACCGGCAGATACGGTATCTGTACGGTTCCTGTTATTGTTTACTAGCTGCGCCCCGCGGTTTTACCCGCGTGAATGTCGATTCCGTGGGATCCAGCTACCTCCATACAAAATTGTATCAAAATTGGTTCAGCCGTTTGATCGTGAAGAAGTAACAAACATATAAACACACTCACAAACTTTTGCCTTTATAATATTAGTGTGATTTGTATTGTATTGCTTCTATTTTTGTTTGTTTGCTTAGAATTTCGTTTGGTTTTAGGTTAAGGTTTCATATTTCGCTGCAGTCTGTAATTCAGCTCTCTTTTTCAGGTGGCATGTGCTTTTTGTCTGATTCTTCAACAAGGATTTATATGGGAAAACAAGGACTTACTTGAAACCTAAACCAGTCTTTTGGCAGCAGTTCTAATAATAACGTTTGGGCTCAATAAAATATAGCCTAATACAGTAAGCGACTTCTTCCGCGTGAAATTTCTTCTTTTTCTTTTTTATTTGTGCAGAATAAACAATTTTTCTTTCCTTCTTTCTTCTTTTTATTATACTATCCTAAAGCATGTACCGTCAAACTACATACCTACGGATTTTTTTAATCAGTTAAAAATGTGTTCGCTAAAACCCACTCTTCATATGTCCATGTATTGTCGGAGACAAATCTGCTCGGGCGCTGGCTGCGACTTTAATTACTTTTTATTGAAGCCTGCACCGTACACTACGATATTAGATTGGTAAACGTTCGTGTGGTTTTGGTACAGGATGTATTTACTTCTATTGTTTCAGGGTTTTGAAAGATTGTGGTTGCAGTTTAAGCAATTACGTCCAGAGTATCTGGACGCATATTCTTATATGCACAATTTTATTTGCTGTTACATTTCATTTTTGCTAATACGATTGCTGGTAGTTTTAAAGCTACCTATCAACAACTATTGGTATTTAAGGCTGCGCCGACCGCGCAGTGGTGCCCTCATCGTTTGTTTGGTTATTACTTTTATTTTAGAATGAAAATGCAGAAAATAACCACGTTAAGTTGTGCTCCATAAGATTATACGTTAATATTATTATAAACGGTAGTTTTACATTGTTTAGTTTTGTTATAATCCTTAAAACGGAATAAAGTGGCCACTATGAGCCGTTTTAAGGATTATAATAAAACGTATAATCTCGTGGAGCACAACTTAACGTGCTTATTTTCTGCATTTTCATTCTAAAATAAAAAAAATAACCAAACAAACGACGAGGGCGTACTACAATCTGTCAAATTTCTTTAATAGATTTTCAATTTTATCGCTAAACCATAAGGTTCAAAGTTGATTGACAGATTCGTGTAGCTTGATGTGATGGCGTCTGTAGGTACATCTATACTCTTACGCTTACCATAATAAAACACAGCTTAAACTCACAAGTTACTATTCTAAGTGGTTTCCATTTGTTATACATTCCGCGCAGCTCCACGCCAGCTACGCAAAACTTCTTTGATTACACTTTAAACAACATCGCCTCCAAAACTAAACTACTTAGTATCTAACAGAATTCTAAAACTATTCAAACTTGAATACATCTCCAATTAACAATGACAACGTCGGTTTAAGGAATTTGTGTAACTTAATACTTACATGGCCTTGTGTACAAAATGGCTTTAACTTACACAAGTTCTATGTTAAAGAGTTTGTCTGAGTACAAGTTACCACTAAGCCAAACGACGTTGATGGATTTTCGTTTGGAGACTTATAATTTTATCTTATGACGCGTAATAATGCATCAGGGTTATTGGTAAGACATTAACAACCTCTTAAGAGGTCATTGTATTCATCATTATGAACAACTTTTACTATGGGACCAAACCTGAAATCGCGAAAAAAAAATCAGCTGTTCCCTACATTTTGACGAGTTATACGAACATAAATCTAAGGAAGAGCTGTTTTTTTTTCGCGATTGAAATTTCTTTTAAATTAGTCCAATATTGGAGGAGGAAATAGGCGAGCGCCAAACCTCGAATTATGACTTTTTACTTAGGCTTTTTTAAAAGCCTCTCCGACCGCATTTCCTCTTAAAATTACAAGAATTGCCCCGCTGGTCTTCTTACTTAACTTGAAAAAAAAATCCTTCTGTGGTTCTAAAAGCCGAACCGAACATGCTAAGCCAAAAAATCCTTCTGTTGTTCTAAAAGCCGAACCGAACATGCTAAGCCAAAAAATCCTTCTGTTGTTCTAAAAGCCGAACCGAACATGCTAAGCCTACAGGATAAAAGAATGACATAAATCGGATAACTAATTACGATTGTCTAGATCAGATGGCAGAGTTACCGACTTATGAGAGTCCAATGTCCACATTATTAAACGAGGCTTAGTGTTGCGCGCGGCGCCGGCGGCACTACCAGCCTTGTGTTGGGGACTTACGGATGGATGGGAAAGCGAGCTTAACCAACCGATATTTTTTTTTCAACTGATAACTGGTCTTGCTTGAAGGCAAACATACATCATCTGCCTAGCCTTTTCCCAACTATGTTGGGATCGGCTTCCAGTCTAACCGGATGCAGCTGTTTACCAGTATTTTTTAAGGAGCGACTGTCTATCTTACCTCCACAACCCATTTACTGGGTAATACGATACCTCTTGGTAAGACTGGTTGTCAGACTTTCGGGCTTCTGACTACCCGTAAAAGTAATCAATTGCTCATCGGCTTAGAAAAAATCACAAGCTAATTAAAATTTTCCACCATTTACATCCCCATGTCCGTTGTCTATAGCTCAAATATACAAAAACACTCATGTAAGTACTTAAAGTTTAAAACTATTTTTTTCATCATCATCTTCATTTTTCGCAGTTTCCCGTCCTCTGCCTCCGCATGTCCCAGCATATAGCTCGGAAACTCGCTGACGGGCAACATGCCCCTTTGTGCTACATACTCAACACAACTTGTATAGCCCACTCTATTAAACTTTACCATGGTCCGGATATTTTTAGATAAAAATATTATTTCGAATTAGAGGGATTTCCTTCTTTAAATGGAGGACGAAGTTGAGGGGCCCATGGCTAAATAATAACAGCCGCACCGGTCGATCGATCAGGTTAAGCTACGCTTGCCGTGGTTGGTCTGTGGATGGGTGAACATCTTTACATACCGAGACCCCTCCGTGAAGCCGTTGGTCCCGGCTGTCATTCGTGGATCTTTGACAGTCGTTACGGGTAGTCTGAAGCCCGAAAGTCTGACAACCAGTCTTACCAAGGGGTATCGTATTACCCAGTAACTGGGTTGTGGAGGTCAGATAGGCAGTCGCTTAGGAGCGACTGCCTATCTGACCTCCACAACCCAGATGCAGCTGAATACCAGTATTTTATATGGGTAAAATACTGGTATTCAGCTGCATCTGGTTAGACTGGAAGCCGACCCCAACATACTTGGGAAAAAGCAGGTAGATGATGAAATGGAAGGAATAATATACAAACTCATGATGCGGCTTCAATGCCGACATTTTAGAAAATTTCATAAGCAATATGTTTATACCTATTTAGAGTGACATAGTGGCCCAGTGGCAACGGCCTCGAATTACGAGTTGTAAGTCGAGGGTTCGCACCCATGCAGGCGCTTTACTTTGTGTAAATAATTTCATGACCACTGTTGTCAAATCGGTGAAGGAAAACATCGTAAGGAAACCGGTATGTCCTAGAACCAAACATTCGAAGACACTCCCTCGAAAAGAAAGGAGGCCTGTGTCCCAGCAGTGGGAACATAATGGGGGATTATGCTTATGCATGCAACGTGTTATGATTCAGATAGATATACGTAGGATGGAATGATTTCCTCTTTACGTATCTAACTATTGTAACCGTCAATATAATCATTGGCTCCCTAGTTATTATGAATAGGACATACTACACTGAAAGAAATATGCAGTAAATAAAAATGAAAAAACATTTATCTGAATTGCTTTAAACAGCTCCATAATTATGAGCTTAACATTCAAAACAGTATTTTTTACCGACTTGAAAACAGTTTAAGCTTGAGGCAAAATGTTACCGTCATGACAGTAAACTTTAATGTTTTAAGTAGTTAAAAAGGTCACAAAATTAACTGTTTTATTAATTTGGTAATATCGTTCAAATCATTGAAATTTACTTACATTACAGTAATGATGGTTTTCCTTTTGTTTATTGTTTTTTTCAGTAATATTAAGTAACTGTTTTGTCTTTTACTTTTTTATAAACATTTCTTTAATGTGGTGTAGTAAGAAATTAATTTTTCAGTGTGCAAATGGCAGTAGCTACACCCCAGAAAAACATTTTGGCAAAGTCTTTGTACTTATACTGATCAAATTTTATTTTTAATAATATTAATGAAAATAATTAAATATTAGTTTATACTATATTTTTATTTTAATAGTTTGTTAATTACCTTTGTAAATAAATTTGTACTAATGAAAACAAGATTTCACCAATAATATAATTCTAAACTTGCGATTTGAAGATCGCTATCGTTAAAATATCACGACTCTCTTTGAATCTGTCTCATCGCATTGAGTTCAAAATCTTTACAAGTCAGAAATATTGTAAAAGTCACGTCCCGAAATTACAGTAACCCCTTTCTTTCAATCGAGTCTCAGGACTTTTGTGAAAATATAAATTATTCATATTCGATTACCCGAAGTCGCTTCGATCAATGTATGTGGAACCAAATCTTTTTCGTTTTCCCCGAAACGTTTTCTCGACCTACTTATCGAGTTAGTTTTTCGTGTAGCCATTGTTTTTGTTGTCATTAGTCACTCATGTCGTCATTACGTACCTTGTTCTTTTTTTTTGTACCTTCAACTCTATTTTCAGTAGATAGGTACATAAAGCACGTGAGGAGATAATCTCATTATTTTGGTCTACATACTCTTGTAGTGTCCAGTAATTAACTAGGTTGTGGAGGTCAGATAGGCAGTCGCTCCACGTAAAATGCTGGTCTTCAGCTGCATCCGGTTAGACTGGAAGCCGACCACAAAATAAGTTGCGAAAAGGCTGGGCAGATGACGACTAATTGCAGTGTATCCATGTTGGATACAATAGACATGGATGATTCAGATTAATTTCGATTCTAGTCGGGTTAAAACTACTTCATTAGCCTATTTTATGCAAACAATACAGGCTCCTCAAAAATGCTTTCTTACTTTACCTACAGGTTTTAACCTTTTTACCGACTTTACAAAAAGGAGGAGGTACTATGTTCGGGTGTTTGTATGTTTTTTTTTTTTTTTTTGTTTGTTTGTTCATTGAATACGCCGCCAATTGTCGACGGATTTTCAAAATTCTTTTTTTGTTCGAAAGTAGATAGTTCTGAGGTGGTCCCATTGTCACCAAGTTAGGATCTGATGATGGGATCTTAGAGAAATCGAGGGTAACCCTCAAATTTTATAGACTCACTTATTGTTTTTCGCATATTTTATGAAGTATCTTGTGTATTTGTGTATGGTTGTCACCATCTCAGGTAGCTGGGCTGATGATGGAAGGTACAACTCCTTAACAGTAAGAAGTTACTCGAACGGGCAAGGACTGTTTTTTTATAGTAAATTGTTTTGATGTTTGATAGAGCATTTGCCACATTTGGTCTCATGATCATCAAGTCATGACCTGATGCTGCAGTCAGGATAGTCTGCAGAGTACCTAACTCCTCGACAACTAACAGCAGATATATCGTGTTTAGGCTCATTAAAAAGGGCTCGATGTGTGGATAAACGTACTGTTACTGAGGAACACCGAAGACCTGATGCTGAAGCCAGAAGCATCAGAAAAAATACAAACCTTTAAATTACAGCACCATAGTCGTGTTTGGGCTCATTTTAAACAGGACTAATTTTAAGTTCAATGCAATGTTGACATAAGTCTGGCCTGATGCTGCAGCCAGGATTATCATCATCTAATCTAAAAACTATCGGCGTGGCGTGACGATCTAATATCATTCGCAGGGCCAACATGGCCGGAGATCGCACAAGACAGGGAGGTTTGGAAGGAAAAAGGGGAGGCCTTTGCCCAGCAGTGGGACACAAACTAGGCTAACAAAAAAAAAAAAAATCTAAAAACTAATAAAAGGAGAACTCCTCAACAATTAACGTCCCTGCATCGACAAAAGGAATATTTTATAAAAAGGCGATGGGCAAGTTGACATTAGGCTATTGTAACTTAGATAAATTATAAATAGACCCACTAAAAAGCGAGAAATAAAAACTTTTTAACAAAAAAAAAACCGACTTCCAAAAAAAACACTACAAACTGAAAAATAACTTTAATTTCGGAAGTCGGTGGCAAAAACTAAAATACTGATCCCTAAGACACCGACTTCCGAAATTAAAGTTATTTTTCAGTTTGTAGTGATTTTTTTTGGAAGTCGGTTTTTTTTTTGTTAAAAAGTTTTGACCGCCACAGTCATGTAAAGATGACAAACCAAAATGTGCCCAGCACGCCACTGTTCGTCTACATGACAGACTGACGCCGAGGGCACGTTTTTGATTTTTTGACGTGTGGCGGTCCGGTTAAAATGAAATCTGAACTGATAATGTCAATCTGAACCTTATTACAATCCAACAATCTTTAATTCACCATTTTTTCCTTTTTTGTGAATTTTGGAGATTAAATATTATAAGCATAATATTTGAGAATATTCAATCTCTTAGATGCCTATTGATTTCAGAAATTATTTTCATTTGATCTTCAAATCATTCGTATCAACATAAACCTCTTACACAAACATCTTTCATCACTTCCAATACAAGTTGTTCAGCAAACTTGTAAACAATTCAAGTGGAATCTTTCTTTCTGCAGATTACGATGCAGCTTGCAATTTTTTTACATCTTAAGAGAATAAACAAAATCTACTCGCCTCGTCCAATCCGTCGCGTTTTCCTTTACATCGCGCTGTGGCCATGAAATTGGAGTGGCAGCTTGTCATGACAAGTTAACTTAATTTATTTTATGTCAGTTATGTAGAATAGGTATGTAGAGTGCTCACTATTTTATTTAGAAGTGGGGGTTTTTTTCAGAAGTGGGTCAGTATAGGCTTTGAAAAAAAAAAGGAATCCCTTATAGTTATATAGGTAGAGGTATGAGAAACAGGATGTAAAGTTCACTCAACCTAAATAGAGAAAGGAGGATCCTCCGACCAGACGGGTGTTGTGCCCTGTAGTTCGCATGTGGCGATGTAGGTGGCGCCACGCTTATGTTCAAAGAAATGGTTATTATTTGTTGCTAAGTTGTACCTTTGTATAATGTATTGGTGTTAAATGTAGAAGTACAAATCAAATGGGTCATAACTAGCATGAAAAAAAAACAAACGCCAAATCCAAACATTGAGTCCAATAAAAACCTCTTTCCCCTCCTCTTTATCCAATATTAACAAGCTCATACCTTATTAAAAAGATAGCCAGCCAACCAGGTTAGTAAGCTCAGCTGCTTAACACCTAACGTACTTACCAAAATATCATCGCTTTTATCCCCAACAAAGGCTAAACGCTGTTCTCCCAGCCTGAGTTTAAAGCGATCTTTTCTGAGATGCCAGTCACTATCTCCGCTTTTGTACGGAGGCTATTCAACGTCGGCGGGTGAGGCGCGGAATTGGACAGCCAAACCCAATTACCGTGGAACGTCCGCGCTAGAGTTTTTATTTATGCACTGGTCCTTTGAAAAACGTGCCCCTTGCTAATACAATAGCTTCTAGTTTGTTCGTATTTCTTGTAGGAAGGACGTAGATGAGGTTGATAAAGATCAGTAGAGATATTCACAACCACTGGATACGGTTCCGTATCATATCGAATATCAATCAATGTTATAGTAGGAGTTCTCTAAACGTTGTTTACAAGTCCAAAACCCCAAAAATATTGTCAGTTTAAAGGCTGATTTCTCCATCGTCAGTTAACTTTTATTCGAAGAATAAAATTGACGTTTGACAGTTTTTGTATAAATTAACTGTCAAAATTTCAAAATTATTCCTCGGCCCTAAATCAAATAGACGACCGCTGTCCTTCCGACAGCTGTTTGCTATCGGGGGCAAGGCAAATCTGGTTATAGAAATGTGTCATTTTCGATACGATAGCCTGTCCGATGGTTGTGAATAGCTATGCAGAGAGGGATTAAGAGGGAAATATGAATTTATTCAAATGCGACGTCATTATCAGGTACATCCTGTATACCTACCGCCTTGCCACTAATCAAGGAAGTATTCATTACAGACTGGTGACTAGTGTCAACACTAATTTTTTTTTTTTAAACGTAATAAAATAATAACGTAATAGAATAATATTAGTATATTTTAAGTCATAGAAATAAAACTAAAAGATTCGGCTTTACTCCGTCACTGTACTAATGATGAAACTGGGCAGTGGGTCCAGTCGACCTATTCAAAATGTGATTAGGTTGAGTGATCCCGTGGGTCCAATACGAGTGGGTCCAGTTGACCAAAGACTCCTAAGATGGACTATCTATTGATATAAATCCCAAATAGCAGCCAAGCCACAAACCAACAATAGCAAAGTATCTTCTTGAGGGAAAGTTACTAACTCGCTAGTAATATCAATGCTGTCAGTTCGAGGAATTGAACGAAATATTACCTGTGCGAATTGATCTCTTTCAACTAACGATGAGGCCCTATACCTAATGATGTGAGATTCGTTCAAATACTACTCGAGCTTTTATGAAATGAAAAGAAAAACTCATTACATACATAAAATCTCCTGAAACCTGCAATTTTTATCTTTCCACTACTTAATAACAGTATAGCTAAAGTGCCTAGATTCAATGCATTGAATATGACTGAACGAGACCCGATTCATTCGTTCGCGAGTGAACTAAGAACTGCGACTACACACGGTCACGTATCTTGTCGAGCCAGCGATGAGCTTGTAAAAGCGCTCGTGCGTCACAGATCATACAGATTGCTGGCAGCGTTCCATTTTCGAATATGATTCGTTTTTAAATTATCTGTGAACGTTTTGTCGTGACTTAGGAATTTTCTTGTTCAGTGAATCAGGAGAATGGGAAGCAACCGCCATAATGGTAGAATCCAGTTGTGATAACGATCTTATCTTCTCTGCAGTCTTGTGCGCTCACATGACGTTCTATTTTTTTCACATTTTCAATGAAAAAATGCTGTATTTCTTGTATAAAGCATTTCTTAAGAGCACGTGATGGGTGGGATCGATATTAAATGCATTTCGATGCAGTGTGCAGAGATAGGAAAATTGTTACTTAGTCATAGTGGCCTCAAAAAGTTAGTTGACATTTTTCACTTCAGCTGTGTGACACCACATTATGAATTAAAATTTTAGTGATCCAAATGCTTGAACTGCTATAACGTTGTTATGGACTAATGCCTTTGACTTATCATAAACAATAATCAAGTCATCCCTTAGGAACAGCGAAAGTGGAAAAATGTCAACTATTGGAGGCCCTCTGTACCTTCTAACTAAAATTTTCAGGCACCTTTGAGATTATCTCGTCTTTGGTCCGTTCGTCTTAAGGATAGATATCCTAATATTATAAATTCGAAAGTAACTCTGTCTGTCTGTCTATCTGTCTGCCTGTATGTTACCTTTTCACGCCCAAACCACAGAACGGATTTCGATAAAATTTGGCAAAGAGATAGATTGCATCCCGGGGAAGGAAAAAGGATAGTTTTTATCGACATACCTCGCGGGCGGAAGTAAGTGATAAATGTAATTAGCATAATCAATATTAAAAAATAATTTACTACAACTAAACCGGAAGTGACTAAAGTATATATATATATCCACGATGCATATTATATTATTATATATCCCACAGACAGGTATACCAAACCAGAGCCAAAAAGAGCCAGTCAATAAAACACTCGATTTAAAACACAACATTTTTGCGCAAACTTTTGCCTACAAACTTTGTTTTTGGCAAGCAGTCTTGGCTTCAAAGTTGTACGTATATCTCAGCCGTGGATCACAGCTGGTCCAACTTGAAACCCACGGGTGCTTGATCCAGCCTCTCTTTTTTAATTAATACCACTTCGAACAGAGAACCCAAAAGAATGCTTCAAGTCATTAAAAGTTTTAATAGCATTTGACTTCGAGTTGCAAGGATGGTAACAAATTTTAGTCGAAAACTTTTTTGGTTTTTGAAACTGTAAGAAATAGTTTGCGCGGCTCGAGTTTTTTAGAATGGAAAAGTGTTGGCTCGAAAGGGGTTGGAGTTGGAGTTTGGGGAAATATGGTGATTGTGTGTTTGAGTTATACCGTACGAATGGGCTGGCAAGCCTTTCTCGTTACTTTTGTGTTTACAAAAGTTTTATTAGACTTTATTTAAGGTTTTTGCTCTGGCAGGTGAATGACGAAACATTGTGACTAAATAAATATTTTCCTGTAACCTTTCCTCAAGACTTTTTGGAACGAAGTTCTATAAAGCGACACCGCTCACCGCCGCGGAGGGCGGTGGCGGTAAAGCGGATTTCGTAGCGGTGCCCCGTGCGGTAAGGCGGTTTACGCGCCTGTCCGCGCGTACGGTTTTGACATCGAAATCCATTTTTAAATTGCAACACGTCCTGCACCCACGATGATCCGCGCGGTTATGCGGCGCCCCGTGTGTGAGGCGCCGCCTCACCGCGCGGACGGCAGCGCGGAGGGCCGGTGGCGGTGAAAGCACCGCTCGACTGCGCGGCCAGGCGGTGTACGTGTGTTAGGCATCTACGGATTTAATATAGACCAATGCGACATGAGATCCGCTTCACCGCCTACCGCGGCGGTGCGCGGTCATCATTTCAGCCGAAAGACGTCCACTGCTGGACATAGGCCTCAGTGCGCGGTGCCGTGTGTTAATCGCCTAACGCAGCTTGGGGTAGAATTATAAGAAGAAGACTTTTGGGAAAAAGCTAGGCAGATGATGATGCCTAACACACACTCCAGCATAATTCCAACACGCAAACAGTTGACCAACTCAGTAATCATTACAAAATCCCCAATTTAAACCGCAGCGCGCTGGTACACCGGACACCTGTAAAAACATAATTCTGTGTAAGGCCTTACATAGCCACCCTCCGCCTTTAAATCGAAAACCAATTACGGAAAAACTGTACATAAATACAGCCGAGCATTGTCCGGACGTGTGTATGTATACGCATATAGGAACGGTAAATGCGACAACAGAGAACTTGTATGCCTGGAAGGGATAGCCTATTTGTATTTGAAGGAAAAAAATTACCAAAATTATATTAATTAGTTAAGTTTTCCATGGTTAATTAATTTGTATCTGTTGTAGATACGAGAGTTACACCATAAACGGCTAGCGATAAACTATGCTTGCTGAGAAGATTTTGACTGTAGACTAGGACGGAAGGAAAGCACGTAAGAGGTTGCTCAACGATACCCTTTTCCTTGGATCAAAAGTTTCTAGGTTATGAGGAAATGCGGTCAGAGAGATTTTTGAAAAGTTATAAGTAAAAAGTCGTAATTCGAGGTTTGGCTCTCGCCTATTTCCTCCTCCAATATTGGACCAATTTAAAAGCTGTTTCATAAACTGAATAAGAATGATATATACTTTGTCCCTGTCTTTTATTTTTTTCGTTAATAGTTGTCAAATTTGTACACTATGCCTCTGTTGACAGCGGTTTAAATCGGCAATTTTGAAAAATTTTCGAGGGTTCTAGTGCTTATAAAAATAATGTATCATCAAAAAGGAAAACATAGGGACATACAAGTAGTTAATATTTATTATTCTGTAAAATCATTATTGCTTTATGGTCATTAACCGGGAAGAAAACAGCAGGCGAGAGCGTTTCTATGGACAAAACGATTACCCGCATTTCCTCTTATGACTTCTACTAAAATGTTCTTTTTGGTCATAACTTGACCAAAGTATGGTAAAAGCTTGCAGGCTATGTGGAGAAACCATCAAGGTGAGATTAGCCTAGGATCGGCAGGGTAATTGCGTAACACATTCATCATCTGCCTAGCCTTTTCCCAACTATGTTAGGGTCGGCTTCCAGTCTAACCGGATGCAGCTGAATGCCAGTATTTTACATGGAGCTACTGTCTATCTGACCTCCACAACCCAATTACTGGGTAATACAATACCCCTTGGTAAGACTGGTTGTCAGAATTTCGAGCTACTGACGATTCGTAACGACTGTCAAAGATCCAGGAATGACAGCCTGGATCAACGGCTTAACGTGCTTTCCGAGGCACGGAGTGGTGATGTGCGATATGTGAAGATGGTCACCCATCCACGGATCACCCGCGACAAGCGTAGCTTAACCTGATCGATCGACCCGTGCGGCTGTTATAACTTAGCCACAAACCACTCACGCGTAACACACTAACAGTAGCGATAGCTTTCATTTTGACCCTTCAACAACATTCATTGCGTTATTTACGTTGTTGGGCAGACAAACTTTTCGAACATATGAAGCAATGGATTAGCAATATCCTTCAAAATGATTCAGATTGTAATTGAAAATGTATTACGCGGTTAAATGACATGCAATTCAAAAGGCCTTTGTCCAAACTTACCAAGGCAGTAGTAGTAGAGAATGCTACTGTGCCTAATGTTAGCCCAAAACCCTTTCAAGTCCACTACCCCATCCATAGAGCTCTATACCAGCAGATAGCACGTTTAATTAACACAAGTGACAGGGCGATGTGAGCCGACGCACCGACTGGCACATATAGTGAAATAACTATACCCCGCTATGTAGTGCGGATTATAAATGGGTTTGATTTAAACACGTTGGTATGGAATGAGGAGAGATCTTCATTTGTTTATTTGGATAAGGTCACGTGTTGTTTTTTGAGGAGCTTCATTGAGAAAGGTAAAGTAAGGGAAATTAGGAAATCTTAAGGTAACTTTCTGTGTTAGGAAACATTGTTGAAAATTACGAAATAGTCCAAGAGCTGTTATTAACATTTTTTGTTTTGAAAAATAGGCAAAGGAAAATTTAAAGCACGCATTGAACACTTAGTTAAAATAAGCTACTGCAAACGTAAAGACTATTTGAAATAGCATCAACTCAGAGTATCGCTGTCACTGCTGGAAACAGGTCTTTAATTTAATGACATAACAAAACTAAAGAGATTATCCTGTGAGAAATGTAATGTAGATACATAGATTCCTTAATATCAATGCACAAAATAACTCCATGAGGTGAAATGACGTTCTGTTCTGGTTGACATCGTAACTAGACGCGTAGGATGCAAACAAGTTCTGTGAACATTATTTCAGATATTGAACTGAAAATGATTACTGTAACAAACACAAAACATCTGTTAAGTAGGCAACAAAAGAGGTGCTTCAAGGGTTAATTATCATTGCTGTTACATTGTTTAAATTCATAATCACGCCGTGAACACGCTACTACATTATTATAAAACTTTCATATTAATATGCAGATGTAGTGCCCCACATAATGATTTACAAGCAAAGAACAACATTAATTCATTACGAAACAAATTAACATAAAATAACAAGAACGGAAAAATACATAAAATATAGAATAATATAAAATACAGGCGGCCATCCATATTCACTAACAAGGGAACGTGGATTACCATAATTTCCGACCTACCTATACAGATACAAATCCATTTAACCTGTTTTATATTCCGCAAAAGTGCCCAGAAAAGGCCAGAGGACTTAACGAGTGAATTAGAATTTTACATTGTAATGGTTGTTGCCCGCAGAGAAGGGTGAAAGAGGGGTAAAAAGTGGGGGGATGAAAAACGCCAACGTCGAGTGGCATCTCACCTAGGCGCGGCGCACTCTTCAGAGCTTTGAACTAATTATCCGGTGTTGTGTACGCCTCGCAAGCGACAATTTCACTAATTATTACATTCATTGAGAAACTGTGAAAATTAAACCGTATTTTTTGGTAGCGAGTAGTGATTTAAATGTTTTGTCACGAATGTGAAACAGGAGTAAATTGGTTTTATACTTCTTTATTACAAGTGCGCTTGTGTATGCGTTTTCCTCGTTGACTTGTGTACCTGAGCTGTTGTACCGACAGCAATGCAAATTGACTCTGTATTTTCACTTGAAACTAAATGCTTTTCGCTTACTGGAATTGCACTCATGACGTTAAATGGCTCAGCGAAATTTCAGTTTCTGTTAGGTTACTCAAATTCTGATATATCTAAATAGATTGTCGAATCTACTGAAGACAATATGTCTTCTGATGCTCTTCTCGTAAATCATCACAATCGTGTCATCTAGATAGATTTAAATTAACTGCAATTAAAATGATAGACAGATCTTATCAAAGAAAAATACTTGACAAGAATTGAATTCATAATACTATCAACGAATGATAACAGATAAAATAATTCTTTGACAAAACCAATATCTGAAACTTCCATCAAAATGACAACTTGACAATATCCAAGAGCTAGATCAATTTAATTTCTTTCCAACTTATACATATTAAAAGAATGACAGAGAACTTGAACACAATTGTCACAATTGTGAGTCGTGACAATTCACAATGAAACTTTATTTGAATTTAAATAGTTTGGAGTCGTCAGGCGGGGATAACTGCGTGGATCTGAAGCTGCCAGGGGACTAGACTGACGGTTGAAAAGCAGCCAAGAAACTTAATACGTTTAAATTCTTTGCATTATTATATATATTTTTTTTTAAGATATTGCATTGGGAATAGAAATGTATGTAGGTAGGTTGGTCATTTATACGAGTAATATATCAACACGCTTGCTCAAGGCGAGTAGGCGATTTCAGACTTATATTAATAATTAGTCCAGGTTTCCGCACGACGTTTAATTATTATTATTAATTATAATTAATAATAATAATTAATATTTTAGATAATTTTATTAATTTATTAGTTATTATTTGCTTAAGTACAGATAGCGCAATCCACGAAGACGCGCCCCACTCTTCTTACTAACCGCTAGTGTTTTAGTTTTTTGATACACACTAATTATCCACTATTAATTATTTACTGTGTGTCGACAAAACTAAAACACTAGCGCAATGTTGCACACTTGTACTGTAAGCGATTAGGAAGAAGAGTGGGCGCGTATTCGTGAATTGCACTACCTATAGTCGTACAAATGTATAAACTTTTTATTTTATTTTTAATGTTGTTTTGTTATGATACCAGTGCATTGCTGTCCCACTGCAGGGCAAAGGTCTCTTCCGTGGTCTCTTCTGATACAGAGAAGGTAGAGTATTTATCAACACGCTTGCTGAAGGCGCGTTCAGACTCATCATCCGCCTAGCCTTTTCCCAACTATGTTGAGGTCGGCTTCCAGTCTAACCAGATGCAGCTGAATACCAGTATTTTACATGGAGCGACTGCCTATCTGACCTCCACAACCAAGTTACTGGGTAATACGATATCCCTTGGCAAGACTGGTTGTCAGACTTTCGGGCTTCTGACTATCCGAACGACGATTAAATTGGCGATTTCAGACTAATATTTATAATTAGTCCAGGTTTCCTCACGACGTTTGCCTTCACCGATGTCAAAGATGTCCAAGATAAACTTAGAAAGTACCTACATAAAATATAAAAAAAAAAGTCATTTCGGCAGTTGCCTGGATAATGTTGTTTTGTTATAATGGATAAAATAATTCCA
The DNA here is from genome assembly GCA_948474745.1 of Oligia latruncula. Lineage (NCBI taxonomy): Eukaryota > Metazoa > Arthropoda > Insecta > Lepidoptera > Noctuidae > Oligia > Oligia latruncula. The sequence goes on along the minus strand of OX419691.1, from coordinate 2,173,016 downwards.
ATAATTACTGAAGCACACGTTTAATGAAGCATTCGATTTCGCACAAACAGAAATTAAAACTTAAAAGGAAAATCTCGAAACAAACCATCCCATTTAATTTTAAAGTCCCAAAATTCGTTTTAAATGAAAAAATCCAAATTAAAACGCGGAATCGGAACACATCAGCCGTAACCGAGTTTACCGGCTTCCGATGAGTAATATACCACGCTCGATGGCTTGCAGATTACGGACTATAAATTATTATGAAGCAATCAGTGTATGGCAAAAGTTTGGGCCCTGTTTTGTATCGGCGATGCGGGGACGATGCGATGCGGGGACGATACGATGTGTGATGTTTCATCTCAGAATAATTCTGAAATCGTTAGAAAAACTTTTTACTGAAATCGAAAAAATATTTTTTCCTGACCATTGATAAAGCCGCAAGTAAAAAAATAAACATAGATAGTTCAGTTTCATACTTTCATCTCCAGTCTAAAGCCAACTATACCTTTCACTAAACAGTTTTCATTTCCAAATATTTTTCCGTGTCCCAGAATATTTTTGTAATCCTCCAAATATTATCATTTTAAAAGGCAAAATAACATCCTCACATACTCCGGAAACGACTCGACACCGATACAAGATCGCCATTCATAAAGGCTCTTGCTCACGAACCGTGAGCTGCCGTAGATTTATTGGTAATATAATTTTGATTGATCGAAGCGATTTCAGCCACCAACTTGAGGTTTAAAGCGACGCACCGAGAGCTTAGCCGTAATCAATCTTAAACGGTGAACTAATAGGTTTAGCAGGTGACATAATACGTGTAAGAGTTTAGTGCATCGGGCTCGGAGCTATGTTGCACGTGGAAAGTAACGGAGATTAAGAGTCCATTTTCAATCGGCACTTTTTTTAAGGGGACTACATGACCTAAAGCACGGTCACTGTCGGACTGCATAGAAAAGAAAGAGAAGCGTGATGACACAACGCTGGGAATGTATTGCAAAATATGAAGCAATTATCTATTTACAAAAAATCTATTGTTTGGACTAAAAAATTAAAACACTAGTATTTTAGTATGTTGCTTGTAGAATAATCTCACAAATAATCAAAATGATTGTATGTATATTAACTAGTATGGTTTTTATTGTAAAAATAAATTTTTTAGAGGTATCTTCATGATTTTTTTCTATCGTATCCAATTAGTTGTATTATGTTTTCAACACATTATCTACCTAGCATATATCCTGAAGAATATCATATATTTTTCTGATTCTGTTTACTGTAGTCTATGATAATTATATATACTTTTATTGTTTCTAAAACTTGCGTGTTTTGCGTTTAGGTCCTGTAATCCCCTTGACATAGAAATTTTTATCACTTCACATTATAGAAGCAAGTTGCAATTTAGTATACACGTTTAAATTTGATTGACTGATGTTGGGTTATTTTCAATTTTGGGGTTTATTAAACACATTATTTTTGCATTTATTTCAATTTAAAATTACAGTCACTTTAGAATTGTCAAGGAATCGGTTAGTCAGAAAGATAAAGTTAGTTAGTGGCTTGGGTTAGGTATCTCCAAGCAATTTTTTCTTTCGAAGATTTTCATTATTATCAACGAAACCGTAATAATCCAAACGTCACCCCTTATTAAAGCCTACAAAGACCATTAAATCGTAATCTAATACAGTTTGTGCGATATGACGGAGATATTCATTTTTCATTCTTAATTTAGTAATGTTCTAATAAAGGTGACAGGACACTGATTTCCAATGTTAAAAACATTTTGTTAATGTTGATTGATTAAAAGTATTGAAATTAATTACAGAGCTATATATTAGTAACAAAATGAGCCATTATGGATCATTGGTACCATATGTAACGGAAAAGTGTTTTGTAAACAGTCTTCTCCTGATCTGCACAGCTATTCACAACCACTCGATACGTTTCCGTACCGTATCGACACACCAATCAATGTTATCGTAGGAGTCCTCTAAACGCTGTTCACAAGTCCAAAACCAGAAAATTTTGCCAGTTTACATCAAATAGACGACCGCTATTCTTCTGACAGCTGTTCGCTGTCGGAGGCAAGGCAAATCAGGTAATCCAAAATATGTCATTTTCGATACGATAGCCTGTCAGATGGTTGTGAGTAGTTATGCTGATCTTGCATTGACTGGCCTGTATAGATTACAGAAATAAGTGGAAAAGGGAGAGAAGAGGGGAAGGTCTTTTTTTTCGGATGGGAAATCATCAAATGACCCCTTCCGCTCTGGGTGGAGCGGAAGGGAGTGTCAGACTCTTACTGACTAAAACCCACCCGTGTTCCTTCCTTAGCCCTTTATATTCCGGGGCAGCGGTAACCCAATCCCGCTGACCCGGCAGGCTTCGGCCCTATGGGGAGGGGAAGGCTTTACTCTGCATTAGGACAATGCAGGTAAACTTGATAAATACATATAAAACAAAATAAAAATGATAATTATTAACCAAAACGTAAAATTTCCCAAAAAAAAAGACAATTAAATCGTAATCCAATACAGTCTGTATCCACATAACCGCTGTAAGATATGACGGAGACGTACATTTTTCATTCTTCATGTAGTAATAAAGGCGACAGGTGACGTGACACTGATTCCCTTGTCCCGCGTAAGCTCAAGGTGGAAGCGAAAATTAACTCTGAAATTGAAAAACTGGTTACTTTGATACGTTTAATTTTCTTTTTATTAAAATATCTTAAGAGCGTTTACGACGTACGGCATTTCATACAAACTTCCAAGCTCTTGTTTTTCGAAATGAATGAAGCGATTTTAATGAAACTTCATACGCATAACGACGCTGAAGTGACAAGAACCTTTATCTACCAGAACATAATTTTACAGGAAACGAAAAAAACGTTTTATTTATTTTAAACGCAAGGTATGAAAAATATTATTATTGGTTATAATATACAAGGAGCGGGTATAGTAGGATTATAACCAATAATAATATTTTTCATACCTTGCGTTTAAAATAAATAAAACGTTTTTTTCGTTTCCTGTAAAATTATGTTCTGGTAGATAAAGGTTCTTGTCACTTCATCGTCGATAAGCAGGATACATAGGTCTTAAAAGTTACTTAAGAACATTTTCGAAATATTTTATTTGAAAAAATATAACTGGAAATCTATGTTTCTATGGAAAATTTAAAATCGGTCTAATGTGGCTGTAACACTATTTTTCGAAAATGTTCTCTACTAACGTTTTAGACCTTTGTATTTTGCTTATTACGTTTTATTGAAGAAAAATGGTAAGAAAACGTAATATCTACAGTATAACTATATAAAATACAAAAATATGTATTTGCCATGCCATTGTTTTTTTATTGTTTTCCTTTTTAACATTCCTTCATAATTTTCAATCTGTGCACGTTCTTAACAAATTTTGCCTTGAACACAATTCTTTTTTCGTTAACCTATAGTGTCCCACTGTTGGGCAAAGGTCTCCCTATATTTTTCCACTTTTTTTTTCCTGTGCCTTCTCCGTCCAATCGGTTAGAAACGAGTCTAAATCGTCACGCCAGCGTTTCACGTTTCCACGTAAATTCATTATTACTGGTCCACATAAATTCTTACTGAATGATTAGAATAGAGAAACATTGAGTTCAACGAAAATAAATCCACTATACCTACAACCAAATTCATAAAACAATTTCAAAACAAAAAACTTTTCAAACAAAGCCATTGACAACCTCGCTACTCCACAGTTAGCCAAATAACCTAAAAAAACATAATTTGTCACCCATTCAGATGCACGTTGTACAAAACAGCACGTCAGCGGCAGAACGCCAGTTTTTAATTGCCAAACAGCGTGCCTAGTGCCATTTCATTCAATTACTGGCATGCCAGCGCTCTCGCATAACACCGTCGAGTTTTCTAGATAATTCCATAATGTTTGTTTAAACTTTGTTTTAATTCTGCTACGGTGGGAATGTGCTGCAGGTACGTTGGAAATTCTGCTTTTGTCACGTCAACATTGTTAAGACCTGTATTTAAATTAAACTATAGCTGTTGAATCCAATGCAGGAAATTACACTGTCTGACAAAAATAGAACGAACAAGCAGTGCTCATTCGATTTAAATTAAAATTATTCTGCACATAATGAAACATACAGAAGAAACTGTGACAGTGGAAGTGAAATTCGAATTTGAAAAATCGGAGCACCAAAGTCAAACTCAAAATCATTTATGAACTAAGTAATTAAAAGGCACTTTTCAATATTTACAAGAAAAAGAATTGAGTAGGTAGTTGTCCATTCCAAACGACAATTTCCCTAACTTAAGTATTTGGCGGATGAGCTAGACTTCTTTTATAAAGATTGGTCCTTGGCAGCTCGCGACAGAGAGAGCTGGAAAGAGCACAGGAAGACCTATACCTGCACAGCAGTAGGAAATTTATGGCTAATAATAATAATAAGTATTTTGACGCATCGCTTCTAATGTCACTGATTAGCCAATTTTTTTTACTACAACGTCATCTATTCTCCTAACATCACAGTTCATACCGACATGAACAAAGACGAACCTAAACTAGAGAATGAACAGAAGTTGAGCAAATGCTCTCAATAACAAAAAAATACGAGAAGAATTAATCCATCCCACACAATGTACCTACACAGTACGGCCCAATATCCACACACACCTACATACAAGCACATTTCCCGTCGCCGCTCGTCTGCTTTCCTCTCGCCAACTCGCAGCGCCTGACTAGGCGTTTACATATCTTGCATTTTCGGACATAATTAAAATTTCCACGCCTGGGAATTCTATTATGGAATTTAACACATCCCGCACCGTGCGGATTTCGGCTGAAATCATTGTATTTTCCGCAGAACGAATCCTATGAATTTTTGAGGATGAAATTTCTGAAATATTATGTTGGATTTTATGTTCTTTGAATATTTAGAGGAGTTTATATTGTGGAATTATTATTTTACTGTTCGCGGGATTATGAAAGAAAGAAATAAAATACGTTTCTTGCGGTAAACACTTTGAGGTTGTGTTTATTCTTGAAATAGTTAACTTATAATTTATATATAATCAGCCTATAATGTTCCCACTGCTGGGTCACAGGCCTCCTCTCTTTGAGAGGCAGTCGGCTGTAATCTCCCACGCAGGTTCAGTGCGGGTTGGTATATGTCACATGTCTTTGAATTTTTTGTTCTAGGACATGCCGGTTCCTCACGATGTTTTCCTTCACCGTTTTGAGAGCAATGGTTATTATTACATTATTTATACAAAGTAGGTAAAGCCCCTGGCTGGGTTTGACCCCACGACCTACAACTTGTAAGTCGAGGCCGTTAACACTGTGCCATCACTGTTGTATATTGTGCTTCAAAATATTTTTATTTTAAAGATAATCAAGTATCCTGTTTATTTACTGCTGCAAGTAATTAAATTGCCCATCGAAGCACAAAAATAAACTACCCATTCAACAAACAACGTTAAAACGTACAGCGAGAACATTGAAGTACAACTCAAGTTCAAACAAAAGAAAAGTTTCTATCGATTCGTTCGGTACAAGTGCTTCCGCCAACCAATTATGTATGAAAGTGTTGTTAACCAACTTATTTTATTAGCAGAACTAAGGAAATGCCTACTCATTGTTTGTATAGGTTTTGAAAGTTAAAGAAAATAAGGAAAACTGCCTTATGTTTTGATAGTTTCCGTCGTCGTATTAATCTTGATTTATTCCGGTCTGATCCCCCTGAACCCCCCCTCTCCCCCTCTCCCCCTGGATCCCCTGCTAGTTCTTCTTTTGTTTTAATCTCTGTCTTATCCACTTTTTTTAAGTTACTCTTTTTGACAGGTAAGTACAGTCAAGAGAAAGGACAAAAACTAGTTAAGACATAATTTCGCACCTCCGATAAAATAGGGTTACAACTCGAAAAGTAATTTACAGGAATTTTCAAGTTGTTTTTCCGGAAAATTGAAAAACAGCATATGCCATTAAAACATTTTTTTTTTTGTAAGCTTTTTAAGTACGTTATAATTTTGATCACATAATAATAAGAATAAAGACTGATTAACAAATCCGTGAGTTTATTTTCGCTTTTCTAAAAATCCAGGTTTTTAGAGTTGTATTATTTGAGTATTTTATCGGAAGTGCGATTTGTTGACATTTGCGTCCGCAATAACATACACAACACTGCCAATAACATTATGTAATAAACATATTTCATGAGATGTTTGATGGGCATAGCACTACAGACGATTAACAAACGATGATTGAATATAAGTACTAAGTAATCTGCAGTATAATATGTATGTAGTTAGAGGAAAAAAACCTGTAGAATTCGGAAATAAGTGAGAAAATCCTAAAAGCAAAAAGAATCCTTAGGATGGCCGTCAAGCACAATCAGTAAAGTAATCTGTAACTCCGCCTTATTCCTCTAATTCATCTTTGGTAGAAGTAAAAACGTTGGTTTCATTTCAATTAATTATTCGTCCCCTCGGACCGTTCCAAACGTCCGCCACTTCCAAACTTATTAGAGAGAATATAAAAGAACGAATAGAAACAATAAGCAGCGTCCAACGAATGAATATATGAATAAAATCTTTGTCAACTTTTGTAATCAATCTGAAGCGAGTTTCAACAGTCGCTAACGATCTCATTCATAACAAACTTTGAATAGAAGGCAAGCCTTAATTAAATCGTCGATTCATATTCCCCTGTCCCGATACCCAATCAAAGGCAGATGGGAATCGGAAAAAAGTCGAAAACGTTGAAGACTTTTGTAATTAGCCAACTGTGGAAGCGACAAAAAATATATTTCGCTCGTCCATGAATATGCAGGGGTGGTGTTTGTCGCGGCCCGTGACCACCCCTGAATTATTAATGTTTACGTAAAGCAAACGAGTTTCACTCTAGATATAATGTGGGTAAGTAGGGATCATTCGTTGGCAGAAAGACGAACCGCCTTTGCTTTATTACAATGAATTGTCGACGTCAAAGCTTAAGGACTAAGTCAGGGCACAATAGAATTGTATAAGTTTCAGATTATGATGAATTAGCTCAATGGATAAACGACTTTGGGGTTTAATTTAAATGGGAATTATTGTTGAGGGAGCTTTAGACATTACCATTGTTTCTCATTTAGGTTTTGTAAATCTAGAGATATTTTAACTAATTTAGGAATCTTTACATTCGATAGGAATGAAGGAAATAATCAAAATGTGATAGAAACTGAACAATCACAATGTGAGAACATTTAGTAATTTGTAATCTTACATAGCAAACGTCTACACGGTAGACTTATCAAAACCAGCCAGAGAGCCTATATCACAAAAGGTTGTCTTTTTTTTTTGTGGATGTGAAATCATCAAAAAACCGCTCTGGGTGGAGCGGAGAAGGGAGTGTCAGACTCTTACTGACTAAAACCCACCCGTGTTCCTTCCTTAGCCCTTTATGTTCCGGGCCAGCGATAACCCTTTCGGACAATCCCGCTGTCCCGGCACAACCGTTGCCTCACCTCTTGTCTTGCTCGCTGTACAAAAACACCTGAGGGGCAATTCTCGTAATTTTAAGAACGTTCACAGTCTAATCTCAGTAAAAAATACCTCTAATTTCCCTAAAGTTTTTGACATTGATTTTCGCTAAGATAAGATTGCGAGATTATTTTTAAGTACGGAAATTGGCCTTCTGCACTATGACCTTTGTGAGGCTAACGCTAACACTGTCGAAGCAGCCGAATCCTGGTCGAAGCTTGTTTAAAATGAATAATAATAATAGCCTCCCCGACCGTTTTCGGTCACGGTGGAAAATCTCAATGGAGATTAGCCAGGTACGCAGGAGATATTATAGTGCACCAGTGTGTGCGCAAACACAGGTGCACTCTCTGTTCCTTTACTGTCATAGTCCGATGGGACTGCAATCCGACACGACCGGGGAGAGTTCAGGCGCAGGACCAACGGCTTTACGTGCTTTCCGAGGCACGGGGGTATTAAACCGCCAACTTCCAAACTCCGGACTGTTACTAAGAAATTCCTAATGGAAAACCCAATAACACTTTGTTCGACCCGGGAATCGAACCCAGGACCCCACGCTCAGCAGTCGCGCTAAGAAAATTAATAAAAGGGAACTAAGGGAAGCGAAGAAGATGAAAACCAGCCAAATCCTACTCAACAGACTGGCGACACATTCATAAAATCCGACCATGGCCCCGAGACTTAGCAGCACAATCAACAGTTCATTGGCTTTGTGATCCAAATGTAATTAAAATGTAACAGTCAAATGAATGAGGACGCCTTTGGCATGAGAGAGGTCAAGTTCAGAAAAACCAGTCTGCAAAACCCCACTAAAAACTAAATACTGAAAACAGAATTTAATATGCCAAATTGATACAGAAGTAAAGGAACTCGATGAGAACTGTGAGATTATAGACAAATTTATCGTCCAGGGAAGTCTTAAATCCCATTTACACTATGCAAGTTTCTTGCATGTCGCATACAATAAATTTGAATGACGTGCATCTTCTAGACACTTTACGGCACTGGTAACAGCAACTTTATTGTTTCTTCAACTTTGTCACAGGTAATTAAATAGCATAGTGTAAATCAGACTTTACTATAATACAGTTTTTTTATCGTCAGCCGAATATTGCTGTGTTCCGTTTTTGAGAGCTGTTGAAATAGAAACATAAGGAAAAAGTTAAAATGCCTGATTGTTGAATTATGTCATACATCAGGCATTTTAACTTTTTACTTATGTTTAATTGCAACGCATCCATACCGTCCAACAGCATCCAACATTCCACATATTTATACCAAATGGGTCGCTTTTTTTATTTTTGGGTGGGAATATATCATCAAAGGGCCCCCCCGCACTGGGCTGAGCGGAAGGGAGTGTCAGACTCTTACTGACTAAAACCCACCCGTGTTCCTTCCTTAGCCCTTTATGTTCCGGGCCAGCGGTAACCCTTTCGGACAATCCCGCTGAGTTGCCTCAGTTACGGTTAAACCGAACCATCACTATTTCAATGTTAAAGTGTTTATAGCGCGTTAAGACTTCTGAAAATTCTTTTGTTTCTCTGTCGTTAAGACTATTGACAATGATCTTCATTCTTTTCGCGTGTCTTTTATTTATTTCTTTTGTGATTATATTATTTTTCTCCGACGCACAGTCACTCCTTATTTTAACGAGTTTTTTTAGATGTGATCTGTAGTGAGACATTTCAATTATAATAACATGAATATCGTCAAATTATTTTTTGTTATTTTATTTTGAAATTAATTGTCTTGTTAACATAAATGTGAAGACATGAAAAAAACTGTTTTATTTGGGTAGAATGTCTATTATAATGCCAAACCAGAAAATTAAAAAAACGATTTCTTTTTCTTTTGATTGTATTTTTTATACGAATTTACAGTTAGTTAGTGGATGTTGGACTTTATTCCGACAACCGTACGATTAAAATACAAAATTGACAACTTAGACTAGGTACTAAAGTTACTTTTTTTATTAAGAACTTTAAGCTTGTCCAAATCATGCGTCATGTTCGTGAACGGGCGCCGTCAGTAGGGACTGGTCATCTCTTTGCTGCCATGGCTTATTTTAATTTTATTTAATATTTGAATTGTTTTTTTTTTCATTACGGACGCTTTTAACGTTCTGCATCGTTCTCACATGCATAATTTTTAACATGAATGATGTAAACAAGACTTTGTAACCATATTATTTTGATTTAAAAGAGTGTCCATGGAGTTTCTTGCCCGTTCTTCTCCATAGGTACCTACGCTTTGGAATGGGCAACTAGCTTCATCTTTCTGACTGACCGACCCCTTGACAATTCAAAAGTGCCTGTAATTGGTTTAATTGAAATAAATGCTTTGAGTTTGAGTTTTGAGAATCAAGTTCAAAATATAATAACTGAGTTATATATAATACTGAGAGAGAAAGTTTCTTTTTTCCAGTCAACTGGCTTGAAGGTTTCAGTTTGGACTTAAGTTAAAACTCGTTTTGTAATGAGTCGGAACCATTCGAAAATAATAAGACCCTAAACTGTACAGTCACGAGCACCTATATGTCAACACTTGGCAACTTAATTGCGATTTTTTCACGAAATAACGAAAGCAACGTTGAAATACTATGTTCCTACTAATATAAAATTTCATTGAAAAATAAAGGAGAAAATCGCCTTTGAATAAAGCCAAGTGTATAGGTACTTTTGTTTGTGACTGTACAAGTTGTAGACATGTTAACACAAAAACAATGCTACAATTAGCATCACACGCCCAGTTGGCGATGACTGGGCTGGCTGGTGTACGTCTTACAAATGCTAGCTAAGTTCCACTAAGTTGTTTGGCTAACTTGTGCCTGACGATGTCCAGTTACTAGGAGTACAGTCGTTAATTGGAGCGAGAAATTAGTGACTTTCTAGTGTGTGTGTGTGTGTTTTGTAGTCCTTTGAACAACTTTTGTTAGTTTTGGGACCACCCCAGTTTCTTTTCAAATGTAATTTAGTAGAAATTGAATCTTCTCTATTTCATTACCTAAGTGTTTTCTTTTAGGCGTAGGTATTGAATTTTATTTAAGACTTATCAAGACCTTCAAACAGAAGAAAACATACTGTAATTAAAAACCGAATATCGTTTGATACCTACAATAATACATTTAAAATATTATCCTCTCAAACTACATCAAATACTTAATTTATGCAGTACAATTAAGTAATGTGCTTGATGGCTTTGACAGCATATAAACACACACACACAAATGATACACACACACACACACCCCCCCACACACACAACACCTAAATGATGATCTACCAACTCCCAGACTAAATCAAGCTTGTATTCTGGGAGTAAGTGGTTACAGTGACGTATGACGACACAAATTCAGGAGTTTAATATTTCTACCTAAATATTGCCTGAACCACATATTCAGAAACCAAGAATTCCACGCTACACAGCCGAGCTAAGACGCGTAAATACAAAATAGCAATATTACAAGCAAATGGTAAGGTTTGCGGTTTTTGGAACGCAGCACGCTCCGAATTTAACAGTATTAAATTATTTTCGATAGCATACAACAGCCGAGTTATGTTGGCTTGCGGATACAACTTTTAACTGAATCATTCCGACTATGTTGTTTGTAAATACGCGTCTATGATCGTGGTATGTTTTATGAGTTTGATTAGGTACATGAATAACTTTAGGTAATTAAAGTAACGTAAGTAGTAATTAGAAGATGGCGGGACGAGCTGCACCCTAATTTCGTAACACACTATTGATCTCAATCTGAATCATTTTGAAAGATATTGCTAATCCATTGCTTCTTATGTTCGCAAAATGTGTCTGCTCAACAACGTAGTTAACGCAATGAATGTTGTTGAACTGTCAAAATGAAACCCATTGCTACTGATAGTCATCATCTGCCTAGCCTTTTCCCAACTATGTTGGGGTCGGCTTCCAGTCTAACCGGAAGCAGCTGAATACCAGTATTTTTCATGGAGCGACTGCCTATCTGACCTCCACAACCCAATTAATAGGTAATACGATACCCCTTAGTAAGACTGGTTGTCAGACTTTAGGGCTTCTGACGACCCGTAATTAGTATCGAAGATCCACGAATGACAGCTGATAGTGTGTTACGCAATTACCCAACTGGACAATTTCGTCAAAACTGGAAGGAGGACGGTCGTGCTCGCGATAGTTGGAAGAAGTCTTGAGAGCCCTTTGTCCAGGAGTGGGACAGCGTAGACTAGTAAAAAATTAAGTAACTTTTCTGGTTGATTTTTTACACCTTGTGTCCGAAAAACCCAAATATCTTACGGAACTCTATTTTCCAAAATAAAATATAGCCTATGTTACTCGTAGATAATGTAGCTGTCGAATAATGAAAATTTTTTAAAATCGGTCCAGTAGTTTTTGAGCCTATTCATTACAAACAAACAAACATACAAACAAAGTTTTCCTCTTTATAATATTATATATAGTGTAGACATACCAGCACTTTAAAAATATCTAAAATTCCATCTAATATTCAACGAAAATGAACCTTGAACAAAAATATAGCAATCAATACCAGAGTGCCACCTCGAATATTCACAGTAGTATCCCGACCAACAGAGGTACGGAACTAACTTTCTATCAAACTTTGAACGCTAACTTTTATTCCGTGAATGATCCCAAAAGGCTATTTTACGAGACTCGACCCCTTGCGAGTGTGGAGGGGTGAAATATGTTTATTTCAGTTAAAATGTAAGCAGTTTCTTTTAAATTGTTGTTAGGTTAAACGGGATTGGTGAAAGTTAGTGGAAGATATTTTAAGGGTTGAGAAACACTCCAATATTTAACAATAATAGCCTATCTATTGAGTGGGGCCCGTGGTTAAATAATGACAGCCGCACAGGTCTGTGGATGGGTGACCATCTTTACATACCGAGACCCCTCCGTGACTAGCGGTTGGTGCCGGCTATCATTCGTGGAACTTTGACAGTCGTTACGGGTAGTCAGAAGCCCGAAATTCTGACAACCACTTACCAAGGGGTATTATCGTATTACCCAGTAACTTTGTGGAGGTCAGATAGGCAGTCGCTCCATGTAAAACACTGGTATTCAGCTGCATCCAGTTAGACTGGAAGCCGACCCCAACATAGTTGGGAAAAAGCTAGTCAGATGATGATGATGATGTCCAATCTATTATTGAAGTGAAAACTTCTTTAGCATTCTTCTTGGGCATTTTTTAAGATGGGAAAAAAACCATTGAACTCGCGCTACTGTTACCGAAAGCGAAACCGCGCGTTTTGTTTATAAGACGATTAAAAAAATACCTCGTTCGGCTGTCCTCGGGATGTACTCTGTTTTAATGTATATCCGATATGTCAGAGAGTGATGGCAAATTATTCTGTTTGTGTTTTGTTTTCACTTCTGTCGGCACTCCCGGAGTGCCACTATTTTTTTTATCCCACTAAAGGGCAAAGGGCACTTGTCATACAGAAAAGGCATACGTTTCAGATTTATATTATTGACTAACCCCTTCATTCATAAACGTTGCTTAAAGTTAAGTAGTGACGTTTAAACGTCACTTCACTTTAATCATCGTTTATAAATAAACCCCTATAAGTCCAGGATTTCTCACGATCCTTTGCCTCACTGTATCTCAGTGATGTATAAAGAAAGTGATGTGTAAATAAACATATACAAAATTCATAAAAGTTACCATAACTTCTACCCTTACAGCTCTGCCTACCCTCTCTGTTACAACGGGCACACAATACATTGACAGTAGCGGGTCGACCCTCGTCACCAGAGATAACGTCAAATCAAACACTGACGCCACAGACGTCGACGTCGACGTAACTGGGGTACGTCACTACGTCACAAATTACTCATTGATGGGTATTCGGGAGGTTTATTTTTATTTTACATTTTTTAAATATATTTTATGAGCCCTTCCCTGGTAAAATAAACCAACGTGAGGAAATCAGGATTTTAATAGTCTGAAATCGCTAACCCATGAGCAAGTGTAGTGCAATAGTCATTCCTTCACTGTAATAGAAGAGAAGTTTACCTTACAATGGTACAGGCGAATGAAGAAAGAAAGAAAATACGATAATTTGCGGTATACATGACGCAAAAAAAAAAAAACAGTGGCACTCCAGGAGTGCCGACAGAAGTGAAAACAAAACTCAAACAGAATACTTTGCCATCACTCACTGACATATCGGATATACATTAAAACCGAGTACAGTCAACAGCAAAAGTAGATGATCAAAATCAGAAATTCAATACTAATGAACGGAGTTCGCGTCAGAACTGTGTGGCGTCGAAGTACTACTACTTAGAATACTTACTACGTAGAATACTTTTGAATCACTTCGACGCCACACACCAACTTGATAGAGGACTTCCAATATGGAAGTCCTCTATCTATATAACAGGAGGTCGCAGTCCATTATCTTTGCTTAACAATTAGCTTCATTAGCTGTCTGTTCATTGGCTTTAAACTAAACGTTCATCCATCCACGTCATTGATGGTGAACACACACACACAGTATACAATATAGACATTTCGAATTATTAAAGTGACTCAAACTGAAACCGTTTATTTCAAATAAACCGATTACAGGCACTTTTGAATTGTTTAGGGGTAAGCCGGTTGCCCATTCCAAAGCGTATTAGGTACCTTTTGGGATGCATGAAGAAGCCTCCTCGTGTAGCGCAGTTTGTTCCACCAGTTACTCAACTGAACCGAGCGCTCGGCGCATCCTGGACAGTCACACCCAACACCTTATTTGACTGGCTTCTTCCATTGCGGTGGTAGGGCTAACGCCCGCCTGGTTTGGGACCACCGGATTCGATTTCGTCGATGCGTGGGAGTTCCAGTGCCTTAGACATCTTCTGGGCCCGCTCGTTCCATCATAGACCTCATCTATCGCTTTCCATCAGGCATGATCGACGTCAAGAGCGGACCCATTCACCAATAAAAAAAACCTATGAAGAAGAACGGGCAAAAAACTCCACGGATTCTTTTAAATTACAAAATTGTTACAAAATATTGGTCCCGAGAGACAAGTCAATTATAGATAGGTAAAGTCAGGAAAATTAATTGTTTATAAAATTTACTACCAATTTAGATTGTGCGTTTATTCAAATCATAATTGTCATTCTTTGACAGTTATGATTTTTATTTATTGATTAGTATGTAAACTTGATTAGCAATGAATTTTGCTGTCTGTATATCAGTGTCTCCCATTTAGATTGATCTTCTTATCAGTTTTATTCACTCAATTCATTCAATAAATAGGTAGTTACGTATATCAGAAATAAATATCGTCTTACTAGACAAATGTCTTAATAGGGTTGGTCGTTTCGGGACTAAGCACATGCTATGCAATGAAAGTGAGGGAAGAGAGAGTGCACCTGGGGGCCTAAAAAGGTCACTTTGGCAGAATAATAAAAGGATAACATTATAAATCATAATATGGCGAAGTCAAGCCGTGATTTTCTTTTTTTCGCTGCACACACTTGTGCACTGTAACATCGCCTGAGCAGGAGATGTTATGTGCACAAGTGTGTCCGTGACCAGCCTTCAGGCTGGTCTCGGAAATTCGGTCTGGTGGACATTATTTTATTTTATACACATGCTCTGATCTTAGCATTACTTTATGCGACTTTTTCTTCAGACTTTTGTAGATGGCCAGTATTTTCCATGTGTATTTTGCGCAAATGGAGCGAAAAACTTAAACCAGATAAGCCGTTCGCGCCAAATTCATTACATTGCATCCCCAATACAATAACAAACGAAATAAAGTGTTTACTGGCAAACGTACAGCGAATATCATTTTATATATAAAAGCTCTTAGTTAAATCCTGAATCGAATTCCATTTGTAGTAACTTGTGTTAGGGTTACATTCGTTAGATTAAGCCTCGCCCGGTTCTCAGCGATAGGAGTCCACAGGGACTGGAAGAGAACGCTTGCGTCTAGCAAATTGGTGGAAGGCATAAGTGGAAGCGACTATTAAGGGCCTATAAAAGCAGTGGTAGCCAAGTGGTAACGGCCACGACTTTCACATACAGATATTAGGTTCGAAACCAGGCGCTTTACTTTGTGTAAATTATTTCATCACCACTGCTCTCAAAACGGTGAAGGAAAACATCGTGAGGAAACCGGCATGTTCTAGGACCAAAAATTCGAAGACGTGTGACATTTGCCAACCTGCACTGAGCCCGCGTGGTGGATTACGGCCCGCTCCCTCTCACCTAGAGGAGGCCTGTGTCCCAGCAATAGGAACATTATAAGCTGATCATGCTACTACCTCAGACAGCTAACTTTCAAAATATTTCCATTTATCTTCTCGATAGATATTTTTTTTTATCATATAATCAAGTATTTTTATTTCAAGAAGCGTCACGCGCTTTACTTGTGATTGAGTATTAACTTGTGGTTACCAAGTCTACAAACACGCTGTGAATGTGTGTCTGCGCAGGAGATTTCGCTACCGTCCGAGACAATGGCAAAGTCGGAAGTGTGTGTATGTGTGTGTGCTGACGCTACTCGTCTTCACGCACACATTCACAGCGTGTTTATACACTTACCACAAATATAAAGCGCTTGTCGCTTCGTGAGATAAGAATACTATACTAAGACTGACTCGTTAAGGCGGAGATTTCTTGAAAACGGCCAAAAAGTTGGTTTTTTAAAGCAGTGTATCTCTTAAACCGTAAATTATTTTGACCAAAAATAAATATTTTCAAGTCTTATTTTAATACAGTGATGAAACTCAAATCATAATTAGACATACATTAATGCATCAAAAACATCTTCAAATACACCTCTTGATTATCTTTAAAAGCACTTTATCCCTTCATTAACAATTTTAATTATAGTTAAAAATATGCCATTAAATTTCTAATGCCATGAATTATTTATTATTAAATAGTTTTTGTTAATAGATAATTGCTTCATATTTTGCAATAAATTACCAGTTTTGTGTCATCGCGCTTCTCTTTCTTTTCTATGCAGTCCGACAGTGACCGCGCTTTAGGTCATGTAAGCCCCTTAATTGCGATATTTTCGCATAGCATCTGAAACGACAGCTAACAATACCCGCTACATCGCAACACTTACAACGTTCCACCAGGACGAAATTGGACTCGAAATGATTGAATGCAGTTGTAAAAGCGAGTAGTTTGAAATATACTGAACCCTTTGTTTTAGATGTATTTATTACGGGCTCGCCGTAATAATGTGTAACTTTCATTTATTGCTCTCATACAATTTGTACGGAATATACATTTTGTGTGCACATCGCACTATAGTGTTGCCAGATGCGAAGATTTGGTGCTGTTACGTAAATGTTAAGATTTTCTTGTTTTCTCCTTTAGTGTAGGATGAGTGACTTGTGCTGTATTGTTGTGTGAATTTGTGGGAACGTTTTTGATGCCTGTGGTGTTAGTATTCTTTCGTAGTTTTAGAAATAAAGAAATGGAATGTGTTTTTCTTTAAGCTTGCTCGGAAAATTTGTAGGGTTTCGGGTAACGGAACCCTGTTACTAAAAGCTTCCGCCGCTGTCTATCCGTCCGTCTGTCTGTCAGCGGGCTGTATCTCATAAGCCGTAATAGATAGACAGTTGAAATTTTCACAGAGTGTGTATTTCTATTGTTGCTATCAACAAATAATAAAATATTTTATTAAAAAAGAAACAACCAACTTCCAAAAAAAAAACTACAAAGTGAAAAATAACTTTAATTTCGGGATTTCGGTCGTTGGTTCCGCGTTTTCGTTTTTTGACACCGACTTCTGAAATTAAAGTTATTTTTCACTTTTTAGTGTCTTTTTTGGAAGTCGTTTGTTTTTTTTTTGTTTGTAAAAAAGTTTTTATCTTTCACTTTTTAGTTGTTCTTACCCCACACAAATTCATATAACACTACTTGCTATGTGAATATCAGTGACAGGAAGCTATTAAAACATCATCAACATAAACTAAGTGGAAAAAATCATATTATTGAAACTAACTCAAAAACTACCCAAGCAAAGTTCAAAAAATTGATATGGGACCACCCCTGAAGATACCTTATCCATGAAAAGATGAGAGAATTTTGCAAATCCGTCTATTTATGACGGAGTTATGCCCGAACATAAATAAAAAAAAACATAAACATCCGAATTGAGAACCTCCTCCTTTTTTGAAGTCGGTTAAAAATAAAATCACACTAATATTATAAAGGCGAAAGATTGTGTGTGTGTGTATATGTATATGTTTGTTATTTCTTCACGCTCAAACGGCTGGTCGAATTTTAATAAAATTTGGTATGGAGGTAGCTGACACCCTGGATTAACATATACTTTCTATCCCGTTATATTTACGCGGGTGAAACCGCGGGGCGCAGCTAGTAAAGTTCATAAAAATTAAAGGGGGTCTCCATACAAGAAACGTTTTATATGTGAAGACGATGCACCTAAATTACTATACCACACAAAAAGTAACTCGATTTCACATTGTATAATATTCAGAGATGAAAAGATTCTCTCTCCATCTCATAAGGCCCATGTAGCTCGTCTCCTCATTGATTATTTCCATGTTTTAAATAAACTCTTTGTGCCTTTGTCTCAGTTGTCTAAGCCGCAGAAGATTATTCTTGCCGCTTTATTAAAAGCTGGTATTTTTCCGTGTTCCCGACTCGACGGATATTCAAGTAAAATGTAAGATGCTTAGTTTGTAAATACTCTTGTAAATCTTTTGAATTCTGGTTTGGGTAAGATTTTAAGTAGGTATGATATTTATATTAATAGGCCGGGGAAAAAGAATTTTTCGTATCTTTTATACAAATTCATGAAATTTTTTTCGTTAGTTACATTTGATTGTAATATATACAGGGTGTGTCGTAAATAGTGGTCCAGAGTAAAGGAGTCGATACACTGTATTCTTATGTATCACATACCGAAATTTTAACCATTTTCTTTAAGGGTCTCCAAAAAAAAAATGTTTTTAAAACTTCTGTACCGCTTCACGAATTTGGCTGTAATTTCCACAAATATCAATTTTGTAATTCTGTTTTTTTTTTTATAATTCTTGAATATGTGTACATACTATGATATCCAACCCTTTTTTATATTTTAAAGTCACAGGTACTTAAAGAAATTAATTTGTTTTTTCGTAGACCCTTAACTGAAAATGGTTATTATTTTAGTATGTGATACATAAGAATACAGTGTATCGACTCCTTTACTCTGGACCACTATTTACGACACACCCTGTATGTGCCATTTTGTTCGATAAATTGTTTCCATTTTGTAGGTAGTTACATAATCCCATTGCTGTAGAAATTTTGGGACTTCTGATCAAAAAACTGCGACAAGTAGTTTTGACAGTCTTCTCTTGATGACCTAACAATACCTAAAGAATTCTGAAGAGACCGAAACAGTTGGAAATCTGAGGGTTCAAGGTCAAGACTCTATGGTGGATGCATTAAAACTTCCCAATCAAGCTCTCTCAATTTTTGCTGTGTGTGGTTTGGCGTTATCATGATAAAAGACCACACCCTTTCTGTTGATCAATTCCGGCCATTTTTTCATCAATTTCTTGCTTGAGTCGCATTAGTTGTTGGCAGTGGAGATCCGAATCGATGATTTTGCCGGCGGTAAAAGCTCATAATCGAAAAAACTTTTTCCCCGACCTCGTCCGCATCGCTGTCATCCGGAAACGTGCCCAGAAGACTGGCAGCATTGCCACGTTGAATGGCAATGCTAATTCTTTGGCCAAAGAACGACCCAGCCCTTTGGTCACGTGAAGTGTATGGTATATTGTATGGAAAGTATATAATGCCCAGTAATCACGGAAAAATCGAAGTACGTAGGTACATGAAAAAAAAACCCGCGGAATGCATAACCTCCTTCTTTTTTTAAGTCGGTTAAAAACGAATGAGATCACAAATATGAAAGTTAGTTTAGATATTTGATTGCGGTTCAAATACGCCGAAAAGGCTGAATGTATTTGAATTTTTGGCACACATGCAGACCATTCTAGTTTTCCACCTAGTTAAAAGTTTTCAGAGATCTCTATATTCATGCAGACAAAGTATATCTATATACTTTTGCTGAATCTAAATTCTGAAACTTCCTACCAATAATTGCAAACCCAAACAAATTTCACAGGAATGCCACTAATTGTTATCCGAATCACTTTCCACCAGCATTATTGCAATTATTATTCTATCACAATAGCTCGGCTGTCTATCTAATTGGCGAATGGCGCTAATGAAAAATACGCACGCTTCGGCATTCGGCATCGATCCGTCGATGCGTTCATCGTTACGTGACTGAAGGGCTGCCTGTTACACCGAAGTGTAATGCGTGTTTTTTCCGGTACCGAGTGAAAATTAAGTGAAATATTCAACGTGGCACTGACTTTATTAGTGATTTCATTCTAAAAGTTTGGTGCGTAGTCCTAACTTGCAGCCGGCGCACGTGTATGGCCCGATGTATGAACGTGGATGCAAAAGGAGTATAATAATGTGTGAATTGGTTCACATTATGCCGTAGCCATGGGAAAAAGGCGTGACTTTTTGACTACGTCAATGTATATTATTTTTAAACTCAGAAACATATTACACCGCTCATGTACATGGTGCAGATTTCACATTATAAAGGTACAGCATGGGGCTTAGTGTATAACTTTTATTCGAGGAATAAAATTGACGTTTGACAGTTTTATGAAATAAGTGTCAAAATTTCAACATTATTCCTCGAATAAAGATAACAAATGATTGAAAAATCAGCCCTAAAACATGTATTTGTATATTGATAAATATAATTAGCTTTAGAAACTAAGCGCAAAGATAGAAAAAAACTGAACAAAGCTCATTTTACCCTCTGCCATGCTCGCAGCGGTGTAACAGCCATTTTACTTGAGCTTAACATGCCGTTGGCGTCGTAGAATATTGGAACAATTTATGAGAAGACCTTTGTAATTTAGAAGAGCACTCAAATTGAAGGTATGGAGACTGACACCTCGGCCCCCTTCACGGAATTTAGATGACTCATTTTGAAAGGCCTGAACCTTTAAGCCTCGTCAGTTATAATATGATCAGTCTTTGCAACCGTTATGACTTTTATTGGGATTTGGATTTTAGGGAAGTGTAAATCTAATTTTGGTACGTGTACAGATTTTTGTAATGTTGAACTTTTTACGTATTCTAGAGTTTTCGTTTTCAATCTAATTTATATCGTTTTGGGCATTGTTATCCTTGAGGCAATATTGTTGATAGATCTGAAAATTCCGAACTCAGTTTGAAAAAACCGACCTACTACGAAAATATTTTAAAATATTCTTATTAGGGGTTGTTTTAATTACAACAATCTCCGTTTGAGCTATATGAAAATACCCTACCTATGTTTAAAAACACAGGCCAGTTGAGGTAGCAAAGATGCCAATGCTACCTACCCATAATGGTACGGAGATACTTAATTATCAACACTTGAAAGTAATTTTCAGTCAAAAACCTGCTAAATCCCCCACAAATGCCTTCAAAAATCATCCTTCAATGCACAGCCTACAAATACCAGTCTACCAATGACCAGTGTTAATCCGGGCATCCCGAAACACCGTGATAACACCGCAACAAGCCTCACAGACGGACAATAGCCTGAATTATCTATACAGATCCGACAGGCCAACTACTCGGTTTGCGTCGCTACAAGGCAGTATTTAGCTGTCACATGCGGTGTGACGATTAGTACGACGTATTGGTGTACTGGTTAAAAATTATGTGGCATGTGGCGTGTTTTTTTTTTATTTATTTAAATGTTTTTTGGGGACCTCACGCCATTCATGACGTTAAAAACACAATGAGGCACGATTTCAACCCAGTAGCACGAATAGATATAGGTACCAATCATCATCATCGTCATTTCAGCCGAAAGACGTCCACTGCTGGACATAGGCCTCCCCCAAGCACATCCACTTATAGGTATATAGGTACTGCTCTGGTAAAAAATACCATAGATTTGGTTCCAGAAAATACCAATAGCTAGTATTATTATTACACGAAACTGACTCCAGTATTGAATAAAATTTACACGCTATATATGTTTTTTCGGTATAGTTAAAAATACAGCAAAAAAAATAGACGAAAAACTGGTTGGTATACTGCCTGAAACTTTAGCTACAGCATGCGTATTTTTTTTGGCTATGATTTTCATCGGCAAATAAATAATTGATATTGAAGCCTGGATATTGAAATAAATTGGATCGTAAAAATATATAGACAGCTCAGTGAAGTGATGAAAAAGCTTATTTTTCAGTTATTTTGTGGCGATGAAATGTAAATATTTATTATGTTGGGAATATTCTGTTTTTATAGTGGGTCCAATATTTTATTCAGAATTAAAAAAATATGTACCGAAATTTAAAAAAAACAACAAATTTATTAGTAACAATAGCAACGAGAAATTTGTATTTTTTTTTTTACGCCGTAATTATATTATTACTAGCTGCGCCCCGCGGTTTCACCCGCGTAAATGTCGATCCCGTGGGAATATCGGGATAAAAAGTAGCGTATATGTTAATCCAGGGTGTCAGCTACCTACATACAAAATTTTATTAAAATTAGTCCAGCCATTTGAGCGTGAAGAAGTAACAAACATACACACTCACACACTCACAAACTTTCGCCTTTATAATATTAGTGTGATTGTAATTTAATGAACTACATTATTTAATTTATTTATGTACTCTACTCTAAATACTAATTGAATGATTACGGTATTAGGTACCTACATCACACATAAAAATTATAATTCTTTTCCTTTCTTGCGCAAAATAATACTTCGATTTTTTTTTGTTTTTTTTGTCCCACTGCTGGGCAAAGGTCCCAATTCTCTTACCACCTCTCCTTTCTTTCTCTTTTCTTTTAATTAACACCTTAAAAATTATACTGCAAGACGACATCAATAAATTCCACTGAAAGAGACAATGAATATTAGAAAACTCAAATGAATATCTGTCTCTTTCCAACTCCACCTCAAAAATGTTAATAAGCCCGCATTGTGGCGACAAACAAAGTCGAGAAAATTATATAGTTTATATAACCATTCACTCCTTTCTCTTGCAAATCAGCAGCCAGTCATTTAGTCTGAATTATTCATCGCGTTTTGCCAAGACTAACTTTCCAAAGTATTTTATTATTCAATATTCTCGATATTTTGGTGACTGTATTATAGAATTTTCATCTCAAGACTCAGATAAATGATTTTTATTTCTGTAAGTAGGTTTGTACAAACACTTTTACACGTAAATATTTTAAAAACTAGATGAGGTCAGCGTTTCCTATTAGACTACACTGAAAAGAAAGGCCGAAACAAACTCAGAGGTCACAGTGTCTTTTAAAGTCCAGATAATTATAATGAAATGATAAATGATTTTTATTTCTGTAAGTAGGTTTGTACAAACACTTTTACACGTCAATCATATTTTTTTTAAACTAGACGAGGTCGGCGTTTCCTGACTATTCTGAGAAGAAAGGCCGAAACAAACTCAGAAGTCACAGTCTCTTTTAAAGTCCAGACAATATCTTGGTCAGATCGTGTGAAGACCATGTAGATTGGTGTCTGAAATGGTCTTTTGAGGAAAGAACCACACAGATTGAGCGGACCTGACCAATCAGTGCACGCATTTGTCAAAAATCGTGCAGCTCAACTCAGAACTTGAGGAGCTCAACGATTCGACGAACAATACCAAAGACAGGACATTTGGGTAGGCCGCATAAACTACTCAAACTGCCAGATCATGATTAAAACTAAGAATCTTGGTCAGATCATGTGAAGACATGTGTGTGTGTCTGAAATGGTCTTTTGAGGAAGGCATCACACCGATTGAGAGGACCTGTCGAGTTAGTGCACGCATTTGTCAGTAATCATGCAGCACAACTCAGAACTTAGGAGGCTCAAGTAAGTGAAGTAAATATCACAATATTAGCTATTTATTTTGGTGAATCAATCAAGGTTCTCTAAGTCAGGATAGCATAACCAGCCTATAATGTTCCCACTAGTGGGACACAGGCCTCCTCTCGGTGAGAGGGAGTTTGCCGTAATCCACCACGCGGGCCCTGTGCGGATTGGTAGATGTCACATGTCTTCGAATTTCTGGTTCTAGGACCTGCCGGTTTCCTCACGCTGTTTTCCGTCACGTTTTGAGCGCAGTGCTGATGAAATAATGTAGAGAAAGTAAAGCGCCTGTCTGGGTTCAAACCTACGGCCAACATCTCGTTAGTCGCAGCCGTTACCGCTGGGCCACCACGGATCTAAGTGCGGTTAGAATTCAATAATATATGGCTTCAATCGCAGATAATTAAAGAAACTAGGAAAGGTTATGAAGCCAAACAATGACTCCTTCATCTATGACGTAGAAGACGCCTACTTATTCAGACATTGTTGACTCGTATTGAGGTCATTCAACGATGGAACAATATCTACGACCTGATACATAGTACAGCATTAGGTACCTATATAGGTATATAACAGTCCTACTCACCTCTTCATCTGCTTATCACAATCAGCCCGTATTGTTCTCACTGCTGGGACACAGGCCTCCTCTCTTCGAGAAGGAGTGAGCTATAACCTACCACGCGGGCACAGTACGGGTTGGTAGATGTCACATGTCTTCGAATTTTTGGTTCTAGGACATGCCGGTTTCCTAACGATGTTTTCCTTCACCGTTTTGAGAGCAACGGAGTGATTGAATTTTCCCAAATTACTGGGTAATACGATACCTCTTGGTAAGACTGGTTGTCAGGCTTTTGAGTACCTGTAACGACTGTCAAAGATCCCCGAATGACAGCCGGGACCAACGGCTTTCCGAAGCACCGAAAGGTCTCGGTTTATAAAGATTGTCACCCATCCACGGACCGACCATGGCAAGCGTAGCTTAACCTGATGGATCGGTCCGTGCTGGGGTTACTACTTAGCCACAAGGCCCTATGAACAGTCCTGCTTACCTACCAACACAAAACATAAACATAAAAAAGAACAAAACAACAGAAGACTTACACCTCATTTTTCACCATTTTTCACCCTCTCAAGATATACAGACCATCTCCAGATGGATTCCCTCACTAAAATACACGACACTGCGAATTGTTTCACATGTGACCAAATTTCGCAGCCATTCGATACGAGAACCATAGCTTTGTACTCTAAAAAACTTGCCAAGTGCGCATACACACAATATCTGAGGGTCCGTATTGAAAATTTCACAATTATTGTGTTGCGGATTTAGCGGATTCTAAAATTTTGTGAACAGATCATGTTCACAATAAGTTTTGATAATAGTACTTAGGTAAGACCTCACCTCATTTAAATAAAGAAGGAATATGGTTTAAATTACACACGACTTGAACACCAACGACATCCCACAAGCCATTTATCTATCAATTTTTAATAAGAGAGCAGTCCTTACGTTTTTGATGTCAATTTCATTAAACAATACTCCGACATGAGGGTGGTCCATCGTCCGTCCTACAAAGTATCCATTTTTGTCGTACGGAACCCTAAAAACATCATAGCAACCTCTCAGCGAAATTGAAACTATAAACAACAGCAGGTGAGGCGAAAAATCAATCCTGTTAATAGGAGTGGTCTAGGAGCGAAGATATAGATTATTTTGGTTCAGTTTTACATTTTTTTGTGAAAATTTCGGACCTGTTTCGGTGACCGGATAAAGGCTTCCACAAACAGGCGTAACGACGTTGCTGAATTTAAAGGATCAAAGTTCACAGACAGCGGGAGCTACTTTGTTTTATACTATGTTGTAAAGAAGATTTGGCTCTTCCACAATGAGCTACTACTTAACAATTTTGAAATTGCAAACAAATCTAAAGAGAAGCACAGCATGCACTACCTTGTGCGCAGATAATACCCCAAATAAAATTAATTATCATTAACACCTTCGTGTTTCCAATAAACTTTTAAGCCTTGATTATGAGAACTCCTGTCAATACCCGATTGAAAACCAATTTACCGATCAATTTTCCAGTAATTGATATTAAAGGTACTTCCATCATATCAATCACCAATTAACTGCCTATAAGTAATTTGATTGACGTTTTTAATTTCAAGAATTGCCATCCAATCAACGTCCTCCCATTATAGTATTAACAAGACTATAAATATCTCTGTTTACATGTAAGTAGATAGATACTATATCTCAATATATGACAGACAATTATGACAGTATATTTTTAAGGTTTACATGGGGGCCTAAAAAGGCCACTTTGGCAGAATCATAAAAGGGTAACATTATGAATCATAATATATGGCGAAGACAATCCGTGTTTTTCTTTTTTTCGCTGCACTACGTAGGTAAAATCAAAGAGATTGGGATTGGATAGGATTGATTGGTATTTTAGCACATACAAAAAAAAATACCTACAGAAAAATACTTCACCAATGGGATTTGATACGATTAACTTAACAGTTAACTGTCCATTATGATTCATAATGTTATCCTTATAAGATTCTGCCAAAGTGGCCTTTTTAGGCCCTATGGTCGCTGGTTTTAAAAATTGCAGTCCCCATAAAATCAAAATCAGAAGACATTTATTCAAACTAGGCTGAGAATCAGCATTTTTTTAACATCACAATTACTTAAGCTAGTCCCCCAAAACCCCTTCACCACTTCCTAGTGCTTTCGCTGGGAAGAAGAAGTGACGAAAGTTCAGCACACAGTTCAGCGCGTGCGCTCCTACCGTGCGAACGCGACACAAGTGACGCGACTAAGTATTGACTGTTTACGGAAAATTAAGTATCTTAAGAAATTAACCGATCGTGATGGTGCAGTGCAAGTCATGTAAACTGTCGCTGGCCCGAGTGAAAAGCGACAGTATTACAAAGTGTAATGGTGACTGTGGAGGTGCCTTCCATAAAAAATGTGTTGCAAAAATCAAGGCATTTAGTGACGCCGGTTTATGCGAGGAGTGCCAAACCACACCGCAGATTCGCCAGCCAAACATAGAAGTTGACATGTCTCGAGCTACACCAGAAATACTGTTGGCCGAAGTTAATGAAAAGCTGACAATAGTATTCAATATGAAAAAAACTCTTGAGGCGATGTCAGACGACATAAGCTTCTACGCTGAGAAGTACCAGGAATTGATTGAAGAGAAGGAAAAATCAGACAAAAAGATTAAAGCATTGGAGCATAAGTACGTTCATTTGGAAACCTGTAACAAGGCACTGGAAGAAAGGATAGTTTACTTGGAGATACGTGAGAAGGAAAAAAATGTAGAAATATTTGGATTGGAGGAACAGCAAAACGAGAATTTAGAGAACACAATTAAAACCATAGCAAGCAAATTAGGAGTAGAAGGTGGATTGATAAGTGAAGTAAAGCGGGTGGGTGAAGAAATAAAAGTCGAGAAGCCGCAGCGCGAGAAAAAGCCGCGTCCGGTGGTTATCACTTTGGCTACGCGTGCTAGCCGCGACAAATGGATAGCTACAAGAAAATCCCACCAGCTAACAAATGATGATATATTTGCTAGCGGAAATAGACAACGAATCTATATAAATGAGGATCTCACTAAACATATGCGCAACCTGTTGTGGACGGCTAAGAACGAGCTAAAACAAACATTTAAATACATTTGGATACAGAACGGTAAGGTGCTTATAAGGAAAGATGATCCGAATGACAACAAAATCAAGTCGATTCGCACACTTAGCGACATTAGTGCGTACGCAGTAAAAAAATGACGTATTTTGTAGTGCTGTCATAATTCGTGAGTATCCCTTATTTTAAAATTCGATAACCAAGCTTCACACGTAACATGTAACATTGAATACAATAGATACATATGTACAGATAGCTGGCAGGATGATTTACTACAACGTGATAACAACTTGAATATTATACATTTGAACATAAGATCACTCAGAAAAAACTTTAGTCAACTACAAGTATTAATAGACAACTGCAGGGAAAAACTGGATATTATTGCATTAACAGAGATTAACATCAGAAAACATGAACTATGTTTGTACACTTTAGAAGGATATAACACATACATAAATACAAGGGAAACTAGAAGAGGAGGTGGGATTTTAGTTTATGTAAACAACAAGTTAAATTTTACTGCCACCACAATTAAATCTAATTATTATGAGATGATACACGGGCAGCTTTTCCAAGATGGAAGTAAAATTATTCATATTTTGGCTATCTACAGGCCGCCAAATACAAACAAACATGGTTTTGTTGAAGAAGTACATAGACTATTGTCCAAGATTCCCTTAGGCTGTGACGTAGTTATGATTGGTGATACGAACATAGATTTGATGTGTAAAACCGGCAGCGTAATCAATAACTACACAAATAATATGAGTGAGTTGGGCTTGGAATGTGCTATCCGTGACGTAACGCGAGAGGAAATGTACGGCGACACAGTGACGCGGTCGTGCATCGACCATGTGTGGGTTCGAACTCAGCGTGCAATATCTGCGTATGTGTTGACGGTAAAGATATCAGATCATTATGTTGTAGGTGTGCGCCTCGCTAGTAAATTGGTTGTGGACGATGTTCCGAGTGCATTGAAATCTTATAAGACTATTATTTGTGATAAAAAGGTATTAGAAAAACTTGAAAATGTTTCATGGAATGAGCTGTTAAATTGTGAATGTCCAATAGACCTGTATAACAGATTATGTTCAATTTTTTCTGATGTTTATAATGAAGCTAAAATTCAAGTATTAGTGCGCAATACAAGGAAAAGTAAACCTTGGATCACACAAAAGCTTAAGAAAATGATATGTATTAGGGATAGACTGTTTAGAAATTGTAAAAATAAACCAGAGGATATGAATTTGCGTAGACAATATAATAGATTTAGAAATAGATTAAATAAATATATAAATAAAGCGAAAAATAAATACCGCCAAGAAGAAATAAAAAAATGTAAAAAAAATATTAGAAAGATTTGGACTAAAATTAATTCATGGATAGGAAATGAAAAAAGAAGTGTCGATTCTGTTATTTTAAAATATTTAGGAAAATTAGAAGGTTCGGTTGATAGCATATGTAATAAATTTTCAACAACATTTACCAAAGAAATATTAGATATAAAACATGCCTGTAGTCATAGGTTTTTGGAAAGATCTAGCTATGTTGTTCCTGTAAATGTTTCATTGAGGTTTCAGAAAGCTTATCCAATAGATATAGATAAAATAATAAATTTGCTAAGTTGTGATAAGTCTGAAGGAGTAGATAAAATTAGAGTTAAAGAAATTAAATTATTAAAAGCTAAGTTGAGCCCTGTTATTGCTTTATTTATTAATTTGTGTGTTGAAAAGGGGTTATACCCCGATAAATTAAAAACAGCATTAATAAGACCTATTTTTAAAAAAGGTGCACATAGTGATTACTCAAACTACAGGCCAATAGCCTTATTGTCAGTTATAAATAAAATAGTAGAAAAATTTATTGTGAATCAGGTAAGTGTATTCTTGGAAAAACACAATATTCTGACAAATGCACAACATGGATTCCGACGTGGGCGGAGCACGGCGACGGCCCTGGCGCAGTTCGCGGACTACGTCAATGAGTGTTTGGGTCAGAGGAAGCAGGTGGTGGTGGTCTACATTGATTTCAAAAAAGCATTTGACACCTTGGAACACCACCAGCTGCTTCAAGCCATGGAGGAGTGCGGGGTCGCGGGACCACTGAACAGGTGGTTCCGTGCCTACCTCACAGACCGGACACTGCGAACGCTCATTGACGGCGTCGTCGGCGAGTCCAGACACGTCACGTGTGGTGTGCCAACCGGATCCGTGTTTGGTCCCGTCGGATACATCATGCATGTCAACAGCATGTGCAATGCGATTCGTAAATGTCGCATATATATGTATGCTGATGATACTTGTCTAGTTTATGCAGATAAAGACTTAAATGTAATTGAAAGTAACATTCAGGAGGATTTTACTAATATTATCAAATGGGCTCACGACAATGGCATCATAATTAATATAAATAAAACCAAATGTATGCGTATACAATCTCCTTACCTTAAAAAAATCGAACGTCCGCCGCGCATAGTGGGGCATAGCTATGAGTGTCTGCACAGTGGTGGACTGACGCTGTGTGAGTGTGCAAACATTGAGGTGGTGGAGGAATACAGGTACTTGGGTTTAGACATAGACAACAGCTTCTCATGGAAAACACACATCACACACTTATGTGACAAACTCAGGTATGTACTTGTAAAATTCCACCACCTTAGTTTTGTGTTGGATAGGGCAACATTGTACATGGTCTACTATGCGCTGGTGGACTCGCTGCTTTCTTATGGGCTGGCGTGCTATGGTAACACATTTAAAACTTATTTGGATAAAATAAAAAAACTGCAAATCAGATTCATGAAACTATTAGTAGATAAAAACACAAAAAACCGTTGTAAAAGTAGTGATTATGAAGACTTATTTTTGGAATGTAAAATGCTGCCGGTCCATGAGAGGGTAGTGATGTCAGTAGCTTTGGAACAGTATTGTAGCAATGAATTTAAAAACAATATTATACGCACAAGATCTCAAAGGAACAATAATATGAGAAGATTTGTAGTGCCCACCTCTAATAATTATTATGGGCGAAGGTGTAGAAATTTTTTAGTCCCTACTATTTTTAATAACCTTCCAGTCGATATAAACAGTTGTATCACAAAAACCGCCTTTAAAAATAAAATACATAAGTACCTCTTTAATGTTTTTTGTCAAAGCCTCACTGTAGAGAATAACTAAACATAAAATAAAAATGTCTGTTTTTTTTAATTTAAGAAATTAAGAAATAAATAAATAGTTTTAATTACATGTACCTATGTGAAAAAGTGTCAGTAAAAAATTAAATAAATGTTAATAGTTAGAAAAAAGGAGCTACGTCTGCCAACAAACTGTTTTGCAGTTTGGCGGAGGTAAACATAATATGTTAAAAATTGTTTCTGTGAATAAACACTTTTTCATTTTTTTTTTTTTTTTTTTTTCAACTCCCCAGCAGCACAGCTGTCTGTTCAGTTAGAAAAACTTGATTTTATACAATAACTAGCTGCGCCCCGCGGACCCACATAAGTGTCGATCCCGTGGAAATATCGGGATAAAGACTATCCTATGTCCTTTACCGGGATGCAATTTATCTCTCTGCCAAATTTTATCGAAATCCGTTCAGTGGTTTGGACAGACAGAGAGACAGACAGAGTTACTTCCGAATTTATAATATTAGTAGGGATAAGTAATTAACATTACTAAACATAATAAGTAAGGTACGTAATAATTATTATTGCTTTTCTATTATTATTTAACTGGAATACTTTCTCCTTCACATTTATAATTTATTAAAAAATATTGTTTTTAAAGCTCACTTCCAATAAAGGCCATAACATTTACTCTTGAAAAAAATGGGACATAAAATCAAAAAGTTAAAAAAAACACGGGTGAGAGGCAGTCGCGATCGAACCATCCCGTTTTTCCAATTTTCGAACGGAACACTAAAAATCAATTCACAATTTCCTGCCCCTAATAACGTACAGCTCAGCATCCAATCACTGTTCCCTAATTACCGATCTCCATACGGTTATTCAAACAAGTAGGAACATGCAATCTGCAACATCAAAGTCAGCTAATAGAGCCTGCTGATAGGGCACCGTGCAAAATTGAATACGTCCCAGGACAATCTCCGGGATAGATGCGGGACGCTGCTCTGAGTTATAAGCGGAGCGAGTTTTGTACTTAGTTCTTCATACATACATACATACATAAATCAACCTAATGTTCCCACTGCTGGGACACGGGCCTCCTCTCTGTGAGAGGGTGTGGGCCGTAATGCACCACGCGGGCCCAGTGCGGGTTGGTAGATGTCACATGTCTTCGAATTGAGGTTCTAGGACATGCCAGTTTCCTCACGATGTTTTCCTTTACGGTTTTGAGAGCAGTGGTGATGATTATAGTTTACACAAAGTAAAGCGCCTGTCTGGATTCGAACCTACGACCTACAACTCGTAAGTCGCGGCCGCCGGCCGTCACCACTTGGCCACCACTGCTCTAGTTCTTCAAAGATTTTTTTATTGTGGCCCGTTTACGTTGTAGCTAATGCGGCTGCTGAGGCACTGCAGCGCGTCGGGCATGTTTGCCGACGCTTGCATTGATGGATTTCATGCCAGCATTGTCAGAAAGAGAGCGGCGTCATTGCTCAGTCGTGCTCGCGGTGGCAACAGCATTCTTAGCGTTGTGGCTGGCAAAATGGACTGTCCAATATTGTAGCATTGTGTGCAGTTGCATGTCAATAAGAACAGTAAGAGTAACAGATCTTGTCCTACCTACCGAGGATAGGATAATTAATTTTATATTTCTATTCTATTTATATCTTTTGTTTTTAATGAAATTCTTGATTTTAATTTATATTGCTTTTAAATAATTTAAAGAAGTAAATGATATTAAAGATTTTAATAACTTTATAGATGATTTATTTTACAATTTTGATTTTATATATTTCAGTTATTTAATGTTAGTTTTATTGTGGCATGTATTTTAATCTTTGGTTACTAACATAATTTTTAAGTATAACTTAAATATGGAGCACTGTGTCTGAATTAAATAAATAATAATCCATACTAATGTTATAAATTTTAAAGTAACTCTGTCTGTATGTTAATTTTTTACGCCTAAACCATTGAACGGATTTTGATAATTGGCAAGGAGTTAGATAACGTTCTGAGGAAGGACATTGGCTTTATTGTTTCCATGGGATAATGTCCAACTTCCACGCGGATGAAGCCGCGGACAGAAGCTAGTTAGTTATATAATTTATTAGTAAATGCTCTGACGGTCAAGTCGTCAGTATTTACGTCTTAAACGTTTGTTATAAATAACGCATAGAATAATCGCCACATTCACAGTCAACTCTGTCGACGTCCACAGCACAGTCATCCAACGTGTTCTCTCGATCTTTCGTCAATGTCGCAGTTTTGTTTGATTCTATCTTTATTATCTAGATAGATTATATCTTTATTATCTTTGATTATATTGATGTGTACAGTCACGAGCATAAGTATGTATACTTGGATTTATTCAAAGGCTACTTTCTCCTTTATTTTTTAATGAAATTGTATGCTAATGCGAACATAGTATTTTCGAACCTATAGATTTATGTAAAGTGTCGTATTTCACCTTTGCATTCGTAATTTCGTGAAAAAATCTTAATTGAAAGTTGCCAAGTGTTGACATATTAGTGCTCGTGACTGTACAAAAAAATAGATTACGCTAAACAAAAGAAAACTAACTTAATATTCACTTTTGATGCCACCTGGGTCAAAAGATACAAAATCCGTCAAAATTAATAACTTTTTAATTCGATCATAACTTAAACTCCATACCTAATATTTAAAACAACAGCTACTTGTTTCG
Organism: Oligia latruncula; assembly: GCA_948474745.1. NCBI lineage: Eukaryota > Metazoa > Arthropoda > Insecta > Lepidoptera > Noctuidae > Oligia > Oligia latruncula. The sequence continues at coordinate 2,140,118 of OX419691.1, read as the reverse complement.
GTGGTACCTATGTAAAATAGTAAGAAATTCTAAGCTGAATAATATTGCTAACAATAATCGCCACGACCTTCATAAGTTACCAACTACCAACTTTATAAAGTTACTTGAGTAAGATGGAAAAGTTGAGCTACATTGAGACGTGACCTTTTATATAAAGGTGTATCTTTTTTGAAGGTACCCAATGGTATATTTTATTTAGGGTTTTAGGTTACTTAATATTTCAATTGATAGTATTTTGTCATCAGAATAGATGTTTCATGTGTTTGAGAGTTGATTGTTTCATCTTAAAGATTATTTATGACAAAACAATCTTTGGAGTCAACGAAGCTTGTATTCATAAATTACAATCACCCTTCATCTAAGTGTATTCACCATTTTCAAGCCATTTGATAATTTGCCATTTGATTTTTCATATTTTGTAATTTTCGTTGTTGGAGTAATATAGTTTTGTAATCTTTCTAATTGGTTGACAACACTGGAGATTTGTTAACCAAGGTTTAGAGTCGGTAAAGCTTGTCTTCTTTCATAGTACATCTCCATAATATCAGCAGTAGGTAATCTAAATATTTACCCCCTTTCAAGTCATTTGATCTTTGATTCCGTTCATCGTGTCTCTATTCTTTGTTTAAACTATTAAAACTTATGCCATGTGAGTCTAAAAAAGTTAAAAATAATTAGAAAATATAGCTTATAACTTGCACCAAATCAGTGAATGTAAACTGTAATAGTGAGCCACGGATCGGTCCGATAATATGTATTTCTAACGGCTAAAATGTGTTTGCTTTTTACAAACGAACGGACGGTAGCCCAGAATAATATTGAAAGAGTTACAACAATAACGTTTTCAACTTAAAATGGAAATTAGTTTCGTATTTTTTATTTGGTTCGTTGAAACAGTGCCTCGAGCTTTTAATGTTGTTACATCAATTCAACGAGAGAGAGATTTTTATTTTTCCGTTTCCTTTATTATGTTCTTTCGTTTAGAAGATATTTAATTTAAATCTTTGCGATGCCATAGCCATACTACACAACATACATAATCAGCCTATAATATTCCCACTGCTGGGACACAGGCCTCCTCTCGGTGAAAGGGAATAGGCCATAATTCACCACGCGGGCCCAGGGCAAGTTAGTTATTAGGTGACATACGTCTTTAAATTATTAGAAGTGAGTTACATAAAGACAGCCCTACCGCCAAATTCTCAGCTAAGAGGACACATCGTAATGGTACGCGTCAGCAACAAAAGTCGAATAACACCTTTTTTAATCTCAGTTATTTAGCAAAATATTTGTTCAAAATTGCAGCAGCAGGACCTACAATGCAATTTTGAACAAATACTTTGCTCAATACATACATACATACATAATCAGCCTATAATGTTTCCACTGCTGGGAAACAGGCCTCATCTCTGTGAGAGGGAGTGGGCCGTAATCCACCATGCGGGCCCAGTGCGGGTTGGTAGATGTCACATGTCTTCGAATTTTTGCTCAATAACTGAGATTAAAAAAACTGAAGTGTTAATCGACTTTTGTTGCTGACTGTACACGCATTCGGTACCAACTACCTAACAGCTTTATTTTTTGTCATCCCTACATCGTCTTAATAAGCAATCCTCATTTGCCTAGCTTTTTCTAAACGGATGTAGCTGAATACCAGTATTTTACATGGAGCGACAGCCTATTTGAGCTCCACAACCCAGTTACTGGGTAACACGATACACCTTGGTAAGACGGCTTATCAGACATTCGGGCTTCTGACGACCCATAACGACTGCCAAAGATCTACGGATGACAGCCGGAACCAACGGCTTAACGTGCACGGATGGGTCTTGGTAAATAAAAATGGTCATCCATCCACCGTGTGACCCGTGTGGCTGTTATTACTTAGCCACAAGCCCCTCGTATATACGCAATACCACAACTTAATCCAATCTAGACAGACGCATACAAACACCCAATCAAGAATACCTTCAATACCTAATTCAGATCGCCAAACATCTCGCCTACCTACATGAGACACACTCCACATGAAGCATCATTGTACTCAAGCACGGAGGGAATGCGCTCAGAGGCATAAACATTTTTACATCACCATTTTACATTGATACCCCTCACCTTTCCCCACTGACCGCATCAAGGTGACTCAGGGGTTGATAGTACCAACTCCAGGGGTCAAGTTAAATGGTTACCGTTAATGGTATTGGCATGGAGGCGCCATGGTTCTTTATGGTGGATACGAGCGTGCGTGCGGCGCCGATGACGTCATTGTCATGACGTCATGTAGTGCCCGTTAATTGTTTGAGCCTCCAACGTTCAGTATGCAAATCGGGTAATGGAGTCTGAAGACATTGAGTGGGTGGACGGGTAATGGGTTAACTGTTTAGATGGATTCTTTAACTACATATCTTATATTAGGCTGCTAATTGTTTTTTTCTTTTTAGGTATTTACATGGCAGCAGAAGGAAAGGCAATTTGGAAGATGGTGACGAGAGCTGTCTGTATTCTGAAAGCGGAGAAATGGATGTTGTTGTGCAACTTAAAAAGCTGGCCAAGTGCGAGTCAGACTCGCACACGAAGGGTTCCGTACCACAAGTTATAAAACGCCGAAAAAAACGTTTCTTTTATACCCCTTTAAATTTAAACTTTATTTTTATTATTTGTTGTTATAGCCGCAACAGAAATACATCTTCTGTGAAAATTTCAACTGTCTAGCTATCACGGTTCATGAGAAACAGCCTGGTGACAGACAGACAGACAGACGGACAGTGGAGTCTTAGTAATAGGGTTCTGTTTTTACCTTTTGGGTACGGATCCCTAAAAAAAGAAAGATAATTAGTTTAGTTTAGATAAAACGCACATTGCATAAAATATACCCAGTAACACTATAGCCAAAAACCAAGATATTGAAAGAAAACTAAATAAGTAATTAAAAAGTTTGAAGTTATATTTTTAAGTAAAAAAACCTAAGAGCGGCCAATATCTCCTTCTCTAAAGGGCTCTCTAAAGGGCGACTCTAAAGGGCTAAGTTGAATAAGTTATTTAGTCTAAAAGAGAAAACCCTACAAGGTAACGGGGTACTTACCTAGCTCAGAGTACCATACCTACTGACTATAAGTATAAAATGAGAAACAGTATCCGAACCACTAAGAATTTTGACACTAAAACAACAATTTTCCAAAGACAAAAAAGTCGTCCACATAGTTCACCGAACATCGTACCCAATTAAAGTTCAACTTAAAAACGGGGTCGCGTCCATTACAGTTTAGAACAAAAATCAAAAGTTTCGTGAACACCTGCGAAATTATTATGAAAAGCAAAAATGACTTAATTAAAAATTCTTATCTTGACCGTCTTTTTTTCACGTTTTTTAATAAATATAATAAGTTTTTTAATTGAGTGTCTGAGGTTAGGTAACGTGATCTTTTCAATTTTATCTAAAGATTCACCTTGTAGAATGTTGAGATGGATGTGTGGAGTGACGAGAATGGATAAAGTAAGAAATGAGTATATAAGAGGAAGTTTGAAAGTGGCGCCAGTGACAGAAAAGTTGAAAGGAAATCGTTTGTCTTGGTATGGGCATGTGATGAGAAGGGACGAAACGCATGTGACTAAAAGAGTGATGGATATACATGTTGATGGATGGAGAGGGAGAGGAAGGCCGAAGAAAAGATGGATGGATTGTGTGAGGAATGATATGAAAGAGAAGGGAGTGAATGATAGCGTGACGGTTGACAGGGGCGAATGGAAGAAGAAAACGTGTTGCGCCGACCCCAAGTAAACATGGGATAAGGGCAGGAAGATAGCGGCGGCGACCTCTCGCGCCCGGCCCTGGTGCAAGCCATGGTCCGGGGCGAGAGGGAGTGGGAGGCAGTCACCTCCTTCTGCGAAGCAGTCATGCTAGCGAAGGAGGTGGCGGGACGGCTCAGGGAGAGAGCCTCCCGTCCCAGCCGCCGCGGGAGACGCTCCGGGCGTCGGGAGCCGCGCGACGACTCCCGGCCACCGTAGGCGCGGGCCTGCGGGCGGAGAGTAATGGGTAGCTCACCGTCCGATCAGGACCAGGCCCGTGCCGGACGGCGCGTACGTGTTCCACGCGCGCCTCAAAGAGATGTCAGCATCGAGGAGGGGCCCCATAGGGCCGAAGCCTGCCGGGTCAGCGGGATTGTCCGAAAGGGTTACCGCTGGCCCGGAACATAAAGGGCTAAGGAAGGAACACGGGTGGGTTTTAGTCAGTAAGAGTCTGACACTCCCTTCCGCTCCACCCAGAGCGGGAGGGGTCATTTGATGATTTCCCATCCGCAAAAAAAAAAAAAAAAAAGGGCAGGAAGATGATGATGATTCACCTTGTATGAGGGCCTGGTGGAAGTCGTGGTAATCCACCAGATTTGAGCAACGCCAATCACCGGTCGTTGCAGCGATGCTTGGGTTAGGCCTAATGCATAAGCATTTCTCAATGATAAAAAAAAAAGGCAGGTCCACTTGGGAACGTCTTTCGATTATTATGATGGTGATAATGCTGTAATGGTATTATTCAAGACAATCTTGGACAGTGATATTTTACCCGTAGGTATTTTAATGTTCGACATTCAAATATGTACCCGTACACCTGTATAACGGATACCGTACATACGTGCCTCAAGGTTTTAAAATTTATTTATATATTTTAAAAATGACAGTGTCACTTAAATTTATTTTTTTCTTTTTAGTTCGCGTTATTCTTTCTTTTTTGGGTTACGTTTTTATTTAAATAAAAGCTTGTTTTTATAAACTTTTTTACTACGTACGTTATATTTTTCTCAAAAATTTGTTTCTTCAAAACATTTACCGTTGCTAACTTTGTTTATAGCCAACCACCTATGCATAGAATAAAACTCCACTACTTTTCTTCTCATAGATTACCACACAATACCTTGCCTACCACGATACAACCTTTTGGCAGAAACATGTAAGAATCCTGCCAAAAGCTGCATACTGTTAGAATGTATGACACGCGCCTAGCACAAGTTTAGTTAAGTTTCATACAAGTTCATACAGTCCCGGCTGTGCAGCGCGACGGATTGTAACTTGTTCGGTGACTTATTCAAGGTACGTGTTTCATTGGTTTAAGGAAAGTTTTTAGTGTTATTTTGAGTCTAGAAGTACTCGTAATTTTACCCCATTAACGTTGATAGCTGAACATAGGACTAGTAATAACCAATTAAGTGACAAATTGGCTTAACCAATACGGCTGGCAAACTGTTGGTATTCCTGGTGGCTGGCCTTTCCTGCCCACGTCTCCGCGAAGTGCATGATTCATATTGTAATGTTACCTTCATCAACTGTTAGATCATTCTAAGGATTATATTACCGCTATTGGAACATATTTATTTACTTATAATATATTTAAAATGAAATAAAAATAGGTTTATTTACGCAAACCTACGCGTTTTTTGATAAGATACAAACTCTAGGAACCAATACGCTAAAAGCCTTGATATTTCGCAATCACATCGAGACATGTCTGGAAACTATTTTAGGTCAAATGCGTCCTCGATTAAACTGTCTAGGTAAGAAAACCTTTTATTTGTGACCGAGCGGAATCTATGCAATATCTGACAATTGATGAATCTGAATTATTTATTGGAAAGCATTTGTATACACCTGTCTACTGTAGTGTTACTTTTACCAAGTTTTTGAAATAAAATAAATAAAAAAAAAACACTCCGGGAGTGCCGACAGAAGAGAAAACAAAACGCAAACAGAATACTTTGCCATCACTCACTGACATATCGGATTTAAAACCGAGTACATCTCGAGGACAGCCGAACACATCCGAATGTAGCGCGGTGTCGGTAATAATAGTGTCGCGATTTCAATGGTTTTTTTTGTAAAAATGTTTTCACTTCAAAACCATAATTATGTAATCATTATGTGTCTATATACTTTTTTCCTGAAAAGTCCATCTCAGACACTAATCTGCATGGTCGTCACATATTATTATTAGCCTGTAATGTCCCACTGCAGGGCAGAGGCTTCCCTACTCTCTTTCCAGTTCTCTCTGTTCAAAGCTGCTAAGGACCAGTTCTTGTTGAAGGAGTCCGGCTCATCCCGCCATCTCCGTCTGGGCCTGCCGCGATGTCGCTTGTCATTAAGAGGGGCCCATGGTTCTCACATGATCTGACCAAAATAATGTCTGAACTTTAAAATAGATCTAGACCTCCGAGTTTGTTTCCTTGTTTCTTCTCACAGTTAGAAAACATCGACATAGTCAGTTTTTTTTAAATTATATTGTAGACGTGCAAAATTTTTTGTAGGAAACCTTACTTTAAAAAATAAATATATTTTATCATCATCGTCATCATCTGTGTAGCCCTTTCCCAACTATGTTGGGGTCGGCTTGCATTCTAATCGGATGCAGCTGAATACCAGTATATTACATGGAGCGACTGCCTTTCTGACCTCCACAACCCAGTTACTGGGTAATACGATACCCCTTGGTAAGACTGGATGTCATGATCATCATCATTATTTTAACGTAATTAAATGAATTCATATTTTCAAGTATGCAGACATCTCAAACTTACATCTAAGTACATAAGCGAGAAGACATGTTAAAGTGTGGTGTTTTAAGAAAACAAATTAGCGCAAGAAGTATTTTTCTTTCTGTCTCTCTTTTTTTACATATTTCGATTAACTACGTTAAATGAATTCCACTTTTCCTCTTAGCTAACTTCTTTAAATTACATTGCTTTTTTTCTGGCTCAGTGCCATTCGTGACTTAGTAAGCAATGCTATTGACCTTCACTTCAACGAAATAGTACCTTTAAAGACAAGGTTAGGTCAAGGCTGACCGAAGGGCCAGCATTTACGTAAGTCTCAGACTTCGGTACACGTGGACGTAATAAATTTAAGTGAAATAGCAACTAGCACTTGCCAATGAATTAATTAGTAATGTAGACAAACAATCTCTCAGTTATAACCGTAAGTCCAGCCACCTACAACCCTTTTACAGTTCCCTCTAACAGCTGCATCACAACAGTAACCTTATAATAACGAGAATAAAGATCATTGTGATATTGACGGACTTATCAGTGGCAGCAATCCAACAACAACCTTATCATAAGGAGTATAAAGATCAATGTGATTTGGACAGGATAAAAAATCAAAAGTAAAATAACTGTAAATGGACTGTAGCACAATCACTCACACAATACACAAAAAATACAAAATACTCAAGAGCATGCATGCATGCACAAAATTTTCTTTCTTTGCACAAATTGTTAATGTTCCAAAAACGGGTGAAGACAAGCACGCACGTGTTACTAACACGGGTACCACCCGGCAAGAGTCAGGGCTTCAATTGAAATTGTAATTACATTTTTATGTCAATAAAATATTTTATTAATACTATTAATGAAGTAAGCTTAGCAACGCAAAGAGGAGTTTGAGTTTGAAATTTAAATTATTTAGACGGCACGGTTGGCGCAGTGGTTAAGCGATTGACTTCTGCGCTGCGTGTCGCGGGTTCGATTCACGCACGGAACAAATATTTGTATGACCTACAAGTAGTTGTTCCGGGTCCGGCTGTTTGTGTATGTGACTTTAAATGTTTGTAAACGCACCCACAATACAGGAGAAATTCCTAGTGTGGGGAAAGGTTTTAAAAAAAAAAAAAATAATAATTAAAAAATGACTCTTGTACAGACGTCAGCACATCAAGCTACCCCAAACTGTAAAATTTTCCCAATCAACTTTGAACCTTATACTTTAGCGATATAATTGAAAATCTATTGAAGAAATTTGACAGATCGTAGTAGCTTTATGTGCTGGCGGCATACATAACTTTCGTCATATCGTGCCTGTCAAGTTTTATAAACCGAGATCGAGTCACTGTAGCAAAGCCTAAACAAGAAATTATTTTCCACAAAAATGGCAAAAATACTTACACACACTATATTTCAATAACTCCAATATACTTAAAAAGAACATAATTTTCGAACCCGCAAAAAAAGGACAGTCCAAAAATTGTAACTAAACCAGTGCCAGAAAACTAACTTTTGAACACTTTTATATGGCTTTACGGTGTACAGTGGGCTAATACGTTCAGGTTGTCTTCCGTGCCAGCAAGTTTCGATATAAATCGTGGGTTGGAGTGTGGTGTAGAAGATAGCAGGCAGAAATTTTGGCAGGCGGCCCCTCGGCCTGCAGTAAGGGAGAGTAGGTTGGCTAGCAGTCGCCTTGTACTTGCGTTAAACAGTTACAGCCGTGTAAGTGAGCGAATTGAATTTTTGTTTTTATGCTAATTTTGGCAACCGTTTCGGCGTTAAATGGTCGTGTGAAAGCCGGGCTTGGGTATTGTCTTTTTGCCAATTTTCATGCTGTCTTGTATTACATTATAGACTCCCCGACTCTTAAATCGAGCCACCCCGCTTTTTTTGTAACAAGTTCTACAGCTTTTATGGAATGGCTTTTGGTTGTGAATTCAAATCCTACTAATATTGTAAACGCTGAAGTCTTTGCAGATGGATGAATGGTTGGATGTTTGTTACTCTTTCACGCAAAAACTACTGGACGGATTTGATAAAACTTTACAGTACTATAGTTTATACATCAGAATAACACATAGAATACTTTTTATCTCGATATTCCCGCGGGATGGGCACTTATGCGAGTGAAACCGCGGGGCGCTGCTAGTTTGGAATAATGAGGACACCAAAATGATGGAATGTCGGCTTCAAATCTGCATCAAAACGTTTGATGTAGTAGGCCTTTTTACATAAAATGGAAATGCTTAGAGGCTCAATTTCATAATCCAGGAGTTTAGGATCTAAGGCTCATCGTCCACGACGCTACTCAAAAGCAATGTGTAACCCAACGCAACTTATCAACGTGTAGCAGTATATACAATGCCAGATGCGAACAACGCGTCATACAGACGTCACGCAAAATCCTGCATCGCGCAAGCAGAGTTTTTACCGCGCAACTAGCATATATACAACGGCCCGACATGAATCATAGGGCAGTTGCCCGCCAGACACAACACCCGTCTGGTCGGAGGATCCTGCCTTTTCTATAGAGTATGAATGAGCTTTACACCCTGTTCCTCATACCTCTATAAACGTGTTGTTAACTAGTTTGTGATTGGTTGCGTCATGTACGGACCACCATTGAAATATTATACTATTGCTGTGACATTCTGGCTATTTATTGAAGATTTGTAGGTTTGTAGATTGTAGGTTCGAATCCAGACAGGCGCTTTACTTTGTGTAAATTATTTAATCACAACTTCTCTTAAAACATCTTGAGGAAACCGGCATGTCCTAGAACCAAAAATTCGAAGACATATGACCACTACCAACCCACACTGGACCCGCGTGGTGGATTCTGGCCCACTCCCTCTCAGAGAAGAGGCCTGTGTCCCAGCAGTGGGAACATTATAGGCTGATTATGCGATTGGTGATTTGAATTTGTAACATTTTACTTTTGAGAAGCTGAATAATTGATCGGCTTTAGACTACCTCCAAGCCTGTATTATTATTATACTCTTTGCCTCCAAGTGCGGCAATAAGACAGAAAATGTATAAATGCTGGAACATTCTAAGGAGGAAAATGAGGCATATTTTCGTCCAGGAAAATTAAAACCGCTATGCATGAACGGTAAACCAGAATACGAATATGCTCTACTGATTCTTCAAATCTTTTTGTGACCGTTAAAATTACCGTTCAATTTATTTTCATAAATGAGTTCTGATTCACCGGAATTCATTATGTAACATATTTGTTAATAGGTAAACATGACCAAAACAATATAATATTGAATGTTTGAAAATTAATTTGTCAAAATAATACCAATGATCGTTTTGAATTATATTTATTTGAATTGTGCAATGAATTGATAAATTAGCATAGGTTACCTGTTGAATGGCCGGTAATTAATTATTTTCAATGGATGTAATGTTTATACGAATAAATACGATGTAATTATAGTGTAATAAGCTTTTAGGTGACGTTTCAGTTGTTTATAAATATTTGTGTTTTAAATGGCTAAATGTATCAGTACCTAAATTTTGTACCTACATTGTTATTCTAAGACTGGAAGAAATTATGGAGGAATTTGCTCAAAAGTAGGAGTATTATCTCATAAAATACTTTTTCTTACGAGTAGGAAATTCTATTCTACATTTTTTATTGTATGAACTACACTAGCTAAAGATTACCTTTATAATAATTCGTCAACGTAGCGCATCTGCTACGCGAGCGCTACGAGTGCTACGAAGCTACGCCGTAGCAACGCAATATGTGCTTTGTCATTCACGCCTCGTTTTCATCACAATCGGATGCAGTTTCATTTGAAATGAAATTCATGTGAATTGTCTGTTTATTGTGTTGTTATGTTTGAACGAGTGTCAACATACTAATACGATAATTTAATTAAACTAGTATTGTTATAGCGGTAGTCGTATTAAAATTGTTTTAGGTAGCTTTCATTAATTAATAGTGTTTTACTAGGGTGTTAGAGTTTTCTTAGAAATTACGTAGTGACATTTCTGTGTTACTAGATCCTTTATCAGTATTGTTCTCTCACAAAGTATTTCCGAATATTATCCTAAAATTATTATATTTTAATTTCAATAAGACAGAAGAGAGAAATGTTGATTTTTTTAAGTGAAAACTTCTTTAGGCGCGTTGCGCATTTTTTGAGAAGGAAAAAGCTATTGAATTCGCGCCGCTGTTAACCATAACCGACACCGCTTCGGATGTGTTCGGCTGTCCTCGGGATGTACTCTGTTTTAATGTATATCTGATATGTCAGTGAGTGATGGTAAAATATTCTGTTTGTGTTTTGTTTTCACTTCTGTCGGCACTCCTGGAGTGCCACTTTTTTAAAATTAATTTTATCAAGGAAAGTCGTAATATTTATATATTGAAATAAACACGTATTTAGGCAGTATTATTAAAGGCTAACATTAAAAAGATAATGTACTTAATGTAAAGCCCACAAAACAACTACACCTGAGGGGCATTTGTCAAAAATACCTCACATTTCCCTACATTTTTGACATTTGTTTGTCGCCGAGATGAGACTGCGGCTAGATTTTGAACGTATTATGTTATGTGTATTGGCCTTCTGGCTAAACACCAAACCCAACAACTAAAGCCTTAAAGCCTTGCAACAATCGCATCATTACGTGCAAGTTGCCTCCCCCCCCCCCAATGCCCCCCGCGCAGCCGCCATTACCACGAGATGAAGATAATATGATCCAAGATGCTGGTCATGAATAATTCTACAGCCATTACCGATGCCGACTGGACTGCTACCATTCTTTGGGTGATCCTCGAGTTTATTGAACAGTTTTGAGAATAAAAGGTTTAGGGTAGTTTATATAGGGGGATAAAGCTGGGTTGATGCAGCCCTTTTTCCGTTTTTTTGTCCGTAGGTGTGTCCGTGGCATCACAGCGGGCCCTATCAGAATACCAGCACTGCGGTATTCATTTTTTCACACACACAGGTCTTTTTAGGGTTCCGTACCTCAAAAGTGAAAAACGGAACCGTTATAGGATCACTTTATTGTCCGTCTGTCTGTCTGTCAAGACCCTTTATCTATGGAACGCGTAGAGGTATCGACTTGAAACTATATACTCAAGTCTGCGGAAGCTGTGAAAAATTCAAACTTCTAAGTTAACGTAAAAAAAGATACGGCCATTTATGCCACAAAAAACGTATATTTCGACACTCTCAAGAGAAACGGCGAAGGAAAACATCGTGAGGAAACCCTCATGTCCTAGAATCAAATATTCTAAGACATGTGAAATCTACAAAACCGCACTGGGCCCGCGTGGAGGATTACGGCCCACTCCCTCTCACAGAAAGAAGGCTTGTGTCCTAGCAGTGGAAACATTATAGGCTGATTATGTTCTAAGTAAAAAAAAAGGAAGTAAATGATAATGTGACGGTTGGCGGGGGAGAAAACATGTTGTGTTGGTTCCAAGTAACATGGGACCCTGCCCTAGGGCAGGAAGGTGATAAAGTTCTTCTAGTGACTGGGAGAAAACATTAAAATAACCTCTATGGATGGAGGCTCTTTAATTTGTATCCAATGAGCGGCGCTACATTTTGATGACTGGCTAATACACATATACATTACACATACATACACATTGCATATATAATATTTGTCATAATATTAGCAAACTCAAAGCATCTATTTCAAATAAACCAATTACAGGCAATTTTGAATTGTCAAGGGGTAGGTCAGTCAGAAAGATGAAGCTAGTTGTCCAAAGCGTAGAAGGTACCTATGGAGAAGAACGGGCAAGAAGCTCCACGGACACTCTTTTAATTCATAAAATAGTTACAAAATATTGGTTACATCATTCATATTGAAATTATACATTTGAAAACGATGTAGAAAGACGTGTAGGTTAAAAGCGTCCGTACTATTTTTAGTACGGACGCTTTTTTTAACCTACACGATTAAGATAAAAACCAGCCAACTATTCCATACAATTCGCGACGATTTGAGATAAATTAACTTATGTTAGATCAATCATTCTTTAATTTACAAATAATGATTGATTGATTGTTGAAGGACAGGATGTGGTCGATGTGGTGTGATGTTCAGCCGTGGACATAGGCTAGGTATTATCGTCTTGTCGAATCATTAACCTTTTGCCCGCCACAGTCATGTATAGATGACAAATCAAAATGTGCCCAGCACGCCACGGTTCGACGACGTGACAGACTTTGACGCCGAGGTCACGTTTTTGATTTCTTGACGGTCAAAAGGTTAAATACAGACAAAAAGCAGAAAGCTTGAAAACTTACAAATTCTGACTCTATTGACTAGATTAATAAAAAAAGCAAAGTTATTTCAAAACCTTTATCGTTTTTCATCAATCATTTAACAATTCCACACCATCACACCAATACTTGAGGTCATAAAATTTTCATATACAATTCCGTAATACATATAATCCAGTTTGAATAATTCTGAAGCCCGGAGGCCTGAGGCCTGGGGTGATACGGAGTGTCGGCTGGAGATAGCATTTAGGCCGATTTCTTGGCACGGAGCCTCCAATAACCGCTGCCTGGACTTCGGCCTGGCCTATTCTAGAGACAACTGCGAACGAGAAGCGATCGAAAGATAGTGATTGGTTTGACAAATTCTTAGTAATACGAGTTGTTTTATTAGTTTGTTTGTCTTGCTTTTACGGGTCAGTGACTCGAGGAAATGTCGTGATTTTGGCAAGTGAGATCACATAGTAGTAGACGTATGTTTTATAAGCGGCACATGTAACGACGTTAACCAAAGCCATTTCTATAATTTGACTTAAAATTAATACTATGTGAGCAAACAAATACAAATTACTATTCTTTCATTAAGAAAACTTGGCCTGGTGCAGAATATATTAGGCAAGGAATCTTAAAATCTTATTTCTAAGCTAACCGTTCATTTGAATTTAAATGTCGCAATAAAATCGTAGGGTTTCTAAAGACTTAACTACTTCTTTGGCCTTGTATTGTATTTAACAACAATATTGTAGTCAACAAGAACTTTTAATCACCATTACATTTTCTGAATCAATGTAAGAACTACCTCCAATAGTAACTGACCAACCAAAAACAATTTCCGCACACAAACTTTTTTCAATCCACCAGTATTCGCAAGTCAATATCCAAAAACAAAAACGGGTCATAGATAAAACCCAGTCCGAACTATCACATTTTATAGGCCACCTACAAACGATTTGTTTCCCCAAAATCGGTTATCCGAATATGCACTGTGGTCCCAAAATTGCGTTCGGGCTGTGAGCAAAAAATGTATATTATGAAATTTAGCCGCCGGCCATAGCATAAAGTTTAGGAAGTTTTGCTACACAACAAAAAAAGGTACAAAAAGAGGTCAGATTATAGTAGTTTATTAGTTTCGGGATGTGAGGTGTTGATGGTAGAATTGTGGTTGAATTTCGTCACCCTATTTTTGTTTAGGTCCGGCTTACACACAACACACACTCGCATGATGCTTGATACTATAGATTATCACGACGACTGATTGAACAAGAAGGACTAGTCTAATGGCAATCGCTTTCAAAGCGTTTTGTATTCCTACCATGCCAGTCCCATATTTCGTAAGGTGGTAAATAAATATTGACACATTTCGCCATATTTTGGCATGCAAATATCGATATATATGTCAATAAACACGTCTTTTCCATTATCGTTGTCGCTGATAAAATGTCACTTGCCTCTGATATTCAATTTTCTTGTCTTAATATTTAAAGCCGTATAATGGGCAGAGACAAGTGTATCAAGTATGTGAGGAGGTACGGATATAGTCCTGTCACCTATTTTTCTCGAGCATTGCTATTAACACTTTTTTCCTTGTCTGACTCAGAAACAGATAGTAAATCCTCCAGAGAATTACTGACTATAAAACTATTGTCAATGCCATGTTCTTTGCCAGTAATGACCAAAAATCTTTCTCTAACTCCCTTTTACTCTACACACATGTGTAAGTAAACTACACGAAACAAAAACACGAGCCAACATCCACTACATGCACCATCCACATCCAAACTCTACTCGAAACTGAACAAAACTCATTTGGCAAGTTAAAGAAGTGTTCACGGATGATAGGCATATCAAATTATTCGAGTGTGTAGGGGTAATTAATTAAAACCCTGGAGCGTCTTAGCGAGGTCTTGAGATTCCCGAACTATCGGCTTACTCGACTTGCTGCGACCTGGAATGTTCGGGATATTAACCTCTTAGGGTGTGGTGCACGGAAGAGGCGTATAAGGGACTGAGGAGGCACTTTTATTGTGATATGCTGAATTTTAGTAAAGGTATTAGCCACTAATAATATCACGCATAGGTGAAAGAATTATATTTTATCGCAGAACTAAATAATGTGCATAACACTAGTTATTACATACACGTTGCTTAGATGTTGAATACAATTTAATTTAGAAAAACACCGTACAAATTGCAAAAGCAAATGCTGTAAACAAGAGCGTGATGAGATCACTAGATTTTATCAAAGTGTACTCCCACCCTTTTTTTTTTGGGTGCGAAATTATCAAATAACTTCTCCCGCTTTGGGCGGAGCGGGGGGCGTGTCAGACTTTTGCTGACTAAAACCCACCCGTGTCCCTTCAGTTGCCTGTTCCAAGCCCACGGTAAGTCTTTCGAACAACCCGTGACCCTGGCAAGATTCTTACTAGCTACCCTTAGTGAATACTTCAAAAAAAATCGGTTACCATTGATTGCAGGCCCATTAAATTAACTCTCAGCAAATATTACTTGCAACGAAAAGTAGATGAACTTATTTTTACACACAGACAAAATTATTTCTAATACCAACCTTTCCGCTCCCGCTCATACCTTGCACAGAGACTTAATAATTCCATAACTAACGCTAGATGACTATGGTACTCTATTAAAACACGATAAATGGTTGATCACCGTGCCAAATTTTATAACTATGGTAATCCAATTAGATTGTGTGTGATATATATCCTACTTTGATAACGTATTAAGATTGGGGGATACACTATGGAGAGTTATGTGACAAACTTGTCTAGCCAAAAACTTTTGACTGTCAAAAATGTAGCACGCTATGTGCCATGCTATCTATGGCTTAATTAAATAGTGAACTTACAGTGCGGCCGACAAGAGAATACCTTCTGGACACCTGTCAGTTTCATACAAACGAATACCTACGTGTTTTGCGAATTTGATCTTTATTATTGGCCGACCGGCCGAAGTTGGCTGAGGTAGCAGTGCGGTGCGGGAGGGGTGTGGTGACGTGATGCGAGAGCTCAGTGATTCGTCAACTTGTGACAACTATCACCCCCCCCGCACCGCGCAGCTAGCTTAGGCCAAGTCTCAGTTTTAAGCGGTCGACCTAGAGCTACAAGAATTGTTGCACTGACAGATTTTAGAAACGCATTCGCTCGCCGGTCGGACTGTAATTGAAATTGGCAGAGTTAAATTTGTCAGACTTAAGTTTAATTTTTTTTTTACTTTGTCAAATCAGTTCATAGATGTCTTATTAATCTGCGTTCGCGATTTAGTTGTCAAACATATAAACAAATATGAGTTTATGGAAAAATAACTTTGATTCTTACACAATGAAGTCCAGTTTACGTTACAACTTCAAACGTTTTTGGAAACATACATTTGAATAGACCTTAAATGCACGTATTTGTAAAATACGAGGCTTCGTTGTATTTTTTTTTTAATACTGTTTTCTAACACAGTTATCTTCTACTTAAGAAAAAAATTTAATGCATTCATTAATTCACTAAAAGATAACACACAGCCTAAACTGCTGCGGCTAGTAACATGATGATGACATTTGGGATGCATGAGGAATCCTCTTCGTGCATCGCAGTTTGTTCCGCCAGTTACTCAACTGAACCGGGCGCTCGGCGCATCCTGGACAGTCACACACAACACCTTATTTGACTGAGAAATTCTTCCCTTGCGGTGGTAGGGCTAACGCCCGCCTGGTTTCCGTCCACCGAATTCCGGCGTCAAGCAGCCTGCTGTGTTTCGTCGATGCGCGGGAGTTCCAGTGCCTTAGGCATCTTCAGGGCACGCTCGTTCCATCATAGACCTCATCTGTCGCTTTCCATAAGGCGCGATCGAGGTCAAGAGCAGGCTTATTTAGAAAAAAAAATAAACATGAAATTTTGCATAAGAGTTCATTATACCTATAACCGAGGCAAACAGGAATTCAAACAAAGGTAGGTACATAACGAAATATGTATTTCAGATAAATAAGCATTTAATTTTTCCACTTTGCTGAAAAGCCGAGTAAAGGCGCTAACAGACGAGATACGGCCAGGTCCCGCTCGGGCTTTTTTGTAAATTCATTCTCTTAAGGGAAAGTTTTTATGGAAGTTCGTAATTTTTTCCTATGGAAAATCCATCCAACGGGTGGCTTATTACCTAACATTAAATTACACGCGAATTTCATATAAATAATTCTATATGCCGAATATTTAATTACTTAATTAATTCGCCCTTAAATTACTTATAACATCGCCTATCGCCTATTAAAACAAAAAAAAAACTTTATTAAACAAAACACGCCCGATAAGTTATCGCGAAAAACAGGAATATTTTAATAACGCTGAACTAAAGTTAAAAACGGTACTTACTGGCATAATTGCCGTAAAAACACATACTATAATAATCTTATAAAGTAAAAGGCGAATCAAATATGCTTTTATCACGGCAGGGAACGTTGCATTTTTATAGCAATGACGTGTATTCATGGTACCTTTGGCTTTAGTCCGATGCGTAATACTTATATGAACGTAATAAAATAATAGTAATGGTTCATAAAAACTCAATTATCGGACCATATAGGGATGATTTTTTTTTATTTTTTTTTTCTGTTTATTTTGGACATCGGTGAAGGAAAAATATCGCGAGGAAACCTGGATTTATAGTTAACTAGCAGTGCCCAGCGGTTTCACCGCATAAGTTTCGATCCCGTGGGAATATCGGGATAAAAAGTATCCTATATCCTTTCCCGGGACTCAAACTATCTCTATACCAAATTTCATCTAAATCGGTTCAGCGGTTTAAGCGTGTAGAGGTAACAGACAGACACACTTTCGCATTTATAATATTACTAGCTGACCCAACAGACGTCCTGTTTTTGATTCGAAAGACACGTGGAGCCATCTATTATCATAATAACGTTATTGTTGTTTTCCTCGGGAACAGCACTTTTTTTCGGGGTGAAAGGTACCCTATGTCCGTTTCTGTACACCTGACAACATATATGCAAAATTTCAGGATGATCGGTTCAGCGGTTGAACCACAGAATCCATCGAAGTGAAGTGCTTGGGGGAGGCCTATGTCCAGCAGGGGACGTCTTTCGTTTGAAATGATGATGATGATGAAAATGACACAACTACATAGCTACGTACACACAAACATAAACTTAGGCCTTTTACTCACATTAAAAAAAAAACAAACATTTAGCCGGCTATTTCCAACCACCACTTGTAGGTCTTGGTAGCATACATCCTATCAGCAAGATCTTTAACTATACTGTTTCTATACGTACCACGTAAAGTTGCCTTACAAGCCAAACAAAAGTGAACATTCTACAATGTATTTTAGTTCAAAAACTATATTTTTCAAATACAATAAACCTTTACAATAAACCCATCTGTCTTCGTTCCACTAAATTATTTCTCGTATTGCCGTCTGGCGACAATTTCTAGAAATCGATGTCTAAAATTGTCTGCCTGTCATTCATGTCTTGTGCGGTCAGTTAATATTTTAGAAGTATTAGGTTTGGGCCGGACTGAGGTATCTTTGTTTTGATGGCTAGGTTGAAACTTCACTGTGACTGATAAAAGTTTCTAATGGGAAAATACCTGAACCAGTTCTCGTAATTTAGAGAGGGGCCCGTGGCTAAATAATAACAGCCGCACAGGTCGATCGATCAGGTTAAGGTACGCTCGCCGCGGTTGCTCTGTGGATGGGTGACCATCTATACATACCGTGACCCCTCCGTGCCTCGGAAAGCACGTTAAGCCGTTGGTCCCGGCTGTCATTCGTGGATCTTTGACAGTCGTTACGGGTAGTCAGAAGCCCGAAAGTCTGACAACCAGTCTTACTAAGGGGTATCGTATTTCCCAGTAACTGGGTTGTGGAGGTCAGATAGGCAGTTGCTCCATGTAAAATACTGGTATTCAGCTGCATCCGGTTAGACTGGAAGCCGACCCCAACATAGTTGGGAAAAGGCTAGGCAGATGATGAATTCTCGTAATTTAAAACGTTCAAAATCTAGTCGCAGTCTCATCTCGGCGACAAACAAATGTCAAGAACTTGTCAAAATGTTGGGAAATTAAAGGTATTTTTGACAGATTGAGACTGAGATCAGACTGTGAACGTTCTTAAAATTACAAGAATTGCCCCTTAGAGCTTAGGTTTTTTCCTGCCTTTGAACTGCGTGAATGGCAACTTTATTTTAGACTAGCTGTTCCCCGCGGTGTCACACGCTGCGCGGCTCCTAAGGGTCGTAGCGTGATGTTATATATTAGTTATGTTATATATATATATAGCCTTCCTCGATAAATGGACTACCCAACACTAAAAGAATCATTCAAATCGGACCAGTAGTTCCAGAGATTAGCGCGTTCAAACAAACAAACAAACTCTGCAGCTTTATAATATTAGTATAGATATAATATTAGTATAGATTGATTTATGGTTTTTATTTTCACAATCAACGACATGCGAATGACTTTTAAAATGGAGGAACACTGACTCCCAAGTCACAGGTTGATACCTAGGTTGGGGGCCAGGGGACCTATTAAAAAAAAAGAAAAAAAAATCGCGTCTGAACTTTTGAGTAGTAGGTACCTACCTACGTATTAAATTTTTAAAAATATTTTAAAAAAAAGGTGAAATCAATGTATAGGACTATGAGACAAATCAATAAAGGTAGAACACCAAATTTTAAAATTAGGACAATACGGTAAAGATTATTAATTACTTTATTCACTCCGCGTGTGTCTCATTCTCAGCAGGGGTGGCCAAGTGGTAACACTCTCGACTTTCCAAAAATTAAAGTTAAAGTCAGCTAAAAATAGAAAGCCATTTTCAGACTTAATCGTTGCTAGCTCGACTGCTCACAGGGGGGCACTAACGAAACGACTCATCAATACCGTCTCACGGTTCAATTAGCTACTGAATTCCAAAATGTAGTGCTAAGTTAAACCTGTTACTAGTTTAGAACTATTGAATTTATTAGTCAGAATATCATGTACAGACGCCAGCACATCAACCTACTCGAAACTGTCAAATTTTCCCAATAAACTTTGAACCTTATGCCTTAGCGATAGAGTTGAAAATAAATTTGACAGATTGTAGTAGCTTGATGTGCAGTCTGCACAACTGAAAGACTTTAATAATGTAAGTTTTGTTTTGCGAGAGCAGGGGTGGCCAAGTGGTAACAGCCGCGACTGACGAGTCGTAGGTTCGAACCCAGACAGAGGCTTTGCTTTGTGTAAATTATCTCATCACCACTGCTTTCAAAACGGTGAAGGAAAACATCGTGAGGAAACCGCCATGCCCATGAACCAAAAATGTTAAGACATGTGACATCTACCAACCCGCACTGGGCCCGCGTGGTGGATTACGGCCAACCCCTCTCACCGAGAGAAGGCCTGTGTCCCAGTAGTGGGAACATTATAGGCTGATTATGTAGTTTAGTTTTCACGGACGCTGTGATAGTGTTATTTTCATTGAAATTTATTGTAAGTTTCAACTTCACAGTAATATAATTACAGCCAATAAAAAACCAGAAACAATATTACTTACACAGTAACCTATTTACGACATCATTAACAGTTTTCATACGAAAAATAAGCTGTTGTCCATACAATAAATTACATACATTTATTTGACCAGCCTTTTTAATTTGTTAAATCTTTTCCCTTTTCACGAATGTTTCACCGTGCACTGCGAATGAAAGCCATCATACACACATGTTCTCTTATTAATGCAGCAATTAAATAAAAGAGATATTTAACTACACTCGTTTGCGACAAGGCTTACTACTCCACTTTCAATATTTAAACACGATATTATTTCAATTAACAAGCGGTAAAAGTGGGTCTTGTATTTCTTTGAACGAATAAACTGTAAACAAAATGGATTAAATAAGTATTTGATGGTCGCAATTAATAAAAACGAACTGGAGTTTTCTTAGTATTTTCATTACTGCCCTTTTTATGGTTTATTTTATTTATTCAAAGAAGAAGAGCGGTGGTGGCCCAGTGGTAAAATGGCCGCGACTTACGAGTTGTAGATCGGGGGTTCGAACCCAAGCAGGCACTTTATTTTGTGTAAATTATTTCATCACCACTGCTCTCACAACGGTGAAAGAAATTATCGTGAGGAAACGGCATGTCTTAGAATCGAAAATTTGAAGACATGTGGTATCTACCAACCCACACGGAGCCCACGTGGTGGATTTCGGCCCACTACCATCTCACTGAGAGGAGGCCTGCGTCCCAGCAGTGGGAATATTATAGGCTGATTATGCTTATTGAAACAACCATTAATTGGTAATGCAACAATAGTACAGACGCCATCACACCAAGTTACTACAATCTGTCAAACCTCTTCACGCTTAAACCGCTGAACCGATATAAATGAAATTTGGTATAGAGATAGGTTGATTCCCGGGAAAGGACATAGGATAGTTTTATCCCGATATTCCCACGGGATCGAAACTTATACGGGTGAAACCGAGAGGCGCTGCTAGAAATTAATATGGACAAAAATATCACACTATATAATAATATTATGAAGGCGAAAGTTTGTGAGTGTGTGTGTGTGGGGGTGTGTTTATATGTTCGTTACTTCTTCACGCTCAAACGGCTGGACCAATTTTGCTAAAATTTGGTATGCAGGTAGCTGACACCCTGGATTAACATATAGGCTAATTTTTATCCCGATATTCCCACGGGATCGACATTTACGCGGGTAAAACCGCGGGGCGCAGCTAGTTGTTTATATAATAAAAATGGATGCTATTCACATTTTGATATATTCCATTTGTTTGATGGCAATGGCAGACGAGTCTAGCGATGTAAGTAATAGAAGGAGCTCTATTACATAGGACACCTCTGCCTAACCTATTGGGAAATACAGTCGTATCGTTATGTTATCTATATTTATAAAATTCAACGTCCTGACTGATATATCAACGCACAGCCTAAACCGCTGGTCAAAGAGACATGAAATTTGGAGGGTATGTTCTTTGTGAAGAATAGGTATCCACTAAGAAAGGGTTTACAAAATTCCACCCCTGAGAGGGTGAATGGGGGAGGGTAAAATTTCACGTGGACGAAGTCGCGGGCAAAAGCTAGTGTGTTCATATAAAGTGAGAGTAATAGCCTCCCCGACCGTTTTCGGTCACGGTGGCCAATCTCAATGGAAATTAGCCAGGTACGCAGGAGATATTATAGTGCACAAGTGTGTGCGCAAACACAGGTGCACTCTCTGTTCCTTTACTCTCATAGTCCGATGGGACGGCAATCCGACACGACCGGGGAGAGTTCAGGCGCAGGACCAACGGCTTTACGTGCTTTCCGAGGCACGGGGGTATTAAACCGCCAACTTCCAAACTTCGGACTGTTACTAAGAAATTCCTAATGGAAAACCCAATAACACTTTGTCCGACCCGGGAATCGAACCCAGGACCCCACACGCTCAGCAGTCGCGCTTGCAACCACAAGATCAACGGGGCAGTGGAAAGGAAGGGAGAGTACTTACTAATACGCGTCCATCTTTTCAACCTACGGGCCCATGCAATCCTACTACAGTGCATGCGCTCTATTGAAAATATGAACCTCCTAAGCTCTGCAACCCTGGCCGAACTAGGTCGTTGTGCCAACCGCCTAATATAATTCCTTAGTCACCGAGGACACTTAGGGAAAGAGATTGGGTGGCTTATCCTTAGCCCTAGACTTGTGATTCTCGGGCGAGCATAAGCCATGCAATTTCTTCCTGTAAGTGGTTCTTCTGAAATGGTCCGATCAAGATGGATGCAACAGGGAAGAGCGTAATGAATTCTATCATGCGACTGAGTGACATCTAGCCACAATCACGATAAAATTTTAATGACGTAAAACTATTAGTAAATCATTGAAATGTAACTCATAAACCATTGTAATAAAGTATAAATTAGATTGATTGCCGTGAATTTGATAAAACTCCCGGCAATCAATCTAATGTATACCTTACCTTACCGACACAAGTGTTATATTGTAATGACTTAGGTACTAATGGTTGTATCGTGAATGTCCTATCTTAAAAACTAAAGTCTGCTCACTCAAAAAATACTCAAGCTAATAATCACGGAACAAACACATCGTAAAATCTGAAGAATTTAATTTTTTTTTACGTTTTTTTGCAATTCGCTGGTCAGTATTAAGTTGTACGTTGATTAAAATATGATTCGCGGCCGGCGGAATTATTATCATTAAAGTCATCAACACAACTCTCTAAAGACCAAGTTATCCTACTGAATGACTACTTCATGAAATCTTGACATTTTAGGATTGTACTATCTTAACAAGTTGTATTACTGATTGTAGATAATGATTACAATTCTGTAAATACATATTTGTTACGGCCACGAATCATATTTTAATCAACGTACTACTTAATACTGACCAGCAAATTGCAAAAACGTAAGAATTTCGCGGGCTACCTTAACGCTTCCCCCTTAAAATAACACAGGCTCACCAGGAAATGCTGAGACATCCCAAATCTACACTGCCATAACATTGAAGCGCATCTCGAGACAAAACTTACAACATAGACATAAAACATGGCCGCGTTCACTCCGTCACGACAGCCCGCCGCAACGCCACATTTGCATTTTATTAAAATCACAATTTTATTTTCAACGTCAGCCTTCAAAATCCTCACTTTTACAGAGGATTTTGGATGTCTCTCTTAATTAATTCCTCGCCTGTTTTGGATTTTAATCATGCGGTCTTTTGATTAGGTCTGGCAATAAAGACGAGGAATCTGATTAGATGTACTAGGGCGCCATAAAACGCTGGCATTGTGAAGGACCGTGCGGTTTAATTTGTACGGATTATTGTGGATCCGATTGGATGTTGCAGTAAGCTTATTTTAGTATGATCTTTTTTTTAAAAGAGGTAGAAATTAATCTTCATTCTGCTTATGTAATGCTAGTCCTACTATCCTACTTATCACACTAATATTATAAAGGCGAAAGTTTGTGAATGTGTGAGTGTGTGTGTGGGGGGTGTGTTTACATGTTTGTTACTTCTTCACGCTCAAACGGCTGGACCAATTTTAATAAAATTTTGTGTGGAGGTAGCTGACACCCTGGATTACGTTTTATCCCGATATTCCCACGGGATCGACATTTACGCGGGTGAAACCGCGGGGCTCAGCTAGTAATATTATAAACGTGAAAGTTTGTGAGGATGAATGGATGGATGGATGTTTGTTACTATTTCACGCAAAAACTACAGAACGGATTTGGATGATATTTGGCACCCAGATAGTTTATGACCAGGATTAACACATAGGATACTTTTTATCCCGATATTCACACGGGATCAAAACTCTTGCGGGTGAAACCGCGGGGCGCTACATAAGCGCTGTATATAGGGCTTCATAAAGAAGCCTAGTTTTTGCGTAATATAAACTGACATTGTTATGGTCTAGGGTTGAAATGGTGGTCTATAAATTGCGATAAGGTTACCTCTAAAAATAAAGGAACCTTTATCGTCATCAGAGAATTACGAAAGTAAGTTAATGCACTACCTTTGCTAAAGCCTTACTTTTTGGTGACTTTGGTCGTGATAAACAAACACCTACCTATAAAATCAAATAGTTAACGAAAGAAAAACAAGAGAAACAATAATATCTGTAATCGTCAAAACGCAGTGACTAGGCGTCGTGATTCAAAGTTGATTCATTCTCCATAAAAGAAACACGAGTATATGCCAGACATGTAAGACTTGGTAGCTCAAATTGCAGCAAATTTTGTATACTTTAAAAATGTATAGTATCTTTTATAACATACAAGACAAAAATTTAAAGAAGTGCGAAAATTTCGAGGTTTTTTGAGCACTACGCAGTGAGCACAGGCCTTTCGAAACTACAAACTTGGTTTTACACCATTAGTATCTACCCTAACAACATCCCTAAAAATCAGTACCTGCAGTGCAACTTTTGCGACCTAACGCGATTTTTGGGTGATAGCGACTGGCTCAACATTATCTGCAGTCAAACTATTATTTATTACAAACTGATGTTACACCTAGATACCAACAAATACGAGTCAGTAAATAAGTCAATACATTTTATTCCCAACCCACATAAAACTTTTACCTCACAAACAAACATGAACGCAAACAACCACACATCAAATAACACCGAAAAATGTTGTCAACATAAAAATTCAAAACTATAAAAATCCGTCACGAATTTTACGATTCGCTACGAGAAAATTTTAATGTGAAAACCAGGGTCCATTAGTGAGTAAAGTTCTTTGAAGCGGGGACGTAAAACCATAGCCAAAACAAACCATGCATCACTGCCAAAATTCTCGTGACGGCGGGCCGCATTAGCAGGGACAACCTATCTTTGTGTTACATTTTGTAGGCACTTGCAGACTTGCTAACGAAATTTCGGTAAGTTGAAAATGAACTGGAGTGTATTAGTTATGTGTCGAGGATTTGTCGTTTTGTGTTGGCAATCTGGCTGTGTTTTAATTGATTTTGTAGTAGTTTCTTGTACAGAGATTTCGAAAAAATTATGAATTTTCACACCTATGTATGTATTTCACTGAAAAAAATTGTTTCTTACTAGGTACAATTCTTTTACAATTTTATTCTTACATTAAAGCGATTTCATTAAGACTTACTGACTTTATACAGTAAAAAAAAGAATTTTGAAAATCCGTCGACAATTGGCGGAGTACCTATTCGATGAACAAACATACAAAAAAAAAAAAAAACATACAAACATCCGAACATAGTACCTCCTCCTTTTTGTGAAGTCGGTAAAAAGAAATGTTTGTAGAACAGTAAAAGACAAAACAGTAACTTTTAATGATTGAACATACTCGTCATCATTCTGCCTAGCCTTTTCCCAACTATGTTGGGGTCGGCTTCCAGTCTAACTGGATGCAGCTGAATAAAAAAAAATCTGCGGCTTCATACATTTTGGTCAAGTAGCTATTGAACGTTTTTATTAAACAGCTGATTTTTTTTGTGATTTCAGAGTTGGTCCAATAGTGAGAGTTGTTCAGTTCGATGGTCTAAAGCACCTCTTAAAAGTTTTTTGTGTTAATTTTGAAACACCTACTATAATATTAGAATAAGTTACTTTTAAATAACTTATTCTTTTGAGACTTGAAGGCACTAGGTTACCTCATCTAGTTTAAAAACATATTTTATTTTTGACGTGTAGTGTTTTTAACGATCTATTTTTAAATGATAAATGATTTATTTCTGTAAGTAGGTTTGTATATAAACACTTTTACACGTCAATCACATTTTTTTTAAACTAGATGAGGTCGGCGTTTTCTATCTGACTATTCTGAGAAGAAAGGCCGAAACAAACTCAAAACTCTCTTTTTTTTTTAATCATTTATCATTCTAGCAAACGGTTGACGCAACTCCTTATTTCCACGATCAAAACTCAGCATCTTTCCTTTTTCTAAACATCCCGACGCACCTGCCAGCCACGTTTAGATCGTCAGTAAATTGAAAGAAAATAATGATAAAAAATGTGACCGCATCTTTCAAATAATGAAAAAAAAAAATGCGACGGCGGCGTCCCAAGCAATTTGTATTTGAAATATTGTCCTGACCCATCTTATTTTAATGTTCCTTACTTTCTATATAAAAGCTGTTTTTTTCTTACTTTTTCCATGAATCACAGAATATTTAGAAAGTATAAAGAAATTCTAGAGAATGGAGGAAAAAGATAAGTCTCGTAATAAGACAAGCGCCTTTGATACTTTTACCGAGTTTTTTTTGTAGATTGTAGGATTTACAATAAAATACTTAGTATGAACTACAGAGCTTTTTCCGTTTAATTAGTTTCAGCTAATTGGTGAAAATAACGTGAACCTAGAATCTGAACACAGCATCTCTGAAACCCACACACCGATCATAGAATCAGGTAGGTAACCAGGTATACAATAACGTAAGTACTTCGCATATATCTTCTTTGTCGTGTTCATGGCACGTTTGACCCAAAACTTCGCTACTTCTACAGCGTCGACGGTAGCAGCGCAGAGGTCACTTTGGCTGAATTTTTTGAGGCACAGAAGACAGAATAGGAGATGGAGCATAATTTGCGACACAGCTCCACTCCACAGACTTCTGACGTTCCGTCGAGATCCCCGCATTACGAGGCTGTGGTTACATCCTCCTACCTGGGTTCGGAAGCGGTTCAGAGTCTTCCAAGTGGACCTCAGAAGAAGAACCTCGCTCGGTGGAAGGTATTGAGTGGATGAACGGAGAATATTCTGTCAGAGTTTGCAATGGGCGTCAGCTGGGTTCCGTGGTGGAGACACTGTTGATTTTAAAAAACTGTGCCAGCTTTTTAGTCTTTGCTTTGGTAGTTTTACGCACATAAAGTATATATGATAATTGTATAGACGGCACAAAAAAACAAGGACGGAGGATTCCAGATTTGAACGCAAAAACCCAATAAATGGTGTTACAATAAAAAGCAACGTAGTCCTAAGATCAGATTGATTGCAATGTTCCTATCTTATTGCGATAGAAGAACAATATTGTATTATCTATTTCTATTATATAACACAGTCTATATGGAGTAGTGTCACGCAGTGAGCGACATTGAACAACCTTACGCTGAGAATAGATGACTCAGGGTAAAGCTGTGTGTTCACTAGGCAATAAATTTTTCTGTGATTCAGGTGGCAGTGACATTAATTGTTTTCCTCACTATCAAATTCTGCTACAAAGCATAATTTTAGGAAATAGTTAAATGTAAGAATTATAATACGCATAATGTAAAAGAAATGGAAATTGCTACTCAAAATCAATATTAGGTCAGAAAACCTCGGGACACCCAGATCTTACACAGATGTTCTCAACTGCCCCGGAGACTTAATCAACTTCTGGAGGGAGGTGGGCTGGTTGGAATAACCACCGACGTGTTCCACTTAAAGCACTAAATGCGGAAACCAAACCCATAACATAGAACATAGATAGAGTCACCCTCACGCCTCGAGATATGTACGAAGTATTTTATATGCGTGTTTGAACCAGAACAGATAGACGGTTTTTGATGTTGACTTCTTGGCGTATAGAGGATACTTACAACAGTTCAAACTTAAACAAACTAAACGCTCGTAGTCACTTCTCCGCTAACCAAAGTCTGGGTGCATTACAATAGCCTCTAGAAGAAGACGTTTGCTTTCTCACAGCTAACCTCTCTGACTTGTATCTATCCGCAGCCTTAGAGACTAAGCAGATTCGTTCGGTTACGACTGTTTTATTTCGCAATCAACCTCAAAGTTGAACAGATGGAATGTGAAGTTCTGCTGCATAGTTCGTTGCACTGTTACTGTCTTTTGTAATGTCGAGCACGCGCTAATAAAAATTTCATGGATTTTCCTGTCGAAACCTGTTTTTGATCGTCATATTTATCGAGGGTCTGTTGTTGAGTTTAATTCTAGTGAAAAAACTTTTTTAGTTTAATTGTTTTTGGGTGAAAAACATTTAGTTTTAACTAGCTGTGCCCGCGACTTCATTCGCGTGAATGTCGGAAAACAAATTGGATTTCATGGGTTTTATTTTTTTTTGCGCGGAACCCTCATCCTTTTTTATCCTAAATTAAATGTGTATAATATGTTACTCCTTATAATATCAGTTCTTTGCCAGTGAAAGTCCAGCCGTTTCGGAGATTAGCCGAAACAAACAGACAGTCAATTTTTTAAATTGTTTTTTTTTGTTCAAGTAGGTACCGTTTAAACTTTCATTATGCATTTAGTAAAAAGCTGTTATTTCGACAGTACAAACAGACACTTCAAAATTTATTTGTATAGATTTTATAACCTTGGATTGCAATAGTCGTAAAGCAGAGAAGAGAATGCTGCCTCACGACTGTGCCAAATAGGCACAACCAAATGCCAGATACTCGTAACTAGTGCCTGACTTTGGTTTTCAACTGGACCTTAGAGACAGTTGACCTACTCTAATTTATTTTGTATGTTATTGACTTTGCCAGAGATTCTATCCCTAATTACGCAATTAAAAGTAGTTGCTTTTCATTGCTCAATTAGAGGGATAGTTGGCAACCGCAATTTTAATTGAGACTGTCTGAAGCAACCTTGACATCAAAATCTTGTATTCTATCACCCAGCACCCTGCTTCCGTAATACACTATCAATCTCAATCTGAACCATTCCGAAGGAAATTGCTAATCCAATCAAAATATTCTATTTCACATAAGCCTACATGGGCACTTATGAAACGTCAGAAGCTAGGTGCACGGTTCCAACTGGTCGTTTCCTATGGAGAAGAGCCGGCAAGAAACTCCACGGTTACTCTTTTTAAAAATAATTGGCTTTTACAATGTTTTCAAATTACAGTAGGTATGGGAGGACAGCGTAGGCCTGTCAACAAGTACCAGGTACTTGAAAAAATAAAAAATGGTCTACAGATCTAAAGTCTACAAGGCCTACAAAGTCCTCACATTTACAAAATTAGATTTACAATGCTTTTTATCTTCGAAAAATTTGTATGCTCAATAACGTAAACAACACAATGAATGTTGTTGAACTGTGAAAAGGAAACCCATTGCAACTGTTAGCTTGTTACGCAAGTACCCCGCAGATTCCATAACCTCCACCTCTGATCATTAATTCCCATAAAAACACACTTCGAACGACCTATAACGTTGCGCAGATATATAAACAGTCCCTAACCAGAACGTCTCGATACATTTACGTACCCATTTTAACGGTACCAATAATGTATTGTCACTTTATGTGACAGTTTGGCAAAAATGTGTAAGATAATGTACCGATACCTCGTGCCATAGATTAAGAAACTCGTACAGAAGTGGCAATCTAGTGGAGTCCGCACAACGAGGCAAGAGCTTTGCCTTTGTGCGAGAGTCATCATCATCATCATTTCAGCCGAAAGACGTCCACTGCTGGACATAGGCCTCCCCAAGCACCTCCACTTCGACCGGTTCTATGCATCTCGCATCCAACGGGTTCCTGCGGCCTTCACAAGGTCGTCGGACCACCTTGTGGGAGGCCTTCCAACGCTACGTCTTCCAGTACGCGGTCGCCACTCCAGAACCTTTCGGCCCCATCGACCATCTGTTCTGCCAGCAATGTGCCCTGCCCACTGCCACTTAAGTTTGGCAATTCTTCGGGCTATGTCCGTTACCTTGGTTCTCCTGCGGATCTCCTCATTCCTGATTCGATCACGCAGGGAAACTCCAAGCATAGCTCTCTCCATTGCCCTTTGGGTGGCGAGAGTACGCAGAAAAAAAGTGAAACAATAACAGAAAAGGGTATTGGGCATTAAACTGTAGGTTTTAATATAAACCTACAATTTAATGCCACGATGCTAATGCTTCTACCATATCGATACGCCACGTTCTACCTAAGTGTCAAAATTAATTTTGTATTTAGTCTATCTCCTGTCTGATTTGAAAAACACGCTTTGCAACGATAATAGCTCCGCTTTATTATTTGAATACTTGTCCTACTTAATCTAGACAATCGTAACTCACACACATAAGCTTTTATCATAATGCAGTACAAATCCATTTGTGCTTATGCAGATGGACGCACCCTCAAACGAAACTCAAATGTCCTGTTTCACTGTGGGGGCTGTACTGTGTGCATTCCTTTGTGTGTGCACCGATACCGCTGAAATTATCATCTACCGTTTCTAACCAATCGCAGTCTGAGTCTAACCAGGCGCTCGCCCAAAGCAAAATAGAGTTGTCAATTTGGACGATGATCAATGCAAGTGCAGAACACGTAACATGGCAATCCTCGACGTATTAGCCCGTAGTCACGAGCTACATTCTCAAGCGACACGCGTCCTACGACAGCGACTGCGGAGAAAACAGATGAAAAAAGTTGTTTAGAGCATGCCACGAGTCACCGCTACGCGACTTGCAAAGGAAGAGGAACGGACGAAAACAGGTGACGCGCGCGAGTGGCACTTAGTCGCACCGCTTGACGCCCTTAAACGTTTTAAACGTCCCAAAACTGGGTCTACTCCCTATGCACGAAATCCGTAGTATCGACTACAGTTACGGGCGTTTCCTACTCTGTATCACTTACGGACTTAGGATTAGTTCGGGGAAAGAAATAAGAATTAATTGCAACACGCTTTGATAGTTGTTTATACTCTTGATAAGTATTTGACCGTCCGAAAAATTGAATTTGACACTTTGTTTTGACGACTCAACTACTTCCAGACGGGCCCATAACTTCGTTGACGGACTTAAAAGAAGACCCCCTGTCAATGGTGATTCAATGTAGTACAAGATTTCATACTTTTTTACCAACCCGCACTGGGCCCGCGTGGTGGATTACGGCCCACTTCCTCTTACCGAGAGAGGACGTCTGTGTCTCAGCAGATTTACTGACCTCTTATCGGCCATACACTGGCGATCTCTCACATGAATCCGGGGTGTTTAACGCGGCCATTCGTCAGTTCGCTACTAATATATAAGTCAATGCCCCCTGTACTGTGCGTTCGAATCGAGTGTGTCGCTTCTATCCATTCTTATTCTATGCTCGAATCGAATGGGGGACGGATTTCGCAAGGTACCGAAGGGAACGTGCGAATAAATTCTGTGTTTTATGAATGATGAGAATTGTGGTAATAGTGGTTCGTTTGGGTTTTTTGTTGTGATAGGTTTTCAGGAATTTTGGTATTGATTTTTTAACAAAGTGTCGTATTTATTCGATTTTGTTTTGAGTAAAAGTTACAGATAGTAATTGACTTGTCTTTTTGTTTATAATTAGAATTTGCTTGCATTTAGCACTGAAACTCTGATTTTTAATTTGCTAGACCGAAATGACAGCTAATTTATTAAAATAAGCTCTGATTTTTCCAAATAATTTATGATAATTTAATGGGCGGTTATTTTAATGGGAGGAATTATTTTGAATTTTTAACAGTTCTTCCATACAAAAACTTCAATTTTATTCCGCGAATAAACATTATCTGTCGATTGAAAAATCAGCTCTTAATAATGTCACGTTGACCAAAAAAGGTCGATCACAGCTGTCATTTTAGTGTAGCAAATTAAAAATCAGAGTTTAGGCATTTCAATTTCGGAGTAAAGCTACAGAATATACTCTCTGTCAAATCCTTTATCTATTTCAGTAAAAAACAACGATCCAATGAGTTAAAAAAAAACATTACCAAATACAAAAAAAAAACACAAAACGCATACACTTCACTGCCACAGGCACACCGGGCACAAACACAAGTAATCCAATTGTTTCAAACGACCAATCGGCAATACGAGACATGGAAAAAAATGTAAATTCGTTAGAACTAGCAATCAGTCGGTCGCTAGTTTGTGGGCAACAGATTTGCATACTGCATTATGCATCGATGCATCGCAACGTCGTGGATTGATGCTCGCACTTCAATTCTGATGTTGAACGGGGATGTAAAATGACGGGTGTTTGTTCAGGCTTTGGTACTGTGAATAGGACTCGTTAGATTATTTAGCTGCTCTTGTGTCATACATGGATAAGTTATAGCCAATTGTAATTAATAGAACGACTTACAAACTTTTATTCAGAGTTAGAAATATAACACCTGTATTCTAGAACATAATTCCAAGAAGAATCCTCATCCAAAAATAGATTAACGCAGAGATTAGCCTGAAATCTATTCTGTCAGATGGAAATCTAGTTTCATGCCCGAACACTGTTCACATGGGCCTTTAAATGCACTACCACCTAATCTCATACATAGCAACATATCACGCCATACAATACATAATCACACGTAATCACTGAACGCGTCTCCTCATCCAATTAGCCCGGGCTCCTAATCCTGACAGAGCGGCAACGTACAGCGCCATCTAGCGACACAATTACACATTATATTTACACACATATTTGTGCAGCTGCGTACGTTGATTCATTGTAAACAAGCTGCAATTTGCATATCGCTCGGTGTGACGCTGTCTTTAGGCGCGGATATTATTTTAGTTTAATTAGTAGTTTCGTAAAGGATGTGGATTTTGGAAAGGTTGTTGTGGTTTACTTTAGGATGCTAGAACTAGAGTAACTTACAGGCTCACCAGGAGCCATGGCGTGGCCTGGCATGGCAAAGGATCCTCGCGGAAATTATTTTTATACCCTTGGAACTCACATTTCGTTGATATCACCACAAGGACACTTGAGCATACTGCGGTATGCCGCGGGAAGCTTAAGCACGTCACGGCATTTCTTTGCCATGAAATGCCGTGACGTGCTGCTAAGTGAGGGTTTGACACAGGTTGTGTCACTCTGCATCTTGCTTACTTTAATACTTATACATTATCTCACCCACAGAACACGGAATCGCCGTGCCATCTGCGTCTAGTACCAATAAAGTGTTCGGTCACGAGCAGCCGTTCAAGGACGTCAGTTTCTAAACATCATTTCTGTCGTAGTGAAGGTAAATGGTGACACGTTTGGTTTGTATGGGAAGTGTTGACAAAGCCGCCTCTAGCAGCGGCCGAAGGCATCTCCGTACTCTCACCCGATGGTAAAGACGATGGTGTAGGCTTGCTTTGAAGCAACCTATTCACTCTAGACTTGCATATCTATTCGACCATCTGACAAGCCAGTGTATCGAAAATGACACATTTCGATAACATGATTTGCCTTGGCCCCAACAACAAACAGCTGTCAGAAGAATAGCGGTCGTCTATTTGATTTAAACTGACAAAATTTTCGGGTTCATAAATTGTGAACAGCATTTAGAGGACTCCTACGATAACATTGATTGATGTTCGATAAGTACTGAAGTATATCGAGTAGTTGTGAATAGCTAAGCTAAAGACTGTTGAAGACAACCAGGGAAACACAGACTACAGCAGGAAGTGTAGGTAAGGTATAAACGCCAGCACATCAAGCTACTACAATCTGTCAAATTTCTTTACTTGATTTTCAACTTTATCGCTAAAGAGTAAGGTTCAAAGTTGATTAGGAAAATTGGACAGTTTCGGATAGGTTGATGTGCTGGCGTCTGTACGTATTCTTTATTTTATAAATAATACTCTTGATGCCGTAAATCATCCTGCTCATTACATAAGACCACGCCTTTATTGGCAGCGTCGTTGACAATTACATTTATACACAGATAGAATACCATGAATATAGAGGGGCTTGTGGCTAAGAAATAACAGCCACACGGTTCGATCGATCATGTTAAGCTACGCTTGCCGCTGTTTCAACATGGAGAGTTGAAAATAAAGAGAAAAAAATTGTCGTATGAAAAATCGTGGGTTTTCTGAGGAATTGCTAATCGAAAACCCTTTACGCCCTTTGCCCTAACCGAGAATTAAAAGCTGTACTTCACTATCAACAGTCGCTTTTCCGACAACAAAGTAGAATTACGTAAACGTGTTTTCAACATTACCAAACGTTATAACATACGTTTTCTCATAACACATTTTTGTCCATATGTTTCTCCTCAGCAGAACCAAATAACTAAACATACCATCATTTATATTCCATACAAATGTAGTTAAGTCATTTAGGAAACGATTTACCAAAGCAGCATGAGCCTAAAAACAGCTTGTTTGTGGAAAATAACTCAATTAGTTCGGACTTGTAGTGGTTTATTGTTGCACAGGTTTACTTGGCAAATGTTTCGCTTTTTATTCGTTTTTTGAAGTAATTGAACGCGAT
This sequence comes from Oligia latruncula, assembly GCA_948474745.1. Classification (NCBI taxonomy): domain Eukaryota; kingdom Metazoa; phylum Arthropoda; class Insecta; order Lepidoptera; family Noctuidae; genus Oligia; species Oligia latruncula. The sequence goes on along the minus strand of OX419691.1, from coordinate 2,105,673 downwards.
GGTAAGGCAGTTGTTTTTGTTTAGAAGTCGATCTTATGCCGATGGATTAGGCTGGGTTTTAGTACTTACTGTAGAGGCTGGCTGTGTAGTCCTACCTTAAATTAATACTAGGCTGGTAATATTTGTTGATGTATTCCATTCGAAAGTTCAAACGAACGTCAAATAATTTAATATGATATTTTGTTCTATTGATTGATATAATTACCGTGAAGCTGTAAAGTTCCTTTTAACAATATAATAATTCCAAGTTTTAACGTCTTTTAGTTAAAACTGTGGAGGTCCCGGTTCGACCTTCACAGTACTGTAGAGGCTATCTGTGTAGCCCTACCTTTAGCAGTACAGGCTGGTTATAATTACCGGCGTGTTCCATTCGAAGGTTCAAGCAAGAGTCAAATATTCTAATAAAGTATTTTTGTTTAGTAGAGTCAGAGTGCTAGGAATAACATGATATTATTGTGAAGTCGTAAATATATTTTATCCAAGTCAAAGCTTTGGATGCGAGACGCACAGAACCGGTCGAAGTGGAGGTGCTTGAGGCAGGCCTATGTCCAGCAGTGGACGTCTTTCGGCTGAAATGATGATGATGATAAAGTCAAAGCTTTCCCATCTGGAGTTCCACAGTACCAATACAACGATCGGTTTTTGTTTATCTATCTCTGTCACAAACCCTCTTACTAATAAACGCTGATGAATAGTTACACACCGATTTCTCTCTTTCAGTCGCCAGTAATTTGACTTTCGAAAGAAGAAGACAAAGCGTTGTGTAACTATACAGACGCTATACAACGTTTATTAGTAAGGAGGCTAGTATATAGCCTGTTTCACTACCTTGAGATTATCTACTAATACAACATAATTGTGTCCCATTTTCAGTTACCCTGGTGGTTGTGCATGTGACATTTATAGAGTACAAGAGATGTCACAACGAGGAGCATATGAACCAATCAGCTGAGCCTTTTACCGAAACACGGTAAGCCAATTTGGTCATTAAAGTTTCGTCGCATCATCTTCTGTGTAGCCGTTTCCCAACTATATTGGGGTCGGCTTCCAGGTTGACAGTATATAGCTGAATAGCAGGAGCGATTGCCTATCTGATCTCCACAACCCAGTGAGAAGCATATACTGTAGTGCGTCTGCGATGTTTGCGCATGCGCACACAGACGGATTTCATACTGTTCTGCGGCGTCGCATCGCTTCGCTGATGTTCCGCACGCGTGGGAGCGCCAACACCATCCTGAACGTGCTCAGCCACAAGCTGGACAGCCCCCTTCTGGGGCACTGGGTTCAAGCACAAGTGCGTGTGCCCGGGGCGCCAGCGGGCGGCAAATACTTAAATTAATTTTTTCTTTTAATTTTTTCTTTAGTTTTTCTTATAATTTTGATTTAATTTTAATTTTTAATTTTGATTCTGATTTTAATTTTGACTTTAATTTTAACAGTAATTTTTAAAAAAATTAATTAATTTTATTTAATTCTGATTTTTCTTTTATTCTTTATTTATTTTATTCTTTTGTAATGTGTCTAACATAGTTTATAAGTTGTAGGTACTAACAATATTATGGGCAAAATAATGCCTGAATTAAAAAGATTTTATTTTATTTTTTTATTTTTTTTTAATACCTATTATTAAAATGAGTTCGTACTTAAACTCTAAATGACAATACTCCCACGTATATTGTTAATCTAACTTCAAAATAATCTTACCAACTATCGCCCCAACTTAGATTAGTTCCAGCGATTACAAAGTTATCGTTAAAGGACCTTTGTACGTAGGTACACAACCATATAGGTATTATAATGACACCCCCTGTATGATAACTGAAACAACACAAGTTTTAAACTAACCAGTAATCGAAAACAGTATTCACCGATTTTATTTACTTAGACGAAACTTGCCGAAGTCAGTCCGTGGATGGGTGACCATCCGTTACATACCGAGACCCCTCCGTGCCTTGAAACACACACGAAGGGTTCCGTACCACAAGGCAAAAACACCGAAAAAAAACACGTTTGTTGTATGAGAACCCCCTTAAATATTTATTTGATTTTGTTTTTAGTAGTAGTTTAGAGTTGTTATAGCGGCAACAGAAAATTTCAACTGTCTGGCTATCGCGGTTCTTGAGATACAGCCTGGTGACAGACAGACGGACGGACGTGCAGACGGATGGACAGACAGCGAAGTCTTAGTAATAGGGTCCCGTTTTTACCCTTTGGGTACGGAACCCTAAAAACTAAATAAAGCTGCAGATAAAGCTGTTGAATTTAGACATGGGCGAAATAACCCATAGCTATATCACTCTTCTAGCTCACTAGCTCAAGACTATAGCTCAGTGGCCCAGACGCCGACTGTTAGCTTATTTGAATCACGCCGTACGCGTGTCGAAGGTGACGGCTCGGCTCCCTCAATAGTCAATAGCTCTTTTGAATTGTAGTACCTACATGCAAAATATTTTCCCAAGGACCCTACTAGACTTCGTACGGATCCTTGTAAAATATTAGTCCTAGTATTACTAGGGTACAATATGCAATACCATTGCCAGCATAATCTAACCTAAATATAAATAAATATGTAGGTTAAAGAGGTTATAGGAGAGCAGTGGTGGCCCAGTGGGATTGGTCCCGACGGTCGTGGGTTCGAACCCAAGAAGGCGCTTTACTTTGTGTAATTTATTTCATTACAACTGCTCTCAAAACAGTGAAATATCGTGAGGAAACCGGAATGACCTAGAAAAAAAAAAGGCCGGCGTGGTGGATTACGACCCACTCCCTCTCACAGAGAGGAGGCCTGTGTCGAAGCAGTAGGATCGTTATTGGCTGATTATACTATGGTTATGCTAAGGATGTAAGATTGTTTCTTTGTTTATAAAAGGTAATGGAAGTACTGCAACAATTACAAAACATCTGTCACTGATAGAAATCAACCCTATTGCCGAGTGCCGTAGGATATGTTTTATGTTAAAATAAGAAACTTCACGCGGAGGAAGTAACTGTCGGTGACATCCTCCGCGTGAAGTATCTTATTTCTGAAAGCTCCCACCCAAATATAGGACTGTATCCTATACCTACATCCACTAAACTCGTACAAGACCACGTGCTTTGCACCCTTCTCTCCCAAATCCTTACTAGTCATCACCATCAGTCAACACATCACATATGCATTTGATCTGTAGAAACACTAACATATGAATGTGCACCGTTTGTTTTCTTGATACAAAATATCGATTTTAATTTAAAATAGAACCATGCAGTTCTTTATCCGTGTTTCATTCCTTTTATCTCTCAGCTCCGTTGTCAACATCGTACAATGATTTAATAATTATGGAAAATTAACGATATATTCACAGCTTAGTAGAGATAATATCGGATAATATAAGTGCAGTTTTAAAAGTAATCTTCTTATCTCATCATCGTACAGTGAAAGCCGCTTTCAACTCCATCAGCTTAATCAATTAATTCATTAATTAACAAGCTCTCCCACCAATTATCACGACGTTGATCAAACAATGGCCGAATATCGACCTTTGTTTACATAACATAACCTCACTTTCCTAAAAACAAAACATCACTCTAAACACAGCTACTTACCGTGTTACATCCAAAACAAACGCACGGGAACTAAAAGTAAAACAGCCGGGTTACGCGCTACATGTGTCCGTGACGTCACCGCCACGCGTGGCGCGTGCGTGGCGGCTGTGGAGTCACGCGGTACTGACAACGGGCTCGCGAACGCCCGCCCTCTATCGAACTTCAATCTCGTGTCGAATGTCGAATATTCGGGATTTCGTGTTTTAGTTTTAGTTTTTGTATCTAATGTTTTTGAAAGGACCAGTGCAATATAGATTGAGACAGATCGTTACTGTTTGTGTAGTTTCTCGCTGGGTTTACTTAGCGGAAAAGTCTGAAACTTGTTGGAGTTAGATGACTTGTCTAGCGTCTGTAAAGCTTTGGTTTCCTTAGAAAGCGGTGAACAATAACGGCTGTCTAAATACAGAGTAATGTTTCACTTCTTAAGGTGCCACTAGTCGATATTTTTTCCATACAAATTTCGGGAAAGTATTACTCCACTGTTTGTCATTGTGTATTCAAAGATAAACATGATATCGTTTTGACTTATTATTAATTTTGTCTGTACGGAAACAGAATAGTAAAAAAAAAGCCATTAATAAGTTATGAGAAAACAAAGATTCGTTTTTCTTGCTATTTTTAACGTAACTTTGGGTGTAAATAAGTAATAAAAGAACTGTAAAATCTTTAAAACCAAGTCCGTACTGACAAAGCTCAGTTATCGAAGAGTTTATTAATCTTTATTTGTAATTGATTTATGCAGTGATTTTCATAAAACTCGATTTTCCGAAGCACTTTTCGATTTTTTTTACGCACCTATCAGTTCGGAACGGTGTTTCTGTGCCAGCAGACAATATAAAAAACGCTCAGCCTTTTTATACAATAAAATCAATAAACACATATATATTTATGATAAAAAAAAATATGAATGCAAGAAAAAGTTATTAATTTGGCTACACAATTTAAATTATGATGATACTGAGTTACTTTTGCAACGTGTGACTTAAAAATAAATAATATACACATGCACTCAAAATCAGTCTGTCTCTCTCCCACACACACACACACCCTCACACACGCACACACACCCCTCCTAACCCTCACACACACTCACACACCCTCACTCACGCGCGCACTCACATACACCTATATAATTGATCGTATTTTCTTTCGTTATTGTTTTTATTTTTCCTCTTTTCGTTATTTGCCTACTTGTATGTTTATGATGTAAGGGAAGAGCGGAGCCTTCAACTACAGGCATTTTCTATGCCTAAATGGAGACTCCTCGTCATGCAATGTAAGCCAAATGATATGAATAAACTTATGAGAACTAGACGTTGTTCGTGTAGACTAGCGTGTAACTCTCATCACTGATACTAGCTCTGTCGGACATGAAACCAGGTGAGACAGCGTCCTTTTTGCCCATGACCACCAGTGAATTCGAGCTCGCGACTAGTTTACTCTTAATGTCAAATACTGTTGAAAATTACAGATTTTCATGACGACGTTATAATATGACGGACTCCGCGTTTCTAGGAAACCGTAGCTACACTGTAAACAGTACGAACAGTATTCATATAAAAGCATTTGATTGTAAGTGCTTGGCCAGACTGGCAGCGCGGGCGCGGGGCGGGCGCGGCGCGGCGAACTCAAACATATGAACTGCGCGGGCACGCTGGCGCGGTGAGCGGCGCGGGGAGCGCGCGGGCAACTCACGCCATAGCTCGTTCATACAAGTGGCCGCAGAGGGAGCTCGGCGCGGGTGCGGGGCGGGCGCGGGTCGGGCGCGGACGGCTCGCGCGGGGACCGGATTTCCCAAACTAGTTCGAGCTTTTTTCTAGTAAAAATAAGTCTTCTTCATCCATATTATATTTTGATGAACACTGGACACGACAGCATGCAGAACGCAGCCGCGTTCTAGTGCGGACAGGCAGCCCGCGCGCTTTGCCGCGCCCCAGTCTGGCAAAACACTGCATATGTTTCATTCTGTCAGATATTGAAATTGGTATGGATATTAATTAATCAAACCATTTTGAAAATAAGTGCGATTGTACTACGCCCAGCAATTATCAAGGAGGTACTTAGTTTATTGAAGCAGTTTTTTACCATTTTTTTCTTCAGCTTCCTAATTCTTTACTTATGAGTACCTACCTGCCTTGACAAGGCTTGCATTTTATTAGAACCTCACCTGAAATACAGTCAATTATAAACGGAAATCGAATCCCAATGAAAACCAAGCTCTTAATCTGTTACCAATAAACCTTTTTCTTTTGAATCAATAACCCTCAAGCGCGCTGGGGCGAACGAATTAGATGCATTGACTCCCGAGAGCGATGTCGTAGCAGATTAGATTTTTTAATCGTGACACAGCATCTCTATAATAGAGGTATGAGGAACAGGGTGTAAAGTTCACTCAACCTCCATAGAAGAGGGAGGATCCTCCGACCAGACGGGTATTGTGTCTGGCGGGCAACTGCCCGATGATTCATGTCGGGCCTTTGTATCTATGCTAGTTGCGCGGTAAATTCTGCTTGCGCGATGCAGGATTTGCGTGACGTCAGTATGACGCGTTGTGTAAAAGTGTTTGTACAAACCTACTTACAGAAAATAAATCATTTATCATCTATCAGACGCCAGCACATCAAGCAATTTGTCAAATTTCTTTAATAGATTTTTAACTTTATCGCTAAAGTATAAGGTTCAAAGTTGATTGGGAAAATTTGACAGTTTCGGATAGCTTGATCTGCTGGCGTCTGTACATATAAATGCTGAACCAGCTCGTTTGTCCAATGGTCGCTAACGCTACTGCTGAACAAGAGGTCCTGAGTTCGATTCTCAGGTCAGGCAAAGTGCTATTGGGTTTTTCCATCAAAAACTCAGTAGCAGGCGGCTAATTTGGATTTGAGTCCGATTGAAGACAACAGGACTATTCCATGGGACTTAAACATTTATTTTATTTATATATACTTTATTGTACACCATTAAACACACAACATAAAAAACACACACTCATGCATACACATATACACACTCATATACTACATTATTGGCAAAATATGGCTGTACTATAGGTACACCTCTACCCATATAAATCTTATATGTATGCCTCTACCTTACCTTAGATTACAGGCGTTAAGCAAAATGCTGAAAAGCAAATTATTGAATCAATTTAGAGGACATATAAAAGTAACAGTGTTAAATTACTTTTGCGGCTAACTGTACTTCAGTTTTACCCTACCCTAAAAAGAGGGGATAATAAGAGAACAACTACAATTAAACCCTTTTTACCACACGAATTCGCGCTAAAACCGTTTTTCAAACATATTACAACCACTATCAAAAACTTACTCCATTACAAACTACCCACTAAAGGCTATAAAACGCTCCCACAAAGTGTCCACATGAAATTTTGAAGTACAATTATAATTCTGTCTCCTGGCAGACTATTATATACTAACTAAAGTGCCTAGTCACGTGGTCTCGATAAATTACAATAAAAATTACCCGCAAAACGTGAAGATAGTCGCAACCGAAGTGGGGAGAAAATGTTTAAGTGTGGGTGAATGCTGGCTGAAGGAGTTCCGTACTGATTTTAGTTTTCAATGTAAAGCCGCAATAATATTTAGCCCGCACCGCGTGTCGCCACGCGTGGGTAAGCTATCGGTTACATACATTTAGTATAGGATTAATTACATTAGTCCCGCCCCGCGTGTTGCCACGCCACGCACTAAATGTATGTAACCGATAGCTTACCCACGCGTGGCGACACGCGGCGCGGGCTAAATATAATTGCGGCTTTATTTTATTTATTTATTTATTTATCCATTTATTTCAGGCACCAATGCCCATAAACACATACAATACAATATTAATATAACTTAAAAATACTATAAATACATACAACATTATATTAACACTAAAAAACTAACGTACACGAAGTGTCGGCGTCGTGTTTCGCTGACTGGTGTCATGTAGCAGGCCACGAAACCGGCGGTACACAACACCCTTCGGCCAGAACTCTTCCTTGAGGAACTTCTCGAGATGATGTGTCGGAACACGCACCACGAACGACTTGAAGTTCGTGTTGTGACGCGACTCCAACTTCTCGACCCTCAAAGTCCAGTTGGTCTTGACACGCATGTACACAATCTCCTCAACCTTCGTGGAGTGGTGCAGTCTGGACACGTACAGCTGCGTCGTCGGGATTGCTGGACGCAGCAGCATGTTGGGTCCTGCCTGCCCGGTGCCGCACTGGTTCTGACAAGGAGGCTACTTCTTCTTCTTCTTCTCCACCTTGATGAAACCATCCTTGTCGCACGTGTCCTTCTCTGGACCCTGCCTTTTCAAAACCTTGTTTGGTTTCGACCGGCTCCGTTTACCCCCTTTTGGCTTTTCCGCCAGTTTTACCTGCAAGTTTTGCGACTCAGCAGGCTTGTTAGCGGCTACTATTGCTGCGTAGGCTCGTTTGGGGGTCGACGAACCTACACACATCGTTGTCTCTATTGTTGTTTTGTTGTCTGTTGTTGCTTTAAAGGCGTTTCTCCACTCTCTGTGACCCTACATTTTTTATATTAGCTAAACTGTACCCATGTTATAGTTAAGTCTGGACCAATGTGTTTCTTATTCATATGTTTCTAGCTGCGACATAGTTTTTATCACGTATGATGTCACGATTCTGGTACCTAACGTACAAATCCAAAATTCCTGAAAATTGCTAAAGAAAATGAACAAATACGTTTTCTGCGAAATCCCATTCCCCTTTTCTACGGAACCCGAAAAATTAACAGGTGAACGCGACTGTAATGAGGAAAGTTGGGAATACCGAAGGATTGCCAATTTAGATATTCAAATCGTGTTCGGTTCATTTTGCGGATATTTTGTGTACGTAAGGATGTTTTTCTAAATAGAGTGGATTGGGGATGCGAGGGGAAATTGTCGAAGAAACTCCGGTCTTTTTTTTCTTGTATACTGAAGTTTGTATAGAGTGAAATATCGGAGAGATTAATGGGATCCTTTCAGGTGGGTTTTCCGGGTTAGGTTGTTTTATCGCGATATTGAAAAAGGACGTAATTTATGTTTGTGGGTATGCAAAGAGTTGAGTAGGAGGTTCGTTTCTGTGAAGGTAATATAGAAGGATTGAATTATAATCATTAGGTATGTTAGTTACAAATTATTCTTTTAATTATGTTTAGTTTTATTACCGACTTTACAAAAAGGAGGAGGTACTATGTTCGGATGTTTGTATGTTTTTTTTTTTTTTTTTTTTTTGTATGTTTGTTCATCGAATACGCCGCCAATTGTCGACGGATTTTCAAAATTCTTTTTTTGTTCGAAAGTAGATAGTTCTGAGGTGGTCCCATTGTCACCAAGTTAGGATCTGATGATGGGATCTTAGAGAAATCGAGGGCAACCCTCAAATTTTGTAGGCTCACTTATTGTTTTTCGCATATTTTATGAAGTATCTTGTGTATTTGTGTATGGTTGTCACCATCTCAGGTAGCTGGGCTGATGATGGAAGGTACAACTCCTTAACAGTAAGAAGTTACTCGAACAGGCAAGGACTGTTTTAGTAAATTGTTTTGATGTTTGATAGGGCATTTGCCACATTTGGTCTCATGATCATCAAGTCATGACCTGATGCTGCAGTCAGGATAGTCTGCAGAGTACCTAACTCCTCGACAACTAACAGCAGATATATCGTGTTTAGGCTCATTGAAAAGGGCTCGATGTGTGGATAAACGTACTGTTACTGAGGAACACCGAAGACCTGATGCTGAAGCCAGGAGCATCAGAAAAAGTACAAACCTTTAAATTACAGCACCGTAGTCGTGTTTGGGCTCATTTTAAACAGGACTAATTTTAAGTTCAATGCAATGTTGACATAAGTCTGGCTTGATGCTGCAGCCAGGATTATCAGCATCTAATCTAAAAACTAATAAAAGGAGAACTCCTCAACAATTAACGTCCCTGCATCGAGAAAAGAAATATTTTATAAAAAGGCGATGGGCAAGTTGACATTAGGCTATTGTAACTTAGATAAATTATAAATAGACCCACTAAAAAGCGAGAAATAAAAACTTTTTAACAAAAAAAAAACCGACTTCCAAAAAAAACACTACAAACTGAAAAAAAAACACTACAAACTGAAAAATAACTTTAATTTCGGAAGTCGGTGGCAAAAACTAAAATACTGATCCCTAAGACACCGACTTCCGAAATTAAAGTTATTTTTCAGTTTGTAGTGTTTTTTTTTTCAGTTTGTAGTGTTTTTTTTAACAATTCCAAATCTCGCTTTACGTAACCTAGGAATTGACCCAAGATCTTTCATTCAACAGCTACACAACAAACACTATACCTACCAGAGAGCCAGTCTGCGTCTACCACCATAGGTTAGGTTAGGTTAGTTTTTAATTTATTTTAAGAATAAAAACCGAAAAGCTGCAAAGACGTGTCTAATTTGATTGCCAACATGAATACGGAGAGAAACTCAATTTAACTAGTACTAATGTCGCGAAGCGTCGTCAGTAGCGAACTGCGAAATTGCTGTAAACTCAAACATTTCGGGAGAGAGTTGGCTTGTCACAAAAACTTAGACTCGCAACTTGAGTTGCGCGGCAATATCTAAAAGCGCTTTTATTCTTAAAGCACTAGATATTTTCCCCGTTTGTCAGAATAACGAATAGTATTGTGAGAAAGTGACATCAGAGTTGCGGCCAGGATACTCTTCAGCAGAAATGTGGTAGCGTAATAAACAAATAGCAGAATACCCAAACATTTCGGGAGGGAGTTGGCCTGTCACAAAAACTCAGACTCGCTACTTGAATTGCGCAGCAAATGGCTGAAAGCGCTTTTATTCTAGCAGTATTAGATAATTTTTCGCTTTTCATACAGCGAGATTGAGGTCAAGAGTGAAACCAATTCCAACCAAATTCTGTAATTAAAACAAAATTATGTAGTGGCTTCAAAAACCTCGAATTTAGTCAAATTACTTAACTTTTACAATCCTTTATTTATGAAAACTGAATTGTAACCAAAACACGTTCAGTTCCTACAAAAAAATATTTGCACTTTTACACAGATGTAGGCAAAACCTGTAACTCAATTTACACCTTTTGCTAAAGTCTTTGTACACATTTCTGCAAGTAAAAAGAGTAGGTACGTGCTGAAATATTTTCTAAAAAAAAGTGTTATAACATTTATTTTAGTAGAAACGATAGGCGGAGAATATTTTGTTTTAGCAATTTTTAAAGTGTTCTAAATATTAAGCTGAAAAGAACAGACACTTTGATCTTAGCCAAAAGGCCGAGAAGCGATATTCCTGCCGGGGCAGCGGGATTGTCCGAAAGGGTTACCGCTACCCCGGAACATAAAGGGCTAAGGAAGGAACACGGGTGGGTTTTAGTCAGTAAGAGTCTGACACTCCCTTCCGCTCCACCCAGAGCGGGAGATTGATGATTTCAAGCCCTCAAAAAAAAAGTGTTCTAAATAGCACATCGAGTCTCACTATATCGAGTTCCACTACTGGACATTGGTCTCTCCCAGGCTGCGCCACAATACCCTATCCTCCGCCTTTCGCATCCAGTCTGTTCCAGCTACCTTCTTAAGGTCATCGGTCCATCTAGGGGGGCGTCCCACACTATACTTGCCGATACGCGGTCTCCACTCCAGGACTCGTCCGCTCCACCAGCCATCGGTCCTTCGACAAATATAGCCAACCCATTGCCACTTCAGCTCGCTTACTCTGCAAGCGATGTCGGTAACTCCGGTTCTTTTCCGCTTCGTTACTCACTAACGTGTAACTAATTATGGTATCTTAATTAAATAATGTAGGTCCTACCCTTGCTTATTTCTTGCTAGCTATATTAAATTGAATGTCACAGTATTTTAACACACACTAATGAAACCATTTTTATTTGATTTCAGATCAGCCAACGCTTTTAACGCGTAGGTCTTTTTTACCCGACTGCGGCGAAGCCCAAAAGGAGGGTTATGTGTTTGACCTGTATGTATGTATGTCCGTTTCTTTGTTCCCTCATAATTTATTTTTTACATCGTTCTCATATTATATAATTAGAAATTCAAAAGTAATGATGTAACTAATATTTTTGTAAAATATAATTTTAGAACAGTGCCCATGGAGTTTCTTGCCCGTTCTTCTCCATAGATACCTACGCTTTGGAATGGGTAACTAGCTTCATATTTTCTGACTGACCGACTTCTTGGCAAGTGCCTGTTAATGGTTTAATTGAAATAAATGCTTTGAGTTTGAGTTTGAGCCGATAATTTAAACCGCTCGCTTTGACCATATTGTACACTTACATAATCGGCCCGCTTCATACAAATCTAATGCAACAAACTACTTCTCTTCCCGCTGACTATTAGTTGAATGGTTCTGACGTTAATTTTTACCAGTACAAAAGAGTCCACACTTTTGTACAGTTTTATTTTGTCAGTTTATTTCACAAGTTTTTGAAGAGGTCAGCAAAAAGGAGCGGAGTGAACATTTTTGAAAGGTTTGTGAGGTGTAGGAATAAAGATTTCAGTTGAATTGTGGAACTGTAAAGAGTAGGTACGTTTTTCAATTATTTTGTAAACAAGTGTAGAGTTACAGTGGACAAACATTAATCTTAAGCTTCAATGGAGGCGTGGTGAAGAGATATTCAGCATCGATCACTAATTATTTATTGTAAAATAAAGCAGTAATTATTTATTTCAAGAGCAAAATCAAAAGTCATTTATTCAAACTAAGCTGAGAATCAGTACTTTTTTTACGTCAAAATTACATAAGACAGTCCCGCAGAACGCCCGCCCTTTACCACTTCCTAGTGCTTTAGCTGGGGAGAAGAAGACATCCACTTGGAAATGCAATTCTATGAATCATAAGACTGGAGTAAGGCTACAAGGCGCCACCCAGAGCGGGAGGGGTCATTTGATGATTTATCACCGGCAAAAAAAAAAAAAACGTGTATCTTATTACCCAGGCACTGGGTTATGGAGGTCAGATAGGCAGTCGCTCCATGTAAAATACTAGTACTTAGCTACATCTGGTTAGACTGGAAGCCATCCAATGATCAGAGAGTAAGTGCCAAATATTCCAAAAACCCATCACTAAATTCCAGGCTAACACAAAAATAAGTTACACAAATAAGTTTATCCATAAAAATGTAGTAACATTAGCAACAGACACCAACGGTAAGACATGATATACCGTCGGAAACACTCTTTGGCAAGGCCTACCTCCATTATGCATGTTGCTGGCAATCTTGGCAAAATTGTGTCATTATGCCAAATACCCTGTACTCTGAGAATTTTAACTTGGGAATATTTTTAGTTGGCAACTGCCGAGATATTGTTTTTAATTTTGTAACATATGGCTTGTAGTTCCTGGGGGAAAATTGGCAGAGATACTTTTCCTGTAGATGTTTTTGGAGTTAGTTGTAGCATCAGTTACTCGCGTAGGTGAGAGAAATAAAGATTAATGTACCGATATACTTACAATACAGATAGGTACTGGGGTTTGGAGGTCAGATGGACAGTCGCTCCATGTAAAATACTCATGGTATTCAGCTGCATACGGTTAGACTGGATGCCAACCCTGACATAGTTGGGGAAAGATTGTTTTATTGTACCTATTAACAATAGATCTATTTTATTATTTTAAGGTTTTTCGACTAGCCTATAAACGTCGTCTTTATAATTATGCAGAGTTAATTCCTGTTTGCAGTGAATGAGTGCTGGTGTAATTATGGTTTTCAACCAACGCGTTAGTAATCTTGAAGGTTTGCTGAATCGTTTCACAAGTACCCAATGCAGATATATGCAATGTACGTTTATGTGAAACAAAATTTTGTGATGTCCTAAGCTTGTTTACGGTATTGGTTACAAAAAAAATACTTGAATCTAAAGGAAAATGAGCCTTCTGGCACCTTTAAAATACATACTCAATAAACCAATTTCCACACCTTCCTAAACGCCTAAATTAAAAAATCCACCAATAAACGTTCACAATTTATTGCTTTACTTAACTTTAACAACATAAGACACAGTATTAAAACAATGATGATTAAGATGGCTTCATTATAGATTATTTTTTGCGGTTCATTAAGTTTTAACGAAGCTGTAGTGAAACATGACTCCTATTAAAATGTGCGCGTCTTCGTACTAAGTTTATTATCAAGTTGGAGTGATTAGATTATAATTTTGGCGTATTTTTTCTTTGGAATTATGTACTAAGAGATTTTTTATCTACCGAAATTGTGCTATTTGGATGATTGTTGACACATGAAAAGTTTTTTATTAATCTATAAGGAATTATCATCAGACATTTGTCAGCCCAAGTTTGTATTTTTTTATGGTAATTTTTTATATTAGACACAGAGGAGAAAAACTCACGAAGGTGAGCTATGGATAAGCATGGGGAGGCCATTGCTAAAGAGCAAAGCAATCTGGAGATTTCTGAAGTCTAAACCTTTAATTTTAATAATTGGTTAAAAAGTTTTAAGATTGCTTGGCTATTTAAAATTGAGATTTATACAACCTTACATAAAATATGTAAGCTAACATTTAAAATAATAATATGTACAGTCAACAAAAGAGATAAGTATGCAGGATCGTCGGATATAGTTGAAGTTTAGTAAGAAACCGATGGATTTTGTGGACTGAAATTTAATTTGATAAATGAACTGTTTTTTTTTTTTGCTAGCCTATGCTGTCCCTATGCTGTTTTCTATTAATAAAATAAAATTTCATTCGAGAACATCCACCGGTTTCTTACTAAACTTCAACTATATCCGACCATCCTACATACTTATCTCTTTTTTTGACTGTACCTACATATATCTGAAAAAAGGGGTATTTCCCTAACCTAACAACATTTTCGTCTACAGTTGGACTACCTAAAGTAAAGAATAATGGTGAGCAGCAAGGCAGCAACAATTTTCTCGAAATTATTTTACACGCGGTTAGTAAAGCAAAGTTCAAGTTTTAAAAAGCCACACTTCATAATACAACCATATTGAAGTGCCCCTACATCACAGTTAGCAGAAAGTGGCTCAGTTATAACATAATCGCATCAGAGATGACACTATAAACAACAATACCTTGCCCGCCGTGTGTAAATTTTCATTTGTTGCCCGTGCCCGCACAGAGCAACACTATATCATAATTCTACCATCCTACCATTCTACCATTGAACTCTAAAATATTTCCAAAGCTCACGTGAATTACCGGGTTCTGTAAAAGTGCCGTATTTCATGGCGTAACGTTATTTATTGATAAAGTTTTCGATGCAATATGTATGAGGCTTTTGTTTTTGGGCTATGATGGCCGGTGATGGCTTGAAGTGTATTAAAGCCTGTTTGCGTATAGATAGATTATTTCAGCGGGCAATTTATTTTGTTGGAAAAAGTTGTGCTACAAAAATGTAACTGCTACAAAGAACGGTCAAAGTGAAAAATACACAAGCTTGCCATGTCCTATCATGTGACATATAATTTATTGATAATCACAGTTTGTGTGTATTGCTAGTGTAAGTTTCTAGGCATAAAATTCAAAAAATAATTCTGCAATCCGTTCACACTCAAACTCAAAGCATTTTCATTTAAATTAAACCATTTACAGGCACTTTTGAATTGTCAAGAAGTCGGTCAGTCAGAAAATGCCCTTTCCAAAGCGTAGTAGGTACCTATGGAGAAGAACGGGCAAGAAACTCCATGGGCAATCTTTTAAATTATATTTTTATAAAAATATTAGTTACATCATTCATGTTGAATTTATAATTATAATATGTGAAACGATGTAAAAAAAAAGACGTACGCGTTATAAGCGTCCAGAGTCCAGCAGATAGCAACAAAACAACAACCCAAAAATAAAATAATTAAAAATAAGCCGAGGCAGCTAAGTGACGACACTGATGACCAGCCCGTTCACGAAGCACCCTTATAGTAACGAGAATAAAGATCACAATGATTTTGACCGACTCGTCAGTGGATGCGACCTAACAGCAACCTTATTTGAATGAGAATAACGATCACTGTGATTTTAACAGTGATGCAAAATCACAGGTAAAATAACTGCGAAAGGACTGCAGTAGGTATTTGTTTATCTGTATAATACAGACTCTTCTAAATTCAAAAACAAATATTCAACCAGTATTAACTTCAACCACAAGACATAAATTCATCCGATCTCCTTGACACATAAGGACCCATATAAATTCTTATCAGCCAGCATTACCACGGCTATACATTTCACAGTAAGTAACCGATTAAAACATCTTTTATCGTCTGGTCATAAAAACACAATCATACTATGTCACTTTCTGGGCTCTCAAGCTAATCCAAATGTATATAATTTATAATTATTGTTTTTGTTTCCCTTTCATTTGATATACATAAATATACTTATGTTACACTGTATGTTAGACTGGGCGCCACGACACAGGGAATCCTAGTGTGGAGACCGGTGATTTATCTGAAATAATTATGTATTTTTCTGAACAATAAAGATAATTATAATTATTATATAACGACAGCACAACACATACCTACCCGTAAAGTACTTTAGACTAAGAAGACCGACTCATTTATTAAAACTATTTGAAAGAGTAACATACATTCATACATTACCTCACGCCTTTATCCCATAGAGCTAGGCAGAAACTACAGAACGCCGCCTGTTACGTAGCTTATATACTCCTTTTATTTCGTTTACTCACGCCGCCGGCGCCGCGCCGCCGGTTGCGAATACTACGCACCTGACCTGTCTGAGGCAAAAACTATATATTATGTCCTTCTAGGGCACCCCTCCAGGGCATTTCCACTAAGATCTGCCTTGTCCTGAAATAAAAAAAAGTCGGTTTAGTTACACCATATATAAGTCAGGAACGACTTTTTTTTTCTTACAATCTAGCCTAAATAGACTAATAAGCAATTTAACTACTTATAACTTAATATTTTACGAAATAGATTATGTTATAACTAAGAATAGTGTCAATTTGCACTTTTACACAGTTTCGTAGCACTTTCTTAGGGTCTGATAAATTGATAACACACTTTGTTCATGTGTTACATGTACAGCACCATTAGCACCGTACTATTATTCATTCACTTTATATATTACACTAACTCAAAAGGTTTAGTTCTCTTTAGCCTACGCACTATGTCCGTGTTGTCTAGCCGCTGAATTGCCTCTACATTCACATTTCGGTGAAGTCTGTGTTCGTGGACTTCAGCAAATTTTTGAATGATGGTTGTGACGAGTTCCATTTTAAGGTCACGGTGGAGGTCGTCATTTCTAATGTAGGTACCATGAAGCATGAACAGCAAAAATTGTCAGGAACGACTGGACCAATTTTTATGATCTTTGATTTGTTGGATTTGTCCCCGCCCCGAATAGCAGAATAACTATTAAAACATGGGAAAAATTCACGAAAAAAATAATAATGAGGATAATTCATTTTCTCATACATTTTGTATGGTATGGCTTATTGATTCTTAGGCGGTATGAAGTTCGCTGGGTCAGCTAGTACTGCAATAAAACCTGCCCAGGCATTATTCTTCCAACCCATAAGAGTTGATGACAAGGTAACTTGAACTATTGACCAGTTACACTAACCATATTTCCTTCCTATCGTTAATCGTAAAACTGACCCTAGCACTAACATAACTTATATGGGACTTGGATACTTCATGATCGGTCAAATAAAAACAAATTGCCTTCATAAACACTGAGGTCAACATTACCTGGGTAGGTAAAATATCTACGATCCGTATCAAACTCGGCCACCAAGCGACGGAAAAACTGCCCAAGACATTATGATTTACAATATACTAGCTGCACCACGCACTTTCACCCGCGTAAATGTCGATCCCGTAGGAATATCGGGATAAAAAAGCCTATATGTTCATCCAAGGTGTCAGCTACCTCCATACAAAATTTTATCAAAATTGACCCAGCCGTTTGAGCGTAAAGAAGTAACAAACATATAAACACACACACACACACACACTCACAAACTTTCGCCTTTATAATATTTGTATGATAGTGTGATGACAATGTCCCAGTAATTGAAAATTTGCTATAGTGAATTTATTTTGTAGAGAAGAATAGCTTTTTTTTTTGCATTGTATGCATAATCAGCCTAAAATGTTCCCACTGCTGGGACACAAGCTTCCTCTCTTCGCGAGCTTGGGCTGTAATCTACCACGCGGGCCCAGTGCGGGTTGGTAGATGTATAGCCAAAAGTCAAATCAGATTATTAAAAAAAAATCTCCTAGGCTTTATTACTTGCTGACTTTATATTTTCCACCACAGTACGAGTTATTAACTAGTACCTCAAGAATCGATAAGGAAGTCGGCTTATTAGCCCTGTTTACTGCCAACAGAGTTTAGAGCAGTGGTGGCCCAGTGGTAACGGCCGCGACTTACGAGTTGTAGGTCGTAGGTACGAACCCAGACAGGCGCTTTACTTTGTGTAAATTATTTCATCACCACTGCTCTCAAAACGGTGAAGGAAAACATCGTGAGGAAACCGGCATGTCCTAGAACCAAAAATTCGAAGACATGTGACATCTGCACCCCCGCGCTGGGCCGGCGTGGTGGATTACGGGCCACTCCCTCTCACCGAGAGGAGGCCTGTGTCCCAGCAATGGGAACATTATAGGCTGATTATGTATGTTATGTACTGCCAACATAACAGACATGGTATATCCTGTCATGATAGTATCAGCTTCTACAACTTTTTATTTCAAGTATAATTTTTACTGCGCACTTCCCTTTCGTAATTCAGGACTGTGAATTGACCTTACTTCGCTTTGAATTACTTCAACCGGAACATGTCTTTGACATAAATTTGGTAATTCGCAAACTGTATACGGGGGAACAAACAATTTTATTAGCTTAGATAGCACAAAGTGTGCAACAGGCAGGACTGAGAGAAGGTTCACTTTGTTCGAAGACTAGCTATAGTCATCAGGTAGAATAATTTGTGCCGAGAACGACGATGCTGATATGATATCAGCATCGTCGATTTCTGATTTTAATGAACAAGCTCTAACTTCACTACACACCTACAAATATATGAAGAAGTCGTGTAAATAATAACTGTGACCTTTTTTTTTTGAGGATGGGAAATCATTTTCCCATCCATCATCATCATTCATCATTTTCATTTGGGGAATCATTTTTTTTTTGGGTGGGGTCAGACTCTTACTGACGAAAATCCATCCGTGTTCCTTCCTTAGCCCTTTAAGTTCCAGGGCAGCGGTAACCCTTTCGGACAATCCCGCTGACCGTACAAAGACCAGACCGGTCTTGGCCTGCCACAATGTCGTTTGCCATTAAGAGGGACCCATTGGGTCTTAAGTTTTTTAGTACTAACAAATTACCAACATGTTTTTATTTTCTTTTAGTTATTTTTTGCGTGTAACTAACAACCCTACTCTAATTCTTTGCAAGTAAGTTTCCACACAATGGGTGCCTGAAGATGGACGGCGCCGCCGAGGTCGGCCCAGAAAGCAGTGGCGAGATGACCTGGACGCGTACCGCGAGGGCTGGTTCGAGGTGGCGTGGGAAAGGAGTTCCTGGAAGAACTTGGCCTTTGCCCAGCAGTGGGTAAACAAAAAAAAAATCTGAAACAATTTTTTTTTATGCCTTTAAGTTTTTTAAGTGTCTATGTAAATACATTTGTTTACCATAAGCCTTTAGCATCTATGTAGCACATGTGTGATTATCAATAAACTCATGAAAGGGGAAATATAGTCCTAGTCACTGTCATCGAATATACATAAATAAATGTAGGTATACTTTAGTGGTTTTATTCATCACTAGCTTCTGCCCGCGACTTCGTCCGCGTGAAATTTCACCCTCCCCTCATTCACCCTTTTAGGGGTGGAATTTCGAAAAACCCTTTCTTAGTGGATACCTACTCTTCACAAATAACACACCCTCCAAATTTCATGTCTCAAGGATCCGCGGTTTAGTCTGTGCGTTGATATATCAGTCAGTCAGTCAGGACTTTGAATTATATATATAGGTACTTTTCCGGGAGAAAAAGTACCCAGTGACCAGGTGCCCAAGATATTAAAGAATAATTATACCAAGTTTCATTGTAATCGAACCGGCAGTTTTTGCGTGATGCCTGAACAAACAGACAGACAGACAAAAATTTTTTAATCACATTTTTGGGTTCTGTGTCGGTCTAGTAACACCCCCTGCCATTTATTTTTTGATATTTTCAATGTACAGAATTTTCACTTCTACAGATTTATTATAAGTATAGATGGAGTACTGCAGATGAAGTCATCGCATTGGGCAAGCCGACGACATAATCAGCCTTTTGGATATTTCCGCAGTATGTAAAGCAAACCTTTTGTTACCTATTATTTAACATGACTAACATGTAAGTTAGGCGTTGTAAAATGAGGGACCGTTGTCGGCTCGCTAGTAGCTTTTTACAGCCAATAACAATGCTAATAACTTTGTCAGTAAAATGGTTTTACGTTATACGAACGATCCGACGTACGGATGAATTTGATGGGATCTGTAAGTAGATAGATAGGTAGGTACATGTTTTATTTGTTACTCGAATTCAATGGTAGGTACTCTTTCTATTTATTTGTTTATATACTTTGTTAATAATGTTGATCGTTAAATATATTGTTTGCTTTTATGTTTCCTGAATTTGCTTTTATTTGTTCGTCTCGTTTGGTTTATGAGGAATTAACAAAATATATCTCTAGATGCAATGTGGAGATGATAATAAATGAGGAAGTGAAGAACGAATCCTCACTTTTCCACTTTTTTTTAATTATGGAGAAAACAGTAAAGTGTAACAAATAACTAACTGACTACAACATCAGCATATTGTTTTAGTTGTGTCATCTAAACTAGTGTTTCAATCAACCTGATGTACCAAATGGCTGATAAAAATGATAAAAATCTTAGCTAATAAGTATTTGGAAATTTGAGGTTTTGATTAAGAGGGAAATTCAAATTTTCTTACGTTTTTTGCAATTTGCTGGTCAGTATTTATTAAGTTGTACGTTGATTAAAATATGATTCGCGGTCGTAACAAATATATATTTATAGAATTATAATCATTACAATACCATTGGGTTGCTGTCAAGTCTGTCAAAATCACAATGATTTTTATTTTCGTTGTAATAAGGTTTGCATGGCTTGCATAATGGCAAACGACATCGTGGCAGGCCCATACGGAGATGCGGGATGAGCTGGACTCCTTCAACAAGAACTGGTCCTTAGCAGCTTTGAACAGAGAGAAGTGGAAAGAGAGTAGGGAGGCCTTTGCCCTCCAGTGGGACATCACAGACTAATAATAATGTAATAAGGTCGCTATTCGGTTGCTGCTGTCAAAGGTAAAATAAACGTGACCGGACTGTACCTACATGACTGAATATTAACGGATAACACTAAAATACTGTGTGTGCTGTCAATGCAAATATTTGTAATCGAAAACGCAACCATCAGTAAAATCAAACATCAACATTCTCGTTTCATTGTTCTGCTTATTTTTTATCGAACAATTTTTGTTTTTTTAACAACATGCCGCACGAATTAGTCGTAACTTAACTCAATTTTAAAGGGTAGCTCAGACTACTACACAATTTTCCTTAGAAATGTAATATGATAAATTATAGGATATGTTAATAAAAGGGACCCCATAGCTTCCCATGAGTGTCGTAAGAAGCGGCCATGGGTACACTGATTATGGCAACACCATGTATTATAAATTCTAAGTTTTAATAACTATCTCAGGACTGTTGGTTTCAGGAGTTTTGAAAAGCTTACCCTTGTAGATTATTTTAATGGTTATGACAGAAATTTTCTATTCAAGAAGATCTGCTACTGGGGCTGCAGAGAGGTAAATCAGGTGACCAAAGATGGCGGTAACCACCTTCTATTAGAGAAAACCATTTAGTTAAGTATTTAAGTACTACAAAATACCTGTTTAATTATCATATAAAAACTTATCTTCAAAAAATGTAAGACGGTTTTTTTACAAAAATCACGGGTTAAAAACCGCCAACAACAAAAAAAAAATCCAACCGTTTTCCCAGACTATCCCTACACAATTTAACACAAAAGTAGCTGAATCGATGCATTTAAGACCACAAAACTCTAAAAGGAAATAGCGTTCAAAACTTTGATCAGCGGCCAAATGTAATCCGTACCTGAAAGGTCCCGGCTACACGGATCTTGGCACGAATTCTTAAACTGTCCCAAGCTATGTTAAAATGAATACCTAGCTGAGGGGGTTAACGTGGGAACTCGAGGGAAACTGGTCCGCGAAGTAGCAGGGTTATCTCGTGTTGATTTCTCTGTTTGTTCGGTGAAGAAAATAATTACTGACGAAACTGTGCCACCAAAACTAACGTCAACCCGTCACTCGGTCTCAAAGAATATAATGACAATCGTCAAATTTTTATGAGAATTGACGCTGAAGCCACGCTACATTAGTCCAATCTAGAAAGTAAAAAAAGAAATGTTTCAGACAAGCTTGATCATGAAGACGCACACTTCACCAAATGGCATCCAAAAATTTGTATGGACTCATGCGGTAGACAGCATAATTCCACCATCAGAAGCATCCCTATGACTGCTTGATTTAATAGCTCCGTCGAGTCCCAAACTAGTCGAATTACGACCAAAGCGATAACTTATCGTCAACCCATAGTAAAACAAACTTTCTCACTATAATGTAGTGTAGAAATTTTGCCTACACGCCCGCGCGGGACAGGTAGGCGCTGCGAAATTACCTAACGACAGTCCCGAAGTAGTGTGGAGAATAATTACAGCGGCTCTAGTTGCTGCGTCTTATCTATTAGAAGTTATGTAGCTACGTGTAGCTACGGGTATTGTTGTTAGTTTCAATGTACCTATTGAGGCTCATCTTTGTCTGGATAATTTCACTTCACACTTGCGTGGACTTATGGGGAAAGTGTTAAAAATCTTAAGAGTGTTTTGTTATTGATAGTGTAATCTTAATACAATTTAATTGTACCTATGGATCTTGATATCTGACTTAAAATATTTGTGAATATGTGATGAACTCCAAAGAAATCATCTTATCTCAGTCGCAATCTGTCAAAAATGTCAAATCAATTTACCTAAATTTTTGACAAATTTTTGACATTGACTGTCGCTGAGATGATATTGCGACTTGAATTTGAAGGGAATATACCTTCTGATAGACATCTATTGATTGCCATGCAATGAAGTATCACCTGGCGATTATGATCATCAATTCTTAATTCTACCAGAGTCCACCATTATTCAGTATACAGCCTTAATCAAGACAAAACAAAATTATTTACAACAGGATCCTCTAACAAATTAAACAGGAAGTTTT
Source organism: Oligia latruncula (assembly GCA_948474745.1). Lineage (NCBI taxonomy): Eukaryota > Metazoa > Arthropoda > Insecta > Lepidoptera > Noctuidae > Oligia > Oligia latruncula. The sequence goes on along the minus strand of OX419691.1, from coordinate 2,082,740 downwards.
CTTTAAAATGTTCTCATTAGCAATTGCTATCACGCAACGATATCTCAGCCAACTTTAATTAAATATAGTCATTAAAAATATTTATAATACCCGACGGTAAGTCTTGCATTTTTATGAGTTTTTAAAAGATACGCAAGATAGTAAGAACGGCCACCCGATAAATATGGCCTGTGTTGGTAATTAAGACTGCACGTGTATAATTTTATGCACCGAAAGTCTCCTTGCAAAAATTAAGTCTTTTCACTGCTTTTTACCTTAGTTTTGAAAAGAAAACGGTAAGGAGGAGTACTCTCACCATGCAATTGCAGCCTGACCAGCATTTCTGTGCAGCCAGTGGAATTACAGACATGTGAATCAAGCATCATAATCGGCCTATAACGTCCCACTGCTGGGACAAAGGAGTCGGCTTCCAGTCTGACCGGATGCAGCTGAATAGGTACCAGTATTTTACAAGGAGCGACTGCCTATCTGACCTCCACAACCCAGTTACTGGGTAATACGATACCCCTTGGTGAGACTGGTTGTCAGACTGTCGGGCTTCTGACGACCCGTAGCGATTGTCAAAGATCCACGAATGACAGTCGGGACCAACGGCTTAACGTGCTTTTAGGGTCTTGGTATGTAAAGATGGTCACCCATCCACAGACCAACCGCAGCAAAAATAAATCAATAATAAATATTTTGTGCTTGCGACGTCATAGTTATAAGTAGTCAAAAAAATGGTAGCTAGGTTTTCATATAGATTGTGGTACTTGCGTTATCTAGGTCTATCTAGGTGTATATGTGGTTAAACCTAACCATTTCTACTCGTACATCAGTAGCTGTCATGAAATACATAGTTGATAGATTGCCAACTCCAATCAAACCTAGGTAAAAATACATTAGGTAATAGGTCCCATAACTGCAACATACACGGTTTATACCGCATCGTAAACTGACAAAGTAACGGATTTGAGCAGCCAATGTGACGTCATACCGATATTGTTTCATGACGCCAATGGCGGTCTCAGCCATTTGCAGGTGATGTTGAAAGCTTTTAGATGTATATCAGTCTTGTTTTATGTCCTTTATAGTTTGTGCTTTGTCTTGGCTATTTTGTAGACAGAGTTTATGCATAGTTTATCGAAGGTTACAATCGGGGTAAAGTTGGTAAAATTTTCAAAGGTTTCAAAGATTGGTAAAGATGGTTTTTATGTCCAGTCCAACTATAAACTACGCCCAATCCCCAGATTTCTACTAAAAAGGTATTGAGATTTGCTCTTTTTTTTATTAATTTGAAATATATAAATTGTTAAGGCCTGGTGACCTGACTTACAGGTTTTGTAAAAAACTTAGTTTAGGCGCCAGTCTTCCACAAATTAAGTACAAAACTGTATCTGTAGACTAATTTTACTTTAAGCTGTAATTTGTGGTAAGAAATAAAATCTAATTGAAATATCTTTTATTTTTGCAAGTTTGGCAAGTGACTATGAAAAAAAACTAACAACCTTTACAAAAGTTAGAATAAGCTTAACAAATGGCTAGGAGAAACAATTTAAAACAACTTTTAGGTGTTAAAAGTTATAAGAATGTTGCGTGACTGCCTTTTCAAGGCGTAAAAAGTTAGAATAAAATGGCGTGGTTGCCTTTCCACACTAGGGGGCACCTTGAACGCGACCATAATTATGTACCTATACGATGGTTGAAGACAATTATAATAGCCTCCTCGACCGTTTTCGGTCAAAGTGGCCAATCTCAATGGAGATGAGCCAGGTACGCAGGAGATATTATAGTGCACAAGTGTGTGCGCAAACCCAGGTGCACTCTCTGTTCCTTTACTCTCATAGTCCGATGGGACGGCAATCCGACACGACCGGGGAGAGTTCAGGCGCAGGACCAACGGCTTTACGTGCTTTCCGAGGCACGGGGGTATTAAACCACTAACTACCAAACTTCGGACTGTTACTAAGAAATTCCTAATGGAAAACCCAAAAACACTTTGTCCGACCCGGGAATCGAACCACGCTCAGCAGTCACGCTTGCAACCACGAGACCAACGGGGCAGTCAAAGACAATTAAAACTCTGTCAAAAACCCTGTCGACACACACAAATCAACCTCCCCGCAATAAAACAAACGACAACACGAACCGAACATTTAACAGCTAATCCAACGCTTATCTAACACAACCAGTATTTATCCGAACAATGCAACACATCACTCGTTGGTTGCAGCAACCATTACATCGCCCGACACGCGATTAATCCCGGGAACCATCTACATCGGTGACTGAGCGGCAACCGATTGTGTGTGCAACCAACTATTTATCGTGGAGTATAATGAGACCGAAGGGACATCGGCTATTAATATGTGTTTAGAACAAGCTTGATTGGGGATCGTTTAGTTCCTATTTTTGGTGGAATAGAGCTTGTAACGTGTAGTGTGGCTGACGACTAATTGGCGAGTTCGTTAAACAGACTGTTCGGAAAGTAAGGAAAATACTTAGTTCTTTCTGTTGTTGATGATCTGTGTTTTATCCTCCATTAAGGTTGACAACACATCATCATGTTGTGACATCCACCAAGCCGCACTGGGCCCGCGTGGTAGATTACGGCCCACTCCCTCTCACCGAGAGGAGGCCTGTGTGCCAGCAATGGGAACGTTATTGGCTGATTATGCTGTGAAGATTGTGAAGGTCTGGTTTCAAAGTTGATCTTGACTGACTTATGACCTGATAACTACAGTGGCTTAGAACTGATCGTTGCTGTCGTCTGTAAGAGGTACTTTTAATCGGGGTGAAGGTAAAATGAGGTATTCCTTACTTATATGGTCTATGTTATTGGGATTGGTTTCCGTACTTAATTCTTCAAGTTGGTCATTCATACGTCGTATTTCTTACTTTTTGGTACTCGATGAGATTAGTCGGTTCATAGCACTGTTTCATAGTGAACATAAATACAGTTACTTAAATTAAATGACTAGTATAAGAGCTACAAGATTCATGAAAATCTTTTTTTTACAAAAAAAAAACACCCGACTTCCAAAAAAGATTATAAAGTGAATAATAACTTTATTTTGGAAGTCGGTGTCGTTGGGTTCGCATTTTCGTTGTTTGCCACCATATACGTACATTAAAAAAAAAAAAAAAGATTTACAAATGGCGGAGATATTTCGTAACAAACATACAAAAATAAAACAATTTACTTGATACATAAATCAAAGAAACAATCAAGAAAACCACTTAATCCATTCATCCATTTAAATGCAATTGGTGCTCATAAAACGGCTGCCAATAAAACAATGGTTGTCGACAGCAACAGTTGCACTACCGGTTGTACAGGAGACAGTCGTTGTATAAATTACAGAGCATGAAAACATTCGCGACTGCGATTTGGTTGTGCCAGGAATATTGATGGATGTACGGGAGTGTATTGCGAACGGTGATAACGAGGGTAAATAATTATTATGTAACTAGCTGACCCCGCAAACGTTATTTTGCAAAACCAAAAAAAATATCCTACGACCTATTCTCAGACCTACCAAATATACACAAAAAGTTTCATAAAATTCGGTCAAGCCGTTTCGGAGGAGTTCGGTAACAAACACGACACACGACAACACGAGATTTTTATTTATTAGAAGAAGATTGAATGACTAGCTTGTAGGCGGCCTACCTGAAGGCCGCCACCATTTTGAGGACATCTACAATCCCAACACCAACACAAGAACAAAAAACAAAAAAATTGACAACATTTTTTAAGCTTGAGTACGAGGCTTTTGACTACGTACGTTGTGTGTGTATATTTCATGTCTTTTTTTAATTGCAATGTGCGTTTTGTTTGTGCAGAATAAACAATTTTTCTTTCATTCTTTCTTTTACAAGAAGTGTAATTTCATTCCAAAGAATAAGCTGAATTTCCTACTACTTCAAACCAGCAAAGCTGCTTGGGGGCAGAAATAATACCGGCTGACTTTTTTTACCATCTGGACAAAAAAACGTACATAAAGGTGAACGGAGTAGAATCCTATGGCACAGACATACACATCATTTTGTGTTTTAAAAACCTAAATGAAATTAACCTATCAATAAATACTAGTTTATTTGTTAGTAAAATTATTCATACTAAAACAAAAATAACTGCTAGGTGTACTGCAGAAACTCCACGGTTACTCTTTGGAAAATAATTGACTTTTACAATGTTTTAATTAAATTACAGTTATAACGGGCATGGGAGGACAGTATAGGCCTGTCAACAAATACCAGGTACTTATCAAAATTGAAAATGGTAAAATGCTACAAATCCACAGTCTACAAGGCCTACAACGTGCTCACATTTACAAAATATAAAATAATCTTTTTAAAAGATAAATAAAAAATAAAAACCTATTTAAACCAAATGACATGATTGCCATTACAACTGTAACAAATCTGAATTAATATTCTGTCCACAAAAGCCATTAACAGAGTTGAAATTAGAATTGTAAGGTAAATAATGGTAGATTTAAAATGCTATCCACCTGGGGCCCAAAATGTTTTGTAGATATTTTTACTAGCTGCGCCCCGCGGTTTCACCCGCGTAAGTGTCCATCCCGTGGGAATATCGGAAAAAAAGTACCCTATGTGTTATTCTAATGTGTAAGCTTTTTTTTATTGCTGAATGGGCTCTCTCCTGTCTCCTGACCTCGAACACGCCTGATGGAAAGCGATGGATGAGGTCTATGATGGAACGAGCGTGCCCAGAAGATGCTTAAGGCACTGGAACACCCACGCATCGACGAAACACAGCAGGCTGCTTGACGCCGGACTCCGTTGGGAGGGTGGTCGCAAACCAGGCGGGCATCAGCTCTACCACCGCAAGGGAAAAATTATCCAGTCAAATAAGGTGTTGTGTGTGACTGTCCAGGATGCGCCGAGCGCTCGGTTCAGTTGAGTAACTGGCGGAACAAACTGCGCTACACGAGGAGGTTTCTTCATGCATCACAAAAAGCAAAAAGCTATACTACTGTAAAGTTTCAACAAAATCCGTTCAGTAGTTTTTGCGTGAAAGAGTAACAAACATCTATCCATCGATCCATCTTCACAAACTTTCCCGATTATAATATAAGTAGGAAGTAGGATTAGCAGGATAGAATACCAAACTCAGCGTTTTTCCACACAATAGACGTCCCTATGCTACCCACCAGTTTGGCTCCGGCTTGGAACCGCGGCGGCCTGTAAAAAGTGGTCTATAATTAAATCGGTGCGCGCCAAGAAACTGTCAATATCTGTGCAATGCTTGTAGGCTCATAACGGAAAACTTGGCAGGTGACTCCGAGCCATTGTTTCATCTTGTTCGGCTGAAAGAATATTCTGATAATAGAGGAAAATTATTCTGTAAGAAAAATTGTTTGGTACTTGGATCGTGAAGAGGGGCCCGTGGCTAAATGATAACAGCCGCACAGGTCGATCAATCGAGTTAAGCTACGCTTGCCGCGGTTGGTCTGTGGACGGGTGACCATCTTTACATACCGAGACCCCTCCGTGCCTCGGAAAGCACGTTAAGCTGTTCGTCCCGGCTGTCATTCGTGGATCTTTGACAGTCGTTACGGGTAGTCAGAAGCCCGGAAGCCTGATAACCAGTCTTACCAAGGGGTGTAGTATTACCTAATAACTGGGTTGTGGAGGTATTAAACCCACCAGACACAACACCCGTCCGATCGAAAGATCCCTCCGTTTTCTATAAATAAAAATAAATATAATAAAAATAATTTATTTCAGACAAAAAGTCCATAGGCAAGGTAAGGGTACTTCCATACTTGTCCATTAATCGTCATCTCAGTAGTATTTTTTAGCCATATCCATCGCTTCTTTTGTCACCCCCTACTTTTATATCCATCCACATAAGTACGCCAACTAATGCCACCAATCCACTACAAAATCATTGGAAGCTTTTCATCATCCTAATCTTTTAGCGTTACTTTATTAGCTCTCCGAGGTGCCACATGTTTATCGCGTCTCTTTGTCCAGAGTTGAGCGTTGAGCGTCGAGTCTGATACGGTTTTATGACGAGCGCGGGTAAACATTTTGTATTCCTAAGTTTAGAAACATAGATAGAGGAAAATGTAAGATTGTGAGTGAAGAGCATTTTGAAATTTATAGATCGCTCATTTACTCATTGAGTCGTCTGAAGCCTGAAACTGTGACCACCAGTTTTACCCAGTAACTGAGTTGTGGCGGTCAGATAGGCTGTCGCTCCATGTAAAATACTGGCACTAGCTGCATCCGGTTAGACTGGAAGCTGACCTCAGCATAGTTGTGGAAAAAAAGGCTAGGCAGATGATGATGAGATCGCTCATTTACAAAAATACCTAAAGTTCATCCAAATTCTTTGCTCAGCAGAAAAGCTACTGGCGATTACAGGACTTTTTTTTTTTTTAACACGCTTTTATTAGGTCGACCTGTATGTAACTAACTATGTAATGGAATCTAAGGTAACTAATTTAACCATCTTCCAAGGGTCGTAGGGTAATGAAAATTGGCAGCTGTATGTAGTTCTGATGACAATACAATAATATGGTAGGTACTGTCGAACTGATCTCATGATGGAGCCTGAAGATATGAACTGGAACTTCATGATGGAATTTTTGTTTTTACGTGCATTTATAAAAGCCTGTTTTTCTAATGTTTTTTAAACTATTAATTTATTTATATAAGGTATCTTAATTATTTTTCTATTTTACTTCGACAATCGTATGCTCAATTGCTCAACCAACGCACTGTAAACTGTATTTTGGACAAGTTACATTTATTTGGTCACCTTCAAACACACATTATATCCCATAAACTCCCCACCAGTATGTCCCACACCTTTATAGCCAAACTTCGCGATATATACAGCTTACAAAGTCACTTTTATCTACCAACATAATACATTAACGCATCGCTTAGCCGCACTCCGTCGGCCGCTGGTCGTAAACGACAATGTAACGCGCATCGTACGAAAGGATTTTAACTGCACTGTTGATGGATTGTATGTTCGCGACGATACTCAATAGAATGATAAAATAAACGATGTGTTTATGTATTGGCGCGGATTGGAGACTGTGCCAAGATGGCCGATATTGTATGGGTAAAATGAATAAGAGGACGAATTATAGGCCGACCGCTTAACTGAGACGTTGCCTGAGGTAGCTGCGCGGTGCGGGAGGGGTGATAGTTGTCACAAATTGACCTATCACTGACTTCTCGCATCACGTCACCACACCCAACTCGCACCGCGTTTCTACCTCAGACAACGTCTAAGGTGTTGATGGACGGAGCCTTGCTAATAAATGACAAAATTGTGATTATATTAAATACGAAATCGACGTTTTCTGTATTAATTACAAAGTGAATACTGCAGTACTGTTGAAACTACAACCATTAATGCTAAGACAATTTTCGCAATCTGAGGTATTAAAGGCCCTTTCAAGGCCTCATTCTTCTTCAAACAGTTTTAAGTAAATTGCTTTTCCAACTTACATATAGAACGGAGCGTCGAAATTTACAAGTCGTAATGTTTCAATTTATTTGTAAATCAGTTTAAGTTGCACAAACACAAGACGGTGCGGAAAAATCCAGAGTAGTGTTGCGTCTGTAGCGAACGATCCCTAATATGTTAAGGATGATAGTGATGGGACACGATGAGGTAAACACATGTGGGAAGGTGAGGGAATTTATGGATTTTTCAAAGGGTGTGTAAGTATAACGAAATTTCTTATTTGTTTGTGACGAAGAAGATTTTTTTGTAAGTTTGTAACTCACGTCTTCTGCCTTTGTACTCGTCCAATAACCAGGAGTCCAGTACAAAAAACATAGACAAATAAAATATGGGAAATAGAAAAACTCGAAAATAAAAATGAATAGAAATCAATCATAAAATTTGCCATATCGGATTTAGAAGTGAAATATTCTTTACAGATCAATCACAATGCACTCGCGCGCAAACTGTGTATGAGTTTTCCCGCAAACGAATTAACATTAAGACGCTTATAACGAACAAAAGCCAAAGGCACTGCTAAGATTGGATTTTCAACAAGAGCGATACGTAAAGTTATCAAATATTACGAACATTATATCCAACCTTAACACCTATCCATACTAATATTATAAATTCGAAAGTAACTCTGTCTGTCTGTATGTTATCTTTTCACGCCTAAACCACTGAACGGATTTCGATAAAATTTGGCAGACTGATAGATTGCATTCCGGGGAAGGACATAGGATAGTTTTTATCGACATACCTCGGAAGCTAGTACTGTATAAGTGTATAATCCAGCTCACTCTCTCATGTCCATGTCGCATCACTAGCGACGCCTTCTCAAGGCGACGCGTACTTTGCATGTTGAGTGCGCCCGCTGATACCAGCACAGCAACGCCTTTTGCACTTCACCCAGAATGCAGTTTAGTTATCCAATTCAATTCCAAGTTTATGGTGCGGGATTAGACTTAGGACACGCTTGAATTATGGCTGGTGAGTTGGTGGACCCCATATCCGTAAAATAAAGATATAAATTATAGTTTTCTAAATAAAAATAACCGATCAAATAAATAAGAAGACTATTAGAGAAAAACACAATTTTAGTCAAAAGACAGGAGGCCTAAAAAGGCCACTTTGGCAGAATCATAAAAGAATAACATAATGGACCGTTACGTTAATCGTATCAAATACCATTGGTGATGCCTTTTTCACCATTTCGCTCTCAAAACAGCTCACAAAACACAGTTTCGTTGACTACCATTCAAAGTGAACATCCGCACACGCGACATCCAAATTAAGGCTCTTGATCATCTTTGAACATAATCTAGGAGCCAGCGAACAAAATATAACATTTATAAAAGTATAAAAGTTCGAATACTGTCAGATTGTTAAGTCTTTTTAGGTCATTTGATTTGTCAAATGTTTTTATTGAACCAACCCGAGTGACAGCTTCTTCTGCCACTTGTATTGATAATGTTTTTTGTAATTGTGATTACTTACACAAAGAAATTGTAAATAAGTTGCCATCTGATCACAGTGGACAAAAAATAACATTTAGCTCCTACATGCCTTTACAAAAAATTCAAATAAGGTTTAGGACAATTACATGTAAAAAGTTAGAGAAATTAAATAATTCTTTGGCCAGTAAGTTATGTGATCAGAATTTTAATAATATAGGTGACCCAAATGAATTCTACGCCGAGTTCTTTTCAATATTAAACGCGCAGTTTAATGATACTTTTCCACTAAAAACTAAAAATATTCACACAAAGTTTTTATTTAGTGACTGGGCGACTCCAGGTATTCGTAAAAGCAGGGAAAAACTTTTTGAACTCTATGGCTTAAAGCGACATATGAATAATACAAACTTTCATCAGTATGTTGCAAAATATTCAAAAACTTTTAAAAGTGTGTGCCAAAAAGCTAAAGCTCTTTATATTGGCAATAAAATAAAATCAGCTGATGATAAAATAAAAACTACCTGGCAAATAATAAATAATGAAACAGGTAGGAAAAAACAGCCTAACACTGTTTTTAATTTAGAGACTGCACATGGCCCCATCAACTCAGATGTAGAAATAGCTCAGGAATTTGAAAACTTTTTTTCTAATATTCCCCTTAAAACTACTGAAGCTTTAAATTCATCCCCCACGCTTTCTGCTGCCTTACTTAAAAAGAATGTAAAGGCATGCCCTTTGGAGTTTAGGTTTCAGCATACAAGCCCCCAGGCTGTTATAAAAGCTTTTAGAGATCTTAACATTAAATCAACAGAAGATCTCTGGGGAATGTCTGTAAAAGTATGTAGATCTTTTATCGAAACTATTGCGCCCTATTTAGCTTTCATATTTAACACCAGTGTTGACCAAGGAGTCTTTCCGGATCTTATGAAACATAGTAAAGTAGTACCATTGTTCAAATCCGGTGATAGTAAAGATCCTAACAATTATAGACCTGTGTCAATTCTACCAGTTCTCAGTAAGGTGTTTGAAAAGTTGATGCTCAATCAAATGTTACGTCACTTTAATAAAAATTCCATCTTTCATGAACACCAGTACGGTTTCACCAAAGGGCGTTGCACTACTGACGCCGGTGTTACCCTAATAAAGAACATTTTTAACGCCTGGGAAGAAGCACAAGATGCCATTGGAATCTTTTGCGACCTCTCTAAGGCGTTCGATTGCGTAAACCACGAGACACTTCTGATGAAACTGGAGCACTATGGAATTAGAAAAGCAGCACTTGACTTGCTAAGATCATACCTGAAAGATAGAAAGGTTAAAGTTCAAGTAAACGGCGTAAACTCATTAGGGTCTGAAATGACAATGGGTGTTCCTCAAGGTTCGATATTGGGTCCATTCCTCTTTTTAGTTTACATTAATGATTTACCCCAATTACTTCAAAATCAACCGAAGATGGTGTTATTTGCAGATGACACATCGTTAATCTTTAAAATAGACCGACGGTCACAAAATCTTGACGACGTGAATAACTCTATTCTTCAGGTCCAAGATTGGTTTACGGTAAATAATTTAGTACTTAATGAAAAAAAAACCAAATGCATTAGATTTAAATTACCGAATGTTAGAAGTAGCGAATGTGAAATCATATTGAATGGCCAAAAACTAGAATTTATTGATCAGACAGTTTTCCTAGGAATCACGCTAGACGAGAAATTACAATGGGGACCTCATATAACATCTATTGCGGGGCGGCTAAGCTCCGCCGCTTATGCTGTTAGAAAGATAAGACAGTTAACAGATGTAGAAACCGCGCGTTTGGTCTATTTTAGTTACTTCCACAGTATTATGTCATATGGCATTTTACTATGGGGTCGGGCTGCTGACATTGAATCCATTTTTATTTTACAAAAGAGAGCTGTCAGAGCCATTTACAATCTACGTCGTCGCGAATCTCTTAGGGAACTATTTAAAAAGGTTAATATCATGACGGTACCTTGCCAATTCATTTATGAAAATATTATGTATGTAAGAAAAAATCAACATCTTTTTAATAAAATAAGTGATAGGCATAATTTTAATACTAGAAATAAAGATAAATTAGATCAACCTTTTTTTAGATTATCTAAAGTACATACATCTTTTATGGGGTACTGTGTTAAATGCTACAACAAAATACCTTGTGACATATTGCAATTAAATGAAAGAAAATTTAAAACTCATATTAAAAGTACACTTTGTAAACAAGGATATTACAAATTAGAGGATTATATCCAAGATAAGAATGTTTGGAAACATGCTGGTCCTGCTCCATAGGACAATCTAAAAGTTTAGACAAAATCAAACTTGTTCCTAATTTAATTTATATATATATTTTTAATTATGACATCTTATTCTAATTCATTTTTACAATCTGCGACTACAGTGGCTCACACACTTGTTAAAGTTCAACTACTTTTGCATTTTTTTTTTTTAAATAACTTGTAAATATGTGAGCACCATGTATCTATCACTTATTTGATTTACCTGTCATTGCTTAATTTTTAATTCTTTTTACCTTTTGTGGTAGACTAATTTTATTATGGGTGCATCGTGTTCACATATAATTTTTATTATGTATACAAGACCTTGTAAAACATTTTTAAAAGAGTAACGGTGGAGTTTCTTGCCCATTCTTCTCCATACGAAAACTACCTTTTCAAATGGGCGACTAGAATCATTTCTATTTAGTTTTTTTTTTTGACGTTCAAAAGTGCCTTTAATGTGCCTATTTGAAATAAATGATTTGACTTTGACTTTGACGATTTAGTCGCGAGTACATGTGACGACAGTACGTGAGCTGTCTGTTCTTAACTATGTACGAATTTACGAAACAAAGACTTATAGCCGGGAAAATCCTATTCAAAAACTAGCTTTGGTAAACAATAATGAACTTTGAGTAGTATAGGTAGAGTAGGTTTTGCGTTGGCGGTACAAAATTCCGTTGATAATTCAGTTTTGAAAGGCGCCTCTGTCTTGCATCAGTTTGTTGTTGATTCTTATAATTTTGAATTAATGAACGTTGTTTTATAGGCTTTGTTCCAAGTTTGAGCTATACGTTTTGGTTTTGTTTTGCATATACTTTTAAGCCCAATAATCATACAACGATGGAATTACAACTTTGAGAATTTATTTCCTAAGCGTCGTAAACAAAAAGAGCCTACGACTGCTACGGCGTAGCTGTTACTACGGAATTACTGCTACACGGTCGTAGCATGTGTTCGATCATCAAATAAATCAAATTTTGTTGGACCATTGATTAATATCAATCGTTTTAGCTTTAAAAAGACAATCTATCTATCTATCTATATAAATAAAAAGAAAAGACACACACTGACTGATTGACTGACTCATCAACGCCCAGCCCAAACCCTTGGACCTAGAAAGCTGAAATTTTGCACAGAGGTTCCCTATATATTGTAGACAAGGAATAAGGAAGGATTTTTCGAAATTCAACCCTTGGGTTTAAATGGGGAGAGGCTGAAATTTCACGCGGACGAAGTCGCGGGCAGAAGCTAGTTTAGTTATAAAATTAATCCATCCTACAGAATATAGAATCGCCTTTCTATACCTATGTTCTATCTACAACCTGACCAACATAACAAAAGCGCACTTCCATCCGAACATTCGGCGTCCAGCTTGCCAATTCATCCCACTAAAAAGGCTAAGACCACAAAACGTTCCATTCACAAATTCACATCGCAATTACGGGGACAATTTTACGTTTTTTTTTTCGGCCAAGCGGTTGCCAAGTGTCCTATATGGCCAGGATGTTTGTGGTCCCGAGTGGCCGGCCAGATTGTAATTAAACCCTCTCGTGCCAAGAAACTGTCGCCCAACAACATGTCGACCGCACATGTCCCGGGTTTTTTTTACCAAGTTTTACAAAGCTGATGTTTTATGAATTTTTTTGGGAAGTTTATGATTACGTTAGGTTGGGAGGACGCATGAGTACGTCTAAGTACTGTTTCATGTGGCGGTATCAAAGAGGCGTTTGTATAAATCTAGCTCGCTCGTTTTACTAGATATGTTTGGAGGATTTCGCCATTTTATTTTACTAACCTCACTCATAAGCACTTCTATCTAAACTCGATTACCGTTACAGAGAAAGAAAAAGATAATATAATTAGGTAATTCTGTAAAGTTACTATTTTTTTCTTTTTGCTGTGTGCTTAGCACAAGATTTCTTCCGGGTTTCTTGCCAATTCTTCTCTATACCTAAGTACCTACTACGCTTTAGAATAGATAACTAGCTTCTTATTTCTGAGAGGCTTGTGGCTAAGTAATAACAGCCACACGGGTCGATTGATCAGGGGTTGGTCCGTGGATGGGTGACCATCTTTACATAATACCTCTCCGTGCCTCAGAAAGCACGTTAAGCCGTTGGTTCCGGCTGTCATTAGTGGATCTTTGACAGTTGTTACGGGTCGTCAGAAGCCCGAAAGTCTGACAACCAGTCTTACCAAGGGATATCGTTTTAGTGTATTACCTAGTAATTGGGTTGTGGAGGTTAGATAGTTAGCTCCATGTAAAATACTGGTATTCAGCTCCATCCGGTTAGACTGGAAGCCGACCCCAACATAGTTGGGAAAAGGCAGGCAGATGATGATGAACTAGTTTCCTATTTCTGACTGACCGACTCCTTGACAATTCAAAAGTGTCTGTAAATGGTTTATTTGAAATAAATGCTTTGAATTTGAAATTGATTATGGGATGAAACGATTACCTACGCAATACTCATACGTGTAAATTCGAATTTAAAACAAGTAGTCTTGCCAACACAAAAGACCTTAGCAAAGCCACAATAACACGCGATGAAGAAATTTTCCCGCTACGTTCACGGCATAAAAATAAAAACATTCCCTGGAAAAACTAAAGTAAATCACACTTGGACGATATATCGTAAGTTTAAAGACAATGACGAGTATCGGATTTGGATCGGCGCCACACGCGCGCCACAATGAGGCGATTTAGGCGCGCGCCGTGACGAGAAACGCAAGTGAGCGCCGTCACTCATGAGTCGTGTCTCCTTGTTATGGCTCATAATTGTTGGATGGTGGACGTTTTTATCTTTGAGGGATTTATTTCGATGGTATGGTCGGAAAATTATTTAACTAATATAATTTAACAGAGTGTCCATGCCTCCATGGAGTTTTTTCCCCGTTCTTCTCTCTACGCTTTGGAATGGGCACCTTCGTCTTTCTGACTGACCGACTTCTTGACAGTTCAAAAGTCCCTGTAAATGGGGGTTGGCTTCCACTCTAACTGGGTGCTGCTGAATAGCAGTATTTTACATGGAGTGACTGCCTATCCCACCTCCACAACTCAGATACTGGGTAACGCGATAACCCTTGGCAAGTCTAGTTTTCACAGTTTCAGGCTACTGACTGAAGGCTTAACATACTTTCTGAGGCACAGAGGGGTCTCAGTATGTAAAGGATGGTCTCCCATCCAAGGATTAACCTCTGCAAGTGTTACTTTACCTTGAAGATCGACCCGTGCGGCTGTTATTATTTGGCAAATCTGTAACTGACACGAAAAAAATTCCATTTTCACAACCCATAAAAATTCATCCTACATTTGTGTAAAAAATGAAAAATTCCTCGTATAATGTTGTGATTCTTTACCTGTCGCATAACGCATTATGGCGGTTCTATATTCAGAGTCGGCGCCAAAGTACAATGGCGACGAGGTTCCGTCATAGGTGCCCAGTGATTAATGGGCCACGACTATGCACCCACTTTGTGGTTACATTGACTGATTGCCACGGCTCTGGCATGGCACAGTGTTTTACAAATCGGTTTGAGCTTTTTGGCAGTTAGATTTTGAAGACTGGAAGCTGTGTGAAGAATAAAATGCTGGTTTTTGAAGTTGTGAATTGAGATAAAAGAGAGAATTTTGTTACTGTTTAAGGTAACGTCTTGTGTTAAGGGGCTTACAGGACCTAAACGCAAAAAACGCAAGTTTTAGAAACAATAAAAGTAGATCGACTACAGTAAACAAAATCAGAAAAACATATGATATTCTTCAGGATATATTCTAGGTATTATATAGGTATAGTGTGTTGAAAACATAATACAACTAATTTGATATGATAGAAAAAAATCATGAACATACCTCTAAAACTTTCTTTTTACAATAAAAACCATACTAATATACATACAATCATTATGATTTTTTGCCAGATTAATCTACAAGCAACATACTAAAATACTCATAGATATCCGAAAATACTAGTGTTTGAATTTTTTTGTCCAAACAATACATTTTTTGTAATTAAATAATTGCTTCATATTTTGCAATAAATTACCAGCGTTGTGTCATCGCGCTTCTCTTTCTTTTTCTGTGTGACCACGCTTTAGGTCATGTAAGCCCCTTAAATGCAGCACGATAAAACCTACAGTGCGGCCGACGAGAATGCGTTCACCTGTCAGTTTCATACAAACTAATACGTGTTTTGCGAAAATGATCTTTATTAGGTATTTACTAGAATTGTCGCACTGACATGTCAGGAACACGTCCTCTCCACGACCGGACTGTAGTGATTGAGATTTGTGCTTGCTTTATTTGTGTTAGAATTCCAACCCACCAGTTTTCCAATGCAAAAATCTACAATTGGTAACCTGCGCCCCGCGGCTTCAACCGCTTATGTGTCGATCCAGTGGGAATATCGGGATAAAAAGTATCCAATGTGTTATTCTGATGTACCTATATATAAGATATATAAGTTTCATCAAAATCCGTTCAGTAGTTTTTGCGTGAAAAAGTAACAAACATCCATCCATCTATCCAATCATCCTCACAAATTTTCGCGTTTATATTAAAGTAGGATATTAAAAAGCGTGGTGATTAATGGCATTAACGTACCTACCGAATGCCATTAATCACCACGGTTTTTTTAAATTCCAATTACCATCCCCACTTGGAACTCAAAACAGGGGGCCTAAAAAGGCCACTTTGGAGAATCATAAAAGAATAACATTATGAATCGTAATATGGCGAAGACAGTCCGTGGCTTTCTTTTTTTCGCTGCACTACGTAGGTATAATCAAAGAGATTGGGATTGGATTTCGATCGGATTGATTGATATTTTAGCACAGACAAAAAAAAATTACTGAAAAATGCTTCACCAATGGGATTTGATACGATTAACTTAACGGTTAACTGTCCATTATGTTATCCTTTTGTGATTCTGCCAAATCCCCTGGGGGCCTAAAAAGGCCACTTTGGAGAATCATAAAAGGATAAAATTATGAATCGTAATATGGCGAAGACAGACACCACAGACACCACAGACACCTCGTATTTTTTTCAAAACAACAACGAGCGATTTGTAAAGATTGGCGCACATCTCTAGCTAGAGTGACTTTTGGGTCTTGTAATATCTTGCTGATCAACAGCCTTGCCATTCATGTGCTAGCAAATACTGTTTCGGTGCTGTTTCTGCCTTATGGTGCCCCCCGAGACGTGATGCCCTAAGCAATTGCTTAATTTGCTTATGGGTTAATCCGTCACTGGTCCTACCACAGAAAGTGGCATATCTACATACTTATGTAGATATGCCACTTTCTGTGGCACTATTTTTGTTTCAAATAACATTGTAATACTTATTACAATGTTATTTGAAACAAAAATAGCCGTCAAGATACTTAATACGAATAGAAGCTCAAATCATTTCTGAGATATGATAAAAAATGAAAGTGTCGCAGACGGAGAGACAATTTTATTATGATGTTACTTTTATCTCAGACGTCTAGGTGTCGGGGCAGGTGTGAGACGGGAAGGAGGCTTACATTCAAGGTAATTCGATGTTTAGTTATCGTTCTAGTTAGTATTTTTACTAGTTGTTAGGTACAGCCGACAAGAAAAAAGGCAAGCGAGAAAAATTAGCAAGACCCGACAAGACGATCACATATTATATTTCTAATCCACTCCTTCATATATGTTCGAAAAATTTGTCTGCTCAACAACGTAAATAACGCAATGAATGTTGTTCAACTGTCAAAATGAAAGCCATTGCTATTGTTAGTACGTTACACACTTACGCAATTACCCCACTGAACACTCAACTGTTGAAAAATTTATCAAAATTGTATATACCTAGAACAATATAACTTCAATTGTGTCTCATTACTCATTAGCCACAGTTGAGCTACTACAACAAACTCGCGCAAACTGTCAAGTCGCGTTTGTATGTCAAAATGCAAAAAAAAAAAACAGTGGCACTCCGGGAGTGCCGACAGAAGTGAAAACAAAACACAAACAGAATACTTTGCGATCACTCACTGACATATCGGATATACATTAAACCCAAGTACATCCCGAGGACAGCCGAACACATCCGAAGCGGGTATTTTTTTAATCGTCTTATAAACAAAACACGCGCGGTGTCGCTTACGGTAACAGTGGCGGGAGTTCAATGGTTTTTCCCCATCTCAAAAAATGGCCAACGCACCTAAAGAAATTTTTCATTTCAAAAACTATTTTTATTGATAGAAAGAAGGCTACAGCGGTGCTATTCTGTAAAAATCTCACCGTGAAAACTTAGGCGAAGTGAGCGTGGAGTGAGCTGTCAATACTCAATAGTGTCAATTCCTAGCAAAAACCAACTCACTTCACCTAAGTTTTCACGGTGAGATTTTTACAGAATCGACCGGCTGTACCTATATTGCCGACCGCACTATTTAGCGCACTATTGCCAGATATGTTTTATGATATATCTACTTAAATACATAGTTAACTTCCACGTGGAGGTAAGTCGCAAGCAGAAGCTAGTTTCCTGATAAAAGGAAATACAGCATAAATAATCCATTACCTACATAAAAACAAAAAACCCGTCGTTTCCTCAATCAAATCTCAACAGACCAGAGAGTGGGCGCAGAGGAAGTACTCTCCTGAACGGAAAATATTATTTGTGCCGCCTGGATAAGCAGGGACCCAGGGGATGCTGGAATACTTCCCTGCTTGTTACACAGGGTAATGGATCGATCATATTTCATTAGAAGTTTAGGTATATTTTTTATTTATTTTTTGGGGGAGTGGGGACTCTGTCCGCCCACCAAGTGACCCCAGGGAAGACGGTGGCACAGTGGTCACGTGCTACCGTATATAGCGAGGCTCAGGGGAGGCCCCTTTACAGCCCAGGCCCAGGATGCCCAGGCCCAGGGTTGTGCCTTACCTACAGGCGTTGCACGGGGAGGTTCCGGAATTGGTCTTTTAAGAGAAACCGGGACCACCCCTATGTGCTGATGATGATCACCGGGGTGGTTTTAGTGAGGTAAAACTCCCACACTCCTCGACCTCCCCGGAGGTCGGGTGACTTTTGAAGATTTCCCCCGATAAAAAAAGGTATATTTTTCATGAAATATAATATTTAAGAGGAAACGCGGTCAGATTGGCGTTCATTTCATACTAAAGATGCCTCACTGCGATACCTCGCGATCGCGGCTTAGCTCGCTACCTCGATGTCACCTCCATGTGAAACGAATGATAGACACACACGCACATGCCAGGCATCGAGGTAACAAGTAGCTCGCGATGTATCGCAGTGAGGTATCCTTCGGCATGTGCGTGCGTGTCTATTATTAGCATGCATTTGTTTTACATTGAAGTGACATTGAGGTAGCGAGCTAAAGCGCGACCACGAGGTATCTTCGGCATTTAATTATCCTAACGTATTCCTGTTTTCTCCCTGATTAATGATACTAGTCCAAATATTTATTTTTACGTATATCTACTACTCCATGTCCCTATGATGTTTTTGGCGTAATCATATAGGGTGTCTGGAAGCTGGATACAAAGCCTTAAGGGGGTGATAGTTGACAACATTTAGAGCGTTTTGAGCCATACATATCTTAGACGAAGTATGTTTTTTATTGTTTTTCCCAGTAAATGTTAGCTAGTCCCTATGTTATTTATGACTAAAACTTTGTAGTTAATAATTAAAAAAACAGGTGTGTGTAGGTGTGTCGGTAGTTTATCCCGGGTTTTTTTATGTTATACAAATATTCGATTTTCGGATTTTTTTCCTTTACTTGTGCTACTCGTACATAACCTTGCTTCTTGCCAAATTTCATGATTCTAGGTCAACGGGAAGTACCCTATAAATTTTGATTCCTTGAGAGTGTCGAAATATACGTTTTTTACGGCATAAACGACCGTATCTTTATTTTACGTTAATTTAGAAATATAATTTTTTCACAGCTTCAAGGCACTGTAAACTTGAGTATATGGTTTTATTTTCAACTCGATACCTCCACGCTTTCCCAAGATAAAGGGTCTTGACAGACAAACAACAAAGTGATCCTATAAGGGTTCCGTTTTTTCCTTTTGAGGTACGGAACCCTAAAAATTGTGGAATTATTATCCATAGTAAAAGTTTTAAGCAATGAATGCTTCCACCCTCCAAATGCTTCCTTCCTGCTTGCTCCTGGCTCCTAACAAATAAATAAACAAGTTGTGTGCGGATGTGTGTCGTCGCCAAGGTAGGATTAGAATCTAGTGTCCTAAGAAAACCCTAGAATATCCACAGGATTATCCGGAGAAAGCAACACAACGAGGGTCACACACAGGGAACGCCGCCGCGCCGCCATCACAACTGCATAATAAAGTTTTACGTTAGACACAAAGGTAGGTTGGTGGCTAAGTGGTTCCTTAAAACCTAACCTATCTGCTTTTTCATTGGTGTAAGTATGAAGGAAAATCTAGCAAAATGGCTCTTCACTTTGATTTCTGCTGGTGGGAAGGGATTGTGTTTTGTTTTCGTCGTGTATGAGAGGGGTATGCAAGGAGGCGTAGTTGAACTTGTTTTTTTTCTGGGTTGCTGCGCCCCCCTTAACTTCTTTTCTGCATAAATTAAAATTGATATCGTGTATTTTTGAGAGTTTCAGTTATCGATTTTTAAGTTACTGAAGTAGGTACCTACTGCAGTTAAATAAATTAAATTGGTTTTGGTAATTATGTTTTTTGTGGAAGATACCTAATACACACTCAGTCCACGGACATCAGAACCTTGAGAGTAGAGAAGTTGGAATCGCGCCACAACATAAACTTCAAATCGTCTGTGATGCGGGTTCCAACTCAGTGCCTGAACACCTTCATGAAGGAAGAGTTTTGGCCGAAAAGTTTGGCGTACTGACGTTTTCGTGGAAGGTTACGCGACACCACGCAGCGCAACACAACGCCGACACAGTCATCACTTCGTGCACAATTGTTTGTTTTTATAATTAAAATAACGTATGTTTAGGCTGAAACAAATGGATTATTATTTTATTTATTTATTTAATAGGTACCTCCTAGTCCCTTTCCCTTTCAAAGTTGGTTAAAAATCCACCCAACCAAGTAAATTGGTAGATACCTACTAATTAAGGAACAAAAGGGGTATTAGTAGCAGTGTATTAATCAAGTCGCCAAGTCCATTAGCAAATGTTCGCGGGACAAAAGAGTTGGAAGACAATCGATATAATCGCGCGGTACCGCAAAACGCTTCGTGTTTCCTAGGGAGACCATGAGCACCGGATTTTGTGGTACCCATAGATAATTTTGGTACTTTAAAGTGAAAGCGCCAGGGTAGCTCAAATTTTCTTACGTTTTTTGGAATCTCCTGGTCAGTATTGGGTTGTATGTTGATCAAAATATGATTCGCAAACGTAACAAATAGTTACATAATTGTACTTATTTAATGTTACCAATAAAATAAAATAAATTAACCAATGAATAGTAGCCAATTTCAACGAGGAAATTTACGCGCATTTTTGTAAGAGGCCTCATAAGGAAACTTTTTTGTGATTTATTAGTGTAAATAGAGTGATTAATTAATAATACCTACCCAGTAAATCAGTGTAAAATACACACTCGGTACAAATTACAAAGTACAAATTAAATACTTATCCAGAGTGTATATTACACACTGAGTTTAGGTCTACATTACAGTTAGAATTAAATTTTTCCTAGATTGTAATTACTGTAAATCCTATTTGTACTTTGTTTTATACTTGAATAATTTTTTTAATTTTTTTATTTTTTATTAGGTA
Organism: Oligia latruncula; assembly: GCA_948474745.1. Classification (NCBI taxonomy): domain Eukaryota; kingdom Metazoa; phylum Arthropoda; class Insecta; order Lepidoptera; family Noctuidae; genus Oligia; species Oligia latruncula. The sequence continues at coordinate 2,061,735 of OX419691.1, read as the reverse complement.
GGTACTGGGTATTATTAATTACTCAGTCTTACAACTATGGTTGCCCTACATGGATGTCACCTACAAAAGAGCGATGATGGATGAGCGGTATCGTCTGAGACGCTTCTACACAGAGTACTCTGTTCTCTAATACTTTTTAATTAAATGTATGTTCGTGAGGTTTCCTTCTGACAGCATTGATAAAGATGAGGTAGTTTCTGTATTTAGAAAAATAATACCTATCAACTAAATAGCTCGCGAAGAACGAAACGACGAGTTCAAACCGCCAGCGCCAAACCGGATGAACCTAGGTACGGGAGCAGGTACACACGACGACTTATAAAGTTACCGGTAGGTATATTTCTAGTGTGTAAGTTGACTTCTTATTGTACATACAGCACATCAAGCTACCCGAAACTGTAAAATTTTCCCAATCAATTTTGAACTTTATGCTTTAGCGATAAAGTTGAAAATCTATTAAAGAAATTTGACAGATTGTAGTAGCTTGATGTGCTGGCGTCTGTACTAAAATCAAAGACACTGCGAGGTCAGCTCATCATCATCTGCCTAGCCTTTTCCGCACTATGTTGGGGTCGGCTTCCATGCGAGGTCAGCTAAAACTGGAAATGTATAGCTTGATAAGTTGTCGTGCGTCCTACTCCCTACCGCGCGTACATAAAAGGTAGTACGACCAGTATGAGCCCCTCATGATAAAAAAATATATACCTACATCGTCTTCAAGTCCTTATGTCTCATGTTAGGTACTTGGTCTGCGCAGCACGTTTCTTCTTCTATTCTCTCCTGTCAACCGTCAGTTTATGTTTTTTTATCTAATCCATAGGTATAGGTATATTATTATCCTATTATAAATGCGAAATTAGTCTGTCTGTCTGTACCGGTTTAAGCGTGAAGAGGTATCTTCACGCTTAAACCGGTGAACTGATTTAGATGAAAATATTTGGTGTAGGTATAGTTTGAGTCTCGGAAAAGAACATAGGATAGATTTTATCCCGATATTCCCACGGGATCGACAATTATGCGGGTGAAACCGCGGGGAGCTGTACGATTGCCATCGTAGCCTTATGTAGCTTGCTGTATGTACCTTTTTGACATAGCTTCTGAAGGTTATTCTAGGTACTTACTAACTTATCCCTTCGAGACGTCATCTCATTTCATATTTTGCCAATTTATTTTACATACAAACGACCGTACACTTTTATAGGTACTATCCGTCAACTTTCAACCTTACACATTACTGGAAGTGGGTCCGAACATGGATCTATATTGCAGGATACAGAAATATTCAAGCGATTGGCCTGATCGCTAAGTGCGATCGTAAAAACATGAGGTGTCTGTATGTTAGCTTATAATATAGGTGCTAGGCAGCTTTACAGCTTGAGTATGATACCGTGGCAAGACCGGCAACTTGTAAATAAAGTAGGTGGTACCACTTACCAGTTAGGTAGAGTCCGTCTCACGAAAGAAGCCTCGCAGCGGCGCCACTGTCTTGCGACCGAATCATAGATATTGGATTTACCTATTTATTTATCTCGACATCATATTAGAGGCACTGGTTAAAATGCACAATCTAAATAGAGAAAGGTGGATGAGGTGGAAGGTTGTTAAAGGGATTTTGCCAACCCGCACTGGGGCCGCGTGGTGGATTATGACCCACTTCCTCTCACAGAGAGGAGGCCTGTGTCCCAGCAGTGGGAACATTATTGGCTGATTATGATTGCCGCTGGACTTCTTTCGTAAAGCGGACTCTAGCGTCTAGACTATACCTACTAAACCATACTTGAGTATAGGTACCTACCTAAACAGGTGTAGAAAACTAGAATGTTTGACTTCCTAAAGATCGAAGATGAATATGGATTAATTGGTAAATTACATTAGGTGAGAGAACCTCCAGACGAAGTGAAAATCTCCTATTTTGTAAGTTTTTTTAATAAAAACGTTGCCCCACACTAAGAATCTCTCCTGTATTGTGGGTGCGTTTACAAACATTTAAACTCACCTACACAAACAGCCGGTGGACCGACGACCTTGTGAAGGCCGCAGGAACCCGTTGGATGCGAGAAGCACAGAACCGGTCAAAGTGGAAGTGCTTGGGGGAGGCCTATGTCCAGCAGTGGACGTCTTTCGGCTGAAATGATGATGATGATGATGATGACACAAACAGCCAGACCCGGAACAACTAATTGTTGGTCATACAAATATTTGTTCCATGGAGGAATCGAACCCGCGACACGCAGCGCAGCAATCAAGTCAAGTTGGTCAAACCTCATATTTTTAAACGCCATCTCCGTGTGAACAGTGGAACTGTTATAAAATCTTCACGCATGACTGCCAAAACTCAAGTTGTGAAACTTGTAACATAGATGACGCTCGTAGCAGTAGTTGTTTTAAAACGACTGATGTTTGTTTTCTCTCCTTTCTTCATGTAGGTACGGTGCAACAAGGTTCTTTTGTCGCCTGAGGGCTGATTTCACTGAAGTCAGATATCTTTTATCCGTGGAATAAAAACAGACAGTTCCACAGTTACTGTTGTCAGTTCTAGTAAGTATGGAAAAACTGTTAAAATTTCAAAATTTATTCTCAAGGGACTTATTCTAGATATAAAAGTTTGGAGAAATTAGCCCTAAGTGGATCCCTCTTCCGACTAATTTCCCGTCTTTACTAACATACTCCTCTCCAAATCTGCTTGTGGCGCTGATGACCTTCATCCGTCACAATAACATAAAATTATGAATTATTCTGTGCGGGTGTGGTAGGTATGCGTGTATTTTATGTTTTAACAATTAAAATATATATTTATTTCTATTTTTTGTTTGTTTCAGTCCCGTACTAACCCAGCAAGATCTACATTGTATCAACTGGTTCAATCAAACTTTATTTGTTTATAACTTTTTTCAATTTTTATAAAAATTTTTTTTCTCCATACGCACACTTTTTTCAGCTCACTTTTGACATTGTCAGAATAGTCGACATCGGCTTTGCTTGCCATTTATTAAAAATAGAATAGAATAGAATAGCCCTAAGTGACATTTACAGGGGGCGTTGTTGGTAAACATTTGTGAAATTGTCACAGAAATTGTATTAAAAAAACATAATAGAGGGCCTTAGTTCCCATTTTGGTCACGCGCCAAAAGATGTTTATCTCACGCAGTCACGCACGCTTTACTTGTGGTTACCAAGTGCAAACAATCACGGTGAATGTGTGTAAGCACAGGAGCTGGGGGCCTAAAAAGGTCACTTTGGAGAATCATAAAAGGATAACATTATGAATCGTAATATGGCGAAAACAGTCCGTGTTTTTCTTTTTTTCGCTGCACTACGTAGGTATAATCAAAGAGATTGGGATTGGATTTCGATCGGATTGATTGGTATTTTAGCACAGACAAAAAAAAATAACTGAAAAATGCTTTACCAATGTGTTCGTTATCCTTTTATGATTCTGCGAAAGTGGCCTTTTTAGGCCCCCCAGCCGGTCGATTCTGTAAAAATCTCAACCTAAGTTTTCACGGTGAGATGGTTACAGAATCGCACTGCTGCTCTCGGTTCCGCCTGAGACAATGGCGATGTCGGAAGTGTGTGTAAGCGTAGTGTTATGTACTGACGGCGACGCTACTCGTCTTCACGCACACATTTACAGCGTTTTCATACGTTTGGTTACCACAAATAAAGCACGCGTCGCTTCGTGAGATAAAAATACTGTAGGTACCGTTGTAGCAAGAACTCCAAGCTTCACTATAATCTTTCAATGAAGCAAATAGTGGATACTAGCAGTGCCGGATTAGCCCATAAGCAATTGCTTAGGGCATCACGTCTCGGGGGACATCATAAGGCAGAAACAGCACCAAAACGGTATTTCCTAGTACATGAATGGCAAGGCTGTTTATCAGCAAGATATTACAAGACCCAAAAGTCACTCTAGAGATATGCGCCAATCTTTACAAATCGCTCGTCGATGTTTTGGAAAAATACGAGGCGACTAATAGTGGATAGGAGGACCTACAGGCGTGGATTGCTTAGGCCATCAAGTAGTCTTAATCCGGCACTGGATACTAGAAATACAGAGGTAATGAAACAACATTATTTACTGTGATTTTATAAACTTTATTTTAATTTATTATAAATAGACAACAGGAATGTTAGTGTGTTTACATAGGACCCTTTCCAACTACAAACCAATATTGTACCCTTATCACTTACATCAAGCACTTTACAGACCGAATTTGATGTACGGTTAGCAGGAAAAACGTTCCTGTCACAATGAAGATCTATTAATTGTTTGTGATAGGGTACACGATGACCACCTCTCAGTTGCACTAAGGTTCACAGTGTATAATGAGAAAATGCAGATGTATGTAAGAACCTACAGGTGAAACTTGTTGGTGTGCTCGGGACCATCTTGCCGCTAGATGGCGCTGAAGACAACATTTCAAGTTTATTTTATGTGTAATTTGGTCGTCTGTGTTTCGTGTGTTGGTCGTGAACGTTTCCTAAAGAAAATATTGTTTACTAAGATCCGTAGTCTTTGTAGGAAAATATCAAGTTAAACAATTACTCTTCGTTTTTGTTCAGATACAAGAAAACTGTGCCCTTCCAATTTACAAAAAACTTGGTGATCGAATTTGTACAATATTTTTACTTAACTGTGCAGTTTGTTACATGCGTTATACACATACACTCTGATCATAATATTAATCATTACATACTTACATTGCATTCGCGCTTTATTTGCCAAAAATGTAAAGAAATATGAGTTTATGGAAAAAAAAACTTTAAATCCTACACAATAAAGTTCAGTTTACGCTACAACTTCAAACATTTTTATAACTTTTTCAATAGTGCCAGTCACTCTGAAATCAACTTAATTTCCATTAAAATAAAGTTGATATTTGTTTAACTTGATATGATATTAATTTGAAACATAAGTTTGAATTTACTTTAATAACATTACGCTTTTATGCCCCGAAAGGATAGGCAGAGATATCTAACACTTACATTTGATAGTTTATATGAGTGCTCCAACTCATTTTGTATTTTACATAGAAAATCTTGTCATACTTATTTTATTATAAATATAGTTGTGATAAGTTCCAGTATAAATGTTATGTAAATAATACTGTTACAATAAATCTCTTACCAAAATATACAATATTATCAAAATTGTTTTAATTCGTTTTTCATCCTAGAGAAGTAATTGTTCTACGTTCTAATTCGTACTTATAATTACCTTATAATGTTTATGTTATTTTGTAATCATTATTATATGTTTTGTAATTTGTTACATAATCACATTGTTTTTCTTGCGGGCTAGGCCCTGACTTCGTAACTAAAATAAAGTAGTTATAACATCATAATTATTTTGTTATAGCACAGTACGCGACCGCGCGGTAATTAAGAGATCCGCAGGAGAACTAAGGGAACCGACAAAGCCCGAAGAATTACCAAACTTAAGTGAAAGAATTTTATGATTATAACCATATAAATAAATATTTTTTAGATCAACATACAGCCTGATACAGACCTGCAAATTGCAAAAAACGTGACGCCTTCGCCTTAAGTTGATAACATTTAAGGGGCTTACAGGATCTAAATGCAAAAAACGCAAGTTTTAGAAACAATAAAAGTACTAACTACAGTAAACAAAATCAGAAAAATATATGATATTCTTCAGGATATATGCTAGGTAGTAAAGTGACTAATAATAATTAACAAACGGTTTTTTTTTTTACTTGGAAAATTTAAGAAAAATCCTTTTTTTTTTGTAAGCAAGAAAGTTTCCACGTAAATTATTAGGAACCATTAATAAACGAAAATTTTGAATCACTACATTGGAAACATCCATTTCTCAAAAAATATACCAACAAAATCTTAACACATAATCACATTGCCTAAAGGTTAGTTGACACCAAATTCTTTTCGTTTGTAGTAAAGTGTAGCACGGCCGCTATGGCGTTTAACATGTGTTTTCTCCCTGCGTAGTCCGTCGACATTAGGTACGCCATTACAACGTTCTTTAAATATTCTAGGTTCGCGCCTTCGCGGGATTGGATGCGGCGTAACCTGGAAAGTAATAATAATAAATATTAAAAAAAAGTTTATTGAAGAAAAGCCTAAAACTAAAAACATACTAAAACAACTACTACTATAACACTATCATAACTAAATGGTGTGAGGAAACTGGCATGTCCTAGAACCAAAAATTCGAAGACATGTGACATCTGCCAACCCGCACTTAGAAGCACTGTTTAATAAAATGCACAATCTAAATAGAGAAAGGTGGATGAGGTGGGAGGTTGTTAAAGGGATTCTGCCAACCCGCACTGGGGCCGCGTGGTGGATTATGACCCACTCACTCTCACCGAAAGGAGGCCTGTGTCCCAACAGTGGGAACATTATAGGCTGATTATTATGTATGTATGTAAGTGGCGATGCTAAGCACAATACATTGAAACCCTGATCTCCAAACTAGGGGTGACCCTGTATCTTAGAGATCAGTGTCCCTCCCCTCCGCAGCAAAGTCACAAGCCAATATTTGTAACTCAAAGAATTTTTCAATTGAATTGAATTTTTCAATTGAATTTTTCTTTTGAACTGTCAAGGGGTCGGCCCATTGACAATTCAAAAGAAAAATTCAATGACTGTAATTGGTTTATTTGAAAAAAAAACTTTGAGTTTGATTAACGTAAAGTTGACTTCATACCCGAATTCGTCTTCATAAATCCAATTAGTCAAGGCTAATAATTATACATAAGAAATGCACAAACAAAACGCACATTACAAATAAAAAAAGACATAAAATATGCACATACAATTAAAAACCTCGTAATTAAGCTTATAAAATGTTGTAAATTTTGTCCATTGCCATTTTTTTATTTTGTTATTACCTGTCAATCTCCTCTTTCAGTGTCCTTACAACTTCTTTGAAGCGTTCTTTTTCTATTGTCGCCTCTCGCTGGCAATCTCTGTAAAAATAATAGCACAAATTAAAACTAACATCAATTTCTGGAGGGAGGTGGGCTGGTTGGAATAACCACCGACAGCCGCCATGGCCCACGCACAATGGTCCACTGAAGGACTAAGTGCGGAAACCAAACCCATAACATAGAACCCACTTTTCGACAGCTATGTGCTGTGTTTATAAAAACACCTCCTGTACAGTATGCAGATGACAATATCGATTGATGCGGTCTCTGGGGAGGCCTGTATGTTCGATGACACTGACAAAACGATTATCGTCATCTTTTCAGGGGCACAGGAATAGTTTTTCAGATTTAACCTGTTTTTCTGTTTTTTAGTCTGTTCCAAAAGTATCAAATCAAATCATTTATTTTTGCCAACATGGGTAGGGGTACAGATGTTTTGATAATGTTCTCCATGCTCTGCCATCACATGGGCATGCAAAATCTACACATAAATTACAATCTACTTTCAAGATACATACTTAACAAATAATATTACAAAATTATCAAATTGGAAAATCATTTTAACCGTATTTTCAATGTCAAGGAGTATTTAGTCAATATGTAATTAAATAAATGTCAAAGTAAATAGTGAATAAATAAATAAAGTCCTAGTTTATATAATAATTGTTTTGTCACATGTCATTTCTATAATTGTAAATCTGATTATTAATTAATTATTGGCCATAAGGATTCCCTTTTAGATATTCCTTCACACTGTAATACACTTTATCAGTTAGAAATAGTAGTAGTATAGAACGAAAGTGTTAATAAATGGATCAGAAAACGTACCTGTGGATGACAGCATACAAATTCTGTGCCTTTGTTGTAATTATTTGATCTATAAAATCCTTAGAGATGTTTTTCATTTGTTTTATAACAGTGTCGATGATACTTCAATTACAATTTAATAATGTTATTCCATACCATACCATACCGAGAGGACGTGTGTCTCAGCAGTGGGAGCATTATAGGCTGATTATGAATGTTATTCATTCAATAATATTGCCTAATTATTTTACCTGAACAGGGTTTGTTTACACTTTCATCAGATATTTTTGGAACAGATCATAGTCAACATCTATTAGAATGTAGCTGAAATAAATAAATATGAAATATTATAGTCCATACCTAAACTGTCCCTCCATGATGTGTTTTTCCTTCCGCAGCTGCGATATGTCGAGGTCCTTCCTAGCCAACTCGTGCGCATAGTGTAGCATATGCGGCGGTGCTGTCACGTCCTGAAAATTATAAAGATATGAATGAGTTGTTTTTTTTTTTTCACACTGTATAAGAGCGTTTACGCCGTACGGCATTTCGTACAAACTTTCAAGCCGTTAATTTTCGAAATGAATGAACTGATTTTAATGAAACTTTATACGCATAAGCAGGATACAAAGGTCTAAAAAGTTAGTAGAGAACATTTTCGAAAAATAGTGTTACAGCCAAATTAGACCGATTTTAAATTTTCCATAGAAACAGAGATTTCCAGTTGTCTTTTTTTTTACGAATTCCTTGTTATAGTTTTCTGTTATTTTTCCGTTGTTACCTGTTTGTTATTGATTTGTTTGTTTGTTATTTTTTATTATTGCCACGTGTCTTTCATATTTTCAACTTTAACGTGCACGAAGCCGCTGGCAGATGCTAGTTTGAAATAAATACGGTCCGGTCATGTTTTTACTTGTTATTTTTAATTTTAAAAAAACCTTCGACTTGAAATTTTATATTATGTTAACTGTCTATCTGTCAACGCAAGTACAAGCCGCCATTTAAGATTCCTTTCTTTGATGCATCGGCATATACTTCCTCGTACGTCTATCACCCCCTTTAGGAAACAGAAGATTCCTCACCGTTAGCATCCCGTCTTTAAAATGCGTGTGCTCCTCAGCGCTGACGCGACGCGAGCGGTCGTTGCGGGCGCGGATGTAGTTGTCGGTCTCGTCCAGCAGCGCAGAGTAGCGGTCGCGCTGAGTTTGTACCTGTTTCTCCAGGCTGAGGATACGGGTCTTGAGGTCTGACACGATTTCCTTTTGGTAGTCCTGCTCGTTTTTGATTTTCTGAAACGTTTGTAGTAAATATCACACTAATATCATAAAGGCGAAAGTTTGTGAGTGTGTGTGTGTGTGGGGGTGTTTGTTACTTCTTCAAGCTCAAACGGCTGGACCAATTTTGATAAAAATTTTGTATGGAGGTAGCTGATAAGGCTACTTTTTATCCCGATATTCCCACGGAATCGACATTTACGCGGGTGAAACCGCGGGGCGCAGCTAGTTATAAATATTGCCTGCTTCATGTGTCAATAACCATTATTTTTCTTATGTTAGATTTTAATAGCGAGAGTTGCTGCTACTAACTCTTTTTGGTACCTACGAGTCTAATATTACAGATTTATATTTTACTAGCTTCCGCCCGCGGCTTCGCCCGCGAGATATGTCGCGGCCGTCACCACTTGGCCACCATTGCTCTCATGCGTAAGCTAGACGATAATGTTGCCTTTTTCTTATCCCCTTACAATTTCCACGGAAACATGTTTCGTAGAAAAGTAAATCATTAAAATAAAAAAAGACATTACCTCCTCATACAGCTTCAAAGTATCCAGCTTGTCTTGCTTCTCTTCCTCCAACACCATTTTATAAGTCTCCACCTTCTCTTTCAATAGTGCTATCTCATTCTTCAAGTCTCCTACATCATTGATCTCGCTCCCAGCATCTCTCACTTTCATTTGCTGCTTATAGAGATCAAACTCCACTTTTAAACTCTCATATTCTTCTCTACACCTCAAATGTACGTTCTCATAGCCTTGGACTTTGAAAACTGTTGAAATGTCTATGGGACTGCCCAGTTTATCGTTTTCGGCTATTAGTTCTTTTTTTAGAATGTGTATTTTGTCTATGAGTGTTTGTAGGTATTCGCTGTCGGCTAACTTTTCGTTGTCCGTCTCGCTTTTTTGTGTTGTTTCTTTTGTTTCTTCTGTAAAAAAGAAACTAATTTATAGTAGTTAAATACAGTTAAGTAAAAAAATACAGTTATTACAGTTGAAGGCATATAGGCGACGAGACGTTGGTAGCTACGCTTCATGAGGAGATCCGCAGGAGAACCAAGGTAACCGACATAGCCCGAAGAATTGCCAAACTGAAGTGGTAGTGGGCAGGCCACATTGCTCGCAGAACAGATGGCCGATGGGGCCGAAAGGTTCTGGAGTGGCGACCGCGTACCGGAAGACGTAGCGTTGGAAGGCCTCCCACAAGGTGGACCGACGACCTAGTGAAGGCCGTAGGAACTCGTTGGATGCAAGAAGCACAGAAGCGGTCGAAGTGGAGGTGCTTGGGGGAGGCCTATGTCCAGCAGTGGACGTCTTTCGGCTGAAATGATGATGACAAACAAGCTGAGGATCTGAGGAGGGTGAATGGTCACTACAGACAATGGACATCTACAATGCCAGAGGTATCGCAAAAGAGTTGCCAGCCACAAAGCTGAATTGTTGCATGTGCCTATAATTACACCGGTACCCATACCTTTCAAACCAGAACACAGCAATGCTTGACGGCACAAACAGTCACTGTGGCAGTACTTTCCTAGGCAAGCTTGTCACAAAGAGCTCTACTACAAATATAAATGTAAATATACAACATTATTTTTAGTATATGCGAAACCCGAAACACGAAATCTTTGTACAAAATTTCAAAACTGTATCATGAAAAATCACAAAGTTATAAGGTTGTTAGGTTACCTGCTTATAAACTATTTTTTTTTTATTAACCTTAATAACTAAGTTCTTATAATGTGCTTGTCCGTACAAAAACATGCTCATCCGTGCCGCGCCGTCTTGCGCTCATTGATAATAGTACCTAGGTACCTAACCGTTAGACGCGGAGATTGGATAGGCAACCTACTTAGTGTCGCTCGGTGTCCAACTTTTAACCTTTTTTAAATATTTTTGGGACAAAATATTATTATTGGAATCGATTCAGTTACTTATTCTGAACAAACTATATTCAGGTTTCGCATATACTAAAAATAACGTCCATTGTATGAGTGCACGAAAATCATCCGAAATCGGAGTAGGTGGCGAGAAATCGTGAGGCGAATCACATCAGCCTCTAAACAAGAAACTACATGAAGACCACGACCGCTCTGACAAGAGTGCTACGAAGAAGAAGAAGTAAAATAACGTTGTATTCAATTTCTTACCAAAATCAGTATTAGCAGCGATTTTATCCATCAGACTGCCATTAACCGAGTCTTTTAACTGCTGTATAAGTTGTTGGTCATGCCTTCGTCTCAAGTCGTACTGTCCCACAGTTTCCGACAGCTCGGCTATCTTACTCTCCAGTAAGGCCACTCTTTCTTCCTGACGGGCGCATATCTTGCGAGCGGACTCTTCGGCGCGTTTCGCTTTTATTTGCTCCTGGGAATAAAATAAACATGATTAATCGTAATTTAGTTCCATGCGCGTCACACGTACGTTCACTTGATATATATTCAGGAGCAGGGACTTGAAACGTTACTCAAAATAACGTTACGCGTAGTTCCACCAGGATCGTAACAAAATCAATTCCTTGGGTATAACGATACTGACAAACGGAACGAAATCTTAAACTGTTCACTAACAATATTATCAATATATTGTTATTAGTATAACGATATAATAACGTTATTCATTTCGATACTCAACTTTGCCAGCTTCATGACTTATAAGATGTCATTACAAGCGGATAAGCTTAATGTTACTGATACCTATAACGTTACTTATAATATTGTTCTACGAAAATGATATTCTATAACGTTTTCTTTTGTAACGTTATTGATATTTTTAGGTTTTAGTATCGTGACAAATTTTGGAACGTTATACGATAACATTAGTGGTAACGGAACGAAATTCATTTCGTTTTCGAGTCCCTGATCCGGAGCACCCGATGCAGTCAGCTTTGCTACCTTTTTTGCTGTCTAATTTTATTACTACGGTAAAAGCTGTGCTTCAGAAACTAGTGCCAACAGTTGTATTGGCAGGAATTGACGACATAGGTAAGAATGTGGGCAGCGGGATTGTCCGAAAGGGTTACCGCTGGCCCGGAACATAAAGGGCTAAGGAAGGAACACGGGTGGGTTTTAGTCAGTAAGAGTCTGACATTATTAGATGAGTTCCAACCCTCAAAAAAAAAATATCTTATCCAGGGCGTGAATGTTACTCCATATTTTATTCGGAGGTTCAATGTCCCCTCAGAAGGATACGAAAGTACGAATAAACACATCGATAGCGCCTGCTATTATTCTTATAGCAACTATGTGTATTTGCAAAATTTGCATTGTATAGAGATACGGGATTCATTTTCGTCTTATTGATCGTATCTTATGAACTTATTTATTCACAGCAAAACAATGATCTAACGTTTATTCATTGTTGACCCTTAATCGTGAATAAAAAGCTATGTGCTACATAAGTTACAAAATTCCAGATTGTGATTTTCAAATCGTCATCCCTTAACCAGTCGAATGACGTAATTACAGAAACAATTAAAAACCTATTGTGGCACGCGTGGATCCACGTAATAAGAAGCGGCTTACACGCAAAAACGAAAAACGAACGAACAAACGAACGAACGAAAAACGTACTTTCTTTCTTTCTTTTGCTTATGAGTTCAGTCACGGACACGCATTTCTAGCTCTGCTTGTGATGTTGTACACAGCCACACAGTTCTCACCTCCCGTATAGCAACAGAGTGCGACTGCTCCAGCAGCGCCAGCTTCTGCTGCAGCCGCACGAGGTGCGCCGGCGTCTCCACCGTGCGCGCCTCCGCGCGCTGCAGGCGACGCTGCGCCGCCTCAAGCGAGCTGCTCAGGTCGCGGACACGCTTTTCTAGCTCTGCATGTGATGCTGAAAGGTATAAAGTTGTGTTGATGTTTAAATGTTAAGGTGAATGCGCAGTGGTAGACCGCGAAATTCAATTTTTCTTACGTTTTTTGCAATTTTCAGGTCAGTGTCAGGTTGTATATTGGTCAAAATATGATTCGCGACTATAACAGGTACCTACCTACGTATTTACATAATTATAATATTAGAATCATTACATCTTTCTAAGTAAGACTTGTTCCACTTGCATTGTTCTTATACTGAATCTGACACTGACCTGAAAATTGCAAAAAACTTAAGAAATTTTGAATTTCGCGGTCTACCACTGCGCATTCACCATAAGGGGATTACTGGACCTAAACGCAAAAAAGCAAATTTTAGAAGCAATAAAATTATATGATCGACTACAGTAAACAAAATCAGAAAAATATATGATATTCTTCAGAATATATGCTAGGTAGATAGTGTGTTAAAAACATAATACTACTAATTTGATACGATAGAAAAAAATCATGAAGATACCTCTAAAAACTTTATTTTTACAATAAAAACCATACTAATATACATACAATCATTCTGATTTTTTTGTCAGATTATTCTACAAGCAACATACTAAAGCACTAGTGTTTTAATTGTTTCGTCGAAACAATAGATTTTTTGTAATAGATATTTGCTTCATATTTTGCAATAAATTACCAGCGTTATGTCATCGCGCTTCTCTTTCTTTTCTATGCAGTCCGACAGTGACCGCGCTTTAGGTCATGTAAGCCCCTTAAAGAGATGCTTACTAAATGTCGGCTGATGTTACAGTTAAATCTTGAAAGTAAATACTTATTTTAAGCTTTATCCTGTAGCGGTATCTACAACCCCACATGCGAACAACGCGTCATACTGACGTCACGTAACGCACGCCAAATCCTGCATCGCGCAAGCAGAGTTTACCGCGCAGCTAGCATAGATACAACGGCCCGACATGAATCATCGGGCAGTTGCCCGCCAGACACAACACCCGTCTGGTCGGAGGATCTCCCTTTTCTATAGAGTATGATTGAGCTTTAAACCCTGTTCCTCATACCTCTATAATCCTACTGCGGGTCTGTTTACAGAAAGTACAAGTTACAAGCATAACAACAAGTATTTTATTTATACATAGAGTTTAAAAATATTTGTTAAAGGAAAGTATTTTATATACTGAAAGGCCTTACAAATATTTGTGTAGTGTTAAAGCAGGTCTTACCTTGAGCCTCACTGGAATGCACAACCTTGTCTTCTAATTTCTCTTTAGTCTTCCTCTCACTATTCAATTTCAGGTGTAATTCTCTGAAAAAAAACATTAATTCTTTTAGATTCACGATAAACCCGATTTCATAATAAAATCGACACAGGTGTAACTGTAAACATGCTTGTCGTAAATTATGGAATCAGGCGTTACTTTTCGGAAATCTAGGACAATGCTAATGCTATGTAAAACAATTTAGTTTTTATTCCACAATAATTCGACACTGCATCCAATCTATTTCGAAATTAAAACTATATTTTTGCAATTAACTTGTCTTGATTTTGTCAAATAGGTCCTGGCACTATTCTAGAACAATAAGTTAAACTCAACAAAGTATTTTTTATCACATCTATTCAAAAAGAGCTGGCGTATTCTTCGTAAACAGGGACTAAAATAGCTCTTTAATCCCTAGGGACTAAAAGTGATTTGAATTCGGAACGTGGATATTGTTAGTAAAAGTTCCAATCACTAAAGAGATGAATCACGGACATTGTATGAACAAGTAACAGGCTGTATGATAAATTAAAAAGTGCGCGAGACAAAAAAAAAATTGTGATAAAATAAAAAACGTGTGAAAAGCATTCTGCCTCCCTACTTAGTTGTTTACTCAAAATTGAATGTAAATTAATAAACGTACTACTCTTATAAGTTGCACATACTTATTTTTTCATAGGTGATAAAAAAGTAGTGTCCACCTCGAGAGTAACACTATTTTAAGCTCGAGTGACGTACTTTGAATCCCTCGCTGCGCTCTGGATTCAAAGAAACACTCGCCTTCAAAATAGTTGTTTGCTCCCTTGGCAAACAATCTACTATTAGATAAGTGCCTGAATTTTCCACTAATCTTAACTTCTAGCTTTAAATGTAATATAACATAACATCACGCCTGTAATCCCCGAAGGGTTAGACAGAGATGTACCTATAGTACACCCACATTTCCCCAGTTATGTTTAAGTCCCATGTAATAGGAGGCGAGCCTATTCCCATCAACCGGACACAAACCCAGACTCCGCGAATTAAATGTCATACTCTAATACTCACTTGGAGGGGCACGTGGCTAAATAATAACAGCGGCACAGGTCGATCGATCAGGTTAAGCTACGCTTGCCGCGGTTGGTCTGTGGATGGGTGACCATCTTTACATACCGTGACTCCTCAGTGTCTCGGAAAGTACGTTAAGCCGTTGGTCCCGGCTGTCATTCGTGGATCTTTGACAGTCGTTACGGGTAGTCAGAAGCCCGAAAGTCTGACAACCAGTCTTATCAAGGGGTATCGTATTACCCAGTAATTGGGTTGTGGAGGTCAGATAGGCAGTCGCTCCATGTAAAATACTGGTATTCAGCTGCATCCGGTTAGACTGGAAGCCGACCCCAACATAGTTGGGAAAAGGCAGGCAGATGATGACTCAAATACTCACTTCATCATAGCCTGATGATCAGCCCTCTCTTTCTCTCTCTCCTGTATCTCATACGCCACTTTAGCCTTCAAGTTGTTTATCTCAGCCAAGTGTTGCTGCACTAATGTTCGGGTTTCTTCTCTCATTGCAGCTATCTGGTTTTCATACTGTGGATCAAAATTGTTTTAGGATGATTATTCTGGCCTGTTGTGAAAGGATCATCAGTTCCGGATTAGCCCATAAGCAAATTAAGCAATAGCTTAGGGCATCACGTCTCGGGGGCACCATAAGGCAGAAACAGCACCGATAGAGTAGATTGCTAGCACATGAAAGGCAAGGCTGTTTATCAGCAAGATATTACAAGACCCAAAAGTCACTCTAGATAGAGATGTGCGCCAATTTTTACTAATCGCTCGTCGATGTTTTGGAAAATTACGAGGTGGCTATGTAGTGGATAGGGGGGCCTACAGGCGTGAATTGCTTAGGGCATCAAGTAGTCTTAATCCGGCACTGAGGATCATGGTAAAGTTACTGCAATAAAAGGTGGCAATTACTGCTGCTACAAGCAAAAGGGAGCAGTGGTGGCCCCGTGGCAACAGCCCCCGACTTACGAGTCGTAGGTTGTGGGTTCAAACCCAGGTAGGCGCTTTATTTTGTGTACTTAAATTAGGTCGTCAGAAGCCCGAAAGTCTGACAACCAGTATAACCAAGGGGGTTGTCCTGTTTTTTATTCGAAAGACACGTGGCGCCATCTATTATCATAATAACGTTATTGTTGTTTTCCACGGGAACAGAACTTTTTTTGGGGATGAAAGGTACCCTATGTCCGTTTCTGTACACCTGACAACGTATATGCAACATTTCAGGATGATCGGTTCAGTGGTTTAGGCGTGAAAAGGTAACAAACAAACTTACTTTCGTATTATAATATTAGATATAAGCACACACCCTCCTATTTCTTTTTTTTTTTCTTTTCCGCAGGTATTTACAGATTCGAATACAAAAACATAAATAAAGTCCGTTCGTATTCTGAATCGATATAGCTATCAATGTCGTCAACGCTTGTGTCACAATAGAAAACGTTTATTGTTTAGATTCCTATGAAGAATGGCCTAGAGGAAGTACAATGACCTGAATGACCGCTGTTGTATTGTAACCCTAATGGCATCAGCTATTATAATTATATGACGATGTCTATTTTTTGTGGCGTAAAAGGTTTAATTAAATAAAGTATTTGGTGCTATTCTTCGGGTCGTCGAGCCCACTAAAATAGGGTTGAAATACACGATCATTGATGCCGTCTGGAACAGGTCAACTCAACTCAATAATGGCACTTTCTTCAAAAGGCCCTTACAGACATGGTCCTGCATTGTTAGACTCACAATACAATATTAATCAAACTATGTTTGAACTTTAAAAGAGATCATAAACAGAGTTGGTTTCGTCATTTCGTCTCGGTTTTTTTTTTTCGGGTGGAAAATCATCAAATGACCCCTCCCGCTCTGGGTGGAGCGGAAGTGAATGTCAGACTCTTACTGACTAAAACCCACCCATGTTCCTTACTTAGCCCTTTATGTTCCGGGCCAGCGGTAACCCTTTCGGATAATCCCGCTGACCCGGCAGGGTCTCAGGGTTCAGACAGCTTAGGAAACACTGGTGCCACCTAGTTTTATATTATTAAGTAAACTGTATGTGTAAAAGTGTCTTAAGTGAAATACTTAGGTGCAGAAATAAACATAATTTTATAATTTTAAGAATCTTGTTAAAATCAAATTACTACAAACTCAAATCACAATCTCACTTAATTATTTTGTTTAACAACTGTAACTTATATAAATGGATGTGTTCAATTAATATTAAGTATAGTTTGATAACAATCATGTTATGATTGAAAGGAGTTGCTGATGACATAACGGATTAGGTATGCCACATCAACAAACTGCTTGCTAGAATTTATTGGAATTTTTAGTAAATGGACTCAGATGTGACTCAGGCTGGCTGGACAAATCTTCAAAATAGCTCGCATTTTACTAAGTCAATAGGGCACTTTATGTGACGGCTTAACACCCTTGTTTCAGAATTTGTGACGCTACAGAATCTTAGATAATCGATCGAAAACGTGTCCAGCCAGCTTGAAAAACCACTTTTCGCTGGTCTCTCAATCTCGGTGACGGAAGTGATTTTGACGACTTTTTGCATATCAACGGGCGTCACATAAATTTGTGACAGGCATCGAGTTAAAAGTTTATGATAGGTACATACAGTGGTTTAGTAGAAAAATGCAAAAATCTGTGTCCAGCCAGCTTGAATTTACGTATAAAACTTTTGGCTGGCACTTCCGAATCTCAATAACGGGAACGTTTTCGTACATGGTTCCTTTACTAACATTTAGTGACGCAATGTGTGACAGTAATAATGTTTGATTTATGGCGTCACGTGTAAGGGTGTTTAGCCGTCACATAAAGTGCCCTATTGACCTAGTTAAATGCGAGCTATTTTGAAGATTTGTCCAGCCAGCCTGAGTCACATTAATAAAGATAAAATTTTCGAAACACGTATTAGTTTGTATGAAACAGACATGTGGTAAGATTGCATTCTCTCGTCAGCCGCACTGTCTTGTATCTAACCTACACCCTACACAACCCAATAACTTGTTCAAAGATAAGACATAATCCTATTAATTAATCATTAAGACACATTAAATTTTATAACAAAGATTTGCTTGCAAGGTTAAACCTTTGTTATAGATGAATACATTTGGATTAAACTTGATATAAAACATATTTCATTGGGGCAATACTACCTACATTCTTTGACAAGGGTACTGTTGTTAAACATACCTTATCCCTAGTTAGTTTCTTGTCTGCCTGGAAAGCCTCTTCCATCCGCGACTTCTCTGCTGTCAAGGTGGAAAGAGACAGCATGAGCGCTGACACTGACTCATCCCTGCTTTCCTCTGAAAAAAAAAACAGAGGCACAAGTCTTAATTTTTGCAGGGATATTAAACTAGTAAGCAAATAATAAGCCACTACCTCTATGTAAAGGGATGTGGAAGAGGTGGACAAGGTATCACTCAAGTAATAGGCTGTAACTTTTTGGTGATTAGAGCATAGTTTTCTAATGTTTATTAGTTTTTTGGCCTATATACCTACTTCCAGAAGTCCTGGTTTGGATAATGTCATACAAACCCTTCTTCCAATTTAGCTGGTGGATAATACCTATGTGAAACATGTCTCAATCAACATTAAATTTAATGCAGTGTAGCTATGCAGTGCATTCTTAACGCAGTGTAGCTATGCAGTATTCATTTTAGAGACTAGTTCATCATCTGCCTAGCTCTTTCCCAACTATGTTGGGGTCGGCTTCCAGTCTAACCAGATGCAACTGAATACCAGTATTTTATATGGAGCGACTGCCTACCTGACCTCCACAATCCAGTTACAGGGTAATACAATAAGTACCCATTGGTAAGACTGGTTGTCAGACTTTCGGGCTTCTGACAACCCGTAATGACTGTCAAAGATCCAAGAATGACAGCCGGGACCAACATTTAATAGTTAGCCCTCCTACATACACGACTAGAGATTAGTTACTTGTTAAATTTGTTTTTGGACTCCGATAACGGCAGTATAAAAAATAACATGCTTACCTCCCCCTCCTCCTTCAGAAGGGCTTTCAGTTTTATTCAGAGCTTTCAAACTGATCTCCAATGCTTCCTTTTCCTTGATAAGTCCTTTGTATGCGGCAACAACATCTGAAAAATAAATTACAGTAATTATTGAAAAATAAATGTTATCTTGAGATAAAAGATAAGATAATGCTAAGCATGGTACTCAAAAGTGGAATGGTATAGTAGTACCTGATCATGTTACTTTTACATAAAACTAGCTTTTGTCCATGGCTTCACCCGCATGGAGATCAGAAATTATCCCAAGGGAATGTACAACTGGGATAGTCTTATATCCTAGCCCTAATCCACCATACCCACCTGTATAAGAAATTACACCAAAATCTGTTCAGTTTTTAAGAGGTGAAAAGGTAACAGACAGACAGAGGTACTTACATTACATTTATAATATTAGTATGGAGTAAAAATGTACACTTTGGTGTCTTTTCTACTTACCTACTAGCTAAAATAATATGTAAGTAGGTAAAACTGGGGTGCACGTTGAAGAGCCTCCACGTGGCGCACCCTGGGCAACGTCGGCTCCAATTGCCCATCAGGTTTGGGTGGACAATTGGGGCGGGCGGCAAATCTTCGACAGGAGGAGAAGGTCATGGTTCCAGTCACCGATCATCTTGGATGGTCGGTGAAGGGAACCGGGCTATAGACGGTCACGCGTCTACTCCCCCTCTGCTTACAGAGGAAGGTGAGTTGGCGCGGACCGTCGCGGGGCGGTTAACACCGCGGTACCCACGAGAGTGTGGGTGGTGGAGGGTGTCCCATGCCCGCGCTGCGTCTGTCCGGCATCCGGCGGCAGCGTGGGACGCCGGGGCGGCGGTTGGGTCTGTCCAGCCGTCGGCCACCCCGTAACCCTGAACTGACAGGACCGGGGGTCCGGGCCACTGAGGCCCGGGCCGCGAGGTAGACAACCTCTATAAAAAATTACCCCAATCCCAAGGTCTAGCGTGCCGAGGGGATGAATGGCCGGAGGGGATCCGGCCGTTAGCGCGAAAAGGGACCTCACCCTTAAAAGGAACACAAAAATGGAACAGACAGACGGCAAAAAACTACCCCAGGGCGGTACCGGCTGCTCAGCAGTCGGAGAATCCGCCACGTTCCCTTCGGGAACGTCAAGCCCCCACTCGTATTCTGGGGGGGGCAACGAATGTCTACCACTTGCCATTGGCAACAAGAGCCGAGGAGGCTCCTGTCCCTCAGGGGACCAAGTAGAGGTGAGGAGTGATGCGGGGTCGGAGTCCGACGCCGCATCTGGAGGCACGAGCATGGGAGGCTCAGAGAGCCCCTGCCGTGCCGGGGAGGAGGCCGCGAAGACGGGCAAGCGGCCAAGGTCTGGGGACAGCCAGGGACTGTCCTCAGACGGAGAGCAGGCCTCGGCCCGAAAAATCCCCACAAGTAGGCGGGGTGGGGTCGCAAAGCGAGGCAAGGGCAGGGGGCTCACTGCCCGTGAGGCGGCGGAGAGAGCGGAGGAGCCCGCAAAGGAGGGGGGGACCGGTCGCGCGGTCGCTTCGGGACCCTCGAGCGACGAGGCGGGTGCGGCTGACGCCCCTGACCCCGAGGCGGACTGCATGAGCAGGTTTGCGGCGGTAGTGGAGGCCGCCGTCCGGGACGTGTCCTTGAAGAAGTTACAGACTTCCAAGAACAGGGCCATAGTCTCGGCGACGGCCTCCATCATGGCGGCAGCGAAGGCGGCCAACTACACCGGCCCTTCGGCCGGCGAAGTGGCCGAATTGCGGGCGGAGGTCGCCCGCCTGACGGCAGCCACGGAGCTTCTCCAAAAGGAGAACGGGAGGCTCCGGGCAGACCTGGCCGGCCTGCGGGCCACCGGGGGAGCGCAACCACCGAGCCAGCCCGTCCCGGTGGAGAACCAGGTCCTCAGCCTGGTTCGGCAGGAGCTGGCGGCCTTCCAGGCGCGGTTTTCCGTCCTGGAGGGCATAGTCCTGCGCCCCCCCCTGGCGGGCGGAACGACCCCGGGGCCAAGGGCGGCCTCGTACGCCGCCGCTGCGGCAGCTGCCGCCCCTAAACCCGGGCCGTCGGGCCGGGCCCAGGCCAAGCCGGCGTCGGCCAATCCGGCGTCGGCTAAACCGGCGCCGGCCAAACCGGCGTCGGCCAAACCGGCATCGGCAGGAGGAGCCGCGGCGCCGGCGCCAGCTGGCGGGGCCCCGGCGCCTACGGGCAATCCCCCGGCGCAGGGCCGAAAGAAGAAGGGCAGAGCGGCACGGGAGGCGAAGGCCCCAGAGCCTACGCCGCGCCCCCAAAACTCCCCCACTTCTCCCACGACCGACGCCCAATGGCAGGTGGTCGGGGAGAAGAAGAAGGCGGCCAAGGCGGCCAGAAAAAAGGAGCAGAGGCGGCGTCGCAAGGAGAGAGCCGTCGCGGCTAGGCTTCGCGCCCCGAAGACCGCGGCTGTAGTGATAACGCTACAGCCGGACGCGGTCAAGAGGGGCGTGACGTACTGCGACGTGCTCTCAAAGGCGAGAGAGAAGGTGGACCTCCGGGAGCTGGGGATCACCGGGGGCCTCCGGCACAGGGTGACCGCCACTGGCGCCCGCATGCTGGAGATCCCCGGTGCTACAAGTGGCCCCACCGCTGACGCCCTAGCTGAGAAGCTAAGGGCGTCCCTCGCGGACGAAGCTCGGATCACCAGGCCCGTCAAGTGCGCAGACATGCGCATACTGGGCCTGGATGACTCCGTCACGGAGGGAGATGTGGTGGCCGCCGTTGTCAGGACGGGCGGGTGTCTGGCCGACCAGGTGAAGGCGGGCACCTTACGTCCTGACTACACGGGCATGCGAACCATAACGGTAAGCTGCCCCGTGACGGCGGCCAGAACCATCACGGAGGGCCGAAGGCTCCTGGTGGGCTGGGTCTCAGCGCAGGTCAAACTCCTGGACCCCAAGCCTCTGAGGTGCTACCGATGCCATGTGGGGCACCACGTTGGCATCCAGTGCACCTCCGAGGTGGACCGCAGCACACTGTGCTTCCGCTGCGGTCAGCCCGGACACAAGGCCGGCTCGTGCAACGCCGCGCCGCACTGCATCACATGTGCGGCTGCTGGCAAGCCGGCCGATCACCGGGCGGGGAGCAAGTCCTGCGCTCCACCCGCCGGAACCAGGAGGAAAGGCAGGCCCTCCGCCGCCGTTGCCACTCCCACCGTCGCCGCCGCCGCCGCCGCCGCCACCGCCGCCGCCGCTGCCGCCGCCACAACCGCCGCCACCGCAGTCGCCGTTGCCGCCGCCACTACCGCCGCCACCGCCGCCGCTGCCGTAGTGGAGCCCTCGCAGGGGGCCCGGGAGGGGGCTGAAATGGAGGACTAATGGCTCCATTGCGCCTCCTCCAGGCGAACATCAACCACTGCGCCTGCGCTCAGGACCTGTTGCTCCAGAGCGTGGCGCAGTGGTCGATCAACATCGCCGTGGTCGCTGAGCCGTACTTTGTCCCGCCCAGGGATGACTGGGTGGAGGACCTGAGCGGCTCAGTGGCCATAGTTTCGTCGGTCGCCGCCGGCACCCCGTCCCTGGAATGCGTCACGAAGGGACAGGGGTGTGTAGCAGCACGGTTCGGAGAGGTTGTAGTCGTGGGAGTGTACTTCTCTCCGAGCCGAACTCTCGCCGAGTTCCACAACTCTTTAACAGAGTTGAGAGTCGTCGTCGCCGGAAGCCATCCCTTCCCCGTGCTAGTGCTCGGGGACTTCAATGCCAAGAATTTGGCCTGGGGTTCCCGTTGCACGGATGTGCGGGGCAGGATGGTGGAGGACTGGGCTCTGGAAACAGGCCTGGTCGTCCTAAATCGGGGTTCTGTTCCCACGTGTGTGCGGATGCGGGGTGAGTCAGTGGTGGACATTTCGTTCGCCAGCCCCGCTCTGTCACAGCGTGTCATTGACTGGCGCGTCATGGAGGAGGTGGAGACCTACTCCGATCACCGGTATATCCGGTTCGACGTCTCCGCCCAGACCTCTAGCGCGCTGGTCCAACAGGCCCCGAGTGGTCCGCGGTGGGCGCTGAAGCAGCTGGACCGGGAGCTCCTCCTGGAAGCCTCGATCGTGCAGGCCTGGGTGTCATCACCGGACAGGCCTGCCGATATCGACGAGGAGGCGGAGTGGTTCCGGGAGGCCATGTCCGAGATTTGCGACGTGGCAATGCCCCGAGTCCGGCCAGGACGCGCCCGACGTCAGGTGTACTGGTGGTCGCAGGAGCTGGATGCGCTACGCAAGGCGTGCGTCGATGCGCGACACCGGTACACCAGGCACCGCAGGCTCCGCATTCGTCCTCCGGATGCGGAAGCCACGGAGGCGGAGCTGTACGAGGGGTACAGAGCAGCGAAGACCGCCCTCCAAGAGGCTGTCCAGCGGGCCAAGGATATGGCCCGCGAGGAGATGCTGGAGACTCTGAACAGAGATCCGTGGGGGCGCCCTTATAAAATGGTGCGGAATAAACTCCGCACCTGGGCCCCCCCGCTGACGCAGAGTCTCCGCCCCCAGCTGGTGGAGGAGGTGGTGAGCGCTCTGTTCCCTTCACGGGGGGTGCACACCCCCCCGCCCATGGCTCCGCCAATTGCGGTGCCCGAAGCGGACCACGCGGACGACGACGACGACATCCCTGAAGTGACCGGGGTAGAACTGAGAGCGGCGGTAGGAAGGCTGAAGGCCAAAAATACCGCCCCAGGACTCGACGGCTTGCCGGGTAAAGCCTGGGTCCTGGCCTCGAGGGCTCTCGGGCCTCGACTGGAGGCGCTCTTAAGCGCATGTTTGGAGAGGCCAGTTTCCACTCCGTTGGAAGACGGGGAAGCTGGTCCTCATTCGGAAGCCAGGGCGCCCTGCGGACTCTCCGTCCGCATACCGGCCCATCGTGCTGCTCGACGAGGTCGGCAAGCTCTTTGAGAGAGTGATTGTGGGCCGCCTCGTCGGGCACCTGGTGAGGACGGGGCCGGATCTTGCGGACAGCCAGTTTGGTTTCCGCAAGGGGCGCTCGACGGTGGACGCCATCATGCGCGTGAGAGCCCTCACGACGGGGGACGCGGTGTCCCAGGGTGGGGTCGTCGTGGCGGTGTCACTCGACATCGCCAACGCGTTCAACACCCTGCCTTGGAGCTGCATTGTGGAGGCACTCCGGTATCACCGGGTGCCGCCCTACCTCCGTCGAATAGTCGAGGCGTATCTGACGGACAGAGCCGTCAGCTACCCCGGTCGCGATGGGGAGTGGAACCGGCGAGAGATGTCGTGCGGTGTCCCACAGGGATCGGTCGTGGGGCCGTTCCTGTGGGACATCGGCTACGACTGGGTGCTGCGGGCCGACCTCCCTGAGGGCGTCAGCGTGGTTTGCTACGCTGACGACACGCTGGTCCTGGCGCAGGGGAGGTCGCATCAGGCGGCGGCCGACGCGATGACACGCGGGGTTGCGATAGTCGTGGAGAGGATCCGGCAGTTGGGTCTCGAGGTGGCATTGCACAAGTCCGAGGCCATGTCGTTTCATGGGCCCCGGAACGCGCCACCATCGGGATCCCAACTAACGGTAGGAGGGGTTCACATCGGCGTCGAGACAACGATGAGGTACCTGGGTCTCGTCCTCGACAGCCGGTGGAACTTCGTCGAGCATTTCCGACGTTTGGCCCCCAAACTGGAACGGGCCGGGGCCGCCTTCAAGCGGCTCTTGCCCAACCTGAGGGGGCCAAACGCCTCCTGCCGGAGGCTTTACGCGGGGGTCGTGCGGTCCATGGCCCTATACGGGGCCCCGGTGTGGGCGCGTTCACTGCGGCGGCGAGCCGCCCACTACCTGAACGCGCCCCAGAAGGTGGTAGCCATAAGGCTTATCCGGGGCTACCGCACGATCTCTGGCGAGGCGGCAAGCCTCATTGCCGGACTGCCGCCATGGGATCTGGAGGCGATAGTCCTCGCGCGCGTCTATGAGTGGCGCGCGGAGGCACTAAGCCGGGGGGAAGTTCCGCTTCCGCGGCAAATCGCTGCGGAGCGGACGGAGCTCCGGCGCGATCTCATGGCGACATGGAAGGAACGACTGTCGCAACCCAGCGCAGGGCACGCCGCGATAGCGGCGATAAGACCCCTCTTTGAGGAGTGGCTAGGGAGGCGCCACGGCGCCCTCACCTACCGCCTGACGCAGGTCCTCACCGGACACGGAAGTTTCGGGAGGTTCCTGCACATCATCAGGCGGGAGGAAACGCCCGGGTGTCACCATTGCCAGGATCGCCCAGAGGACACGGTGGAGCACACGGTGGAGGTCTGCCCCGCTTGGGCGGAGCACCGCCGTGTCCTCGTAGAGGCGATCGGCAGCGGCGGCGACCTCTCTCGCCCGGCCCTGGTGCAAGCCATGGTCCGGGGCGAGAGGGAGTGGGAGGCAGTCACCTCCTTCTGCGAAGCAGTCATGCTAGCGAAGGAGGTGGCGGGACGGCTCAGGGAGAGAGCCTCCCGTCCCAGCCGCCGCGGGAGACGCTCCGGGCGTCGGGAGCCGCGCGACGACTCCCGGCCACCGTAGGCGCGGGCCTGCGGGCGGAGAGTAATGGGTAGCTCACCGTCCGATCAGGACCAGGCCCGTGCCGGACGGCGCGTACGTGTTCCACGCGCGCCTCAAAGAGATGTCAGCATCGAGGAGGGGCCCCATAGGGCCGAAGCCTGCCGGGTCAGCGGGATTGTCCGAAAGGGTTACCGCTGGCCCGGAACATAAAGGGCTAAGGAAGGAACACGGGTGGGTTTTAGTCAGTAAGAGTCTGACACTCCCTTCCGCTCCACCCAGAGCGGGAGGGGTCATTTGATGATTTCCCATCCGCAAAAAAAAAAAAAAAAAAAAAAAGTAGGTAAAACTGTTGTCATTGTTATGATAATATATTATTACAAATGCATTTATGACAATTTCTCCAAGAAGACCAATGTAATTATCAAGTTTGAGATTAACTTAGTAAATTAAGAATTTATTAGACACAATAGGCAAACTGTTGCTACATAAAATTGCCATTTTATTTTACAACATTTTCAAATGTTGTGGTGAAAGTTTGAGCAACGTTTTGGACAGGTCAATGACAGAATGGCAATAATAGTACAGTTACTTGCAGGAATTGTTCAAGCTTTTTATCTAACAATAATATTGAAGATACTTCATCATCATCATCATCATCAGCCTATAGCAGTCCACTGCTGGACATAGGCCTCCCCTAATGAGCGCCATAGCGCCCTGTCTTCAGCTTGACGCATCCAGCATCTGCCCGCAGGTAGAATTCTTTCTTTTGAAGATACTTATTAAATAAAAATTATTAAGTTGACCTAATGGGGACAAACATTAAACACTCACAACGTGGGGGTTAACATTTCATTATTGAGCGTCAGGTGTGATTGAGGTCAAAAGCAGGCCCATTCAATAAAAAATAAATTTACAACAACAATTGAACATTGGAACTGGAAAATCAAAACATATGGTTTTGTGTTTGTTCTTCAATTGTATCCGCTTACCTCTGAGACGACCTTCATATCGCTTGATTTGATCAGCTTGTTTGGTAATAGTTGATATCAATTCTTGTTTGGATAATGATTCCATGATTTTTCACCACTGCTGTTTACGTTTTAAGACACACTACACACAAGCTAATAATATTGCTTAGGACTTCAATATGATAAACGTAATGGAGTCTTGATTTGAAACAATTTAATTACGCAAGTTTGCTCACACTGATTGTTACTCTCCAACTGCTTGTTTAATTTTCTTGCAATTCAATAATATTTTCTTTGACTGACACGGGACACCTGACACCAGACAACAGACTGACCATAGAGTAAAGTAATAGAGTAAAGTAATATACTAGGAAAAGAGTGCCCTCTATCGCGACTTTTCACCAAGACATGTTTGAAGCGCCATCTGCATTTCTGAACAAAAACTACCGATCAATCACACACTCACACACGCACAAGTTTACCTACACACACTAATGTAATTGATATTAGATTTAAATGAGCCTTGTATTTCCCAGTACCGAACTATTTTGTTCAAATTTTCTTGCGGAATATTTTTTTATAATAATACCAATATTTAGGAAATCAAATATTCACATCAAGAAAGTAAGAACAAAGTTCGGTACGGGGAAATACTGGCTAAATGCAAAAATTGGGTTTTAATAAAACAACTAAGTACTTTAAGTTCATTTTCTTTATTTTCTATTTTTATAATTTTTGTGCTTATTATAATAATTAACAGCAGCTAATTTTATTTGATCATCGCCTTCATATTTTATTTTCCCGGACAAAATCCGATTGACAGACCGACACCAACTGTAAATAATTATATTTAATGTTGTGTCGGTAAACATTTTATAAAGTTCGTCTTTGTGACTGGGACATTTAAATAAATTTGTGATTAGCAAGTCTGCTATCGAAGTGATATTTGATTTTAAAAACAATTTGGGCACATTTCTTTTCAGAAAAGAAATGGCCATGCTTTGTATTTCTTTAAAGAAATATTCGGTTTTCCCACTGGGATAGCAAAGCCATTTCTTTTTTTGGTACTCTTTGGCTGTAATAAAAGAATTGTTTTTATTTGAAGTGTTGTCTAATAATTCACTCTTACAATTTTTGCAACCTTTGACAACTTTTTTAAGACATTTAGTCAAGACCCAACCACAGACATAGTTGCTCTGACCAGCATCATTTTCATGTTGCTGATCAAAGCAAACTTCATTGTTGAAATGAATTGTGTTTTTTTCTTCGGAAACATTAGGAGTAACATTTTTTTCTTTTAAAAAGAAATCTAAATTTTGAAGGCATTCATTAAAATCCTCCTCGCAATTACCTCTCCCCGAGTGAGGAGAGCTATAATTATTTAAAAGAAGCGCTTTAAACGCCCCCTCAAAACTTACTGTATTAGGCGCTATATTTCTTACTCCATAACTCCTAATGTTTCCAAAGAAATTTTCTAAAGGGTCTTGATTAAAGTTCCTGGTCATCATAGCATCGAGTCTATAATTACAAGACAACACTTGCCAAAGGAGTTCCATACCCTCTATCGTTTTAATCAAATTCGTAACAGACGGCACCACTTTCTCAACCAATCGGACTTTGTTCCCAACAGTAACTTTTTGGACAAATTTAATGGTCCTTAGAACTATTTTTGCTTTTTTCCACAGCTCATGATGAGGCGTGTTACGTTTTACAGGTCCTTTAAAAACTTTGCCATTCGGTATGGAGAAACTGTTTACATTTAAAGAGTCGAACAAATCGTCGATTAGAAGGGTCAGGTCAACTAGTTGTCGGCATTCTATAGGCAGATCGCCCCTTGCTGTCAAATGTTCAGTCACAACAGCAACACTGTGACTGAACAATTGTGTTGCCGACTTAACCCTCATTTTTTTTATTTTTTCTGGATTAATATGCTCTTCTGTGAGCTTATGCAAAAGTCTCAGCTCTCCATACGATTTATCGGCATCATACACCATTTTGAAGTAGTCCCACTTTATGATTTTCTCCTCATTATTGGTAACATATCTTAGATCCTTTGTTATTAAATTGTTTCTAATGCCTTTTATTAGATGAGGAGTGTCATAAAGTGGGACTACGACGTGACCTTTAAAACGCATCACATCATGACGCCATTCTTTACCTTCGCGTAAATAATTTGCTTTGGTTTCCTGAACTAATTCTGTTATAGCACTGACATTAACAGGACTTTGATCACAAACAGTGTTTAATACTATGAGACCACATTTAAAACATTGTTCGATTACCGATTTTAATTTAGTTTTTAACTGGAATTTGCTTAAGCAATTGGTAAAATAATATGCAATTGGCTGCTTATAATTATTTTTCACTCCCTTCACCATGAAAACCAGTACGTGGTCAGCGAATACTTCCTTAGAGTCCGAAGTAAAACCTTCTAATTTATCCTTTTGAGCTGAATAAAAAATTTGCGGCGTGATTGACATTTCATCAAAAATGAGACTACACAGCCTATCTGGGATCTGTTTTTTGAGCAAAGTGTTATTTATTTTTTCAAAAATTATATTATTAATGCCAGGTGCTAATTTTATTTGGCTCAGTAATCTTTTCATAGCTTTGCATGAAGGGAGAGCAAAATATTTATATAATAGCCTGTAGCACTTAGGGCTTTTTTTGTACAGAGATAAACTCAGTATTTTCTCCTCAATTGTAAACCGTCTTCCTTTTGGTTTATATTTGGCTTGTTGCTGCATATGTACAAACAATTGAGCTGGTTTAGTCATATGTTGTATGACTTGTTTAAACATGGTATTTTGTGACAACTTCTGTGCATTACTCAGTCGTTCCTTATACAGCTGGCCCCTTTTGCGCAAAACACTTATCTCCGTTTGCAGATACTTAATTTTCTTCTGGAATGGTCGTACAAAATTCGATCTGGTGTGGAAGGATATTCCAGAAGCAACTGAAAATAGAGAAATGAACACGATTACCAAATATGGTTCTCAATATTTTGTACACCAAAGTATTTTTATAATTACGATTGGTGTTAAAGTGATTGCTAGCCTTATTAATTACATTTTACAAAAAAAAAAAAAAATTGCATGAATTTAGTTGTTATTTAAACCAAAGCCAATGATCAAATTAACTTGAATTCAACAAGTATCATAATTATGCATATAAATTAAAAGCTTACCATTAGCAGGTCTTTTCGATTTGTCTTCACTTATTGCACAGTAGTTATGTTCTGCTAACACATGACATACAGCCACACTGTTAATTTCACCTGAAAAATATAAAATTGCACAATTTTAATACATTTGTTCCCACAACCAAGGAAACAATCTATCCATCTGTTACAAAACAGTTCATGTATAACTATTGTAATAAAATTACATACCTAATACATTAGTAGAAGGTTGAGTAGCAGTAGGCTGTGTAGCAGTAGGCTGATCATCATCAGTAGTCTCCATCGGAAGACTTCCAGATACCTCTGAAATATACATATCAATATTATAATAACTCTGTTGTGGCACTCGCTATAATAGAATAGATATATTTACAAATTAAGATTAAGAATCACCATTAAAATCTAGATATTATAATGTGTTTAATTATAATCCATAAAAAATGACATAAGAAACAAGAGGACTGCATTATACATTCATCCTTAGTGGAGATATTTATCAAAATTTTGTTTATGATATAATGTTATAAATATTGCATATATGCAACACATAAATTAAAATAGAATAGATTGTAATAAGATATTTCGTAAATAAATTTATTTTATACCTAAACCAACAGGAATCGGCAGGAAAGCAGCGGGTTGACCATCACTGGTAACAACAGGCTGTTGAGTTCTAGATGTCCCTATAACAAAATAAAAATATTTATTAATGTACACTGATATTATTATACACAACCAAGGAAACAATCTATCCATCTGTTACAAAACAGTTCATGTATAACCATTGGAATAAAATTACATACCTAATACATTAGTAGAAGGTTGAGTAGCAGTAGGCTGATCATCATCAGTAGTCACCATCGGAAGACTTCCAGATACCTCTGAAATATAAATATCAATATTATAATAACTCTGTTGTGGCACTCGCTATAATAGAATAGATATATTTACAAATTAAGATTAAGAATCACCATTAAAATCTAGATATTATAATGTGTTTAATTATAATCCATAAAAAATTACATAAGAAACAAGAGGACTGCATTATACATTCATCCTTAGTGGAGATATTTATCAAAATACCTTTTTAGTTGTCAAAAAATATATACAGACAAATTAAGCCACCTCCTCTTTTTAAAAACATTCGCATTGATTCTTGCGAATGTGAATGTCAAAAAATATGTTGATGTATGTAACATCACTATTACCCATAAAATTATATTTTCAGCCCAGGTTATAAAACATCATACTGCGAGGCATAAGTTTGGAGCAGTAGTCTCTACAAGAATATGGAGAAAAGGCAAACAAACAAAGGCAAACAGGAATATAATGAAACTATAATTAAGACACATGGGTACTCTAGTATGTAACAATTACACCAGCAAAGATGGAAAGAAGAGGTAACTCACCTGGTAAATGAAGACTTGGTATTGCCAACGCATTTAAGCGTTTAAAGCGGTTTTTTTGATCAATAGAAAAATGGATGTCACATAACCGCTGCTTCTTATAAAATTCATAGTCAGATGGTGCTTCAAGCTTTCCTCCAACAAGATTCACCCAAGTTTTAAAACGATCAGGAAACTTGTTTGGATTTGGAAAGACATGCAATGGCACATCTGAAACAATCAAAATTTTTGATTATTATATTGAAAAAATCTTTTGTTATTCATGTTGATAATTATAATTATCTATAATATAAAAGCGGATCGCTAAATGTGTTGCTAAGTGCAGAACTTGAAAACGGCTGGACCAAATTCGGATAATTCTTTTTTTATAATATTCCTTGAAGTACGTGGATGGTCCTTACAGAGAAAAAATTAAAAAATTGCCTGAAAAAGTCTATAAACAACTTTTCTATATTCCCATACAAAAGATTCATAAAACAATTGAGTGACGTTAGTACTAGGCGGTACGAAGTGTGCCGGGCCAGCTAGTGATAAATAAATAGATTACCTAAGTATCTTACAACTTTGATAAATTCCATTGCAATTATTACAACTATGTACCTTAGTAAAATTATGATGACAGATGGACTAACAGACAATAAATTTGAGATACCTAAATAACGTACCGTACCATAAAATCGAGAAATATGAAATTGTTTTGGAAGGTGGAATCTACTATTGTGTATACAAAAGCTAATGTTGAAAAATGAAATGATGTTTATTTAAACAAGAAAGACTGCCGGTGTTTAACTTATATAGATTTGAATTTACCTGTGCTTTTACATCCGAGTGTACATCGGTGCGGCATTGTAGCAATGATGAACAGATGAACATTCACTGCAGTCACAACACAACACAAAATAGCGTCTTTAGCGCGAAGTAAAACACAGTTTCTGGATGATTATCTTGGTACCGAAACGGAGGAGTAAACTCGACTCGACGTTTGTAACGAAGATATTATCACAAAAACTAGGATATACACATAAAACAACCGCAAAACATAGTCAAGCGTGTGCGCAAGCTACGGCGACCATTTTACGTGTGTCAATGTCAAATCAGATGTTGAGACGAGTGAATATAAGGGCAGTGTTGCTATTATTTCCGTAATATTAAATGAATTTAAGATATTATAGATCAACATAATTAATTGATTATATGAAGAGTTGAATATATTTAAACTAACGTTAAATTAATTTAAAAATAAAACATGTTGTTTTTTATAATTTTATTACAGAGACATCTATTGCTAACTAGACCAAACTAAACATATGTTTCAGTGTTCAGAAATGAAGATGGCGCTGCTTCATTTGTCGCCAAGCTTGATGTAGGCAACTGTCCCACCCCTGAGACTGACTGACGTAAGTAATGTCACATTTATACGTCAAAATGTCACACTATGAATGAACATTTTTTTTTTCATTTCTGCGCACTTGAAATGAGATTGGATTATTTTGATATTTATTAGGTTGGATAAGTTTTTAATAGTATTACTGTACCCTGTGAATAAAGACCTCAATTTATTTAGGTTCGTTTTTAAATGTTTGCTACATTTTTATTGATTTCTATGATAGTAAGTAGGTATGTACGTACTTATTTACGTAAATTGGCAACATAGAACTTTTGGTGGATCGAATGAATGTCGCTCGCTCGAATCGATGACCACGTGGGATGACGATATCAAAATCACAACCGGGAACTTTGTAGCATTTGAAAAGCTACAAAGGTACAGTGCAAGAATTACCAATAATCATTTACAATACCTACTTAATTACCCATGGTCTGGATACTTTAACCACCTTTTTATTCATTAGTAGGTACCTATGGCTAAACTATGTGTAAGCTTTTTGATTAATGATCGATGAAAATATTAGGTATAAGAATTAAAACGTTACAAGAATAGGTAGGTACTCATCTACATACCCAATAAATATCTACATTTGAATGAATTCCGTGTCTTTATTAAACACGGCAACCATTTTGCAAATCCCAGCATACACATAGTTGCTATAAGAATAATAGCAGGCGCTATCGATGTGTTCACTAGTAGCTAGTAGTATCCTTCTGCGGGGTCATTGACCCACCGATTTAAAAATGGGGTAGCATTCACCCCCCGGTTTAATTAATGCACATGTTTTTATAAACGCAATGTCCAAATGTAGCACGTATAATTATTGTTTTGAGTTATCCAGTCATTGGCCCTAGTTGGTCATCGACATCATTTTTTACGATGGTTGACGTAACAAAAATCACTGACAAGAAAGACTGCTGAAATTGTTTTATGTCCATAAAACACGATTGGTAGGTAATTGGTATTATACCTACCTACTTATTCAGTTAATGAAGAGGTATACCTACCTAATCCAATTCCCTTGATTTCGCAAGCAAGACTGGGCAGGTAGGTATTCAAGGGATACTTTTAAGTAGGTGTTAGATGCCTATTTAAATAAGTGGGAGTTTGAGAATGCTTGATCGTTGATCCTAATTATTAGTACCTACTTACTGCGCTGAAACAATAGCTAGTTAGATATTTTGAATAATTTAGTCAACATAGGTACCTATTCCATAACCAATAAACCAAGCAGGTAGTAACGCATGGTCGTAGGCGTAAGATAGGATTACAGGAGGTAATGCTTTCATATATTTTGGAGGCATGATCATTTCTGATTTCATTTTGAGTTTCAAGTCCCCTGTCAAAAACGGACCCCTCCAAAAAATCGAAGCGCATGACCGGTGGGACCACCGTATGAGGAATTTGATTTCGGCAAAAGCACGATAGAAATGTTATAATGCTCATAGGTAGGGTACCTAACTACCTACCTACTAGTCGGTAAGGCTAGTGCTTTATTCTTACTAGCCAGTGAGTAGGTCTTCAAAGCTTTGTTTGGAATCCAATTCGCGAGTTTCCAGCTAAATAAAACGGGCGTGGCGCCTCGCTGTCTGTAGTTTGGATCGATGCATGCGTACTGCGTACATACACCCCCGGCTTACATTAGGTACCACTTTTGGCGTCTTCCGCACTTCGCTAAGAATAAATCTAGCTAAGTAGAATGAATTTTTACAGAATGAAATAAAATCAGGCTTGTTTTAATTCCAGGGCGGTGCCACGGGGAGTCGACGATAATCTTAACCCACATCTCAGGCAAATGACCCTAGCAAATGGCGTAATCCGACCGCCGATGGCGCGGATAAGCCCAAATAGAGGAAATGCTTTGGATTTAAATACTTAGATTTGGTTGAAGTTAAAGCGAATTTTGGGAAATTAAAAATAATCTTTGAAATAAAACATTATTTATATGTATTATTGCTAAGGTCAATATTTAATTTCTATCAATATCCCCTACGTCAGATTACATTCGTTGACATTATTTCAAAAATTAAATGTAAGTAAGCCAAACACTTTTTCATACATTATCGGCGATTTGTACTCTGTCTTATAATTCTAGCTACATTCTAGGCCAAACCCTACAATACCCAAACCTGCCCAAAGTAAATACAAACGAAAAAAAACTAAACCAAATCATTAAACATGGGATAAATAAACACTAAATAGAAAGATGTTAGTTTTATATAAATTAAACAGAAACTATTCTAAATAAATAAAATACCACAACTTAGAACACAAAATACTAAAGTTGAACAAAACGAATAAGTGGACAGGTGTGTACTGGTATTATTTTCGGTGGAGAAAGCAAGCGTATTTGTTTATACCATTCAGGGACGACACAACATAGACTAATCAGTAATTGTAAAATGGATTCTTGCTTATTTTATGCGCGAATGTTTGCATGTTAGCACTGTTAGCACGGGAAGCCGAAAGCGGCAATAAAATTCAAGTTATAAATTGGGTTTGATAAACTTTGGCCATTTCCTTCCAGCCGAATTTCGACTCTGTATCAACCCTTTCTAATTATTTATCTTCAATTAAAAGTTAGACTCTTCTAACTGCCACTCCCAGAGTCGGCGTGTACAATCGCGCACAAGTACAGCACATCCACATCATAGCAACAACTCAGAGGTACATCTACCTTTGACTAGTTTGATACACACCATTTAGTATTTTTATGTATTGTGTGCTTTATATGGGTATATTACTTATATTAAACCAAACACCACACCAACATAATTTTAAACCAAAATCCTAATCTACATTTTTAATTAGAGAACACAGTTTTCTTTAAATACTTAAGTATACATACTTAAAGATTTAAATGTTGCGCAAAATTATAACTGACTAGTTTCGCGTATTTAAGTACTTTAATAAATAATTAATATTAATGAAACATTTATCCTTACCATAGAAATTAAAGAAAATACTTAATCAAAATGCATTATACAAGCCCATCTAGGTGTCTGTGAATATCTCGCCACGGTTTTTATTCCACTTTAATTATGATATGCATTTGACTATCAATAATTTAACTATTACAGAAATTACTATAATGAATATCGGAACCGATACAAACAGTTGGATAAGGTATAGTACTGAGTAGATTACCCAACTAATTTTGAACTTACACTACATTCAATATATTAATATAAACATCGAAATGAAATCTATAATTTCTATTACGATTATGACAATAAATTATGTTTACAATGAATTTTTAAGTTACTTAAATTTAATAATAAATAGTGATGATTATACAATCAAATTAGAGAGACAATATCATGATGTGAAAGTCAAACGTCATGGATTTTGCTTTGTGCAGTATATGCAACTTTCTGGAGAAAATTGCACTTAAGTTTTAAAATTTCGATTTTATATGCACACGAAAAATGTCCATTCAATAATTATCAATTTGACTTTCACTATTATACAATCACTATAATAATTATGTGCCCAATGTGATACATGGAGGTATCCAAGTCATAATAAAATGTTGATCAATAACTAATTTAGTTGTAATGTCATGGTCCTTATACATAATTTCAATCGAGATTTTCTTGTCAGATTTCAAGTAGAGTTTATGAATGGAATCAAATTATACATAAGTAAATAATAATTATGATCCTAATTATAATTGTTCTATATAAAATGTATCCACCTTACTTATGACTTTGTGCACAATTCAAGCTCCAGAATTATATTATTATCCAATATTATTATAATAATGGGGCCATCCTTATTTTATCAAAATGAATGGAAGTACAGTTTTTAGTCAAAGTTTTACTTACAAACATCATTTTATATATCAGTCAATGCATTTCTGACATCTTTGGTAATAATTATACAATGAACATTTTGTTTACATATACTATGTATTATTATTGCAACTATTTTTCAAAAGAAAAAATAATAATAGTTGTTGGTACAATAAAAATTGCACAGCATTTCAATATACATATTTTAATAAAATATTTTTTTTATTTTTTACTTACAGTAAAAAAAGTTTAATATTGCACTGTCAATCGTTAAACATATTATAATTATTGCCTGAATTACGGTTAAATATTAGAATCTTGTTGGCATCATTATCCTATTACAATACCAGAACTCTACGGGTTAGTCTTAAAAAAAAGACTCATACCAATGGACATAAGTTAATAAATACATAAACATTGAGTTAGCAAAAAGTATGCAGTTAATTATTTATATGTATGTATGTCATTGTTCTCAATTTATATGAGTATGACTAAGCTACTGACTCCGTCTGATTTATAATTCAGTTAGCCAGGTAAGCCATTAAAATATTACACAAAGTTTATCCATCTAAGTACTGCATCACTTGTTACTAACTTTAATATCTTAGGACATATTATATCAGGTATTTCACTAGACAGGTATTTCATGGACTCCGTAAATTAAAATTAGGTCAATTTTGTAGAATACTTGGTGTATAATGTCAGTCATTTTGAAATTTTTCTAGATATTATTGTGATGATTTTATTTTGTACTTATAATGTATGAACATCGGTTCAAACTGACATTATGTCATGATTTGAATCACATTTATTCCGTATTTCACTCAGTAATTAGTCAAACTTCAAACCATGACAAAGTAATGATCAACATTTTTGCATTAGCTACAATTTATTGACTAGAATCTGGCTCATTTAAGATTTACTCTTGTTCGTTTTGAAGCTGACCTGGAGTACCTGGCCATTTAGCGAGTATCCATTCAAGGATTGGATGGCAACGACAGCCTCATCATAATTAGTCATGGTGACAAAACCATAGCCCTTGCATTTGTTGGTTGTGGGATCTCTAATTATTTTAACACTCTGGACGGCACCAAATGGGCCAAAGAGCTGCCAAAGTACACTCTCTTCGGTATCAGCTCCAATGTTATACACAAAGATGCACCAACCTGAGCCACCGATAGCATTTCCCTGTATGAGCGGGTCGGCTAAAGGAGAAAATCGTTGAAGACCTTTGTTGATAGCTAGTAGAGCCTTTCCAGCAGGACCTACGAAGCGGCGAGCAGCAGCAGGCGCGAGGTATGCTGCCAGTGGGGCCAGTGCCTTGTTCTGGTTACTTGGGTTGTTGGCACATTTAACTGTGATGGGACCTGTACCACCTGGAGGTACTGTGCCATTCAACTCACGTATTGCGTTCTCGGCCTCGTGTCTCTGGTCGTAGCGGATGAATGCGACGCCCCTCGAAGGCCCAACGATGGTCGGCTCGTCGCTGCCTACTTGCAGTAAATGGCCGACATTCACATTCTCATGAAGTATGCGAGAGCTGATGATGGTTCCGTACGGACTGAAGAGCTTCTCCAATTCTTGCTGTGTCATGTGCTTCGGCAAGCCCGACACATAAAGATTGGCGCCTTTAATCGCGTCGGAACTAGGGCGGGCGTACGATACCTTTATGATCTTGTTCTGCAGTCTCAGGCCATTGAGCGTGTTCACAGCCTTCTCCGCGTCCTCCGCCTTGTGGTAGTTCACGAATGCGTACCCCAAACTCTGCCCATTCAGAATGTGGTCGGGGAATACTGTCACTTTGTCTCTAATAAGCTTGCAACTTTCTACTTCGCCGACACTCGAGAACAACGATCTAATCTCCTCCTGTGTCATCGTTTGCGGCAAATAGTTAATTATTAGGTTGGTCTTAGACTCATTATTGCAAGGTTGGACCTTGCTACCATTTTGCGTGGGCTGGTTCGCGTTTACGCTGTCGAGTGTATTTGCCATCATTTTTACTATTTCTATGTTTACACCAAATTAGGTGAAATGTCACAGGATCTGTGACTTATTACAAAATATATAAAACGGATGAGTTACAACATAGATCCACGTTCTTCCCTAGTTAGAACAACACCACCACTTCGCGTTGGTTGAAAGCATATGCAAGGGAAGAAAATCAATAAGATGCTGTTCACTTTTGTACTTATCCTGTTTTAGGTGGTACGGCGCCGAGTCCGTTGAATCAAAATATAACGAGGAACACAAATAAGCTCTAGTTTATTAGATCTTATGGAGAATACGAAAGAAAAGTGAAAAGGAAATCAACCAAAAATCTATGCGACTTGCGACCTATTCTCGTAAATTCATTTCTTTCACTTCACTTTCTTTTTAAAATGTTGCCAGACTGTGAACTGAACTACCTAAGCTACCTCCTTTCCTATTTGTGACTGCGACCAAAATATTTCCCTTAGTTTCAAATATTGCATTCCCTTTCAAATAAATAAAAGCAACGAAAAAACCGATTTTTAAAATAAGGCTAATTGATTATTGTATTATTCATTTCTCATTATAATTGTGATTGCAGATGCACGGATAATTTTTTGACGTTGTTTTTCTGAAATCGCACTTCTATAAAAAATAGTAAGTGTGTTTTTTTTTATTTCCAAAGGAACTTACTGCAAGCATTTGCTTCACGAATTTGTTTTGCATTCGTGGCGTTTTGTTACGCGACAAACATTTAGTCATGAAATGCGAATGCTCATGGTAAGCACTGACCTTATTGAAAATCTTTATTTAAAAGACTACAAAGATGAAGACTGAAGACTCCTCCCGTGCCATCCGTAATAGAATTAAAATTACCTAAGTAGTCTAATTTTCTAACTATACGAGTTTGAACATTCTATTTATTTAGATTCATAATATTGTACCTACACCTTAAGCGTAAATAGCGCAATGAATGTTGTTGAACTGTTAAAATTAAAGCTATCGCTACTGTTAGTGTGTTAAGCAATCATCCTGCAGCTTTATTTGCAAGTTAGGTACCTGAAACCATATAATTCTGTTTGCCAAAGTACGTGCTAAAATATACCTAATGCAATGATGATGATGCAATAACGAGAAACAGGTGTATGTTTTTATTTTGAAGGTATTTGTTAACATTATTGGCGTGATTTCACTATGGGTACGTTGGGTCGCTGACTCTATAGACAGATTTTTAGTAATAAACGCAAAATAATCTACTACTCACTCACTACTATCTACTACTCAGTCTACATAAGGATGAATCCAAATCAGCGATTATTACAAAAAGTTTATTTAAATATTCATTTTTTTTATAGATTTCTAGTTTTACTGTATGTTATTATCTCGAAACTTGGGTAATATTTTACTTCTCGCCACACCAAAACAGCGGTGCCAACCTAAACGCCATTCAATTTAGCCAATATAAAAACCAATAAGAAAAAGCGTTCATGGAAGCAGTTAAAATAAAACTAATAATATAATTACATCATTGATTAACTAGTTTTAGTATATTAAGTGATAACTAGAAAATAATTTTATTTTTAATTTAGGTCACAACTCAACTTATTTTGTTTTATTTTACTTAAGAAAATTGCAACGATGTGAGCGCCATCTCGTGTTTCGAAGAGTAAACTATAAAAGGGGTCAAAAAATTCTAGCAAGTCAATGACCATGAAGGGCAGTGGCAGTTGCCAGGCCAGGTAATACTATTAGTTATTCTATGGCCACGGTTTGGTTCTACATTCTGTTTAATTAATTAGAAACGTTGCGTTGATATCATTCTACTTACGTACTAGTAGAATAGAACTCTACTTATAAGTTTAATCTTTATACAATGTTCCGTACCCAAAGGGTTAAAACGGGACCCTATTACTAGGACTTCGCTGTCTGTCCGTCCGTCCGTCTGTCTGTCTGTCACCAGGCTGTATCTCAAGAACCTAGACAGCTAGACAATTGAAATTTTCACAAATTATGTATTTCTGTTGCCACTATAACAACAAAATATACAAAAACAAAATAAAATAAATATTTAAGGGGCTCCCATACAACAAACGTGTTTTTTTCGGTGTTTTTGCCTTGTGGTACGGAACTCTTCGTGTGGGAGTCCGACTTGCACTTGGCCAGTTTTTTTTAAACAGCTGACCGTATGTTTCAGATGATAAAAAAGACTAATGAGTTTATCAGGAACCAATTTAATACATTTTACCCACTGACCTATATCATACAAGTACTGTATGATACAGGTCAGTGCCTGTATTATTTTACTCTTTGATTTTACCACAGAAAAAAATATTATTTCGTGACCTACTAGATTATAATCTAGTAGGTCACGAAATAATATTTTTATCAATAGTGTTATGTAAAGCACGATCTACACGGTTTAAAACGGTGGTTTCAAACAAACCTAAGTTTAAAACAGTGTAGACAGTGGTTTGAAACCAATTTCGTATGACCCTTAAACGTCCTTGGTAGAAAGGCCTGCGTTACAAACCAGTGGCAGAAGAAAATGTTGGTTTTAAACCGTGTAGCAGGCATCTCGAAACAACAACAACTTCAAGGTCACCTTGGTTTGTAGACTGGTTTCAAACCGTGTAGATCGTGTTTAAGAGAACTATGGCTACAGTGTGCCCAGTGTATTTTGGCAGGTGGCGTTATTGGGAAATATAATTAAATGTGCCAACCTGGAACGGTACCCAGCCGTAAATACCTACTATACTATACTAATTATAACACTATGTCCAGCAGTGGACTGCACTTGGTTTCTGATGATAAAACATTATCTGTGTAGGTATTCTCAGGCCTGGGTATTTATCACCCTAAGTAGTCGGTCCGTTTGTAGAAGATTACGAATACAATTATTTACTTAAAGTTCAGCTACTCAGTTCTACCCGTCCGTCTGATCAAACAAACTCAAAACCGTCTGTGACTGGCTGTGCCTCCCACAAGATCGATAGCCTTCGACGGCTGGAACGAACACTCTTGAAGACAGCGCTCGGAATCACCGCGCTGGCAGCCAACGAGGCGTCTCCGTGTTCTATGGTCTTCAAGAAAAATAAACAGCCATTGTCTTATGTAGGTATTTTGCACGCCAGTGGTATTATACAGTGTCATTATGACGGGACTTACCCATAATAATTATGTATGCACGCATAAATTAATGGTTGGCCCCTTTTTTCTAAGGTAGGTACCTATTTAATTCTAGGGGAGGCACCTAATTATACACCAGCTGTCTGTGCGTTACTTTTCGATAGAGGCATATCCAAGTTCAATGTATGTACCATCGTTCATGAGTGAGCCGATTCTTTTATCTAGTCTTTATTTCTAGGCACTGCTACTTCTTATTTTAACTACTGTTGATTGCTTTGCTAGCAGAGAAGCTTATGAGCTTTCCTTGGATAAAAACTACAGCTCCAATAGACCTAACACAAAGGCAGTGCCGGATTAGCCTATAAGCAAATTAAGCAATTGCTTAGGGCATCACTTCTCGGGGGGCACCATAAGGCAGAAACAGCACCGAAACAGTATTTGCTAGCACATGAAAGGCAAGGCTGTTTATCAGCAATAAGATATTACAAGACTCAAAAGTCACTCTAGCTAGATATGTGCGCCAATCTTCACAAATCGCTCGTCTTTGTTTTGAAAAAATACGAGGTGACTAGTGGATAGGAGGGCCTACAGGCGTGGATTGCTTAGGGCATCAAGTAGTCTTAATCCGGCACTGCACAAAGGTCATAATTAGATCCTATCATTCAGTACAAGGATGGTCCTATAACGTCGGCATGTCCTATCAGAGTTCCCTAATATGCAAAACAAAGGCATGTATCACAGACGGATGTTCACAATGGATCCGAACTGACTCACCGTTACCGGGTGACGAGTTTGTTCATATTGATTTGGTCCAAGTTACAGGGGACAGCGGGCAGATTAACGGGTTTTATTTTGTGAGCTGAAGTAGGTGTGCTATACCTACAAGACACATGACAGCAACACAAATCACAGAGATAATGTTAGCACGCCTAAAAACAGTGCGCTAATTACAACAAAAGAACTGACTTGTTTCGATTAACATCCGGATAAACTAATAGAAAGTAACCTGCGAAATTCAAAATTAATTTATTGCAAAATATGAAGCATTGTAGACTTCTATTTACAAAAATCTATTGTTTGGACAAAAAAATTAAAAAAATTGTGCTTTAGTATGTTGCTTCGGAAAACATGAATGCATTAAGATAGAAGACTGCAAATTGGACATTGATAAATACGGTAAGGGGTTTTTCGCTGTATGTTTTACAGCCAGCAGCTAGACAAAGACCGTACCAAGGGTTGCTGAGGTAAATATGCATACATCTTTAGGTTATTTTTCAGCCATTGTAATATATATGTCAATGGTTGCTTGTAGAAAAATCTGACAAAAATCAGAATGATTGTATGTATAGTATAGTAGGTACTTATGGTTTTTATTGTGAAAATTAAGTTTTTAGAGGTATTTTCATGATTTTTTTCTATCGTATCAAACTAGTTGTATTATGTTTTCAACACACTACCTAATAGCATATATCCTGAAGAGTAACATATATTTTTCTGATTTTGTTTACTGTAGTCGATCATAAACTTTTAGGCATTATAAAACTTGCGTTTTTTGCGTTTAGGTCCTGTAGACCCCTTTTTTTTCAGGATGGGAAATCATCAAATGACCCCTCGAGCTCTGGGTGGAGCGGAAGGGAGTGTCAGACTATTACTGACTAAAACCCACCCGTGTTCCTTCCATAGCCCTTTATGTTCCGGGGCAGCGGGAACCCTTTCGGACAATCCCGCTGAATCCTGTAGTCCCCTTAAATAATGTTAAAGTAGAGTCTCGACAAGTTCC
The DNA here is from genome assembly GCA_948474745.1 of Oligia latruncula. NCBI lineage: Eukaryota > Metazoa > Arthropoda > Insecta > Lepidoptera > Noctuidae > Oligia > Oligia latruncula. The sequence continues at coordinate 2,018,497 of OX419691.1, read as the reverse complement.
CAACTTCAAATTTTCCAATTGTTCCAAAAACCTTGGTACCTTCAGAAATGGAGTGTACGTCTAAATCTACGAAACGTAGGTACGCGACGGAAAGTTATGTTGCAACGTTTTTAGGGTTCCGTACCAAAATGGTAAAACGGAACGCTTATGGTGAGACGCAGTCTGTCTAGTATGACAGTCAGTCTGTCTGTCTATCACAGCTGAATAGTATAAATAATAACAGCAGGAAAAAAAAATTGATAACGAAACAGTTAATGACATGCAACATGCTAGCGAAGAGTGAAAATAGCTTTCTTATATTTATCAAGAGATAGGGATATAGATTAGTTAGTGATAAATACTGTAACTGTATTGATATGATCACAAATTCACAACTCACAATATGTCGCATCTTTTTTTTCAAATGAAATTGATAGATAAAATGCTTTTTTCAGTGCAACACAGGATACAATACAGGTATTAAAATAAACATCAAAAAAAGGTCAAAAAAGAAGACAAAGATTAAAAATATAAATTGACCCATGACACTTAACTCATATACATCTATAACGGTCAATCACCTGGGCGGTGTGTGTCTCATGGTTGCACCAAATGGGAGTCCAGCTCAGCATATACCAGGTACAATACCTGACACTGGTATTCTGCTGCATCCCGTTAGTAACACACGGATGTTGAGAAGACACATCTGAGTTTCAACAAAATGGTACCTACATAGTGCGGCGCTTCAGAATTTCGTCTTCTTCTTTCTTGTCAGTGGCACTCGTTGAAGAGTGCGGATCTTTATCTATATTCTATGTACTTATCAAAAATATTGTATCATAAATAATCATACAATAGATCTAGTAGGTATGCACACTTAATTATGTTAATTTAATTTTTCGACATTATTTTCCTTATTTACTTACACAATCACAGTTTGTTATTAATATTATACATACATAAAAAATCATTAAAATTGTCAGAGAGGCCTTCGACGATAACCCAAACAACCCGATAAAATGCCATAATTTCGCTTATCACTTGCACCAAATTCAGACGTTGTACTGCCGGTTTGAGTGCGTTCGGTACGCGTGCACCGGTGACCGGGCCGGTTGCTAAACATACGGCTGGTTTCCTTTAAACGCTTGGTTAGTTATAGCGTTTGCTCTGTGAACTCGGATACGTAATTTACAATCTAATGTTGAACAGAGTAGGGTATTTAGTAGCGCAGTTTTGTATCGCTATTTATATAAATTTAGAGAATGGTTTAATGTAAAATTAGTCAGCGCCTGACGTAAATTGACGTAAGTATTTTTAGTAGCCAACTTTATAGTCTCGTCTAAACTTTTCTATGGAGTATCTTAATTTGACGACTTCAGGACGAAACTAATATTTTATCTTCTGTCCTTTTCATAATGAAATAGAAAGAAAAAGATGCACTGAACTTAAATTTAGTTTAGTTTGTGAACACGGGAATCGGCGCCATTGGTAATACGTTCACCCACTAAAAGTTCCTAAACGTCAGACAGGGGGAAATGATTGATAAAATTGTTATCTTGTATGTCCATACTTGTGTCGTTAGATTTCAAATCGCATCAAGTCCACTTTTGACATAAAGTTAGCTTTTATTCTTATTTAAAAGGCAGGGGAAGTATCTTTCACAATATTTTACCGAATTGAACCAAGTCCCTGTAGTTTTCAAGCAAAATAAGTTTAAAACACACCCCTTTTTTCAAATTGAACCAAGTCCATTTGACATGTTATATCAAAACGCAACAAGTCGCATTGAGCCAATCAGAGCGACGCGATCGTTCAAAATGGCGCCCAGTTGTGTGCTGATTGTCGTTGATTTTAATTCAAACTGCACTAAGTCCAGTATTCTGTTAGATCAAATGAAGCTAAGTCCGAAGGACTTGGTTCATTTTGACAAAATAAACCTAAATCCAAATTAGAAATTAGTTTTTCTCGTAATCTATAAACATTTCATAGAAACAATGATAGAAAGGATGATAGAGAATCCGATTTTTGATAGTCACACCACCCTCAAAATGAGATAATAAAAAGCCTTACTCGAACAGAATAAAAAACCGCTTTTTATTAATTATATCATTTTGGACTTACTTCAATTTGAAATCTAACGACACACTTATAAACCTATTATAATTAAATTGAAGTCGCTTTTCGTATCTATATCTGTATGCGGTTTTCAACATCAGATAATTTATTCAGGAAGATACGTATATACCTATGTGTAGGTCCCTACCTAATTCAATAAGTGCTAATATGCTAGTTTTTTTAATAAATAAATTTTCAATTCTTTATTGCGTAGGTACCATAATGTTTATAGTTGGTAGGGATATAATTAAATTAGTCACAATTATGGACCCTGTCGGGCACAGGAGAGAGGAGAGAGAATCAGTAGGTTAGATTAGCAGCCACCCGAAACGTGCTTACCTACCTCAAGGGAATACTTATAATCTCGCAGTGCCTCAATTTATTTCATAACCTTCTTTCACGCTGTCAGGGTTCATAACACGTTTGGTTATCACACGTAATCCCTGTCCCTTAAACTCTAATCCAAACTTTAACCGAGTTTAATCCTAATCCAAACATAAAACTAATCTGAGATTGCTTTTTATTGTTGTTTTACTGCTGTCCTGGGGCTCTTCATAAATGTCATTAAACGATGGACCTTGCAACTTGAGGTTGACGGGTTTAATCGCTTTTGGTAACGTGATAGGTAAGTGCTTCATCTGACTAGCCTTTTCCCAACTGCAGCAGCTAAGATGAAGATGCAGCTAAGTACCAGTATTTTACATGGATCGACTGACCTCTACAACCAAATTACTGGGTAATAGGATCCCTTTTGGTGAGACTGGTTGACAGACTTTCGTAACAATTATGAAAGATCTACGAATGCCAACCGGGACCAACAGCTTAACATGCTTTCCCAGGCACGGAGGGTTCTTGGTATGTAAAGATGGTCACCCATTCACAGACCAACCGTGGCAAGCGTAGCTATAAATTTCATGTAAATCGTTTCAGCGGTTTAAGCGTGAAGAGGTAACAGACAGTCAGACAGACAGACACACTTTCGCATTTATAATATTAGTATGGATGTCCGCTATTTCGCCAAACTTGGTATTTTTTTACATTAGTCTCTTAATTCTTTTGGTGAACGTCATAGCATAAATTGTATACCTACTTAGTTTGAACAAAATTTAACTTCTGTCAAATTTCTTTATTAGGTGTTCAACTTTATCGCTACAGTATAAGGTTCAAAGTTGATTGGAAAAATTTGACAGTTTCTGGTAGCTTGATATGCTGGCGTTATGTACCTATGTAGAGAAAGTTCGCTATGAAAGTTCTGAAAAAAGTCCTGACTCTTATGATTGGAATGTCTCAAGGCTATCATTGAATATTCAATTAATAAAAAGAAGCTGACATAATTATCAGTCGGTCGTTGTATTTTCATTTTCAGTCGGGTTTTTATGCCTACCGAATAATGCTGGTTTTGTTCGTTTTCTTTGTTCACGGTTGTGGTTACAAAACCGCAAAAATGATTGGCTTTTGTTTCAATTGTGACCCAATTTTCTGTATCTATCGTTGTTAGTAGGTTAATATGTACCTAATGGTTATTTATTTATTTATTCTTTAATTAAAACGGTTACGGTTATGTGTTGGTCTAGTGGTCGCAAGCAATACAGCTGAGCATGAGGTCCTTTGTTCGTTACGCAGGTCGGGTAAAGAGTTATTTAAGTACTGTTTTTTTAGGGTTCCGTAGTATGGCAAAAACGGAACCCTTATGGATTCGTCATGTCTGTCTGTTTGTCCGTCTGTCTGTCATCTCCTTTTAATTAAATAAACAGCCAGATAACACTCAATAGCGACAGTTACTTGAAGCATTTTAGCGGATAAGTCGTTTTTTTCTAAAGTACTGTTATTTGCTTTACCTCTATTTATCTGTCGCAACAGTCACCTAGTTACAGCGACCTAGCTCGCAGTCTGCACTACACCAGTCGAACTGTAATAAAAGTGAAAGTATTGGACTTATTACTATTTTAATGTTCCTTAATGTGGCATTCCTCTCTGTTACGAATAGGTAAAGGAAGTTTTTTCGTACATAAAATACGAGTACCTAGTAAGTATTTTACTTTACCCTTTTTTACGCCGCCGTCGACCCGGGCCTGGTCCTTACCGGACGGGGAGCTGCCCATTGCTCGTCGTCCGCAAGCCAGCACCTATTAACCGGGAATCGGTTGTAGATTCCCGACGCCCAAGGCGTCTTTCGCTGTGACTAGGGTCGTGAGGGCGCAAAGATTGCCTCTCCATCACGCGCTCCGCCTCCTCCTTCCGCGAGCATTACTGCTTCGCAGAAGGAGGCGACAGCTTCCCATGCACTCTCGCTCCGTACCATGGACTGGAATAGGACTGGACGCGAGAGATCGCCGCCGCGCGTCGCGTCGCCGCCGCGCGCCGTGAGGACGCGGCGGTGCTCGCTGCCCAAGCCGGCAGACCTTCACCGTATGCTTCACCGTGTCCCCCGGGCGATCCACACAATGGCGACCGAGGGTTTCTTCCCGCCTTATCCTCTCTATCCTTATCCTTATTTTAGCATAATCAGGCTATAATGTTCCCACTTCTAGGACTCTCTCTCTGTGACGGAGTGGGTCATAGTCGAAATCCACCACAAGAGTCCAGTGTGGGTTGGTGGATGTTACATGTATTCCAATTTTTAGTACTAGGATATGTCGGTTTCCTCACGATGTTTTCCTTCACCGTTTTTGGAGCAGTTGTGATTGAATAAATTATTATTGAGATCGAACTAACGGCCACTCGTTCGCCAGTCCTTCGTCAAAACATTGCCACTGTTTTAATATCCGCATAGCTATTCACAGCCATTCGACAGGTTGTCGTATCGAAAATTACACATTTTCAAACTGATTTGCTATGTTTGCGACAGCGTAAAGGCTCCTTCAAACAGGCGCGACACGCGATAAAATCGCGCGCAACGAGGAGCGGTGCCTTTGTGTCGCGCAAGATTATATCGCGTGTCGCGCCTGTTTGTAGGAGCCTAAAAGATGTCGTAAGAATGGCGGTCATCTATTTGATTTAGGGTTGATTTTTCCAACGCCAGCTAATTTTATCCGAGGAATAATTTTGAATGTTTGACAGTTCTGTCATGCAAAATCTGTCAGACGATAATTTTATTCCACGAATAAAAATTATTGGAAAAATCAGCCCTTCATCATCTTCCTAGCCTTTTCCCAACTATGTTGGGGTCGGCTTCCAGTCTAACCGGAAGCAGCTCAATACCAGTATTTTACATGGAGCGACTAAAAAAAAAAAGTTGGAAAAATCAGCCCTTAAGACAAAATTTTCCCAATTTTTTAAGAGTTTCTTTGGTAACATTTTTTGACGTTCGATACGGCATGGAAGCTTATCGAACGATTGTGAATAACTTTGCTGGTCAAGGACTCTGTGCCCATCTTCTTGACAAAATCCCTAACGGCCGCTCTCTGAAACATAATAATGACGCATTATAGTTAATTGACGTCTCGGTACACGCATTACTTGTTTACGACACCCTCGGGCCAAAATAGTGACCTACATTCTTGTTAAAACCACAGGATACCTACATCATAGTAAAGTATTTACTCTGCCTACATGCTTAGTAATAAATGCAGTACTTACTTAGTACCTATTAGGTATTGATACTTGAAGTATTTATTTCCTTATAAAAAACTATTCAAGGTATTTTCGTTCGTCTTTGTTAAGTGCTAATACCTATTATGAAGTGGAACTATTGACTATTTATGTTGGTAGCATAAACATAGTGTTTGTTGAGTTTAAAAATAAAACTTTAAAACTTTTAAGATAGCGAACGAATACTTAAATTGAGGTACCTAATCCTCTTAGGGCCGGTTTTTTGATCCGTAGATAACTCAACCTATTGTTAAAAATAGTAACTAATGGTCAACTGGGTCAACTAAAAATTAGTTAATTATTTGACAATTCAAAGACGAACATTTGATAAAAAAAACACATTTTGCCAAAATTTAACCATTAGTTACTATTTTTAACAAATGGTTTTTAACAAAAACCGGCCCTAAGGGCACTGATTTCAACGGCACTCGCCTGAACGGCACCTAAACTGGTACTACTAACACACAAAACTACAAGATGCACATTTTTTTATCTATTTCCTATGTCTTGGAAAAAATAGGCTATGCTGTGTAGGTGCAGCCAAAGAATAAGGCATTCTGAGCATATCTATCCAAATAAGTAAGTACCTACATATTTGTTGAATGTTGGTAACTAAAAAAAAACACAGTTGTCACCATATACTTTGCGGCCACAAACTTATACCAGAAACATCATAATATCTTACATAAAAGATCAAAACAAGTAAAAGAAACAGATTCAAATTATTCAAAACAATCAAGGTTGTTTAATCGCTGCCCAAAGATAATCCAAACACATTTCAATTTTCACTACATAGGTACCTAACATAATTTACAAATGGAGAAACCCCAAAGCGCCCAGTTAGCGTCGTCGAGTGCGTTAAGTGCACGCGCACTGAGGCCACTCCGCTGTACCTACTTTAGCAACGTACGTAACGTACGTACCGTATCAAAGTAAGAAGGCCTGGAAGCTCCCAGAAGGCTAAAAGTCAGAATGTTATTTATTATCTTCTAAACATTTTGTGACTGATTGAACCAGAGACAAAGGAAAGCCTGAAATAGTGAAAAATCATCTTACATACGGAAATAGGAGCCGCGAAGTGGAGCTTCTATTTCCTATATCATTATTATCTGCCTATGTTCCTACTACGTTGGGGGTCGGCTTCAAGTCTAACGGGGTGCAGCTGAATTAGCTGAATATCATGGTTGTGTCACTTTCGGGATTCTGACTCCCCGTATAGTTTCCTATTTATATTTAATCTAATCTATAGAAAATCCGGAGGATGAGCCGATGAACCTGAAATACCACTGGCTAAAACTGATAAAGTGACCATCATCAGCATAAGCAGAGGGGATCTCGTGCAGCGCAGCGCAGTGCTGCTGCGATGAGGGGGCACGTCATACTGACATAGGTTCTCTACCCTGAAAAACTTGTCGCGGGGTGAAACATATCCATTCTCAAGAACTACTGGGGAAAACACGATGAACTTCAAGTTATCTTGGAAGTTGGACTTTAAGTCCAAAACAAATAACAAAGTTTATTGGCCGAGTGCGTTTGCACTAAATGCACTGGACGTGGTCGCACTCGCACCGCGTCGTCGCCGCATCGGTCGCCGCGTGGCGTCGCGTCGCAGGTGGTTTTATTTGTATTGAATGTGTAGGAAATATCTAAAGTAATATGAGCAAATCAATCAATTTATCTGCCTAGCCTTCTTACACACACCCCCCCACACCCCCACACACACAAACTTTCGCCTTTATAATATTAGTGTGCTGTCGAACAAACTCATCCGTCTTCCCTTAACGAAGGCTAAAAAAGGTTTGGTAAAGATTCCTGTGAAGTTAGAACTTGTTGGCTGTCTCTCTTCACTAAAATAGCAGCGCCTGCTACCTGTCTTATTGCTTCTAATATAAGTGTTTTATTTTGTACTTGGTTTAGTTTGGACTTGGACTCCGACAAAACTGCTACCTATCGCCAGTTCCACTTCCACACCAAAAGATACATAAAGAGACGAGGTTTGATTGTCCTTCGGTCGCGGATATTATGAAAAAACATAAAACGATGTGGTTGCCACAGTGTGTTTGTCGTAAACAAGTCGCTTCGAGCCGAGTGCGTTAGGTGCGAGTGTACTGAGGTGTACCGGGTCGAACTCGATCACCTTTGTACCTATGTAGATGTGCAGACGCCAGCACATCAAGCTACTACAATCTGTCAAATTTCTATAATAGATTTTCAACTTTATCGCTAAAACATAAGGTTCAAAGTTGATTGGGAAAATTTGACAGTTTCGGGTAGCTTGATGTGCTGGCTACAGTTGCATAATAGCCAATGTGTCGAGGTAAAGATTAGTAATTAAATGACTGTACGTGTACATAGTTAATAGTCGAGGTTGGATGAGAATATTTTAGATTTACATACAAGTATTTAAAGACGTTATGTGTGAGTTGGGAAAATCTCCAAGATTTTTTTTTAATACTACTTAATAGGTTTGATTTTCATTTGTTCTCTTGAATAGAATGCTGCGGTTGACGATCGATAGTGTATGCTTGTTTAAAAGCATGTTTATATGTACCTATATGCTACCAGTAAACGCAGACTGCAAGGAGACTTTAGCAAAAATAATGTTTTTTGTATTACAAGGAAGTTTTAAGGAAATAATTCAAATTAAAAACAAAACTTACCAGTATTAGTTAGACTTAGGCTACATACTTTATTTTTTCTCTCGTAATTTTCATAACGTTCACACTTTCACAGTCTGATCTATCTGTCAAAACTACCTCCAATATCCCTACATTTTTGACAAGTTGTTGACATTGATTGTCGCTGAGATGACATGATGACATGATGATGACAAGCACAGAACCTGTCGAAGTGGAAGTGCTTGGGGGAGGCCTATGTCCAGCAGTGGACGTCTTTTGGCTGAAATGATGATGATGATGAGATGACATTGCGTCTACATTTTGAACGTGTTTAATAACGGGAATTAGCCTTCAGATCAAAACTAGATTCAAGTCTGATAAATGTTGACAGTTTCAAAACAATATTTGTGTCAAGATATCGTTTTAAAATGCAAATTAAAACAGTGAAAGGAAGCAACCGAAGGACTCATAAACACACGCTATTTGTTGACATTCTTGGTTTAATTGAACAAACCGGAAAAATACTGAAGTTATTTGTGGAATAAAAATGTTGCTATGTCAATCTGAGTCCATTTTGAGTGCACGTGCACTGCAAGGTCTGACCGCCTATGATAATATTTTAATTAATTCATTCTTGGAATCAACTAATTAGTTGCTATGACTAACCATAAAGCCCTTGACCATTAAAACAAAGGCATTAATCACGATTGTCATCTGTTTAACTGGGAACTGTTTGGAACTGGGTTCATATAGTTTTTAGGGTTCCGTACCAAAACGGAAAAACGGAACCCCTATGATGAGACTAAGTCTATCTGTCTGTTTGTCACAGCTGAATATCTCAAGAACTACTAATGCTATCAACTTGAAATTTGGAATAGTTTTAGATGACGTTTGCCCAACTATTTTGCAAATAAGAAAGAAATGAAAATATATGTATATTTTTTGCAACAGGGACTGAAAGGGGGTCTGAAAAATTCGAAGTGGGGCTACTAGGGCATGTGGGATATCATATGAAAGAGCGCAATTTGCACATTCTCAAACATTTTTTCTTTTTTTTAGGCCGCATAGTTTTCGACTTTTGATGAAAAATGTAAAAAAAATACCGTTCCCTTATCTCCGAAGATGGCAAAGAGAAAAATCTGAAATAATTCTATGTGATAGAAGTTTATGTAAAGATTACAGGAAAAATAAAACAAAGTCTCTAAATAGCACACTTTTTCATAAATCATCAACAAAAGTTACATTAGTTCCAATATCGGTCAAGAGATGGCGCTGACATAAAACTGCAATATTCTACACCGCAGTGCACAGTGTTAATTATTACGTGTCACTGACCCTGGCAGAGCCACCATCAGGGATTTTAATTTTGATAGCACAAAAAATTAGTCGCTAATTAGTCGAAATTTGTCGCCAAATATCAGAGAATGTGGTTACTGGTTCAAAAGTTATAAGGGTTTATAGGTGGCCGATCTGGAGAGAGTTTCCCCAGCAGGGCCACATTTATATCTCAAAAACTAGGACACCTAGCGAAGATCTGTTTTCTCCCAAATTTAGTCGCCAATTAGTCGGAATCAGTCTGCTCTGTTACCAGAGTTACTTCACACCATATTCATTTGCATTCAATGGCTAAAAGTACTGACGTAATATAACATACATTATAATGAACACAGGTATGTAATTGACAAGCAAAAAAAAAAAAACTGTCTACCTAAAGTTGTTGAATTAAGTGCATTTTAAGTGCACGTGTACTGAGTTGGACTGGTCTCTTTGTGCTAAATGTAAATGACATTGTAATTAATTTGCATCGTTCCGTTAATTATGTCAATTAGTAATGGAGAATTGTGTGCAAATCCTAAGCCGGGCTAATACAGATTCTGGTCTAGTCTTTGAAAGAAGTTCAAGCATGGAACTAGTTTGAGTAAAGATTAATTATTGTGAAGTCTGTCCGTTTTGAATTAAGGCTCCTACAAACAGGCGCGACACGCGATATAATCGCGCGCGACACAAAGGCAGCGCTCGTTGCGTGACTTACGGTGCCTTTGTGTCGCGCGCGATTTCATCGCGTGTCGCGCCTGTTTGAAGGAGCCTTTAAGATGCGTGGAGATTCATTTGAGAATATGGGTCTCAGTCCATATTTTGTAAATAGTTTGTTCGCGACCCTGGCAACGTGGAAAACGGAAAACAATATAAAACGTATGTTACGATTGTTCGTACCTAATTCATTCGAAAGATATCGATTAGCCAGATGTTGGAGTAAAGAAAGCTGAAGGTCGACAAATTGAAAAACTGGCCAAGTGCGAGTCGGACTCGCACACGAAGGGTTCCGTAGCACAAGGCAAAAACACCGAAAAAAACACGTTTGTTGTATGGGAGCCCCCCTTAAATATTTATTTTCTTTTGTTTTTAGTATTTGTTGTTATAGCGGCAACAGAAATACATCACCTGTGAAAATTTCAACTGTCTAGCTATCGCGGTTCTTGAGATACAGCCTGGTGACAGACAGACGGACGGATAGACAGCGAAGTCTTAGTAATAGGGTCCCGTTTTTACCCTTTGGGTACGGAACCCTAAAAATGTAGCGTCAAAAAGGCATGGAGGCGAATTTTGTCGCTCCAGCCTTGTCTCACATTTCGTCGAAAAGGGAAAAGGTCTTTGTTTTTCTTTTACTTTTGAACTATTTATGGGGAGAGGCTTTTCTATTAAAAAAGTTAGGTCTCATTCGCTACAATACCTACTATTATTATAAACTAGCTGTTCGTGCCCGGCATCGCCCGGGTGAATTTCCGATTTATCTGGTGAATTTTCTAAAAAAAATCTTTCATACAAACGTTGTCCAGAAAATCAGAAACTTAACAAAAAACTGCCAAATCGGTCGAGTCATTTTCAAGTGATGATACTACAAATGGATGGATGTTTGTTACTCTTTCACGTAAAAACTACTGAACGGATTTGAATGACGTTTGGCACACAGATAATATCAGGATTAAGACATAGGATACTTTTTATCCCGATATTCCCACGGGTTCGAAACAACTTAACTTTCTTTTTATCCCGATATTCCCACGGGTTCGAAACAACTTAACTTTCTTTTTATCCCGATATTCCCACGGGTTCGAAACAACTTAACTTTCTTTTTATGCGGGTAAAACCGCGGGGCGCAGCTAGTCTTTCATACATGCGGCGATTGATGTTTATTTATACATATGGTGCTAAATATGGAGTTCAATTCTGTATTTCCATAAAGTTAGCATAATAATATTTCGTATTCATGATCACTAACATCGTATATATGATTAGCATTCAATTTATTAAATTAAATTCAGACAACGTTTTTATCATTATCTCAAACTCGTACCAAATGACTAACACCGCTTTCCTGTTTTGTGAGCAACAAAAAAACCTCATGATTTTGTTCGAGAGAGTTCAATTGTCAATGGACAAAGTTGTCTCGTTTAGCCGAGTGCATTCTCAGTGCACGTGCACTGGACCGGCCGATTACCTTTGCACTCAATTACAAAGTGCGTAACGGTGCAATGATCACTCTGACTCTGAGTGCTGTTGTGTAAATCATTGTATTGTGGTACCTGCTTTGATGTTGATTAGTTACATACAATAATTATAATGGTACAACTTTTGTATTTTATTATTGACATATCAACTAAAGAATCTAGCTGTCCATTTTATTCGGCTTTACTACGTGACTGTACTAATGATGAAATTGGGCAGTGGGTCCAGTCGACGTATTCAAAATGAGATTACGTCAAATAGACCCGGGGGTCCAGTTCGAGTGGGTCTAGTTGACCAAAGACTCAAACTAACAGACTGTTTCATATTACATATTTATCATCATTTCAGCCGAAAGACGTCCACTGCTGGACATAGGCCTCCCTCAACCACCTCCACTTCGACCGGTTCTGTGCTTTTCGCATCCAACGGGTTCCTGCGGCCTTCACAATGTCGTCCGTCCACCTTGTGAGAGACCTTCCAACCCAACGCTAGGTCCGCGTCTTTCCATACGCGGTCACCACTCCAGAACCTTTCGGCCCCATCGGATATTTGTTCTGCGAGCAATGTGCCCATACCTATATTAAACAATCATGTTTCATGCAAACACCCCGTTTGGCTAAATTTGGGGAGGATTATCGGAAACTCCTTTCTTTGTACACCTATGCACTCTCTATTGCCTGTTATTAATTTGTCTTCAGTTTGGGGTTTATTTATAAAAGATGATTAAAGTTAAGTGACGTTCAATCGTCAAAAATGTATGGTTAAACAGTCGCTTATCATTATAAATAAACCCCCATGCATCCCCCTATGTGTTTATTTCTTTAGCGCGAATCGTGAGTGTCGTGAGTCATAAGATGACACTGTTTAATTTGTATTAAAAGAAGTTGAAAATAAAACACTATCGCTATTACTCACTATCATGAGTAGGTACTAGGACCAAATCGCTTGGTGCCTATTGCAGAACTGTTGTAAAAATTATAAAAAATATCTGTTAGCGTAAAGGTTCCTACAAACAGGCGCTACACGCAATATATATAATCGCGCGCGACACAAGGGCACCGCTCGTAGCGCGATTTGCGGCGCCTTTGTGTCGCGCGCGATTTTATCGCGTCTCGCGCCTATTTGAAGGAGCCTTAATTCCACACGGACCAACTACAATTACCAGCTGACCTCAGTGACCTTCGCAGGACCGCATCGCAACCCAATTAGTGGAGAGTTCTGAAATGTTAGACCGTTTGTCTGGACCTTGAAATTTCTGATTGCCCGCAATAACTGTTTTTGTGGTAACAGAAATGGTAAGACACTCATTTAGGCAAGGATAGCCTGCAAGGCTTTTAAACCGTGGAATAGAGGCAGGCGCGGTCGCAGCGTGAAATTTTGGAGGGGGTCACTCACTACACTAATAAAAAATAGGTATCTGGAATAAAATAAACATTATTGCACAAGACAAAATTTTATTACTATTTTATCGCTGTTATTATAAATTTTATAGCTAGAAATTTCCTTTTATTATTTGGCAAATTTTTGAGATTTTTCAATTTGACCTTAGATTTTGGGGGGGCGTCATGTCCCCTGTGACCCCCCCCCCCTTCGGACCGCGCCTGAATAGAGGGCAGTATGTATTACACCTACGAGGATGGGTATAATTTAGGCAGTTCACATCAATTAGATATCCGCCATTCTTTCGATAGCTATTTGCTATTGGGGGCAAGACAAATCAGTTTAAAGCCTGTTGAATGGCTGTGAATAGCTATGCAGAAACCTTACCTTCCTATTAGTTTATAGAAATTTTCCCATGTTTGTTGTGTTTTTCCTTGAAGCACCAAATAAATGATTAAGCGATCTGATAGATAGACAGATAAAACGTTTATTCAGTGCAACAAAAGACACAATACACATATTAAAAACACAAAAAAAGGTTAAAAAAACAAACAAACAACAAAGATTAAAAAGATAAATTAGACACCTAGCTCATATACCTACATCTATAACGGTCGATCACCACTGGGCGGTGTGTCTTATGGTTGCACCAAATGGGAGTCCAGCTCAGCATATGCCAGGTTGAATACCTGACGCTGGTATTCTGCTGCATCTCGTTAGTGACACACGGATGTCGAGAAGACATCTGAGTTTCAACAAAATGGTATCTATATCTTGTTAGATTAAAATCAAAAGTCAGTATTCAATTTTTAAACCTCAAAATTACATGACAGTCGCCCAAAACGCGCCCCTTCACCTCATTCTAGTGCTTTAGCTGGAAAGAAGTTCGGTTAAAATCCTTGATAATTTTAATCTTCACACAAACATTTTCTTATCAGCAAAAAAAAAATATGCATCACATCAAAAAACAAATCAGCAACAAACTCTTATTCATCTTAAATACACGTGGTTAGGTACACGTGTACTTAAAGTACGCTTGCCTCGTACTGAATATCGCGTCATGATAGCGACCATGATTGCCCGAGACGCGGGACTTGACAACAAATAGTCCCTTTAGTTTAGTTTTATTTTAGTACGCTCGTTATTAGTTAAGGCGTAAAATTGTCGATGGTGAGTTGTTTTTTTTCCCGTGAATTTATTGACTTCATCTTTGTGTTTGTCAAGGTACCTATTTGCATTAGTCGTGTTCGTGAGACATTTCAGCTTTGTCTATGAGGTGACTTTATAGACTTTATAATTATATGATTAGTTGCGTGCTAGTTTGCCTAATAATAAAGCTAAAGAGTTTGTTTGTTTCTTTGAACGCGCTAATCTTGAAACTACCAGACGGATAGCTCAATTCTTGAGGAAGGCTATAGGACATTACGCTAGGGCCCTTAGGAGCCGGGCAGAAACAAAAAAAAACAATAAAAAAGAACGCTGGCGGAAAACAAAGTACAGACGGCAGCACATCAAGCTACCTGAAACTGTCAAATTTTCCCAATCAACTGTGAACCTTATTCTTCAGCAATAAAGTTGAAAATCTATTTTAAAAAATTGTCAGATTGTAGTAGCTTGATGTGCTGGCGTCTGTACAACCGCGAGCATGCGATGCGATGCGACGAGGATGGTCGAGGGCAAAAAAAAATTCATGCTAGCTAGTACAGAATAAGAAAAGGAAATGGTGAGATGGATTGTGGCTTTCCACGATAGTTGTAGAGTTCCATACAATTTCCCACAAGTACCTACTTAAGTTTCCAAACCCACATTGTAATTGCGGTGTATCTATGTATAAATCTTTTTCTGGCTTATCGCAGTTGGTTCCAGGGTAATGGTGCATACCCTGGACCCAGGAAACACTTTATTATATTCAACGAGGGGACTACCGGTGTATTGTAGCTGATACAGCAGGTTTCAGGCAGATATGGGTCAACTTCCGCTACACTTCCGCAACCCTAGTGGCATTTAGGCTTTCACAGCGCGTTCTTTTGTCTTCATGGGGTATTTCCTGAAAATATAAAATGTTTATAACTTGATAAAAACGTAGTAATAAGATTTTAGAGAGAAATCAAGAATTCTTGCTAAGAATGTTTTAGATGCCAGCCTCTTTACAATTAAGTACTAGAAAAACACCTGCAGGGTAATTGCGTAACACACTATCATAACAATGGGGTTCATTTTGACAGTTCAACAACATTCATTGCGTTATTTACGTTGTTGAGCAGACACACTTTTCGTACATAAGGAGCAATGGATCAGCAATATGATTCAAAATGATTCAAATTGAGAGTAATAGTAGTGTGTTACGCAATTAGGGTGCAGGCAGTCATGTGTTTTCTGAAGGTCAGTTTCCGTAATTAAAAACGTTCAAAATCTAGTCACAATCTCATCTCAGCAACAATCAATGACCAACACTTGTCAAAAACGTATGGAAATTAGAGGTATTTTTGACAGATATTAGAGACTGAGATGACAACCTATATGATGAGTCCGATCAGGACCAGGCCCGTGCCGGACGGCGCGTACGTGTTCCACGCGCGCCTTAAAGAGATGTCAGCATCGAGGAGGGGCCCCATAGGGCCGAAGCCTGCCGGGTCAGCGGGATTGTCCGAAAGGGTTACCGCTGGGCCGGAACATAAAGACCTAAGGAAGGAACACGGGTGGGTTTTAGTCAGTAATAGTCTGACACTCCCTTCCGCTCCACCCAGAGCGGGAGGGGTCATTTGATGATTTCCCATCCGCAAAAAAAAAAAGACTGAGATGACAGGTGAATACTTAAGGAAGCAGGTATTTTATTTGTTTCAGAAAATACCGTGATTCGTATCCAAGAAGCAATGCGTTGGATTTATTCATTTGTTGTTGCTTAAAACAAAAACAAAATTATTTCATTCGGAATATATTTGTATTCTTTATCTCTGTTAGTATTATTGTTAAATCTCACATTTGCGTCATTCTCATGAATGTTTATATACAGGGTGATTGGAAGATGGGTGCAAAGCTTTAAGGCGAAGATAGTACAGGCAATTCAGAACCATTTAAGCCATGGTTGTCTTAGACGAAGTCTTACCACTTTTTTTTTACCAATTTCTTAAGATTTTTTTCGAAAATTCCCAAAGTTTTAACTAAACTACTTATTTATGGCCAAATTGAATGATAAACGAATTAATTTTTATTGTATTTAATTAAAGTAATGTGTAAGCAATCTAGCAAAACATGTTTTAGGCCTCTGTGTCGTTAGACATTTTTTTTACAGACATTTAAAGTTCATAAAACATTTTAAAATTCATAAATATTTTTTGTAAACCTTATTTTAAAAAAAACGGAGCGTGCTTTTTTTGTTCAAACCTTTTTGAAAACATGCTTGATAATCGCTTTTTCTATTGAGGTAACATTTACGCGGCTATCTTACAAATTATTGAAATTAGGACCTAAAAACCAATTTGAGGGAGAAATTTTAAATTTTTGGCAGATTAAATAAAACAACATTTGAATTTAATTTATTTATGTTTCATGTTCAAAATGTTGTCCGTGATTTCTAATACAAGCACGGCTCCGTCTTCTCACTTCTGTTGTTGTTATTTTCAACATCATCTTCAGCTTCATTGTTTCAAACTCTGAATTCATTCTCTCTATCAGTTATTCTCTCGTGTTTATTTCCACATTCGTATACACTAGCTCCTTGGCCCGGCCCCACACGAAAAAGTCCAGCAGGGTCAGATCTGGTGAGCGAGCGGGCCAAGGGATGGGTCCATCTCTGCCAATCCAGCTGTCAGGAAAACAATTATTTAAGTGTTCCCTTACATTTAACATCCAATGCGTTGGACAGCCGTCTTGCTGAAAGATGACTGTACTGTCTCTTGCGAATATCGGGACACCGGTTTCCTCTGTCAGCTCTGGTAAATCCACTTGTAGAAAGTGCAAATCATTTTCACCATTGAGTCTCCGGTAAGAAGTGGGGCCCAATCAACGTCCTGCAAATTACTCCAGCCCAAACATTGACAGAGATTTTTTTTTTTTTTTAAACACGTTGCCCCACACTAGGAATTTCTCCTGTATCGTGGGTGCGTTTACAAACATTTAAACTCACATACACAAACAGCCAGACCCGGAACAACTACTTGTAGGTCATACAAATATTTGTTCCGTGCGGGAATCGAACCCGCGACACGCAGCGCAGCAGTCAATCGCTTAACCACTGCGCCAACCGTGCCGTCCTCTGAAACGACACCAGCTTCTTAAAATGTGGATTGTTGTCTTTGGCGGCCCATTCATGAAGGTTATGAAAGTTTGTAATGCCCTCCCTAGAAAATTTGAATTTGAAATCAATCTTGTGGACGGATGAAAGCAAATTTTCTAGGGAGGGCATTACAAACTTTCATAACCCACACAACACATGGGGAACACTTAAATAATTGCTTTCCTGACAGCTGGATTGGCAGAGATGGACCCATCCCTTGGCCCGCTCGCTCACCAGATCTGACCCTGCTGGACTTTTTCGTGTGGGGCCGGGCCAAGGAGCTGGTGTACCTATACGAATGTTAAAATAAACACGAGAGAAGAACTGACAGAGAGAATGAATTCAGAGTTTGAAACAATGAAGCTGGAGATATGATGTTGAAAATAACAACAACAGAAGTGAGAAGACGGAGCCGTGCTTGTATTAGGAATCACGGACAACATTTTGACCATGAAACATAAATAAATTTAATTCAAATGTTGTTTTATTTAGACTGCCTAAAATTTAAAATTTCTCCCTTTAATTGGTTTTTAGGTTCTAATTTCAATAATTTGTAAGATATCTGCGTAAGTGTTACCTCATAAGAAAGAGCGATTATCAAGCATGTTTTCAAAAAGGTTTGAACAAAAAAAGCATGCTCCGTTATTTTTAAAATAAGGTTTACAAAAAGTATTGATGAATTTTAAAATTTGTTATGAACTTTAAATATCTGTAAAAAAAATGTCTAACGACACAGAGGCCTAAAACATGTTTTGCTAGATTGCTTACACATTACTTTAATTAAATACAATAAAAATTAATTCGTTTATCATTCAATTTGACCATAAATAAATAGTTTAGTTAAAACTTTAGGAATTTTTGAAAAAAGTCTTAATAAATTGGTAAAAAAAAAGTAGTAAGACTTCGTCTAAGACAACCATTGCTTAAATGGTTCTAAATTGTCTGTACTATCTTCGCCTTAAAGCTTTGCACCCATCTTCCAATCACCCTGTATATAACATTATGACGTTAATAGTTATAATACTTGAATTACTGTAACTCAACCACCATGACCCTAGAGGTGAAGACAACAGATGCAAATCTATATCCATAGGAATGATGGTGACTTGGTGAGATATTTATAACTAGAATGGAATTAGGTATTGAACTTTATCTAAGTATATTAATAAAACTGAAGAGTTTGTTTGAACCCGCTAATCGCTGTAACTACCAGTAGGACTTGAAAAGTTATTTTTGCATTTATGATAGCCAATTTCTTGAGGAAGACTCTAAGCGAGAATAAAGTGATGCTACGGGCTGGGTCGGGGAAACAAAAAAAAATCACGAGGACGGAGTCATGGGCAGCTACTATTATTATAAACTTCTTATTCATATAAGCACAGAATAAATAGTACAAGTAATATAACGCTAAAATAAGGATAAATTAACAAAAATAGCTATTCGTTGCTAATGGCTTCAAATTAACTTTTAAACAATATTACATTATGAGATATATGGCTGATTTTTCAATCGACAGATAATTTTTGTTCGTAGAATAAAATTGACGTCTGACAGATGTTATATGAAAGAAAAAACGGTCAAAAATTCAAAAAAATCTGCTGTTCCATACATTTGTGTTCACTTAAATCGACAAAATGTATGGAACAGCTGATTTTTTTCACGATTTCAAGGTTGGTCCCATAGAAAAAGTTGTTCAAAATGATGAGTACAATGACCCCTTTTCGGGTTTAGTATAAACAAAAACTAATGTTGTATAATTATACCCAAACAATATTATGCCTCGCCAATACATACATAATCAGCCTATAATGTTCCCACTGCTGGGACACAGGCCTCCTCTCGGTGAGAGGGAGCGGGCCGTAATCCACCACGCGGGCCCAGTGCGGGTTGGCAGATGCCACATGTCTTCGAATTTTTGGTTCTAGGACATGCCGGTTTCCTCACAATGTTTTCCTTCACCGTTTTGATAGCAGTGGTGATGAAATAATTTGCACAAAGTAAAGCGCCTGACTGGGTTCGAACCTACGACCTACAACTCGTTACCACTGGGCCACCACTGCTGTCAATAATCAAATTTACTACCTAATTTAGATTTTTTAAAGAAAATTAGTTCTTATTTATGATTTCTTATATTTCTAATTTAAACCTTTTTAATATAGGTACAGTGTTTGACTTAGTGTTGTTACGGACGCCGAGCTCGTCATAGAATTAAGTGTAAATAGTGATATTATATAAATCTAGTGTGATAATGTTAGGAATTATGTACCTTGATCATAGGAATAAGTTTATGTTTAAGGAAATGTTTGTGATTGGTCACGGAGTCTTGCCTCCGACAGGTTTCGACAAGTCGAAACCTGTCGGAGACCGGTCACGAGCCAAACGAAGCGGATTGGTGCGTCGCCTAGAATTTTGATAATCGACACAATAGTGTACCCACTACTTGCGCCCACGTACTGGGGTATAATAAGGGGCGCCCAATCCGGTTTCGATCGTAGTCGTTCGCCGATTGTACAGTACAGCTGATCTCTGAAGAATAAATAAGAAGAACAATTGGAGTTTTAATTAAGAACCTGAAGAACCACATACAGTCCACACCACCGATACAGTCTGACCCCTACAGTTCTGGTCCTGTCGAGCCGGATTAAGAAAGGACTCTGCGACTTGGAAGAACAAATTATTCGTGAGTGAACCAGTAATAACCTACCTGCATATCTCTGCTGTATATCTCTGCTGTATATCTCTGCTGTGTATCTCTGCTGTGTATCTCTGCTGTGTCACTGTGCGCCGTCAACCGAACGCGATGGTAGTCACCCGTAGTCAAAGTGACTTAGCAGAAATGGAAGAACAGCGGCGAGCCCTAGAACGAAGGGACGAAGAGATGCTAACATCGGTACGTCGCAAGGAAGCGGAACGCATAGAACGAGAGCGACGACGACGACTATCGCTTGATCCACCGGCGTCACCTCAAGTCGACAGTGTGGCCGGACCCACTACCGCCGCAGACATCGCTACAGCGGGACCATCGTCAGAACAGCGCCGTAGGTCGCCGCCGCGGTCAGTGAGATCGAACACAAGCGTGACTACGCGGCTACGATTGGCCGAACTTGAGGCGGCCGAGAAACTAGCAGCCATCCGACGAAAGGAGCTGGAAATTGAAGCAGATCTAGTGAAGAAGAGACTGGCCGCCGAGGTCTCCGTGATCCAAGAAGACCAAGAAAGCGTCCATGAAGATCTACTTCAAGAGGAACACCAGCACCAGAAGGTGGACCAATGGCTACGTACCCACCCCATCAGTACACGGGGGGAGGGGGACGCGAACGCAGAAACCAAAGAAAACAACGCGAAGCAGCAACGATTTGATGTGCCACGAGGAAGGTCGCCGACGCCAACGAGAGCCAGAAACAGCATTGACCAGTTAGCTGCGACCCTGGAGAAGATGGCCAGACCACGACTTCGGCACACAGATCTACCGACTTTCTCTGGTGCAGTCAGTGAGTGGTTACCGTTCAAGGCATCCTACTACGACACGACCAACATGTACAACGTGTCACCGGCAGAGAACCTCCAGCGACTAAGAAGTTGCCTCAAAGGCGAAGCACGAGAAACAGTAGCGGCTCTTCTGCATGCGGCCACAGAACCGGACGCTGTAATGAAGACGTTGGAGCAGTGCTTTGGCCGACCAGAGGTAATCATAGACAAAGCGCTGGACGACCTGAAGAAGATGCCAAAACCTAGTGCCTCAGCCAGTGACCTAAACAGTTTCGCGATCAAGATTCAAAATACGATATGTGTGTTAAAGACAATCGACCGCAAGGGGTACCTCTATAATCCCTTGCTAACCCGGGAAGTGCTTGAAAAATTAAGTCCCCATCTCCGATCCCGGTGGTGCGACTTTGCCTGTGACAACGAAGGAACAGCTGAGCCAGAAATAGTGATGCTATCTCGCTTCTTAATGCGTGAAGCGGATAGGGCGTTACGATATACATACGCCCCGACAACGAGCGCCGCGACCGCACCACAGAAGAAGGAGACCAGGCCTGCTATAACACTGAAGAAGAAGTCCAACACAGTGTACGCCACGGTTGAAGGGACCGAAGAAGATCAGTGCCCCAGTTGTAAGCAAAGCCACGTACTAACCCAGTGCCCGAAATATAAGGCAATGACAGTGGACCAGCGGTGGGAACTAGTGAAGGAACATAAGATATGTTTCAAGTGCGCCCAGAAGAAACACAGACGCATCATGTGCAAGGCAAAACCGTGCGGTGTGAACCAGTGCCGCCGACCTCACCACGCCACGCTGCATCAAGAAAGAAAAGAGTTGCCCGAAGTAAAGTCAGCAACTGAACATAAGTCTGAAGAACCACCAAAGGAAGAAGCGGTACTGTCGGTAGCTACAAAACCAGCTGCCGAACCACGAACAGTCCTGCTGAAGATGTGCCCGATCATCGTCTCCGGACCACGGGGGGAGGCGAAAACATACGCTCTCCTGGATGAGGGAGCAACCATAACCCTCGTCGACAAGGAGCTAGCAGAAAGCATCGCGGCAGAAGGACCGTCGCAACCACTTCACCTGAACGGGGTCAACATGTCGCAACAGGAAACGGGGAGTCAGCTGGTGAACATCCAAATCAAAGGGCTGAAGAGCGACGAAAGATACAAGGTCAAAGCAAGGACCATGAAGAATCTTCAACTTCACCAGCAGTCCATCCCGGAGACGCTGTTGGACTACGAGCACCTAAGGGACCTGGCACCAGAAGAGGTATGCTACGAGAAGGCACGCCCTGGTCTACTAATAGGAACAGACCACTGGGAATGCATCGTGTCAAGAGAACTCCGAGTCGGCGGCCCCAACCAGCCAGCTGCATCCCTAACGCAGCTCGGCTGGGTAGTGCACGGGACCGCACCACGAAACGTCATCATGAATGAAGGCAACGTGTTGCATCTCTATGAGAGCGACGAGCAGCAACACAACCACCAGCGCCTTCACGACTTAGTAGAAGCTCACTTCAAAATCGAAGCGCTGGGAATTGCGCGAGAACCACGCGTAAGTGACGCTGACCAACGAGCAACAGCCATCGTCGAAAGAACAATAAAGAAGATCGACGGTGGCTACGAAGTCGGACTGCCATGGCGACACGACAACGTCACCATGCCACCAAGCTACGGTGCAGCGCTCCGCCGATTAAGAAAAATCGAACAGAAAATGGACGCGTCACCTGACTTCGCCGAACAGTATAGTGCCCAGATCGACAACCTGCTGAGAAAAGGATATGCAGTGCCGTGCGATGGCACAGAACAGGCAAGTGCTGTCTGCTGGTACCTGCCCCACTTCGCCGTGCAGAACCCAAACAAGCCCGGCAAGCAGAGACTAGTGTTCGACGCAGCGGCAAGAAGTCACGGCGTGTGCCTGAATGACAGATTACTAGAAGGCCCGGACCTGCTGCTATCATTACCGGGAATCATATTCCGCTTCCGGGAAAAGGCGATAGCAGTCACTGCAGACATCCAGGAAATGTTCTTACGCATTAAAATAAGAACTGAGGATCAACCGGCACAGCAGTTTCTGTGGAGAGGCACCAACAGAACAGAGCCCCCGCGCCACTACAAAATGACGAGCATGATCTTCGGCGCAGCCAGCTCTCCATACATGGCCCATTATGTCCGTAACCACAATGCGGACATACACGGGCAAGACTACCCACGAGCGCTAGAGGCTATAAAGAACAGCCATTACATGGATGACCTGGTAGCAAGTTACGATGACCAGGAAGAGGCCCTGAAGGCAATACAGGAAGTAAGACAGGTGCACGCGGTCGCCGGGTTTACTCTGCGTGAATGGAGCACGAACGACGAAACAGTGCTGCGCGACGTGCCTCGGGAGCTGCATGCCACCACACCCACACAACTGGGGGGAGAGAAGCCCGCGAGCAAGATACTCGGGCTGTACTGGAGCGCCGAACGGGACGAACTCGGGTTCAATACCTCAATGAACCGAGTCCCCGCTCCGGTACGAGAACGGAAGCGCGCGCCCACTAAGAGAGAAGCACTCAGCTCGGTAATGTCCATCTACGACCCTCTAGGACTGCTGAGCCACTTCACAATACGAGCAAAGATCATCCTGCAAAGTTTGTGGCGCCTCCAAATAACGTGGGACGAACCGATACCGGAAGAGGAGAACGAACTCTTCACGACCTGGCTCGCTCAACTCACCGACATCGCCCAGCTTCGACTACCTAGAAGCTACACGTCGAACAAGTACAAGGACATAGAACTACATGTCCTATGCGACGCGAGTGAACAAGCCTACGCAGCCGTGGCCTACTGGAGAGTAGTGAACTGCGACGACACAGTGAGCATCGTGTTGAACGCCGCCAAAGCCAAGGTGGCACCACGACAAGCGCAAACTATTCCCAGGCTGGAACTACAAGCAGCGGTCATAGGGGCTAGACTCGCTGACACCCTCCGAAAGGAACATCGCATGGAGGTGAGCAGAACGGTATACTGGACAGACTCTTCCACCGTCGTGCATTGGATAAAAAACGACATGCGACGATACACGCCATTCGTCGCGCACCGACTGGGAGAGATCGCCGAGCTCACCTCAAAGGAAGAATGGCGCTGGCTACCAACTGACCAAAACGTAGCCGACGACGCCACCCGACTTACCAACGCGCCGATCCACATAACCGATCGGTGGTTCCAGGGGCCTAGCTTCCTACAATTACCAGAGGAGCAATGGCCCGGGAAAACGCCGCCTACAGAAGACGACGAGCAGGGAGTGTTGCACGTCATCGAGGAACCACGAGACAGCTGGCTACCCGACCCTGCCCGCTTCTCCAAGTATGAAACGCTGGTAAGAACGGCGGCGAGAGCCCTGGCGTTCATCGACATGTGTCGACGAACCGCTACAAGACTGGAACACAGACACATCCAGCGCGCCGAGAAAGAACTCCTGCAGCAAGCACAGCGGGAAAGCTTCGGCGAAGAGATGAGGCGGATACAGTCAGCCCGTCCCCTCACAAGAACGAGCAGGCTGTACAAGCTGGACCCAGTGTTAGAGGACGGCCTCCTGCGGGTACGAGGCCGCATCGAAGCGTCAGCAGCACCACAAGAAGCGAAGAGGCCAATCATACTGGACGGCCGCCACCGAGTTACGAAGCTTCTGGTGCTACGAGAACACTGCGCTGCAGGTCACGCCAACCGTGAGCGCGTGACTAATGACCTGAGACAACGGTACTGGGTCATACATCTACGACCTACCGTGCGCACCATTGAAAGAGAGTGTGCTTATTGCAAGAGACAGAAGGGGACACCACAGACGCCGGCCACGGGAGACCTGCCACACGCCCGCCTAGATCCCTTCCACCGCCCGTTCACTAACTGCGGGGTGGATTATTTTGGACCCATGATGGTCAAGGTGGGCCGTCGTCGTGAGAAGAGGTGGGGCGCCTTGTTCACATGTCTCACATGCCGCGCCGTACATATAGAGCTCGTCGCATCCCTTTCAACGGACTCTGCAATAATGGCTTTGAGAAGAATGGCTGCGCGCAGGGGTTGGCCGCGGCTCATGTACTCAGATAACGCGACCAACTTCCGAGGGGCTGATCAAGAGCTCCGCAATGCCTACACCGAGTGGTTACCTGCCCTGAACGACGAGGGGCTGCATCATCGAATGGAGTGGCGGTTTATACCTCCTGGCGCACCCAATCAAGGCGGCGCATGGGAAAGGATGGTACGCTCCGTCAAGGCGGCCCTCAAGGTCACCCTACAAGAGAAGGCACCTGCTGAAGAAGTCCTCAGCACGCTCCTCACCGAAGCAGAGTTCTCCATAAACGCACGACCCTTGACCCACGTCAGCGTAGATCCGAACGATCCTGAGGCCCTGACCCCCAACCACTTCTTGTTGGGGTCTTCAAACGGCCTGCCTACGACGGGGCCGTGCAAGGAGGACGACCGACGAACATGGCGAGCTAGCCAAGCGCTCGCCGACCACTTCTGGCGGCGCTGGCTACGAGAATATCTGCCCACACTAGTACCCCGCGGCGAGCCCAAGAATAACGCGAGACCGCCGCTAATTGGTGACGTGGTTCTGGTGGTCGATAACACGCTGCCCCGGAACACCTGGCCGATGGGGATCGTCGAGCGCACGCACCCTGCAACTGACGGCAGCATTCGTGTGGTCGAGATACGGACCAGGACCGGAATCTTCCGACGACCGGTGAGCAAGCTCGTCGTCCTGGAGAAGAAGGAAGAGGCTTCGCGAGCTACGCCGGGGGGAGAAATGTTACGGACGCCGAGCTCGTCATAGAATTAAGTGTAAATAGTGATATTATATAAATCTAGTGTGATAATGTTAGGAATTATGTACCTTGATCATAGGAATAAGTTTATGTTTAAGGAAATGTTTGTGATTGGTCACGGAGTCTTGCCTCCGACAGGTTTCGACAAGTCGAAACCTGTCGGAGACCGGTCACGAGCCAAACGAAGCGGATTGGTGCGTCGCCTAGAATTTTGATAATCGACACAATAGTGTACCCACTACTTGCGCCCACGTACTGGGGTATAATAAGGGGCGCCCAATCCGGTTTCGATCGTAGTCGTTCGCCGATTGTACAGTACAGCTGATCTCTGAAGAATAAATAAGAAGAACAATTGGAGTTTTAATTAAGAACCTGAAGAACCACATACAGTCCACACCACCGATACAGTCTGACCCCTACAAGTGTGTTGTTAACTTTTATTTCGATACCTAACCACCTACCTAGATTGTCGTAAGAGGCAACAAATATTAATTTGTAACATGTATTATTACGTATTTATTAGTATCTACTATGATAAAATTTAAGAAGTGAACCCATATCCTAAAACTCACACAAATCATGGCCTCACTACCGACACCCAGTCATTATTTCTAGATTACTAGTTCCTACTAAGAACTCAGTAATTCCTTCCCTGCCAGCAGAATGTTACGCAAAAACCAGTCATCATTTTATGGTGTTATTGCATGATAATGACTTTAATGATGATATACATACCTACCTACATTGTTTGTAGAACGTCATGATTATTCGTTGTAAGAGGTTCGCACGGGCACGTTTTTCCGCAGGACGATCACTTTGTGGTCCGTCTGTCTGTCAAGACCCTTTATCTCGGGAACGCGTGGAAGTATCGACTTGAAGTTAAAACCATACACTCCAGTCTGCAGGTCCTTAAAGCTGTGAAAAAATTAAATTTCTAAGTTAGCGTACAAAAAAGATACGGCCGTTTATGCCGCAAAAAACGTATATTTCGACACTATCAAAGGAATTAAAATGTATAGGGTACTTCCCGTTGACCTAGAATCATGAAACTTGGCAAGAAGAAAGGTCAAGTAGCACAAGTCAACGAAAAAATCCGAAAACCGCAAATTTTAAGTTACATAAAAAATAACCCGTGATAACTTATTTACATACCTACCTACGAATTTGTACGGAACCCTCAGTGCGCGAGTCCAACTCGCTCTTGACCGGTTTTTTTTCGCGCACTGGATTTTCAACGGTCTACATAACGTCAAGAGTTGAAAATCCAGTGCGCGATATTTTTACGTCTGTGCATACGAGGGCTAAATGGAAAAATCTGCCCGTTCATCAGTAATGATTCATAAAAACTATGGGATGTAACCTTGTTATGAATATTGTTAGTAGATGAAGAAGAGGATTTTTCTGGTTTAGAATAAATTGTAGGACGATATTTCCATACCACCCTGAGAGACAAGGTACTGAGTTAAAGCCCAATCAGTAATCAATGTCTTTAAGTTTTCTTTCAGTAAAGGCTCCTTCAAACAGGCGCGACAAACGATAAAATCGCGCGCGACACAAAGGCACCGCAAGTCGCGCATTGAATGGTGCCTTTGTGTCGCGCGCGATTATATCGCAACTTACTAAAACTTTTGAATTAACAAGCAATATGGTTACTGGTTACTGTTAGCTTGCATAAACCCACTGCACTGCTGGGCCAAGGTCTCTTCCCCATGACTTCCAGCTCTTTCGATCCAGGGCTAAAGTGGACCACTGGTCGTTTGTTTTGTCCAGCAATATGATCCTTTTGAAACTAAACACCTTTTAAACATAATACTACTCTAAAATCTGGGGTCCTTACCCGCAATTTTATAATGACACCAAGTTCGCCGTCTAACAAGTATCTACGTATAACATTTTGTCGAGTCAAATCTACTTGCGGGGTAATTGCGTAACACATTTAAAAGTAGCAATGGCCCGTGGCTAAATAACAGCCGCACAGGTCGATCGATACGCTTGCTGCGGTTGGTCTCTGATGGGTGATGGGTCTTTACATACCGTGGCCCCTCCGTGCCTCGGAAAGCACGCTGTCATTCGTGGAACTTTGACAGTCGTTACGGGTAGTCAGAAGCCCGAAAGTCTGACAACCAGTCTTATCAAGGGGTATCGTGTTACTCAGTAACAGGGTTGTGCAGGTCAGATAGGCAGTCGCTCCATGTAAAATACTGGTATTCAGCTGCATCCGGTTAGACTGGAAGTCGACCCCAACATAGTTGGGAAAAGGCTAGGCAGATGTTGAATGGCTTTCATTTTGACAGTTTAACAACATTCATTGTGTTTTTAACGTTGATGAGTAGACACATTTTTTGAACATAATGAAGCAAATGGGCGCAATTAACTACAACCACAACTTATGTTGAACTGTCAAAATGAAACCCATTGTTACTGATAGTGTTATTGTTTTTAAAACAAACAGTTCCGCAGCAGTATATTATCTGCTCATCTATATCTACATAATATATCTACATATATATATATACTAATAATAAAGCTGAAGAGTTTGTTTGTTTGAACGCGCTAATCTCTGAAACTACCAGTCGGATTTGAAAAATTCTTTTTGCATTTGATAGCCCAATTCTTGAGGAAGGCTATAGGCTACTTAACATCACGCCAGGACCCGCAGGAGCCGAGCAAAAACGTCGGAAATTAATAGCGCGGGCAGGCGATGCGATGCGACGGGGTGGGTCGGGGGAACAAGAAAATTCAAGCGAACGAAGTCGCAAGCAGAAGCTAGTAATATTATAATGTTTGCCATTCATTCATACAGATTTAGGAAACAAATGCATCTATTCTGCTTTGTTACAGTTTCGGCAGTGACGACGCTCATTGTGACTCCTGCGCACTCTATATTAATGCTAACTGTGTATGTTTTAAACAATCCTTTGTTATTCTTATTTATACAGACATGGTTTTTTGTTATATCTTTCTTCCTCTGTTATAATGCATAATATTATGTAACATGTGCAGCTGTTAAACTCTTTCAATATCTATTGTATTGTCTATGGTGGATTACGGCCCACTCCCTCTCACCGAGAGAGACCTGCAGCAGTGGGAACATTATAAGTTGATTATGTTCATGGCCATTCAACTGTTTTAATAATAGGTAATATTTGAATGCAAAGACTAAGCTTAGAGGGTTTGGTCATGACGAGCCTTTTCTTAGCCAAAAGGTTTACGAGGTAGATGTAAGTGGAAACGCCATTTTTTTTTTTTTGGATAGGAAATCATCATAATTATGACCCCTCACGCTCTGGGAGGAGCGGGAGTGTCAGACTCTTACTGACTAAAATCCAACCGTGTTCCTTCCTTAGCCCTTTATGTTCGGTAACCCTTTCGAACAATCCCGCTGACCCGGCAGGCTGGGCCCCTACGGGGCCCCTCAATTTATGCTGACATCTTACTTTGAGGCGCGCGTGGAACACGTACGCGCCGTCCGGCACGGGCCTGGTCCTGATCGGACGGTGAGCTACCCAAGTGGAAACGCCCTAGGACATAATATAAAGCTTGACCGTATTACGCCAGGGGTCGCGGGAATGTACGATCCTTTCGCAACCCCCAACTGGACCTCTGCATGAACCTCCGATCGCCTTGTGAGCCTGTTATTATTTAGCCACAAGCCACGTCAAATAGTAGACAATTAATATCAATTATAATTGAATCATGAATTACCAACATCAACGATACATTACAACTATCTACCAAGTACCTACAACGAGTTAGAGACAAAGAATGAAATATTAATCACTACACTCCAACTTTACATAATGGTTTAAAGTTCATTCCTTTGTTGTGGTAGTGGCAGGGTTTTCCATTGTCTGTTGTCTCTTTCTCTGTCTTGACTGAAGAGCGGGATGGAAGACGAACATTATCGAGCACCAATCGTTTTGAATGTTGACTGTGAATCTGTAATTATCTTTGAATTAGAAGTTGGAATGGTGAAATGAATGTTTGGGCTAGACGCGACCGACGACGGTGCGACAAATTTCCATGAAGTTTTTTATAGAAATTGGTCTACTAGAGTCGCCCCGCGCTGTTGCGTCGCATCTGTCTCCAGGAGCCATAATGGCGTGGCGAAAATAGGTAGGTATGGGTACCTACTATAAGTCACGTTATTGCACGTGGTGTGCTCTTTTCTTCTGAAGCCAGATAACAATGCAGGGAATTGAGACAAAGGACCTTTTGAAATCATTTTCTCATATTTCAGTAAAAGGTCAGCGGAACGACTTCGCACCTGAAATTTTAATTGTTTAACAACCCAACAGCAAGTTATATTGTGTCCTATATTATTACCCCCTTACTAATAAACGTTGTATAGCGTCTGTATAGTTACACAACGCTTTGTCTTCTTCTATCGAAAGTCAAATTACTGAAGACTGAAAGAGAGAAATCGGTGTGTAACTATTCATCTGATATCATACGTTTGTTAGTAAGGCTGGAAATACTGTTACGCCGACGTCGTCGGTCGCGTACCGATTTATATAGCCTCGCGCTCGCTGACCAGTCTAATCGAATGCCGCTTCAGACTATGAACTATGATAGAGCTGTCGACATCAAGTATGCACCTAATTGAGAGCAACATCAACAATTAATTAAAACTAAACTTTAGACGATAAGTACGTCAAACATTAATTGACAAGACAAACTAATTGTTACAAAACGAATACCAATTGCTTCTCAATTGGTATTAGTTAACACAAATACTACATCAGTTAGCGGCAATCAGATCAATTTGCGCGTACGCAGCGCAGCTGTGGATCAACTGGCTTTAAGAAAAAAAGCTAACGAATAATAGTCGTTGAGTATGAGTAGGTTGCTCTTTGTTTTATGCGGTTTTAATTGAACTTTGCTCGTTTGATTAAGGGTAATTATATGATCATGGTCATTTTGAATATGAACTCTGACCATAACCGACTTTTGAACGTTGCCTATAACGTTCCTGCTGCTGGGACACAGGCCTCCGGGACCACGCGGGCCCAGTGCGGATTGGTAGAAGTCACATGCCTTCGAGTTCGAGTTCTAGGACATGCCGGTTTCCTTACGAAGTTTTGATGCTTTTTTTTTTGGGTCGGAAATCATCAAGTGACCCGCTCCCGCTCTGGGTGGACCAGAAGGAAGTGTCAGACTCTTACTGACCTAAACCCACCCGTGTTCCTTCCTTAGCCCTTTATGTTCTAGGCCAGCGGTAACCCTTTCGGACAATCCCGCTGACAGTTTAAAGATGCCTGAACGTTGACAATGACATTATTCTTCTTTTGAATTCACTTAAAACGTTATGGGCAATTGTGAGGGTATCAGGGTAACTATATTATTTCAATATGTTCGTCCAGCGCTCAGAGATGCTCATGGCTAAGTAATAACAGCCGCACGGGTCGATCGATCAGGTTAAGCTACGCTTGCCGCGGTCGGTCCGTGGATGGGTGACCATCTTTGCATATCGAGACCCCTCCGTGCCTCGGAAAATGCGTTAAGCCGTTGGGTTGGACAGTCATTACGGGTCGACAGAAGCCCGAAAGTCTGAAAACAAGTCTTACCAAGGGGTACTTATTGTGTTACCCAGTAACTGGATTGTGGAGGTCCGATAGGCAGTCGCTCCATGTAAAGTAGTTGGTATTCAGCGACTATACTGACCAATTTTGTAATTGTTTTGAATTATCTTAGGTAATCACTTCTATAAATAGCATAATATTTTAAACGATCATACGTCACAGTGGTCAGGTTACAATAGCTGTAAAAACAACGTTTTTTATTATAATTATCTGTAATTTATAATAGACTAGCTCCAGCCTCCAGCCTCCAGATCCCATGGCGGCAGTCCGGCAATGAGGCTTGCCGCCTCGCCAGAGATCGTGCGGTAGCCCCGGATAAGCCTTATGGCTACCACCTTCTGGGGCGCGTTCAGGTAGTGGGCGGCTCGCCGCCGCAGTGAACGCGCCCACACCGGGGCCCCGTATAGGGCCATGGACCGCACGACCCCCGCGTAAAGCCTCCGGCAGGAGGCGTTTGGCCCCCTCAGGTTGGGCAAGAGCCGCTTGAAGGCGGCCCCGGCCCGTTCCAGTTTGGGGGCCAAACGTCGGAAATGCTCGACGAAGTTCCACCGGCTGTCGAGGACGAGACCCAAGCGAACTTCGTACAGCCCCGCCAGCCGCTCTGCCCCCGCTTTTAAAATCTCAAATATCTTCTAAGATATTCATTTTAATGATATGCTGTAAAAGGTAATTTTGGTCTCCATGAAATGCACAATGTATGTAATGTATTTAATTGGATAAGGATTAATACTGTATTGTTTAAAATAGCTTGATAAATAACCCATAACTTTTTTTGTAATATGTAAAAGATAAAAATGGTTACTATGGGTTATCTAAGTTCCTTGGGATATTACATATACCATCGCGGACTTTTTTATCGATGTTTTTAAGATATACAATTCCGTAGTACATTAATTTGATCTATCTCGTAAGGTTTAGCAGCGTTTGCAATGTAAGCGCAAAAAATATTTTTTTTGGTACGACGTCACATTACAAATCTTTGAATTTCTCGGCTTTTTAGGGTTCCGTACCCAAAGGGTAAAAACGGAACCCTATTACTAAGACTTCGCTGTCCGTCCGTCCGTCTGTCTGTCTGTCACCAGGCTGTATCTCAAGAACCGCGGTAGCTAGACAGTTGAAATTTTTACAAATTATGTATTTCTATTGCCGCTATAACAACAAATACTAAAAACAAAATAAAATAAATATTTAAGGGGGGCTCCCATACAACAAACGCGATTTTTTTGCCCTGTTTTGCTCGATATCAATAATGGCAACAGGTAGGCACATGAAATATTCACAAAATACTCAGTTGTATTTTTACTTTAATAATAAATAATAAATTTAAAATAAAATAAATATTTAAGGGAGGCTCCCATACAACAAACGCATTTTTTTCGGTGTTTTTGCCTTGTGGTACGGAACCCTTCGTATGCGAGTCCGACTCGCACTTGGCCAGTTTTTTTCCTACTCTAATATACATGTATTATATATATATAAACCTTCCTCTTGAATCACTCTATCTATTGCTGAAACTAACTGAAATAAAATCCGTTGCGTAGTTTAAAAGATCTAAGCTATCAGGAAGCAGGAGCGACTTTGTTTTATACTATGTAATGAAAAGAAGAAGATTAACATGTTTTCGTAGTAAGGAAGGACGTACTATTGTTTACAGACTCCGTACTGGAGCATACTGTTTACTACAATGAGCGTTCTCACCTTGATTTTCAAAACAAAACTCTACCAACATTATCTTAACTTTTGAATAATAACATTATAAACAATATTCAACTTTATCATGAAAGCTGTGTAGGACAAAATACAGGTGAAATATTATAAAGGCGAAAGTTTGTGAGTGTGTGTTTATGTTTCTTACTTCTTCACGCTCAAACGGCTGGACCAATTTTGATAAAAATTTGTATGGAGGTAGTTGACACCCTGGATTAACATATAGGCTACTTTTTATCCCGATATTCACACGGGATCGACGTGAAATCATATATTAAAAGTAACATACTATTAATCACAATCTGAATTATTTTGAAGGATATTTCTATGTTCTATGTTATGGGTTTGGTTTCCTTACTTAGTCCTTCAGTGGAGCATTGTGCGTGACCACTGAAGGATATTGCTAATCCATTGATTCATAATATGTTTGAATTTGTCTGCTCAATAACGTAAATAACGCAATGATTGTTGTTGAACTGTCAAAATGAAGCCCATTGCTACTGTTAGTGCGTCACGTACCTACAGAGGAGAGTGGAGGCAGTGGTTAGTTTTGGGTGAGTTTCAATTTGTAAAGGGCACGATGCGTCGCTTTATATATTATTTAACGTTAGATTTATATGTATCTTTCGAGCTTAGTACATCACAGACCAGAGATCAACTAGCAAATCACTGAGAGTACACGTGGTCAGATACATTGCTCACAGTTCACAAAACGAGAAAATAAACAGACAGATCTGCGTGTGTCAGCATTCAATTGTTTATCAATGTGTCACTACGAGCATGGTTTTTCTAACAGTATTGAAATGGCTTTCCTTTTTAACCGACGAAAAAATACTGAGGAGGTTCTCAAGTCGACGCGTATATATTTTTTTTTATGTATGACCAAGCATAACTTTTTACAGAATAGTTCGATTTTAATAATAAAATTATCTTTTCGTTTAAAAGAGTATACTCTCGAGGTGGTCTTTGAATAAAGCCAAGTGTATACATACTTATGCTCATGACTGTACCTATTAATATAAACTCAATAAGTGCACGCGCACTTGCGATAAGCGTTCCGCTAAAAATATTTACATTAGCACAGACTTTATATTTAGAACGCGATTTAGTTTGTAATTTTAGTTATAGGTGTATACGAAGTAGGTATGGATGTATCCATACCTACTAATATTATAAATGCGAAAGTGTGTCTGTCTGTCTGTTACCCCTTCACGCTTAAACCGCTGAACCGATTTAGATGAAATTTGGTATGGAGGTAGCCGACACCCTGGATTAACATATAGGATAGTTTACATTCAGATATTCCCACGGGATCGACTCTTATGCGGGTGAAACCGCGTGGCGCCGCTAGTGTTGTATAATTCTCAAACAAAATATCATTAGTTGGTATGGGCACAGTTTGAACAGGGCCTTTAGACTTCACAGTAACACTGTTGATCTTGGGTCTCCTTAGAAGGAAACTGCAGTAAATCTTCTACATAAGAGGAAATGCGGTGGTCGTTTCTCCATAGAAACGCTCTCGCCTATTTTTTTCTGCTTAATGACAATAAAGCAATGATTTTTTACAGAATAATTTAATATTAACTACTTGTATGTCCCTGTGTTTTCCTTCTTGATGATACATTAGTTTTATAAGCACTAGAACCCTCAAAAATGCCGATTTAAACCGCTGTCAACAGAGGCCTAGTGTACAAATTGGACAACTATTAATGAAAAAGACAGTATATAGGTACCCTTCTTATTCAGATTATGAAATATCTTTTAAATTATTCCAATAATGGAGGAGAAAATAGACGAGAGCCAAATCTGGAATTACGACTTTTTACATAAGATTTTATTTACAAAAGTCTCTCCGACCGCATTTCCTTTTAAAATAAAAAAAATAAATAATGAATAATTATGAGTAATTTCTTGCTTTCTTTTATTCTTATATATTAATTAATTCATTCTCAGACACACAACGTACACCCTAATCCCTGGTTCTAGCATGAAATTTTGCAAAAAAGTTCCACAAATAACGACCAAAATATAAATTTTCGGATGCATGAAGAAGCCTCCTCGTGTAGCGCAGTTTGTTCTGCCAGTTACTCAACTGAACCAAGCGCTCGGCGCATCCTGGACAGTCACACTCAACACCTAATTTGACTGGCCAATTCTTCCCTTGCGGTGGTAGGGCTAACGCCCGGGTTTGCGACCCCCTCCCACCGGAGTCCGGCGTCAAGCAGCCTGCTGTTTTAACGAAAGTGAATACAAGGGAAGGATTTTTCGGGCGCACGGCTTGTCTAGAAAGAAAGTTGTTTTTTTTGTGTAAGGTAATAATCTGGGAATACTGAGCAGATTGCAAACATTCATTCAGTGATAGAAAGTTTCACTATCCCAGAGTGACATGGGATACTTTCTATGCCAGAAAAATGCGCGGTTTTCGTGGTGCAGATAGATTACATTCGGGTGAAACCGCGGGACAGTTATAATCGTGATATTTAAGTGTTTTGATCAAACATCTTCATGATTAAGGAGCAAGTCCCCGAACCTCTGAGCCATCACTTGTGCTTGGCTACAACTAATTAATTGGTGTTGCGTTCATTAGCCACCACATGGCGAGTTCATTGGCCAAATGGTAAAAGCTTCATCATGTGATCAAACTTATTTCACGCAATATAACTCTTGCTTGGTTGATCTTTATAAAACTAAATACCCGTTTCATAAACTAAAACACGCAGAGTTTAATTTACTAATTTATTTAATACGTATATAGGTATTTGGTCATGTTTATGTTTAACTGGTTTTGTAGCCGGTTTTTATTTCATGTACGAGTATGTAGTCCTCAATGTATTATGTACAGACGCCAGCACATCAAGCTACCCGAAACTGTCAAATTTTCTCAATCAACTTTGAACCTTACGCTTTAGCGATAAAGTTGAAAACATATTAAATAAATTTGACAGATTGTAGTAGCTTGATGTGCTGGCGTCTGTACTTATCAAAGAATCACGTCAATCAGAACAGTGATCACGGATTTTTCCGTGATTACCTACTGGGCCGATTGACATGAATAAGTATTTTTGAAAATGTTATTAATTTTTTTTTTTTAAGTTTTATAACTTAGTAAATGATGTATTCTAAAGACTTCGATATTGACAAAGAAACTAGAGTTTTATCACAAGATATAAAAATCAGTCATTGGACTTAAAATCAGACTTTTATTATCAAGAATATTTCTGAAACAACCCAACCTATCTTTTTTTTTCAACCTCGAGTTCACTTGCAAGAATATCAAAATCCCTAGATCCCGAAGTCAAATAACGAAGTATATCCGTTACATAACCCCGTTAGGCCTTAGAGCCGATGCGTAGTGGACTTGTGGCTATGATGTTTACATAGCCTTTCTGCGAGACCCTCTTTGCATCCTCTCAAAGCGAAATAGGTTGACCTCTTTAGCTTGACCTGCTTGATGATGACGCTTTCATTGGTTTTTCGAAAATAAGGTGTAAAAATATTGGGTTAAGTTGTTGGAATTTGGGCAATAAAGAGGCAAGAGAGAGCGATAAGGTAGTACGGTTTTGTACTACCTAATAATCGTATTTTTTGTTACATATTTTCTGGTGGACAAGTAGTAACAGCCGCACGGGTCGATTGCGCTTGCCGCGGTTGGTCCGTGCATGGGTGACCATCTTTTCATACCAAGAATATTTCATACCATCTTGACAGTCGTTACGGGTCGTCAGAAGCCCGAAAGTCTGACAACTAGTCTTACCAAGGGGTTTTGTATTAACCAGGAACTGGGTTGTGGAGGTCAGATAGGCAGTCGCTCCATATGAAATACTGGTACTCAGCTGCATCCGGTTAGACTGTAAGCCGACCCCAACATAGTTGGGAAAAGGCTAGGCATAGGTATGATGATTTTCTGGTGTACAACAAAATATATAATTATTAGAAAGACATGATGCATTTAAATAATGAGAAAGAGTTAGAATAGTAGGTACTAAAATCTTCTAATGCTCGGTTTATAATAATAATATTTTGGACCAAACACTTGTACACATTTATAAACCTGCCAAACTGCGTGACAGTTTGTCGGCAGGATTAGCGCTTGTCTTAAATACGGTCTTATATTTGGTATCAACAATTTCTAACCTAACCTAACCAAGATACAGTCTACAGATACTTTAAATGGACGGTAAGAAGCTCTAACAGCAACGCAACTAATTATTATTATTGTAATTTCTATAAACAAAAAATGGTTGCCTGTAAAGTCGGTTTTACGGGCGAAGATTTTACGTGACAACGTCTTTTTCTCGGTAGAATAGTTGAGTGGGAGAGAGACGCAAGGCATTCGGCGGGCCTCTCTCTCGTTCGGTGACTCATCGTAACGTTACCGAGCGTTACACTTTTTCATAAGTGACTCCCAGCCGCAACCTAATTTAAGACGTTGTCACGTCAAAACCTACCTATATTGTTTACATTGGTAAACAAATAAGGTAGGTTTTGTTTTATAGAAAAAAAATTATTGCCTAATCGGGCATATAATAGATTTGTAAGCTAATTTCACCTGTGACACCTACTTTGCTTCCTTATTGGTAAAGATACGAGACTCTTAATGTTTACTAATAACGGTGTATAAAGATCAGATCATTACAGGTCCTCAGTAATCTTGGCACAAGTACCTACTAAGGCATTTTTGTGTCGGAAAGAATCTTAATTTCTATTGCTTTCTATCCGTCACTGTTTTATTTAGTAGTTTTAGTAAATTTTTATAATTATGATTTATGTTCTGAAAAGCTTGCTGAATGCATAGGACCTATTTGGTATTTGATCTCTGTGGTTCTATTCAAAGTTCTTAGCTTCCTGGGTTTAGATTAGGTACAGTCAACAGCAAAAGTAGATGATCAAAATCAGAAATTCAATACTAATGAACGGAGTTCGCGTCAGAACTCTGTCACACAGCCACACAGTCTCTGCACACAGCTCTACAACAACAACAGCAACAGCTCTGCCATACAGTTCTGACGCGAACTCCGTAAATTAGTATTGAATTTCTGATTTTGATCATCTACTTTTGCTGTTGACTGTACCAGATGTAGCTACAAAAGCTCGAACTGTGAAAATTCCTAAGACTGTACAGAAAACCGTTGAATTTTCTATGATCATCGATCGTTTGTGGGTTATATAACGTCAGTAATGACTTGACGACATAATATTGACGTAAATCTTTATTAATAATCCTCATAAGTTTCTTCTCGAACAAGTTTTTTTTTACTAAAATAAAATGCAAATTGTCAGTAAATGATTTATCAAATGGACTCTGGAATTAAGATAAAAAATGTTGTTGGTACCAGCATTATATAAATAACTATTAATAAATGACAACGTTATATCACAAAATACAGAGAGTACAGAAGGCAATCACATGTAGGTATGTACTTCACTTTTCATACCTACGCTCAGCGGTCGCGCTAGGGTTGTCAACGTTGGCTTATGCACAAAAAACTATCGTGGTATTGGCACTCGTATCTAGTTGTTTGATTTATTGTTGAGCTTATTCTACAATATTAAAACAAACAATAAACATAGTATTACAATACAAAAAGTTTACAGAACAAAAACATATCAAAATTTTACATTTGTCAATTTTCACTATCGAAAATCCCTAATAACTTCAAAACGGATTACCCTATTTACACAATTTATTTTGCCCTATCCGATTTAGACCTAAACCTATCAAATGACACTAAAAACAACACAATATCTACACATAAAAAAAAAACATGTTTTCAACTTATTAGTTGTTGCCGTGAATTTACCTTACAAAAAAATTACTTCGTTTATACTGATTCAAAATAGGAAACTATGATATAAATCGAGCTTAGATAGCTATTTTTTTGTTGCTCCATTTTTGCACTTCACAGACGCGTGTCTCAAGCGGATGGCACTCGCGCTCGCACTAGTCCCAACCAGTCCGAGATAACGTGTCCGTGAGCGGTGTCTATGTGTGCGTTGCTCGAGCGCACTTTGTATGTAGATT
Source organism: Oligia latruncula (assembly GCA_948474745.1). Lineage (NCBI taxonomy): Eukaryota > Metazoa > Arthropoda > Insecta > Lepidoptera > Noctuidae > Oligia > Oligia latruncula. Next base: position 1,979,420 of record OX419691.1, on the reverse strand, counting down.
GCCTTCTGTTACTCTCTGTATTTTGTGGTTATATTCTTGTTTTGACCTTCAATCTGCCAGGATACAGTGATACTGATAAACATTGACAATATTAATTGGGTTGACCAAACGAAATGATTACTTATGAACCTACTTTAGGCCAAATTAAATTGTTGGTCATTTCATATGAAAAAGCTCTCTAAACGTAATTAAAGAAACTTGTCGTTGACTACTGATGTACAAGATGGGGACGACAATACAACACTAAATTGAACTTCGACATCATCATCGTCATTTCAGCTGAAAGACGTCCACTGCTGGACATAGGCCTCTCCCAAGCACCTCCACTTCGACCGGTTCTGTGCTTCTCGCATCCAACGGGTTCCCTTCACAAGGTCGTCGGACCACCTTGTGGGAGGCCTTCCAACGCTACGTCTTCCGGTACGCGGTCGCCACTCCAGAACCTTTCGGCCCCATCGGCCATCTGTTCTGCGAATAATGTGCCCTGCCCACTGGCAATTCTTCGGGCTATGTTCGTATATACTCGTGTCTAACTAGCTTCTGCCCGCAATTTCGTCCGTGTGTTTATTGTTCCCCCGACCCACCCCGTCACATCACATCACCTGCCCGCGCTATTACTTCGTTTTCGCTTAGCGTTCTTTCCGATTTTTTTTGCAAGGTTCCTAAGGGTCTTAGCGTGATGTTAAATAGCCTATAATCTTCCCCAAGGTTAGGGCTATCAAATGCGAAAATAATTTTTCAAATCATAGGTAGTTCATAAGATTAGCGCGTTGAAACAAACAAACTCTTCAGTTTTATTATTAGTATATAAATGAGTACAAATATAAATTTTAAATATAATATAAATTAGAGCAGTGGTGGCCCAGTGGTAACGGCCCCGACTTACAAGTTCTAGGTAGCAAGATCGATCCCAGACAGGCGCTTTACTTTGTGTAAATTATTTCATCACCACTGCTCTCAAAATGGTGAAGGAAAACATCGTGTGACATCCACCAACCTACCATTTACTTTGTTTGAAAAAATCCACTTTTAAAATGGTAGGATGGGATACCAGGTTTCAAGGGTCGATTGAAGGTTATGCTACGCTTGCCGCGATCAGTTCGTGGATGGGTGACCAATTGACCATCCATTGTATATCGAGACCCCTCCGTGCCTCTTCGTAGATTTTTGGCAGTCGTGAACCTAAAACAGTCTGGCAACCAGTCCTTACGGGGTATCGTGTTACCCAGTAACTGGGTTGTGAACGTCAGATAGGTTGGCGGCGTGCTTAGAAGGGCCTATATCCTGTAAAAGGTTACTGGTACATATATTTTTTGGAAACTGTGACGTCAAAAACTCGGCATTAGGTAAAATGTTGATCTACGATACTACATAGTCGCGATGACGATTATTTTCACGGCTAGACGTAACATCCGATAATGTTCTGCGTAAGTAAATATTTATGTTATACATTACAATATTATTATTAATACGATGTGCTATAAAACGGCTTTGTTTATTGATAGTATCTAATAATAGGTTTAATGATCAAGTAATTGTTGTCATGTCTTGCGTTACATGTTTCTCTTGGGATGTTTTTAAACTAAGTAGGTATCTAATTAACGATTAACGTATTCTTTTTCAGTTAGTTTTAATAATTTATCATTAATTATTATTTGATAAACATTTAATTATGATGTAGGTAGTGTGTATGGGCAGCACACATGTACGGTAAATTTTTTACTTACATTTTTGTTCTCTCACAAACTTTGTGCAATGCGAATTTAACTAGATAAATGTAGGCCATAAAAATGTCCCACATTCAGCATTTATTTTCCTGAAAAAAATGAAATGCATTAAAAATGTGGCCCTTTTTATTGTTTTTTTCCGGATGGGAAATCATCAAATGACCCCTCCCGCTCTGGATGGAGCGGCGGTTTCAACAGTACTTTGCGGAGTCATCAGTTACGTGGTACAAAATTATGAATACCTGTAACATCTACTATTATAATTACTTTTTGGAAAACTTTGTTATGAAATGACTTTTTATCAAAGTGAAATAAAAGTGCGTTGTACAGACGCCAGCACATCAAGCTACTACAATCTGTCAAATTTGAGATGTCAGCATCGAGGAGGGGCCCCATAGGGCCGAAGCCTGCCGGGTCAGCGGGATTGTCCGAAAGGGTTACCGCTGGCCCAGAACATAAAGGGCTAAGAAAGGAACACGGGTGGGTTTTAGTCAGTAAGAGTCTGACACTCCCTTCCGCTCCACCCAGAGCGGGAGGGGTCATTTGATGATTTCCCATCCGCAAAAAAAAAAAAAAAAACTGTCAAATTTCTGTACCTAATACTAAATCATAAGGTTCAAAGTTGATTGGGAAAATTTGACAGTTTCGGGTAGCTTGATGTGCTGGCATCTGTACGTAGGGTTATCGTAGAGCCTAATTGACAGTTCAACAACATTCATTGCGTTATTTACGTTGTTCAGGAGTCACAATTTTCGAAGATATTAATATGAAGCAATGGATTAGCAATATCGTTCAAAATGATTCAGATTGAGATTTATAGTGTGTTACGCAGTTAGGATGCAGGTCAGTATTGCAACAAATCATAATACATATAACATTGCGTCACGCCAGTATGGCCCTAAGAGTTAGGCCCGCACCTGTATGGCCCTAAGAGTTAGGCCCGCACCTGTATGGCCCTAAGAGTTAGGCCCGCACCTGTATGGCCCTAAGAGTTAGGCCCGCACCTGTATGGCCCTAAGAGTTAGGCCCGCACCTGTATGGCCCTAAGAGTTAGGCCCGCACCTGTATGGCCCTAAGAGTTAGGCCCGCACCTGTATGGCCCTAAGAGTTAGGCCCGAACCTGTATGGCCCTAAGGGTTAGGTCCGCACCTGTATGGCCCTAAGGGTTAGGCCCGCAGAGGTACACCTGTAGTGCCCCCTCGATACGCTTCCGTATCGTATCGTCAATCAATGTTATCGTATCGTAGGAGTCCCACGCTGTTCACAAAACCAAAACCCGAAAATTTTGACAGTTTTATTTTCAAACGCCAGATAATTTATTCGGACGAATAATTTTGAATTTTTGACAGTTCTTCCATACAATATCTGTCAGACCTCAATTTTATCCACGAATAAAAATTATCTGTCGATTGAGAAATCAGCCCATAGAGACGACTGCTATTCTTCCGACAGCTGTTTACTGTCGGGGGCAAGGCAAATCAGATTATTGAAATGTCATTTTCGATACGATAGCCAATTGGATGGCTTTGAATAGCTGTGCTGTGCAGTACCGCTTGCAACCACCAGATCAACGACGCAGTCAAAAGGCAAATAAATTCCGAGTAGGTAGAATAACTCGATTCAGGAGTTGAAAATGCTGTATACTTACTGTCTCATTTACATTCTGATAAACAAAAACTATAAATAGAACAAAACTTCCGAAGTATTCTATTATTTACAATAGAAACTCTAAAAATATAAATCAAATTTAATTTTCCTCCACCAAGAAGTTTGTTTTCGTTTCGTTAGTTATTCTCTCTCACGAATATTAAAGCGAGCGTTTTCAAATTCTATTGTAGTGGTCGGGAAATTGTATTTATTGTTACTAAGTTGTAATATTTCTAGTCTTACCAAGAGTATCGTGTTACAGTTTTCAAGATAGAAATACAATTACAGACTTTATCTACTATACTAAAAGGCACACAATTCAGTGTCTAGTACGTCTAGTTCGTCGTCACTGAATCGTGTACCTTTTTGTGTAGTAGATAAGGTCTGTAATTGTATTTCTATCTTGAAAACTGCGCGTCGCGTCGCGTCTCGGTGTGAACTGACCCTTAAGATCTCACCTGTGGGAAAATCAATATTTGATTTGTAACAATAGAATTTCAATTGTGTCTCATTAGACACAGTTGAGCGATTATTCAGCTGCATCCGGTTAGACAGGAAGCCGACCCCAACATAGTTGGAAAAACGCTTCACAGATGATGAAGTTATAATATTTTCAGAATTTTTACTTCATATTTGTCTCTATAATCATGAAATAGTTTCTTCTAGGATTTACAATGTGTTCAAGCAAAGTGGTTACGATTCATTTTGGGTATAAGCGATTTCTGGAAGGCTTATTTTCAGAAGTAAATATATTTATTTATTGTTATTATTAGAGAAAGGTGGACCGACGACCTTGTGAAGGCCGCAGGAACCCGTTGGATGCGAGAAGCACAAAACCGGTCGAAGTGGAGGTGCTTGGGGGAAGCCTATGTCCAGCAGTGGACGTCTTTCAGCTGAAATGATGATGATGATGATTAGAGAAAGAAGCTCAGACTAGTCCGTCTCGACCTGTATCGGATTAGTTACGACTAGCTCTCGATTATTTTCGGAGTAGTCACAGTAAGGAAATGCTTTCTTATATAAAAACAGCTAATAAAGACATCTTATTTGTCAAATTAAAACCCTCTTCTTCCTCTTTCTTACTTTGCTGTGCTCGACAAGGTCCACAATTATCATGACTTTGTAAAAACTACCACCCAAGTTCACATTGTGGAATGCAATAAATACTATTTATTAAACTAGCTTCCGCCCGCGGCTTCGCCTGCAAGGTATGTCGATAAAAACTATCCTATGTCCTTCCCCGGGATGCAATCTACCTCTCTGCTAAACTTTATCGAAATCCGTTCAGTGGTTTAGGCATGAAAAGGTGACATACAGACAGACAGACAGACAGACAGAATTATTTATACCGAACACAGCAAAAAAATAAACATCCAATTTGGTGCAGTCATTCGGAAGTTATGCGCGTACAGACATTTCGGCGACTTTGTTTTCTACTATGGGGTTTCCATCCCTATGAATATGTCATGCCTGCCCTAGCTATAGGCAAAACAATTTATTTAAATGTACAGATCCTGAAAAGACACAAAAAAAAACAGTACCTCTTCACCTTTATTGAACACAATAATTCAATGAACAGTCTGATATAGAAGGTCTAGACTGGTTCCCTGGAAGTTTGTTCAGTTCAATGTCAGCCATTCACGCGTAGTCTGTGCTAGTCTGTAGTGCGCAGGTAAATCGATCCCCGCTGCGTTTCCCGGCCCCCACGATGTAAATTGAAGCGTAGGGGTCGTTGCACTGCCTGAAAGGAGGCTTGTTGAAAGTGGACGGGACGGGGACGATGCGAATCCGATGTGGGGTGGAAAAACGATGTTCTGGGAAATAAAAATAAAAATTGTTAATTTGTTTTTAGGGTTCCGTACCCAAAGGGTAAAAAGGGGACCCTATTACTAAGGCTCCACTGTCCGTCTGTCTATCTGTCTGTCACCAGGCTGTATTTCATGAACCGTGATAGCTAGACAGTTGACAGATTCACAGATGATGTATGTACTTCTGTTGGCGCTAAAACAACTAATAATGAAAATAAAATAAAGTAATAAATAAAGGGGTACCTATAGAAGAAACGTTTTTTTTCGGCGTTTTATGCCTTGTGGTATGGAACCCTTCGTGGTGCGAGTCCGACTCGAACTTGGTTGGTTTTTGGTTTGATTGTTGAATTCGACCACAGCTGATCTATTCTGTAAAAATCTCACCAAAAAAACTTCGATGAAGTGAGTTTGAAGTGAGCTGTCAATAGTGTCAATCCCTAGCGTCCCGTGGAATGACAGCTCACTTCCAGCTCTCTTCACCTGAGGATTCATGGTAAGATCATCTGTAAATTGCGGAAGAATGGCAAATAGCAGATGATTATGTTAAATAAAATTTTATTAAGTACTTACTAAAATTATAATACTTAACTTTAGGGATCAGCGGTGCTATTCTGTAAAAAACTCACCGTGAAAATTAGGTGAAATGAGCGTGGAGTGAGCTATCAATAATGTCAATTCCTAGCAAAAACAAACTCACTTCACCTAAGTTTTCACGGTGAGGTTTTTACAAAATCGGCCGGCAGGAAAGAATGATAAACAATATAACTTTGTTTTGCAATTTAAACAAACACAATATATATCACTGGGACGAATAAACCAATCATCAAAACATTTTTTAAACGCTTTTTCCGAAATTGAGTTTAGTTCTCCTTTACGTCTTCTACCGAATGTAAAAGGGTGTCACGAAGTGGTAATTTGAGTTTCTTCGCCTTGACCACAATACAACACAGCTCCATAGTACAGACGGCTACTACAATCTGTCAAATTTCTTTAATAGATATTCAACTTTATCGCTAAAGCATAAGGTTCAAAGTTGATTGGGAAAATTTGACAGTTTCGGGTAGCTTGATGTGCTGGCTATCAGTTAACCGTATTTATTTAGCATAATTTGTTCTAAGCCTTCCTCCACAGCCCTATTACCTAATCAGTTTATCTAACCTCCTTTTTAATAAACATTCACTAGAATTGTTAGTCGCTACAACTTGCTCAAACCTGAGATAATTATGTTAATTTAAAGACGTGTTTCACTGTGTCCTAATTAGTTTTTAGTTTATGTTAATTTATTGAGATTATTTTGTCTTTTCAACTCTCCTTTTCGTTCTAGTGTAAGTAACCATGATTTTGCTCATAATTATTATGATGAATGAAGCTAAATGTGCAAATCGATGAGGCTTTCTATAATTATGTCTGTAATTTATATGGTGCACATAATAAAGAGTATTCTATTCTTTTCATGTCAGATGGATAAAACATTTTGCCTGGAAAGTTGTATTGCTTATCACTCGTGGAGTCGTGGGTTGCAGTTGAAAATTAACGTCAGGTGATACACCTTGTCATCTGATATTATTGGTATTCTAATCATTGTTTTCTGTTTTTAGGGTTCCGTAACCAAAGGGTAAAAACGGGACCCTATTACTAAGACTCCACTGTCAGTCTGTCACCGGACTGTATCTCATGAAACGTGACAGCTATACAGGTGAAATTTTCACAGATGATGTATTTCTGTTGCTGCTATAACAACAAATACTAAAAACAAAATAAAATAAATATTTAAGGGGGGCTCCCATACAACAAACGTGTTTTTTTTCGTTTTTGCCTTGTGGTACGGAACCCTTTGTGCACTTGGCCAGTTTTTTACAGTTTGAGGTGTATTTTTTTGCTGTAATGCCCATAAATGTATTTTTCTTTCTTTCTTTGTGAGGACTTTTACTCACACTTATTTACCGTAGTACTTAGCGGTAGAGTCAGCTAGATGAAGATCTGCTTGCAGTACGTTCTTTAGTTCAATATCATTCTAAGGAATAGAATCCTATTTTAAATCTCAATTTCTGTCGAGACTGTTTTCAATAAATAACAACTTATATGTTTCGTGCTTCACTTTCAACAACAAAAGTATAGTTTTTTTATTTCTAGAGAAATAACTGCTCTTTAGGGACGAATTTATTTCCAGTTGCAGATATTCAGTAATTATAATTATTGGCCTATCTTCGTAATCGTCCTAATTTTCGACTCCACAAGAAAGACACCTCATGACGTCATCGTGTCGCAGACATGTCGTCAGTATCACGTGACCACCCCGTACCATATAAATGGTGGTGAGATTATGGCGTGCTATCGGTGCGTCGTCTTCAAGTCTATGGTAATAAATACGTTTTCTACTTCAGGCAAAGTGATGTTGACGACGCGGCGACGTAAACAATCTAGTTGTTTATCATATTCTTTATGAGCTAATAAAATTAGGACCCGTAGTGGGATTCATACTATTTTAAGGGTTGATAGAGTTAGAATACGTTGAAATGTAGGAAAATTACTTGCTGGGAAATTAAACTGTGATTGCGTAACATACTATAAATTATAATCTGAATCATTTTGAAGGATATTGTTAATCCATTGCTTCATAATGTTCGAAAATATATTTGCGCAATAACGTAAATAACGTAATGAATGTTGTTGAACTGTCAAAATGAAAGCCATTGCTACTGATAGTGTGTTACGCAATTGAGGGGCCCGTGGCTAAATGATAACAGCCGCACAGGTCGATCCATCAGGTTAAGCTACGCTTGCAGTGGTTGGTCTGTGAATGGGTGACCATCTCAACATACCGAAACCCCTCCGTGCCTCGGAAAGCACGTTAAGCCGTTGGTCCCGGCTGTCATTCGTGGATCTTTGACAGAAAAGATCCATGAATGACAGCCGGAACTTTCGGGCTTCAGACTAGGGGTGTCGTATTACCCAGTAATTGGGTTGTGGAGGTCAAGTAGGCAGTCGCTCCAAGTAAAGTACTGGTATTCAGCTGCATCCGGCTAGACTGGAAGCCGACCCCAACACAGTTGGGAAAAGGCTAGGCAGATGATGAGTGTGTTACGTAATTACACCGCAGGAAAGGTGGTACTTGGGTAGCAAGTTCAGTTCTACTTCAAGATACCAGCTGGTAACTGTCCCACGGTCTTTGCGACAATGGAACAAATTAATAGCTGAACCATTAAATATGTACAACATAGACATATAGGAAGTGGTATTGACGACGTGTTAGTTGGCGACTTCAGACAAATTAACTATTTATTGGCAATCCAAGTTTGTCTTTTTCCTCACTTTCTTCGTATTTAAAAGTACCTGTATAAATAGAGTCCTCCAGGCCAAATTTCGGCCATGGCAACCAATCTCAGCGAAGTGCACATGTGTGTGTGCAGACACAGGTGTCCTCTCTCTTCCCTCACTCTTATGGTACGATCGGACGGCCATCCCACATGACCGGAGAGAGATCAGGCGACTCCGCCGCCGGGCCAACGGCTTATCGTGCTTTCCGAGGCACGGGGGGTATCACACCGCCAACTTCCAAACTCCGGGCTATTACTAAGAAATTCCCATTCACACTTTGCTCAACCCGAGAATTGAACCCAGAACCCCACGCTCAGTAGTCGCGCTTGCGCCGACGAGACTAATGAGATAAACAAGTACAAAGCGTGAGTGAAGGGGTGACTAAATTCATGAATAGTTTTCAGGCGGATTGATGTTGACAACATATGAAAATGAGCGTATTACTTGAGCGACAAGTACCTATTGAGGCGAAACGTCTTCTAAATAAACACAGAGAGGTTTATTGAACTTCGCCTAAATGGTAATACACTTGTTTGTATTATTCTTGGAGTAATGAAACCTTCTTTTAGATGGACCGGCTTAAGGTTCACAGTGCGATAGTTCTGCGAGCGACAGTCACAGTTTTCTTCAAAAATGGCTTGAAGCATTAAAAAATTGTGCACAGGATTTCAGATTTTGCCCTGTAATGGCATTGGCAGCAGAATTGTTGTTTACAGTTTGTTATTATTCGGTACTTTATAGACAGCAGGTGCGATTAGAAGAAGGAAAGCTCACGATCAAATACTGCGGAAGGATCCGGGAAAGGCCTATGCTGGATAATAAAACAAACTCATTACCGAGGTCTAATACATTACAGAACTTTACAATTAAATACATTATCCCCCTTACTAATAAACGTTGTATAGAGTCTGTATAGTTACACAACGCTTTGTCTTCTTCTTTCGAAAGTCAAATTACTGACGACTGAAAGAGAAAAATCGGTGTGTAACTATTCATACGTTTATTAGTAATGAAATAACTTCAAACGTTCTTTAAGTTAAGACGGGGTTGTAGGATTAAACAAAATACTGTAAAACAAGATATGAGATAAGAAGGAAAACATCGTTTCGTTTCTAGAACCAAAAATTCGAAGACATGTGACATCGTGGAGTACGTCCCACTGCCTCGAAACTGAGAGGAGGCCTGTGTGGAAAGTGGGACCACTTTCAGAAGTGGGAAAATTATAGGCTGATTATCCCACTTGGTTTTTCGAGATATCGCCAAGCGGTTAGTCGACTCTTCACGTGACCAGAGGACTGGCCTATTTCTTGGCCAAAGAATTAGCATTGCCATACAACGTGGCAATGCTGCCAGGGCACTGGGCACTGTTGACAGCGATGCGGACGACTTTTTTGATGCCCTATGATCATTTTGCTTATTTTTTTCATATAAATGTACATATTATTATTATTTTAAATAGGTATTAGCATAAATTATGTAAATATTATAGTTACAAAATAAAAAGTTTACTACTAAGTTTATATTATATATACAGAATGTTTATTGTAAAATAATATGTATTAAGTTTGTTACTAAAGGTTATTTGAATTTGTGGTATGAAGACGCGACAGCATTTTTTTTTCAGTACCTACTCTAACGTTTTGTTTCATTCAAATATGGTGGTTCGAGTGCTGCTCCAGTATTTATCTGCATACAGCTACAAAACTTTGTTTTAACCTGTGATATGTTACGGAAGCAGCAGGTGTGGCGCTAATAAGCAAATCTTATTACCATGCCCTTCCCTAGACTGATTTAATTAGAATACCTATAATTATAATAGTGTGGGTAATTTCCTCTGTTCTAGGGACTACTCGGCTTTATGCCAAGATCCGCCTCGAATTAAATTACCTATTAAGAGGAAATGCGGTCGGAGAGACTTTTAAAAAAGCCCAAGTAAAAATCATAATTCGAGGTTTGGCTCTCGCCTATTTCCTCCTCCAATATTGGACCAATTTAAAAGATATTTTATAAACTGAATAAGAAGGATATATTATATACTGTGTCCCTATGTTTTTATTTTTTCATTAATAGTTGTCAAATTTGTACACTAGGCCTCTGTTGACAGCGGTTTATATCGGCATTTTTTGAGGGTTCTAGTGCTTATAAAAATAATGTATCATCTTAAAGGAAAACATAGGTACATGCAATACTTAATATATATTTATTATTCTGTAAAAAATCATTGCTTTATGGTCATTAACCAGAACGAAAACAGGCGAGAGCGTTTCTATGGAGAAAAGACAACCCGCATTTCCTCTTAATGGTTAATTACCAAATTCTTGTAGCGGTAAGTATTTTGAACTGTAAGTAGGCTTTCTGAGTATTCCTCATAATAACGGTGCTGATTAAATTTACATTCTGATTGATGTTTCGAACTATGGAGTTACTTCCAACGGATTAATTGCGTCTCATCAAAATAATAAGGGAACAATTTCTTACTTACTCGTACCCATGCGCGGTGCCTATAAACAAAAACGAATCGTTTTGCTTACCAATGGTAGCATTTTTTATTGCCACATTGGGCATATAAAAAGATTCGGAAGCTAATTTTACCTGTGATAGCTACGTCCATAGATGGGTCTACTATAAAAAGCTATGAGGTCTTTGCTTCATTATTCTATTTTAGTTTATTTAATTCGAACTCATGGAAATTATTTTTAAAGATTTAATTTATTATAAAAATTATAATTATATCTCCTTTATGTCATTTTAAACACATAAATTATATTTTTAAATATTAGATTATAAAAAAACAAAAAATAGTAGCCCACTGGTATCGGGAACAGGGTCCAAGCTACCGGCGGTCAGGGCTCCAGAGAGAGGAACCTCCTAACAATGCGGGCCGTGTCCAGAAGTACTGCTCTCTGAATCAAGCCCTGAACGAGAGCCTCTTCAGGTGTTGGTTGATTATATTATTATTCAAAAATTTAATGATACAATTTTTAATTATATTAATTTTATAATTCCTTTTTGTTTTATAAAAAATATATTAGATACAAGAGTCTTAATTTTAGAAAATAACGGTCCGTAAATTATAGGACTCGGCCATACCATAGGTACCACATGAAGAACTCTAATACTAAAGAGCTTATGTTCAGTAAGAGACATAACAGTAAAATTTCAACAAAAATAGTGTAATAGAGGTCAGATAGGCAGTCGCTTCCCCCTCACCGAGAGGAGGCCTGTGTCCCAGCAGTGGGAACATTATAGGCTGATTATGGTTATGGTAGGCAGTCGCTTTATGTAAAATATTGGCATTCAGCTCCGGTTAGACTGGAAGCCGAACCTAACATAGTTCGGAAAAGGCGGTCAGATGATAATGAGGAGTGACTTGTAATTGGCCGACAATCATACTTACAAGTTTTTATTCTGCTTTGTTTAGCTGTAAATCCTCCTGAGAAAATAAATAGTATCTTACAGTCAGGATTCACCACGACCATTCTTGCATCAGCCTATAATATTCCCACTGCTGGGACACAGGCCTCCTCTCTGTGAGAGGGAGTGAGCCGTAATCCACCACGTGGGCCCATTGCGGGTTGGTAGATGTCACATGACTTCGAATTTTTGGTTCTAGGACATGACGGTTTCCTCACGATGTTTTCCTTTGCCATCTTGCTGATCGATTGAAAGTAACCCCTACTATTTTGATGACGTACACGCTTTAATAGAATACTCAGTACCATGTTCATATCAGTTTCAACCATTAAAACACACCCACCATGGCCAAATGACGTCACCAATTTTACAAACAAGCTAATAGCTAAATGCTAAATTTATTACATTTTGTAATCGCCAGCTCTAACTGACTGGATCTAGGTCGGAAATAGACTTAAGTCAGGAATCTTGATTAAATACTAACGTTTTGAACTATAGGTACAATTCTGCCTTACCCTTTGGGTTACACAGGGATGATTTTATGTTATGTTTTGAACTTTGTTAGTAAAATTTGTATGTTGTTGTTTTTTCATGACATGGAAATCCTCGTAAAGAAGTACGTACCTACATCCTTTCTAGTTATATATTTCCAAGAATTTGTACTTGAGGTACATCAACAAAGTTGTTTAATCCCACGTACCCTGTAAACCTTCCATTAGCCTTGGGTAGGACCGACTAATAATGTAGTCTTTAAAAAGAATTGTGTAGGCCATATAATTATTTAAAAGAAAAAAGAGCCCGGTACACAGACAAATTATTAAATATTATGTACTACAAAGAAATGTTACAGGAAGCCATTTCATCATGATAACATACTGGAATAGGAAATACGAAAATTGTGTTTTCATTTCTCACACTCGGAAAGTAGTGTTTGTTTGATCCGAATAGCGGGTGGAAGACGCTGCATCCCACCTTTGGGCGGGAAAGAATCAAAGACATTGCTTCCCTCTCTAGGGCGGGAATAAGGTTAGGTAGTCAGCTACGATTTTTTTTTACCATAATTAAGAAAAATGCTGCGGTCTTGTGAGTGTATAAAACAGCCAGTGTGAATTAAAAAAAAAAACGTGGACGGCCTGCGGCGGTCACGCGGTTTGTTCCATATTTAAAATGTAAAAAAGACTATAAATTGGCGGGATACTAACTCTGTAAGCTGTACCGAAATTCAAAAACTTGGTTTTATAGACTAATATTTGAGAGTTCAAGCGATTCTGAAATTTTGACCTCAGATTTGGTTAAAGACGAGGCAAATACAGTATCTAATCGAAATTTTTTTGCCAGAAATTTCAAAAGAAAGATACTTAAATACCTACAATGATTTTATGAAGTGAGCAGACAAGAAAATATAAATATTTTAGAAAAACTAATATTTTTTTCTTTCCTTATATTCGAAATGAAAAAGTAGAGTGTTTAACACGGGTGAAAGTCATCAATTCCTTTCGACCCTTGTATAACAATCTACTATTCCTTATCTTTCTATGAAATATAGACATACAGAGGTATGAAAGTCAACTAGGGAATATTTGTAGCGTAGAGCTTACTTACCTGCCGGCTTGGTGATCGTAGATTGTTTTTATTATCACACAGGAGGACGCTGCCTGACATAACTTGCAGTTTTTGCAATCAGTGGTCTATTCTGTACAACTCTCAACGTGAAAACTTAGGCTCACACACTTGTTAAAGTTCAACTACTTTTTCATTTTTTTTTTTAAATAACTTGTAAATATGTGAGCACCATGTATCTATCACTTATTTGATTTACCTGTCATTGCTTAATTTTTAATTCTTTTTACCTTTTGTGGTAGACTAATTTTATTATGGGTGCATCGTGTTCACATATAATTTTTATTATGTATACAAGACCTTGTAAAACATTTTAAAAGAGTAACGGTGGAGTTTCTTGCCCATTCTTCTCCATACGAAATCTACCTTTTCGAATGGGCGACTAGAATCATTTCTATTTAGTTTTTTTTGACGTTCAAAAGTGCCTTTAATGTGCCTATTTGAAATAAATGATTTGACTTAGGTGAAGTGAGCTTATCTATCCATCTGAGGCATAAGTGTGAGTTTTTTCACTCACGTTCGATTGCGAGCGCGTTAGAATTTTATATGGGAAAAAGTTATAGCGCCACCTGGTGGTGACTAGGAGAAACCTAATTTCCCATATAAAATTCTAACGAGCTCGCAATCGAACGTGAGTCAAAAACACTCACACTAAGGCCACAGATGGATTGACACGACTGACAGCTCTTTTCAAGCTCACTTTTCCTTAGCTTTCCTGAGATTTTTATAAAATAGTTCAGCTGATACTGGCTATGTCTGTCGAAGAACTGATGACCGGTGGAGCTCGGCTGGGTCCTTTCGCATCCAGTCCCGGTTCCATTCATCATCATCATTTCAGCCGAAAGACGTCCACTGCTCGACATAGGCCTCCCCCAAACACCTCCACTTCGACTGGTTCTGTGTTTCTCGCATCCAACGGGTTCCTGCCGTAGCCAAGGGTAGGCGGGCCGCCGCGCCGGGTACTAGGTCAAGTGTTTTTTGTGCTTGTCATTCTTGGGGGGGCTTGCCATAATCGCCACGCTTGGCAAGCGGGTTGGCGATCGGAGCATGATATGGTGGTAGAATGCATAGAGAACGCTGCTGTCCATTCTCCGGTACGACCGTTAATCGCTTTTTACGACACCCACGGGAAGTATGGGGTAGTGCTATTCTTTAAGTCCACACCGGTTTCATTGGGTCCACTAGTTGGTCGAGGATGTTTGTTTTTTTTTGTTGGTTGGTGTAAGACTAATCTAACCTGAAATGAATCTAGTTGGGTTTGGGTCACCTCACGCAGAAAGTTTAATTTTCTACTCTAATAAGCAAGGGCTCTATATCCGCTAGGACCAAATATTTGTCCATCTTCCAAGAAATTATTTGGGGATGAGTGCTTGTGTCGTTACGGGTAGTCAGACGCCTGAAAGTCTGACATCTAGTCTTACCAAGGGGTATCGTATTACCCAGTAACTGGGTTGTGGAGGTCAGATAGGCAATCGCTCTATGTGAAAAACTGGTATTACTTAACCTGATCGATCGACCTGTGCGACTGTTATTATTTAGCCACGGGCCCCTCATGTATATACATACACGTGTGTATGTATGTATTACCCAGTATCTAGATAGTGGAGGTCAAATTGGCAGTCGCCCCAACATAGTTGGAAAAAGGCAGACAATGTTGTTGAGAAGACCCATAATCACCTTCACCAGTGTAGTTTATTGGGATAGTACCAGCGAGTGGTTACTTATCTAGGTCGCAGTTGTTTTCATGTGCTCTGCGTATAACTTCAGTTAATGATAATCGTGTCACAGTTGCGTTGCGGTTGCCCTGTGCACTGCTAGCTCCAATATTGGTTTCCAGAACGCTTGGAGTAAAATGAACTCATATTTTATAGGTTATTGTCTTAGCAGCTGTGTCCGAGTAATATCGACCGATTGTTATGTTTGTCGCAAATGTTATGACTAAAAAAGCATTGCAAATGATTAGAGTATTTCATTGTGTTACGTATAAAATGTTCATCTAGTTAGTTGGCTCGTAATAATCTTAATCCGATGCAGCCAGTCTCTTGCTGCCTTCCCCCAGCGACGCCCTAAGCCGCGTGTAATCGGTTAGTTTTTAAGTTTTTAAGCCCTGGCTGGAGGCCTTAATTTATTGAGGTACCCACAGGCAAGCCGGCCACCTCTACGGTTGAACTGCGTGATGCCGTAAAATAATAAAAACAAAAGACATTCTCTAATCTGTCAAACGTGGGCACCTTTACTGTGACGTGGGTCTGACATCTTTCGGAATCCTATGTACAGTACAGTAGGTACCTTGGTGTTAATAGACATACATACTTACGAATGAAACAGTAATATCGCACCTTCACACCATAGAAACTTCGAGTCTTCGAGTTATGGGTGTTAACTACTGACAATCACTTGACAGTACTTTTCCTACACGCGGCTATGACAGTCACTTTTTTAAATTGCATAACATTAAAATTGTAATTGTTGTACTGACGATGATAGGTTATGCAACTGCAACCAGTCGATAGTTGTTATTTATATGATAGACATAAATTGATATATTTTTAGACTTGCATTGCTGAGTTGGACCTAAATTCACGTGCTTGCCAATAATATAGGTTTATATTTACACCGCCTACGACATTTTAGTGAGTAAACAATGTGTCTACTCTAAGCCAATCGATATGTCATTATAGTATTTTAAATTGATAGGAGTTTGATTGAATTGTAAATTCAGATTTAAAGTATGTAATTATTTTGGACCTGTTTTGAAATTCAACTATTGTTAGAGAACGATTGATGTTTTCAGTTCATACAGACTCGTCGATTTAATTTTTCTTTGACATTTTGGTTAAATGATAAATGATTTTATTTCTGTAAGTAGGTTTGTACAAACACTTTTACATATCTTCTAAATATATAAAACTCAAAGGTGACTGACTGACTGACATAGTGATCTATCAACGCACAGCCCAAACCACTGGAGGGATCGGGCTGAAATTTGGCATGCTAAGAAAGGATTTTTCGAAATTTCACCCCTAAGAGGGTGAATGGGGGGAGGGTGAAATTTCACGCGGAAGAAGTCGCGGGCGGAAGCTAGTCAATCATATTTAAAAACTAGACCAAGTCTGCGTTTCTTATCTGACTACTCGGAGAAGATAGGCCGAAACAAACTCAGAGGTCACAGTATCTT
This sequence comes from Oligia latruncula, assembly GCA_948474745.1. NCBI lineage: Eukaryota > Metazoa > Arthropoda > Insecta > Lepidoptera > Noctuidae > Oligia > Oligia latruncula. Next base: position 1,962,708 of record OX419691.1, on the reverse strand, counting down.
TTAAAGACCAGACATAATCTTGGTCAGATTGTGTAGACCGTATGTAGACCGTGTATACTGATGTTGGAAATGATCTTTTGAGGACAGAACCACACAGAGAGAGTGGGCCTATCCAGTCAGTTCACGCAAGTGTCAGTAATCGTGCAGCTCAACTCAAAACTTGAGGAGCTCAACGATTCGACGATGACGACGAACAATGATTCGAAGTGATTTACTGTGACGTGGTTAGTTCCTCACTGAACGATGTTTTGTTTCATGAATGTTTTGCTTTACCAAGACAGTAGTTTCCCTTTGTATGTTGCTAACCTAACCATCACCTACTCGTATGAAGTGGCTTCCCTCTGATCCCCGGAGTGTGACAGAGGTGTAATATCATGACACAGTTCAGTGCTCGTCGATATTACAGCGAAGGGTCCCACAGTTTATAAGTGTATAGTCTATGCCATGAACTACTCAAAGCCAATCATAGACAACAGTAATTGGACTGGTATTTCTCAGTAGCACACTTACTTACAATCTGAATCATTCTGAAGGTTATTGCTAATCCATTGCTTCATATTATGTTTGAAAAATGAGTTGTTGAACTGTCAAAATGAGAGCCATTGCTACCCCGTAGGACGGGATGTATACCCCCTCGCCCCCTAATACAAACGGGACAAATTTAGGTGTTCCATAAGTGCAACCTCTGCCTAAATTTTCGTGTTTCTAATTGTTTATTTTAGTGATATGATCGGTTTTTCCACACAAACATGTGAATGTTCCTAAATTACCGTAGGGTGATAAAGAATTTGTTTTTCCTAATTATGTTATTGGTAAACGTGATCGTGGTAAACGTGTTGGTCTACGTGGTGACATTATGCGTAAATCTATAACTAATATTATTATAATTATAAAGTGGTAGAATTTGTTTCTTTGTTTGTATGTAGTGGGTAATCTCTGGAACTACCAGCCGGATTTGAAAAAAATCTTTCTGCCTTTGATGGCCCAATTATTGAGGAAGACTAAAGGCTAACTAACATCACGCTATGACCCGAGGGGATAGGAGCCGAGCAAAAAGTCAGGAAGAACGCTAAGCGAAAACGAAATGATAGTGCGAGCAAGTGAAGCGATGCGATGGGTGGGTAAGGGAAACAAGAAATATCACGCGGATGAAGTCGAGGGCAGAATCTATTTTATTATAACAGACTGATGCTGCTGCCTACCCACTTGCCTTTGTCATATTTGAAGACCTACGGGAATACGTACCTATCTCCGGGTGGAATTTTAGGTTAGGTACCTACTTGGTTACTACCCGAGTTACTTACTGAAAGGTAGCTTCTTAGTACGAGGGACGCATACGAAAATAAATTAGATTTTGTATTACCCTACTCGCGGTTATTTTTTCATAAGTTTACATAATAATTATATCCCTATTTTTATGCCTTTATGTTGGCAATATATTCCTGATTATAATCAGTGTTTACGATATTGTTTTTAGAATAAAATTGTCGTTCTAGTTTAGGAGCTCGACCTAGATTAATTTTAAATCATTTTAGAGTGTTCAGTTCACATTTTTTGCGTATACCTACTTTAAAAGAGTGAATATTACAATTAGTTATACAAATTCAAATAAGTTTACTGTGCAAAGAAGAATTTTTTTAATTCAAGATTTTTTTTTTCTACTTGTCATAAACTTACCATTTCAATACAATAAATTTATTGCAAAAATTGTAGAATAACCTTGTTAATCAATCTAAAGAGATAAAAATCCAAATAAGCACTTTATTCTTATTTATTTAAGTGTATCAAATTAAAAAAAATTGTGCGCATAAATTAAATGATTACGACGACATAAATTAACCGATTTCATTACAATAACATAAATCAGGTCGAGTCGTAGATTGTATATTCTCATTTCTGTATGCACGGCGCACAGAATGAGAAATTCAAATAAGAATTCTACTCAAAAACTAAACTAGATAAACTACACAAGCAGTTCTATTAAAATTTGAAAGAGGCCGTATTGATTTATTCTAAAATGAATTCCATTTAAAACGAATGAACCGATTTGTCTATGGAGCCGAGCGTGTCTACGATATTACTAGCATTATTTTTAACATGAACTGACGTGGTTAGAGAATGGGAATGCATTTAGAACTTTATCCTAAAATAGGGCAGTTATTTCCCGAGCCGCTACATCCGCAGTGCGCGGCCGCTCCGCCAGAAAGAGGGGCACATTGCGCCAGAAAAGGACGGGCACAATGACCGAAATCGATGTTAGAAAGAGCGAGTGTTACATGAACCTGTCTCGCTCGCCGCCGGTACACCCGCACTAAGAATGCACCCGCGCGCCGAGCGACAGTGCGTGGTGTACTCGATTCGCACTCATTCTGATGTAACCAAAACGTACTGGAAACAATAAATTGAAACGTAATCATCAGCATTGCGAATCTGTTTGATTTTTTATGTTTGGATTAGATCGACTTCCGTGGTTTGGTCACGTTGATTATAATCAAGTAATTACTTGACTATGGACTAGATGGATATCACACAGACTGAAAATTACGAATTGAAAAATTAAAAGTCGTTAAAATTCGTAGAAACTATAGACCCACAGGGCCCAAATCAACGTTATAATAAATACCAAATACGTTACCTTACGTCACAAGATGTTAGAATTGACAATCGATTGGAGTTATGTCGGGTTCACAAACATTAAACAGCTGTAGAGCTTCGGCCACCATCGTCTTTGTTCGGTGCCAGGGACACACAAGTACATCCAGTACGTATAGTCCAAGCGCCGCCGTGTTGAGTTCGTTGTCGTGATGAATCAGTAGCACATGAGCGTTAGTAGTGAAAGAGCGCGTTGCCGCGAGCTGCCGCACACAACAATAAAATATTACCCAAATCCTTTGTAGTGCGTAGACATTTCGTTTGATTTTTTTTTAATCTCAATGTGTGTGACAGGCGTGTGCATATTGTGACAGAAGATTGTTTATGATCCCTGGATTTGGATAGCCATTTTGAGAATCAGGTAAGAAATGTTTATTTATTTTCTCAAACATTTCGTTCATGTTGAATGGTAAAATGTCCGCTTTTGTATTAAACAGGTCGTATGAATATTCATTATTTTATTTATTGCTGTGAAAATTATGGCTGTGTCTATTTTAGTGTAAAAATTTGTCAACGCCATTCGAGTGAGAGAAAAATATTGTAATATTTTTGTTTTGTTTTTGGCCCTACGTTTAATTGACGCAACAGAACAGAACCTATGCAAATCGAGCTACCTACTGAAGAAATGAACTTCGAAAAAATATAAAATAAATGATCCAATTTCAGTGCTGTGAAAATTGCGTGCTTTGTAGTAATTAGTCAGATTATAATGAACCAAGTTGGTTGGGTAGAAGCTGAATGATTTTTACTTTCGTTTCGCTTTTTCTAAAAAGCAAAGAAATTGAAAACAAATTAATTAAACTGACATTCTAAAATTTACATTCATGTTTTTATTATCTTCGTCATTATGACCTACCTACATCAAAACACTTATGTGCAAATAGATAGTAATCTGGAGTCATTTTGTTTGCAGAATCTGTGAAAAACAAGTGTGCAGACATTGTTTACTGTCTGAGTAGGTACACATGAAGTAACACTTACAGATGAAGGTTAAGAAATTGAGAAAAATACTTTTTAAAATTTTAGGAAAATCATAATATAATTTTACAATATTTGTACATATGTGAAATATCGAGATATATCACCTAGTTAATTCATATGCCATTTCTTCATTTTTACCTCTTAGTAATTTTATTCTAGGTGCTTCGTCTTCACATAATTATAAATATATAATTAATGTATTCAAAATATTTTTAAAGCAGTAATGGTGGAGTATCTTTCCTATTCTTCTCCATACGAAACTACCTTTTGGACCCAAGGGGCGTTTGACTTTGACTCTTTTGGGACAAGATGGTCACATCTCATCATCGTCATAAATGAAGAGTGTCCCTAAATGGGTCCAGACTTTCACATCGGTACTTCACATCGTACCTACTTATTCATAACTTGGTAGGTAGGTACCGAGTTTTGTTTCCAGTCATTGAATATTCTGAATTCAGGAGAAAGTTATACTTCTGTCCACATCGGTGGACGATATTCTCACGATACTGTCTAGAAAATATACATTGGTTTGAAGTAGAAAGCCTTTAGCCACGTATCTATACAAACACTGAAATAGAAAAATTAAAGTGTCTCTTTGCAATGTCAAAATAACAGCTTTTTACTAAATGGATATAAAAGCATACCTATACAAATCTTATAAAAACAAAACAATTTAAAAAATGCTTGTCTGTCTGTATATCCGTCTGTTTGTTCCGGCTAATTTCCGAAACGGTTGGAAAGATTTTGGCAGGACTTTCACTGGCAGATAGCTGATGTTAAACGGAGTAATTTAGCATTTTAGAAAAAGAATTAGGGTTCTACGAAAAACAAAACCATTTAATCAACAGCCACGCGGGCGAAGCCGCGGGCAGCAACTAGTAACGCCTACAAATCGAGCAGCACCCTGATTGCGTAACACACTATCAATCGAAATCTGAATAATTTTGAATCAAATTGCTAATCTATTGGTTCATAAGTTGAAAAAATTTGTCTGCTCAACACGTAAATAACGCAATGAATGTTGTTGAACTGTCAAAATGAGACCGATTCCGATTGATAAAATCTGTTACGCAATTGCCCTGCAGGACCTTCATCGAAATTCTGCTCAATATCTTTTCACCCTACGCATCGAATTCTGTTGAACTTATCATTGTTTTTCTTCTATTAGCATTTTGGGACCATGATGAGGGGCGTTTCATCCAAGCAATGTTTTTTATACACCAAAGAGGTAGATAGGTATGTAGGTGAAATGTTTCATACGTCTATTCCTATTGGTGATTTCGTCATGACTCATTAACCACAAAACAACAAGTTTAATGTTTACGTGATAATTCAAATAACAGTTCTGTTTTATATATTATAAATAAATTATATTATAAATAAATTATATTATAAATTACTAGCTGCGCCCCGCGGTTTTACCCGCGTAAATGTCGATTCCGTGGGAATATCGGGATAAAAAGTAGCCTATATGTTAATCTAGGGTGTCAGCTACCTCTATCAAAATTTTATCAAAATTGGTCCAGCCGTTTGAGCGTGAAGAAGTAACAAACATATAACCCCTCCAACTGTTAGATTTATGTATAAGTATTGTAAATTAAAATGATTTATGGAATCAAATTATAAGCAAAAGAATGTAGCATGTACACAAAACAAATAAAATATACATTATGATGAAAGGACTTCTTTTTAATTGCTAAAGAAATTGAGAAAATGTACGATGTTTTGTTAAATTATAAAATAAAATTCATGTAATCGTCTCTATTATTTTCTTTTACCGTAATAACGTTTTAATATCCATTTAATCATCTTCATCATTTATTTATTTTCAGATCGTAAAATCTAATTTGTTAGTAATTATTTACACAACTTAAACATTAGTGCTAGTACATCCATAATAATTATTAGTTACAAAGGTCTTAAAACTATGCAATACAGCTTTAGTTAATTACGGTAAAAAAATTAACCAAGTGCAAATATAATGAATGAACTGTGTTAAAATTCACGAGCCTCAATTTGAAGCACTTAAATGTGACGATGACTTTAAGTGCATAAGGGAGAGCTCTTAGACTACACTGTTAGGAACGTCGCAAATTGCATAATAATAATATTGCCACGGCGGTAATTGAAAGTTCTTGATGCATGTGCCACAAAGTAAACATTAAAGTAATTATGATAACAACAACTAGAACTGCTGTTCTACCAAGTTGATAAGAAAAACAAAAACTCTTAATGCACGTTCCGTTTCCGAACATAGTGAGTGCTTCTATAATAAAAACATAAATGCAATATTTTATGACTCCTAAACTATAATTAGATTTTTCATTCTATGAAAATTCTATAGAGATTTTCAGTTATTTAATATGTCATCATCTAAATTGCCTGTATATGCAAACCTTCGGCAAAAAGTTATCAACCATCAAAATGATAGAGATCAGTAAAGTACTGTCAGAATTTTGGATAATATCCAGCGATTCAACTAAAGAAATCCGAATGTTACACGGAATGATATAGTTGATATTCTTTAAAAAAATTCGGCATAAAGAATTCGGAATTCGGCGGTCATTGGAATTCTTCATATTATTACTCATTTGATTTCCCATTTAGTGAGCAACACGCAACACTCGACATCACAACAAAGATATTGTGAGTTTAATAATGATTCCATAGCATTCATACGTAGGTAAACTCAAAGCCAACGTCAACTCATTTATTTCAAATTGGCACATAAAAACACTCTTGAACGTCAAAATTTAGAAAAAAATGGAATTGATTCTAGTTGCCCCAAAAAGTAGTTTTATAGTATCTCCTTAACTAATACAAAAAATAAGCTTAAAAGATTTCAGCAGTAATAAGATACAAAGGCAAAGATATTCTAGCTCCGTATCTCAAAACAGGTAAAATCTCTTAGGATTTCGGAGAATCCCTTTGGTGGCAGCTCCTAAGACTAGATACTTCCGAAGCCTCGTATTTCTAAAAATAAGGGTCACGTATTGTATTATATATGAAATCAGAAAAAAAGAAACAAATATTTTAAAAGCAATGTAGATTATTTCATTGCTGTTTTATTATTGAGTTTTACTAAGAAGCTAACTTCCATGTTTAATATAATGACAATTAAAAAGAGCTCATTTGGAAAGTATCCAATCCCAGATTCGGTTAAATTGAGGTGAATCCAAGGAGCATCTCCCAATTTCACATTAATTCCTGTGACACTCATCAAGGTAAGTGAAACAATAAACAAAATGAATCGCATATAATATAATGCCTAGGTAGATGACATTTATAGGGGATTCTATGAAACGTACGAGTATTATAATTTTGTCCTCAAGAGCCATTAAACCAATCTTTAAACCCTACGTTAACTTTTTGGAAGAAGCAGCACAGTTCTGTACTAAAATAATAATACTAATTAGGTACCTACCTAACATTTACGGATGTATCTTCTCGTGCAAAATTCGACTAATTTCAAGAGCTAAAGGATCAGCTCTAAAACACGCGTTTCTATGCTCTTGACCCCCTTGACCTCAAAAGGATACATGTTTGACTCGAAAACGGACATTTTCTGATAATTGAACGTTGCTCGTGGTCTCGTAGACGGTTTAGTCCATGTTCAACCTCATATTTTTTACCTCCGACCATCAGTTGAGTCCTTTGTGATACTAGAATTTATGTAAGGATTTTCGTATCATACTGGAATTTTCCGGTATTTGATAAATGTGTTCCCACATACATAGCTATAGAAGAATGTCAGTGAAGAATTGGTTTTATAAATATTTGCTATTGAAATGAGAGTTTTGATCGTACTAATAATATTAAAAAGAGAAACGATTTTATATTTTGTACCTACGTTTGTTTGGTACGCTTTTATGCTAACACAACTTAACCGATTTGAATGAAATTTGGCACATGGGTAGACCATGAGGATTAGAACATAGGATTTTATTCTGATAGTCCCACGTGATCGAGGCGCAGCTAGTCTTGGACCTGTAAAATGGCGGATTCCTATTAGATTACTACCAGATTATAGCATTGCATGTCCTATAAGTTACTCACAGTCATTTGAAAATTATTGATTAATCACATCGACCCTGTGAGTGGTTAATGCTAGCAACGCTGTCTGCAGAAATTGATACCAATTCGATTGTTAATATTGCCACCAAACCAAAAACCTTGGGTGAAATTTCTCGTAATAAAAGAACATAGAAGCTTTGCATAACGTGTTTAGAATTACCGATTAGCTGCTAGCACAGCAGTTGCAACTAAGCAATCGATATTAGATTTTATCGGAGATCGGAAACGCGCACGTAATCCTGAATCGTAATTGTGGAACATAAATGTTCCACATTTCATTGGAACACGTATGTTTTTACGTTAGTTTGCTCCTAAAATAATCCACTTATCACCACAAGAAATTGCAACAAAACTGATTTCTTTCTTTGGTTTGTCGAAATTCTGAAGATAAACCAGCTTCATCTACATTTATAAAACGTTTAAACACAGCATCCATTTCCTCATTACTAATGGCTTTAATACGGTTGTCCTATGCTAGAGCAGCAATGTACAAGTTGTCTAGACTTTATCCCCGCATTATTCAACAAGAAGCGAGGGAGTGACGAGAGCTAATAAATTCTAGTGTGGTTATAAAAAAAATTCTAGTTTTATTCAAACTAGATTTATACGCCCATAAAACACTAAATACGAAATATGCATTGGACGTGTCTTTAAACGATGATTCAGAATCGAAAGTGACACCAGACGCAGGACAAATAGAACGTCGAATCTCCCGCGGAGTCTGTATGCGAAACATCGTTTAACAAAATCTTTCCTTAAGTCATTAGTTTAAAATCTTCATTGCTATGGCATGTTAGCTAAGTAGATTTGGATGGTTACGTTCCTTTTTCTTCAGTGGGGTAAGCTAAGCTAACAATGGTGCCAAAGTTTTGGGCACTGTCATTCGTGTCTGATGAGAAAAATTTTAAGATCTCTTTTAATTGGATTTCTCCTTACTTACTTCTTTCATGTTTTTTTTCGTATACAGTTGTATAGTCATTGCTTCATCATCTCAGAAGAAGAAGGCAGTATTATACAGTGTGAGTCTTCATAATGTGCACATAACGAAATGAGGGAAACATAGCTTAATTTTATCGACGGAAAAAATATTTAAAAAAATAAAAAAATATTTAAAAGGATCTTTACCTGCTAAAGTATGGTGATTGCAAGGCCTTTCTTTAACAGTCGATAGGTAATGTTGTGATTGAGTTATAAACATGGTATTTTACGTTTAGAAATCTGATACGATGGAGAATCATTTAAAGTAATAAAAAAGAGTAGGTAATCGGGCTTTTATTGAGTAATTTTACAATTAGTGTAAAAATTGATGAAAAAATATCAGATTTTTGTAAGAAAAAAACCATAATTCTCAATTGAGGGCGATTGTTTACACAGGGGTCACAGCAGCGAACAAGAATTTTAATAAAAATTCTACAAAAATTTTTTTTAAAATATTTTTCCGTCGATAAAATTAAGCTTAGTTACCCTAATTTCGATATGTGCACATTATGAAGACTCACACTGCATATTAGTCTGACCTTTATAATAGACCGAATGTAACAACAAGTTTCATAATAGGCAGCAAATTTTGCATTGCATGAAATTACAGTCTCATAATGTATATTTGTACAGGTGCTTCAACAGACAGCGAGTACTTTAGGTACCTATAGAACTCGTAGTACAATGCACCTAAATTACCTTGAAGACCTGGCACCGTTCCATAATCGCACAATTTCTCATGCCTGACTCTGAAGACGTTTATAACAATGTTATGCTTACATAATAAGGGTCAAACTTACCGAAACAGGTTCCTATAATCCCTCAAACTGGGTTAGGAAGCCGCTAAATGCTATTAAGTAAACTACATAGAAGTTGTAGCCACAGTACCAGCGTATTCAGGATGAGACCCTACTCGACGTAAGTAGGGTACGAACGGAGAGTTAGTAAAGTAATCAATCACGGTAAACTAGGCTAGTTTCCGAGCTTTTGGAGAGGGTCGGCTGTTCACAAGTGCGGGATGGATTATCACTGGAATTTGATGAGTTTTCTCTTAAGGGGGATGGACAGACGGACGGACAGACAGACGAGTGATCCTATAAGGGTCCGTTTTTTTCCTTTTGAGGTACGGAACCCTAAAAATAAGCTAATAGAAGTTAGGGTGTAGTGTACTTTAACTGTTGACTATTTTCCTGCGCAAACACCCAGTCAACAGAAACGAGAAATCTATATACTTGTAGATTCCGCGCTGACAATGCGATATTACTTGTGAAAGCAAATAAAACAGACAATGGTAAATGACGCCATTTTGTTGTATAACACGAACATTGCTTTACTAGGTAACAATTAGAATGTTTCAAAAAGCTATGTGACAAAGACTTGTTGTCTTGGTTACCGTGAATGAAAAATGGGAAACTGTGTCATAAAAATTTGTTTCTTCTAGCAAAACTAATTATTGATGCTTAGTCTGAAAACAGTCTAAACAAAAAAGAGCATTACAATTTAAACAGGTTGCTTGTTAAACATAGTTAATATGAAAGATAGTTAAGTCAAACACTATTTAGCAAACCGAAAATGTTGTTTGAACCCACAAAAGAGTCAAACATTTCAGTCAAACGGAATGCAGACGTTCCAATAACCAAAGTTTAGACCGTCAATTTCCAACCGAAATTGATTGTCACGTCACGCGTCTCCCGCAACTAGCACAATTATTGTTCGTTCTACTTGAAATCATAAAGAAAGCAACTTTAAAGGAATATAAAGTACTAGGTTCTGCCCGCGACTTCGTCCGCTTGAAATTTCACCCTCTTAGGGGTGGAATTTAGAAAAACTCTTTCTCAGTGAATACCTACTCTTCACAAAGAACACACCCTCCAAATTTCATGTCTCTAGCACCAGCGGTTTAGGCTGTGCATGGATATATCAGTCAGTCAGGACTTTGAATTTTATATATACTTAGGGCATACTGAAAGTTTCTGGATTCTGATAAATAAGACTAGATATAAGACTACATACTTTTATTGTTCTTCAAAGTATATTCCCTAGCAATTAATGCATTTTTTCATTCGCTAAAACCACTGTACAAAACAGTTGGACTAGTCTTCCTTAGGGACCTCTTCAATGACTTCATGGAACACATTCACCGCCGATTCAGGGCTCGTAAAACATGTGCCTCTAAGTTTGTCTTTAATTTTTGGAAAAAAAAAGAAGTCGCAGGGTACAAGGTCCGGACTGTAAGGCGGATGCGTCATCAGTTCCACATTTGAAGCCTTCAAATAGGCTTCTGTTACCATAACGGAATGTGAGGATGCGTTATCGTGGTGAAGATGGACATTGCCTCGAGGACGCTTTTCGCGAACTTTTTCTAAGACTTTGGGCAAGCAAGTGTTGACGCACCAATCTGCAGTCACTGCCCTTTGATCTTCAAGCGATACTGTAGTGTATTGTCCTGATTTGCCGAAAAAAGAAGCAACTATTTTATTGACAAAGCTTCGACTTTTCATAACTTTCGTCGTCAAATCTTCAAAACGTCACAATGAAAAAGCAAATGACAGTCTCGCAAATTAGAAAGTTCCATGTTCCCAAAGAGTTCCATTTTCGAATTCCATAATTGTTTTTTCATTCTTTTATTGTAAGTGGCTAAATCCAGAAACTTTTATACGAGTAAATATGGAGGAGCTACAGCCAGACGAATTCTTGTTCAAGGCAACACAGAAATACGTCTTGAAGAAAATGAAAAAGTTATCTATGTAATTTGGGGTGGCCTTTGCGCTGAAATGATGTCGAAGGAACAATATTTTGCTTTACTTTTTGGGACCTAAATGGCCTTGTGTTTTAAATTCTGTTCCATTAACATTTTCTTTTAGCGTTATAATCTTTAGGTTCTTCAGGGTTCTTCATCTATATTATGTTTGTCTTCATCTATAATTCTAGTACCATCATTATAACAGTATAATTTATGAACTATGTATACTGTATTTTGAACCATTTAATTTTGTCGTAGCATTTATTTTGTAAATCATTAATGAAATTGTTACATCGCAACAGGAATCTCAAGCATTCATTTCTTATCGATAAACCGTAACAGTTGCGTATGTTCCTCGGCTAAGCAAGGATCGGTAATCCGATGTAAAATTGAACCTATTTGAACTTGTACGAAGGTCAGAATTTTAATATGAGAATTTGCGTGTAAGTGTCGCGTGCTCAGGAACAGTCAAAAGCGTATCGATCGCCGACATTGTTACAGTGACTTTAGTAGTGTTTCTATTACGTCAACTACAATGAGAATTATTATGTAAACTTGTGGCGACAGAGAGTTAATCATTGTTATTGAAGAAATAAAATGTTTTGAGGTTTTCTGGCTATATATCTCCAGGTGATCGAGTAATTTGTAGCGCATGCATCTGTAAATTTCAGGGATTTTCAGGCAGGCTATAACAGAATAATAATGGAAAATGTTCATAGAAAAGGCTCGATAAAGCTTTAAATTATGCCAAGCATTCTCATATTTGTTACAGGAAGGGTTGCATAAAATTCTAAATATTTCTAATTTGACTCGTGCCAGAGAAGTTGAGACAGTATGTGGACAAGAATACTTCAGGTGTTAGTAAATAAAACTGTATTTAATTTTACTTGATCTTGAAAACGTGTGGCTTCTTCTATTCTTATGACAAGACACTCGCCTTCAATGGCCGATGCTGGTTATATTTTAACGTCCATTCATGGATTGCATAGAGAAGCCGGATCAAGTTCTACAACATTTATTTATTTATTTAATTATCCTCCTACTGGTACGCCTTACAGCAATTACACCAGGCGGAGCGAAAAATTAGTTCATGTGCTGCTTTAATATATAAGTCAATGGCTGCTTTACATCCATCCTGTGCGCGGTGGACATCGAACGGGCGGCGATGGAACACGCATGCTCACACAGCGTTAACTCCACAGTTCCATTACTCCATCCCAATTGGGCACATTCTTTGCGATTTTTTTAGACTCAACGAATTTTCATAATAAATACATTAAAATTGTAAAATATAATCATTTTATTATTATATTATTATATGGCCCATTATTCAACCAATGCGATATATTGATGGTCTCTGCGATAGACATTGAAGTATGATGCTTTGTGTTCAGAAGTTACAGAAGGCTTCATGATGGCACTAATAAATCAAATCTATTCATTATTCAGGCAATAAACTAGTTGGCATAGCAACGTGGTTGAAACATGCCGGCGTAAACTGTAGCTCAGTTAAGTCGTTAAGCTGCCTACCTTCCGTAGCGTAACCTATTTTTGAATAATTGTGTTACCTAAGTCCAAGGAACCTCAAAATTATTATTCCTGTAAATAGATACTTCAATATGAACACTTCTGTTTTGTTCGTTTCATGAATTATCATGCTGTGATAGTTATATTTTAGGTGGAGAGAATTTCTTACCAATTTTGTACTCGACCTAACCAGGATTTCATGACTTCCAGCAATCGCTCCACCTAACAGTCGGCCTGAACTTAATCATATACTGCCTAGGTAATAAACCGTACATGGAATACGTTTAAATTCCGTCTTTCATGTTCAGTTGGCAATTCTACGACTGTTCTTTTTCTCATTTGCATTAACTGCTTTGAATTTCATCTTGTTTTAGCAGGAATACTGTTTTATCATGGACTTTGATTGGACCTTTAAAACAAACCGATTTGTGCTATGGGATTTTGTGTGGGATGACTTTAGCCATTGGCTATTCAGTTTTATTGTCGCATTTCCCATTGATTTTTCGATGTTTGTCATATTGCGTTAAATTTCTGGTACTCATTTTATTACCTGCTATATATTCATTTGTCAAGTTATATCAGTCTTCTCAAAGTATTACCATTTCAAAATCGTATTATATTGAAACAATTAAGGATAGTTTCTTATTTTAGATCAACAGCTCTAGAATGTCTGATAATAATAGAGCCCCGGCGTCGCCGCGGCTATCATTAAATATTCTATGAATTGGACTTGCTATTTTTCTATCTGTCTATTCTTCAATTTCTAGACATGTTATATACGATAAGACGGTATTTTTACATTCTTATACAAAGACTGCTGCAAAGTATTACCAAGCCTAATTTATTTTCTTATTAAGGTTCGTTCAAACAAATTAAGCAGGATTCTTGCCAAGGTTAGGAGTTAGGACCCTTCTAAATAAAGGGTCCGTGCCAACGATCAATTAAAAGCAACTCCATTGTAAAGTCATAAGAGTTCTCAGCCTCTATTAAAATACCGACAAGTTTCTTACTTAACAGCTTGGTATTTTGATCGGTATGATTCGAAGGAATTTAATTTACGTCATGAGTGATTTTTTCATTCTAAGGGTTTCAAATATTTCTTTGTTTCTTGAACATGAATACTTGAGGTACGACATTGTTCATTTCAGTTTGCCTACGAACTTGTGACCAATTATGGCAATTCTGAGTTTTTTTTTGCACAAGAATTTTCTTTGTTTGTTTGTCCTTTGAATTTTCTTTTGTTAGTAGGTATAAAAACTGCTTTCACATGATTAATTAATTCATTAGGTAATAAATTTTAAGCAAAATTATCCTCATACTAAAAAGAAAAAAATATATAAAAGAATTTGATGCCATTATGGACCAATATCATTAAATCTTGTCGCGAATTTTCAAAAACATTAGCAAGCGTGGAAATATTTTCAATCACATTTTAGAAGAGCAAAAGGTCTAAGAATGGAAGCAGACTCGTCTCTTTCCGAGGATCTAAAGATTAAAATCAATGATTCACCCATCAACAATGATCTTGCGATGATGCGTCACTAGTTCATTGCATTTGTCTCACAAATAGCAAGAACACGGTTTCGCCTGTAAACATGGATATTTGTAATCTTTTCATTGTTAAGTTCACTAACACTTCACAATCTCATTATCTTATCGCTTTGTCTACATTGTGGCTGAAGTAAAACTACTGAACTTATTTCCATATCTCCAACTCTCACATGCTCTGAATTGTTATTTTTTTCAAAAGTTGTTGGATTTTATCAATAGCAGCCTCTTTGATATTATTAAGAATAGTTGTTTTGGCCTGCTTCGATTGTTGTGCAATCATAAAAGAATTTAAAATTCCTTTTTTTTTTCTAGCCTACGCTGTCCCACTCCTGGGCAAAAGCCTTCCTCTTCCTTACATCTATCGCGAGCTCGCGCGTCCTTCGTCCCGCCATCTCCTACGTGGTCTGAAATTCTAAATATTTACATCATTTATATTGCAATTTTCTTATCAATGACGTTATTTGACGACTGTTCGATATCAAATCAGAGAAATATGATTACCACAAATGTATAGCCCGTACGTCTGAGATACTGTAAGTACCTACATAAATTGATATAAAACAGATTTCACAGATAAACCCAACAATGTTACAAATTAGTAATAAATCCGTTTTTGATGCGCTGGCAATAATTTTATGTTATGACGTCGGTAATGATGTACAATCATAGACAGCAGTTGAAATATAATTTTGAGATAATATTAATAAAATGTGTCAAACAAATATTATGTCTAGTGCTGTTTTATCTGCTTTCATTAATTCAAGGATTAGTCCAAGATGTCTTTTGTGTTTGTAACTTCAGAATGATGATGAAGTTTTAGTAAAATATAATATGGTGTTAACAAATCTGTTTACATTTTATTTATCACACTAATATTATAAAGGCGAAAGTTTGCGAGTGTGTGTGTGTTTATATGTTTGTTACTTCTTCACGCTCAAACGGCTTGACCAATTTTGATAAAATTTGGTCAAGCCGTTTGATTAAATCGCGGGGCGCAGCTAGTAATCAATAAATGAAGGGTACAGTTAATTTGTTTAATTTTTAATGTTTAATTTCGGCGTGATTGTGTTACTTACGTACTTGTTTTACGACTAATTTATGAGTGTTGTTTGTGTTCTTATGTTCCTCAGCTGTGAAATTAAATGTGTCATTCGATAAATCTGTCCCAGATTCTACAAAAGCAATTTTAGAAGTGAAACTTCTTAGGCGACTCGATAATTGCACAGGGACGTGTCACGTTTAGACACATTTCAGACCACATTTCAATACATGAGAGAGGAGAAAGATGTATAACTCTATCTCCAACACTAAATCTCTCCTATTCTTTATTTTTTAATAATTCAATATCCAACAGGGACTATAAATCTCAAAGGCGGACTGAGCTGGTTGACAGCTGTTTACGCCATAATATTTATGCGAGACCTAATAGATTGGGCCTTGGCACAGCCGGAAACTTCCTGGCCAATGTTAAAACTATCGCTTCCTCTAACGAACAAAGAAGCGACCATTAATAGCTTACCATGTTAATTTATTGACTGGTTTTCTCATATTTCTGTTAAATATTGCAAAAAAAAAAACATTTATTTAATAAAAAAAGTAAATTTATTTAATAAAAAAAGTAAATGTATGTGTGTCTGTGACGTGTGTGTGTATATGTATGCAAACGTAATTTTTTATTTTGTATTACTAAGAAAAACCCGAGAAAGATGTAAAGAGGATCCGATCCGATCCGACATTGTGTTGTACTTCCCGGTCATAAAAGCAATTGGTTTCATTTAGAATAAATTTAAAATTCCATTTATATGTCGTTAAAACTGACACTGTTTCGAAGAACAGAAGAGGAATGGAACCAAGCCTTTCTCAAGCGGAATTTACGATTTTTTAACCGGGTAAAATGAAAGTTAATTTCAAAGCAGATCTTTTCTAAGAGCTTAATGATATTGTATTATTAGGGTATTCATAAAAACCCATTTATTTCGGTCTATTGAACATTATTCGGTTACATAAATTCGATATAATTATAACACGTGGCGATATTACAGGTAAAATATTGGCATAACCTTTGAGGGTTGGCCATTATGCTACGAAATAAATTGATGGCAATCTCATTATAGGTGAGGCAATACTATAGGTAAAATGGAATCTTTAAAAATGTATTGATTTTGCTCCTGCTCTTCGTATCGTTTGGATTTTGTGCGAACCTATGGATGACACAGATGAAAAGGGTGAATTCATTTCTAGACTATTTCATTGTACGTACATGGGCAGTGTCTTTCAAAATAATGTGTATGTGTAACCATCTGCCAAGCTTGAAGATTTTCTGTGTGGTATCTACGTTTCTTAATGCAATTCCTGATGGCGTGTTTTATGAATCTTGCCTAGCCCTTTGTTATCTAACTAAAGCTTCCAAGGTATATAGTGGTAACAAAATCAAATATGATGAAAGAAATTCCTATATTACATTTCGTTAAAATCCTATACGTATACCTAAACACGAGCTTGTTCTTACAATCAAGATACCCAAGTTTCTTAGTTATGGAAATTGTGAGCCATTCTGCTGCTTCGACCTTACCTCCATGTATCCTTTTATGATGCTAACACCACTCATATCATATTATGTGAGAGCCTTAATATGTTCAGTAAGTTTTCTTTTTGTCGAGGACAAAATATTTAGTTTTTTATTCAGCAGTCGTGGTTTTGTTGCTACGTAGGTATTTTGAATTCCCAATTGCTGCCAACATTGTTTCTATAAATTAAAATTATATAATCTCGTGTACTTTTCCATTGGCAGATCTCTTAGCAGAAGTAGTCCACTTAATTATGTTCGACGTTCTAGTTAAACAAAACAACACCCATAAGGAAACGTTTTACAATTTCACTTAATTATTATTATATTTTTGCAATAAAGCCAACGGTACGGTCGGTAGGTAGTTAGGTACTTCCTAAGTTGCCCCATGTGTCACCTACGTGATGAAATAGGGTACCTAGTCTATTCTTAGAACCGTATAAATTTGCTGGTTTATCAGAAACTAGCTTGTACCCGCGGTTTCGTCAGCGTGGATGTCAGAAATCATCCTACCTCCTTGCCAAATTTTATCCGTGGTAAAAAATAAATACAGAAAAAAAAAACGTGAAAACGTCATATAGAGGCAGAGACGCAGAGTTACTTTGGAATTTTAGTTATTATATTAGTATGGATATACGGTGGGCATGCTAATAAAATACGGGTGAAATAAAATTCGAAATAACACTGGAAAATATTAAAAATTCTTGATGCTAAATCAGTAGGCTAAGCTTGAAGATTGAAATCGTTGTGCAAATGATAAATTGCTAATCACGAGTAAACGAGAGGATAAGAGAGTTTTAGTAAGTCACCCCACGGTTTCACCCGCATAAGTGTCGATTCCGTGAGAATATCGGGATAAAAAGTAGCCTATATATTAATCCAGGGTGTCAGATACCTCCATACAAAATTCTATTAAAAATTGGTCCAGCCGTTTGAACGTGAAAAAGTAACAAACATATAAACACACCCCCACACTCACAAACTTTCGCCTTTATAATATTAGTGTGATTACTTCGATAAACTATCCTAAGAAATAAGGTCGTAAAATGATCCAGTTTTATTTAAGAGTTTAAAAACGCTTTACCTTGGAAAAAATAGGAAAACTTGAACTAAAATCCAAAGCAAAGGTTACTCTGAACATTGATTTTATTATCATCATCATCTTTTATTTATTTTTAGATTATGAAATCCAATTTGTTAGTAATTACATACACAACTTAAACACTAGTGTTGATACGTCCAAAATTATTGATAGTTACAAAGGTCTTAAAACTATGTTAGTATTACACTACAGACTAAGTTTATCAAAACAATGAGATTTACCCAAAATAAATACTCATTAATTTATTATTTTTACTTATTGATTTACAATATTGATAAGACCATTCATAATGTCTTATCAACATGATCAAACAGCATATTTAATCTAATCTACCTTGTTAACCTGACCTGTATCAAATCAATCATCACCCATTGTCATGGGAAATAATTGTTATAACCGCCGCTGTTAAAATTAGTTATCAATAGAAACAGATAATTATATCATTTTTTAGATAATTATCTTAGGGCGTGAGAAGAAAGTAATTGAAATGCTATACTCGTTTAAATATTGTTATCCCGTCTTTGTTAACTGAATTGACATTTAATAGAGACAATAGTTGCCTGGTGATAATTATTAATTGTTTTGACGACTGTACTTCTGTAGATAATTAATTATCTGGTTGTGTGAATTATTGCTACTTGTTATAAATTTTGTATTCTTTATTGAGTGTCTAATTGGGCTTCGACTTAAAGCCCTATATATTATCTGATCTAATATTTGTCTATTCTCACTTGTCAGTGTCTATTTAAAATGACCGATAGCTGAATTTATTATTATCTTGTAACTATCTACTCCTTTATCGTTATCCATTTGCATAATGTTCTAGATTAATTTCTGTATTCGGCCTAGGATAATTACAAATTCTTTCACGTTTCCTTAACTACCTAATTACTTTTGGAATTCTTGCTTCCATAATCTCATATACTAAATTACTTTCACGATTGCCAATAGTTGTTATCAATGCCTGGCACTGGATGTTGGGCCAGGTTTTACCGTCCCCTCAATTTCACCATTCTTGACGTATATATAGGACCTATATTGCATATAGCTACGCCTATGCTTCCAGACGGGATAAGCAGAGTTACAGCTAGTGCCACAGCACTACTTGAAATTGATATTTGGCATGAAAGGGGTAGACTTAAAGAAGATTATGTTGCTGTATGTGATTACCGTTTGCCAAGCCATCGTCTGTCTTCTCTAACAATTGTTCGAATAATGAGGATCATAGCATTAAGTCTAACTTTTTTTTTCCATTTTAAATATGTTTTATCGTGGTCCTCTTTGGGGTGTATAGCCACTGATTAATTTAACATCATCTTCCACAAGATGGTTAAAGTAATTAAAGTCTGATGTGGATTCAATCGAATATTGCAAAATATTATAGTAGGCGCTGTAAATCGTTAATTTCCAATGGTCGATACGCATTTCCCTATCCACAATCCGGTCTGACGTGAATTGTTATCAGAAGATTTCAGATAGTTGCTAAGCGGGTTCACAAGTATATAAAATAAATTTAGACTAATCGATATGTACTCAACTGTCATAATTAGTGCCGATGTCCCGCAAGAGTTGGACGTGGTTGTGGTTCATATTGTGTAATGTTTAATTTAAGCGCAACTTGGGTGCAGGTGGGTCTTTTTATTAATTATATTACTAAACATCGTTTGTTTTGATTTCGGTTCGTTACGTGACTTGTTTACCAATTTTGAACGAACTCAGTGGACTATAAATCCAAAACTATACTGCGAGTTTGTGCTTTTTCAATTATTTCCCGTCACGTTTGTATGGGAACTGTATTAACACACACACACAGAGTTGTTGTACAGTATTTAAGTAAGTTTCTTGCTTCTCTCCAATACCAGTGTTGTCAAATTTGAAATGGGGGTTTTTCGTTACATAGTGCGCCATTAAGTTTGCGTCATAGCTCGGTTTTAAGTCTTTTTTAACGGGAGTAACAGCTTTTTGATGTCTCTCTGAACCATAGTGGCCTAAATCATGCAGTTCGAAGCTGAAAGTACAGTTGTAACTAGCATTCAGTTTTCATACTTTACTTTCTCCAATATTTGATTTGTGTGTTTCTCTAATAGAAAGGCATTTTTCATAAAACCTGCACCGTTGCACAAAATATCTGTTCGTTGGTGATAATTCCCTTTTATTAGCTAAGCTTTATTACAAACTATATTTTTCTTCTTTACTATTACATTATAGAAGCTAAACATACATTGTAGTAGTTAATTCTCCCGCGCCAATGTATGAAAGTAGGCTAATAAAACACATCCAGGGGGAGTAGCTACTCGCTAAGCACACTCCTACATAATATTATATGTGTGGTTTCGATTTAGATTCTTTAGCATCGTGTAGTCTTTACAAACACTATTGAAATATCTCAATTTATTCTTGTGTTAAATGTGTGGGAGAAGAAACTGATTACTTTTGATTTCATATGTATTTTATACATACGTTCTTTATATGAAACTTTCTCATCCGGAAGGTTGGCATGGTCTCCGCCCACAAAAGTTCAACAATGTGAATATTTGTTTTTGGTTTTGTTTTGATATTATAATACGAAATTTTGTCGCTCTTTATTTTTGGCCTAACAAATATGATTTTGATTAATTCTCTGATTTGAATTTGATTAATTATCTTCGTTTAATGCACTGAAAATGCCTTGGGAGACAATCTTTAACAAAATTTTCGTTCATGAACCTTAGTTACAAGAGACGGAAATTGTTAGATCAATCGAATTTAGTTAAGATGAAACGAATTTCTGATAGCGTTAATGGAGAATTGAGTTCAATGTCTGGTGGCTTAAATTGTTTTTTAGCTTGAAAGACCTGTTAACCTTTTAAGCTCCTTAACTAAAGTAATTGTGCTTTTGTCATAGTGATTCTTCGCTGTGGTCCAAAGAGGAGGGGGACAAATTATATAATGATGTTACAATAGAAGTACTTGAACAAACTGTTTAAGAAAATCTTCTTGATTCAGTAATGGTACTTTATCGTGGGAATGAAATAAATATTAATAATAATAATAATAATAAATTTTATTTCAGACCATAAGTCCATAAAAAACCACACACAATACAATTTTATACACAAAAACACACATACATACATAAAAACAAATAGCTACACAAAAAATACACTAAGAAAAACACTATTTTAAATATTGGAATGACGCACGATGAGTGGTCATCCATTTCCACATCATTGGACTGTCTGTCCTGTCGGCTACTATAGCCACCAATATTGACGTAATTGACAAAGGAAAAACTACCTCTGAAACATAAGTCAGAATAGTCAAGATAGTAAATGCACATAGAAGGGATACAAATTCTAAAATCCATTGGATTGCTGATCTTGTTATACAGAGAGATATCACTTAGAGCTAAAAGTGCAGTTTGGTCCAACATCAGATTTGGATCGTTGAGGTGTACGTAAATACATCTTTGTTTTTTGTCAGTCTGCAAAATTTGCCGTTTCGGTCATTGATTTACGATCAGAGAGCTATGCGTTTGAGAATGTAGGTCCTTGTGGCTAGTAGAATTCTTATACGTTGTATCTTGTTTAGTTTCTTTGTTTTTTGAGTATGTTTAGAAAGGTAACTTAGAAAATGTTGTTTCATTGGTTAATTCAGAGTTGCCGTGTCTACCGTTGTAATTTAACAGTAGACACGGCAACTTTTTTACTGAAACCTTGTAAGTTGAGCTGAACAATGTAAGGGGACCAATTGCTTACGTACCTATTGTGTTTCTTTTGGTTCACTTAAGAAAGTTAACGGCAAAGTGGCCTGTTGTTTGAAATCCTACATTTTGAGTATTTAAATGTTTATTTAACTAGTTAGCATCATGCTCTCTTGTTCAGTTGGAGCAATGACACACCGAGGCCGTCGTTTGAAGGTTTCATTTAATTGTTGTTGGCCTGGTGAATTAGAATGATTTCAATAGAACTCCTTTTGAAATAATTTCAGCTCATCAGGTGAAAGAAAAAGTCATCAAACGTTGGGTGGGTTTATAAAGGAATAATGTTATAGACTGGTTAAAATTATTTTGAAATATTCCGTGCTTGTATTTTGTAGAATGCTTTTATTTTATCGTATGCAAACACGAAATAGTGACCGACTTATCACCTATCAACATGTGTTGGAATGGGGATTATTTTGATTGCAGAGTACCTATCTGCTGAAACTTTGTAATGATTTTTTAAAATCTTTTTTAAAATGAATTTCTTAAAAAATAATTACAATCGCTTTTTAGTCTTATATGCTACTATAAGAATAATAAGCAATTTTAATCTAACTTAATTTTTACGTGATACTTATTTTAAAACTAAGAATAGTGTTGATTGTACTTTACACAAGTCCGTTCCACTTTCTTAGTCTGATATGATGATAATAAACACTTTGTTCATGTGTTATTATGTGTGTCATTGACACTATTATTTTTACACTTTTACACTACACTATCTCAAAAGTTGTGTCCGTTTTAGTCTTCGCACTTTATTTTTTTGGTTTAACAGCTGACTTGTCTCAATAATTTACTTTGTAATGATGATAATTATAACAATCAGAACTTGATTTTACGTTTCGATATTATGAAAATCCTTAAGTTCTTAATCTCTCATATTTTTTAGATTGGTTAACAATATAATACCAATTGACGTATCCTTCAAAAATGAAAAGGGAACATCCCTTTTGGGTAACAAAATTGTAACATAGACAATATTCTATCGTAATGCTTTCAACAAAAGTAACGTTACAAAATAGCGCCGAATGAACAACAACGGGCAATTTTTAAGCCAAAGAATATTTCGACGAAAAATCTGGATAACGTAATACTCGATGGCATAATCCAATAAGTTTTGTTCCACGTACTTCGTTTAAAATAACTTAATCACGGGCGAAACGTGCGCTATATATATAATTCTGTAATATTCAACAATGTGGTTAAAGTAACAAGATTCTTGGGAAACTAATTCTGTACAGACTCCGAGGCTTGGGGATTAAAAGATCGTATTACTGTTCTTAGTATTTTGATGTACGTTTATTGGTACATGTGAACTCTTGTACGTGAGTAGGGTTGATTTAATTATATCGTACGTGTTATCTAAGAGCATTTTGGGGTAGGTACATACATAAACTCACGCCAAACTGGCGTCATTGTGGGATAAAATTGACTAATTTGGAGCTTATCCAGGCTTCACACGCAAAATTAAACACAATTTGTAAGGATTTACTCAACAAATATAACCATAACCATAATCAGCCTATAATGTTCCCACTGCTGGGACACAGCAAAAAATATAAAAAAATAAATAATTAAATCAATTGTACTCGTATGTAAGTACTATTAAGTTCGTCCGTATATACGCATAAACTCAAATTGTACTCTCTTACATACTATTTGGGTACCTACACTAAATGTCCGGTAGCACTGTTTTTGTGCTAACGTATCTATTGGCTTGATTCCAAGGGTTCCTATTGATCTAGCCTAATATTTATTATTTTCATCACAATTATATTTTAAAAAAGTTCCCGTTTCTGCTTTTCATGTTGTTTACTCCCATACAGTGGGTCAAATAAAACACAGGGAGTGGCTAAGAAATATTTGAAAAAAATATGGGTCAGTGTCTCTGTGGACAATCAATAGTACTTTGATATTTACCATTTATAGATTCTTAAAATATTCTAGGAGCTCTTTTTACATTATAAATTCTGATAGTCATTGTGATATATCTACCGGTTTTGCGATTATGTCAGCCAACTTAAATGCTAGATGATAATGATCAAATTTAAATACTTCCATTTATAGGTGAGTAATACGAGTTCTTCTATTGACTTTGAGACGTTTTAATATTTAATTTAAAATAATAATTATCAGCTGTGTTTAATTATAAACTTTTCTTCTTTTACGTCTATCTACTTACCTACTGAAGTCTTACAAACAACATGATGGATGCAAATAGAAACTGGTGGAACATTATAAATAGTCAGTCGTTCGCAGGGCTCGGTTCTGCGAAGTATAGCGATCAATCATAGTAATTATACTCCACAAAATAGACTGTTTAACTTGGGGATTTTCTTAAACAACATAATGGATTTTATAGCCATGAATTTGTCAATATTAACATTCTTTAAATCTTGATATGATAACTGTGCCATTCTTTTAATAGATTGCGTGTTACGGGTTCGATTCCCGCACGGCACAAATATTTGTATGACCTACAAGTAGCTGTTCCGGGTCTGGCTGTTTGTGTATGTGAGTTTAAATGTTTGTAAACGTACCCAAAATACAGGAGAAATTCCTAGTGTGGGGCAACGTTTAAAAAAAAAAAAGTATTACCATAGCAAACAACCTTGTCGGACTGATGGATGATAGCTGTACAATTTAATTATATAAATGTTATGTCAAAGATGATTATCCTCCGGAAAGTAACTAAGGCGATAATCATCCTCCAAATTTCTTTAAAAGAAAAAACATTAACGTAGCTCTGACAAAACGTATAGGACTGCACGGTTGGGCTAATTTTGTAACACGATAAAAGGCAAAGCCCGTAGAAAGAATGTTTAAACTGAATATTTACATTTTAGTCATTTCAGTAGGAGAAACGGATCTGAGTTTACTTTCCAAAGTGTCTAGAACCAGGTCTGCGCAAAGTTATTGTACTGCCATCTAACAATTCGCGAAATGCTAACGGTATTTTAGTTCAGTACGCTTTTCAGGAGGCGAATCGTCTGAATCGTGTTGTGCAGGGAATGAAATCGTTTTAAAGTTAGCTTTTATAGCAATTTCAGATCCAACTTCTACCTTGATGTTGTTAGTTTGTTTTAATTCATCTTAATTATTAATATTTATGAAAGTATCTTTTCCTACTATTTTATTGTCTAGCTAGTATATTGGGACAGTCCTTTTTGTGTCTATTGTATTTCGTTTATTTGTTTTATCTTTCTCTTGAATATAATATTCAGTATCAACATGATGCAAACTGTTAGATCAGACAGATGTGTTACCTAACACTTCCTTACGTAATACATTATTTTGTGCAACATACTCAGTTGATTGTTTGATGTTCTTCTCACATCGTCTATTAATAAACATAACATTATCTTGGTTAACAAGCATGACAATCTGTTAAAATTTATCACATCTTTCAATTTGTTTATTTATGATTTTAAAGGACATCTTTACTGGAACGAGCCTGATCTTTCGTTTGATCATTATGTTAGATTTCTGGGAGAATACAGCCTCACCTCATTATCTTAGATTTTTGTAGAAAATATTATTGATAAAGTTCAAATAGAAGCTTTTATCCTTCCACCTAATAAATCTCATTTTCTATAATTTACTTCTCAGCATTTGCTTTTATTCGATTTTCATAAAGAGGAACGCTTTCAAGAATCTAAAAAGGTTAATCATCGTCGACCTTTGGTAATTAGTGTCTTTATGAGATTTTAAACAAAAAAGTCGGGGTATTCCTCGAAACGCACCAACCTTTGAAACGTACCAAATGAAACGTCTATCGATTTAATTTATTACGAATCCTTCATGCTCTTCTCTAGGTATGTTTCATCGTCGATGCATTTCGAGGAATATTTTTTTTTTCGAGGAATTTTTTTAGTGCGTTTCAAAGTTGGTGCGTTTCGAGGAATACCCCAAAAAGTCTGTGTACGATAACGTTATCTTTCTACCTACTGACACAGTCGTTCATTTATTTCTTATCGATTCTGGTAAACATGATTCTCATTACGCTTAATAATTAACCGTTAATGTTTCTACTGATAAATGTTACCTCGGTTTGAATCGATCATTTATGATGATGATGGTGATGATTTTAACGATAATTTGATATTTAAGTAGCTAATCAAAGAACAAAAGGTCTCTTGAGTTAAAGTTTTCACATTTCGGCTAAGGCTACACAAAGTCTGCGTTTCGCTGATATTTAATTATTTTTTTTAGGTTTTCACTGATATTAAAACATTGACTTCAATTTAGATTGTAAAACATTATGAATTTCAGTAAACCATAAGTATTTTGTTTAACTACTTTCTGCCACAAGGTGCTATACATAATAATTATGCTAACATTTGACATATTAACGATAAAATATAGTTAGTTTCGTGTTTAAGTATGGTAAATATGGTTCGTAGCAGGTACAGTTCTGTGGTTTCTGCCTACCCCCCGTGGGATAAAGGTATGATTTTATGTATGTATGTATTTACATGATAACTACTAACAAAACATTTCTTATTTATTTCTAAAAACCCGTCTACGTCGTAGTGATATGAAGAATGCTTTCCACGCCTCTCCTAAAAGCCTCCCCCAGTCCTCATGACTATGAAACTATGACGCTACAAACAAGCCTACAATACAAAGGATGAGCGTCATTTGCTAGAGTAAAGTGTCTCCAAGCCTAATTGGAAGAACATTTTGAAACTTTCATGACGTTATTAGTTTTCCTGATATTTTCATGCTTATGTGGCGTAGCTGGTAGTTCTCTTATATCATTGTTTGGTTGATTATTACAATAGCAATATTCTTCCAAACGGTAGGTACTGCAATTGTAGATTCTGTGGAAAGATCAAAATTTGAAACATCTGTTATTGTAATGTAAAGCAACCCCCACGTTTGAAAACTGTGTGGGAAGTAGTGGCTAGCGCAATCGAATTAACTGCATCGTTGGAGTTGTTGACCAATCAGTTGAATTGACCATCAGCTTCGTTATATCCACAAGTTCATTGAAAACGCGTTTAGAAACGTTTTGAAGCCCGTTATTTTGTTTAGTTTTCAGTTGTTATCTCACAATTATATAAAATATGTATAATCTTTATGATTTTGTTTCTATCGTCAAGATGATGAAATTCTTATATGATAACATCCATAGCAAATATCATCTTAAGTATCTACATTTTATCATCATGCATTACCTACACAAAACGGTAATCCATCAGTCTAATCCTGTACACCTACATTTGTCATTGTATATGTTGGATGGATGGCACAGGTGTTAAATATCTGGAGCAAGTGGTAACTATATAACTATCTAACAATCATTGTTGACTAAGTCCAATAGGCTAATGATCTCTAGAACAGTTCCCATGTTAATATTAATTCGGTATGGTTTATACGAAAACGATAAAGCAGGCATTTTTATGCACGAAACCAATTTCGTTTGTTCGGGCAGTCGGGCAAAGCTGAATATTAAGCACGATTTATATGAAAAGAAAGGAACACGGAACGGCGTGCCTTTCTATGAAGGTATTGGCTAATATATTTTCATCTTTGAGAGGTAAAGATTCAATAAGAAAATTCCAGAAAATTAATGTTACTGATAAAAGTTATCTATTGATTGAACTAAATAAAGCAATTGAGAGCAGTGATGTGGCTTTCTTTTTTCTATTGTATCCGTCATAGTCCTCCGCTTTATAGGAATTGTCGTCTTCCGAGAGAAAACTGGGAAAAAACAGGCAATCCTCTTCGCCTAAAGTCTATACAAACTTATGTTTCAAATTATTATTATTTCAAGTTAAACAAATATCAACTTTATTTCAATGGTTATTAGTTGATTTCAGAGTGACTAGCACTATAGAAAAATTTATAAAAACATTTGAAGTTGTAGCGTAAACTGCACTTTATTGTGTAGGATTTAAAGGTATTTTTCTATAAACTCATATTTGTTTACATTTTTCGCAAAAAAAAAACAAATGCAGATTAGTTATGCTGCCACGTACTAGTCGTAATTCCGAGAGGTTACAATCATTACAGCCTTGTTATATCTTCGTCGTCGTCGCTTTCTTCGTACACCCCACGACTTCCTTCTTGGACTGCTATAAAGTGGTCATTTCATCGTGCATCAGGACAACTTGCACTTGAGACTCCTCATCGAAACATTTTTATTAGAAGACGTTCAAGTACGACCTTCTGATAACCGGTCATTGAAGCAAAAACTGTTGTTGGTGGAAACCAGTTATATCACGTAAATAGGTAATAATTATGGTAAGGAGATGAAGAACTTGATTTATAATGTCTTAAAAGTATATTTGACTTTTGATAACAGAATTTTCCAAGAGTTGCTAGAATTCGCAAAACGTGATCTTTCGGTATTCGCTTGAATCATCTACAGCAAAACTTGTTCTTAGATAGTAAATTAGAATGGATACAAAGTAGTTAAATAACCCAAGCGCTATACCCTAAATTGGAAGAGGAAAAACACCTTTTACTACTTGTGAGGCGAGTGGAAAGGAACCATCGTTTGCGGGATCGTTTCAATAGCTCAGAAAATCAAACTCAAACTTGAAGCATTTATTTCAATTTAACCATGTACAGGCACTGAATTGTAAAATTTAAATAGTCGGTCAGTTTGTCAGAAAGTTGAAGCTAGTTGCCCATTCCCAAACCTAGATCTCTATGGAGAAGAACGGGCAAGAAACTCCATGGACACTCTTATAAATCCTGGGTACATTATTCTTGTCGCTTCTTTATGTGAGAACAATGTAAAAAATTAAAAGGGACACGAAGGGTTCCGTACTACAGGCAAAAACGCCGAAAAAAACATGTTTGTTGTATGGGAGCCCCCCTTAAATATTTATTTCTGTTTTTTGGTTTGTTGTTATAGCGGCAACAGAAAAACATCATCTGTGAAAATTTCAACTGTCTATCACGGTTCATGAGACACAGCCTGGTGACAGACAGACAGACGGACAGCGGCGTCTTAGTAATAGGGTACCGTTTTACCCTTTGGGTATGGAACCCTAAAAAGACATAAATGAAGAAACAATTTAAAATATAAGATTAAAAATAAGCCTTGGCAGTTAAGAGATGACCAGTCTCATGATGAAATGTCTCTTCGAACGTGTCAATTTACAAAGGTACTCAAAGCACTCATTTCCCCGAACTTTATAACCGCAGCGCTGATACCAGCCCACAATAAAGTAATCAAATTTCGAAGAACGGTCTCCAATGATCATAGATGAGCATCATAAAAATTGATTGATTGCCATCGTATATAAACTCTCTGACGTGTCACCTTGCGTCGGGTTGTGAATACTAAGTACTTGCTTGTTTCATTGAATATCATACGTGATATTAATTGGATATTTAACTATCGATTTTCCTCTTGATATTGTTGTTAGGGAGGTTTGAGAACCTGTCTGATCGTGTAGGTATATCAGATACTTTTTGGGGAGTGCTTACATGGTGTAGATTTCAATAGGCGTAAAATATATGGTGATAGAAATCAACGGAAATTATCCGAAGATATCATTTGAGGCTGTACTTTACGCCTGGACAGCTTTTAACCCTTTACAAAGCGCAAGTCCGATCCTGCATGGAGTATTGCAGCCACCTTTGGGATGGCTAGGCGTAGAACTGGTGGATGCCAAGCTTCACAGCTTGGCTTATCGCCGCAAGGTTGCCTGCTTGTCGGTCTTCTACTGATTGTACTTCGGTGAGTGTGCCCAAGAACTCCACGACCTCATTCCACC
The DNA here is from genome assembly GCA_948474745.1 of Oligia latruncula. Classification (NCBI taxonomy): domain Eukaryota; kingdom Metazoa; phylum Arthropoda; class Insecta; order Lepidoptera; family Noctuidae; genus Oligia; species Oligia latruncula. The sequence goes on along the minus strand of OX419691.1, from coordinate 1,933,056 downwards.
GGCCCCATCTGCCTTCAGACATCCAGACGCACTGCATGTTACCATCCCTGCCTAGTTGCTATTCCATAAATTCACACTAAGCGTTTTCAAATGTCCCTTATAATGCACACAGCAAAAGAGTGGAACTCTCTACCTGCGTCTGTGTTTCCGAGCGCATACAACCCGAATCTCTTCAAAGTAAGAGTGAACAGGCTTCTTCTGGGTAAGCTCACTCCATCGTCAACTTTATCTCTGTCACTTCGGACCGAGACTAGAGTCAAGAGCAAACTCATTTCAAATAGAAAAAAAAATGATTCTAAACATCACCCGAATCAGCTGTTCCCTACATTTTGACGAGTTATACGAACATAAATGTAGGGAACAGCTGATTTTTTTTCGCGATTTCAGGTTTGTTCGCATAGTAAAAGTTGTTCATAATGATGAGTACAATGACCTCTTAAGAGTAATGTGATAACCTAATCGCCACACTGTATAGTATAATCTCATAAAAATAATGAAATACAAGCAACTAAAGTATTAAGGGGTTTCGTGGCAAATGACGTACACGCGTAGTTGTTTAGCCTTGAAACGTACCATCAACGATGCGTACTATTGGAATACTCGTCGTTAGCGACTTGAGGAGTCGGTATTTGATACCACCCGTTTTTTTTACCAAACAAATGTAGTATCTTGGTCTTGAATATTTACAACCAAATTAAACACGGCTCGCTAACTCCTTAACCTTTTACGGTGATAGAAAAGTAAATAATTGAATTTTAATTTCCTAGTCGTAACATGAATAACGTAATAAATTTTTCCACGCCTGAAATAGCCACTAGCCGAGCAGGCGCGGGTGTTACATACATATTTTAAGGCCTAACCGAGGACTATAGTGTGAATACAGAAGTACAATTGAATGCACTAATAAAGGGAGTCGGAATATATCACTCACGTAGATGAAGATAAAGATAAAAATATTACAGAAGCACGTGCTGTCTGCGTCGAAATTGGTTCTAGACAACTTGATCAAAACACGTTAACTCTATCGCAAGTTGCTAGCAGTAGACCTTATGCTACCCCTTATGTTTGGCAAGCCCCATGTAGTTGTTAAAAATAACTAAAATAAACAAGACCACACTATTTAAAACTGTCGCCCTGAAAATATTGTTTGTATCCTTGGGAGTGGCTACAATGATTTGGTTAATTGATTTGTTTGGCTTTCGGTTCTATTTTCCGTTGTTGTTGTTTGTAGATCTTTTAGTGTCATTACAATGGTCCGGTACTTTTCCAAGTATTTACTCTATTTAACCGTTGATGATGATCTGCTTTATCGATGTGTGGTTGGTATCACCTGGACTGTTGTCTACTAATTCTTCTTTTTAGTTACAATCAAATACAGTTTCCATTGGTTTATTATTGCAGTATTTTGAATACATTTACTAAAAATAATATATGTCCTGCAAATGCCCAAGGAATTTCCAATTTCTTGGAACCATTTATCATATTAAAGTTCTCTTTGAACATCTTTTGTTGGAATGTGTTCTGTTTCAGCAATATAAAAATGGAATTGTCACTCTAATCCTATCAATAAATCACGAACGAGCTATAATTATGTTTATCCGATCCATTTTGTTGTTCAATTCTGTTAGTGTGACGTCATGCGAAAGAAAGTCGATAGCCCTCCTACGTCTGACAAATGTCGCGGTCAATATTTCTCCCATACGAATTGCGTCACAGTTCCTTTACAGTTTTGATCCATTTTATGAACGTAAGTGATGTTAAGGAAGTTTATTTGGAAAATAGATTGGTGGAACCAATCAAGTGATTATTGGTGTGAAGTTTTGATAGGTTGACCTATTTATGGAATACTTGCTGCAAAAGAAAATTATTTCTCTTGGGTTGTTAAAAGATCTTCTCTGAAAGAAGTACCTAATTGACGACTTAAAAACAAAATATGCAGATTAAACATCCCGCTTACGATCATCCAAAGTTAAATAACGAGGGTTTTGCAACACTGTTAAACGCTGTCACTGAAATGTGCGGTTTCATCAAGTTTTAACAACACCTGTGCCAAATGATCGCGGTTTTAACTGAGACTTTTGGCTCTAATTGTAACTGATTAACCCAATGGGAGTCGTAGACCTTGGGCCTTTTACGTACACATAGCCACATCAAGCTATAGGTACAAATCCAGTAAGAGCTGGTCTGGTGTTGTAGGTGGAAATGTAGATATAGCTTGATATGTCACCGTGTGTACATTCATAATCATTGTGACGTTAAAAGGTCTTTTTGCTTTCATAATTATTTAATGTTTTCGCTTAGACTTTGCAATGTACAAATTATAAAATAACAGTGTACTCATTTCTACTGGAATCATTTCTATTTAGTTGTAATTTTTGACATTGCCTTTAATGTGCCTATTTGAAATAAATGATTTGACTTTGACTTTACTCACATTTTTTTTTTTCCCATTTGAGCTGTTGTCTGTGTTGTCAAAACGCCGCTTCACTTTTTGTGAATGTTAGAAGTTAATGTGACGTCTGAATAGAATCAATCTTCTTCATTTTGATTGGCAGTCGTTATCCACCCTTGACAGTACCAGCCTCTGCTTAAGTTATAGTTAAAAAGGCTGGTAGATTTATTTTGTTTTTCAAACTATTAAGTTACAGCTACCATTTATCAACTGATGGGTAGATTTTTGTTGCCTCTTTTTGCTTTATAGTTTAACATGGAGTCGCATTCACGATACTCAAAGCATTATTGAGTTTATTTTCAGTTGTATCAGTATCATAATATTTATATTATACCGTTTTTATGTTGAATAAGGAACATTGATACTTTCAATATATCATTACCTGATTTAAAATTGTCGATTTGATAATAATATCATCATCTGCCTAGCCTTTTCCCAACTATGTTGGGGTCGGCTTCCAGTCTAACCGAATGTAGCTGAATACCAGTATTTTACATGGAGCGATTGCGATTTGATAATAATATAAGCCACAATAATAATTTAGGCCTTAAATCATCTAATTTAATTTTGAATTTGAATTAATTAACTTTAAAATAAAGATAAAGATAAAGTTTAGCTTGGTTTAATGTGGATTGTAAACAATTTAAAAGTTGCGTACTTGCGTCGCATTCCTAAGACCCAAAGAGCCAAAAAAGTAACAAGCTTCGTGATCCAGCTTTTATTGCATTTAAAAAATATCCTTACATACAACCTTGCTTATTTTTCAATCTGTACAAGTTTACATTATGCAAATAAAATAATTATACATATAGGTATCAATGAAAATGAAATTTTAGGATTTGGAAATTTGCATTTTATCTTCCTAGAAATCAATGCGTCATCATTAGGTAAATATTTTAAATGGTAAAACATGCTGGTTTTTATTAATTAAGTACTGTTGCTAAGTGACAAAAAACAATTTCGTTTTCGGAGAATTCTTACAATACGTAGTGTATTGTAATAATTCTGCTAAATATCATTGAACTGTTAAGATAATAAGCTGAGTGGTTGGTTGTTAAGATGATAAGTTGAATTAATGGTAAATGAGTTGACAGTTAATAGAGATGTAAGAAGGCAAGCTGCATCTGCCCTATTTTTGGATACCGATGATGATTATGACTTTAAAATACAAAATACGTGATTGTATCAATAGCTCCTGTTACTTTTTTCAACAGCTGCTTCACAACGTTCAAATAATAACCATAATCAAAAACCTTCTCTGGTATTAAACCTGCTGTCGCCTTGTTTCCAGGGCCCCAAATCACACGATGTCAATGCAGCGATGACGTCGGGCCTAAAGATGGAGTCGAAAGGCACCCAGATCCACCTGCCGCTGATGTGCCGCGGCAGCCGAGGAGAGCTTAACGACAAGGTGACCTTCGCCCTGGTCAAGTCACCGCCGTACACTGAGCCGCTCAATAATGGACAGCTGTTGGGGTAAATATCTATTTCTTTGATGTCATTTTGTTGAATAGGATATGATTAGGTGAAAATGTGTTTGGAACGGTCTGGTTGGTAAGTCCAATACAGCTTTTGAAGTGATGGATGAATACGGTCATGGATCGGGTAATTTGTGTGGCTTTAATTAGACTCGAATAGATTGCATCGTACCTACTAATGTATTAGAGACGTTAACAGTTAATAAAATCAAAGGACAACACGTCCGAAGCGAATATATTTATAGAACCAGTCACAGAATGATGCAGATGCCATAATTTAGCCTATAGCAAGCCAAAAAAAAACAACTAAGGTAGGTACTACTGGTAATTTCTAACAGTCAGAATAAGAAAACTCTGTGATGAAAATACCCAAACACCTATATACAATTTATTATACATATACGCAGGCTATCGGAATCCCCCAGTGAGGTACGGACAGTGAATAATAATCCTTAGCAGCCTGAAAAAGGCCAAAACCAATTTCAGTTTACTTAAAACTTTTTGAATGAAATGAAAAGGGGAAGGTCAATATTTTGGTGTTTTGTATTAAGATAAATATAATGGTTATAGACCCGATAAAATATGTCAGGAATCAGATTAATTTGGGACGAGAGGTCAAATTGGAGATGTGGAATTAAATACCTAATACTTATCTACTGAAGTTACAAACTTTTTGGTCACTTAAATACCATATTCTTTGAGAAACGGTAATGGTCGGTACAATCAATATAAAAGAATAATTATGAAAGAATTATCTTGTCAAATATCAAAAGAAATCTAAAAGAAAAAATAAAGAACCCTGGAAAAGTGTGCAGACATCTGAATCGTAGACACTTGGCTCACTTCTTAGTCGGAAAGGGTGGCGTGAACTCATATACATACAATAAAGTAGCTAGAACCTAGAAATTCTGAATTCAATACAAGATCTGCTAAAAAAAGGGGTCTACAAACTTTGGACTCGTTGTTTTATTCTCAGTGCGAATGTACCCAAAAGTTTTTGCTGCTAACAAAAAGTTGGAAAACGAACTTGTTTCTTCTCCATGTTACGGCCGTCATTCGCCCATTTGATGTATGTTATTAGCTAGGTAACAAACAAGTTTAAATAATAGACTGTCCGTTGGTTACGTTGCTAAGCTCGCTCATATTTTTTTGGTCGAACTCAGGTTCGAGAATTATTCACAGTTGAAGAGATCCGGAATAATTTTGTCGTTTTTGTAGAGACATCTAGGTATATGCGAATCTAGAATGTTGAAGTTTTTGGTAATAAATAGGAATTTAGAATGATATTGAAAGATTTAAAACTTAACATACTAGCATCGATTAAATTTATAACAAAGATAAAGATTATTTATTTATATAACAAAGCAGCACCTAATAGCTTTAACTAATAGAAACGTCTAATTGTTATTGTAACAGAATCGCCATGAAGTCATGACGGGAGTTCCTAATTAATAAAGATTAATTTCTCAGCTGATTAAGACGAGCAACACATCTTAGGGCTGATTTTTCAGTAGTATAAGATAACTTTTATCTGAAGAATAGATATGGCAGTTCATCATTACATCATTTCTATGCAAAAGCTGTCAAACCGCAATATTTATTGTATATAAAAACTTGTACACGGGAAGATCTTTTAAAACTTCAAACAGGTTTTATCTTAAGAGTAGATAATTATATCTACTACTATAAAATGTACATGATAATGTACACTTTAGTACTGACGTAAAATTTTAAACTAACATCCTGGTGTAGAATTTTAATTAAAGCAAACACATTTTCCATAAAAATGTGTCCTATGTACAGAAAAGGGTAGGACTAATTTTCCCAAAACCTTTATGAAAGCGAGCGTAAATAAATGTGATGGTGGACAACATGGCAGTTAACACAGACTTGGCTGAGGTCATGTTTGGAAAACAGCCAAAAATTTTAGTTTTGAAGCTTTAGAACAACACTCCATTCATTAATATTGTTGCTTTAGGATTCGTGAAAGAATAATAACTGTAATAAGTCACGGTAGATAATGAATTTGGTGAAATTATGAACAGTATTAAACATCCCAATGAAACAATTGAAATTGGTTATAACAATAAATACTTATTTTGGAATTAGTATAATAACCTTTATATAGTTATACAAAATGTCTATTTTCTATTGATAAAGCTAATCAAATCTACACGTTAAAATTGCTATGATTAATAAATGTAACGACTAGCTGTTTCCCGCGACTTCCTCTGCGATCCAGGGTGAAAAGTAGAATATGTCTTTCTCTAGGACCCAAACTTCCTATCTCTCAAATTTCATAAGGTTTGGAAAATAACAGACAGACATACAAGTTACATTTGCTTTTATAATATTAGCATGGATAGTATGGATTAGAAAATCTTCGGTAATTTATTTGAAGCTAAGTTTATTAGTTACTTGATTAAGGCAGTCAGGATAATTGCGTGCCCTTTAGATCTTAGGCCTCATTCAAAGGTAACTTTACCTCCAATTCAGCTACTTAACTATCTATATATACAGAAAAATTATGGCTACTTAAGTCTAATCCTATAATTAAGTTCTGAGTGCTATTCATGTTACCATTAGAGCACTCACGTGAAGCACTTTATGATTGGCTTTTAATTACCACAATTAGCACCGTAGTAGGTGAATGATAGAAGTGTTTTTAGAAGCGTGCTATGTGCGTGAATAAAATTAGTTTTGCTCGTCTCTGGTAATAGAATTACTTGGTATGATACCTACGGCGTCTTTGAAGTCAGTTGTTGAAATTCATCCGGCTGAGGCATCTTAAACGGTAATTTAAAAACATGTTTCAATAAAATTAATTTATATTTCGTCCAAATATTGGAAATGGTAAGTAATAAGCTTCATGCTCGTAAACAAAAAAGTTTAGCCTAATTTCCATGAAACTTTGTTAGACAATGAGATAATAACATTCAGGGTGAAATGTATGAGTCTATACAAAATTTAGTTAAGATCACTATTTGATTATACTTATTATCTGTTACTAAATACCACATTTAATTATTTCTACCACATATTTCCTCCATTCCGACCCCATTTTATAACACATCAGCTGATTCATAAACTTAAGGGTTGCTGACGATTCTCAAGACCCACTTCAGAGGCTTCCCTCCTTGTAAACTTACGTGCACACTTACATATACATAAATCCGTGCTGTTACATGTTTTTCTTCTGATCTTGTTGAAGAGTCGCTAATCGAAGTTTGGGTACAATACCATTTGATATCATGAGGAGTACTTAAGTGTCATTCTATAAATACATTGATAAACCAACCTTTTTCTTGTGGCAACGTTGTATAGATAGATAAGCAATACTAGGTATGATGGCACAACAGAAACTTAATTTTCCTAAAGGTTGCGTTGTAGAGGTCGGACGGCCATTGTTTTAAATTAAACCAGAATATAAATGACCACTGCTGAGCCCAACTCTTCCATGTTAATGAATGTGTAAGCAGTAAAAAAATGGGCTCCGACAGTTTGCATATTTTGCAAATTTAAAAAATATCCAGCATTCAAAAGATAACGTAACGTTCAAGTGCTTTCATTAAAAACCCCTAAAAAGCTTTCTGTGGTTTTTAAACTGCTAACACAATCGTAGTAAGAGCGCAATTATCTTTTATTTCTGCGCCAGTTTCTTGAGAGTCTCTCTTTAATAACGTTTTCTTTCAGATATTCTGGTTCCTATCTACAGACACGTTTATATTTTCATGAACAAGATTCGGGGTAAACATTATAAACGGCGTCGGCTGGGTTTGTTGGAACGACACTTTTGGCCCTCCCATTTGCTTAGTTCGTTAATTTTGTATGATACTCCACTATTATATATGTTTCAAGGCTGAACCCCGAATAACCGTTGTTACATTAAAGAGGGTATAATTTATTACTCAAATTGTACGAAACTTCGTTTAATTATTATGGCGAATGGTTTACCTCGTTATTAAGAGTATCATTATCTTCATAATCTGCTGTAACATGTTCTACGTTAAACATTATGGCGATATTATTACCCATTCATTTCCATTTATTGAAGTAATCTGGACCTTTCGTATGGAATAGCTTCTGTTACCGTATGAACTCCTGACCTTAGGTTGTGGTTTTAGGTACGGGTTTCTAATTCTAGAAAATAATGCCAGAATTCTTTAGTATCGAAAAAATCCAAGGTTTTTGCAATGCCTACTACCCCTAAAGTCCAAATCTTTTTCACTCTTACGCAAACAGACCAAATTAATGGGATGTCAGTCGGCATGTAGAATATTCGGCATTCCACGAAACGTCAGTATTTCACACGCTATTATTATTATTATTATTATTATTATTATAAAGGATGTGATAGTGAACAAGGAAATTTATAGGTGTGAAAGTTCGACATCATTAGGTCATTAATTTGTAAGTGGTGGTACAGAATAATGTCAGGCACAAACAAATAAAGTGTAAATTGAGCTTGAAATTAAATATCCCATGACTTTTACTATTTAAAATGGCTTTGACATTCATATATTGCTATCAATAAAATATGAGTTGATTTTGGTTCAATTAGATACTAGCAGTAGGTTTAAAGAAGTATTTTAAAGTTTTTGTTTCCTTCGTCAGAGTTGTTATACAAACCAAGTGTTACGTAATATCAGAACATGCTGATGAGAGATATTCAGTGAAAAGATTATTAAAATACAAAAGATTCTAACCGTAACAAAATCCTATCACTAAGCGAAGATAAAATTTGACAACGGTTTTGGGAATGCTGAAACAAAGTCATGACGCACTGAAATACATACATAACACATTGAAAGCAACGATAAAAATCCTGATATATGACACAAATGGAATTTTTTTCTGTTATTACAAATGTTGAACATACGGTAACTTTGGTAAAAAACAGAATGATGTGTCTACTGACAGTGTTGATAACGGGATCGCTTCGGATGAAATATTCAGATGTAACTTGAGAATTGAACACGGCTCTGACGTCAATAACTCCTACACTATTAATATGGTAACTGTCCAATCGTAGGAATGTATGAATATTGGATTTTATCTGTGTCATAATCTGCCAAATAAGTAAAACATCAATTTGGTGTGATACCTGATTTAAATTATAATGTAATTGTAATGTTATCTGGGTAACCAGAAACAGATGTCTTCAGTTCGATTCGCGATCTCGACGCGTCATAAGCTCTATAAGGAGCTCCGTTAGGTTTCGAAAGTTATCGGGAAATTTCGAAATGGAGACGTGAGTAATAACTACGCATAATTTAACAATCCTTAAAGTTTATGGGTTAGAAATATTTAGGACAATACTGAAATCGAAATCACGGCCCGGAATAAAGAAAGCTGTAAGCCCAGTATTTAGGCCATTGTCGTCACTGGCGTTTATATTTACCAACACTTTTATATCTTTGGTTGTAAGTTGATTGCCAAGTACACTCGGGTTTAATGGTGTCATTAGAAGTCCCACAGGGAAAGTTGGTTCATCACTTGGAACATGCAACGGTGCATTAGCAGTAATTACTTGTATATCATTACACCCCAGTACCACTGAGTCCTTTTATCTGGCGTTTTACAAACGAGTGTCTAAAGGGCAAGTCGACTTACATTCCGTTTATTTTGTGGGAATATAAGTCAACGAGGTACCTTTGAAAAAAATTTACATAAAACCACTATAACTAAAGGCAACGTAATATGAACATGAAAAGCATGACTTCGATGTCGATTTACAATAATATTTCGAAACAAAGTTAAAAGTAGATAATAATTATATTTACATTGTTGACCTTTGTCCAACATAAATATTATGCTTCTGTGTCATGATGTCAGAATATAATTGAATGGAACCCATCCATTACGCGAATTGCGATACCGCCCTTGGTTCAGTTTCCGCAAACAATGATATCGCGTAGTGACCTATTAGTAATATTACCGTTTTTGTTAAGAGTATCATGTTAAGTAAAATGATTACTTACTTTAAAATTGGCTTTATTTGTCAACGGTTGTATAGAGTTTTGCTGTCTGGATATCTTTGCATATTCTAATATTATGGTGGTATAGTAGTAGTAAGTGGTTTATTATGTGTCACTTCAAGTTAAGCAGTGTTCTTTCTGACTAATGTATCCTGTCACATTTAATAACTTTTGCAGAGTCATGTATTTTTTTATCATTTTAGTTTTTTTTTTACACTTATGTTAACTGATACTCCTACTCCATCTTCAGCAAAGAATTATATCATTCAAGTACCTATGCAACTGGATTCCGTTGAACTGTTTCTCGAAACCAACAATGCCAGTTGGCAAGAGTCCAACGCGTTGTAAATGACTGAATAACAGACATGACAGCACTTTATGCTCAAAATTCTGTAGTGGTCGTGTTTGGAACAATTATGAAAAAATTTCATACCTGAACTTGGAAAGCCATAATGGAATTACGGAAATTATGTTTGAAAACAAGTTGGTCAGTTTGGTAACAAAATGCTTTATTTATGTAGATTACTTCATAAAAACCTATAAAAACATTAGTCGTGTAAAAAGAATAGCTTTTACTACCTTTCCGTAATCATATTGGCGCTATAGTACTACAGATTCCATAAAAAGAAGGTCTGAATCTAATTAAATACTTAGCAGTTCAAGGGTTTTTATGCCTTTGATGAATACAGCAGTGAAAGCAATAATGCTGTCGTTTAAACAAACGAAACGCTAGCATCTAGTTTAACTATGATGTGGTCTAGACGGTCTTAATTTAGACAAAACGTTTTATTTTGGTTCCATTTATAATTGTCTTGGTACTTCGACGACATACTAGTAAGTATATCTGTAAAAACCTCCTTCGTAGATCTAAAATTTTATTAGAAATGAAATTACAACTTTGGACACGTCTATTTCAGTAACAAGCGTATACAGTGTAGGCAATATTGCTTATATTCGTTTTTGCAAGAGAAAAAACCGTGTCCCTCGCAGATGGTGAGAAAGAAAAAGGCATTATAGAAAAGCGTCATTTGTAATTGAATTCTTATCTTACTTTGTTGTTTTTTTTTCGTATTTTGGTACAAAACTGGAATGTTGCAATAGCTGACCTTGATATGTTAGGTCATTATAAAATATTTTGTAAAGATATTTTTATGGCCGTTATTAATCTTACCTTATTTTGTTACAGAGGCTCGCAGATTAATCTGTGCAACGGTGCTGGCGGCACAATAGCCATGGCAGCCCTTCCAAAAATACCCAACGGGTATGGAGACCAGAAGAAACCCATGGCCACACTCACACACTTGCCCAAACGCCCTCCAGTAGACATCGAGTTCTCAGACTTATCATACTCCGTCAGTGAGGGAAGAAAAAGGGGCTACAAAGCTTTGCTCAAATGCATAAATGGCACATTTAGATCTGGTGAACTTACGGCCATTATGGGACCTTCTGGGGCTGGGAAAAGTACGCTTATGAACATCTTAGCGGGATACAAGTAAGTAAAAAATAAATAGCTTTTTATTTTTTACTTACATTGTCAATAAAATTGAGCGACAGTTAATTGATTCCGTGTTTGATATAATGTGAATGATGAACTTAACTTACTTATGAAGCACAGAACCGGTCGAAGTGGAGGTGCTTGGGGGAGGCCTATGTCCAGCAGTGGACGTCTTTCGGCTGAAATGATGATGATGATGATGATGATGAACTTAATGTCATCTTTAGAATTAACGAACTCACAAGAAGTTGAACTATGTCATCTTCTTAGGTTTCGCCATGTGCGTCATAGGCACAGACGCAGTATACACCAAAATGTATTTTCTTCAGTTCGTGGATTTGAAACTGACGAATTACGTGTGGAATACTACTATTGGAGTATTGCCAAAATATTTGAAATTCCTTTTGCGTTTACGATACACTTTTTACTTTCAGGACGTCCAATGTCAGCGGATCGATACTCATAAACGGCAAGGAGAGGAACTTGAGACGGTTCAGAAAGTTGTCCTGTTACATAATGCAGGACGACTGTTTGCTGCCACACCTCACCGTGAAAGAAGCTATGCACGTCGCGGCGAATCTAAAGTTAGGGAAAGACATGACCGTCACTGCCAAGAAGATCGTCATAGACGAAATTTTGGAAATGTTGGGGCTCGTAGAGGCGAAAGATACGAGGACTATAAACTTATCAGGCGGCCAGAAGAAACGGCTGTCCATAGCTTTAGAGTTAGTTAACAACCCACCTGTGATGTTCTTCGATGAGCCTACATCAGGACTGGACAGCTCATCGTGTTTCCAATGTATATCGCTTCTGAAGTCACTAGCGCGTGGCGGTAGAACTATCATATGCACTATACATCAGCCGTCCGCAAGGCTTTTTGAGATGTTTGACTTTTTGTACACTTTAGCCGACGGGCAGTGTATATATCAAGGAAGAGTTAGTGGTTTAGTGCCGTTTTTGTCCTCAATGGGTCTTCACTGTCCGAGTTACCACAATCCTGCTGATTACGGTAAGTGTTCATAAATACCAACTAATTAAAGTAAGTCATGTTGATTTGAAATTAAAGACAAAACGTTGGAAAGCAGTGTTAGTGAGTCAATTATACAGGGTTATTGGTAAAACATTAACAACCTCTTAAGAGGTCATTGTACTCATCATTATGAACAACTTTTAATATGGGACCAAACCTGAAATCCCGAAAAAAAAATCAGCTGTTCCCTACATTTTGACGTGTTACACAAACATAAATGTAGGGTACAGTTGTTTTTTTTTGTTGTGTGATGTTTTAACAATAACCCTGTATATAGGGGTACTTTTACGGGATCTCTAATCTGTCAAGCTGTGCTATCAAGATTCAGCTATTTAAAAAAATATTTCATGCTATAATACAGTAATATATAATATAATATAGTAGTACAGTTAAATATTTTCCTAGATTTGTTCTATCTACCTACTTATAAAAAAAATTGATTACATCAGTTATCGAAATAACATTACTACCGTTAAACATGACAGGACTCGATAAAACTATAAGGTCAGTTGAAGAAAATTCAATGCCCGATTCTCAAACAAAGGCCTGTTAAATTATATGGAAATGTTATTCAATTAACATGCTTCTTTGTTCAATATTTGTTCGTTTAATAATAAAATAATGATTGTGCTGATATATTGGATTGTCTCGATCGTGTGTTTGCTTTGCTGTACGAAAACCGTAAAACTTTCTAGACAGAAAATGTGTTCCATGTTAGTTTTCATAATATATAGAGTGACAGGAACATCGACGCAAAACCTGTTACCACGGATTCAGTACATGATTCTTAACATAAAAATTTAAACGCAGGGGTTTAAATTTTTCGTCGAAAAATGTCTACGCTTGGGGTCCACAATCATGTGGCGAATTCATGGTTAAAGTTTGCGCGTTAAAATCCCTGCCACCCTGTATAAACATAATAGATAATATTATGCTTAGGTGAAAAAATAATTGAAATCGTAATTATTTCGACTGACATTTCGATGATACAGTTTACCTACATCTGAAAATATTTCGTGCATAGTTCACATTTAGATCAGTTGGTATCGAAATAGTATACGGTGCTGGAAGCTCATTGGCGCAACTTGTTCAGTCTCATTTATAGAGCACGAGTTATATGTATAAGTCGTAAACAAAATGATCAACCATTGGGATCACTTGCATCTCTGTCTTTATACTTCTTTGCTCTAGTTTTCGTTTCATCAATATCAATTAAAAGTGAAATGCTATTGACCGAAACTTCGTCCAATATTGTTGAAAAAAAGAAATGGGTATTTCTTCTTTCTTTTTTAATTCTTTTCTCGTGACTAGTGTCAATTTTAATAAAAAAGTTTGGCTAGGTTAGGAATATGAAACAACTGAAAAATATTTACATTCGGACACTAAAGCGACTGGTTGCAAAGAATTATAAGTATTATCAGCAACAATAAAACAATAAACGTCTTTCCTTTCTATATTTCAAAAATATTTTAGTCTATGAAGGTTTAGTATTACCAAATGTAACAAAAAATATAACTAGAAATACAAGAAAAATAACGTAACCTGTTAGTACACCATAGGACGGCCTCGCTTTGATGTAGTATTATGAAGGTTGAATTGGTTAAGGTTTATTTTTAAACACACATCAGACTGACTAACGACAAAAACCGCCAATCGTAGGTAGTTAACGCTCGGGTATGTCTCGTCTACAATATTCTGTTGCTCACTATGTGTAAGGTTCCTTACACATATCTTGTCGATCCCCAAAAATATATTACTCACAGTGTAGAGCACATACATTTTGTCTATCCCCAAAATGCTCACTGTGTAGGTAGCAAATTTTCAGACTCTGACCTTAGAGAATCCTCTGTCAATATGTAAGGAAACCTTTTTGATCAATCGACATTTGTCTCTGTTTACCCGACTGACCCAAATTCAACCAATGAAGTGCGACCATCTGCGAACCCTTCATCTTCCAAATGTTCTTCTAAAAATAGGCCTTTTTGTACACCCAGCGGCTGTAAATTTGAGCCACGACCTAAACGCGAATTTTTGAACCTATTTATTTAATAGGATTTTATAATGAGAATATATGCCAAGTACCTAACTTCTCTAGTTGGGTTTAGGTAACCAATTCACATTTAGTTACTTTAAAATTGATTTCCGTAAAAATAATTACCATAGCTGCTTTAATGTTCCCCAGGAATGTAAGTTAAACGATTGGTTTGTTGCTCAAATTATTTTAAAAACTAACCAATTGTGGAAAATTCACTTAAACTAACTAAAGAAGCTACTTGGCACATATTCTCATCACAAAATCTCTTGGAATAACTAGGTTAAGTTTATTCACAAATTCGCGTTTAGGGCTTTACCTTCACTGCCGTTGAGTGTAATTTTACTCCAAAAGAACGGCCTATACCTATTATTCAGATCAAAGCACAAAAGGGAAATACAGCAAAAAATAACTTTTTAGCGCAGCAATAACCTAGTTACGTCTGTTTGACTTTATAACTTCCTGTGAACATTCAACATCAATTTTTCTTCATCGCTTGCATTGTTTGTCTTTACTTTTGTATTGATCAGCGGCACTGAAAGTGAAAACATTTGTTCTGCATCCATTCATTTTAATGTTATAGAGATGTTTATTTATGACATGCGATCTGAAGAATCTTAAATCTATGATGCAATGAAAATTACTTGTGTTCTTATAACTTTTACTGCGGTGCTATTCTGTAAAAATCTCACCGTGAAAACTTAGGTGAAGTGAGCGTGGAGTGAGCTGTCAATAGTGTCAATTCCTAGCAAAAACAAACTCACTTCACCTAAGTTTTCACGGTGAGATTTTTACAGAATCGACCGGCTGTACTACGACTACGACCACTTTTCACATAGTATTTCGAACTAGAAAGTCAGACCCTGATGTTATAGGCTTTAACGATTTTGGAATCAGAAAAGTTGTGACTAGCAACAGGTTTGGTGAAATCTTGCTAAATTTTCTAAGGTCAGAGTAACATTTCTGAAGTCAGATATTTTTCATAAGATATGTCTCATTCGCTGTAAATTTCCAGTACTAAGTTACTAACCATTATGTATTTTCTATTCCAGTGATGGAAGTAGCAACAGGCGAGCACGGTGACTGGGTACACAAGCTGGTGATGGCTGTCAACAAAGGCAACTGTGGCCGAGGCCAGTCGTCATCCTCATCATCATCGTCCTCCGTACCTCAGAACCTGAACTACAACAACCAGACTAGCAAGAATAACGCTCAGAAGGCGGAACAACAGGCACTTGCCATTGTGATAGGTAAGAATGATGATAAGTTAATTTTTTTGCACAAATTTTAATTTAGAATAAGAAACAATCGTAAAAAAAAGAAGAAAAAAAATACGTCTATTGGTAAATCAACGGCCGCACGAGTTGGTTACGGTCACGTTGGTCGGTCGTTGGTCCAAGTACTTGCAGAGACTGGATCAGTACCTACTATAGTCGGGCTTATTGAGCTGCAGTAAAATGACAGCTTATGTGTTACTTAAATGACTGAAATTGGCGTCTTTTTATTTTTTCACGGTCATCAACCAAATCTTGTTTTTCTAGTACATAATAGTGTAACAAACGAAACTTATTTGACACAGATATGTCTAAACTCAGTCCGACATAGAAGTGTCATTTAACTGCAGCTAATTAAAAGTCGGACTATAGTCACTTGTCATGTTATAAGGAGCAAGTTAAAGACAGGATGCAACTGAATGAAAACAACTAATATTATTGCATTGGGTTGGTATTTTTTCCTGTATTTACGGTTGCAATTAATTTATAGCAACGCTGGTCACGGATGCATACATTTGTAAGAGATTTTTTCCAGGCGGTAAAATGTTCCTACGATAGACAAACACATGCCATGTTTTACTCTAGCTAGCTAAGTAGACATTTGAGTTTTTGCCAGAATATCCAGCAGTGACCAAGGTTTCTTACTCCATTGCAAGAGGCACTTAAAACTTTTAACATTCCTAGACAATCACGTTAATATCTATTTTCTCGTTTCCAGACAAACCAACCTGCACTGTTATAGACATGTCCGAACCAGTCCTTAACTCAGAAAGGCAGATCGCTTTACCTAACTCCACAAACCTCGCGCCAGTTACCTGCACCACATCACTCCTCGACTCCAGCGAAAGCTTCACGAAGAAACCCATAAAGACCGGCTTCCCTACATCAGGGTGGAAGCAATTTTGGATCTTATTGAAACGTACCTTTAGAAGCATTTTGCGGGATCAGATGTTGACGCACTTAAGGCTTTGTTCTCATACGGTGGTTGGGCTGCTGATCGGTTTCCTGTATTATGATATTGGGAGAGATGCCGCGAAAGTGATGAGCAATGCTGGCTGTATATTCTTTACTGTGATGTTCACTATGTTTACTGCTATGATGCCTACTATTCTAACATGTGAGTATTTTACCATTCATTCTATTTGTATTTAATCTATTGTCAGTGACGCAATGTTGCCTATAAATATTTACTGTTTACTAGCTGCGAAAGTTAATAAAATCATAATTCCTTTCCTGAACAAACTTAGACTGTTGTATTACTCTGGAAAAATATTATTAGATCTCCTTAAACTATGGAATTGCTGTAAAGCGTAGGTGGACTCAATATATTTCCTTGGTGAACTCCTACAGCGACGATTAGACAATATGCCAGCATTATATGAATCATATAAAGACAATATTTTCTTGTGTAACATTGTAATAAAGATTGTGGTTTCTTCTTTGTTACAGTCCCTACTGAGATGAGCGTGTTTGTGAGAGAGCATTTGAACTACTGGTACTCGTTGAAAGCCTTCTACTTCGCTAAAACTATGGCGGATCTACCGTTTCAGGTAAATAGAACTCATTTCTTAATTCTTTTTTGTACACATGATTACAACATCAATGTTAAAAAATTATACGGACAGCTAGCCCCAGGATTGGGTCCTTTATCAGCAAACCTCAGAGCTATAGAGAGGTTTGCAAATCATCTTCCTGCCCTTATCCCATGTTACTTGGGGTCGGCGCAACACGTTTTCTTCTTCCATTCTCCCCTGTCAACCGTCACGCTATCAGTCAATCCCTACTCTTTCATATCATTCCTCATACAATCCATCCATCTTTTCTTCGACCTTCCTCTCCCTCTCCATCCATAAACATGAGATATAGAGAGGTTTGCAAATGAGGATAGTAAATAAATACTTAATCATGCTATAAATTACATAATATTTATTAACTTATATATAAATTTAACAATTAAGTGTACAGTCCACAATACATAAATATCATAAATGCAATTTATAATCCTCATTGCTTTAATTTTATCATAGAAGTATACGAAACAGATTTTTTGTCATTTAATATAATAGCCCTGTGACGTATTGATACAAACTACACTTTTGCAGATAAAAAAAAAAAACATTGTATATGTCGGAGTTGAGACAGGGCAGTTATTTTTAAAAATACGCAGAACCGCGACCTTATTCAAGTCGTCGGTTCTGCTATAGCTTACAATGGATTTTACATTTGATCTATCAGGCAAACTTAAGGATTTCAGTAAAATAAAAACAAGCAAACTACTTAATGCAATAATTTTTTAATCAAACAGACATAGGTTTTACTCACAATGTTTCTTCTTCAAAATCGGCAGCAAAAGTGAGCTCCGCGCTCGAGTTGCGCCTTTTTATTAACTCGCTCGCCCCACCAGGGGCAAACGTCAGTCACAAAGTATTTTACCGCCAAACAAACAGAATGACGTTTAAACGTTACATTTTAAAAAGTAGTAAGTTTTTTAGGTATTACTATTTACAAAATAATGTTCCAAAATTACAAGTTATTTAAAAACAATCAGAATTCAACTTTAATAGTATTACTAGATTTAATTAGTCATGATCTTGACATTAACTTAACGTCAAAATCACTACCAACTAATCTGAGGTTATTTACTAACAAACATAAAACTTCTCTAATTAATGATAGGTACTGATTATAAAACAAAATCAACTTAATCAACGGCCGAATAATCTCCGCGGCGACACGGCCATACTGATGCGCGATGCGTGCTCTGCATCGCTCTTGTGTTTCTGTAATAAAGAAATAAATATTGTGAGGCCAGGCACTTCCACAGTACACACAAGCCTATTTGTAAAGGTTACAGCGGAAATGTATTCGTATTTACTGTTCACTCCACGTGATTACAGATCAAATAAATATTACTTTTATTATGATAACACATAATAGGTGTCTACTGCTCATTTCACATGAAAACAGTAAGCTTCAGCTATTAGTTACCATTATTGGTCAGTTCGCAAGATTACAGTAGATTTAGCTATCATTCTTAACAGTGTTTCTGCTCATTCCACATGACAACAGTAACAGAATTCCATTTATTTGTAAAAGGAAAGGAGAGGTGGATGAAAGGTCGATGCTGTATAGACCAGAGGCTCTAAGGATAATGGGATAGGTCGATGCTGTGCTCTGGGCGGTCTCGTACGCCGTGGTACACAGGGGACTTTTAATTCTTTTAGGATTGGCTTATTAGTGGCTTATTGGACGGTTCCACACGCCAATAGCATCTTTTAGTTTTTGTTAAAATAAATTAGTTGGCTTATTGGACGGCTCCACACGCCAATAGCATCTTTTTGTTATTTGTGGTATAACAGACAACAATCAGAGTAGGTATTAGGAATCGATATGGAAAACGCTCACCGTTGTTATTTTTCATCGTTGTTCGTCTGCGGGCGGCAACGCATCTGACGGGGTTAGCGGTTGTAAGGCTGCCCCGATGCTGGAAGGCCCGGCTTGCTGATCGTCCGGGGGCGACACGGCCGCCTGGGTGGTCCCTCCAGGTAATGGGGCGCGCCGCAGTTGATCGTGTGCGACCTTGCGAGGTCGCCCATGGTGTCCCACTACCTTCTTCACAAGGTAGCGGTCGTTTTCTAAAACCCTGTGAACTTCGTAAGGAGCGCTAAACTTAAGATCAAGAGAAGTCTGGTTTCTGGGGTTGTTTTTTATCAAAACAAAATCGCCTCTTTGAAACTGGTGAATTTTAGCTCGGCCTTTGTCAAACCTTGCTTTATCATTATTAGCTACCTGCGTCATTTTTTGTTGCACATGGCGTTCAAGGGTCTCAAAATTGATTGATGCATTGTCCAGGTTAACTAAGTTTAGTAACTCTGGTGGGACACAGTTTTGACGACGAGTCAGTAGTGCTAGTGGAGCTATGCCTGTGGTTCTATGGACAGCGCAGTTTAGAGCAAGCTGAAGGCTTTCCAGCGCTGTATGCCAGTCTGGAGTCTCATAGTTTTTTATCATTACGAGACCATTCTTCAGTGTTGCCATCACCCGCTCTACTTGTCCGTTGGCTCTACTGACACCTGGTGCTATGGAGTGTATTTCTATGTTAAACATATCACAGTAGTTTTTGTATTCTCCTAGAAACTCGCGACCGCCGTCAACGATTATTTGCCTTGGAGCTCCGAAAAGGTGGATGACCTGTTTCAGGGCCGCCAAAGTGCTGTGTTGACTTTTGTCATTGGTGTAGCGCAGTAACACATATTTAGTGTAGGCGTCTACCGTAACCACGACGTACTCTTGCTCATTAGGGGTTCCCAATTTACCCGTGATGTCCATGTGTATAACTTCAAATGGGACTACCGGCTTGGCAATAGGATGCAATTGTACTTGCGTAGCTCCAGACGTCTGCTTGGAAGTTCTGCACACAATACAGTTGTCGACAAAGTCTCGGACGGTGCTGCTCATTTTGTCAAAATAATAAGATTCTCTTATTTTGTGAAGGGTCTTCTCCCAGCCTGGGTGTTTCAAAGCATTATGGAACGTATTGATTAGGCTCCACTGAAAAGACTTTGGTACTACAATAAGTTTTTGGGAGCCTAAGATAGCATCTAGCCTCTCAAATTTAAGGACGTTGTTTTCGAGGAGGTATCCGGGGACATTTTCACCATTATGCAGAGCATCTATGATGGGCCGCAAGTGGTTATCACGTCTTTGTTCAATATTTACCCAATCCAGATTATTGGTCAAGACGTTGACAGTCAAAGGATCCGGGTTTCTGCTTAGGTAATCTGCATGCTGCATCCGCTCGCCCTTCCTGTATTCTATATCAAATTCGAAATTTTGGAGATAGGCCCACCATCTATGAATACGGGGTAGTAAGTCCTTTTTGTGCTTTGAAGCTTTGAGTGCATTGCAGTCGGTAATTACCTTAAACTGGCGTCCATATAGAAAGTGCCGGAAATGCTTGATTGCTCGTACTACGGCCAGTGTCTCGAGCTCGTAGGAGTGGTACCTACTTTCTATGTCCGTCGTACGCATACTGAAGTACGCTACCACATGCTGCCGCCCGTTAATAATCTGAACGAGTATTGCTCCAAAACCAAGGCTACTAGCGTCGGTAAATAGTTCAATAGGTTCCCCTTCTTGAAATATTGTTAGGACCGGTGTAGAAGTTAGGTGATGAATTATTTGTTGACGTGCCTCTTCATGAAAATGAGTCCATTGCCACCTAGCGCCCTGTTTAGTCAATTCGTAAAGGGGAGCCATAGTTCGAGCGAAATCGGGTATAAAGCGACGGAAATATCCCGCAAGACCGTTAAATTGGCGAACCTGTTTAACATTAGTCGGTACTGGGGCCTTCAGTAAAGCTTCGACCTTTTTAGGACTGGGACGAACCTGACCGTTTTCTATCACGTTACCTAGATATTCGATGGACTGTTTAAAGAACAGACACTTATCAATGTTAATCGAAAATCCTGATTCACGTAGAGCCATAAAGACTCTTTCCAAGTATCCGAGACCGGATGAAAAATCACGGCATTTACAGATGACGTCATCTATGTAAACCTGTGCGATGCTATCATTATGGGCTTTGTCTGCACTACCTGGACTCAAAAGAGGACCTAAGGCACGGTTAATGCATCTCTGATACACTGAAGGTGCGTTACACAATCCGAACGGCATGGTTTTGTACTCAAATAGACCATCCGGGGTGACAAAGGCTGTTTTCTCTATAGAATCAGCAGCAACAGGAATTTGGTGAAATCCTGATGCCATATCTAGGGTTGTGTAATACTGGCCACCAGCCAACTGATCAATTTGGTCTGCGATTAAAGGAAGGGGGTAATGATCACGGACAGTGTTAGAGTTTAACTCCCTGTAGTCTACGCACATGCGGTCGTCACCGTTTTTCTTTTTGACCAAAATAATTGGGCTTGAATATGGAGACTTGCTCTCTTGCACAATGTTATTATCTATTAACTCCCTAACAATTTCTTTAACCTTTTCACGCTCGACTGGGCTTAACCTATAGGGTCTTCGTTCCACAAACTTATTTGGATTTTTTAAACGAATCTCTAATTGACCTGTATTTACACGAGTTTGTGAAAAACCCCGAGTGAAAATGGCAGAATATTTATTGAGAAGAGTTAGTAGCTGATCAACCTCAGATTTATTGCTCAAATCATGATTAATATCATCAAATAAACCGGCCGTCGATCGCATGTGCAAGACGCGAGGCTGGGAACACAGAGTCGCGCTATTTTGGGTTATGATTACTGTTAGTCCCGTTTCGCATAAAAGATTTGCACCTATCAAGACATCTGACGTCATTTCGTAATCGGACAGGATATGAAATTCGATCTCTACGTTTATATTGTCAATAACACACACCGTCGTTAATATACTTGTGGAAACCACAGGAAATGGGCCTATTCCTCGTAAATAATTAACTATTTGTCGCCGTTTCCCGGGCAACTTATTTGCAATAGATTCGCGCATCACAGAGCACTCCGCGCCACTATCGAATACAGTATCAATAATTATATCGCCGACTCGCATACGCATAGTGTTCAAACTCTGTTTCTTTTTTATAAAGGAATTCACATTAGAGGTTATCTGTTTCTCCCGACGGTAACACGTATCAAATGTATGACCAGATTTTGAACAAAATGAACAAAGCCTATTGTCATTCTGTTTAGGTAACGATGTCCCTGAGGCACTAGGGGTCTTCTCAGTTGTTTGTTTCTCTGCGACTACTGGAGAGTTTTTATAACGACAATCACGAGAAGCATGCCCCGGCTTCTAACAATAACTACAAGGGGGGTTCCGATTATCAATAGAGTATTTTAAACGTTTGGATGGTGGTTGGTTGGTATTTTGTTGATTGGGACGCTTAACACGAATAGACGAGGCAACGGAAATTAATTCTGGCACTGAGGTAGCTCTGGCATTCATGAGTTCAATCCGAAGGCGTTCGTCACTAATTGTTCCTATCACCGCTTCCACCGCATCATTATCGTCAAGTTTATCTTTAGTAACCCGTCTCCACAAAATCCACGATCGGGATAGAAACTCGGCAATGTCTTTGGTAGGATCGTAATTGTGTTCCTTAAACCTTAGCACATCCCTCGAATAGCGGTTTTCGGGTTCAAAGGTAGTGATAATACTTTGACGCAGTTCGTCCCACGTGGACGTTGTGACGAGCCAGTTGTCAGCCCACATCTTAGCCCGACCTTTTAGTAGGCTAGTCACTTTCATGCGGATATCATAATCACTGAGCTCATAATTAGTTTTAGCCGAAGTAATATGATTACACCACTCGCGGACCCCGACGTTGCCATCCGGGTCATATGAAGGCAAAAATACGTCAGTAATTTTAACTTGATCACGTTGCTTCGACAGCCTTTCACTCATATTTTGCATCATTGTCATCATATGCAAATAAAATTCAGGAGGTACATTACCGCCGTGTTGTTGTAGCGGCGCCACGCTGGCAGATGTCGATGATCCACCATCGCCGGCGTCTGGTCCGGACACGGTGCACGTTGGTACGCTTGGTGCCGTTGATCCGTTCTGGTCTGGTGTATCCATTGTGTCACACAGGATAACTTGTTCAATGTAGGTAGATGCAGTCTGAAAAATAAAAATAAAGCGGACAGAAAGAGTAGGTAAGTATCCCACTTCTGATGTCGGAGTTGAGACAGGGCAGTTATTTTTAAAAATACGCAGAACCGCGACCTTATTCAAGTCGTCGGTTCTGCTATAGCTTACAATGGATTTTACATTTGATCTATCAGGCAAACTTAAGGATTTCAGTAAAATAAAAACAAGCAAACTACTTAATGCAATAATTTTTTAATCAAACAGACATAGGTTTTACTCACAATGTTTCTTCTTCAAAATCGGCAGCAAAAGTGAGCTCCGCGCTCGAGTTGCGCCTTTTTATTAACTCGCTCGCCCCACCAGGGGCAAACGTCAGTCACAAAGTATTTTACCGCCAAACAAACAGAATGACGTTTAAACGTTACATTTTAAAAAGTAGTAAGTTTTTTAGGTATTACTATTTACAAAATAATGTTCCAAAATTACAAGTTATTTAAAAACAATCAGAATTCAACTTTAATAGTATTACTAGATTTAATTAGTCATGATCTTGACATTAACTTAACGTCAAAATCACTACCAACTAATCTGAGGTTATTTACTAACAAACATAAAACTTCTCTAATTAATGATAGGTACTGATTATAAAACAAAATCAACTTAATCAACGGCCGAATAATCTCCGCGGCGACACGGCCATACTGATGCGCGATGCGTGCTCTGCATCGCTCTTGTGTTTCTGTAATAAAGAAATAAATATTGTGAGGCCAGGCACTTCCACAGTACACACAAGCCTATTTGTAAAGGTTACAGCGGAAATGTATTCGTATTTACTGTTCACTCCACGTGATTACAGATCAAATAAATATTACTTTTATTATGATAACACATAATAGGTGTCTACTGCTCATTTCACATGAAAACAGTAAGCTTCAGCTATTAGTTACCATTATTGGTCAGTTCGCAAGATTACAGTAGATTTAGCTATCATTCTTAACAGTGTTTCTGCTCATTCCACATGACAACAGTAACAGAATTCCATTTATTTGTAAAAGGAAAGGAGAGGTGGATGAAAGGTCGATGCTGTATAGACCAGAGGCTCTAAGGATAATGGGATAGGTCGATGCTGTGCTCTGGGCGGTCTCGTACGCCGTGGTACACAGGGGACTTTTAATTCTTTTAGGATTGGCTTATTAGTGGCTTATTGGACGGTTCCACACGCCAATAGCATCTTTTAGTTTTTGTTAAAATAAATTAGTTGGCTTATTGGACGGCTCCACACGCCAATAGCATCTTTTTGTTATTTGTGGTATAACAGACAACAATCAGAGTAGGTATTAGGAATCGATATGGAAAACGCTCACCGTTGTTATTTTTCATCGTTGTTCGTCTGCGGGCGGCAACGCATCTGACGGGGTTAGCGGTTGTAAGGCTGCCCCGATGCTGGAAGGCCCGGCTTGCTGATCGTCCGGGGGCGACACGGCCGCCTGGGTGGTCCCTCCAGGTAATGGGGCGCGCCGCAGTTGATCGTGTGCGACCTTGCGAGGTCGCCCATGGTGTCCCACTACCTTCTTCACAAGGTAGCGGTCGTTTTCTAAAACCCTGTGAACTTCGTAAGGAGCGCTAAACTTAAGATCAAGAGAAGTCTGGTTTCTGGGGTTGTTTTTTATCAAAACAAAATCGCCTCTTTGAAACTGGTGAATTTTAGCTCGGCCTTTGTCAAACCTTGCTTTATCATTATTAGCTACCTGCGTCATTTTTTGTTGCACATGGCGTTCAAGGGTCTCAAAATTGATTGATGCATTGTCCAGGTTAACTAAGTTTAGTAACTCTGGTGGGACACAGTTTTGACGACGAGTCAGTAGTGCTAGTGGAGCTATGCCTGTGGTTCTATGGACAGTGCAGTTTAGAGCAAGCTGAAGGCTTTCCAGCGCTGTATGCCAGTCTGGAGTCTCATAGTTTTTTATCATTACGAGACCATTCTTCAGTGTTGCCATCACCCGCTCTACTTGTCCGTTGGCTCTACTGACACCTGGTGCTATGGAGTGTATTTCTATGTTAAACATATCACAGTAGTTTTTGTATTCTCCTAGAAACTCGCGACCGCCGTCAACGATTATTTGCCTTGGAGCTCCGAAAAGGTGGATGACCTGTTTCAGGGCCGCCAAAGTGCTGTGTTGACTTTTGTCATTGGTGTAGCGCAGTAACACATATTTAGTGTAGGCGTCTACCGTAACCACGACGTACTCTTGCTCATTAGGGGTTCCCAATTTACCCGTGATGTCCATGTGTATAACTTCAAATGGGACTACCGGCTTGGCAATAGGATGCAATTGTACTTGCGTAGCTCCAGACGTCTGCTTGGAAGTTCTGCACACAATACAGTTGTCGACAAAGTCTCGGACGGTGCTGCTCATTTTGTCAAAATAATAAGATTCTCTTATTTTGTGAAGGGTCTTCTCCCAGCCTGGGTGTTTCAAAGCATTATGGAACGTATTGATTAGGCTCCACTGAAAAGACTTTGGTACTACAATAAGTTTTTGGGAGCCTAAGATAGCATCTAGCCTCTCAAATTTAAGGACGTTGTTTTCGAGGAGGTATCCGGGGACATTTTCACCATTATGCAGAGCATCTATGATGGGCCGCAAGTGGTTATCACGTCTTTGTTCAATATTTACCCAATCCAGATTATTGGTCAAGACGTTGACAGTCAAAGGATCCGGGTTTCTGCTTAGGTAATCTGCATGCTGCATCCGCTCGCCCTTCCTGTATTCTATATCAAATTCGAAATTTTGGAGATAGGCCCACCATCTATGAATACGGGGTAGTAAGTCCTTTTTGTGCTTTGAAGCTTTGAGTGCATTGCAGTCGGTAATTACCTTAAACTGGCGTCCATATAGAAAGTGCCGGAAATGCTTGATTGCTCGTACTACGGCCAGTGTCTCGAGCTCGTAGGAGTGGTACCTACTTTCTATGTCCGTCGTACGCATACTGAAGTACGCTACCACATGCTGCCGCCCGTTAATAATCTGAACGAGTATTGCTCCAAAACCAAGGCTACTAGCGTCGGTAAATAGTTCAATAGGTTCCCCTTCTTGAAATATTGTTAGGACCGGTGTAGAAATTAGGTGATGAATTATTTGTTGACGTGCCTCTTCATGAAAATGAGTCCATTGCCACCTAGCGCCCTGTTTAGTCAATTCGTAAAGGGGAGCCATAGTTCGAGCGAAATCGGGTATAAAGCGACGGAAATATCCCGCAAGACCGTTAAATTGGCGAACCTGTTTAACATTAGTCGGTACTGGGGCCTTCAGTAAAGCTTCGACCTTTTTAGGACTGGGACGAACCTGACCGTTTTCTATCACGTTACCTAGATATTCGATGGACTGTTTAAAGAACAGACACTTATCAATGTTAATCGAAAATCCTGATTCACGTAGAGCCATAAAGACTCTTTCCAAGTATCCGAGACCGGATGAAAAATCACGGCATTTACAGATGACGTCATCTATGTAAACCTGTGCGATGCTATCATTATGGGCTTTGTCTGCACTACCTGGACTCAAAAGAGGACCTAAGGCACGGTTAATGCATCTCTGATACACTGAAGGTGCGTTACACAATCCGAACGGCATGGTTTTGTACTCAAATAGACCATCCGGGGTGACAAAGGCTGTTTTCTCTATAGAATCAGCAGCAACAGGAATTTGGTGAAATCCTGATGCCATATCTAGGGTTGTGTAATACTGGCCACCAGCCAACTGATCAATTTGGTCTGCGATTAAAGGAAGGGGGTAATGATCACGGACAGTGTTAGAGTTTAACTCCCTGTAGTCTACGCACATGCGGTCGTCACCGTTTTTCTTTTTGACCAAAATAATTGGGCTTGAATATGGAGACTTGCTCTCTTGCACAATGTTATTATCTATTAACTCCCTAACAATTTCTTTAACCTTTTCACGCTCGACTGGGCTTAACCTATAGGGTCTTCGTTCCACAAACTTATTTGGATTTTTTAAACGAATCTCTAATTGACCTGTATTTACACGAGTTTGTGAAAAACCCCGAGTGAAAATGGCAGAATATTTATTGAGAAGAGTTAGTAGCTGATCAACCTCAGATTTATTGCTCAAATCATGATTAATATCATCAAATAAACCGGCCGTCGATCGCATGTGCAAGACGCGAGGCTGGGAACACAGAGTCGCGCTATTTTGGGTTATGATTACTGTTAGTCCCGTTTCGCATAAAAGATTTGCACCTATCAAGACATCTGACGTCATTTCGTAATCGGACAGGATATGAAATTCGATCTCTACGTTTATATTGTCAATAACACACACCGTCGTTAATATACTTGTGGAAACCACAGGAAATGGGCCTATTCCTCGTAAATAATTAACTATTTGTCGCCGTTTCCCGGGCAACTTATTTGCAATAGATTCGCGCATCACAGAGCACTCCGCGCCACTATCGAATACAGTATCAATAATTATATCGCCGACTCGCATACGCATAGTGTTCAAACTCTGTTTCTTTTTTATAAAGGAATTCACATTAGAGGTTATCTGTTTCTCCCGACGGTAACACGTATCAAATGTATGACCAGATTTTGAACAAAATGAACAAAGCCTATTGTCATTCTGTTTAGGTAACGATGTCCCTGAGGCACTAGGGGTCTTCTCAGTTGTTTGTTTCTCTGCGACTACTGGAGAGTTTTTATAACGACAATCACGAGAAGCATGCCCCGGCTTCTAACAATAACTACAAGGGGGGTTCCGATTATCAATAGAGTATTTTAAACGTTTGGATGGTGGTTGGTTGGTATTTTGTTGATTGGGACGCTTAACACGAATAGACGAGGCAACGGAAATTAATTCTGGCACTGAGGTAGCTCTGGCATTCATGAGTTCAATCCGAAGGCGTTCGTCACTAATTGTTCCTATCACCGCTTCCACCGCATCATTATCGTCAAGTTTATCTTTAGTAACCCGTCTCCACAAAATCCACGATCGGGATAGAAACTCGGCAATGTCTTTGGTAGGATCGTAATTGTGTTCCTTAAACCTTAGCACATCCCTCGAATAGCGGTTTTCGGGTTCAAAGGTAGTGATAATACTTTGACGCAGTTCGTCCCACGTGGACGTTGTGACGAGCCAGTTGTCAGCCCACATCTTAGCCCGACCTTTTAGTAGGCTAGTCACTTTCATGCGGATATCATAATCACTGAGCTCATAATTAGTTTTAGCCGAAGTAATATGATTACACCACTCGCGGACCCCGACGTTGCCATCCGGGTCATATGAAGGCAAAAATACGTCAGTAATTTTAACTTGATCACGTTGCTTCGACAGCCTTTCACTCATATTTTGCATCATTGTCATCATATGCAAATAAAATTCAGGAGGTACATTACCGCCGTGTTGTTGTAGCGGCGCCACGCTGGCAGATGTCGATGATCCACCATCGCCGGCGTCTGGTCCGGACACGGTGCACGTTGGTACGCTTGGTGCCGTTGATCCGTTCTGGTCTGGTGTATCCATTGTGTCACACAGGATAACTTGTTCAATGTAGGTAGATGCAGTCTGAAAAATAAAAATAAAGCGGACAGAAAGAGTAGGTAAGTATCCCACTTCTGATGTCGGAGTTGAGACAGGGCAGTTATTTTTAAAAATACGCAGAACCGCGACCTTATTCAAGTCGTCGGTTCTGCTATAGCTTACAATGGATTTTACATTTGATCTATCAGGCAAACTTAAGGATTTCAGTAAAATAAAAACAAGCAAACTACTTAATGCAATAATTTTTTAATCAAACAGACATAGGTTTTACTCACAATGTTTCTTCTTCAAAATCGGCAGCAAAAGTGAGCTCCGCGCTCGAGTTGCGCCTTTTTATTAACTCGCTCGCCCCACCAGGGGCAAACGTCAGTCACAAAGTATTTTACCGCCAAACAAACAGAATGACGTTTAAACGTTACATTTTAAAAAGTAGTAAGTTTTTTAGGTATTACTATTTACAAAATAATGTTCCAAAATTACAAGTTATTTAAAAACAATCAGAATTCAACTTTAATAGTATTACTAGATTTAATTAGTCATGATCTTGACATTAACTTAACGTCAAAATCACTACCAACTAATCTGAGGTTATTTACTAACAAACATAAAACTTCTCTAATTAATGATAGGTACTGATTATAAAACAAAATCAACTTAATCAACGGCCGAATAATCTCCGCGGCGACATATATATTTCCAAAACTAGCTTTATTCGATGACAAAGAAGCCCGATGTTAGTAACTGCCGAGGTATTCTGTATAAATTTCACCGTGAAAACCTAGGTGAAGTGAGCTGTCAAGAGTGTCAATCCTTAGTATCGTGGAATGACAGCTCATTTCACGTTCACTTCATCAAAATTTTCACGGTGAGATTTTTACAGAATAGACCGGCTGTACCTAGGCTAACTTTCTAACGTTAGAAAGTTATATTAGTATAGGCACTTCGTATGCGTAAAATTTCATGTTTTAATATAAAATAAATCCTATGCCACTCAGCAATAGGTTTCTATTAGTTTGTAATTGGATCTTGGATCAGTACTTTCAGAGTTTGCCTCTTACGAACATACAAATCCATACTAATATTATAAACGCGAAAGTGTCTGTCTGTCTGTCTCTTCACGCTTAAACCGCTGAACCAATTTAGATGAAATTTGGTATAGAGATAGTTTGAGTCCCGGAAAAGGACATATAACAGTTTTTATCCCGATATTCCCACGGGATCGAAACTTACGCGGGTGAAACCTCGGGTCGCTGTTAGTAATAAAATAATTTTACCTCTATACAATATTAAATTTGTATAGCTATACAAACATAGATTGTAGTCTGTGAACTTTGACCAATAATATTTCTCCGTTCGATACTGACATGACCTCAATTGCCCATAAAGGAACGCTACTTTATTTATTAGGTACAATCAAGCCACAATTGCACGTTAAATATTGACACGAGCCGGACAATGTCAAATACCGAGTCAACAATGAAATAAACACAATTTTTAGGGAAAATATTTATATCTTGGTTGATAAAGTAACTGTGTCTAATGGTATCTTCTGCAATGATAAAAATAAATTTATTAGTGCAGCTGTTTATTTATCATCTCCAACAAATAATATACGATGTCTCATCGAGAGATAAGATAAATATTAAATCTACTCTGACTATAATAATTAATAATAATAAACTACTCTGACTATATGCACTTAATATTATAATGTTGTTCTATATTTTGTTTCGTTTATAGTTCTTGCAAATATTATAATATCTGCAAGGCATTTAAATTTTTTTATTCGATTTATAAGTTCCAAAAACAATATTATAATCCGTCAAAACATTTTCTTCATCGTGCGACAATGTTTAAAATTTTGTCACATTCGGCGTCTTCCCTGACATATCTACATATGTCTAGGTTAACAGCCATCTAAAAGTTAAACTCACACAAACGGTTTCTCCTTTTCCAGATTGTCTTCAGCGGCGTCTACGTGATGATAGTGTACTTCATGACAGGCCAGCCGATGCAGACGGACCGGGTGCTGATGTTCACGACCATTAACATCCTGACGGCCCTGGTGGCGCAATCCCTCGGGTTGCTCATCGGGGCCGCCATGAAGATCGAGACCGGGGTCTACCTGGGACCAGTGACTACCATCCCCGTAGTACTCTTCTCGGGCTTCTTTGTTAATTTCAACGCAATACCCAGCTACCTGCAATGGCTCACTTACCTCAGCTACGTTCGATACGGATTCGAAGGCGCCATGCTCTCAGTCTACGGCTTCGGAAGGGAAAAACTTCACTGCTCCGAAGCCTACTGCCACTTCAGGAATCCTAATTTGTTCCTGAAGGAAATGACTATGGATAAGGCGAATTTCTGGATCGATGTCGGCGCACTAAGCGCACTCTTCGTCTTCATTAGGGTAATCTCTTACTTAGTCTTAAGGTTCAAATTGAAGATGATGCAGTAGGCGCATGCACAAAACGACCGGGACGATCAGCTTCGTTGGCGATGACTATTTCTTTCAATTTGTCGATTTTGATGGAATCGGAGTTAAGGGAATCTTTGCATGGTTCCGTAGGGTGTGTGTGTACCAAAAAGGATATTAATGAATCATTCCTAAGGATAAATTATTATGTTTTAAGTTGGTTTGAGCTTCGTGTGTTTGCTGGTGAGGTGTTCAGGCTCGTAGAGATAATGGGAGTTTGTTTTTTAATATAAACGTGTTGTCACAGCTAGCTATGCTTTAATATTAGGGATGTACTTAATGGGGTATGCGGATGCCCCATATAGCTCAACGGTCTTAAGTCCGATTCTATTCCAAAATTCTTTGATCATCACGGATTCTGATAGCAAGTTCGTAGTTATAATAATAAAAAATAGTTTTCGAAATACTTTAGCTTTTTAGTACGCAGATAAAATATAGATTGTTTATACGTACCCATAGGGGATAGTCGTTAAGGTTTTATAGGAAATCGGGCCCATGACTTATGTTTTAAGTTCCTTAATTAGTGATTTTTCATACGTTAGTTTATGATTCATTTATAACATCACGCGTAGGCGATATCAACTTGTATGTACTCAACATTCTTAGGTATTTAATTAGTATTTTAAAGTACCTTTCATTACGCTAAAGATTTTTTCGTAAATCTCTATGTCTATCCTAATTACCAGTATTTATTATTAAATAAACGACTGTGATTTTTATAATGTTGTTGTTTGAATCAATACCTAACCTTTGCACATCTATGAGTCCCACAGAAACTAACATCTTCACGCAGTTTCCTACCAGAATGAAGTAAAGTCAAAGTCAAAGAATTTATTTTAAACTAGCTGCGCCTCGCAGTTTCACCCGCATAAGTTTCGATCCCGTAGGAATATCGGGATAAAAAGTAGCATAAATAGGGTGACTGGTAATTAGTGACCGATACTTAAACACGTGATTTTACTCTTCATTATGAACAACTTTTACTATGGGACCTAACCTGAAATCACGAAAAAAAAATCAGCTAATCCCTACATTTATGTTCGTCAACTCGTCAAATGGAGCTCCTAATAATCGAGAAACAATACACATATTGTGGATGGGTAATCGAACCGAAACTGAAATAAAGTTACTGAGCATGTAACTGGTGGGCCAGACGAATTTCTGTTTTTACTGACTGACTTCCCTAAAGAGAAGTCGGTGTGAAAAGATATGTTTTATTTATTTCCTGTTGCCACCGACTTCCAAAACTGAAGGTATTTTGCTCTTTATTCAGTATTTTCTTTTTGGAAGTTGGTTGTATCTTTGTGAAAAAGTTTTTCTGCTTATTAGACAAATTGATAGGGAAAAATATCATCTTAAAAAAAAAAAAACCGACTTCCAAAAAAAACACTACAAAGTGAAAAATAACTTTTATTTCGGAAGTCGGTGTCTTTGGATCTGTATTTTAGTTTTTTGCCACCGACTTCCGAAATAAAAGTTATTTTTCACTTTATTTATTTATTTATTTATTTAAACTTTTCGCACAAAAAAGGTACAAAGGCGGACTTAATGCCTTAGGCATTCTCTACCAGTCAACCAAGGGTGGTGAAGAGATTGGATGGCAGGTGCTTTGGTTGAGAAGAACAATGATAAAAATTAAAAAAGCTAATAAAACTAGGTACTTACACAAATACATAATACACATACATACTATTTAATATAATATATACTTATAATATATATATATATATACATACAAATTCAAGGGAGAGGTGTTGAGATTACTCTACGCTATTTATTTTGAAAATAACTCTGCAATTTCCGCTTAAATGCCGACTGGTGGTGGTGGTTATTTGTTGAGGAGTTCTCCTGGTATTCCACCATCAGCTCCATTTCACCATTCGCATTGTGACGAGCATAACTTGCTTAGCAACCATATTAAAGTAAGTAATCGAATCGCAAACCGGGAAATACTTATTATTGAGTAGTTCCGGTTGCCATCTGTGGTCTTCATCATCAGTTCTACTTCACCAAATGATGCTTTCCGAGAGCAAATGCACGAGTTACTACAAAAAATACCCAAATCGCTATAGGTGTGCCTATAATACTTGAAGAGTTCCTTCGATTTCTCCAGGATCCCATCATCAGATCCTGACCTGCTGACAATGGGACCACCTGGAAAGTATACCCTTTCAAACAAAAAAAAAAATTTTGAAATCGGTCGAGCCGTCTCCGAGTAATCGGGGAACATACATAAAAAAAAAAATAAAAAAAAAAAAAAAAAAGGTTCCGACGAATTGAGAACCTCCTCCTTTTTGAAGTCGGTTAAAAAGAGTCACGTATTTGACGCATAATGTCGGATCGGGAAGCAAGATGATGAAAAAGAAACCCCGACTCATAGTCGTAACGCCGCGTTTTATTGATTTCAGTTCGGTACTAAAAACATTGAATACAATGCCATCTGTTGTTATCTATGTGAACTTACGAAACCAAGAACGGCGTTGAATTTGTTGTTACGCTTCACGATTATACCCACAGATGTCTCTTATTGAAATGATTTAAGAACTATATATTAGAAAAAAAATTAAAATAATAAGTTACAAAATCAGATTTAATCATAAAATTGTAAATGACGTGGTTTGTGATCTCAGTATAATACATTAATTAATTTTTTTCATTCAAAAAGTCTATGTACTTATACCTAATCTATTTACTAAGAAAACATACTAATAGGTACGGTTCATTAAGTCATTAATGTAATTTTTTATCAAACACCATAATAATTCCTCTATGAAAAGGAGTACCTAAACTTCGAACATACTGACTGACACTTGATTCGTTCCTAAACACAGACATTACACCTAATTTGGTGCAGTATCAAGTAGAACACTGATTGCGACAATAGTGGGTAATATGTGCACATTGTGTGCTGTGCTTAACTAAATATTCATAATTCTGGAGAAGGATTGAAGACACTGAAATACATGGAGAGGCAATGAGACCACAACTTATTCAGACGCAAACAATTGGTACTTTTGTATAAGGACGCTCAACGCCGTCTCTAACAACATCAACTTCGAGTCAACACCATCGTGTTGGCTGACAAATCCTTGAATTACCATTGTTAAGTAACAGACATGGATAAATACACTTTTAAAAGGTGGTGGCTATGTTTTTGGGCATACTTACCTACCTATATCGTAGCGTTTTCTTTTAGCAGATGTAAATATCCGTGGTCACCCCAAAATCGATGTATGATAGTTGTGCCTTCACCCTACACCGTACTGAATAGATTAGTACGTAATGATCAGTAGGTAGTTATCTAGGTATCGTTTAAATCTTCATCACGATAATGTTCCCAACTATGTTGGGGTCGGCTTCCATTCTAACCGGATGCAGCTGATTACCAGTATCCACGAATGACAAATTCCTTTCCAAATAAAACAGTAGGTACCTACTCAAACTACCCTAAACAGCCCGATAATGACTCGTTATATTAAACGCCCATACATTCGCAAGTTCACACTCGCTCGCTCGGGACTCGATTAATTTGTAATCGAGGACATTTCCGACATGCGCCTCCGATTAGATACCTCTGTTAGGAACTGAATCAATTAATTATTTATCAATGGGGACCTTTGCTTTAATCGAATCGATTAATGAGGGTGCGATGAGTTGCTTATTGAGCTTGAAACCCTTGATTTGCTTAACCTTGGGGTTGTAAATTGATATCATGACGTCACGTTCGCCAATTAGTAACGAGTATGGGACAGTAGAGGTGGATCATGGTCAGTGGCGGAGGAAGACTTAAATTTCATGTCGGCAACACATTTTGCGAGTTCCTCTGGTAACTCAAAAAAATTGATTTTAAAAACAATTTAATCTGATAATTTTTATTTACTAAGGACAATCAAAAAGCTGCTAAAAGCAAGACTATACATAAATTATAGGTAGGAAACATTGCAAGTGCGCTTTACTTTGAATAAATTATCTCATCGCCACTGCTCTCAAAACGGTGAAGGAAAACATCATGAGAAATCTTAGAACCAAAAACTCGAAGACGTGACATCTACCAACCCGCACTGGGCCCGCGTAGTGGATTACGGCCCACTCCCATTCACAGAGAGGAGACCTGTGTCCCAGGAGTGGGAAAATTATAGGCTCATTATGCTAGGTCGGCATAGCATAGAACTCTGCAACCCATTTCCCTCTACATGATATTTTAATGACAGCCCTTACAACAGTCACGAGAATAAATAAAATACTTCACTCGAGGTCGAAACCGCACATCCTAACCACACACATTTTCTCACAAGTTCCCCCGTGCCTTTCTACCGCATATTAACAAGGGTGCTTTTCCTCTTCCCACCGCTTTTTAACCACATTTAAACAAAGATGGGACTAAAAAAGTCAGGATTGCTTTTATACGTACCAGGAGTGCAGAGGTTCAAAGATAAAAAGATAAACGTTGTGGCTGATACTCCCGGGAACAGCCACTGTTTACTGACAACTACAAAGTTTGTAGCATTAGCTCTGAAGATTACTATGTTGAGGTTTGAAGAGATAGAATTATGAGGAAGCAGTTCTTTGCTTTACATCTGCATATTAATAGTGAAACACATTATTTTACGTTGGATGAAGAAAATGGTGAAGTTTTATGTATTTCGAAATGGTGAAGTTTTATGTATTTCAAAATGGCGAAGTTTTATGTATTTCCTGATGAAAAACAAGGCAGCCCGATACCAGGAAAGCATTTCTTCAAAGGTACATTACTGGATGGTAAGCAGTGTTACCTTCTGTGACCAAATCAACACCCTCCATAAGCAAATAGTATTTCATATTCGAGGGGCCCGTGGCTAAATAATAACAGCCGCACAGGTCGATCGAACAGATTAAGCTACGCTTGCCGCGGTTGGTCTGTGGATGGGTGACCGTCTTTACATACCATGACCCCTCCGTGCCTCGGAAAGCACGTTAAACCGTTGGTCCCGGCTGTCATTGGTGGATCTTTGACAGTCGTTACGGGTAGTCAGAAGCCCGGTCTGACAACCAGTCTTACCAAGGGGTATCGTATTACCCAGTTACTGGGTTGTGGAGGTCAGATAGGCAGTCGCTCCATTTAAAATACTGGTATTCAGCTGCATCCGGTTAGACTGGAAGCCGACCCCAATATAGTTGGGAAAAGGCTAGGCAGATGATGAGTCGTTTTAACCCTCTTGCGCCAGTATTCATTCCATCCAGCTGATTCATGCTCATCTCCATTTTAGGCTCGTGTTCAGACTCCTTCAGTACAAAGTAGAATTAAAAATCCTCATGCCAAATACCACAGGAATCCTGTAGAGTTTTAAAACTTTTTTCCCCGTTGTGAAATTAGCATAGAAATAAAACATTTACATAAGAAAGTTCGGTTTATCTTGTAATTTCTATGTTAATCAGATTCGTCTGACCTTTGAAACATTCAGAACAGAAAACAACTCTACTAACATAAAATTGATTTTGTTTACTATTGGAGTTGCTACATTTTGTGGGAGATATTTGGGTTTGTACGAAAGTAACTTTATTACTAAAATTTAATTACTGCACTAATCTGTTCAGGCTATCATTGCCCCGATTACAGTTTTCACCCAATTTGCGATATATTAATGGATTTATAATTTTATTCGGGTACTTTTGGGTTAAGGCCGTTATAACAGTTTTTAATTCGGTTAGCATAATTTTGTAAATATAAAATAAAAAAACTGGCCAAGTGCGAGTCGGACTCGCACACAAAGGGTTCCGTACCTCAAGGCAAAAACGCCGAAAAAAACACGTTTGTTGTATGGGAGCCCCCCTTAAATATTTATTTTATTATGTTTTTAGTATTTGTTGTTATAGCGGCCACCGAAATACATAATTTGTGAAAATTTCAACTGTCTACCGCGGTTCTTGAGATACAGCCTGGTGACAGACAGACGGACGGACAGCGAAGTCTTAGTAATAGGGTTCCGTTTTTACCCTTCGGGTACGGAACCCTAATGATTAAAACTCTTAGTGCACTTAGCATTAAGAGCAAACTAGTCGCGAGCTCGAACTCACTGGTGGTCATGACCAAAAAGCACGCTGTCTCACCTGGTTTCGTGTCCGACAGTGCTAGTATCAGTGATGAGCAGTTAGACACTTAGACGCTAGTCTACACGAACAACTTCTAGTTCTCACGCACAAAAACGGGCGATTTATTATTACTAACTAGCTGTAAGCTGCTATAGCTGAATGATTAAAAGGATATTACAACTCCAAGTCCCTAGAAGTAACTATTCAGGGTCAAATTAAATTAGCTAGCGAAACTTTGCAGTCGCGATGGGTATCGATATCTTACTACCAATAAAAAAGATTTGAAGTTTTCTTGTGGGTCAACGACCACTGGCAGTTTTGTAACTTGAAGTATGAGGTGAGAAAATCTATTTTCTTTTGTTTTATCATGTTTAGGTTGCGATATTAATCACGTCTGTAAAGCTTACACAAACGAAACTGATGTTTTAAATTGATATTTCAAGTACACTAACTGCGGTCGATGACCCCACAAAAATTCTATTTCTTTTTTAGGGTTCCGTACCCAAAGGGTAAAACAGGACCCTATTACCAAGACTCCGCTGTCCGTCGGTCCGTCTATCACCAGGCGGTATCTCATGAACCGTGATAGTTATACAGTTGAAATTTTCCCAGATGATGTATTACTGTTGCCGCTTTAACAACAAATACTAAAGTCAGAATAAAATAAATATTTAAGGGGGGCTCCCATACAACAAACGTGTGTTTTTAGGCGTTTTTGCATTATAGTACGGAACCCTTCGTGTGCGAGTCTGACTCGCACTTGCAATGGCCAGTTTTCTTATTTTATCATGTTTAGATATAGATACCCATCTCGTGTGCGGAGTTACGCTAAATAATTTCATTTGATAAATGAGCTGTTTGTTGTCTATTAATAAAATTAAAATTTATTCCAGAACATCCATCAGTTTCTTACTATACTTCAACTTTATCCGACGATCCTGGATACTTATCTCTTTTGTTGACTGTACCTACTATAAAATATTATGCCACATAACCACCATAACCTCATGTAACAACTCTTTAAATAACCACCAAACAGCATTCAGAAAGTACCTACACAACAAATAAACACCACAATAACCGCTTCGTTACAACACTAACCCGAAGTCTGGCAACATTTGACAGTTTATTAAACGTCAACAACAAAGTTGCCACATTCGAGTTACAGCCGACATAGCGAGTCCGTTTACGTTTGTACTGTTCCATTTTACGGCTACGTGCTACAGATTTTATTGTAGTTTTGATCCTTTCGAGATGCTTGCCAACTTAGCTTTGAATAAATTTTGGGGGTATTTTGATTTTTGATGCTGTTATCATGATATAAACTGTGTGCTCTGGTTGCATAAATTTATGCTAGACAGGCGCTTTACTTTGTGTAAATTATTCCATCACCACTACTCTCAAAACGGTGACGGAAACATCGTGAGGAAACCGGCCTGTCCTAGAACCGAACATTTTAAGACATGTGATGTCTACCAACCCGCACTGGACCCGCGTGGTAGATTATTGCCCACTCCCTCTCACCGAGAGGAGGCCCTTGTCCTAGCAGTGGAAAAATTATAGGTTGATTATGCTTTACAATTTGAGATTATTTTTAAAACAGGGTTGGGGTAGCTGGATTCTTGACGTTATTGACTTTCATCCGTCCAGTGATTAGTCGCATTATATCCATTTTCATGAGAACCTGTTTCGATTTCCGTGTCAGGCAAAATGTTAATAGGTTTTTCCAACAGGAATTTCTCAGTAGTAGCCTATAGTTATGCCCCGAGACCAACTGGTTTCTTGTATCTCTGGTTAAACTGAGTTCTTTTAATGGTAGCATGTCGATTCTAAATGACCTCGCCTGCCACAATAATCACATTTGTTTGCATTGCACTGATTTCGTTTATGATTACCACCGCACAGATAACACTTGATCTGCCTTCGACCGTGCCTGGCCCACGTCTTGATTATTGGTAGCAGAAGGTCATTTAGAATTGACATGCTACCATAAAAAGAACTCGGTTAAACCAGAGACACAAGAAACCAGTTGGTCTTGGGGCATAGTGCAGGCTCGGTGCCCGGTTGATAGCGATAGGCTAGCCCCCTGTCGAAATGTGGGTGTTACTACTATACATACACCTCTGCCTAACTGCGAATACAGGTGTGATATTATGTTATGTGTTATCAATTTTTTGCCAATTTCTTTTTTAGATCACCGACGAGAACAAAAGACGCGTCGCTTGTCCTTTGGTAACAAACCTCTGAACTAAAACAGTTTATCGATTAGAAACACTTCCAATAAATGACTACCGCACTAGTCTATTCAAATAAACGGTATCATTGACATGGTTATATTAATCGAAGTGTGTTTTTGAAATGGGACTTCTTCTTCGTGTCGCTGGCACGAGTGTATTTTATATCTTGTTTTCCCAAAACTTTGCCACTTTCACGGCGTTGTCGGTGGCAGCGCAGAGGTCACTTTGACTGCATGTTTTGGGACACAGAGGGCAGGATAGGAGGTGGAGTATGGTTTGTGACATAGCTCCGCAATCACACCCTGCTGTCGTTCCGTCAAGGTAGCCCCAATTTACCAGGTTGGACTTACATCTTTCCACTTGTGTCCGAAGACGGTTCAGAGACATCAAAGTGGGCCACACACAAATGTGACTACCGTCACCATTCTAAAGCTTATCAATAGTGTTGAATGAGTAAAATAGAGAAACACTAGCCTTCTCTCTCTCTCTCTCATCAAAAGAGTTAAAAGGCCACATATATACTGTATGTAATAAGCATGTGTGCACCTTTGAAGTAAATCCACAAACGCTAAGCCGTTTCCGGG
Source organism: Oligia latruncula (assembly GCA_948474745.1). Lineage (NCBI taxonomy): Eukaryota > Metazoa > Arthropoda > Insecta > Lepidoptera > Noctuidae > Oligia > Oligia latruncula. The sequence continues at coordinate 1,892,794 of OX419691.1, read as the reverse complement.
GTCATCTTCGACAAATGTAGAAATATAAACTGGGGTCGAATTTATTTAAAATATTTCTCCTTGCAGTAATCTTAATATTATGATAAGTAAACTATTAATGTATGACGTATAGGATGATATAATATATTATCTTTGAAAAATTATATATAAATAACAAATGTATTTAATTTCAGTTTGTAAAACTTCATCATCATCATCATCATCAGCCCACAGCAGTCCACTGCTGGACATAGGCCTCCCCTAATGAGCGCCATAGCGCCCTGTCTTTAGCTTGACGCATCCAGCATCTGCCTGCAGTCTTTCGCAGATCGTCATCCCACCTTGCCGGAGGGCGTCCCACACTACGTTTGCAGAGTCGCGGTCTCCACTCAAGAACTCGTTTACCCCAGCGGTTGTCGGTTCTTCGCGAGATATGGCCGGCCCACTGCCACTTCAGCTTGCTAATTCTTTGAGCTATGTCGATAACTTTCGTTCTCTGTCGGATGCATTCGTTACGGATCCTATCCTTCAGAGAGACTCCGAGCATAGCTCTTTTCATAGCATATAAAACTTGTTGGATTATTATTATATTAAGTACACCTTGGATGGCAAATTGTCGTCAATGTATTATACCTTGCAATCTCGAAGTCCAAGAAAACACCCTTTTCTCAAGCTGGAAACCATACAACATAAAGAAGCATTAAAAGTATTCATGTTGTCAAGACATTTATTTAATTCACCACTTTTTCCTTTGCGGCACAAGAATTGCTTACCAAGCGGGACCAATGCATGTAATGCCAACCCCACGTAAGCAATAACGTATAAAAGGTCGCCATAAAATAAAGTACAATTGTTTTTATTGTGAAGTTAAATAAAGTTAAGTTACTTATTTATTGAACTAGAGTTGTTGTTCAAGTGCCATTGCATTGATTCCGATAATTGCCTGGCTTTCGAGTTTTCTATAGTTTTTGTTTTATTTTGAAAGGATTATATTTATTTGTACACTGCTTGTGAAACACAAAATACAAATAAAAAAGTGAAAATAATGTTTTAACAACAAAAGTGTGTGCCTCACGCATAGTCAGCCTATAATGTTCCCACTGCTGGGACACAGGCCTCCTCTCGTTGAGAGGGAATTTGCCGTAATCCACCATGAGGGCCCATGCGGGTTGGTAGATGTTTTCGAATTTTTGGTTCTAGGGCATGCCGGTTTCCTCACGATGTTTTCCTTTTTACCAAACAAAATTATCGTGAAAATGCTTTTCATTTACCATATTTTTTTTTTATTTGAAATGTGTTTACTCTTGACTCTAGTCTAGGTCAGAGGTGACAGAGACAAAGTCGAAGATGTGGAAATATAAGCTGGGGTCGAATTTAGTTTAATATTTTTCCTTGCAGTAATCTTAATATTACGAGAAGTGATTAATAATAATGAATATGACGATTTCAATAATCTCCATTATTAAAATTGGCTGATTGGGAACGTAGCTTGGTTAGATTGTAAACATCACATCGATTAATAAATTACTCTGAAGAACCCGAAGAAACCTGCAACATATAACTTTATCCTACATTCGTATAAGGGTAGATACTCGTATTACGTACTTTGTAGGAAGTTCATTCACTCTATCAATAAAAGGATACCGAGTGAATGGACTTTCAATTGGTTGAAAATACCGGCTGCATTGCTACATCTTGTAAATTCGTTTTCTATAATTGAATATTGGAAACATCTGGAAACCCTTTTCGTTGCTTGATGTAGTTTTGAAGAATACTCAAGCAACTAATTTAGTTATACTGACTTATAGGTGTTTGCGTGTCTGACCTTTGATGGATCACGCAGACAGGCAGTGGACAGTGTCAGTTGGGTGCTATCCTTAGATAGTTGGCCGCCATTATTAGTTAGGTTGGATGCCATTTTAATTCAGAAGGCCAATTCCCGTAATTAAAAATGTTCAAAATCTAGTCGCAATCTCATCAAAGCGACAATTAATATCAAAAACTTGTCAAAAATGTAGAGAAATACGAGGAACTTTTGACAGATTGAGACTGAGATAAGACTGTGAACGTTCTTAAAATTACGAGAATTTCCCCTCAGGTGGGCGCCATTCGGTCCCATTTGGGCGCCATTACAAAATATGATAGAAAACATCATATTTTATTTGAAAAATGCATGAAATGTAGGCTCTATATTCAAATTAAAGTCACCCGATACCCACAGAATTTGAAACTCATAGAAAGCTGATGAATATAAAAATGATCCGCTATATTTTAACATAATAGTATAGTTTCTGAATGATATTTTTCAAAAATGAACCTTATTTACAAAGTACAACAAGATAACCTTCTCATTAATCCTTAAATCTTCATATGTCTACATCTCTGCCTGCCCTGATAACATGCGCCTTTGACTGCACGGTACGGAACCCAATTTGTCGCCGGAGTTCAACCCGGCTGCGCAGTGATTGGGTTGAAATTGAAAATCGAATGAACCACTCCAACTGGCTATACCACAGCTATACCTTAAAAGGGACGGCGATGTCGCTTACATTTATTTTGTTTATAAAAAAGGTTGATTTTATTTTGTCGTTGGTAAGCCGGTTGTGGGTTGTTTTAGCTTGTTCGGTATTGATTTTTAGAATTGCAAGAATGGGACTACCCACGAAAAAAAAAATCATTTAGATGATATACTGACACGTATGATACAGAAACTCAGAACTTTTAAATATTAAAAAGGCACGTGTCACATCAAAGTTATGACATCAAAATGAAAAAAATTTGTAAAAACTTTAGACGCTTTCACAAGCTGCCAGATTTGAAGCAGCCTTGTAGAAACAAAACATCTCCTTACTGCAAAAAAATTAAGCACTCTATCATAATATATTATGTAGTTGCAACATTTCAAATATATCTATAGAAAGTAGCATCACATTTTACTAAACCCACATGTGAATACACACTTTAACCTACGCCCACAATCCAAAATTAAATAAACTCAATCCATTTTCCGACATCGAATATAACACGCAGACGGATCAATAAAAGTCTAATATTAACATAAATGTTGAAGCCAAGCCGCGGGCAAGCGCCTGTCTGCAGGTAAATTGAATTCTGTATACATACGTACATACATACACCACAACGTATCTATGAGTTGGGAAAAAACTAATTCAGAAGGATCACTTCTAAAAGGCGACTTTTCTTCTTCTAGGATGGGTAGTTATTTGCAAAACTGCAGGATTATGTGAATACCTTCTTACTCGTAGACGCTATAAGTTTATACCATACTGAAGTGCGAGTGCACATCATTGCTCTTTTAAAGTCACGCCATTTTTTATGTACGTACCATGGGGTGACTGCGTAACACACTTACAGTAGGAATGGCTTTCATTTTGACAGTTCAATAACATTCAGTGCATTATTTGCGAGCCAAATTTTTCGAAAATATTAAGTAATGGATTAGCTGGATTGTTCTATAAAAAGAGCAGCGGGCAGAGCGGGCTAGACATAGATATCCGTGGGGCTAGAGGAAATTGATGATCATATACAGGTAGGTTATACTGCATACTAGTGAAATTTAAAGACTCACGAATTAGACCAACCCGAATTCGAACGAGTATGGAATGAGTACACTAGTCGCGAGCTTGAACTCACTGGTGGTCATGGCCAAAAAGCACGCTGTCTCACCTGACTTCATGTCTGACAGAACTAGTATCAGTGATGAGCAGTTAGACGCTAGTTTACAGGCACAACGTCTAGTTCTCATGCACAGAAACACCGTTCCGAACTAATAGGCGCGTAAAAAAAATCGGAAAGTACTTTGGAAAATCGAGTTTTATGAAAAACCCACTGCATGAATCAATTATAAATAAATTAATATTTGTCGGTACGGACTCGGATTTTTAGATTTTACAGTTCGTTTATTACTTATTTACACCCAAAGTTACGTTAAAAATAGCATCTTTGTGGGCTCATAACTTTTTAATGGTTTTTTATTTTACTATTCTGTTTCCGTACAGACACAATTAATAATAAGTTAAAACGATAACATGCTTAACTTTGGGTGCTCAATGTCAAACATTGGAGTAATACTCTCCCGAAATTTGTATGGAAAAAATATCGACTAGTGGAACCTTAACTAAAGTCTTCATCACTATGTTCTACGGAGTAGGACTTCTACATTTCTTCATCTCATGTCACAAGGTACGCGGCAAACGACGCATCCCACTTGGAAATGAGACGAACTGATTGCATTCAGTTGATGGGGCTGGAGTGTTTAATTCCTGATCAGGTAGAACCCTGATTGATTTTTGGTACGTTTATTTGGTTAGACGTTATTTTATTTAGATCACGTAAATGTTTGAGCAGAAAAACACACGTTTATATTTGTTATTGATTAATAAAATATAAGAAATATTTCTCGGAAGCGGAGTACGTGTATGACCGGATGTACGTAAGCGAGGCAAAATTAGTATGTAAGGATCGGAGCAATAGGGTAATTGCGTTACACACTATCAGTAGTAATGGGTTTAATTTTGAGAGTTCAACAACATTCATTGCGTTATTTACTTTGTTGAGCAGACACATTTTTCGAACATATGGAGCAATGGATTAGCAAATATGCTTCAAAATTATTAAAATTGAGAGTTACGCAGTTAGGGTGCAGGTCCACCCATACCCATATTACATATTCAATTTTATGTTTTATAGAATGGATCGGAGTAAAGTACAGACGCCAGCACATTAAGCTACTACAATCTGTCACATTACTTCAATAGATTTTCAACTTTATCGCTAAAGCATAAGGTGCAAAGTTGATTGGGAAATTTTGACAGTGTCGGGTAGCTTCATGTGGTGGCGTCTGTACATACGTAAGTATGGCAGTCCCGCTTTTGATCATGAAGACGAACAGACACGATTTGATGCTATTACGTGATGTTGCTGTGGAATGCAGTAAAGAACATAATATAAGGCTACACCCTCTGCAGCTGTGAAATGAATAGTGTCAAGAGGAAAGGCAGCCGTATTTGGTATGTAATTGTATTCATCTGTCAGCAAAGCGAAGACCATTGGAAGGCTTACACGCAGCTTGCAGTGGACATTTATTGCTGTTTTACTGGTCATAATATTATAAGGTAATGCTTTGTTGGTCTTTCATTCACAAAGACTCTGAACGAGGCACATTAAAAAGTTTTATTGTTATTACGTCGAGAAGCGTTTAGTGTCCCGCAAAGTGTTAAGAACCTCACGGAGAACTTATAGTACCTAGTGCATTAAAGGTAGCACACGTATTGAACCGGAAAGGGATCGGCACTGCATCAACTCGAGCCCTTCAGAATTTCTATGAAACTCCGTACTGCAACGCATACTAATCGGAATCGTAACGTAATCGCCTCTCCTCGGGACAAGCTCACGAACCGCGGTACGGTGCGTTACAGCTCGTCGTCCCCGCGCTTACGGCTCGTCGTCCCCGCGCTTACGTCTCTCCGTACCCGAGCTTACGTCTCTTCGTTCACCCTTGCCCCTCTCACCCCTCCGGCCTACCTGCTGCACCATTAACCAGCGGTTGGCGAGCCGTAGGCGTAGCGTCGCCTAGCCGTAGCCGAGTCGACGTATCGGAGCTGCTGATCCGCTTTGGTTACGTACTTACGTTAGGTTAACGCCTGTTTGGAGGCGAGGCGAAAGGCGATACGGTGCCGATCCCTTTCCGATTTGATACGTGTGCTATGACCTTTAACTTCCATATTTCAATTAAGAACCTCCACTTTAAAGTTAGTTAAAACTGTTCTCACTTTTGAGATCCTTGACACGTAAGTTCCACGAGTAACTTGATCTAAAGTCGTATGAGAGCTTTGAAGATAAACCTCTAAGAAAATTACGATGAAGAGAAGCCGTATGTATGTGTACATTGTATGAAATAAACACTTCTTGCATAATATTATGAGCACAAGGCTAGGTATTTGCTGGCTCTGTTTCTAGGTCAACACGAGAATGTTTGAAACTTAGGATTATCATTTTCTTTGTCACATTTTTAAATTGAATATTATTCAGGCTGGTAGTGGAACGGCGCCGTTCAGTTAAAAGCTAATTAAACTAGATGGTGGCGGCATACATAATGAAAGCACGGTATACATTTTTGTTGAAGTAAACTTCATAATTCAGTAAAAATACCAGCACCAAAAATGCTTTTACGTGGCTCGACTGCGAATTTAAGCCTCCACAAATCATGTTAGGAAATTAGATTTTCAATCAAGATCAACCCAACCAAATTCAGATAGATGTTCATATGTGTGTTTCCGTCCTAATTCCCGTACCCTAAGGAGGGATCATATCTAATTCCCCCTGAGTGAAACCACGGCAATGAGCTGTTTATATAACAAATGCTTCGTATTTGTAAGTGCATAATATCTAGATTCTTGCACAGGGTAGCTACTTACAGTGGTTCAACGGGAGAGTTTTCGTGGTGCAATCGTGAGTGGGGTAAGTGGCGGAGTATACACAGGGTTATTTCAAAATTGGCAAGTTAAACTCCGCAAACGCGATGGTTATAATTATCTAAACACGATAATAAAAAATAAAAAGATTTGATGTTTTTTTGGAAGGTTGACAATGTTGTTACTTGAAGTGTGAGTTCAGAAAAACTGTCTTCTCATGTTTTATTGTGTTTAGATACCGATAGCCATTACTACTGTGAGGTTTACACAAAAATACGATTTTTTAAACTGATATTTCAAGTGACAATAACCTCACAAAAAACTCATCAAATTAATTTCTTTTTTAGGGTTCCGTACCCAAAGGGTAAAAACGGGACCCTATTACTAAGACTCCACTGTCCGTCTGTCCGTCTGACACAAGACTGTATCTCATGAACCGTGATAGCTAGACAGTTGAAATTTACACAGATCATGTATTTCTGTTGCCGCTATAATAACAAACTATAAAACTACTAAAAACATAATAAGATAAATATTTAAGGGGGGCTCCCATACAACAAACGTTTTTTTCGGCGTTTTTGCCTTGTGGTACGGAACCCTGCGAGTCCAACTCGCACTTGGCCAGTTTTTTGTTTCATCATATTTAGTTATCGATACCCATCGCGTCTACGGAGTTTACTAAGCTAATTCAATTTAAACTTTTTTTTTACTTAGCTAATTCAAGTATGTCCCAAACTGACATATTGCACTTCGGGACATGAGTAGGTATGTACAGACGCCAGCACATCTAACTACTTCAATCTTTCAAATTTCTTTAATAGATTTTCAACTTTATCGCTACAGCATAAGGTTCAAAGTTGATTGGGTAAATTTGACAGTTTCGGGTAGCTTGATGCTTCTGTACACTGTACTAGAGTATAGAGAAAAAAATCATTTTTCGGGTTCTGTCAAATGTATGCGCGTTGTACCACTGTTAGTAGTTACGCAGTGATGCTAGACTGCGTTCGCATCTGAATATCTAGTGCAAGAAACTTCGTATTGTAGAACTTCGGAGTTAAGACTTGCTACTCATCTTCATTTGAAATTGTATGGGAGTGGGAGGGAGTGAGTAGTTGTTTAATATCGTATGCCTTCCGACGTCGCGAAGTTTTCGGCTTATATCCAACTTTGTAGTGGACTTCAGTCGCAATTGTACACTGAAAAAAATAATTTCTTACTACACCACATTCTGACTTTCAACAGTAAGAAGAAATGTTTGTAAAACAGTAAAAGACAAAACAGTAACTTTTAATGATTGAACAGTACTATTTACTGGAAAAAAAAAACAACAAAAAAAAAAAAGGAAAACTACTGTAATATAATTAAATTTCAACGGTTTGAACGCTATCACTAAATGAATAAAACAGTTAATTTTGTGACCTATTTACCTACTCAAAACGTTAAAGTTTACTGTCATGACGGTAACATTTTGCCTCAAGCTTTAACTGTTTTCGTATCAGTAAAAAATACTGTTTTCAACGTTAAGCTCTAAAGGAACTGTTTAAAGCAGTTCTGTTCAGATCAATGTTTTTCATTCATTTTTATTTACTGCTTGTTTCTTTCAGCGTACGGTTTTAATTTTGTGAGTTTTTTGGACAGGACAAGTTACACTAAAAGGAATACGATTTTCCGAAATTCGATATCGGTAGGTAGTATGGTAAATCGTTCAGAACGTATCCGTCTGGGGAAGTGCTAGCCTGAATTGCTAAGTTTCGCTTTAGAGAGGATATATAGGCATTTAAAATTTGTCCCTTCAGTCGGTAAACCTTTTGGACTCACTAATCCATTACCGGTAACCAGTAGTTCTTTTTTTTTTTGTTAGCCTAGTTTGTTTCCCACTGCTGGGCAAAGGCCTCCCCTTTTTCCTTCCAAACCTCCCTATCTTGTGCGATCTCCGGCCATGTTGGTCCTGCGAATGATATTAGATCGTCACGCCACCTTCGCCTTGGTCTACCTCGACGGCGATGTCCTGCCTCAGGCGTCCAGTGAGTGACGATCTTTGCCCATCTCTCCGGGTGCATTCGTGAGACGTGTCCGGCCCACTCCCACTTCAGCCTGGCTGTTTTTTCTCCAACATCCGCTACTTGAGTTATAGAGCGCAGCGTGGTGTTTCTAACTCGATCTGTAGTTAACCAGTAGTTACTACTTTTTATTTCTGCTCGCATGCATTACTCAAAAAACACACGCAGCATTAACCTTCGTGTTCGACCGCTGAAAAATGAGTCATTTCAGTTGTTAAATCTCAAAGGAAACAGCCTCGCAACATTACACATCCGCATTCCTCAGATCTCACTACATCCAATAAAGGAATCTGTGACTCATACATCTTAAATGTGTCTCTACAGATTCCTATTACAGCTGGCTTCGTCACGCATGTTGGTTGCAATAAAATAAATTGGGACAACTGACCCGCAAGCAAAGCAGTTGTGTTCTTGTAATGTTTAGCACTGTCTAGGGACCCTCCGTTTTCGGGAGTTAACTTGATTTGGAAAAGCATCAGATGGTTTTGGAAATGTTAGGGGAATTTTAGCAAAATGTTGTCTTTAGCAGCGTTTTCTTAGCAGCAAGACGTGTTCCCCATGAGATTTACCATCGGCAAACATGACGAATTTCCATACAAACTTTTATTCCGTACTTAACCCCTTTAAGGGATGAGTTTTCAAAAGTATTTCCATAATGCTCACCTTGTTTATTTAAGCAACTCTGGCGCAAAATTTCTTGCTTCTAGATCAGCGGCTCAGGCTGTGCCTTGTTTGTTAGTGAAGATGCTAGAAGGGGGCGCCCTTTTACCTTTAATAGTTATGTTCTTCAGAAAGGTCAGGTGCGTAGTACTCACCGGCGTGTGTGTATAACCAGATGTACTCGTATGAACGTAAACGAAGAGAAAGGAGTATGTGAGTATCGTAGTAGATGGCGTCCTGTAAATTCTACCTATCCCCATGCAACGAAGGCGTGAGTGTATGTAATTACTGCTGTGTATGTTGAGAACAGTTCTTATTAAAATACAAGCTGTGACCCGCGGTTTAACCCGCATCCGCATCCGTGTCGATAGTGATCGTGGGAATATCGGGATAAAAAGTAGGCTAAGTTAATCCAGGGTGTCGGGCTACCTGCATACAAAATTTTATCAAAATAATTGGTCTAGCATAAACACACACACACATTCACAAACTTTCGCCTTAATAATATTAGTGTGATTATAAATATATTATATAGTGCGTTATTAGTGTGTGTGTGGGGGTGTGTGTGAGGGTGTGTGGGGGTGTGTGTGGGGGTGTGTGTGGGGGTGTGTGTGTGTGTGTGTAGTGTGTGTGTTTGTGTAGTGCGATACCAAATAAATGGATTGAAAATACATTACATTACATAATAACAATCCATTTATTTGTTAATGACCGACTTTCTAAAAAACACTCGTTGCTGGATTTCGGGTTTTGTAGCTATTGTATGGCAACTGGAATTAACGACCAACATTCGATTGGACATGGAGACATGGAATACAACCCGAGCGAGTAATTAGTAATCGATTATAGGCAAACCGTCCGAGATAAAGTAGACTTTCGAATAAATAACCAAAATTTTCCGCTCTGCGTGCTACGATAATTGTTATGAAACATTAAATTCGAAACTCTGATACAAAATTACTGAAATTAAACATTGAGGGTATTCTGTAGTCATCATTTCGAGTTTGTGTACTTTGGTTTTCTCTTGATTCATTGTGTTTGTAGGGCCATATTATTACTTGAAGGGGTGGCAAAAATACAGTGTTATTCCTATGTTATCTCTAGGAATAGCAAGTCTATTTTTGTTACCATTATTTATTTGCTTTTACGTAGTCTGTCATTAGTATGCATACCTACAGTCACTTCTTGAAAGTTTTTTTGGAACGAAGTACTTTATCGCGGGTTTCGTTATGAGTAAAGTGGTAGAAATGGTCACGTAACGAAAAAGCGTTATGCAATGTGACTTAACAACGAACTATCTTTTCATGGTTTTCGAGGGTGCTAACCAATAGTGAGGTCAAAAAGAAAATCCAAGAGGGCGACAACTTTATGAGAGCTTCTAAAACTTGTACTAGATGGATCTTTATTAAATACACACTTTCACTCTCTGTGTCTATTATATACGAGTGTGTGCGCGTGCGAGTATTTGCGTACTTGATTCCTGATGGGTGTCCTTCGACCGCACACGTTTTTTTTTCTTTTATCCTTCCTGAAATGATTGATGTATTTTCACATGACAGTCGGGATCAGTACAAAAGAGATCACTGGTGCCTGATGACTGTCAATCCCCAATATCGGTAAAGTATGACAGTCGGAAATGATGGTAATGAATGAGGAACCCGATGTGTACGCTTAGTATGGGAGCTGTGAAACCACGAAGCTTTCAATATTATTTATTCCCAGCCCGTAAATTGTAGTCGGTAGTACGGTTCAAGCAGAAAGATTACACAATCATTATTTTACGACCCTTTTTAAAAGATTGCAAGCATGTAATGTTTCTTTTAAAGGCATTCCTTTGCGGAACTCTTGTTCGAAGTAATTACGAAAAGTATGCCAGACCGTTTATGTATTTTCTACTTTTTTTATTTAACTGACGCAGGTTGAAATAAAAATATGAATAGAAACGAGACCATATTTTTGTATTATAAGGAAAATTAAACGACGAAATTGCCAACATTTTTTGGGTTCCGTACGTCCGAATGAAAAACGGAACCCTAATGGGATCACTCGTGTGTCTGTCTGTCACAGCCAAATTGCTGCGTATCAAATGGACCGATTTAGTTGAAATTTGGTACACATTTATGAATTTCTGTGACCCAAACACGGATTAAAAATCAAAATATTTTATCTATCTATCTATCTATTATTATGTATATATATAAAAAGAAAAGTCCTGACTGACTGACTGATTGACTGACTCATCAACGCCCAGCCCAAACCCTTGGACCTAGAGAGCTGAAATTTTGCACAGAGGTTCCCTTTATAATGTATACAAGGAATAAGGAAGGATTTTTTGAAATTAAACCCCTAAGGCAGTTAAATAGGGGATGAAAGTTTGTATGACCAATCTTATTCCTTGAGTTAATAAAGTTGAAACTTGGCAGGAATACTTATCTAAGTAAATTATGAAGTTTAGCATTTTTCGTTTTTCTAAACTACCCCTTAAAGGGGGATTAGGGGATGTCAAAATTTTTATGGAAGAATTTTTAACGGTCGGTCCGATTACCTCGAAACGCTGTATTTATACTTAAGACCAAAAATAAAGAATAACGTGTATCAGGGTTTTTCTAAAATCTACCCCTGACGGGGTGAAAGGGGGTAGTTAATTATACATGGGAAGATTTTACTGCGTGGCTTGATTAACTCAAAAATTCGTACAAATAATCTTTAAGTCAAGTAATGAACATACCCCAAACGATTTTACGAAATTCCACCCCTGTGGGAGTGAAAAGCGGGAATACAGTGTACATGAAAACTCTTATTCATTTGGTAAATTATGAAGTTTGGCATTTTTGGTTTTTCTAAACTACCCCCGAAACGGGTATTGGGAGGTGTCAAAATTAGTATGAAAGAGTTTTAACACGCGTTCCGATTATCTCGAAACTTGGTATTTATACTTAGACCTATATGTATAAAATTCAAAATCCTGACTGACTGATATATCAACGCACAGCCTAAGCCGCTGGTCCTAGAGACATGAAATTTGGAGGGTGTGTTCTTTGTGAAGAGTAGGTATCCACTAAGAAAGGGTGTTTCGAAGTTCCACACCTAAGAGGGTGAAATGGGGGGTTGAATTTTCTGTGAATAATTTCCGACCTCCACGCGGGCGAAGCCGCGGGCAAAAGCTAGTCTATACTAATATTATAAAGCTGCAGAGTTTGTTTGTTTGTTTGAACGCGCTAATCTCTGGAACTACTGGTCCGATTTGAATGATTCTTTTAGTGTTGGGTAGTCCATTTATCGAGGAAGGCTATAGGCTATATTCTTTATTTTTCAAAATTAGGGATCCGTAATAAAATTGCTATTTTGTAACACAAGGTGTAAAATCGAAAACCTATTTTTGCGTGCGCTGCAAAAACTATTGACAATAGAACAAAATGATGTACTACGGGTTTGTAGAGCCCATTAAGACCTACAAAAAAAGTCCGCGAGAACATATATCTAGCTATCATGGTTTAATCACAATAACCGATTTTGTGTTCAAAATAATTATTAAATCGTCTGAAGAAAAAAAAACTACGTTAAATATGTATCGTAATATTAATCTTTATCGAAATTAAGCATTATGTTATCAAGAGTATTTATGAAGAAGTAAAATACTTTTTGTTTCATCTCAATCGGATATTTCGTTTAAAAGTTATCACGTATGTAAGATGTTAAGAGTTGGTACCTATTAAGGAGTTATGGGCCATAGAGTTTTTTATCAACATAAAATCCTGTAATAATCTTTTTCGAAATATATTTGTTAATGATTGTAAGTATAAGATCTTTGAAGAGTATAATAAATACATCTATACTAATAATAAAGCTGAAGAGTTTGTTTGTTTGAACGCGATAATCTCTGGAACTACCGGTCAGATTTGAAAAATCTTTTTGAATTTGATAGCCCAATTCTTGAGGAAGGCTATAGGCTATTTAATATCACGCTATGACGCTAGTAAAATATAAAAACCTACTAAAAGCAAGAGATATGATGGTCATTACAACCACTAATTATTATTTATATTTAAAATCACCTGAAATACAAATAAAAAGTGTAAATAATGTTTTAACAACAAAAGTGTGTGCCTCACGCATAATCAGCCTATAATGTTTCCACTGCTGGGACAAAGGCATCTTCTCTTAGAGAGGCAGTGGGCTGTAATCTACCACCCGGGCCCAGCGCGGGTTGAATGTCACATGTCGTCAAATTTTTGGTTCTAGGACATATTGTCTTCCTCAAGATGTTGTCCTCACCGTTTTGAGAGCAGTGGTGATGAAATAATGTACACAAAGCAAAGCGCCTGTGGGTTCGAACCTACGACCTTCAACTCGTAAGTTGTTATCACTGGGCCGGCACTGCTCTTAATTTAATATAATTATATTAAGTTAGTATAAGCGCATTTTTTGCGTTGAGATTATCCTGTAACGGTAGATGTAAGTAGATAAATCAATAATAATAGCAATCAAGCGATGCCTCATACTCGTAGCAATATCAAACAGTAAGCTTAATTGATTATATATTATGTTTTCAGTCATAAATGTCATTAAAAGCTCGGCTAATCCATCCGTTGAAAGCTTTAGATTACGTCCGGAATAGGCTAACTCTTTTTATTCATTCAATTGATGTATTGCGGTCATCCATTTGAACGACTTTATTTTATCAATTTATCCAGTTTTGTTAGCGTACGTACAAAGGGTTATGTTGGCTTTTTAGATTAAGTAAGTTATCATCATCTGCCTAGCCTTTTCCCAACTATGTTGGGGTCGGCTTCCAGGCTAACTGGATGCAGCTGAATACCAGTATTTTACATGGAGTGACTGCCTATCTGACCTCCAAAATCCAGTTACTGGGTAATATGATACTACTACTACTACTTTACTACAAGTAACTGGGTAAATTCTGTGACAACCAGTCTTAAATAACTTTCCAAGGCACGTAGGGGTCATTGGTATGTAATTATGAGCACCCATCCTTGCCAACCATGGCAAGCGTAGCTTAACCTGATCGATCGACTCGTGCAGCTGTTACTTAGCCCCTGAGAGTACGTAAGTATTAAATGCTATAATTATGAAACAAGATTTTATTTCACCTAGGGCTGATTTTTCAATCGACAGATAATTTTTATCCGTGTAATAAAATTGACGTCTGACAGATTTCGTATGGAAGAACTGTCAAAAATTGGGCACTTATGAAACGTCAGAAGCTAGATGCACGGTTCCTGTTGCTCGTTTCCTATGGAGCAGAGCCGTCAAATCAAATCAAATCAAATCAAATCATTTTATTTCTTTGCAAACATGGGTAAAAAAGATACATAGATGTTTCATATTTATAAGTTCTCCACATTTTACCGTCCAATGGGCATGCAAATAGTGTACATACAGTTTCAGTTTAACATACTTAATTGAAAACATAATACAATAAAATAAAAATGTCAATCATAAAAATTTAAATAAAAAATAATATAAAATGTCAAACGGAGTAAAAGTATGTCAAATCTATATAATATAATAATATGTCAATCAGTAATAATACACATGTCAATCAGCAAGTGAATCATCATTAATAAAGCTGTCAACAGTGTAATAGCATTTAAAAAGTAAGATTTCAATGAGCGCCCTTTTAAATTGTAATATAGTCAAATTTTTTATAATATTCGGTAATTTATTATAAATGCGAGGGGCAATACCAAAAAAACTTTTTTGCATAAGTGCAGTTTTACATTTCACATGACATAATTTATTAACGTATTGTGTCCGTATTGGATTTTTCCTGACCTCTGATAATTTTTGGAATAGTTGTGGGTTACATTTAACAAACAAGGCGGTTTCCAATATATATAGAGAAGGCAATGTTAAAATTTTTAATGACTTAAAATAGGGAACACAGCTATCAGTCGTCTTCAGGCCGCACATTGACCTGATGCATCGCTTTTGCAACCTAAACACCATTTCTCTATCAGTAGACTGCCCCCAGAATATAATGCCATATCGCAAAACAGAGGCAACCATTCCGTGGTAGGCCGTTAAAAGAGCCTGACTATTTACTTTCTTTGAAAGTTGATACAGAGCGTATGCGGATTTGCTGAGTTTTTTACATAGTTCTTCTACGTGAGGTTTCCATGTAAGTTGATTATCAATTGTGATACCTAAAAACTTAGCTTTATCTGCTTCTTCAATATCGCAGCCCTTGAAGGAAATATTCATATTTGGGCTTTCACACCGTTGATAAAAATGCATGATTTTTGTTTTACTCAGGTTTATAACCAAATTATTATTATTAAGCCAATTTATTATGTCATTTAAGCAAGTATTGATGTCATTTTTATAATTATTTGGATCAGTACATTTTATAATAGCTGTACTGTCATCTGCAAAAAGAACCATTTTGTTGGTTGTTGCTTCTGGGAGATCATTTATATATATCAAAAAAAGTGGCGGACCCAGTACGCTACCTTGTGGAACGCCATATTTTACGTGTCTTGGTTTTGATACATATTTCTTTTCTAATTTACTTTTTGGACATATCCTAGAAATTTCTGTGCACTGAATTCTATTACTTAGGTATGATTCTATTAACTTTAATATGTTCCCTCTTATACCATAACTATGCAATTTATATAACAGGATCTTATGGTCTACATGATCAAAAGCCTTAGTCATGTCTGTATAAATTGCGCAGACTGGATTCCGTTTATCTACAGATGACATAATGTTAGCTAATAAGTCAAATAGTGCCATATTAATCGTTGTGTTCCTTCGGAAACCTTTTTGTTCTTTGCAGAATAATTTATACTTTTCAAAATATGCATATAGAGAGTTATATATTACTTTCTCAAAAATCTTTGATATAATTGGAATTTTTGCGATAGGTCTGTAATTTTTTAAATTCATTTTGTCATCTTTTTTATAAAGGGGTTTAACTATAACTTTTTTGAGCTTGTTTGGAAATATGCCGTCGGCTATGCACAAGTTGATTATATGAGCTAATGGAGGTGCTACAAGTTCTTTGGTAAATTTTAATACTTTTGTGGAAATTCCATCGTATCCAACAGTACTAGTGTTTTTAAGACTGCATATTATTTTTAATATATCATCAGTTGTTACAGGCTGCATAAATAGTGAATTTAATGTTTGTTTGTTTAAACTTATATTTTTTAATGTTATGTCAGCTTTTACATTATTCTCAATTGTATCAATTAAATAATCGTTAAATTCGTTTGCAATGTCCAAGGGGTCTGTAAATGTCAAATTATCTCTATTCACGCACATTATCGGCTCCAGTGGCAGACAAAATTTGGATTTATTTATTATTTGCCAGGTGGCTTTCGACTTATTATTGGCCGTATTTATGAAATGATTGTTTTGGGCTTTTGTGTGAGTTTAATAATTTTCCTGTAAAGTTTGGTGTAATTTTTAAGAACTAATTGATGTTTTGAGTCTGAGTTTAATCGATATTCCCAAAGTAACCGCCTTTGCTTGTTACTGCATACTTTTATTCCGTGAGATATCCACTTCGTTTTCTTTTCAGTTTTAATGATTATTATTTTCTCCGGAAAACACAATCTATATAAAAGAGAGAAATCATCCATAAAGTAGTCAAAAGCTTCGTTCGCATCCTTAGCATCATGTACTAGTCTAAAAGATAAAGATTTAAGATGTATTTTAAATTTAATTAAGTTTTCAATGCTTATGTCCTGTTTTTTTGTTTTCCAGTATTTAAGTTTGCAAGTTTTATTTATGGGTACTTTAAGTATCTGAGATGTATGATCTGAAAGGACTAGATCTACAACTTCAGCTTGGCATTCTTTCCGATAATTGTGAGCAAAATTATCAATACAGGTGTTATTTTTTAACCTAGTGGGAGTATAAAGCGCTAGTTTTAAATTATATTTCATAAGAAAGTATTCAAGTTCTAATGTAGTTTTATTTTTTTTCAAAACATCAATATTAAAATCTCCACACAGAATTATTTTCTTATTTGAAGATAGACAAACTTTATTTAAAATATAGTCTAATTTATCATAAAATACTTCATAGTTGTATTTTGGGATTCTATAAATACAAATTATTATAATTTTGTGTGCTATTATTTCTACAGCGCAGCATTCAAAGATGCCCGAAATTGATTGTTTTGCTATGTCTGGCATTTCTCTAAACTGCAATCCCACTCTTACGAAAATACCTGTTCCTCCTCTTTTTGTATCTCTAGAAAAGAAGGCAGCTGGACAAAAGTTTGAAATGTGCAATAAATCTTCATAACCTGTTTGCACGAAATGTTCAGTAATACATAGAATGTCTATAATAGTTCCTTTGTTGAATAATTCTACTAATTTTACCGTTAGTGTATCGGATTTATTAATAAGACCAGCTATGTTCTGGTGTAAGATGTTGAGGTAGTTAACGAAAAAAACTGAGGATTTAATTGTTGTGAATTTGTAGAACATTCCTGTTGACTTTGAGATTGAGGATCTAACTGTGCAGCATTCAGGGCACCTATGTCTAAGACAAGATCTTGGAGATCTGATATAACAATATTTAATCCTTTATTGTTCAAAGTGCCATAACGATGGCTGTATGTGTCGGAAGTGTAAGGCAGATTTAAATTTGAGTCTAAAATATATGCGTAGTTATATGTACCCACATCCATGTAAAGTAAATTATTGAAAGTTTCAATTCGGCTGTTATACATTATATTACTATTAACCATGTATTTAAACGTTGGCAAGCATATTATAAAGTTTGTATGAGTCAAAGCAACTAGTTTTTCGCGAATAAATGACACAAGTTCAATATAATTATGCGTTTTTCTAAAATCTAATTCGCCAATATAGATTATACAGTAATCAAGGTATGTAAAGTTTCGTACTTTTTCGTCAATGTTATCTAATAGTGAATTCAAACTACAATTAGGCTTACGATAATGACATATTTCAAAGTTACATAATTGAGTTCGCTCAGTGCTTTTGTATATTCTGTTAGAAGTTTCACTACTTAGCAGACATATTTTGTGTTTCAGAGATGAGAGATTTGTCTGCGATATTCTTTCTTGAGTAGAGTTTGAGTTACAAATATTACTATCTTCGCTTTTGTTCTTCGATTTGACGCCGTGTGTGGAAGGCGAAGGTGAAGGCGCGCAGTCTGTTCTCATATTTTCTGAAGTTTGTGTCTGTTTTGTTTTTGTGCCATTATTTGTATTTTTCTTTGGTGTTTGTTTTTTCTGTTTTGCTGGACTGTAAGTAATCTTTTTAAAAATATAATTTTTCTTTAACAGATCTTCGTTAACTTGTCTCAAATTTTTATTTTCTAACGATAATATTTCTATTTCTGTGTGCGCACTATTTAATTGAGCCGTTAGTTTTTCAATCTCGGCTTTTAATATTGATAATTGATTATCTTCATCCTCGGACATGTCTGGCATACTATTCGAGGTGGTACAGTCTAATGTTTGCGAAATTATATCACTGTCATCATTGTTTGGTACTGATCGAGTGCGGGTACGACGGAAAGTTATGTTCTCCAAGAAATTCATATCAGTAATATTTTATTTATATTTCAATTAGATAAAATTCACAAAAACAAATTTCTTCTTTAGTTGGATTCGAACCCAGGCCACGGAGATTTTTACACTCTCAGGCGAGCGCCAATTCCGTTGCGCCAAACGTACAGTAATTGTTGATGTGAAATTTTGACCCTGTTGGCGTCACAACGTTACAAATATACTTCACAGTTAACAGATGTCGCTGTTACGCAGTAATTAACACGGATAATTATTTTCTTGTGCTGTCAACACTGTAAAATGTCAGGCAATACTAAATCCGATCGATTTCCTGTGCTTAGCGCTAGATGGTGCTTTAGTCACAACAGCTGCATTGAGATTCAAATAAAAAACGGATCTCGAGATGACCAATATTTAGGAAGTTTCTTTAAAAATAGAAAAATGTTGAAAAGAAATTATCCAGGTGTTTTAACACTGCACTTAAATTATGTTCTATGCGTAAACAAATCACTTGCTGCAGCTTGTTTTGTTCTTAAAAGTCATATTAATAGTCACTGTTCTAATAGTTTTTATTTTACGTTTTTGTTTATAAATAATCATCAAACGCTGGTAATAACACTGTCACAGCAAGTTTGTGTGTCCAGATTCACTTTTATGCACTTTTTATGGTCCAAAGACTAATTACACTATTTTTCGGAATACTTTTAACGGGAGCACAACACAATTCAATGTTTACATGTCAGCGCCACCTAGCGGAATCAAGAAACTCAATGGTTAAAACTTGGTTCTTTGGCTTTTACAATAATTATTTTAAAATTACAGCGTTAGTACGCATGGAAGGACAGTGTAGGCCTGTCAACATGGAAAATTAACTGTGAAGAATTATGTATTCTTGGATAGTGCCAATGCAGACGAAATAGCGTCCTTATAAAATTTTGTTATGCCAGTCCACGCACACATTCTGACAAGTAATTTATTCAGTAAGAAATTTTATATTCTAAACCGAAAAAAACCTTCAGTACCTATCGACATCTGAGCTGATATTTTTATATGAAATCCCTTGACATAGCTGGTGGCTTAGGTATCGACTGCCAAAATATACTAAATCAAATATTTTTCTCGACCCGAATAAGAGCTTAGGTCTATCCAAAAAAGGCCCCTTTCTGACCTAAATCACCTCTTTCAAATGGCCGGAAAAAATCCAAAGGAATATAAAGATATTTCCGAAGTGCAAATACTCATATTTGCTCAGCTGGATTGAATACAGTACCGTTTAATAATAATCAAGACCCTTCAGTGAATGCTCTGTCGATTTGTAAAGAAGCCTTCAATTCCAGCTGAATGATAAGATTGATTTGTACATTTTTGAAAGCTTTGATGGCTTCATTCCTTTGGGAACTTGAATTCCTGGTAGAGAGTTTAATCTCATTATGGATATCAGGACTCAGGAGTTTTGTATAAGTGCCTACTTAATTCATGACTTAAATACATTATAGCTAAGGTGTCCTAGAGCGGTGACCGCATATTAGGGCCGGAGTGACGGCTGTCAATAAAATGATGACAGTGACAAAGGTTTAAATCGTTAGATACGTCCAAATACCGTATCAAAAGATAGTTGCGTTTCTGTTTCGTTTTGACACCTCTGACACGCAGTGACTTGACTTGATTGTCATGGAAACGTTATATACAGTGATCTTCACGTTATCCATAAACTTTGTCAAACGCTTCTATAGCTTTTACAAATTATATCTAACAAAGGAAGTAGTACTTAAAAAGGCTTCGTTACAAAGACATTTGTAATTTCTTAATTATGCAGTAAGAAAGGGTCTTAACTTATTTATGACAAGTTTCAGCACGCCAAATCTTATGAATGAAAATACGTCGTTGCCAATTCGGATAAAGAGGCATGCGTATTGGGTGATTTACGTCAAGGTATTTAGTTTGTATGAAAATGAACCAAAAATAAAAAATAAGAATTCATTAATGTGTCCATAGTGAAAAATGCATATTTCCATGGTCTAAATATTTACTCGAAGTTTATGTATATCGTCCGGAACACGGTATATAATAATATGTGAGCTCACTCTTTTAGATATTAGACACTTTTTCGCGTGATCACGTACGGTGAGGAAAAGGCCTCCTCTAAAGATTTCCACGTATTCCTGTCTCTTGCTAAACGAGTCCATATCGTCCCAGCCGCCGCGGGAGACGCTCCGGGCGTCGGGAGCCGCGTGACGACTCGCGGCCACCGTAGGCGCGGGCCTGCGGGCGGAGAGTAATGGGTAATATTATAAAGGCGAAAGTTTGTGAGTGTGTGTGTCTATATGTTTGTTACTTCTTCACGCTCAAACGGCTGGACCAATTTTGATAAAATATTGTATGGAGGTAGCTGACACACTGGATTAACATCTATATGTTAATCCAGTGCTATGTGTGCAGTGCTACTTTTTATCCCGATATTCCCACGGGATCGACACTTATGCGAGCGAACCGGGGCGCAGCTATTATTTAAATAAATATTTAATCCTTAATTTTTCGTAATTGCACCTATCAAGTATCACTGTTTGTCTTCCCATTACCCAAAGGTAGAAGATGCCTAAAGCATAAAGTCCACCCACCTCTGTCCATTTCTGTGCTTGAAGTATTAAATAAATAAATACTAAAGTTGCTGGATGATTAATTAAATGAGTTTTAGAGGTCATTCATCCAAAAAGCATCATTTTATATAAAATTAATTTTTATCTATAGACTTAAAGAGCACTCAACAAATGAGAATGCTGAGAGCTTTTATTTCAAAATGAGTATAGTCCTTATACCAATTTATTGTTCCTTACATTTATTTAGGAGCACCAAATCTCAGACCAAATAAAAAGTCTTGGTCTGAGCACCAAGTAAACATCTTTTCAACACAAATTAAACAATTCACAGCTTTTAGACTCACTGTCAGACAATGTTAGGCCTCTCAGCCCCTTGTTTTACAAATCGAATTATTCGCCATTCTTCCCTAATATCTGTTTTTGACAAATCCATTAGATACTCCTTGTTGTACTCCAAATTACTCAGCTTTCGAGGTTTATTCTCGTCACGACAACAAAAGACTACTAAAGTCTTGCTTACCTACAAACAAATGCTTTCGAACTGTCCCCAGCCAATCGAAATATCCATTATTTTCGGCGGGAACAGAAAAAATGGTGATAATGCATCTATTGTTCGTATTTATGGCACGGCCGCACCGCAGCCATTTTGTGGGCCAGATGAAACAAGGTCCGAATAGTGTTGTGTGAATATGTGATTGGACAATTTTGGGACATTCGGTTTTTGGCGGGACGAATTTACATCAATTTTAGGTTGGAAATAGGAGCTCCAGTACAGCTAGAATAAATAGGTCAGCTAATCAACGTTGTCCTCTTCCTATTTTGACGGTTTTTGTTTGGATACCTATTGTTCTTGCATTACATAATGACGTCATACGCAAGGATTTCGGAAAAGAAAAAAAAAACCAAACATGCAATTGTTAACTAAACTCTGACTATTAATTTGTTAGACCAAAATGACAGCTAATATATACCTAATAGATAATGCCATGTTGGCATGTGGCAGTAGGCGGGCACATTGCTCGCAGAACAGATGGCCGATGGGGCCGAAAGGTTCTGGAGTGGCGACCGCGTACCGGAAGACGTAGCGTTGGAAGGCCTCCCACAAGGTGGACCGACGACCTTGTGAAGGCCGCAGGAACCCTTTGGATGCGAGAAGCACAGAACCGGTCGAAGTGAAGGTGCTTGGGGGAGACCTATGTCCAGCAGTTGACGTCTTTCGGCTGAAATGATGAATGTCATGTTGACAAAAAAAGGTCGATCGCAGCTGTCATTTTAGTTTAGCAAATTAAACATTAGAGTTTTGTTCGAAGTAGATTGGTTCGTTAGTCACATCTTAGTCATCTCTAAGGCACTCACTCGAGATAAAGATTGGCTATATTTTCATGTCTTTTTTCATGTATTGTACCTTTTGTTTGTGAAAAATAAACAATTTTTCTTTCTTTTATTTTCTTTACTACTTACCTTCAAAGTCTTCAAACAAATCATGCAATAGCCGTGATAAATTGTTCACCTACGACTACTTTAGGAGCACCATTAGGTATTCTGACAACTCCAGGCAAACGGCAAGTTTCTAATTTAGTGGTAATTAGCAAGTTTTGAGGTCAGTGTTGTTGAGTTTTAAACGTCTCTAAATAAATTAATACTTTACACAAATCTATTTGGGGATTTTCGTCTATCTGCCTAACCGATATCTGGAACAAATCTGGGACATTTTGGGGCCATTTTACTTATAACTTAATATTTAAAACACTTGGACACTTAACGCCCCTCGACGTAATAAGTTGGTCTCTTTCAGTGTCCTTCAATGTGTTAATGTAAGTAGGTAAACCATACCTTTAAATAAAATAGTTTAAGAATTGAATTGCCTTCGCTTTTTACCCGACTGCGCCTGAAGGAAGTATGTTTATGTAGAAAAACAAACCATTTTCATACAATTTTTATTATATTTTCAAATTCAAATGGGTCCCGCCTGCTTCCAACTTTTATTTAATTTAAAATGAGCTTGTTTTTAGCTTTTCAGTTTTTTTAACTTGAGTTTTACTGCAGTCGGGTTTTTTATTTTTTTTAAATCCTTTTTTTTTACCTTTTTTTTTTTAAATGTCTCCTCATTCTATGTTTTTACCTGTATTTTGTACTAAAACGCACACCTCTCACATTTATTTGTAGGCAATGTAAAAACGTACTTCATTCGGCAATGAACCGTATCATCGAGTTTGGGGAAAGAATCTCCATTTTTAAGTGACTCAGTGTAGCTGAGCTCTCAACCCTTCAAAGCGCTGTGGTTACATTATTTAAATATGCACCGTCTGTCCCCACCCCACCTCTGTTTGACAACAACGACATAATATTATACTCGAGAGGCGAAAATGTCGGTCAAGGCCAAGATCTTGGGAGGTCGTTTTAAGTTATGGATCAACATATACAACCTACGTATACTTACTCATAGTATAAGCGTATTTGAGCTTAATTTTAGGTACACCTAGTCCAAGATGATAATAATATATATAATTTCCCTACTACCCGTAGGGAAATTGATGCACAACTTGTTACCACGGTTTCAGTATATGAATCAAAACCGAAAAATTTATTACCGACGAAAAATTTCCACAGAAAGGAGCAATTTTTCGTCGGTAATAAAAAATAAAATAGGTATTGTCTACATTAATTTTGACCGCATAGGTATTACACTTTTCTATGAAATAGCAGATTTTTTTTCAAAATCAAAATTTCTACGCCAGGGGGTCTCAAAGAGATGTCAGCATCAGAGAAGGGCCGAAGCCTGCCAGGTCAGCGGAATTGTCCGAAAAAACCGCTGGCCCGGAACATAAAGGGTTAAGGAAGTAACACGGGTGGGATTTAGTCAGTAAGAGTCTGACACTCCCTTCCGCTCCATCCAGAGCGGGAGGAGTCATTTGATGACTTCCCATCCGCAAAAAAAAAGGGGGTTTAGCATCATGTGCTGAATTCCATTGGTTACTGCCACCCTGTACAGCGTTATAAACCAGTATGAAAAGGAAAGCTGTTAAATTTTAGTGGTAGGTAGTAAAGGTTTACAGGCGTAAGGATTAAACGGACCCTGACTTAGGCTGCCTTTCCACCACAGATGAGCGAGGATGCGTAGCGAGGGATGTGTGTAAAACTAACTAATACCAACGCTAACTTAGCTCAAGCTATAAAAATGAAGCGATGTTATTGGTTGGTTTCACACACATCCCTCGCTGCGCATCCTCGCTCATCTCTGGTGGAGCTTCGATTAATAACAATAGCCAGAAATGAAAAGGCTCCTTGCGATGTAGTTTATATTATACAGAAACTGGTTGGTGATGAAAAATAGTGATCGTCGTTTGTTTTTATTAATCTGCTTACCGGGATCTAAGATGATATTCCATAATCCCCTTTTTCGATGGCTCAGAAAGGCCGATGGAGTCACGTACATTAGCCACATAAACTTAGTTCTATTCGGCAATATTGCGGTTAATATTACTAGCATCGCATTGCGGTTGTTCAAGTAGCAATTCGTGATCAAATCATCGTTAATGAGCTTCATTGATGTATTATCTTTGTTCATTTTTAGTGTTGTACCATTATCACTCCTAAATGTCTTGTTAATGTCTTGTCTAAATCTTAGCAGCGTTATTGAATAGTATTGCAATGATTATAACGTAGCTCTTAAATTATACCTGATGAAGTATGTGTTCCGTTGCACCGTTTTAGCTTATAGGCGCTGATAGACACATAAGATTTAATAACTTTGTTAGTTGGGGCTGAAAAACCTGAGTTTTAACGACTAATTAGGTATGGGTGATCGCTTCACCGACATAGCCCGAAGAATTGCCAAACTTAAGTGGCAGTGGGCAGGGCACATTGCTCGCAAGACAGATGGCTGATGGGGCCGAAAGGTCCTGGAAGACGTAGCGTTGGAAGGACTCCCACAAGGTGGACCGACGACCTTATGAAGGCCACAGGAACCCGTTGGATGCGAGAAGCTCAGCACCGGTCAAAGTGGAGGTGCTTGGGGGAGGCCCATGTCTAGTAGTTTCGGCTGAAATGATGAATCGCTTCACAGCAGTTAGACACTAGCATAACATAACGGGCGAAATGTGAGTGGTACAATAGGTACACCTCTGTCTAACCTGTCGGGGGTTACAGGAGTGACATTATGTTATGCAGTTAAACCACTGTTGTGACACTCTTTGAAACATAAATAAGAAATGCAATGTCCCACAAAAACATCACATTTGGTACAACACTAGTGCAAAAATTGGGACGATCTACATCCGCATGTGTTTTGTCTTTACCTCTCCAATTCACGGGCTATTTTAGTATCGGCCTGTTTTTACATTGACTCGCTGTTTGATATGGGAGGGAACAGAACGAACATGTTTTAGCAATGTTCATTTTTGAAGAGATCTATTTAATTTTCGATTTTTTTTTTGGTCAAGTCCTTTTCTTCAATGTGATCTATTTCCGGTTTTTACTCTTCAATTTCTCTTTCCAACGGTTGCATGCTCAAAGGGGCAATTCTCGTAATTTTAAACACGTTCATAATCTGATATCAATCTGTCAAAAATACCGCCAATTTCCTTACATTTTTGACATTTGTTTGTCGCCGAGATGAGACTGCGGCTAGATTTTGAACGTATTATATAACGAGAATTAGTCTTCTTACTCGGCTATTCTTGCGACATTTCCTGCCCATCGAAGACTACTAAAAATAATATTTTGATGGTTTTAATTACATTAGGCTCGTTGTACATCTCGTAGAGTTTATGGTTGTACCGCGTTCGCCATTGCTCGTTTTTCAGCACAGCTCCTAATATGCGCCTGAAGATTTGCCGTTGGAATACTAACAGAAAGGTTTCAATTAATCACATCCATTTAATAAAAATCTTAAATTCATTTACTGACAGACTTACTGCAAATACTTTGTACAAAAATTCCTTATACAGGGTGGTCAAAGAGTCGTGGATAAAACGAAATAGGGAGATAAAGGAGGTCATTTCCAACAAAAATCTTTCTACAGCATGGTCATAATTCAATTGCCCTAAAAGTTATGAATATTTTTGTATACCGAGTTCTTTTACAATTAGACTAATAAAAAAAAAATGATATAGAACAATAAAACAAACGGTGTTGTATTATTACTAGATAATGTATCAGCACTGCAAAAGTTCTATTGCGGGTCTGGGTACCAAACTCAAGAGCAACTAATTTTTTCCGAAAATTTTGAAGCGTTAACAATAATTTTATCTCCCTTTAAAACCGTTGAAAATGACCTCCTTTATCTCCCTATTTCGTTTGATCCACGACTTTTTGACCAATCAGCATAGCGAAAGGAGGATTTTTGAAGATGTGTCCTCTAAAGAGGTTAAGCAGGGGAAAAGTTTTTATGGAAGGTGGTAATTTTTCCGGTGGAAAATCCCATCGGGCATGCGGGTAATTTAATAATTTTCCAGTGACGCCTTTCGTTTAAAAACACAAAGAGAGTTTAATTTTGGGGGTTTGGGATTTGGGTTTTATTTTTATGAGTCATCACCATTCTCCTGCCATTATACCAATTTATTTGAGGTCAAGGCAACATGTTCTTTTCTTCCATACTTCTCTATTAGTCGTCATCTCGGTAGTTACCCCCGTTCTATAGTCCGCGCGGAACTAGTTGGCCGCGTCTTAGGTATGTGAGCGGTGGGTCGGAGGGGCGGGGGCGCTATGTCGTTACTCAGTACGT
The DNA here is from genome assembly GCA_948474745.1 of Oligia latruncula. Lineage (NCBI taxonomy): Eukaryota > Metazoa > Arthropoda > Insecta > Lepidoptera > Noctuidae > Oligia > Oligia latruncula. The sequence continues at coordinate 1,865,822 of OX419691.1, read as the reverse complement.
GCGTTGCGAACAATAGGCAACCCCGCCTCCCTCACCCCCGTCCCCACCCAAGGCGAGGCCAACTAGTTCCGCGCGGACTATAACCATATCATCATTCACACAGCCCATACATTGTTTCTTTGGTCTTTCTCTACTCAAGCCATCGACATTCATACTTGTTGTATGATTTTGGAAACTAAAATAAACCATCAAAATCAGTGCAATAATATATCTGTTGCACGCAATGGTGCAGAAAATACACTTTTATTTGTCTACCCATTATTTCATATTTCATATTTGAAAACACTTTCTTTAATTAAAATACTGATTCAAGTATTATTTTAATGAATTAACAAAAAAATTACACATGCCGCTGGGTAAAAACAGCTCACCAAAAGTACACTATAAATGAAATAAAATTGCCAATCGAACAAATAAACAAAAAAAAAACTGGACAAGTGCGAGTTGGACTCGCACACGAAGGGTTCCGTATCACAAGGCAAAAACGCCGAAAAAAACACGTTTGTTGTATGGGAGCCCCCCTTAAATATTTATTTTATTTTGTTTTTAGTATTTGTTGTTATAGCGGCAACAGAAATACATCATCTGTGAAAATTTCAACGGTCTAGCTACCGCGGTTCTTGAGATACAGCCTGGTGACAGACAGACGGACGGACGGACGGACGGACGGACAGCGAAATCTTAGTAATAGGGTTCCGTTTTTACCCTTTGGGTACGGAACCCTAAAAAACAACCTAATTAGGTTGATTAAAAAAAACCAACCTAATTAGGTTGATTTTTTTTTTAAAGAGGAGGTTCTCAATTGAGACCCTCCTCTTTTTTCGAAGTCGATTTAAAAAGTAAACAATTACCTATATTGTTCTAGCTTTCCTCTTAACAATGGCTACCTCATAATTGAGATACATTATTTAGTTATAAAATATTCTTTAATCTTGTTTTTCTTTGACAGGGGATACAAAAATAATTAACGGTTGGAATTAGACCTCGAGTGCCTCTTTCCTTATCTCAGCGGCAACTGATGGGGGAAGACCACCAATGAAAAACAAACTCTATCTTTTAGAACTAAGGCTCTCTTTTCTTTGGCGTTTTATAAGTTACAGCGCCCAACATCGCCTTATTTAATTTAATTGAATGTTCATTTTCTTTATTTGATAGCTAATATTTCACACTTATAATGAAGACAATAAAGCTCTTGGATAGTTATGACACTTGTGTAATAAGGCCCAGCTGGTACTCTCTCCTTTATTATATAAAGTTTTTAATAGTTTTTCTTGAATAGAATGATGCATAAAAGGTAGCCTTGAGAGCGTTTAATTTGGAAGGTAGATAGTGGTGTATTGGCAGATAATGGCGTAAAGGTATATGAATATTTATGATGGGTTTTGGGTTACTTGCGAATACTATAATAAAACCATGGAGTGAAAATTGTAACGAGTATAATTAACGCGGCAAAGCAGAGAAGAGAGTTTGACATTTATGACACATACATATATAATGTTGCCAATAAACAATTAAACGACAATGTTGCAATCATTATTTAACAGTCTATGTCTGTGCATGTGTGATTTGCATACGTATGCAGCTATGCTCCCAATATGCAAAAACAAAGAGAAATGGTTTTGTAAAACCAAAAAAAACTGTGAGCGCTCTTTGGCTATGGTAAGTAGTCGATTGCATTATAAAAGTCTGTGCGGCAAGAAACAACTGCCATGGTTACAATATTGTTTGAGTACTTGTGTGCAGAGAACGGTACGGGTAGTCAGAAGCCCGAAAGTCTGACAACCGGTCTTACCAAGGGGTATCGTATTACCCAGTAACTGGGCTGTGGAGGTCAGATAGGCAGTCGCTCCATGTAAAATACTGGTATTCAGCTGCATCCAGTTAGACTGGAAGCCGACTCCAACATAGTTGAGAAAAGGCTAGGCAGATGATGATAATGACTTGTGTGCAGAGATATACATATAATTAGAATTGCATGTATGTCCACGAGTGAATTGGAGACGAAAGGTTTTGCTAAGAAAAAACTAGACCTGTTTACATTAAAATGCTTATATACAATTATTACACATACAACTAACTATTTACGCTAGCATACCTAAGCATAATCAGCCTATAATTTACCACGACTGGGACACAGGTCTACTCTCTGGGAAAAGGGCTGGGATCGCGTCACAGACAGGAGGCCGTTGCGGGTTGGTGCATATCACATGCCTTCGAATTTTTGGTTCTTATTTTTTTAAACCTCTAATAATCAACCAGCTACTCGAAGTCGGCTAAAAGTGGGTTCTTAGGATAAAACTGCTACGCAGTTTTAACTTTTGGAGATCTTTAATTTATTTACGTAAACAGACAATTCTCCCTGGTATTCCACAGTTCAAGAAAAGCCACTTGATGTCATAAGATACTTTTATTAATTTCGACGAGATCGCATTTTTGCGAAAGTTAATAAGTTAAAATGCCCTTGTAATTTAACTTACAATAAACTATTGAAATACGAACTGTTAGGATGGCGCTCCGTGGGTCCTTTTTAATTGAAACACTTTATTTGCTACTACAGAAACTATTTTAATATTGGACATTTGTGGGTTGAAATTTGCTTGCATAGCGAGCAGTTTTCTAAAGTACATGAATTTTCAAATCCACGACCCACAACTCGTAAGTCGAGGCCGATACCACTGAACTACCACTGCTCTGAAATTCAGCCGAACGTAGAATTTACGACCCCTTTCACAATTCGCCCTAAAATAACTTTTGAAACTTATATCACATCAAAATCAGCAGTCACACACAAGTTTCACATGATATCAGTCACACCATCAAACAACCATAAGTAAAAACAGTTCAAACACTCAAAATTCTCGCATAACATTGAGTTGGGTCCAAACGTTCCTCAGATAAATTAGCAACTCGAAAGTTGCCAGCAAGTTACAAACCCTTATCAAAAAGTACGGAACCACTTAATTCCGACGTCAGTTTTATGAAAAATTTATACTCCGCCCATAGTTCCGTGAAATGAACTTGGCTAATACAAGTTTGGACCGGCTCGGGTAAGTTCGGACCGGTCTAAGGCGGATTGAACCGGTTATCGCGGATATTGTAAGTTTTTAGTTGGATGGCGGACGGAGTTTGCAAGAATATTTATTGTAGATTCCCCAAAAGCTTGTTTTGTAATTTCGCAAAGTTACTTTGGATCGGAGCTTAGGATTTCCTTTTCGAAATTAAATTCATTTATAAGTATTTATATAGAAATAATAACCTACTTAACTTTCCTCAAAGCTAATTGACTCGTTATTGCTGTTTAAACATGTTTATATAGGTTCTTAATGGAGTGGTTTAATTGGAATTCGGAGGGTAGCTAAATTAAAATTTCGTTCTAGGTTTTCGAAAGGGTTTATGTTGTAAATAACTTGGTTACTCTCCATCCTTTATGTGATGTCTTAAATTTTCCACGAATAATATTGAAAAGTTTACATCATTGCCATAAATGCCATATGTATACTAAATTTTAAATCCACAGTCTGAATGATTGAAACATCTACAACATCACTTTCACCAAGTATTTCATTCATTCAAATGAGGCTGTGATAATTTCTGACAAAAAAGCAAGACTCAAACACGAAAGCGACAAGATTTGCAAGATTAATCTCTCGTTTACCTGAAATTCTTCCTGAAACATCCAGGCTCGCTTTGTTTCGAAAGGATTACATTTAAACCTCTTAACTGTGTTATCAGTTTTCATCTTTTGGTGTGAATATTCGTGATTTACATCTTAACTACCTTTTGTGGTTTGGCCTCGATTTTAAATTCAAAACATTTTTCTTCGGGGTTTAGTATTTAAAATCTAGTTTAAGCGGATAGACTGAACAATCTGAACAACGGGGACAATCCGGTTTTTTAACGGGCTACCCTGTTTTAATTAACCCCCGACGCAAAAATGACGGGGTGTTGTAAGTTTGACGTGTCTGTGTGTGTGTCTGTCTGTGGCATCGTAGCTCCCGAACGGATGAACCGATTTTGATTTTGTTTTTTTTTATTTGAAAGGTGAATTAGTCGGGAGTGTTCTTAGCTATGGTTAATGAAAATCGGTCCAAGATGGCCGCCGCCACAAAATGGCGGATTACATATTTTTTCATTATAAATTAATAATTATTTTTTGACGGATAAAAAACCTTATTAAAGACCAAATTACCTGAATCTTAAAACGCAAGAAAATAAAAGAATTAAATACAAAAATTAAGGAGTCCCCACAAAAAGCATGAAATAAAAAATTTAATAAAATATTTAAAAAACCCCCGACACAAATTTAGTAATAAAATTAAATGTAATTGGAAAAGGATAAAATAATTTTATAATATAATAATTAAGAGGTGCCATATGAATTTATCTGTTTTAGTCTAGTTACATAAATTCTTTAAGTCGGGGGTTTTTAAATTATTTTATCCTTTTCCAATTACATTTAATTTTATTATTATTTTGTGTCGGGGGTTTTTTAAATTTTTAATTTAATTTTTTGTAGTCTAATCAAACTAAATTCTACATCATCATCTGCCTAGCCTTTTCCCAACTATGTTGGGCTCGGCTTCCAGTCTAACCAGATGCAGTTGAATACTAGTACTTTACATGGAGCGACTGCCTTTCTGATCTCCACAACCCAGTTTCTGGGTAATACGATACCCCTTGGTAAGACTGACGACCCGTAAGAATTGTCAAAGAGCCACGAATGACAGCCGAGAACAACTGCTTAACGTGCTTTTTACGGATCAACCGGGGCAAGAGTAGCTTAACCTGATCGATCGACCCGTGCAGCTGTTATTACTTGGCCACAAGCTTCCAACTAAGTACTAAATATTTGATCAAATAGGGTTGATTTATTAGATAAGTTACATTACTGTGTTCGTCCAGATGTTTAAAGTTCCATTCCAAAAAGTTCTTACATGCAGAGTGATGAACAAAATTGCTGTTCCATAATTCTGGTTCTCTGGAGAAAATCAGCATCCTAATTTCGCAATGAACCTTTTTGAAGCATATTGTTAATACATTGCTTCATATGTTTGAAAAATTTGTCTGCTCAACAACGTAAATAACGCAATGAATGTTGTTGAACTGTCAAAATGAAAGCCATTCCTACTGTTAGGCAAGAAACACGTGTAATAAAGCATCTGATGTATGAAATATTTCCAGCGGTTTCATATACTAAACAATTTATTAAGCTAGAATCACGAAAACCCTTTCAGTCCTCTAAAGCCTGCTAAATTGTGACATGACTTAACGCGGTGAAGTGAGGGACACTTTACAAATGCTTAGGTTTGACACTAGATTTCTTTGAAGGCCAGAACGGCGGGTGGCTAATGAGGATGGATGTCCAGATACGAGTGTGGTGGGTAGGTACTAATTAAATAAGGATTCGGTGTCGCAAACGTGGATTGAGGAAATTTTGGACGTGTTTGTATTTTTTTTTCGCTGTTTTTAGATTTTATTTTTGACAGAGCAACTCTATGATCAGGAACAATTATAGGAACGTCTTCATTAAGGGGCTTATATAACCTAAAGCGCGGTCACTGTCGGACTGCATAATAGAAAAGAAAAAGAAGCGCGATGACACAACGGTGGTCATATTGCAAAATATGAAGCAATTATTTAATTACAAAAAATCTATTGTTTGGACTAAAAAATTAAAACTGTACTGTTTTAGTATGTTGTTTGTAAAATAATCTGACATAAAATCAGTATTTATGATTGGATGTATATTAGTATGGTTTTTATTGTAAAATAAAGTTTTTAGAGGTATCTTCATGATTTTTTTCTATCGTATCAAATTAGTTGTATTATGTTTTCAACACACTATTTATCTAGCATATATCCTGAAGAATATCATGTATTTTTCTGATTTTGTTTACTTTAGTCGATCATATTAGGTACTTTTATTATTTCTAAAACTTGCGTTTTTTGCGTTTAGGTCCTGTAAGCCCTTTAATGGCGTAATTTAGAAATATGTTAGAAACATTTGGACTGTTAAACATAAATTTCCCACTGAAGATCTTCAAAACATGAAATTACAAAGATTTAATTCTGGCAATATTTATCTATACATATTATAAATTATAGTATGGCCGCGTTTTTCTGTAGATACGGTTATCACCATCATTTAGAGTATTTATTTCGGAAGATTAACGTGTATTACGTTTAAATTCAACTTACATAATAATAATAAAGAAATCCAGATATTGAGTCAAGTCAAGTCGTAAATATCGTGGGAAGCAGGGGAGGGTCGCTAGTATCAATATAAAGGTTTATAAATGGTTCCCAAATAAATTCAAGCAACAAATCCCATTTGTCGATAGAATATAAAAAATTTAACCCAGTGTTTTATTTGCTTAACTTGTACACCAGCACATCAAGTTACTACAATCTGTCAAATTTCTTTAATAGATTTTCGACTTTATCGCTACAATATAAGGTTCGAAAATTTGACAGTTTCAGGTAGCTTGATTTGCTGGCGTCTGTACAATGTGGGGCAAAATAATGTCGTAATGTGAATGCGCCATATTTTTTGCTAATGGCGTTATTATGTCACTGTGATTTGATACATATGTTTTAGACAGAGAAGTTGTTGACACAGGACATACAATGATGGAGATTTTGATACACCAATTTCGGGGCCGTGAGATCTCCCGTTTTGGCAATTTGAACTGGTCGGCCAGATCGCCAGAACTGACGGCACCAGACTTCTTTTTTGGGGGCTTTTTGAAATCTCGCGTTTACCACAACAAACCACAAACCTTGCAAATCTTGAAAGCCAACATTGAAAAAGAAATCATTAATTTGGAGGACATTTTGCTAGCATCAATTCAAAATGTCGTAAAACGATCACAAATGGGCGTCAACTCAGGAGGTGGTCGTTTGACCGACAATTTTTTCGACTTAATGTCATAACTTTCACACCTTTAAATAAATCTGGAAAACCCATTTTTTTTCATTTCCAACCAAATGGGTCTGGCTGTTTGTGTATGTGACTTTAAATGTTTGTAAACGCACCCACAGTACAGGAGAAATTCCTAGTGTGGGGCAACGTTGTAAAAAAAAAAAAAAAGGCAGCCAATTCACATTACTTTTGCCCCACCTTGTAAACACTATTCTTTCTTTATTATGCCGTTTTAAATTACAAATCCTTGCAGGGTATAACGAGAATGAGTCAGGGTAGAAGTGTACCCGCAGGGCCATGTGGGTACGTTTCTCTTTTAACTAAGTTTGTGAACAGGTTGTATACACGAGGGGACTTGATAAGAAAAAGACTTGTGTTATGAAGGGTAGGTTTGAAAGGGGCTGTGTTTTCCTGATGTTTGGTTTCAGAACTGTATGAATTAAGGGGCCGGCGGCGGCGGAGCATGCGTAGTTCATAGGTACAAATGATTAAATACCAAAGTAATTTGTAAATCAAACTTATTCATAGTGTAGTGTGTATTTATTCCGATTGGATAACAGAATATCTGGTTCCCAAATACATATTTTGAATGAACACTGATTTAAAGACGAGATATGATAAAAATAAGTTTTCTATAGAAATTTGAAATTCCTCATAGATCGTCTCGTCGTCGGGATAATTTCGACGGTTGTAAGGCTAATTGGTCCAAGTGACATTTTTTTTGCAATATTAGTTATATACATATTCGGAATCAGCAAATTTTACTGATTACGAATATGTATATAACTCAATATTGCAAAAAAAATGTCGCTTAGACCAATTAGCCTTTCAACCGTCGATATGTGTTTTCGTCTTGAGCGAGCTTGAATCCCTCGTTGTACTCAGAATAAAAGTTTTCCGAGACATAAGATACTGCTTTAGCCCTCAGTGAATAATCAACTAATTCGCGGATGATGATAAAGGCTCCTTCAAAGAGGCGCGACACGCGATAAAATCGCGCAAAGGCACCGCAAGTCACGCAACGAGCGGTGCCTTTGTGTCGCGCGCGATTATAATAGCGTGTCGCGCCTGTTTGTAGAAGCTTTAAAACCGTACCCATAACAAATTGATGTATTAATTAAAAATCAAAATCATCGAACCACCTTCAGCAAAATATTTCACACAAAATAACTCCTTAAAATCAGTAGCTACCCTCTAATCCTTCATAATCAACTTGGCTCATTCCTGCATCGTTGTCGCGATCCATCCATTCATTATTTATAATTAGCGACTCGGCCGCACGCATCCGAGAGGGACATTAATCATTTCAATTACTAAGTCGCCGCCAGACGGAAGGGCGACAGGAACCTTCCTTGTTTTTCAGCTGGAGGATCGCTTTTTGGATTAAAGTTTTAAGCTGATGATGGTAAGTGGTATAAAGGCTTTTTGTTTTCTGCCAGTTTTTTCATTTGTAGATGTTCAACTGTTTCGATTAATATTAGGTCCTTCTTACCATGTATGAAATTGGCGTTTTGTCGAACAGGCAATTCCAGATTCAAAAGGCTTATTTGTGTTTCGAATTTAGTGATTCATTTGTTTTCACGACATTTGAGTTTTCTTTGATATCGTTCTGTTCACAATATGGAAAACTTAAAATACCGCGTTATTTACGAATACGAGTACAAGTCCGTTATCATTTGCGGTGATTTTAATGTCAATTTATTAGAAAACTCATGTTCTTGTAGTAAAATTTTAAGTCTGTTTCAGTCCTACAATCTTCTAAACCTATTTTTGGAGCCCACAAGAATAACCCCTACTAGTGCCACATGCCTAGATAATATATATACAGATATTATACCAAGCCACAAAGAAATTATAACTTTACTAGATTCTGATCATTGCGGGCAAAGGATTACTATTCAAAATCAAAACAAAAAAGTGGCTAAAAAGGATATCACTGTTAACTCCAAAACTGCAAGTCGCTTGGAGGCTTTTAAAGTTAAACTCATTGATAAATTACCAGTTTTGTCTATTCATGCTGATCCTAATCATCTTTATGATAATTTTTTTAATGTATACTGTAAACAATTTGATTCCACCTTTATTCCCAAGACTATTTCGGTTAATAGTAATGCATCGTTCAGTGATTGGGCTACCATTGGTATTCATAAAAGTAGAACACGGCTTTATGAACTGTACAATGAAAGGACTTATATTAACACTGATGAATTTAATTTGTATGTTAGAAATTATTCAAAATTATTTAAAAAAGTTTGTTATATGGCCAAGTCACGTTATTTGGGTTCAAAGATTAAAAACAGCAGTAATGTAATTAAAACGACTTGGAATATTATTAATAGTGAAACGGGAAGATCTAGTAACCGAAATACTGACTACAGCCTGTCTATTAATGACAACATAATAAAATCAGACACACAAGTCGCCGAGGCATTTGAAAATTTATTTTCAGATATTCCCGTTTCAACTACTAAATCACTAAACTCATCACCTTCTGTTGCTGAGTCTTTGCTTAAAGAAAATGTTAATGGTTGCGATTCGGAATTTCATTTTGAATATATTACCTGTAGAGATATAATTAAAACCTTTCACACTTTAAATGTAAAAAAGACTGCAGATCTGTGGGGTAATTCTGTAGAAGTAGCCAAGTCTATTATTGACATTGTAGCGCCTACTCTAGCTATTATCTTTAATAGTTGTATTGACAATGGGGAGTTTCCTGACCTTATGAAAAATAGTAAAATAATACCTTTGTTTAAATCAGGTAGTACATCAGACCCCACAAATTATAGACCTATTTCTGTACTACCTACCTTTAGTAAAATTTTTGAGAAATTAATTTTAGACCAATTGCAAAGATTTTTTAATAAACATAAATTATTACATAGCAAACAGTTTGGTTTTACAAGGGGTCGTTCAACTACTGATGCCGGCGTTGAACTATTAGGACATATTTATAATGCATGGGAAGATAAATGCGATGCCTTGGGCATCTTTTGTGATTTGTCCAAGGCATTCGATTGCGTTCTTCACGAAACGTTAATCAGGAAACTCCGCCACTACGGGATCCGAAACACTGCTCTGGATCTTCTTATTTCATACTTGAGTAAAAGGATTCAGAGCGTTGACGTTAATGGAAAAAGATCACCCGGATCTATAGTAACAATGGGAGTCCCACAGGGCTCAATTCTTGGTCCTTTCTTGTTTCTCATTTATATTAATGACTTGCCGTACCTCATAAAGGATCATCATGATATAGTGTTGTTTGCAGATGACACTTCTCTTTTGTTTAAACTTAAACGTCAGCAGTTGGTTACTGACGATGTAAATAGCGCGATCTCGAAAGTAGTCCACTGGTTCAATGTTAATAATTTGCTTCTAAACGAGAAGAAAACCAAATGCATTAAGTTTACGCTACCCCACGTAAGGCAGGTGAAAACTAATGTACTGATAAAGGGCGAGGAATTGAATCCTGAAGACAACACAGTATTCTTGGGCATAACTTTGGATGCTAAGCTTCAGTGGGGTCCACATATAGATAAATTGTCAAAAAAGCTAAGTTCTGCAGCATACGCTGTTAGAAAAATTCGAAATTTAACTGATATAGAGACTGCTCGTTTAGTGTACTTTAGCTATTTTCATAGTGTAATGTCGTACGGTATTCTATTGTGGGGAAATGCCGCCGATATTCAGACTATCTTTGTTTTGCAGAAGCGAGCTGTTCGATCAATTTATAAATTAAGTCCGAGACACTCTCTCAGAGACAAATGTAGAGAGATTAATGTAATGACTGTGCCTTCTCAGTACATTTATGAAAATCTTTTATATGCCCATAAAAATATAAAATTGTTTAAAAAATACAGTGATATCCATAATATAAATACTAGAAACAAACACAAATATGTTGTACCTACAACCAGGCTCAAGAAAATAGGTGGCTCGTTCAGATGCCAATGTATACGCTTTTACAATAAACTACCAAGCCACGTTCAAGATCTAAGCCTTAATAAATTCAAATCTTTCATTAAACGTAAGTTGTGCCAGAAAGCCTTTTATACCGTTAAAGATTATATTGAGGACAAAAAGGCTTGGGATTGAGCTGCTTCCAATTTCTGCATTTTGAATGATTTTTTTCTTTTTTATATACACATTGACATTGATGAATATTTTTTTTTTTTTTTAAACAATGACATTTGCTTACTTTGTAAAGTATTATATAATTTTTTCATTGTGAATGTGAAGACGATGTGGGTCATTTTACATACTTATATATATTTTTTTATTATTCTCTCTGTTGTTTTTTTTTTTTTTCATGGTCTGGCAGTTTGAGTAATTTATGTGGCCTACCCAAATGTCCTTTCTTTGGTATTGTTCGTCGAATCGTTGAGCTCCTTAAGTCTTGAGTTGAGCTGCACGATTTTTGACAAATGCGTGCACTGACTGGACAGGTCCTCTCAATCTGTGTGGTTCTTTCCTCAAAAGACCACCTCAGACATCGATCTACATGGTCTTCATATAACTTGACCAAGATTATGTCTGGACTTTAAAAGAGACTGTGACCTCTGAGTTTGTTTCGGCCTTTCTTCTCAGAGTAGTCAGATAGGAAACGCCGACTTCATCTAGTTTTAAAAAAAAACATGATTGACGTGTAAAAGTGTTTGTACAAACCTACTTACAAATCATTTCATTTCATTTCATTTCATTTCATTTCATTTCCACCGTGGCACCAGAGCAGCTCGAAGCATTACCTAATGATATGTATGGGGAAGCTGTATTTAAAAGAAAACACGGCACGTTTTCGATTCCAACTTTTTCGTTCTGGAAATTTTGATCAACAGAACAAACCCCGTGGACGGCTGGAGACCCTGGTTGACAATGAAAAACGTATTTTACTAAAAAAAGGAAGGAGGTGCTCTCTTCTAAGAAGAAGAGAGCACAAAGCTAGTCAAAGGTAGCGGTGGTAGCCCAGAAGAGAAGAAAGAAGAAGAAGACTTCTTCTTTCTTCTTCTTCGTTGGTAGATGTCACATGTCTTCGATTTTTTGGTTCTAGGACATGCCGGTTTCCTCATGACGTTTTCCTTCACCGTTATGAAATCAGAGTGGTGATGAAATAATTTACGCAAAGTAAAGTGTCTGGCTGGGTTTGAACTCACGACCTACAACTCGTAAGCAATCGTATTCCATGTTATTACAACTCAGTTGTAACTCAATAATTACAACATAAATATCATCCTCATGCTTAAAAAATAGCTGGAAAATACAATGTTTTTTTCAAAAATATAAAATCCGTTTATCGCAGTATTGAGAGCAATTAAAGTTTTTATATCATGAAAGAGCATGTGAAATCGTTGTGTTTCAACAAAACATTGACTTAAATAAAATACAATTCACGTGATTGTTTGTAAATTGAATGTTTATTTCTTATTCGGAAATTCGATTAATACCTATCAAAATAAAGCGTGCGTGAAGAGTTTATCTGATTTTTTTTCCGGGTGAAGCAGTTTTTACAGGTAGTATTATTTAACCTTTGATTCTAATTTCATTCAGGCTCCGGGGAGCCCAGAAACTATACCGAACATTTTACATAGAATATTTTTTACTTAGTTTTAAGACATTATTCATATTTGATACTAATTATTAACGCGTAAAAGTGTTTATAAACCTACATACAGAAATAAAGTCAATTATCATTTGTGTTTAATTATCTGTTGACTTAAAAAAAATCGTTTGAACTTATACGAGTAAGTAGCGCGTTGGTTAGGCTCTTGTTATCTGTAGCGAGTGCTGTGCATAAATATAAAGCAGGGCCCAATATAGTTAATTACTCTTTTCAGGATACAAAGAGGTCTTAATGAAAAATCGTAAAAGATAATTATCTAAACAAGAATAGTCACGCAACCGCTTACTGGTCGCAAAAGCGCTGCTGAACCTCAAAACCATCGATCCAACCCGTTATGTTTACCGAAAAACCCCTTTTAAAGGCTCAATTTTCTAAAGCAAATGAATAATTACTGAAATCGTTACGAAACATCGTTAATTATGATCTTGAATAAATATAACTCTTCTAGCCTATTCATTGGGGCGGATCTTCCTACATTTTTTTCCCTTTTTCATTTCATTCTGGTGCTAAATTATTTCCCCTTCAAGATGTTTTTATTCCTTTAGATTTTTTCTTACCTACCCATTTATAAGCGGTTGTATTTCTAAGGAACGTTTTGCATAAAATAATTACGATTTGTGGCTGTATTTTTTTAAAGGGTCATTAATTTGCGAAAAGATTCTTCATAATCATAAAGATAATGATGATTTTACATAAAGCGAGACGAGAAAAGTGTCAGTGCTGCCAGATAGTCCATTTGATTCATAATCAGCCTATAATTTTCCCACTGCTGGGACACAGGCCTCCTTCGTGTGAGAGGGAGTGGGCTGTAGTCCACCATGCGGGCGCAGTGCGGGTTGATATATGTCACATGTCTTTGAATGTTTGGTTCTAGGACATGCCGGTTTCCTCACGACGTTTTTCCCTTGTTTTTTAAAAGCAGTGGAGATGAAATTAAAGCAAAGAGCCTGCTTGGGTCCAAACCCACGACCTACAACTCGTAAGTCGAGGCCGCTACCACTGTGCTACCACTGCTCACGCCCATCACTGACTATTTGATGTTAAACGGTAAATTCTGTCTACTAGGTACTGCTAAGATTTATGATTATTATTATTTCCAAAGGATAAGTGGAAGGAGGGAAGGGAGGCCTTTGCCCTGCAGTGGGACAGAAATGGCTGATAATAATAATAATTTCCAAAATACTTAACCTATTTTACAATTGGTTTTAGGCATACAACGAAAACCTCTCAGGGTTTATCTGTGTGGCGGCGAGCCGTTCATTTCAAACTCAAAGAACAATGATATTTACAACAATGCTAACTACATTACAATAAAATAAATATTTTAATAATACCTAATGACAATTTAATTGTTTTTTTTTTTTCATTAAACGTTTATCGTTCGTTCGTTTCCCATTTTTCCTTCTTTCTCTCTTTTGTTTGCAAGATTCTTTTGGAGTTTTTAGATACTTTTAGCTGGTGATCTAAACAATATGCTGGTTTCCTGTTATACAGGGTCATTGGTAATACATTAACAACCTCTTAAGAGGTCATTGTACTCATCATTATGAACAATTTTTACTATGGGACCAAACCTGAACTCGCGAAAAAAAAATCAGCTGTTTTTTTGACGAGTTATACGAACATAAATGTAGGGAACATTTATGTTCGTATAACTCGTCAAAATGTAGGGAACAGCAGGTTTTTTCATCATAATGATGAGTACAATGACCTCTTAAGAGGTTGTTAATGTTTTACCAATAACCCTGTATAATGGAATCAAGGTTCTTATAAAAGTTTGAAGAACCTTGATTACTACAGTCAACCACTCCTAAACCTTTGGTCAAGCTAAGTCTTAGCCATAAAAAGTTTTGAGAGCTATTAGAAAGTCTCATAGTTTTAAGTACAATATTACTAATGATATGAGTCTTCGCTCGAATAAAGATTTTGGTTAGATTTTTTTTTTTTTTTTAATTTTCACATTACTGACGCTTTTATACCTTTTAACACGGAAAACAAAATTGCGATGTTTCAGTAATAATATTATTGTGATTGGTCAGTATTATTTTCACGACAATAATACCTAATCAACAGAATTGTATTATTTATCTATTAAAAAAACAACATTACCTTACTCACAGAAACGAATCATTTGATTTAGCTCGTGTTTACGTTGTGGGCTAATCAAAAGTTACATAATTACAAATGATGAACATACAGACCGACCTACATAGAATTACAAACTAAGTTATTTCCCGCTAACGCCTTATTTACCGGTATTGTGTCGAATTGAGTTAGGTCTGTTTGTGGAATAAACCACATCCGGGGAGTTAATTATTTTGTTCTATTTTATTTTATACTAGCTGCGCCCCACGGTTTCACCCGCATAAATGTCGATCCCGTGGGAATATTGGTATAAAACGTAGCCTATATGTTAATCCAGGATAACGGCTACCTCCATACAAAATTTAATCAAAATTGATCCAGCCGTTTGAGCGTGCAGAAGTAACAAACATATAAACACACACTCACAAACTTTCGCCTTTTTATTATTAGTGTGATGCGAAAGTACCTACCTCTGTCTGTCGTTTACCTTAACGGCTTGACGGAATTCGATGTGTGGCACACAGGTAGACCATGGCCTGGGTTAGGTTAGGTAATTGCTTTAGCCTAGACTAAAACACTTACTACGTCAATCGGTTTTCGATGTAGGTATAAGATTCGATTGAAAACAATTTACGTCGTAGCACATTTGCTACGCGCTACGGCTACGCGACTACACTGTGACGTAGCGCTACGAAACGATCTACGAGTCAGAGGGGCAATTCTCGTAACTTTAAGAACGGTCACAGTCTGATCTCAGTCTCAATCTGTCAAAAATACCTCTAGTTTCCCTACAATTTTGACAAGTTTTTGACATTGATTGTCGCTGAGATGAGATTGCGACTAGATTTTGAACATTTTTTACTACGAGAATTCGCCTTCAGATGATAGAAACTGTTAACCTGAATAGTTGCAGGTTATCTCATATTAAAAGTACACTTTGTAGACAAGGATATTACAAATTAGAGGATTATATCCAAGATAAGAATGCTTGGAAACATGCTGGTCCTGGTCCATAGGACAATCTAGAGTCTAGACAAAATCAAACTGGTTCCTAATTTTTTTTAATTTTTATGACATTAATTTTTACAATCTGTGACTACAGTAACTCACACACTTGTTAAAATTCTAGGAAAATGATCTACTTTTACAATATTCGTAAATAATTTGTATATATGTGAGCACCATGTATCTATCACATAATTGATTTACCTGTCATTGCTTCATTTTTAATTCTTTTTACCTTTTGTGGTATACTAATACCTACAAATGGCATGGATGTTAACCCTTTGTAACCTCCTAAGTTGCAGAACCGTAATAACATATGTTGAGGTCACAAGTGCATAAGTGCACAGGTCGTAAACAACCCTTGTAAACATTTTATTTGTATCGCGCTACGTGTTATGCATGCTGTGAATTTGTTACCGTCGCGATGTGGCAACATTGTGGGATGTCTTATGCTTGTTATCCTTTCGCCTTTCTTAGAAGAAATAAATGGTTGATCATTAGTAGGTTTAAAACTATTCTCGAAGTACGATACTGTTAACTGAATCAGATTTTTCGAGATTTGGTTAAAAAGATTGGATGGCTCTCGCCATTTATTACATAATCACAACTTCACCATCGATGTTATGGGAATTGATAAGGAGTTTCTTGCCCATTCTTCTCCATAGAGATCTACGTTTTTCAATGGGCAACTAGCTTCAACTTTCTGACTAACTGACAGACTATTTAATTTTGACAATTCAAAAGTGCCTGTACAAGGTTTAATTGAAATAAATGCTTTGAGTTTGATAATTATTATGAATCTTAATGGTATAATTGTCGAGTTTAAAATAAAAAGAAATAAGTTTACGCTCAAAATTATATTTTGTATGTTTTAATAAAATTGTGTAAGGGTTAATTTATTAAAGGGTTATTTTTAATGAAAGCTCAATATTTAAATTATCGTGGTCTTATCAAGCGAGTCAAAGGCTAGGTTAGCTACATTTCTGACACTAAATCAAACAGAAATATTCAGGCTAAAAATAATTTCTTCTAAAGTCGGTTCTTCTGTCCGCTACCGATACAGTTTACATAATTATTTCTCTTAATATGAACATTAATTAACCGCCGGGTGTCGGTGACAGCGAGAACGCCTCGTTCAGTGAATATTGAGAAATGGTGAGAAGCATCTAGTTCAGGGGTACTCAAAGTTGATTTGTGAGGGTCACAAATTATGACGCTTTTTAATTTTTTACCCAACTGAATGTAAGTGGTTGGTCTGTGGATGAGTGACCATCTTTACATACCGTGACCCCTCCGTGCCTCGGAAAGCACTATAAGAAATTGGTCCCGGCTGTCATTCGTAGATCTTTGACAGTCGTTACGGGTAGTCTGAGCCCCGAAAGTCTGATAACCAGTCTTACCAAGGGGTATCGTAGTACCCAGTAACTGGGTTGTGGAGGTCAGATAGGCAGTCGCTCCATGTAAAATACTGGTATTCAGCTGCATCCGGTTAGACTGGAAGCCGACCCCAACATAGTTGGGAAAAGGCTAGGCAGATGATGAATGTAATAAAATACGTTTATTTGCTGTAAAAAATAACGTAAAGAAAAGACACAAATACAAAAAAGATCAAGCTGGGCAAAAATATGCGTCACTTTCACGCAAAGTAGATAATATTTATTTTAGTCAAACAGCATCAGAATGTAGCATACAGAGTAGGGTATGCAATACTGGATTTCCAGGTTTTCATTTTAACCGGTAAACCGCCCATTTTGACGGTTGGTAAATTACCAGTAAAACAAATCAAACTGGTAATTTATCGCTATAGGTATACAAGATTTTTGGTGAAATGTTAGACATATTTTTGAAAATTCGAGCACCCAATACAAAACCTTTGATCTGATAGACATTAATCAAATATCACTTTTACAAACACATATATCCAAAATCTTTCAAAATCTTTGCTGTTTTCTAAGTCTTGTTAAAAATGCAGTGATAATGACTTGTAGATGAGATGCCACGTTAGTATCTGCTGATGCTACACTTCAATTTACCATCAAAAAGTGAAATGATTCAAATAAGCAATGGACACACGACCGCTGATACATTGCTGGTCAGAGTAAAGTTAACAATAAAAGATTTATTAAAGAATTTCAGCTTAAAGGGACTACATGACCTAAAGCGCGGTCTTTGTCGGACTGCATAGAAAAGAAAGAGAAGCGCGATGACACAACCCTGGTAATTTATTGCAAAATATGAAGCAATTATCTATTTACATAAAATCTATTGTTTGGACTAAAAAATTAAAACACTAATGCTTTATTATGTTGCTTGTAGAATAATATGACAAAAATCATAATTATATTTAATTCAATTTCAAATGAGTCATGCTTGAAAATAAATAAATTGAATTAAATATAATTATTATTATTTTTATTATAAAAAGAAAGTTTTTAGAGGTATTTCATTTTTTTTTCCATCGTATCAAATTAGTTGTATTATGTTTTCAATACACTATCTACCTAGCATATACCCTGAAGAATATCATATATTTTTACCGACTTCAAAAAAAAGGAGGTTATCAATTCGATACGTATGTATGTAATATTATTGGAATTGCATTATATTCACATATGATGATCTATTAGGGTTTCCAAACAAATATACAAAATTTCATAGACGTATGTATGTATGTATGTATGTATGTATGCATGTATGTATGTATGTATGTATGTTTGTCCACGCATATCTCCGGAACTATTAATCGGATCGTGACCATTTTTTTTATTGGCTTACATTTTCTTCAACTTAGGGAACAGTGCAAGTTTCATCAAGATCGATTCAGTAATTTTCAAGATATGGACTAATACGTGTAAGTGTGACGGCCTGGCTTATTGATAAGAGCTACGGGTGTAGTGTCAAAGGGAAAACATCTCAAAACCTTGGTCAAATACTAGTGCAAAAACTAAAAATTACGAAATAAAAAGTAATTAAAAAAAATTAAACCGACTTCAAAAAGAAATTAACTCAAAATTATGAAATAACTTTAATTTCGGAAGTCGGTGGCATAAAACTAAACTACAGATCCCAAGACACCGACTTCCGAAATTAAAGTTATTTCATAATTTTGAGTTAATTTCTTTTTGAAGTCGGTTTAATTTTTTTAAATTACTTTTTCTGATTTTGTTTACTGTAGTCGATCATATACTTTTATTGTTTCTAAAACTTGCGTTTTTTGTGTTTAGGTCCTGTAAGCCCTTAATCGGATGTAAGGAAGTACATAAAAATGGATTACTCCAAAGGGAAACACGTACCAAACGCGTACGTAGTTCTACCAAGTATAAAACAAAATGGTTTTTCGCTTAACTACCATGTTCGAACTCCAATTTCCCCAAATAAAGTCCCGAAAAGTACTTATTATTTATATTGCCTTGGAAAGCTGAGCTACTTTGGGGTCATTGCCACCTTTCGCTTTTTAATCACTGAAAATATAGAACGAATCTTGTCGAATAAAATTTTTCATTTTGAGCAAAATTTTTTCGGTTTGGGTGATGTTTAGACAGATAGTAGGTATATTTTATCGATCGAAGACCTTATTTTAAAATAATAGAAAAACGACACGGAACGAAAAAAGTAAAGTGAGAATTTCCCTAAAAATATTAAAAATGGTCTAGCTTCTAAATTATAAATAATCCCTGACTGAACACCAGTATTTCACATGGAGCGACTGCCTATCTGACCTCCACAACCCAGTTACTGGGTAATTCGATAGGTAGGACTGGTTACCAGACTTTCGGGCTTCTGACTAAACGTTCGGGACCAACGGGTTAACGTACTTTCTGAGGCACGGACGGGTCTCGGTATGTAATGGTATGTAACCCATGGTATGTATGCTTGTAGTAATGTTGTTGCATTTCAGCATTGTAAGTATTGTTTTTGGGATGCATGAAGAAGCCTCCTCGTGTTTGTTCCGCCAGTTACTCAACTGAACAGAGTCCTCGGCGCATCCTGGACAGTCACACTTAACACCTTATTTGACTGCCCAATTCCTCAATTACGGTGGTCCGGCTAACGCCCGCCTGGTTTGCGACCACCGGGGTCCGGCCTCAAGCAGCCTGCTTTGTTTCGCCGATGCGTTGTCTTCTGGGCACGCTCGTTCCATCATAGACCTCATCCATCGCTTTCCATCAGGCGTGATCGAGATCAAGAGCGGGCCCATTCAGCAAAAAAAAAAGCGGTATGTAACCTATCCACGGATCGACCTCGGCAAGCTCAGCTTAGCCTTCGATGGAGCCGGGCGGCTGTTATTATTTAGCGACGAACCCCTCAGTAGGAAAAATGGAAACAATAGTCGCAGAAAGGACGAAGAGAAAAAGCCATCGGATCACATTTCATCTCAGATTGAGCACCGCTGATCGGACGTTGTTGGCGAAAGTGAAATAATATGTATGCAAAGTTGTTTAATGTGTTGTGTGTAGCGAAGTGGGGGAAGGGGACTGTATTGATTTGTGTTCAACAGGGGGTGTAGTACCTACATGGAATGTGACTTATGATTAATTAAAATAATAACGGTAGATATTCATTTGCAAATCACGGTTTGAATTTTAATTACCCATAGCAAAGGTTTCTGTTCAAGGTTATTTAACATATTATCATCTGCTGACGGTACTTTTAAGCTAAACTTACTTTTAATTGAGTTTATCAAGATAAAAATAAATCGGGGTTCTCAGGGAATAACCCGTATAACGTACACTTGTATAGACGCCAGCACATCAAGCTACCCGAAAATGTCAAATTTTCCCAATCGACCTTGAACCTAATGCTTTAGCGATAAAGTTGAAAATCTATTAAAGAAATTTGACAGATTGTAGTAGTTTGATTTGCTGACGTCTGTACAAAGAGTTTAACGTTTGTTTTCGTTATGTACTTTCCAAGTTTAATTTAACGTACCTACTTATTGGTTGGATCTGAAAAAAAATCCTCTGTTCCCTACATTTTGACGAGTTATACGAACATACCTAAATGTAGGGAACAGCTGATTTTTTTGTCGCGACTTCAAGTTTGGTCCCATAGTAAAAGTGTTCATAATGATGAGTACAATGACCTCTTAAGAGGTTGGTTTTAACAATAACCCTCTTTATATCACTCAGGAGTAACATCGGATAAAAACGCCAGCAGAAAATTATATATAAAATAAATATTGTACTGTCTTTTAACAAATATTAATTATAAAATTGCCAAGCAGCGTCCAAAAAACATCACTACACATAAGCTCTGACACAACAAACAAAAAAAAACCCAAACAAGCAAATACCACAGCATGTCTTTGTTCGTTCCGCGTAACGTGCACTCGTAGGTATAATTTTTTTTTTTTACCGCCAGCAATTCGTAACCTAGTTGCAATAGTTCGAGAGCTCGCTACTAAAATATCACTGTTACATACGTCATATGAGACGTAAAGTTGCGTCGTAAAATACGAAAGATGGGTTCTTGTTTGTATCGACGTATTTTTATGATAAACATTTTTGTACTTTAATAATTCATTGCGATTGCCAATAGAGGTACAGTTAAAATACAACATAACGTAAGCTGAACTGATTTAGATGAAATTTGGTAAAGAGATGGTTTGAGTCCCGGGAAAGAACATAGGATAGTTTTTATCCCGATATTCCTACGGGGTCGACAAGTTTATGCGGGTGAAACCGCGGGGCGCTGCTAGTACTTAAATACATATCATTTTGAAAAAAGTGCTGTATTCGGGGACCGCTGATATCCCTTATAAGGGGGATGAGAAGAAATATTTCAATGCAACTTTCCTCATTGTTTTCATGAATTGATAAATGGAACTTGACTGAGTTGCTGGCTCTTGAGCTATAACTCAAACTCAAACTCAAACTCAAATCATTTATTTCAATTAAACCTTGTACAGGCACTTTTGAATTGTCAAAATAAAATAGTCTGTCAGTTAGTCAGAAAGTTGAAGCTAGTTGCCCCATGGACGTAGTATATAGAAGTAACTCTATATATTACGTCCATGAGTTGCCCATTCCAAAGCGTAGATCTCTATGGAGAAGAACGGGCAAGAAACTCCATGGACACTCTTTTAAATCAAGATATTACAAAATCCTGGGTACATTATTCTTGTTGCTTCTATATGTGAGAACAATGTAAAAAAGACAGAAATGAAGAAACAATTCAAGACATAAGATTAAAAATAAGCCTTGGCAGTTAAGAGATGACCAGTCTCAACCGACGGCGCCCGTTCACGAACATGACGCGTGGATCAGCACCATCCAGCTCAACCATTTTGTAGGGAACCGAATGATCCAACACACGCGCCACCATCGGTGAGACATTTAAGTGAGCATGACACGTTCTCAACTGCCATGCTATTTCAAGTCAACATCAAAAAATCATAATAAACGGAAACATGGTTCTTACATTTACAAAATTAAAAAAAATGCTTCTAAATTATACAAAACTACAGTTTGCAATTTAAGAGGTAAATAGAATTTTATTACCTACCAAACAGGAAGAGATATTTAATATTGAAGTATTCAACAATTAAAACTTGATTGAATAAATTAAAAAAAGTTATGTTCGTAATGTCAGAAACACAAAAAAAAAAGAAAAAGGGAAGCACCTCTTCCAAATATTGAAATTATTGAAATTAACTAGTTTCATACTATTTCAAAAACTACAGGGCGTGTAGAAATGGTTGTCATAAATCTCAAGCCTGAACTTTCTGCTTATCTTATAAAATGCAACGATATATGTTAAAAAGTTTCAGGTAACCCAACACGAATAATATATGGGATAAAGCCACCACTTATTTTGCGCGATCAAGATAACATTTTCCCTCAATTTTATTAAAGTCTACGAATGCAATAATGATCGGCATAAAATTTTATTAAGCTTTTTATTTTAATACCGCTTTTCCGTTTTACTGGGAAGTTGAGTAAGTATAGTAATGCTTTTTATATTGATTTTTAATTACTTTCCAAAGAGAGCATTTTTTGGTGAAAGTGTGTAAATCGGTTACTTTTATGGGGTAGTTAAGATAAGGGTGTCGGTTCCGTTTTAGCTAGGGTGGTGATAAAGCGATCGCTTTAATTGCCTTATAGAGGAAAATATTAGGCAGATAAGTACTTATCGTTTTTATCAACGTGCCGCAGTTAATGCAAGGTGGGGCACATTTTCTCCATATCGTAACGTGTGAGGGGCCTTTTGATGAAGCATTTTGACCTGTATGCGTATGGCGTATGCGTACGGAGTTCTTGTGATCATTTAGCAATCTTTTACTGTGCTGAGAAAAGTTTTTTGAAGGATTACAACCAACTAGTTGCTAGAGCAGTCTAGCCAAGTAGTAATGGACGCGCTTTGCGAGTTGTAGGTCGTAGGTTTGAACACAGACAGGCGCTTTCATTTATGTAAATTATTTCATCATGACTGCTCTCAAAACGGTGAAGGAAGACATCGTGAGGAAACCAGACCAAAATTAACAATTCGAAGATATGTGACATCCACCGATCCTCACTGGGCCCGCATAGTGGATGACGGCCCTCTCCTTCTCACCGAGGCCTGTGTCCCAGCAGTGGGAACATTATAGGCTGATTATGCTATGGTTGCAAGATTGAAGTGTTTCTTATGTCTGTCCATGCAATTTACTGAAAAATATAAAATTAAATGAATATTTGTTCCCTATTTTACTAACATAACAGGCTATCTCACATGCCATGGCAATTTTGTCAGAAAACCAAGAAACCAATTTATGATTTCGTCAAACATAAGCGTACTCATACAAACAAGAATTATGAATCTATCAACAACAATCCCTACAAAGTGTTTCCTTCAAACTCCACTATGAAACACAAATACGACCATTGTATCGTACATTTGTATACACAGTCTGTTCGATTGAACTAGCTTTTGGTGCCGAGCGTGTAGCGTAACGTTCAATAGCGAACATAACTCAGCGGCTTCGCTCTTGTGGTGTGCGTAAAATAAATACAGCCTTTATCTTACAAGTAAAACTTCAGCCTTAACGCAGTACGCCGAGAATTTTATACAAAGTAACGGTTATGTAACCCTCCTTGCATATTGTAGTTTGTAAGACTGCCGGTGACTCGCCGAGATGAAACTTTGCATTGTAAGAACAACAGAATGTCCAATCTCGATGGACTTAGTAACCTTAATATGCGGAGGCTGTCTCTATTTCTGGCCCGTTTTCAATTATTCGGGTCGAAGATTTTTCCGAAGGGTTGGTGTTCTCTAAGATTACGATATTGAAGATACTGGCGAGATACTAACCTTAGGCTATTTTCGCCTTATGTCGAATATAGTCTTAAACGTTAAGCGGTTTTGGTGTCCCATGACACAATCCCGGCGTGGTACGATGTCGGCCCAATATTATAATACTATTGTAATAGTATTATAGTGGCAGAGACCCCCCCCGCCGGGAGGCTCCATTTGGGCTGTACAACAAATGTTGCACAGCCTATTCCATACTAATATTATAAATTCGAAAGTAACTCTGTATGTCTGTCTGTATGCTTGTCTGTCTGTCTGGCTGTTTACCTTTTTACACGGATTTTAATAAAATTTGGCAGAAAGATAGATTGCACTCCGGGGTAGGACATAGGATAGTTTTTATCGACATACATCGCGGGCGAAGTCGCGGGCGGAAGCTAGTCAAATATAAGCGTGAAAAGTTTTTAAGCTACACCCACAATACACTCGCAGTCACAAAAAGGCAGACCTTTTGTACCACAGTTACAGACAATGCCAACAAAAAGCTTACCTACTCGTAAAATATTCCCTATATTCTAAACTCTATTACCTAATCCGCTCATTTAGTATATAAACAAGAGAATGAACGAGAATTTCTGCGCAACATAATATATACAGATTCCTCGAGGCTACAAGAGAGACACCAGCATTTTATCGTGAAGAAATATGTCGTGCCCCTGGGATCGTGAGGAAATAATTCATGCGAGCGGAGCTGAACCACTTAGGCATTCATCATTCATGTCTGTGTTTATGGTTAGGCGCTTTTTCTTTCACGGAATTATGTATAAGTTTGTAATTAGATCATTATCTGCCCGCCTCTCCCCAATTATGTTCGGGTCTAACCAGATGCAGCTGAATACCAGCATTTTACATGGAGCGACTGCCTGTCTAAGTTTTTGTAATTAGATAAACAGTGTGTATTAGAAAGTTGATGGTGGTCAAAATTAAGGGGATTACAGGACCTGAACGCAAAAAACGCAAGTTTTAGAAGCAATAAAAGTATATGATCGACTTCAGCAAACAAAATCAGAAAAAAATATGATATTCTGCAGAATATTTGCTAGGTATATAGTGTGTTAAAACATAAAACAACTAATTTGATACGATAGAAAAAATCATGAAGGAGGTATCTTTATGATTTTTTTCTATCGTATAAATATTTTTTTTTTACAATAAAGACCATACTAATATACATAAAATCATTGTGATTTTTTGTTAGATTATTTTATAAGCAACATACTAAAGCAGTTTTAATTTTTTAGTCTAAACAATAGATTTTTTGTAAAAAGATAATTGCTTCATATTTTGCAATAAATTACCAGCGTTGTGTCATCGCGCTTCTCTTTCTTTTCTATGCAGTCTGACAGTGACCGCGCTTTAGGTTATGTAGCCCCTAAAGGGTGTGGCACAGACCATCTGCTGACTGCACCTGAACAACTTTCTCCTTAGGACTGATATCAGAAAATAATCAGTCATCCCATACAATCCTTTCATACCTACTCGACCCAAATATATGGGACGACTTATAACTTTTCGCGATTTCGATTTCTGATACATGCTGTTTATGTAAAAACAGAGAAAACAAATTGACACCCGCCGTCAATTAGTCGTGTTATAGCTGTTTCATACAACTGTCAAGAATGACTGTTATGATTTGAATACCTATTCCTAGGAACAATGTAAGTTTGTGGTCAATTTGCCTAACAATAATTTCCCTGACTTTTGGTGAATATTAATCCTTGAAGTTCTTCCCACTAAAGAGGCCTCATTTCATTTGAAACATGATTTGATTCCATGCCCGTTTACTGAGTTTTGGTGATTTCAAATTACTGAAACGAACGACCGTGTTATTATAGGGCAAAAAACGTGTGTACACACAAAGGGCCTTACGCTTTGTACACACACGGCGAATAAACTGTAGTGTTTCGCTCTTTGTAGGCGCGGCAGATTTTTTTTCTACGACGAGGTTTCACTTACGCGTACCGTAAAAATACCGTGTACAAAAGGCAACACAAGTGTCTATAAAATAACTCAGTAAAGAGACAGGTAACATTGAACAACTATTTATTGGTACTTTCTAGGTTCCGAACCCTCAACACAATGCTTCAAAAGCAGGTCCACGAACCATTAACCCACTAAAACATGAAGCTAATATCAAGGCCATTATTTATTTCAACAGATTGGGTACCAAAAACTAGACCGACTCAACCCGAAACCGTGGCAAAAAGCGCACACAAATTTATTTCGAACAAAACTGTAGGTACTCGTTTATTTCACAGAAAACTAAAGGCGAAATTGTTCGATAAAGATTTTTTTACGCGTCATAAAAATGGTTTTCCCCTCTCGATTTATGTTTGAACCTGTTTTTGTCCGTGGAGCCGCTTGCGTGTATGAATTATTTTCGTGTTTTTCTATAAGTTTTATAATACCTAATAATTGTGATAAACAATGTAAGTACATTTTTGTTTATTGTTTGCACTTTTTATTTATATGACGTCATGGTTGTAGTGAAGTGAAATTTCAATGTAATTGTTGTTATCATTTTATTTTTGTTCAGTAATCTCTGTCACATTCTGATGTTCCGAGTACAACACAATTTTGTAGGGAAAGGCGCACTTTGTGCTTTTTCTGGAGAAGCACAAAACTGAACATTAACGCGCGGGCCGGTGGCGCTGAATCGGATATACTCGACTCCAGTCAGTCGATGACGCTCAATCGTGTAGACTCGGTGCTGAATCGCGTATACTCGGCTCCAGTCGTAAGTTTTCACTTCTATCGTGGGGTCATGTTGGAACGAACGTATAAACCAAACAGTTTAAAAGTGTCATGTTAGTTCAGAAATACGCCACTAGTGGCTCTAGTAGGTGTCAACTATCTGTGATGGTCTGGTTATACAGGGATAAACAGCACAGTTGAGCATAGTTAGCCAACGTTCCCAGTAACGGACACGGGCCTTCCCTCCGTGAGAGGGAGTGGACCGTAATCCACCACGTGGGCCCAGTGCAGGTTGGTAGATTGCACACAAATGTCTTCGAATTTTCGGTTCCAGGACATGCCGATTTTTTTACGATGTTTCCCTTCACCGTTTTGAGAACAGTGGTGATGAAATAAATTACACAAAGTAAAGCGCCTGTCTGAATTCGGACCTACGACCTACAACACGTAAGTCGGGGCCTTTACCACTAGTCCACCACTGCTTAAGAATTAATATTCAATTTCATTTTATGAAGTTTACAATGTACAGTCAACAAAAGAGATAAGTAAGCAGGATCGTCGGATATATCCGAAACTTCAACTATATAAACTTCAACTTTATATAGTTGAAGTTTAGTAAGAAACCGATGGATGTTGTCGACTGAAATTTAATTTGATATATGAGCTGTGTGTTTTCTATTAACAAAATTAAATTTTATTCGATATTTTTATATCCGACGATCCTGCATACTTATCTCTTTTGTTGACTGTACATACAATGTATCGTAACGCGCATTATAAAAACGCTACCCGCTACGAGTTATGCTCTCAGGGTTATATACTTACATTGTAATAGATATACTGGTACTTTACACTTCAATCCTGGTTTATTTTCTTCAAAACCCATCAAAACACCCCCTTTTTTAAACAAAAAACCTATTAATTTAAAAGCTCAGTTAAATCTTCACAACGTAACTATCTATTGCGTAATCACAATTTGCTCACGTCATTTCTCAGAATCACGAAGATCTTAAACGCTTTTAACTAAACTCGAGCTCGTAAAGCAAAGAAATTAGAGTGCCTAATTTATCACAGGGAATTACTTAAGCGAGACTGTGTCAGTACGTGTAAATTCCCTAACTTTGAGCGGCAGGATCAACAGCAACTGACACTTCAGTCAGCAAACATTCTTCAGCTTCCTAATTTACTGTTCGTCGCACATAAAAGTTATTTAGTTAAACTTAATTGCTTAAGGCGACTACATGACCTTAAGCGCGGTGTTTGTCGGACTGCATAGAAAAGAAAGAGAAGCGCGATGACACAACGCTGGTACTTAATTTATTGCAAAATATTAAGCAATTATCTATTTACAAAAAATCTATTGTTTGGACTAAAAAATTAAAACACTAGAGTTTTAGTATGTTGCTTCTACAATAATCTGACAAAATATCATAATGATTGTATGTATATTAGTATGGTTTTTATTGTAAAAAGTTTTTAGAGGTATCTTCATGATTTTTTTCTATCGTATTAAATGAGTTGTATTATGTTTTCAACGCACTATTTACCTAGCATATATCCTGAAGAATATCATATATTTTTCTGATATTGTTTACTGTAGTCGATCATATAGGTACTTTTACTGTTTCTAAAACTTGCGTTTTTTGCGTTTAGGTCCTGTAAGCCCCTTAATCTTGCCTATCTTTTAAACCGAAAGTTTGAGGAAAATGTTAATTAATTTAGCGTTTAAGTTTAATCAAAATTAGGAAGCACTAAATAAATTCAAAAGGCTCGCCTTTTGAGATTTAACAAGTTGGTCTAATGACTGGAGATGCTAGTCTTTGATAATTCTTGATTGTACGTTGTCAATGGTATTATCTTTTAATCCCTTTTGTTTTAAACGATCAAATACGAATAAATTTCTATGGCCACAGACTTTGAAGACAAAAGTACAATTTGACGGCGCAGCCAGTGGCGCCGTCTAGTTTGGTTACGAAGTCACTAGGAACCACCGAAAAGACCGGATAAGAGTTACACTGGCCTTGGGCGGAGCACCACCGTGTCCTTGTAGAGGCGATCGGCAGCGGCGGCGACCTCTTGCGTCCGGCCCTGGTGCAAGCCATGTTCCGGAGCGAGAGAGAGTGGAGTCACCTCCTTCTACGAAGCAGTCATGCTAGCGTAGGAGGTGGCGGGATGGATGAGGGAAAGAGCCTCCCGTCCCAGCCGCCGCGGTAGACGCTCCGGGCATGATATCAGGGAGTTCACTGTCTTACCACATCCACAACGAACTGCTATATTCCGGCAAAATCCTGACGACATTGAAGCTGCTGGACCACTAATACGATGACCACTTCTGGTATAGGCAATCCAGCCCCGTTTAATTAATTAAATTCAAGAACAACTTCATACCCACTTAGTAACATACCCACTTAGTAACATATCAACCATAATCATAACTCATGTTGTAGTAGGATTGATAAAAATGAAAGAATCCAATATATTCCTGTTTCACAATCAAAGCACCCACTCTTCAATCTGTCAAGTAAAGAAAAATTCATTTCCTACAATATTTTTCTTGAATCTGAACAGATGAAATATGAGCCCTGAATAAATAAAAATAACCCTAGTATTTAGAATAGAATATAATTTTATAATAAAATTATTTAAAATATTCCACTAGAGTAAAATGGATTTACATAGATTTTGGTTTTTATCTATTGAGGTCGATATAAATTGGAAAATGATTTATAAATATAATGCCATCATTATTTTTGACGTACAGTCAACAAAAGAGATAAGTATGCAGGATCGTCGGATATAGTTGAAGTTTAGTAAGAAACCGATGGATGTTCTCGAATAAAATTTAATTTTAGAAAACAAACGGCTTCTTTTTCAAATTAAATTTCAGTCGACAACACATGTTAAATAATATCGATTAATTTTTTAAAGTTTTTTCTTTTAAGTTTAATATACGGTAATGCAACACAATAGTAAATTATTCGACAAATAACTATTAACACTAGTAAAAAATACAATGACTAACTATACAAATAAATACAAAAACAAAGTTCTGTATTTACAAGTTAAAAGCCAATAACAACCACGTAAGATGTATTTGAAAAAATCTAATCTCCACTAAGAAAGAGGGAGAAAAACATCTCAGTAGGCACTCGAGTCTGATCCTATAAACGAAAAGCAGCGTCAGGCCGCAGATACGATAATATTCCGGTGACAGATCGTCGGCTTATCTCGTCGTAACCCTCTCGTCCCCAATTTTACGACTCACACGTGATGATAAACTGCCGACACATGTTTATTCATCCCCCGATCAACATACAATTTTGGGGGAAAGACAAAAATCTGCTTTAATAGTTTCTGAGAAGGCAAAAAATGGCTAGCAAATTCTTTGTCCGTTAGGGAATTGGGAAGTTTGAGTAAATGGTTATTTTTTATGTCAATTCGGTATTACTTAATGGTTATTTTATGTATTTATTAAAACATGGAAATGGCTGATGGTCAAAAATTATAAGTAGTAACCATTATTAGGTCATAATTCACCATTGTTTGAGCCATACAAAACATTGCGTCCGTGACCCAAAGAGAATAATTAAAAGTCATACCAAAAGTGATGAGGCGCTTAGACTTACCTAAGTTTGCAATGTACAAATTATAAAGTAACAGTGTACTCATTGTTGAAAAGCCTAATAAATAAATAAAACTGCAGTGTTAATGCTTAGTTACTAGTGAACATAAAATTGCATAAAGGATTAGAATAACTGCCGTCTGTAAAGATTTTAAGCTATGACCAGGCTGCTGTATCAAACAAAAAAAAATAAAAAAATCGGTAATCGTTATAATAACAACCAGTCCTCTACGCAGCATTTCCCCGTATGTAGGTCAACACCCAGCAAAGGTACTATAAATGTTGAGCCCTTCACCCAAAAGGTCAAGTTTCCCCAATCAATCCCGCCCAAACGGTTCGCCTACAAAATTAATTAAACTTTTCACTCCAAGGTTCGCAAATTATTTTTATCTCGTCATTGGATGGTGTTATCGAAAAACAAACGGTGCTCAGATAACCCTGGTGACAGTAACAAGTGGCCCTAATTTAACTTTAGCGGATCTTTACGAGTTCCCGACAATCGGGGAGGAATCTCAATGAGGGACCTCTGAGGATTATATTACGAACGTGAAATTATTTTATTTGAAGGTGCTATGGATATTTATTGAAGGGGTTTGTGATTTAGAAGTTGGTGTGCTTTATAGCAAAGAATTTAAATGCCTCCTCACCCGACGGTGAAGGTTATGGAAAAACCTTTCCCCTTTGGCCATACCATAACCATACCATAATCAGCCTATAATGTTCCCCTGCTGGGACACAGGTCAGGTAGGTCTCGGTGAGAGGGAGTGGGCCGTAATCCACCACTCGGGCCCAGTCCGGATTGGCAGATGTCACATATCTTCGAATTTTTGGTTCTAGGACATGCCGGTTTCCTCACGATGTTTTCCTTCACCGTTTTGAGAGCAGTGGTGATGAAATAATTTACACACAGTAAAGCGCCTGTCTGGGTTCGAACCTACGATCTACAACGGCTGTTACACCACTGCTCTGGGACTGGACTGGATTACTAACATCATAAACAACAACTTTTGTTCTATGACTTTTGCAAAACATAATATTTACAAAACATTTACCAAAAACAAACCTATTATTTCTATCTAACCCCCGCTACCCTCCGCTTTGTTTACATAACTAGTGCTTTCTTTTGTTTCGCGTTGAGTTTGAAACAGAAAATCGAACATCAATTCGTCGAATTGAAATATTTTTATTTTTGTATGAAAGTCTGATGAATTAAAATCTGATGAATTAATAAAAGTGATAGAACAAAAGTTGTTGTTGTTGTTAGTAATATAGTCCTGAGAGGTTTTTAATGTTTTACCAATATCCTTCCATGGACCTTCCATCTTCCATGTCCCCAAAACTTCACCGTTTTGAGAGCAGTGGTGATGAAATAATTTACACACAGTAAAGCGCCTGTCTGGGTTCGAACCTACGACCTCCAACTCGTAAGTCGCGGCCGTTACCACTGGGCCACCACTGCTCTCTCCCCTCAAAAAACAATTACATAAATCTTCCTGTGCACATATAAAATGTCAGAAGCTAGGTGCACTGATCCAATTGCTCGTTTCCTATGGAGAAGAGCCGGCAAGAACCTTATCATTAGAAGCCCCATGTTTATTCTCCAATGAATTTTAAGCTTTGGAACAAGCAACTAAGTTTCTTTATATTTGTCTGACGTACTGTCATGAGACATCGTAATTGTCATTACATGTTTCATCTTAATTGTCATGCCCAGTAATGGGATGATGTACGCTAACAGTAACCAGTAACTATTCTACCTTGTGGTGATCTACACAAGTATTTAATAAGTTTAAAATGTAAAACTCAGATGTGTCTTCTCGACATCCGTGTGTCTCTAACGGGATGCAGCAAAATACCAGCGTCAGGTATTGTACCTGGCATATGCTGAGCTGGACTCCCATTTGGTGCAACCATGAGACACACACCGCCCAGTAGTGGTCGACCGTAAAGCCCGGTTTCCACCGCGAGCGGAACGTACCCACCCATTAATGACTTCGTTAAACTCGCAAACGCAAACTGCATACTTGTATTTCCACCGTTGCATTGGTGAAATGAAATGAAATGATGAAATGAAATGATGATTTATTTGCAAGAATGTAGGTACAAAAATATGGTGTTAAGTAAACGAAGGATCCAGTACATTCTACCGTCAGGCATACAAGTATGCAGGTGGAAATACAAGTATGCAGTTTGCGTTACATGTATTTCCACTTGCGCATACTTGCGCTTGTTTGCGTTTGCGAGTTTAACGAAGGTCCGTTCCGCTCGCCGTGGAAACCGGGCTTTATAGATGTATATGAACTAGGTGTCTATGGATAAACTTATTTTTTTTTGTTTGTTACCTCAGCACGCTGTCATTTAGAAACCGATTTGGAAAATTCTTTTTTTATTTAAAAGAATATACTTCCAGATTGGTCCCATTTTTATCAAAATCCAGTTCTGATGATGGGATCCACGAGGAATTGAGGGAACTCCTCAAATATTATAGGGACACCTATAGCGATTTGGGTATTTTTTACAGTAACTCATGCATTTGCTCTCGGAAACCACCATTTGGTGAAGTGGAACTGATGAAGAAGACCACAGATGGCAAATGGAACTACTTAATAATAAGTATTTCACGGGTTGCGATTCGATTACTTTAATATGGTTGCTAAGCAATTGAATGGTGAAATGGAGCTGATGGTGGAATACTAGGAGAAGTCCTCAACAATTAACGTCCCTGCATCGGGAAAAGCAATATTTTGTAAAAGGCGTTGGGCAAGTTGACATAAGGCTGTTGTAACTTAGACACATTATAAACAGACCCACTTAAAAGCGAGAAATAAAACTTTTTAACAAAAAAAAACCGACTTCCAAAAAAACACTACAAAGTGAAAAATAACTTTAATTTCGGAAGTCGGTGGCAAAAACTAAAATAGGTACAGATCCAAAGACACCGACTTCCGAAATTAAAGTTATTTTTCACTTTGTAGTGTTTTTTTGGAAGTCGATTTTTTTTAATCTTTGTTTTTTTTTTCACCTTTTTTGATGTTTTTTAATACTTGTATTGTGTCTTTTGTTGTTACCATAGTGATAAAATTCATTACATCACACAATAAACACTTGAAGACGTGTTACGAAATAACAATTGAAGAGCGAAACCATTTTATTTGTAAAGTGAAAGCGAATGGCGGTTGCTTCTACCAAAGGAATTATACCGAAGTACCTTCCGTGTAACTTGGGGGGCTTAGCTTTTGTTGCTCGAGTGGCCATATTCGAAACGTAATTCGCGAAATAGGAAATATGTATTGTACGGATATTTAAGGGTTTTGTGACTTTCCCTTTGAAGAGGAGGTTCTATAGGTACTTATACAAAAGAATTTCAAGGTGATTTATTGTTCAGCCCGGAAACTGTAACTGGCTGTTAGTATGAAACATCGAGAATAAGAATGATATAGAGGCATTTGACAGGACTTTTAAGTGCATAAAAGTATAAGTTACATAGCTCTAAAAACCTAACTTTTTCTAAAATTCGATATGTCATATTAACGGATGTTTTCATAATAAATGTTTACGGAAATAATCTTGATATTTGATATACCTAAAAGGATTTCTATGTATAACCAAAAAAAGCGGACAGGTGCGAGTTGAACTCGCACTCGAAGAGTTCCGTACCACCGTACAATATTTAACAAAATATATATTTCTCGTTTCTTGTATATTTTTTTATACTTGTACGGATCTCGGCGTTGCGCCGAATGTATGGGGTAGTAAGGGCCGAAGCCAAGTGCTACCCCTGGAAATTGGTTAGATTATGATGAGAAATCAAAGTCAAAGTACTTATTTATTATTGCGATTTTAGATGATATAACAGAAGATGGTGTATTTAGATTTTGTGACGTCTTGTGTGCAGTGTGTCTGTCCGTGAGACTGTGGTCGTGCGGTGGTTGCTGCTCTCTTATTATTGGTTCTTATAGTAATCGTAGTAGTAGATACACACTCTGTGAAAATTTGAAATGTCTACCGGTTACGGTTAAAAAAATACAGCCCTGTGACAGACGGACGGACGGACAGCAGAGCCTTAGTACTAGGCACCGTTTAAGTACGGGACCCTAAAAGCTTCCTTTCGCAATAGTTTTTCTGAAACTATCAAAAGAGTTCCTCATCTAAGCTAGTTATTTAGTGTCTATTATGTAGCGTAATGTGTCTTATTTATAGGCGAAAGTTCATTGTTTTGGAGAATGGGAGCCATATCGAGCGAAAACTGCGGAAACATGGGCGGATAGACGGAGGAGTTTCTGTAAAGGCTGTTACAGACAGACGGGTATGTGAGAGGTAGTGTTGCCACGCGCGATAAATAGTACGTCTGAACATCGTACGGTTTTGATACGCTGTAGATTTTTAGTTTGAAAAAGGAAAGTCTTTTATTTAATAAGGAATTTTTGTTTATTATATGGACAAACTTCTAATACTAAATAAACTAACAGACTATTAATATCCTAACCTAACTAAAACTAATACCAAACTTAAATATTGCGTCGAAATATTCCTCCGCAGCGCTGTCGACTGGTAATGTACCCAAGAGACTGGCGGCATTACCGCGTTGTATGGCGATACTTATCCAAGCCAAGGTAAAAGCCAGCCCTTGGGTCACGCTAAGTGTCAAACAATATGGAATCATTTTTGGTTTTGTTTTGTGTGTATTCAGCCTGCTATACTAGTTATATTTTCAAATTAAAAACTGTCACCTGCACCTGACAGAGTAATGAACACGGTTTTTGATATGACGTTTTGAAATTCCGTGACACACTCTTTTTGAAGCAATTTAAACAGCAATTTTGTGTTGATGTTGTATTTCTAGAAAACCTTTAATCCTATAATATCAAAAACAATTCGCAATAAAGGCATATTTACAAAACCGTTGAATGAATAGGTACACCACAATGGTCTGTAACATTGAAGCGGAGATACAGATTTTAACGTGGACTCACAAACCTAATGTTCCCTTATTATTGTAATTAAAAGTCAGTGTAGCGATTATAGCCACAGTGGGCGATTATCGCTACAAATCCAAGTTACAAGCTATAATTGCGTGGAACAAAGATGCGATTAATTTTGCCTCAATTGAGCCATAATTACATGTATTAAATTAATAGATACGTTGTCTTTAAGCAGTGCAATCTCATTAATACATGAGACTTTAAACGGTTCTATATTACAGGCTGTTTTGCTGTTATTTGAACTCTGTTTCATTAGGGTTAAGGTGCATTTGAGATGGCTGAAAATGGCCTCCATGGCTCCGTGTCATACTGAACATTTTTTAACTGATAAAAAACCGGTTAAAAAATGTTAAATTTTAGGTATGTATTTATAAAACTATTTTGATCATAATGGGTAAAGAATGCGTCAGTATCTCAGTAGGCCATATTACTAATTTGGATTGGTATCAAAATTATATTTTGTGTTTTTAAAGTGTTTGTGAGAAATTGGCTCTAAAATACTTTCTGCATAGTTTAACCCTAACATTATTCTCAGCCTAGACTCAAAAACAGATCGATTTAATCTATATACCAACCGCTTGTTTGTCCTGACTGAACATTTTTTAACTGATAAAAAACCGGTTAAAAAATGTTAAATTTTAGGTATGTATTTATAAAACTATTTTGATCATAATGGGTAAAGAATGCGTCAGTATCTCAGTAGGCCATATTACTAATTTGGATTGGTATCAAAATTATATTTTGTGTTTTTAAAGTGTTTGTGAGAAATTGGCTCTAAAATACTTTCTGCATAGTTTAACCCTAACATTATTCTCAGCCTAGACTCAAAAACAGATCGATTTAATCTATATACCAACCGCTTGTTTGTCCTACCCTCAAAAACAACAGTTATACTTAAATTGTTTCACACATTCATGTTTTCTTCTAACGCCAATAAATTAGTTTTATGTGAGCTTTATGTAAAAACATTGCAATAAAACCGTTTTCCTTTGAATGGAGAAGTCGGAGTATGTTTCTTTGAAATTGACTCGTATATAAAAGAGAGATTAATATTATAAAAATGAGGTCGGTATACAATGTTTTTTTTAGTATATGCGAAACCTAGTATAAGTAGTTTACCCAAAAATATTTAAAAAAAGGTTAAAAGTTGGACACCGAGCGACACTAAGTAGGTTATCCAATCTCCTCGCCGAACGGTTAGGTACCCAGGTACTATTATCAATGAGCGCAAGACTCGTTTTTGTACGGACAAACAGGTAACTTAACAGCATAACTTTGTGATTTTTCTTGATACAGTTTTGAAATTTTGTACACAGATTCTTTACATAAAATACTAGACACGTGTTTCGGGTCTCGCATATTCTAAAAAAAAAATTGTACTTATATGTTGTGGTTTTTCTGGGAAAGCAGTGTTTTTCATTACTTGAAAGTTTCGTAAGTTAGGGCGCTAGGCATATTGACAGTATACGTTTGACTTTTACATTTAGAAACAATAAATCGCGGGCTTAATTTTGGATCACGTGTGTAATATAATCATAAATACTGTTTTAACGCATCGCTGTTGATAAAATTTGCAAAACAAAAAAAAAATTAAGATCAGTCCGGTAGGTCCTAGAACCAAAAATTCCAAGATCCAATTTGTGATAAATGATGATTTTATTTTGTAAGTAGGCTTTTACACGTCAATCATATTTTTTTTAAACTAGATGAGGTCGGCGTTTCCTATCTGACTACTCTGAGAAGAAAGGCCGAAATAAACTCAGAGGTCACAGTCTCTTTCCAGACATTATCTTGTCCAGTCCAGACATAATCTTGGTCAGGTTATATATCTGAGGTGGTCTTTTGAGGAAAGAACCACACAGATTGTGAGGACATGTGCAGTCAGTGCACGCATTTGTCAGAAATCGTGCAGCTCAACTCAAGATTTAAGGAGCTCAACGATTCGACGAACAATACAAAAGAAAGGACATTTGGGTAGGCCACATAAATTACTCAAACTGACAAGACCATGAAAAAAATACTAACAGAACAGAGGGAATAATAAAAAAATATAAAATTAATAAAATGACCCACATCGTCTTCACATTCACAATAAATAAAATAATATAATACTTTACAACGTAAGCAAATGTCATTGTTTATAAAAAAATCATTAATGTCAATGTGTATATAAAAAAAAAACATTCAAAATGCAGAAATTGAAAGCAGCTCAATCCCAAGCCTTTTGTCCTCAATATAATCTTTAACGGTATAAAAGGCTTTCTAGCACAACTTACGTTTAATGAATGATTTTAATTTATTAAGGCTTAGCTGTGACATCTACCAAACCCACACTGGACCGCGTTGTGGATTAGGACCTTCTCTCGAGGAGATCTGGGTCCGAGCAGTGGGTACGTCATAGGCTGATTACTTGTTCAGTTGTTTGTCCCAGGATTTGTAGAATCACACGACGACTATGCGAATTCAAAACCAAACCAGTAATCGAAAAAACAAAAACCTAGTATTACGTAACAAATAAAATGGTACCAAATCGAATAGCGCAGTAGCAACTGTTCGCTAACTATCATAAAAACTCCTGCTTTTTATTATTTACATTCGTTTTCATACCTTTTGTTATAAATGGCTTTAAAAAAAACCAAATAAACCTACAAAATGTTCACCTGTTGAACTGAATCCGTGATAATAAATTTGAAATTGTATGTCCTTTTCATTCGTTTACCTTGATGATGCAATAGGAGTCAAAGTTTGGTAGACGTTTTACTCCAATCTGCACTCAATATAGAATAAAGGCTCCTTCAAACAGGCGCGACACGCGATAAAATCGTGCGCGACACCAAGGCACCGCAAGCACCTCAAGTCGCGCAACGAGCGGTGCCTTTGTGTCGCGAGCGATTATATCGCGAGCCTTAACGATATCTACTAAGTTTTTAATTTTTCCAAGAATTACAATCTACATGGTCCACACGATCTGACCAACACCTCATTTAGTATTTAAAAATAAAATTGACATGTAAAAGTATTTGTATAAACCTACTTACTGAAATAAAATCAATTATTATTTATTAAAATTAAATATTCCAACCGTAAGTACCTAATATCGCTACGACCGACGCGACGGAGTAGGTACAATAAGTCAGTTTATTTTCCGAATCTGTCTAATCATTTTCTTTTTTAAATAAATTGTTCTTTGTTAAAAATATAGTGTGCGTGTGTAATGTAGTGTGTTATTGGGTTTTCCAATTGGTATTTTTCAGTAGCACTCCGGGGTCTGGATTTGCCAGCATTTATTTATTTATTTTTTATTGCTGAATGGGCCCGCTCTTGACCTCGATCACGCCTGATGGAAAGCGATAGATATGGTCTATGATAGAACGATCGTGCCCAGGAGACGCCTAAGGCACTGGAACTCCCACGCGTCGACGAAACACAGCAGGCTGCTTGACGCCGGACTCCGCGGGATGTAATAGCAATTATAGGCTCACCTCCTATTATATGGGACTTAAACAGAACTGGCGAAATGTGGGAGTACTGGTATACCTAATCCTTTGGGGAGGACAGGCGTGATGTTATGTTAAGTAAACATTTAGTAAAAACGAAAGCATATATTTAACCTCCTTGCTTGACTAAATACAGGCTTTGGGATGCATGAAGAAGCCTCCTCGTGTAGCGCAGTTTGTTCCGCCAGTTACTCAACTTAACCGAGCGCTCGGCGCATCCTGGACAGTCACACCCAACACCTTATTTGACTGGCCAATTCTTTCCTTGCGGTGGTAGGGATAACGCCCACCTGGTTTGCGACCACCCTCCCACCGCCGGAGTCAAGCAGCCTACTATGTTTCGACGACCCATCGTTCCAGTGCCTTATGCATCTTCTGGGCACGCTCGTTCCATCATAGACCTCATCCATCGCTTTCCATCAGGCGTGATCGAGGTGAAAAACGGGCCCATTGAGCAATAAAAAAAAATAAAAATAAGACATCCTTCCATTTTTGAACCGCCAAGAATGACTCAAAAAGTGGCCAGAACCGTCTTAATATTTTGCGATCGCCCAGAATCTTTGTGTTGAATGTAGTAGTCCAAGATCGTTCACGTAACTTAGTACTCAAGTAGTATTTGCCAAGTATATGAGACGAATTTCTATGTCCTCTGCATCGCTATCTAAGTATAAGAAAACCTAACACAGGTTCTTTCGGGTATCCTAAACCTAAAGAAGAGCATAAAGTTCCCTCGGAAATCCTTATCCTATACATACAAATGGTTCTAATGTTCTTAGCCACAGATTTCTTAGCAAATGGAGTAGGTACCTTTACCTAGGTACTAAGTTGACGCGGATAGAGGAAATTTTTAAGTTTTTTGTATGTATTGACACCAGCTGATAGATCTGGAGACAAGCCTCTGTCTTCAACCATGACTATTAATATTAATTTACTAGAAGGAAAACTCTTGTTGTTTTTTTGCGTATTTTTTACGTTTTTATATTAAAAATATAAAAAAGAACACATCACACTAATTTTATAAAGACGAAAGTTTCTGAGTGTGTGTGTGTTTATATGTTTGTTACTTCTTCACACTCAAACGGCTGTACCAATTTTGATAACATTTTGTATGGAGGTAGTTGACACCCTGGATTAACATATTGCCTACTTTTTATCCCGATATTCCCACGGAATCGACATTTACGCGGGTGAAACCGCGGGGCGCAGCTAGTCTAGTTCACGATTGTCTTCTAGCATATAACCGATTTAGTTTGACTGTACTGTAAGCTTACATTAAATTTTTTAATAAATTACATTTGTTGACTTGGCTTAGGACAAACACCGGGGATCGTGGAAGGCGCACAAGTTCCCATAATCCCCGGTCCAAGTGTTGGAAGAGAATACTGGGGTGGTTATTAGTCAGTATGAATCTGACAGACCCCTCCGCCCACCCCAGGGCGGAGGACATCCATGAGGACTTTTCAGCCCGGAATAAAAAAACCGGGCAAGAGCGAGTCAGACTCGCACACGAAGGGTTCCGTACCACAAGGCAAAAACACCGAAAATAACACGTTTGTTGTATGGGAGCCCTCCTTAAATATTTATTTTATTTTGTTTTTAGTATTTGTTGTTATAGCGGCATCAGAAATACATAGTTTTTGAAAATTTCAACTGTCTAGCTATCGCGGTTCTTGAGATACAGCCTGGTGACAGACAGACGGACGGACAGACGGACTGTCAGACGGACGGACAGACGGACGGACAGACGGACGGACAGACAGACGGACGGACAGACGGACAGACAGACAGCGAAGTCTTAGTAATAGAGTCTCGTTTTTACCCTTTGGGTACGGAACTCTAAAAAGGAGTAAGTTTATACTCACGCCTTCATGCAGAGACTACAGAACGCCACCCGCAGCCTGTCTACAAACCTTAAAATAATATTATCCTAACGTTGGCTTAAGAATAACATACAAACATCGTCTTAAAATACATTCCGAGTACTCTGAGAGGTTGATGAAATAATTGTGTGAGAATTCTATTTAAACTCCTCTGTGGTTCCCAAAGCGGATCGCGTTTTAGGCGACGCAAGCCAAGCCGTGTTACGTAATTGGGGGCGGAATCAGTCTAGACGTAAGACATGTCTGGCACACAATTATATCAGGGGAAGCAGCTTAGATAAATATGGGTTTCAGTCTCTCGCGAACGTTTACGGTGATTTGCTTTTATTCGCGATGAGTTTCCTAAAATATTCAATGTTTTGCAGCTGCGGTTACGAAGGGGAAATGTTTGAAATTGAGGGTGCATGTATTATTTGAGACAGGTCCATAATCAGCTTATAATGTCCCCACTGCTGGGACACAGGCCTCCTATCTGTGAGAGGGACCAGGCCGTAATCCACCACGTGTGCCCAGTTGGTAAATGTAGCATATATTCGAATTTTCGTTCACCGTTTTTGAGAAAATTGGTGATGAAATAATTTACACAAAGTAAAGCGCCTGTCTGGGTTCGGACCTACGACCTAAAAGTCGTAGTCGATCTAAGTCTATGGTCTTTGGCATCTACAATGTTGTGTTCAGTTTTCATACAGACTGGGAGGAAGTCAGTATTTAATTCAAAATGATTGGCAGTTGAGTCAGGTATTGAACATATTATATTATTAGCTGCATATTTAATAGTAAGATAATATAGCCAAGATTTTATCGATCTCAAGTGAGTGTTGTTTCAGTAACGTAATCAGCCTTATAACGTTCCCACTGCTGGGACACAGGCCTCCCCTCAGTGAGAGGGAGTGGGCCGTAAATCCACCACGCGGGCCCAGTGCGGGTTGGATGATGTCACATGTCTTCGAATTTTTGGTTCCAAGACATGCCGGTTTCCTCACGATGTTTTTCCTTCACCGTTTTGAGAGCAGTGGTGATGGAATAATTTACACAAAGTAAAGCGCCTGTCTGGGTTCGAACCTACGACCTACAACTCTTAAGTCGCGGCTGTTACCACTGGGCCACCACTGCTCTAGAGTAGATAGTTGTTTCAGTGTTGTTGTTTAATTTCTCCTATTTCGTTTTTCTTTGTTTTATATATTGTTTGAGTGAATACCGACGTGGCTATATTCTTAGCTATGGAATCCGTATTCAAATGACATCTTCCTTAAATACGGTTGGCGTCGAATGACGAAAACGCATTTTCCCGCTGATATAATTACGAACTAAGGTTCAAAGTTGACAGCAAATGCAACCCGCAATCATGACAGTCAGACTGCAAAATCAAGCGTGATTGCGTTGCAGACTGTTTTAGCTCTACTTTGTACGTGATCGTATGGGATCGCACGTCATCGGCCGTGGTCGTGCGGTGACGTTTGGGGCGGAGGCCATTTTGAGTTTGTTAGCGATGTTTATATGTTTGGAATTTGGGAATGGAATGAACAACAAGCCATTGAGAGTTTTTGACAGATTTTGTATGGCAAATCTCTTACAGCGGTGCTATTCTGTAAAAATCTCACCGTGAAAACTTAGGTGAAGTGAGCGTGGAGTGAGCTGTCAATAGTGTCAATTCCTAGCAAAAACAAAGTCACTTCACCTAAGTTTTCAGGGTTAGATTCTTACAGAATTGACCGGTTGTGCAGCCGTGGAAAGACCAACGTTTGTAAATTAGTAGACTGGTTTATTTCTAGGTTTTGACTATTGCTAGTTTTTAACGAGAAGAAACTGTGAAAACTATGGAAAAAACAATTTTTTAAATGTAAGAAAGTGAGTATTTCGAAAAATCATTAATAGACGTTTTGTGTATAATAAATATTCTGGTAAATTAATTAAAGAATAAGTATAATTGTGCGGAAGATAGCTGACTAAATGATTGAGTCTGAGAATCTTCGGCATTCAGTTATCATTGTTCTCCTAGCAAAATGAAGTATATTTTCTTACAAAATACGAACAACGTTTTGTAAATACAACCGTTTGTGTATCCAACTGGACAGTCTATGAAGTAGAACTCAATTTATTGTGTGGCACACAATAAAATAGCATTTCACATTTTTGTTACATGACACAATACATTTCAAAAGAAGTTTGCCCAGCGTCTTACGTGAGCGTTGAATGCAACAGAGCTTCTCGATGTGATGCAAAATATCGAAGTATGTACCTATCCGTGTACACAGGGTAACAGAAGGAAGGTAACTTTTAAATAGTTTTAATATGTAAAGCCGATTCCAACTTGTAAAAAAAGTCGAAGGCATAAAACGAAAGTTATCTTCTTTAGAGAAGAAAAAAAATCTTTTCTTGTATAAAATTCAAAGTCCTGATTGACTGATATATTAACGCACAGCCTAAGCCGCTGGTCCTAGAGACATGAAATTTGGAGGGTGTCTTCTTTGTGAAGAGTAGGTATCCACTAAGAAAGGGCTTTCGAAATTCCACCCCTAAGAGGGTGAATGGAAGGAGGGTGAATGGGGGGAGGGTGAAATTTCATGCGGACGAAGTCGCAGGCAAAAGCTAGTGATGTTATAATGTAAGAAAGAAAAATATTTTATTTGGGATACAAACAGGAAATACAATAATTAGAATAAAAATCAGCATTAAAAACTAACAAAGTTTAAAAACAACAAAAAAACCTGTCTCAGCATAATGCTGTGACATTTAAAAAATAATACCGCAGCGCTGGTAATAATTCTGATAGGAGCCATAAACACTCTCCTATTGTTTTCTCTAGGGTTGCATAAGTACCTAGTGAAATTATCCACTTCACGTAACGACAATGCTATTAGTTCAAGAAACTCCTAAGCAGAAAACATTTCCATTTCTCAACGACTAGCTTCTGCCCGCGACTTCGTCCGCGTGAAATTTTTTGTTCCCCGACCAACCCCGTCGCATCGCATCGCCTGCCCGCAATATTACTTTGTAGCGGTATCTACAACGACACATGCGAACAACGCGT
This sequence comes from Oligia latruncula, assembly GCA_948474745.1. Taxonomy (NCBI): domain Eukaryota; kingdom Metazoa; phylum Arthropoda; class Insecta; order Lepidoptera; family Noctuidae; genus Oligia; species Oligia latruncula. The sequence continues at coordinate 1,822,198 of OX419691.1, read as the reverse complement.
CATACTGACGTCACGCAAAATCCTGCATCTCGCAAGCAGAGTTTACCGCGCAACTAGTATAGATACAACGGCCCGACGCGAATCATCGGGCAGTTGCCCGCCAGATATAACACCCGTCTGGTCGGAGGATCCTCCCTTGTCTATAGAGTATGAGTGAATTTTACACCCTGTTCCTCATACCTCTATAACTCCGTTTTTGCTTTCTTTTTGTTACTTGTTTTCTTTTTGCATGGCTCCTAAGGGACCTAGTGTGATGTAAAATAGCCTTTCTCAATAATTGGGCTATCAAATACAAAAACAATTTTTCAAATCCGACTGGTAGTTCCAGAGATTACCTCCTGCACAAATTTTATCTCTGATAATTATTTTTACAAGTATAGAATGATTCAAATTCTGACAAGACTTATGATTTCGTGCCTGCCATTTTCCTTTTCGATGTGGTCACATCTTGAGACATTTTACATCGCGTCATATTGCATACCCTCGTTTCAATCATTCACGTAACACCGCAATATCTAAGTCTGCTGTATATAGCTAACAAATGTTCGAGCAGTACACCGGTGAGCCGAACAATAATGTGGGGACGGTGAGGGTGCTGCAGTGAAGAGGAGCAGCACAATGGAAAGAATTGACGTGGAGGAGGAGGGGAGTATTGAGCTTCAAATGCGATGCAATTTCATGGAGTAGGTACATTTATTGTGGAAATACTTGTATGAGGGAGTTTGTGGTTGGGTTCGTAAAGGATTGGGTTACTGGAACTAGAGGAATCGCACTAATATTATAAAGGCGAAAGTTTGTGTATGTGTTTGTGTTTATATGTTTGTTACCTCTTCACGCTCAAACAGCTGAACCAATATTGATAAAAATTTACGGAGGTAGCTGATACCCTGGATTAACATATGGGCTACTTTTTATCCCGATATTCCTACGGGATCGAAACTTATGCGGGTGAAAACGTGAGGCGCAGCTAGTATTACATACAACAGAACATTATCATCAGTATTCTATTGTCAAGTAAATATTTACTATTTTGTTAGTTAATTGTTGTCCGGTGTAGATAACTGTGTTCTCAGATATGATAAACCTAGTCTGCCTGATTTATTATGAGACAAAAACCTTTGGTCCTGATATGTTTTCTTTAAAGGCAAGAAAAAAGACCATTTCCATTTTATTCCACTTAATTTTATTTATCTGTAATTCAGACATATACCATTAAATAGTTACAGAGAAGGCGCCAGTAGAGCAACAAGTAGTACACACAAAAATAAAAACGAAAATTTGTTAGTAATTTGTTAATAACAAACAAAAATAGATAACATAAGTAATTCAAATCAACTCAGCCTATCGCAGTCCACTGCTGGACATAGGCCTGCCCCAGGCCGCGCCACAGCACCCTGTCCTCCGCACATAAGTAACTAAAGATTTTAAATCTAAAACTTACAACTGTAAGAATTGTAAACATAAAAAGCACATGCAAAGCACATCGTTAATCAAACCACGTTACTTTTAAATCACCTCTTAACTTACGCGAGCAGAGTTAATGGCCGCCATTTTTCTTTAGTGCAAGCGAACAATGTATTTAACAGATTAATCACAGCTGCCCCTAGAGCATCCAGGGGGTGGCCAGCGTGTACTAACAGACGGACTGTAGTCTTTTTTTATAGGGCTAGAAACGTGGTCACCTTCTTCTTCTTAACGAATCGATGGTAATCTAAATGGACTCAGTCCAGAATTCGGCTACGTGTTTGAAGCCATCAGTAGCGTCCATTAGTTCAGTAACGTGCAGACGACAGGACACGCAGGACACGATATTAAGTGTCCCATCGTTTGTGGAACAGCACCACATTTACACCAAGGCGGACTCGTCTATGAATTTCCACGTGAGCAGGTTTTCCTTGCTTCGGCCAACTTGGGTCCAGAGTCGGCTTAAAGACTGTTTAGAAACGTATTCTTAGTAACCCTTATGAATATGCTGAATATTCATTAAATGATTTGAGCACAACAAATAAACAGCGGCAGGTTCGAACATGCCGAGTCCCCGTCAGTCTAATAAATAACCGAAGTCTTTATCATGATTTTGATAGACGCTTTTACGAACAATCAAAATTCCCGAATACCGGTTCTATTGAGTACCGAGATTCCACTGGCAGCAACGATTTTGAGTGGTTATTCTCAGTGCATTTTGCAGTACAATACTGTCAGGCAATAAACCTCGAGAAAGGATTTTATAAAATAGTATAGGAGTTCATATGACACAATAAACTACTACTATTTTCAGTATTTTCGTCAAAATGAAGTACTTTTACACAATTTAAAATATACTTAGTAAAGATACAGAAATAGTAGTCAATACTAAGCGTTGAAAGTGTAGTAATTGAATCTTTCAGCAGACAGTTCGATATAAAATGTGGACATTAATGATTCTTTATAGGCGGGGAGCCGGCGACAAAACGCTTTACTCAATGTTTATTGAACAGGGAATTTTCTTAAACGTTTTCTGTACTACTTTATGTTGATTTACAACGTTCTGCGTATTATGTGGTTCCGTTTAGTGCAAGAATAAATCAGCCCTTAATTACTCACGGGTGTTTTAATAGGTGACTATGGAGGTTATGTTAAATGGATTGCCGCGTTTTGGGAAATATCATTAAATTTTGTCACCAATTTCTACCAAGTGTGGTGATTATGATACACCTACAAAGGTTTACAAGGTTGGTATTGTTAGTTAATGACAGTCGGTTTTGTCGAGGCGAGGATGAATTATTCGTGAGGGATCCTAGTTTTAATGTAATTGGTGGGACACCATGTGGTTTTTGTCAGTAAGAGTTTGACAAACCCCTCCATCCACCTCAGTGCATAGAAAATCCATGAGGATTTTCAGAATTACTTAAAACAAAAGAAAGTGTGTATTTCTAGCAAAAATATAGAGTACGAGCCGCGCCCCGTGGTTTCACCCGCGTAAGGGTCGATCCCGTGGGAATATCGGGATAAAAAGTATCCTATGTGTTATTATAATGTATAAGCTATGTTACTGTAAAGTTTCATCAAAATCCATTCAGTAGTTTTTGCGTGTAAGAGTAATAAACATCCATCCATCCTCACAAACTTTCACGTTTACAATATTAAGTAGGATAGCAAAAACAAAAAAGATTGTCCCCAGCTCTTGGCCTAGTGGACTGTTATTAAGTAACTTAACGTCTTAACCCGTGGCCGAGCTACACGCCCAAGCGACACGCGTCTTGCGACAGAGACTACAGGAAAAACAAATGAAAGAAATGTTTAGAGCGTGTCACGACTCACCGCCACGCGGCGCGACTTGCGGAGTGACGTACGGAAACAAGTGACCCTTGATATGACATTGTTGGAATCGAACCCAATATAACACCTAACGCGCGGTCTGCATGCGCAGGCGGCGTCATCAGCACTCTGAGGCGCGGCGCGGCGGCGGCGACAAAGCTCGGCTCGACGGCCACTCGCTCCACCGGACTCCACCGAGACGGATGATACTGCTATACTCCTCTCTTAAACTTAATTTATTCATTGTTTGTCCGGGAAAGTTTATATTTGATAATAAGAACGGCAATAAATGCGATTGCCCCTAAAATACAGTCCACTGTTTCATTGCTCCCCGCGCTAACAACATACTCGAATGATCAATCAAAATTCAAGCAGCGTATTCGCGCAACGATCGTTTTTGGTTAGGACGGGGTCTGTAAGTCGCGTCGCTCAAGGTCGTGAATTAGGCCTTACTAGGGTCGCATGTGGACTTATAAGTCAGGCCATTGATTAAGTAGATAAATGAGACCTCTTCAGGACGATTGCGAAGGTTATACCCTAGTTGTGCACTTTGTCCTCAAATACATAAAGAAAGAAATATTTTTTTCGTATTTAGGTTAGCGGTGAGATATTTGACACTGTAATTAATGAGATGGCTACTTGTTTATTTTATTCATTATCTTTTATTTTGGAGGAAAATGGCTTGAAGTAATGATGTGGTATTTATATATAAGATAGCTTTTTAAAGAATCGGATGTTTTCCGGGACTTGAAGTAAGGATCCAAAAAATTGTGTTAATTGAAGTAATTAATATTGATTCTCTTAATTTTCTTTTCTTTTTATACTTATGGCCATTTTAAATGATCTATTACTAGTCTATCAGTCTGTCATAACACTATTTCTAAGTAACACAGTACGACAAAAGCAGTTCAACTGATCACAAATTGTGTTATCGTGACATAATTCAAATCTTGACTAACAATAATCCTTCGAGATCTCGTTATTTAACACTGCTATATTTTATTATTCGCCAGGATGCACAAATCTCTCAAGTCTCAACGCAATAAGCACGACCTGTCCTTGGCCGATTTGTATTTCTCTCAGTGTACACCCCTCTTTATTTCAGAGCTACCAATGACAGAGCCCTCTTAAAATCTCCAAAACATATTTCCTTCAAAACATTATGCTGTCAGACAATGCTTCCTTACGGCCACAGTAAACAATATCTACTGCAGTATAACCATGGACGCTGCAAACGTCTAGTGGCATTACACGTTGGTCCCAATGTTGGCCCCAACGCCTGGATGGAGAATGTAGTGTTGGGCAACGTTGGGGGCAATGCTGGATTCACCATCAATACCTTGGAAGAGTGGCGTTGGTACCAACATTGGATCCAACGTGTGGAACCGGTGTAACAAAAGAAAATGGTGGAATAATTCCCACGTTTTATACCCTGCCTTGAATAAACTAGGGGATATACCTACTTGTGTTTTACCGTTTATAAGCGGATTATAAATGGTTGGTGGTGTAAGCACCGTCTGGGGAGGTGACTGTCTATCTGTTTATGCAGCTTTAGAGTCCAGAAGTTTTGAGTTTTAAAAGGGATATTGTGGGATAGAAAGAATGTTTTGTTAAAAACAGGCACTTGCGGTAGCCGGCGGGGTAATTTAATGACACAGAATGACAACGTCTTTAATTTTGACAGTTGAACTACATCCATTGCGTCATTTACGTAGTTGAGCAGACAATTTTTGAACATTATGAAGCAATGGATTAGCAATTTCTTTCAAAATCCTTCGGATTGTGATTGACGCAATTGAGGTGCTGGAGAACCTATGAATGCGTTTCTTCAGCAGTTTGCTGCTGTTTCTATAACTAGAATTAAATAATGCGACTTTTGAAATGTCACTGGCGAAGGCAAATGCAGTGGACAAAAAGCCAATTTATGATAAAAATGCGCGAATACGCATTTATACATCACTAGCTGCGCCGCGCGGTTTCACCCGCGTAAATGTCGATCCCGTGGGAATATCGGGATAAAAAGTAGCCTATAGGCTACCTCCATAAGCTACCTCCATACAAAATTTTATCAAAATTGGTCCAGCCGTTTGAGCGTGAAGAAGTAACAAACATATAAACACGCACACCCACCCCCACACACACACACTCACAAACTTTCGCCTTTATAATATTAGTGTGATAGCAATTATTAATGTCCAGTCATTATTTGTATATGAAGATGTTTTCGTCCTGCAAAATACAATTTCAGCCTGAAAATGTTACAACATCAAAATAGTTAAAGTTACATTCTCGCTCGTGTTAAATCTTACGCACTGAAAATAGCACAGAAAAACAAATAATATAAATCCATATAAACAACACATCAAACCCGGATAAAGAGGCTGTCCTCTCATAAAAGTTAGTAAGTACGTAATTCCCTCCGTGCTTCTAGTTTCATCGCTCACTTCTTCTTTAAGTTGTTCTGTAATACGGATGTCTTTAGTTTCTCTAATACTATACAGGGAATTGTACAAGTTTGTCATAACTTGTTTATCTGTTACCGTTAGAATACGGAATAGGTACGTTAATATGCGCATTAACTAGGTAATCTGCAAATTACCGGGTACAATCCGTTAAAACCGATTTTAGGATAGATAGGAAACGCCGACCTCATCTAGTTTAAAAAAATATATGATTGACGTGTAAAAAAAAGTGTTTGTACAAACCTACTTACAGAAAATAAATCATTTATTATTTAAAGGATGAACTAGTTTCGCCTAGGCCAAACCAGTTTTCATTCGCTCGCCCTTGCATCCTTGGACATGAAGTTTTACGAGTTGCGTGCCGAAACAACTGTAATATAGAAGAGCACATTGAAAGAAGTTGTGACGGGAGTACCTACGCGACTTGCATAGCGACAGACGGAAAACGGTGACGCGAGACGGATGCAAGATGAAAAAAAAAACCTGACTGAGTCTGCCAAAACTCACCGTATTATATTGTCACTTATTTGAAACAATAAAATCAGTACAGCATACAGTTTATGAAATTATTCAGCTAGAAACGTATTACATACACCTAACGCGCATTACAACTCCATGCTATCCCAGAGGAGCCAGCTGTCTATCAAGCTACTGCAGTAAGAAGCTTTAAGAACAAGGCTGACAACAGTTTTGAATTAATCGGGACATTTGTGAGACGGTCTCATTGTCAATATTGTTCTCCTCTGTATTTTTTCTAAGATTGCAGAAACCAAAGAAACGCAAACCAATAAAAAACAACATGGGCGGTCGGGGGAGTCCCGTCAGGAACAAAGTTCCTTACGCGATACTCGCACGCATACATACACGCGAATATAATAGAAAGATACACAGAGAGAGAGAAAGTCGCATGGAGGGGATTTAACGCTTTTTCCTTACGTGACGATTGCCACTAGTCAACTCCTACCGCGAGGCGCGGTATGTAACTACGTTTCAAAACTTGTTTATAGTACGTAAGGAATTAAGTTATTAAAACAGACAAAGCAAACAAATTCTGAAGAATAAAGCATTACTTACTGGCATAAAGAAACAAAACGCATGATCGGCAAAAAAATAAAACATAGAGATGAGTCAAGATGTAGATATATTCGACTCGTATTTCAAACTCATCAAAAATTATTCCAACAAAAAGGTAATTTGTAACTGACTTTCTAACAAGTGTGTTCTGTAGAAAGGTAACATCTTGTAATTGTAGGCATAACACTTAAACATAGCTACCTCATGTACTTAATTAAGTGCGACATCCATTTAATTATGCGAATTAAGTACTTTCCCGAAGATTCGGCTATCAACGCAGCTCGTAAAAACTTTGAGGTTAAAGATACAGTACCCATTTTTTATGTGCTATGAGACAAAGATATAAAAGTTATGTTCCTTATACGACAATTACTTTGACATCATAGTAAATTAATAGGATTTAGGCATGGCCCTTTGTTGTGTCTGGTGGCTAGGAGAGAAAGATGGTGATGTGTCGTCCTTCCATAGTTTGCAACCTGAGTCGTGAATTCGTGATACACTACGTGTCTACAAAATAAGATCTCCGAAAAAACAAGATGGCGGCGTTAGTTCCGATCTAGGCACGTGTCAAAATATCCTTGTTACCTACCTATAAAACCCATCTTGACGGTGTTATGTGGTGTTACGCAAATTACGAAATGGAGATCAACCCATCTCCTAAACAATATTCATCTATTGTGTAGATGAATTGTTTAAAGTCGTTGTAATTGTTTATGTTGAAATGTGGAAAAAGCATGAGCAGATGATAAACTCAGAGATGGGTAGATCTTCAACAGGGAAGGTCAAGGGAATAAATACCACAAATGTGAGGGCTACCTTTAATTTATGTTGTAAAACGTCTTAGACTAATAAGTTATTCGTTATTTCTATCATTGGAATTAAAAAAGGCTAAAAAAAAAGATAACCACTAAAAATACAATTATGGTGTGCCAGTCAATTAAATTGAGTAAAGTAAGTGGCACTCTCCCCTTATCATTTCTCCAGTCATTTCAAACGACACTATCCCACAACAACACAACACACAGTCACCCCACTCATAACGCCTAGTCTACACAGTTGTGACGCGGAAATATTTATCCCACAGACATTGTGAGCACTTATCCTTATTCCTGCTTGAATTTTGTACGCAGCGCGAATAAGCCCTGTTCGTTGGCACAAGATAAGCCATGTATGGTAATGTAGTTTCCTCAAAAGTCTCCCAAGAACCCACTTTTCAGGATCACGGGGATTTTTCTAGATACAACGTTTTTAGATTCCAATTGTGTCAGTAAAGTGGCACTCCTGTCAAATTGTATGAATTATTCAGCAGGGGACTTAATTTGAATGAGAGCTTTTTTTACAAACGTATTCATGACCTCTTTACCCTGTCTGTGATGCGTCGGGTAGAACTACGATTTGGACCCGTTTTTGTCTAGTTGAAACTGATTTCGTGGAAATGGTTTTTTTGTGAGAATGCGCTGCAAAGATAGATTAGTTTATTAAACAAAAACGCATCTCATAATTCTGACCTATTTAAGTTAGCAAAGTTACTTAATTATAAACCCAGCTAAAATTAAAGTTAACCATAAAAAATTTTGAGTTTCATCACACATCCAATTAAATAAGAGCGTAAACTCGGGAAACAGTCGAACTATGTAGTAACTAAGGGACTAGTGGCGCGTAACTAGTCGACAAGAGAGTACATAATAGCTCTGATGTTACTAAGTCAATGTTATTCTTTCCTTTGTTTTAGAAGAGGAAACGTTTCGGTTCTGTGTTCTGGGTAGTCAGACTTTATTGGTGAAAATGTGTAGAAGATTTGAATGCATAGAAAAATTGTATTGGTTGACAACTTTATATGGATTTTACATTTTACAGTGCATACCTATAGTGAAACAAGATGATGATGATGACGATGTGTGTGTGTGTGATAAGATTTATTTTGTTAAATTAATATTTGACGTACAGAGGCCAGCACATCAAGCTACTACAATCTGTCAAATTTCTTTGATAGATTTTCAACATTATCGCTAAAGCATCCTTATGCTTTAGCGATAATGTTGAAAATCTTCAAAGTTGATCGGGAAAATTTGTCAGTTTCGGGTAGCTTGATGTGTTGCGGCACATCACATCGTCAAAGTTGCGGCAAACAAATACGCGAAAAATGTAAAGTATTATATGTTGACCATCAGTGGTGCGACAGCACATCAGCTCGATAAAATGACGTCGGTTCTAAAATAGAATCGTAGGTTCATTACAAGCACAATGCGCATTTCAGCAGAAAGCTTTTTTTTAGCTGCCCTCTTTGAAAGAGGTTTACTTTCGATGAAGCTATTCATAATTAAAATTATTATGTTTTAAATATAATAATAATAATTATTATGTTATAAATAAATAAAGTAGGATAATATATTTTCTCCTATGTTGGGTAAAAATTCTTAGAACTCACTTATTGACATAGCGAGTTCTAAGAATTTTTCTTCTCAGAAGAGAGGAGGGAGGGAGGACAGGGAGATTTTCTAAATTCAGTTTTCACAAACTGAATTTGGAGAATCTCCCCGAACACGCTGTGAACGCTGTCTGCGCTTTCGCGAGCGCTGCAGCAAGCACATCACTAGAACATGAGTAAAGCAGTTCACTTTACAGCTTGTTCTAAAAGATTCGTCTGGAGCTAAGCTATAAACTCTGACTGAGAGAGCTATCTGAGCTACCAAAAAAATATTATACTATTTCCTTCTTATGATAATTGTGAAATCGCTATCAATTACCTTTCAAGTTTTATAGGTTTTATTTGAATCACCAATAAAATGAAGCGTGGAGCGTGTGTGTGAGATATATTTGGGAGGCTACTGTTGATCTATTTCATTTGTTTATGCTTCTATGTATAAAGAGTGAGTTATTCCGGTCAGATCCTTTGAACCCCCTCCCCCCCCCCCTTCCTCGATCCCTCATACCGTGTACGGTGACTTGACAAAGACGAAAATGTAGAGTTGTTGTTCCTCAATACTAACATACATCTAACAACGCGCGTGAGTGTTCCAAAACTCTCCAACTTTGGCTAAATAAATTCCTAATATTCTTACTCTTTTACGAGTTTAATTTAAAGTCAATTTGTGAAACAAAAACCTTGACGTAAAACATAATAGTTAGAGAGTAAATAAAAAATGCTGTCTATTCAACGTCCGGTTTGAGTGTTCCATGTTGTAGCGTTTTTTTACATGTGTCCGTTACAATAAGAATTACGAACGTATTTATTTCAATAAACCCGTATATATTTTGTTGCTGACTGTCCAAAAATCTGATACATCCGTCCGGAATGAAAACAAAAGAAAAAGGGGATCAGACCGGAATCAGAAACTTTATAGTGGATAAGACTGAGATTAAAACAGAAGAATAACTAGCAGGGGATCCAGGGGGTTTAAGGCTCCCACTAACAGGCGCGACACGCGATATAATCGCGCGCGACACAAAGGCACCGCTCGTTGCGCGACTTAGGGGATCAGACCGGAATAAATCGTATAAAATATATGCTCTTTCAATAGGCACATTTTGTATAAGCCCCTTTTTGATCACTGTGCTGATAACATCCTATCAACGTCATCAATGGAATGATTCATCCTGTGTCCATAAGTACACTTGGGCCAGGCGTTTCTGTTTCAATCACAAAATCTTCATTCTCCTGACCTTATCCCAATATATTTGGTGTTGGCACAACATGTATTTTTCTTCCATACTTCTCTATTAGTCGTCATCTCGGTAGTCACCCCCTTTCGAAATATATCATCATTCACGCAGCCCATCCATAGTTTCTTTGGTCTTACCCGACTCTTAAAGCCATCGACTTTCCTATTCAAAACTTTTCAACCGATTTCCACACAACTTTTCAGTTACCGATGCCACTTTCAAACTTCCTCTATTCATTTATAAATCACAAATGTTATCACTAAAATCATGGTGAGCGCTATTACAATTATCATTAAAAAAAAACAGTGGCACTCCGGGAGTGCCGACAGAAGCGAAAGCAAAACAAAAACAGAATACTTTGCCATCACTCACTGACATATCGTATCTTAAACCGAGGACAGCCGAACACATCCGAATGTAGCGCGGTGTCGGTAACAATGCCCCACGTGCCTAAAGAAGTTTTCACTTCAATAGAGTCACCATAGCAACAGATTCATAGCAATTTTCATAAAAATAATCTAGTCCTCGGATTGTTGAACGAAATTGGGCAATGGTGCGAGAGTGAAAGTAATATCCGCTGTGAGAACAAAACTCGATCGTTCACCACTAGGTATTGGTTCTTTGTGCACTTTGTGCAGATAAAATGCAAATCTCAAATGGACTTAAACTGAAATGCAAGGTTTTTTTAATGAGGATTTGGAATGGAATAGTAAGTGCTTATTTCGTTCTTGTTATTTTTTAGTCCACTGGCCAGCTTTTACTTTTTCAGGGCTTCTAGTAAGTTCTTAAAAAAAAAGATTGAGCTCTTCAGGAATGGACAGCTTACATAAAACAATTGCGGGTTTGAAAAGTGTCACTAAAAACAAAAGAAAAAGCGGATCAAACCGGAATGTGAATGTTTATAGTGGATAAGACAGAAATTAAAACAGAAGACGAACAAGCAGGGGATCGAGGAGGGGGGGGGGGGTTCAGGGGATCAGAACGGAATAACTCGTGAAAACGGCTGGTGGTAGCATGAGGAAGAAGGATCGGTGGACGGAATGCATAAGGATTCGCCTAAATCAAAAAGAAGGTAAACTCATTGACAAACTGAATTTAGGAACAGAACCAAACCACCCCATTTGCATGACACACTTTCAATCGTAATCCGAAGGATATTAAAGGGAATTGCTAATCCATTGCTTCATATGTTCGATAAATTCGTCTGTTCCACGACGTAAATGAAGTAATGAATGTTGTTGAATTGTCAAAATGAAAACCATTGTAAGTCCCTCTGTTTTTCCGTTCTTTCAGCTCACCAATATCTTTCAATGTAATAACTTCACAGTACATAATTTCATCATAGTAATCGCTTGATTTCCCCATCCACATGACAATATTCTTAATTGTGCCACCATAATTATGTTGTGACATTAGAGGTTGTCAGAACAATACTGCATAATAGTCAATTAACGGTGTTCAAGTCAAACGACCGGTTTAATGGAGACTTGAGGAGCTTATAATTGTCAACCTTTACACTCGATTGTGGAACGGTTGAAAGGTGAATGAAGATGGAGGTAATAATCATTCTATTTGTGACTACCTGTTGCCCGTGACCTCGTCTGCGATCTAGGATGAAAAGTAGAAAAGTGGCTTCTCCAGGGTTCCTAAAAAGGACACTGGCAGAATCATAAAAGGATAACACTATCAACCACTCACTGGTCACTGGTCCTGGGTTCATTAGGATTTTTTTCCGGTAGCAGCTCGGTATCTAGAATTGTGCCCATGGCAATAGGCTAGTTATATTTAAGTTCATGGAACTTAAATATAACTGGGGAAATGTGGGTGTACTGGGAGAGACATCAGTCAGTCATCAGTCATCCATCAGTTAGTCTCAGTATGTACCGGAACGAATAAATGAATCCACAGTTTGTTATATTACTTCAATAATTATTCCAAGAAGCTGGTTCTACGTTTTTACATTTTATAACCTTGATCTGATTCCTACCGTTGTTTTTTCTATTCTATTTTTAAATCAGCGTTTTTCTTGTATTTTTTCCATCTAGGTACTTTTCAAAGTTTTCATAAAGGTTGCATTTGAGCACAATTAGGCTATTATCTCCCTGTGTGCTCACTAGTTCCTTTTGGTTTATGACAAATATCATAATCATATCTAAACTAATGTTAAAACCATACAAACCCGAAAACATATTATTATCTGATGAACTGTTTGATTATGTTTGGTATGCTGCAAATTTTTGCTGTGGTATTCCCTGTACTCGGTTTTAATGTATATCCGATATTCGGTGAGTGATGGCAAGAATTTTTGGTTCTAAGACATTTCGGTTTCCTCTCCGCAGCTTTTGTCATCGATTTTACAGTCTATTTTAAGGTTAAAGAGTGCCCTATTTCTATCAGTCTATTGACAGAAAAATAAAGGAGACCCGTCACAGCTTTGTTAAATTACCAACTGTCTGTTACATTTGTTGGTTAATTTGTATAGTAACTTGTTTGTGTGAACTAGGTTAGTGGGCCAAGCAAGGACAAAGATGGGCGACAATGAGATGTTACTTAGAAGGTTTGTTTGTATGATGATAGACGACAAAGCAAGTGAAGACTTTGGTGAGTAGATACTTCAGTCTCTGTGTCGTCTTGTTTGATTTGTGCGGTTTACTAATAATAATCATAAAATATATTGTCATAATTTACATTGGCTTAACGAAATTCAGCATAATGATCACTACGCATAATATTATTAGGCATAAATGATTTGCCATAATGTTTATTGCCATAAATAGGTAGGTACTGTTGGTATAATAATAATGAAGCATAATTTTATAAAGTATAATATTATAAACGCATAATGATATTTATAATAACACCAAATTATGCTAAAACAAATTAGACCAAATGATAATTATAGTAACCTTAGCATTATGCCAAAGTGTTGTTATGCCAAGAGGGGGGGCGGATTCCCGATTTGTGCATTAACAAATAATTTGTATATTTAAAAAAATAATAATAATACAGTTGAATAATAAGAAAAATAAATAACCATAAAAAACAAAATATTACGACTCAAGTACTTTTGAGCTTAGATAATTTTCTTAACTTGACTTGATTTACACTTTTGATGTAATTTTGCCAGTCTGAGACCCATTATCTAAGCCAAGCCTAAGCCGATCTGCAAAGCCTACAAAATTTAATGCAGTAAGCGGTACAATGATGTCAGTAAAAAAAAAAAAAAGTTTTCGGTACAAACGGACACATGACGAAAAGAAGAATGGAACAGTAACTTGTAAAAGATGAAAATTCAAAGTTGATTTTCTTCTAAGCTATGTATTGAACGTTGTTGGTGAAATTGTAAACGTATTTCTGCAAGCCAATACGAAATTCAAATGTGAATCAAACGATTTGGAGAACACATCACAATTTCAGTAGATGTTTTCGGAAAATTGCTTTCGGATTTCAGTACATATGACACGAGAAACCTAGATACATGTCATAAAAAATGTGATTGTATAGATAAAGCAAATATAACTGACAATGACATAAATACACAAAACAGGTACTTGATTAATTCCAAAATATTATGTCTGAATGAATTAATATTTCAAAATTGTTGGACTAAAAACTTTTGCTGTCGGGAGACCCCCGTGGAACGAAAGTAATCACGATAATCTCAGGCACACAAATGTCATACTCGTATATAAAAGAATGAGACGGAGAGAGAGATAACGTCTGAACGCGTTTTTATTACAGAGTCATCTAGTATAAGTATTTAGAAGCTCTCATAAGATTGTCGCCATCTTTGATTTTCACTTTGACCTCGCTATCGGCCTTAACATCCTTGAAAACCATGAAAACGGCACCCACGATGAAACATTTGCCAATTTTCGCAGCCGCCATTTTGGATTATCATTTTGACCTCACTATTCTATAAATAAATATTATATATTTGATATGGCTGCGAATCATATTTAAATCAATATTTACACAACCTGACACAGACCTGAAAATTGCAAAAAAGTAAGAAAATTAAACTTCGCGGGCTACCCAGTCGCTTTCGCCTTAAACAACATAAATTTATAACGTCGTAACTCGTAAAGCTCAGGTAGGTGGTAAACTATTAGTTCATTACTTTGAACTTGGCTAAGTATATATTATCAAGTTAAAGCCACGCGGCTTTAACTTGATAACACATACTTCGCCAAGCAGAACTGTGTGATAGTTGATTATGATGTTAATGAGTTGTGCTTAGTTTGAGTTATGTGAAGGTGTATCGCAGGTGATTAGGTGAATCATCATCATCATAAATTAGCAGCCAACTTCCCCCCACATCTAAGTATAGACCTCCTCCCTTTAGTGTGTAGCGGTATCTACGACGTCACATGAGAACAACGCGTCATACTGACGTCACGCAAAATCCTGCATCTCGCAAGCAGAGTTTACCGCGCAACTAACATAGATACAACGGCCCGACATGAATCATCAGGCAGTTGCCCTCCAGACACAACACCCGTCTGGTTGGAGGATCCTCCCTTTTCTATAGAGTATGAGTGAACTTTACACCCTGGTCCTCATACCTCTATAAGTGTCATACTTCACTAGTCCTTGCGAGTCTCATCCAGAGTCTTCTCTTCAGCCTCTTCCAGGGTAACTGAATAATACAGTCAATGTACTCGGTTGTTCGCCGCGGTAATGATTGCGGTGTTATTTTTTAGTGTGATTTGAGCAGGATAACAATACAGTCAATGAATACGTGTTGGAATTAAAGTTGTTTTATTTTTCGTCTTGCCAAAAGTAGTTCCGTAGGTATAAAAGTTTTTGCTGTATCGAAAGAACCTAGCGACCCGCCCTGCTTCGCACGGCTGCAATGACGACATGTTAAGACATCTAAATTTATTGCTAAATCTTTTTTTATTTAGCCTACACTGTCCCACTGCTGGGCAAAGGCCTCCTCCAAATATTTCCATCCTTTTCTGGAGTCACCTCAAACCAATCCCTGTGGTACGCATCTAGGTCGTCTCGCCACCTCTTTCTGGGCCGGTCTCGGTGGCGCCGTCCATCCTCAGGCACCCATCGTGTGAAGACTATTTTCCAAGGGTCACTATGCATGCAACCAACGTGACCTGTCCAATCCCATTTTAGCTTGGCAGCTTATACCTTCCGGCATAAATTCTGTAATGTAACATCTACATCTAATTAAAATAAGAATAACATCTAATTCCTTCCAGAATAAATGCTGTAAATTATGGTAAAGATAACATCAAAATACATTGGACAGTTTAGAAGATCTAAGCAGTACACAAATAGATACGATAAGCGACTTTGTTTTTTATACTACAAGATAACACATAATTTAAATCCCATATAATAGCCAAACAGGAACGATTAATACTATTTGCTTCATAAAACATCATAACAACGGGATATTTTTCCTGTTTATGTGTACCGGAAGAAAATAGATAATAACAATTTCTTACGCTATATAAACTATGTATGTAGAAATATTAATAAATGAAATAGAATTATATGCCTATCAGCTAATAGTAATCTTATTGAATGAGCTGGGATTCTTGCCAACGGTTCCAACATCCATCAACTGGGTACCTACTACCCATACGATATATGGATATGGATGGCGAAATATTCTGCTTATGAATGTAATTTGGCCATGGTCATTGGTCAAGGCTTTAGGGGCTATATCTTGGGTTTATATAACCTCCTTGATGGTAGAGAGAGATATGAGCATGAATCTGAAGATTTGAAGAGTATGTCATTGTCATACCTACGGAGTATAAACAGTAGTAATGAGCATATTTGACTTGTGCAGTTAGTTAAAGACAGCTTATTAAAATCTTGATATCTGTCTTGTGTAGTCTTTTTGGTTTATTTTTTTTTCTGGTCGTTTTTAGTGTAATTTTGTCAGTTTTAAATGCTCCTTTTTTACTTTTTGAATTTTCATGTGTGTGTCTCAGTTCTATTGGCATTGAAAGTAGCTTCAATGCCAAAAACAACGCCAAAAAGCACTGGCATCAGCAACATAATTCCTACTCAGCTATATTTTTACATCAACGTTTTCGGAAGCTAGTACCTACCTAATTGTTAAAAAAAATCCCTGAATGCTTACTAGACCAATACGCAATGTTACCGATATAATAAAGTCCTCCAGACCGTATTTAGGCCACGGCGGCCAATCTCAACGGAGACTAGCCTTCGGCGCGGGAGATATTATAGTGCACAAGTGTGCGCGCAGACACAGGTGCACTTCCTCTTCCCTCACTCTCATAGCCCGATGGGACGGCGATCCGACACGACCGGAGAGAGATCAGGCGCAGGCCGTGCTTTCCGAGGCACTGGGTATCACACCGCCAACTTCCAAACTCCGGCCTGTTGTTGTTGGCTGTTTTTAATACCACGTGATCCAAAAGCAGTTTGTTGCGACGTGCAATTCGGATTCATATATCTATGTTATGGGTTTGGTTTCCGCACTTAGTCCTTCAGTGGACCATTGGGCGTGAATATATCTATTCTCTTTTGGCTGTTTACTCCACACTGTGCGCTCATCTGTCACAGTATCCTAGTTTTAACGTCATTACCAGAAACGATACGGACATTACGGGCGTTTCCTTCTCCGTGTCACCTACGGATATAAGACTACTTTGGAGCGAACTAAGAATGAATAATAACACGATTTGACACTAATTGTTCCTATTCGTGATGAGTTTTGCCTGTTTTGACGGATCAACTGAAACAGAAAGAAAGGTATTATGTTTATTTGCGGTGAAAATGACGTTAAAAAAAACAAGTTGTGGGAAAACATGCGTCACATCCACGCCAAATGGCCATCGCTCAGCATAATGCTAAGCTATGAATGTAACTACTTTCGGGAGGTTCCGTATCTTCGTTGATGGACTTTGAGAGTAGACACCCTGTTTAGGTCCACCGACTGAAATCCAGTGCAGTGTGATGATTTCCTATGATAGCATCATAATAAAAATTAGAAAAACCGGACCGTTTTTTAAAAATCAACGTCTTTAAAGTCAAGAAACGATATTATTCAAAGTTGGCGGAAATGAAAAATGGCAGGGTTTGTGAATTGATTCAAATACTATCGTCCTGCCGCGGACTCGTTCGTGCCGGGTCGGTAATTTGGCGAATATTCGCATTTTGTACTCGTCCCTCGCATCCCAGGATAAGGAAAGTTTTAAATATCAGTAGTTGTTCATACGTATATTGTAGATTAAGTGAGGCTTTTGTGTTGCGCATGAATCTGATTTTGATATACAATGTATTGAATGTTGGTACCTATTACGCCGAAAAAAACACGTTTGTTGTATGGGATCCCCCCCATGTTTAATTTATTCTGTTTTTAGTGTTTGTTGTTATAGCGGCAACAGAAATACATCATCTGTGAAAATTTCAACTGTCTAGCTATCACGGTTCATGAGATACAGCCTGGTGACAGACGGACAGTGGAGTCTTAGTAATAGGGTCCCGTTTTTTTTAAATTGTGTTTGTCTTTCTTTGGGTACGGAACCCAAAAAAAAATTTAATAATAATAATAATTTAATTTTTTATTTTGCGCAACTCCTAAGGGTCCCGGCGTGATGTTTAGCCCATAGCCTTCCTCAAGAATTGGGCTATCAAATGCAAAAAGATTTTTATGAATCCGACCGATACTTCCAGAGATTAGAGCTTTGAAACAAACAAAGTCTTCAGCTTTATAATATTAGTATAAATATTAGATAATATGTAATTAAAATAATTGCTAGAAGTTAAAAAAGTCCGATCAGAAACTTATCAGTCTCTCTGTGTACATTATTCAACTGTTCATAACATTTTGCTGACGCTGCGGAATGAACGCGCGTCAGTTTGCTTAGATATTTAAGTCATATTTCACCTAATTGACAGGCATTGTGATTTAGCTAATAACTGAGTAAACAACCTAGAGAAAGGAATCGCCAACTGTGCATTATCTATATCTATATACTTATAATAAATCTGTGTGAAAATTCTGTACATTAAAAATATCAAAAAAATAAATCGCAGGGGGTGTTACTAGACCGAAACCGAACCCAAAAAAGTGATTAAATAAATTTTTGTCTGTCTGTTCAGGCATCACGCAAAAACTACCGGTTCGATTACGATGAAACTTGGTATAATTATTCTTTAATATCCTGGGCACCACACTGGGTACTTTTTATCCCGGAAAAGTATCTATATAGGTACATATAATTCAAAATCCTGACTAACTGACTGATATATCAACGCACAGCCTAAACCGCGGGTCCTAGAGACATGAAATTTGGAGGCTGTGTTATTTGTAAAGAGTAGGTATCCACTAAGAAAGGGTTTTTCGAAATACCACCCATAAGAGGGTGAACGAGGGGAGGGTGAAATTTCACGCGGACGAAGTCGCGGGCAGAAGCTAGTTGTACATAAATTGGGTTCATTAAACTTATTTAAGTGCCTGTCAACCTCGTGGTCTGTCCTCTATATACTCCAACAACAACATCAGCAACTCTGCAAGTGTACGAACCGTACACTCTGCCTGATCGGAGTCTCTGATCTGACTTTTTTGAAATTACTTAGATAGCAGATATATCCGATTATTCGAGGAATTTATTTTTTCTTGAAGCCCATTTTCAGTGAGACATCATCATTTTTATGTAATGCCGAAATCGAGGCATTCCCGACCTGTGAAAGTATAAAATGAAGTTTTCTCAGTGATACGTTTATTAATTTTAATAGAATGAGACACTCATAAAAACGCTCACGCAATCTTAGTTCTTATGACTTCAACATTATATTAAGCTGATTAAATAATTCACTTTCATACAAAACAAGCCAGAATACTGCAGCAAAAGGTATGAGCACCAGCTTTATACTACACAAGAGGACCTTTACGGGATTCTCAGCTCAAAGGCCGGACTCAGTACTTAGAAATTAATTAAATGGCACACCGCATTGTTGCTTGGCAATCGATGGACACATAGAAAGGATTTAGTGTAATTGCTTTGCATTTATCAAGAACAGGTAAGTCATAATTATTTTTTCTTCTCTTTACTATAGGTATTATTATTACATTGTAGGTATTGGCACTTCGTACCTGATTGCTTTATCGTCGTAGGTCTTAAAACGCCAAGGACTATTTGTCTATGTGACAGATATTTTAAAGCTTAGTAGCAGCGCGGGCGCAGGGCGGGCGCGTCGCGGAATACCTACTCAGACATAAGAACTTTATTTGGGTGTCCATAGTGGGCACGCGGGCGCGGTGAGCGGCGCGAGTTGCTCAGCGCAAAGAGCGCGCGGGCAACTCATGCCATAGCTCGATCATACAAGTGACCGCAGTGGGTGCAGTGGGACCGGGGTTCTCAAACTAGTTTGAGCTTTTTTCTAGTGGTCAGTGACTATGACTGCTATGCCGGAGGTCGTGGGTTCGATTCCCACCCAGGACAAATGTTTGTGTGATGAGCATGATCATTTGTTCTGTGTCTGGGATAATTTATCTATATATGTATGTATTTAGAAATATATAAGTATGTTTATCAGTTGTCTAGTACTCATAACACAAGCTCTGCTTAGCTTGAGACTAGACGGCGTTGTGTGATAGTTGTGGAATATTATTATTATTATTATTATATTTTGACATACACTGAACACGACAACACGCAGAACGTAGCCGCGTTTGACTGCGGACAGTCAGATCGCTCGCGTTCCCGCACCCGCGCCGCTTCCCGCCCCACGCTGGCAGTCTGGCCACGAAAGTTTATTACGCAATTGGGTGTGGTTTTATCACTTTCCATCTTATATCCAATCTAAAGAATTCAATACTTACAAATGGCTATAAATGCATTCATAAACCTGTGCCTTCTTCCCATGAGGGTAGGGTAACTATACCTAAGTAAATATAATTGTTTCCAGAAATTTTCTTAAAAGATTTGGCACAGCATTCATCTACAAAATAAATAAACAGCAACTGCAGTACAGTCAAACACAAAATAAAATCGTAGAGCAATCTGTGTTGCTACGGGACATTTATTAGAGGCAACATGTCACAATGCAACGTTACTGGCAGTTTAAAGAAAGAAAGAAAGCGGCCATGTGCGCGTCGGACTGTCACACGAAGGGTTCCGTATCACCGTACAAATATTTAACACTACATTATTTCTTTTACACGTTTCTTGTACCCCCTTTGATTTTTAATGTTTTATTTCCAATATATGTTGTTATAGCAGCCATAGCAGTATATTGTAGGGGCTCGTGGCTAAGTAAAAACAGCTGCACCGGTCGATCGATCAGGTTAAGCTACGCTTGCCACGGTTGGTCTATGGATGGGTGACCATCTTTATATACCAAGACTCCTCCGTGCCTCGGAAAGCACGTTAAGCCGTTGATCTCAGTCCCAGCTGTCATTCGTGGATCTTTGACAGTCGTTTCGGGTCGTCAGAAGCCCGAAAGTCTGACAACCAGTCTTACCAAGGGGTTTCGTATTACTTCTTAGGTACGATTCAAAAGATACAGTCATGTGACAGACGAACAGACGGACGGACGGCGGAGCCTATGCATTAACGGTCCCATTGGCACCCTTTGGCTACGAAACCCTAGAAATAAATAAACCCGAGCCAATGGCGGTTGGTTCATATGGGAGTTAGGGAGGAAAAACAACAAAGGAAAGGGTATGTACAGTCAACAAAAGAGATAAGTATGCAGGATCGTCGGATATAGTTGAAGTTTAGTAAGAAACCGATGGATGTTGTCGACTGATATTTAATTTGATAAATGAGATGTTTGGAGCGTTTACGACGTACGGCATTTCTTATAAACTTTCAAGCCCTTGTTTTTCGAAATGAATAAACCGATTTAAATGAAACTTCATACGCATCAGCAGGATATTAGATCTTATTTAAAAAATGATAACTGGAAATCTGTTTCTATGGAAAATTTAAAATCGCTCTAATTTGGCTGTAACACTATTTTCCGACGACCTTGTAAAGGCCGCAGGAACCCGTTGGATGCGAGAAGCACAGAACCGGTCGAAGTGGAAGTGCTTGGGGGAGGCCTATGTCCAGCAGTGGACGTCTTTCGGCTGAAATGATGATGATGATGACTATTTTTCGAAAATGTTCTTAAATAATTTTTTAGACCTTTGTATCCTGCATAAGCGTATGAAGTTTCATTAAAATCGGTTCATTCATTTCGAAAAACAAGGTCTTGAAAGTTTGTATGACATGCCGTACGGCTTAAACGCTCTTACAAAATTAAATTTTATTCGAGAACATCCATCGGTTTCTTACTAAACTTCAACTATATCCGACGATCCCGCATACTTATCTCTTTTGTTGACTGTACATACGAACATGTATCTGGTTTTATACATAGTCATGGATAAACAAAATTCCCGAGTGAATGGAATCAATCGAATTCCGTCTTTATAAGTACTCCTTTAGTTTTATGGTGATTGATAACACACAGAGGTACCTATAAAAATAGCAGCCGTAGAAAGTTGTTTGTATCCCCCTTGAGACGCACTGTGCACTTTGCATGTGCCTACGTTCGTTTGATTTTAAGTGGGTCATAGTGTCATTTTATTGCTTTAATATAAGTTTTTGGAACGAAGTTCTATAACACGGCTTGCCTTAGGAGTGAACTGGTAGAAATTGTCACGTCACGAAAAAGCGTTATGCGCCATGTAACTTTAAACAAGCTGTTGCCTGCGACTTCAACTGCGATCCAGGATGAAAAGTAGCCTATATCCTTATCCAGGTCATGGTCTATCTGTGTGCCAAATTTCATTCAAATCCGTTCAGCCGATAGAGCGTGGAAAGCGTAATAAACAAACAAACTTACCTTCGCATTTATGATATTAGTTAGGATAGTTAGGTAATAAAAGTTTGTGGGAGATAGTTTTCATAGTTTTAGAGTGTACTAAAGCCGATAGTGAGGTCAAAATGAAAATCCAAAATGGCAAGCTTATGAGAGCTTCTAAAAACTTAACTAGATGGCTCTCTCACACTTTCTCCCTCACTCCCCTCTCCCTCTCTCTTTCTATTATATCCGAGTGTGTGTGTGTGTGTGTTTCGCGTAAGGAACTTCGTTCCGACCGCACACGATTTTTTTTCTCGTAAATTGGCAACATTTCTTTTCTTTATATTCATGTACAGACGCCAGCACATCAAGCTACTACAATCTGTCAGATTTCTTTCATAGATTTTCGACTTTATTGCTAAAGCATAAGGTTCAAGGTTGATTGGGAAAATCTGACAGTTTCGGGTAGGTTGACCTGCTGGCGTCTGTACATAATTAGTTATCATTTAATTGTGCTTTTTGCGTTCTGAACTGCTATTTATTTTATGTGCACTAAATAAATCTATATAGCTACTCAATAATTTCGAATGTCCAATTCTTGGTTAACCACACATCTTTAAAAATAAAAAGCATTAAGCATGACATGTCTTGTAAGTTCTTGTAAAATACCTAATGAACTGAAGTGTATAAAGTATCGCACTAATATTATGAAGGCGAAAGTTTGTGAGTGTGTGGGGGTGTGTGTGTTTATATGTTTGTTACTTCTTCACGCTCAAACGGCTTGACCAAATTTGATAAAATTGTATGGAGGCAGCTGACACCCCGGATTAACATATAGGCTACTTATTATCCCGATATTCCCACGGGATCGACATTTACGCGGGTGAAACCGCGGGGAGCAATAGTAAAAGTGAGTCGTTTTAGTGAAATAGTGAAAAAAACCTACGAATCTAGTCAACGACAGATAAAGTGGCGTTATAGTTTTTCTTGATGCGAGCAGGCATTTCAGGATTAAACGACTTAAGATAGGGTTATTTGGTCCTTCGAGAATTAACTGTTGTTATTTTCTATTTCTGTTGGCTCGGTAGTTGTAAAGCTATAACATTAATTGTCATCATCGTCTGCCTAGCCACTATATTACATTGAGCGACCGCCTATCTGACCTCCAAGACACTGGGTCTTGGAGGTCAGATAGGCGGTCTGGGTAATACCCCCTTGTAACCAGTCCTTTCACTGGTTGTCACATAACCTTAGGTATAACAACTTTACTACCATGGCTGCTTTTGAAACCATAGTAAATAAGAAGAATGTCACATCATCCAAAGCTAAAACTATCCTTACCATCCGTACCTAAAAAAAAACAAAACAGTTAAGTTAGCCTTGCGCATAACCTTCAACATTATTCCCGTACAAGACGACTTTTGTGACCCATTCACTTTATATAAGCCTTTAATCGCATCTTACAGTTCCATGTGGACGGACTTTATCTCCCGACCTATATACTGAACATACAGTTATTACTACGACCTCTTCACATTAATACATGCAGGGTTTCGTACTATATGATGGAGGACCGACAGTCGTAGACCCAAATTGTGACAAAACAGCACCCTAATTCCGTAATATGCTATCAATCACATTCTGACTCATTTTGAAGTATATTGCTTATCTTCATACTTTGAAAATTTTGTCAGCTTAACAATGTAAAATAACGCAATGAATGTTGTTGAACTGTCAGAAATATTTTTATACTCTGTCTCTTTTCTTTGCTAGTGACTTTAATATATTTCTCTTTTTCTTGTGCGAATGAAAAAGAAGATATGCAGCAGCCTAGTCTATAGTTTACTCTGTCTACGGTGTGTTACGTAATTACCCCACACTTGTCAGAAATTACTAACTCTAGCTCATCAGTAGAACTTAGAAGCAATGGTATGATTTAGAAAACCAATGCAAAAGCCTCCCAAAATCCCAATCTTTGATCTATGAAAGAAATTTGAGACAATCAACTAGGTTCAAATGTTATCTACATTTTGATCCTACAACTAGGTACAAACCTACCTATATCGAACTAAGTTTAAAACTTACAATTAGTTCTCTAACACACATGTCGGACACGCACACGATGGGTTCCGTACCACAGGGCAAAAACGCCGAAAAAAACACGTTTGTTGTATGGGAGCCCCCTTAAATATTTATTTTATTCTGTTTTTAGTATTTTTTGTTATAGCGGCAACAGAAATATATCATCTGTGAAATTTCAACTGTCTAATAATAGGGTCCCGTTTTTACCCTTTGGGCGCGGAACCCTAAAAATACCCTTTTGATACACAAAACCTCTAAAAATATTTAGTTGATTTGTTTCACTAGGATTTCTCCTACATCGTGAGACACAGATACGAATCTCATATGCACAAACATCCAAGCCCGGAAGCGTCTGTACTAGCCCATACAAATATTGTTCCGTTCGGGAATCCATCTCCCGTCGTGTTGGACCATAAATAATGAAGTATTGAGCATCAACACTGAGCAGTGGTGACCCAGTGATATCGGTCACGACTTTCGAGTTGTACTGTCGTCAGCACATCAAGTTACTACAATCTGTCAAATTTCTTTAATAGAATTTCACAGCAAATAAACGTATTTACTTTCTTTCTTTCTAATTTCAACTTTATCGCTAAAGCATTAGGTTCAAGGTTGATTGGGAAAATTTGTCAGTTTCGGGTGACTTGATGTGCTGCCGTCTGTACGTCGTGAGTTCTTACTCAGGCAGGCAATTTACTTTGTTTATTTCATTTCATCGCCATTGCTCTCAAAACGGTGAAGGAAAACATCGTGAGGAAACTCGCATGTCTTAGAACCAAAAAAATAAAAGACATATTGTTTGACATCTACCAACCCGCACTGGGACCGCGTGGTCGATTATGGCCTACTCCTCACAGAGTGGAGGCCTGTGTTTCAGCAGTGGGAACATTATAGGCTGTTTATACATCAACACTATTCCTATAACCGTATTAAGGCCTACGCAGACCGGTATCGGTACCGGAATCACTGTTAAACAATATTAACGAAAACCAATACGAACTGAAAACTACATATTTAAAGGTTAAGAAAATTTTCAAATGCATGGAAACTGTGCTTCAATTTTAGAACGCAGTTTTTTATGGCTTGTGTTATAACGCCTACCAGAAAAGTAGGTAGCTATTTTACTACCAAAAAATTCGAAATACCTATCAGAATGGATAAGGGTAGTTCTTCGAAATTTGATTCTTTGACTGATTGATCCATATGGCCAAAATTTAATTTCACTTTCAGCTCTGTAACACATGTTCATATGAAAATAGGTATACCAAATAACATATATTTGAATGAGGGACTCGTTTTTATAAAGTAGTTTTCAAGATAATTTAATTTTGTTCCCAGATGAATCAGAATGTGTTACATATTAATCAGAAACAGAAATAAAAAGTAATAAATACATCGTTAGTTATGAATGTAAATTCTAAACAATAATTATTAATTCTTAAATAGGACTAAGACATATCAAAAGTATCATATTTAGAACAAGATTATACTCCTGTCATTTATTCAAAAGGTTATAGCTAAGTAAATAATAATAAATAAGATTAAAACTACTGACTTGTACACGGTCAAAAATTGGACAAGGAGAATTACGCAACAAAAGCGCTCCTATCGTGCTGGAGAGGGGAAAAACTAATTTATTTTATTATTCATGGGGTTTTGACCATACGAATCAGGCACAGATGAATCAGGATTTTGCCTACAATCATGCATAACTCATCGTACATACAGACTTCATTATTTTCATTTTTCAACACGAATCTATAACCCAAAAGCATCACACGAAACACAGATTGAAGTTTTAAAACAATAAAATAAATTTTATAAAGTAGGCATTGTAATCAGGATGCCACCTGAACCAAACACAGATGAATCAGGTATTTTCCTTCGTAACACCGGATCTAAGCCAACCAGCCGCACGTCCACCTTCTAGGTCGTCCGTTGCACGACTGGCTTCGACCCGCGCTGGAAGCCAGACTCTCATTATTATTACCCGACCAAGTACGGTCAAGCGCAGCTTACGCCACATTAATCAGTATTATACGCCGGACACTTCTTTTTTACTTATTTATAAACAGACTAACGTAGTTATAACTAATACACATTTTTTTTGTAAGAGGACAATTCATTTCCTTTCGATATAATTATAATTTATATTGATGTATCAAAGGGAAAATGCGACATCGACCATTTTGTTCCGGAAAATGGCAAACGGACGCGCTATATGAATCAGAAGAACGACCTTCAAATATTTTTATTTTGTACCTAGACAGCAATTATTAAAAAAAAATAATTTGTCCCAGTAAGGGATAAAGCTAAACTGTACAAAAAAAAATATTACATGCCGTTTTTTTAGTTGGTTACAGAAATATACCCACAGACATCGAAAATTTTGTCCCTGAAGAATTACCCATAAATGCTCAACAAATTGTATTTCATAAAGTATTGTAGAAATGAACCTATTTTCCTTTTTATTCTATGCCATAAAGATTTATAAACGCCTTTAAAGTTAATTTCAGACCAAATATTTTATATTATCGCTAAATAGATGTTACCAATATTTTATTTCACGACTTTCAATTTAGTCAGTTTTACTGAGGCAAAAAAGCTAACGATCAATCGTACAGTTTTTTTGAATATCAAATATAATATTGCGTATCCCAAACACATGTTACTTGGTATTTGTATTGTCATTCGCTCGCTCTTGCATCCTATGTCGACGAAGCCCCGCTTCGCGCCCCCCCCCCCTTATTTATGTGTAAAGGGTTTAAAGTAACCTAACCAAACCTAACCTCGGGATGCCCTTCGCTCGCTCTTGCATCTTACGTCGTCAATATTTTACATTTTGGGTATTAATGTTACTATTTCAAGGAAACAAGATTTGGTGAGCCATTTTGATAGGCAAAAAGAATATAAATTCAACACGTACAATTATTCTGATGAGTGTATAATTATTTTGGAACTTAAGACGTTGTTCCGGCACCTTGGTACAGAGTGGGTTTATTTTATTTGAAGTTAACATATATTACTTGGTACTTAGTCTTAGGGTCTTAAAATTATTTCGGTGAGCATTTAAATTGTACCCGTTTTTTATGTTTACCAAGTATAGACTTCTGTTTCAATAACATAATAATACGAAGCTTAATAATGGCCGTGCTAGTGGGAATGTTTTTCAAATGATTCGAAAATTATAAATTTCAATTGTCTACATAATTATAAAATTTTTTTTTCGTCATCCCCTCGTCGTTTAGGCAGACTTTTTATGACCGGTAACAATAGAAAAAGTAATTGTGTCTCATGTGTGATAGTTGAGCTCTTAAGCGTCATGTTTAGGGCAAATTAGGGCAAATAAATCTATTTTCTTGCGATGCGTTGAACCTACGAGTGACCCAAAAACTGCTACAGTAAAGGATTATAATCTCATCTAGAAGATGGATTGGTGAACACAGTTCGACAGCTCGACCTACATTATAATATTAGATTGATAGCAAAAATTCATTCAAAACAAAGTTCCCTGTTTTATAATTCCCGGTCCTTTCTCCCGGGATTAGTGTCAGGGGGATATGTCTCAAAGTTTTCCCGCAAACAGGGAAACTTTTGGTCCTTTTGATCCGAAGTGACGTAAGAGAAGACAAATAGACGTGTCGTGTTCTATAGAAGTTCTGAGTTAGCAGATGATGAAGCGATCGGGTTTCGTAAATGACTTTTTGAGATGTGGAATATCCGGATATTGGGAAGGCATTGTCTTATCGTTCTAGTTTATCATGTGGGATCATCTTTAAAGATGATGTTATAGAATGTGAGATCATTATGTAGATAAAGAAGTAATCCAGCTAAATCTTTTTTGGAAAATAGTTCTTTTGTTTCTATATTCTTCTTTTTGAAACGGTTATTTTTTCTTTTTGCTTTTTAGCATAATAACTATTATTTTAGCATACTAATTTTTAATATGAAAGTCACTGCGTGTGATTTAATGTTCTGCTGCCTTGTCTGGTAGGTTCAACCGAGCGTTATAAGGTTATAAATAAATTTGTTCTTACGTCCAACAAATCAAGATTAAAAAAGAAGAAAATCTAAAAATTACTGGCACCGCCGACGAGACTCGTAAATTCCAAAGAAAATAATATCGTAACAAATAACAAATCCATGGAGAATACAATAAAGAACTCCAATATAGAACAATAAAGAACTCCAATAAAGAACAATTAAGAAAATATCCCGAGAACAGTATTACAATAATTGGACCAAAGAAAGGGAACAATTTCAACAACTTGGTAAAAATAACGTCGGAATTTCAATCGTCTCGGCGCTTTATGCACTTTCCTTTTCGTCCTGTTTCTCAGCGACGCCATTGCTCCGACATTTTATTAGTTCCAAGGGAGAAATGTATTATTTTTCCTCGAGTTTTTTTTACGACGGCTCTCAGTATTTTTTTATAAATAATCTACGTACCTATATACACTTACGTAAGAATTTTTCGGTATTTATGCCGTGGAGTTTCTGAAACCTGTAATTTATGTCGTTATACTGAAAAAGTTTTTGAATCCACTCAACGTCAGTCAAAGTATACCTAGTCGTCAATTTTTTTCTCAATTCAAGCATGTTATCGGGGAAAGGACTTAGGATACGGTTATAGTTCCTTCGAGTATTAAGTATTCTCTTTAGGGCTGATTTTTCCAACGCCAAATAATTTTATCCGAGGAACAATTTTGAATTTTTGACAGTTCTTCCATACAAAAGCTGTCAGATGTCAATTATATTCTATGAATAAAAACTTCAATAGCAGTCGATTGAAAAATCAGCCCTTAATTATTATTTTTTAGTTTCGATTTGTCTGACAGTTGTCATTTATCAGACCATCACATAACCTTTTGGAGGATAATAATTTGAAAAGATCTTTGTTTTCCTTTGTTTATTAAATTCAATAAAATATAATAGGCTAAAGTGCAAACCAGACAGTTGCCAGTTTGCCACCCAAAAAGATAGGTTCCCAGACAGAGACTTGCAGGCCCTGCTTTGTGTAGATGACGATTCCATAGTTCTAGTTGGACTTTGTTTCCGTGAAATAAGATTGAAAACCCTGCAACACAGGTAAATTACTAACCTTACTGAGCCAGCATTCGGAATCGAACCAAAAGCGCAAGGAATGTTGTAGTTTTGAAAGCTTATATACCAATATTAGCCATGTTGTAAATTCTTTAATAGGCTATATTTAATCGCGCTCGTGATCACAAAAGTTAAAACAGTCTTATAATATTGTTATAAAAAAAAACTGTAGACCTTCGTGTCAAAAGAAAAATTACTCCAATAATCAATAAAACAGGGGCAAACACCGGAGGAAGCTTAGTAATTAGATAATTTATTTAGGCATCAACGCGCTCATTTCTCATGGGGGGTTAAGAAACAACCAACAACCGCGGAAACACACTTGATTATAACAGCTTTTGAGTATTAAAGATACGGGTAGAAAAGATGTTGAGTATTTTTGTTAAGGTGTTAATATTACATGTCTTGTTAAATGATAGGTTTTCTGAAATAAAAGACGCATTTTAAATACTCAGTTTTATTTCAATAAAATCACCCTTTGTATATTTCAGATACTGCAGATCTAGCGATTTCAAAATCTGTGTTTGGACGTGAGATTTTGAAATCGCCAACGAGTCGACGACGGTGACAAAAATCGCTGCGTGTGTAACGAGAACATTAATTTAAAATACTGTATAGAATCACAATACAATAATAAAGAATAATAGGGGTCCTAAACAGCAGTAAACGGCAATGCGGCAGGCCCAGGAGGAGATGGCGGGATGAAATCGACCCTTTTCGAAAAGATCGGTCACATACAGCAATATATAGGGATAAATCCTTCCTTCCTTCCATTTATCCCTATCTAGTACCCTGCAGTGGAACACAAATGGGTGATAATAATAAACAATAAAAGCCCTACTATTTTAATAATCTCTATTGAATTTAAATCTATACTTAAGTTTTACAGACTGAAATCCTATTCAGTTTATCTGAATCATCTGAAGTTACGGTTAACTTAAAACAACATCTATCCAGAATCTATCTATTATTCAACAAATCAGATTATACAAACTCCTAAATCCATTATCGGCTATCGGTATAACAATCTGTGTCGAATCCAATTTATTGCACACAGAAGTTTTTGAATAAGTTAGTACTAACCTGATGGTTGGTTCGGTAGAGGGTCAAACATATAAATATTTAAGAATATTGATAATTTTATTAACACTAACAAAAAGGGCGAAATAAATCGGCGATAGTTCAAAAATAACACAAGACCAAAGACAGACTATACAGCACGTATAATATGACCCTCCTCGTAATCGCTATAAAAAGTGTGCGGTCGGGGGACACCACCCTTTCAGGAACGAAGTTCCTTACGTGTTACTCGCACGCAGACACACTCGTATATAACAGAAAGAGAGTGTGAATTTATTACGCGTTTTTGGATTAGATTTTCATTTTCACTTCACTCTCGGCTTTAGCACCCTCGAAAAATAAGGAAACAACATCCATAATGGAAAATCCGATAATTTTCGCAGCCGCCTTCTTTGATCTTCGTGTTGACCTCATTATTGGCTTCAACACCTTCGAAACGAAGATTTCTACCAGTTTACTTCTACCACAAGCCGAGTTAAAGAACTTCGTTCCAATTATCAGCTGTCCCATACAAAACCATCAATACGTAGGTACTCGATCCAAATGTACGGGACACTTGATAATTTTTCGCGATAACGATGTTGTTCCCATGGAGAATGTTGTTCAGTTTGATGGTCTGGGGGCCTAAAAAGGCCACTTTGGTAGAATCATAAAAGAAGAACATTATGAATCGTAATAGTGAAGTTCTTTTTTCGCTGCACTACGTAGGTATGCCTAATGAAAGAGATTGGGATTGGATTGATTGGTATTTTAGCACAGACAAAAAAAAATAACTGAAAAATCCTTCACCAATGGGATTTGATACAATTAATTTAACTGTTAACTGTACATTATTATTCATAATATTATCATTTTATGATTCTGCCAAAGTGGCCTTTTTAGGCCCCCTGTAGCACACCCTTTAGAACTGTACCTTTGCTACTGTATAGGCAAAATGCTTATTGTTTAAGGCATCATTTTTTCTTCTCTACATTTTTAATGAATTAATGTTAGTAAGTAAGAGAATGGATAAATAAAGTAAGAAATGAGTATAAAAGTGGAAGTTTGAAGGTGGCGCCAGTGACAGAAAAGTTGAAACGAAATCGTTTGGCTTGATAAGGGCATGTGCTGAGAAGGGACGAAACGCATGTGACTAAAAGAGTGATGAATATACATGTTGATGGATGGAGAGGGAGAGGAAGGCCGAAGAAAAGATGGATGGATTGTATGAGGAATGATATGAAAGAGAAGGGAGTGAATGATAGCATGACGGTTGACAGGGGAGAATGGAAGAAGAAAACGTGTTGCGCCGACCCCAAGTAACATGGGATAAGGGCAGGAAGATGATGATGATGAATGTTAGTAAGTAGGTAAGTACTAGGTATTCTAGGTTTCCTAAGCTGATTTAAATTATGTCCTTCCAAAACCTATTATTCCATTTTCTAAATTCATTATCGGATGTCAGTATATGTGACATATGTCTAATAATCAGTGTCGTATCCAATGTATAGTCCAACTCGTAACTGCTTTATCACCTTAAAGTTGAATGTCGCATGCACGTCATAAAATGACAAGGTCTATTTGTCCATGTGACAGTTCGATAATTTCAACCATTAGTGATGATCAATTCACTAGCATTTGTTGTCAAAACTGTTAAAGAAATTACGAAAACTAAACTATTACGTACGTTCACCAGTTGTAGTTTTTCAATGACATTGTCCTAACCACGTTAAAGCGAAGCGTGTAGCTGTAACATGTTTATCTACTGGATACGTTTGTGAGCGGGCTGTGACGAGTCATGGTTTACTCTAGCTAGTTTGGTTAGTTTTGATTTTTGGGTGTTCATTGTTGAACTAAGTTGCTGTCATTAAACTGAAAGTTGTACTTTTAGATGCTTTTGAAAACAGAAAAGTAAGCTATCTCTTTGAGACATACCTAGATGTATATGTACCATTAGTTTTAGAATACAGAAAAAATACTAGTCGCAGCTGAAACATGTCAAGTCAAAATAAATCAAAACTCAAGAAGGAACCCGTGAAAGAATTTACACTACGATACGCCAACAACTCGATACAATTTAAATTTTATTCCCGTATAGTTTTATCACAAGAACATTTCAAAAGCAAAGAACTATTGGCACTCCAGCGCAATTGGCACTTAAACGGAAAGCCCTTCAAAGAAAATAGAATGTAAAACCTTCATGTAAAAGCCAGTACAGTTAGAATAAAACGCAGAATACTATTCGCTATAATAATATTTTTATAGGCGTCTCGTAGACACAGCATTATGATGAAGTCGTAAAAGGGAAAACAATCTGCGAACGACGAAGATTACATTAACGATTTAGATACGTTTGTAGGTATGAATACTTGAATAGATCAAAATACTTGAGCGCTTTTTATCTGTTTAAGTTAAAAGTGAAGAGATAAAGATAAGAAGGGCTGTTATGTGCTTTTGTTTTTATTAAAGTGCTGGTTTCATTGCGTTAAAAAGTGGTGAATGTTTGATCTGAGGAGATTTCAGTAGCTAAGGTTTGTTTCACAGATTCTGCTAAAATTAGAGATTGAAAAAGAAAAACATTAAAAAAATATTCAATAATTTTAAAAATATTAGATCGCGTGGGAGACCAGGGTTAGACTCGCACGTACCAGGGCAGCATGACACAAACGGTGGAGGCAAATGCAATACAAGCAGTGGGTGTTACAAGCTGCCAACGATGATCATGGTGAAGGGATTTGTTAATAAGTCAATGTGTGTGTGTGTGTGGGTTCGATTCCCGCACGGGACAAATATTTGTATGATCTACAACTAGTTGAGTTTGACAAAACTCAGGCATGCGTTTTCCATCTCCGCAACCATTCGGCAAGACGCACTCTGAACATCAAGTGGATGGGTGTCAACATTGAACACTACAGTAACCCTATTTACTTGGGAGTCACCCTTGACAGGGCGCTGACATTTAAGAACCATTGTCTCAAAATTAAGAAAAAAGTCGGCTCTCGTAACAACTTGCTCAGGCGCCTAACTTCAACCACCTGGGGTGCTTCACCTCAGGTCCTCCGGACTACTGGCCTAGCACTCTGCTTCTCTGCGGGTGAACATGCGTGCCCAATGTGGCACCGTTCCGCCCACGCCAAGGAAGTAGATGTTGCTCTAAATGAAACCTGCCGCACGATTACAGGCTGCCTGCAATCGACCCCGATCAGCACACTTTATCCCACAGCTGGCATAGCTCCACCACAAGTCCGAAGAGAAGTTGCATGCGCAGTGGAGAAATTCAAACAGGAATCTGATACCAGACACCCACTATCTGACGCACAGCTACCAACGCAACGGCTAAAAAGCAGACACAGCTTCTTGAAATCGACAGCGTCTCTGTCAGGAAACCCGGCCGACGCCCGTTGCAAACTGTCGCAGAATACTCTTCCCCCTCCTACTCACTACTTACCACCAAAGGAGCATCTCCCTGCAGGGTGTAACCTACCGTGGCCCACTTGGAAATCTCTGAACCGTCTCCGGACACAAGTGGGAAGATGTAAGTCCAACCTGGTAAAATGGGGCTACCTTGACGCAACGGCAGAAGGGTGTGATTGCGGAGCTATGTCACAAACCATGCTCCACCTCCTAGCCTGCCCTCTGTGTCCCAAAACATGCAGTCAAAGTGACCTCTGCGCTGCCACCGACAACGCCGTGGAAGTGGCAAAGTTTTGGGAAAACAAGATTTAAAATACAGGTGTGCCAGCGACACGAAGAAGAAGAACTAGTTGTTCCGGGTCTAGCTGTTTGTGTATGTGAATTTACATGTTTGTAAACGCACCCACAATACAAGAGAAATTCCTAGTGTTTTAAAAAAAAAAACAAACAAACAAAAAAAAAAAACTCTTCTGTTTTACTTGTCTGTTTATATGTGTGTACATAAATGGTTAAATAAATAAATAAATAAATAAATGTTTCTTTTCTATAAGCGCTGGTAAAAGGCGATTAAAGCTGTGTTTTTTCTTGCTAAAATACTTCTCCAATTTATGAAGATTTGCTGTATTTGCTTTGCATAAGGTTCAGTTTCAGTTACTAATCCAAATAGTGTTGTGGTGATGTAAGTACTTAAATGTCTATCTTACTGTCTAGTTAATTGCTGATTTGACTCAGTTTTTGACTCATTTTCAAGAGGGAAGAAACCTACGTCTTTTTCTTAGAAAAGTAGTATAAAATGCACAAATATGATATATTATGATTATTCAGGTTTAGCAGGCTGTCGTAAATCTGACATACTTTGGCCTTTTATGGTAGTATTAAACATTATGGATGATCATAAAATTGATATAGGCATTAAAGATTCTAAGTTATGTTTATTTATTCTAGCATCGACACATCAAATACTAAGAAGTCCTAAAAGGAATATAACAGCGGGGTTATAGCATAACACTGTTACACATGTCTTTCATTTTGACAGTTCAACAACATTCATTGCGTTATTTACGTTGTTGAGCAAATAAATTTTTCGAACACATGAAGCAATGGCTTAGCAATATCCTTCAAAATGATTCAGATTGTAATTGTTTTTTTTTATTGACTCTTTCCTGCTAGTTTTGAGTAAGTAGCCTCCTTTTCGAAATTAAATGAAATTTATTTGCAAGAATTGTAGTACATTACAGATGGTCGGGTTTTTTTTAAGGTTTCTAAAACAATTCGCTAAAACTAGCATGCAAAATTATTGATTACATGAATTAATAAATTAAGCTAATAAAATTGGTACATAGATCTTAATTATACCTATTTAAAATAATAATAATATGTACATTTATATGAAAAAAAAAAATTAGCAAAATGATCATAGGGCATCAAAAAATTCGTCCGCATCGCTGTCAACAGGAACAGTGCCCAAAAGGCTGGCAGCATTGCCACGTTGTATGGCAATGCTAATTCTTTGGCCAAGAAATAGGCCAGCCCTCTGGTCACGTGAAGAGTCGACTAATCGCTTGGCGATATCTCGAAAAACCAAGTGGGCACTCGGACCCCATGGCCCTAGTGTTTCAACCCCAAACGGCTCGAACATATAACTCCCAATCAGGTTGGAATATTTTCGCCGTTTGAGGTTTTCTGCACCTGCAGCAGCCGCCCCAGCACAGCCCACCGTGCTAGGAAGATGGGATGGCGCAAGGGTGTCGACACATGCTGCATCCCACACCAAAGGTCTGCCTAACTTCCAGGGCATTATGGTCATTCCGTCTGGTCTCTTTCCATCGTCGCGTGCCAGGCCGTTGGGTTCTAAAACAGCTGGCACCCCGGCGGTGACAAGAGCACGGCGGATGATGTCATTAATGCTGGCGTGCCGTGCTATCCGGCCTGCGCTCCTACTACAAGATAGGCCATGGTGCCCGAGGCAGTCGACAGCAATTAAATTAATTAATTATTAGTAAGGGGGTTAGTGTTTTATCAACTGGACGAATCCGTACTTTATTATTAATATGTACCCGTGATATGTACCTATTATAAAATCTATCTGTCTGTCTGTTACATTTTCACGCTTAAACCACTAAACTGATTATTAAGTTGATCAGATAGGTAGCTTGAGACCTAGAGGTCATAATATGCTTCTTTGCGTCCTGGAAAAAAATATTAAAATAATACAAAACACACAGCTAGTGTTTTTATACGACCTTTTCACCTGACAAGGAAACCAAATTGTTTGCCCTTAAATAAACTGGCATGAAGTATCCTTTTATATTATTCTGATTCCTGAAAATTATTTTATGCCTTTTATTACCTAACTCCGATGAAACCCAAAATGACGGTAATATTTTTCAAGACTTTCCTTGATCCTTGCTGTGCCTATGTCAATATAGTCTCTGAATTTAGTTCAGACTAATATTTGTGCTACGCGGGTCTTGAATACGGAATCCTAAGTATACAGCAGAAGGGTAGACCACTGCTATATTTAGCTCATCTGACCTAAATTTTTTGGTATGCCTTTTCAGGTTTTATGAAGTGAAATTTAAGGTTATTTTTCCAATTTTTTCAAATTAAATAGTCTTTTGGCTTTCTTTCAATCAACTCAGTCTACCACAGTTCACTGCTGAACATAGGCTGCGCCTCGACACTCTGTCCTTTGCCTTCCGCATCCAGCATTTCTTTAGTAAGCTTTATTTTTATTACTTTTTCTTTAAATCGAATCTAGTTCAATCGTAGATACATAAATAACAAACATACAAACACACACAGACAATCAAACTCAACGCCCAACAAAATATAAGAATAGAAATGAGCTCAAGCTTTTTAAAGAAAAAATACCTACTTTACAGAACTGACAGAAAACCCTCGCAATAAAATTCAAAACCTTACACAAATCTAAAAGTACAACCAACATTTTTCAAAGCAACCACAATTTCCTTCAAAACAAACAAACTTGCCTCCCTTAATGAGCCGCCGTGGATCCGACATTAAACGGCAGACACAGTCAACCGACTATAAATCAACTCGGTTGCTTTGCATAACAACCAGGGACAATAGCAGTTTGTGCTGTGTGCCGTGTTGTGTAAGCGCTGACTTGCGGAGAAAAATTGCATCTGTTTATCTGCATCGAAGCGGTATTCTGTGGCAGGTTAGATTGTAGATCAATATCTACAATTTAACCTTCCGCAGAATACTACGAATTATGGTTTGAAATCAGTTTGAAAGTGACTGATGTTAGGCCAAAGAAATCGGAGTCGTCCAAAAGGTTGACTATATCGTCAAAATCGCGGGAAACACCTGGATGAGGGACGTATGGAACGCGTAAAAGCTGCTTGGCGGCAGAAATAGGTTCAATCTGCCTAGACTTTCCCAAACTATTTTGGGGTCGGCTTCCAATCTAACCGGAAGCAGCTGAATACCAGTATTTTACATGGAGAGTCTACCTATCTGACCTCCACAACCCAGTTACTGGGTAATACGATATATTTTACATAGAGTGGCCCCTTGGTAAGACTAGGTTATCAGACTTTCGGGCTTCTGATGACCCGTAACGACTGTCAAAGATCGAAAAATGACATCCGGGACTAACGAGTTAATGTGCTTTCCGAGGCACGGAGGGGTCTCCTTAAGTAAAGATTTTCACCCATCAATGGACCAACCGCGGAAAGCGTCGTTTAATTGATCGACCCGTGCGGCTGTTATTACTTAGCCATCACGAGCCCCTCCAGAAATAGGTAAGTATGGTGATTATATTAGGGCCTTTCTTAAAAACCCTTTCACAAGAATCTCTTCTAAGTTCAACCCCTCAACTTCTGTTTTTAATTAAGCCTGCGTTATAGTGAATCGGCGCCATTGACTCAGCATACCGCTTTCAACGGGGAACGATAAATCAACTCCCTCGCTTTACATAACAAGCAAGGACAATAGCGTTTTGCGGCGCATTTTCTGTGGTTTACCTAACTGACGTGGATGAAAAATTGCATCTGTTTTATGTTCTTAAAGTCAATATGTACCTACTTTGTTATTTGATTTTGTCGTCTGAAATGGGAACTTTGCTTTCCATTTGTGGTGACATCATTTCCACTGCACTATG
Source organism: Oligia latruncula (assembly GCA_948474745.1). Lineage (NCBI taxonomy): Eukaryota > Metazoa > Arthropoda > Insecta > Lepidoptera > Noctuidae > Oligia > Oligia latruncula. The sequence continues at coordinate 1,784,122 of OX419691.1, read as the reverse complement.
TTAATTCGGGGTTCTTTTTTCTGTTTAATCAAGCATATTTATTTTAACTAATGCTATTGGTATGCCAAACAAAATGCAGCAATAGAGATACGGTGGATAAGACAGAGATTAAAACAGAAGATGAACTAGCAGGGAGTCGAGGACGGGGGGGGGGGTGGAAGGGTTCAGGGGATCAGACCGGAATAAATCGATGTAATAACAATAACCAAAATTGCTTGATATTGCTTTGAAACTGTGACGGTATGGAATGACCATCTCTTGTCTAAATTAACAGCTATGAATCTACTAGTTTTAGTAATGTAGATCCACAGTTAGATACGTATAAAACATCTCATAGGTACTTATTAGTCAAACTGTGCATCCACACTTTCCCGTCAATAGCGTAGTTTAAAGTAACTTACTACATAGTTTACATAACTCGTATTTAGTCTACTTACGAATAAAGTGCCATTTTCCGTCAAATAACATCGTCGGGTTTATGTAAATAAAGCCTCACAGCGTAGTTTGAAGTAACATAATTATATATATACTGCCTATACATGCGCACACATACACAACTATGTTTACAGGGTAGGGAAGTTGGTTACGCTTATGTTAACAAGGTCACCGCCTGCGAAGATTTCGACACTGTGGTATAATAGAATAATCAGCCTATAATGTTCCCACTGCTGGGACACAGGCCTCCTCTCTGTGAGAGGGAAGCGAGCAGTAGTGTTCCGAGTAATGGCCGCGACTTACGAGCTGTAGGTCGTGGGTTCAAACCCCAGCAGGCACTTTACTTTGTGTAAATTATTTCATCACCAGTGCTCTAAAACGGTGAAGGAAGACATTGTGAAGAAGCCGGCACGATCTAGAACTAAAAATTCGAAGACATGTGACACCCACCAACCCGCATTGGGCCCGCGTGTTGGATTATGGCCCAGTCCCTCTGACATCCTGTATAATTGCTGATATTGAACACGATTGGATTTGATGATGATGTTTCAAATTACAGGACAGCTGCATCAGGTTAGACTGGAAGCCGAGCCCAACAAGGCTAGGCAGATGGTGATGATGATCTACATTAATATAATTAAGTGTCTGACGGCGCAGCAAGTGTGGCCACCGCGTTTTGTTACGAAGTTACTGGAGTCACCGAACAGGTCGGATAGGAGTGACACTGGCTGGTAACAGTCCTTCTAGTAGAGCGTCCCTCGCATCGATGGTTTTGTGGTGGCTGTTCTGTGATGACAGAGAGGATGTCAGTGGAGTAGCTGTCGTACCGCGTCCACGACGAACTGCTATATTCGGGCACAATCCTGATGACACTCACAAACTGCTTAACCATAGGATGGCCACTTCTGGTAAAGGCTATCTGGCGCCAATATCTCTATTCAGGGTGGCAGTGACATCGACGCGGAAACTGAAACCATGAATTCAGCACAGGATTCGGACCACCTTTTTTTTTGTGCAAGGGTAATCATCAGATGACCCCTCCCGCTCTGGATGGAACGGAAGGGAGTGTCACACTGTTACTGACTAAAAACCACTCGTGTTCTTTCCTTAGCCCTTTATGTTCCGGGGCAGCGGTAACCCTTTCGGATAATCCCACTGACCTCGGACAATCCCGCTGACCGTTGTTTCATTGACTTATATATAGTTGTTCCATATGTTTTGACCGCGTAGGTATTGCATTTTTCTATAAAACAGCAGATTTTTTTTATAACTGACTTAATCTCTTCTAGGTGGTCTAGAATCATGAGCTGAATTGAAGGTTTCAATTTGCGCGTCGTTGTTTCTGCCACCCTGTATAGCCTTTAACGGGTAAGTGAAGCTATAATTGGGTAGATTACTAAGGACAGCTTTAACGGGTAAGTTAAACTATGATTAAGTTGAGCTTAATCACAAGTTAGAATATCGTTTAGCTTAGCATTAATTAAAGCCTGTTACATCATGTTAATGTTACTAAGACGTTGATATTAAATAAGGCGCTTATGCAGTAAAATGTAGTTTAAGATCTTAATCGAAGATATCAAAGGATGTCTTTGATAAAGGTAATAAAGTACAAAAGGTTTAATAAAAGTAAAAGCTCTAAGAATCAGCAATCTAAGTACGATGCTATTAAGAAACAGGCATTATCATAAAAAATTATGTGACTCAGGCTGGCTGGACAAATCTTCAAAATAGCTCGCATTTAACTAGGTCAATAGGGCACTTTATGTGACGGCTAAACACCCTTATTTCAGAATTTGTGACGCTACAGAATCTTAGATAATGGACCGAAAACATGTCCCGCCAGCTTGAAAAAGCACTTTTCGCTGGTCTCTCAATCTCGGTTCTTTGCATGTCAACGGGCGTCGAATAAATTTATGACAGGCATCGAGTTAAAAGTTTATGATAGGTACATACAGTGGTTTAGTAGAAAAATGCAAAAATCTGTGTCCAGCCAGCTTGAATTTACGTATAAAACTTTTGGCTGGCACTTCCGAATCTCAATAACGGGAGCGTTTTCGAATATGGTTCCTTTACTAACATTTAGTGACGCAATGTGTGACAGTAATAACGTTTGATTTATGGCGTCACATGTAAGGGTTTACGAGAAATCAATAAAAACTTAATGTCCAGCCAGCCTGAGTTCAAACTGGCTGGACACATGTATCTCCGCTGCCTGATGATCTACGGCCTTCGAAATATGTTCAAAATTTTGTGACGGGGACGATAATGATAACCTGCATTTGTGACGGAGAAACTTTGCGTAGTTTCAAAGATATTGATCATTTAAATTTTCCCATACAAACATCCAAACCCTTCGCATGTCGCGCGTACAGGGTATCTACCGATAACAATAGAATTTCTATTGTGTCTGCTAATTGGACATAATTATGTATGTCTATAGTTTACTCTGTCTACGATTTAAACACAGTCTCATACACACAGGAGGAGGTAGCTGCTGTCATTAATGTCATCTGTCAGTCACGATGAATGGCGGGAAATAGACAAAGTGCAGCAGGTCTCTCTCCAAGTGATATATTCAACTTAAAAATCAACATATTTTATTTCACATACACCAGCATGGGCACTTATGAAACGTCAGAAACTAGGTGCACGGTTCTAATTCGTCGTTTCCTATGGAGAAGAGTATTTGCGTATAACTGTTTTAGATGTGCGAAGTGTTATTGAAGACTAGTTCAAACTTAAGGGTAACGCTTAACTTTGAGACCACTTGGCTGTGTACTTGCTAAGAACTAAAACCTCTCCCTACCTACTTATTATACCCTCAACGAACTTTAGTTCAAAGTCTATAATATAGTTTACTGCTGATCCCTTAGAATAATAATATAATTACTGGTGAAATCATCACGCTTCGCAAACGGATTAGGGATCATAATTATTAATGTTGAAATAACTTTCAAAATAGGTATTTATTTTAATTAAATTATTAGCTAGGCATTTGTATTTGAATAGGCAAGGAGGTGGTAAATAGGTTAATTTAACTTATGCTGGTTGCCGATTCCTTGTCTAGAAACTTATGAAGAAAAACAGGTAAGAACATTGACATATATATTACTAGCGTAAGGACCGGGCTAACGGCGCGACTAAATGGCACCAACGCGCTGGCCCTAAAATGACGGTTTTAGGGCCAACGCGACTCAGTTGACAGTGGTGCGCGCGAACTTCGAACTTCGAACGAAGAACTTCTATGTAAAATGTTCAGACGGGCGTATCCTTACTTTTGAAATCATTGCAAAACAAGGTTTATCTTTACATCCAAGTTTAAACCATCGAGCCGTTTTTTAATTTCGACTTTTGTTGCGGCAAAGCTAATATTCCAATTTCAAAAACTGACGTTAAAACCGAATCCAAGTTGTAAATTTTGTATTAAGAACTTCACTTTGTTCGAAATAAAGTTCCAAATACAAAACTAGCTAGCGAGTAGTTTTGTGTTTGCTAGCCCAAAAGCTAGAACTAAAGTTAGATCTCGTTTATGACGGTGTGTTACTGCCTTACTTAGTTGCTTTTACGACACTGTAAAGAGATGCTAATACTTCTACTTAATTCGTCAGCTCCAAAAGCGTCGATTCTTCGACAAAGTACCTCCAAGTTTCAAGCAATCTAAGTTATTTATTTATTTTTATTTTATTTATATTGAACTGAACAGTTTTCTTACTTATTTGTAAAGAAAATAAGTTGGTCAAGTTAAACAGGAAAAAGACAAGATAAACTTTATTTAGTTGTTGTAGTAAACAAACGAGTTTAAGGTTCTGTTGTAAGCTAACTAGCTGTTGCCCGCGACTTCGTCAGTGATCCAGGATGAACAGGAGCGTTATGTACTTACCCAGGTAATGGTCTATCCGTGTGCCAAATCCATACTAATATTATAAATGCGAAAGTTTGTCTGTTACCTCTTTACGCTTAAACCGCTGAACCGATTAAAATGGGTATAGAGATAGTTATGGGCATAGAGTCCCGGGAAAGGACATAGGATAGTTTTTATCCCGATATTCCCACGGGATCGACACTTATGCGGGTGAAACCGCGGGGTGCTGCTAGTCTCTAATATAACCATCATGTCTGCGGAGTTTTGCTAGCTTATTTAAAGTGACACTTTATCTATGGGTAATTATTGTAGCCCGAAATAAATATTTTTAATAAATTATTATAATGGAAAAATTAACACAAGAGCACCCTACGTTTTCACAATCATAAACCGACAGTAATCCATAAGATAGCTCTAAACAGTGCCGAAGTCACGTCGTGTCGCCTGCGGTTATTTCCTCAGTTTCTTTGTCCAACCCTATTTCAATGCAATAAACCACCTTTATGAGAACTACCCCTAAATTCATATAACGTTGTCTGTGTTTGCTTTAGTTAGAACTTAGATAAAGCGGCAGTCTTGTAATCAAGATTTTGTGTTGTTAAGAGGTATGTGACTGAGCTTTAAAGATGTTTTGGAGCACACTGTCCATACGTTCTTCGAAATTCCTTACCAATCACTTAGGGCCACCATAGTTACACAGCTTGATATATGTTTCACAGGTTTAGCTGCTTCACGCGCCAGCTGTCGTCTTGCAAGGTTTTACTTAACAGTTATTTTCTAGCCACCATCAGTTTGCCCTGGTCCCCTGTTGCTTAGGGTCGGCGCAATACGTTTTTAGGGTTCCGTACCCAAAGGGTAAAAACGGGACCCTATTACTAAGACTCCACTGTGTCTCATGAACCGTGATAGCTAGACAGTTGAAATTTTCACAGATGATGTATTTCTGTTGCCGCTATAACAACAAATACTAAAAACAGAATAAAATAAATATTTAAGGGGGGCTCCCATACAACAAACGTGTTTTTTTCGGTGTTTTTGCCATTAGGTACGGAACCCTGTCGTGTGGGAGTCCGAATCGCACTTGGCCAGTTTTTTTCTTCCATTTTTCCCCTTACAATGGTCACTCTATAATGTACTTCTTTTGATTTCGCATTTCTTCTTCAAGAAATACCAAAAAACCGACAGACAGACAGACATCACAGAAACCATCCAAACACTACAGCAAAATAAAAAAGTTATTAAAAAAAATAAAAACCCGACTGCGGTAAAAAACTTTTTTACTGCAGTCGGGTTTTTATTTTTTTTAATAACTTTTTTATTTCCAGCTTTTTAGTTTACAAATGTGAAAGATTTCGCTGACGATTTAGTTCTTGGTACGTGTTTTTTACGATTTGTCAATTCGAATTACTTTTAACCAAATAAGTTGTTTATATTTTTGTAATCATCTTTTAAAGCCCTTTATTTTGATACCCCACACGATAGGTTTGGAGAAAAAATGGCTGATGAACACATTACCACTCCTTTGCGTCGCGCAGTCGGGTAACAAATACTTATCAAAGGTTTAAACTAGAGCCAACACACGATAACAGACTTCCAAACTTCGTTCTAAACAAATCACCATCTATTCTAGCTCGACTCCAAAACCTGGTAATTCATTTAAAATCGATTTTGTTTCAAGAGTAACCTCCATTGTGCTTGCCACAAAATATCAAGAACAGAAAATCAACTCCAGGAGAGATTCGTAGCGTAGTCAGTATACTGGATGGCTTGTAATTTAGAAAGAAAGAAAGAAAGAAAATACGTATATTTGCGGTAAACATGACGCAATATAGAACATAAAACAATAAGAAAGGGTTAGGGGAAACATGCGTCACATCCACGCAAAACGACTATCGCTCAGCATTATGCTGCGACCCTATGCAAGACAGAGCCCCAGCGCTGGTTTTCAGCGACAGCCGGCGCTGACGTAATGACGTCTTCCGGTGCAACAATTATTAGGACACTGGACGAATTTTATGTATTCCTTTTAGAACGTGATAGATAGAATATGTTTTTATTATGTACATAATAACCACCACGAAAAAAAAAACACCATAAAAAAATACAGATATAAATGTAGACATTTTACATGGGGTGACACACAAAAGGCGGTCTTATCGCTAAAAGCAATATGTTCAAGACAACCTTTGGATGGATTAAGGCAGAAGGAGAGACAATACTGAAGCACGAAGGTAGTCTGTGGTGTACCATTTACATATTTATACAATAAATACGTACATGATACCTAAAACATATTATACTTATCTTAAATAGACGTGACGTACCCATTTGCAACAATTAATTTTGCTATGACATTAAGCGTACAATTTACGAAGAACACATATTCAAAATGAAGATGTGTGATGTGTAATTTATGTACCTCGTTAGAAAAATTACAAAAAGAAAAACATATTTAGACGTGCCGATGTCGCTGGCAAAGGTCGAATTTGCGAATGGTTGAATTATTTGAAAATTAAGTGATAATCGAATTAATTAACTGGTTTATGCCATCCCACTACTTCATTACCTCCCAGTAATCCATCACACGTTACGCACCCTGGTCGTCATGACCCGATCACAAGTCGCAGAGCCGCAGATGATTTTAGAAAATGGTTATTAAACTTCTTCCTTCAACTTTTAACTATTCGATGTTTTCGAAAATTTGGTTGCATCGAAGGGTTCCTTAAAGTATTAGGTGCCCACTGGAATATCAATGAAGGCCATTCAATTTGAGATTTTGGAGAAAAGTGATATTTAGCTGGAAAATTTATAAAATACATAAAAATCGGGTTTTCTTTAATCCCATGAATTTTCGCATTGGCTTTATGGGGTGCGTAATTGTTGCAAAGGGCAGTAGTATGATGGGCCACACTAACACGTCCTGGAAATGATACGTCAAATTACAACAAGTTACCCTGTTTATCGATACTAATATTATAAATGCGAAAGTAACTTAACTCTTTGCTCACTTGACGTCCCTCGACGTATTAACAATAAAACTTCTATTGTGTCTTATTCACTGACCTTCATTATCTATAAATGCGAGACTAACTATGTCTGTTACCTTTTCACGCTTTAACAGCTGACCGGAATTCGAAGTTTGGTGCACAGGTAAACCATGGGCTAGGACCACTGAGCTAGGAGATAGTATACTTTTATCCCGGTAGTAAATTCCCGTGGGATAGTTTCCGACCTCTTTATCAGTTTCAGTATAGCTTGACAACATCGTCACATTTGTATTTTCCGAATGACGCTGGCAGTACGGCACGTACGATGCAATTATTATCAATAATAGGCTATTTGACTGGTTTCTGATAAACATCTCAGATTATTTAATGGTGTCTAACGAGCCCACAAAAACCTATTATTTAAAATTGCATAATGTATGTCTTTTAAAAAATAGTAAATAAAAATATACTGTTTAAATAAGCCGCCAAAACTATCTTTAACAATATGGCGTCGTGACGTCACGATTCACGTAAACAAACGTTGAAACGGTCGAGATACTAAGTGTCAATAATTATGACCTTATTTTTTACATTGTCAAATAGCCTATTCTAGTATCAGCTGATGTCATTCTGATGCTCATTGTCTGGAAAGCGTCCTTTTACCAAACGCGCCTTCTTTTTTTTTCCTGTTTGGAAAATCCTCTTGAATGTCCTCTGCCCTGAGGTGGGCAGACTGTTCCATCTCACACCTACACCGGGGGAGCAGGAACGTATGATCCTTCCTCAACCCCCGACTGGTTACCATACGCGCCTACCCCATCTTTTTTCTCAGGCAAATAATATGCTTATAAATATTTTCGCTAGTTATAAGACTTTCGGATAGTGATCCGATCCAATTAATACTGATACTGCATCCGTCACTACGGATGCGGTATCAGTTTTAATTGGATGTTGATTGCATGTTGCATAATTATATTAATCGCTCCTTCTGCATGTGCATTATTTTGCGAGCGGGAGGTGTTACAAGCTGTATCCACGGTTTGCGAAGAAGTGTAGCTATGATACAAGTATAATGAAACTTTTGAAACGTGACGAATATCGATACCCACCAGTCCCAACACCTCTGTGAAGTTTCATCAAACTAAAACAGTATAAATTGAAGAATCATAAACTTGAATAATTTATGATTCTTCAATTTATTCTGTTTTAGTTCCATTTACAACAAACTTTAATTATTTTACACTTTAATTAATTTAGAAGTTATAATTAAATTCTTAGGGTTTAATAGGTCACATAATAATGAAAATAGTAATCATGTTCACAAAATTCATGTTCTGCGTCGTGTGGTTAATGCTCCTTTGCATTTCATACAAAAGTTTATTGTAATTTTTCTTGACTTATCAGGCACAAGCCACATATTGTATGCTATAACTCAATACAAAGATGACACTCGACCACAATGACAACGCGCGGCACACTGGCTGAAATAATGAGGAAGGTACAGTGAAGCGTCACGCGGGAAACACGCGAACTTTTTACTGTTACTGTTTCTGTTAGACTGCTTAATCCCACCGCTGGGCTGCTGCCTGTCCCATGACTTCCAGCTCTTTCGAACCAGCGCTAAAGTGGACCACTGGTCGTTTGTTTTGCTCCAGCTCATCCCGCTATCTTCTGGTTTTGCCGTCGTCATTTTTACAATCGTTTAGTAATATCTAGGATTAAACAAAGTATGTGTAAATAAGATCTCTATTAGTAGTAGTACCTATTATTATAGTTAGTGATCTTTTTTGTATTTTTTTTTTAATCTTTTAATTAAGTACTTAAGTATTCGAAGTGGATCTTCTTCACTTTGCCTCTTCACTGTGTCCTAGCACTCCTAGCCTAGGCTGAATTGCAATTAAAATCGAGTCATCCGCCTGCAATTAACAATAATTGTTATGTGCATAATATGGCGATATTAATTTTACGATGGCAAACGTTATTTATTTATCAGGAAAATTCCTTGAGCATTGAAATCAGCGTGATATCTTCATAAATTCTCTTTACGACTATTGGAATTCGGTATGTTTTACAGACGGGAAGTAATGGTGAAAATCAGTAGAACTCAAAGGTTATAAGTAACGTAAATATATATAATAAATCGGGCCCGAATGGTCATCAAGTTTGGTGGAGGCCACTTAGCCAATATCATTATCCCGACTTAATGAGAAAAAAATTATCCAAAAATTGAACGGAAGTTTGTCATTCATAAAAAAATTACAGCCACAGAACATCGGGTGACAACTTTTGCGCCACCTTGTATAACCCAATTTGTTTTGCCGTACTTAGAAACTAAGTATCAAGCTGGGAGTTCCAGCAACGTGCAAGCTTTACCAATGAGAATCATAACGAAGGCCTCTTTAATATCAATATCTGCTGAAGTAGGCTTAATTGAATAGGCTTTCAATTTTGTTATTAATTTTAACACAAAGTTATTACTCTTGTTGTAGGTAAAATGCCCGATTTTACCATACACAATCGACAAACCAATAAACGGGCACACCTTTTATGCCCGGAGGCTTTTATTTACGTTTTATTTTTTTTATTTCTGCTTACTTTTCATTGTTTTTTTGTGATATATTGGCGTGTGCTAGCTGACACCTAAGTCAGCTAATAATTTAATTTAAGGTTTTGTGTTTCGTAAAGTTAATTACTTTGCATACGATTGTATTAAATTAAGTTTTTGGAATCAAACGGACAGCTGTGTGTATAAAGTACTGGGAAATGGTAAAGGGCTGGCGTTTTTGGGACACTGTCTTATGTCATTTTGACGTTTGAAAAGTGCTGATTTTCAGTCTAGTTTGAATAAATGCCTTTTGATTTTGATTGATTTTGAATGTCCCATATCCCTTATTTACATACTGCTTTAAAAGCCTGTAAATATAGCAAGCGGAAGCCCACTCGCTATATTTGCAGTGTCAGGGCAAAAGTCACGCGTGTTTATTGAGCGTGTTCGATATAGCAAGTAATTGCTTTTGTGATGTAATGTCGATGGCTTATAGAATGGGGGCGTTGTTTGTATTGCCAGATACATTTGAGTACCGATTTTGCGTGTTTGGATGACACAAATGTGTGTTTGTTATGTGGGTTTCAATGATTTGTTTGTGTATTTTGTGTTTGATTGGGTATTTGTTTGTTGATTTGATTGTTGTGTTGGGTGGTATTTGTTTTTAATGAGCATAGTACGAAAGTGGTAGTAGAATAATGATTGGCACAGATAGTAGGATCATGTGCCACTGTAACATAAGGTTTCTTGGTGGGTAGATAAGAAATAACATTTAAACGAACGTTACTTACAAAGATTAGTTTATTGCAATTAAGGAAATAACAAAGTCGGATCAGATATCAAGCTCGCGAAAGGTTAGGACCGCCTAAAGAACACCAATATTCTGTAGGTCCTCAATATGTAGGAAGCGGAATCCAGAGGTAGATGATTCCGGGTCCGGAAGCGTTTCAGCAGGATTGTCCAGCCACTTCGCATGACATATGACATTAATGTAATCGCAGCTGTCATTTTGGTCTAACTACTAACTAGCCTGTATTGTCCCACTGCTGGACAAAGGCCTCCCTTTCCCTTTTACACACAATTGTGTATTTTGCGGGCCAGACCTTTCGGTAGCAGTCAAGCTCGTCCCGCCATCTTCGTCTTGGCCTGCCGCGATGACGTCGTGCATTTAGTGGGACCCAATCGGTGGTTCTCTTAGCCCAAATATCATCTGTCATGCGGCAGACATGTCCGGCCCAGTCCCACTTAACTCTAGTGGCTTTCTGGGTAACGTCCGTTATCTTGGTTTTTGGCGCGCAGTATTGTGTTCCTATGGTAAAAAAATCGAACCCCCAGGATACTGCGCTCCATGGCTCGCTGGCAAACCTCACCTCTGCTGAAGTGTCAAAGACCAGGTTGGTGCACCATACCTATGTGAGAATGAGGAGAATACACATGTCCATAACTCTCCGTTTGACACATAGTGGTAGATCTTCTTTTAGAAGATCTTTCATTGACCAATAGCTCCTCCGGGCGCTCTCGTTGCGTCGAGCAATTTCTTTGTTTTGGTCTAGCAAATTAAAAATTAGAGTTTAGTTGTTGAGGCGTTAGTAAGCTGCGTCGTGTACTTACACCATTCAAATATTAGTGCTGTGACATTTTGTTGTTTGCATTTGCGTAAATTTCGAGGACGATGGGTCTTAGATGTGGGTATGAAGACCACTTTGCATATACCGTGTTTTGTTTGTAACCCAGTTAGGTATTTTAATTAATTACATTAATAATACTAAGTAAACCACTGTTTAATCAACCTTTGTAACCTCAAGAACATTCCAACATTCATAAAGAAATAAACAGTGAAGTTTTAATACATACAGCTGTAATTGCATAAACGTAGGAATAATATTAATCCTGCAGTGGCCACGCTGGGGAATGCAAAGCTTACGTAGTGAATGTAAGTGGACTCGGACTGACGACGTTAATATTTCGTGCAGTGGACCCCGTTTATCATTCTCTATGTTGTATTGTCTGGTTTCAAGTGTGAGTTTTTAGGGTTCCGTTGCCAAATGGCAAAAAACGGAACCCTTATGGATTCGTCATGTCTGTCTATAAGAGCTACACTGTTGAAACTCGGTAAGTAGATGTATTCTGTGAACCGAATTAAGATTTTCACAAAAAAATAGAAAAAAACAATAAATTATTGGGGTTCGCCATACTTAGAACTGAAACTCAAAAATTTTTTTTTCATCAAACCCGTACGTGTGGGGTATCTATGGATAGGTAATATCATTTTTTTCTAAACTGAATAGTTTGCGCGAGAGACACTTTCAAAGTGATAAAATGTGTGTGTGTGTGTCCCCCCCAAAAACTTCTAAAATAAGAGAATGATAAAACTAAAAAAAATATATGATGTACATTATCATGTAAACTTCCACCGAAAATTGGTTTGAACGAGATCTAGTAAGTAGCTCGCCGGTGAAAATTTAAAAACATATGATGGTACGGAACCCTCGGTGCGCGAGTCCGACTCGCTCTTGCCCGGTTTTTTTGTTTTTTGTTAATTTTCTTGTTGAATGATAGTTGGCTTGCGTAATTCTTGCACTAGCGGTCCGCCCCTGCTTCGGACGATTTCAACGACTTGACAAAACTACGGGATTTTTCTATTAGGTTGGGTTGGGCAAAGTGTGGGCGAAATATAGGTGCCGTACCATTCTGCCTAATCCATTGGGGAATACTTACAGGCGTGATGTTATGTTCTATATTAATGTATTATGCATATAAACCTTCTGGAATTAATTCTCTAACTGGTGATGAAAACCGCAGCATAAGTCGTTTTTATTGCACAAGAGTGTGCGCAGACACAGGTGCATTCTCTCTTCCTTTACTCCCACACACGCACGTAAGCACGTTAAGACGCTTGTCCTGCGCCTGATCTCTCTCCGGTCGGATTGCCGTCCCATCAGACTAGTAGATATAAGTAGTAGATTAAGAGATATAGTAATAATACTGTCAGCCTGAATGATCCCACGGCTGGGCAAAGGCTTCTCTCCATAAGTTACAGTTATATAAGTCCAAGGTTAATGTGGACCATTGTTCGGACTTTCCTTTTGCAGAAAAAATCATTCAACTTTTAATACAAGGTTGGAATTAAGCTTCCGTATCAGTACGCTTTTCTTAACTTTAGCAAAACTCGCATAATCTCTTTATAGTTTATACCTGGATTGTTAAACCACAGTACACTGAACTTTCAGGATTTTTCTGAGCCCCTATTTTATTATAACACGTAGGCTGAACCGCTGAACCATGAACAACGATTAGGTGTGATCAATTCAAAGGCTGAGTTTTGAGAATAAAGACCTAAGACCTAAGTTTTCACTTCATTAAACATGAAAATTCCAATATTTTTTATTAGATAAATGAAGCTGTTATCATTTATCTCTCTAATCTGACTTTTTCAATCTTATTGGTTTGAAATTTTTTTTTTTTTTACTTGACACAGGGTTCGGCAGAAGTCATCATCTGTCGCCTTTTCCCAACTATGTTGGGGTCGGCTTCCAGTCTAACCGGATGCAGCTGAATACCAGTATTTTACATGCGAGCGACTGCCTATCTGAATCTCCACAACCCAGTTACTGGGTAATACGATACCCCTTGGTAAGACTGGTTGACAGACTTTCGGGCTTCTGACTACCCGTAACGACTGTCAAAGATCCGCGAATGACAGCCGAGAGCAACGGCTTAACGTGCTTTTCGAGGCACGGAGGGGTCACGGTATGTAAAGATGGTCACCCATCCACAGACCAACCGCGGCAAGCGTAGCTTAACCTGATAGATCGACCTGTGCTGCTGTTATTATTTAGCCGCGGGCCCCTTCAGGGTTCGGCAGAAGTGTACGTACATATTAGTACACCCAAATTTCCCCAGTTATATTTTCAGTTCCATGTAATAGGGGGCGAGCCTATTGCCATCAACCGGGTACAAATCCAGACTCCGGGCTGCTACTGAGAAATTCCTAATGACCCAATAACACTTTGCCGGGTTTGGGAATCGAACCCAGGACCTCACGCTCTGCAGTAGCGCTTGCGACCACTAGACCAACGGTGCTGACAAAAATCGTTTTTTGTACTAAAATATGTAATCAGAATCATTTATTTGCTTTAAGTATTGTTACAGTGTTGGTCTTAAGTTAGTAATTAAGTTCACTTGGTCGGTGTACTTATTTAAAAAATAGTAACAATAACAAAAACACACCTTTACCCTTTACTCAGCAAAACTTAACCTTTCATAAACACAATCCACACACTAGTTTAATTTTAATTAACAACTTCAATTAACTCGCTTCATTACCGAACGTTTCTATTTCCTCTATGTACCTAATACATTTTATGTATTTGGTATGTAGGTACTTGTGCCAGGCAAGCAGAGTTGAGTCACGAAAAAGATGGGTACAGAAGTTAGGTTTTATACAGCGAGAGAAAAATCACACACACAAAGACACGGTTCCACGTACAGCGAGTGCAGGCACACTCGCGATTGGCATTCATTTGATATAGTTTATGATCGTCGTCGGTACGATTGACAAAAAACTTAACCATACTTGTGACGTCAAGAATGCGACGTGACAACGATATTTGACATGTATCAAGTTTATACAAAGTCCAGAAGTGATCATCATCTACTTTCTGGCCCTTGTCCCATGTTACTTGGGTTCAGCGCAACACGTTTTCGTCTTCCATTTTGCCCTGTCAACCGTCACGCTATCATTCAATACCTTTTCTTTAATATCATTCCTCACTCAATCCGTCCATCTATTATTTGACCTTCCTCTCTCTCTCCATCCATCATCATTTATATTAATCACACTTTTACTCGCATCCCTCCCTACTCATCCCATGCCTAGCCAAACGATTTCCTTTAAATTTTTCCTTAAATGCTCATTTCTTAGTTCATCCATTCTCGTCACTCCAAACATTCCTCTCAACATTCTTCGCTGCATGCAACCTTTTTTCATTCGTCTTTTTCACGACCCAGCATTCCGATGCATACTGTACGACAGACGTCTAGAAGTGAACAACGTTTTTGTAAGTTGATTGTACACGTCTATGTGTGTGTGCGCGTGTTTTCGCTCGTTATAAGAAGCTGACCTTCTGTACCTATCTTTTCTGTGGCAGAGTCGTAAGAACAAACTTGGCGAACAAATATTGGACTGTGGAATAGATTACATAAAATATTGCATTAAGGGATTACTTTGTTCGTTCAATAAGAGTATTGTATATCTGGAGATACTGTTGAGCTTAGTTACGTACTTACGTATGAAATGTTTCTTTGTCTTATTTCGTAGAAAGACAAAGAAGGGCTTCTTTAGGAAATTACCATCATATGTACTAGTCACTACCCACTTCCACAAGACTAATGAGCTTGGTAATATTGAATGTAAGAGATAGAGGTATTGTAGGTATGTTTTTCTGCAAAGTTTTTGGCCCAAAAAGGCCACTTTGGCAGAATCATAAAAGAAGAACATTATGAATCATAATAATATGGCGAAGACAGTCCGTGTTTTTCTTTTTTTCGCTGCACTACGTAGGTATAATCAAAGAGATTGGGATTGGATTGGATTGATTGGTATTTCAGCACAGACAAAAAAAATAACTGAAAAATCCTTCACCAATGGGATTTGATACGATTAACTTAACAGTTAACTGTCCATTACGATTTATAATGTTATCCTTTTACGATTCTGCCAAAGTGGCCTTTTTAGGCCCCCTGAGGTGTACCTGTAATAGTACACCCACATTACGCCAGTTATGTCTAAGTCCCATGTGGGATTAGCCCTTTTAGCTTTCAACTGGTTTTATGTATTGGGTAAATTTTTTGACTCTTGTTTACAATATTATAAAGACTACCCGGCGAACTTTCTACCGCCTCAGAATCAATAAATACAAAATGTATGAGAAAATGAAATATGTACATTTTTTTAATGAATTTTTCCCATGTTTTAATAGTTATTCTGCTATTCGGGGCGGAGACAAATCCAACAAATCAAAGATCATAAAAATCAGTCCAGCCGTTCTTGAGTTATAAATGGTGTTACTAACCCGACTTTGTTTTATTTATATAGTTTTAAGATAATCACCGACAATAGTCCCCTTGCATCATAATCCTGTCATCAAACGGATACAGATTCAGACTCCTGGCTGCGGCGTATTCCTCGAAACGCACCAAGTTTGAAATACACCAAAAATAAACCTCGGAAAATAAAATTAATAAAAATAAAAATATTATTCCTCGAAATGCATCAACGATGAAACACAGAGAAGAGCATAAAGGATTCGTAATAACTGATATCGATAGACGTTTCATTTGGTGCGTTTCAAGGAATACCCCCGGGCTGCTATTAAGAAATTTCTATGGAAAAAACCCAATAACACTTTAAGGTAGATAGAAAAACCATTTATTTGGCGCACACAAAAAGACAGCACAACACACAAAAATACAATATTAGATGATAACCAAATTACCCACATGATGACTGATGATGACTTTGCCCGAGCTGGGACTCGAACTCAGGACCTCATGCATACGATAATAAAATAATCACTAATCTGCGTTCTCGTTAACTTGCAACAAATAAATCTACTATCACTTCTCTCATTCACAAACCAATTTCGGGTACAGTCAACAACAGCGTTAATTTGTGAAATAATTACGTCGGTATTCAGTTCAGTCACAAGAATTAATTTACTTTACTTACATTCTGAAACAAAGGCAACATACTTTATGTTGTACATAGACGTGTAATAGTAAACGTTTAAATATTTAAACACAGGAAAGCTTGGACTTGGTAACAACGTAGTTAGTGAAAAAGGATTCGCGTTCTGCACGCTAGTTGAGTAACACACTATCTCAATTAAAATCATTTTGAAGAATATTGCTAATCCATTGCTTCGTACGTTGAAAAAATTGGTCTGCTCAACAACGTAAATAACGCAATGAATGCTGTTGAATTGTCAAAATGAAAGCCATTGCTGCATAGGTTTCAACAATGGTGTCTTTATTAAACGCTATGGAATAAAGTAAAATAATTGTTCCTCAATAGTTTGTTAATCATTCTACATTTACGCCTTCTTTAAATGGGGGTAGGCAGAAACTACAGAACGAACTTTGTTATTCATCAAAAGTAAAAAGGAACTATTCAATGAAAGAATAACTGGACAAATCGTCGGACACTGAGCGTTGATCGTCAAGTCATGAAACGGCAGCGGAAGATCACTCTCTGGCTATTTCTATGATCGGACCACGACATATGGGTACGGCCGGCTGCAAAAATGGATGGGCAGTTCAGATTCAAAATCCTATGAATCAGGAAATGACACCATCTAGCGTAAGTTATTTGTTTTAATATATTTAGGGGGTTTTAATTTAAGAATTATATTTAATTTAAAATTAATTTCTTTTTTATTTATTTGAGTTCGGGGGACTTTACCTCGTTATCGATATGATAAACTAATTTATTTTCGAAAACTTGAACTTCAAACGCTCACAGGAAAATAGACATTAGGGTACCCATGGACTTTTGCAGGTGACTGTACATCGCCAAGAATTTATTGTATTTGTCTATTAGGGCTGGCCTATTTCTTGGCCAAAGAATTAGCATCGCCATACAACGTGGCAATGCTGCCTTTTAGGCACTGTTTCTGTTGAAAGCGATGCGGACGAATTTTTTGATGCCCTATGATTTTTTTTCTGCTTATTTTTATCATATAAATGTGTATGTCGGCATACACATTGATTAGCAGCTGTGAGAGACGGCGACTAGATGGCGCTAGTGGAACGTGCACCAGACGCAAATCATTCACTCTATCGATCATTTGGCCTAAAGGACTTGGTATCCAATCTAGTAAAATATTGTAACGGTTTCCCCCCCACTAGCGATCGCCTTTATAAGAAGCTGCGCTGTTTGATCGGTACGCATTTCCAACGGTTGCGTCGTGGTGCACGGACCACTGTCTCTCGACAGTCAGTACTGCCCGATTATTGGATGTGGAACGCTGTCTCTGACAATTAGTACTATCCTTATTGCGGTGGGTGCATGGACCACTGTCCCTGACAGTCAGTACTGCCCTATGTGACCGCCTTTTGCCGTTATTAGTTTTAGTATTTCATTTCTGTATTTTCTAGATTTAAGATAACTGATTGTTCAATTGAATAAACTTGTGTTTTACTTCTGATGTCTGGGCCAATCCGACATCAGAAGTGGGATCGGATTGTCCGCCCACCTCTGGCACTTCATTATCACAAAAATGGCCAGAAAAATATTCCGCTACCCTCAAATAATTTAGAAGCATTTCTTTCATAATTAACTGATGCTCTACTACCCGGTCCAATGCGCCACCACAACCATTCACAGTGTTGGTACCATTTGATCCTGATTACCCCAATTCATACGTAGAGGGCTGTCAGACACCATAATTAAAAGCAAAAATTTGAAAGGTGTCAATTTAATCATGACGCTGACCTTGCCTTCGAGGCGGCGCAGCCACATTACTGATCAAGATGCCTCTCAGTCATTATCAATGGGAAGATATACGGGAGACTTTGAAAGCTCAGTTCTCTCGCCCTTTGGCTTACGCAATGCCTCTTCCATTTTTCTATTAATATTGCTTTAAAGCCGATGAATGATGAAAAGATTTTGTTTTCATGGATGTACTGTACATGTACTTTCAATTTCAAAAGATATTCATGAAGGGCTTAACCGTTTAGACAAATTACTTAAAACTCTGCCCAATGCAGGATTCTCGTTTAATTTAAATAAGTGTTCAGTTTCTGAATGTCCAAACCTAGTTCCAGCTGGGGAGATTAATGCAAATAAAAAAAAAAAAAAAAATGTGATTGACCCTTCCTTGCCCATTGAACTCCATACCGATGCAAGTACTCGTAGTGAGGGATATAGTGCAATTCTTATCCAAAAAAACATAATGATACCCTTCATGTAGTAGCGTATTATAGTAGGAAGACCATAGATGCAGAGACACGATATCACTCTTAGGAACTGGAGATGGATGGCTCATGCAGATTTCTTGTCTCGCGATTTGTCAAACACAAATTATTCTGAACCCCGTAAAATAAATTATCTTGAATTAGATAAAGGTTGGTTACTTATAGAACAAGAACGCAATTCGTAACTTTCTGAAATAATATCAAAATTCCGTAATAATCATTTACCTGAAGACATATTGCGTACGTATGTAGATATGATTTAAGACAAGGAATATTTTAGAGGAAGATTAATTGTTGTGAGGTATGTAAAACTTTTAAAGGCCCTTCAGGTGCATAGCAAATGCAATGCATTCAATTCGTTTGGCACACAATTCATTTAGATCAAACTTTCGGGAAAAATGATAGAAAAGAATATTGCTTAGTTTTAATAGACGCCTTTACAAAGTTTCTACTGCTTGAAAATACTCCGGCCTTAAGTTCTTCACACGCTGTAAGAGCAATTAAAAATCCTGTAAACTCATTTGGTGCTCTGAAGCACATTTGATTATCGCAGGTAAAGGACGTTGTTATAACTGCGCATTATCGCAGGTAAAGGACGTGGTTAAGACTGCAGTGAGTTGAACAATTTTGTAATGATAATAGAATAGAGCTCCATTTAATAGCAACTGCTTCTAGTAGAGCTAACAGACAGGTTGAGAAAGTCATGTAAAGAATATTCTTCCAATATTGCCTGGAAGGATGAACTAGGAGAGATTCAACTTGCTCTTAATAATACACGTTCCAGGACCACAGGTTTTACGCCTATGGAACTGATGTTTGGCATCAAAGGTTCCTCAGTTAATCTAGCTAAAATAACTCCTAGTTCTTTTGAACCAACTGTAATTAATGTTGAAACGGCTCGTTCATCTGCATTAAAAAAAAAAAAAAAAAAATTCAAAGAGTGGCTAACGCTGACACTATCATCTGCCTGGCCTTTTCCCGACTGTGTTGGGGTTGGCTTTCGGTCTGGTCGGGTGCGGCTGGGTGCCGGTGTTTTGCGTGGGGCGGCGGCCTGTCTGGCCCCCGCACCCCGGTTGCTGGGTGGTGCGGTGCCCCTTGGTGGAACTGGTTGTCGGATTTTCGGGCTTCGGGCGCCCCGTGGCGGCTGTCGGGGATCCGCGGGTGCCGGCTGGGGCCGGCCGCGGCGGGCGTGGCTTGGCCTGGTCGGTTGGCCCGTGCGGCTGTTGTTTCCTTGACCACGGGCCCCTCTAACGCTGACACTATGTTCTATGGGTTTGGCTTCCGCACTTAGTCCTTCAAATGGACCATTGTGCCTGGGCCGTGGTGGTCGTCGGTGGTTGTTCCAGCCAGCCCACCTCCCTCCGGAGGCTGATTGGCTCTCCTGGTCTGTTGAGAGCTTCTGTGTGCGGTCTGGGTGTCCCGAGGGTTTCTGACCTTGCCTGGGTGAGACCTCTGCTCTCAAGGAGCACATGTGCGGTGGTTTCATCGGCCTCCATGCGAGCCCTGCACAGGGGACTGTCCGTTGTGCCTGTTTTGTTAAAGTGTTTTATTGGCGAGCGGTGTCTCGTGGTGGTCCCCGTCGCCGGGCGCGGGCCTTTCCTGTCCAGTCGTGGTGAGCGCCTGGTTAGCCTGCCATCCAATGACGGCGTAGCTTGTTTGGACTGCCTGCAGCCTGGTGACGATATCTACGAGCTTTCTGCTTGTGTGTGGGTGTGCTTCTGTAGCCACCTGCGTAGTTGGTTGAAGGGGATGGGCACGATAGGTGCCGGACTACAAACTGATATACTGGATGCCCTTCTGGGCAGCTCGTCAGCTGAGTCGTTGCCTAGTGATCCACTGTGTCCTTTTATTCATTGTAGTGTCACTGTATTGCGGTTTGATACAGTTACCCGTTCCAGCACATTGTGACATTCTAGTAAACGCTGACACTGTACGGTTTAATAAGGGAAAAGCCCGGATTAAACCTTTTGCAGTTGGTTAATTAGTTTTTGTAAAATGCGAGGAACGACACCAAAGAAAATTAGATGAAAAAAAATAATAAGGGACCTTTCAAAATGACTAGTTTTAGATAACGATCGTTATTAATGGCTCTATAGGTTTACAAGTACGCACATGTAAATTTGAGAGAAGTACCTAGAGGTCAACAAAGTTTTCTTGAAATTTCTGAAAAATTATGAGTCTGATGACAATGAACGGTGATAATGGATAATGTATCTAGTAATATAAATGATGATTTACATAATGCTGTTTCAGGCGAATTAGTGGAAAACTCTTTGCCATATTTAGGAGATCATAGTTCTCAAAACTTAAATGTCAGTCGAGTCTCAGAATCCGAAGAAACATTATCTATTGGTTCACAAACAGCAACTATTAATTCTGAAGATACTTTATCTATAGATTCTGAGGCGACTGTATCCTGTGATTCAGTTCTGTATAGCCCAGTACCGGAACAAGGTTCCTTGCTGGATGACTAAATTAGTTTACACTGTAGGGGTTGCAAGAATTGTAACCTAGCCCAGTTGTAGCTGAAGGGGTTTCACCTGCTTTTGTGGGTTGATAACCTAGTCCAGCGCTTTGTGAGCTGAAGGGATATCATCCATGGGATGATTATCTAGACCAGCAAATATGTACTGTAGGGGTTGCAAGAGTATTGTGACCTAGTCCAGTGAGCTGCAGGGATCTCATCCATGGGATGATTATCTAGACCAGCAAATGTGTACTGTAGGGGTTACAAGAGTATTGTGACCTAGTCCAGTGAGCTGCAGGGATCTCATCCATGGGATGATTATCTAGACCAGCAAATGTGTACTGTAGGGGTTACAAGAGTATTGTGACCTAGTCCAGTGAGCTGCAGGGATCTCATCCATGGGATGATTATCTAGACCAGCAAATATGCACTGTAGGGGTTACAAGAGTTGTGACCTAGTCCAGTTGTAGCTGCAGGAATCTCACCTGCTTTAGTGGGTGACGATTTAGACCAGCATGTTTGAACTGTAGGGGTTTTCTATTGTAAAGAAATATCTAGACCAGTGATATTTGCTAATTTGATATGTAACGATGATGACGATGTGAATTGATGACGAATGAATGCACTCGAGAACGAGTGATTTATCAGGATGGCCGTGTCGGCATACACATTGATTAGCAGCTGTGAGAGACGGCGACTAGATGGCGCTAGTGGAACGTGCACCAGACGCAAATCATTCACTCTATCGATCATTTGGCCTAAAGGACTTGGTATCCAATCTAGTAAAATATTGTAACGGTTTCCCCCCCACTAGCGATCGCCTTTATAAGAAGCTGCGCTGTTTGATCGGTACGCATTTCCAACGGTTGCGTCGTGGTGCACGGACCACTGTCTCTCGACAGTCAGTACTGCCCGATTATTGGATGTGGAACGCTGTCTCTGACAATTAGTACTATCCTTATTGCGGTGGGTGCATGGACCACTGTCCCTGACAGTCAGTACTGCCCTATGTGACCGCCTTTTGCCGTTATTAGTTTTAGTATTTCATTTCTGTATTTTCTAGATTTAAGATAACTGATTGTTCAATTGAATAAACTTGTGTTTTACTTCTGATGTCTGGGCCAATCCGACATGTACATAAATGATTATTACCTATTTTAAATATTAGCATAGATTATGTAAATATTATCATGATATGGATTTGAAAGAAATACTGGTATTTGTCTCCAATTATTTATGTTCTATAATACGTACTGTATAAATGTACTGTATCAATGTCTTGCTATAATTAAGTAGGCAATTTTGCAACTCATTGATGCAGACAAAGATATCAGACTTTAATAAATTCTTGTCGATGTATAGATCTTTTTTTCCTGACGGTACAATTCGTGTTCAATTCCAGACAAACTCAATAACACTCCAGCTATAACAAAGCTGGTCATCAGTATGACAGTAGGGTCAGGACGCATAAACGTTAAGCGCGCTGCCCAATCCAGCTAATGAATGTGAACCGGATCGAATGTACGTTGGCTGTTAAAACAGCGGATACATGAGCTTTTTGGCATACTTGCATAATAATATGCAGGAATTTTCTTTTGTGAATTTAATTGCGTTGATAGAT
The DNA here is from genome assembly GCA_948474745.1 of Oligia latruncula. Taxonomy (NCBI): domain Eukaryota; kingdom Metazoa; phylum Arthropoda; class Insecta; order Lepidoptera; family Noctuidae; genus Oligia; species Oligia latruncula. The sequence continues at coordinate 1,761,229 of OX419691.1, read as the reverse complement.
CCGTTTCAAGGTTTTTCATCAACTTATCCTGTTCCCAATTAAGGGCATTTAGGCCATTTTATGTCCTGGCAAATTTCTGTCCATTCCAAGGTTGTCTGGAAGAGATCGCAGAAAGCGATAAGGCCGCCCATTGTTTTTTTTATTATTTTTTATTTGAAATGGGTTTGCTGATTTGCTCTTGACTCTAGTCTAGGTCAGTCTCACTCCATTGTAGACTTTGTCTCTGTCACCACAGAGACAAAGTCTACAATGGAGTGAGCTTACCCAGAAGAAGCCTGTTCACTCTTACTTTGAAGAGATTCGGGTTGTTAATGTTTATTTTGTAGTGTTCGATTTATTTTTTGTTATGTATTTTTGTGGTGAACAATAAAGTATTCTACGTCCTAACTATCGTTCTCCTGGGATAACAAGAACTTATCTGCAGATGTCCCAATCCAGGTCATGGTCGACCTGTGAGCCACATGGAAATTCATTCAGCCGTTAAAATGTGAAAGGTCCAGACGCCAGCATGCACATCAAGCTACCCGAAACAGCCTCCCAATCAACTTTGAACCTTATGTTGCAGCGATAAAGTTGAAAATCTATTATAGACATTTGACAACTTGTAGTAGCTTGATGTGCTGGCATCTGTAGTATATATATTATATACCTACGTATTTAACTAGTTATTTTCGCATGTATCATAATTATTACATTTATTCCAATTTTTGTTTTCAATTTTTAAGCCTGAAAACGAGGACGTCAACTCGCTGCTTTCCTGGCCACGCGTTTAGGGTTTTAGGCCATTACACACGACATTTGTGAGGAAGCAAGACACTGAAACTGGCTAATAAGCTTAAATCGTCACGCGTCGCGAGCTTTAACTACACTTTGACCCTGTACCTGGACAAGTGACAGTAAAACTTTCTACCTGAAATTAAAAAGTTCTTCTATTAAGTGCAATTTTGCAAATCAAAGCGTAGACTTGTATGGAAGCGGAAGAAACATGGTTAAACCGTGTAGCATAAGATTATCATATTAAGTGAAACCACGTATTCTAAATTACGTATTTTAAACATACACAATTAAAATAATTAACACATTACAATTAACAAAAGAAAAAAATGGTCCCACGGCGGTGTATCTATAACTGTTGTTCGTAGTTTCGAACCTACGACCTACAACTCGTGAGTCGCGGCCGTTGCCACTAAGCCACCGCCGCTCACAAGCTAATTAAATTCAAATATGTAATAATTCATCTAAACTTCTTGGAATCCACAAGAATATTCCTAACCGTAAACTGTTGGCTGAATATCAAATCTAAATTAAATTAATTTTCCAAAGGTATTTTATCTTAGACAAAGCTTCATCATTATCTTTTCAGCCAAAAGACGCCCACTGCTGGACACAGGCCTCCCCCAGTTTTGCGCTTCTCGCATCCAACGAGTTCCTGCGGCCTTTACAAGGTCGTTGGTCCACCTTGTGGGAGGCCTTTCAACGCTACGTCTTCCAGTACGCAGTCGCCACTCCAGAACCTTTCGGCCCCATCGGCCATCTGCGAGCAATGTTCCCTGCCCACTGCCACTTAAGTTTGGCAATTCTTATGAAAAAGACAAAGCTATTGAAAACGCAATAGTTAGCCAATTACCTACTGTAATAGACAGAAATATTACAGGCAGTCTAAATTAATTCTCAGTCGTTAGAAGTAGATAACTTAATTCCTTTCTGTGCCTGTGGCTTCGTAATCTAAAGAAAATATTTGAGACGAATATTTGTATAATTGCTGGAAGCCAAATCACTTCTCTGAAAATAAATCTCCTGCAAAATGGTTGTACAAAAAAAAAAAAAACAAGCCAATCGTTTAAAACGACAAGGTATTTGACTACGAATTTAATAATTGAATGCCTTTAGAATTCGCTTCAGAAATCGGGGACCAATTTAAAATGGTTCTATTATTATTAATCCAGCATCCGAATTGCGTGACACACTTTATATCACAATCCAAAGGATTATGAGGGATTATAAAATATCTGTCGCAGCCGACTGGTTTAATTAGCCGTTTAGTTAACCGCCTAGCCTTTTAACTAAACGGCGGCCATTCAAGTAACGGCCTGATATTCAATATATAGATAGAGCGGAGGACATTCATGAGGATTTTCCAACCTGGAAACAAAAAAAAAGGTTAGAACTGTGGTCTCCGAGCAAAGAGAGCGAAGCGAGGCGAACACTACTTTCAAAGGCCTAGCGGTTAACTAAACGGCTAATTTAACCAGTAGGCTGTGACATATCCATTGCTTCTTAAATTTGAAAATATTGTCTGCTCCACGACATAAATAACGCAATGAACGAAGTTGAATTGACAACATGAAAAGGCGTGCTATTGTGTGTTAGGCATTTACCCCACAGTTCTCATTTCTTTTCACTCTTTAAATCATCTTCTTGCTTGCCTACCTATAAATTTTCAAAACTGTTATTCTTCAAATAGGATGAAAAACTAAAATTGGGCTATCTTTCTAAATTAACTTGTAATTATCTCAAAAAGCCAGGATCATTTTATACTTCACTCCGTCAAAACTGCTATCAAATTCGATTCAAAACTAAAATCTTAATGCAACTTTGAAACTAATTGGTATGAATAAAATAATAATTAGAAGAAGCGTCGTAATTACTTATAATTATTTGCAACGAAGAAGGTCAAAAACCCAGAGAGTTGCAATTTCAATTTCGTAGTGTTTGCAGACGCCCAAGCCTCGGGATTAGGGATGGCAAACCTTTTAGTGTTGACTTTTTAACTTTTGGAGAAATATTGTTTGTGTTTGTCATCTTTTAACGAAATAATTGAATATTAATATACTTTTACGTAAAGAGTATTTTTTGTTTCCTCAATGATTGCTTTTTTATAACTTCTGGACTATTATTGGATTTTCCTTATTTACCTATTAAAGCACATCAAGCTACCTGAAACTGTCAAATTTTTCCAATCAACTTTGAACCTTAAGCTTTAGCGATAAAGTTGAAAATCTATTAAAGAAATTTGACAGATTGTAGTAGCTTGATGTGCTTGGCGTCTGTACAAAAAAAAAATGAACCTCAAATACTTTGGGAGATTACCAATTTTCTTTTACCTTCAACTTTGAGTAAGAGATCAACGTAGGTAAACCTACATTATACTTTAATTGGTTTCATGTAACAATATTTCATAGGTGTAAATAGAGTTCAATAGTTCCAAGTTACATAGTATTTAAAGAACACCATGTATCCTGAAAGAGAATTGCAGTTATAATTGTTATGTTGTTGTTGTTGTTATTGTTGTGTTGTTGTTGTTGTTATTGTTGTAATATCGCAGCATCATGCTGAGATAGGAGCCTTTTGGCCTCGTATAGGACTTTGTTTCATTTTCCTTTTGTTACTTTTTTTATATAACTTGGATTTTTATTTTACTGTGATTAGTTTAGTTAGTGATCTTCCTGTACGAGTCGCAATAAATACTTTTTCTTTCTTTCTTTCTATCTCGCTGATACCAATTACAATTGGAGTGCTCATTCAGAGAATATAAAAGCTACGTCTATAATTGTGTATTTTTTATTTCTTGCTGACCAGACAGACGTCGTCCTGTCCAAACAATAATTCATACAAAAATCCCATAGAAAAAAGACTTTCAGTTTTTCCCATTTCTCCAATTTTTCGGGGAACTTCTCCAATTTTTCTTTCCATCAAAACTTAATTAGGAATATTAAAAATATTTTTAAACAAAAAAATAGCCAAATCGGTCTAGCCGTTCTCAAGTGTTGCACTCACCAATGAAAATGTTTCATTTCTATTTATATACACATTGAGAGGATTCTACGGAAAGTGTGCCCCATAGATATAATTTCTACGGTGTGCCCCATGTTTGCCACCCCTGCTCTAAAATAATACCGCCTCCCCGAACAAAGGTTATTAAAAGTTCTGATTATTTTCACTCGGTTTCAGCTGTACATATAATAAAACGGCTTACAAACGATTCTGATGGGCCGTTTGTTGATTGTTTTATGCGCTTTGTTTGAAATTAAAGTTTGCAGCAGGCCTTAGAATTCTCGAGGTTTGATAACGCTGGGCTATTGGAATACTTAAATAAGTTATTTGATTGAATTCAAATCCTTAACTTGTTCGCTATAAAGTTATTCTGAATTTTTAATTTCAATTGGTTGATAATAATAAAAGTTGGTTTTTATGATTGGATTTTCCGAATGACAGCAGATGGCTTCTACAACAAAATAGGAAATTATGAACTTATTTAAAATCTCAATCTCTTAAGCTAAGGTTACCACTTACTTTGATTCACAGCGTAATTAAATAACGAGCTAAAGTTGAATTCTAAAGTAATGTTTTGGAATTATTTTTATTTTATTACAAACTAGCTTCTGCGACTTTATCCGCGTAAAATATCATCGCATCAAACTAGCTTTTGCGACTTCGTCCGTGTAAAATATCATCGCATCAAACTAGCTTCTGCGACTTCGTCCGCGTAAAATATCATCGCATCAAACTAGCTTCTGCGACTTTATCCGCGTAAAATATCATCGCATCAAACTAGCTTCTGCGACTTTATCCGCGTAAAATATCATCGCATCAAACTAGCTTCTGCGACTTTATCCGCGTAAAATATCATCGCATCAAACTAGCTTCTGCGACTTTATCCGCGTAAAATATCATCGCATCAAACTAGCTTCTGCGACTTTATCCGCGTAAAATATCGCATCAAACTAGCTTCTGCGACTTTATCCGCGTAAAATATCATCGCATCAAACTAGCTTCTGCGACTTTATCCGCGTAAAATATCATCGCATCAAACTAGCTTCTGCGAGTTCGTCCGCATAAAATATCATCGCATCAAACTAGCTTCTGCCCGCGACTTCGTCCGCGTAAAATCGTTGCATCGCATCGCCTGCCCGCGCTACTCGTATTACTTTGTTTTCGCTTAGCGTTATTTCAGACTTTTTCTTTTTGTTCGGCTCCTAAGGGTTCTAGCGTGTTGTTAAACCTATAGGTAATCTTCCTCAAGAATTGGGCTATCAAATGCAAAAAAACACCGGTCAAGCGCGAGTCGAACTCGTGCACCGAGGGTTCCGTGCAAGTTTGTAGGTACCTATGTAACTAAAAAATTTAAGGTTTTCGGATTTTTCCTTTATTGTTACATAACTTTGCTTCTTGTCAATTTTTGTGATTCTAGGTCAACGGGAAGTACCCTATAGGTTTTGATTCCCTTGCGAGTGTCAAAATATGCGCCATAAATGTAACATAAACGCCCGTATCTTTTAATTGCGTTGACTTAGAAGTTTGATTTTTCACTACGTCATGGGATTGCAGCCCTGAGTATTTGATATTAATTTCAAGTTGATAACTCCATGCGTTCCTGAGAAAAATGCTCTTGACAGACGGACAACGAAGTGATCTTATAAGGGTTCCGTTTATCCCCTAAAAAAGATTAAAATCCGACCAGTTGTTACAGAGAACGCGCTAACGTTCAAACAAACAAGCAAAAAAGCAAACAAACTCTTCATATTTATTATTAGTATAGAAGATAATTATATAAGAATGGAAGATATATAAATTAGTATCCAGTCATATCTTTCAACATCAATCTTTCCATCCAGTAATATATTGGTCATAGTATTTGCTCGCTTCAATAAATAAAATCCAGGCCGTATTTCGGCCACTGCGGCCAATCTCAACGGAGACTAGCCTTCGGTGTGGGAGATACTCGTATTCTAGTGTACAAGTGTGCGCGCTGACACAGTTACACTCCCTTTTCCCTCACTCTCATAGTCCGGTGGGACGGCAATCCGACCCTACCGGAGAGAGATCAGGCGCAGGACCAGCGGCATAACATGCTTTCCGAGGCACGGGGGTATTCAATATCCGTGGGGGTATCACACCGCCAACTTCCGAACTCCGGGCTGTTACTAAGAAATTCGTAATGGAAAAACTCAATAACACTGCCCGACCCGCGTTTTGCAGTAATTTGTAACTGAAGCACAAAAAAAAGGCACTAACCCAATGTGACCTCTCCAGCACTATTAACCGGGCAATTTATTCATGTTTTTTATCTGTGCGCAGGGAGCCGTCAAACGACACCTTTTGTTTAACTTTCATTTAGGCACCCTAATCTTTATTGTTAATCCAAGGTTCGCCCTTTTTAATTTAACAAGGATTCGCCGAAAAAAATTAATTTGTAAAAAAAACGGCCGAGTTGGAAGAATACAAAGGGTTCCGTGCCAACGTACAGTCAACAGCAAAAGTAGATGAACAAAATCAGAAATTCAATACCTACTAATGAACGGAGTTTGCGTCAGAACTCTGCCACACAGCCACACAGTCTCTGCACATAGCTCAACAACAACAACAGCAACAGCTCTGCCATACAGTTTTGACGCGAACTCCGTTAATTAGTATTGAATTTCTGATTTTGATCATCTACTTTTGCTGTTGACTATACCTACAATACAAAAAAAAATTAACACTAAACACAGTAAACACTTTTCTTGTATGTACCCCTTTCATTTTTTAACATTATTATATTAATGTTTTAATTGTGTTATTATTATCTGTTGTTATAGTGTCGGGGTGTATTATAGGGGACTTGTGGCTAAGTAATAGCAGCCTCTCGGTCCGATCGATCAGGTTAAGCTACGCTTGCCTGGTTGTTCCGTGGATGGGTGACCATCTTTACATCAAGACCCCTCCGTGCCTCGGAAATCACGATAAGCCGTTGGTCTCGGCTGTCATTCGTGGATCTTTGACAGTCGTTACGGGTCGTCAGAAGTACGAAAGTCTGACAGCCAGTCTTACTAAGGGGTATTGTATTACCCAGTAACTAGGTTATGGAGGTCAGATAGGTAGTCCCTTCATGTGAAATACTATACTCAGCTGCATCCGGTTAGACTGGAAGCCGACCACAACGTAGTCGGGAAAAGGCTAGGCGGATGATGATGACAGCGGCCATAGTAGTACCTACACACTCTGCGAAAATTTCAAATGTCTACCTATTATTACGGTTCAAAATATACAGCCCCGTGACCGACGGATGGACTGATGGATATCGGAGCCTGAGTAATAGGGTCCCGTTTGTACCCTTTACGGTACGGAACCCTAAAAATAGCAGCTTGTTGTTTTTGCTATGTTGTATTTCATTTTCGTGAAACGATGTTCGAAAATAATATCGAATATCGTTTTAATTTGGAAGTGGCGTGTGAATGTCAGGTCCAACGGACTCATTAATGAGATGGGACGTCTGTTAGCGAAGGGTACATAAGGGACAATAAGGCGGGTTCGGACGTAAATATGAGAAGGTTTCGGGTCCGTATATAAAAAGACAATGGATTGTGATTATTATTTATTGTAGCTCTGAATTGTGTTGTTAAGTATTCTGATTGATTTTTGTTGCTGTTTATAGATATATACCATAATTATTAGTTACGTGATGTTAGGCTAGTTCCCCTAGATAAAATCGCGCGCGACACAAAGGTACCGCAAGTCGCGCAACGAGCGGTGCCTTTGTGTCGCGCGCGATTATATCACGTGTCGCGCCTGTTTGTTGAAGCCTTGACTCTTTTCAGTTAAGTAGCTCACATTTATCTGTAGCCTAGTGTTCTATCAGAATACCAGATTTATTCCTATTTTTTTTTTTTAAATTTCGCGGCATCATGCTGAGATAGGAGCCTTTTTTTCTAGTTGATTTTAATTTTGTTTTTAATTTTTGTTAGTTTTAAATGCTTCTTTTTTTAACGATTTCTATTTCCTGTGTGTGACACAAATTCTTTCTTAGTATATCACTTTACAGTTACCTATGTCCTTGAGAAGGGTCAGTGAGGCTCACCATCATCATCATTTCAGCTGCTGGTTATAGGCATCTCTTACTTCTGTAATACTTCCCGGTTCCGTGCGTCCCTTATCCAAGTGTGTGGTATCTACAACGCCACATGCGAACAACGCATCGTACTGACGTCACGCAAAATCCTGCATCTCGCAAGCAGAGTTTACCGCGCAACTAGCATATATACAACGGCCCGACATGAACCATCGGGGAGTTGCCCGCCAGACACAACAACATATGGTCGGTGGATTCTCGCTTTTCTATAGAGTATGAGTGAACTTTACACCCTTTTCAAACATCAACCATCTTAGTGCTAATTTAGCTTAGATGTACCATTTCATAATTATAATTAATTGTAGTATTCAATATACCTAGCTTTTAAACCATGTCATTTTGTATCATTAAATCAGTGATCGTAAACCATCAAATAAACCATAATCCATCTAATATAATACATAATAACCAAACAGCAACCCACCTAGAAGTTAGTGCTAAACCACGCCGGCTTTAAATTCTACACCAATAGTCACTTTCGTGTCGGGTACGATTTACCCATGCATAAGCTTTCTGCTTCAGGAATCAAGTAGTCGATAATATATTGGATTCTTCAATACGTCGTAATAATTAAAAAAAAAAAACCTCATGCAGCTTTGGAATGTAAATGAAACTAGTTGCACAATGAACAATATTTATAATATGACATTTTGTTTGAATTTGCGGGAAATCTGAAAATAATGTTTTTAACACATAAGCTCTGCTACAATTTATTACCTTCATTAATATTATATTTAAATCCTCGGCGTTGCAAATGATTCCATGCAATTTAACGAAACATTTTCAGAACATATTATTGTGTCTCATTTTATAATAAACTATAGTAATCTCGATTGCGGTGGTTTGCCAAAATCCAGCTGATTTGCAGTGTGTACCAATAGTTAACTGTAATTTCTGTTAGTATTTGAAATATTAACTGAACCTGCTGCTAGCTGTGAACAATGGGTGATTTCAACCATTGTTTTAGCATGTAAGTGGCTTATTGTGAATGTCGTAACTGAATGCTCGTCAAATCGTTGAGCTCCTTAAGTTCTGAGTTGAGCTGCACGGTAACTGATAAATGCGACTGCGTGCACTGACTAGACAGATCCACCATTTCAGACACCAATCTACATGGTCCTCAAAGATTATGTCCGGATTTTTATATACACATTGACATTGATGAATTTTATATACCTATACTCGTATAATGACTTTTTATTTAATTATTGTGAATGTGAGGACTATGTGGTATTTCTTTTCCTGTTTTCCTTCTTAGTTAGTTTTAATCATGATCTGGCAGTTTGAGTAATTTACGCAGCCTACCCAAATGTCCTTTCTTTGGTATTGTTCGTCGAATCGATGAGCTCTTTACGTTCGCTCGTTCCACTAAAATCCCCTAGACCAGTCCCCCGGGGGACCTGAGTTGAGCTGCACGATTTTTGACAAATGCGTGCCCTGAGTGAACAGGTCCGCTCAAGCCGTGTGGTTCTTTCCCCAAAAGAGCATTTCAGACACCAATCTACATGGTCTTCACATGATCTGACCAAGATTTTGTCGGGACTTTAAAAGAGACTGTGACCTCTAAGTTTCTTTCGGCTTTTCTTCTCAGAATAGTCAGATAGGAAACGCCGCCCTCATCTAATAAAAAAAAATATGATTGACGTATAAAAGTGATTGTACAAACCTACTTACAGAACATAAATCATTTATCATTGAAAATTTATCGAGTTAATTCGTACCGTATCGAACATCAATCAATGTTATCGTAGGAGTCCTCTAAACGCTGTTCACAAAGTCCAAAACTCGAAAATTTTGTCAGTTTACATCAAATAGACGACCGCTATTCTTTTGACAGCTGTATGCTGGGGCAAGGCAAATCAAGGTTGTCGAAATGTGTCGTTTTCGATATGTGGATACGATAGTCTGTCGGATGGTTGTGAATAGCTATGTAGGTCTTCCCCGTGGTCTTCTGTAGGTCGTCTGGGATAATAATTTACACGAATGAAACCATTTTGTAGGACAGGCTTGACAACCCGATCGACTCAAGAAAAACTATTCCTCTATAGTAAAGTTCGAAGTTCCATTAAGACTTGAGGGAGCAGTCGGAATATTTCGGCTGAAATAATGATTTATTTATTACTACTTCATGCACAAGTAAAATAAATACTGTACAAAGGCGGACTTAATGCCTGAGGCATTTTCTACCAGTCAACATTGATGGTAGTTTCAATTTTGAAAATAAAATAATTTATGTTGCCACCAATGCAGAAACTTCATAACTATCAACACGTCCGCATTGTTTTAGTTTAGTCCCCAGAAAAAACATGACATTATCTTTTCTCTGTATGGTGTTAGCAAGAGAATTTTTGTTCACGGCCCGGATGAGTTTATTATTTTATTCTGACGCTTGCTTTATTTTGCTTTTTGTCATTATCATTCTTCCGCTCTTCATTTTTATGCCTTTTACGCCTTTTACGCTTGACGGAAGGCATGTTTGGGGTAAAAGCTTGTTGTATGTGTGATAATGCTTTAATTTTTTAATTTTTTACATGTAATATGTTGGAATCCATTTGAGTTTGAGTGCTGAGGTCCTGAATGAAAGAGAAATCTTTTTTATGAATATTTTTGTACATTAATAACAAACATATTTACAGTTTGCACCACTGTAGGTACAAATTATCGGTCATTATAATTAGGTACACTTAAGATTATAAAATTATAATAAATAAATGAATATAATAACAAAAGTTATAAGATCATAATGACCTTATTCTATTTAATATACTTTTGTTTAATTTAACGATGAAATGATATAATGAATTATTGATACAATTTCATTTCATCTAATTATATATGGTTTAATGGACATATTCTATAATGCACATTTGAATTTATATTGATTTAGCATAATATTCAGTTAGGTAGTGTAATATTGAAAATCTATAAGTAACGTTTAATATAATTTAGAAACGTCTACTTTGTTTTGTATATTTTTGCACGGAAGCGGCCGCCGAGTGCCTAGGTCCCCTCTATTGTTGGTGAATCATTTGGGTTAGATTAGGTTATAAATGGTTATAATAGTATGATGTTTCTTTATATTTACTTACTTATTCATTAAAGAATTTTGGCTGAAAATGAGTACCTAAATATGAAAATTAGGTCAACTGAACGTTATATAAAAAGAGCATTATACAAATTGAAAATTATATGTAATTAACGTTATACTAAATGATATTAGAGCAAAAGAAGGTTATATAAAATATAACATTCGATCACATAAAATTAGGTTATACGTTTTTATAGCATAATTATGAAAATTATATCATGTGAACGTAAATAACGTTCACATGATATTATATGAAGTTCAAGTGATATTACTATCTGTTATTATGCCATAAATTACACACCCGTAAGGATCGAAGCACGTGGCGTTCTGTAGTTTTTACTTACCTACATGGGAAGAAGGCGTGACTTTATGTACAGGCTGTCCCGTGGCAGAATTCAAAATTTAAAAAATAGTAAAAAAAAAAATACACCTTTAGAGGTGTGTTTAGGAGAATGTTTATTGTTATTTATAAAAACAATAAATCCGGATTTTGTTTCTTGAAAACCACGTTCTCCAAATGTGGAACATCGAGCCTAGCACACTAGTCAAGTCTAGCACGCATGTTTTCAAAAACGGGTTTACAGAGCGACTGAATCGTGTAAATCTTGAACGATTTGAAATAACCTGTAAGGTTGATTTCGTAATTCCTAATATCGATGAACGTGCACTAAGTGATAAACGGGGATTTTCAGTCACAGAAACCTTAACACGTTTAACATTTTCGTCCGTGGCTACCGCTGGAATAGGTCCTGGGGGCTTTTTCATGTTGATCCTGTAGCTCCGAACTTTGCTACCCAAGAATAATAAGGTTAATCGATGGTCCATCCCGTAATCGACGAATATCGTAACGATTACTAAGTCATGTCGGACATGATTCAGTAAGCGAAAATGCGCTTGAAATGTACGCTTTGCTGGCAAAAGCACGGTGCACTCCACTCCACCGCTCCATGGCAACTAAAAAATCCGCAGAGCTGACGCTTGCAACGACGCCGACGCCCCTCCGCGCCACTCTAACGTGTTGCGTTCAGAAATTACGTTTGTTCAAACTTTGAAATCGGCCACTAGACACCCTGTATTTATACAGGATAAATTAAATTGGTTAACTAAACTGTGGAGTTTAGTTAACCGATTTAATTTATGCTGTATAAATACAGGGTGTCTAGTAGCATCGCAGACGTTGCAGACGCGATGGGTATCAATATATAAAGTCGATAAAATAAAAAGATTTGATGCTTCTGGAACGACCAAGACCTCTGTTAATATTGATACTTCAGAGTTGAGCTAGCTATTTTAATTTAACCCTTCAAATTATGAAACTAGATAAATTTAGGTAAAATTAGACAAAATCAAGATTATTTTTCTCATACAACGGGAAAAATGCGTTAAGTTTTTCAATGTCCCTAAAATAATCAATTTCAAAAGTTACAAATCAAATATAATCAGTTTACTGCAAACATGTTGTACAGAGCATGTATCAGCTAAGGCCTAAGCCTTCTCTACATACCTTATTCAGAAACTATAAGCTCTCGGGAATACAAGTGAAGTTACATAACACATTTATTCCTTACTAGCTGCGCCGCACGGTTTCACCCGCATAAGTTTTGATTCCGTGGAAATATTGGGATAAAAAGTAGCCTATATGTTAATCCAGGGTATCAGCTACCTCCATACACAATTTTATCAAAATTGATCCAGTCGTTTGAGCGTGAAGAAGTAACAAACATATAAACACACACACACTCACAAACTTTCTCACAAATCTGCTCGGGTCAGATGGAGTCTGCTAGGAAAAGTGTGATGTGATTTGCCAACAGCAAAATACACGTGCAGCTAAAATATTTCCAAGCTAAATTTATACGCCTTGTAGACGTGCTAAGCTATTCGGTTAGCAATGCAGTCAGTATGCAAATCAAGCTATCGATTGAGGGTAGGAATAACCTCCTCCATTGTGTCGGTGTTGCCAGACTCCAGTCAAGTGTGGATGCAGATCTAGACTGATTAAGACTGATGTTGCTACTGTTTAATTCAGGCCCAGGTCGGAAATAACGAGTAGTCTAACTTTGTAATGGAAAATATACATAGTTCCAGTCTTAACAGACATACTACCATACATTACACTTAATATCACACTATAAAGCGACTGATCAATAGTCATGAATATACCTAAAAGTAATTTAATCGCAGGCTGTAAAGAAGGACAAAGATTATACAAAAGATTTCGAAGAGTCAAGTATTTCATAATGTTCATTCCACTCGAATCTGAATTAATTCACATTGGATTTAATTCAGTAGTAGTCAACTGGGCAGTGATAAATAGTTTAAAATGAGATGTCAGGTTAATTTCTCTAACGGCTGATTTTTCAATGATGTGATAACTTTATTCAACGAATAATTTTGAAATGTTGATTGTTATTTCATGCAAAAACTGTCAAACGTCAATTTATTCCACGAATAAAAGTTATCTGTCGATTGAAAAATCAGCCCTCAGTCAATTATTTTTAAAAGTTACCGTGGAGGTTCTTGCCGGTTCGCTTCCACAGGAAATTACCAATTGGAACCGTGCTACTTTCTTCTGATGTTCTATAAGTGCCCAAGTAGGTTTATGTAAAATATACTTAAATCCTTTTTTTGTCTATTTATATGGAGAAGAACTAGTAAAAAATCCAAGCGTTGAGGTATAAAGAATCGCGATTGAAAATACTATTACCATAATCAGCCTATAATGTTCCCACTGCTGGGACACAGGCCTCCTCTCGGTGAGAGGGAGTGGGCCGTAATCCACCACGCGGGCCCAGTGCGGGTTGGTAGATGTCACATGTCTACGAATTTTTTGGTTCTAGGACATGCCGGTTTCCTCACGATGTTTTCCTTCACCGTTTTGAGAGTAGTGGTGATGAAATAATTTACACAAAGTAAAGCGCCTGTCTGGGTTCGAACCTACGACCTACAACTCGTAAGTCGCGGCCGTCACCACTTGGCCACCACTGCTCTCTCTCTCTGAAAATACTATTAATTCCTGTAAAATAGGTGCTTCTTATTTGATTCAGTTACCATTATCAGATTTTACTTTTTCATTCCCTCCCCCTCCATCTTAATAAATTACCTCTGCACTAAAGGCGTGCAGCCAGCTTTCAAGCAGTCAAAACTTTCCTGATTTATCTTTTACGAGTTGGTATGATAAGCCAACCATGAGCAGATCCTACATTTTCATTGGTTACTTTTCTTCATAAATGAACTCTTCACACAGGGTTTTATTTATAAACGACTAGCTGACCCGGCAAACGTTGTTTTGCCATATAAATTATTTCTAGCTGCCCGGTGCTACTTCGCTTGCGTAGTGTCCTACCCCTTACCCTACCCTACCCCTACCTTACTCCTACTCTACTCCTACCCTACTCCTACCCTACTCCTACCATACTCCTACCCTACTCCTACCCTACTCCTACCCTACTCCTACCCTACTCCTATCCTACTCCTATCCTACTCCTACCCTACTCCTACCCTACTCCTACCCTACTTCTACCCTACTCCCACAGATAAGATAAATTAAATTTTTCTCTTCATAGGAACCATCCTCGGACTTCAAGAAATATTCTTAAAAAAGAATTAGCGAAATCGGTTCAGCTGTTCTCGAGATTTGCGCTTAGCAACACATTCAGCAATTCATTTTTATATTATAGATAGATGGAGACGTTTAAACGTCTAAAATGTATGGTTAAACATTAACAGTCGCTAATGAGTACCTACTTAACTTAAAACAACGTTTATGAATAAAGGGGTAAAGGTGTGAAGCTAGCTTTGTAAATATTTAATGATTTATCTTTCGCAAGGTTATTAAGTTAAGTCACAATATTGAATCGGCATTGTGAAAGCTCGTTGTTCCGCCATTAAACACGTTCCCAATCACTGGCGCAAATTCGACCAAACTCCTGATAACACAAACCAGTTGACAAATAAAATAATGTCCCACAAATTACAGTATTCGCATCAGCAAGCGTCCCCTCGTCAATTCACTGAATACGGCGTTATCTGATTTGTCAATTCGGGCAACAAACAATAGCGGTAATGTACAGAATAGGCGACGCGTGATTTCAAATGAGTTTATAATACATTGAATGATGTCTATGAAGCTCCATTAGCACGGTTTGTTATTATATCGCGAATGTATAGTGTTTGTATTTAATTACGCACATATTTTAACGTTAATAATCCCTAATGAGTCACAGTCAGTGTCAGTTTGCTTTAAAAGCAATTTGTTGGAAATAGTTACAGCTGTGAGGTGGAATGCTAACATTATTTTAAATGGTGTCTGGATTATCCGTGTCAAGTTAGTAATCCACTTAAAGTAAGTGCTTCAAATTCAAACACACAGAAAATTTTAATTACATTTATATCATACTAACTGCGCAAGGCGGTTTTACCCGCATAACGCCCGTAATCCACCAAAGCGGAGAGGAGAGGAGATGTCTCATTTTTCTATAGAATTTCGTGCCGCTTGCCCGCTTGCTCGCACGAAATTCTATACAAAAATGAGACATTTCCTATCCTCTCCGCTTTGGTGGATTACGGGCCTAAGTCTCGATCCCTTTGGAATATCAGATTAAAAAGTATTCTATGTTCTAATCCAGGTTACGGTCTACCCATGGGCCAATTCATCCAAATCCGTTCAGCCGTTTTAGCGTGAAAGCTTGTAACAAACATACTAAAATTCAAATCTTTTCTCTTTATAATAATTAGTTGAGACTAGCGATCCGCCCCTGCTTTGCATGGTTCTTGCGACTTGACAAAACATCTTTATAATAATTAAGAGGCCTATTACAAAAATGCGCGTAGATGCATGATTTCCTCGTTCAAATTGATACTATTCGTTGGTTGGTATAAATAACAATTCATTAGTAAAGACAGTTCGTTTTCTCTTCTACAATATACCTATATATTTTTTTTTATTAGCCTGCGCTGTCCCACTCCTGGGCAAAGGCTTCCCTCCACTCCTTCCATCTCTCGCGAGTCCGCGCGTCCTCCTTCCAGTTTTGGTGGAACCTATCCAGCTCGTCCCGCCATGTCCTACGTGGTCTGCCACGACCCCGCCTCACTGTCTCAGGGCACCAATTCTAGGTATTATTACCTACAATAATAATAAAGCGAATTTTTTTTTTTTTTTTTTTTTTTTTTTTTTTTTATCTTTATTTGTTTATAGAGGGTTTGATCAATATGACCATGCCACCCTCATAGGGGCATTCTACATAATTATGTCTACTATCTACGCTTAATACCTAGGTGTACAATTTTATACAATTTTTTGGCTGTCCTGGACAAGGGAGCAGCCAAGATACTATTATACATGCCAACATTAATAGAATTAAAACCGTTTTCCATAAAATAGTCACTCCTCTCAACCTCGTTCCGGACACATTCCGCTAAAATATGAGTGGTATCCTCTACCTTATCACACTCAGAACAATTGGGCGAATCACTCTTTCTCATTAAAAAGGCGAAGCTATTCAACGGAACATGTCCCGAACGTAGCCTGAAAGCAGTCACAATCTCATTTCGATGCATATCTGTACCCATAAACCAAGGAAGGCGGGAAAGGCTATGTTGGATGGTTCTATACCAAATTCCTTTACTTAGTGACCTCTCATCAAAGTATTCTTTCCATAATTCTAAACACTGGTCGTGAACTCGATACAAGAGGTCACTAAATAAGGGAAAACATTCAACAGGTATTCCGTCCGAGATAGCCTCTTTTGCTAAACGATCTACTTCCTCATTTCCATACAATCCAATATGGGATGGTACCCATTGTATAACAATTCTTTTGCCTTGGACCTTACCAATAGAATCTAAAATTTTATAGGCTATCGGTGCACCTCGACAATTCGAGGTGCATCGAGCCAGGTGTTGCAGAGCACTCCTAGAATCAGTCAGTATTAAATAGTTTCCTGATTCGAATGACTCAATGTATGAAATAGCCTCTGAGATCGCTAGTAGTTCAACGTGCATAATAGAAATTTTAGCACTTGATCTAAACTTTATAGATGCCTTCGTTTGCGGATCAAAAACCGCCCATCCCGACTCGTTACCTTCCTGTGACCCATCAGTATAGACTGAGTAAAAATGTAAATAATTATCATTTAGATATTGATCACAAATTTTCTGTATGTTGCTACATCTATACTGATGTTTTGGTTTGTCTATGCCATCTAAACAAGGTTTTACTACATTGGATAGGTCCACACTGCTAACCCACGTGTTCAAAGAAAACCTGTCCAATTGCTGCGATGAATATAAAGGGTAGTCAATAAGAAATTCACGTACCGTCACTAATAGTGGTTTTTTTTTACGCCTCCAATATAAACTCTGACATGACTCGGCAAGATTGTTTATCAAAACAAATATTTTACTGCCCCGGAATGAATTCACCTTCAACCAATATTTGCCAGCTAAGAGGTACCTGCGTACATATAAAGGTTGAAGGTGAAGCTCACACTCCATCACGTGAATTGGAGTAGTCCTCACAAAACCACCAATAACGCGCATACACTGATTTTGTATTCTGTCCAATTTGATTAAGTTGCTCTTGTACCCGCTATCATATAAAAAGTTGCCATAGTCCAGTCGCGATCGAATAATAGAAACATATAGTAGCTTCAAGTAATATGGATGTACGCCCCATCCAGACCCAGCAAGAACTTGAAAGATTCTCAAAGATTTTAGACATTTTTCGGCTAGTTCCCCAATATGTTTTTTCCACCTAAGCGACCGGTCTAGCCACATCCCTAAGTACTTAATATTATCTACTACTTGAAGCGCTGTTTCATTTATTAGCAGGTGAATACATTCTCTTTTATACCCTCTCTTAAAAACGCATACTTTACTCTTTGAAGGTGAAATTTCTAAGCCTATTTTTGAAAGTAATTTAACTAAAACATTTAATGAATTTTGCACAAGATTGACACCTACCTGTATGTTATTATTTACTGAATAAAGAACAAAATCGTCCGCGTACTGGGATATCAAAACTCCGCTGCTCATAACACTTGCACAGATACTTGAAGTTACTATGTTAAAAAGTAACGGCGATAAAGGGTCACCTTGGGCTAATCCACGACCGGTAGTTCGACATACGTAAACATTATTAATTAAAACCTTCAACTTTCTTTCTTTTAAAAAATACCATAAATATTGACATATTTTAGATCCCACCCCAATTAGGTCCATTGTTTGCAATAGTGAAATTATATTTACGTTATTATATGCATTATCTATATCTAAAAAGCATCCTATGGTTGTCTTATTTTCTGTAAAACCATTTTGAATATGAGAGACTAAATTAACTAAATTGTCCATTGTAGATCGACTTTTTCTAAACCCCGTAGTATATGGCGATAAGATTTGTTTTTTTTCGATGAACCATTCTATTCGATTATTCAAAATACTGTGGAATATTTTACATAAACACGACAGCATTGATATCGGTCTGAGTGAAGACTGAGACTGCGGGTCGCGCCCAGGCTTAGGTATTGGAATGACTGCGATGTCCCGCCACTGATTGGGTACAAAACCGGTTGACAAAGAACTATTATAAAGCGATAACAAAATAGATTTGCCGTTCTCAGGAAGATATTTAATCATCGAGTACGAAATATTGTCACAACCGGGTGACGTGTCCTTAGCTCGAATACAACAATTAAGTTCTTGTTTCGTGATTGGCGTCTCTAATTTTGAATTATTAGAAACAAATGATAGGTCGTGAGGAGATGCATAATCGGGAGTTAGGCTACGAAGTAGATTATAGGCTCGCTCACCATCAACATGTTGTCTGGCACTTCTACGCCCTTTAAACCATTTCATTTTATGCCACATCTGACTTTGTGAAGTTGTTCCGTCTACTGATGTGCAGAGATCTTTCCAACCTTTATCCCTTGCTTTGCGTACTAAATTTTGTGACTCACATATTTTTTTATTAAGAAGCAATAGGTTATTCGGTGTAGGATTACGTCTAAAGGTTGAAAGGGCCAATCTGCGTTTTGCAACTGATTTGGATAGGTCTGCATTCCAGTAAGGTTTGGGAATAAAGACGTTATCAGGGTCCATGTTAAATTTTATGTAAGGAATATGAACGTCTGCTGCCAAATTTAAACACTCAATAAAATTATCGTAATCGGCTTGAATATTGCCTGACTGCTTAAAGTTATTAAATAATTTTTCAAGTAAGCTTTTGTAACCATCCCAATCCGCATTCTTAAAATTCCGGCGATAAGTATTTCTAGGTACAACATTGAAATTGGTGGTTATATTAATCATTAAGTGATCACTTCCAAGGGTTTCGTTCATAATGTTCCAGTTAAATGTCAAAGCTAAATCAGAAGAAACTAACGTTATATCGGGCGCGGACTGTTGAAGTTGGTTACTGACTAACCTAACACGGGTGGATTTGCCATCATTCAGGGTTACAAAACCGTTATCCAAAATAGCATCACAGATTTGAGATCCTCTTAAATCGGTCTTGTAAGACCAATTGGTGTGGTGCCCGTTAAAATCCCCTAAAATAATACTTTTTTTGTTTACTAAAGAAAAAACTGAGTCCCAATCTTGCTGGCTGGTACGCACAGATGGTGCACAGTACACAACAATAATATATTCGATTTCACTACAATTGAATACTTTAACACACAATAGTTCAATCCCCTGGTTTGTGGTTTGTACGTCATAGATACATGCATGAATTGACCTATGTACGAATATAGCAACCCCACCATAACCATCATCCCTATCTTTCCGGTAAATATTATAATTTGTCAAATTGAGATGGCTATCAGGCTCTAACCAGGTTTCACTAACGGCGGCAATGTGGACTTTCTCCTGTGACAAAATATTTTCAAATGTAACTAGCTTTGGCCTTAAACTCTGCGCGTTCCATTGAAGAATAGTCAATTTTACTTTTTTGTTGTTATTATACATGATTTACGAAAAAAAAATTTAATATCTGTTTTAATATAGGCCAATCTGAAACATTATCTACCACAACTAAAATTATCCATTCGATGCAACACTTTATAATACTTGTAACCTTAGTCAAAATAGATGTATTTTTCAAAAAGATTATTTCCTTCAGTCTTTTAATTAATTCCCCAAACTTCACTTCTCTTTCTCTCTTTTCTTCAACTTCCTCAAACAACACCTCTGGTTTATTGGTATTCTGTGGCTCTGGATTTAAAAATAAGTCGTATTCGGATCGATTAGAAGCAGAATCCTTACGTTTCCCTTGCTTCTTGGACAATGATTTAGCGGCTTGTTTGACCTGTTCTCCTTTGTGTATTTGTGCTTTTGTCGTTATGATTTCAACGTAAGATGCAGCTTCACGGGGCGACGAGGTCGTATCTTCTACAAGCGGAGGTTTAGACACTAACGTAGGGAATGATCTGATAGACGACAACTTAGGGGCAACAACTGCTGGTGAACTTGGTGCTACATAAATAGTGAGGGCCCTTCTATACGTGCAATTAAACTCCGCCATAATGTCTCTCAACCTTTTTTCTTTGAGAAATGCAGGGCAACCTTTGTACAATGCCATGTGTGCACCATCACAATTGACACATTTAAATGACGTAGTATCGCAGTTGGTATGATTTTCTCCGCACTTCGGACAGACAACTTTGCTTGATGGACACTTTTTAGTTGGATGACCCAACTTCCAGCACTTCGTACACTGTGACACAGGAAAGATGTATGGATCCACCTTAATTCTCAAACCATCCACGGATATATATGGTGGTAAAAAAGATCCTTTAAAACATAAACGAACTGCTTCGCTTCGTGACCAACCTTCTTTCGAATGACGCCGGTTGAGTCGAAATATTGACACCAACTGGGCTGGCTTAGGGCACGCTATTGTATTTTGTATTTCCTCATCAGTTAGATCTAAATCCACATCCCTTATAACACCATATGACATACTCTTTTCCATAGGCCTTTGAATACGCCACCCCTTGTCAAGTAATTGTTTACAGTTCTCTAATCTCTCAGCGCTGACTTCATTTTGCATATCGAGGCGGACTTTGTATGGGTTCATATATTTCACCCTTAGAATATCGGTTATACCGTTATCTTTAAATAATCTGGCCAAAGCAAATTGTTTAGGCAGTTGCTCACTAAATGATATGTATATCTCTATTTTATCTATATCAAACTTGTACTTCTTTTTTTCCTTTGGTTTCACCTCTGTCCATTCGGTATCATCGTCATCTCCTTTTCTCTTCTCCGACCTAGTTTCGCCCTCCATTCGCACAGTATTTTCCTCTTGGTATTGTGTCCCTTCTAAATCTCGTACTACTAGATCACTCCACGGACTGCTGCTCGGCATAGTTATCGCATCACAAGTCGCATACACATGATCTTCCTTACTTTCATTCATCGCGTAAAATAAAAAAACATAGGTACATCGTTAGCTATTGCGCGCAGCGAGTGAACCCAACGGTATACAATACACGTTGGGTATAGCTACGCGCAGGTAATAACAACAACGTAAGAAGCGCGCGCGCGGCTTGAGTAATTAGCAAACGGCTACCTCGCACGAACGCCGTATCGAGACTGCGAATTTTTTATTTAGCAATAATCGTTCTCCTGATGAATGCTTAGCAAAACTCATGGAAGGCTAATTTGAGACCTCTAATTTGCAGATTCGGTTGAATATAATCCATCAAAACAATGTTTCTCATAATATCACAAATATCTATCTTATAATAATAGAATACATTTTGGTTATATGCCATAGAAATAAAGAAACAATGACTGGACCTAATTGAATTTTCTACTGGAAACAAGTCTGAATATCTCTGAACTTCTACATAATTTTCACGTAGTATTTATACCAAAATAGTCACAAATAATTGCTTAAACAATACCAATGAAAAAAAAGAGCGTGAAGAAGTAACACACATATAAACACACACACACACCCCTTTACACTCACAAACCTTCACCTTTATAATATTAGTGTGATATTTGGTTCAATCGACCGAAGTTGGCCAACGACGTGTGTACCAACATAGTTCGACCCATGACGGATCAAGTGTACGCCTCGCGTTAGTAGATACAACTCTCGGAATATTATGTTTGCTACTAGCAGTAGCAAATAGCAGCTCGAAGCAATAATCCTAGATTATTATATGGCAAGGCAATTCAATTCCATTAATCTTAATAATAATAACGTTCAATGATTTGTATGTGTGTGTTTGCGGACGTACAATCATCTGTTTGGTATTAGAGTAAGGTATGGAACAGAGACTATATAGGGTGACTGGTAATTAGTGACCGATACTTAAACACGTGATTTTATTCATCATTATGAACAACTTTTACTATGGGACCAAACCTGAAATCGCGAAAAAAAAATCAGCTGCTCCCTACATTTTGACGGGTTAAGCGAACATAAATGTAGGGAACAGCTGATTTTTTTTCGCGATTTCAGGTTTGGTCCCATAGTAAAAGTTGTTCATAATGATGAGTAAAATCACGTGTTTATGTATCGGTCACTAATTACCAGTCACCCTATATACGCTTGCTGTGATTACGCTGTGTTAGGAATCAGTTAGGAATTGATAGAGTAAGTCATATATTTAATTTTATATACGTTAGAAATAATTTTAGAAGTATATTTCAAATATAATTTTAGAATATCTTTCTAGTCACGACTTACAAAATTGTTAAATGTATTACCTAATTAGTTATTTTATTGATTTTTGTTTTCATTCTGGCAACACTGACTCGCTCGCCGCCGGGGTTGCGCCCTCGCACGAGGTGGCAGGGGGGACTCCCAAGCGCGGGCGCAACGGGTAACAGGGTCGAGGCAGGTTTGCTGCGAGAGTCGTGCGAAATAAACGAAAAACAAGTCATGGTTTACAGGAGTGCACAAAGCCGAAATTGTGGAATATGTGCTGTTTGAAAAATTCATGTATGGACACTGTTTTAATAACAAGTGATGAATAATGACTCCAGTGTCGTGATTATTCTTTATTTTCAACAAAAATAAATGCTTGAGAATCAATTTGGAGTTTCCTTTCAACTGTGATATAAACATCAGATATATTATAGACCTCCAGACCGTGTTTCGGCCATGGCAGCCACACACACCACACACACACAACACACACACCCTCACACACTGTTCTTCAAGATACAGGATTTTCCTAGTTTGAGGGGCAGGGGCCTCCTCATCTGTAATAGCCATACCTATCCCTTATTGAAATAACACTGCTGTTACCTAGGCTAAGTCTTTTAGTAAAATAAATAATTACTTTCTTACTAGCCTTTGGCATGGGATATATTATAGTGCACAAGTGTGTGCGCAGACACATGTGCAGATGTGCACTCTCACTTCCCTCCCTCTCATAGTCCGCTGGGACGGCAATCCGACACGACCGGAGAGGGATCAGGCGCAGGACCACAAGGGTTTATAGAGGTATGAGGAACAGGGTGTAAAGTTCACTCAACCTCCATAGAAAAGGGAGGATCCTCCGACCAGACGGGTGTTATGTCTGGCGGGCAACTGCCCAATGACTTATGTCGGGGCCGTTGTATCTATGCTAATTGCGCGGTAAACTCTGCTTGCGCGATGTAGGATTTGCGTGACGTAGTATGACGCGTTGTTCGCATGTGGCGTTGTAGATACCGCTACAGGTTAATGTGTATCACACCGCCAACTCCCAAACTCCGGGAGTTACTAATAAATTCAACATCACAAAGATTGCTATCAAACTACCTACACTTTTCATCGGATCAATATTGAGACATTATTTTAACTTTGAATTTATTCTGGCAACGTAAAATACTCGGTAAATTATATAAATCAAATATTCCGACCAAAAAGTAGGTACACAAGCAACTAAATTAAAACTCATAAAATAAATACAAGCGCTTACTTCGTAATATAAGCCATAGTTTCTTATTTGCCAGGAACTACTAAGATATTACTGGTACTAAAAGATTTTCGCCGCGTCCGCTGCAATCTTTCATTATCCAGGCATTATCATAGCTTTGCTGAAATTATTACTTGGCTAATGTCCGTGTTCTGCTTTCCCAGTACTCTCGTAAAAGTTCAGGGCGTGAATAATATTAAAATACTGTTTTTGTATTACTTATTTTATTGTTGTTTGTTTTATCCCAGATTGTTTTTAAGATGGGTAGGTATACAAAATACTATATATCATGATACTATGTATAAGAAAACTCCTTGGATACAATAATTTTATTTTATTACTCCAATTCAACCAACTACAATAATTATGTAGAATTCTCGGCACAGTTACTTTTGTTTGTCCGACCCGCAGCTCCCTCCAAAACCAAGTGAATGAGGTATTCCACTCAGAGCACTGATTTGAACCACACTTGGACGAGCCGCACCTGAGCACTTCCACTAACCGCACTGAAACAAAATTTTGTAACGTGCGGTTCGGTGGAACAATTTATCGTTATTGTTTTCAGTCCCCGAACGGCACTTGCAAATGAATCAATTACTGGATCGCACCTTCCTTGACCACCTGTCAAACGTCACTGCTTGGTGTTGCCACATAAATAATCGATATGTCAGTTTAGTCGATTTAAAAATTACAGATAAACGAACTTAACATATTAGGATAAGAGATGTTTGGTTAATTATATTAATGTAAAACCTCCTTTATTGATGTAAAACCTCTCCTTACCTCTGCCTAATCCTTCCAGGATTACAGGCTTGATGTTATGGTATGTGTTATTGAAGTACAGAGCACATCAAGCTACCATAATCTGTCAAATTTCTTTAATAGATTTTCAACTTTATAAGCATAAGATAAACGATTCCCTAATTCAAAACATAAACAATAAAACATTGTTTTAATAGTCAGCAAATAAAACGTGGTACAGTAAACAACGGGTCACAAGAATCACAGCCGCATACAACAATATCAGCATCCAATCTGCGCTGAGAGCAAACGGCGTGGTTTTCGATAAATAAATATTATAGGGACGGAGAATCGTTGGCGACTGTGAATTTAAAATAAATAAATAATTTTGCTATTGTTTTTTTTATGCGACGTGGTCAATTGGTAAACAAAATGGATACAATTGGACAAGATTTTGTCATGTGTCAAAAATGAGTAGAGGAAAACTATAGTCCAGTCGTCGAGACAATGCGTTTTTGACACCTTTCAGTTTCATACAAACGAATAAGTGTTTTGCGAATATGATCTTTATTAGTTACTAGAATTGTCGCACTGACAGGAACGCATTTTCTCAACGACCGGACTGTAGTCATATATACAAGGGAAACAAAAGGCAAAAAGAGGATAATCATTATGGCTTCAAGCCAAAGGCTGTATGGGATCACTGATTCTTGCTTCAACATTCCAAGTGAAGATGCCTTTATCATCGCAACCTCCATTTTTAGCTTAACGAGCCGAACACTCGATGGGATATTCCATCCGCAAAAATGCATGACCATACAAACGGTCATCCCTTGTAACTTCTAACTTTATAATGATTGCACATTACATATTCTTGTTTTTACAAAAGTCATGCAGAAACCGGGCAAGAGCGAGTCTGACTCGCGCACCGAGGGTTCCGTACTATCATATGTTTTTAAATTTTCATCAGCGAGGCGCACTGCGGTGTAGAAATAATGCAGTTTCAGGTCAGCGTCATCTCTTGACCGATAGTGGATCTGGATTAGTGGATCCGATAGTGGATGGTGGTCTTTTGTTGAT
Organism: Oligia latruncula; assembly: GCA_948474745.1. Lineage (NCBI taxonomy): Eukaryota > Metazoa > Arthropoda > Insecta > Lepidoptera > Noctuidae > Oligia > Oligia latruncula. Next base: position 1,735,512 of record OX419691.1, on the reverse strand, counting down.
GATTTCTGAAAAAGAGTGCTATTTAGAGACATCCTTTTATTTTTCCTGTAATCTTTATATAAACTTCTATCACATAGAATTATTTCAGATTTTTCTCTTTGCAAAACTTGGGGGGACGACGACGACGACGAAGACGACGGTATTTTTCATCAAAAGTCGAAAACTATGCGGCCTATAAAAAAAGAAAAAATCTTTGAGAATGTGCAAACTGCGCTCTTTCATATGATACCCCCATGCCCTAGTAGCAATTGGAGTTTTTCAAACCCCAAGTGCTACTGTTGAAAAAAAAAAATTCCTTCGTATTTGCAAAATATTTGAGCAAACGTCATCTAAAACTATTCCTTTCAATTTGATAGAATTAGTAGTTCTTGAGATATTCAGCTGTGACACACAGAGTCTCACCATAAGGGTTCCGTTGTAACATTTTTGTACGGAACCCTAAAAAGCCACCTGAGTCTTTGTCAAGCAAGATTGAGTGAACTAGAGTGAATTAGAAACAATTAATATTGATCACACGAAAATTTAAGTAGGTTTTAAAGTTAGAATTAATGATACTTTAATTTTATTACTTTCTTTTAAGTTGTTGTTTGTTGTTGGGCATACTAAAATTAATTTTGTGAAAAATAATTACTGCGGGTAAAAGTAAATTTTGCAACTTTATTCTAAACAATTTTGAGTGTTGTCTAAACACTTTCAAGGTGCTTGGCTATAATTATAAAAGTACGACCTGTTATACTTTTTTACAAGAAAATTACATATTTAATTATAAATTAATTAAACTTAAAAACACGCATACATTTTATGAGTCACCTTTTTAAGAACGTGAGGTTCTGAGAAGTCGTTATAAAGTAACGCTTTAATTAATAATGTGGTCTACCAGTTCCAGATAATTAATTAATTTAGTCCCGTACATTCTGTCACGGTAATAATTTAGTCCCGTACATTCTGTCACGGTAATAATTATTATCTATACAGTATTGTGACTCGGCCCTGTTCTAGAAATAGTTACCTACAGTCGCGCGGTACGTAAACACGAACAGATCATCAACCTACTTGAGTTTCTTTCTAGTTTTGTCATTGTATATGTAAATATTATATATTTTAGTCTGCCCCGTTGGTCTGGTGGTTGCAAGCGCGACTGCTGAGCGTCCTCCTAGGTTCGATTCCCGGGTCGGACAAAGTGTTATTGGGTTTTCCATTAGGAATTTCTTAGTAACAGTCCGAAGTTTGGAAGTTGGCGGTTTAATACCCCCGTGCCTCGGAAAGCACGTAAAGCCGTTGGTCCTGCGCCTGAACTCTCCCCGGTCTTGTCGGATTGCCGCCCCATCGGACTATGAGAGTAAAGAAACAGAGAGTGCACCTGTGTTTGCGCACACACTTGTGCACTATAATATCTCCTGCGTACCTGGCTAACCTCCATTGAGATTGGCCACCGTGACCGAAAACGGTCGGGGAGGCTATTATTATATATTTTACTTAAAAAAATGAAATTCGTCGTGAATGAAATAGGAAGAGTTCAATTAAAATGCATGTTATCGTGATCTTTGCCGATCTACTTATTTTATTATGAAAACTCTTTTCTCGTTGTTAGATCAGATTATTATTAACGTTAATATTTCATGTGAATAACTGATTTATGCTTGCATAAAGTAGGTAGTTTTTCATACATTTTTACCAGAAATATTAGCAAGCCACTGTTATCGACAACAGTCCGGCTTACCCTATCAAATCTTGCAACACAAAACTGCATCGAGGCGTTTCCCCGCAGCAATTGCAGGCAAGGCAGACATTGAGGCAGCTGGGTGGCATCACTGCAAAACATTTTATCTCCTTTCAATTTCCGTACGCGATACCTACAAAGATTAAACGCCCGCCGTATCGAACTATCTCGAACTTCGATTAAAATCGCTAGCTCGGAAAACGGACAAACTTTTCCCTGTAAATATATTTTTGCAGACTTGCCTCTGGACAGAGTTTCGACTTTCAACTTAATACGTAGTGATATTAAATTTTTTTCGAGACGTTTGAGATGCATCCCTGTGAAGACGGAATTTTTAGAGATTCGATACGATTTTTCAGCAGCCGGTGAAGTTTTATTTATATATTGGCCAAAGTCAAAATAGTTTTGTGAAAAGCCAAAACTGATGTCCACAGGTCGGTTGGTAAGCCTGGAATGTTTCCATTTTGACTGATGATTTATAAATGTTTTGCCCTTCCGCATCAGAGGGGTATTTAGGTATTTTTCTATATTGGCCAACTATTATTTTGTCATTACAGGTAACAGTGGATGATACCTCAGTAAGACATACAATTCAACGAAGGTACTTAAACTTGACAGACAATGTAAAATAATACCCACCATCTTTAGAATGGAACCATCCAAGAAAATAATAGAACATGGTTTCCCAGAAAATCTCCTACATTCCAACTTGTAAAACATCTTCAAAATATAAAGCACAGGATTGTATCAAATGGACCGTCAGTGAGCACTATTGGATTTTATCACAGAACTCATCACATACCATATAATTTTATTATACCTTCGCTGAGCGTGCTAAGTCCTCAGAATATCTTGATTTTCTTAATGGTTTCTTAAAGGCTACATACACATTATCCTTACTTATCTTTATTAACTTTCAACTTTATATCAGGTTGTTTTTTATTCAGCGTATAAGTGAATGTTCATCTTATTACTAAGATGGGTCATGAAGCAGGATGAAATTATACAGTGTGGCGCGGACATCAACGCGCCAACTATAACAATGGATTCAACTACATGAAACTGAAGTTTTTTTGTTATTAAAAAAAAAATGCTATTCCATACATTTCGATCGCATTGCAAACAGCAGGTTTTTTTTAACCAAACTTTGGTGTTTATCACTCATCTGCAACAGTCCATTCACACGTTACTTTGGTGTTTATCACTCATCTGCAACAGTCCATTCACACGTTACTTTGGTGTTTATCACTCATCTGCAACAGTCCATTCACACGTTACTTTGGTGTTTATCACTCATCTGCAACAGTCCATTCACACGTTACTTTGGTGTTTATCACTCATCTGCAACAGTCCATTCACACGTTACTTTGCCTCTGACAGCAGTAACTTAACAGCAACCTTTTTGTTATGAAAATAAAGTTCACAATGACTTTGACAGACTTGCGTCGACCCCAAGTAACATGGGATAAGGGCAGGATGATGATGAATGATTTTGACAGACTTGTCAATGGAAGCAACCTTATTGGAATGAGAATAAAGATCACTGTTATTTGGACAGTAATGCAAAAGTTGAACTTGTGTCTCCTTTTATCAAACCAGAAATCACCGTGTCAGTAGCTTGTATCGTGGCATGCAACCTTCTTACTACCATTTTGCAAGCAACTGGCATTATGACCTGAACGTCAATTCCCGTAATTAAAAACGTTCAAAATTTAGTCACAATCTCATCTCAGTGACAATCAATGTCAAAAATGTAGTGAAATTAGAGGTATTTTTGACAGATTGAGACTGAGAACACCCCGGGGGCCTATAAAGGCCACTTTGGCAGAATCATAAAAGGATAACATTATGAATCATAATAATGGCGAAGACAGTCCATGTTTTTCTTTTTTTCGCTGCACTACGTAGGTATAATCAAAGAGAATGGGATTGGATTTGGATTGGATTGATTAGTATTTTAGCACAGACAAAAAAATAACTGAAAAATCCTTCACCAATGGGATTTGATACGATTAACTTAACAATTAACTGTCCATTATAATTTATGTTATCCATTTATGATTCTGCCAAAGTGGCCTTTTTAGGGCCCCAGACAGTTACGAAAATTGTCCCTCTGTATATTCCGGCTTACACCAACATTATTTCTTCAGCAACCACGCCTGCCACACTCACCGGCAATTGCGATTCACCCTCGTTACCCTAGATATCAGCTAAACAGTTTAACACAAACATAATCAGATAATCCATGAATATGTCACAAGATTGTATCTCGGCAACACAATTTGGTTCATCCAAGTGTAGTGTATAGTCGTAACCTATTTAACAGAGTATTGTAAGCGGGTTGCTAGTGTTGTGCTTAATCTAATTAATGAGTGCAGTACTGAATTGGAATAGAGTTTGTCACTAAATAGTTTATGGTCGAGATTGTAGTTATTGTTTGTGGAAGCGGCTGGGATGTTACTAAGAAGTTGTTTCTGCAGTGTTTGTTTATTTGTGAGGAGGTGCAAGTATAAATTAAACTAGTTTTTGTAGAAGGACTTACAGGGCGTAAAGGTGATTTTTGAACGTGGGTTCAATCTTCGGGGAAAGTGTTACTAGAAAATTATCTCTAACTGCCTGAAGTCATCATAGTCATCTGCCTAGCCTTTTCCCAACTATGTTGGGGTCGGCTGCCAGTCTAACCGGACGCAGCTGAATATCAGTATTTTACATGGAGTGACTGCCTATCTGACCTCCACAACCCAGTTACTGTGTAATACGATACCCCTTGGTAAGACTGGTTGTCAGACTTTCGGGCTTCTGACAACCCGTAGTATTTTACATGGAGCTACTGCCTTCTGACCTCCACAACCCTTCCCTACCTGAGTTACTAGGTAATACGATACTTCTTGGTAGGACCGGTTGTCAGAACAGCCTGAAGTCTGGATTAAAATTTTATTTATTCTCGCGCCGGATTACATGGCAATAATAGGTGACATAATGGCGCAGTGTGTAGGTAATGTAGTTTTCTACTTATCCTTTCAAGGAACACAAGTGCGATATGCATATACAACGTTATTTTTAGAACATGCGAAACCTGAATATAGTTTGTTCAGAATAAGTAACAGAATCGATTCCAATAATTTTTACGCCATGTTATATTTTGTCCCAAACATATTTAAAAAAAGGTTAAAAGTTGGAGTTGTAGTTTATCCAATCTCCGCGCCGAACGGTAAGGTACCTAGGTACTAATATCAATGAGCGCAAGACGGCGCGGCGCGAGCGGCGCGGGGGAACATGTTTTTGTACGGACAAACAGGTAACTTAACAAGCTTATAACTTTGTGATTTTTCATGATACAGTTTTGAAATTTTGTACTTAGAATCTTTACGTAAAAATACCTAATAGACACGTGTTTCGGGTTTTGCATATACTAAAAGTAATGTTGTATTGTATATATATGCTCAGTGTGTTTGTTTATAATTATGGCGTACATAATAAAGAGTATTCTATTCTATTCTCAGTAAAGTTATTTAGATTGCCGTAGTACTCGTAGAATAACCCTTATCACAATTGCAGCTCCAAATGGCTAGGTGGTTTTTTATTTAGGTAACTAATGGAGCTGGCAGATTGCCCACCTCATGTTGTGTCCACCACCTCGTTACCTAAATCTATTACAACTGCATTGCTAGTTCTGGATTCCGTCCGTCTAGAATTCTAGATCTAGAACGTGTTCTTCGTGATCTAGATAAGTAGAAAAGTTTTATAAAACCCAATGTATACGTTTCGTTTCTTTCTTTATTTAATTAATTCAACTGTGGATCACTGTACATACCTACTTCTGATACCATTTAGTATTGGTTTATTTCAGTTTAAAAGATATTATTTCTTCTGGTGATATTTTAGCAAACGAGACATGGAAAACCCCTTGCAGCACGCAGCTATCATTATAACTTCTTTCTCTACTCTACGAAGAATAGACATATCTTTTTCAATACGAAGTAAAAAAATCCTGGTACAGTCCGTTTACAGTTTTTTTTACCCCTGATACCAGCAACCTAACAACAACCGTATTGTAAAGAGAATAAAGTTCACAATGATTTTGACAGACTTGTCAGTGGCAGCAAGCCAACAGCAACCTAATAAGAGTGAGAATAAAGATCACTGTGATTTGAACAGTGATGCAAAATCAGAGGAGAGGTAAAATAACTGTGAAAGGAGTTTATAATCTGTCATTTTGTCTTTCGTTTCTTCCGTTTCTACTATGGTCATGCGACACGTGTAGAGATGGCGGTAACTGCTTTTCAACAAGTAAGTTGTAATGAAAACATTAACTAACTATAACATTGCAGATGCAGCAATCAATACAAAGTGTACCAGCCAGCTACAAATAAGAAAAAAAAAACAATAACAGTTAATAAGAGCATAAAGAGGAAGGAAGGCCACCCGAAGTTCCATATTATGTATCTCAGTCCAAACTGAGGGTACTTGGAAATTGAATTCAGATATTATTATGTTTATTCGACCATGGGTCCCCTTTATTTTATTGAGCGGAATGGTTAACGCGATTTGGAGGCAGAATAACGCGAATTTCTTTTTCAATTGTTTTTTCGTGGTTCCTGAAGAAAATTGGAAAGGTTTTCGCAAAATAATTGATAGATTTATTTATGAGTGAAACGAGAACTTGTATTTTATTCAGGGAAGCAAAATGCTGGATTTAAGTAGATTGGGTACCTTGGGCTTGAAATTCTCGCCAGTAATTTGTTTCTTTTCATTTTTGATATTTTTAAGGTTCCATAGTTTATAATTTAGTGTCGGTTTTTGTACATGCACCGTGTCAGGCACTGCAAAACTCAATGTTGGTTTGCTGTCGAGTTTGTGAACATTAAGGGGTTTATTTATAACGTTGCTTGAAGTTATGAGATATTTAAACGTCAAAAATGTACGGTTTAGCAGTCGCTAATCATTAATTAACTATGTAGTACCGTTTATAAGTAAACTCTTTAATTTACATAAATTGAGCCAAAACTTATCAAAACACAAACCAATAAATTTCAGAAAATCATAATATGTCTAGATGTCGTTATGATGATGTCCATTAGACAGTAATTAACAATTAACAGTAATATTCCGAGTGGGTAGTAATAGTTTACACATCCCATGTTTCATGTTATTTTACTAGGCACTTCGTTTCGTAATAAATTTAATGGGGCCGAAATGTTCTGCAGTGGCGACCGCGTACCGGAAGTAGCATCCCACAAGGTGGACCGACGACCTTGTGAAGGCCACAGGAACCCGTTGGATGCGAGAAGCACAGAACCGGTCGAAGTGGAGGTGCTTGGCTATATCCAGCAGTGGACGTCATTCGGCTGAAATGATGAATGATGACGAATTTCGTCTCTGACGTTTGGTATAATACAAAAGTATGCGTTTGTGAAACCTTAATATAAACACAAAACTCGTTTTAAAATTAATTATGTGTATCTATACCTCTCCTTTCATACCTACTAACGACTTAGAAACATTGAATCAATCCCCCAAATTGATTGTAAAAGTTACTGAATGAGCTGACAGATTCAATTTCCTTAAATTCCCCCTCGGGAACCAAATTTATAACGACCTGAATATCAGAATTAATAATTTATAGAATAGACTCGCAATCAATCGAGACGAGTTTTAAGCAGAATTTATAATAGTTTATTTATTTTCACTACACTGATGTTTGTGTCTTGAAGTGAAAATAAATAAATTATTATAATTATTTTAAGCGATTATCCCTACTCACTCACTTCATTTGGTAATTTAAAAGTACAATTACATCGGTTTTGGCGCCATTTGTATCGTCGACCTCGTGATTGCTTGATCATCCTAAGGTAGAATGTCACCGATACGCGTCTGAAAACGAAAGTGCCTGTTTGGTCTATGTGAAAGTTAGATAATATGAACCTTAGTGGAGGTTCAATTTACTGGAAATTAGGTGCTTAGGACTTGTAACCGGCGTACGTTTATGACCAGGGGGCCTAAAAAGGCCACTGACGGAATCATAAAAGGATAACGTTATGAATCATAATGGACAGTTAACTGTTAAGTTAATCGTATCAAATCCCATTGCAGGTGACGGATTTTTCAGTTATTTTTTTTTTTGTCTGTGCTAAAATACCAATCAATCCAATCCAAATCTAATCCCAATCTCTTTGATTATACCTACGTAGTGCAGCGAAAAAAAGAAAAACATAGACTGTCTTCGCCATAATGTTATCCTTTTATGCAATTCTGCCAAAGTGGCCTTTTTAGCCCACCAGATAATTAAACAATCTGCAAGTCGAGAGCGGTAAAATCGCGCGGGGATCGGAAGGCGCCGCTCGGGTCTCAAGTTTTTTAACTCTTGCGGGTTGTATGAACATACACGAAGCAAAAAGAGCATGTGAAGAGAGAGAGTAGCAGGTGGCGTTATGTAGTTTCTGCCTACCGTCATGGGAAGAAGGTGTGACAGACATAGACTGTCTGTCTATGTATATTTTTTTATTACTAAATGGGCCCCGATCACGACTGATGGAAAGAAATAAGTTTTTTTTTTCTCTTCACAAATGTACTTACATTGGTAGTGCTTAAGGATACGTTTACAATTTGTGAGAGACTGGTGCTTAAAATAGACATTGCAAGCAACGCCTGTAGTACAAGTCACCAGGGCCCCACGACGCTTAATATTTTGTATAAGCTGAAATAGGGTGCTTTTATGAGACTGAAGAGAATTAACATTATATGATAGATGAGGTCTATGATGGAACGAGCGTGCCCAGAAGATGCCTGTTCCTCTTGCTTTGAAGGTAGGGAACACAGATGCCGGCAGAGAGTTCCACACTTTGGCTGTGCGCATAATAAAAGTGGAGGAAAAGCGCTGAGTACGACTCGTGGGGATATCAACCAAGTGCGGATGGTACGCTGCAGTACGTCTGGTTGTCCGGTGGTAAAAGGGCGATGGTGGGATGGGTATATGTGTTGTCAAAAGTGGTAAAGCATAAAAGAGGTTGACAATAACAATAACGTTTTGACAATAATTATTGTGCCATTATTACCGCGCTGATTAACATGTATTGGGTATTAGCAGGTTCGTTTTGAATATTTTGTAATGTCCTGGGGTTATGTGTCTAATAATAATTATTAGACACTTACAACAACAATCAACAAAAACTTTTTTGTTGTTTGTTGTTGTTTAGAGTTTGTGATTCAAGGGCCTTTTACACATGTAGTAAATAACCTCTCTCTGTGCAATAAAATCGAACACTGTGGACCATTGTTAGTTGGTGGTTGTCCATGTTCTAGAACATAAATACAACACTGCCAACAATGCTATTTTGATGCTTTCCTCTTTTACTCGTAACTTAGCAGGCCATGTTACAATTTTTTTTTCCTTTTTTTTCTTATGGGCATCTCACCGGTCAACCTTGGAGGTGGTCGACCGTTTAATAGGGCTATCCTGTAGATGCCTTATAAATAAGGCTCCTGATCGACAAAACCTAAAATTTGCCCGTGCCAAAAAAATTATGCGGATTGAAGATTTTCAAACGAATGAAAACTTATATGCTTCAGTTATGGGATTGACTAGATTAGGTGACAAAAAGATAAAACTAATCTAATAAAGCGGATTTGCAAAGCATGTATTCCAAAGCAAACCGGAGACAGACAAAATACAAAAATAATTTTGACACTTAGAACATCGCGTTCGTCAACATGACAGACGTTTTAAAATAAAAACCAATGGAAACGTTTTACAAGATTAATTTTAATTATTTTAAATTATAGGGGTATGGGGAACAGGGTGTAACGTTCACTCATCCTCCATAGGAAAGGGAGGATCCTCCGACCAGACGAATGTCGTGTCTGGAGGGCAACTGCCCGATGATTCATGTCGGGCCCAGGTGGGCCGTTGTATATAAATAAGCTAGTTGCGCACTTGCGCGGTAAACTCTGCTTGTGAGATGCAGGATTTTGCGTGACGTCAGTATGACGCGTCGTTCGCATGTGGCGTTGTATATACCGCTACAAGATGATAAAATATAGCACATAAACGAGTTGACCGTTCGTCACGACGCTCGGACAAAAAGGGTATCTACCGTCTGTTGACGGCCGAATATAAAAATGATTTCCATAGAGATTAGTTGAATAATTAAATCGATAACAATTTAACTGTTTGTAATATTATTCAATTTTGAAACGTTATCAGAAGATTGCATTCATATTTGTTCAAAAACTTTGAAACGAATCTAGATCTACAGTTACTGATCGCACCTCTAAGCTCCAAAGACAGACAAATTGGCAAGTTTTAGCAAACACACATGTTTCCATACGTTTCCGTTTCCCCGTTTCTTCTAACAAAGGAAAATTCGCTGTAAGACTAGTCAAACATATTTTAGAAAGATATTATTCAGGCGCCTCTACGTCAATAGTGATTTATTTTGAGGCGGAGGCGGAATCTCTAGATAGATGACCTTTCTCAATACTTGGGCGCTGGAGGGAACGACAAGGAGTTTTAGTGGTTATGGATGGGACAAGCATTTGTAATGAAATAGGGTCGGTAATGTCCGGTTTCGATGGTTTAAAAAAACATTACGAGATAATGAGGATGCAGTTAGAGAAGGAGGGGCCCGTGGCTAAATGATAACAGCTGCACAGGTAGATCGATCAGGTTAAGCTCTGCGGTTGGTCTGTGGATGGGTGACCATCTTTACATACCGAGACCCCTCCGTGCCTCGGAAAGCACGTTAAGCCGTTGGTCCCGGCTGTCATTCGTGGATCTTTGACAGTCGTTCCGGGTAGTTAGAAGCCCGAAAGTCTGACAACCAGCCTTACCAAGGGGTATCGTATTACCCAGTAACTGGGTTGTGGAGGTCAGATAGGCAGTCGGTCCATGTAAAATACTGGTATTCAGCTGCATCCAGTTAGACTGGAAGCCGACCCCAACATAGTTGGGAAAAGGCTAGGCAGATGATGATATGAGGATGCAGTTGTGCTGTGTGTAGCTATGTGTAAAATATTCTCCAAAACGATAATCGAGTTTGTATTCCTTAGCATAATCAACCTATAGTGTTCCCGCTGCTGGGACATAAGCCTCCTCTCTGGGAGAGGGTGTGGGTATCCACCACGCGGGCCCAGTGCGGGAAAGCGGTTCTAGGATATGCCGATTTCCTCACGATGTTTTCCTTCATCGTTTCGAGAGCAGCGGTGATGAAATAATTTACAAAAAGTAACCCACGGACTATACACTTAAGTCGCGGCCACAACTGCTCTTGCCATACAAATACGGCTATGTGAACATACCTAAGTCGATGAGGACGCGCTGCCTGAAACATTAAATAAATAATTAATTAATAATAAAAACTAAATTAGTTTTCCGTGTCCGTCTGTGTGGCAACAGATATTTATGCGGTTTTCATCATCATTTCAAGAATTTATTTTGGAAGTAAATACATTAATATTAACCTTAAGTATATATCGGCTAACTTGTTTACCGTTTGAACAAAAACAGTATATAAAGGGTAAATGGAATAGAAGCCTATAATAGCGCAGAACTTTCTTATTTATCGCAAAAAAAAAAAAAGTCTCTTTTTTTACGTTCAATCCTTTGATTGAAGCCTTTATTCAAACGATTGAATGTCACCACGAATAATTCCCGCGCGTAGGGAAACCCTGCCTTTAAGATGAATTTTGATATTATATTTTGTCGATTTAGTCGTGTTTGTTTTTTTTGGTCAGATAGGCAGTCGCTCCATGTAAAATACTGGTATTCAGCTGCATCCGGGTAGACTGGAAGCTGACCCCAACATAGTTGGGAGAAAAGGCTAGGCAGATAAAGATGAGTCGTGTTTGTTTTTTTGTGAAAAAAAAAATCAGTGCCATAGGATTTTACCCCGTCGTCACCTTTTATACCCTGTTTATGTCCAGACGGTAAAAAAAGTTAACCGGTATAATAAGGACATCTGGATGTTCCGTTTAGTCATAAAAATCGTGCGCAGCATATGTAATACGGTGACAATTTTTTTATTTGGTAGGTAATAGCGACCAGTGCTAGTACCCATTAAATAAAAATAGTCACCGTATTCAACTTGTCCTACAACTCTCTATGTTAGCTTTCTGTTTGTCTCTTTTCATCTATTCCTTAATGTAACAAGACTTATCAATGTGAGGGTAGATTTGTACCTATTCATCTCATTTCAGCCGAAAGACGTCTACTGCTGGACATAGGCCTCCCCCAAGCACCTCCACTTCGACCGGTTCTGTGCTTCTCGCATCCAACGGGTTCCTGCGGCCTTCACACGGTCGTCGGTCCGCTCTTTTCCCCGATCACGTCTGGTGGAAAGCGACAGATAAGGTCTATGATGGAACGAGCGTGCCCAGAAGATGCCTAAGGCACTGGAACGCCCACGCATCGACGAAACGCAGCAAGGGTGGTCGCAAAGTGGGCGAGCGTTAGCCCTACCACCGCAAGGGAAGAATTGGCCAGTCAAATAAGGTGTTGGCTGCGACTGTCCAGAAAACGCCGAGCTCTCGGTTCAGTTGAGTAACTGGCGGAACAAACTGCGTTACACGAGGAGGCTTCTTCATGCATCCCATCATCAACTCAAACCTGAGGTAAGCTTATAATAGTAATTTTAAATCTAGACGCTGATCCACAATACTTCTGTCTTCCCTGCCCAGTACTGCGGTCGTGTGCATACAAAACGTAAAGACAATGCGCACGCCATAATATTTGTTCGACGCCATCTTATTTATGGGTTCTCCCGCCATCTGTCATGGCGCGGCCTATTTGTGCTGAAGATATGATGGCTTTTGTGAAGATAAAGGGGCAGTTAGGAGGAGCGTATAGGTTTCTTTGAAGTTTGATAAAGAGCAGGGATGATTGTTAGACAAATAAGATATTTGATTAGAATCAGCACCTTCCTAATCTACAGCCGCTACCGCTACAGTCACGTATAGATGACCAACCAAAATGTGCCCAGCACGCCACGGTTCGACTACATGACAGACTTTGACGCCGAGGGCTCGTTCTTGATTTTTTGACGTGTGGCGGTCTTGTGAAGAATACATAAACTAAATGTGTATTGAAATATATTTTGCCCTCAGGAGGATACCAGATGGTCAGTTGTCTGCGTGTCTGGGGCCACATTACGAAGTATTGATGCCATCATGATTCCAGTCCGAAAAAGGGATGGTGCTATCGGTCATGTGTAGCTCCGTCTCTCTCTTACACGTCTTAATACGGCACCTGTTCATCACAACTTAGATTATAGCAAAGGTCACTTGAGCGTGTATTTCAGTTGTTGGGTCTAGGTATGCTTATAGCAAAAGGTCACTTGAGCGTGTATTTCAGTTGTTGGGTCTAGGTATGCTTATGGCCGATTCCTACAAATGCCCAGTTTGACAATAAAAATGCTACCACACTGGTAAGCAAAGCGATTCGGTTTTGTTTATAGGAACCAAGCATTAGTATCTCCATAATTGCGTTAAAAGTTACGAACAGTGTACAGTCAACAAAAGAGATTAGAGTGCGGGTTGGCAGATGTCACATGTCTTCGATTGTTTTCTATTAGTAAAATAAAAACACCCATCGGTTTCTTACTAAGCATCAACTATATCCGACGATCCCGCATACTTATCTCTTTTTGACTGTACATACCTATCAGAAAAACCATTACTGGTGAAACCGAAAACGAATTAAAATGTTATTTGTAGTTCTCGACAAATGTGGATGACATAAAAATAAAAAGTAGTGAACTGTTTAAAAACGATTAAACATAGCCGGTGGCAATTATTTTTACGCTTGTTTGAACACGCGCGTTTATTTGTTACTTATGTTATAAAAAGTAGTAAATCAAACACATGAAAATGTTATTGACTATAATTATTTTACAAATGTTATATCAATCTACAGGCTGTATAAGAAAATACTTAAATTATTCAACCTATCACAGATAGCATTTTGATCAAAAGTTGCGAAAAAACTGGCCAAGTGCGAGTCGGACTCGCACACGAAGGGTTCCGTACCACAAGGCAAAAACGTCGAAAAAAACACGTTTGTTGTATGGGAGCCGGGCCCCTTAAATATTAATTTTATTTTGTTTTTAGTATTTGTTGTTATAGCGGCAACAGAAATACATCATCTGTGAAAATTTCAACTGTCTAGCTACCGCGGTTCTTGAGATACAGCCTGGCGACAGACAGACAGCAAAAACGCCGAAAAAAACACGTTTTTTTGTATGGGAGCCCCCCTTAAATATTTATTTTATTTTGTTTTTAGTATTTGTTGTTATAGCGGCAACAGAAATACATCATCTGTGAAAATTTCAACTGTCTAGCTACCGCGGTTCTTGTTCTTGGTGACAGACAGACGGACGGACGGACGGACAGCGAAGTCTTAGTAATAGGGTTCCGTTTTTACCCTTTGGGTCCGGAACCCTAAAAAGAAACACTTTGTTTAGGTGCCACTAGTCGATATTTTTTCCATACAAATTTCGGGAGAGTATTACTCCACTGTTTGACATTGTGCATCCAAAGTTAAACATGATATCGTTTTGTATTATTATTATTAATGTTGTCTGTACGGAAACTGAATAGTAAAATAAAAAGCCATTAAAAAGTTATGAGCCAACAAAGGTTCGTTTTTCTTGCTATTTTTAACGTGACTTTGGGTGTGAATAAGTAATAAAATAACTGCAAAATCTTCAAAACCACGTCCATCCCGACAAAACTCAGTTATCGAAGAGTTCAATAAACTTTATTTCTAATTGATTTATGCAGTTTTTTTTTCATAAAACTCGATTTTCCGAAGTACTTTTCGATTTTTTTTACGCGCCTATCAGTTCGGAATGGTGTTTCTGTGCATGAGAAGTAGACGTTGTTCGTGTAGACTAGCGGCTAACTGCTCATCACTGATACTATCTCTGTCGGACACGAAGCCAAGTGAGTGAGACAGCGTGCTTTTTGACCATGACCACCAGTGAGTTCGAGCTCGCGACTTGTTTACTGTTAAATGTTACAATCAATGTTCTATAAGAAAGTTAGATATATACGAATTACTTTCCGTAGAAAACACCGACATTAACTTTTTAACAATTGTTTCCATTTTCTTGGAGAACTTGTATCATGTCGAGGCAGCCAATCGTTTATTACAGGCAGCACAGAACAGACTGTTAGCTTAGCATTTTCTAGAAAACACGAGGATACCCGAAGACAAATCGCAGGTATTTTTCCACGTCCAGATTTGCATAACAATGCTCTTTAAAGGAGTCAGGCCATTTGCGAATAGGTACCAGATTTAAATATCCCATTTTCTAATGATAATGGTCTGTAGCAAAGACATTTAAATATACTTACGATAGATAGCTTAAAGCGAACAACATCAAAATTTATTGGGTATCACCTACAAGTCACACCTCGGTCAGTTTAGTTTGTCGTGTCAAATAATTTGCTAACTCAAAAGGAAATTATTGCATTATTGAATACTTAGAAGATAATTCAAGATATCTGGATAACTGTGGCTGTGTTTGTGATTTGTAAATATATTAAAAAACTTAATATTAATATACTTATCTAATACTTATGAAATTTTATTATGTTTCTAACAATTTAAATTTTCAAAATATATTTTTTTTTTCAATTTTGTTGTTTTGATATTATAATTTAGCTTTGATAGCATGTTATTTAACTTTAACAAAATATCTGTTACTAAATTGTAATTTCTATTTGATATTTGTACGCCGTTAACGGCAAAACATGGAGATCTTTGTACCTATTGTTACACAAATAAAAAACGATGACTTTGACTTTGTGTCCTGACCCCGAAATGACAAGCAAAGGAAAATTATTTTCAAACAAAATATGCCGAATTGTTTATTGTGGTATTGCAAACCTCGTAGTAATAAAATGACTGGAGTTAACTACAGTTTATTTTCGTTAGTATTTTATAAAAAAAAAGAATGAAACGAGTATTCTTTTTTTTTTGTTAGCCTATACTGTGTCCCACTGCTGCTTTTTCCTCACAAACCTCTTTGTTATCGTAATGCCGTGGACGGCCACAATAATGTCGTCACGTGAGAAATAATAAAAACGACAATTGTATCTTAAATCTCTTTGGTTTGTAGTATCAGTAAAAATTATCTGCCTAGCCTTTCCCCAACTATGTTAGGGTCGGCTTCCAGTCTAACCGAATGTAGCTGAATACCAGTATTTTACATGGAGCGGCTGCCTATCCGACCTCCACAACCCAATTACTGTGTAATACGATACCTCTTGGTAAGACTGGTTTTCAGACTTTCGGGCTTCTGATTACCCGTAAAGACTGTCAAAGATCCACGAATGACAGCCGGGACCCAGGGCTAAACGTGCTTTTCGAGGCACGGAGGGGTCTCGGTATGTAAAGATGGTTACCCATCCACAGACCAACCGCGGCAAGCATAGCTTAACCTGATCTATCGACCTGTACGACTGTTATTATTTAGCCACGGACCCCTCATTAAATATGTCTGGATTTTCGCCGCTGACATTGGTTGGAGACATTTACAAGAATTGTACTTTGAAACGAGCAGCCAATACATTTCACTTTCGCTGGGGATCAGCACAGAATTATGCGTTATGTGAGAGGAATAAACAAAGATATACGAGGACGAAACAAACTGAAATAGGGAAGTGTTGTCTCAGACAGACCGGTTTTGGTCGCATGATATTAAAATTTGTTAAAAAAGAACTTCTAGTGAAGTGGCTCTTCCGGACACGAATTTCATATCATGTAGCATTTAGATGTTCCTGTTTTGAAAAAAAAAAAACCGGTGACATTACTTGCACCTAAGACAGACAAATTGTATCTTTGGTTAATTTACAAAGAGCTGATTTTTCAAGCATCAGATAATTTTTATTCGTGGAACAAAAATTGACGCTTGACAGATTTTGTATTGAAGAAATATCAAAAATTCAAAATTATTTCTCCGATAAAGATATCTGGCGTTGGAAAAATCAGCCCTTATGAGGAAATGCGGTGAGAGACTTTTGAAAAATCCTAAGGAAAAAGTCGTAATTCGAAGTCTGGCTCTCGCCTACTTCCTCCTCAAATATTGGACCAATTTAAAAGACATTTCATAAACTGAATAACTGTGCCCCTATGATTTTCTTTTTTCATTAATAGTTGTCAATTTTTTACACTAGACCTCTGTTGACAGCGGTTTAAAACGGTATTTTTTGAGGATTCTAGTGCTTATAAAAATAATGTATCATCAAAGTGGAAAACATAGGGACATACAAGTAGTTAATATTTATTATTCTGTAAAAAACCAGTGCTTTATGGTCATTAACCAGAAAGAAAATAGGCGAGAGCGTTGTTATGGAGAAACTGCCACCCGCATTTCCTCTTAATGTAAAAAATGTCATTTGGCGGCAGTAACCACTTTCCATCAGATGAACCGTAATCATCAATGGCAATCAATTCATCATCATCATCATCATCATCCACAGCCCGACTTCACTCACTGCGGGGCACAAGCCTTTCTTTTCTTTTCAAGTATCAAAATAATTAATGTCGCGTCAGTTCTGATGGACAATTGACATGTCACATAATTATTTATTATTCTTACCTTCTTAAGTAGCACTTATAATCATAATATTTTTTAATGAATCAATCAAGTTAACTGACAGAAAACTATCTTGAGTGCAATGCACTCCTTTTAATTAAATAATTACCTAGTTAAATATTCGCAATTTAGTAAAGTGTTAGATAATTTTTCATCGGCGCAATGTGGATTTAATTCGAGTTAAAATGTGTTTTTGAGTAATGACCGCAAAGTCAGGTGTCACAAAACTTATAACTCGTGTCCAAAAATTCTAGATAAAATCCTATGTATTATTTTAATATCAAAACCTAACTTCATTGATTTTTTGCACAGATTCCATTTTCTTTTTCTATATGGCCAGGGAATGTGTAGTCATCTGAGAACAGTGTGTCAGACGTTAAATATTTTGACAGGACTACTATGTTACTTAAGAGCGTTCACCTTACGCGGGCTGGCAACGTCGCATTTCTAGTGGTTTTTCGTGATTATTTTATTAAATTTAAACCAAAGTACTATTTTTCAAAGCCAAGTACTAAACGTTGATATTTTTTTTTTTGAAAAAAAAAATAATGCTGACACACTATTCTCAGTAAAAAACAAAAAGCCTCTGTTTTTTAACCAAAATAAAAATAGAGAAATGCAAACGAGAGAGACAGACGGTATGCTCCCTCCCGGTTGTGAACCCGCATGACACACCCGTACCTAGCAACATTTTTCTTTTATCTTATGTTTTCCCACAGCTGAAGAAAGCTTTCACATGTCTAAGAAATATAGGTACCTACGTAATATTTTTCATTTTTTATTTTATTTGTAGTAGGTATAATAATTATGTTGTATAGTGTGCCTTTTCATCATCATCATCATCATCATTTCAGCCGAAAGACAACGCCACGTCTTCCGGTACGCGGTGGCCACACCAGAACCTTTCGGCCCCAACGGCCATCTGTTCAGCGAGCAATGTGCCCTGCCCACTGCCACTTAAGTTTGGCAATTCTTCGTGTGCCTTTTAGTCTGTGCTAAATAAATATATTCATAACAGCAAACAATATTAAAAAGGGAGTTGGAGTTGACCAAGTTGCCCAAAAATCCCGAGTTCTTGTGCACTACCCGAACAGTGTCGGTGTGAGTTCTCCGACACATTAAGTCGAAAAACGCGAACGTTCTTGGCGTGACGGCTGAGCTCTAAACAATGTCGTTACGGCCAGCGTTCACAGTAAACTGACATTTATGGCCCATTGCCCCATTAAATGGGCCGAACACAATGACACAACTTATATAGAAATTATCGGGGTGTTATTATTTTCTGGCGTTGGATGCTGATGGATGTTCAGTTTATGGATGTGTGGATGTTTCAATTAGTTGTTGGGAATTTATTGCGTGACTTACGGGTTCTTGTTTGGAAGTCGTTTGAATGAATGAAAGACGATTTGGTTTGAAGTTCGTTATGTCTATCTCGATTTTACCTTATTGCGTAACACATTTGTAACACATTCACATTGCGTTTTATACAATAATATTATCGGTTTGAAAAATTCGTCTGCTCAACAACGTAAATGACGCAATGAACGTGGCTGAACTGTCAAAATGGAAGAAAATGCGATCAATAATTGTCAGTTTTGTTTTTACCCGACTGCGATGCAGGAGGGAAGAGTTTAATATTTGTGTGTTTGCTGTTTTGTATTTTTTTTTTGTTTTTTTTTTGTTTTTCTTTATAAGTTAAGTATGTCACAGTGTCACTTATATTCTTTAAGTATGTTTTCATTTTTTGTATGTTGGCACCTTGTTTTTATATATTCATGTAATTTGTTATCATTTAATTGTGCTTATGTGTTGTGCTGGCTTTTGTGTGCACTGACTATTATTGGTTTATTATTTATCCATCTACTATTTTTCATGTTGGAATGTAGTGATAAATTACAATAAAATATGGATAAAGCGCAGTAAAATATTATTCGTTGCTCATAAAACGGATAAATTGTCAGTTAAAATGTTTTTATGCCCAGCCAGCCATGCCATTGCCATACTCATATTATTATTGGTTTCAGTAACGAAATTAAAATAATCATGAAAATAACGAATGTTTTCACAGAATCGGCTGAAAACAACAACTGAAAAAGCGATGAGCTGTCGATAAAATGAGTTCATACTAATTAATCGTTCATGATTTGCAAATTAATATTCATTATTTACAATGGGACATAATTAACAATTAACACGTTTTATTTAATTACAGTTAATGCAATTGACATGTTTATTATTTTCGTTTATTCTAGCTTTATTTTTTACTAGCTTCGCCCCGCGGTTTCACCCGCGTAAATGTTGATCCCGTGGGAATATCGGGATAAAAAGTAGCCTATAATGTTAATCCAAGGTGCCAGCTACCTTCATATAAAATTTTATCAAAATTGGTCTAGCCGTTTGAGCGTAAAGAAGTAACAAACATATAAGCACACACACACACCCCCCCACACCCCCACACACACACACACCCACACTCACAAACTTTCGCCTTTATAATATTAATGACTAGCTTCTGCCCGCGACTTCGTTCGCGTGAAATTTCTTGTTCCGCCGACTTACCCCGTCGCATCGCATCGCCCACCCGGGCTATTACTTTGGTTTTCGCTTAGCGTTCTTTCTGATTTATATTCTTGTTTATCGACTCCTGAGGGTCGTAGGGTGATGATATAGCCTTCCTCAAGAATTGAGCTATCAAATGCAATAATATTTTTTCAAATCCGACTGGAAGTATCTACCAGAGATTAGAGCGAACAAACAAACAAAAACATAAGCTCTTCAGCTTTATTATTAGTTTAAGGGCTGAATTTTCAATCAACAGACATTTTTTATTCGTGGAATAAAATTGACGTCTGATAGATTTTGTATGGAGGAACTGTCAAAAATTCAAAATAATTCCTCGGATAAAATTATCTGACGTTGGGAAAATCAGCCCTTAAAGATTATCCGTCTATTTTATTTCTACGTGATGACATGGTGAAGGTTGTGGAATTTTGTGTGAGTAGTCCAGGAGAAATTGTTGTGGCGATGCCTGTGAAAACCTTATGAGCGCTTACGCCGTATTGTATTTCTTATAAACTTTCAAGCCCTTGTTTTTTGAAATGAATGAACCGATTTTAATGAAACTTCATACGCATAAGCAGGATACAAAGGTCTAAAAAGTTACTTAAGAACATTTTCGAAATGTCTTATTTAAAAAAAGATAACTGGAAATCTCTGTTTCTATAGAAAGTTTAAAATCTAACCTATGGCTGTACTTAACACTGTTTTTCGTTTTTTATTATTATTTTTTTTTATTTCGAAAAACAAGGGCTTGAAAGTTTGTATGAAATGCCGTACGTCGTAAACGCTCTTATTGGACATAAGAGCATTTAAGACGTACGGCATTTCAGTGGTCATCTGTCTGCCGAAATAATAGTAGCTTTAAATCACTCGTTATTTTAGGTTGTATAATAGTAACCCACTTTATCACAATGGGAAGGCAAAAAGAATAATGTGTGGACAGGATCTGCTAGTAGACACACAGAGAGATTTTTAAATGAGAGAAAGACGCTTATTAGTTTAGGCTGCATAATAGTTTTATCTTTAGAATTAAATAGCTTTTTTCTGAAAAAAATCACCCTGTGAAAAGATTACTTAAATGTATTTAAGCTGTTCAAATACGAGGTTGTAAGGCTGTATTAATAAATGAGCACCTTTAAAAATAAATCGCAAAGAAATTCACCTACAAGAGATAGAAATTTGAGCGACAAAATAAATATTTCTTTTGTTCGAATTACTCATAGTAATTACACGCTCACTTTTAAATATACATGGTATAAAGACGCCAGCACATCAAGCTACTATAATCTCAAATTTCTTTAATAGATTTTCAGCTTTATCGCTACAACATAAGGTTCAAAGTTGATTGGGAAAATTTGACAGTTTTGGGTAGTTTGATGTGCTGTCGTCTGTACATAGAGTATCTGAGAGATTAAATGAAATAACTGGATAGCTTGATAATAAAAAAAGCTTAAGCCGAATATTCTGAAAATGAGATCGTTTCAAAGTGGACCCAGATTAAATTTTATAAATGGCCGCTCAAATCTGGGGCTTTAATTTTAATTCAATATTCGAGCTACTTAGATCTAGTTTTAAGGAATTTTACTAAAGATTCATAGGGTAGATAACTTCTCTAAGTAGCCTTCATATATAACATCAGCTACATTAATAATGTTTTAATTCTAATTAAGAACGTACGATACATCCTTGTGAAGTACAATCTGAACTGAAGGTACATAATTATCTATGTTTTGGGGTATTCCTCGAAACGCACCAACTTTGAAACGCACCAAATGAAACCTCTATCGATATCATTTATTACGAATCCTTCATGCTCTTCTCTATGTTTCGACGTTGATGCATTTCGAGGAGTAAAATATATATTTTTTTTTTTGTCGAGGAACACTTTTGGTGCGTTTCAAAGTTGGTACGTTTTAAAGAATACCCCTATGTTTTATCACATATGCAATCTTATGACTGATTTACTCTGTAATAAGTTCAAGTAGGAAGATCTGTATCGATCAGCCCGAAAGTGAGTTTTTACACACCTATACATACATAAACTTGGCGTAAGTTTCTCATTGGGGTATGCAGAAACATACAGAACGCCACCTGCTACGATCCTTACATACCTACTCCTTTTGCTTCGTTTAAGTGAGTTTTTCATTGCGAATCAGTCATAGTGGAAGACACTTAATTCGATACTTACATAACTTAAATGATTGTCCAATTTTAAATTACTACTGGAGTCGAGTATACCCGATTCACAACCCGAGTGTGACGGTTCAGTTTCATTTCAAACATTTAACCCAAGAGTATGAATCTAATTCCTAACCCTCTGTCTTCCATTCAACCCTCTGATAATATATGTCGCATTTAATTCAAGGAGCATAAGTAATATTTCACGCTTAAGCATTAAAGTACGGACCTAATCTCTTAAATCTAGGTCGTAGGCACAAAAACTTAATTTAGTACTTTCAGCCTTTGTATTTCAGTTGATATAAAATGGGATTCTACCTTTGGGATGCTTGGGCTTTGGTTTGATATTAATTTAGAAGTGAAAAGGTTAAATGTGTTAAGATGTTCTTGTTATTGTTGTCCATTACATGTGAGAGAGAAATTATTTAATGATTTTTAAGAATTGTTTAATAATATTTTTATCAATTTCCGGTATATGAGGGTATTGTAACATTTGTACTCGACTACTTGTTCCTCCACTATACGAGTCAATCTTGCAATAAAAGGGGCGCACTGTCTCTCGTTGTTCACTAGCGGACACGGCACAACGGTGCTCTGAACTGTCAGGTATGTTTCTTAAATAATATTGTAATGTTGAATTTCTATTTTTATGTTGTATTTTTTTTACTGTGTTATTATTTTTAAATTCTAATATGCTGTTTATTATTGTTATGAAGTATTGCTGTGTCACTTACTGAAAAATATAATAACGAACCTATTTGTGTCTATTATTCTACCCCACCTCCCACATACCTACATACTCAGCCTATAATGTTCCCACTGCTGGGACACAGGCCTCCTCTCAGTGAGATGGACTGGGCCGTAATCTACCACGCGGGCCCAGTGCGGGTTGTTATATGGCACATGTCTTCGAAGTTTTGGTTCTAGGACATGCCGGATGCATGTTGTCCATTATCATTACTGAATTGGTTCATTTTTGGGATAGTTTACAAATTAGACAAATGATAATTAATGTTTATTTCTGTAAGTAGGGTTACACAAACACTTAGGTATACACGTCAAAAATATAAAATAGATGAGTTTTTTTTTTTTTTAGTTCGGTGTTTCCTACTCTGAGAGATGTCTCTTTTAAATTCAAGACATTATCTCAGTCAGATAATGTGAGGACCATGTAGATTAGTATCTTAAATGGTCTTTTCACAATAGAACCACAAAGATTTGAGTAAAACTGTCCTGCCAGACAGTCATTATTCATTAACGTTTAAAATGGCTGTTGACAGTGTTCAATAAGTACGTCATTGATGAGACCAATCATTGGCCATTAAAATACGACTGGGTGCAGTGGACTGCGATTGACTAAGTAAATTAATAGATTATTGGGATGGGTAGCCTTAGTATGCTGTCACAACCACAGTAATCCTTTCCAATACATTAATAATACTGTATAGATACACAGTATATTATTATAACAGTCACACAGCATAATCAGAATTTATAGTGCGGGATCCGACGCGGGAATCAAACTCGGTCTATCATTCAGCGAAAGGCGTAGGTATAAATTGTATTAACCTAGCTGAGCTCGGATCACTGCTACTATGCCTGATTTATGGAGTAACTAACCTTATTTAGAGTCCCATCTTAGAATTTATCCAGTGCATAAACAAGATTTGATTTATATTTATTTCAGTTGTACGAGAGACTATTTTCGTTATTATAACTCTACGTTTGCCAATAGCCATTCTTTGGAGTATTGTTATCTATCTCAGCATGATTACTTAAAGATAAGTGTGTTGGATGTTTTTTGTGATGAAAACAACGTGTTTGGATTTTATTGGATACTAGCTGCGCCCCGCGGTTTCACCCGCATTAGTGTCGATTTCGTGGGAATATCGGGATAAAAAGTAGCCTATATGTTAATCCAAGGTGTCGGCTATCTCCATACAAAATTTTATCAAAATTGGTCTAACCGTTTGACCATGAAGAAGTAACAAACATATAAACACATACACACACCCCCACACACTCACAAAATTTCGCCTTTACAATATTATTGTGATTATATGATTGAGAATTTAACCAGTAAAGGTAGGTTGCCTGACCCACTGCTGCAGCACCATTTGATACTATGTTAAGGCAAACCTATTGGTAATTATCCTTGATAAGATGTAAAGATAGAACAGATGGCCGATGGGGCTAAAAGGTTCTAGAGTGGCAACCGCATACCGGAAGACGGAGCTTTAGAAGGCCTCCTACAAGGTGGACCGATGATCTGGTGAAGGCCGCAGGAATCCGCTAGATGCGAGAAGCACAGAACCGTTTGAAGTGGCGATGCGTGGGGGAAGCATATGTCCAGCAGTGGACGTTTTAGGGCTGAAATGATGAAGATGTAAAGTAAACATAAGACTTAGGTTGTATTGTACGAACACAGCGTTAGAAGGTGGATCTGGTGAAGGCTACGGGAATTGGCTGGGCTGGTGGAAGTGGCGGTGCTTGGGGGAGGCCTATGTCTAACAGGGGACGTCTTTCGCCTGAAATGATGATGATCAGGCGGTTCTAAACTAGTAAAATACAGAAAACGCTTTTCTTTATTCTGCCAAAGGCCTTAGATTTAGTACCTACAAATGGGCTTACGAATCTGGTATAAACTTACATAAACCTTGCAAGGTGTGCCAGTTGTCGAGGCAGTTGACGGTCGCCGTGACAAATCGTGCCGGCTGCTCCCCTCAGGAACACACGTTCGGAATATATTAACAAAAGCATGTTCGCATGTTTCCTGTTCCAGACGATTAAACTCGTACGTGATGCGTGTTTCTTCATAATAATAATAATATTGGTAACGGAATTTTTTCATACAGAAAAGGAATGTACCTTTGGTAGTGGAATGCTTGCTCCAGGTTATTGACTCGAGAATTTCTCATCGTGTTTTCCTCTAACAAAAGTTCCTGGTCAGTTAGAATAAAAAGTATTATATAAAAGTCCACCAACTTCCATCTTTATGCGACCTTGGCTAATGACTTGGTGGTAAATGTGGACCAACTCAATTTGTTCGTTTATTTTCTGTACTATTCGCCCTACTATCTTAATTAAAACATTAAAAGTATAACTCTAACTAAAGGTACCTGCAAAACTTCAATGATTTAGCGATTCTGTTCCTACTTAAAAAAACTGGCCAAGTGCGAGTCGGACTCGCACACGAAGGCCAAAACACCGAAAAAAACACGTTTGTTGTATGGGAGCCTATAATAAATATTTATTTTATTCTGTTTTTAGTATTGGTTGTTATAGCGGCAACAGAAATACATCATCTGTGAAAATTTCAACTGTCTAGCTATCACGGTTCATGAGATACAGCCTGGTGACAGACGGACAGTGATGACAGAGTCTTAGTAGGGTTCCGTTTTTACCCCTTGGGTACGGAACCTTAAAAAATGACGGGGGCATGCAAAATCTGATTAATTCCCTGAATTCCTTCGAACTTTCGTGGAATGTGACAGCAGTCTTCGAAAGAGGCTTCGAGAAACTTCGGAAATAAAAAGATTTAATTAAAATACTTCTATTCTTTATTTTCGTTGTGTGCACCATGTTTTGTGGTTTATAGAACTTTAGTAAGTTAAACGAAAAAGTGTACCTACTGGTTTGGTTTTCCCTTCCTCAACCTTTTTTCGTCGTGAAGTACCTAATAGTATCTAACGTTCCGTAACGTATCGTATCGTATTTGCGGTTTATATGTAACGGATTATTGTAGGTATCTCTCGATATTTTTCACAATGCTGGATATCGTAAAACAGCACGATATTCGCTCAGCACTATTAAGTATGTCATTATCATCTGTCTAGCCTTTTCCCAACTATGGTGGGGTCAGCTTCCAGTCTAACCCAATGCATCTGAATACCAGTATTTTAAATGGAGCGACTGCCTATCTGACCTCAACAACCCAATTATTGGGTAATACGATGCCCCTTGGTAAGACTGGTTATTCGACTTTCTGGTTTCTGACGACCCGTAATGATTGCTAAAGAACGAATCGAATGATAGCCGGGACCAACCAGGGACTGGGTGTTTTCCGAGGCACAGAGGGAGGTGTCTTGGAATGTACAGATGGTCACTCATCCACGGATAAACCACGGCAAGTACAGCTTAACCTGATCGATCAACCCGTGCATCTGTTATTATTTAGCCACTAGCCCGTCCTCAAAGTCAAAGTCAAAGCATTTTTTTCAAAAAGGCACAAAGCACTTTTGAACGTCAAAAATTACAACAAAGAATTGATTGTAGTCGCCCATTCCAAAAGGTAGTTTACGTATGGAGAAGAATGGGCAAGAAACTCCACCGTTACTCTTTTAGGTCTTAGTAGGTCATCACCATTGATTTTTCTTGTTTATTGCTTAATTTACTCCAATATATACCTAATATTATTTTTGCAAGTAGCTTAGCATGCACCTAACAACTTTTGATAACACTATTTGATATCCAAACTTAAAGTTAGTGAGATATAGTGTATCTTACAAGTAGAAACCTGCTAAGCACTAAGAACTTACTCTCAAGCACTTAACTAATTACTATATCCGCTAAGTTGTGAAGGATGTGCAGTAAGTTACAACTTATGTAGCTTCGATAAGGAAGTGATCATTATGGCAATAAATAAATGGTCTCCGAAACGACTGGATGGATTTTGACGGGACTTTCACTGGTAGATACTATTATCTTATTTTCATTTATTTTTTTACTGGTGATACTTTTATTTTAGAAAAAAAGGAGAAAACCAAAAGTTATTAATGTGACAAGTCGCGAGATGCTTTGAGTTTATTCAAGGCAACCACATGATAGTTCGGTTAAGTAGTCACGACCTCTCAAGGTCAACTACGAGATACTATAATAAAAAATAAAAAAAGCAGTAGCTAGTTAAATGTTATTGGCCGTAAAATCCTCGTAAAAAGTTTGGATTTTTTGGTAATTGCCCAAAAGTTTGTATAAAGAGTGTTAAAAAGCCTGCCAGTAATGTAGTCTGGGGACTGCCCAGTGTACCACACAAGCACACTGAAGTACCGCCTCTTGTGAAGTTCATTTTAAGCAAATAAATTAAGACGAATAAATTTGTTCTTCGAGGCAGAGGCTGACTGTGGTCCACTTGCTGTAAAAATGCCCTATTTTCTTCACAAAGAAACAACTTATATCACCATTTTTCAATCTCCGGTCAGCTCAGAAATGGCTTTTAAATGTACCTGAAGTATTAACTTCTCACACGATGGATCGATTTGGATGAAAGCCAAAAAATAGATGCGGTTCCGATCCAATTGGCAGTCACTTTAGTAAAGTAAAGTACCTATTATTGTACTTGCAATATATCGGTTTTTATATTTTATAAGCTATGAAAAATGTATGAGTTCGCAAAGTGCATTAGAACCCTAGATGTAATTTTATTTTTCAGGTGAGAGGAGGATATTTTATTTTTGGTTTTAAGACGTTCTTAAGGAAATCAGAAGGCCACTTCCCTTATTTAAAAAAAAACGTTCAAATTCAAGTCGCAATCTCATCTCAGCGACAATCAATGCCAAAAACTTCACAAATTGAGACAAAAATTTGAATGCGGGATCGAGGAGGCCACCCCTCCTCGATCGAAAAAGCGAAAGTGTGTTTACATGTTTGTTACTTCTTCACGCAAAAACGGCTGAACGGATTTGGATGAAATTTGGCACACAGGTTGCTTATAACCAGGATTAACACTTAGGCTATTTTTTATCCTCAAACCGTGGGGCGCAGCTAGTCTAACATAATGCTGAGCTGAGGCCCTTTTGCAATTATAATCTTTCATTTCTGTTTTTATTATTTTAAGGTGCATTTATTTTGCTGTAATGTCAACTTTCTTTCTATGCCCATCAGTGGATGAGGTCGGACTGGATTATGATGATGACTCTACCAATGAAATAGTAATAATTCTTTAAGTCATGTTAGCCAACAAACATGTTTTAAAATATCTATAGAAATTAAAGTCTATACCTTCTAAAGATACCTAGTACACGTAGTTCCTAGCACGTTCCGGGCGTCGGGAGCCGCGTGACGACTCCCGGCCGCCGTAGGCGCGGGCCTGCGCACGGAGAGTGTTGGGTAGTTCACCTTCCGATTAGGATTAGGACCAGGCCCGTGCCGGACGGCGCGTACGTGTTCCCCGCACGCCTCAAAGAGATGTCAGCATAAATTGAAGACGCCCCTTGGGCCGAAGCCTGCCGGGTCAGCGGGATTGTCCGAAAGGGTTACCGCTGGCCCGGAACAGGAAGGAACACGGGTGGGTTTTAGTCAGTAAGAGTCTGACACTCCCTTCCGCTCCACCCAGAGCGGGAGGGATTGATGATTTCCCAACCGCAAAAACAAACAAAAAAAACTTCTCAAAATACCTAGTACCTACACGTAGTTTCTTTGCTTTATAATAGACCTAGCGTTATAAGTACTCTGCAATGGCCACCTAATTGAAAGATACGATTCAGTGATCGCGTCAGCTGTTTTTATTTCACCTACAATTGGATGAAAGCTTTCTAAAAATCTATTTAGATGAAATAAAAGTTGAAAAGTATTTCGTACATTTTACGATTATCGAAAGGGCTTTAAACATAGAAAGTCTAGATAATTCTAACCCATAAACGAACGAATACTTTCCATTTTATTCAAATAATTTACAAATACAAGATAAATCTGTATTAAAATGATGTTGTTTGTTTGATTTTCAATTTTGTACCCGGTATTGAGTTTTTTTTTGTTCTTGAGTTGTTCAGTAAAAACACAGGTGCCATCTGGCTATAAATATTGAAATATCGGCCTATAAAACATCATATTTCGTTTCATAGCTACCGAATAGAGGATTACACCTTAGCACAATCGTTTTTAGGGTTCCGTACCCAAATGGTAAAAACGGAACCCTTATCAGACTATGTCTGTCTGTCTCTCTGTCTGTCACAGCTGAATATCTCAAGAACTACTAATGCTATCAACTTGAAATTTGGAATAATTGTGGACGACGTTTGCCCAACTATTTTGCAAATAAGAAACAAATAAAAATATATGTATATTTTTTGCAACAGGGACTGAAAGGGGGGCTGAAAAATTCGTAGTGGGTATCATATGAAAGAGCGTAGTTTGTACATTCAAAAACATTTTTTTTAGGCGCATAGTTTTTGACTTTTGATGAAAAATGTAAAAAAAATACCGTTCCCCTCCCTATCTCCGAAGTTTGCAAAGATAAAAATCTGAAATTATTCTATGTGATAGAAGTTTATGTAAAGATAACAGAAAAAATAAAACAAAGTCTCTAAATAGCACACTTTTTCAGAAATCATCAACAAAAGTTACATTAGTTCCACTATCAGTCAAGAGATGGCGCTGACATAAAACTGCAATATTCTACACCGCAGTGCACAGTGTTAAAATTCTCTGATGAATATAGGCCTCGCCGATGAAAAGTTAAAAACATATGATGGTACGGAACCCTCGGTGCGCGAGTCCGACTCGCTCTAGCCCAGTTTTGATTTTTTCCAATTTAACTACAATGATCTTCATTGATGGCGTCTTGCGTGGATGTGACGCATATTTTCCCCTAACCCATATGAAACTATTATACTAGCATTATAATATTATACTAGCAGAGCCGCGCGGTTTCACCCGCGTAAGTTTCGATCCCGTAGGAATATCGGAATAAAAAGTATCTTATGTGTTAATCCAGGAAAAGGCCTATCTTTGTGCCAATTTTCATCCAAATCTGTTCAACGGTTTACGCGTGATTGAGTAACAAACATCCACACATTTTCACAAACTTTCACATTTATAATATTATTAGTAGGAAAGTAGGATTTTACGATACATATTTTGTAGGGTTCCGTAGCCAAATGGCAAAAACGGAACCCTTATGGATTCGTCATGTCTGACTGTCTGTCTGTCCGTCTGTCCGTCCTGGGGGCCTGTTACTTCTAAAATAAGAGAATGATAAAACAAAAAAAAATATTATGATGTACATTATCATGTAAACTTCCACCGAAAATTGATTTGAACGAGATCTAGTAACTAGCTCGCCGGTAAAAATTTAAAAACATATGATTGTACGGAACCCTCGGTGCGCGAGTCCGACTCGCTCTTACCCGGTTTTTTATTGCTCAGATTCAGACACACGTTTTGACCGTCAGTGTAGGATGCAAGAGCGAGCGAAGGGAACCCCGAGGTTAGGTTTGGCTTGTTTTTTTTTGTGTTTTTTTCTTTTCCTGCGTCATGTTTAGCACAAACAAACTTTTTTTTTTCTCTATCATCTTACTTTCGAGTACAGTTTACCTATCGAACATTCCA
This sequence comes from Oligia latruncula, assembly GCA_948474745.1. Taxonomy (NCBI): domain Eukaryota; kingdom Metazoa; phylum Arthropoda; class Insecta; order Lepidoptera; family Noctuidae; genus Oligia; species Oligia latruncula. The sequence continues at coordinate 1,705,134 of OX419691.1, read as the reverse complement.
CATCAATAATGATACTAACAGAGAGATTTGGCACTTAATCAATGGCAAAATTAGTGAGACTATAATTGCGAATGTTTTTCGCCGTTCGAATGCAGGTCATCTTGAGTAGGTTGTAACACCACTCTGGCTAACATTTAACATGAAACACTATTTCACCAATAAATCTGTAAACCTCCACTTGTAACATAAATAGTGGAAATCCGACACAAAATAGCACACGTTCAGAATGTATTATTACCTCAGGTTTCCGTGATGTTTTCCCTAACCGTTTGATGCCGCGATAAATTCTTTAACATGTGTATGTATATTCATAAGTACCAGTAGGTACAAGAATTAATTAACGACTGCCTTGTAATGGAAATGGTTAATTTTATTATATATATATAGAGGGGCCCGTGGCTAAATAATAACAGCCGCACAGGTCGATCGACCAGGTTAAGCTACGCTTGCCGCGGTTGCTCTGTGGATAGACCGAGACCCCTTCGTGTCTCAGAAAGCACGATAAGTCGTTGGTCCCGGTTGTCATCCGTGGATCTTTGACACTCGTTACGGGTCCTCAGAAGTCCGAAAGTCTGACAACCAGTCTTACCAAGGGGTTTCTTATTACTCAGTTACTGGGTTACGCACAACCTAGTAACTGAGTAATAAGAAACCCCAAACAAAATATTTTTCTTTCTTTCTTTCCATACTAATATTATATAAAAAAAAAATTAAAAAAATCAGTAGGATACTTTTTATCCCGGTACGTTCCCGTGGGAAAATTTCCAACCTCCACCCGGATGAAGCCGCGGGCAATAGCTAGTCAGGAATAAAGAAAATAAGTAAGTAAGTACAGCAGGAAAAGTAAACCAAAGACTACCTGGCGAAAAGATACAGAAAAATATTTTCCTGTTGTGCGATCGGAAGTGTGAGAAATCGGAGGAATTGTGGTCGGATCTAAGAATGGGAGAATCTACATGTTGTGGTCGCTACGTTGGGGGATTACAATCTGTGGCAACTATCTGCGATTCTGAATAATCTCCATCGTACCGCTGTAGCAGACTACAAGAAATTTGCGTTGCAAATAAAGTTAATTTTTGAGTATTTTTTTAGTTTGTGCATTGGTTCGCTTTATCTTTTGCAAACGCTCTGCACTGTGTTACATATGCAATAAGAATAATCAAGAAGAATCCATTCAACTGTCCTTCTCTTATTTTCTTTAGCTCATTTAAACTCTACGCATCTTCGTCACAAGCAAACGTTCCCGAAAATTATTTAATTCCCGAAACATTCGCTAATAAAGCAAGGTACACACAGTTGAAACACCACACCAAAAGTGCACAAACGAAGTATTTCGTATGCGTATCACGTCGTCTCGTGGAAGACTCCACTTTCAGTAAGTATATTATTATGTAGACGAGGTTTGGAGGCTTCATTGAAAGGGGAAGATTTCCCGTCTCGTGAAAGGGTGTTTAAAGTACCTACACAAGTAGGTACGTGTGTTAGTATAAAAACGATAATCAGTACAGTGCCTCCGCAAAGAAAAGGAAGACAGTCATCGTATGAAAAATAAAACACTTAGTTTGAAGATAAAATTTTATAGAACAACGATTTTTGTGGTTATTGATATTGGATAGAGGAACTCAAGGGTGTAGGATAACGGTCTAAAAGAAAGCGTTGAATATAAATAGAAGTTTAAATTCGCGCTTATCTTTTAGGAAGTACGTGTAAATGGAAAACAAATATAATAATGTGTTGGCGAACGATAAAAACACCGTTTTTTTACTACAATTTCTCTCAACGAGTTCTGATAACGCATCGTATTCTCGTTTTAAAATGCTGACTCATTCGAATGAATCTCGCATTAGATTAACCTTACATCTCACAATGTCAAGGACATCCCGGACGCATAATACGCCGTTCAATGTCACCGTCGTACTGTGGACAATTGAAACTGTCTCATGAGTACTAAGCTGAGAATCAGGCGGTGTTCCCCCAAGATATATTGATTATATGGATATATATATGGATTTGGCTTATATTTGGTACTAGCTTATGCCCGCGACTTCGTTCGCGTGAAATTTCACCCTCTTAGGGGTGGAATTTCGAAAAACGCTTTCTTAGTGGATACCTACTCTTCACAAAGAACACACCCTCCAAATTTCATGTCTCTAGGACCAGCGGTTTAGGCTGTGCGTATATCAGTCAGTCAGTCAGGACTTTGAATTTTATATATTTAGATAATGAGTACCTACTTATACAAGTATAGTTATCGTTTTGTATAGAATTTAATGTATGTCAGTCTTACCAAGTGGTACAGTATTACTTAGCAACTGGGTTGTGGAGGTCAAGTAGGCATTCGCTCCATGTAAAATACTGGTATTCAGTTGCATCCGGTTAGACTGGAACGCGACCCTAACATAGTTGGGAAAAGGCAGGCAGATGAAGAGTTAATCCGATACTTTCCATCCGCTTCTATCTTTCGGAGATAAGTAGGTACATCCCCAAAAGTGAGACGACGATGAATATTTATTACTCATTAGGAGGTAGTAAGGGGTTCCAAGGTGGTCATAATGTTCAAGATTGTGGTGTAAATAAGGAACATTTCAACGGAACCCTAATCGGATCAAATGGCTTCGAGCAATTTAATGGATTTCTAATTTATTCATAAAAATCCGTGGAAGGGTTTGAATTTTAAACGAGTTTTAAGTGTCAAAGACATTGAGGGGAGTGGTTGGAGTGTTTTACGCGAAATAATATTTTGTAAGCGAAATAAGATGAAGATGATTTTTAAAAAGTCGTTAGTCAAGAGCGCTGTTGATAATTTCTTTTTGATTTATGATCATAACATACCGTACCTACTTAATTATTTTCTAAAGGAATAATTGAAGATAATATGTCCATCATCATTATTTATGTCCCATTATTCGGCACTAGCCTTTTTGTATACAGAGAAAAAACTAGCAACGTAAAATCACCCACACACTTGCTCATTGCGGATTTTATAATATACTAGCTGCGCCCCGCGGTTTCACCTACATAAGTATCGATCTCGTGGGAATATCGGGATAAAAATAAGCCTATATTTTAATCCAGGGTGTCTGCTACCTCCATACGAAATTTTATCAAAATTGGTCCAGCCGTTTAAGTGTGAAAAAGTAACAAACATATAAACACACCCAAACACACTCAATAACTCACATTTAGCCTTTATAATATTAGTTTGTATCGTTGTGTTTTGTTTATGAAACTGTACTATAATTTTATCAACTAAATTATAGCTGCTCCCTTGACGAAAATTCTATCAAGTATTATTTACCAATTCGGAAGTCAGAACTTTCAGTTCTAATATAATGCAAGAAAGAAAAATTGGTTTATTTATCACAGAAACACGTGCATACAAAAATATAAATTAAATATAACAAAAAAGAAAGATCTTTAATCACGAACCTCTTCACTCGGTGGTTGTATCATATGTAAATGATCAGGACGCCCGTGAAGAAGTTATTGCAAAGCTCGGCGCACGATGTCAAAAATGAAGGCACTAGGGTGGAAAGATCAAAAAGTGGTGATCGGCTTTAGGACCAGGGAAGAAATGATAAAGGTGACCAAAAGGATTAGAAAGACGGGCAATTTAATGGTCCACTTGTTATCATCAAAGACGTCCTCTCCTGCCACTCAGATGTGGAGGCAACACAAAATAATAGAACAGAGATAGTCGGCAGCTACATGACTAAATAAGAACAACGGTATCTAATAAGACTAAATGAGAAGCATGTCATGGTTCTCTATGTATAATCTAATTAAGAAATAGATACATATAGCTGTCCTGATTAGGACAAGAAATATTCTCAAGGAACCAATTCCGATGTTACAAGCCCAGACTGCAAATGAGGTCGATCAAACGCAATCAATTGCCTATTAAGGCAAATTAACATTCAAAATTACAGAGATCTGTTTCCAAATCACGTCTAAATCATTCCATTGGAGTTGTATCTAACAGCTGACTTCGAAGGCCCCGTTTAATCAGTATGCCGTAAGGGCTGGCGGTCGAGGTTGAGGGAATTATTGGTAACTAGATTCCGTTCGTGGCTTCGCCCGCGAGGTATGTCGATAAAAACTATCCTATGTCCTTCCCCGGGATGCAATCTATCTCTCTGCCAAATTATATCGAAATCCGTTCAGTGGTTTAGGCGTGAAAAGGTAACATACGGACAGACAGACAGACGGACAGAGTTACTTTCGAATTAAATAAAGTATATTTTGGATGTAAAAATTATGGTGAAAGTAGAAAACCTAAGTATAGGTATATAATAAATAATAAAAGTATATTAGGAACAATTCAGGTATAATTTATCAAAAGACACGAAGATAGCTGTAAACGTAAAATACTGTGGCGCGACTGTCAATGCCAAACACTAAGGCGCTTACATGATCTAAAGCGCGGTCACTGTCGGACTGCATAAAAAAAATTACAGCTTGTAATAAAGAGAAGCGCGATGGCACAGCGTTGGTAATTTATTGCAAAATATGAAGCAATTATTTAATTACAAAAAAAAATATTGTTTGGACAAAAAAATTAAAACACTAGTGCTTTAGTATGTTGCTTGTAGAATAATCTGACAAAAAAACAGGAATTATTGTATGTATATTAGTATGTCCTGTCTTTGGTATTGTTCGTCGAATCGTTGAGCTCCTTAAGTTCTGAGTTGAGCTGCACGGTTACTGACAAATGCGTGCACTGACTGGACAGGTCCACTCAATCTGTGTGGTTCTTTCCTCAAAAGACCATTTCAGACACTAATCTACATGGTCCTCAAAGATTATGTCCGGATTTTTTTTTATATACACATTGACATTGATGAATTCTATTTAGACAATGACATGAATATTTACTTTGTAAGTAATTTATTTATTTTATAATTTATGTACACACAGTAAAATACATAGGGATATGACATAGTTTTAATTTGAGTACAAAGGTACTGCTTATTTCTTAAGAAATTTCTTCCAGCAGACCTGCGAAAGGAGAAGTAAAAAATAAATGTAGACAATAGTGTGTGAGAACAAGAAGAGAAAATATGAATGTGTGAAGTCTAAAACTAGAACTAACTACTACTTTTATTTAATTATTGTGAATGTGAGGACTATGTGGGTCATTTCTTTTTTTTCCTTAGTAGTTTTAATCATGATCTGGCAGTTTGAGTAGTTTATGCGGCCTACCCAAATGTCCTTTCTTTGGTATTGTTCGTCGAATCGTTGAGCTCCTTAAGTCTTGAGTTGAGCTGCACGATTTTTGACAAATGCGTGCACTGACTGAACAGGTCCTCTCAATCTGTGTGGTGTGAAAAAGAAACTGTGACCTCTGAGTTTGTTTCGGCCTTTCTTCTCAGAGTAGTCAGATAGGAAACGCCGACTTCATCTAGTTTTAAAAAAACATGATTGACGTGTAAAAGTGTTTGTACAAACCTACTTACAAAAAATAAAATCATTTCATCCTTTCATTTCATTTCATGGTTTTTATTGTAAAAAAAGAAAGTTTTTAGAGGATCTTCATGATTTTTTTCTATCGTATCAAATTAGTTGTATTATGTTTTCAACACACTATCTACCTAGCATATTTTATATCTTGAAGAATACAATGTATTTTTCTGATTTTGTATAATGTAGTCGATCATATAGGTACTTTATTGTTTCTAAAACTTGCGTTTTTTGTGTTTAGGTCCTGTAAGCCCCTTAATTGTTCTAGAGTTTTATATCTTTAGAGGTCATATAATAAATTAATAATAGCAAATTAAAAAACGCTAAAAGTTTGTAATAATGTAGAGTGGAAGTGAGGGTGACAGTGTTTGTGTGTGTGTGGGGGTGTGATTATGTGTGTGTAAGATGTGCATTGTGCATTAGTGTATTATATTTGATAAGATATTTTTTTTTATATTTGATTTATCATTATAACCGAATGAAAACGGCAGTAAATCAGTACGTTGTTCAATCACTACGTAATCCAGCATGATTTTATAATTATGTACAGGGAAATTAATAGTTAGGCTTTACACCCTACGTCTATTTGCCGTGTTATAGACATTGCACACAACTGTCACTTTATCAATGACTGTTGTGGTTGTATATACGGACAATTGAAGTTGTTGGTCAATTTGCTTAACAATTAATTTCCCCGACTTTGCCTAGGTACCTACTTGATGACAGATATCAAGTTTTGAAAATTAATTAATTTAGTTTTTGTAAGATAATAAGACTATTTTAAACTTTTTTTTGTTATTCGTTTAAATTATTCGAGAAAATAAATTGATATACTTCAGTCCATCAATTTATTTTCAATGTATTTATGACTTCAGTCTTGAGGTATTGTCGATTAAGGGTAAGCTAAATAGGGTTTTAAGGCTCCCGCAGACAGGCGCGACGCGTTTCTGGTAGAAGAATTTCCATAAAATTTTCAAAGAAATTGTTCTATCAGAGTTGCGTCCCGGGGAGCCTTTATGGATTCGAAATCAGAAAAAAACCTGTAAATTTTTACACCATCCATTTAGCTTTCCAAATATCCCCTAGATATACATTAATGTTCCTGTGGGTCCTAACATATGGAGCTAATCTCTCAAGAGTCTCTTAGGTCTTAGGCTTGGTATACATATAGATTCGCTCAGAGTTGCAAACTGCGTGATCATAAGTTCACGCTGTTTACGAAAGACCTGAGTTTTGAGTGTGGATAATGTTCTTAGTTTTTAGGGCATGCTAATTTCCTCACGATGTTATCCTTCACCAAAAGTCCACTGAGGAGAAAGGGAGGTATTTGTCCTGGAGTGGGACAACATACGCTAAATGTAATAATTATTACGTTTTATGTACACCCAGTAAAATACATAGCGATACGACATAACTATAATTTTGAGTACAAAGGTAGATAGGTACTGCTTATTTCTTAAGAAATTTTCTTATTAAGTTTTACAATCGGTGTTGTAATAAATAGTAGGTAATATTATGCCTGTAGATGTTGTAGCAGCCCTGTTCGATCGCCAGTTCTGTTCGGGCGCTTTTGTATCCCTGGTGATTTGCATAATAACAACCTCGACATCGCATTGCTGATTGTAGAATGTTGTAATTAGCGTTCAAGATATTGTGGGGGCCGTTGTTCATTCATACAATAACTGAAGACCAATTCTTAATTAAAAACGTTCAAAATCTAGTCGCAATCTCATCTCAGCGACAATCAATGTCAAAAACTTGTCAAAAATTTAGGGAAATTAGGGATATTTTTGACAGATTGAGACTCTGATCCTTTACACGTCAATCAAGTTATTTTAAACTAGATGAAGTCGGCGTTTCCTATCTGACTACTCTAAGAAGAAAGGCCGAAACAAACTCAGAGGTCACAGCCTCTTTTAAAGTCCAGACATAATCTTTGTCAGGTTATATGAAGACCATGTAGATCGATGTCTGAGGTGGTCTTTTGAGGAAAGTACCACACAGATTGAGAGGACCTGTCCAGTCAGTGCACGCATTTGTCAGAAATCGTGCAGCTCAACTGAAGACTTAAGGAGCTCAATGATTCGACGAACAATACCAAAGAAAGGACATTTGGGTAGGCCACATGAATTACTCAAACTGCCAGACCATGGAAAAAAAACTAACAGAACAGAGAGAATAATAAAAAAAAAATATAAAATGAATAAAATGACCCACATCGACTTCACATTCACAATGAAAAATAATATAATACTTTACAAAGTAAGCAAATGTCATTGTTTATAAATTATCTTTGAAATAAATTATCTTGAAGACCTAGACATGAAGGGTCAATTAAGCAAAAGTCGTCCAAAGCCTTCATATACACATACATGCAATGATGTTGATCAGCTCTTCTGTACACTGTGTGACCAGGTTTTCAAGACCAAATTCAGTGTTGCAAGTCATCAGAGAGTTCAGGCAAGGAATGAGAATTAGTCAAGGTCGCTGTCGCCGAATACGGTAAAATGGGACTATTTTATATACTTCATTCATAGTAACTTCATCACGAGGGCCCCGTGGCTAACTAATAACAACCGCACATATCGATCGATCAGGGTGGCCATTTTTACATTCTGAGACTCCTCCGTGGCTCGGAAAGCACGTTAAGCCGTTGGTCCCGGCTGTCATTCGTGTATCTTTGAAAGACGTTACGGGTAGTCAGAAGCCCGAAAGTCTGACAACCAGTCTTACCAAGGGGTATCGTATTATCCAGTAACTGGGTTGTGAAGGTCAGATAGGCAGTGGCTCCATGTAAAATACTGGTAATAGTTCAACACACCTGTCATGCGAAAATGGGACTTACCTATTTTTGTCAAATATTGACTGACTTTTCGTCAACCCCCTGAAAACGGATAATTTAGCAGATTATATCAGGGGGCCTAAAAAGGTCACTTTAGCAGAATCATAAAAGGATAACATTATGAAGACAGTCCGTGTTTTTCTTTTTTCGCTGCACTACGTAGGTATAATCAAAGAGATTGGGATTGAATTTGGATTGGATTGATTGGTATTTAAGCACAGACAAAAAAAAATAACTGAAAAATCCTTCACCAATGGGATTTGATACGATTAATTTAACAGTTAACTGTCCATTATGATTCATAATGTTATCCTTTTATGTATCTGCCAAAATGGCCTTTTTAGGCCCCCAGTACAATAACTCAACTTCAACCAATCCCAGGACATATTATTATCTAGGCACCGACCAAGGATTTTCTATACCTCCACATCAAAAGGAAGTGTCCCCAAATACATAAGAGATAATAAGTCGAGCACTCGAGATGATAGCAGCCCTGCTCAATCTGCGGGCTGGGCCGTCGCCGATAGATTTGCATAACAACACCCCCGACCTCCATCGAAGTCGCATTGGGTACAAGTGATGAATGAACGGGTTTATACGATTGATTTACCACGATTTACGATTAAAATGTTTTCGGGTTACGTAATTGACGGAATTGTTTGGGAAGACGATTCGAGTTGAGTAGAACTGAATAAATTTTTAGGTGATTTCAGATTTTATCTTCATCGTTAGGTAAATCGAAGGACCTAGCTAAGGGCGGGGTGTTTAACGTCCACTTGAGGCACGAGTACGTTATGTTACGTTAACCAACCGTTTGAAACAACCGGCCCTAAGTACTTGGATTGTTAACATAATTTCACTTAGTGTCTTCTTCGTGGTAGATTTTTTTTTCCCAAATAAAAATACAACTCACAAAAACTATTACTAACAATTTTGGCAATTTTATAGGTAGAATTTTTCTTATTAAAAATAGTAGTTTATCTAATTTCCAGATATTAAAAATAGAATAACAAATTTTTTACACACAAAAACAACAGTCAATTTCTAAAAAGAAAAATTATCATCTAAATAAATAAAAGTAAGGATTTAAGGGGGAGGCGGTGTCGGAAACGTTAATTTAATCAGGAATATTAAAAGGTGGGCACGAACCGTAGGCTCGAGATTTTAAATAGGCCTCTCCTTAAGCACCTGGTGAGGGGAACGGCCCTTCGTTGTTCATCGCCGATGGGCTAATAAATTGACACTACTTGAGAGATGAGAACCAGACTTAAAAGGTTCCCGTTTGGAAATAATGAGGTCGTCTATTTTTGTGTGTTAATTATGATGAAACCCATAGGAGTTATTTTTTGAGGATTAATAAACCTCGATAATAATGCGAATATTACGTTAAGCCGTTATTCCCGGCTGTCATTCATAGAGAGGCAGTCGTTAGTCAGAAGCCCGAAAGTCTGACAGCCAGTCTTACCAAAGGGTGGGGTACCCAGTTACTAGATTGTGGAGGTCAGATAGGCAATCGCTCCATGTACTAAAAACACTAGTATTCAGCAGCATCTGGTTAGCCTGGAAGATGACCCCGAGATAGTTGGGAAAAGGCTAGGCACACCATAATGCCAAAATTATTGTCAGTGATTACACCTAAATATTTTTTTTTAACCCAAGTACTTAACTATTCAAGTAGGTATTGGTGCCGATTCCTTTGTTCACAAACTAAACTAAATTTAAGTTCAGTAAATCTTTTTCTTTTTATTTCATTAATTGTGAAATTTTAACGAATATCAAAGCCAAGTTACGTTAAGTTAAGTGAATAAACAGCTGAGTTTTTTAGGGTTCCGTACCCAAAGGGTAAAAACGGGACACTATTCCTAAGGCTCCACTGTCCGTCTGTCCGTCTGTCACCAGGCTGTACCTCATCAACCGTGATAGCTAAACAGTTGAAATTTTCACAGATGATGTATTTCTATAGCCGCTATAACAACAATTATACTAAAAACAGAATAAAATAAATATTCAAGGGGATCTCCCATACAACAAACGTGTTTTTTTCGGCGTTTTTGCCTTGTGGTACGGAACCCTTCGTGTGCGAGTCCGCCCGCATTTGGCCAGTGTTTTTGATAACCGACGAAAAATGTTTACGTTAGAATCATTGAGCTAAATAACTAGAGAAGCAAACCTCATTAAAATGTGTCAAAAAAATGTAACCACTATTTAAACGCGACGACGTAGCTTTGAAACCACTACACATTTAAAAGTAAACATATATCTGTCTCACTTACACAAGTCGCAAGAATAATACCGTCGCTTAGATTAGACAAAGACCGCAATATAAACATGCAATAGCGGGAGGGTGTTGCCTAGCCATGCGAAATTTTACCCAACTTTTTAAGCCATAAAAAACGCAAAAAAAAACATTAAACGTTATGAACGTTATTTTTGAATTATGTATTTAAATATTTAAAAACAATTATTTTTATGTTACAATGTTATTTTCTTGTTACACATTGTCACACATTTAGATAGATAGATAGATAGATAAACCATTTATTTGGCGCACACAAAAAGACAGCAAAAAAAAAAAAAATAAATAAAAAAATATTTTAAATCACATACTCTATAAATTAAAAACTCCCTCATAATGTGGGAAACTAAAACTAAGTTTTTAGTGGCAACATTGAACCTAATTTACAAAATTCTACATTTTATTTATTTTTATTGCGTTTTTACGTTGATGTAAACACAGAAACAATAAACTTACGCGTGGAAAGTAATTCCGGTTAATTTATTGTGTTTTTGTGACCTCGAATCGCACTCTTTCACTACGCATTTTCCCATTTTGGCGGTAATTTTCACTCGGCTAACTTCGGTTGGCGTCACACAGAGCACTGAACTGACATTAGCTACGATTGAGGCTGTGGCCTTGATCCCTGTGGCAACGCCTTGGCGCGGTAATTGCTAATCTAGTGTATGTATATCAATGGTTAGAATCATGTGTTGAAAACTTGAATCTGAATTTTTGCGTAGAAATTTTTCGTCGGTTATCAGTCTAGAAGCATATGCTGAGTTCATTGTTACAGTGTGCGCGTCTATGTCGGCAAATTTCAACAGACTACGCTGAACATTCTGGGAATTAAAAGAGCGATGGACGGACAGACAGACTGACGCTGAAGTGTAAGCGAGCCGCTTTCCAATTAAGAATCGAACTCCCAAACGAGCATCCAACTTTGGCTTGTGGTACAAATTAAATACCTACCGAAGTTGTTTCTTAACACCGATAATTACACTCCGGTGTTCTACTTGCGCTTTCAACTTGCATTTGAGATAATATATGCGAGATGCATGTCTTGCGTAGGTGTAATTAGTCGATTCGCGCAATCTGTTACGAATGTGTTTATTTAACGCAAAAAGCGTGTTGTTGTGTCGCTATGATAGTAAACATGATATTGTTGTTGTGATATTGTGTGTTGTTTCATCATCAGGGGGCCTAAAAGGCCACTTTGGCAGAATCATAAAAGGATAACATTATGAATCATAATATGGTGAAGACAGTCCGTGTTTTTCTTTTTTTCACTGCACTACGTAGGTATAATCGTGTAGGTAGGTATAGATTGGGATTGGATTTGGATTTGATTGATTGGTATTTTAGCACAGACAATAAAAAATAAATGAAAAATCCTTCACCAATGGGATTTGATACGATTAACTTAACAGTTAACTGTCCGATACGATTCATAATGTTATCCTTTTATGATTCTGCCAAAGTGGCCTTTTTAGGTTCCCAGATGAAAGCAAGAAAGGTCGACGTATTTTTGTACAAGATGATTCATAATCTGCGGAAATTGTCGACCTGCTCGTCAACGGGAGATCAACGAGAAGGAGATGATGGCGCCGAGGTAGCGATACATACATTTACTATGACCGCGTGTCTAATGCACGTCCGTCAACGGAACGTCACGTCACCTTTCCCGTCGACGTCTCGTTGACGGTGGTGGTGGACAAACACTGTTAGGCCGCGTTCGACTTGGGTCAAGCGACACGCGCGCGCGTCATTTGTTTCCTTCGCGTGATACCGTCGCTTTTTCGTTTGTTTTCTTCACAGTAGCTTCTGCAAGACGCGTGTAGCTTGAACATGATTGCAGGTCGTGGCCATGTGGTTGGCGACCGGTTCTGGGCTTCCCTCATTCAGTATGTCGTCGGTCAACCTTTTATGACAAGGCTACCCACGCTGCGCTGATATGTGCAAATAAAAAAAAATGCTGTTCATTACATTTTCACTGCGTAGGTATAGAGTTTACTGCTGCTAATTAAAAGTCCGACTATAGTCAGTAATACACTACTCCTATAGTCTTAAATGGGGTGTCTATAATACTATCATTCCTACCTATATAATAAGTTGGTTATTGTCATCTGCTCACCTACCTAAGCATAAACATCACAAATATAATCAGACGATCCCTCATCCACAAATACAATAAGAATCCGCCAGGTGACATAAACACAAAAAAAGATAATCATGTAATACATCTCGTCTTTCCTCTTAGCAATGAGCCGTAGTCTGTTAAACACGTTCCTTATACACACTTCGGCGAATCTCTAAGGGGTAAGTCACATGTGATAAATTCATAATAACAAGTAAAATATTTTTGTTACATATTTGTAAGCTTCTTTGACTTGCAAATATTCATTATGTAGGGGTTTGTTGTATATTTCATACTACGTCAATTTGCCGTATAGCCATCAAACTCAAAATCAAAGCATTTATTTCAATTTAACCATTTACAGGCACTTTTGAACTGTCAAGTAATCGGTCAGATAGTCAGTAAGTTGAAGCTAGTTGCCCATTCCAAAACGTAGATCTTTAAGGAGAAGAACGGGCAAGAAACTCTGAGAAAAATCTTTTCAATGAAGTGGCATGGTTTAATATTATATTGTATTTTTATTAAAAGTCAATTATCAGGATCTCATAACAACATCATACCTATAATCTCCGAAGGGTGAGACCACCAGACAAGTACCTTTTTTTTTCGGGGGGAACCCTTCAAAAGGCAGCTAGGCAGGGGGGGCTCTTGGGAGGGAGGTCGGGGAGTGTGGGATTTTTACCAAAATAAAACCACCCCGGTGATCACTATCAGCACATAGGGGGTCCCGGTTCCTCTTAAAAGACCAATTCCGGAACCCCCCCGTGCAACGCCTGTAAGGCACATCCCTAGGGAGACTGTAAAGGGACCTCCGTTGAGCCTCGCTATGCACAGCAACACGTGAGCACTGTGCCACCGTCTTCGCTGGGGTCACTTGGTGGGCGGACAGAGTCCCCACTCCACCAGAGAAGTACCTGTAAAACACCAGTTATGTCTAAGTCTCATGTAAGAGACGAGACTATTCACATCAACAGAGTACAAATCCTGGACTGCTATTGAGAAAATCCTGATGGAAAAAACCCAATAACATTGTATTCGACCTGGGAATAGAACCCACGACTGCTCAGCAGTAGCACTTGCTGGTCGCAAGAAGCAGTCACTAGAACAACGAGGCAGTTGGCGTTGGCAGTACAGCTGGTCGGCAGGCGCTAATGTATAATCCCGCAAACAGATTTGGTATCTTCAGATGTAGACAATATTCTTAAACGTCATCATCGGTATATCACCACTTAATCTGCCTAGCCTTTTTCCAACAATCTTGGGGTCGGCTTCCAGTCTAACCGGATGTAGCTAAATACACTGGTATTTCAGATAAGCAGTCGCTCCATGTAAATTACTGAATTTACATGGAGCGACTGCTTATCTGACCTCCACAACCCAGTTATTGTGTATCACGATACCCCTTGGTAAGACTGGTTGTCATACTTTTGGGATTCTGATGATCCGTAACGACTGTCAAAGATCCATGATTGACAGCTGGGACCAACGGCTTAACGTGCTTGCCGAGAAACGGAGGGGTCTCGGTATGCAAAGATGGTAATCCATTCTCGGACCGACCGCGGCAAGCGCAGCTTAACCTGATCGATCGACCCCCTTCTAATAGTAAGCCATAGCTATGTAGCATCCAGTGCACAACAGACCTTAGCGACAAACAGTCCTCCTCAAAGTTCCTGAAGTACGGTGACACATTACACTTATTCCGCGCAGTCGGTAGGTATAGCCTGACTTATTCCTGGCTGGGAAATGCCTAATATTCATGTACTGTGTAAATAAACACTTTGGAATTTATCACTTTGTTCCCCTTAACATTGTCAGAAGAAACGGATAATTCTTAAAGAGATTCTTCTCATATCCATTTTGCTGGAAATTGGGCATGAAATTGAATTTGTTGTTTTTATTAACTTTATTATTGTTGTTTATGTTTCTTTCAAGTTTAGCAGCGGCGAGATTAGTATGAAGAGATTATGTCATTTGAATGGAATGTTTTTTTTTGGTGGTTTAAGGGTCCGAGTAATGAAAACCACGCGATTCTATATTTAATTTGCCGGGCTAAAGGACAAAGGTAAAATTCGCAATATAATCTTCAATACTTATTTAGAATAGTAAAAATAAAAGACAGTGTTATTCAAAATTAATATGCAAATAATTAAACATTTACACACTCAACGATGTAATTGCGTAACTCACTTAAAGTGACAATTGATCGCAATTCCTTCCATTTTGACAGTTCAGCCCAGCCATATTTATTGCGTTGTTGAGCAGCAAATCTTTGAAGCAATGGCTAGGGAATAGGAATACCCTTCAAAACCCTCGGGTTGTGTGTAACGCAATTAGGAAGCTTGTTTATTTCAGGAATGATCACATTTGTCTTCAAAGCTCACTCATGAAAGCTCATGGAATTAATAAAATGGTAATTATTTACATTCCCTTAGACAAATAATATTATACTCAACAAAACTCTTTGTTTTGACGAAATGAAGTAAATATAATTACACCGACGAGGACACCGGGTCATCATGACCCAGATTTTATCGAGTCATCTGCCTAGCCTTTTCCGAACTATGTTGGGGTCGGCTTCCAGTCTTACCAGATGCAGCTGAATACCAGTATTTTACATGGAGCGACTGCCTATCTGACCTCCACAACCTAATTACTGGGTAATACGTAAGACTGGTTCTCAGATTTTCGGGCTTCTGACTACCCGTAACGACTGCCACAGATCCACGAATGACAGCCGAGACCAACGGCTTAACGTGCTTTCCGAGGCACGGAGGGGTCTCGGTATGTAAAGATGGTCACCCATCCACAGACCAACCGCAGCAAGCGTAGCTTAACCTGATCGATCGACCTGTGCGACTGTTTTTATTTAGCCAGGGCCCCCTCCTCTGTCGGTCCTACTGTACAGGGTATGATAAACGTATTTGCTTTTTACCGACTTTACAAAAAGGAGGTACTATGTTCGGGTGTTTGTATGTTTTTTTTTTTTTTACCGACTTTACAAAAAGGAGGAGGTACTATGTTCGGGTGTTTGTATGTTTTTTTTTTTTATATTATGTTTGTTCATCGAATACGCCGCCAATTGTGGACGGATTTTCAAAATTCTTTTTTTGTTCGAAAGTAGATAGTTCTGAGGTGGTCCCATTGTCACCAAGTTAGGATCTGATGATGGGATCTTAGAGAAATCGAGGGCAACCCTCAAATTTTATAGGCTCACTTATTGTTTTTCATATATTTTATGAAGTATCTTGTGTATTTGTGTATGGTTGTCACCATCTCAGGTAGCTGGGCTGATGATGGAAGGTACAACTCCTTAACAGTAAGAAGTTACTCGAACAGGCAAGGACTGTTTTAGTAAATTGTTTTGATGTTTGATAGGACATTTGCCACATTTGGTCTCATGATCATACAGTCATGACCTGATGCTGCAGTCAGGATAGTCTGTACCTAACTCCTCGACAACTAACAGCAGATATATCGTGTTTAGGCTCATTGAAAAGGGCTCGATGTGTGGATAAACGTACTGTTACTGAGGAACACCGAAGACCTGATGCTGAAGCCAGGAGCATCAGAAAAAGTACAAACCTTTAAATTACAGCACCGTAGTCGTGTTTGGGCTCATTTTAAACAGGACTAATTTTAAGTTCAATGCCATGTTGACATAAGTCTGGCCTGATGCTGCAGCCAGGATTATCAGCATCTAATCTAAAAACTAATAAAAGGAGAACTCCTCAACAATTAACGTCCCTGCATCGAGAAAAGGAATATTTTATAAAAAGGCGATGGGCAAGTTGACATTAGGCTATTGTAACTTAGATAAATTATAAATAGACCCACTAAAAAGCGAGAAATAAAAACTTTTTAACAAAAAAAAAACCGACTTCCAAAAAAAACACTACAAACTGAAAAATAACTTTAATTTCGGAAGTCGGTGGCAAAAACTAAAATACTGATCCCTAAGACACCGACTTCCGAAATTAAAGTTATTTTTCAGTTTGTAGTGTTTTTTTTGGAAGTCGGTTTTTTTTCTGTTAAAAAGTTTTTTTCTTCTTTCTTTAGGTCAAAGGGTAACAAACGCTGTAACAAGTCATCCTACTCCGAATCCTCGTGAATGTTCGTAAGTTTTCGTGAATTCTCGTAAGTTTTCGTGCAAGTACCGAGATAACGCTCGGTACCTCATATCGGGCCAAGTTTGAGGATTGCAGGAACGAGCTGGCTGTAAAGTTGCCCCAACTTTGTACGGAGCTTGTATGAGATGTTAAGCTTTGATCAATATTTATTTAAAAGGATGCTTCTAGTTCTGTAAGTAAAAAAGTGACTGCAAAGTTTTGCATATTTCTTAAAGGATATAGGATAGTTTCAAGTTTCCAAGTTAATCTTTTACAACATTGATTAAAAATTATGGTGATGTTCATCAGAAAGGTCAGGTACTCGTAACCGGCGTGCGTGTATGACCAGATATAAGAACGTAAACGAAGCAAAAGGAGTATTTAAGGATCGTAGCAGGTGGAGCTCTATAGTTTCTGCATACCCCAATGAGAAGAATATATACATGCATATGAGTTTATGTATGTATTGATTAAAAATAGTGGAAAACATTGTAAGAATGGTCTTATAATGGTCAATGATACTTCTCCGTGTTAAAAAGGCATTTAGGGCCAAAGCACACACGCTACTTTTAACATCGGCGCTCTGACATTTTGCGACTGGTCGATTGATGCTGGGCCGCATTTTGGCGACTCTGCCTTCCATCGAAGTATTAAAATCGCGCGATTTAGAGATTCTATCGATGCTGCATAGCGATTTCGCAACTCCCTGCGTTCGGACGCGGTATCGGAATCGCGCGTATTAGCGACTGCTCAGATGCTGGATCGGGTCGGCTGTAGTATTGCCAATCGATAGCCGACTATCGATAGTTTGCCGATTTGCAAGCAGCAGTGCAGCTTCATTTTATCCATGGTAAGGGTGTAGCTTCGTCTACATCTAGTGCAACACTGAGTCGTGTTCCGCAGATGCCAAATCGATGCGACCGGCATCCGAATGTGTGCGGAGTGTAGCGTTCAGCTGCTGTGTCGAGCTTCCAAAAAGCCACTCAATCGCCGCGTTTGGCGTTTTTAAGTGTGTGGTGTGGGATTTTTGGTCGCTGCATTTAGTCTAAAAGTAGCTTGTCTACTATGGCTCGTACGCAGCAATGCTAGAGTAAAACAAGTTACTGTTATTGTGAAATAATATCACGTAACTTTTTCGCGTTTGAAAACTTCGATATTTGTATGTTCTAATGTAATGTTTATCCACAAATATTATAAATGAAAGTCACTTTTTATGTCTGCCTGTGTAACCGCGGTGTTCTACTAAACTACACATTGGATTTTGATGCGGTATTCGTCATCATTTAGAGAATGTATTCCGGAAGGTTTATGTTCATAATACATTGCAAAGCAAATATAAAAAAGAAACGCCTACCGCTACTTGAATAGGCACTTTAATTCCAATTAAGCTAGAAAATCTATCCCCACAAAAACCATTTAGTCCTAACTTTAGCAACGCTACAGTCCACTACATTACATGTAGCTTTGCTTAGTCCAGCGGTATTTGCATTGGAAAACTGGAGACGGCCTGACTGTAGCTTTCCGAATCTGTAATCCAAATTGTTTGCTCCCAGTTGGCCAATTAATAGTTTACCAGTTTGCGGGTTTGTCGAGCCAACTGGAACATTTCCACTGCATAATACAGGGATAGTCATTTACATGTAAAAGTAACGAAGCTCTGCCCGGTGATCACTGGGAAGGGTAAATTGGAGTTGTGGATGTACAAGATTGTGTCATCACTGGAGGTCTCCTTGGAGACCTTGTGGTGGAAATTCGTACTTTTGTTTATCTCTTTGACGATGTCGTTTGATCTTAGGAAACCGTATTGTCTTATGCAGATCGTATGTTAAACACAAACAGCCAACTGATTAGCCACTGTTTAGTTTACCATTTAGTTACCTCTTAATCAATGCTTAACTTTATTTTTATAAACGCTAGTTAGCAGGTGATTAGTAGCGAAACGAAATAGAGGTGAAATTATGCGTTCGGCGCAGTTTATTACCAAAATAGTTGACTAAAGACGGGAATTTTCAGAATAAACGATTTTTTATCTGTCGTGACTACGGCAGATTAAAGTCAGAAATGTCATCGGATAATTTGAATAAGAATAAAATAATTTATTATGTTTAAACCATTATGTTTGCGATGGAAGCAATGAAAATAATAAGCTCGAGTAATTGGAGTAAACAGGAAAAGGTTTATCTCTGAATTATATATCTACTTACTAATTTATACTAACCAAATTAATGTTAAAGCAGTAGCAGATAATAGCTATGTATTTTCATGCCCTTTAGGCTTGTTAATATGAATTTGCTCTTTTAGAAATGTTAGTGGGTACTTGTGTCTATATTATATACTTCCTGCTGCGTTTGTAATAGGGTTTCAGTGTCTTTTAATAACAATTATTATATATTATAATTTATTGTTTACAAGTTTGACTGCTGCTATGAAAGCCACTATTACCACCTACTAAACTAGCACCAATACTATTCACTTCGCAAAGACGGCGAGGGAGGAGTCCATGCTACGTGAAAAAGATGAAAAATGAGAGTGACATGAGAAAAGAATGGCACCCATGTCTTCGGAGGAAGAGTGCTGGAAAACAAAAACAATGAATATAGAACAAAAACGTAATTTTATTACGTATGAAATTAAATGATTTTACAAAATGTCTCTTATTATTTGTGTGTGACTGCTACAACGTGGCTTTATTTTAGTTCTGTATCTTAGAACTTGCGTCATAAGGTAACACATGTGCATATTGGATATCACATTGAATAATTACCATCTGTGATGAGCTTCTTTTCGAACCCAATCTCTTCAAACCTCCGGAGCACCGACTGAGCCTCTTGATTAAGAATTCCCTATAAATCCTTTGATCATGTGTACTCGGAATGAAGAATATGTAATAGGTAACCATTCTCTTAGTGGATTTCAACGAGTTTTGCAGGTTTATTAATAATCGATGTTTGTAGGTCTTCTTTCTTCTAATTCCCGTCGGCGGCGATTCAAGTTTTTTTAAATTCTTCTACAGCGTTCTGCAATCAAGTTTGTTCCAACAAAAATCCAATCGGAAATAACAAACAGTAATTATAAAAATAAATACAAAAAATTCTTTGATTCTCTTTGAAAATGCAACATGCTGTATACCTACCTAAATTTCATTCAATAAGGGATTAGCATCTTCATCGTTTTTGTACATTATGGTTTTTATTTACTAACTACCTCACAATTTTTTATAAACTATGTGTTTAATGTAGCACGACACGAGTATAATAACTAAGTTTTAAGTTCTAACTTAACTAAAACTATACAGAAACTAAAAAATAGCGTCGAAAAATTCATCCGCATCGCTGTCGACTGGTAATGTACCCAAGAGACTGGCGGCATTACCACGTTGTATGGCGATGCTTAGCCTCTGGCCAAGATAAAAGCCAGCCCTTGGGTCACGGGAAGTGTCAACCAGCCGTTTCGAAATTTCTTTAAAAAGACCATGAGCACTCGGACCCCACGGCCCGAGAGTTTCAACCCCAAACGGCTCGAAAATATAGTTTCCGATGAGGTTATTATATTTTCGTTATTATATTATAGTTTTAAGTTAGTTTTTAAGATCGCTTAAAGTGTGTCAACATCCAGACAAACCTTTTGAGGTTTTTGTGATGTTCATGTTTGTTTTTGTTTAGTTTCTTAATTAATAAATAATTAAAAAAAATAAAAAAAAGTAAAATATTGTCGAAATCCATATTTACTAAGTCACCACTCGATATTCGGAACAAAAATATCTCGAAGCACACAATAATCCTATAGAATCGATCAGCTGATTCAAATAAAATCCGCCATCTTGCCTCTTACCATCCTCTTACAGTGTACCGGTAGTGTTTAATTTTAACAGCTACTAATTAATTGCTTAAATAGCGTTTATGAATAAGAATTATGCTATTCAGATGTTTAGCTATTGATTAAAATTTAAGAGACGTTTATAAATAAGACTGTCTGTTTTGAATCTTATGTGCTAGTTTTATTATTTTAATATCAATAGGAAAGCTTGCTTATTTTTTAATTGCAGTTTCCCTGAACGCATTATAAAGTCTTTCCGATATAATCGATATGCACTTTGCACAAGCTCGGAATTATCAGGAGTTCAAGGGGTGAACGGCTTCTAAAAGGTTAGAAGGATTCATAATAAATATCTAATAGCAATACTCTTCAACTTCAAGTCGAAGCAATCTCAGATTACGAACAGTTTGTATTTACAGTTCATGGCTCACCCGCGGCGAACTCACCCTCTTTACCCCTTTCATCGCATTCGAAAATAGACTCTATTACTTCAGAATATGGTTCCTATTAAAAGTTCTACTACACCGAAATAAAATCAACTTTGACAATTGGCAAGGCCTGCGGCGTTTTTTTGGTATTTGTAAAGGCTTCAAGTTTTATTTCGGATATCTTTTATGCAAATCAATATAAATGATTCCTTTTACCTATATCTACAAATTGTGGTTTCGAAAAGTACCTACCTATCAGTTTCCTCAAGAAAACGTTTTGGTGTTAGGATGTTATTTTTGTTACGTACATAAAGACGATCACTTTTAAGGACTATTAAAGAAAGATTTTAGAAAAATGCCACCCGCCGAAGCTAAACTTCAACCGAAGCTAAACTTCAACCGAAGCTAAACTTCAACCGAAGCTAAACTTCAACCGAAGCTAAACTTCAACCGAAGCCGAGGCAGTTCTGTGTGTTTGTTGTGAAATTTTTCAATAACCAAAAATCAGACGTTAATTTAACTATGGGAGGCCAATTCTCGTAATCAAAAACGTTCAACATCTAGTCGCGATCTCATCTCAGCGACAAACAAAGTCAGAAATGTATGTAAACTAAAGGCATTTTAAACAGATTCAGACTAAGAGTCTACCTAGGGCAAGTAATCCAGCTCGGTAGACACAACTTTTAGAAAGAAGCCGACAGAAGGATTCAGTTGGGTTGGGCAGCATTTAGAAAACTCCGTCAAGTCTTCTCGTCGCCTATCCCGCAGTGTTTAAAGACTAAGGTCTTTAACCAGTGCGTCCTGCCCGTCATGACATATAATGCCAAAACGTGGACACTGACGGTCGGGCTGGTCCACAAATTCAGGGTCGCTCAGCGCGCTATGGAGCGAGCTATACTCGAAGTCTATTTGAAGGATAAAATCAGGGATGAAATTGTCCGGAAAAGAACTGGAGTTACCGACATAGCTTGCAGAGTAAGAAAACTGAAGTGGCAGTGGGCTGGCCATGTGTGTCGAAGGACCAATGGCCGGTGGAGCAGATGAGTCCTTGAGTGGAGACCACGCATCGGCAAGCGTAGTGTGAGACGCCCCACATCTAGATGGACGGATGACCTAAAGAAAGTGGCTGGAGCGGAAGGCGGAGGTCAGAGTGGTGTGGCGCAGCCTGAGAGAGGCCTATGTCCGGCAGTGGATTGCAATAGGCTGAGTTGATTGATTGATTGAGACTAAGATTAGAATGCGAACGTTCTTCAAATTACAGAAATTGCCCCTCTGATACTTCAAGTGTGTGTGTGTGTGTGTGGTACAACGTGTTTGAAATCAAAAAGATCCATGAACTCCTATAAAACAAGACATAACCTTAAAATACTATCAGTTGACAGCGAAGAACCGATATGGTGCATAGAGAAAAAAAAGTTTCCAAAAAGGCAGGCGTATTGGCATCGTCCCGTTAAATTTTCGTGACACTAACGCGCATATGTGGGTACGGGACAAAATTGTAAAAAATAAAGTATCCCAACTAACTTCTCGTATATACGATAAAAACAAACGGGTGATTTTTTGTGAAAAAGATTTTTCTGTCAGTTTTTTTGCACGTTAGGTTTTAGAAGCGAGCTGGATTTTTGGTGGCTCGTCAGATAGATACCTAAATAGCTCAGTATTTGAACTGTATTAAGGTCGTGACGCTAGTTCTACGATATTCCTATCTGAACTGAAAAACGTCTATTATTCATCAAAATTGCACATGTGTAAAGGGAATAACACTTAGATGTTTTATGAATTACTAGCTGCGCTCCGCTGTAATAAATGACGATATCGGGTTAAAAAGAAGCCTATATGTTAATCCAGGGTGTCAGCTACCTCCATACAAAATGTTATCACAATTGGTCCAGCCGTTTGAGCGCGAAGAAGTAACAAACACACACTCACACACTCACAAACTTTCGCCTTTATAATATTAGTGTGATTCTCATATTATGTAAATTGACACCCTTCGTAAATTTTTCGAGTTATAGCCATAATATTTCATACAACTTAACTATGTTATTTTTAATATACAATTAAATTTGGTAGTCAATTTACTCAATGATATTATTAGGTAATTGACTTTATATCGAGACGAATATATGATAATAATACTGGGCTTCAACAGATTTCCGAAATTGGTCTGTCCAATGTTTTCTATCTTGTCAGCAAAAGAGCCATTTCTTTTGGTTTACTTCAAGCCTAAACCTAACTTTAGGTAAAACAATATCCGGCTAAGGTTGCGGATAGGAAGGTTCTGGCCTTTTCACGGCAAATATGAGACGCCGAAACGAAATGAAGGTGACGTGCCCCGCATAGTTTCATCGAAACTATCGAGTATGAAAATAGATATGCCACGAAACAGTTTAATTTATTACACAACACACAACAAGAGTATGGTGTATCGGTGTACCTTTTACAACAAGTATAACAAGTTTTGGCGGGAGCGAACGAGAGCCGTGGTCGGTGTGAAAACGTTACGTGCGCGCGACTGGGAGCGCGGGAGAGGGCAGCAGCAGAGAGTGCAGCAGGCGGCGCGGGGCAGCGCGAATGCTCATGCCCATTATTTTTTTTTGGTTTAAACTTTTGTGCTCTAAGATGTGAGATGCTCAAAATGGAAACCGTTTTGACGTAGTCGTAGTACACGCTCTTTATTACAGAACGGGTAGCAGCTGAAAATGTGCTCGGATTAATTCTATAGAGAACCGTGATAAGTGAATCATTGAGTTCCTGAAAACTCGTCAAAACGGCTACTAAAATTTCTAGGCGAGTCCCAATTTAAACTTTTAAGTTAATTTTAATTTTTTTACGGTGAAAGACGACCCAAAGTAGAATTGATTAATTATTTTTTAATTTGTTTTCGATTATTCTATTTTGTAGTCGCCATTTAATTGAAAATAAAAAAAAGTAAGTTGGAGTCTCATTTCCTATGAAATGTATGGGAAAAGTTGTTTGTGACTTTTGACTTTTCTAGGTAGTCGTCAGTTGGTCCAATATGTTCTTGATCCTTTTAAGAAAGAGGATCGTTTGGAAAAAAAGTTTCCCATTTTTTTGCTGACTGTACCTACGTTTTTTTTAATTTGTGAATGCAGACCATAATTTCTCAAAAGTTCAGTCTCCAAAGAACGTTTTCTCAAAAATCCATTTGTATAATCACCTTTGACCTTCAGTCAGTACTCGAAGAATAAACATGGCAAAAGGATTCTCAGTCATTGCCCAGTGAATATCCAAGCCTTTATAAGTAATTACTAAGTTAAACATTAATGCATTAGCTAATTTCTTTACTCGGTTAGTTTGAGAGGACTTCAAACCCACTTTCAAGTCATTGGCTTAAACTTGAAAGTTTCACTACTTTAAGGTGCCACTAGTCGATATTTTTTCCAAACAAATTTCGGGAGGGTATCTGTGGTATTACTCCACTATTTGACATTGCATATCCAAAAAATTATACATTACATAGTTTTTTCTTATTATTAATTGTGTCTGTACGGAAACAGCATAGTAAAATAAAAAGCCAATAAAAAGTTATGAGCCTACAAATATTCATGTTTCTTGTTAATTTTAACTTAACTTTGGGTGTAAATAATTAAAAAAATAAATGTAAAATCTTCAAAAGAAAATCAATACCGACGAAGCTCAATTATCGAAGTGTTCAATATACTTTATTTTTAATTGATTTATATAGAGGTTTTTTTCATAAAACTCGATTTTCCTAAGGACTTTTCGTGTTTCTTTAAGCGCGTTTTTAGTTCGGAACGGTGTTTGTGTGCGTGCGAACCAGACGTTGTGCGTGTAAACTAGTGTGTAACTGCTCATCACTGATACTATCTCTGTCGGTCACGATGCCAGATGAGACAGCGTGCTTTTTGCCCATGCCCCCACCAGTGAGTTCGAGCTCGCGACTAGTTCCACCTTAAACATAGGTAAATATA
This sequence comes from Oligia latruncula, assembly GCA_948474745.1. NCBI lineage: Eukaryota > Metazoa > Arthropoda > Insecta > Lepidoptera > Noctuidae > Oligia > Oligia latruncula. The sequence goes on along the minus strand of OX419691.1, from coordinate 1,680,114 downwards.
GAAAATTGCAGTGATTTGAACTAAAACAGTTCATCGTAAACAAAGTTACAAGTCACAACGCGTCTACGCAAGTTAAGGTTTAACGAAGGTAATGAGTGTAACGTGGAATTGCAAGTTACGTTTCGCCGTTTGTTTACTACCTGCTAGTAATTAAGTTGTTACGAAGACATTTTTATATTTCACTTTCTGCGCCCCGCGGGTTCACACGCGTAAATGTCGATCCCGTGGGAATACCTACCTAGTATAAAAGTAAAAGAACTGAAAGTACCTAGCTTATAATTATATTAATCCAGGGTGTCAGCTACCTCCATGCAAAATTGTATCATAATTGGTCCAGCCGATTGAGCGTGAAGAAGTAACAAACATATAAACACACACACCCCCACACTCAAAAACTGTCGCCTTTATAATATTAGTGTGATTGCTGTAAAAGGTGTTTTTTCTCCCATAACCCTTCAGTAAGGTATTCAAAATATTCCGTTTGTAAATCTCGTAGAATTTTTGATAAAAAATCAAGATATTAGCTATATTTCGTGTGTTCAGCGGCAGAAGGTCACGCGTACCAGGCGTAGCTACAAAGTAAACACTCGTCGTTGCTTGAATATGTAATTCAAAGGGTTCTGTACCACGCTAGATTTCGGTGACATTTTACTTAAATATTTCACACCTGTTTGATATTTTTTAATCCTAATAAAATAATCGTTCTTTTCGTTCGTTGTTTTATTGGATTGTTTTTTTTTAGGGTTCCATACCTCAAAAGGAAAAAACGGAACCGTTATAGGATCACTTTGTTGCCCGACCGGCTGTCTGTCAAGACCCTATATCTCGGGAACGGAACCGAGGTATCGAGTTGAAATTAAAACCATATTATACTCAGGTCTACCTATAGTCCTTTGAAGCTGTGAAAAAATCAAAGTTCTAAGTTAACGTAAAAAAAAGCAAAAAAAACATATATTTCGACACTCTCAAGGGAATCAAAATTTATAGGGTACTTGACCGATGACCTAGAATCATGAAATTTAGCAAGAAGCAAAATCATGTTTTACCTTATATTTGTAAGTACATAAAAAAAACCCCGTGATAAACTTATTACCTACCTACAAAGTACGGAACCCTCGGTGCGCGAGTCCGCCTCGCACTTGACCGGTTTTTTTGTTTGTGTTCTTTCTATGCGTCATGTTTGCCGCAAATAAACGAATTTTCTTTTCTTGTTTTCGTCGAAGAATTAGCATTTCCATTCAATGTGGCAAATGTGGCAATACTGCAAGTCTTCTGGGCAGGTTGCTGGGTTAGCGCTGCGGACGAGTAGGTAGGTATTTCGAGGTCTAAGTGTCCTTTTATTGTTGTATTTATTTGTAGTTAGTTAGTTTTTTTAATTTTGTTCATAGTGTAAATAGTTAGTTGTGTTATAATATATTGCATATACAAATTTCAAAGTATATCAAATATAATTATAACTAAAAAAAAAAAAAAAAAAAAAAAAAAAAAAAAAAAAAAAAAAAAAATTATAACTAAAATAATCAGGTTCAATTATAAATATTTGGCGAAAAATAAAACTATGGGTGTGTAGTGTGTACTATAGATACACCTTTCCCTAACCCTTTGGGGATTGCAGTGGTTATTTTATATAGAAACTAGCTGCGCCCCGCGGTTTCATTCGCGTGAATGTCGATCCCGTAGGAATATCGGGATAAAAAGTAGCCTTTAAGTCAGTCCAGGGTGTTAGCTACCTCCATACAAAATTTTATCAAAATTGGTTTAGCCGTTTGAGCGCGAAGAAGTAGCAAACATACACACACACACTCATAATCTTTCGCCTTTATAATACTAGTGTGATAGTTTAAGATGAAACGGTGATTTTTTTAAATATTTTATTTTATTTTTATGGTTGTCCAGTATGAGTTTCTCCACAACAACACACAATTTGCATAAAATTTAACTGTTTACCTTTGAAAAAGCCCTTATATCTTTGCGTGACGCGACGCACAACTAAGCCTGCTACGATCATTTTGATATTTTGGAAAAAGAACCCCAAAAAACAAATATTTAAGTTTTAGTAGAAATAAATATTAATGTAGCCCAAGTTGGAAGACAGACCGTCGTCGGATCGGCACCTATCTGACGGGTGGAGCAGACCTAAGTGGCAAAGTTTGACTCGAGGTCCTGTGACAGAGATGCTCAATCTTGTCATACCGCCCCAGAGAGAGCAATCTGAATTTAATTTTAAAGTTTCTGAATAAATAATTTTCCTTAGCGAATTGTTTAGTTTTTGCTTTTATTGTCTTGTAATCTGAAGAAGTGTTTTGGGGAGAATATAATTTTATTTGAAGTGTTTCTGTTTGTTCGCTTTTTTATTGTAATCGAGAGGGGACACGGTTAGGGTTGCCAGGCGTCCGGATAAAGCGGGACACTGTCAGGCTTTTTGGTTGCGTGTTCGGCCAAATCAGACGGTGTCCAGCCTGTCCGGCTTTTGTTAGGCTTTTTAAATTTGATTATATTAAAATTTAAAAGATTATATGGTTATTAAACATGTTTTAATTTGTTTTCCATTGCAAATTGCAACAGTTGTTACTGCTAAACTACAAATTAATGTAATTAATATTGAATGATTAATTTTATAATAAAGAAGACTGATTCATTCAATTCGATTGTTGTTTAATTAAAATTTAAGAAGATTTTATGGTAAATGATAAAAAAGCCTTGTTTTACTTTAAAAAAACAAGTTGTCGTGATAAACTAACACTAAAAAATTAAGGGTGTCCGGCTTTTTTACCCAAATGTCCGGCTAAACTGGTTGGTCTGTCCGGTTTTTTGGTTTTAAGACCTGGCAACCCTAGACACGGTTATTATGGTGCCGTAGGCAAGTAGATAAACGATATAATATCTCGAAATGGAATTAGATAATTCTGATGAAACGAATCATTTTATTCATACACAAGACATTAGTGTTTTATGTAGTCTCTAAAGAATAAAGTAGTATTTTATTAGTTCTTATTGTTTATTTATTGTATCGCACACAAATTATTCTAACGTTGGTATTATATAACCAAAGCATCAGATAGGTACTCAATAAGATACTTAATCAGATCCGCAAGATCCCACAATAGACCTGTCTCCCTTTTAACACAAGGTGTTTAGAGGAGAAGCGGCATCAGTTCCAAAAAAAGAAGGAATTCTTTTCATTATCACACTTACAGTCGTAGCTACATTAAGTGAGAAATTCTCGCGACATTCGACTATGCGTATCCTATGACAGCGGCCCTCAACATTTCCATCCCTCCCCGGGGAGTCTTCAGAATCCATTACGCGACATACAAGGGACGTTTCCGATGGAAGCCGACGAATCATAAATCATTTCGTATCTAAAACGAATCTACGATTATGTGTCGTATGATTATGGCTTGTTTACATATTGCTTTTTGTGGTTTTCGTACTGTATTCAATTCATTTGGAGATAAAGAGAAATGGGTGATAATTGTGATTTTATCATTATTGAGATAATATTTACAGTTACACTTTTGAAAAACTAGAATGTTTTGTGAAAAGTACCTATGATTGTGGTACTTAATAATAGTCACATTATTAACACTGGGTGATGAAAAAGTGCCGTGTGCCGTGCTGTGTGCGTGTGCTATAAGTTTTTTTTCCTTTTTCCTATATTGTAGCATTGCTAGGCAAATGCCTCCCCCATTTTCTTCTCAAAGTTATAAAAAATATAAAAGTAAGATTGGCACTGTTGTTTTTGGTAACAACTGTCGTCTATAAACACCACGCAAAAGGTAAGCCCGAACCAGCTTTAGAGACAGTTTTGACGGAGTGACAGTCTTGACGGAGTGACAATCTTGACGGAGTGACACTCCTGACGAAGTGACAGTCTTGACGAAGTGCCAATCTTGACGGAGTGACAGTCTTGACAGAGTGACAGTTTTGACAGACTGACAGTCTTGACGGAGTGACAATCTTAACGGAGTGACAGTTTTGACGGAGTGTCAGTCTTGACGGAGTGACTGTCTTGACGGAGTGACAATCTTGACGGAGTGACAGTTTTGACGGAGTGTCAGTCTTGACGGAGTGACTGTCTTGACGGAGTGACAATCTTGACGGAGTGACTGTCTTGACGGAGTGACAATCTTGACGGAGTGACAGTTTTGACGGAGGGACAGTCTTGAGTCTTGACGGAGTGATAGTCTTGACGGATTGACAGTCTTGACGGAATGATATTTTTGACGGAGTTAAGTTATTTAATGTGAAGCTTAGTTGAAGGATTAACAAGAACATCAATAATATGCAACCCGCATTGCTGTAAATCATTTTTCATCACAAAAAATCGGAACATCCAGCCAATTCTTATATCAAATAAAGAACTCTGACAGCCATAAAATAGCTCATTTTTTTCTCTCAACTTTGGCAACCACAGTCCACATCAATGAGCGACACATTTATCTTCCGATTGGCGCGGGAGCCTCATAAGTCACTGACAGACGAATAATTTCGTAGAGACCTGCTCTGGATTGGCTGGATTCGTAGTTGATTTGTTTTTTTGCTATTTTATTGGGTTGCCATTTGTTGAAGGCTTGTGTAGTTTTGTTATGGATCGAGAAGGTGATGGCGGTGAAAGTTTTTTCTTAGACACATACATACATAAAGTTACGCCTTTTTCTCATGAGGGTAGGCAGAAACTACAGTACGCCACTGTTACGATCCTGACATACACTTTTTGATCCGTTTACATTTATACATCTGGAGAATCATAAAAGGATAACATTATGAATCGTAACATGGCTAAGACAGTCCGTGTTTTTCTTTTTTCGCTGCACTACTTAGGTACAATCAAAGAGATTGGGATTTGATTTGGATCGGATTGATTGGTATTTTAGCACAGACAAAATAAAATAACTGAAAAATGCTTCAGCAATGGGATTTGATACGATTAACTTAACGGTTAACTGTCCATTATGTTATCCTATTATGATTCTGCCAAAGTGACCTTTTTAGGAACCCTGGTCATACACGCACGCTAGTTGCGAGTACTACGCACCTGACTTTTATAAAGAACATCACCCATAAGGTCACGTAAGGTCAGTTTGGTGCAGTTTCCCCCCCGGAGGGTTCCCGCATTGTTCAGGCGGGGGAGCTGAGTAGCCGTGGCTTGGTCACCCACGGTGAAGCAAAGCGTAACCCGAGGAGAGACCGCTCGTCAGGGCTTTTGCCAGTAAGCCGACGCGTAGCGGCCAACAAGTAGGTTACGGTGCCGCTTGGGCGACATCGCAACTGAGGCGGGCCGCGATGTCGTATGGGAGGCATCTGAGGGTTGGAGGCCGCGGCGGGAGAGGAGTGCCGGCATTGCGGTATCCGCGGGTGTTCAAGTTGCATTTAAATCCAACCACGTAATAGATTCATCTTTATCCATACCATACCATAATCAGCCTATAATGTCACTGTTGGGACACAGGCCTCCTCTCGGTGAGAGGGAGTGGGCCGTAAACCACTACGCGGGCCCAGTGCGGGTTGGTAGATGTCACATGTCTTTGGTTCTAGGACATGCGGGTTTCCTCACGATGCTTTCCTTCACCGTTTTGAGAGCAGTGGTGATGAAATAATTTACACAAAGTAAAGCGCCTGTCTGGGTTCGAACCTACGACCTACAACTCGTAAGTCGCGGCCGTCACCACTTGGCCACCACTGCCCACACACTGCCCCACAGGAACTGCTCTCTTCATCTTTATCTGCCTAGCCTTTATCCAACTATGTTTTGGTCGGCTTCCAGTTTAACCAGATGCGACTAAATACGAGTGATAAAATATTAAATGATTTTATTTCTGTATAAGTAGGTTTGTACGAACACTTTTCACGTCAATAATATTTTTAAAAGTAGATGAGGTCGGCGTTTCCTATCTGACTACCCTGAGAAGAAAGGCCGAAACAAACTCAGAGCCAGAGGCCACAGTCTCTTCAAAATCTTGGTCGGAACATGTGAAAACCATGTAGATTGATTATCACACTATAATATTATAAAGGCGAAAGTTTGAGAGTGTGTGTGTGTGTTTATATGTCTGTTACTTCTTCACGCTCAAACGGCTGGACCAATGTTGATAAAATTTTGTATGGATGTAGCTGACACCTTGGAGTAACATATAGGTTACTTTTTATCCCGATATTCCCACGGGATCAACACTTATGAGGGTGAAACCGCGGGGCGCAGCTAGTTATTTTAATATTTGTAGCAGCTTCATCTTTCGTCCTTCAAAAACGTATTTATCGCGACAATGTTTTCACAGCAATAGTTTTATAAACAGTTTACACAAAAACAATACAGAACCCACACATACAATACTACATCAAACCCTACATTTGAGGCCAAACAAAGTTGCTTACGATCGAGTTGTAGGTACAAGTCAGAACAATAAAATGGACCACATAAACTGTAATGGAAGCGATCACAACTTTCACGAATCAGTTTGGGTGTCATAAAACATCGGAACAAGATATATTCAAAAGGGTGATGTTGGACTTAGCGGGTAAACGCGCGGTCGGAACGCAAAATTGAACGGGGCAAGAAAGTGACGAATATAAAATAATCATTGTCTTCTTCACTCATTTCTTGTCCCTTGAAAACGCGTTCTAAGATATAAAACGCAACCCCTGTGCGGTGTGGGGCGTTACTGTCTTTGGGTACAGAACCCTAAAAATGAAGGTAGAATAAAAAAAAACGTCTCAAGATTGAAATCCTCTTAGGCTAGCTAGTATTCAAAACGAAATAAAGAAATTGAATAAAACATAAGAGGATACGACATTAGTACGAGTGTGTTATGACTTGTTGTATTATATTACTATGTATTGATAAATGATTGTACTTATTTCTGTAGGTAGGTTTGTACAAACACTTTTACGTCAATTATATTTTAAAAACTATAATGAGGTCGGTGTTTCTGATTACTCTGTGAAGAAATTTTTATTTTAGCATTAATTGCATGCATTTTCGTCTACAATATTAATGTCAGTATTAAATGTATACAATGGAAAATTAACTTAACTATCTCGTGAGACGTTACGCTTTCCAACAAGTTTATTTATTAATTTAAGAGCAATTTTAAAGAAAATCATTAGACCAGAAATCCAATTATTGACCATTTTCATCGTTATAAAAATCTACCGGAACACGACCAGCTCCTCTATCTAAAAGAATCACAAGCTGAGAAAACTGAAAGATAAAGAACAAAACTGCATTACGGGGGATTGCAACCGCCAACCGTTGAATATAATATATATTCAACTTCTTAAGTATACAGAAGTTCGTGTAACTGTGAAGCTTCTTATCCTAATGAATAAGACTTGAGACGACAGGCTGAGACGAAACTGAATTAGTTTACAAATTAATTCAATTATTTTCGTGTTACCCGGCCTGGGTTGCTGGTCGAGAAATTAATCTTAAACAAATAAAGTTATGGATACGGATAAATTGTGATTTTGAGGGTAGTTTAATTAAATTAATTGATATATCAATAATGGTTTTAGTTCATCGTGTAACTTTAGTTTCATTGACCTACTTCCAAAATTTTAAATGGCTATATTTGCCCTCACCTCATTTAGTCAAGCGAAAAAGTGTCCATTCTGAGAACAGTGAGCTCACACATTAATAAATAGCGTTTCTATGACAAGAGGCCTATGTCCAGCAGTGGACGTCTTTTGGCTAAAATGATGATGACAATCAAGTCAAGTCAAACAAAAATAAAGATAAAAAGTGCAAAGTGCGATGTAAGAAATTAGCAGGAATGTGTGCCTCACGGGGCTGCGCCAAAAAGGCCCAGTTCAGCAAAAATGCCAGACAACTAGTGCCTGACGCTGGTTTTCAACTGGACCTGATGTGTGAGGTGACGGATGTAGATCAATTTTATACTGCATCGTGATGTGTGTATGCGTAGTTAAATAAAGGCTTTTTATAGCAATATTATATGAATCCATGAGTGTGCCACAAATAATTCACAGAAGGCTGCACTAGTAACCAAATGGTTGCCGAGTTGAACTACAAGTACTAAAACATTGAAACGCATGGCAATAAAAATTTAAACCGTACAGTTTTACGATGAAAGATATAAAATCGTGGCGATATAACAAAATACTGGGACGTAAATCTTGATATGCGATTTTATTGTTTAGTTATGACATTAAAACATAAACCTTTAATAAAAAGAGTTTGGACTGGACCCAAAGGATAATGCTAGCGAAGTTTTATCTAAGCTATAGGCACCCGAGTCACCAACTGAAGAACTTTAGAACCCCAATGGCTTGAGGAAGAGACCAGACGGAGCAACCATAATGCCTTGAAAAGTAGGTAGGCCTTTGAAGCGCCATCCCGTCTTCCTAGCACGGGCGGGCTATGCTGCAGGTCCAAACCTCAAACGGCGTAAATAATCGAATCTTATTGGGAAAAAACTACTGTCGAGCCATTTGGAGTTGAAACATGGGTCATGATCTAAGTACCTACCTAGTTATTCGAGACATCGCCAAGCGGTTGGTTGAAGCTTCACGTGACCAGAGGGCGGGCCTATTTTTTGGCCAAAGAATCAGAATTTCCATTTACAATATGGCAATTCTGCCAGCCTTTTGGACGCACTTTTCCTGTTGACGATGCTGACGAATTTTTTGATACCCTATGATTATTTTTTGATACCCTATGATTATTTTTTGATACCCTATGATTATTTCCCCTCCTTTTTTATTTAATTGTAGGTACATATCACGCGGATATCTATGGTACATATTATTTTAAAACTGTTAGCTTGATGATTGTAGGACTCCCTTTTCCGTACTTAGATTCCCATTCGGTCCGTTGTGCATGGGACTGTTAGCTTATTAAATTATGTAAATATTACTCCAGAAGACTGGTATTTAAAAATAGCTATAGGTACCATACACTAAAATTGTGTACAGTTGACTGCAAGTCAGTATTACCACTGACTTTGAGATGGCCTAGGGTAGTGCGGAGTTTGAATAGAATACGAGGCAAGCTTATAATGGTTCTGTTAGTTTGACGTGCGACTCACTGTACAAGACAATGTTTGGAGTTTATTTTTTATAAATGGTTTTTTTGCAGCCTATTCCAGAATGAAAGCCTCAGGCCAAAAACTGTGACAAGCACATGAACGAAAAACGCACACGTTTATTGTTAAATACCGGGAAAAATACGATAAAATCGAAATAGTTATTACCTATACGAAAATAAAATACTATCACTGGCACGAATATTGTGCGTTTTATATTTGTTACTATTGTACAGCCGGTCGATTCTGTAGAAATCTCACCGTGAAACCTTAGGTGAAGTGAGTTTGTTTTTGATAGGAATTGACACTATTGACAGCTCACTTCACCTAAGTTTTCACGGTGAGATTTTTACAGAATAGCACCGCTGGTAACTGTTTGTCTGAATAATCCAATTACTCTGCCTAGTTTATTCCAAACTATGTTGGGGTCGGCCTCCAGTTTAACCGGATACAGCTGAATACCTATTTTACATGGAGCGACTGCCTACATGACCCCCACAAACCAGTTTATGGTTAACACAATGCCCCTTGGTAAGACTGGATGTCAGAATTTTGGGCTTCTGACTACTTGTAACTACTATCAAAGATCTACGAATGAAATTAGTTCAATGGCTCAACGTGCTGTCAGAGGCACGGGCACCCCTCCATCGGTATGTAATGCATACCGTACGAACCAACCGCGGCAAGCGTAGCTCAACCTTTGTTAGACCCTGCGGCTGGCCTTTGTCCAAATAACTGTTGATATAATTTGTGCGTACATTCAACGGTTTCATATATCTATTTTGTACGTATGCTGCACTGGCTAGCGTCATCACGTCAACGCCGGCTGTCGCTGAAAACCAGCGCTGGGGCTCTGTCTCGTATAGGATCTTAGCATTATGCTGAGCGATGGCCGTTTTGCGTAGATGTAACGCATGTTTTCTCCCAAATTGTTTTTATTTTTGAAGCGTTGTTTGCCGCAAATAAACGTATTTTCTTTCTTTCTTTCATATAATACTAGCAGCGCCCCGCGGTTTCACCTGCATAAGTTTCGATCTCGTGGGGATATCGGGATAAAAAGTATCCTATGGTAAAAGGTTAAAGTTATGTATCCTGGTTATAAACTAACTGTTTTAAAAGGACCGGGACCCCTATGGGGTTCCCTACTTGATTTCGAAAGGGGATGATTTGATTTTTATTATATCGAACACGGTGTGTCGATAATTCAGTTGTACAATGTTTTATTCCATCGATGCTTTATTGGTGCGATGTAACGTTTGTGCGAAAAATCCTGTTGCGAAAAACCCTACAGCGATTGCTCATTAGTTCGGTAATTTATTAGTGAGATAGTATGTCAGTTCGAAACGCCTACTGTTGTCCGTGACATTTAATTAATAATCTTAATTTGCATTATAGACGTTAAGGAAATACATTAAATACCATACATATCTTCACGTCTATTTTCCTAAAATGAGGAAGACGAAAATTGATGTTGATCACCGGGGGATTTTAGTGAGGCAAAAAACCCGCACTCCCCGAACTGCCTCCCCGGAGGTCGGGTGCCTTTGAAGGTTTCCCCCGAAAACAAAAAAAAAAGGTTCTGTTAGTATGTAAGAAATTCATAAAAGTATTAAATCTCCTACATGTTTTGTAGGACATAAAATACTCATAAGAATACGTAAGAGTGGCAGCACTGGACTTATAGTAATTAATTTAGTATCATAGACAAAAATTCAGCCTTTACTTAAATAAATTAAAAGAAGTAATCCACATATTTGTTCAACAAGGCAGTGTTCGGGAAAATAGAGCTGTTAGAATAAAATGCCGACCCACATACGACGTAAAATATTCGCATATTTGTGAAATTGCTTTCCAAACATGCGACGATGCTTGCAGGTCGCCGACACTTTCCCGGCTTGCACACCAAATCGAGTCATCTGGGGGATAAAGCCGTAGTATTTTGTGGTTGTAATTATGTAAATATCTGCGGAAGAAGCACCTGCGCTATCTGCCTGGAATTTGTTCGTTTTTTCTTGCGTTAAGAGTTGCAAAATAGGTTCTATTATGGCTAAGATATTGGTATAGCTGCCAGGTGTTGTATTTTCGAATCCTACCTTTAGATGTGAAGCCTCTTCTAAAATAAAAAGTTTTCGTTGAAGTTTTTTTGTAGAGTGCCCCATTATTAACGTTACAGGCTGATTTTGTATGTATGCAGAGATAAGACTTCCTCGTTGGTCTAATGGTCGCAAGCGCAACTGCTGAGCATGATGATCCTGGGTTAGAATCTCAGCTCGGGTGAACTAGTATTGGGCTTTCTCGATCAGGAATTTCTCAGTAGCAGCGCGAAGTTTGGATTTTTGCTCGGTGATGGCTATAGGCTCGCTGCTCGCTGAGCGTGAGGTCCTGGGTTCGATTCCCGGGTCGGGCAAAGTGTTACGAATGTCTCAGTAACAGCCCGGAGTTTGGAAGTTGGTAAAGTCGTTGCTCCTGCGCTTAATCTCTCCCCGGTCGTGTGGGATTGCCGTCCCATCGGACTATGAGAGTAAACTCTAAAGGAATAGAGCGTGCACCTGAGTTCGCGCACACACTTGTGCACTATAATATATATCCTGCGTACCTGGCTAATCTCCGTTGAGATTGGCCACCGGTCGGGAGGATATTATTACTGGCGTGATGTTATGTAATGTGAAAAGACAATCATTAATGATAAACGTTCACTGCTACGAAACACTAGGGTCTACGAAAAAATTTTTTTTTCAATCAGTCCATTATACACCATAAATAGAATGTCATTTTAAGGTTGCAATATACCTACTAGCTACTGAGGGGCTCGTGGCTAAATAATAACAGCCGCACAGGTCGATCGATCAAGTTAAGCTACGCTTGCCGCGGTTGGTCTGTGGATGGGTCACCATCATTACATACCGTGACCTTTCCATGCCTCGGAAAGCACGGTCCCGGCTGTCATTCGGGGATATTTGAGAGTCGTTACGGGTAGTCAGAAGCCCGAAAGTCTGACAACCAGTCTTACCAAGGGGTATCGTATTACCCAGTAACTGGGTTGTGGAGATTCAGATAGGCCGTCGCTCCATGTAAAATACTGGTATTCAGCTGCATCCGGTTAGACTGGAAGCCGACCCCAACATAGTTGTGAAAAGGCTAGGCAGATGATGATACCTACTAGCTACCAGTCAAAAGTGTTTATAATAATCAAAATAAATCTTGAAAAAAATAAGTAGTTAGGTACTGAGTGCTAACTCTCCAAATAAGCTTAGTTCCAATACTATTTGAAGAAGCACTTAGGTACAGTAAACTACACGTAGTACACACTAAACATACAGCAATGGCGATAGGACATAAATATTTCGAGAAGCAAGCAAACACTTTTATATTTTTATTTTACAGTATTTCCATAAAGCGCACCTTTGCACTGTGCGTGCTGTACCCGTTTGATTTTAAACGAGGTTTTTTTTTCTAAGCGTGATGAAGACACAGAACCGTTAAAGCAGTAGTCCAACTAGTATTTGATTTTAAATTATATTGTTGATACAGTGGCAAATAATTGTCTTCCTAAGGCTATCGTACGCACAAATAAAATTACTTAGGCTACGGACGCACTGGTAGATGGCTTGCTTAGCGCCTAGAGAGTCACCTTGCAAGCAGCGAAGTGAATTTTTGCAACCGGCCTGCGCGCTTGGCGCCTTCGCTAGTCGCCTAAAGGATGATAAGTCACTAGGCCGTAAGCACGCTACGTAGCGCCTATGCGCTAAACAAGCCACCTGCCGGTGCGTACGTAGCCTAAGTGGTTTTATTTGCCTTCCTAGAAAATCTCGTTTAACCCGTAGTATGTCGGAACGTAGATCCACGCGAGACACAGTGGCTTTTTAATTGTTTCTGTAATTACAACATTCAACCGTTTAAAAAAAAAATGGAGCACTGCTTACCGAAAAGTAAAAAAGACATTATTATTGTTATTTGTTCCGAAAACCACGACTTCACAGGTTTCATATTTTACAAAATATTTCCTAACTTTGCAATTGCCTCTGAGGTGGATTTATGATGGTGTTGCTCAAACGTGGTATAAATATAGTAAGTTTTGCTTCTAAACTCAATGTATTATTCGAACTTAGACCACTGTTTTCACTGCACTACCCTACCATCGCTTGCATCCAATATACGAGACAGTTCATACGGAGTTTTGAATTTAATTGGGAAGTATCGCGAAGTAGGTCAACTGTGCTTGTTTTTATGTTTGCAGAACCTTCGTATGTCCTCCGTATTTGTGTTTAAAACTAAATAATAAATATTATTCCTCACACCTTGACATACAGCAGAATACCTTAGTGAAAACAGGTGGAGAGATTAGCCAGCCAGATATTTTTCTAGTTTGAAGCAGCGCATCAGCAGTATCAACCACTGTATGACTACTGAGCGAGGATTCCTGGATTCGATACCTGGATCGTGCTGCCCGGATTTTGGTTTTGTATCCGGTAAATGGCCGTACGGTTGCCCTCTATCGACGTTTTATGGGACTTTTACATTATCTAGCGAAATGTAGGTGTGATTACGACGCGACGTGCATTTTTTTTTAAGGTTCCGAAAGTGAGAACCTTTATAATTTCACTTTCTCATCCGTCCGTCACAGTGATTTATCTCGAGATAAATTTATCTCGTCTATGCAACGTAGGAATTTAAATTTTATCACAACGTCAGTTCTCGATGACGCGCACACAGATCGCCAATCAAAGACAAAGTTTGATTTTATTTTTTCGGAATTTTGTTTGTATGCGCCCGACTCCCTCTTGGCGAGATTTTTTATTTTATTTTTTATTGCTGAATGGACCTGTTCTTGACCTCGACCACGCCTGATGGAAAGCGATGGATGAGGATTTTTATGGATTGCTGTTTTTAAAAAAACCCCAACTGACTAACAAACCTAAATTAATGTTTAGATCAGCTCACTGTCCCTAAAAAACACACTACATCTCAATTTACTCTGAAACCTCACACTCTACGACTAACTGTCTTGTCCCTCCAAAATATAGTTTTTCCAAGCCATATAAACCGGTCTGATAACACAGCTTAGTGTCGCATCAAGGGCCACTACGGGACATTGTGTGCGGTATATTGTCCATGTTCGTCCACTGTACATCCTGCTGGCTGTGACTTCATTGTGATAGAAGGGTAACGTGACCGGCGCCTGCATGAATGTAGCCTATAAACTGTGAATTTGTTTTTGACGGAAATATAAATAGTGGGAGTGAAGTTCACGTTACATTGTTTGGAAATAACACAGTCCGAAATCCTCGTAAAAAAATTGTCATTTCTAGGTAGGTAGAGCAGTGGTGGCCAAGTGGTGACGGCCGCGACTTACGAGTTGTAGATCGTAGGTTCGAACCCAGACAGGTGCTGTACTTTGTGTATTTCATCACCACTGCTCTCAAAACGGTGAAGGAAAACATCGTGAAGAAACCGGCATTTCCTAGAACCAAAAATTCGAAAATATGCGACGTCTTCCAACCCCTATTGGGCCCGCGTGGTGGATTACGGCCCACTTCCTCTTACAGACAGGTCTGTGCCCCAGCAGTGGGAAAAATTATAGAACAATTTATTATACTATGCACCTCGGTTTAAAAATGGGAAGTTAAGATATTTAATGTAAACGTGTTTAATGGAGTTTATAATCTAATTATGTACTTGTGTAGGTACCTATTTTTTTTTTTTTTCATTATTAATCTTTATCTCTTCACCATCTTTGGTTGACTAGTAGAGAATGCCTAAGGCATAAGTCTGCCTCTGTACGTTACGTATTGTGTGCGAGAAGTTTAAATAAATTTATAATGTAGGAAACCGATATTTTTTCGATATTATTTGGCATTTATTATAAACTGTATATAATAAATGGGTAGTGTTTATACACTTTATTCATTTCATCTTCATGATCATGAAGTAAGTTGGAAATATTATCAATCGTAGTAGGTGTGATGTTTATATAAAGTCAACACTTCGTTCCACACAACCACAGAGCACTCCACGACTGCACATCTGGTGCAGTGCGGTCGATATTCATTTGTTTTTCCCTCTACGAATTTTGAACCTTTGATTTTTTATTCATTTTTATGAAACTCAGTGCGAAACAATTTTGACAGCTTCGGGTAGTGGCCAATTCCTATCTGGTAGATTCTCTTTTGACAGACGGTGAACGCGATTGGTCGTGAATCCTTTTGACGCGTAAGTTGCTAACTGCCCTACCCGTTGCCTTCTGTTACCTTACCATGCACGGAGTCGTATCTATGAACCAGTGTATCTGACTATACTACCATTTTTAAAGGTGCGTCTACAACATGAGCATTCGTTCACGAGTAAATACCCCCAACGACATATTATCAAGCTATACATTTGCAGAATACGCTGACATTGCATTCTGTAGGCTGTTCGTACAATCTTCTGATCAAATAATAGAGCTGAAGCTGAAGAGGTTGTTTATTTGAACTCGCTAATCTCTGGAACTACCGGTCGGATTTGAAAAAAAACTTTTTGCATTTGAAAGCTCAATTCTTGAGGAAGGCTTTAGGCTAACATCATGCCCCTTAGGAGCTCAGCAAAAAGAAAAAAAATCAGAACGAACGGTATCGAAGCAAAAACGATGTGATAGCGTGGGCAGGTGATGCGATGCGACATGATGGGTCGGAGCGGGAAAGAACAGAAAGCTAGTGAAAAACTAAACTAATACTTTAAATGCATAGCTTGATAATGCAATTGCGTGTATCTACTCGTTTACAAACGGTTGTTCGCGGTATAAACGCATTTTCAGACTTGCACATTCTGGACAAGTACGATCATCTAAAACTGTAGCCTCAATGTCATAATTTCTCGGAAAACAAGCGAAGTAAATTCCCCGCTAGATCGTTAACAATGGCGGCTGCTGATCGCATATCACTATGGTGTGGTGATATTTCGCGCCTTGCTCTCTGCCAGTGACGTTTATTGTTACATAGAATAGTGGGCCACTAGCCAAGATTATTTTTGCTCAACAAAGGGGTCGCACTCGTAAGCAAAGTGTTATTTGGATTTACCATCAAGATAATCAGTCCAGACTCTTGATTTGCGACCGAATAATCGCAGGGATTACTTGCTCACATAAATACGGGCATAAAGACGGACTTCGTCTACGGAGCGAAAATGCATAGGAGGTCGTCGCCTCCTTCTGCGAAGCAGTAATGCTCGCGAAGGAGGAGGCGGAGCGCGTGAGGGAGAGGCAATCTTTGCGTCCTCACGCCTCTGGTCGCTGCAGGAGACGCCCTGGGCTTCGGGAATCGACAGCCGATTCCCGGCCACCGTAGGCGCGGGCTTGCGGACGGCGAGCAATGATCAGCTCGCCGACCGGTAAGGACCAGGCCCGGGTCGGCGGCGCGTTGTGTTATACGCGCGCCTCAAAGAGATGTCAGCACTAACTGACGGGGTCCGCTAGGGCCGATGCCTGCCAGGGTCGCGGGTTGTTCGAAAGAGATACCGTGGCCCCTGGCACAGGCAACTGAAAGAACACGGGTAGGTTTTAGTCACTAAAAGTCTGACACACCCTCCCGCTCCGCCCAGAGGCGGAGAAGTTATTTGATAGTTTCCCTACCGAAAAAAAAAAAGCGAGGCAGGCTTCAGAAATGCTGACGTGACCATTTGGACTCTTTCCATTGGCCGGAGAAGGCGAAGTATAAGGAGAATTGGAGGAGGATAGGGAGAATTTCACCCATCAGTGGGACAAAATAGTTTTTTGAAAAAGAACACAAAAGTCCCGTACCTATGTTGAGATGGTGAATATAACAATAACTGACGAAATGTGGTATAATAAACATCTCTGGCAGTCATCGGGATTACCGATATGATTTCGTGTTAAATGATAAATGATTTATTTCCGTAAGGTTTGTACAAACACTTTTACACGTCAATCATATTTTTTTTAAGATGAGGTTGGCGTTTCCTTTCTGACTATTCTGAGAAGACAGGCCGAAACAAACTCAGAAAGGTAATGAAAGTGTCTTTGTGCGTAACAACTTTTACCCATTCTAATCAAAATCAAATTCAAAAGTTAAGTCCATTTAGGTTTATGTGAAATAATATTTTATTTCACATAAACCTACATGGACTTATGAAACGTCAGAAGCTAGGTGCACGGTTCTAATTGGTTGTTTCCTATGGAGAAGAGCCGGCAAGAAAGTCCACGGCTCTTTTAAAAATAATTGGCTTTTACAATCTTTCCAAATTACAGTAGATATGGGAGGACAGCGTAGGCCTGTCAACAAGTACCAGGTACTTAATAAAATAAAAAATGGTCTACAGATCTAAAGTCTACAAGGCCTACAAAGTCTTCACATTTACAAAATAAGAATCTATCAAAAGGATAAATAAAAAATAAAAACCTACTAAAACCAAGTGATATGATTGCCATTACAACCACTAATAAAGAGGTGAAAAATTAGAATTTTCTGTAGGTATACAATGTCAAATAATAAGAAGATTATGTCAAAGAAGTATGTAAAAAATAAATGAAAAATAAACATCGTAATTTGAGAGCATTTATAGACATTTACGTAGTTATGCCGTTAATGAGCTTGACCTCGGAGATTGATTATCCCACGTGACAACTAACTAGCTACTTGAAGAATACAATTTTCTGTCTCATTTATAACTACTGGTAACTCTATAACGCCACCAACCACGAATAGTAGATAGTAAACACGCAGTGGTTTGTGGACGCATATCACAGAGACCATAACTCGAGCCTCTCTCTGCCTGTGACTTTTATAGTTACAGTGAATGGTGAAGCACTAGGCAGGATTATTGTTATGAATAGCCCTGCGGGTTTTCGCGTTTTAGAAATTGAGATTTTTTGTTGGCTGGTTTGTTAAATGACTTTTTGAGGGGCAAAAATGATTTTGAATTGTGGCTGCAGTTTTTTGGTTGTTGCGTGACTAACAGTAAAAATATTAGTTAGCCTTTTACGGCAAGATTAGCATGGCGAGATGGGCAGACGACATTGTTGCCATTGCGGGCAAAACCTGGATGAGGCTAGCACAAGAGCGTGGGGATTGGCAGAAGAAAAGAGAGGCCTATGTCCAGCAGTGGGAGAAGTCGGGCTGTGGATGATGCTGATGATCAAGATAGGCATACGGTGGACCATAAAAGATACCAATCACAAGTGAGGTTTAAATATACGCAAAGAAACACATGAATGAAGACCTCATTGCGGAGAGGGCCCGTGGCTAAATAATAGCAGCCGCACAGTTTGATCTATCAGGTTAAGCTACGCTTGCCGCGGTTGGTCTGTGGATGGGTGATCATCTTTAGATACTGAGACCCCTCCGTGCCTCAAAGGCACGTTAGGCCGTTGGTCCCGGCTGTCATTCCTGGATCTTTGACAGACGTTACGGGTAGTCAGTCGCTCGAAAGTCAGTCGCTCGAAAGTCTGACAACCAGTCTTACCAAAGGGTGTCCGCAATGAGGTCTTCATTCAGGTGTTACTTTGCGTATATTTAAACCTCACGTGTGATTGGTATTACAAAGTAACTGGGTTGTGGAGGTCAGATAGGCAGTCGCTCTATGTAAAATACTGGTATTCAGCTGCATCCGGTTAGACTGGAAGCCGACCCAAACATAGTTGTGAAAAGGCTAGGCAGATTAAATACATGAATGAATACCTAATTGCTCATCGAACTCAATAGTACCTACTACTTGAAATAACGCCAGTCCGACATAATAATAATATGCAGTTTTATATTTAAAATGTTCAAGAGTACGGTTTTTTACGCTGAAATTCACTTCGCTGGGTCCAGCAATATTAATTTTGAATTCAACTAGAATTTCGGAAGCAATATCTGAAATTATTAAATTACGTTTTCTGCCTTTCTTATGCCGAAAATAAAAGTATATATTTTAATCACACTAATATTATAAAGGCGAAAGTTTGTGAGTGTGTGTGTGTGTTTATATGTTTGTTACTTCTTCACGCTCAAACGGCAGCACCAATTTAGATAAAAAAAATTATGGAGGTAGCTGACACTCTGGATTAACATATAGGCTTTTTATCCCGATATTCATCCGGGGTCCAAACTTATGCGAGTGAAACCGCGGGGCGCAGCTAGTAAAGAAATATATATTCTCGAAAATATATATTAAAAGGATCCAGGTACATTATTATTTTAACAGTAGAGCAGTTCCTGAACTCAAAAGGTATTAAACGCTTGCTTGATAACCAAACATTCTGATGTTCCACGAATTAATACAATATCGGAAGAATATTACTGAGAATAACAGGATACATTGTTTTCGCGATATTCGTAATTTATACTTACGTCCTTTTTATTCCTCCCTCCTTTTTTATGCTAGTAAATATATTATATACCTCTGCAAAATGCTGTGTTTATATTTTGCCCAAATCTCTATTGAGTAAAAAAAAATGTGGAAGTTCATCACTACTTCTATCAAAACGGTGAAGAAAGCCATAAAATTCGAAGACTTGTTACACCTACCAACCCGCACTGGGCCCACGTGGTAGATTACAGCCCACTTCCTCTCAGAGAGAGGAGGTCGGAGTCCCAGCAGTGGGGACATTATAGGCTGGTTTTGCTGATATACCGCCAAGAAGCATTGCTGTGTTACATTGGTGAAATTGTAGGACTATCATGCAGGTTTTGTTCACGTAGGTTTTGTTTAATAGGTTTTGTTTTGTTTTGAATGCAGTAAAGAGTTAGAGGTTGAGTTTTACTTTATCTGTAAGGTGAGTAAGTATAGCATGCCCACTGTGGTTAAAAATGCCCATAGTGGGTCTACAATCTGGTCATCATCTGCCTAGCCTTTTCCCAACTATGTTGGGGTCGGCTTCCATTCTAACCGGATGCAGCTAAATACCAGTATTTTACATGGAGTGATGGCCTATCTGACCTCCACAACCCGGTTACTGGGTTATACGATACCCCTTGGAAAGACTGGTTATCTGACTTTCGGGCTTCTGACTACCCGTAACGACTGTCAAAGATCCATGAATGACAGCCTGGACCTCTTTGTTTGTGACCAGATTGTAGCCATGGTCTACTATCTGGTAAAATAATATATAGTAATAATATATAGCCAGTTTAATTCACAAAGTGTTACTTTGCCAACGTAAAAAGAATGAACAAAAACCGTGAGCCTGCAAAAAGCAAAGGATCTCTGACCGGGTTCCATTTCAATCCAACCAGTCTTCGATTAGGGGTCTAATTCATTACACCAAGAAAGGGGGGCGGTGCAAAAATGAACGACAATCTTTCTACCATCAATCAAACTGATTCGCTTGATTAATGAATAGGTCACCGTCACCCCCGCCACGTTCGCGTGAACTTTCTTTCCACTGGCCTTAGAAATGGTCTAACTTTCGCAGTATTTCTTCGAGAGGTACGCATTAAATTTGGAGGTCCGAATATTAAATTTGGTACTTAACTTATTGGTTTTGTTCAAATTTTGCGAATGGTAGTCAACTTTGTGTACGCAGTTTGAGCAGCGAGAGCCTTCAATTGTTTTTCTTTGATTTTATGATGGTGGGTTCTTTTGTTTTCGCATTGTTAGCGAACGTCGTAATTGCATGGACGTATCGGATCGAGTTTGAGAAGTTAAAGGAGCTTAATGTTGTCATTTGTTGGGCAAAAGTTCTGAGAATTTGCTTGTCAAAGTCCTTTTGGTTCGCTGGGAATATTCGTATTTTACTTAAATATGAACGGTTTGACCATTGTTTGTTGCGCAAGTTCTAATTTCTGTTAGAAATATGATTAAACATTATTATTCCGTTCGAATTATCCGCATCCAGTCATCGCTAAGTCTAAAATAAATCAGGAATCTTGAGCAAAATTTCTTATCTATTTATAGATATAAATTAAAGTCACTTTTCGTTTCTATGTGACGGAATTGGTCTTCTTAACTACACAATGGATATTGATGTACTTTCCACCATCATTCAGAGAATGTATTCCGGAAGGTAATGTGTATAATACATATAATAATGAAATATTGATGATTCGTCAAGTCGAAAAACCGAACGAAGCAGGGGCGGATCGCTAGTGAATGTAAACTACATGTAACACCTTAGATCAACATTCAAATCTCTCTTCTCCAAAATAATTCCCATTCGCAAGTATGGAACTCAAGAGCTTGTCATTCAAAGGCGCTTACCAAAGCCGCAAGACCAGCGAAGCTTCACGCGTGTAAGCCCAAATAAACGATCCCTTTCTTTCATCCCCGCAGGCAACTAAGGTGACAGTTATCTCACAGAGTTGCCAACCAATAGTTACGGCTGTCAACCCGTCACAGTATAGGTAAGTTGGAAACATAAGGACGGGAGTTTTATTGAGTGCAACTTCGATCAACGTCTGGAAAAATAAAATCACAAACAATTTTGCAATCTTATTTTGCTATATAGTTTTTCAACCTAATTGCTTAGGAATTATGTTTTACTAGCTGCACCCCGCGGTTTCACCCGCGTTAATGTCGATGCCGTGGGAATATCCAGATAAAAAGTAGCCTATATGTTTATCCAGGGTGTCAGCTACCGCCATACAAAATTTTATCAAAATTGGTCCAGCCGTTTGAGCGTGAAGAAGTAACAAACATATAAACACAACTTCACTCACACACACACACTCACAAACTTTCGCCTTTATAATATTAGTGTGATTATTCCATAAATATGTTTGTTCTTATTTTAAAAATACGTTTAAGTACCTTTCAATCAAAGTAGTAAATATATTGCAAACGATAATAAGCTTTATTTTTGAAAGTTAAGGTTTATATAATCAAGAATTGCGGCCACTTGAAGTGTTTTAGTTCTATTGTTAATTGAAGGAGTACTTACGTTCATAAAATTAAGTGTGCTGGTGAACTAGTAACTTGTCGTTTAAAAGGGTACTTTGATGGTTGGATTAATAGAGGTCTGATATTAAATTGGGATATCCGGCGGATAAGGACTTGTCCATCAATAGTGACTACCCACTACTTGACACACGACAAACAAACGTAAAAAATTACTTAGGACAGTCCAAAACACTCGCTCTTCAAAGTGGCGTAACAAACTTCCCGAAGAACTTGATTCTATACATTAGGAGGTAGGTATTAATGGGTATTGTTATGAAATAAAAATTATATCCCCTGGTTTTTTAGAATTTGGTTCTTTATCCCTTGAAATTCTAAGTTGATTTGCAACAAAAAGGTCCTAATAACTTTTTGGTTGCAATGGAATTTGAACTTTGTTGAGTACAACATTCAATTTGTTGTTCCATAACTTGAAAAATATCTCAAATTCTTAATTCAAATATAGTTCGTTATTTTTCACTAGCTGTAACAAACAGTATCAGAAGATCATAAAAATATCTTCCACACAAACAACACAATCAAATTCAAAATCAACATAACATTTTCAACGCTTCCGCTCGCTTCTTTATCCCGTATACCCCTACAGAACTGTAACTCCCTTCGTATAAACGAGGCACCAACCTACATATAGAAGGGGTGCCTCATTAGCCGCGGGAGTTTGATTCAGTCACCCGCCGCCGGTGCCACCAATCAATATCCACCGGTTTTGCGGATATGGGTTTTTACGCCGCGCCGCCAACATTTGGATTAGATTTGCCCTTTCTTGTTGTCAATTTGATCCGGTATAAGTGAAACATTGGTTTTTTACGTAAGGTGTCAGTCAAAGGTTTAGCGTATTATGTGATGTTTAAGTTGTTCATATTTGAGAATTATTTGTGAATACAGTGTGTTTGAATGTAATCTTGTGATTCAACACTTTAGCCACAGGTTGTCTGTATTCTCAAGCTCAAAAATGGCACCACGCAAATGTTTACCGCGGTGGGCGTTGCCGAAAAGGCCACCGCACACCAGAACCAATCACGGCGCTTCTCGGAATACAAAACTTTACGCGAGCGCAGCTGATTGGATTATTTGCATGTATGTTCTTTCGTTCGAATACTGGAGGTATTTTGTCAACGTAGTGAAGGTTGGAGCCGAATTTCTCGTTGAATTTGTTCATAGTTAAGTACGCTTCCTGACTTTTTATTATTCGTAGGTCATTACCAATCAACATCGTGAGGAAACCGATAGGTCCTAGAACCAAAAATTCGAAGACATGTGACATTACAGTCCACTTCCTCTCGAAGAGAGGAGGCCAGTGTTCCAGCAATGGGAATATCAGAGGATGATTAACTATCTATCTAAATAAAAATGAAATGACGTTTGTTAGTCTCACTAAAACTCGAGAACGGCTGGACCGATTTGGCTAATTTTGGTTTTGAAATATTTGTAGAAGTCCGAGGAATGTTTAAAAGGCGAGGAAATATGAATAAGTCGTAAGGAAAATAGTTTTTTACATTACATCAGCCTATAATGTTCCCACTGCTGGGACACAGGCCTCCTCTCTGTGAGAGGGAGTGGGCCGTACCTAATCCACCACGCGGGCCCAGTGCGGGTTGGTAGATGTCACATGTCTTCGAATTTTTGGTTCAAGGACATGCCGGTTTCCTCACGATGTTTTCCTTCACCGTTTTGAGATCAGTGATGATGATATAATTTACACAAAGAAAAGCGCTGGTCTGGGTTCAAACCTACGACCTACAACTCGTAAGTCGCGGCCGTCACCACTTGGCCACCACTGCCCACACACTGCCCCACAGGAAAATAGTAAACGCAACAATTTTATTTTCCCATACAAACTTTTCGTACCTGTCAAACAGGGTTCGTTCGAGCTAACCGTACTGACGTCTGAGCAGCGAGACACATCATTACGTTATTAGCTGTATTGATTTTTTTTTCTGCAATTTTTTAGATATTGAACTTTGTCTCATTATTTAATTCTGAATCTGTACGAAGTTCGCCGGTCAGCATAGTAGTAAAATATATTTGTTATGTAAACTAGACTCGGCTGAACAAATAATAGTGTTTTAGAAAGAACTAAGTACTTCTACAGCTACACCTTTCCTTATTTTTTTTTTCGTTATTTCAAACGTCTGAAACAACCCGTTTTTCCACCTTGTACAGTCAACAGCAAAAGTAGATGATCAAAATCAGAAATTCAATAGGAGTCAAAACTGATCACGAATATATGGCAGCTGTACTAGTAGTAAATGTTTGGTATAATTTACAATCACTTCGACGCCACACATCTGACGCGAACTCCGTTCATTAGTATTGAATTTCTGATTTTGATCATCTACTTTTGCTGTTGACTGTACCAGTGAGGAACCACAACACCCACCAAATCGAACATAATCATTCCCCTGCCCCAAACATTCACACTGATCGTTTCTTCCCTCGAAGATCTTGAACGATAACTAATAAAGATAAGTGTTCCCCATAACACGCACACACTCACCCCATGCACACAGACACACACACACACACATCGCCTTTCAAAGCGTCAAATCAAAAACAAATCTAAAAAAAAACTACGCATCTAACTCTCCTTCCGATCGAGTCGAGATGGGTTCCGAATTCGTAGTTGAGCAGAATAATAGGGTTGGCACACGCAAGGTTACCCGAGTAGTTATTTACGTGACTATATCGCATACTTTGTAGAACGTAGGGTTATACAGGTTTGTCATCCTTTCTGAGTCCTGGGAACTAAATTTTGGCTGTTATGTCTGCTTTGCTGGATGGTTGAGCTGGATGGTGCTGATCCACGCGTCATGTTCGTGAACGGACGCCGTCGGTTGACACTGGTCATCTCTGCCAAAGCTTATTTTTAATCTTATATTTTGAATTGTTTCTTCATTTGTGTCTTTTTTTTTACATTGTTCACACATATAGAAGCAACAAGAATAATGTACCTAGGATTTTGTAATATCTTGATTTAAAAGAGTGTCCATGGAGTTACTTGCCCGTTCTTCTCCATAGAGATCTACGTTTTGGAATGGGCAACAGGCTTCAACTTTCTGACTAACTGACAGACTATTAAATTTTGACAATTCAAAAGTTCCTGTACAAGGTTTAATTGAAATAAATGCTCTGAGTTTGACTTTGAGTTTGCGTACAGAGAAAGTTAATAAGTTGGTTCAACAAAAATATTGACGAAATTTTCTTGAATCAACCAAAAGTATAACTTACAGCTCTAGTGACGGGAAAAAAACTGGGAATATTCATTCATTCATTCATTCATTTTAGCCGAAATACGTCCACTGCTGGAAGATAGGTCGTTTTTTGTTCCGGGCTGGAAAATCCTCATGCATGTCCTCTGCTCTGGGTTGGGCGGAGGTGTCTGTGAAACTCTTACTGATTAAAAACCACCCCGGTGATCCCTTCCCACATTTGGCCTGGGAATCATGGAAACTTATGGGCTGGACATAGGCTTCTCCCAAGCATCGCTGCTTCAACCGGTTCTGTGCTTCTTGCATCCAGTGGTTTTCAAGGAATATAGAAGTGGTTTATTAGTTCCTACAAGTCCGCATATTCCACCGCATCATCGCTTAACGTCAGATGCAAGTAACTAATTAAATGCCAGCTTATTAAACATAAAAAGCAATGAACGAAGAATTAAGTGCTAATAAAGCCTTCACAACATCTTTTTTCTTTCCCTATTACTATATTTACGTAGATCTCCCCTCTTTATGACGTCTATTAAGAGGATATGAATATCAAAAAGCTCTGCCCACATTTAAGTGCTTATTATTCAAATATTTTCAGTACTGTTCAGCTCAAATTGGGGTATTTAACTGCCGGCCGAGTAACAAACTTCAGTCATAAAGATATCCAAAATGGGCGATTCAATCAAAAAAGTTAAAGGGAATCGTAAAAATTTAATACTATATTTTAATAAAAGACTTTAAAACTGAAAAGGGCTTGATTACAAATGAATGACATTGTCTCGAATTCAAATCAAGAGTTTTTTTTTTTAAGAAATGTTCTTCGAATCTGAATGGATTAGAATTTATTTCAAAAGTTTAATTGTGACGAAATAATTTGATACTTTTACTTTTTTATTCGGAGTAAGCCGATTTGAGCAGTCACAAATTTAGTTTTAACTTTACGAAATAAAGTAAGCACTGTGAATAAATGTAATAAGAACTTTTCCAAGCGAATATAATTTTAAATTACTTTTGTAAACGTGACTGCTCTTAATGAAACAAATTCACTATAGTATTTTCTATCTTATCTATATTAGCAACAATGAACTTAGCCTGTCGCAGTCCACTAGTGGACATAGGATTCTCACAGCTGCGCCACAACACCCTGTCCTCCACCTTCCGCATCTAGAATATCAACGTTATCACACCGACACTGACTCCTGTAATACAGGTGTTGTTATCTAGCGCAGGAGTCAGGGTTTCGATTTGTTTATAGGTACACAATTTTTATGCCAATAATGAATTAATTTATTTATTTAATATTACAGAATTTATGTATCCACAACCTTAGTGTGACAACCATAGACACGACCTCCATACAGCCTCGATTAGGGAAGATGAATTGCGATGAATCACCGGCTAGGGTCGCCCCACATATCTATTATTATCAAACAACCATACATAATGGGTCTACCAACGCCATCTAGCGACACGCAGTATAACTTCAATAATCACCGATTAGCCACGCACTCGTTACTCTAATGTAATTCAAAACTTCCATTCCCATGACACGTACGTAAGGTAAAAATATTGGAAAATGTTGAAAGTAGGTCGTGTTGGTTATAATGATGTATAATATGCAATGGGTCGAAAAACATCTGATTTTGTGGATGTGAAATAAACACCTGCGTCTCTGAGGCAAGAGGGATCAAAATAATGAAGGTAGGTACGAACATTTTTGGTTATATTTTGTGGGTATTAACACCGGCTTTTTATCGGAGACTTTTTCAGGCGTGTGTACAGAGTTTTGGTTTAAAATGTAACATGTTTTTTTAACGTAGGTATTAGAAGCGGATTTTTCGTGGTTTTATTATGTTATAAAATTGGGATAAAATTTGGGATATTATTAGGTTTTTCCGAAGGCCCGAAGAATTGCCGAACTTAGGTGGCAGTGGGCATTTGGTCGCAGAACTGATGGCCGATGCGGCTGAAGGGTTCTGAAGTGGCCGAACAAAACCGGTCAACATGGAGGTGCTTGAGGAGGGCATATCTCCAGCAGTGGACGTCTTTCGGCTAAAATGATGATGATGATGAAATCAGGTAATTCAAAACCATACGATGAAAGTTGTATTTGTAGTTGTAGTTGTGTTGTAGATGTAGTTGTCATGTTTTTAGATGGTATAAGATAATTCTTATACCATCTAAAAACATGACAACAACATCTTCAAAGTATTAGATGCGTACAAAAGATTCCTTTTACGTAAGCTACTTAGCGTCACACAGCCTCACGAACTCAAGAAGTCAGAACTTTAAATTCGTAAGGTCTGAATGTCAAGATCCACCTTCTCAAAGTTTATTTAGAACTCCAAACTCGACAGGACAATTAATTAAACAAGAAATCTTTTGAAGTGCGACACGTTGAGAATAGTTGAAGTCAGAATTTGAATTTGCTTTTCGCATTTAAGGAGGCTTCAAGATATTCTTATTACAGAGTAAGCAGAATTTCAGGTTGTAGAAAGCAGGGCTTGAAATATCCTCCTCATAATGTTAGTTTCGTCCTCACTGAAGCTACCGTTTTCTAGAAGAGCAGTTCCGTCATATTCACGATGTCATGAAAATCTGTAAATTTCACCACCATTAAGGTCATATTTGGACAGCCTTAAACCTACGTTCCTAGAAAATGGGTGACCACACATAACGGGCGCAGTGACCGCACATTACAGTCATGAAAATGATGACAGCGGTAAAGATTTCAATCGTAAGATACGCCTGCCGCGTCAAAAGATAGTTTAATTTCATTTCATTTAAGGCTGATTTTTCCAACGACAGATAATTTAAGGAACGAGAAATAATTTTGAATTTTTGACATTTCTCCCATTGACATATATATTACTAGCGTAAGGACCGGGCTAATGGCGCGACTAAATGGCACCAACGCGCTGGCCCTAAAATGACGGTTTTAGGGCCAACGCGACTCAGTTGACAGTGGTGCGCGCGAACTTCGAACTTCGAACGAAGAACTTCTATGTAAAATGTTCAGACGGGCGTATCCTTACTTTTGAAATCATTGCATTTCTCCATACAAAATCTGTCAGACTTCAATTTTATTCCACGAATAAAAATTATGTGTCGATTATAAAATCAGTCCTCAATTTCATTTCGCATATCTAAGTACAGTGAGGACAAATTTAGTGGTTTAAATCTTTGGGTAGCAGGGTTTGACTTTACGTCGTCAAAAACCCTCTGTAGGTAAACACACCAAGTTTTTATTATAAACAACGTATCATTAACGTTATTCACCGGTAAATTGCGGACGCTATGTGGGTGCTCTTCTAGAGAACGGTGTCTAAAAACGCTCTTTTTTACACTTTTTTTTATCTGATGTATGTTGTATTTTATTTCTCTGTATTTGGACAGATCAGTCACCGTCATTGGTTTTGGTGGCATTCCAAAGTGTTGTAGTAAAAGTTAGTTAACCGAGCCTTCCTAAATTATTTTCTCAGTATTATTAACCTTGTGACCGCCACAGTCATGTATAGATGACAAACCAAAATGTGCCCAGCAAGCCACGGTTCAACTACATGACAGACTTTGACGCCGAGGGCACGTTTTCGATTTTTTGACGTGTGGCGGTCAAAAGGTTAATCTGATCAAGCCAGAAATGTAAGAAATCATCATATTTCTAGGAAGGTCACTGAAAAATATTTGAAGATCCTTTTCTCATCAGGATCAGTTCCCGATATAGACTGATTGAATATAAGTACCTGCGTATTATCTTGTTTCCAACTTGTAATCTCAAAGAAAAAACATTTTTCCTTTATATTTATCGTCGCAAAAAACATTCAGAGATAATAAAACTAGCCTTTTCTTGGCCTCAATGGTTTCAATCAGTTAATTCACAATATCTACAGAATTTTACCTAACCAGATACCTAATAGAATTTAAGCTTAAATAGATTTCAAGCAAACAAATTGGCTACCCACATAGGTTTCTAATAATATCGCTATAATGGAGAAAAAAGGCAATATAACTCGCCATATAGAGTTTACTAGATATAAATCGCATCTACGCGAATCCCAACGTTTTTGCGAACCGTACAGTTTCCGACCTTTTCAATTATATTAATAGCAATATGCTGGAGGATCGCGACTTCTTTTATTGGGGCAAAAAGTTCGTCGTGCGTACTCGAAACAAAAGACTGTCTTCAGAACTTTGATGTCGATTGTGATATTGTGCTAGAGTGGAGGGAGGTTCTAAAGTGTGACGTATCCACTTGTGTTGAAAGAGGTTTGTATACAGGGTGACTGGATCTGGACCCGCCATAGCAAATTCACATATGGAGGAGGTCATTATTAAACCTTACTTTCCCTGGTTTCAGTTATATGGGAGATATGTGTGGCGGGTCCAGATCCAGTCACCCTGTATAACAAGGTAACTGAAAAAAGTTTTTAAATTACTGGCAATCATACATAGATGAAATAATTATCATTAATGAGGATCCTTTGCTTCATTTATGTCCCATGGCAATTTGGGATTAAATTATATTTTCTATCATAGATTAATATTGGAATATATCATAATCTTATATGTATATAAAATTCAAAGTCCTGACCTTCGATCAATAATAGTACTAGATTAATTTTTAGGAACAAAAATAAGTCGCTAAAGTGGCCACGTTTGCACACAGATAAACATTTATACTTCTTACTACGAACTATAGAAAAAAGTTTAATAACATTAACAAATTCAGATTATTATAAACCTTAACACTCTAACATAAAGTTTAATTACGATTGCAAATGATTAATATTTAAGTCCTTCTGTCATCGAAGCAATAAATTTAAAATGTCACTTGAAAATAAAAAGTCATTAAATATAATAAGTACAAAAATATTTATTCTAAAATGAAACTTAACGTCTAAGGTTAAAAACATTTTGTTGACAATTTCGTACTTACTCGAATTTGGAACTAGACGTAGTTCTTGGAATTACATTTCAATGCTTCAATGTTTGTTAGAATAGTTGGCGCGTTGTCGCAAACGTTGGCCTAACAATCAGAATATTTGCTAATTGATTTATATTTACTATTTAACTGTGTTACTATTTTATAAAAAACATTTAATGATAAAAACTTACCGAAAAAAAGATATTCCTTCCAAAATGTTGGTGTTACGGTGGTTATTTACACAACTTTTGAACGCGCACTAAGCCATTTTGACGTGTTAACATTGGCTATGATTGGACCATACTAATTTGAAATAAGAGCACAAAAGTATTCGTGCTCGTATTTTTCGGGCCGTTTTTGAAGCGCTTATCGGGCATCTAGTATTATTATTGATCGAAGGTCCTGACTGACTGATATATCGACTCACAGCCAAAACCGCTGGTCCTAGAGACATGAAATTTGGAGAGTGTGTTCTATGTTCACTCTTCAGAGTATTCACTAAGAAAAGGTTTTTCGAAATTCCACCCCTAAGAGGGTGATCCGGAGGGTGAAATTTCACGCGGACGAAGTCGCGGGCAGAAGCTAGTTAATTCATAAGGGTGGTGACATTACGCAGTGACATTACGCGCTACATGTAACCGTGATTCTAACTATGAAATCCTGCGATGAAATTTTTCGTCGGTTATTAATGGTTGCTAACCACGCTCGCGGTAAGGCTTGATTGCTCCGTCATCTCCCACTGTTGTAAGCAACATGTGGCAGGCTGATGCGACTAACAAAACTAATTTTTATGTTAATTGTTAATTTAATTGTTATTATTTTTTATTATTGTTATTTTGAATTGTATTGAATTTGTAGTGTTGTGTATGTAATGTGACTGTATGAGTGTGTCGGCGGCATTGCCGTGCCGTGCCGGGCCGTGCCGTGCCGTGCCGGGCCGTGCCGTGCCGTGCCGTGCCGTGCTCTAAGCCGGTCACGCCATCGACAAGTACGTCACTCCACTTCTCCGACCGCCCCGCTCCTCGACTTGTTTTGCTACCAGTATAAAGGAGCGAGCGGCGAAGCGGCGGGGGACTTGACCAATGGACATCGTACGGACAACATGTGCTCAGAAACTGTCTCGTGTTACGTATCTAGTTGTATCGTGTATCTATAGTGTGTGATTTGCTAGTGTGATTAAATTGTTCATGAAATTATAATCTGATTAGAACTGCAAACCGTTTTTCTATTGCGCAATAACCAGCACTACCCACTTACTACGCCCACACACCCACAGTAATTAAAATAGGCCTGATATTAAAGACATATACCTTCTCCGATAAGTGTATTATTTCTATTATGAGTCAACGATACTGGAATTAAAATGATTTTATTTATTTAAATAAAATCTAGGTAATCATGTGCTGAATTCATGGTTACAGTTTGTGCATCGATGTCTCTACCACCATATAAAATAATACAATAATAACAAACATTCTTTTAACTATTGATGAATTAGCGTATATACAAACACACAGATATCACCGCTCCACTTGACCTATCGCGTAATCAATCAGTTGATTCAACTGGAATTGAATATTCAATGAAGTTACAATCGCACATCTGTATGGATTTAATTGCTTCCCTGACCAATGATTGGTCGACCCTTTGGTATAACTTTACCATCTGTAAACTACATTTGAGTAAATTAGGGTAAGTTACTGAAAACGATTAGGTTAGATTTAATTAATTTGTGATCTTAGATATAAAAGTTTAGAGATTGCTAAAAGGAAACTCCATAGTGTTATTTATTTAGACAGTGAAAAACGCGTTTAATTTTTAACACCTAGAGTAGAAATTAATTAGGCAGTACCTATAATTAAAAAAAAACCGATCAAGTGTGAGTCGTACTCGCGCACCGAGGGTTCCGTACTTTGTAGGTATGTAAATAGTTTATCATGTGTTTTTTTTTTATCCTTTTATGATTCTGCCAAAGTGGCCTTTTTAGGCCCCCTGAGGGGCAATTCTCGTAATTTTAAGAACGTTCACAGTCCGATCTGTCTCAAATTGTCAAAAATACCTCTAATTTTCCTAAATTTTTGACAAGTTTTTGACAGTTGTCGCTGAGATGAGACTGCGACTAGATTTTGAACGTTTTAAATTACGAGAATTGGCCTTCAGACTGTGAACGTTCTTATAATTACGAGAATGGCCCTTAAGATTTGAGAAAGTGGATTTACAGATCAGACTTACAAAATCAGAGGGAAAGGTTGCTAATTCAGATTTTTTTTCATTGCATAGAAAAATAGATAATAATTATGTTAATGAATCAAGTAAACACAGCTGAAGAGTTTGTTGCGCCACTTCTTCTTCCCAGCTAAAGGCTCCAACAAATAGGCGCGAAACGTGATATAATCGCGCGCGACAAAAAGGTGCGCGACTTGCGGTGCCTTTGTTAAAACACTAGGAAGTGGTGAGTGGCGGGCATTTTGGGAGACTATATTATGTAATTTGAAATTCAAAAAGTTCTGATTGTCAGCCTACTTTGAATAAATGACTTTTTATTTAGATTTTTTGTTTTAATCAAACCTTTTTCGGCAAAATAAGGTAGGTACAGTCAGCCTACGATACGACAAGAACACATCAAAACGACACAATAACTTATTTGGTTGTATACAATAATTGCTGTGCATCACTATGTTGCTACAATTACGTATTTTTGAGAAATGTGATGGAATGATGGATATTTTAGAAACAAAATATCCATCATTTCATCCCATGCCCTGTGTGGTGTCAGGTTATACTGATATAAGTATCAGCATAAAACTGACACTCTAATACACAATCTTTAAAAACGATATTGAACCGCAAGCTATAAAATCGACTCAAAATCAGCAAGGATCGCTCTCGTACGGGTCGTTCGAGCAAATATTTGTCGCATACATATTGGTTGACACGCCAACACTTTGATCATAGTATACTATATGATCTTCGTAAGTTCATCGCCCTCTCATATTGACTGATTGAGGGAGCATTGACTTTATACACAAGGTTGGCATAATATGAGCGATTGAGCTTCTAGTATCGTGCAGCTCGAAAAATAAGTCATGACATGGTACAAGTATGATCACATAAAAAAGGTAGTAAAGTGACTGTCTGCTTGGGATGCTTCGGACCTATAGGTAAATAAAAAAATATATAAGGAATCAAATCAAAATATT
The DNA here is from genome assembly GCA_948474745.1 of Oligia latruncula. Lineage (NCBI taxonomy): Eukaryota > Metazoa > Arthropoda > Insecta > Lepidoptera > Noctuidae > Oligia > Oligia latruncula. The sequence continues at coordinate 1,646,873 of OX419691.1, read as the reverse complement.
TTATTCACATAAACCTACATGGGCACTTATGAAACGTCATAAGTGGTTATGTAGGTATTCGGTTTCCTCCCGATGTTTTCCTTCACCATTTTTAAAGCAGTAGTGATGAAAATAATAATTAACATAAAGTAAAATGCTTGCTTAGGTTCGTACCCACGACCTAAACTCGTAAGTCGCCGCCGTTATTTCTGGGGCACCAGTCACCAACTGCTCTTGACAGATAAACGTGTCATGATTGACATTGGCATTGGCTGTCAGTCTGGGTATATAACACTATGTCACACTAACACCAACCCTAAATTATTATGTATGTCAAATTGCAGTTGGTACGAGTATGTCATTTTGGCAGAGTAAGCTTTACGTTTCCTTTAACAAAATATTGCGGATTAATAACGATGTCAAACTATTTATAATTTGATGTCTGCCTTTTCATATTGTGGTTATTCTATTTATATGGTGTACATAATAAACAGTATTCTATTCTTCTAGCCTTTACCCAACTATGTTGGTGTCGACTTTGAGTTTAACCGGATGCAGCTGAGTACCAGTATTTTACACAGAGTGACTGCCTATCTGACCTCCACAACCCAGTTACTGGGTAATACGAAACCCGTTGGTAAGACTGGTTGTCAGACTTTCGGGCTTCAGACGACCCGTAACGACTGTGAAAAACCCACGAATGACAACCGCGACCAACGGCTTAACTTGCTTTCCGAGGCACGAAGGGGCCTTGGAATGTAAAGATGTTCACCCATCCACGGACCAACCGCGGCAAGCGTAGCTTAATCTGATCGATCCACCCGTGCCGCTGTTATTACTTAGCTACAAACACCGCAACTATTTTTAGCTTGATATATTATGCAAATAGGCTATGGTAAGCTCAAATAAAATGACACCACTTCAATTCATCTACATAATAATATTTCAAAAGCATCTACCCATCTATAGATTAATCGAACCTCTTCATTCGCACCTGCTTTTGATTTCTTATTTGACGAATATAAATGGAGGTTGTCAGATTTGAGCGGTGACTAGCCGAGCCATTTTTGTACTAATTGCTTGGGAGGATACAGACGAGTCCTCGTTAATATTATGTCTATTAATGTCAGTATTTGTAATGACAAAGTTGTATCGCTTAATTATCTTCCATGTCGTGTATCCACAAGAGTATACTCCTGCTATAAGAAATAACAATCACACTAATATTATAAAGGCGAAAGTTTGTGAGTGTGGGTTTATATGTTTGTTTCTACTTCACGCTCAAACGGCTGGACCAATTTTGATAAAACTTTGTATGAATGTAGCCTGACACCTTGGATTAGCGTAGAGGCTACTTTTTATTATTTTATTTTTATTTATTTATTTTATTTTTACAATTTTAAGAAAGCTTACAGACTAATACACGTAAATGGTAACGAAATAGTAAACAACTGACAGTTGCTAATTACAAGCTTCCCGATATTCCCACGGGATCGACATTTACGCTTGTGAAACCGCGGGGCGCAGCTAGTAATCTAATAAACTGTTGTTTTTACGCAGAACTGACGAAATATTGGTGCACCTTTGCCTATACCTTATGAAAATACAGGTGTGAAGTTATGTTACGTATGTTGATCTCGTTTCTATATATACTCTCATCTACGCTTTAAAAAGACGCTTTCGTCAACAGCCACCACTACCATCCACCGCATTAAAGTGTTCAACAAAAGTGGTGACATAATAAAGAAATAAATAGCAATTTAATTTCATGCAAGATCCACTTAAGATTCAACAAATAGAACAGAGCGTAATTTTCATGAATTTCACTTTTTACGTTCATCGTTCCTTTCTTGCGAGCATTTTTCTCTGAGAGTCAAGTCAAGAATATTTGATACTACAAAAAAGCTTTAAAATCTTATTTCTGTTCCACCTCTCCATAAAAAGGCTCTGGGGGTGGGTTAGGTCCATTTCATTACCCATCCCGAACATAAACAAGTGCTATCTGGTACACTTTGCCCCGTTTGTACCACTCGACGTCGTTTAGCCAATACATTTAGATGGTACGGCAAATAAACTTCTCGCGAATCGAAAATCGTAGAGGTGTCAGCGGCCAGGATCCTACCTATAAAGTAATGTGGACCCGAGACCCTTAACCCTTTGCTATTGAATTTTATTCAACATCTCTATGTAAGGAGCCGCTGCCCTATTTTTGCGATATGTAGGGGAATTAAGGACCGGTGACAGTAGGAGGGTTGTTATTATTTATTTGTTTATCTTTGCGAAACTCTATGCGTTTGGGGTTAGTGGCGGAAAAGTGGTTGATGTATAGGGGTATCATTAAGTTAAATAGGGCTCAATTAGAGATTTAAATCGGTGGCCTGTCTAACCTTAGAATACTATATAAGCCATTACAATGCAATGTTGAACATTACATATAGTCGTCATCAATTCAGCCTATCGCAATCCACTGCTGGACATAAGCCTCTCCCATGTGGTGCCACAACATCCTGTTCTCCGCCTTCCGCATCCAGTCCGTCCCACCCACCTTCTTAAGTTCATCGGTCCATATAGCTGGGGAGCGTCCCACACTACGCTTGCCGAAACGTGATTACGATATATAGTGGTCATGCTTTAAAGAATTCAACGTCATTGTGACTATTTCTGAATCATTATAAATATTCTACTTGAACCTTTGAGCAAAATACGCTCTCAACGAGCCTCCACTTCCTACAATAAAGCCGCAGAACCTCCTTGAAGAAATGAACCTGAATGAAAACCTCTTCGACAATAGATCAGCACGTGCGACTCCAAGAGTAAACATATGCCAAACGAATGTACTATTAGATAAATTTCTGCGAACGTTAGTAACTGCCGAGGCGGCAAAATGCTGGAGAGATTTAAAGTGAGTCTGATTCGAGGGCTACTGTCACACAAGTGAATTTAAAAGTGAAATTCTACTCGTTTTATTACGAAAGGGGTCGTTGTCGGAAAAATTGGGTTGGATGGTTGATGTGATGTCAGTATTTAAAGAGTTGGATAAAAATTGTGCAAAAAGAATGGTAGCAGCTAAGGTTATGAGAATAAACAATTGAATAAGTTTCTTTTTAGATTTCTGTGTCATACTTTTCTAGCAGATTCTTGCAATAGACAGATTTTCGAAATTTGAATTTAACTAGTAACAAATCTTCGACGAAGTACGTACAATTTAATTTTTTCAGTGTCTCATTTTATCTTTGGGTCCTTGCAAAGGGCAAAAAGGTCAAAAAATAGACGAGGTAATACTCAAAAGGGAAGCTGAAATCAATATCTGTGTGCATTTTTTTCGAAGCAGATTTTTTTAAATAGACAGATTTTCGAAATATTGGCAAACGTCGTATCTTTTTTTCCCATACATAATGTATATTGAAAAGTAAAAAAAACGAGATAGATGTAGTTTTGATCACTCTACCTAAATCGCAAAAAACCGTTGGTGCGCCAAATTTTGACTTAGGTACGCAATTAGGCCGACGGCATATCGCACCTTTAGAATTACAGAGACCTAATTCGAAATATGAAGATTTAAATTTCAACTTTGACTCATAAAATTATCTTGCACGACCATCTCTTCATCGAATGTTAATAAAACAGAGACTTAATATGTCAGTCTTGTCAGATATGTCAGAGTAAAGATGGTCGTGCAAGGTAATTTTATAAGTCAAAGTTGAAATCTTCAAATTTCGAATTAGTTCTCTATAACTCTAAAGGTGCGATATTGGCATTTATTTTAACTGCATTTGGAATGACTAAGCTTAGATTCAAGTTCTATTTACAGATGAGTCCATGTTGCCTGAAGCCAGATGATGGAAGGATTAAAGTGTGTAGACGGCCGGGAGAGAGGTACGCTCAGTACAACAATTTTACATCAATACTAACATAAACAAATAATCTTTACCACAACGATTGAATACACGTGTATCAACATAATTTTTAGCATCAGTTTACCGCTATAATGGGCCTTATTGTAATGCCCGCAGAACGCCCCTCTTTTCTCAAACCAACAAGTCTTCGCACCTTGAAAACCTAATCTCACGAGTAGGTAAGCGACAATTTGAAAGGTATAACTTTTATAATTCAAAGTTAAATGAAAGTTTGAATAATGGTGGAGGCCTGCCCGACTTGGAGCACTTTAAACTTGGGACAGTAATACTTTGTTACGAGAATTGACGACATTTTAAAATGACGATTGGTAAGGGGACCGTTTATTTAAATCCTTTTTTAAAGAGATTGTGCGTGCTTACGTTACCCAAGTATTGTCACTTTATAAAGGTGTATGACCACATTGTATAATTTTAAACTAAATGTGAACTTTTGATGTTTTGCTCTGGTGACGTTACGATCTGATAACGTTTGTAGGGCCAACATGGCTTGAAATTGCACAAGACAGGGTTTGGAGGCTTTTGCCCAGCAGTGGAAAAAATAGGGAAAAAAATACTTCCACTTTTTTCGGTTTACATATTATACATGTATTCTACAAAGGGTAAGGCAGATGTGTAAGTTTAGTTAATTTAACCCAATTTTTTTGCCCCAACCCATGAACCGTGGAGTAATTGCGTAACACACTACCAGTAAGAATAGCTTTCATTTTGACAGTTGTACAACATTCATTGAGTTATTTACATTTAATTTTTTCGAACGTTATGAAGCAATGGATTATATTCTGTATCCTTCAAAATCATTGGAATTGTGATTTACAGTGTACCTATTACGCTATAAGGTGCAGGATATATTACACATATTCTACACGGATTCGGCGCACAATGCCACATTCGCAAAATGACATAATTATTGGAATTTCGCAAAATGTCATATTCTCAAATTGTCATATTCTGAAAACGCCACATCGCAAAACGTCACATTAGTAAAATGACAATATTCGCATAATGTTAAATTCTCGAAATGTCACTTCGGATCAAAGACATCAACGTGTTCCGGACGATATACATAAACTTCGACCAGATGTTCAGACCATGGAAATAAGCATTTTTCAGACACATTAATGAGTTCTTATTTTTTATTTCTTGCACGAATTCCTAGTAAGATATTAAACGGCAATTTCAACGAAATTAGAGCGGTCATCATTTCTGAATAAGAACAGGGTAAACCCTGTCAGCCTGCCTAACATAATATTTTGTTAAATATGAGAACTGTAGTAATTCTCGCGTTACAATGTAGGTAGAGGTCCTCCTCGTTAGATTTAAGAAAAACATGTTCCAACCGTTTCTGATGTTATTCAAACGTTTCACTAATTTGAACTGGCTTTTTGCTACTAGGTACCACTCTATTTTCCTGACGCACCTGTACTTTTGAATAATGCAAAGTATTAAATTGAAATTCAGTAGTGATTTATTTTGAGAGGATGAAAATAATATACACTGCAATACATTTCTATCCAAAATGCAAAAGCGAAAGTGTGTCTGTCTGTCTGTTACCTCTTCACGCTTAAACCGCTGAACCGATTTAGATGAAATTTGGTATAGAGATAGTTTGAGTCCCGGGAAAGGGCATAGGATTTTTATCCCGATATGCCCCGGGATCGACACTTACGCGGGTGAAACCGTAGGACGCTGCTAGTACTAAATAAACGAACAAACTATTGAAATAAATACATAATATCCTAACCTAACTAAAACTATTAACAAACTAAAATATGGCGTCAAAAAATTCCTCCGGGTCGCTGTCGGCTGGTAATGTACCCAAGAGACTGGCGGCGATGCCACGATGTATGGCAATACTTAGCCTCTGGCCAAGGTAAACGCCAAATATTCATTTGTTTTGATTTAAACTTGACAAACATTCAGTAAAAAGCTCACGGTGAACATTAAGGTGAAGTGAGCTTGAATTGGGCTGTCATTCCACCTGAAGCTATGAATGTGTTAATTCATAACTTCAGGTTATTGACTGCTCACTTCGCCTAAGTTTTCACGATGAGATTTTAACATATTAAATCGACTGAAGTTACATTTATTACTTACTATAGCTGCACCCCGTGGTTTCGACTTTATAATATTAGTGTGACTAGCTTCCGCCCGCGGCTTCGCCCGCGAGGTATGTCGATATTAACTATCCTATGTCCTTCCCCGGGATGCAATCTATCTCACTGCCAAATTTTATCGAAATCCGTTCAGTGGTTTAGGCGTGAAAAGGTAACATACAGACAGAGTTACCTACATTCGAATTTGTAATATTAGTATGGATACAGTTTTTGGCACAATATTAATTAGTGACTGATGAGGCAACGATATTATTATGGTGACTGAACATTTTAGTAGTTCATCCCTGGGATCAAAGTATTTTAAGTAAGTTACAAAATACATGTCTTCAAATGTATTTTGTACAAAATACATTTGAAGACATGTATTTTGTCCCTAAGAGAGTTCTTGAAAACACTTTGATCCCAGGGAAGACCATCGAAATATAAATTTTCCACGAAGATACCTCTTTATGTCTATATCAGGCATCATTATAACCTCTCGTACATATAGGTATATCTTCAGTATTAAATATTCAACAATGGAGAATACTCTCTTTATTTCTATTTTGATACGAAACCCGAGCGCCATTGTCATTCTTTCCACCTAATGACTTACATACTCAGCCTATAAATGTTCCCACTGCTGGGACACAGGCCTCCTCTCTGTGAGAGGGAGTGGGCCATAATTCACCACGCGGGCCCAGTGCGGGTTGGTACATGTCACATGCCTTCGAATTTTTGGTTCTAGGACATGCCGGTTTCCTCACGATGTTTTCCTTCACCGTTTTGAGAGCAGTGGTGATGAAATAATTTACACAAAGTAATGCGCCTCGCTGGGTTCGAACATACGACCTATAACTCGTAAGTCGCAGCCTTTGCCACTGGGCCACCACTGCTCACTTAATGACTGTTATTTTAAAATTACGAAGAAGTATTTTTGTTGTTCTTTTTTTAATTAAAAGGCGATAGGTGGTTGTTTTCAAGAGCTTATCATCATCTGCCTAGCCTTTTCCCAACTACAATGTATGTTGGGGTCGGTTTCAAAGACTATTATTAAAATAAATCGAGCTATTTTTATTTGACTTGTGGCTTTTTTGGGTACTTAGAAATACGTGAATAAAAAATATTAAGGAAGCAATTTCAGTTGTCTATGAGTACATACAAAGAATATTTGGGTTATGCAAATTCTAAGTTAGATTTTTTGAAATTCAAGATTCGATACGCATCTGCGTAGTTCCGCTAGCTAATTTAATTTGACCTTGAAATATATTTATACCTACTAAGCCCCTTTTTTCAAGCCAGCAGTTTAGCTTTTAGAGGGGGGGACGCCCTAATGGAATAATTTTATCAACCCCTAAATCATTTTAAAAGACCTATTCAACGATACCCCACATGATGGGGTAGACGACGAAAAAAATATTCATCTCCACTTCACATGTAGGGGAGCTAACCCAAAAAAATTATTTTCCCAAATTTTATTTTACCACTTAGTCGGCGTAATTGATAAACCTACACATTCCTACAAAATTACAGCTTTCTAGTGCTAACGTTCTCTTAGATATTAAAACAATTTGCAATAAGATGTGGAAAGAACACTTTGACAAAGGTCTGTGGAGAAGGGTATATGGTACAGAACAATTCAGTCTGAACCACCAAGGATTCCCTGGTTCTCTGAAGTACAGATGAATAGACGATTGTTGGTAACAAGCATGCGTCTGCGATCCGGGCACATTCCATTGAATGCGTTCGGGTATCTTATGAAGGTTGTTGATACACCAAACTGTGGGATTTGTAACACGAGGGAGGACACCTACCACGCTTTGGTGGAGTGTGCTCGGGTTGGGACAGATCGAAGAATTTTGGAATCAGAAGCGGGGCTTACGTTAAGGGATGTTGGCATGTGTAATTTGATCTTGTCTAAACCTACATCCAAATTAGCTATTAAGTTATATTACTTGATTGTTAAATTAATTAAGTTAAGATCCTAGTTGTTAAATACTTTCTATTTATTTTGTAACACTACGAGGCTGGCATAATCGCTTCGCGATTAAAGCCTTTTTTTCTCAATAAAGATATTAAAAAAAAAAAAAAAAACGTTCTCTTAGCAAAACCTGGGACAGGCAGACAGACAGACGGACATGACGTAACTATAAGGGTTCCTTGTCAGAACTAGGGAACCCGAAAAAAAAGACGTAGATACGTTGTAAATTTTATATCAGCTCGCGTTTTATTTTAAGAATAGCGTTTCGTTATCACAATCTTCTTCGTCTTCGTTCAAAAAATATAATATTCTGAAACATAGGAACAACTAAACTAACTAGGGACTTTTAAAATTAAAAATATATTTCCTCTAGGAATCCCAAAACCTTATTAAAAGGCGATTTGTAAATTAGCCTGAAGCGTTTTGTTATAATGAACGGAGCGACGGTGAGGTTTCTTTCACACCGTGTGGGCTCGGTGATGTGAATATGGTACCGAGTTTTTTCGGGGCTGACTATCACACCGCAGCGTATCAAGAGGAGAGAATTCTTTTACTTGAGTGTTGCCAAAGACTAAGATAAAGACGTTTATCTAACTAAGTATCTAAATAATATCATCATTCATCAACATCCATTGCTGGACATAGGCCTCCCCCAAGCACCTCTACTTCGACTGGTTCTGTGCTTCTGTGCATCCAGCGAATTCTTGCGGCCTTCACAAGGATATCGGTCCACCTTGTGGGAGGCCTTCCAACGGTATGTCTTCGGGTACGCGGTCACCACTCCAGAACCTTTCGGCCCCATCGGCCATCTGGTCTGCGATCAATGTGCCCTAAATAATATCGTCTATACAGATTTCCGACGACTAATTCAAAGATTTAATTTCTGTACTTGTACATAACCGAAATATATTGGTACAAAATCATGAAAGAAGGTCTAATTTAAATGGAAAATAAAAAAAATTCAAAGATTTCCTGTAGCTTTGATCTCGCAAAATTTATTTTCCAGTAATTGCCTGTGATTTACCATTTCATGTGGAATTCTATGAAACTGCAGCATTACCTTGGTTTCTCTTTGGTTTTGAGAAATCAATTTACCAAAAATAATAGAATAAATATTTGATTCGGTTTTTTCTAACAGCTTTCGGTTTTTAACCTTTGATCTAAGTTAATCTTAAAATATTTTATTTCACCTTTACCTACATGGTCACTTATGAAACGTCAGACGCTAGGTACACGGTTCCAATTGGTCATTTCTTATGCAGAAGAGCCAAGAAACTTCAAAGGCAAGAAACTTCACGGTTACTCTTTTAAAAACAATTGGCTTTTACAATGTTTTCAAATTACAGTGGATATGGGATGACAGCGTAGGCCTGTCAACAAGTACCAGGTACTTAATAAAATTAAAAATGGTCTACAAATCTAAAGTCTACAAGGCCTACAAAGTTCTCACATTTACAAAATGTAAAAGAATCTATCAAAAGATTAAATAAAATCTAAAAACTTAAACCAAGTGATATGATTGCCATGCAGCTGAACTTAATCTACCTGAAAGAGCTCTAATGTGTGCGCCCCATTGTAATTTGGAATCAAAAGTAATTCCTAGAAAAACAGTTTCCGTAATAGCACCTATTTTCTTGCCATCTAGTTTTAAATTTAGATCCACTTGAGGTACTTGGTATTTGGTAATGAGAACTCAAGACATTTAGTTTTGTTCGCATTAAGTAAAAGATTATGAACTACAAACCATTTTGAAAGAACAGCCAGACTATCGTTGACATTTAAGACATCCGTATCTTTCCTTTTATTTTATTTTAAAAATATTATTTATTTTAAAAATAAGGGAAGTGTCATCAGCGAATAAAATTATATCCGATAAGTTAGACATCATGTAAGGAAGGTCATTAATATATACTAGAAATGCCAATTACATCCTGGGACTTCTCCCAGGATTCCAAAATGTGACTGATGAGTTTTACTCCCGCGTCCGTCGTCGACCTACCTTTCGCGAAACCAAACTGGCGACTATGTAAAATCCCATTTGAGTCAAAATGTGACAACATCTGGTCTAGCATGATTTTTTCATAGATTTTGCTCAATGCTGGTAGCACAGATATAGGTCTATAACTGGAGGGATCAAACTTACTACCCGATTTGAAAATTGGTACTACTTTACTATGTTTCATTAAGTCAGGAAACGTACCGCTGTCTAAACATTGATTAAATATGCCTGTTAGGGCAGGGGCAATTGTATAAATAATATCTCCAATAACCTTAACAGAAATCCCCCAAAAGTCTTCAGTGCTTTTTATGTTAAGACTTTTTTAAATGCTTGTTTAATTGTGGCAATGGAAATGGGCTTTGAATTCAAAGCTTGGAATATCCTTATTGAAGTTTTCTTTAAGAAGAGATTCAGCTAATATAGATGATGAGGAGGGAATCAAAACATCACTTATCTACTGGAAACGAATAACACACGCTTGCTTCATGAAAACGCTTTATCGTTACATATTCATAAGCTTTGGTTCTTTTTGAATAACGTAGGCACTTACAGTATTCATACTAACAAACAAACAACAACCAAATAATTACAGTCACACAACAACAACAACATAGAACAACAAAATCTGTAATTAGGTAAGTATTTGGTTCAACATATAAACACATAATTACAGTTACACGTATAGACGTGTACTGTAATTATTTGGTTCTATGTTAAATATTTCAATATCGGCCTGAAATTGTCCCATTGAATGGTAGCACCACTTTTCAGATAAAATAGTTTTACAAAAATAATACAAAGTAAATAAAAAATTGTTTTAAGCAAACTATTAAGTTACAATGTGTAACTTAATCGTGTGCTGGATCTGTTTCTGTCATTTAATTAAAGGTATTCGTGTGCGACAGCGCACGTGCGTAGATTTGTAATGTGATCATAACTTTTTCCCACAATTATAATAACAATTTAATAAATAGTTAATGTTTTCAAGCAAAAATTCAGTATATATATTGATTACGAGTATAACATTTATAACATAACTAGCTGTTCCCCGCGGTGTCACACGCTGCGCGGCTCCTAAGGGTCGTAGCGTGATGTTATATACCTATAGCCTAGCCTAGCCTAGCCTAGCCTATAGCCTTCCTCGATAAATGGACTACCCAACACTAAAAGAATCATTCAAATCGGACCAGTAGTTCCAGAGATTAGCGCGTTCAAACAAACAAACAAACAAACTCTGCAGCTTTATAATATTATAAGTATAGATATTCTAATTAGGGTGTTTGGTGGTGTGCGGAAATGTTGTATAAAGGCGATTGTTCACTACGGTGTAACAAAAGACGCCGCCGCCTGTCACTCAAGTAAGCAGCTTTATGCAGTGCACGCAAATGAGACACATTTTTTGGTACTTCCACACCAAGAGAAACTTGCGAATACATTTTAAAAGGAACGTTGAGCGGTAGGAAACGTTGAGTATAATCATCAAAATGTGTAGAGAAATAGTTTGTAAACTTCACAGTATAATTATAATAGTTTGTAGAATTAAGTTTATAAACTTCACATTGCCTTTGAACGTATGGGCAAATCATTTTTGTCGTCCCGATCGTAAGCGTCCTTCATAAGCGTTTATCCCGTCGGTAAGCGACTAAGATATTGGCAATCTTTTCTTTTTTTATCATAAATCTAAGACTGAAACTTACTACTACTACAGTAGTAAGTTTATTTATTGCTCGCAGAACAGATGGCCGATGGGGCCGAAAGGTTCTGGAGTGGCGACCGTGTACCGGAAGACGTAGCGTTGGAAGGCCTCCCACAAGGTGGTCCGACGACCTTGTGAAGGCCGCAGGAACCCGTTGGATGCGAAAAGCAAAGAACCAGTCGTAGTGGAGGTGCTTGGGGGAGGCCTATGTCCAGTGATGATGATGATGATGATGAGTAAGTTTAATAACGACCAATAACGTAGGGCATAAAATAATTATAACTATGTTTTTATGAGTAACTAACATAAGGTTTCATCAACTCAGCCTTTCGCAGTCCACAGCTGAACATAGGCCTCTCCCAGGCTGCGCCACAACACCCTATCCTCCGCCTTCCGCATCCAGTCTATCCCAGCCACGTTTTTGAGGTCGTCGGTCCATCTAGCTAGGGGCGTCCTACACTACGCTTGCCGATACGCGGTCTCCACTATAACATACGGTTTATATTCTAGTATTTCAACCCTATCCATGTACTGGACGTATTAGTTTGCCTGAGTATGGAAGCTAGAGTTTTGTTTGTACGTTGTAATAATATCGCTCAAGATAATGTTACTCTAAGTACACTTTGAAAACATTTATGATAATATAACGTTTGTTCAAGGATATGTACAGACACCAGCACATCAAGCTAATACAATTTGTCAAATTTCTTTAATGGATTTTCAACTTTATCGCTAAAGCATAAGGTTAAAAATTGATTGGGAAAATTTGACAGTTTCGGGTAGCTTGATGTGCTGTCTGTACATACATATTTCTTGCTTACAAACAATGATGTGGTAGTTTATTTGTGGGAAGAAAAGCATTCAGTTTCTCTTTGAAGTTTATTTCTATATGCCCTAGTCACGACAAAACTTCACGAACCAAAGAGTAAAGCAGAAGTGTAGCTTTACCCACATTGTTGTATACTAGCTTTTGCTCGCGACTTCACCCGCGGTGTTGTCGGAAAAAATCCCACGGGAACGTACCATCGGGATTAAAAGTATCCTGTGTGTTAATCCAAGTTATAAACTATCTGCGTGACAAATTTCATATGAATCCCTTCGGCCATTTTTGCGCCAATCCGGAACATACATCCAGGTATCTAGACAAAAATTTAAAAAAATATAAATTTTTGGTTTCAGACTCGCGTAGGTAGCGATTACTTTTTTTCAAGAATATTCAATGTGCAGTTTTGACTTCGTTACTATTTTATTATATGAATAGATAACTGCTTTACATTTATTCAGTTACTTAACCAGTCGACTAATGAGGCAGGGTTTACCTTCTATTTACAATTCTACATCCAATATTTATACACCATAATTTTACTCTAAAACCTAAATGTAATATTGTGCGTTATTTTTCATTCATTTTTGTTGTGATAAAGGTGACCATTCACTACGGTGTACCGCGCGACCTAGTCAGCTCACAAACAATGGCACTTGCGAGGTTACCCCTAGATTACCGCGCCATTGTGCTAGTTTCCAACACAAAAACATAAATACAGCAGACGAGTAAGTTATATTTTTTATGTTAATACCACAGAATGCGTTTTAGAAAAATATGCGTGTGAATTATGAAATAAACCAGCTGCGCTCCTCGATTTCACCCGCGTAAATGTTGATCCCGTGAGAATATCGGGATAAAAATAGCCTATATGTTAATCCAGGGTGTCAGATACCTCCATAGAAAATTTTATAATAATAATAATAATAATATTCCACAACTATCACACAACGCCGTCTAGTCTCAAGCTAAGCAGAGCTTGTGTTATGAGTACTAGACAACTGATAAACATACTTATATATTTCTAAATACATACATATATAGATAAATTACACCCAGACACAGAACAAATGATCATGCTCATCACACAAACATTTGTCCTGGGTGGGAATCGAACCCACGACCTCCGGCATAGCAGTCATAGAAAAAAATTGGTCCAGCCGTTTGAGCGTGCAGAAGTAACAAACATAATATAAACTCTCGCCTTTATAATATTAGTGTGATTTTTAACTTGTCATTTTATTGACGCATAGTAAGGGAAATTATTTTTCAGCCAAATTGTCACCCTACGTCAATTTGCTGTGTTACAGCCATTTCATACAACTGTTGAAAGTGGTAAGAATGACAGTTGTGAAATGAATACAACTTTTCCAGTATAAACATTTCTGTATTTATATTCATGCACACATACAAACTTGGTATAGGTATAGCAATATTTAACAAACTATTTAATTAGGAACTCATGTATGCAGCCTATAATGTTCCCACTGCTGGACACAGATCTCCTCTCGCTGTGAGGGGGATCAGGTACTCAATATAATATATTAATATAGACTTCTTGAAGACAACCTTTTGGTTTCAAAGCTCCAAGAGAACTAACTTAGAAACTAGGCGATGCTCCAAACATGATGTTTCCATTCCGTTCCGTAAAAAACCAGTACTTTTGCAGTAACTTTCAAATGAGATACTTTTAAACTTCATGACTACACGTCTACACTGATACGAAAATCATTTGAGGCCAGTCAAATGCTTTCAATTTTATATTCAGTATTTAAAATCACTACAAAATAATCTGGGGCGCGGAAGGGTCTCGGCATATAAAGATGGACACCCATCCACGGAACAACCGCGGCAAGCGTTGCTTAGCCTGATCGGTCGACCCGTGCGGCTGCGGCTATTATTACAAAAACCTCTCATGACATGAAGAAATGCTGGAATCATCTTCCGTGTAATCTTTGTAATACAATATATTAAAATATTAAGTACTTGTGGTGTTTACTCGGGATTATTCAAGTATGAAATAATGTATCTTACGTGTGCATACATAAATAATTTTATTTACATCAAAATATTGTATTTGTAATAGGGGCGGAAATAATGATTTTCCTGTTTGTATCCTTATCATTCAGGATTCTAATGAGACATCTTTTATTATCCAAAGGAAAACAGCTATGACAGCAAGGACCTATTATTATTACTATCATGAACACAATAATAATAAGTATCTAAATATATTTTATTAACAAAGTCAGAAACTGTACATTGAATATTTTTACGAGTCAGATGCCGAAAATATAGTTTTTAGAATTTTTGGCCGTTTGCCTTTTTCTCGGGACGTATGTCGGACTGGTGCAAAAACGGCTGAACGGTTTTGGATTAAATTTGGCACATAGATGGCAGATAACCTGGATTAACCTAAAGGGTAGTTTTAGTCTCGGTAGTACGGTCCCATGTTCCATTCCGTGGTCGCTCACAATGGGCTAAAAGTCACCCAAAGGGCAATGGAGATGGCTATGTTTGGAGTTTCCCTGCACGATCGAATCAGAAATAAGGAGATCCGCAGGAGATTCAAGGTAACTGACATAGCCCGAAGAATTGCCAAACTTTAGTGGTAGTGGGCAGGGCTTGCTCGCAGAACATATGGCCGATGGGGGTGTGTCACGTTTGATATAGTAACAAAAGTTCTAACGATCATAAGACCTAATTTCGTTTAATATAATTTTTATTTAATATAACGATCAAATGATATAATGAATTATTGATATAACTTCATTTTACCTAATTTCATATGGTATAATGAACAGTTTATATAATGCACATTTGAAATAATATTCACATAATATAATATTCAGTTGCTATAATATTCAAAATCTATTAGTAACGTTTAATATAATTTGGAAATGTCTACTTTTAACAAGCGAAGCGAAGGGAAGTGGGGCTCCGTCAACATAGGATGCAAGAGCGAGCGAAGGGCACCCCGAGGTTAGGTTGTGTTAGGTTACTTTAAACCCTTTACACAGAAATAGGGGCCCCGCGAAGCGGGACTCCGTCGACATAGGATGCAAGAGCGAGCGAAGGGCACCCCGAGGTTAGGTTGTATTAGGTTACTTTAAACCCTTTACACAGAATTAGGGGCCCCGCGAAGCGGGGCTCCGTCGACATAGGGTGCAAGAGCGAGCGAAGGGCAACCCGAGGTTAGGTTATTTTAAACCCTTCACTCAGAAATAGAACACACACACATAGAACACAAGAGCGATTCTTTACATAGAATGCAAGAGCGAGCGAAGGGCAGAAAATAAGTTAATATGAATGTTAGGTCAAATGAACGTTATATAAAAGGAGCATTATACAATATGAAAATTATATGAAATATAACATTCGATCATATGAAATTAGGTTAAATGTTTTTATAGCATATGAAAATTATATCATATCGCACCTAAAGAGAGCTAACTCTAAAATCTCAATTTTTGAGGTATGCATACCATCGAATTCCCTAACTCACTACCTAGCGACCAACAAAACAGATTCAAAAATAGTTCCATTACTCAACTTAAAAAGTATTGATCAATACAGCAAACTCCTGCAGTGCATATGGACATAGTAATCAGTTTTTAGCCTTTCCTGAAAAAAGTGTTTTTTTGAGTTAATCGCTGTTTAGATCTAGGTGTGCGATATGAGAGTTATGTCAAACGAAATTAGACTATCTCTTGTTATAACAAACATTACACACCCGGCCGATGGGGCCGAAAGGTTCTGGAGTGGCGACCGCGTACCGGAAGACGTAGCTTTGGAAGGCCTCCCACAAGTCCGCCTCTGTACATTTGTGTGCTTGAAGTATTAAATAAATAAATAAATAAAGTGGTCCGAAAGTCAAAGTCAAAGTCAGAGACCTTGTAAAGGCCGCAGGAACTCGTTGGATGCGAGAAACACAGAACTGGTCGAAATGAAGGTGCTTGGGGGAGGCCTTTGTCACGCATACAAATGCACTAAAAATACAAAATCATATCCTAAACACTTTCACACCCACGCAACCATACAATAACTGTGTAATAAAACGTTACATTCAATAACACTTCAATGTATTTCCTTTTCTAACAACCGTTATGAATATCAATGAAAGAATTCACACACATTCGCTGCAAACTGAAATAACAAACGACTTTACTCTGAATAAAATAAATGTTGGAGTAACGTGGTAGTACCGTCGCACATCGTAAAGTAACGTTAAGATTAGCTCTCACTAGAGCGTAACGTTCGCTACAAAGATGACAAATCTACGCAACCTATAAATTAATCAGCCGATAACCTTTCCACTGATGGGACACAGGCTTCCTCTCAGTGTGAGGACAGATTGTGTAGATTGGAATGACGCGCTGTAAATACTGCAGCTACAGCTTTAATATGCGCTTTTTTAATTGGCATTTTGATTTTATATCGTTTTTTAATCTCGATAACAATTCACAGGATACATCACATTTCGAATTATTTCTACACTTATACAGAAATCACTAACCGGCCATGATCATATGCGCGCTATTGCAAACCACTTCAATTAATGTAAATTGGTCACTTGGAATAAGGATTACGCACTACACATAATGTCAATAGACTAGCAAGTAGTGCTTTGTCTAGAGGTTCATTTAAATGATTAGTAACCAATCAACAGTCGACAGAGAGGTCAACACGGATACTGTGACAGATTGATGGACTGGGGCAGGAATGTCATGACCTCATTCACAACAATCATCATCATCATCTATGGCTTTGCAGCCGCGGATGGACCTTAGCCTGGTCAAGTATATTTCTCCAACGTTACCTATTGCCGGATTTTACTCTCAAATGTCTTACTCCAACAGTTTTTAAATCTTGGTGTACGCCATCGGTTGTCTCGACCTCTTTGGCGATTCGGTTTCATAACTAGTAAACCTTTGGGTGCTCTGGTTCCGTCCATTCTTACAACATGTTTTGATGGTTATACACAACGCATTCCTAAAATTTCTCATCAAACATTTACGTAAATGAAAAAATAATATACAGGCATTTTTTAATTTATGTTTTTTTACTATAATAATAATTAATTTCATTTCAGGTAATTTACACCCATAACAGCCAAACATAAAATAACCCCTATTCAATAAAATAAAATAAAATTTAAATGTAATGAAATCAAAGTAAAAATCAAATGAAATGATCAAGATAAATAAATCAAATTAAATAAAAACAAATTAAATCAAAATGGTCTGCTGGAACAATGCCATAAGAAGGCCCCAACTGCCTCGGCCCATTGCCACTTCTGCTTACTTATTCTTTGAGCTATGTCGACCAGTTCAGTTCTATGCCGGATCACCTAGTTCTGGACTCGATCCCTCAAACAGACTCCAAGCAAAGCCCGTTCCGTAGCTCGTTGACCGATTTTGAACTTATGAACCTGAAATACCGTGAGTGTCCACGATTCGGCTCCGTAAGACATAATAGGCAGGACGCTCTGATTGAAGACCTTAGTCATTAGGCTCTGTGGAGGATACGACGAGAAGAACCAACGAAGCTTCCCAATACCCAGCCCAGCTGAATCCTTCTGTTAGCCTCCCTCTCAATGTTATTGTTACCAAACTGCAGATTTTGTGCGAGGTAAACGTATTTCTAGTATATAAACTTACGTTCGTAACGTATCGTTCATATACCTAGTACCTAGGTACACATTATTTTGTGAAAATTGTGAAACACATAATAACATAACACGTTTCAAAGAACTGCCAAGCGACAGTCATAAAATAAGACCTCTTAAAGCTACGAGTTCACTAAAGCGTAATTCAAAATGACAGCAACGCTTTTGGTTGCTTTTTAGTCTGTAACAACACGATGAAAATATATTTTACCAAAACTGCATACTAGCTTATCATAATTGGATACGTCGCTGTTGCAGAGAAATTAATTTGTTTGTTAATTTAAGAGATCAAAGGTCAGAAATGTAGGTTATGGTGACTGACGAAAAGATACGTTGTTATGTTTGCTAGTGATAAAAATAATTTCATTTTTTTACGGGTGCAGTGAGCCAGTAAAAAGTTGAAGTAAAAATTTAAATTGAGCACAAATAACCTAAAACATACCATTCGTTTTAATTAAAACTTGTGTCCAAACACACTGTGCCGAAGGTACGCGACCGAATTTTTAGCGGCTGATTTTACGTTCCGACGTATTCAACTGATATGACACACCGTAAGTGCCGAACTTACGCGGCAGAAATTCAGTTGTGCAAATTTGTGTGTATTCAGTATCTCGAGCGTTGTCGTCGCTTCGTGTCGTGTTATCTAAACAGCCGGACAGACAGACGCAAAACAAAGTGATCCTGTTAGGGTTCCGTTATTACTTTTGAGGTGCGAAACTCGAAAAATGAACTATTTTACAGTAATAGCAATTTCAGACGATTTAGAAGAGTCGAACCGAACCGAACTTCGGTCGCGTATAATGTGTGCTCTACAGAATACGTTGCCGCCGAATTGCCGCTGAACTTCAGCTGTACGCTAAAACGCAACGTAATTTCGGCATAATGTGTCGTCAGTAATTCAAATAGCATTACAGGCGTAATCATGCCGAACTTCGGTCGCGTACCTTCGGCATAGTGTGTTTAGACACTAAAGCTCATATTGTTTAGTTTGACTACAAAAAACCCTATAACATGACGAGAAACAATAATTTGGAATGCAAAAACAAAAAGGTGCCAGTTTACGTAACCATACGTCATAAAATAAAGGTCTCTAAAGCCTTGAGTTCACTAGAGCGTAACAGAATGACAGTTCTGCTTCCATTTATTTCCTCCTAAAGTATTCCGAAAATTTATTATTTCACAAAATGTTGTACTTAATAAATGAATTGTGTTTGTGTTAATTTCTGTAACAAAATAAGAGATAAACAGAAAATGTATTTTGATATCAAAAGCTTTGTGGACTTGACTGGAAATTGTTTAAATCACTACTGGAAATGTTAATAAGGATTATGTCAAAACATTTGTGATAATCAGACACTGTAATAGTGTGTAACCGTCGGTAATAGTGGTCAACTTGGAAGTCCTTGAATTGTCTTCGGACACAAGTGGGAAGATGTAAGTCCAACCTAATAAACTGGGGCTACTTCCATGGAACGGCAGTAGGGTGTGATTGTGGAGCATAGTTTGCGACTGTCGACCGTCTGTGTCCCAAAACGTGCAATAAAAGTGACCTCTGTGCTGCCACAGACGACGCCGTGGAAGTGGCAAAGTTTTGGGCTAACAAGATCTAAAATACAGTCGTGCTAGCGAGACGAAGAAGAACACTATAATAGTGTAGGAATTTAACTTAACCTTTTTAGCACCGATGTGAAGTCCAAAATAGAGATGGGATTTTGCTCTTCTAGCTTCTTTCTATGAAGAAATGGCATACTTACCTACTAAAGAGAAAAAAGAAAGAAAAATTATTTATTCTGCGCAAATAAAGCAAATTACAAAAATTATAAACGGCAATACTAAAACCAAAAGTCCAGAATTCGATAGAAAATAAATAATTATAAAGATTAAAAAAAATATTACATCTGTTTAAATCGTGATGTTAGGTTAGACGTCTGGGGCTAAAAAAGCCACTTTGGAGAATCTTAAAAGGATAACATTATGAATCGTAATATGGCGAGGACAATCAGTGTTTTTCTTTTCTTCGCTGCACTACGTAGGTATAATCAAAGAGATTGGGATTGGATTTGGATTGGATTGATTGGTATTTTAGCACAGACAAAAAAAAAAAACTGAAAATGCTTCACTAATGGGATTTGATATGATTAACTTAACGGTTAACTGTCCATTATGTTATCCTTTTATGATTCTGCCAAAGTGGCCTTTTTAGGCCCAGATCACTAAAATTATAAAATTTAAAAAATTAAAGTAGATGAATGTGAATTTCTGGGACTTGGACTTGAATTATTCTTTCCATTAAATTCTTCTTTCTCTGTCAGAAATCCTAGCTGCAGGATGGCTGAAATCTCTCCAACATTATTGGTTTGTTTAAAAGGCTGTGGGTTGTCTGTCAGGGAGTGAATAAATTTATAAATTTTTATCAAATATACTGTATATTCCTGTTGGAAAGATGTCTCTACTTATTAAATGATTTGTAAATGGACTTGTTGCTCTTAAAATTGACATGTAATTATTTGTATGGTGTTAGATTGTGTTCTGTGTTCTTAAGACTTTAATTTTTTGAGTATATATTATTGTTTTAGTTTAAATTGCTATTAATTTATTGGCGTGATTTTTAATTTTTGTTTGCATGGTATTATTCATTTTTTTTTTTGTTTTTGTGTTTTTTTTTTAATATATATAATCATATTTTCTAATTTAAACTGAATTGAATGTATTCTTATATATATTTGTACCTATATCTAATAATGTTGTTAATTTTAATGTTTCATGCTGGATTATATTCGAACGCAATGTGAATTGTTACTGAATAAAAATTTTATTGAATTGTTTCTTTTATTTACACGCACCGCAATATCATCCATCCGCGCATCTTTGTATGTGGAATCCACTGTTTCTCGGTAACAGATTTGCTACTATCTTCAGATAACCAGGTAGCCATATTGAGATAATACAATTCCGTACAGCATGCAGACTGATATTGCAACAATAGCTCGGGTTATTGAATATTGCGACGCGTTTAGTGGAATTCAGCTCAATCACTTTCAATTGCGGTAGGGTAGTATAGTATCTATCGATTGAAATTTTGATGTGTCCTATTGGCCGTAATGCGAATATATCCGTGGCTGGCGGGAATATGGTAATTTGTCAGGACGACCATTCCTATTCTGGTAAATCGGTAAATTAGTTTACGTATGTGTTTTAGATGTTTTAAGGGTTATTTTATAACGTCTTTTAAATGATGACAATAAATATACGAAATTCCCCATAGTTTGCATAATAATAGACTCGTCAAGTCGTTCACCAACGAGATATCAACTTATTCACCGAGTTGTCAACTTATGCACCAACAGTTATTAACTTATTCACCTTCTGAGTGGGGAATATTGGTATGTAAACAATGTTATTAATTACAAACACAATGAGGACCAATCAACCAACTGATGACGAATATAAAAATATTTGTTGATTTGCTGAAGTATCTACTACTTAATTAAATACATCATAATATTTATGATGTATTTATCGGGGGGTTAGTACAGTGAGTTTATGTAAATTGTATGTATAATGCATGTAGTTTTAAGTAAATTTTCCATAGACACAGATATAACAGTTATCTTTTTTATCCGACTTCAAAAAAGGAGGAGGTTTCTCAATTCGACCGTATATATATATTTTTTTTAATAAGATATTTCGAAAATGTTTTTAAGTAACTTTTTAGACCTTTATATCCTGCTTATGCGTATGAAGTTTCATTAAAATCGGTTCTTTAATTTCGAAAAATAAGGGCTTGAAAGTTTGTATGAAATGCCGTACATCGTAAACGCCCTTAAGCCTTTCAATGGTTTTGGGTGTGTCACTAAAGTTCATTTTATATTCCAACAATAGCTTGGTTTATTGAGTATTGGGACGCGTTTAGTGGAATTGAGCTCAGTCACTTTCAGTGGTAGGGTACCTAGTAATCTGTCGATTGGCATTTGATGTATTGCTCGTAACGTAAATATAAATGGTCGAGGTAATCTGTGAGTTATCGACGTGTATCGTATATTTATGTGGAGATTATTTTATGTAACAGTGATGTATATTGTGCCTCGTTGTGTATTTTTTATATAGGTATTTATGATACTTGTCATCCTATAGTTGGAAATGTTGGAATATAGGAAACCGCTTCCACGACAAAGTTTTTAAGAATGTTAATAGTTTTGGGCGTGTTATCTACTAAAGTTTATTATACAGGAAAAACAACTTTCTCCATGGGACCAAAAAATAATAGCGAAAAAACTATCAATTGTTCAATAAAAAACTTCAATAGGTACCTACTCGACCCCAATGGCGAATTATTTCTGTACACCACTGTGGTACACCTGTCTGATACATGCTGTACCTATAGGAAAAAATATGTCGCATCCGGTCATTCGTTTGACTATTCGGAACGCTAGCGCCATCTGGTGACGTTTGACAGAGTCTAGCCTGAGTTCGTGGGAGTCGACGGACAGCTCGACAGAACGATGTGGCTCTTGGACATTGGACATCGTACGAACAACATTTGCTTAGAAACTGCCCCGCGTTCCGTATCTGGTTGTATCGTGTACCTACAGTGTGTAATTTGCTAGTGTGATTAAATTGTTCGTGAAATTTTAATCTGATTTGAACTGCAAAACGGTTTTTCTATTGCGCAATAACCAACACATACCCACAGTACGCCCACATAGTAGTTAAAATAAGGCTGATAATAAGACACACCATACCTTCTTCGTCAAATATATTTTATGTGTTTGTGTTTTTTCTCTGCGTCATGTTTACCGCTAATAAACGTATTTTTTTTCTTTCAATGCAAAATGATAAGTAGTAGGTAAGTTGCGCCATCCAAACACAAACTTGAAACTAGCCAAATCTAAATCCCCAATTAAAACGGTATGCATTAATCTAAGTGTAAAACACTACGTAATTTAATATGATAATGATCTAGCTAGTGGGCGTGACTCTTTACCGAACATTTCGGGTTCCGGACTCCTAACTATTCCAATTTCGACAAGTTCGGAATTCTCGATCGCCTTCACTTTAGAATCTAAATAAACTAGTTCAAAACCAATCGGGTTTAGTTAATGAGCGTAGTTTTATGTAATGGATTTTTTGCGGAAGGGTTAAATATTTTGGGCGTAAGTTAGGGATTAATTAAGGAAGTTAGGGGATGTTTTATTTATAATGTTTTGTAAAGGTTCGAACAGTGCCGCAAATCAGCTTAAATTGTGGATGTCGCTCTGATTTTGTATTTGTCGAAACGGTAATTTGACATTCGCCCATTGCATGTTTTGTAGTGATAAATGTATTTTTTTTTTGTTAGGTAGGGGTACAATAAATATAAAAATAATTTGTCACATTTTTTTTGGCATTTTGGTTAAATCCTTTGATGTTTCTAACTGACTCCCATTTAGAGACTTTGCGATGAGTATCTAATTTTAGATCCCCAATAGATTCACAGTAGATAAATACAAATACTGTGTAGATAATTTTTACCAAAGTTAATGGAAAAAGATAAAAAGAAAACAAGTCCAAACATACATTAAATGTCTTTCTGACTGCAGCTTAACGAACTCCATATAAATAAAGGTTTTATATAGAATCAAATCAAGATACAACTCAGTGTCGTACCATTTTTATTTAAACGAAGATTCCTATCGATATTGGATAAAATGCATGAGATCACGAGAGTTAATATTGAACGACGGTAGCTATAATAATATAATTCTGTTTTATAAATAGAGTATCCACAGCTAGTAAGTACCTATGCGGGTAACAATGATGCTTATTACCTATACCTAAATAGAAAATTATTTCTGATAGTTCTAATGTCGCCCAAAATATGTTTGCTTACCATAGTAATATGGCCGGGGAGACATTTGAAAAATAATTGGAAAGCTCTTCATCTGAATTGCTTTAGCAATGGCAAAAAATACCTACTTCTGATTTTAGGAATTCAATTATAATGAAAGACGTTAAAAGTTTAACAAGGGAAGTATTTTTAATCAAAATAATTAAGTTACAAAATACAAAATTGTGGAGTTATTAATTAAGTGGACAATTAAATGGGAATTAATAGTTAAGCGCGCGCCGCTGTAAATAAACGAGGGGTGAATCTTGGGTCGTAACCTAACTACCATCTTGCTGATTGGCTAATATTTTTAACACTGCATGAACTAGGTATGAGGGGCCCGTGGCTAAATAATAACAGCCGTACAGGTCGATCGATCAGGTTCAGCTACGCTTGCCGCGGTTGGTCTGTGGATGGGTGACCATCTTTACATACCGTGACCCCTCCGTGCCTCGAAAAGCACGTTAAGCCATTGGTCCCGGCTGTCATTCGTGGATCTTTGACAGTCGTTACGGGTAGTCAGAAGCCCGAAAGTCTGACAACCAGTCTTACCAAGGGATATCGTATTAACCAGTAACTGGGTTGTGGAGGTCAGATAGGCAGTCGCTCCATGTAAAATACTGGTATTCAGCTGCATCCGGTTAGACTGGAAGCCGACCCCAACATAGTTGGGAAAAGGCTAGGCAGATGATGATGAACTAGGTATTAAAATTCATATCAGTTCGAGAGGAGCAGTTTGTGTCCAAAGACAGCGATTTTTATCGTTAGATTCGTCCTACCACGTCAAAAAATGTCGTTTGTGTGGAAGTTGTCATCTGTCACACAATGACTATACCGTCAGCATACTAGATACAGTAGGTATCATTCTAATTGAGGCATACAACTTAGATAAAATGTATTCTAGACAGAACTTGATCTGTTTCATAGACAGGGCGTTTAAACAATCTCTCACATAGGTACATAAGTCGCCCTATAATTTGAGATTAACTGTAGTAGATCAGTCAGTCTACAGTGATCTGAATAGCTAGTAACGACTACTCTATTACTGAGAGAACGCGACGCGATTATGTTAGTCTGCAGCTCAGTGTTAGAGGTGCGGACATGTTGATAAGCGATAGCGATTTTATTATTATTATGTCGGGTTGGGTCGTTTTTTGGCCAAAGAATTAGTACTGCCATTCAACGTGGCAATACTGCCAGTCTTCTGAGCACGTTTCCGGATGACAGCAATGCGGACGAGTACTTCGACGCCTAAGTGTCGTTTGTTTTTGTATTTATTTGTATAGTAAGTTAGTTATTTAATTTAGTACTTATCTAGTGTAAATATGCAAATTGATAATATCAGTCTCTAGTAGAACTGTGAAGTATGTTTCGACAGAAGTACACATAGATGGAGGGCAATTATTTTATTATTACCTCTTTAGTGCACCTCCAATAAAATAGGGTTATCATTCGAAAGTCATTTACAGGAATTTTCAGGTTGTTTTCCAGGAAAATTGAAAAACAGCGTATGCCATTAAAACATATTTTTTTGTAAGCATGTATAATTTGGCCACATAATAATAATAATGAAGAATAAAGACTGATTAACAAATCCGTGAGTTTATTTTCGCTTTTCTAAAAATCCAGGTTTTTCGAGTTGTAACCCTATTTTATCGGAGGTGCGACCGTTTGGTTATAATAATTCGGTTTGTAATCGTATGTTGGTAATTCTAATTCGGTTTAAAGACATTAATTTCTCAAAAAGAACAAACATGGTTCACTTAAATATAAAAACTTAACAAAATATCTTCAGTAATAAACTTAATTGTCGGTCGATCTATCGAGTACATATAGTGAGTGATGATTTATTACTGTTGGTTAGCCAAATATAACTTAAATCTATTTTTGAAAATGTTTACTGATGAAGATAAAGATAAAGATAATTTATTTGTCAAACATGCGTTTACATAAACTTACTAATCAGACATGCAAGGTATTGAATTAATAGATGTTGTGAGCGTCCATGTTTTGCCCGTAACGGCGTACAAATTTTGTAGGTATAAAAAATTACATTTAATTGCATTTTACATAAGGTCATTCTAAATTTCATTACAAAATACAAAACAAATAAATAATAATTGATGTCAAGATATTATAGTATAAGTAGATATATTATAGTCAAAATAAATTAAAAAATGAATCACCTCTTATTCATTCGGTAACTTATTATAAAACCTACCACCTACCTACCTTGTATTTGTCTCTGTTTATGTTAACATGCATGTAAATTCTACACTCCCTCAAACTGAATAGGTAGTTCTTCTTTTGTACCAAGTCCTAACTGATTATTAATTCTTCATTATAACAATATAACCACCGCGCGTATCGCTCGTCTACATATGAGTATGGTGCTCAAACACAGGAGCCGCATGTTTTCGGTGGCAGCTGGGCACACGCGATGCGGCGATTTATTCCAGTCTGATCCCCTGAACACCCCCTCGGCGATCGCCTGCTAGTTCGTCTTCTGTTTTAATCTCTATCTTATCCACTTTATCTACTGTCGGCAACACGCGGCGACAATTGCAGTTGCCATTGTTGTCGACGCGTGTCGCTCGTATGTATGCACACTAATATACATAACCTGTTGGGTTTTAAGAACCAATGAAAGACACAGTTATAATTTCCACTTATTTTTTTATTATATTTATTTGGCAGGAGAGGTGTGTACATGTGCACTCTCGCTTGGTCCAGACGGAACACTAGCTTCTAAACTATATTAAAGTTATGCACTATACGTCAGCATGATTTCTTGCCGTGACAACTCAATAGAAATATGAAATATAATATATGTAACGACAGTCTTCTTACAATAACTAAGCCGAATAAAAATCGACCGCGCAAGTGCGGTCGATTTTCGCTCGATTTTTTTATGTCTAAAACGCTGATGGATTTTAAACTCTCGGCGTAGCATTGCGTTGAAAATCGAGTAAGCGATGATAAAAGTCGCCGCTTTGAAAAATCGCCCGTGGGTACGGTGGCTAAATCGTCACGAAATATTGTAGAGGTGCCCAACGCGTTTCAACACCCACAATTCCAACCACCCAGCCAATTACGTGGGCAGATAGAATTTCTGTTAAGTTGTGAGTACTTAAGCCTCCATGTTACTTGAAACTACCTCCTTAGTACTATGTTATGACGTAAGGAGAAGTCTAAAGGGGTGGGTGCGTGTTAATCTTACAGTAGTCTTCGTCATTCCTTGGTTAAGTTTTATCTTAAATTAAAATTTAACAAACTACCTTTGCTAGAGTTGGAATCAGCATGGTTTTGAAGAAGTCACTTCGGTTTTCAGGACAAGCAATTTGCGTATAGTAGAAATATTTCTATTTTGTTATCAAATTAAATAACTCTAAGCATTTTAATGAAGAAAATTCTTTTTTTTTTATAACGTGCCTAAAATGTTACAGAATTTTAATATAAGACTAAGAACCAGTTTGTGGCCACAAGGGAAAAAACAAAAGAATTTAAAAAGGAAAGAAAAAAGGCATAATAAAAATTCCCCAAGTATTTAACTAACTTACAAAAACAGTAAGGAACTTTTTTATGATAAGTCTATCAGACAGAATGAAGCCAAGAATGCGGCTAAGGAAACGTTGCGTTCTGCCTATCTGTGCTTCGATCGCGACACGCTATGTTTACGCATAGCTCTGAGTAGCCCGGATTATTGCGGTGAACCTACCTGAGCCTACAACCAACACGAACCCACCAAGCTTAGTTAATTCTCTGAATTATCTTAGTAGTTAGCCTGAATACCTGATGGTGTGAACAGAATAGTGTCTTTGTGAAAGCACTTACATACTTGTACATTGTACAAACTATCCAGTGACGCTATGAAATTAAATCTAAAATCAGCTGAAAAAAAACCAGCCAAGTGCGTGTCGGAACATGCACAATGAAGGGTTCTGTAGTTGGAATATGATTTTATCCGTATATGAATAATTTTGAAAATCATGTGCTCCCATACATTGCAAGTGCAAATGTAAGTTGGTCGACTATTACTCGTAAACTTGTAAAGTTGTGATGTGATAGTTTTCATTTTAACTTCGTTATAAATACCTATTGCTACCGTGATTTTTTTCACATATTCAAAAACAACCATTTAGCTAGAAGGATGGGGACACTTGACTCTAACAAAAATTAGCATTTTAAAGCTTAATATTTCACAAACGGATCCCTGAATCGAAAAAATATTTTCACAAACCCGCAATATTTAAAAAAAAACTATCTACCGATATGGCACACCATGGGGGTAGACAAGAAAAAAAAATCCATCCCCACTTTACGTGTAGAGATAACCTAAAAATTTTTTTTTTCTAGTTTTGTTTTACCACTTTGTCGGCGTGATTAATATGTATGTACATTGTACATCCATACAAAATTATAGCTTTCTAGTACTAAGAGTATCTGTGTTAAGCTGCGCACGGACAGACGGACATGGCGAAACTATAAGGGATCCTAGTTGACTACGGAACCCTAAAAACGAAATGAAAAAAATCACGACGAATTTTTTTCTTCAAAAACAACGAAAACTTCCCCCTCGCTCCGTCCCTCCGTCTGGATCGAACAGAGGGTTATGTCGGACTTCTATCGACTAAAACCCCGTGGTGTTCCTCCTGCTACTATGGAAGCACGACTTATGAGTCGGTAGTACAGGCCCTAGGTAAAATTAACAAGCTGAGGGTCAAGTCTGATAACGCAATTATGGCCGATCATGACAGTTTTGGTAATCTCTTAAAAGCGTCATTGTGATTTTCCGATGACATGACACTGAGACTCCAATTACATTTTTTTTTGACACCTGACACGTTACGCCATTATGCGTTACTAGCTGGCCCCGCGAACTTCGTACCGCCTCAGCCGGTTGATTCTGTAAAAATCTCACCGTGAAAACTTAGGTGAAGTAAGTTTGTTTTGCTAGGAATTGACACTATTGACATCTCACTCAACGCTCACTTCACCTAAGTTTTCACGGTGAGATTTTTACAGAATAGCACCGCACGACCTACGTAAAATTAACGAGCTAAGGGCCAAGTCTGCTATCGCAATTATGGCCGATCATTGACAGTTTTGGTAATCTCTTAATATAAAAGCGTCATTGTGATTTTCCGACATGGACTTATTATAATAGAAGTAACTTGTAATATAAATCATCCATGTTTTCCGATGACATGACACTGAGACTCCAATTACATTTTTTTGACAACTGACACGTTACGAAATTATGAATTACTAGCTGCGCCCCGCGTAAATGTCGATCCCGTGGGAATTTCGGGATAAAAAGTAGCCTAGGTATATGTTAATCCAGGGTGTCAGCTACAACCATACAAAATTTTATCAAAATTGGTCCAGCCGTTTGAGCGTGAAGAAGTAACAAACATATAAACACACCCCCACACCCCCACTCACACACTCACAAACTTTCGCCTTTATATTATTAGTGTGACTAGCTGGCCCCGCGAACTTCGTACCACCTCAGATTATGATATAATAATATGTTTTTTTTCTTGAATTTTTCCCATGTTTTAATAGTTGAATGAATGATTTTATTTAATTTCCTTTACAGTTCAAAACAATATATATATATATATATATATTTATTCTGCTATTCGAGGTTGAGGAAAATCCAACAAATCAAATATCATAAAAAATCGGTCCAGCCGTTCTTGAGTTATAAATGGTGTAACTGACTTGACTTTGTTTTATTTATTTAAGCATATAGATGGATTTAGGAGATTACGAACTTTGGTACAATGGTAATGGCGTTGCCTTGGTATGGTTGATAATAACTAATCATTGGAAATAATAGAGTTGGCCCCCTGAACTACACTCAAAATAGTAACGTAACAAAATCATTTAAGTAAGAAACAAAAGAAACCCAGCTCCAAATTAACATAAAAAAAATTAAAATAGCAATCACAAAAAAAAAAACAAAGAACAAATTCACTCAAAAAACTAAAGCGCGACGTAATTCGCGTACTTATATTTATATGTCACCATCCTAAACCCAGCGCGGGATCGTTTCCCACTTTTTGTGTCTCTTGGCAAATAAAAATTTGCATACAAACAGTGCTGTTACGTCTCTCACTGTGTTCCATTCGTTAGGACGCTTATATTAGCTTAAGTAGTTACCGCTTTTCGTACTTAATTTTCTGTCTGTACTGGTTGGTTCTCACTACGTGATGGCTTGGCTTTGATAGCTGTTTGCAATGATAATGAAATTAGAATTGTAGTGCGCAAGTGAAATACTCTTCCGGTTGTTTTAATTGGGTTTGGGAGTGAATTCAACATGGTTCTAGAACGTAGTCTCGCTACAAAGACACTTTGAAAATAGACTATGATTCTATGAAGGCGAGATAAGAGTGAGCATCCTTCTTATTGTTGCAGGACTGCCTAAAAAAAGGAATGTTGTGGTTCATATAGGTATGTAACTATGTATGTCAGGTTATGTATCCCTACTAGTTAAAAGACCTGTAAAATTACAACACACTCTTTTCTAGGGTTCTGTACCCAAAGGCTGCCAACGGAACCCTATTACTAATACTCCGCTGTCAGTCCCTCTGTCTGTCTGTCAGCGGAGTTTATCTCATGAACAGTAATAGTTATTCAGTTGAAATTTTCACACAGTGTGCATTTCTATTGCCGCTACAATAACAAATAGTGCCCATACAAGAAACGTGTTTTTTTTTAAATATGTAGTGTTAAATAATGTACGGTGTTACGGAACTCTTCGTGTGCGAGTCCGACTCGCACTTGGCCCATTTTTTCATAGCGGAATTAACGCTTTCTTTCTTTGAACTTTCGTTATAGGGCTTGTACACAAAACCGCGAATTGGTGCGAGGCGAATTCGCAACGCATAAAACTGCAACACGAATTGCTGCGATGCGACGTCGCATCGCACCCCGTAACGATCACGAACGCGATGACTGTCGGGATTAGTGTGATTTTAATATGCATACTTTAATTTCATTAAACGTTATTATTTATTTTAAATTTTCTAAATTAGCATCTTGGAGTACTTAACCTGACTTAAAAAATTGTAGCGCAGAGGTTCTTGGCCGGGGTCACGGATCATAAAATCTCATCAAAGAAATTAAATCGAATAGCGTGCAAAGAGTAGGTGAATTGAAGGAAAGAGAGAGCCATGATTATGTCTGCGAGCGGCGCAGGCGGTAGTTTTCAAATTACGAATTATTTTATGTTGTTATATTTTTTATGATTACTGGTCACTAATCTTACTCGTGTGGCCATTGTAGCGGCACGTTATGATAATTATCATTTCAATCTCTACTTACAAATAATCAATAATATCTAGCAATGCGCTAATATAGCTAATGAATTTACTCTGCACCTAAGCGTGCCCCGCACAGCGCGCACTTAGGAGATTAGCTCAATATTCGCGCACATGACCGCTCCGCTGAACTGATGAGCACCTCAGTAGCTGAGCTCTGCATTACCTCACGTCTGCTGCACTTGTGTACTGATGCTGTAATTTAGGTTTTATACGTTTTATTACAACACTAGGTGCATGCGAATTTTGCTACACGTTTTTACAATCTCTGAGTTTCGGCTTTTCTTCTCAGAGTAGTCAGATAGGAAACGCTGACCTCATATATGTATCTTATTATTTTTATAATAACATGTGTAGAAGTGATTCCGATATCCCATTTAAAGAATAAACAAGTTCAATTCAATCAGCTCAAAAAATAATGCAGATAATACTGCGAAAAACGCTAGCGTAATCTGCGACTTTAATTTATACTATAGATTTAAATAGGTAGAAAGAGTGATTTTAACTCGAAATCTAATTAATTATGTCAGTGCTTAGTTAACATTTGCGATTATTAAATTATAATTATTACTGTGAAAGTGTTGTCAAAGAAAGGTGTTGTAGATTTATTAGATTACCAGTTTTGAGTCCTTTCTGCGAACTGCTTTAATAACAATAAATAGTTTTTTTACTTCTTTCTAATTTAATTAATTAATAAGCTAACTAATACTAATTAATTTTTTTGTAAAGGACAGATAGTTTATAATTTTATTTATTTTGTATCCTTTTGTATTATTTTGAACTTTAAGTTTAAACAAGTTTAGCAATGTGTCTCCTTACGGAATCGTAGTTCGGATTACCGTTGAACCAAGTTTATAGTTTCAAAACTACGTTCAAGAGCTGTCAGTGTCAATATTCCATAATAATAATGACACTGATCACCGCGATCAAACATATTGAATTCGAATAGGTGTCCTAAATTGAACGTCGCGCAAACACGCGATTGTCGCGCATTTGCGTTCTATTAGGACGATGCCTAAGGGTTCATACAAAGGGTAATTAATACAGCGGACCGCGGCGGCGGGCGGCGGCGGTGCTGCTGCAGCTACGGCATAATGTGTGAATGGCCCAAAATTTGTAGGTACCTATATAATTTTGATAGAAGACTCCGACCTTACTATAACAATACCGCCCTTTGTTAGATCGATCATTGTTTTCTGTCTGACAAGCACTTATGTTGGCCACTTCCTCAAAGGAAAATAAGGATAAATCAAGGTTAAGAAAATGACGTAAACCTATGATATAATATAGGTTAATAATATAACTAATAATACATTTATATATATTCCTGGTAATATCTACTAGGGGAGATCTTAATTATTCGTATTAGAAAATTTATTTTAACTTCGGTATGATGTAAGGTCAGCATCAAAAGGATACACCTCGATATTCATCGACAATAATTCATTTGATTGTTTACAATTTGATTTTGTGTTCCATAATACTGTTTTAATGTGTAGCTAAAATTATGAAATGAAATGTTTTTTTTTTTTTTGTAAGTAGGTTTGTACAAACACTTTTACACGTCAATCATGTTTTTTTAAAACTAGATGAAGTCGGCGTTTCCTATCTGACTACTCTGAGAAGAAAGGCCGAAACAAACTCAGAGGTCACAGTCTCTTTTAATGTCCAGACATAATCTTGGTCAGGTTATATGAAGACCATGTAGATCGATGTCTGAGGTGGTCTTTTGATTAAGTACTTACCCAATGTGTTTTATGTTTTGTGGCTACAAATTGATACAATATTATAGAACAAATAAAGTAGACAATTGTATATTATTATATATTTTTGAAGCTGACTGTAGGTACCTTTGCGCATTTTCAAATTATCATGTAATTAATTAACTATTTATCTCCTTTATCTTTTCAATATTTGCTGTGGTGGTTTTAACAAGTTTATTCGTAATCGTTATTGTAGAAACGAAATCTAAATCTTTCTCCTGATATATATTATTTTATATGTTTCGTTTATTTCGTATCACATTAAATTTAAAAAGTACACACGTACCATATTATTCCTTAAAAACCATGTTACAAGCTAACCTAACAACAACTATTATTTACGTGGCTCAGCACATATTGGCACGTGCCTCTGCACCCAGTGCCTAATGAAGGGGCTGTCCACCATGTCACACAATATCTTTAGGATGCTGTTGGAGCTTCCGCACAACCTACCCATTATTGACGCCGCACTCTTTATCAATAAGGCATGCAAATCGTCATCTCGGGCTTCCGCGAACATCTGCAAAGCCCTACAGAAACGCGGAAGCCCCATCAACATCCCAAATCCATTATTATACTGAACGCGTAAGACTTTGCAGGCCCTCTGCGTATACTAATTCCAAAAGCACACACAATACACATAATTATGCATGATATATCACTCTCAATGTTTTGTTCTGGAAGGGCCCGTGGCTAAATAATAACAGCCGCACAGGCCGATCGATCAGGTTAAGCTAGGCTTGCCGCGGTTGGTCTTTGGATGGGTGACGATCTTTACATACCGTGACCCTCCGTGCCTCGGAAGCCGTTGGTCCCGGCTGTCATTCGTGGATTTTTGACAGTCGTTACGGGTAGTCAGAAGCCCGAAAGTCTGACAACCAGTCTTACCAAGGGGTATCGGTTTACCCAGTAACTGGTTTGTGGAGGTCAGATAGGCAGTCGTTCCATGTAAAATACTGGTATTCAGTTGCATCCGGTTAGACAGAACATAGTTGGGAAAAGGCTAGGCAGATGATATCACTTTCTATGTTTTCTCTCTTTTAGCGTTAACTCCTCCAGCATAGCCTTAATCTTTGTCATACAACAAGCAATTCTATTAATTCCAAAATCATGAACACTAGACATAGCGAGACACATGTACAATAGTGCAGTGATGTAGGTACCCAGCGATATCTCACTAATTGGAATGAGCTTTGTGTTCCAATGACTAATAATTAATCTACTGCCTATGGCGACGGCCGTTATGTTAATGGGAACGGGGCAGAAGCGAAGCGGTAAAAGTGGTAAAAGTGTTTGTACAAACCTACTTATAAAAAATAAAATCATCATCAATTCATTTCATTTATACGTAATAGTGAAAACATCAAATTATACAATGTCACTATGTTACTATGGTGTTGCCTTCAACCTTACTTAGGTGCACCAACAATATTGTAAACACTTGAATTATATTATAAATTAAATAATAAATTATATTTAAAAAAATCTATAAGTTATAATACTTATAAATTATATTTTTAAATATTAGAATATAAAAACATAAAAAATTGGTATCGGGAACAGGGTCCAAGCTACCGGCGGTCAGGGCTCCAGAGAGAGGAACCTCCTAACAATCCGAGCCGTGTCCAGAATCCTTTACATAGAAACAAGAGCCCCGCGAAGCGTAGTACAATGCGGTTAAACGTGGCCCGCCTTATTGAAGAATGTATCGCAATGACAATCCGGCTAATCGTTGAACCGCCGCATTTCAAAACGGCCCTGTTTTTGATAACGGTTAGCCGTAATGTTAATGGTGGATTATACAATCCGACTGCGACATATACACTAAATACTCAGCACATAAGCACTCGGCACGTATAACCGCCACTCTCAACACAACCAAAACACTGTGGGCCTTAGCGTAAAGATAAATGTATAAGTACTAAGAACATCGAACAGTTCTGAAATTGAGTTAAAACGAAGCATTGAATATTTAACACTTTCAGGCGAGCTCGCGAGATTGAATATTCTGCGGGAAACGATCACACCAAGTTTTTACCTACTTACGTACTTATATACTTTGTATTATACTTATATTGTCGCTTTTTTAAAGTAGGTGAGAAGAGTTTGAAACTTTGCACCATACTTTGTAACGAGGAGTCTCTTTTCTTGCGGGCTGTCATCTGCTGCCATAATTTTCATTCTACGAAGAATCAAACCAAGAACTTTATAGTTACGTAATTTTGTTTTCGTAGAAACTTAGTGCAATTTTTTTTTTTTTCGGATGGGAAATCATCAAATGACCCCTCCCGCTCTGGGTGGAGCGGGAGGGAGTGTCAGACTCTTACTGACTAAAACCCACCCGTGTTCCTTCCTTAGCCCTTTATGTTCCGGGCCAGCGGTAACCCTTTCGGACAATCCCGCTGACCTGGCAGGCTTCGGCCCTATGGGGCCCCTCCTCGATGCTGACGTCAACTTAGTGCTTCATCCTTGTTTCATCGGTAAGAAGAGCCATAAGTCTAACAGAGACAGCACGAATGGACGGAATTTGATCATGATGGTTAGTTATTTCCACAATTATAGATATACCTAGATAACGCAGGTATCACGATCTGTATGAAAACCAAGCGTGCCATTTTTTGATTACCTACTATGACGTCGCAAGCACTATATAGTGATGGGAAAATCAAATCTTCTCGCCCCACACCCGGGGCCTAGCGCCAGCGCTCACGCTCACCCAGCCAGGAGTACGCGGCGGCTCGGCTTACGATTTTTGTACGTAAGCTGGGCACGCGAAGTAGTTGCTCTTGCGTTATCTAGGTGTATCTGTGTTTATTTCAGAAGAACCTTTCTATTCGAAATGTACAATGGACATGACATCAATAAAACTACACAGCAGATTAAAAAAAAAAATTGTCATAATAATTTTTAGGGTTCCATACCAAAAGGATGCCGATGGAACCTGTTACTAAGCCTCCACTGTCCGTCCGTCTGTCTGACTCTCAGCGGGCTGTATCGCATGAACCGTATTAATAGACAACTGAAATGTTTACAGAGTGTGTGTTCGCTGTGTTCCTATTGCCGCTTTAACAAATAGATAATAAAAAAAACAAAGTAAAAAAAAAAACAAAATCGGTTCAGCCGTTTAGGAGCTACGATGGCACAGACAGACACACAGATACACACGTCAAACTTATAACACCCCTCTGTTTTTGTCGGGGGTTAAAAATTAAAGGGGGTTTCCATATGATACAAGAAACCTGTTTTTTTTTACGTTAGTTGCAGTTGGCTTTATATCATGAACCGTAATAGATAGACAGAGAAAGATAGACAGTTGAAATATTCACAGAGTGAGTATTTCTATTGCCGCTACAACATGTGTGAAACGTGTTTTTTTTTTGCCATGTGGTACGGAACCCTTTGTGTGCGAGTCCGAATAGCACTTTTGTTTTTATTATTAAGAAATAAATTGCACGAAGCAAGTCAGATCTATGTTTCTACAACACCTCGTTATTCCTTAATGACCTGTCAGTTCAACTATTTATTATTTCTAAAATACACTTTTACAACTAAATTACAGCTATCTTGTATAAAATAAATAAGATAACGTACATTTTCTCTAAGATATTTGCCATTACCGGACTTCGACCATTAAAGTGTCCTTGGACCTGACCTTGAAGAACCCATGACCTTTGAATCAATACGTCAAATAATATTGTCAAGAATCTGTGAATTGTATTTAATCTGAATTTGACGTAAATCCTGTGGTTTTTTTCACGAGGACTTGTGTTTTAATATTCTTCACACATGGTGACTTTTAAGTATTCTAGAGCCAAAACGTGATAACGTAGAAGTTGTAAAACTTAGTGTATGTAGCCAGTTTTTAATATTAATAAAAAATAAAAAGTCATTTATTCAAACCAGGCTGAGAATCCTTCCCCCAAAACGCCCGAGAAGAGACGAGAAGTTCCCCAAAACGCCCGTCTGTCACCACTTTAGCTTTGGCGGGGAAGAAAAATTAGCGCAACAAACTCCTCAGCAGCACAACCGCCTGTTAAGCAAGAATAACTTGATTCGATACACTAACGGCCAGTTTCCTCATCAACAACTAAAGTAATCAGTCAAAGTATTGACTTTTACTTGATCTTTACTGATACTTGGCAAATGTGTTTCTTCATTCAAGTAACAGCTAAAATAGTGAAGAAACAAATTTAACCGTTACTTTGACTTTTGTGACGTTACTTTGGCTGTTACTATTGATGGAGAAACTGGCCAGCTAGCTCACGCGAATATACCAACAAAACCATTGAAAACTATAGGTACTTTAGCAGAAATAAAAACGTTAAGTCCTAACTTTGGTTTAAAACAAAATCAAAGAATCTGTGTGTCCAAAAATATAACTAAAACACAGCAGATAAAAGCTTCAACGTAAGCACGCTAAGTCGAGATAAGAAGGCACTAACGAATAAGTACGCGGTGATAGTCGATGTTCGTACACTAAGAACCGAAATACTCATTTATCTGTACCATGCTATAGCTTAAGTGTTGGGAATAAGTCGATGATTTCCTCTATAGTTATAGCTATATCTCATCGACTACTAAAATCATCGACTTTAGCACTAACTAGTACTGATAAGGAACGCCTACACGATTGCTACGAGGTGGTGCTACGCGGCTACACTGTCGTAGCAAATAAGCGATACGCTGCTTGCACTATACTTTTTCGAAAAAACTGAACTTTTGATGGTGACTGATTAATTTAACGTGTTTCATGTGTTACTTTTCACTATTTTGCTATTATGATAATTGATTAAATAAATGTGTGTGAGAAATGTTGTCGTGTAATAGAAATAAGATTAATAGGTTTCAAAGACTTTGTTAAAAAAATACTAATTGGTTTAACAATACCCTAGCAATAAATTAGCAAAATGTTTATTAATTATACCTTTGGCTTTTTAAAATAACGAATCCATAAAAAACTAATCTATCGACATTCACCCCTCCCTAGTCGTAACAAAGTTACCGTATCAAAGTGAAGCGCACACTATTTTTTACGAGCTCAGTTCACTGCAGTATAAACGTAGGTGTACGATGCAACGGTAACATCTTCGGTTATTCAAACATATTGTCATATTGCACGGGATCAGTTTGTAAAGCACAAATTTTAGTGTAGCTGAATTTCGATTTATGGGTCCCGTAGTGCAAAATGCAAAGATGGTTGGTCTATATCAGCATTTTAGTAAATGTTTACTTTTATGATACATGTACATAAAGCTTGAATAAGTAGCAAAATAGGGTTGTCGCTGTTGTCATGTTAACATCGACAAAGTGCAACTAAATTGCTTTCGACCAAAGTTGACCGATGTTCATTATGGTCGATATTGATGGTCCCGAACAAAATATAATAGATTGTCTCAATTGATTGATAGTCATTCGAATACACGACTGACAGGACGATTATGGCTTCTATTCAGATTTACCCACCCTATAATTGATGATTTCTCAACAAAGCTCACGTATTCAAACACTTAACGGGTTACTGCTCGAAAGGTGTTATTATACTCTAGATGATTTTTTTAATGACGAATCTCTCTAATTATATAAAATGCTGACATAAATTTTAATACTAATCTTTTGAATTGAATTGACATTAAATTCTGACATGAAATGTAATTGACTATGAACTGTAATGAAATTTAATTTATATGCATGCGTTAATACAATTAGGTACTGAAATACTTATAATGTTATAATATTGTAATACATTGATTATCATTGTAATTGAATAGTAGATTACTCATTTAATTGTTTTTTATTCGCATCAATCATTTGTATGTCAATATTGGCAAAGTATAGCGCACTACCAATTTTTAAGATCTATGTATGAAATTACCTATGTTTTACAAATAAATTATTCTATTCTCTATTCTATTCTATTCTATTCTCTATTCAACCATAAATTAATAAAAAGTAAGATACCTGTAAAGTTTCGTCTTATTATAAGTTTACTATTATCTTAAAAAAAACATCAAAGTACTAGATTTAACTGAAATCCTCGCAAGGAAAGCCTTTTAGTGCTTGTATATAGGTCTCCGAGGAGAGCTAGATTGCAGCCTAACATGAACACACTATGTTATGTTAGGGTTAAGACTTGCTAGATAACGTTTATATTGACTGGTACAATTTTCTGATAAACTGCTCGTATGTTAAAGTGGTTTTTTATATTATTAAAATCATCATCTGCCTAGCTTTTCCCCAACTATGTTGGGGTCGGCTTCCAGTCTAACCGGATGCAGCTGAATACCAGTATTTTACATGGAGCGACTGCCTATCTGACCTCCACAACCCAGTTACTTGGTAATACGATACCTCTTGGTAAAACTGGTTGTCAGACTCTCGGGCCTCTGACTACCCTTAACGACTGTCAAAGATCCACGAATGACAGCCGGGACCAACGGCTTAACATGCTTTCCGAGGCATGGAGGGTTCACGCTATGTGAAGATGGTCACCCATCCACAGGACAACCACGGCAAACGTAGCTTAACATGATCGATCGACCTATGCGGCTGTTATTATTTAGCCACGGGCCCCTGGTAAAATTAATTATTACAAGCAATTTATTTTAAAAACAACCGACACGAGCGGGACTCGAACCTTTACCTTTGGTAAGCCGTGCCATCTAATGTGCTACTTTGACCTATTGAATTTAAATCCTTTTTATTTTTCACTCTTTCAGTGTAGATGACTTCTTTCAGAGCTTAAAAAATTGAGAATTTTCACTTACTCAAAGCTAAAAAAACTGGCAGATATGCCACACTATATACTGCCTAGCCTTTTTTTTTGCGGATGGGTAATCATCAATTAATGACCCCTCCCGCTCTGGGTGGAGCGGAAGGGAGTGTCAGACTCTTACTGACTAAAACCCACCCGTGTTCCTTCCTTAGCCCTTTATTTTCCGGACCAGCGGTAACCCTTTCGGACAATCCCGCTGACCCGGCAGGCTTCGGCCCTAAGGGGCCCCTTCCCCGATGCTGACATCTCTTTGAGGCGCGCGTGGAACACGTACGCGCCGTCCGGCACGGGCCTGGTCCTGATCGGACGGTGAGCTACTCACCATACCCATACTCTATCCGCCCGCAGGCCCGCGCCTACGGTGGCCGGGAGTCGTCCCGCGGCTCCCGACGCCCGGAGCGTCTCCCGCGGCGGCTGGGACGGGAGCCAAGCTTTATCACAACTATGTTGAGGTCGGCTTCCAGTTCAGCAAAAATGCCAGACTAGTGCCTGTCGCTGGTTTTAAACTGAACCTGATGTGTGAGTGACGGATGTAAATCACTGTTTTTTTTTTGTGTGGACATACATGGACATGAACAAGCAACTAAGTTAATTTCCACTACATGTTTTATCATCAAAAGTTACGATTTATTTGAGATAACACACTGTGTGTATGAAACCGTAAAATATCCTTTGAATTTGTTTGACGAACTGTGTGGCCTACTTTTCAAACAATTTCTAGGAAAGAACTCAATAGACCCAAAATAAATATACTTATGACAAAAACCACGTAAAATGAACAGGTTTGTTTTTCGTACGTATAAAAATATAGTGCCACGTCTATAAAGCGACACAGAAAATTAATACTTTCATGAAAAGGCATTCCAAAATACTTTATAGGTAAGTATACAACATTACCAAGTTAACAGATATTCTGGAAAATATGGCTATAAAATATTTTACTGGTTGGGTTGTGAATTTCAGTAGTTGCTCCATGTAAAATACTTGTATTCATCCGGTAAAACTGGAAGCCGACCCCAACATAGTTGGGAAATGACAGGCAGATAGCGCAAAACGTTTTATGTTATAACATTTTCTATTATTATCTCACTAGGCGACGCGCGCTTTACTTGTGGTAACTGAGTGTATAAACAAGCTGTGAATGTGTCCATGAACGAGTAGCGTCAGCACATAACACACACACACTCTTCCGACTTCGCCACTGTCTCGAACGGTACCGAGAGCTCCTGCGCTAACACATGCATTCATCAACAACAACAATACTACAACAACAACATATTTGCTACACTGGCGGACAAAATTGTGGGCCATTTATTAGACACTGGGCGGGTAGACATGTGCGCACAGACGTCCATGTCGCATGTCGCTAATTAATTTATTAAATTATTATTATTTCCTAACAATTAGGCTAAGCCACGGATATCGATACTAACACATATGGATCTTTGGTCTGAAATAAAGAATTTGATAGCGTGTTTGTACACTTGGTTACCACAAGTAAAGCGCGCGTCGCTTCGTGAGATAAAATACTGTAACTGAAAGCATTAATTATTTAAAAGCGGTTAATCTTATTTATTTTTCCCTGACACTGAAGCAGTAAAGTAGCCCATTTCTAGAAAATTATATACGATACGTGAGACTAATTTGACACCGTGCAATAATGAATTACTTAAGTCACACGTATCATAATGTACTAATAAAAGAGAATACATTAAAAATAAAGAAAAATACCTTCATTTTATCACCCAAAAGTATGCAAAACAGTGGACTTTATATACGTTTGCAAGTACAAGTTGTTTACATCATTATTATAAATGAAACCAAATCTGTGACGAGATTTAAATACGGCCCATCTGCCAACGTCATAATTGCATTAATTTGTGCTTTGTTTTTTGCGAAGGACAAACCCGTGATCTGCATTGCTAATACTGGTTTATCATATTCGTGACGTCGTCGTGCAGATGGCACTGTTGTCTGTACAAGTGTCCTGTTGAATGGAAATTATGAGGTTTTCGTTGATAATTTAAAACTTTTTAGTTATTAGGGGAATGGTGTTTTGGGCCAGAGAGAGTTGTTTAAAGGTATTTAAAAACCTTCTTAAGACTTTCACTGTCCATAAGTAGACACAAAAGTTAAATAATCAACCTGAACCATATGTGGTTCATGAGACAGGACAATTTTACTAATGGGAGAGCAATTGTATCTAATCTTGAGTCTTGCTCTTTAATTTGAATTTTGTAGATAACATCTAGAGGGTTTTTAAATTCGCATTTTAATAAAATACAAGCCATGTGCTCAATGGAATTTCCCATAGACAAAAATCCTTCCTCAGTGATCACTTTCATTGTACAGAAGCCAGCACATCAAGCTACCCGAAACTGTCAAATTTTCTCAATCAACTTTGAACCTTATTCTTTAGCGATAAAGTTGAAAATCAATTAAAGAAATTTGACAGATTGTAGTAACTTGATGTGCTGGCGTCTGTATCAGACACTCTTGTGCAACATTTCATAATCCAAGCGGTTTGGGCTGTGAGTTGTGTGTCAGTAAATTTAAGATTTTTTATAAAATATATTATTAAAATACGAGTGTTAGTTTAAAACCCTCGCCACCATTCCGAAAAAAGCACTCATTATTTATTAATAAAATAAAATTAGTTACAAAATCGACACCAATTCAAATATCACCAAAGCTGCTTTCAAAACTTAAGGGGCTTACAGGACCTAAACGCAAAAAACCCAAGTTTTAGAAACAATAACAATAATGGTATTAATTGGAATTTATGAGTTTTATGACATAGTATAATTTTAAAGATAATTTTGCA
Source organism: Oligia latruncula (assembly GCA_948474745.1). Taxonomy (NCBI): domain Eukaryota; kingdom Metazoa; phylum Arthropoda; class Insecta; order Lepidoptera; family Noctuidae; genus Oligia; species Oligia latruncula. The sequence goes on along the minus strand of OX419691.1, from coordinate 1,604,164 downwards.
TGCCAGAATTGGTGCAACACTGGACTGCGCATTCACTTGACATCTAGAAATGTATTTATTATGTACTGTGTTGAGCAATAAACATTTGAATTTGAATAAAAGTGTAGGATCGACTACAGTAAACAAAATCAGAAAAATATATGATATTCTTCAGGATATATGCTAGGTAGATTCTGTGTTGAAAACAAATTATTTGATACGATAGAAAAAAATCATGAAGATTCCTCTAAAAACTGTCTTTTTACAATAAAAACCATACTAACATACATACCATCATTCTGATTTTTTGACAGATTATTCTACAAGCAACATACTAAAATATTACTGTTTTAATTTTTAGTCCAAACAATTGATTTTTCTAATTAAATAATTGCTTCATATTTTGAAATTAATTACCAGGGTTGTGTCATTGCGCTTCTCTTTCTTTTCTATGCAGTCCGACAGTGACCGCGCTTTAGGTCATGTAAGCCCCTTAACGACCCCAAAACAAAATCAATTTCACAAATCGTTGGCTGCCAAACAAAATGGCCACTGCAACACGACTCCGCAAATCTAGAATAGCCTCTGCTTACAATCTTAATTGGCCACAATTTATCGTGGAAGGTGGGCCAAATGGGCCGTAATGGACGTAAAGGGTTCAGGATCTAATCTTAATTGTGTGGTCGATATATATGTGAAATCAGAAGCTTGTTTTGTGGGCTGCAGTAACTGAGAGACTGGTACGATGTAATTGGGTAGAAGGATGTTGTTCATTGTTTTAGGTTCCTCTTGAAAGGCTTTCATGTGGAGCTCGGTTTCGGGTTGTTCGTGAGCCTTCGATCGAGCCTCTATTGTTAAGTTGGAGGATGCTTTGGTTTCAGTTTGTATTGTCTAGAGTGTTTTCAGTTGTTTGTAAGGTATGGAGATAGATTTCAGGAATGAGTCTTATCGAAGTTAAAAATTATTCATTACTAGCTGCGCACCCGCATAAGTTTCGATTCCGGGGTATCGGGATAAAAAGTAGCCTATATGTTAATCCAGGGTGTCAGCTACCTCCATATCAAATTTTATCAAAATTGGTCCAGCCGTTTGAGCGTGAAGAACTAACAAACATAAAACACACACACGCACACACACTCACAAACTTTCACCTTTATAATATTAGTGTGATAATAAAGCTGAAGAGTTTGTTTGTTTGAACGCGCTAATCTCTGAAACTGCCTGTCAGATTTGAACAATTCTTTTTGCATTGTGATAGCCCGATTTTTGTGAAAGGCTATAGTCTATTTAACATCACGTTATTACCTTAATAAGCCGAGCAATAAGAAAAAATATCCGAAAGAACGCTAAACGATATTATAGCGCGGGCAGGTTATGCGATGTTTTTTAAGAGGAACCGGGACCACCCCTGTGCTGATGGTGATCCTTTTCGGATTGCCTTTTGAAGGTTTCCCCCCGATAAAAAAAAAAAAGGTTATGCGATGCGACGGAGTGGGTCGGGGGAACAATAAATTTCACGCGGACGAAGTCGCGGACAGAAGCTAGTTATACATACTATATAAAAACTGGCCAAGTGCGAGTCGAGAGAAGGTTTCCGTATCGTATCGTAAAAAAACACGTTTGTTGTATGGGAGCCCCCCTTAAATATTTATTTTATTTTAATTTTATTATTTATTATTAAAGTAAAAATACAACTGAGTATTTTGTGAATATTTCAAGTGCCTACCTGTTGCCATTATTGATATCGAGCAAAAAAGGGCAAAAAAATCGCGTTTGTTGTATGGGAGCCCCCCTTAAATATTTATTTTATTTTGTTTTTAGTATTTGTTGTTATAGCGGCAATAGAAATACATAATTAGTGAAAATTTCAACTGTCTAGCTACCGCGGTTCTTGAGATACAGCCTGGTGACAGACAGACGGACGGACAGCGAAGTCTTAGTAATAGGGTTCCGTTTTTACCCTTTGGGTACGGAACCCTAAAAAACCATAAAAAACCAGAATTTAGAAGAACTGCCTCGTTCTGAGGTATGTATTAACAACTATTTAAAAAAAAACCAATCGTTATTTTAGCATCAATACAGCTAGCCTCAGATTCTTTTACAAATATTCGTATTTACGCGGGTCTATTTTTGTTGCTCCGACTCCCACAGCGTAGCAACGCATGCCTCCGCCGGATGTTTGTGCATACGGATTGTGTACTTATTGCATCCGTGTTGCTTGAAATCCTAAAAGTAAGCAGAGTAAAGTACTTAATATGAATAAGGGCCGGTTCTTTCAAATGGTTGGTTAACGTAACATACGTACGTAAGTCAATCCATAATTTTATGAAACAATGTTTTTTTTGGTTTCACGATAGTTAGCGCCATTTTTGACGTACTTACTTATACGCGTGCGTCAAGTGGACTTGAAAAAGTTCGCCATACGAATCTTTACAGTCATTTTAAATGCTTCGGAAGAGACTCACGTTTATATAGGCATGAAGAGATGTTAAACTACGTGTGAAATACTTTGAAAACCAGGTTACATGCCTATATAAACGTGAGTCTCTTCCGAAGCATTTAAAATGACTGTAAAGATTCGTATGGCGAACTTTTTCAAGTCCACTTGACGCACGCGTATAAGTAAGTACGTCAAAAATGGCGCTAACTATCGTGAAACCAAAAAAAACATTGTTTCATAAAATTATGGATTGACTTACGTACGTATGTTACGTTAACCAACCATTTGAAAGAACCGGCCCTTATTCATATTAAGTACTTTACTCTGCTTACTTTTTTTTTTCTTTTTGACTTTTGTGTTGTCTAGATTAAAAAAATATTTATGATATTTACAACAGATGCCGTGAGAATCTTAGAGCATAAATGTAAGTAACACGGCGCAAACTTTTCAGGAACATGAAAAACTGTCTGAAATGTCAAAAACATTTTCATTTTCCCCTCGTTAAGGTTAAAGGTTAATTGGATCAAAATGCTCCGCTGTGTTTGCAACTTTCTACATTTAATTTTTATTTGAATGCATTAATATGCAAATTAATTTAGGGAACTTTCAACCATTGTTAGAATTGCGCCAGTCTTTAAATTCAGTTGGAATCGAGTTTGTTGTCCTGACGGTTTGATTTTGAATCGATAATTTGTAGAGGTGCACCCGATAAGACTTGAAGACGAGTAGTCGATTGCTTCAAAACTTTCTCAAGTTACTACTCGATATCGGCAGACGCTCTTCAATGGTATTAGAGCTTTAATTGAATTTGAGAGGTAATTGTTTATCGAAAATACTGTTTATTTTTTTCACATTGAAGGACACTAACGAGACAACAACAAGATTAAGTAGGTTCGCCTTTGCTTTATATAAACTTAAGAAAATAGTTAATCAGGCAGCTGTTGTAGCTGCGTATTATGGCTATGTAGATTCCATATTACGTTACGGAGTAATTTTTTGGGCAAATTCCTGCGAAAAAGAAAACATTTTTAAAGCACAGAAGAGGTGCATTAGATCTATATGCAGTCTCAAATCAACGGAAAGTTGCAAACCGCATTTCAAACAACTTAAAATACTAACATTACCGTGTATTTATATTTACGAGACAGCATTGTTTGTCAAGAAAAATAGCGAACTATTTAAGAAAGCTTCAGAGCAACGATATAGATCGACAAGACAAGAATATCGTCATGAATTATGTCTGAGACCCTCAAAGACCGCCCTTATGCACAAAAGCATCCTCTGTATGGCCCCGAAGATATTCAACAAAATACCAAATGACATTAAAGATCTTAACTTGACACAATTTAAACGGAGATTAAATAACTTATTGACTGAAAAATGCTATTATACCATTGACGAATTCCTTTTTGACAAAATGTAATAAGTAAACTAAATGATAATTATGTATTTATGCTTGACAATTCAAAAACCTGACTTATTAATTGTATTCAAAATAGTTATTATAAAAATAGATTGTATTCGAAGTACCTATTGAAATTTATGTTAATTTGTATGTAATATTGATTTTATATTCTTAAATTGCTAAATAGTGTATGCCCTAATGGGTAGTTTTTTGAGTTACCATATCCTAAATATAAGACCTATTGTATCACCAAAAAACACACCAATAAATACTTTGACTTTGACTTTGACTTTGACACAACAGAAATTGTATTGTTATTACACCGAATGGCGTTAAGTGTTCCGCAAAGTGTTAAGTACCTACTCGAATTATATTAATGGATATTAATATCGAAATTAAATACCCTGTAGCGGTATCTACAACGCCACATGTGAACAACGCGTCATACTGACGTCACGCTAAAATCCTGCATCTCGCAAGCAGAGTTTACCGCGCAACTAGCATAGATAAAACGGCCCGACATGAATCGTCGTGCAGTTGCCCGCCAGATACAACACCCATCTGGTCCGAGGATCCTCCCTTTTCTATAGAGTATGAGTGAACTTTACACCCTGTTCCTCAAACCTCTATAACTCTATGAGCCGGTTTTTCCGTTTCGCCGACGATATTGTGCTCTTTTCGTCTTCACCCTCCGAGTTGACACAGATGCTAGACGATCTTGACACGGCAAGGTCGGACTTCAGATGAATATGTCAAAGACCAAGTTGATGACTACTATCTCGTTACCTTAATTATAAAAATACTAGCTTCCGCCCGCGACTTCGCCCGCGAGGTATTTCGACAAAAACTAATCTATGTCTTTCCCCGGAATGCAAAATATCTTTCTGCCAAATTTTGTCGAAATTCGTTCAGTGGTTTAGGCATGAAAAGGTAACGTACAGACAGACAGAGTTACTTTCGATTTTATAATATTACTATGGATTGTTATTTTTAACCGACTTCCAAAAAGGAGGAGGTTATATGTTCGACTTTATATTCCTTATTGTTTATTTATTATTCGATACACCCACTGTTCGGCATCATGTTGTTCGTATTATTTAAAATTATCTAACTGTTCCTTTTTCTTTTTTTCATGCTGAGTGAATTGTACTCAGCTATGACCTAAAAAGCTGAAACCCGAAATAAGAGAATATCCGTGCAAAAGTACTTTGACCCCGGATTTGAATTCATACAGAAACATAACTGGGTATGAGTACTTCTGAACGTCCTCTGAAGTTAGAGCACCGTGAAGTTTCATTTTTGACGTTGATCCCTCTTTGACATTCGTACCAGGCGCACTCTCTAAAACTCAAGTGGTATGAAAATAAAGCCTTTATACGGCTCATGTTTTCGACTGGGACTCGCAAACTTGTAAAACTATTCCTTCAAATATTTTTTTGAGTTTTTGATTTATTTTTATGGAGCTGTATGAGTTTGTTTGCGAGAGTATTCAGCAATCAGAAAACTCAGAGTAAAAAAGTATAAGGCCATTTCAAAATAATTATCATCGTCCGATATATTTTATATTGTTGTAATTTTCTATAGGGGAACCTACACTGTGAAGTACAGTCAGTCACGTGTAAATATAAGTTAATGCAAAAGGGACATAAATAATTTTTAAACTGTCAAATGCAATCCATAAAATTCCAAAAAATACGTCACAATTTTCAGCACCGGCAGAAAAAGGTTTCTGATATTTTTCGCTTTAAAAGCGTGACAATAAAGCCATCATTAAGTATAATTCTGTTTAATACTTGTCCATATTTTCCTGTATTCTGCACGGAACACTAACAAAGCGTCAAAATTACACGTGTTCATTCCCGGGCCTTTTTTATTATCACGTCTATATTTTGCACGTTCATTTACCTGGACTTTCAACCGCACAACAAATTGGCTGCGCGAAGAACATAATACAGACATTATTACAGCGTGACGCGTGACACGACGCAATTAAACTGTAAATCGTGCTCAGCCCGGTTCAAGACGGGTGACACGTGTGTTGTGACGTAGTGTGGCTTATTTTCACGCTGTTTGAGTAAAACGGACTCCAAATTTATTGGTCACGTAAAAGAACTTGATATCTAAAGACATTATTATAGCGTGAGACGTGACATGTGATACGGTTCACTTAGACTGTAAATCGTGCTTAGCCCGGTTCGAGACGGAGACACGTGTCACATCTTGTGACAAAGTACTGTTGCTTATTGTCACGCTCTTAGAGTAATTTGCAACTCAAAATATATCAAACTCTTTTATGGCATATAACAACTATAATTAGACTGTTACCCTAATATCTCCTATAACTTGCACACTAACATACTGTACTAAACAGCTTCATCTTTTACTACTCTGTACGATCAGTTTCAATCACGCTCGAGAAAACGAAAGGTTCCACAAGAACGACTAGAACCATTACCAAAGTAACTTGCACGCTGGGAATACTCCTACGAACACGTCGATCTGCCGATGTTAAGCATCGCCTCGTCGACGTACAACGTTGTTAGAGCATTCCGAAAGGAGAACGAATGTTAGATGCCTTCGTTCGATGCATTAGCTTTAGGTTTGTACTCGGAATTTCGTCAGGTATTAACCGAAGATGGAAAGGAAACGGGATCGTTTGATATTTGTATAAAAAGTTACCGAATTAAATACGATTCTTCATCAGTGAAAATAAAAATTAAGCTTTATTTGGCTAAGCAACAATAATAAATCTTCATTTATAAGAAGATGTTTTGTTAAGAATCATCTTCCTGCCCTTATCCCCTGTTACTTGGAGTCGGCGCAACACGTTTTCTTCTTCCATTCTCCCCTGTCAACCGTCACGCTATCATTCACTCCCTTCTCTTTCATATCATTCCTTACACAATCCATCCATCTTTTCTTCGGCCTTCCTCCCTCTCCCTTTTTTTAAGAATATAATAGAATATTCTTTATTATGTATGTACACCATAAATATTACAGAACATAAATGTAAAAAAAAGAAGAATAAATAAAAAAAAGAAAGAAGGAGTAAGAATGTAGAAGTTTCTCACATACCTTCAGGGTCAAATAAAATTAGCTAACTCCGCGAAATTAATTTGTTGATATTTTTTGTGGGGTCATCGACCGCAGTTAGTGTCGTGTAGTCACTTGAAATATCAGTTAAAAAGTCAGCTTTTTATTGTGTAAACTTCACAGTCGTGATAAGTATCGATATCTCAATACGATAAAACAAAAGAAAACAGATTTTCTCAACTAATACTTCGTTTAACAACATAGCGAGCGGTCGTTGAACCCAAAAAAGAAAGTTGCTTAGATATTGAAAGTCATCATGTCTGCGGAGTTTCGCTAGCAAATTTAATTTGACCCTTTATATGAGAAACTTCTACATTCTTCCTCCGTTTTCTTACTATTTTATTCTTCTTTTTTTTTCTTTTTTCTTTCTGAACCATGAAGAGCGCGGATATAACACTGATTAATTATTTGTTTTTATTTGTGACCTTAAACTAAATAGGCCATGCAAGTATGTATTTTAGTGTCAATAGAGTATTGTTAAAATGATTACCAATAATCGCCAGTTAACTATCACCTGAAGAATAAATAATGCCTACTTGGCATTTTATTTTCTATAAAATGCTGTCAAACTGTCATATTTCTACCGAAAGAAAGAATGAAATTATTTTTTTTTTTAATCTTTATTTATTGGAGACATAAAGAGGCAGTCTTGGAGGTTTGTTCATATTTGAACACGTCACCCCCGTAAAATGAAATTACACGACGCATAAAAATATGCGTCACCTCCACGCAAAATGGCCATCGCTCAGCATAATGCTAAGACCCTATACGAGACAGAGCCTCAGCGCTGGTTTTGTGCAACATACGATTACGATTACCGCAAATAAAAGTCACTTGTAGATTGTAAAATCAGCCTTATGTAGGCTGAAATATGGCGACTAATCGTCAGACCTACGTTATATTAATAAACTTTCTAGACAACCTCCATAAAGAGGCAGTCTGCTCTTTTAATCCGAGATCACACAACGTACAATTGCTTAACTAACTCAAACCAGTTCAATATTCTGCTCAGCCCTTCAGCTCACGTGTACACCAAGCCTAACAATAATAAATTCAACGTCATTACGGCAAACGAGGTTAATATAAAGGTAGCTACTCATTGTCGGGAATGGTGGCATTTACAAGCGGGACGCGGCGGGTGGCGTATGAAGTAACAATGTTTAACTTATGTGTGTGAGAAACGGCCTTATTTTGCCGCGTCATTCTGGGCGGTAGGTGTAAATTGTTTTATGTAAGTACCTAGTGTGGGAAACTAGGTAAGTGAATGTCTCGTTTGTTAGTGTTTTTCAAGTAGATTGAGTTGTGTGTTGAATATAATTTGGGTTTCACCCACATAAGTGTCGATCCCAGATAATCCCGGATAAAAAGTATACTATGTGTTTGTCTAATAAATAAGCTATATTTCTGATGTATTACGTATCCTCTATGACACAATGAACGAAATCGCATGAAATGAAGGCGAAGTTGGCGTGGTTAGAACTGTCAAACACGTGACAACCGTACGTGGTTTACACGCGGTAAGATTTTTTTTTTTTTTAAACGTTGCCCCACACTAGGAATTTCTCCTGTATCTTGGGTGCGTTTACAAACATTTAAACTCACATACACAAACAGCCAGACTCGGAATAACTACTTGTAGGTCATACAAATATTTGTTCCGTGCGGGAATCGAACCCGCGACACGCAGCGCAGCAGTCAATCGCTTAACCACTGCGCCAACCGTGCCGTCAAAGATTACGCGGGGAATAATAATTAAGTACCATACAGAATTAGGGCCCTGACCTTTCTGAAGAACATCACCAATGTGGGCACTATATGTCCTATAATTCCAGATTTCCTTTGACTAAGTGAAGTTTTTTAACTTTTGGGATCCATACAGAAGCCTCCTCGTGTAACGCAGATTGTTCCGCCAGTTACTCAACTGAACCGAGCGCTTGGCGCATCCTGGACAGTCAAACCAACCCTTATTTAACTGGCCAAAACTTCCCTTGCGGCGGTAGGGCTAACGCCCGCCTGGTTTGCGATTCCCACCGGAGTCCGGCGTCAAGCAGCCTTCTGTGTTTCGTCGATGCGTGGGAGTTCCAGTGCCTTAGGTATCTTCTGGGCACAATCGTTCCATTATAGACCTCTTCGGTCGCTTTTAATCAGGCGTGATCGAGGTCAAGAGCGGGCCCATTCTGCAACAATATAGAAATAAAAAATAATAGTTATATAACACTAATTCAATAAAACAACATTTGCTACTTGACTTTTAAAATTCTTTGCCAACCACTTATTTATTCCCATCCGGAACAACAACATGAGATAAATCCCTCTCCACGTAAATTATAGCATCTCACCTTCCCATTCCTTAGTGGAATTAAGCGATCGTATTGCAAGCCGTAACGCAGTAATACCCGGTCTAAACCACGCGGTAATACCGGTCTAAACCGTGACCCGGAAAGGCTATTGCCGCCAAAGTAACAAAAAACCGGGCAAGTGCGAGTCGGATTCGCGCACCGAGGTTCCGTAGGTATGTAGGTAACTACAAATGTACGGTTTTCGGATTTTTTCCTTTATTTGTGATGAATGACATTGCTTCTTGCCTTTCATGATTCTAGGTCAACGGAAAGTACCCTATAGGTTTTGATTCCCTTGCGAGTGTCAAAATATGCGGCATAAACGGAAAATGTAACTTTTTATTGCATAGAATTAGAAGATTATTTTTTTCACAACTTCAAGGGCTTGCGGCCATTAATTTCAACTTAATAACTCCTCGCGTTCCTGAGAAAAAGGGTCTTGACAGACGGACAAACAGACGGAGAACGAGGTGACCTTATAAGGGTTCCGTTTTATTTTTGAGGTACGGAACCCTAAAAAGAAATCCAAAGGATTCTCGTAAATGTTCGCTATTATGGTAAGATTGGCAAGAAAAATGTCGCCGTTATTTCCTCTTGTGTTGTATGTTCGTGTCTCTTTTCCTTGTGTGGTGATTAAATCTTTGTGGCGTTAGGTAGGTGTAGGTATTTATGGGGCTTCTGGTAAAGGAAGGTGTGAAAAAAATTGTAAATACCTACCAATACTTATTCGAAATTCATTGCAAAATACGATGTAGTACTATAGATTTATAATTTCAAAATATTTGTAATGCTTACAATAGTTAAATACCAAAATTAAGTTAATGATCACAGAAAGCAGTTATTTCCAAGCCCTCAGGACTTGCTTTCACCTCGGTCCTGGGCGTTGTCTACATTTCTCGTATAAAAGAAAACAAAAAAAAAATGTTCTTATACTTATACTTTATTGAACACCAGAAAATACACAACAAAACAAAAAAAAAAAACATTTAACCCTACAAAACACAATGTTCTGCGATCTTTTTCAGGCAATAATTAGCGAATCAGCAAGGTTTTCCGTATGTACAGACATCAAGCTACCCGAAACTGTAAAATTTTCCCAATCAACTTTGAACCTTCGCTTCAGCGATAAGGTTAAAAATCTATAAAAGCAATTTGACAGATTGTAGTAGCTTGATGTGCGCCCGTCTGTACATTTAAATGTAACCACACGTATTTAAATGCGCCCCATCACCTGGTGTTAATTAATCTGTTTATTAGCTAATTCAGTATCAATTCCATATAATATTAAACTGCCCAACCCACAAACTGCACGGAACTACAACATAGTTTCAAAAATGTTTCCAGTGGAACTTTAATGAATGCATCGCATAACACTCAACGGATTTTCCAGAGACCGCAGCTGTAAGCGGAAAATGAAACAATCAGTGCTGAATTTTGTACTAAAAGTTAGCGTTATTTCAATCAACACTTTTGTTCAGGATTAATAGTCTCTGAAAGGTTTTTGCGACTGTTAAATACGTTTCTCGAAATTATCCGTCTATTAAAGTTTTTTGGGAATGTCTTTGTTATATTAAGGTTAGGAATAGGCTAAAAAAATCTGGTTAGGAACCAGCTTTTTTAAAGAAAAGTCATTTTTCGATACTAAGAAAATAATGTAAACAGAATAAGCAAGCTAAAGTGGCGTTGGAAGGCCTCCCACAAGGTGGACCGACGACCTTGTGAAGGCCGCAGGAACCCGTTGGATGCGAGAAGCACAGAACCGGTCGAAGTGGAAGTGCTTGGTGGAGGCCTATGTCCAGCAGTGGACGTCTTTTGGCTGAAATGATGAAGTGGCAATGGGCCGGCCATATTAGCCGTACAACTGATTAGCGTTGGGGTTGACGTATTCTTGAGCCTATTTCCAGCAGTGAATTGCTGTAGGCTGATGATGACGAAAGTCATATTCTAATATATAGGTAACTAGCAGCGCCCAACACCTCTATACGCCAAGAAACACCTCTATACGCCGAGAACTCAACATCAAAAAGCGTCTATCTGTTATGGTCCAAACGTGCATCCTCAAATACTTCGGACATGTCTCGAGGCGTGAGGGAGACTATTGAGCGCCTTGTCGTGCAGGGTAGGGTGGAGGGTACTAGACCACGCGGACGCTCACCCATGAGATGGACTGACCAAATTAAATCCGCAGTGGGCGATCCCTTGTATGAGCGCACAAAAAACACCCGAAATCGGAGTAGGTGGTGAGAAATCGTGAGGCGAATCACATCAGCCCCTAAACAAGAAACTACATGAGGACCACGACCGCTCTGACAAGAGTGCTACGAAAGAGAAGAAGCAGCGCACGGTTTCACCGGCATAAGTGTCGATCCCGTGGGAATATCGGGATAAAAACTATCCTATGTCCTTTTCCGGGATACAATATATCTCTCTGCCAAATTTTATTGAAATCTTTGTTTTTCGTTCAGTGGTTTAGGCGTGAAAAGGTAACATACAGACAGACAGATAGAGTTACTTTCGAATAAATAATATTAGTATAGATTTGAAATAAACGAAGATAAAGTTATTTTAAAGTTTCATTTTGGTCTACACACGAAATTACTATTTTGTACAGTCTAGATCAAAACTATTGTGAGCATGTTACGGAAATAAACTTGATTCATAATAACACATAGTCACAGTCTATTTTACAGTTATTTTTACCGTTTAAAATTTTATTTAATAAAAACTGAGCCAAGAGACACAGACACAGTAACTTTTAACTTAAAAAAATAAACAAAGAAAGTTTTCTTTCGACGCTCACATTATACACTAAGTTGACTAGATGTATTATTCAAGTTAGAAGTGTTTAAAAGTTACCCCGTAGTATTGAAGTGACGAAGAATTTCGACATTAAGTAGATATTGTTAAAGTGTTGAAACGTCTTAAAACTTTTACGTTTCGTTTTAATTTTATGAATTTTTCACGCTTTTACAGTTATATCATTTATCGTGTTGGCTGTTATTTTTGTTTTCATAAAAGTTTTTTACAGTATGACATCTTGATTTCCGCCGTTGCGCTTTATGGATTTTTTATAAGAACAAGTTCTCCGTTTTATTTAACAGTTCTTTGACAGTTGTATAAATTTGCTCTACACGGCTTTACGTAGGGTATCAATTTGCTTAATAATTAATTTTCCTGGCTGACATTTAACAAATAAAAAAAAAATCATTACCATCCCAAATTTCAACAGCAGTATTTTAAGACCACACATTCTAAAGCACCAAAAGAGCCAATACTTTAACCCTGGACAGTTGAAAGCGAAGTGCTTCAGTAATTCAGCAGGACCACCAACCGTCTGGACGCAACACCTGCAATATTCAGTGCGGTCCTGGCTGCAGTGATAAATATTCAATGCGGGACGTTTTGTGTGCTTCTACTGATGCATTTAGTCACTCTGTCTGTGAGAGGTGAGGTTTTTTGTATAGTTCAGGTTGGTTTTATTACTGAATGCAAATTTTATTAAACATAGCTACGCTCTGCGATTTCACCAGCACAAGTCTTGATTTCGTTATGGAATATCGGGATAAAAATAATCTGTGTCCTGGACTCATGGTCTACCCATGTGCCACATCCAAACCCGTTCAGCCAAGCGTGAAAGCGTGACCAACAAACATACAAAAAAATTAAATCTTTTCTCTTTATAATGTTAGTATTGATAACTGGCGAAATGTGGGTGTAAGAATATAATCTGCCGAACCCTCTTATGTTTATCTGATTTTAGATACTCAAGGGGATCTCTAATGTGATCCCACATTCACTCTCTGAGGGGTGTAATTTATCTATATATGTATGTATTTAGAAATATATAAGTATGTTTATCAGTTGTCTAGTACTCATAACACAAGCTCTGCTTAGCTTGAGACTAGACGGCGTTGTGTGATAGTTGTGGAATATTATTATTATTATTATTATCTCTCCTATTGTGATGTCAATTAGATGTTAATTCTTCATCCTTCATCTTCCTGGCCGTATCCTAATTTGTTTGGGTTCGATAGTTCCGCACAATAATGTCTGTTTCTTCCACACACAATGTGAAAATCTGCATTCAGTTGAATTCTCATACCATATTTTATCTATCTTCTATATATATAAAATGGTAAACTGACTGACTGATTGTTGATATATCAACGCACAGTCTAAACCACTGCTCCTAGAGACATGAAATTTGGAGGGTGTGTTCTTTGTGAAGAGTAGGTATCCACTAAGAAAGGGTTTTTCGAAATTCCACCCCTAAGAGGGTGAAATTTCACGCGGACGAAGTCGCGGGCAGAAGCTAGTGTTATATAAAATACTAGCTTCTGCCCGCGACTTTGTCCGCATGAAATTTCTTGTTCCCCCGACCCACCCCGTCGCATCTCATCGCCTGCCCGCGCTATTACTTCGTTTTTGCTTAGCGTTCTTTCTGACTTTTTTTCTTTTTGCTAGGCTCCTAAGGGTCATAGCGTGATGTTAAATAGCCTATAATAGCCTTCCTAGAGAATTGGGCTATCAAATAAGCAAAAAGATTTTTCAAATTCGACTGGTAGTTCCAGAGATTACCCCCTACATAAAAACTTACAAAATTTACCTCTTTATAATATTAATATAGACTAGCTTCTGCCCGCGACTTCGTCCGCGTGAATTTTCGCCCTCCCACATTCACTCTCTGAGGGGTGGAATTTTGAAAAACCCTTTCTTAGTGGATACCATCTCTTCACAAAGAACACATCCTCCAAATTTCATGTCTCTAGGACCAGCGGTTTAGGCTGTGCGTTGATATTATCAGTCAGTCAGGACTTTGAATTTTTAAATATAGACTAGCAGCGCCCCGCGGTTTCACCTGCATAAGTGTCGATCCTGTGGAAATATCGGGATAAAACCTATGTCCTTCTCCGGGATGCAATCTATCTCTATGCCAAATTTTATCAAAATCCATTCAGTGGTTTAGGCGTGAAAAGGTGACATACAGACAGACAGTTACTTTCGAATTTATAATATTAAATATGGATGTAACGTAATTGGTCATGGTAATCCAAGTCCACTTACATAATATTTAAGGTAACTAGTTAATTTGTTTAAAAGACATACCTATATAAAACTTTCTTATAAGTAAATCGTATTATAATATCTCGGAGTTCCTATCGGAAAAAATAAGTGGAATTATAATAATACTCTAATTGTCATTTTAAATTATATTAATTGATATGATTTGCATGCCCATGTGACGGCAGAACATGAAGATCTAACTTCTATGACAACATCTATACGTACCTATTATCTACCCATGTTTGCAAAGAAATAAATAATTTGATTTGATGATTGGAATAGGATTGCATAAGATTTTTTTCTCATCATGTATGGTTAAATTATCTTTGATACATAGATAAACATAACATAAACCGTTAGGGCTATAAGCGATAACTAAGGACTTCTCCATTAAAATAATAATATGGAAAAACGAGATATGTGCTAACAGCCTCAAATATCTCTAGCATCTATCTCAGTCTACTTAGCCGCCAACAGTATCCAATAACCTAAAGATTACCCCGATGACTTGCGCCTAAAAATGAGGATCGATTATGGTTATAACTTGGAGTAATAACACCTAGAAGGGGCATCCTGAGCCGCGTGCTGCCGCTAAGCTGGATCAGATACTACAACGCGGCACGCGACGGGGTGCAGACAACGCGCCGCCGTGCCGCGCGTGATTTTGTAGACCTAAACTTTCAAATTTTCCCAATCAACTTTGAACCTTACGATTTAGCAATAAAGTTCAAAATCTATTAAAGAAATTTGACAGATTGTAGTGGCTTGATGTGCTGACGTCTGTACATACAAATTCAATAAAAACGTGCCTCAGATCCACGCGGAGAACTTTGCACCGTTTTCCGCACCCCGTCGCGTGGCGCGTCGTAGTGTGTGATCCATCTCAAGTACCGTAATATAACGTCATCTAGCCTTCTGCCTACTCTTCTACTTCGAATAATTAGGCAGACATGTCTTTTACAACCACAATCACCAGCTATCTTTTTTTTTTACCTATAATGTCCCACTGCTGAGCAAAGGCCTCCCCCATGCTTCCAGGATATGGATAACAGTAATGTTATCAGTCTCATATAAAAGAGGAAATCTCACTAACATTAACCAGCAGGGAAATTATCTTTCATTTTGAGACTTCAACAACATTCATTGCCTTTACTTCGTTGATCAGATTTTTTTTTAAATCCGTTATGGAATTAGGAATTTCATTTTAAATCCTTGGGATTGTCATTGAAACCGTGTTATGCAATTGCAGGCGCATATCCAAGTTTCGTGCCAATGAAAAATTTCTGATGGAAAAACCCAAGAACACTTTGCTCGACTCTGGGATCGAAGACCACGCTCAGCAGTCAAAGCAGTACAACCCATTGTCTTCAAGCAAGAAACTAAGTAAGCAAGCAGCAAGTGCTTGGTTTTATTTGCATTAGCTGTCTAACACATAAGCACAATAAGGGGCTTACATGACCTAAAGCGCGATCACTGTCGGACTGCATAGAAAAGAAAGTGAAGCGTTATAACACAACGCTGGTAATTTATTGCAAAATATAAAGCAATTATTTATTTACAAAAAATCTATTGTTTGGACTAAAAAATTAAAACAAAATTTTTGTATGTTGCTTGTAGAATAATCTGACAAAAAATCAAAATGATGATGATGATGATGGTATTTTTTGTAAAAAGAAAGTTTCTAAAGGTATCTTCATGATTTTTTTCTACCGTATCAAATTAGTTGTATTATGTTTTCAACACACTATCTACCTAGCATATATCCTGAAGAATATCACATATTTTTCTGATTTTATTTACTGTATTCGTTCATTTATTTTTATTGTTTCTAAAATTTGCGTGTTTTGTGTTTAGGTCCTGCAAGCCCCTTAAGTTACAACACTGACGTACAAACTGTGCCATGTAAAGCACAGTTCATGATTCTTCACTCATGCATGCTCCATCTAGCCATTATTACTCTCAGGACCATAATAATATAATATTTTTCCCGACATCTTATCCTTCAATATCGTTACTGGGGTGTAAATAGGGTTATAAAGTATAGCCATTACCATTTATCAGACGGTAATTATTGTCCAACTCTGGGGTTGAAAGGGAGGTTATGAATTCAGTATGAGCAACCGATGTGGGTTGGCTGCTGCGCGGTTCGGCCGCCATTCCTGTGAATTTGGAAGTACCTGATCCTAAATTAGGAGCTGTAAGAATTAACTGTGGTCTGTTAAGCTGGGCCCATCGTTAATCATGCTTGAAATGTTGGGACGTAATTTTGGATTACTAGCATTTGTGTTATGTTGTGCAAGTGAGTGCCTCGGAAAGCACGTTAAGCCGTTGGTCCCGGCTGTCATTCGTGGATCTTTGACAGTTGTTACGTGTAGTCAGAAGCCCGAAAGTCTGACAACTGACAATGACTGATAATACTATAGATATATGAAAGATTTCTATGGATAATACAAATCTTTCATAGTCTATAGTATTATTAGTCGCGATGGCATGTCTATTCTGAAAAATAGCAACTCGTATCAACACTTTCAGTGTTCAGTATCATTCACTGCTAAAGCTCTAATTTGGGAATTAGAGCTTAAAAAAATCAAATCAACTTGATCCGTGAAGTTGATTTGATTTTGATATTAAGAATTAGTTGAATTTGAATTCCGCCACTCGACGGCGCATGGAAACAAAATGTGTTGTTAAATCAATACGTAATACATAATCAACTCGTATATACGAAAAAAAGAAAGCTCGTATATTTTGGAACAGAGCAAGATCTTCGACATGGACATACACAGTATATGCAGGCAATATGTTAGTAAGCATATATACGCCCCCATGATATATTTGAACACGATCTTTTGTTGGGAAGTGTATCAAAAAGTTTTATCCCATATATTGTTTTTGGCGGCAGTAGGTATTCATTACTCGGCAACCTTGAAACTTTCTTTATTTCTTTCTTTTCCTGCAATACTACGCTTTTATTAGCCATATTTCTTTATACAAAATTTTTGGTACATTTTTAGAATGAAAGAATCTTTAGGACAAAGTTCTCAATGGAAAGTTGTAGTACAAATATTTTGTTCTTTTTCTCTTCTTCAATGTAACGCTTTTTTGTGTTTTTATGAACAAAAGATTTATTGATAACTGTTTTACTGAATTAAACGGTATTGTCTTGATTCCTGTGTCATTTTACTGATTACGTTCTGATTGCATCGAGTATTTCGGAACATGGCCAAGCGGTTGGTGGACTTTTCACGTGAAGAATCAGCGTTGCCATTCGGGCAGGTACGTTTCCAGTTGACAGCTTTGAGGACAAATTTTTTGATGCCCAATGAGCATAAAAAAATTTGTAAGCATGTAGTTAGGTACGTAAGCTTGTGTTATACATTTTACAAGTTTATCTAACTACAAGTTTACATCAATTTTATATTATAATATTATAACAATATTATATAATTTATATCAATATTATATAATATATTACTTACTCACAAAATTTCATTTTAATGTTTTAGCAGAACAAGCTGCTGTTAATCTTTCTAATATTGTATATTCTACCCACTTTGAAATATTACTGTTCGAGATTGGCACAGAGCTACATAATCAGTCTGTCAGTATCTCGCTGTTAAGCATCAACTCAGCTATCCGAGAAAGAACGTCACTCCGTTACGAGATGCAAGAGAAGTCTGAGGAATGTTTGCATGTTCAATTAGTTTGTCTGGCAATCATAATTATAATATCATTCAAAGCTTAATTTATTTGCTTCTTAAATAAGTTAGAAACTAGGAAGCTTTACTCTTACAAAAGGAAAACACAAGCTCGTACTCATAACCGATACAACAAAATAACGCCATTATGAAACAAAATCGATTTTGATACATAAAATTACCATTATTCTTCCGCTCGCCGAGCTTCAAGTAGTCAAAATAAATCTAAATACATTTCCCATCCGGGTCAGTAGGTACTACAAAACAACATTATTATGTACAAAATAATATGCTCGCTTGTATTGTGAAGTTCTGAAGAGATTATCGTCTAAAACGGGCTGACACTCCAGGTACAAAAAGCAACGAAAAAAAAAATACAAAAAGAATACGTGTACGGTTTTCATTATTTATTTCTGAAAAGAACAAAAGCCGGGCGAAGCCTAAATGATCCTCAGCAAAGTATGAAGTATTGCAAGTATTTAACCGCGCCCGGGGACAAATAAATTTTCAAAGTAACCCTGGCAAAGTGCTTGAAGAACTGGACGCGGTTTATTTGGCCTCCACTGTATGTGGGTGTGTATGTGTGGGTATTGTGGGTGTATTTGTGTCTGTGTTTGCTCGAGTTGAGTCATTTATTTACTTTGCGTAAGTACATCAATCAATAAACATGTT
This sequence comes from Oligia latruncula, assembly GCA_948474745.1. Taxonomy (NCBI): domain Eukaryota; kingdom Metazoa; phylum Arthropoda; class Insecta; order Lepidoptera; family Noctuidae; genus Oligia; species Oligia latruncula. The sequence goes on along the minus strand of OX419691.1, from coordinate 1,585,474 downwards.
TGTAGTACCTAGAGGTTGTAAATGAAGTTCTAAGGGATTTATTCGAAAATAACGAATAATGCAAAATATAAATAGAAGACATTTTATTGTCCAGGTAATATAGTAAGCAGGTTCACAGGTTAATAGCAAGTTGAGAAATGCTGCCTAGACCTAGGTTACAATATATTATGTGCCAGTGAGTCAAACTAGACAGTTAATCTGTATCTTGGAGCTCTATAGGGTATTATATATAGGTAGGTAATAATGCACACTAAAATAACTTTTAGCAGTTCCGTTCTAAACAACCACAATTAAATTCGTGAATGGACTGTGAGGTCTCAATGGAAACTTACACCATCAGCCCTTCAAATTGGAACACACCTTTATGCGGATAAATCCTTTCACAGCAAAGAGCTCTAATTCTACAACTACTGAAAAGACCTGTCTCACCCACGGTACCAATTCACGTGACATTCAAATTCTGTAAAACAAAAACAGTGGCACTCCGGGAGTGCCGACAGAACTGAAAACAAAACACAAACAGAATACTTTGCCACCACTCACTGACATATCGGATACACATTAAAACCGAGTACATCCCGAGGACAGCCGAACACATCCATAGAGGGTATTTTTTTAATCGTCATATAAACAAAACACGCGCGGTGCCGCTTGCGGTAACAGTGGCGCGAGTGCAATGGTTTTTTCCCATCCCAAAAATGCCCAACTTACCTAAAGAAGTTCTCACATCAAAAACTGGTCACTATTTCTCGCTACCAAAGTGGCCGTTTACCTGATATCCTCACCACAACATGGACTGTTTTCGTCTAGCTTACTCGCCGACACGACGGAACTATACCTATCGGTAACAGCATGAACCTGACCTTACCTAATCCGCACTGCCATACCATTTCACGATGCAAAATTATTTATTTATTGATGATGTTGTTATTCCAATAGCTCTTTCAGGCATTTTCGGTTCGTCTTAAGACTTCTTAATCTTTTCTGGACTGGAAAGGGCTTATGAAAGGAAATCTGCCTTTGACACTAATACGAAAAATTATGGACATGTGGATCCTTTCAATTCTGACTATGGATCCCAGACTTGGTCTTTGACAGACATTTGAAAAGTCCAAACTCAACGTTGGCAGTATTCTAGGCGTCAAATTGACAGACCATATTCGCAACACCACACTGCACTCCAAAACACAGATTATTGACGATGCTCAAAAAGCCACTAAGCTGAAGTGGGACTGGGTCACGTCTGCCGTATGCCCAATAAGCCAAAATAACCACCACGTGGAGTCCTGACACAGCTAGAAGGGGTCGTGGCAGACCCCGTAGAAGATGGCGAGATGAGCTGGACAAAACAAACGACCAGTGGTCTACTTTAGCCCTGGATCAAAAGAGCTGGAAGTCATGGGAACAGGCCTTTGTCCGGCAGTGGGATGATGCAAGCTAACAGTAACAGTTGTTATTGATTACTTTAGTTTGTAACAAGTTTCAGGAACACCATCAAATGTTTTTCCCCCGCTCTCGTAAAAGATCTTTGAATGTTTCATCTCCAACTTTCGTAAACGATCAGCTTATACCATAAATCGCGAACCGCATCTAAACCACGTCACCCCCATAAACAAGGGAACGAATTAACCCTTCCCTACTCACAAAGATTATTTACAGACTACCATTATTACTTAAACAGCTATAACTCATGACTGTTACAAACTTCGGAGGTAAGAAACTTCATTCGTGCTTAAGATACGCCGCATACGAGGACACTTCTTGTGGCTACATTTTTAATACTGGCAATACTTCTTGTGGGTATAATAATTGAAATTTTTTGTATTTTATTATTCAGTACCTATCCCACCCGGTTTTAATTTTCAACTGATAAAAAATATTAGGCCATTCACCGTAGACATAAAAATCGTGTTAGGTCGCAAAAAAATGCACTGTACTGATTTTTTGACATGTTGCTTGGATAGGATACCAATAGTGTAAAACCAAGTTTGCAGCTTCGAAAGACCTGTGCTAATTGCGTGGTGCTGAAAAAACCTCAGTTTTTGACTTATTACTTCAAAAAAGTGCATCCTACGGAAATGTCACCCTGCACATTTTTAAACTATACAAAATTTGCTACAATTTGAACGCAGCCGTTACCCGAAACACTTCAAACATTGGCCGTTTTCCACAAAAAGTTCTAAATTATTATTTTTGCCCACCTGAAGCTGCAAAATTGGTTTTACACTAAGTATTGGTAATCTATCTACAACATCTACAACAATCTACAACATCCCAAAAAATCTGAAAATGTATTGCGACCTACGATGTTTTAAATGGCTGCCCTATCTATACTAGTTCACGATTTCTAATAGTTCGTTTTACATAAAATGATTTAGTACTGTTGTTTGTTTAAATAATTTAATTTTTCATGTATATGTCAAAAACACCATGAATGCGAATGCAAAAGATTTAAGCAAATATTTTATGTAGCAATAATTTAATATAAGCTTACTACCAAAGTCTTAAAGAACCACTAGGTATCCTTAAAAGAAGCCTAAGCTACTGCCATCTTTGCCAGGATCGCCCAGAGGACACGGTGGAGCACACGGTGGAGGTCTGCCCCGCTTGGGCGGAGCACCGCCGTGTCCTCGTAGAGGCGATCGGCAGCGGCGGCGACCTCTCGCGCCCGGCCCTGGTGCAAGCCATGGTCCGGGGCGAGAGGGAGTGGGAGGCAGTCACCTCCTTCTGCGAAGCAGTCATGCTAGCGAAGGAGGTGGCGGGACGGCTCAGGGAGAGAGCCTCCCGTCCCAGCCGCCGCGGGAGACGCTCCGGGCGTCGGGAGCCGCGCGACGACTCCCGGCCACCGTAGGCGCGGGCCTGCGGGCGGAGAGTAATGGGTAGCTCACCGTCCGATCAGGACCAGGCCCGTGCCGGACGGCGCGTACGTGTTCCACGCGCGCCTCAAAGAGATGTCAGCATCGAGGAGGGGCCCCATAGGGCCGAAGCCTGCCGGGTCAGCGGGATTGTCCGAAAGGGTTACCGCTGGCCCGGAACATAAAGGGCTAAGGAAGGAACACGGGTGGGTTTTAGTCAGTAAGAGTCTGACACTCCCTTCCGCTCCACCCAGAGCGGGTGGGGAGTGTCATTTGATGATTTCCCATCCGAAAAAAAAAAAAATAAAATAAAAGCTACTGCCATCTAAAAAAGAAACAATTTAAAATCCACTACGAACAAGACTATTCAGTGGCACAACATGCGCCGTTCCTTACAAAAACGGCGGTAGCATGTACCGGTGCGTTTCATTTCGCAAGATGAGCGTCTGGCGGGACAAAGGCAAGACTCTGTGCTTTGTATATACCTGTAGTATATACCCACGTACTAATCACGTCCGCGAACCAACGTATTACCACAGAATAGATGGGTACAGAAGGCCGGCTTCATACAACGAACGAAAACAGCCACGTGCACATATAGGTACAAGCTCAAGCGTACGTAAAGATACACGACTGGTGATATACAGTTTTAACAAAAGTTGGGCTCTATATGATGAGTCTCAGCTTGTCTGTGTATTAGAATAAATACTGTTTATACACCTAATAAAACTGTATGTTGTGCTAGCAGCGCCCCGCGGTTTCACCCGCATAAGTTTTGATCCCATGGGAATATCGGGATAAAAACTATTCTATGTCCTTTCCTGAGACTCAAACTATCTCTATACTAAATTTCATCTAAATCGGTTCAGCGGTTTAAGCGTGAAGAGGTAACAGACAGACACACTTTCGCTTTTATAATATTAGTAAGTATGGATTAGTATGGATGTCATTGCTTTTTACAAGAATTTACAAAATGAAATTGTCGAGACGTAAAATTGTTTCTTTTCACGATTTTTTATTCAAATTTATTATTCCAACCCTTTGTCTAAGACTCCCTCCGCCTCATTACATAACGAGTTCTTACAGTTTTTGTCCAAGCCATATTCGGCCAGTTTTTGTATTTCGAACTTTTTTGTAATAGGAATCCCACCAAAAACGTTTTCATGTAAAATGTTGCCAAGACGAGACCACATATGGCTCGCACTGCCAAAAAGTTATCAGATCTCATGTAGAGCTAAGCTTCTAACTCTACACGCCCTAACTTCACAAACTCTACACCTCAGTCAAAATATGAGGCTTGGCCGTTTCGTTACTACAAGAACTATTGTATAACAGAAAAGTAATGAACAGTGAATAAATTTTTCACCTTACGCCCATGTGATGGTAGAGAAACGGCCAAGCCACATGTTTTAGATATCAATAAAATCTAAAGTATAGCAATGCAATTGAAACTTTATAGGTTTAATAAGTCAACCACTGACATCATATCCCGAAAATTTTGTTTATCTGCTATAACCCAAACCCAAGTTAAGAAGGTTCAAAAATACGACGAAGTGCTTTAAGAAAAGGTAGGTAGTGCCCTTGCGCTTCGCCTGGCTCATCTTGGCGGGGGCACTCCCGTGCCCCCAGACTTTAACTTGTTGTGGGTGATTGTCGGAATAACGTTCGAAATTCAAAAGTGGCTTGATGATTCGTTCCGGTTTCGTATCACCAATGGTCTCAAACAACGGTCTCAATCAACGATCTCGAACTATGTCAAACAAATACACACACTTTCGCTCGTTGTACGGAGCCGACCTTCTGTTCCTATATACTCTGTGGACTTACTATGAAGATATATTTATGATTGTTAGTTCATATTGTATGGTCTTAGCTATGAATATATTAATTTGGTCTAGTAATATTAGTATTTACAAGAAATGTTGATGTTTTATTCATACTCGTAGTTTAAAGAAGGTCTTGTAGTAGGCGGTTGTGAATAAAGATCAAAAGCTTCTTTGGATCTAGAAAAAAATGTTATCATAAACGCAACTGTCTTAAAATAAAATACTTATTTGTTCAAAAACACAATTTCTTGTACATACCTATTTTTCACAATTTCACAGATCTTTTTAGGTTTTTTTTTAAATTGATTAGATTAATTTTTTGCTTACCAGTTACAAGCATCGCCACTTTGACCGGCTCTGTGCTTCCCGCATCCAGCGGATTCCTGCCTTAACCAGGTCATCGCTCAACCTTGTAAGAGACCACGGATAGAGACCTTCCAACTCTACATCTTTCGGTACGCGGTTGCATCTCCAGAACCTTTCGGCCCCATCGGCCATCAGTTCTGCGAGGAAAAGCTGCATGACTGGCATGAATTCCGCGTATGTACTACTTAACTGCATAACATTATCAGCCTATAATGTTCATCATCATCGGCTTAGCCTTTTCCCAACTATGTTGGGGTCGGCTTCCAGTCTAAACGGGTGCAGCTGAATACCAGTATTTCACATGGAACGACTGCTTATCTGACCTCCACAACCCAGTTACTGGTAAGACTGTCTGTCAGACTTTCAGGCTTCTTTCTATCCGTAACGACTGTCAAAGATCTACAAATGACACCTGGGACCAACGGCTTAACGTGCTTTCCCACTTAACTAAATTCTTAAAAGCTTACTAGAATTAGTAGATAGTGGAATATTGTGGGAATTCCTAACCAATTATTCATAGCGGCTAGAACTGTAATAATAGCTCCAGTATACCATGTTATTACTATGCAATGCCCAGTTCAACGTCTATTCAATAAGTAAATTATCACATACACATGATTAGCATAACTCATTATATTACTATTATTGCTTATCCGATACCCGTTGCTATGGTTACGAGTATTAATGCTGCCTTATAAATCCTATTAGGGCAATCAGATTCGGTTAGGAATCTACCCATTCCAAATAGATTTATGTGTCAAGTGGGAATATTTGAGACTAATAGCGTGGTTTTAGGGTTATTGGTCGTTTTAAGATAATTATGGATCTAAGGTTCCACAAGATGAGTGAGGCGCTGTTCATACGGCCATGATCAGTTCGATGTTTAACGGTAAACAGTTGGGATCACACGTCAACATCAAAATCGGCCTAGCCTCTTCCCAACTATGATGAGGTCGGCTGCTAGTCTGTAGCAGTATCTACAACGCCACATGCGAACAACGCGTCATACTGACGTCACGCAAAATCCTGCATCGCGCAAGCAGAGTTTACCGCGCAACTAGCATAGATACAACGGCCCGACATGAATCATCGGGCAGTTGCCCGCCAGACACAACACCCATCTGGTGGGAGGATCCTCCCTTTTCTATGGAGGATGAGTGAACTTTACACCCTGTTCCTCATACCTCTATAAGTCTAACCAGATGCAGCTGAATACTAGTATTTTACATGGAGCGACTGCCTATCTGACCTCCATAATCCAGGTACTGGTTATCACGATACCCCTTGATAAGACTGATTGACTGACTTTTGTGTTTCTTATTCTGACTACCTGGTGCCTTATTATGGCGGCTTAATGGCCTTATTATTCCAGTGTAAGAGAGAGACGGAGCTATACATGACCGATAGTAGTATCCCTTTTTCGCACTAGATTCATGATGACATTGATACTTCGTAATACGGCCCCTGTATCGACTGTCAAAATTCTATAAATGACAGCCGGGACTAAGGCAGGAAGGTAGATAGAAGAGCCTGGATGTTCCAGACGTATCAGGTCACTCTAGGCCTGTTCACAGCACTTCCATGGTTTGCGTTTGTAAATATGTAATAAGTAAATAAGACAGAGCTTAACTAAGAAACTCGTAAACAAGGTAAATCTTAAATATCAAATCCTACAACTGGCAGCATTTAGGCACCCGCTTAAGGTTGGTGAAACATATTTTTATAGCTAAAGGCATGAAGTTAGGCGTTCTTGCTTGCAAACTATTATTTCTCTTAACATAACCAATATTTAAATGCTTTGCAATAGAACATCAAAGCTTGACATGTTTAAAAATAGGTTCTTTTTTTGGCAGTAGTTAATTAACTGGTACAGATGCACCTCGGAAAGTAGGAGATAACTGAAAGTGGCTCCTTTTGGCAGCGAAAAGACACGCCTGTGCATTTGACCAGATTGTCGTCCGAAATTCATTATATACATTCACACAAAAACAAATAAAACTAGTCATAATTTTACCACCATCTTTATTACAACATCAAACATTGTAATATCTCTATAAACAGGCTCAGATTTACAACTTCCAAACAACTAAGTAGCTATGAACTTTAGGTTTATTGTTCCCTTAGCAGTAATTTAGTCATACATTCATTGTAGCTAACGAAACCATACGAAGCTTAGTTGCGACTACCATTACGGGTCATTGACATGTGATACGGTGTCACTGGTGTCAGTGATCATTCACTCGGCAAGTGTAACAAAATACACAGGTTTGACTCTTCAAATTGTTCAGCCAGAGATGTAATATACTAGCGTAGGGTATTTTGGATGTTTACGAATACATTGTATGCACCTGAATGAGCTTTTTGAGGCAGGATTTTTGGGCTTATTGGGTTGATTCGCACGAATTATGTACCGAATCGGGTGAATCAATACTTTTTTTCTGTATGTAATTCCCACGAATTTAATTTATTAGTGTGCGAATTGACAACGAATTGACAACTCCTTAAATACGTATTAGGCAATTCGGGCGAGATAATTCGTGCGAATCATTCAAGAAGCCGGTTTTTGAAGTGAAATTTCTTAGGCGGCGATTCGATAAATTGGACGAGAATTGAGAGTGATAAAGACGCGTCACGTTTAGGCACATTTCGTTATATGAGAGAGAAGAACTCTTTCTGTCTCTTACACTAAATCTCTCTTATTCTGGAATGTTCACTTCTATCAAGTGTACGTGATTTTTTTAATTTTTTTTGTTCTTTAATCGAATTATCTACCTGATGATGAGCTTTACACTTTTGTCTTCATTTAGAAACACCAACAAAAAACTCTGTCTATTAATATTTACCATTTCAGTGTCAGAAAAATGGTTAACCTTTTTTTAACTGCCCCGTCGGTCTCGTGGTTGCAAGCGGGACTGCTGAGCGTGGTGTCCTGGGTTCGATTCCCGGATCGGACAAAGTGTTATTGGCTTTTGCATTGGGAATGTCTTAGTAACGGTCCGGAGAGTTCGGAAGTTTAATACTCGCGTACCGTACCTCGGAAAGCACGTAAAGCCGTTGGTCCTGCGCCTGATCTCTCCCCGATCATGTCGAATTGCCGTCCCATCGGACTATAAGAGTAAAGGAACAGAGAGTGCATCTACATATGTTTGCGCAGACACTTGTGCACTATAATATCTCCTGCGAACCTGCCTAATCTCCGTTGAGATTTGCCACTGTGACCGAAATCGGTCGGGGGGAGGCTATTATTATTATTCAGAAAAATCAAAATAATTATTACTGTATAGGTACTCGTATATAACGTGCCCCGTGTAATTTTAAAGTAGAACACATTTGTTAGAACTTTACAAATAATAATAATAATAATAATTAATAAGAGAAACAAATTAAATATCTCGACTTAGCACACGAGGTTGTTGACATGTGGAATGTGAGCTCGGCTATCATTGTGCCGATTGTCGTATCAGCCAATGGACTGATGGCCGAAAGCCTCGATCAACATCTATCGAGACTCTCGTTAGGCGGTTGGATCAAGGGCCTGATTCAGAAGGCAGTACTCCTCGATACGGCTCGCATTGTGAGGAGGTTCCTGTCTCTGGAGCCCTAACCACCGGTAGCTTGGACCCTGCTCCCGTTACCGGTGGGCTACTATTTTTTATATTTTTAAATGTTTTTATATTTTTTATATTCTGATATTTAAAAATATAATTGATGTGTTATCTAATGTGATAAAGGAAATAATGAATAAAATGATTTTATGCACACTGCATGCACAACTGTTTTAGTTAAACAAAATATTGCTACCTTCATCTATTTAGGGTACATGATTCAAACCATAATGTTATAATAATACCCAGATAATGCAACGCTAATAGGAATAATAGTGATACAAATTATTCACCATTTAAAACTATGTTTGCCAACATGATAATTAACGTTGTTTTATTTGAGTAATAATGCAGGTTTAGCGTGGTTATTGCACAAATTAATTGTTTTAATCTTCATTCTAACACACACTGTACACACTTAAAGGAAATTAAGGCATAATACGTGGGGGCCTAAAAGGCCACTTTGGCAGAATCATAAAAGGATAATATTATGAATCATAATGGACAGTTAACTGTTAAGTTAATCGTATCAAATCCCATTGGTGAAGGATTTTTCAGTATTTTTTTTGTCTGTGCTAAAACACCAATCAATCCAATCCAAATCCAATTTCTTTGATTATACCTACGTAGTGCAGCGAAAAAAGAAAAACACGGACTGTCTTCGCCATAATTATGATTCATAATGTTATCCTTTTATGATTCTGCCAAAGTGGCATTTTTAGGCTGTTATATGGTTATGTTATTCAATGTGGAAGGAACGAAAATTGGGAACTGTAATTTATATTTGAATGAAACCTGGCAACGTTTTGATAAAATATTAAACATGCTATGCAACTTGAAAATGCTTAACATGAAATGGTTTTGTAGAACTGGCCACTTTGATGGCAAATATCAATTTGGTTAATTCCAAATTCAAATTAAGGCGTGTGTATTTTGGTTTTGAATTTAGCGTTTCATTTGTTTTCGCGCCATTTGATTTTTCTTTGACCTGTTCACAATATGGAAAGCTTAAAATTTTGCGTTATTTACGAATACGACTTCTACCATGGCACCAGTGCAGCGCTGCAGATACAGCTCGAAGGATCAATGATATACATGGGGGCTTCCCCGTATACATCACTAATTCTTAGAACTGTTTTAAACACGATACGTTTTCGGTTCCAACATTTCCATTTTGGAAATTTTTACCTACAGAACAAACCCCGCGGACTAATATTACAGAGCAAAATCCGAAGGTCAATTCTCACTTGAAAAGAGTTCAATGTTTTTTTAACAGATTTAGACTGTGGTTAGAATGCCATCCTTCTCAAAAATATTTCTTAAATAGGGAATTGCACCTCAGATGCAAGAATAGCATAGCCTTACTGACCAAGAAATAGAACTAACGAAGAAGGCTTGGTTCTACTTTAACAAAACATGATGCCCTGCTTGACATAGGCAACCCGATAATGACGCTGTGCACCACATGTGAAGTGCTCATCATACTGACTTCACGCAAAATCCTGCATCGCGCAAGCAGAGTTTACCGCGCTACTAGCATAATTATTTACAATGTCCCGACATCAATCGGCGGGCAGTACCATACACAACACCCGTCTCGGATCGGAGGATCCCCCCTTTTCTACAGAGGATGAGTGAACTTTACACCCAGTCCCTCATACCTCTTTAACGCCATTATTGTTTGTTTTTCAGTATCTATAATTTCTATATCCATCTCATTCGATCTATTTCTGAGACGTAATCTATTCAGCAGGTATGACAGATTATTAGGAAGTACCTATTATTATTTCTCCTATATTCTCCATTACCGATTTTCGCAGGAGTCGTCCAAAAATAGTAACCACGCCATTTTGTGATATCTTATGCCTGTATTCCTAGTAAGCAAGTAGGTATTCCTTTTGTTATGTTATAACAAATATGTAATCAGGTACTAAGTAATCAATATTAGCTAATATATACCGTATATTAGAGATACATAGATACACTATTTGCTTAGGACTATGTGTACTTGGGCACGTTCAAAGACGTGTACGGGTAACGAATTAATGAGAGATCTAAACTAATATTATTATAAACAGTCCTTTTGTTTCAAAGTCATATGGTACCTATTGATGTTCCGACTCTTTGATGTTCTGGGAGATTTTTCTTTTGTCTCATTTTAGTATTGTAAATGTAGGTAGTTAAATTGAACAGGGTAATAAAAGGCTAGCACTACACCACTTAAAAAAAAACTTATAACATATTAGCTAGCCGAATAAAAATATACTCAATAAAACCAAAATACAAGAGGAATCACATTCATTTGTTTCGTGTAAAAACAAAGCATAAATAAATATATAAATATTTTTAGTTAAAACAAAAATGTCGAATTTACAGACAATGCACAGTCTAAACCGCTGGATCTATGATTGAATGAAATTTTATGCAAAAGTTCCTTAAATAAAATAACAAAGGTTTAAACTGGGGAAAGTAAAGAATAAAAAAAAAAATCCCCAATTTAAAAGGATGTTGCGGATGAAAGTTCGAAAGAAGGTCGTCAGTTTTGCCGATGGGAAATATCATCGCATCGGGCACACACAAATTAAATAGCTTATATTTTTCGTGACTTTTGGAACGAAAACGAGTAAACTCGTAGAAATTGTCACGTGTTATGCGTATTGCCCCTTCATGCGACTATCTTTTCCAAGATAGTTGAGAGATATTTTTCTCGGTTTTCGAGGGTGCTGAAGCCGATTGTGAGGTCAAAATGAAAATACAAAATGACGGCTGCAAAAATGTTAAAATTTTTCGTTATCGGTGTCAATTTCACGGTTTTCGAGGGTACTGAAGCCGATAGTGAGGTCAAAATGAAAATTCATGATGGCGGCTGCGAAAATGTTCAAATTTTTCGAAATTTTGAAATTATCGCAGCGGCCGTCTTTGATTTTCATTTTGAACTTCTTTCCTGGCAGGGGTGGCCCTTTTTTCAGTTTGGTGTTTTTATAACAAACCAGCTGACCCAACAGACGTTTTTCTGTTTAAATTTCAATAATTCATACAAAATTCCTGTAGAAAATGCACTTTCAGTTTTCCCGAATTTCCAAATTTTCCCGGCCATCTTTTAAAATTTTCCTTTTCGTAAGAACCTAATTCTGTCTAACAAGAACATTTTAAAATAAAAATTTGCCATATCGGTCCAGTCGTTTTGAAGTGATGCGCTTACCAACGAATGACTTTTCATTTTGACGTGACAACGTCTTAAATTAGGTTGCGGCTGGGAGTCACTTATGAAAAAGTGTAACGCTCGGTAACGTTACGATGAGTCACCGAACGAGAGAGAGGCCCGCCGAATGCCTTGCGTCTCTCTCCCACTCAACTATTCTACCGAGAAAAAGACGTTGTCACGTAAAATCTTCGCCCGTAAAACCGACTTTACAGGCAACCATTTTTTTATTATGAAGATTATATACCTACTCGTAGATATACAGATACACGTACAGACCTACATAGCATTTTATTTATATTTTGTGACATATGTCATTGGAAGAGTAGACTAATGACAGCTACACGCTAGTTGTCAGTTCTATCAATAAAAACAACACAAAAGGAACAAACAGCCAACTAACAATCAACACAGTGTAAAACTCGTGGGAACACAGTGACGTCACCAAAATCAAACGTCATCGTGGCTATGAAAATATTGCCAAAATTGGTCGCTTTACATGAAAACACGACACGATGTCTATGTTACATGGTGGATTCTGTTGCAGTGGTGTTTTTGGTACTACGTTAACATGTCACGCATTTTTTTGTATGTACTAATACGCACAATTTTTTCTACGATAGTTGTAGAAGAAAAGAACTGGCTTTGAAATTGCAGGTTCGCCCTTCATTATCCATTTAATATTTGCCCTGATAGTTGTCAACTTCTGCTTCAAAAACTATCAAAATCATCATGCTAAAGTATCCGTCACGAGAAGCTATACATTTTGTAGATAAAGAGCTTCTACTAAGTTACGTAGCGAAAACGCAATCAACAACAAATGATCTCAAATTCAATCAGCTCAAAGTAAAATGCGTTTATCAAGAAACTAAGGAGCAATTTCACCTGGTTAGGTTATATTTTAGCGATCTAAAGCGCTGTAGTCTAAGGTTTTTTGGTACTGGAACGCGTCTGACTCATGGAACGTAAACATTAGGCGTTTTGAAGTAAGTTCACGCTAACGCTGCCAATGCTGCAGAATACTCGGAATCGTCTGACGACAGTAATTATATGTTTGTGTAAACATTATATCCCTATATAAAAATCATTACAAAACTGTTTTTCTTATTTGATCCAAAGGTCGGGGGTTCGTACCCTGAATGTGTGTTTACAAAATGTACAGCTTCTCGTGACGGATAATAATATAATATAATAATAACCCAGGCACATTACTTTGTGTAATTTCTTTCATCACTACTGCTTTCAAAACGGTGAAAGGAAACATTATGAGAAAACCTATCCTATGTCCTAGAACCAAAAAATACGAAAACATGTGGCATCCCCATCCCCAACACTCACTGGGCCCGCATGGTCGATTATGGCCTACTCTCTCACATAGAGAGGAGGCCTGTGCCCCAGCAGTGGGAACGTTATAGGCTGATCATGCTGTTCGAAAAGCGAAGCCTAAAGGCGTCACGCCCCAGAAAAAAAATTCCCAAAGCATATAGCTCGGAAGATAAGCAGGATATTTCCTCAATCCCACGATCAGCATACAGATGGCTATGTCTATACATTGTTACATTTTGAACCGTGTCTCTGTATCTCCTACATATGGAGCATTACGTTGTATCAAGATGAGGGTACGAGCCAATGAGGGCCAGGAATATCTCTTTATTATGTTTTTTTTTTGTGTTGCAATTTTTCTTTATTGGACGGAATGTATCGATCATGGGAGTTTGATTTTGAGTGGTTTTGTGCCGTGTGGGGACAATAGACTATTTCTCTAGAAAATGTGGGAATGGCAGGTAGTTTCCTGTTTGCTGCGATTAGCCCACGTTCACACCGTCGTAAAAATATTGCGGCGAGATTTTATCGCTCACAGGATTTTCAACTCTCGGTGTTGAGTCGGAGCATTGAGAATCCAACAGAGCGCAACACAACGTGTTAAAAAAAAAAATTTTCATCTATTTTATATAAGTACTAGCTTCCGCCCGCGGCTTCGCCCGCGAGGTATGTCGATAAAAACTATCCTATGTCCTTCCCCGGGATGCAATCTATCTCTCTGCCAAATTTTATCGAAATTCGTTCAGTGGTTTAGGCGTGAAAAGGTAACATACAGACATACATACAGACAGACAGACAGAAAGATTTACTTTCGAATTTATAATATTAGTATGGATATATTAGGTTCTGCCTGTGACTTCGTCTGCTTGAAATTTCGGCAACCGACCCACCGAGTTGCTACGCATCGCTCAACAGCAGTGTTACTTTATTTTCGTTTTGCGTTCTTTCAGACTTTTTTCTTTTTGCTCGGCTCCTAAGGGTCGTAGCGTGAAGTTAAATAGCCTTTCTCAGGGATTGGGCCATATCACTAAGATAGTTACAGCCGTGAAATAGTTATATCCATAGCGTTATAGTTATATACCGTATTATTTATACATAGATGAAAGCGGTTCATGACTGTCTTACTAGGTAGGTATATAACTAAGATACGAGCTTTTTCGTTACATGACAATTTCTACCAGTTTACTCCTACACCAAGCCGCGTTAAACAACTTCATTCCAATAATAGAGCAGCAGTGCGATTCTGTAACCATGCTCACCGTGAAAACATAGGTGAAGTGGTGAGTGTGGAGTGAGCTGTCAAAGTGTCAATTCCTAGCAAAAACAAACTCACTTCACCTAAGTTTTCACGGTGAGATTTTTACAGAATCGACCGGCAGTTCTCTCCTTTCCTAATACGTTGGTGAATGGGGTCACACTCAGAGACATTGCCTCAATTAATAAATCCCATATAAACAATAACATAGTTAAATAGAAACTAGCGCTAAGCGTGATCATTTCGCAACAACTCAGTGAGTTCGAAATTGAATTCCCGACCGTTCAATCGTAAATTCAAACACGCGTGGCGGTATCGCCGCTGTTAATTCGATTAAATTGCAGTCATGCCATCATAGGCACAACAGAGCGATTCGTTGATGAAATGTCAATCTAGTCCATTCACTATTGATTTGTTGATGAAATGCCTATCAATGCCTGGCTTCTAAAATAGCGAACAACCAATCGAACCCTTCCAATCGTTCTTCTTTTAACTGGAGTGTGAAATAATTTTGGGGGCCATTTTGTTCCCATAAACTCATCACTGCACATTAGCCATGAAAACGCTGTAATGATGAAGATATCAAACTTTCTCTATGAGATATCTAAATCAATCTTAATCCATTAGTACCTAAGTATAGTAAACGGAACCGGGAAGTAAGGCAGAAGAAAGGAGAAGCCTATATCAAGCAATGGATGTCAAGAAATGACGATGATGGTCTAAATATAAGCCAGCAATAAAAATACTTCCACACAAAGCAAGGTCATCGATCTACCGTCTCTAATAAAATATAGAGCAATACACCTGTGCCATACTATTTAGGAAAGGGTCTTACTGAAACAATGGCCCTTGTTTCTAAAGAAACATGCACACTGTCCGAGGCAATGTCCCGACCGAGGGAAAGCGTTAGAGACGATTTAATTTTATCACGGAATCTGGGGTAGTTTAAATCAATTGAGTTCCTTTACTATGTTTGGTCGAGGTTTTAATAGAACGGGATAAGGTCGTTTCAATTGGAATTGGATTCGATAGAAGATGTTTTCTCGCTGTATCGTTTTAATAAATTTGTCGTGGTTTGCCTCGAGGAAATTCACGCAATGCAAAACATCTTGTGGGATAAGTAAATTGTTCGTTCAATTTCTGCTTTGTTTCCAAAACCACAATGTTAGTTCGTCATTGAATTTATTTTTTGTTTTTATTATGCTGTGCCACTGCTGAGAAAATGCCTCCCCCAAGTCCTTCCAGAAGGACGGCACGGTTGGCGCAGTGGTTAAGCGATTGACTGCTGCGCTGCGTATCGCGGGTTCGATTGCCGCACGGAACAAATATTTGTATGACCTACAAGTAGTTGTTCCGGGTCTGGCTGTTTGTGTATGTGAGTTTAAATGTTTGTAAACGCACCCACGATACAGGAGAAATTCCTAGTGTGGGGCAACGTTTTTTATAAAAAAAAAACAAAAAAAAAAAAGAATCTCTTTTCCCACGCCACCTCGAACCAGCCCTTGCGGCACGCGTCCAGGTCATCTCGACACCGCTTTCTGGGCCGACCTCGGCGGCGCCATCCACCTATTATTATCGTCGTTATCGGGTATTAAAGACGTAGGCAAGAGAGGCTCAAATGTGACTGGGCGGATCACAACAGCCGCATGCAGGATGACCGCTGAAAAAAAAAAAAAAAAAAATTATGTTATTTTTTTGTTTATAATAACAGTTTCACAGGTATTGCTATAGGAAAACCTAGAATGCCTAGTTATTCATAAGAGTGTCTGGATCTGATTATAAATAAACATGAATACAAAAACACCTCTCTTCCAGACACAGATATTTCTCTTCCAGAAAGAGATGTATAAATTTTCGTTAGCACAAACATCTATAAACAACATTATTATCTAATATTCAGAAAAACCCAAACATCAACAGGTCTTCAAAAACACGTAGTCATAGAACTTTCATACCCAATTAATCCAGTACCGGGAAATCAAGTACCCTTTCAGTCAAGTCGATATATAAGCTCCCTAAATAAAAATGCTTCGCTAGACAGGTGGGCACTCAGGAACTTTCAGTTGGATAATAAAGCATTCCTAAAGAGGTGGCCGTAACTGGCGACGTAATGAGGGTCAACACAATTATTATAGACATTAATTACCTACTAACGCAAGCGGTTCGCACATACAGAAACTTGGGGTTCGAGTCAAAAGAAATGTTCTTTATGTGATTGTGGACGAATGGAGGAAGTAATGCAGGGAAACGTTTGCACTCGCAAAAGTCAAAGCATTTATTTCAAATAGGTAGAATATAATTGATTCTAGTCGCCACTTCTAAAAGGTAGTTTTCGTATGGAGGAGAATGGGCGAGAAAAGTGGTAAATCAGTTTGAGAAAAATTGACCGTCACCGTTTTCCGTCATGCATCTGTTAAGTAAAATTCACACAATGCAAGTTTATTGCCTGTGGCGTAGGTACGCCACAGGCAATAAACTTGCATCAATGCAAGTCATTTGTTGCTTAGATTTTTACAGTACCTACTAGCGATCCACGGCTTCGCTTGCGTGTGTGGCGGAAAATATCCCACGGAAACGTACTACCGAGATTAAAAGTACCCTATGTGTTATCCAAGTAAGCAATGTATTAATTCCGTAATACATTGTTTTCATATAACTCTATTATTGGTTTACGTGGCGCATGCCAGTAAAACTCCCAGTCGGCATGGTTTTTTCCAACATCTTCAACAATCAACAACAATATTTCAGCCAATTTACACAAAACCTTAATGAATTATACCTACCTTTTTTACGAATCAATCACTGAAAATCCGTTCGGCAGTGTCACAGAATAACTAAAAGTGCTTAGTGTAGTGTTTGAGTTTATCAAGTTCAGACAAACAGACGCGGCGGCGGCGGGGCGACTTTGTTTTATAATAGCGATACTGTTCCGATAGATTGAACTCGCGACACTGTTACCGTAACCGACACCGCGCTACATTCGGATGCGTTCGGCTGTCCTCGGGATGTAGGTACTCGTTAAGATGGGAAAAAACCATTGAACTCGCGACACTGTTACCGGAACCGACACCGCGCTACATTCAGATGTGTTCGGCTGTCCTCGGGATGTACTCGTTGAGATGGGAAAAAACCATTGAACTCGCGACACTTACCGGAACCGACACCGCGCTACATTTAGATGTGTTCGGCTGTCCCCGGAATGTACTCGTTGATCAAGTCTACACTTCTGTCGGCACTCCCGGAGTGCCACTGTTTTTTCTACGGCGCGGTTTATACGCCGTATCGTAAAAAAATCGTGCCGTGTACTAAGGGACTTATTGGGACAAAACCCAAAAACTTGGAATTATTTCTGTAGTATTAAGTGATTTAGTAACTTAGTTGGAATAGTCTTATTTACAACTTGAAATAGAATAATATACTAAACATTGCCACAACTTGGTCTATGAATATTAATTATTTTCCCAAGTAAATATTGTTAAGTAAATTGAGACAGCGACGTAAATATCGTCATAATTGAAATTACTAAGTCTGAGTGTAATGAGCGTGATTTTAGGGATAAATGATTAAATACGTCATCATCTGCATCGTATAAAGCAATTAACAAATCCTCACGAATGTTTGGATAAAGCACTTAGAATTTCATCCTCCTTTTATGTCCACCTTTTCCTTTCTATTCTTTCTTTCTGGCAGCAGTTATTTAAAAAAAAACTATAACACTCACAAACAGTGAATGTAATAAGAGAATCCTTGTCGCGATGTAAGAAAAGTCAACAATTTCTTATTACTTTTAACTTGAAGATTTCAAGGATAAAGTTTTTTATTTCTTTATGAACACATTTTTAAATAAATTTTGCCTTTGTTGTAGAAAAACAAATCTATTATACTACATTTAAAAGAATATGTTTCGCTCAAATGCCGTTTACTTTCAAAACAACTTTATTATCCTTGGGCCTAATCTCAAACTTTTAAACACCGGAAGACTCGCACACTTTCAATCCAGTTCAAAAAGCAATATTTTCATTTTGTAAATATTTTCGACTCCTGAAACTTGCTAAGCTTTATTTGTCCCAGCAGACTAAGTTTTGTAACTTATAAGCCTGTAATGGCGATGTTAAGGACCATACACAGACTTCCCCAAATCGATACACGAATCGAACAAATTAAACACAGTTTATTTGGTCACATACCCAAATGGCCCGCTTACCGTCCCTCACTTGTAACGTAATAAAAATATAAAAGGGATGACGATTCAGCGGTACGGCAACGTGGAAAACTGCGAGTTGGCAAATAGATTTGTAGCTACAGCGATTTTCAATTGTCCTCGCACCCCGGCCATTGTTAGCATTCTCTGTGCTTTATTTATTACTCTGTGAACCCATTGTGATACTGGCCAATTTGTAATTAGTTATACTGTGGATATGCCGATTATTAACATTGGGTTGTTTGTGTCATTTCAGTAAAAATTAAAAACAATGTTGTAGTCCTTCATAAAATATGCTGAGATGTAAAAAATAAATCGTGATATAATCAAACTGCGTATTTGTGTTATGTTTTTCTTCAATTTATATTTAAATCTTGCTCACAGACGGTTTTGTCAATCAACATTGAAATCTTATTTTATTAATCTAAATTATGTGGATTCTGAATGGCATTGTCAAAGTTCGGAGAAAAATAAACTAAACATTTCTAGTAAGCATTGAAGCGGCAAACAATACGGGGTGTTTTAAATTCGGGTGAGTTTAAACAGAATTTCACAGTGGTTATAATTGGTAGAATGGGCCTGTAATTGACCCAGCAACGTTGTTTGACGGTATTTTTACCCGAATGCGGCGAAGCCCAAAAGGAGGGTTATGTGTTTGACCTGTATGTATGTCCGTTTCTTTGTTTCCTCGTAACTTCTAAACAAATGAACGGATTTGGTTACATTATACGTCTTTAGATTAGTCTTGGTAGCGTGAGTGTCACTGACAAAACAAAGTAAAATGGCGGATTTGGGGTGCCATAGTGAAATTCGAAATTTGTTTTTCTTCTTATACCATCGAGTGGGATATAAAAATGATGGGTTTTAAAAGGCGATTACAAATATGTATACAACTTACCTATATGGTTAAAAGTAATTCGAAGTGACAAATCGTAAAAAACACGTACCAAGAACTAAATCGTCTGCGAAATCTTTCACATTTGTATTTTGTAAACTAAAAACCTGGAAATAAAAAAATAATTAAAAACACTAAAAAACCCGACTGCGGTAAAAAACTTAAGTTAAAAAAAACTGAAAAGCTAAAAACAAGCCCATTTAAAATTAAATAAAAGTTGGAAGCAGGCGGGACTTTCAAACTCAAATGGGTCCCGCTTTTTTTATTACAGTAGAAATTGATGAGCACTTCATTTTGAAAAATGACAATTTCTCACGTAAATAATACCAGCATACTATAGTCCCACTGCAGAGCAATGGCGTCTTCTCATAAGAAAAGCCAGGAGAGTCACCACGCTTGCTTAAGATGTAACTGCAATTAGCTTTACCTGATAATAAAATTATAAATTAGAAACATACTATTTAATTATTATTAGGTATAAAATCATCATCATCATCATTTGAGCCGAAAGACGTCCACTACTGGACATAGGCCTCCCCCAAGCACCTCCACTTCGACCGGTTCCGTGCTTCTCGCATCCAACGGGTTCCTGCGGGGTATAATATCATAAAAGAACTATATTATGTCATATAAGTTACCGTGTTGTTTAAGTGCCATTATTTCTGTCTACTCGTGTATTTCAATAAACCCTGTACTTATTTTTTTTACTGACGATCCTTCAGGATCAAAAACAAAAGAAAAAAGCGGATCAAAAACAAAATAAAAAAGCGGATCAAACCGGAATGAGAAAGTTTATAGTGGATAAGACAGAGATTAAAACAGAAGACGAACTGGCAGGGGATCGAGGAGGGGGGATGGAGGGGAGTTCAGGGGATCAGAACGGGATAACTCTCATACTCAAGATTTTTTATTGTTTCGAAATACGAAATCCTACTTCAAAATCTGGCAAGCCTGAAAATACCCAGCCTGTACCTACACTGTACAGTCTAAACGATTTTCAGCATCTGTCTTTGACACCGTTGCCAATAAATTGTCTGAGAAATATTACTTTCAGATTTTTCATCTCGCTCCTAGATAAAATTTTAACTTTAAATATGTATTCTCTATTCCCGTATCAATATCGGAATAGAAATAAAATACCAGATATATATTTTTCTTTGTTCACCATGTTTGAGTTTTAGTATTTAAATTGTTTGTTAGTAAATTGATATTGCTATGGGGCGGGGTGAATACACTTTTAATGATTGTTTAGTTTTGAATAAAGGGTCTCGTGGCTACATGGTCATAACAGTCGCACAGGTTGATAGAAGGAGCAATAAGCAACGCTTGCGACGGTGGGTTCGTAGATGGCTGATCAACCATTATAAATATTAAAAAATCCACGTATGGATCTTTGGCCTGAAATAAAATAAAAGAATTTGATTTGATTTGATTATAGACCAACCGTTCAAGACCCCTCCATGACTCGGAAAGCTAGCTGTTATTTATTGATCTTTGACGGTCGTTACGAGTAGTCAGAAGCCCAAAAAGTCTGACAACCGGTCTTACCAAGTGGTATCGTGTTACCCAGTAACTAGAAAACCTTCATGTAAAACTCTGGCATTCAGCTGCATCCGATTAGACCGAAAGGTAACCCCAATATAGTTGACAAACTTTTACGGGAGAAATATTTTTCTGTTTTCGATGAATATCTTTTCAACGAGTCGGAGTATTGATGCCATTGATACATCAAACGAAAACTTTTTTTGTGTAATTTCATTACGATAAACATTAAATTATCTGTGTGTAAAACCTTGCAGTTTAAGAGAATAAATATTAATTATAACAAAAATAGTGTATGTACACTTACGCTATTATTGCAGTGAAGTTTTAAGAATTTTTATAGCGAGCGTAGCACGGCACATGTACACGTTGAGACGACTAGTTCAAGTGAAAAAGCACTCGGAAGTGCGGCGCCACTGTGCTCATCCGTAGACCAATCGGATTGCGAAGCAAAACTGACCAACTGACAGCTTAATCAAATCACAACCGCTTCACACAGCTTGATTACTAGTTGTGGGGTGAAAAGCTATCCAAAAATCCCTAAGATTGAATGCGGTAGATAATACCTACCTTATAAAAGAATGGTACGTAACATTGTAATTTAATCATATAAGACTGTAAAAAACAGAACATCAGCACGCGATTGTGTCGCATAACAAACTTTCTATCACAGTCTGGAGGATTTTGAAGAAATATCCTAATCCATTGCTTCATAAGCTTGAAAAAATTGTGTGCACGACAACGTAAATAACGCAATAAATGTTGTTGATTTGTCGAAACGCCATTACCTCGCAAATTTGTTTGTCCAAACAAAATACAATTTCGCTTGAAAAATTCCCTATACAAAATTAGCATACAAAAGTATTCAAGAACTTGTATCGCCGATCGTGCCTATGTGGGTAGTTGTAAGTTGTTGCAAACTTCTAGAATGTTTTCTGAGGCGTTTTGTAAGAGTTTCCAACAAACTTTGCTACTGAAAGTATTTACAATGGCAGGAATATTGTATACTGCTGTTTAATTCGTTTCAAGAGTTTTTCATAAAACTCTTTCAGGTATAAAAGAGCCTGACTTTTTTTTTTCAGTCTCTCAGCGGGCTGTATCTCATGAACCGTAATAGGTAGACAGTTGAAGTTTTCACAAAGTATGTATTTCTATTCCCGCTATAACAACAAATAATACAACAAAGTTAAAAATTTAAAGAGCTCTCGTATAATAAACTTTTGTTTTTCTCGATCTAAATAATGGCTGTATCTTTTCAACCGTAATACCGAACTTCGATGTTTTACAAATACATACTTAGGAGTTTCAAAATAATTAGTTATAGGTTCACGTCAGTAGTGTTAATTAACGTAAAAGGCATTTACAAGTAAATCGTAAAAATTGAACGCTGAAATTAAATATATTTCTTCCAGGTTTTAAACGCCTAAAGTCTGAACAATCATGTGGTCAACCATTTATAAAATACACAATAAAAGTGTCTATAAATATTTAAATTCGAAAACACTCAAATTTTCACGTTTGCAGGTACCTACTATTTCAATTACAGCAACGTAACTCCGAATTATTTTAACTTTAAACTATTTCATTAAAAAGCGTTCGTTCCAGAAACACTCGGTTTTATTTCGCAAACATGAAAATAGGCAGGGCAAGTGTTGTATGTAGCTTTGTTCGGAAAGTTGTTTGGTCTTTTTAGGGTTCCGTACCCAAAGGGTAAAAACGGGACCCTATTACTAAGACTTCGCTGTCTGTCCGTCCGTCTGTCCGTCCGTCCGTCTGTCTGTCACCAGGCTGTATCCCAAGAACCGCGATAGCTAGATAGTTGAAATTTTCACAAATTATGTATTTCTGTTGCCGCTATAACAACAAATACCAAAAATAAAATAAATATTTAAGGGGGGCTCCCATATAACAAACGTGTTTTTTTTCGGTGTTTTTGCCTTGTGGTACGGAACCCTTCGTGTGCGAGTCCGACTCGCACTTGGCCAGTTTTTTATAGTTTTTATGTATATTGCATTAAATTTTACTACAAAAAGTCGAAATGTCGACATAGTTACGCACGTCACTACAAAACGCAGCGCAGCGCAGTTCTGTTTTCACTGCTAATTTCAACTATGCAAGCGTTTAAATACAGTCGAAAATAAACAAACTAATCACTGTAATTCCGCGAGAGCAACAACGTTTTTTCACAGCAACTATCACTACTCACCTTCTTAAGATTTTTTCTACATTTAACTAAGAATTAAATAAATCCTGTCCGTTGCTGTATATAAGACCTTCTTACAACCCATTCTTATATATACGAAACTACCTTTTGGACTAATTTACTAATATTTTTGTAAAAATATAATTTAAAAGAGTGTCCATGGAGTTTCTTGCCCGTTCGTCTCCACCGGTACCTACGCTTTGGAATGGGCAACTAGCTTTATATTTTCTGACTGACCGACTTCTTGACAATTCAAAAGTGCCTGTAAATGGTTTAATTGAAATAAATGCTTTGAGTTTGAGTTTGAAGGGGTAACTAGAATTAATTCTATTTGCTTGTAAATTTTGACGTTCAAAAATGTTTTATGGCCTATTTGAAATAAATAATGAACTTTGACTTTGAGCATTAAGCAACCCGTCTAAAACCAATACAATATTGGCAAAATATACATGTGTAACGATAAAGTAATGGTGTCAAACCCATTTCGCGGGCTCGCTCTCACATAATCAGTTTTCAGTACATTAACTCGATAAAGTGCAGCGTGAGTAATTTCGATACTGTGCCTGTCTCTAAATAATTCAATTTTGTGTAACAGTATTGGGATTTTAAATACAGTACATTTTTACGTAGAAACATCGACTGCCTTGTTCATTCATTGGTCTCAAGTCACAGTTGAGTTTCGATAAAGATACTGTCTCTCCTTCGAGAAAAAACAGGTGTTATGCTATGTAACATCTTTAACTCATCATAATCAGCCTATAATGTTCCCACTGCTGGGACACAGGCCTCCTCTCTGTGAGAGGGAGTGGGCTGTAATTCACCATGCGGGCCTAGTGCACATCTTCGATTTTTTGGTTCTAGGACATGCCGGTTTCCTCACGATGTTTACCTGCACCGTTTTGAGAGCAAACAGGAACATTTATACAGCGTTATTGGTAAAACATTAACAACCTCTCAAAAGGTCATTGTACTCATCATTATGAACAACTTTTACTATGGGACCAAACCTGAAATCGCGAAAAAAAACTGTTCCCTACATTTATGTTCGTATAACTCGTCAAAATGTAGGGAACAGCTGATTTTTTTTCACGATTTCAGGTTTATACACGCTTCAGGTTCCAGTAATACAGCTGAGGAGTTTAAAATATTAGTCTTGTAAATCAAAGTTAAGTAAATTACTTTAAAAACTTCAAAGAAAAAGAACTTCTTGATTAATAATCTCCAAAATTATAATTTTAATTATATTCTTTGATTTGATATTATTAAATTAACTTTTTCACTATTATTAATTTTATGTTTATTTTTTTGTTTGTTTACACGCGCTTATCTCTGGAACTGCCTGTCGGATTTGAAAAATGATTTTTACATTTGGTAGCATTGTTAACTTGCTAGCTGTGACACTTAGGACCAAGCAAAAACGAAAAAAAAGTAAGAAAAAACGCTAAGCGAAATCGAAGTAATAACGCGGGTGGGCGACGCGATGCGACGGGGTGGGTCGAGGGTCGAAGGTCGAGACATTTCACACGGACGAAGTCGCGGGCAGAAGCTAGTTCAACATTAAATCGTAGTTATTTAAACACCACTGAATGACTATGGAGGAAATTATTAAATCATTTGAAATTTCAAACACGTGATTGATTTCATTTTAAAAAAATGCATTGTTTTATTACCGCATTATAATATCCACTGTAGCAAATTATTAATATTGTAACAAACTTTTATAATGTATTTCCACTATGGCAACTAAATGTATTATTCTACTTTGGCAACACTTGGAAATAACGGTTATGATATTATCGTTATTTCTGGGTAGGGCAAATGCCGTTTTAAATGGTAAAATATAGTGCAAAGCTAGTCGTTGTTGGATTGTGAAAGAGTACAGTTGTGCGATTAAAAAGTATTAGCAAGAAAAGTGTAATTTTCTTAATACTTATTTTTCAGAAAAAGCTTTAGCCCTGCAGCGACGAATAACTACCTATAGTTTTAAGCTAATTAAGTGAGTAATACCTATTTGCATATATTATCCCTTTTCTTCAAACACAAACTAGCTTATCAAAACATCAACCACAAGATACCAACTGCCCATTCATACCTCACCCATATTCATTCTACAGCAAACGTGTAGAATATTCTATCTCGCAAGACTTTGCAGAGGCTTCAGACCTTTCACGTGGAGGCTCGGTCCTTTCATCAGGCTGCTGACAAAGACGGAGTAATCCTGCCCGTCCTGTTACTGAAAGGAGCGTGAAAGGCGTGGCGTTGATTGTAAGGCCTCGCTTTATCCACGCGTGCCTGTGAGCCTGTGAAAGGAGTGAAAGGATGTTCAAGAAAATGTTGTGACTTTTTTGGAATTGTGTTTTTTAGTAAGCTATTGTTTTTGGTTAAAGTGGATATTAAATAAAATGGTGTCACACTGTTTTAATGTATTAATGATTTACAGACCTAGCTTACTACCAAAGGCTTCAGGGAATACAGACGTATGTTCTATGTTCCCTGAAGCTTTTGGTAGTTTTATAGGTACTGTAGAGGCTGTAACCTGACATAGTTCTAGCATGCGACCTCCACGAGTCCGTTATAAGTACATGGCACAATTACGAAACATCAACATCATCATCATCATCATCTGCCTAGCCTTTTCCCAACTATGTTGGGGTCGGCTTCTAGTCTAACCGGATGCAGCCGAATACCAGTATTTTACATGGAGCGACTACCTATCTGACCTCCACAACCCAATTACTAGGTAATACGATACCTCTTGGTAAGACTGGTTGTCAGACTTTCGGGCTTCTGACGACCCGTAACGACTGTCAAAGATCCACGAATGACAGTTACACAATTTACAATTACGAAACAGACATTGATTGAAAGATATTGTTTGTATAAACCTCTCCTACAGTAGGTACCTACATGCACTCATATTTCTTCAGTTAGTGTTAACTAATGATTTAATCCATTACATTCACTCTATTTTGTGATAGAAAACAGAGAGCCAAAAACATCCAAAAAAGTTATTCAAGTTTTGATATCTATGTATTTTAAACCATAATTTGAACTTGAAATCTCTTAAAAAATAATACATATTTTATATTATCACTTTAAATCTATCCTCGTTGTACACTTTTTATTTGTCATCTTTCTTTTATTTTATTATTTTTAACTTTTTTTTTATTGTTTATAGCTTCTTTTTTTTTCTCACGCCTAACGATTAAAGTTGTTTTTTTTTAATATTATTATGATAACCCGTGGACAGTGTCGTGGGTTACATTATTAGCAAAATACAAATATTGTTATACTAGTTTTAAGTTTTCATAATGTCACTGTTTGCTGTTCCTCTTAATAAAAATAAAAATAAAATAACCGAAATGATAGCTAAATATAGCTAGCTAATTAAAGTTGCTATTTTTACTGCTCTATATAAATACTTGAGCTAAATGGTTTGTTATACCTTAAATGTTACAGTGACAAGTTGGCGTGAAAATAGGTAGGTATTAGAAACCCTCAGTACGCAAAAAGGTAAGCATTAATTTAGACCGTCGTCGCGCCCATGGGACGGGACTAGTGTTTGGGTTCTACCTGACTTCAAATGGCAACGAGGCACAGTCAGTCTTTTTGCTAAATGGATGGCTGTTATTATCCATACTTATAATAAATCTGTAGAAGTGAAAATTCTGTACATTGAAAATATCAAAAAAATAAATGGCATAAATGGGGGTGTTACTAGATCGACACCGAACCCAAAAATGTGATTAAAAAAAAAATTGTCTGTCTATCTGTCTGTCTGTTTGTTCAGGCATCACGCAAAAACTACCGGTTCGATTACGATGAAACTTGTTATAATTATTCTTTAATATCCTGGGCACCACACTGGGTACTTTTTATCCCGGAAAAGTATCTATATATATATATATATATATAATTCAAAGTCCTGAGTGACTGACTGATATATCAACGCACAGACTAAACCGCGGGTCCTAGAGACATGAAATTTAGAAGGTGTGTTATTTGTGAAGAGTAGGTATCCACTAAGAAAGGGTTTTTCGAAATTAGACCCCTAAGAGGGTGAATGAGGGGAGGGTGAAATTTCACGCGAACGAAGTCGCGGGCAGAAGCTAGTAATAATATAATAAAAGTTGTAGCTATCTATCATTATTGTACTCAAACATGTAATTATCTGGTTTGTGTAATCTGTTTTTGACGTCTAGATATTTATTTGTGTGCGCTGGCTATTCCAGAAATGAGTTAATGTTTTGCTTGGGACGAGTCGGGAGAGACGTATTCTTTTAAAACTTGTGTAATCATAAGTTCTTTGTAATTATGTTGTTTGTCCTGCATGAACATGATTTAAACACACGTGTAGGTAGTTCAATAAATACCCAACTTTACACATTGACGAATAAAATACTATACAAAAAAATAACGACACTAAATAATCAAAACAATAATTGCCAACAAATCACACTAATAATATAAAGGCGAAAGTTTGTGAGTGTGTGTGCGTGTGTTTATATGTTTGTTACTTCTTCACGCTCAAACGGCTGGACCAAATTTTGATAAAATTTTGTACAAAGGTAGCTGACACCCTGGATTAATTTATAGGCTACTTTTTATCCCGTTATTCCCACGGGATCGACAGTTATGCGGGTGAAACCGCGGGGCGCAGCTAGTAATAACATATTATCATAACGACTGTTTTGCCCAAAGTGTTAGCCAGAGGTGTGCCTATAGTGCATCCACGTTTCGCCAGTTATGTTTAAGTTAGCCAGAGGTGTGCCTATAGTTATGTTTAAGTTAGCCAGAGGTGTGCCTATAGTTATGTTTAAGTTAGCCAGAGGTGTGCCTATAGTTATGTTTAAGTTAGCCAGAGGTGTGCCTATAGTTATGTTTAAGTTAGCCAGAGGTGTGCCTATAGTTATGTTTAAGTTAGCCAGAGGTGTGCCTATAGTTATGTTTAAGTTAGCCAGAGGTGTGCCTATAGTTATGTTTAAGTTAGCCAGAGGTGTGCCTATAGTTATGTTTAAGTTAGCCAGAGGTGTGCCTATAGTTATGTTTAAGTTAGCCAGAGGTGTGCCTATAGTTATGTTTAAGTTAGCCAGAGGTGTGCCTATAGTTATGTTTAAGTTAGCCAGAGGTGTGCCTATAGTTATGTTTAAGTTAGCCAGAGGTGTGCCTATAGTTATGTTTAAGTTAGCCAGAGGTGTGCCTATAGTGCACCCACGTTTCGCCAGTTATGTTTAAGTCCCATGTAATAGGGGGGAGCCTATTGCCAACAACGGAACACGAATCCAGACTCCGGGCTTTTAGTCTAGCATATTCAGCCTATAATGTTCCCACTGCTGGGACACAGGCACACTCCCTCTCTTCGAGAGGAAGCGGGCTATAATCTACCACACGGGCTGCTAGTCTGCTACTGAGAAATTCCTATAAATAATATAATTACAAAATAAATAAGATTATGTTAATCCTACTATAAATTAATATAGACTAACAATTAATTTATAATATATTCATATTATTATATACGCGAAAGTTTGTGAGAATGGATGGTTTGTTACTCTTTCACGCAAAAACTACTGAACGGATTTGGATGAAATTGGCACACAGATATATAGTCTATAGGTAACCAGGATTAACACATAGGATACTTTTTATAACTATATTTCCACGGGCTTGAGACTTATGCGGGTGAAACCGCGAGGTGCGCCCCGCGGTTTCACCCGCGTTTCGTTCGTTTATACCACTAGCTGCGGCTAGTGGTATATAACTTAACAGGTTCCGGTTGGGTAAACGAGACACAATAAAAGTTTTACCCAACCACCACCACCACCGCTGCACCAGCGCTGCGACCTTTATTTATTTTTTTAAATGTCGCAGCATCATGCTGAGATAGGAGCCTTTTGGCCTCGTATAGGACTTTGTTTTTGTTACTTTTTTTTTTATATAACTTTGATTTTTATTTTACTGTGTTTAGTTTAGTTTGTGATCTTCCTGTACGAGTCGGAATAAATACTTTTTCTTTCTTTCTTTTTATTGTTATGACGTCTATAGCCGTATAGTGCCCTTGAAAGTGTTAACTACTGTCACTGTACAGCGGTTACAAAAACGTCAAAAAATTCACACCATTAATAAAATTCATATTCGTCATAATTCGCCATCTTTATTTTATCCCCACGACTTGGAAGCGTGATTTAGCATTAGAAAGATTGACGTCTGAGTAGCAGACTGACTGGAGTCTAAGTGAATCGCAGAAATGAACAAAAAGGTTACGGCGACGCTCGTAATGGGCAATATCAACGTCTAGAGAACCTGCGTTTGTCACGGCTAGGGTGTGATGTAGGTTGCCTACAGAAGCAAAACTTTGTAAAAAAAAATCATGCATAATCAGCCTTTAAAGTCGAATTCGAAATCCATGCGGAATATATTTATATTGACTATGAATCTGGTGACATTTTGAATGTTCAATTTAAGTCTATTGTTGCTACGCGTTGCTACGATGTAGCTGTCTTGTGCTACGCGTTGCTACGACGTAGATGTCTTGTGCTACGCTTGCTACGAAGTCGTAGCATCACAAAATGGCGGTGAACTCATTCTACGGGGTTGGTTCTTTGCTCTGCAAAACATATCAAACTATATTTTGAATAGTAATTAAATAGAAACCCAGTTCTAAGAATAGGTATAAATATTTTTTTTTTTTTTTCTTTTCTGAATGTTCATTTCGTTGACCATATTTTTCCCAAGTTATACTTCTGAATTAATTTTCTTCACAAGAAAGGATTCATAATACTAGAAGCAGAATTTATAGGTACCGTCTCACAGCGCAACGTTTGACTGAGAAAAGTTTGGATCATCAAGTTTTCTTTTAGCCCGATGTTTTTCAAATGAGTTTATGTGTTTCAGGTTCACATTAAAGATTTCTTTTGTCTAAAAATATATTTACAAAACAAAGTTCTCGTATTCTGTAATTGTGTACCGAATAATTTAATAACGTAGCTATTTAACCTTCAAGCGGGCGCGCGGTCATTTGTATCGCCAGCGATCGCGCGTGACCTAAAAGACCTATGGGATATTTCAGAGATTTAAAGCAATAATTATGTATATTATAATGTATCTAACACATTATCATTATGTAAAAAAAATATAAAATTAAAGTAATATTCTAATTTTCTTTGGATTAGTCTATGCAATATGGCATCATCAATTTTCTTATACCATTAAATTTCGCATGCTCGCGTGCTTTCGACGCCGCGCGCCTCCTTGAAGGTTAACAACAAAAAACAAAACAAAATGTCTGGATTTTAGACTAAACTTAGAGGCAAGGATTTGATTTCATATTTCATAATATCACGAAGAGTCTTATATTAACCACAATAGAAAAATAATTTACCGACAAGAAAGAGAGTTCTAGGTTCTCATTACGTTTACACAAAGGCTTCTGAAGCCATTGGAAAAATTCAATTGTCTTCTCACCGTTTATTAGCTAAAAACGTAAGCTATTATAGAAAGTGATATCTCAGGAGAGTGGCTCCATGATAAATAAAAAAATATTATGTGACCGGCACTATATTATAAGTATATGAACAACTAGCTGTGCCCCGCGGTTTTACCCTCATTAGTCTCGATCCCGTAAAAATATCGAGATAAAAAGTATTCTATGCACTAATCAAGATTATGGTCTACTCATAAGCTAAATTTTATCCAGATCCGTTCAGCCGTTTTTGCCTGACAGCGTAATTAACAAACATAAAAAAAATCCAATATTTATATACTATTAGTTTACATGAAAAAAAATAGTGATACGAATGTAAACTTGTTTAAAATATCAACACTGAAACTAAGAGGCCATCCTTTAATTTCGTTCCTTTCCTTCCAACTAAAATAAATAATTATAAAATATTTATATTCTTATGAACAAAATATATTAAAAAAAATATTTCTCCACATCACTGTCGATTAAAGCCACTGTTTCTTCTACATCCATTCTGACCATGATTTGGCTTAGAACAGGATATTTCCCGACCATCACGCGGGCGATGCCGCAGACAAAAGCTAGTTATATATAAGTAAGTCACACTCCTGCTCTAGGCTGTCACCTACATAGTTCGAAGTAAATCTAATGTCATTGTGTTGCAGCTTCCGATGTTATTGTCATTTTAAATTAAATATTATCGGTTTTGGGTAGGATATTGGTCCAAAGTTGAGGCAAAAGGAAAGGGTTATGAACCTCACAGGTATTACATTTACAATTCTGTGGCTTAAGCTTTGGTTTGATCCCGCTGAAGCAGTTGCATGAAGGCTGCGCTGACGTTAATACTCGGGGGTCACCGAGTGAGAAAGAGATCAGGATATAAAGTTCACTCATCCTCCATAGAAAAGAGAGGATCTTCCGACCAGACGGGTATTGTGTCTGGTGGACAACTGTCCGATGGTTGATGTCGGGACGTCGTATATAATTACGCTAGTTGCGCAGAAAACTCTGCTTGCGCGATGCAGGATCTTGCGTGACGTCAGCTTGACGGGTAGTTCGCATGTGGCGATGTAGATGGCGCCACAAATAAGTACTGGTGAAAATGACAGATTTGATGACGGTCGTTATAATATGACAAAACCGCTTTCTTAGGAAAGCAAAGCTTTAGTACAAAAATACTGCTCCGGACGCTAAATGTCACTATGACAACTTTAATACCTACTTTCAGTTCCGTAGTCGGGTTTCAGTTTATAAATCTATTTCTATTTTGCTGAAAAAGTTTGGAAAAAAAAATATTTCCTAAAAAATTGTAAATATTTTTCTTCATTTGATTGCCTTTTTCCCCTTTGATTTTAACGGATTTGCCGTTCAAATCCTGCCGATTTTTTTAGGCGACTTAGAAAAGTCGGTGATGCAATCAACGCGCATTTTTAATAAGCCTGCTCGTTTAAAAAGTGTTGAGTCAGAGGTCACTATATCAGCCATCGACAGGGTCATAGTAAACACCTTATCTCTCCATTAAGGGAGCAGGCAGAACGATGTTGCTTTTATGACCACCGTAAAACATTCAACAGTATTAGTCGGTCGAATATCAGGTAATATGACTTTTACTGTCCCATGAAAATAGGTTAATGTCCAAAATAAAACAGGTCGGCTGTTAAAAGTGTTGACATGGGTATGAGTTGATTGGCTTTACTAAGTTCTGTGCATTTCTAGAAGTTTCTACAGTAGTATATCGTAAAAGCTGACTTTATAGGTTAGATAGATGACGTGCTTAAACGTGCTTATAAAAACATAGCTTATGGATAATCAGCCTATAATGTTCCCACTGCTGGGTCACAGGCCTCCTCTCGGTGAGAGAGATCCACCACGCGGGCCCAGTGTGGATTGGTAAATGTCAAATGTCGTCGATTGTTTGGTTCTAGGACGTGGCGGTCTCCTCTCGATGTTTTCTTTCACCGTTTGAGAGCAGTGGCGTTGAAATAATTTACACAAAGTAAAGCGCCTGTCTGGGTTCGAATAAAAAGATGCTGCGATCAACATAAATGTTATCTTAACCACTACTTATGTCAGTGTTAGTTCCTTAACTCCGTATGTTGGAGGGACTCAAAAATGCATTTTCATTGACCATCATTATAGGATGCTGGTATGACAGGATTACGGTCAACAACGGGAAATGGTATTGATAAACGATAAATAATTTTATTTCTGTAAATAAGTAGGTTTGTTCAAACACTTTTACACATCAAAATTAAATTATGGTTTAATACTAGATGAGTTCAGTGTTTCCTAACCGACTACTCTGAGAAGAAAGACGGAATCAAACTCAGAGGTCTTTCTTAAAGTTCACACATTATCTTGGATCTGAAAACCACGTAGATTAGTGTCTGAAAAGGATATCTTTTGTAGTCCTGCCATAACAGTATTAAAAAATATCTTTTTATCACATCTATCAAAAAGAGCTAGTGTATTCTTTATAAACAGGGACTAAAATAGCTCTTAATCCCTAGGGACTAAAAGTGATTTGAATTTGGATGTTGTTTGTAAAAGTTTCAATCACCAAAGAAATCAATCACGAACATTGTACAAACAAGTAACAGGCGGTATGATAAAGTAAAACTCGCGCGAGGCAAATAAAAAAAAAAAAATTTGAAAAAAAAAGGCGCGAAAAGCATTCTGCCTTCGTTCGTAATTGTTTACTGAAAATTGTATGTAAATAAATAAACGTACTATTCTTATTCTGTTGCACTTACTTATTTTTTCATAGAGGGTGATAAAAAGTAGAGTGTCCACCTCGGGAGCAACACTATTTTAAGCTCGAGTGACGTACTTTGAATCCCTCGCCTCAGGATTCTACTTAGGAAACATTCTCGCTTTCAAAATATTTATTTGCTCCCTTGGCAAACAATCTGCTATTATAGTTTAATCAACTCATCATCATCGTCATTCCAGCCCGGAATCACCCACTGCTGGGTTTAGGCCTCCCCTTTCATCTGCCATACTTCAATCAACCACTACCAGTACTTTAATCAACTACCTAAGTTTATCATGCCCCTTAATGGTGTGCCTCAATCAAGCTCGAATTTTATTTCTTTCACAGAAAACCATTTCGTTCATATGTGAACATTACCAATCATAAGTTCGTGTTACAATTACTGTTAATCAATCTTGTTAATCAATTCGACAAACCAATCTCGACCTAGATCAGTAAAAGATTAGTCCGTCTAGCAAGTAAATCGATAAAACTCTATTAACCCCGTTCACAATATTCTTATTACTGGAATAACCCAGTTGGGAAGTATACTTTCCCAGTCCGGACTAGGACCCACCCAAATAGTACAGACGCCAGCACATCAACCTACCCGAAACTGTAAAATTTTCCCAATCAACTTTGAACCTTATTCTTTAGCGATAAAGTTGAAAAGCGTAGCTTGATATGGCGTCTGTACCTACAGCCAGCGACAAAATTCAATCAACACTACAGTTTTTAAAACCTAAATTATTTTGCAAAATATTTAAATCTAAAATCAAAACAGAAGTAAAATTAAAAGAATATTAACTCTTAGTTATTATTTGAAACGCTGATATACAATGTGACTTTGCAATGTATCGAATGATTTTATGTCAATTTAGATGATGTGAAAAAATACTGACCGTGTATATTAAGTACCAGACAATACATAAATGAATGAAAATTCATTTCAATCTTTGAATGACAAAACAACGATGAGGGCTATCTTGCCCTCTGTGCCCAAAACATGCAGTCAAAGTGACCTCTGCGCTGCCACAGACGACGCCATGGAAATGGCGGAGTTTTGCGCTAACAAGATCTGACATTCAGTCGTGTCAGGTACACGAATCAGAAGACCGAGGGAGACTATACCTACTCACCAAATAAAAGTGATCCTAGCATATTTTTCTCAACATACAACCCAACACTTTTCCCTAACATCATAACCAGATTAAGCCGCACCTGATCACTTATTAACCGCCATCAAGCGTTCAATTCCATAACTTTCCGATGCTTCGTATAATTCATCAGCTACAAAGCAGCAAGGACTGGCCGCACCTTGTAACATGAATATTGTATGAGTTTTGACTGGGAGCGCTCCGATGCCATCATGAACGCGAGAACTCATGAAATTTAGATGGACAAGGACGTAGCCAGTGGTCAGTTCATGAGGAGTTACTGATGGTAATGTATCGGCATTAAGAGTCCGGTTTTTAAGGCTGATCTTCGAACCTAGAACATGAGTTTCTTGGTTAAGTTTATTCGAAAATGTTATCTGTCATGCTTACTATATATGTTAGTGTGTTTTCTACAGTCCTTTTTCAGTTTTTGCCTGACGCATTTGGAATTTGCGCTGACGTCGCGTAGTCGGTCGCGTATATGGTCGATCGCGGTCGGTCGATCGCGTACGGTCAGTACCAACTTAAACGCCGCTGACGTTAGCGTCGCAGTATGGTCCTATATAGACACAATGTATAGCCACAAGCGCGACCGACGCGACGTCAGCGCAGGAATTCAGGTCTAAAGCAACGCGAGTAAAAATCTGCGGGTCTATACTGCGAAAATCTTACAGTAAAAACTTAGGTAAATTGAGCTTGAATTGAGCTGTCAATCTCTTGCATCAGGTGGAATGACAGCTCACATCTAGCTCATTTTATAGAATTGACCGGCTGCACTGTTATGAAAAATCAGATGTAAAATAATAGGATAAGTATAAAAAAAATTGGTTAACCACAGTGTTGTAAGAATAACTACAAACATGTATAATTTCTAGGGTTTAAGACCGTACATACCTTAGTGAAAAACTATTCTGTCTCTTGAATTCAATCATTGTCTCTAATTGAATGCAGATTACAAAACTATTTCAGTTAACAATACCTCAACCATCCTGTAATTTTCACCATTCATGTACCATCTGCCACCCATTGCAAACTTGTTTTCTTTGCCGGTAACATGCAAAATGCAGCATGCAATTCATACTTGAAAATCTGACTACGGTAGCATACACGTCTGCAAATGGTACTTGGTTTATGAGAGATTTCTTTATGAAGGTTAACCGAATGGTGAATTAATCAGTGCCTGGTGACCCTCAAAAACATGAACATATTTAAGACATAAACAATAGAAAAATCTAAATCAATTTGTTAGGGTTCCGTACTCAAACGGGGACAACGGAACCGCGTTACTTAAACCTATTAACTAAAGGGGTCTCTACACGAAACGTGTTTTTATCGGCGTTTTTTGCCTTATGTTACGGCACTCTTCGTTCCATTCGCACTTGGCCGGTTTTTTCTTTATATGCAACATGTTCAACCAACCAACCATACATTCAACCAAGAACACGTTCAATCAAGCGCACATATCTTATAGAAAACCTATCCGAAATACTCTGATATGTAAGTACGTATACAAAATAAATCCCTTTGTACGTGTGGAAAAAATATACTCCAGTCTATCCAATATTTTATACACTCGTGAAATTTAAAAAAATATCTATAATATATTCTATCATGCCACGATATCCGAATTTAATTGGGCATCGTGTGGATTGAATGTGGGAATTTAAATTAGGTATTATTTATTGTTTAGTAGTCATGAGTTTTTCATTTAAATCAGAATTGAATGGCAGAGTATATTTAGTTTTAAATTACGTTAGAAAATTCTTGACAAGTGTACAATGTGCATGAAGTTC
This sequence comes from Oligia latruncula, assembly GCA_948474745.1. Lineage (NCBI taxonomy): Eukaryota > Metazoa > Arthropoda > Insecta > Lepidoptera > Noctuidae > Oligia > Oligia latruncula. Next base: position 1,549,037 of record OX419691.1, on the reverse strand, counting down.
ATAATAACATTTTGATAAAAACTCATTCTAATGCGTATTCTATCATCTTCTGCGTAGTCTTTTCCCAATTATCTCAGGGTCGGCTTGCAGACTAACTGGATGCAGCTGTCCAGTATTTCACATGGATCGACTGCCTTTTTTTTTTTTCGCTGAGAAATGACGTTACGCATCTCCGCTCGTCGGGGGAAGAGACGGAGTATGTGGGACTCCCTACCAGGGTGGCAGTATACCCACTAAAACTCAGCGGTATTCCCTCATCGCCTTGATGGGGAGGTCATGGGAATCCGACTCAGCCTTTGCATCCACAACCCCCCCGGCGCATGCCCGCCTAGCTGGCGGGCCCCGCATGTCTCCCCGTCTGGGGGGCTACGGGAATGGCCGGGAACACCTGGCCATTCCCATCCGGCACTGGTGGAAGCCTGTGCAATACAGGTGAGGGTGCCACCGCACCCGTCGCCTGCTGGCTTCCACCTGGGGCTGGCTTCCACCTGGGGCTGGCTTCCACCTGGGACTGGCTTCCACCTGGGGCTGGCTTCCACCTGGGATGGATCGACTGCCTATGTAACCTCCACAACCCAGTTCGTGTATTATATAATAATAAATTGCCTCCCGACCGGTCACGGTGGCCAATCTCAACGGAGATTAGCCAGGTACGCAGGAGATATTATTATAGTGCACAAGTGTGTGAAACACAGGTGCACTCTCTGTTCCTTTACTCTCATAGTCCAATGGAATGGCAATCCGACACGACCAGGGAGAGATCAGGCGCAGGACCAACGGCTTTACGTGCTTTTCGAAGCACTGGCCCGCCAACTTCTGAACTCCGGACTGTTACTAAGAAATTCCTAATTGAAAGCCCAATAACACTGTGTCCGACCCGGGAATCGAACCCAGGACACCACGCTCAGCAGTCGCGCTTGCAACCACGAGACCAACGGGGCAGTTAAGTCAGTAGTCAGTAGAAGAATGGCAGCTTAGAATAGTACTGTTGTCTTTCATGGGACAGGACACTGCTCAGTGATAGCGAAATGATGACAATTATCACTTAAGCCAATAACAGAGTTTCACGGTATTGAAAAAGCTAGGTTACTCACATTAAAATTAAAGTTAAAAATATGAACCAAGTACCTACTATGACTATACTAATTAACAAAAGGAAAAAGTTATGAAATAGAAACACCAAATTCTGGTGAGTATGGTAGCTCCATAGCTACTGTCCCAGGTTCTGCGTTACGATATTGCAATTAATTGCATTGTGATAGTAATATTTAATAAAATATTTGTTTTCTTTTTTTCTTTGTGCAACTTAATAAAGAAATAATGATGCATAAAAAATAAAACCCTGTAACTGTTTCATATAATGTACATACTTTCATTCAAGAAAGCTTCTGAAAGTAAGCGACACCAAAAATTCCACACCTCTATAAACAAGTTGGTAAAATGGCATTTAAATGAAATAGTTTCATAACATTCACAGTTGAAAATGTAATCACTATAAAATGGATTCGTAATAACGTTTACAAACATCTCCAAAACGAACATTAAATGTATTTTGCTACGAAATAAAAGTGGTTTCAAAACACTGAACCCAACAATAACAATCAATTTAATTTACCAAATACCTTAACTTTAGCTTTCAATAAGTTGCTGAACAAAGTATGAATAATCTAGCAGCAGATCTAGATAGAATTTCTAATGCTGCGATATAAAGGATAATATAATATGTTTTACGGTTATTAAAATTACAATTGCCAATCTCAACAATTCTGCATTCATAACATCATCTATATATATAAAATTCAAAGTCATGACTGACTGATGTATTATGTTCGCACAGCCTAAACCGCTGGTCCTAGAGACATGCAATTGGGAGGGTGTGTTCTTTGTGAAGAGTAGGTATTCACTAAGAAAGGATTTTTCGAAATTCCATCTCTGTGGTAAATGGGGGGAGGGTGAAATTTCACGCGGACGAAGTCGCGGGCAGAAGCTAGTCATAACATAAAATACCTTGATTCCGTGAAGGCCTATTAATACAACCAATTTTCCCCAGTTATGTTTAAGTCCCATGTAACAGGGGGCGAGCCTATTGAAATCAACAAGACACAAATCCAGACTCCGGGCTGCTACTGAGAAAATCCAGATGGAAAAACCTAATAAAACTTTTCCCGACCTGAGAATGGGACCGGGTTTAATTCTCAGGTCGGGAAAAGTACAAGAGGTAGCAAACACTACTGCTGAGGACCAGACCAACGAGGCAGTCGATTTCTGAATACATTTCTATTAAAACCATTCAGAAAGCTTCTAAACTCACATTACATAACTCAACAAAGGCCATCTTTGGTATTATGTAAATACTTCATAAGCATTCTCAAGCCAAGTTCAAGTTCGAACCACGTCATTAGAAGTTGAGTTTGTATAAGTTACTCACACTATTTCTTGTTACATTTAGATTTATTTATTATTGGATTAGAACGTGACAAAATACACTTTGAAGATACTTTAAGCTCAGCCAAATTAAATTTAAACTTTTGACCCGATATCAGCTTTGTGCTAAATTTAATAAATTCGGCCTAATCTGAATATATAAAATTCAAAGTCCAGACTGACTGACTGATATATCAACGCACAGCCTAAACCGCTGGTCCTAGAGACATGAAATTTGGAGGATGTGTTCTTTGTGAAGAGTTAGGTATCCACAAAGAAAGGGTTTTTCGAAATTCCACCCCTAAAAGGGTGACATTTTACGCGAACGAAGTCGCGGGCATAAGCTAGTTGAGAATAAAGTCCTTGTGTAAAAATAGTTCGGCCCTGACTGATGTTCACTGGATTGTGAGAAAATGTTCGTTTGAAGTTGAAGTCTGAAGTCGTTCTGGTAATGAAGCCGCGGCTGCGAATGGGGAGACTGGAAATACGACTTCTTGGAAAGTTGGAGCTATTTTCCTAATTCTCACTTTAAAATTCAGATTATAGCCTGCGAATTCAGAAATCTTTGGTAGTCCCGTTTCTGTGTTTTATATTTATTTGGTGAAGCAAGACTTGGTTTAGTATTCAAAGCACAGGTCTACCGCATCTTGAATAAATATGTGACGCAAATTTTAATCGCGTTTCGTCTCACTATGCGAATGACAAGCGCTGTAGTAGGTTTCTGGTCACTGGTTAGCTTATTTAACATCACAATAATCCATTTCGTTCACAGTAGAACAAGAAAATGAAAGGATTAGATATAATTATCGAATAATAATAGTAGATTGCTACCAATCGAATATAAATAAATTTATTTGTAGTTGTCAAACTTATTGTACCTACCTACATCCATACTAAAATTATAAATTCGAAAGTAACTCTGTCTGTCTGTATGTTACCTTTTCACGCCTAAACCACTGAACGGATTTCGATAAAATTTGGCAGAGAGATAGATTGTATCCCCGGGAAGGACATTTTTATCGACATACCTCGCGGGCGTAGCCGCGGGCGGAAGCTAGTAAATTATAAGTGCACGATGTGGTCTCTTAAAATTGGAAGCGCACACCAACATTGTTCTGATTTTTGTATACTATATCTTTATGTATACTATACTATATCTTGTATCTTATATACTAGCATATGTAATTGTGTAGCCTCTGTTGGAGATCCAATAAATAATACCTAAATAAATAAATAAGATTGCAAACTCAAAAATATATTTGTCCTAAATCCCAAATAATCTTTTGAAACAAAATGGAGTCTCTAACTGGCAACTCTACATCAGCGTTACAATAAAACCTCTACATAGAGACAGACTGCTCTATAACGTGTCTATCAACCGTTGTACAAATGTTGGCGTCGGCGTCCTAACTTTATGATCACTATGAATCCGTGCTTATCTCCCTACATTATGTTACGTGCCAAACGAAAATAATTATTTAGATGTTTGTTTGTTTTCGTCAAAAATAAACCACAAAGTCTCAGTGATAAAGCGCAAACATGTCAACTTATAAAACTTTGCATAATCAACCTATTAATGTTCCCATTGCTGGGACACAAGCCTCTTCTCTGCGAGAGGGTGTGGGCTGTAATCCACCAAGCGGGGCCATCAGTGCGGGTTTGTAGAATGATTTCACTTATAAAACTTTGTCAAAGTATTATTTAACAAAATCATTACATTTGTATGTCATGTTTCGGATGAAAACGCCCTTTTAAAACTCATGCTGCCCTTGTTCTAAGTTACATGGTGTCAGCGCAACACCTCTTCTTTTTAAACGGCTTAAAAAAAGGAGAGAACCTTCTCCTTTTTTGAAGTCGGATGTTTATGTATTTTTCATGTATGTTCGGGCATAACTCCGTCATTCATAAACTGATTTGCAAAATTATATTTTAAAATGGATAAGGTATGCCTCAGAGGTCATATAAATTTGATTAACATTGCTTTGGTAGTGTTTGAGTTAGCTTCAATAATACGATTTTTTCCACTTAGATTTTGATGTTTTAATAACTTCCTGTCACTGATATACATATCCATAGCAAGTAGTGTTAAATTAATTTGTGTGGGGTAAGTAGGTCCAACTAAAAAGTGAAAAATAAAAACTTTTTTACGAAAAAATCCACCCGACTTAAAAAAAAACACTACAAAGTGAAAAATAATTTCGGAAGTCGGTGTCAAAATACGAAAATACGGGAACCAACGACACCGACTTCCGAAATGAAAGTTATTTTTCACTTTGTAGTGTTTTTTTTTTAAATCGGGTGTTTTGTAAAAAAGTTTTTTTCCATTGTCCCCTGTCAGACGCTGTCATTCTCAACCTTGCGTTTCATATCCTCACACAATCCATCCATCTTTTCTGTGGCCTTTTTCACCCTCTCCATCCATCAACAGTTATACTCATCACTCTTTTAGTTACATGTGTTTCCTCCCTCCTCATCACACGATTTCCTTTCAACTTTTCTTTTTCCCTTTTAAAATTACATTTGAATATGAATGAGAATGAAAATTTCAATGCAGTGCAGAGATAGTGATTTAGTGATAGATTGGAATTTTCCTGCAAGCTTATTCATTTACATCTTGCAGGTTTCCTAGAAAGTAATGAAAGCAAACATCTGGTTTCCGCGAAATTGTCTATTCATAAAATATACATTTTCGATTAGCGGGAAATACGTCTGCCAAGTTTGGTTATGGATGTATTTTATATCGTAGAAAAAAAAGGACTTTTGCTTTTAACATGATTGCATTTTATAACAGTATTTTGGTACTACATAACATAAAATCACGCCGAACAATCCCCGGAGGGTTAGACGGGGTGTACTTATACCCCCTTTCCGAGTTATGTTTGAGCCCCATGTCATGTCATGTGGGGACGAGCCTGTTGCATCAACCGGGCACAAATCCAGACTCCATACGGCTACTGAGAAATTCCTGATGATAAAACCCAATAACACTGCCTGACCTGGAGTCGAACTCAGGACCTCATGCTCATAATTAGCGCTTGCGATCAATAGACTCAGGATTTAGGTACTATTTTTCATATTAATAGTAACCCTAGTATTACAGTACGCAAAATACGCATATATTTTTTACATAGTTCTCACATTATATCATTTTAAATTCAAAAGTAATGATGCAACTAATATTTTTGTAAAATATAATTTAAAAAGAGTGTCCATGGAGTTTCTTGCCCGTTCTTCTGCATAGGTACCTACGTTTTGGAATGGGCAACTAGCTTCATATTTTCTGACTGACCAACGACGTCTTGACAATTCAAAAGTGCCTGTTAATGGTTTAATTGAAATAAATGCTTTGAGTTTGAGTTCGAGTTTGACGCACTTGGACTTGAAGTTGCGGACACCACCCCGTTATATATACTATGTACTACTACTATCCAAGTACTACCCTTTGATTGCACTCATCTTCATTGTATTCAATTTCCTTCTAACCAGTTGAAATAAAGAAATCCATCAACGCTACATTGAATTTAATGGCATTTCACAACCAGCAACTATGTATATTTTTGAACTACATTAATGGATAACTAACTAAATTAACTACATTAATTTATCTGGACGGACTTCTAGGTATTGACGTCTTGAACACGAATCTATACATATTATTATAAATTAAAGTAGCTTTCCGTATGACCGCGTTGTCCTTTCAAACTACGGCCGGTATTTGATGCAATTTTTTAAAGAGAATTTATTCCGAAAGGTATAAAAATAGATAAAAAGAAAAAAGAAGAGAAAGAGTAGAAAATATAGAGAGAGAGTATTTATTAGATTATTATTAAACTGAAATAATATAATGAAGAAATCTCGTTGTTTTGTCGAGTCGTAAAGACTGCGAAGCAGGGGCGCGTCGCTACTGAACAATAATCAAAATAATTCACATTTCTATATTACTACTTACCCGACTTATTTCCAAACACACCACGTAATATATATGGATTCATTGAACAGAAACGCATTCATGATTATAGCATTTGTCTCACCGCCGCTGGCGAGCACTCGTTTGTCACAGCGACAAGAATTATAATATGTACTCGCTCAGCGGCGCTCACTTGGAAACGCAATGCGTATGTATAGACACCAGCACATCAAGCTACTACAATCTGTCAAATTTCTTTAATAGATTTTCAACTTTATCGATAAAACATAAGGTTCAAAGTTGATTTGGAAAATTTGACAGTTTCCAGTTTCGCTAGAATCCCTCGTGACGGTCGCGCACATGCCGCTCGTTTTTAGTAGTTAGCTCTACTCACTTCTCGCTTCTCGCCGCCGGCGCGGTGTGAACAGTAAGCGATCAACTTTTCTTGAACGAGAAAATAGTTAATAGCTTGTCCGTTTCCTCGTCGTCGGTTGCACAGGTGCCGAAAAACATTTTCACTCTATGGTTTATATACAAAATTTTCTAAATTTTTGACTACTCAAAGAATATAAAAGATGGGAACACAAAAGTAGGCTTTAATATAAGGCAAAGTGTGGCACGAGTGTTCTGTGAAAAGCCGATTTTAATGACGAGCAATTTCGACGGACTGCCCGCTGTGTGGGTGGGGGACAACGTGTGTGTGCGCATGAGATAGGGTGGTTATGTGTACATACACTCATGCGATCTGAACACGCAATTTGTCTTACTTTTAGTAGTAATTCCGCTTTAAGAGGTTTCGTAGCATTTTTGTTGTTTTTCATTTGGGTTTTAAGCCAATCCTTCGAGGAAAACATGTACTACGCACCTACATAACTTTTTTCCTTCAATTTCGTCGCTAACTCGATTACAAATCAATACCTTACACAATTTAAATTGATTGATTGATTTGAATATTGATTTACCGTTGGTTTGCTCTGGTTCATTTGATTATTACACTTCACGCGTTGTAAGGTATTCGCTGAACCCGTGTTTGGGTTGTTCATTTCCTTTGGTGATTAATGTTTGGGATGTTACAGATAATTTATTTAATGGAACAGCTCTCACTTTAAAAAATTTCATTCAAAGGGGCGCTAATTTAGTGACCTTTTACAAGTAGACAATACGATTTTTTAATCCAGTTTTTTTTTTTATCTTACTTATTGAGCAAAATATGTATTTAATTATAATCAGAACAGAAGTAAAATTTTAATATAATCCACTCGTGTCTGTTCGGCAAGTTTATTAACTTCGCACTGAAAAAAATAAGCAGTATTTAAAAATGAAAAAACATTGATCTGAACTGCTTTATAAACTTTTTGTGATAATTTCGGTCTGAGCTGCAGCTGTCCCTGTCACACACTACGGGGGCAGACTTAAAGTAAGGCGGTGGCAACAGTTTCTTCAAATACCTATTTTTCAAATTCGGCCAGCTAGGAATCTGTCCCCTTGTAAGCGTGAAGAGGTAACAGACAGACAGACACACTTTCGCGTTTATAATATTAGTATGAATTGTCCCGTTGTATTTGCCTTCGTTAATAGTTACAACAACAAATAACTTTAACCATTGCTTGAAATACATAAACTTAATTAATAAAGAACCCAGTAATTTCGCAGACAAAGCTATCTCAGGTCTGTTAGCTAAGTTAATTGAAACATTCAACACAGACAGAGAAGAAACGTTGCAGAACGTTGATATTTGACAAAAGATGGATAAAAATCTTACGTACTTAGGTAATTTTTCCACTGAATTCCATGAATAATGCAATCAACGGGCTAAAAAACGGTGAAAAAAACTTGTTAATTCTTCGCAAGTTTTCCAACTGAACTTGTGTTTAAAATATTCAGAGATTCATTTATGAATTTACGCCATACTTTGGCTGGTCGCTTGAAACGCGGAAGCTTATTCTCGTCAAAGTTGCATCAGCATCACTTATTCACGTGTTATCCTTTGTCATTCAACTCGTATTTTATGTATGCTTCATATTTGCAGCTGTTACGGAATTGCGATAAAGTTAATGAATAATTAAGTAACGATTTTAAAACCCCTTTAATTATTAAGTGACAATTTCACCAATGAAACTGAACTCGATCAGTAAATCAAACTGTGTTCACGAGCTGCTGTCAGTGTCAATTTTCCACAACAATTTATGACACTTACAGCTCTTCAATGCTATGCAATGATATCGACACGCAAACTGAAATCATGAATTCAGCAAATCATCATCTGCCTAGCCTTTTTCCAACTATGTCGGGATCGGCTTCCATTCTAACAGGATGCAGTTGAATACCAGTATTTTACATGGAGCGACTGCCTATCTGACCTCCACAACCCAGTTACTGGGTAATACGATACCCCTAGGTAAGACTGGTTGTCAGGCTTTCGGGGTTCTGACTACCCGTAACGACTGTCAAAGATCCACGAGTGACAGACGGGACCAACGGCTACCAGTACCAGTCTACCCCGTGGTGTGGGGTATCATCGTATAGGTCTTTCAAAAATATTGCGGGTCTGTGGAAACAATTTTGCGATTCAGGGATCCGTTTGTGAAATATATAGCTTTAATGTGCTAATTTTAGTTAGAGTCAAAAACAACCATTTATCTGACAGGGGTTCCCCCCTGCCATCTAAATGGTTGTCTTTGGATATGTGAAAAAATTCATGGTAGTAGTATATAATAACGAAATTAAAAGGAAAACTATCACGGCTAAGTAGGCTTTACAAGTTTACGAATAATAGTCGACCAACTTACATGTATGGGAGAACATGATTTTCAACTATAATGTTAAGTTTGTTCTTGGGTAAATTCATTTCAACTACGGAACTCTTCATTGTGCGTGGTCCAACACGCACTTGGCCAATTTTTATCTGAATATCCTGCATATACTACGCAAACGCACTGCACTTGAAGTTTAGTGTACAGAGTTTCGTTGCGCGCGTCGTCACGCCACCCGCGGTTGTTATTTGCACTAATGCGGGGGTTGGGAGACGCGCGGGTGAAATCAGATTTTATCCTGTCATTGGGCCCACTCTTAACGTGCTTTCCGAGGCACCGAGGGGTCTCGGTATGTAAAGATGGTCACCCATCCATGAACCAACCGCGGCAAGCGTAGCTTAACCTGATCGATCGACCTATGCGGCTGTTATTATTTAGCCACGGGCACATCTTAGAAAAATAGTGTCACAGCCATATTAGACCGATTTTAAATGTTTCATAGAAAAAGAGATTTTCAGTTATCTTTTTTTAAATACCTAAGACATTTAGAAAATGTTCTTTACTGTCTCTTTAGACCTTTGCATCCTGCTAATTCGTATGAAGTTTCATTAAAACCGGTTCATTCATTTAGAAAAACAAGGGCTTGAAAGTTTGTATGAAATGCCGTACAGCGTAAACGCTCTTAATTAGTTTTTTGATGCACATGATAAATCCCGAATAGTTATTAATGTATATCAAATAACGATCATCGATACATTTTTAAAGTACCTAATCGATATGGATATGATATAAAAATCTAGCTGGTTTAAGCCGGTGTTAACAACGTTAACGGTATTTTATGCTTAACTGGGGATCAAAGAGATTGTTTACTTTCAGGGAAATGAAATCAGTGTTTGAATTCGTAAAATCCCGGACCGCGCAGTGTTTTTGATTATTTCAGCTAGAAAATTCTCATTAGCAGTCCGGAGTTTGGAACCGTGCCCAATAAACGAAAAAAGGCTGTACCCCAATTATAACGGACCTGGACACCAGTGAGCTGAGAGTAAAGGACAGATCCGTCTGATTTGGGTAAAGGTGACATACTTAATTTATGACGATCGACAAATGTGATCAAACAAGACCGTACTTTTTGTTGACCGACACTCTGGATCGTGTTTATCGATCGATAAATCAAAAAGTCTACAACTGTCTCGACTTTGACCTGGATATTTATTGATCGTTAACAGGCCACAGTAATGATAACATCGAGAAAAACTGTAAGTACCTGACAGATCTTATTGATCGTCAAAACACAGCATATCAAGCGACGACAATGACGCCCTTTATGTCTGGAGGCTTTTGTGTAGGTATTAAATTTTGTTTTTGTAGCGGTATCTACAACGCCACATGAGAACAACGCGTTATACTGACGTCACGCAAAATCCTGCATCTCGCAAGCAGAGTTTACCGGCGCAACTAGCATAGATACAACGGCCCGACATGTAACATCGGGCAGTTGCCCGCCAGACACAACACCCGTCTGGTCGGAGGATCCTCCCTTTTCTATATGAGTGAACTTTACACCCTGTTCCTCATACCTCTATAATTGCATTAATATTTTTAGTTTTGTTTTTGCGGGTACGTATTTGAATATCGAAAATTAAAATATCGACTGTTAAAATATCGATGTTCAAAACATCGAAAATTTAAATATCGATTGTATCAAAATGTCGAAAATTGTTATACCTACGCTTAAAACGTCGAAGATTGAAATGTCGAGTGATTAAAGTTTCGAATGATTCAAAATATCGAATGACATTATGCCTAAGTTCAAAATATCAACATTTAATACATCGAAGTTCATAATATCTACGTTACGTTACGTTTGGGTTTTTATTATGTAAAAATAATTAAAGTAGGTACCTACATTACATGAGGTTTTCCTTGTTTTTTTTTTGTAACCCACCTAGTAACTGATTTCCATCTAGCAAACAAGCATGCAGCAATCATGCAACATGCAAGCAAGCATGGCTTCTGTCACGGCTCCGGCGCTGCAGGGCTCCGGCAGTCCCACGCGAGCTTAACGTCGCAGATGGTCTAAACGCCCACCACCGCAGCTTCGGCTTGTTGGCCGGCTTCGCCGGCCAGCCTCAGCTGCGGCGGCGGGTGTTAAAACCACCTGCTCCTCAGCTCGCGGGCTGCCTCGCCCCTCCGCGACTACGCGATTCTAAATTACACTCTAGGGGTAGGGCAGACAAGACTACGTGGAGTCGGTTTTGCAGCGATACGTTTCTGTCACTAACTTTAGTAGCACAACCTGCACAACATATTGACTTTCAAGAAAATATTTTAATTTAAATAATACCTTCACGATTGACCTAGGCTTGTACACTGGACACTGATTTTCATGGATAAAATAGGTCGAAATTGTTCCAAAACCGAATTGGGGCACCCCGAATTTACGTAGTCTTTTGGCTGTTACCCCTAGAGTGTATATAAAAATCCGGAGGCGCGAAGGGAGGGCAACCCCCGCCCGCTGTAACAAAGCATAGGCACCCGTGGGAACCGTAGCGGCTGAGGCTGGTCGCCGGAGGCGACCAGCAAACCGAAGCTGCGGAGGTGAACATGGGTGCCTATCCTTTGTTACGCAAGGGCGAAGGGGTTGCACTTCCCGTAGCGCCGGAGACGTTGCAGAAGCAACCTTTTTCCACTCATACTACTTATATCAGTTCGATATTTTAACTTGTACGTATTTTTAGGGTGAATTAATGAATGTATTAAATGTTGAAAATTAACCCATTTTTACACGTAGGTATATTAATTTTCGATGTTCAAATAATATATGTACCCATCGATATTTAGGACGTTCGATAATCTGTATTTCGATATTTAGATCTTTCGATGTAACTTTTGTAGATATTTAGATTTTAGATATATTGGACGTAGGATATTTAACCATTCGATAATATAAACTTTCGATATTTTAATTTTCGGTTATATAATCGTTCGATATTTCCATTTTCGATGTTTCGAACATCGATATTTTAACAGTCGGTATTTTAATCTTCGATATTCAAATACGTACCCGTTTTTGCTTGAGTTTAGTTTTCATTTTATTTATTGGTATATTGGCCTGACTAGCCGACATAATGGAAAATGGTTTAATTTAATGTTCTGTCTCGTAATTATTACTTTGGATAATTATCTACTACTAACAGCGCCCCGCGGTTTCACCCGCGTAAGTTTCGATTCCGTGGGAATATCGGGATAAAAAGTATCCTATTTATTAATCCAGGAAATGGTCTATCTATGTGCCAATTTTTATCCAAATCCATCCATCCAGTAACAAACATCCAAACATCTTCACAAACTTTATTTACAATAATGGATTGTATAGAAACAAGTTTTTTCTAACTGAACAGGCAGCTGTGGTGCTGGGGAGTTTGTTGCGCCACTTCTTCTTCCCAGCGAAAGCACGAGAATGTGACGAAGGGCGGGCATTTTAGGGGACAGACTTGTGTAATTTTGACGTTCGAAAAGTGCTGATTCTCAACCTAATTTGAATAAAAGACTTTTTACCCGACTGCGGCGAAGCCCAAAAGGAGGGTTATGTGTTTGACCTGTATGTATGTATGTATGTCCGTTTCTTTGTTCCCTCGTAACTTCTAAACGAATGAACGGATTTGGACAAATTATACGTCTTTAGATTTGTCTTGGTAGCGCTCGGCTACATACAAAATCAAAAACAAAGTAAAATGGCGGATTTAGGGTGCCATATCGTGGAGTTCGAATTTTTTTTTTCTTCTAATACCATCGAGTGAAATATCAAAATTAAGGGTTTTAAACGGTGATTACAAAAATATATACAACTTATATGGTTAGAAGTAATTCGAAGTGACAAATCGTAAAAAACACGTTAGATAAAATAATTATTTCTTGTTCCCTGTTGAGTGACTTTACGGGTCAGCTAATAATTAATACATAAGTAAATCGTCTGCAAAATCTTTAAAATTTGTAAACTAAAAAGCTAGAAATAAAAAACAAGTAATTAAAAAAACTAAAAAACCAGACTGCGGTAAAAAAAATTAGTTTAAAAAAACTGAAAAGCTAAAAACAAGGCCATTTTAAATTAAATAAAAGTTGGAAGCAGGCGGGACCCATTTGAGTTTGAAAATATAATAAAAAAATGGTATGGGTCCCGCCTGCTTCCAACTTTTATTTAATTTAAAATGGCCTTGTTTTTAGCTTTTCAGTTTTTTTTAAACTATTTTTTTTTACCGCAGTCGGGTTTTTTAGTTTTTTAATTACTTGTTTTTTATTACTCTGTAGGCACCTTAATACCCGATGTTTTTTATAGAAACATCACGCATTGTTTCCCCAAAGGGCTTAGCAGGGGTTAACTTGTAGTACACCCACATTGACCCACACACCCACACAATTAAATACAATCCAAGGTTTCGTACTAATACTAGTTGTACATTAAGTACAATAAATCGAAGATGCCACGTTAATCCATCTTCCACTTTGTTACGTTATTATACGGACATAAATCTAAGCAAGAATAGCTGCCATGAATAAGTTTTTAAGTAACAGGCGATATTATGAAAAACTTGCTCCTATAGCAGACACAGTGTCTTGAAATTAATTTTATACATAATGCTGTGCTTCACGAGAATTTCTTTTCACATCTAGGTTGGACTTTTTAACATAAAATTTTATTAAACGACGCCTTCTTATCTTCTAATTTTTCTTGAGCTTTTCCTCATAAAGGTTAGGGGGATACGTGGAAATGTGCCTATGGAATGTTTATTTCTTGTATTTTTCCTTCGCAACAAAAATCCCTAACTAAGCACATCTTAGCCTACGTTCTTATCGTATATGTCCCCACTTCCATTTTTAACCCCCGACGCAAAAACGACAGGGTGTTTTAACCCCCGACGCAAAAACGACGGGGTGTTATAAGTTTGACGTGTCGGGGTGTGTGGGGGTGTGTGTATGTGTGTGTCTGTCTGTGGCATCGTAGCTCCCGAACGGATGAACCGATTTTGATTTAATTTTTTTTGTTTGAAAGGTGTATTAGTCGGGAGTGTTCTTAGCTATGTTTGATGAAAATCAGTCCAAGATGGCCGCCGCTACAAAATGGCGGATAACATATTTTTTCACAATTCCCTCAATATGGGTATCAAATGAAAGGGCTTCAATAGTAGAATACTATACACTATAACAAATTTCAAATACAAGATGGCCGCCACAACAAAGTAGCGAATTACATTCTTTTTTCTCAACTCCCTCAATATGGATATCAAATGAAAGGGCTTAACTAGTAGAATACTATACACTATTAAAAATTTCAAATCCAAGATGGCCGCCACCACAAAATGGCGAATTACATTTTTTTTTCACAACTCCTTCAATATAGGTATCAAATGCAAGGGCTTGACAAGTAGAATAATGTAGTGTATACCTATTGAAAGGGAATGAGGAATATTAACTACCTAACGAAATGAAAACTAAAAACTTGAAAAATATAACCAAACAAAAAAAATCTGTTTAGTCTTAAAAATTATTCTTCAACTATAAATTAATCAATATTTTTTTCAAAAAACATGAAATAAAAAATTTAATAAAAAATTTAAAAAACCCCCGACAAAAATAAAATTAAGGAATCCCTACAAAAAGCATGAAATAAAAAAAATAAATTTAAAAAAATCTTTTTTAATTTAATTTTTTTCTCACGGAGATTTTTATTACAAAACTCGTTGTTTTGAATAATAATTATGAGTTTAGCCTACCAGTTTATTACATTATATTCTTTATAATTATGTTTATACCTACAGCTGGTTGTTTAAAATAAGAAGAAGATAAACTTATACCTATTTTATATAACTTCACCATTTTATAATCGTTCTAAAATCACGTTATCAATATTAACATCAAAAATGGCTCAAAAACCTTGCACACCATAACAAGTTGGCTCGAACCCAAAAGATATTATCGCTACCCAGCATAAAAAATGCTAGAAACTAGAACACTCAAGTGTTAAACTTCACCCCATAATTACCCCATTTCAAGTTCTGCCTACACGATGACCCACTTACGCAAGTGACCGAAACATTTCGTCTGATTATACAAGTCTTTGTCTCTACATCGACCATCAAAAGAAATGCACTGAGTATGCAAATACCGACCACTTTATCCCGCATTCCCGCTTGGATCTGGGGAAAGGTTTTTATCAAGTACCAGTAGTTTGCTGTGGCATATTTTCTTCCACTTAATTGTGTTTCTGGGCGTTTTATTTTCACGTATTAAGCTGATAATGGAAGAAAATTCCGGTAATGAAATATTCTTTTGTTAGAAAAAGGATATTTTGTTTCTATTAGGAATTAGGTTAGTATGTTGAGATGAATGAATAACATATTCACGATTCTTCTACTCATGCATTTGGTATTCAAGTACTCGTTTTCTATTCGATACACGTGCGTTACCTTCTATATTTTCAATAAAACGTGTAGAATTCTTGTGTGTAAGCGTGGTACCTACCACATAAATACGTTCAGTTGAACAATGAAATTAGTGCACAAATGATGACAAATTGCTAGTTCAGTGGAGACCGCGGTGTCCCTGAGACACTCTTACTAATTGTTTGAAACGACGAACAGATGCTGTTTCTATCTTTAAGAATTCTCAATTATTCGTCATCATAATCGAATGCAGAGTAAAATGTCAAAGTTGAACAACGAAAGTCCTAAATTAGCGAATAAAAATTGAAGTTGCAACTTTTTATATGCTTGAGTGGATTCGGACTACGTTGTATGTGTATATTTTATGTCCTTTTTTTATAATGTGCATTTTTTTTGGTCCTGATAAACAATTTTTCTTTCTTTATTAACAAATTTATTTATAAAACGTCAGTTACTCCAAACTATACTCAATTTACACATGGTGTCTAAACCTATCAGAAAGATCTCATATTACTAAATTGCGAAGTCGATACAACTATCGAAACCTACCGTGTAATGATATAGAAATTCAATTCCCTATCTAATGGAGGAATGAAATAATAATAATGTTTCCTTCGATAACGATTCCTCAAATTCGTTTTGCAATTTTTCCTCTGATAAAAGTTACACGTGATGGAAGATTTTATTAATAAAATTCATCCCTATTGGAGCTCGTTATTGAAACGGGTTTTTACTGTGAAATATTTTAATTTTGTGCTTTCAGTTCGACGCCTTCCTTCAATTCAATTATTGCTAAGCTGCAACGGATTACTTAAGTAATTATTGATCCAATTAATCAGTTTGAGTAGGCTACGTCATTTTTCTCATAGAAATATAGTAAGCCTAGTTATAGTAATGACGCCAATGTAATGAAATATTTATTTTATTTTTACTTAGCCTACACTATTCCACTGTTGAGCAAAGGCTTCCCCCAAAACCTTCCAGGCATCCTTTTCTGGAGCCACCTCAATCCAACGTTTGTGGTTTGCGTCCAGTTCATCTCGCCACCTCTTCCTGGGCCGGCCTCGGCGGCGCCGTCCATTCTCAGGCACCCACCGCGTGCAGACTGTTACCCAGCGGTCACTGTGCATGCAGCTAACGTTACCTACCCTGAAAAATTCAATTATTACGGTAAAGATCGTTTGGATTTTGCGGTTTCTAAAAAATGTTCATGTGACACATGTCTTACTCAAGATTGAAATCTGATTAAGCATTTGTTACCAACAACAATGAATATGTTCCTAAATCTTCATAAGAAATTGTATCAACTCGGTGTAAATTTCCGACAAATCAAATAATTCCTTACTCATTCAATTCATCACAATTACACCATTAATACCGTAAAAGCGTTAGTATTAGCATCTCCTCAGGAGGATAAACACTTAAACACATCGGGGGGAGCACTACACCTTAATCTATATCGTTTAAGGAGCACCGGCTCAAAGCTCGACCAATTATGCGGCAATATTGGCTAGACACGACAACTTTATATAGGAATTAAAGCTCTCGGTAGTTCAGTTTAGATTTCAGACAAGAATAGTTCGGGAATTAATTTGATGTCGAGTGCTCAAGCTTTCACAGTTGAGTTCAGAGTTGAATTGGCTGCAGTACTAATTATAAGGGCATTTAACTATTCGTTCAAATCCGGGCTTGTACCAATGTGACTTTTTCAATTCACATGTACTTTTAAGTTTATCTTGGACATCACTGACATCTGTAAAAGGAAACCATAATGAGGAAACCTGCAACTCAACCTCACTCAAAATCTAAATTATTTTGAAGGATATTGATAATCCATTACTTCATTATTTACTTCGAAAAATGTGTCTACTCAACCACAAAAATAAGGTAATTAAAGTTGTTGAACTGTCAAAATAAAAGCCAGTGCTACCTTTAAGGTTGTTACTCAATTACCCCACTGGACTTCATCACACTAATATAACAAAGGTGAAAGTTTGTGAGTGTGTGTGTGGGGGTGTGTTTATATGTTTGTTACTTTTTCACGCCCAAACGGCTGGACCAATTTTGATAAAATTTTATATGGAGTTAGCTGACACCCTGGAGTAATATATAGGCTACTTTTTATCCCCATATTCCCACGTGATCGACTTTTACGCCGGTGTAACCGCGGGGCACAGCTAGTCCATATCCATACAAATATTATAAATTCGAAAGTAACTCTGTCTGTCTGTCTGTATGTTACGTTTTCACGCCTAAACCAGTGAACGGATTTCGATAAAATTTGGCAGATAGATTGCATCCCGGGAAAGGACATAGGATAGTTTTTATCGACATACCTTGCGGGCGAAGCCGCGGGCGGAAGCTAGTAATTAATAAAAGTCTGAAACCGCCAACCCGTCTTGAGCAAGTGTGGTGATCAATGCTCGTGCCTTCACTGTATGAGAAGAGAAGAAGCCTTTGCTCTATGATGGGACAGTAGTAGCACAGTAAAGAGTAAACAGTACGGAAACTACGTACTAACGTTCAAAACGGCACAGACACACAGACGCGCGCATTTACGGTACCCCTAAGCGGTACCCGTGACTGAGAGCACCGCGACTATCGCTAGGGGTACCGTAGATGCGCGCGTCTGTGTGAGTGTGCCGTTTCGAACGTAAGTACGTAGTTTCCATACTGTTCATATCTTTACTGTGGTAATAGGCTGGTATTGTTATTATTAACTATTAAAAAAACCGACTTCCAAAAAAAACACTACAAACTGAAAAAAAGAACACTACAAACTGAAAAATAACTTTAATTTCGGAAGTCGGTGTCTTAGGGATCAGTATTTTAGTTTTTGCCACCGACTTCCGAAATTAAAGTTATTTTTCAGTACAATACAAATTTCATACAAACACCCGAACATAGTACCTCCTCCTTTTTGTAAAGTCGGTAAAAAATGGACAATATTGTTACACAAAATGAGCAGGAAAATGTTAGAAGTGATTGGTTGGCAATTTTACACGACTTATATTTTGCCGAGAGGCTGACCATGTCGTATGATATACACATTGTTGCTGGAAACTACCATGTCGACATTATTTGTAAACCGATCATAAAATGTTCATAACACGGTGTTCACAAAATTGTGAAAACCTTAAAAATATACCTACGTTATGTTCGTGTGTTTGTTTTACTTGTTTTTAAATTACCCTTTTTGGTCAATAAAGTGACCTCTAATTTTAAACGATGTCTGTTTCCAACAGTAGACCAAAATAGAGGGGAAGTTCTCGTAAATTTTGGAACGTTCACATCTGATCTCAGTGTCAACCTGTAATATCTTGATTTAAAAGAGTGTCCATGGAGTTTCTTGCCCGTTCTTCTCCGGCAACTAGCTTCAACTTTCTGACTAACTGACAGACTATTTAATTTTGAGAAATTAAAAGTGCCTGTACAAGGTTTAATTGAAATAAATGCTTTGAGTTTGAGTTTGAAAAATACCTCTAATTTCCCTACATTTTTGACAAGTTTTTGACATTGATTGTCGCTGAGATGAGATGGCGATTAGATTTTGAATGTTTTTAATTACGGCCTTCAGGTGTCGTTTTAACATAGATTGATAGAGTCAAAGTTAACAACTCTCAGGGCGCATTCGACCAAACTTTTATACAAAGAACTAGCTGCGCCCCGCGGTTTCACCCGCGTAAATGTCGATCCCGCGGGAATATCGGGATAAAAAGTAGTCTATATGTTAATCCAGGGTGTCAGCAACCTCTATATAAATTTTATCAAAATTGGTCCAGCCGTTTGAGCGTGAAGAAGTAACAAACATATAAGTAAACACACACACCCGCACACTCACAAACTTTTGCCTTTATAATATTAGTGTGATAAGTCACTGAGAATATTTTTTGAATTTTTGACAGTTTTTCCATACTAGAACTGTCTGATACAATTTTATTCCGCGGATTAGAGATATCTGATTTTGGTAAAATTAGCCCTCAGTTAGTCTTTTGTGATAAAAACTCAACTCTAGTCCAAAAGGATTCTCAAAAAGCGAATGAACAAAAAATGCAATCCTGTAAAGGCTTAACCAGCACTTTGAAAGTTAAATTTAAAGAACGGATAAGAATCTTCAGCTATAAGCAAGCCATTAATTCTGACTGCACTACCACAATCTTTAAATCAAACTTGTTTTCTTTAGCTGGTATATAAACCGAGCTTGAAGTAACGCCAGCGTGATTAAAGATAAGCTTAAATGATACACGCAATATGCTTGAGCTCTGAATTTTCATGGAGGAGTTTTTTAATAACTTGGTTAAAAAATGATTCGTTTTAAACGCTTTAATCAACGGCCTTACACCACACGAACATTTTTGATGTAATTGAAATTAAGTACCTAAGCTAACCTGTTGTGTAGCTAAACATACTGCTGTTCCTTTTATGTTATAATGTAGATTAGAGTAGGCTGTATAATATGTTGTTGTTTTTATTTTTATTTTATTTTGTTTTATTTTAATTAGGTAATTTGGTGCATACTTGTGCTAATAGTATTTTTCCTTATTCATAGTTTTAAATTGTAAGTTAAATTAATTTTAAGACCACACTATCGCATTGGGTTACCTGTAATGATAGTGGTAGGGAGATTTTAATAAATAAATAAATAAATAAACATATTTATCTATACTCATATCCTAAAGTTCTTATATTGAAACTAAAAATAGTACAGACGCCAGCACATCAAGCTACTACAATCTGTCAAATTTCTTTACTAGATTTTCAACTTTATCGCTAAAGCATAAGGTTCAAAGTTGATTGGTAAAATGTTACAGTTTCGGGTAGCTTGATGGCTGAATTTGTCGACCAGTAATTAAAAAGTCTTATTGAAACACATTTTTCCTAACAAAATAATGAATTAAAATAACTTATTTTCTATTTAAACAGTTTTTGATGATATTGTGATTTAAAATTAAGTAGTGTATGAAACTGCACTAACTACATCGGTGTTAAAAAAAAAAAAAAATCATTTAATTCAGACTAATTTGCATGTCCATATGAAAAACACTCGTGTGATAAACTACTTAACTACCCGCATTTTAATAATCCCTATTATGTAACAGTTACATAGAAAACTATTATAGGAGAAGCTGATGTCAAAATTGCTAATAAAAAAAAGCATTACTAGTCTCAAAATTAATATGTCTTAGTAATTTTTTCAACTTAGAAAGTTCGTTGATCCGTCTAAAAAAGGGTTTAAAACTTACTATTATACAAGCAAAGCACGCGGACGCTCTGTCTAAGTGGTGCAGTATCATCAACTTTTAACCAATCATACTTACATCTAGACGGAGGATAAAGAAAGAAAGAAAGAAAAAGTATTTATTGCGACTCGTACAGGAAGATCACAAACTAAACTAGGATCAAATACTTACTGGATTTGCTATTCTATTTCATTACATGCCTAAGTATAGGTATGTAATAATATGGTATGCAATCCTATCCTCGAAAAATATTTTTTCGTGTTTTTTTTTACATTTTAAGCTCATAATTATTTTATAAATCTCGCCGCTATGAGAAAAGAAGATTAGTACGAAATCATACTATGAAAAACCCATATTGCCTCCCTGCATATAATCCTTCTCTCATAAGCTGTCACAGTTAAAGTTGCTCCTCGCACGCGTTCTCCGTCATTACTATTCAGATGCGATTTTTTCAGACTCTTACAACTCAAAGAAAATCTTCCTAATGCATTTTTAATGTTTTCATCTCGAGCAGTGTAACATCTGTATATTGAATTAGTATAAAACTGTTTTGATCTGCTTATTATGTTTTGTCCTGCTTTCGAATTCTACTCTTGTTTAATGTAAATAACACTTAGTATATTGTTAATAAGCTTTAAAAATTCAGTAGTTATATAATTCTCCTTGAAATTTTTCATCGATTATTTTAATAAATCCGGGCAATATGTATGGAACAGCATATTTTTAATAACCTACGGAAAATTTCAATGCATGAGGGTTTAGAATCATCTACTGAATCTGTGGTTACAGTTTGCTCATTTATTTAAATGAATAAAAAATCCGAAAGACATAAAAACATACAAAAAATCATCTCCTAATGGGGCTAAAGGAAAATCCAAAATCTACTCTTTCGAACTTGCTGGCAAAATGCTCGGAGAGACTTTTGAAAAGCCTAAGTAAAAAGTCATAATTTGAGGTTGGGCTCTCGCCTATTTCCTCCTCCAATATTAGAACAATTTAAAAATATTTCATAAACTGAATATGAAGGATTTATACTGTGATCTTGTTTCCTTTTTTCATTATATTTGTAAAATTTGTACACTAAGCCTCTGTTGACAGAGCGGTTTAAATCGGAATTTTTTGAGGGTTCTAGTGCTTATAAAAATAATGTATCATCAAAAAGGAAAACATGGAAATACAATACATAAACAAGCAACTCTGTTACAGTGAATATCAAAACCGTGGCTCTACACCAGTATTCCATCACTCAATTTAGGTTGTCAAATGTCTTTCAGAAAGCAAAAGTGCTTTCTTTCACTCGACACACAAGCTTTCATGCCAGCAGATTTTTCACGGAAAACGATACATCATTTTCTACATGAAATAATCGGAAGATGAACTATTAGGAACTCGTTTTATTCGAACTCAGCTATAGGTACTTGCAGACTTAAAAGCGTCTGTTTGAGCTCGATTCTGTACACGAGTACGCGTATTCCATCTTCCTCTTACATTATATATGGCAGCAGTTAAAAATGAAAGCAGTTTCGTATTTTCCTAGCAACACCTTCCGTTCATCAACCTTTCATCGATTTTGTCGCGTTTTATCCTTCATGCTAATCTAATCCTTATCTTTCAGGTACTAAACTTCAAAATTGTCTGGTCGAGTTTTTTTGTTAAGTAGTTCGTGCGCTATCCACCTAAAATAGGCTTTAAAAATAAATCCTAAATTGCTCAGATATCCAACAGTTCAGATTAAACTGACCACTTAACATCTAAACAGATTTCCACAACATTTTCAAGGTTCAAATAAAGTGGGTACTTAGAAAATGCAACAATGTCCATTATAAGCTGACCCCTGTTCGTGAACTCGATTCGTTTAAATTTAAAAAGCTATTAACCATTGGAGAGGCAACACTGAGAATCGTACTTGGTAATGCATGTTCGAGATTTTAAAGATAAAGTTAATGAAAGTAAAGTTTGAGGGAAGATGATAAATTTTCTTAGCAATTTCAGGGTAGAAGAACAACATGAGTGCTGTTGTTCTTTGGAGAAACATTTATGTGAAGTTCATAAAAGTGTTGCGAAGACGGAAATTGAACAAAATAAGCAGACATCGATCGAACGTAATACCTATTATGTGCTCGTAACTCGAGCACAAAGTTTAAAAGAGTCGGTTTTTATGACATTTTACAATGATTTATGTTTACCTTCCGCTGAGTTTCCTCACAGTTCCAAACTAGAAGTCAACAAATTGATAAGTTTTATGAAAGTAAATCGTTGCTGTAGCGGCAATAGACTACACAAAACATTTGTATAATTGTGTAAAAGTGAGTCAGTTAACTTCGAAACCTATTTGCAAATTTAAATGAGAATATAGCTTATAATTTTAAAATCCACTCATATTGAGTTATTTTTGAATGTGTGAGATCTGGAACGTTGATCTGTATTAAATAAACACTGATCAATTAATTTAAGCGTTTATTTGAGATACAACTTAATGTAAAAAAATAACGTACCTTTAATTACAGAATTTTAAAGATTGAATCAGTTTATTTTATCGAAATCAAATTGGAGCAACGTTATTTTATGCTATAAAATTACCAAAATTAATTTTTCGCATCGAGGCAATATTTAAGTAAATTAATTCCTAGTAAAATTCCCGAAAAACTGATAAAGCAGCATCCTGAAACAGCGCCTGCTTCATGAAATATTCCGCATAATTTTGCTTGAAATAATCATTCTCTTACATCACTGAAACAACATCCCTTAATTCTGAGCTACAATTTGAGTACTCAATTACTGTAAAGACTTCCTTTTGATCTCAATACAATATGAGAATTTTCTTTGAAACGTTTTACATCTTGTTAAAATGGTTCCTTCTTATGTAAGACGTAATCCGTTGCGACTTAAACGATTGTTGCTTATTGAATTGATTATTGTATGTTCTATTGTGTTCGGTTTCAACTCTGAGCCACAAAATAGATAAGTACAGAAGGTTGCCTCATCACACGATAACAGCGCGACGCGTCGTACAGAGATCTCATACCATCTCAAACGGATGCCAGTCGCGAGTTACAGCGTGTATACAGTGTCCCATTAAAATAGACGGACACATTTTAACACAGCGCTCAGTTCGTCTAAATAAAGCTATCCAAGCAAAAAAAAAAACAAAGATTATAGTGATTTTAGTTTGTCCTAAAATAATAAATTACCGGCTCTAGTGTATTTTCGTTAGCTGATTATTTTTCTTGTAAGTATCTATGCGTTTTTGTTATATTTTTGTTTACCATCGTCCTTATTTTGGTGGTCTGAATAATTTCTAAAAGTTTGTCCATCCATTTTAATGGGACCTTATAAAATAATAAAATGAAACTTTCGAGACGTAAAATTCTTTCTTTTTACTATTTTATATCTAACAGTTTGTCTAAGACTCCATCCGTCTCATTATAAAACGAGTTCTATCTTTAGTCCAAGTTTTGGGCCAGTTTTTGTGTTTCGAACCTTATTCCCGTTTTTATAATTGGATCTTTAACTTTTTCGAAATAAAGTTTGAATTGGAAGATGAATTGGCATTATTGAAAATGCCTTGATTGTTTACATCTAGATCTAAAGATAAAACGTTTAAATGTCTTGTAATAAGGCCGTAAGTACCTACCATGGTAGTGGTCGCGTACGGTACTTACTACGATCTCAAACTACATAATATGTCAAAGCAATGCCAGTCGTCAGTGCTTGCACTCGTTGTACGTAGACGCGTGTCTAAGTGTGCGTGCGTTTTCGTTCGTTGTATAGACCCGACCTTCTGTACTTTTATATTTTGTAATAGGAGGCCCATCTTCACCCCTCCCACCCTTAAAGAACTTCTCTTCGTTTACCATTTGTTCTCTAAACTTGACAACCCCCTCTTTATTCGTTTTGATCAAGTCGTTTTAGAGTCACCAGCTAATGACAGAGGGATTTTCTCCTAATTTGGATTTCTATAATTTATACGTTTTATGTTTGAAATATTTGGAGTTCAGTTTCACACGATTATGGGTGGTTGATAAGGTTTTTGTCTCAACGGTATATAGAGTTACTGATTTCAGCATCCTGTGAGTTACGTGCCGCCCTGTTTAGGTAAACGAATTAGGTAGAAGCCTGCCAGTATTGAGTAATAATGTTTACAACTAATATTTAAACACTAGGCAGGCTAGAACATGATCAGTTGAAAAAAATAACAGGCAGTAATTTAATTTTTCGGTGGTTGGTAAATTAGCATAACAGTAAAACATGAACAGTACAATGTTAGAACAAAAAACAGTGGCACTCCAGGAGTGCCGACATTAGCGAAAACTTATGGAAGAATAGTAATTTTATAAATATATTTGAAGGTCATTCTTCCCAAAGAAAATGTACCGCGCGTTGATGTCTTTATAATGGCCAAAACTTTAAACAGAGGTGTCGGTTACGGTAAAAGTGTCGCGAATTCCATGGTTTTTTCCCATCTCAAAAAATGCTCAACGCGCCTAAAGAAGTTTTCATTTTAAAAAATACTCTAATATTGTAATAAATAAATGGGCAGTAAAAATGTTGGAATGGACATTTAGGTAAATAGATCGGCAGTTCATAGTTTAGGTTGGAACTGTGAGCAACCATGCGAGAGCCGAATTGGTCGCAGAAACTAAAGCCAGGGCACCATGTTCAAATGGGTTAGGTTAGAACTGTGACCAAACGCGAGCGAGCTAAGCGAGCAAAGCAAGCGGTGCTGCGGCATCGGGCGGCGAGTGTTAACTGCCCACACGTAAGTGCCTGTTCAGTCATTTTACTGCTTAAATATTTATTTAAATATTTGTTACGTCTCATTTTTATTTACTTTACTGCTTTAGTTTTTACTGCCAAACTTGTTTGTAAACATACATTTTGTATTTTTTTGTTAACTAAAACTTTAATAATCAACTGCCGCTTCAAATGAGTGCAATCAAAAAACGTTCACCATAAACCAGCTTGATAAAAATTCTATATTAATTTAACCATTTAATAACCGCAATGCAGGCTCGAATTGTATAAGAGAAACTCATTCGTAAATGCTGTAAAGGTATATATAATAAATTACCCGACGTTTTTAAAGATTTACCTTTGACCATGTTTAAAAATAAGGTAACGCAATGGTTAAAAGAAAAATGCTTTTATAATCTTAATGAATACATGTCAGATCGCGGAGAAGGAAATATAATAAATAATATTGGTATTGGTGGTAATTGGGACCTTATAATAATTGATTAATGTTGACATTTTTTTAAATTTAAAATTATAATATCATGCATGTTAATTATTTGCACACCATGACATGGTAGGATGTAATGGGACCATTATAGTTTAAGATCATCATGTAAACCTACATTCTCGCAAATAAATAGATTTGATTTGATTTGATAACCTATCTCTAAGTATTTCTTTCTCGTCACAATAAGGTTGCTGTAAAGTTGATGTTGTCAGAGGTGAAATAGCTGTGAACGGGCTCTATCTCATAATTGTATGCCATTATCATATAAATTTCTAGAAAATATAGCATGCCACAAATTATTTATGTCATAATCTGTACAGTACACTTCTGCCTAACCTTTCGGTGAATACAAGCGTGATATTATGTCATACGATGTAAGTTCGTATAGCGAAACAACTTCACGATTGATATTAATCTTTAAATCAATATGGGACGCGAGCATATATCTGAACAGCGAACGTATCTTATCACCGATTTTCAACTATAAAAGAGTACATTATAGATATAGTAGAGAGGGCTTATCTTTTAATATCTAGTAATTCTAGGCCAGACTCGGGTCGTAGCCTCGAAATGCTTCGGAAGAATATCTATCTATACATGTAATAAAATAGTGACGAAGAATTTTTGTCCGTTTGTCTGATTGACTAGATGTATGTTCGGGATTGGCGCAAAAACGGCTAAACGGAATTGGATCTAATTTGGCACACAGATAGTTTATAACCTTGATTTTCACATAGGGTATTTTTAATCCCGGTAGTACATTCATGTGGGATATTTTCCGATATCAACGTGGGCGAAGCCGCAGGCAAAACCTAGTGAAACAATATGCGCCTTTGTTGAATGTCGTTAAGATTTGTATAATGTATAGCATTGCCATAGAAACTTAAGTCTTTTAGGTCAAGTGAATGCCTCTTTATCCTAAGTAATAGATGTAATAAAAATCTAATTTAGTAGGTACCTATTTCTTTAGGTCTTCTACAAACCCTTGGAGTAAAAAGAATGTGTTTATCACGCTATATGAGTCGGAGGAGAGTATTTTATAAGGCTTTTTCAATCAAAAGGTTATCTGAGTAAGATTATTACTTAACTAGGTTTTAAGTACAAATTACAAACATAAAATTCATCCATTCAATTTAGTTAGAGATTAAACAAAACAATACACAAACTTTAAACAAATGAACCTGAAAGCATTACAATATATTTAAAAAGAATTTAATCAAAAAGATGCTGATACACAAAAATGCCCGAGCTATTTTATTAAATTCTTTTATATTGCCTCAAAATTTTGTTCGCTTATTTTAAATTTAAAGTGAACGTAGACTCGTTTTCAATAATAAATTGATAGAAAATTCGTTATAAAATAGCCAACTAAAAATATAAAACAATGTTGTAGTTAAATGAAAATGGAAATAAATACCTAGCTTGAACCTTTTTGAGACTCAATTGTAATCAAGTTATGTGACTGAGAATTTTTTGAAACATAACATCTCAGCTTAATCAATTATTTCGTCAATTGCAATAAAGCCAAGGACACGCAAGGATGTTCAAAGTGGTTCATTCTATACTCCATATATCGATCTAATTCCATTAGTTGATTCCTCGAAGAAGACGTACCTATGCAGTCACCATGGATACTGGAACGAGTCACCCCAAAAATTGGAGCTAGCCGTAGCTATTACATATTTCATGAGTGAATTTACGAGTATATCCTATAGCAATGGCAACCATTCCAGAGAGCCCTTTGGAAAGTTAAAGAAAAAATAAGTTGCGTTACTCGCTTCGGTAGTTAGTAATGAGGATCTTGAGATCACGGGAGTTTCTATGTAATATAATAATGATGGAGTTCGTTCATAATATCAATACTGGCCACATAGATGGATGAAAAAAATATCAAAGGCATTGAAGATTTTTGTTCGGAGCCTGTCCGCCATTTTGAAATAATCACTCTGAATGTTTAAAATAATCAAACATCAACAAGATGTAAGCAAGTTCAAAAAATATGGATGTCACGTGATCAACTTTGAAGGTTCAATCTCGAAAACAATATGAAACTTTACAGGGTTTGGTATTATTATGTTTTCTGTTCGCATTGATGGTAGGTATAATTGGTGGCCGACATTTTGAAAAAAAAAAATGGCGGTGGGTATGCCACTGACCTTCAAAGCCCTTTAGAACAAGATGAAACTCAAGATTTCGAAATGGTGTTATTAAAAACCTCTTTAAAAACCATATTTAACTGATTGAGTTTCGTTGCTTATAGTACAAGTTGCAGAGACTAATAATTATAATTCTTCAAATTAAAGTGGGCTAGACACATCTGCCGCATGTCAGACGATTAATGGGCCAAACTTATTGGTCCTTAACCCACTGGGTCCTGCTTAATGGCGAACGTCATCGCGGCAGGCCCAGACGGAGATGGTGGGCTGATGAGCTGGACTCCTTTGATAAAGATTGGTCCTTGGCAGCTCTGGACAGAAAGAGGTGGAAAGAGAGTAGGAAGGCATTTGCCCAACAGTGGGACATTAATGGCAATGGCATTAATAATAAAAATTAAACTGTAGAATGACATGGAAATCTATAGGTAGATTTGAACAGCAGTTGACGGAAAAAGGCGAAGGATTATAAAATAACCGCGTCTATAAACTTTTTGTTCAAAAACCCTAATAAATATTGCGGTCGTGTATTGTTAGGAAAACATAGAACATGAAGTTTTACGGCGACACGCACTGCGGAACGGATGATTGAATTTATTTTGGTCAGAGTACCGAGCAGTAAGACAATTCTGTTTGAAATAACATTATACGGTCTACTACTAAAGCGAAAATAAAAAGAATTACTGCATTGAAGATAAAACGTTTATTTTTTTGTAATCTAATTTCAAGTATAAAAAAAGTCGAAATATAACATTATTTTGACTGTAAAAATATTAGGAACTAGCTTCTGCCCGCGACTTCGTCCGCGTGAAATTTCACCCTCTCCCCATTTACCCCCTTAGGAGTTGAATTTCGAAAAATCCTTCCTTATTCCTTGTCTACATTATATAGGAAACCTCTGTGCAAAATTTCAGCTTTCTAGGTCCAAGGGCTGAAGGTGGAGGGTGGTGGGTGGTGGTGGGTGGTGGTGGTGGTGGTGGTGGGTTGAAGGGCTGGGCGTTGATGAGTCAGTCAGTCAGGACTTTTCTTTTTATTTACATAGATAGATAGATAGATTAGAAGAGTTCATCAAATTCAGGATATTTTTTAGGATTAAATTTTTTAACGAATTTCACGAATTCTTACCTGTTCACCGGTTTTAGGCTCGTTAAAACTAATTTGCACAGATTTTGAAAAATAATTAATTATAAAATGCATTAGCTAAGTTGTCATGAGATAAAACGGGTGTTGAAAAGAAAAAAATGGTATTCTATCTTAGTTTCCTGGACACAGGCGAAGGTGGTTACGAAATTCAGCAGCCAACGCCGCGCTGGAGTCGAAGTACAGGAATACTCTGCAGCTAGGTTAAAGTATGCAACATATTGTGACTCGCAAACCAGTAGACGATCCGGTATACGGGAAAAAGGCAAACCACCCTTTTTGGCTGACTCTACACCTACGACAAATAAAATAAGGTGTCAGACCAGAGGAAAAGGGGAAAGGTTCGCTGAGAGAGAAGAAGGGCCGGAAATTAGAAGGAAATACATACCAGATTTGGAGAATATACGTTACATGAAATAGTGCGGTCAGCTTATGATGCGAAGCTCAACATCAAGACTTTAACCATTGCGCGCTGGCTGGAAACCCATGTTCCCAAAATTGCTCATATAATACGCTTACCGCGGTTGGTCCGTGGAGGGGTGACTATATTTACATACCAAGCCCGCGTGCCTCGGAAAGCACGTTAAGCCGTTGGTCCCGGCTGTCATTCGTGGATCTTTGACAGTTGTTACGGGTAGTCAGAAGCCGGAAAGTGACAACCAGTCTTACCAAGGGGTATTGTATTACCCAGTAACTGGGTTGTGGAGGTCAGAGAGGTAGTCGCTCCATGTAAAATACTGGTATTCAGCTGCATCCGGTTAGACTGGAAGCCGACCCTAACATATTAGGGAAAAGGCTAGGCAGATGCAGATGATGAAGTATTATGAATATGTAGGTAAATCTGTACATACTTTGCATTTAGCAAACATATTTTTTAAATTAATAAACATATTGTTCCTGGAATTCAAACCTGTGAAGAAACTAAACGCAAAAATATTCGTTACTATTTAAGTTTAAAAAACTTTAATCTGTTTAAGCACGGCACAATGGCTGATTGAATCCAAGATGGGACAAACATTTGTATGGCCCACAGACATTTGTTCCGGGTTCAAGTGTTTGATATGGAACCAACATTTGTATGCCACACAAACAGTAGTTCCGCTGTTTGTGCATGGAGATTGGTTGTTAACACACCTTCGATACAGGAAAGTATCTAGTAAGACACACGGTTCGAATGTTTTCCTTAACCGAAACTGAACGGGGATCCACCCGAGACACAATGGCTTTTTAATTATTTATTTTTTTATTTTTTTTTAAAACATTGCCCCACACTAGGAATTTCTCCTGTATTGTGGGTACGTTTACAAACATTTAAACTCACATACACAAACAGCCAGACCCGGAACAACTACTTGTAGGTCATACAAATATTTGTTCCGTGCGGGAATCGAACCCGCGACACGCAGCGCAGCAGTCAATCGCTTAACCACTGCGCCAACCGTGCCGTCTGCCGTCTGCCGTCCGTCGTAATTGTTTCTGTAATTACGGCATTCAACCAGTTAAAAACGGCTATACACGCTACGGTCCACTGACACGTCGAACATAATGTCGTACGTTCTTAGAACTGCATATGTTCAATATATGCTCTGGCCTATGTGCTCAGGTTACAGGACGTAGACCTCTTTGGTGGCTAGTTCTCATCACTCTCTTATTATTCTTATTATTTATGTACTACTAGCAGCGCTCCGCGGTTTCACCCACGTAAGTTTTAATCCCGTGGAAATATCGGGATAAAAAAAAAAGTATCCTATATATATCCTATTTAATCCAGGAAATGGTCTATTTATGTGTCAATTTTAATCCAAATCTGTTCAACGGTTTACGCGTGATTGAGTAACAAACATCCAAACATCTTCACAAACTTTCACATTTATAATATTAGTAGGATTGTTCCATACTTCCCTATTAGTCATCATCTCAGGAGTCACACTCTTTCTGGCAATATTATCTCTTAGTGTACGAACTGAGTGAAAATGCGTCCAGCGGAGCGTTCAGCGTTGCGTGCAAGCGGCGAAGGAAGGAGAAGGCCGCCACTCAGGACACCTACGTGTTAATGCATCTGTTTGAAACAAACGCCGCACGCCCCGCCCCGCTGAACGCTCGATTTCAGCGGGCACTCAGGCCGTACACTTACTCAGTCCATCCAGTGTTTCTCTGGTCTTCTCCTACTCTTATGGCCAACCACATTCATACTAAAAAACTTTCTTCACAACATTTTTCTCATTCCTCCGCATCAAATGCCCATGCCATACTATGACAGTTGACTTTCACACAACTTATCAATTACTCGTGCCAATCCTGTAGCGTGTATGACTTACATATATAACGTCACAGGATAGCCTTTACCAGAACTGGTCATCGTATTAGTGGTTCAGCAGCTTCAATATCATCAGGATTATGATTATGCCGGAATGTAGCAGTTCGTCTTGGACGTGGTACCACAGAGCATGCGTGGTCACTCTTCAGTCTATCAAAAAGTACTCTGTGGTCACTCTGCTAGAGTGACAGTACTCAGCCAGTGTCACTTTTACCCGACCTCTTTGGAGATTCCTAGTAACTTCATAACCAAACTAGAGGCAGCAAGTGGCGCCCACTTGCTGCCTCGTGACATGTAATAGGTACACTGTACTGCCAAACTCTCGCTATTGAAACACACCATGACAAATTCGCCACCTACGTCACAATCATACCTTTGAGTTACTGTTCCAACTCCCACACGACTGTTTTTCAAAGCGAGGCTTTTATAATCAGACATTCAGAAAACAAAAAAAGTATTACAAAACCGTGTTTCGTTCAAACAATTCATTTGTTTGGTTTTAGGCTTACCCAGTTACGACCGATGACAATGAATATATACTAGCTTCTGTCCGCGACTTCGTCGGCGTGAAATTTCTTAATAAATTTATTTACCGTCGCATCGCATCGCCTACCTGCGCTATTACCGTCAAACGGGGTGAATAGGGATGCAGGGGTGAATCGGGACGAAACTTTAAAAACGATTTTAACATTGATATAATTTAGTTTGTTGCCAAAAAGGAGTCTAATGTGTTTATTGTATTATAATTAACGATTAAGTGTCCTTTTCGGCAACAAAATGTATTATTTCAACGTTAAAATCCATTTTAAAGTTTTGTCCCAATTCACCCCTGCATCCCTTTATTCACCCCGTTTGGTGGTACATCGTTTTTGCTTAGCGTTCTTAACGCGATGACTTTTTTGTTTTTCTTGGCTACTTAGGGTCTTAGCGTAATGTTAGGTAGCCTATAGCTTTTCTCAAGCATTGGGTTATTAAATGATATTAAAAACGTTTCTTCAAATCCGACTAATAGATCCAGATATTAGCGCGTTTAAACAAACAAACACTTTAGCTTTATTATTAGTTTAGATTTATGTTTTTATCCATCTGAGGCTTCAACTTGTCATTTATTTTGATGTAAAATGTTTATGGTACCATCACATTTTACGGTTTTCCGAATTTCGTTCGACGACGTTCGTTTTCATGAAAATTTGAATCGATATAATCGCCCGAAGAAAGTTTTAACGGTTTTCAATATTCATGCTGTGTTTGATTGGGGTTTATTTTAAACAATGGCATAAATAAATATTAACGTGATTATAATCGTATTACGTAATGAATCATTGTTTACTAAAATAAGATTAGTTGATTAGGAATAATAATATTTTATTTATTTATTTATTTATATGAAGAAATAATTCGCTAATAACTTAAATAGATCGCATTTCGCTCTGGCTAGACATCACAATCATCACACTAATATTATAAAAGCGAATGTTTGTGAGTGTGTGTGTGTATATATGTTTGTGACTTCTTCACGCTCAAACGGCTTTACCAATTTGGATAAAATTTTGTATGGAGGTAGCTGACACCCTGGATTAACATATAGGCTACTTTTTATCACGGGATCAAAACTTATGCGGGTGAAACCGCGGGGCGCAGCTAGTGAGATTATAAAATAATAGCATGCCGGAAGTCTGATAATTACTTCTAAAACAGTTCATTTTCAACTTAATTAATGAGACACAACACATTTGTAGTTGGGAAAAGAAACACCGCCCTGAGCTTACTATGCTGCGCGCTGCGCTACAGCGTAGCACTGTGCTACGTCGTCGCTTGCATCTTTATGATGTAAAAGTTTATTGCGTAATTTTGTCATTTTCGTCGATGGGAAGTCCCATCAGGCGCCGCAGGGCTTGTAAAACTATATTTTTATTTGACATAACATAACATCACTCCTGTATAACTCGAAGGGTTAAGCAGAGGTGTAGGTACCTTTACCTATACACCCACATTTCGCCAGTCTAAGTCTAATGTAAAAAAGGGCGATCCTATTACCCAATACCGCTTTACCCGACCCGAGAACCTCATGCTCGGCAGTAGCGCTTGTGACCACGAGACCAACGGGGCGGTTATTTTAATTCTCGTAACTTAGAACGTTCACAGTCTGATCTCAGTCTCAATCTGTCAAAAATACCTCTAATTTCCCTACATTTTTGACAAGTTTTTGACATTGATTGTCGCTGAGATGAGATTGCGACTAGATTTTGAACAATTTTAATTAATGGAATTGGCCTTCTGATGCATCCTACTCAGTTTTAAACAAAAAAAACCGGTCGAGTGCGAGTCAGACTCGCGCACCGAAGGTTCCGTACAAATTTGTGGGTATGTAACTACAAAACGGTTTTCGGATTTTTTTTTTACTTGTGCTACATTGCTTCTTGCCAAATTTCATGATTCTAGGTCAGCGGGAAGTACCCTAGTTTGATTTGTCATTGCTTCTAGGGATTGCAGCCTTGAGTATTTGATATTAATTTCAATTTGCTAACTCTACGCGTTCATGAGAAAAAGGATCTTGACAGACGGACAGACAGACGGACAACGAAGTGATCTTATAAGGGGTTCTGTTTTTCCTTTTGAGGTACGGAACCCTAAAAATGATAATATTATGAACTTACAGTATAAACAAACAAAGAATTCAAAAGTTTAGTAGCTAAAGTATATAAACAGTACCAGATGGTACACATTTCAGACTGTAACGAGTTTGGACAACTCACAATGATTAGTTTAGGGAATATACGAGAACCGTTGGGTAACAGTCGCTAATCCCACTTGGACAATTTTATACTTTGTTTTTGTTCTCTGTTTTATTTATGAACATAAATCGGTTTCATTGTCATATATTGTTATATTTGTATTAATTTATTCCTGACTTTCCGTGTCAGTGAACAGCAGTGCGATTCTGTAACTATCTCACCGTGAAAACTTAGGTGAAAGTGAGCGTGGAGTAAGCTGTCAGTAGTGTCAATTCCTAGCAAAAACAAACTCACATCACCTAAGTTTTCACGGTGGGATTTTTACAGAATCGACCGGCAAGCCTGCTAACATTGAGGTGGCCTCTGCACCCTCAGATCAATTGGTTGATAACCACCGGTTCAGCGAAATACCCTTTGACATTTACGTTAGATTCTTCTCCAAATAAGTTTCTATATAACTTAGTCTCAAACTTTGTCTGTTTGTATATTAAAATTAACCAGAACGACTAGACAAAGCGACATTTTATCAACGATAATGATGATGGAAAGTCAAAAATGTTTTATATTGACAGAATCTATTGAAAAAATCAAAACCAAAAGTCTTTTATTCAAATTAGGTTGAGAATCAAGTGACGTCGTCTAAAGGTCAGAGTACACGTATCAAACCGGAAAGGGATCGGTACCGTAACAACTCGAGCCGTTTAGTATTCTTTGTATGAAACTCCCTACTGCACGGCACACTAATCGGAATCTTAACGTAATCGCCTCGCCTCGGGACAAGCTCACCAACCGCGGTGCTGTGCGTTACGACTCGTCGTCCCCGCGTTTACGTCTCTTCACCTTCCACCCTTGCCCCTCTCACCCCTCCGGCCTGCCTGTTGCACCATCAAACAGCGGTCGGCGAGCCGTAAGCGCGGTGTCGCCTAGCCGTAGCTAAGTCGAGGTATCAGAGCTTCCGATCCGCTTTGGTTACGTGCTTACGTTGGGTTGACGCCTGTTTGACGGCAAGGCGAAAGGCGATACGGTGCCGAACCCTTTCCGATTTCATACGTGTGCTTAAGACCTTTAAATTGATTGGGGAGGCTTAGCTACTAATATGACATTTAAGTTTTTTGTGTTTGCGTTTTTTTAGTTTGACATTGCACCTGTCAAA
Source organism: Oligia latruncula (assembly GCA_948474745.1). Taxonomy (NCBI): domain Eukaryota; kingdom Metazoa; phylum Arthropoda; class Insecta; order Lepidoptera; family Noctuidae; genus Oligia; species Oligia latruncula. The sequence goes on along the minus strand of OX419691.1, from coordinate 1,513,533 downwards.
TTAGTATCTGGGTTTAAAAAACGTACTTTAGTTATTACGAAGTTACTGGAATGAATAAGAGGTACTATACTGGTTGGTTACTGTCACTCTAGCGTCGCATCAATGGTTGCGACGCGGCTGTCTTCTGATGACAGAGATGCTGTCAGGTGGAGCCGCTGTCTTACAACGCCCACGACGAATTGCTGTATTCCGGCACAATCCGAATGATATTCAACCAGAAATACGATGACCACTTCTTGTTAAGGCTACGCCGACCGCCTAGTGGCGCCCTCATTGTTTGTTTGGTTATTTCTTTTATTTTAAAAAGAAAATGTAGAAAATAAGCACGTTAAGTTGTGCTCCACAAGATTATATGTTAATATTATTATAAACGGTAGTTTTACATTGTTTAGTTTTATTATAATCACTAAAACAGATAATAGTGCCCACTATTTTCCGTTTTAGTGATTATAATAAAACTATATCTATCCGTCTTTGTAACACGTCATAGTAGCTACATCAAACGCAAAAAAAAACACAAACTGAAACTTCCAAAGCCTACTTAATACGTACGTCTAAAGATAATGCTCTTGTTTCCAGCCTTCCTATATTTAATACTTTTAAGCCCCGACTAACTTCGGGACGTGAGTTAATTGGCGAGGTGTGACGTCACAGATCCGGTCGTCACTCTGTGAGCCCGAATCTAAAGTTTGAGTGGGTGTTGAGGGTGGAGGTTTACTTGGAAGTGTATCGATTTGCATTTGGTGTAGCTTCCTTATATTTTGGTTGGTGTCTTACAAAGAAGATGTTATGTAATTAGAAAAATACAAGTGAAATATTCATAAGGGGCTCGGCAAAATCTGGCTAAGCAGTAACGTTCATTTTGACAGCCAGACTTTTAGGTATTTGTCCAGAAAAAAGTTGTGGTAGATTTAGGTACAAGTCTCTAAATCTGTGGTTAAAGTTTGGGTGGCATTACGTACTTGTACAGATTTAAACTGTACAAGTTTTGCTGACGCACTGGGTTGCACCTATCGTGCGTCAATTTATTACTGTAAATATTCAAACCTTACAATAGATCAGCGAGTGCGATTACTGCAACGAGGTGACTAACATTAAAGAAAGAAATCATCAGGAGTTTTTCTTATAAAAATAATTTATACGTAATAAACTTTACATTAATATAAGTGAACTTTTCTCCACGAGCTTCACCGGGCTTGGCGTGCAGTAAACGAAACTGTTGAGTTTATTTTGACAGCTGTCAATATTTGAACTCTTTTTGCAATTGATAGTAATTCTTGAGGAAGGCTGTAATAGTCTATTTAACATCACGCTGGGACCCTTAGGAGTTAAGCTAAAAGAAAAAAGTCAGAGAGCCTGTAAGCGAAAACAAAGTAATAGCGAGGGTAGGCGATGCGATGCGACGGGGTGAATCGGGGGAAGAAGAAATTTCACGCAGACAAAGTCGCGGGCAGAAGCTAGTCTATTTATAAGAAGTCGGCCTCGACCCGATGAAATTATTCACACGTCACACAGGTAACTTAATGATATGGTACTTATACTTATGAGGGTAGTATCATACCGTCTTGTATGTTAATATACCTCGGCGTCTCTCGTGGGTGACGTAAAAGGAAACCGAGGAATTATATCAGGTAGCAGGGTAGCAACGTCTGCCTTAAAATAACATGATCACCCGGATGATAAATCATCAATATCTGTACATATTATACATTTTTGTTGCTTTACGTGTCTCTCTGATCTTTAAAACTAGGCAAAGGATTTTGAGTCGGTTAATTTGTATAATACATTTAATTAAACTTCATAATCGGCCTATAATATTCCCACTGCTTGGACACAGGGCTCCTATCTGTAAATGCTCCTGTGTGTTAAAATTGAATTGATTCTAGTCGCCTCTTCCAAAAACTAGTTTCGTATGGAGAAGAATGGGCAAGAAACTCCAACGCTCCTCTTTAGAATGTTTGACAATATTTTGTATATATTATATAAGTCATTATATGTGAAGACCATGGACCTAGAATAAAATTACTATACCACAATAGGTAAAAGTAGTTAAAAATGAAGCAATGACAGATAATTTATTTTTGTGATAGAAACATAATGCTCTACACTATTTACAAACATTGTATACTTATACGATTTTCATAAAAGTGGCAACTTGCGCCGTGTCGGGCAGTGGTCTATCGTAGACTGAATAATAACACAGGGCAGTACCGTCAAACGGGGTGAATAGGGATGCAGGGGTGAATCGGGACGAAACTTTAAAAGCGATTTTAACATTGAAATAATATAGTTTGTTGCCAAAAAGGCGTCTAATGTATTTATTGTATTATAATTAACGATTAAGTGTCCTCTTCGGCAACAAACTGTATTATTTCAACGTTAAAATTCATTTTAAAATTTTGTCCCAATTCACCCCTGCATCTCTATTTACCCCGTTTGTTAGTAACACTGATTCACCTAAAAATGTCTGCGTCAGGCAAAATAACGTAGTCGTCACAAGCTGCTAAACACCGTAAGGTTGTTGACCACAAACTCGACTGAATTTTCTACCGCCGCCACCGCTTGAAACCAAAATTCAGCAGAATCGACAACTTTACCGAACTTTTCAACAAACTCGGGTTGTTTTTTCTCCCCAAGTCAGGAATAAAAATATGTAGGTCATCGAACACACCCCTCGCCCTTCAACTTGCACACTTTCTTATTACACTTTATGTACCGCTTCCCCGAGGGTATTATAAAACAATTTGTATCGAACTCTCTTTTAATAACTCCTAAAGAGATTACAGAATATTAAGGGTATAGAGTAATTTGCCAGAATATCGCGGTGAAACTTCGAAACTAAGTCCTTATTAAGAGTTTAATATTTCCTCCCAGGAACCGACGATGACGCGAAAAAGCAATTTGTTTTGGTAGTACTTTGATGTTGTTGTACATAGGTATTTCTACGAAATAACTGATAATAAATAGCGTGGACATAACATAAACATTCTATCATGTAATCCACCATGCGGGCCCCGTGCGGGTTGATTGAAGTTTGAAACCAAAAATTCAAAGACAATGATTTCCTTTACCGTTTTGAGAACAGTCGTGATGACATTATTAATAAAAAGTAAAGCGCTTGGGTTCGAACCCTCGTAAGTCGGGGCCGATATTACCGGGCCATCACTGCTGCGTGCACATAATGGTCTAAACTCGTCTACATGTAGTAAGCAACATTCAATGCACGTTCCGTTTACTTAAATGAAGAGTTTTTTGCCTTGCACTGGCACAATCAGAGGATAGTATTATTAGTTATGGGTTTGTTACGTGATGGCTACGTGGTAGGAATGAAGGAAACATGGAGGTTCTTTTTTCTTTTTGCAGAGAATTGTATCAAGAAAACATAGAAAAAAAATCCGGAAGAGGTCGCCTTGTGCTATAAGAACGCCCGTGATTGTACACTAGTTTCAAATATGTTTGTCGTTTTTGTTTTATGTGATACATGAAAACATGGATGGTAAAAATTGTGGACCAGATTTAAACCTCATCGTAATTTCAGCAAGCTTTTTACAAGCTTTAAAAAAGACATAAAACATACATAAAGCAAGGTATGTTCTGTAAGTGGATAATAGGATAATGTGACAATATTTTTTCTTTGTGAAAAATTTATATCTCATTCTCACAAAATTAATTTGAAAAGGGTCGATGTTCCAGTTTTAAAGTTAATCTTAGTTCGAAAAGGCAACGAGAAATGAACAGTTGTGAAAACTAAATATAAACTGGAAAGGAATATTATTATTTCTAAAACTTCAAAGATTAAAATAATAAATCAGTCTTAGAAGTGTTTTGAAGTATTTTATAGAAGTACGGCTACTACAGATGTAGGCAACGAGCCAAGCCGTCTATAGTTAAGACATTATGCAGTAAAACAAATATCTTAGCAAGAATTTATGTTCGTATCTCAAATAAACATTTCTCACTAAGTTCTGGTTTGTATTGCATGTACAAATTAAATGCGGGAAAGGTAAGTTGCGTAAAAGCTATAATTGAGGTTCAAAATGCAGCTGTTGTTCTGAAAAATTGGAAAGTATTATCCGAAATATTTATGATCTGGAAAACGTAAAGATTTTAACATGGGTTTTTACTCTCAGATAGATTCCTGTCTGTGTTTTGATATACATGTTTACCATACTAGCAAAGAATCCCTGTATAACTAGTTTGAAGTTTGAGACCCTGTTGTAGGATTTATACACTCGTACAGTCAGTCAGTGAGAAGCGGCTATGATAAATTATTTATTTTCTGTAAGTAGGTTTGTACAAACACTTTTACACGTTAATTATATTTTTTTAAACTAGATGAGGTCGGCGTTTCCTATCTGACTATTCTGAGAAGAAAGGCCGAAACAAAGTCAGACGTCACAGTCTCTTTTAAAGTCCAGACAAAATATTGGTCAGATCGTGTGAAGACCATGTAGATTGGTGTCTGAAATGGTCTTTTGAAGAAAGAACCACACAGATTGAGTGGACCTGTCCAATCAGTGCACGCATTTGTCAAAAATCGTGCTAAACTCAGAACTTGAGGAGCTCAACGATTCGACGAACAATACCAAAGAAAGGACATTTGGGTAGGCCGCGTAAATTACTCAAACTGCCAGGTCATTAACTAAGAAGAAAAACAGAAATAAAATAAAAAAAAAACTGTACAAAGTAAATGTTCATGTCATTGTTTATATACTATTGGCATCTGACAATGTGCTACAATGTATCCTACTTTTGCTTCCTTTTCCACTTTTTATCCAAAAAAATCTTTCATGTTTTAAAAAGTAACATATCTCCAAACTAACGGCAACAGGATACTTCTACTACAAAATAAACAAACCAAAAAGCACTTAAAAGTAAGAAAAAGCCATCTAATTTCCTATATTTGTTCGAGCAAACAACTAGAGAACGCTATTTTCTTACAGTTCTAGGAGAATTTGTTTATTTTTTTCCAGAATTCATGAAAGTACCGCTGTTTTGGGTTCCGTACGATACGGAATTCCTGTTGGCAAGACAGGTTTATTTGTTTGAAATGTGCGCGAGTCGAGGCAAGGCTAAGTAAAATATGAAGAAAGATACTTTTACTGTTTAAAGATTGGCCGGCAATGGAGATTATAATTACTGATGCTGTGGGAGACACTTTATGGAATTATTGTGGAAAAACGGTGAAGTCAAACATCGTGAGGAAACAAATATATACAATATCCTAGAATCAAAAATTCGAAGACATATGACATCCATCAAGCCTCACTGGGCCTGTGTGGTGGATTATGGCCCACTCCCTCTCACAGAGAGAAGGCCTGTGTTCCAGGATGGGGAACATTTTATAGGCTGATTATGCATTGTTTTGGATAAGTAATGAGCATGCAAGCGGCAGTTAAAAGCAACAACCAACTATAGAAAAATAAGAGAAAAATTAAAGAAGGTACCTACATAGTGTCGAAAACACAGTAGGTACTTATTATGTTTATAGGATAGCAAGTAATACATAAGGGAGTGGTTTACGCACTGACGCTTTATTATTCATCTTTATGATAATTTTTTCAATGTATACTGTAAACAATTTGATTCCACCTTTATTCCCAAGACTATTTCGGTTAATAGTAATGCATCGTTCAGTGATTGGGCTACCATTGGTATTCATAAAAGTAGAACACGGCTTTATGAACTGTACAATGAAAGGACTTATATTAACACTGATAAATTTAATTTGTATGTTAAAAATTATTCAAAATTATTTAAAAAAGTTTGTTATATGGCAAAGTCACGTTATTTGGGTTCAAAGATTAAAAACAGCAGTAATGTAATTAAAACGACTTGGAATATTATTAATAGTGAAACGGGAAGATCTAGTAACCGAAATACTGACTACAGCCTGTCTATTAATGACAACATAATAAAATCAGACACACAAGTCGCCGAGGCATTTGAAAATTTCTTTTCGGATATTCCCGTTTCAACTACTAAATCACTAAACTCATCACCTTCTGTTGCTGAGTCTTTGCTTAAGGAAAATGTTAATCGTTGCGATTCGGAATTTCGTTTTGAATATATTACCTGTAGAGATATAATTAAAACCTTTCACACTTTAAATGTAAAAAAGACTGCAGATCTGTGGGGTAATTCTGTAGAAGTAGCCAAGTCTATTATTGACATTGTAGCGCCTACTCTAGCTATTATCTTTAATAGTTGTATTGACAATGGGGAGTTTCCTGACCTTATGAAAAATAGTAAAATAATACCTTTGTTTAAATCAGGTAGTACATCAGACCCCACAAATTATAGACCTATTTCTGTACTACCTGCCTTTAGTAAAATTTTTGAGAAATTAATTTTAGACCAAATGCAAAGATTTTTTAATAAACATAAATTATTACATAGCAAACAGTTTGGTTTTACAAGGGGTCGTTCAACTACTGATGCCGGCGTTGAACTATTAGGACATATTTATAATGCATGGGAAGATAAATGCGATGCCTTGGGCATCTTTTGTGATTTGTCCAAGGCATTCGATTGCGTTCTTCACGAAACGTTAATCAGGAAACTCCGCCACTACGGGATCCGAAACACTGCTCTGGATCTTCTTATTTCATACTTGAGTAAAAGGATTCAGAGCGTTGACGTTAATGGAAAAAGATCACCCGGATCTATAGTAACAATGGGAGTCCCACAGGGCTCAATTCTTGGTCCTTTCTTGTTTCTCATTTATATTAATGACTTGCCGTACCTCATAAAGGATCATCATGATATAGTGTTGTTTGCAGATGACACTTCTCTTTTGTTTAAACTTAAACGTCAGCAGTTGGTTACTGACGATGTAAATAGCGCGATCTCGAAAGTAGTCCACTGGTTCAATGTTAATAATTTGCTTCTAAACGAGAAGAAAACCAAATGCATTAAGTTTACGCTACCCCACGTAAGGCAGGTGAAAACTAATGTGTTGATAAAGGGCGAGGAATTGAATCCTGAAGACAACACAGTATTCCTGGGCATAACTTTGGATGCTAAGCTTCAGTGGGGTCCACATATAGATAAATTGTCAAAAAAGCTAAGTTCTGCAGCATACGCTGTTAGAAAAATTCGTAATTTAACTGATATAGAGACTGCTCGTTTAGTGTATTTTAGCTATTTTCATAGTGTAATGTCGTACGATATTCTATTGTGGGGAAATGCCGCCGATATTCAGACTATCTTTGTTTTGCAGAAGCGAGCTGTTCGATCAATTTATAAATTAAGTCCGAGACACTCTCTCAGAGACAAATTTAAAGAGATTAATGTAATGACTGTGCCTTCTCAGTACATTTATGAAAATCTTTTATATGCCCATAAAAATATAAAATTGTTTAAAAAATACAGTGATATCCATAATATAAATACTAGAAACAAACACAAATATGTTGTACCTACAACCAGGCTCAAGAAAATAGGTGGCTCGTTCAGATGCCAATGTATACGCTTTTACAATAAACTACCAAGCCACGTTCAAGATCTAAGCCTTAATAAATTCAAATCTTTCATTAAACTTAAGTTGTGCCAGAAAGCCTTTTATACCGTTAAAGATTATATTGAGGACAAAAAGGCTTGGGATTGAGCTGCTTCCAATTTCTGCATTTTGAATGATTTTTTTCTTTTTTATATACACATTGACATTGATGATTTTTTTTTTAAACAATGACATTTGCTTACTTTGTAAAGTATTATATTATTTTTTCATTGTGAATGTGAAGACGATGTGGGTCCTTTTACATATATATATATATTTTTATTATTCTCTCTGTTCTGTTTTTTTTTTTCATGGTCTGGCAGTTTGAGTTATTTATGTGGCCTACCCAAATGTCCTTTCTTTGGTATTGTTCGTCGAATCGTTGAGCTCCTTAAGTCTTGAGTTGAGCTGCACGATTTTTGACAAATGCGTGCACTGACTGGACAGGTCCTCTCAATCTGTGTGGTTCTTTCCTCAAAAGACCACCTCAGACATCGATCTACATGGTCTTCATATAACCTGACCAAGATTATGTCTGGACTTTAAAAGAGACTGTGACCTCTGAGTTTGTTTCGGCCTTTCTTCTCAGAGTAGTCAGATAGGAAACGCCGACTTCATCTAGTCTTAAAAAAACATGATTGACGTGTAAAAGTGTTTGTACAAACCTACTTACAAAAATAAAAATCATTTCAAATCATTTCAATCATTTCAATCATTTCATTTCATTTCATTTCATTTCAATCATTTCATTTCATTACTTAAAACAAGTGAGAACCCCGCAGGGCTTCTGTCAACATGACAGTTCTCACATTCATAACCAATAGCAGTTATGGTTGCGTTCATGCACTATAGCTATATACACAACAGTTAAATAAATTGAGGTATAAAAAGCTACGAAAGGGAAACCAAAGATCACACTCAATTATGTGTATTAAGAAAGTTTACAAAGAAGTATCAGCGACACACAAAATAAAATAAACTGATAGGAAAAATGCCAATGTTCCTTCGAAATATCGAGCGATAGGAATTTGTTAACTATCGTATCACTTTGCTCTGCAAATACTCCTAGCCCACGCTAAAACTTAGTTGGCGCTATGAAACACAAATAGCGAAACAGTTTGCAAAAATTGAAAGATGAAAATGTTCGGCTATCAATCTCGTGGCCACTCGCTCGAGTTTCCACGCGACACGCCATCTATTGTTACCTACTTACTTTAGGTACAGTTAGCAAAAGAAAGAAAGAAAATAACGTAAACAGAACGTAAACAGTTCAGTGTTTTGAATCTGTGTGATTACTAAGAAAATAAATACATGTGACGGAGAAGGTACAGTGTGTCTCGTTATTATCAGCCATATTTTAACTAGTGTGGGCTACTCTGGGTATGTGTTGGTTATTGCGCAATAGAAAAACGGTTTGCAGTTCAAATCAGATTATAATTTCACGAACAATTTAATCACAATAGCAAATCACATACTGTAGGTACACGATACAACCAGATACGGAACGCGGGACAGTTTCTGAGCACATGTTGTTCGTACGATGTCCAATGTCCAAGAGAAGCTTCACATCGTTCTGTCGAGCTGTCGTCGAACGTCGACCCCCCCACGAACTCAGGCTAGACTCTGTCAAGCGCCACCAGATGGCGCTGGCGTTCCGAATGGTCATTGTCGTCACAGAGCTTCCGCCTCGTTGTCAAGTCAGCTCCCGTACTAATGATGTCTCCGACACATACATAAACTCACGACTTCTTTCCATGGGAGTTGGCAGGAATTACAGAACGACACCTGCCGATGTATTCTGGAAAGTATATCATCGTAAAATCTTAGGTGATGTGGGCAGTCATTCATGCCATGTCGAGTCATCATCATCTGTCTAGCTTTTTCCTAACAATGTTGGGGTCGGCTTCCAGTCTAACCAGTATTGCAGTAGCAGCTGTCTAATCTCCACAACCCAGTTACTGGATAATACCCCTTGGCAAGACTGGTTGGCAGACTTTAGGGCTTCTGACTAGACTACCCAGTAACGACTGTCAAAGATCCACGAATGACAGCCGGGACCAACGTCTTAGCGTGCTTTCCGAGGCACGGAGGGATCTCGGTATGTAAAGTTGCCACTCACGAACCAACCACGGCAAGCGTAGCTTAACATATAACAACTAAAATCATGTATCACAATCATAGTCGCTGGAATTATTCGATCTCGTCTTAATTCACTGGTTTCAATAACACGACTGCGCACGCAATCGACTGATTAATATAATTATAGTCTGTGGTTATGTAGAGATTACTGATCCCTATTGACAATCACGTAATACAGTGTCGATTAAAATTGTCTGTTTACGTTTGAAATACTTTTTGAGCATTATAAAGCACGTTAAGCCGTTGGCCCCGAGTCACAGAATAAATAGTACAAGTACCCGAGTACCCGACTGTCATTCGTGATAAATCATCATCTGCCTAGCATTTTCCCAACTATGTTGGTGTCGGCTTCCAGTCTAACCGGATGCAGCTGAATACCAGTATTTTACATGGAGCGACTGCCTGTCTGACCTCCACAACCCAGTTACTGAATAATACGATACCCCTTGTTAAGACTGGTTGTCAGACTTTCGGGCTTCTGACTACCCGTAACGACTGTCAAAGATCCACGAATGACAGCCGGGACCAACGGCTTAACGTACTTTCCGAGGCACGGAGGGGTCTCGGTATGTAAAGATGGTCACCCATCCACAGACCAACCGCGGCAAGCGTAGCTTAACCTGATCGATCGACCTGTGCGGCTGTTATGATAAATGATTTTATTTTTGATAAGTTAATTTGTGGATCTTTGACAGTCGTTACGGGTCGCCTGAAGCCCGAAATTCTGAGAACCAGTCTTACCAATGGGTTATGTATTACCCAGTTGTGAAGGTCAGTTAGGCAGTCGTTTCATGTAAATACAGTAATATAATTCAGGTGCATCCGGTTAGACTGGAAACCGACCCCAACAAAGTTACAAAAAGGCTTGGTAGATTGACTTCGTGATAAATAGATATTAATGTTTACTAACCATTTATGCAATTCAGCCTACCTCAGCTAAAAATACTACCCAAACAGTAAATCCAAAGCTGGACTGCAAATCCTTTGCAACTATTTCGTACCCAGCTTTTAGCAAAAAACTGTAATTATTCGGAAGTGGAATAAAAACTGCACTAAAAAGAGGAAATCTACGTATTTTAATTGCGCTTTTGTATCAATCGGCACCAGCTAAGATAAGTGGCCGATCTGAAAACAGAAAAATAAAGTTGGCCCGATAGAGGACGGAGAGCGAGGGGAGACACGGGGTTCCGCCTGCGCGGCGCCGCCACCCCCCGCGCGCCGCGCTCACCCCGCCTTCAGTCAAAACCAACCCTCGGATGGTAACGACGCTTCTTGTCGTTTTATATCATAACCCTATAATACACGGTGTGTAAAATCACAAATATGTTGACTGTATAGTACTGTGAAAAGTGTTGGATAAATGATTATGAAGTGTTTGCAGTGAGTGAGTCAGTGATGTTTCATACATAAATGCACTTACAAACAAATACTCGTTTGGTGTGGATTCTATCCCGGGATGTGTTTCACGTATGTATTCTTGATGATTTATGTTTATTAATAAGGGTTGATCATTGTGAAAAAGGTTTGTTTTGGCTGATTTTTTTTTTTTGATAATTATTTCTACAAATTCGATGACAAATAAAATATCATTCATTTAGTAACTAAAAGAAAAAAATGTTATAAGCTGAACACTAAATATCGTTAATTAAATATGAAATCCAAATCTAAGAAACTCACTCTTAACTACTCGTTAAAATTATATTTATTATAAAAAAACAAATAATTAAAATAATGACAAATGTTTTTCTACAAATAATAAAAACCGAGTTTTCGTTGATTAGATTCGCTCTACAAGAAAATATTTACAACATAAATCGACCGAAATAAGTTACCCAACGCTGTTGAATATAAAAAAGAAAAGGGTTTGTTCTACAATTGAAGAAAATAGAGAATGTCAAGTGTTTTACAGATAAAATTTCAGTTTTTATACGAAAAAAAAAACCACTATCGTGCATTGGTTCATTCGGAGAAACCACCATTCATATCTCATACTTGAAAAATATTAATGACTCTTTTTTTACACCTGATATTTGTAGCCTTTTACTATACGTAACCGGCCCCGAAAATGGTATCGGTTTCAGACACTATGTTGTTTTCGTGAATGCTATTTTTGTTTTTGTCCATGGTATATTGTTACGAAACGGAAATAGCTGAAGGCTACGTAACAATTTACACTATAGAGAGTAGCCGTTTGTATAGTTTTTTTTTTCGATGTTGTTTGATTTTATATTTTACACTATCTTTTTTGGGTCTCTATCGGAAAGACCTTTACGCTGAAAGATAATTCACGTTGGATGACATGAAAGCAAGTTACCTAGATAGCTGAAAGACAATTCAGCTACATGACATAAAAGCAGAGTACCCAGCCAGCATAGAGTCAACTCACCTGGACGTTAATCGAAGTAATGAAAATTACCGCAATAAATCTGCTCATTATATAGCTGTGAGCAAACAACTAAAGGGTTTAAGGAACTCTTAAGGAAAATGGGATGCTGTAATGCTCTCGAAACTAGCTGAAACTAAGCGACTGTCAGCCCCCGTGGGGGTTGTAAGACGACTAAGGGATTATTTCGGTAAGATTACAGCGGCCAAGGTTTTGTATCTAGTGACACATATAGCCCATGAAATGGCAATAGAGGCTGTTGAAATACTTAATCTATATTGTGACGTAATAATTTTAAGTTGACTGTGCAACTGCGGTACCTTTTTTAAAGAAGAATTTATCATCATAGTTTTGTCGCGTTGTTTTCGTTTATTCAGCAGTCTCAGCGACACAGTACGAAGTTTATCGTTTTAAATAGTCATAATGTCAGGTTGGGTCAGTCAAAAACATTATTATCTTGTTTTATAGCACTTATGTTACAAAAGAAGATAATAATGTTATGACTGACTGATTTTGCTTACATAATCAGCCTATAGTGTTCCCACTGCTGGGACACAGGTCTTCTCTCTGTGAGAGAAGGTGCCGTAATCCACCACGCGGGCCCAGTGCCGGGTTGGCGGATGTCACAGTGTCTTCGATTTTTTGGTTCTTAGACATCTCGGTTTCATCACGATGTATTCCTTCAGCATTTTGAGAGCAGTGGTGATCAAAAAAAATATTTAAAGTAATGTGCGTTAATATTATTTTCATTTAGGTTCGAACCTACGACCTGCAAATCGTAAGTCACGGTCGTTAAATGATAAATGATTTATTTTCTGTAAGTAGGTTCGTACAGTGTCGATCAAAAGTCCTTAAGCAAATTCGCAAAGTTATAGTTTGAAGTTTAGTTAGTGACTTACGACCTTCTTTTAATGAGTAATTTGACACACACACCCGCATATTACTCGAATAATCACGCTATTGAATATAGTTCCGTGTCATGTTCGTCTTGTTCACATAGTTCGTAAAACTTTATGATTATACCCACAGAAATCTTAATAAATAAATTAATTATAAGGTGGACAGATGCACCATTCACCGCGAAAGAATGTTGTGGTTCTTTGTTGGTTGATAATAATTTGATATTGTGGGTTAGTGAAGTGTGTTTAATCTATTAGAGGTGTTAATAATTTTGAAACGCAAGCAAATTTAAATATTGAGATGAAAGCGGATATTATCGCGCTGCGTAAAAGTGGACTTAATATTATACCACAAATATTTGATGAAACCGGACTGACTGTGAGTATTATGATTTAATTCTTATCGAACATTTATTTAATTAATGTATAACTGCTGATCCTTGTAGTTATTTTATTAAACGTTTTATATTTACCATAGGGTCTAAATAGAAGAAAAAATATATATTTCCAAGAGTTTATTTATTTACTTTTGGAATGATGAATATAACATTAAGTATAAATTATAATCTTATCATTTGAACTATTTTCAATTTTTTTTTTTCAAAATAGTAGTTAATAATATTTTATCATTTTGCTAGTAGCCTTACAATATTCCTTTTTTGTTTTAGAGAAATTACCTACCTACTGTGAGTAGGAAGGTCAAAAGGTCGGAGGGTCCGTGCCAGTCGAACGCGATCGACAGTGGAAGGCCCCAGCTGGTCAGTGAATAAGAAAGAAATGTTGTTTTAACCAACCAGTTACCAGATGAAGTTGCATTGCAAGGAAATATGCAGAAATATGTTTAAATATTATAGGATCCATACGCCAGCGTTTACTTGATAGCATGGATAATAATGGGGGTTATACAACGTATTAAGTTATAAATTACAAATTGATTTTAGTAATATTAAAATAATATTGTGTCTTAACCGTATTAAGGATTATTTTGAGGTTTATAGTTTCAATCTTCTTTTCATAATGAAAATGAATACTTAAGCTATAACCGCAATATATATATATAGAACAATATTATTTTATTAAAGATACTTACAATATTTTAAGTCTAATGGTAGTAGTTCACATGCTTTACTTCAATAAATTGTTCTTTATGAGAAAATAAACTGTTTTAAAAGTTTATTTATAAAATTATAACGAATAAAATTTTGGAAATCACTTAAAAATCTTTTTTTTTTATCCCATATTTCAATAAAAATATAATAATACAAATAAAATAAATATTACATTATTATTCTCGTGTATTAATTAATCGAATAATAATAAAAAAAGATAAGAATATTGTTGAAAAGATAAATTAAAGTTTCATCTCGAGATTCGAACCTAGGCCAACTTGTTTAATAATCCAATACGCAACGCTATCCGCTAGCGGTACTTGTTATGAAGATGTGAATTTTAGCAATCGTATGAACCAACCAAGGTCATACGTAATTACGCCGCGCGTGTGAAAAAGCGACGGTATAATTATTTTTTGTTTCGTTCGACGTTAGCCAGTGTACACATACAGATGTAGGTACGGGCCTGCGCGGCGCGGGCGCGTGTTCACAGAAATTTCAACTTTATTGTGCCTATGCAAATTTGTTGTAGACCGTACAAACACTTTTACACGTCAATTATATTTTTTAAACGTTTCCACTGGATCTCCACTGCTCTCCTCACCTGTTTTATAGGTATCTATATAATTATTACTTATTTCTCAAAATGTTTGGTTGTGAGTAGGTATGTAGGTAAGCGTTTTTGCATAATTAATATTATTTATACCTACGTGCATTTTTTTTTTCTTAAAGATTGACCCACACTAGGAATTGCTCCAGTGTTGTGGGTGCATTTACAAACATTTAAACTCACATACACAGACAGCCAGACCCGAAAAAGCTACTTGTAGGTCATACAAATATTTGTTCCGTGCGGGAATCAAACCCGCGACACGCAGTGCAGCAGTCAATCGCTTAACCACTGCGCCAACCGTGCCGACGAATTTTCATTACCAACCTTAAATAATAAAAGTGTTATCGAGTTTCATCTAGTCTGTAGTAGTTTGACACTTGTATGTTACAACAAAACTTCGACACTACCAAGTAACAAGAACAATAATAATTCTTCGTAATTACCTGAGAAAACAAAGCTAAAGCTGCGGGAATGCGGGGGCTCCCTTGAATCGGGACTCCTAGCCGGGTAGGTGCTTCCGACCTAGCCCCCACTTCCGACCTAGCCGGGTGCTTCCGACCTAGCCACCTATTGTCTGCCCTCAATTGCCTCTTAAACGAAAAGGGATAATAATACGAAACTACATTGTTATTCGAAAACTGTAATTTTGTTTCGGCTATTGTACGGGGAAATTGTTTTTAGTATCTGTGAATGGAATAAAGTTTTTGTGTACTCGGATATCTATGTTATTATGTTTTGGAAGTTTCGTAAAAATCTAGTAGTAGGTACGTTATTTGGGCAATGGTTTGTTGGATTTCTTATTTGGCGTTGGAAATTGTTTGGTAGTGTTTCTGAGTAGTTTTGTTTTACCTACTTACGTATTAATTGAACAAACTCTAAACAACGAGACTGAAAATAATTTCTTCTACCAAAGCAGCACAATTAGTGACATTTTATTTGAATGGTCAATGCACACAATGCAACTTATGAATAGCGTACCAAAACAAATTTTGATCCAAAATATTACGCGTGATTGAACCTAATTAAACTTCTCTATTTTTGCTTCCTATTTCAAATATAATTTGAAATTTCTCGCTCAAACGTCAAACATGACCATTACAAATGGCCGCCACACGATTAGGCCGCAAAATCCTACAAATGCAACGGAAACGGCCTTGTGATAACATACCAATTAGCTAATTAACACTTTAATAACATACTAACCTAAGTGCCAGTGCCAGAGTTTTGCTAAATACAGTTACTGGATACTCGGAAATAGCATTATTAATTCAGTTTGGAATTTAATTTGTGTGTATTGCATTTCGTATGGTACGAAAGTTTATTTAAACTTCAAACGAGAACCTTTATTAAGTTAAACGGAAATTCTGAACAGTAATTACCTTCGTTTTGCTTTTAAATGGAATTTTGCATTTGCGCTTTAAGCTGAATAGTTTCCACGCCGCAGTTTCAGAGAGAAGAAGATAGAATTATTCCTTTCTCAGTTTAACTTAAACCCACGTTTAGTTTTTAGGTTCTCAACCATTAACGGTTAAGATTAAGACTATATCCACCCACGTGAGAATCTCCGAGATTTTGCATCGTGTGCAATTCACCGATGATTTTGATTGATTGACTATCATTCTCGTACCTATCTTCGTAGACATCGCTTATAGCACCAACGTCTATTTCATATTATAAGAGAAGCATTCAAGGGTAAACTAGCCAGTATCTAAGGCAACATCAAATGTTACGATCTGAAAGTAATCTACACTCTTATACTAATATAATAAAGCTGAAGATTTTGTTTGTTCGAAAGCGATTATCTCTGAAAAAAAAATTGTGTTTGAAATCCCAATTCTTAGGAAGGTTGTTGACCATCACACTACAACCTTAAGAGCCGAGCAAAAAGAAAAACTAAAGAAAACGAAGTAATAGTGTGGGCGGGCGATACGATGCGACGTGGCGGGTCGAGAGAACAAGAGATTTAGAGCAGAAACTACTTTTTGATACGGGCGAAAACCTTAAACTAAGAAAAAGTAACACAACATAATTTTCAATCCCATTCCATGACTGTACAGTCAACAGCAAAAGTAGATGATCAAAATCAGAAATTCAATAGGAGTCAAAACTGATCACGAATATATGGCAGCTGTACTAGTAGTAAATGTTTGGTATAATTTACAATCACTTACTTTTGAATCACTTCGACGCCACCCAGTTCTGACGCGAACTCCGTTCATTAGTATTGAATTTCTGATTTTGATCATCTACTTTTGCTGTTGACTGTACCTACCTTTGCTATTTATTAGCTACCTATCTAACAAGTACAAGTATTCCTTTGACCGGGATTTCCTGGAACCTTGGAAGCGTGTTTTTTGTGTTCTCGACCTCTTTTCAAAGAGGCTTTTGACCCAATGACTATTGGGTTTCAAGAAAAGCCTCACTTTCTTGACGTTCTATCTTTAGCTCAAGGTGATCGTTTGTTTATTTTCGTGCAGTCACGTGTGTTAATTGAACCAATACTTTTTTTGGTTGGTTTTGCTGTGATCAAAGCAATATTTTTTAAATTATCTGTATTTTTTTTATTAGCCATTAATGTCCCACTGCTGGGCAAAGGCCTCCCTACTCTCTTTCCAGAGCTGCCAAGGACCAATCTTTATTCAAGGAGTCCAGCTCTTCTCGCCATCTCCGTCACGTATATAAATAATATTTATATTCCTCTAAATCGACAACATGAATTATAAATTGCAGTCGCTTTTCGGATCCGTCTGTTTGACCGTGTTGTTCTTCATAACTACACAACGGTGTACCTACGTCGTTTTGATGCGGTTTTCACGATAATTTCGAGAATTTGTTCCAAAAGGTTTATGTGTACCAAACATTTATTAAGGTTTCTTAAAGCAAAGAAATGTACTGTATTGTCAAGTCATAAAAACGTGCGAATCGGGGGCGGGTCGCTAGTTAAAATTATAAAAGTAGATACATACATTTTGAAAAAACCCAATATTATAAAAAATATAAAGAAAAAATAAAATAAATATAAACATTAATTTAAGAATTTAAGTATCTAGTCTCATAATTTCGATCGGTATTTTGAGGCAATAAATCGCTAGTACCTACCGAAGAAATAATGCTCATGGTTCAAACTCAAAGCATTTATTTCAATTAAACCATTTAAAGACACGTTTGAATTGTCAAGGAGTCATTCAGTCAGAAATATGAAGCTAGTTGCCCATTCCAAAAATATCTATGGTGAAGAATGGCTAGAAACTCCATGGACACTATTTAAATTATTTTTTTTATTATTTATTTATTATTCCCAACAAACAAAATTATATTGTTACAAAAGTATTCGTTCACAGAACTTCAAAAACTTATCGGAATCTATTATTGTTCTTGTTCAACATTGTACCTACTTGTACGATGTTTATAATTTCATAAATATTTGAACTTATTTACGAAATCTTAAAAGAACTGAAGTAATAAATAAAGACACAGCCTTTTCTTAGAATCAAAAGAACTCTGATTGTTTTGATCAAACTAATGTACAAGTTGATTTCTTATTGTAAAAACTTTTCAATCAAAGGTTTTCGCATAAAAAATACACTAGACTAGACAATAATATACAGTCTTTATGTATATAGTTCGAAAAATGTATTTTTATTTTTTTGTGTCTTTGAAAAATTAACACTTTTACACGTCATTCATATTCTAAAAACTAGATGTGGTCGGCGTTTTCTATCTTACCACCCTGAGAAGAAAGGCCGAAACAAAGTCAGAGGTCACATGCAGTCTCTTTTAAAGTCCAGACATAATCTCAGTTAGATCATGTGAAGACCATGTAGTTGTAGACCATGTTTCATATTCACTGAGGTACATAATTGAAAAATATTTAACGATGATTTTTATAGTTACGAAAAAATTTAAGATAATCTAACAGCCAACCAGACACCAATAATGACATCCCCACAAGCTAATCCCTCAGCAATTACACGCACTATGTACACAATAGAACACATCCTTTACCTTACACGTACGTATCTACTAGATGTATTTACTCTGGTAGTTCAGCTGCGTAGTACTCACAACCGGCGTGCGCGTATGACCAGAAGGGCAATTCTCGTAATTTTAAGATCTTTCACAATCAGGGGGCCTAAAAAGGCCACTTTGGCAGAATCATAACAGGATAACATTATGGACAGTTAACTGTTAAGTTAATCGTATCAAATCCCATTGGTGAAGCATTTTTCAGTTATTTTTTTTTGTCTGTGCTAAAATACCAATCAATCCAATCCAAATCCATTCCCAATCTCTTTGATTATACCTACATAGTGCAGCGAAAAAAAAGAAAAACACGGACTGTCTTCGCCATATCGTCGTTGCGACTTTAAGATCTCTTATGTGTAAAAATCAATTTTATGAGAAAATCGATAAAAACCGTCTACTGAAAAAAATATTGTGAAACCAACTTCAACAAAAATATAGGTATCAGCCACATGATTTTCGTGCTTTTAACTTTGCCACTGTTAGTTGAAATGAAAAGTAGTTTCTTGTAAAAAAAATTTAAACAATTTTAGTTGACACATAAGATTTTTTAAGCACTAACTTTTAATTAGCAAGCACGTTGGAAATCTTGAATTTCGTAAATAAATTACGATTTAAACGTCGTATACACATGAGAATTTTTGCATTCGATAGAGCTTCAAAATGTAGAATCGGCTGGCGTAAAAAAGTGATTTTGCCAAAAGTGACACATAAGAGGTCTTAAAGTCGCAACGACGATATTACGATTCATAATGTTATCCTTTTATGATTCTCCAAAGTGGCCTTTTTAGGTCCCCAGATCTCAGTCTCAATCTGTCAAAATTACCTCTAATTTCCCTACATTTTTGACATGTGTTTGTTGCCGAGATGAGACTGCGACCTGATTTTGAACGTTTTAAATTACGAGAATTGTCCTTCTGATGTATGAACGTAAACGAGGTCTCTTCTTGGTCGCGAACTTCATTACAGAAGGTCGTGTCCCTGAAAGGCCTTCGCGACATTCTCTACAGGCCGACCGCTTACACTGAAAAAAAAATATTTCTTACTACACCACATTAAAGCGATTTCATTAAGACTTTACTGGCTTTATACAGTAAGAAGAAATGTTTGTAAAACAGTAAAAGACAAAAAAATAACTTTTAATGATTGAACATAGCATTTACTGAAAAAAAAAACAAAAAAAAAAAGGAACAACAACAATGGTTTTAACGATATCACCAAATGAATGAAACAGTAAATTTTGTTACCTTTTAGCTACTTAAAACGTTAAGGTTTACTGTCACGAAGGGTAACATTTTGCTTCAAGCTTTATCTGTTTTCGGATCAGTAAAAAATACTTTTTTGAACGTTAGGCTCCTGTGGAACCGTTTAAAGCAGTTCAGACCAATGTTTTTTCATTTTTATTTACTGCTTGTTTCTTTCAGTGTAACTGAAACGTTGCCTGAGGTAGCAGCGCGTTGCGGGAGGGGTGTGGTGACGTGATACGAGAGCTCTGTAATTCGTCAACTTGTGACAACTCCCGCACCGCGGAGCTACCTCAGGCAACGGCTTACAGGACCTAAACGCAAAAAACGCAAGTTTTAGAAACAATAAAAGTTTATGATTGAATACAGTAAACAAAATCAGAAAAATATAATGATGTTCTTCAGGATATATATGCTAGGTAGATAGTGTGTTGAAAACATAGTACAACTAATTTGATACGGTAGAAGAAAATCATGAAGATACCTCTAAAAACTTTCTTTTTACAATAAAAACTATACTAATATACATACAATCATTATTATTTTTTGTCAGATTATTCTACAAGTACCATACTAAAGAACTAGTGTTTTAATTTTTTTTGCCCAAACAATAGATTTTTTGTAAATAGATAATTGCTTCAAATTTCGCAATAAATTACTAGCGTTGTGTCATAGCGCTTCTCTTTCTTTTCTATGCAGTGCAACAAAGACCGCGGTTTAGGTCATGTAGTCGCCTTAAGCGGTCGGCCTATAACTTAAATTTTAGTTCAGGATCCTTGAAAATGGACAGAATATTTCATTCGTAGGATAGTAGCAGGTGGCGTCCTGTAGTTTCTGGCTACCCCCATGTGAAGGAAGCGTGAGGTTATGTAATGTACGTATGTATGTTTTCACTCTGATACTTGGTAGAAATTCACATCAAACACAAATATATTCAGTGGACCGGAAGTCAGCCTGTCTTGCCCTGGGCTATGGGATGTGATCATAAAGTTTCCACCCCAACTTTTGTACGAATGGCGGAACCACCCCTTCGCACATTTATCTTAGTTGGGGCTGAGTGGAAAACTAATAGCGTAAGGGTGGTGTTTTATTTTTTTTTGTCTCAAGACTGTGGTAACATTTATTGATTAGTAAAATGTGAAAGTTTTGGAGTATATGGAAGTTTCAGTCAAATTAGTGAATTTCAAAATTTATTCAAATTATTTCACAGTACCTAAAATAAAAAAATTAATCTTACATCAGTAACCTTGGATTTTAAATCAACACACATTTTTTTTTAATCTACATAAATATATAAAATCAATTAAAAAGCTATTGTATCTCGCGTGGATACACGCTCAAAAGATATTACTTTAAACATGAACTTTACTTAAAACTACTAACTGCTATGATGGCTGAAGAAAATGCCCTGACATTGGCAGTTGGAATGGTCACACTGGTCACCTAAAGGTTGCCAGGAGGACGCTGTCTCATATGATTTGCACAAAAGGAAACGTTTTACGGCACCCATGATAACAATGAATGATTTCTATGACTACAGTCCAGCCGGTCTGTTCTGTATAAATCTCACCGTTAAAACTAAAGTAAAGTGAGATTGAAGTGAGTCGTCATTCCACCTGATGCTACGGATTGACACTATTGAGAGCTCACTTCACCGAAGTTGTCCTGGTGAGATTTTTACAAAATTGTTTGGCAGGATCGAGCTTACCAGCTGACATTGGAATTGAAAAGGTATAACTAGCAGCACCCAACCAACCAGTAACCAGTCTTACCAAGGGATATCGTATTACCCAGTAATTGGGTTATGGAGGTCAGATAGGCACTCACTGTAGGCGGTCACTCCATGTAAAATACTGGTACTCAGCTGCATCCGGTTAGACTGGAAGCCGACCCCAACATAGTTGGGAAAAGGCTAGGCAGATGATGACGTAGCAGTGGATAGTTTGTTACCCTATTTTTTAGAGCATAAATCAACAATAAGACGTACTACATAACCACTAAACAAAACTTGTTTCTACTTACTTCCTAGATCAGCTGTATAATTAACTTAGTAGTCAGCTCTAAGAGCAAGTTCCCATGTGTATCGTAGGAGACGACTTACGGTCGGTATTAAAGTTAATTAAGAGAAATGGGGAGTTCGTGTGGATGATATAGTATCCTATTGTGCTCACAAGGAGTTGGATGCGCGAAGAGATAATTGTTAACTTTGAAATTAAATTATAGTTTTTACACAATTATAGAGGGACTTCTGAGGGGCAATTCTCGTAATCACACTAATATTATAAAGGCGAAAGTTGGTGAGTGTGTGTGTGTTTATATGTTTGTTACTTCTTCACGCTCAAACGGCTGGAGCAATTTTGATAAAATTTTGTATGGAGGTAGCTGACACCCTGGATTAACATATAGGCTACTTTTTATCCCGATATTCCCATGGGATCGACATTTACGCGGGTGAAACCGCGGGGTGCAGCTAGTTATAAAAATAAAAACGTTCACAGTTAGATCTCAGTCTCAATCTGTCAAAAATACCTTTAATTCCCATAAATTTTGACAAGTTTTTGACATTTGTTTGTCGCCGAGATGAGACTTCGACTAGATTTTGAACTTTTTTAATTACGAGAATTGGCTTTCTGAGTTTGTTTCGGCATTTTCTCAGGGATCAGTCAGCTAAGAAATGGCGACGTCATGTAGTTTTAAAATATTTACCAAAAAATTGACGTTTAGGTAAAAGTGTTTTAAAAGATCCACAGAGCTGATTTCTCCAAAGTCAGATATATTTTATCTGCGGAATAAAATTGACGTCTGACAGTTCTAGTAGGTATGGAAAACCTGTCAAAAATTCAAAATTTATTCTAACGATGAGTTCACCCTTAGGGCTGATTTTTCAATCGAGAGATAACTTTTACTCGTGGAATAAAATTGACATCTGACAGATTTCGTGTGGTATAACTGTCAAATATTCAATATTATTCCTCGGATAAAATTATCTGCAAAATCAACCTTTAAAGAAATAAACTTAATATTTCATTTCAAATTTCTTTTTATTTAAATAAACATTGACGATTTTATTATCTTACTCCAAAAATAATGTGTAACTGACACATCTAATATTCTTTGAAAGCAAGATATTATTTTTTTTCGAGAATAAACGAAAAAGAAAATTACTAAAAATAAACAGGTACTTCAGAATTGAACATTATGTATTCGCCGCTCCTACTAACGCTACATCACCAAATCATTCGGCATTCAATACCTAAATTTTAAAATGATCAAACCCAAATCAAATAAGCAGTTTGACGTAACTTTTTTTGAGATTATCAAAGAACATTTCGTCTTACTCCAAAGGAATTGACTAACGCAAAGTCTGAAAAAGGTCGAATTGGATTAGCAAGTGAAATCGGTGTAGGTACCGAGCGGCGCAACGTTGAAGCTCTAGTAAATACAGAGGGTGAGTTAAGTGTGCGTGAGGGAGCGTCGAGATGACAAAAAATCCTTACTACCCATATAACAATCCCCTCGCTAGACTCCCCGAAGGGCCGCAATGTCGTCTGCGTCTGTCTAAATATTCCCGAGCAGTCTCGGGAATGTATTGGATTAAATTTTGTAGGTAGGTACTTTTCTCGAGATCTCAGTTGATATTTATATTAATTTATATAACACATTGTTTTAATACGTTAATCAGGCACATGTTGATTCTTATAATTATAAATCTACATTCTATGTACACTAACAAAATGAAAATGTTAGCGCCTTTAGGCACAGTGCGTGATGGTTATAAATTACGTAGCTTTATTAGTTGCCAACATTATCGAGAGATATAACATTATCAATGAAAATGACAGTTCGATATTCAGGTGCTACCCGTAGGTATTGCCCTACTCCCGTCGAACTGTATATTAGGTATTCCTTCCGGACGCAAAATACGGTGGAGTTGCGGGCACCAGCCCGTATTACCTTAGGTATTCCTTTATTTTTTAATGGTTTTTCTATGTATTTAAAACTTGACATAACCTTTTGACATAATAGAGGGTGCTATATGAGAAATGAGTGTATGTGTGATAATTGCTTAAACGTTAACTTCTGCGACTTTATAGGTACCTACAATCACGTACAAAAGTGTTAAATTATACAATTTTCCACTTACGATAAACTCTGCAGTACAGCTTCAACTCTGCAGTTTCATTAATTAACGCGTGCTAAGTGTTAACCGAATGAGTTCTTGTAGTATTTAATTTTGTTGAAAGTGGCTCCACAATGCAAAGAGGGAGGTAATAATGTGAACCGTTTATAGCGAATGCTTTTCACACTACGTTAAATAGTTTGACTTGCTTGAATGCGATGCTGAGTTCAACGATCGAATTGTGGGGCATGCGCTAATGTAACGCACGAAATTAAAAATTGACTTACGTTTTTTGCAATTTGCAGGTCAGTGTCAGGTTGTAGGTATGTTGATTAAAATATGATTCGCGACTGTAACAAATATGACTTAAAGAATCAGTAACATAACTCCTGAAGTTAGAATTGGCCTCAAAAGTCATAATTTCATGAAATAGTTATTCATCATCATCATCTGTCTGGCCTTTTCCCAACTATATTGGGGTCGGCTTCCAGTCTAACCGGATGCAGCTGAATACCAGTATTTTACATGGAGCGACTGCCTATCTGACCTCCACAACCCAGATACTGGGTAATACGATACCCCTTGGTAAGACTGGTTGTCAGAATTTCGGGTTTCTGACGACCCGTAACGACTGTCAAAGATCCATGATTGACAGCCGGCACCAACAACTCAACGTGCTTTCCCAAGCACGGAGGGGGTCTTGGTATGTAAAGATGGTCACCCATCCACGGGCCGATCAATCTGATCGATCAACCCGTGTGGCTGTTATTTGTTAGCCACAAGCCCCTCATGAAATAGTCATTCAATAGGGTAATATGAACTTAGAGAGATGTATTGATAATTTTAATGATAATAATTCTATAGTTACATCAATATTTGTTACGTTCGCGAATCATATTTAGATCAACATACGACCTGTTTGACCTGCAAATTGCAAAAAACGTAAGAAAATTTTAGTTTCGCTTTCGCCTTACACAAAGATGGAGGAGAATTTCTGTCATGGTGGAAAATTAATGGAAACGGCTGAGGGGGTCATGTTCAAACAGCTTATTCGAGGGTGGAGATGTTTACAAGTCTGTACTTGATTTATTGTTGGGTAGGTATTTCCTAATACAATCACCCTCATTTGGGTGTTGGGGTAAGTTCATGCTACTAAGGAAAAGTAGTTTTTTTTTTAGTTTGCATTTCTCGAAAAGAGTAATGTATCTTGCAGGTTTTTTTTTATGTACAGCCAACAAAAGAGATAAGTATGCAGGATCGTCGGATATAGTTGAAGTTTAGTAAGAAACCGATGGATGTTCTCGAATAAAATTTTATTTTATTAATAGAAAACAAACAGCTGATTTATCAAATTAATTTTTTTGTGCCGTTCGTCCAAGTGCGGTTGAAATCAGTGCTCTGAGTGGAATACCTCGATAACATCCATCGGTTTCTTACTAAACTTCAACTATATCCGACGATCCTGCATACCTATCTCTTTTGTTGAATGTACCTACATAGTTTGTTCCCCTTACCGCCCACACTATTTAATCGAATTCTATTTTCGTATGTTTGTTTTTAGGGTCCCGTACCCAAAGGGTAAAAACGGGACCCCATTACTAAGACTCCACTGTCCATCTGTCTGTCTGTCACCAGGCTGTGACTCATGAACCGTGATAGCTAGACAGTTGACATTGTCACAGATGATGTATTTCTGTTGCAGCTATAATAACAACAAATACTAAAAAACAGAATAGAATAAATATATAAGTTGGTCTCCCATACAGCAAACGTGTTTTTTTCGGCGTTTTTGCCCTGTGGTACGGAACCCTTTGTGTGCGAGTCCGACTCACACTTGGCCAGTTTGTCATAACTAATCTAGAACTGATATTATGACGTCATATAAAATTTAATATGGAAGACGCTAGACGTCATGAGGCTATGATGATTCTTATATATATGTTTGTTACTTCTTCACGCTCAAACGGCTGCACCAATTTTGCTATAATTTTGTATGCAGATAGCCGACACCCTGGATTAACATATAGGCTACTTTTTATCCCGATGTTCCCACGGGATCGAAACTTATGCGGGTGAAACCGCGGGGCGCAGCTAGTAATATCTATATTTTAAGTAGGACAACATCGAAAAGTGTTCGTCAATCAATCACTGAACGAAATTGATTATTATGGTGCCTGCGCTCCCGGCGAACGGGGGCGGATGTCCCATCTATCACCACTAAATGCGTTGTAATGACTTGACGCACAGTGTGGTTTCTTGATATTTTAGCTTATAACGTAGAAAATGTAGGTTACCTTGTTAGTAGCTAAGGCCACCCATCCCTGAGGCCCCACCCAGTGTCTAGACGTAAAACTAACAATATCACTGTACCCATGTGTCACAAAATTTTGAACCTTTCTATTCACAAGAGAGATCTTACTTTTTCCGACTTTTGTTTTCTATGGGCGTGCTTTTGTTGGGTTATTCCCTGAGTGCCCCCATCCCCGAGGCCCCCGTCCCGGAGGACCCTTAATTATTTTTAACCCGTAATTCATTCATTTATTTATTCCATAAAAGACAACTTTTTCGTCTACAGTAGCAGTGGGCAGTTGTGGTTAATGTGACGTCTTTATTTAAGGGGCTTACAGGACCTAAGCGCAAAAAACGCATGATTTAGAAGCAATAAAAGTATATGATCGACTACAGTAAACAAAATCAGAAAAATATATGATACTCTTCAGGATATATGCTAGGTAGATAGTGTATTGAAAACATAATACAAATAATTTGATACGATAGAAAAAAATCATGAAGATACCTCTAAAACTTTTTACAATATAAATCATACTAATACATACAATCATTTTTATTTTTTGTCAGACTATTCTACAAGCAACATACTAAAGCACTAGAGTTTTAATTTTTTTAGTTCAAACAAAAGTTTTTTTGTAAATAGATAATTGCTTCATATTTTGCAATAAATTACCAGGGTTGTGTCATCGCGCTTCTCTTTCGTTTCTATGCACTCCAACAGTGACCGCGCTTTAGGTCATGTAAGCCCCTTAACAGTTTATGGTAAAGAGTTTCCCTATAATTTAATAAATGGGAATCAGGCCTTTTGTGCACGGTTTGTTTACATTACGCCATATAAACCGCGCCGTAGAAAACCCGTCTCTATCAACAAGCTTCCATAGTGATCCATACAACACTGACGACCGTGCCTACACACGGCGAATAAACCGTAGTTTTCCACGGCAAGAAAAAGGTGTGTGTGCGACTTTTATGTGTTACTTATTATGTAAAGTGTTATGGGAATCAATTCACTTAATTTCGAGTTAATCACACTAATATTATAATGGCGAAAGTTTGTGAGTGTGTTTGTATGTTTGTTACTTCTTCACGCTCAAACGACTGGACCAATTTTGATAGAATTTTGTATGAAGGTAGCTGACACCCTGAATTAACATATAGGCTAATTTTATCTCGATATTCCCACGGGATCGACACTTACGCGGGTGAAACTTCGGGGCGCAGCTAGTAGATTATAAACTTAACAAAAAGAAAAAATATTATCCTTTAAAAGCCGATACCGCAGTAAGCTAGTCTGCAGACGTAAAGCTACACTGCAGAGTAGGTATCACCTGAGTTCAAAATGGCGTGGAATGCCCGTTTGCCTTTAATAGGCTAAAGCCTCGGTGAGCCAGCCGGAATGCATATTATGTAACGTATCGGAACCCTGGGCTCATCTGCTGTAGATAATTCAGAATTCATCCAACCTGTTGGTGTTTTTAATTCTAATACTTGAATTGTAGTTATATTTATTTGACACCTACAGGATTTTTTGCCAGTGCGAAAACTGTAACCTGGAATTCAGTACACGATTCTGACCCCCGACGTTAAAATCACAAAATGAAAATTTTTTGAAAAATTAACATGAGATTAGTTGTTTATCAATTGCCTTCGTTTATGGTTTTTATTATTTGTTTTTTGAATGTAGGTTTGTTACAGTTAAATATATTATACAGTTAAGTATATAAAATTAATTGAACGGTCCAATCACTCCATCTGACCTAAAACGACCCACTAATAGACATTCACATTATTTATTCTCCTAAAACATTTGCTAAAAGCAAGTAAAATCCCTGTTTAATCCGACCCAGTTTTAAACACTCGACGATACATTTGAAACATGTTATCTTTTATTAATTTAATACGTCACTCCAATGAAGCAGAGGGTTCAGGTTAATAATATAAAACAAATAGATGTCGACCTTTGACCCGCACCGAACTACAATACAAACGAGGTTCGGCAACGTTCGGCCACGTACGCAGATTTAAAAGGATTCTGAAGAGCTTATTATTACATAATTATATCTTCTTTGTATAGGATTTCGTAAAGCTCACAGTACCATGTCATAATGGACTATAATATTTTAGATAGTGTACTGTGAAACTTTTGACGTTGCCCTTATGGATATTTTTTAAATTTTCTTTTTAGTTTCTTTTGGACGAAGTTTTTACTCTTTGATCTTTTCTTAGAATAGCTAATAATCTAAGATAGGTTACAACTTTAATTCCTTAATTACATTCTATCTCAAATCACATGATCTGACCAAGATTATGTCTGCACATTAAAAGAGACTTTGACCCTGAGTTTATTTCGCATTTCCGTAGTCGTAAAGTTTTATTTTTTATTTCATAGTCATTCCGATTTCCTATTTACAGATTACCCAATTTGATTTCATTTCCTCCATAGACGTAGTGATGTTGCCAAAAAAACTTAATTTACGCCCATAGTGCAATGGGTAGTACAGACGCCAGCACATCAAGCTACTACAATCTGTCAACTTTAATAGATTTTCAACTTTATCGCTAAAGCCTAAGGCTCAAAGTTGACTGGGAAAATTGTACTGTTTTGGGTAACTTAATGTGCTGTCGTCTGTACCTATCTAATCTATTATATATTGTTACAAATTAAAATTTGTGACCTCTTACGACAATCTAGGTAGGGGGTTAGGTATTAAAATAAAAGTAAACAACACACTAAGTCATACACTGTATATTAAAAAAGGTTTAAATTTGATATATAAGAAATTAATTAGGTAGGTTAATTTAAGTACTATTAATTTATTTATTGCCAGCCAGTTTAAATTTCGGTAGAAAGAGCTATGGGCGTGGGGAGTGGAGATAACCCCAGTACTGTTCTGTTATTAAAATTAAATATTATAAATTGAAAGTTCTAGATACCTAACCTTCCAGTTATTATAAAAACGTTACTAAATTATAAATGGGCGCCAGGGACAATAAGGGTCCCGGATCCCGGAGCCGATGAAGGTGTCCAACCATATACTTCCTGATGCACACCGAATGTCGAACCCAAGATCCTTAAGTAGAAGACCGGTTTCCACTATTGAAAACCGGACCTCAGTAAATAACCGGTTCTTATACAAACCGTATTAAATGTAATTAAATGTTCTATTATAAAAAAAAACCGTCCCGCCTGCGCTGTCGCAAGACGGACTCCGCCTGCCGCACAGTCGTCTCAGCAAGAGGCTTGCAGCTGACTCGAGGGACGGGTCTCGCGTCCAGGCCCCAGACGCTACTCTCGATCCTGGCGGCGAGACGAACCTCTCGAGGTGCCTCTCCTGGAAACGACAATACGGAGACCTAATAATATAGTTTGAAACTAATTAACATTCCTTGAGGTGACCGGGCTTGGAAATCTAGAAGGCTAGAACATTAGCCAGTAACTATAGGAGCTACGAGGGTTACCCACGTGGCTGGGCTCATTCCCTTGAACAATATTTTAATCCCGTGGTTAACACTGAGGAATCCATGATAAATAGTCAGCGGGTGAAATACTCACGGTTGATTGATGAAGAAAGCACTTGACTGTGATCGCCGACTGGCTGGACAGTTGTCTGCGTGTGCGCAATTATAATCCTGTAAGTAATATTCATGGATCACGACAATATCCTTTTAACAGCCAGAGAAGGGCTCACAGACCACTTCCAAACACTATTTCAACAAATCCTTACCTTATAAAACAGGGAACAGAATTTGCTCCTGTATCGAGCACGTCTCAATGTAAAAAGGACGCTAACTTATGATCGTCATCCTGTCATGGAGATCAGCCGGAAATAGACGGAGCATTTCTAAAATTTCCCTTATTGCAGGTAAAATGATACACCATGGGGATGAAGTTCACTGCTAATAAACATTACACCAAGATACTTAATACTTGAAAATCACTAACAACTACACAACGTGACGTTTAAACGCTGAAACAATAAGAATCTTCATGATCCAGACCAACAATCAAATTATTTTCAATTCCCAATCCTAAAAACCTGTCTAATTAACTAATTACATTAATTGGCCAGATTCGCTTCTCTCCTCTCGCCACCCTCTGTCAAAGACAATCCACAGATTAAAAATTTCTAGAAATATGTCTATGCTTAATGAAAAAATTACTTTTATTTCCGCTTTCGGTTATTTAGTTTATTATGAATTTTTACTGAAAGCTGAAAATTATGAAGGATTGCTCCATACGATATTATTTCGATGGTTAGCAATCAATATGTTAGAATATCGATTAAACTACAACTGTGAATCGGCGAACGCCAGAGGTCGCCTCTAAACTGTCAAACTGACGTTCGACTGAATGACATATGAAATTTTGTATGTAAACATTGCAACTTAACCTTTCAATATTTAATCTAATTTATTGTGCAAACTTATTTAATAGGTTTTAGGAAAGTAATTAATTGTGAGAAAGTGATACCTAAAGAGTCTAGTGACAAGATACAGTTGAAGGAATGAGTCCTTCTATCAAGTGCAGGCCAAAGTCAATTGTACTAACTACAATGAAATATAATACTCGGAAACCTCAAAATGTACTACTGATGTTTTCAGGTAAATGCTACTTTACTTATTAGTAACGCAGCTGTGTAGGTACAAAAAAAACAACGTAACAGTACCTCCCCAACCACCAGAGATTTGACCCACTAGGGCAAATCTCGAAGCTGGCCCTCCAGCGTCAAAGCAGACTCCAAAGGACTAAGTACGCTTACAAAAATCTACAACGTTCATGCCTGAAAACAGGAACAAAGAAAGAGAAAAAAAAAAAAAATATGGAAGCCGGTGTACGATTTCTATCTTTATAGATAAATGATACTATAATGGTAGATAAGGTATATACATAAACAATACAGAATTCTTGTTACACTTCAAATATAGAGTAACAGACCGCTCTATTTAGGCGACATTGCAGTAGGCTTTTGGTTGTCGGGTCTACAATTCCGCCCGTGTTATATGGCTTATTTTTAATTATCCATGTAACCTGTACGAAATATACTAATTTAGGTTTTCATTATATACTACATCAACTTACGACCTAAAAGGGTTCTGGACATACTTCAAGTATAGAGTAACAACCCGCTCTATCAGGCGACATTGTAGTATAGGCTTTGGTTAACGAGTCTACAATTCCGCCCGTGTTTTATGGCTTATTTTTAGTTATCCATATGACCTGTGTAATATACATATACTATTTCTCCTGGAACGAGTCTAATCCATTTACAAACATGTAAAAGACAAGCTCCAAAGAGAGTAAAAATGTGTAAATAACTCCTAGTCTGACCTACTATATTTATATAGGAAAGACCACCCTACTCCATCGTACACCACCTTTCACATCCTAAATGAGTTAACTACTTATAATAATGCTAAGCTGGAACAACAAAAATACACTAAAAGAACTTAAATGCTACAACGTAGTAAAGAAAAATGGCTAACCGTCTTCCATAAAAGGAAATGTGACGGTTATTCGGCCCCTAAAAAAAAATACCATCTTAAACACATTCCATCAATGCAGCCTACACGCCCGCCATTATGGCCTCCAATCTCAGGACTTTCATTATGCTGCCTTACCAGCAATCCGGAGGTTATACACCCACCAGGGGTGTCCATCCAGCAGCAAACACAGACTACCAACAACTTTTAAACAATCGCCTTCTCTTCTAAATATAGTTCACAAATGTGAACACAGTTAAAACCTGTGTACCACAACGAACCGCAAAAACAGTGTAAAATATATTTAACCACTGTATTCTAGCACCGTGCATATACAGCACCCAATGCTAAAATAAAAACCAGCAACCACAAGGCATATATAGCCCTCAATAGTCACTGCGACCAACTACTATATATTAGTGAATTTAAATTTTTGTTTAAATTCACGTTAAATATTTAAAAAAATTAATCCTCGCCACCTGGCGATTTAAAATCCTTGATGTGCCATGAGCCAAGGTTTTTACCGGAACTACAGCCTTCCAATTCATATACTAAGGGCGAAAGTTTTTTCCTAATAATACATCTCTCGTATTTCGGAGCTAATTTGGCCATAAAGAATTTGGAGGCGTCACTCTGGGGATATGTTTTCTTCCACACAGTGTCGCCTACCTCAAACTCCGCGTGCCTCCTACTACTATTATAATAACGAGCACTACGTTTATGTGACTTGATGAGCGCGTCCTTTACTTTATTGAAGATACTATCCAAAGCCCCTAGCTGATTGGCATATGAACTGCGGGAAGCGCAAGCTAGAGTGGGCTGTTCAACGGTATCATTGCCGAAGACATCACCACTACTAATTGCTTCTCTGCCATGTACTAGGAAGAATGGGGTAAAACGAGTAACTTCATTTGTGGAGGTGTTCATAGCGAATTGGATCTTTGAGATGTTAACATCCCAAGATCGATGATCATCCTCCACAAGAATTGATACCGCGGTCATTATGGTACGGTTATAGCGTTCCACGGTGTTCACGCTTGGGCAATAACGAGGTGTGAAGTGAACTTGAGGTATTTTGTACCTCTCTAGTAGTGAACGAATCTCATTACCCGTGAATTGCGTCCCGTTGTCTGCTATCACCGTACGAGGTATACCGTGTACCAGGAAAACGCCGTCTTCTAATTTCTGCGCTATAGCCTTACCAACTGCTCTACGTAAAGGAAACAGTAAACAGTACTTCGTAAAACAGCACACGACAACTAAAAGGAATGTAAATCCCGCCCTAGACCGTGGTAACGGACCTACCAAGTCCATGCTTATGGTTTCAAATGGCTTGGAACAGTCCTTCGCATCACCTAAGAGACCGGGAGGAGGCAATTGTGAGTGTTTATATGCGGCGCACGTATCACATTTACCAACGTAGCTAATAACATCTTTATACATGTTGGGCCAGTAGTATCGGAGTGCAAGTCTTTTATAAGTTTTAAAAACTCCGAAATGTGGCGATAATTCGCCACTATGGTGGCTCCTTAATAATTCTTGACGATTGCCCTCCGGTACTACTTGCTTCCAATCATAGTCACTAGCCACCCCGAATTTATTTTTAGAATACCGGTAAAGTTTATCCTCTTTAATAATAAAGTTAGGGCACGATCTGGGCCTACTGACACATTTATCCCACAACCCCTTAAACCAAGTGTCAGTGTCAGACACCTTAATTTCGAGCACCGGAACGCCACGAGATAAAGCATCCGGAATCACATTGTCCTTGCCTTTGCGGTGTTCGATAGTAAAGTTATAAGGTGATAACCGACAACCCCAACGGGCTAATCGACCAGACGGATTGGTTAAATTAAAGAACCATTTCAAACTCGAGTGGTCGGTTATCACTTTAAATGCAGGACCGCCTTCTACGTAAGGACGATAGTGTTCCACGGCGAAGACTACAGCGAGGGCCTCACGCTCTGTTGCTGAATAATTGCGTTCCGCCGGGTTAAGCGAACGACTGCAGTAGGCTATTGGGTGCTCCTCCCCATTGATAACCTGAGTCAGAGTGCCCGCTATCCCAAAACTGGATGCGTCACAATGAATCTCAAAAGGTTGAGAGAAATCTGGACAAGCCAATACTGGAGCAGACACCAATGCCTCTTTCAAGGTTGAGAACGCGGTTTCCGTCTCAGCCGTCCACTCAAAAGGCGGCGCTTTTTTGCTAGTACTCGTGAGTGCGTTTAAAGGGGCCGCTATCGAACTAAAGTTTTTAATAAAACGTCTATAATATGAGGCCGTTCCAAGAAACATTTTCACTTCCTTACGAGTTTTAGGGGTTGGAAAGTCAACAATTGACTGAACTTTCGACGGATCAGTGTGTAAGCCATGCTCATCCACTCTGTAACCCAGATATTTCAGTTCACGTCGAAAGAAACAGGACTTAGGTAAATTAATTGTTAAATTTGCCTGCCTTAATTTGTCTAAAACCCGTTTAAGAAGTGAAATGTGCTCCTCG
Source organism: Oligia latruncula (assembly GCA_948474745.1). Lineage (NCBI taxonomy): Eukaryota > Metazoa > Arthropoda > Insecta > Lepidoptera > Noctuidae > Oligia > Oligia latruncula. The sequence goes on along the minus strand of OX419691.1, from coordinate 1,479,226 downwards.
AAGGTTGATGAACAAATAATGATGTCATCTAAATATACGAACACCTTATTACCAAACTCCGGGCCGAAAAGTCTGTCCATTAATCGTTGTTGGGTGGCTGGGGCTCCTGTCAACCCAAAGCACATAACTTTAAACTGGAACAAACCTCGACCGGGAACCGTGAAAGCGGTTTTTTCTTTGGATGAAACGGAGTCCAATTCGATTTGCCAAAATGCAGATTTTAAATCAATGGATGAAAGGTATCGCGCGTCCCGCAACTGGTCTAAGATGTGAGAGACGTAGGGTAGTGGATATGCATCTTGCTTGCTGACCGCATTCAGCTTTCGGCTGTCCAGACAAAATCTCCATTCCCCATTCGGTTTCGGAGTCAGTAGAACCGGGTTATTCCACGCGCTATTGCTAGGTTCCACCACTCCCATCTCCAACATCTCATCCAGCTGACGGTTTAGTTCCTTGAGGCGTTCAGGTGATAGAGGATAATAACGCTGTTTAATAGGAGGAACTTCTCCTGTGTCTATTTTATGACGCAACAGATGGGTACGTCCTAATCCTTTAGCCTCAAAGGAAACCTTTTCAAAATCTTTAATTAATAACTCCGCTTCATTCTTTTGATCTGGTGTTAATTCGTCAAACGGCTGTAGGTGCCTAACTTCCGAGACGCATGTATGACCTCTATTGTTTTTTAAATATTGTAAAGGTAATTTATTAAAGATTTTTGGTGCCAAATTAAAGGCCTTCCAAAAATCAACACCAAAAATCATCGGTGTAGTAATGTCGGGAATAATATAGAATTTAATAACCTTAGTCACTCCCATGAGAGTCACTGGTAAAAATAAATAACCCTCCACGGATGCCCGCGAATCATTGGCAGTTACGATGCTGCCCAACTGTCTATCGGCGTGTAGAGTAGCACCAGCCCTTATGAATTGTTGGCCAACATCGGAACCCAACACTGAAACGCAAGAACCCGAGTCGAGTAAACCGTAATACTGCTCATCGTATATAGAGACTGTTAAATGTGGACGACTATCGTCCGAAGTCTTATAATGTATTGTATCAACCCTTAGTGATTTTAAAAATAATTTTAAAGTTTTTAAATAATTGTCCCAATCGGACTTATCAAAATTTTGGCTGTAGTTCCGGAAATTTAGTTTTTTGAAATGCAGGTTGGACAGGACTGCTCAACCTTCTTCTTTTTACTGCACGTAGGGCACGATGGTGCACGTACGCCCTTCTTGCCGCAACGGTAACACACAATTTCCTTGGATTTACATTGTGATAACGAGTGTCCCTTAACCCTACAACGAACACAGAACAACGATCCAGAATCAGTTTGCACGGCTTCAACCCTTTGTGAACCCTTCGGGGCATGGTATGCCAAGTCTGCTGCAACAAAAGAAGACGTTGGTTTGGGCGGCTCATGGAACTGAGCCCTGCTATGGAAACCTAGCTCCAGTTGTCTACACTTCGCCTTTAACTCGACCAGCGTGTTGACAGTCATTATCGACAACCCCGACGTGTATTCCGGTCTCATGTTGTACTTGATCCGTGCTAAACGATCGCGTTCTGGAACCCTGTAGGATAGCCTATTATAAAGATTCTCCATTACTGCTATATATATACAAGACAGCTCAGTCGACCCCTGTGTTCTGTTCGTTATTTCTGAAACTAGACGCATATCGTAATCTGGCGGAGCGAAATCTGTGAGTAACTCCTTCTTCAGCTCCGCCCAATCACCAACCGACGCTTTTATTCCCCGGTACCACAATAAGGCTCCGTCCGAGAAAAGGTCTAGAGCAGATTCATGTAGGGAGGCTTCGCTAATTCCTCTGGCCTCGCAAAGCTCCTCCAGACGCTCAATAAACGCTTTCACACAACCTGAACCGTCGAATTTATGACCCAGGGTTTTAACTGTCTCTTTCCTGCAGGAAACGATGACGTCCTTCGTCTGCAAATTCGACAGTACATTCGGTGATTCCTCGGCGGAAGTAAACGACTGATGGAAGCTGGCGTTAAGCGAATCAATTTTTGCTAAATAACCGCTAAGCTGCTTGTCAACGGCTGCATAGTCGGTACTAAGATCAGTTGGGGGAGTAATCCTACTTAATCGATGATACAGGTGGAAACCTAAAGCCTTGACACGATTAAATTTTTTGAAACTGGAGGGGTACCTATCCAGTACTTCGCCAATTTCTGGCAGTTTGGCCTTAATGGCTTGTAACTCTGTATTCGGGTCTATATTGGTCTCCACAATATCGTCGGAACATACTAATTTACTCAGATCCCTAATTTGAACACGTAGTTCCTCTACGGTTGAAGCTGGTTTCGCGTCTCGGACCAGTACTTCATATACGAGCTCGTCTTTGCGAAGTAAATTAAATGAAATGGGTCGTTCCATATTGTAAAGTCTTAAAAAAAATTATTGAAACTGAACTGAATTAAAAACTGGCTGTAACAATTTACAATCACAAGCAATGTGTAAATATTATCTATTATAAACGCCGTTACAAAATTTGCAGTCTTATAGATTATGTAAGTTTGTATTTTAATAATAGGCTTTTATTTCCAAGGACAATCGTCTTGGAGTTATGTTATGTATGAGACACAAGTAAAATAAAATTGTAAAATGTAAATAGCAGCAAGAAGTGTAAAAGTATATAAAAGTGTATATAACGGTACAAACATAAAAACAAGAACACGATAACAAAGGATTCCGCGCGACGGTTTTTTTTTCTTAAAATTAGAATAACTGGAAGGTTCTATAAACAGCACTCTGGGTTATAAGGTACAGCAATAGACGTAACCTCTATCTCCAACTAATACACACGTTGGTCGCCACTGTTACAAATTAAAATTTGTGACCTCTTACGACAATCTAGGTAGGGGGTTAGGTATTAAAATAAAAGTAAACAACACACTAAGTCATACACTGTATATTAAAAAAGGTTTAAATTTGATATATAAGAAATTAATTAGGTAGGTTAATTTAAGTACTATTAATTTATTTATTGCCAGCCAGTTTAAATTTCGGTAGAAAGAGCTATGGGCGTGGGGAGTGGAGATAACCCCAGTACTGTTCTGTTATTAAAATTAAATATTATAAATTGAAAGTTCTAGATACCTAACCTTCCAGTTATTATAAAAACGTTACTAAATTATAAATGGGCGCCAGGGACAATAAGGGTCCCGGATCCCGGAGCCGATGAAGGTGTCCAACCATATACTTCCTGATGCACACCGAATGTCGAACCCAAGATCCTTAAGTAGAAGACCGGTTTCCACTATTGAAAACCGGACCTCAGTAAATAACCGGTTCTTATACAAACCGTATTAAATGTAATTAAATGTTCTATTATAAAAAAAAACCGTCCCGCCTGCGCTGTCGCAAGACGGACTCCGCCTGCCGCACAGTCGTCTCAGCAAGAGGCTTGCAGCTGACTCGAGGGACGGGTCTCGCGTCCAGGCCCCAGACGCTACTCTCGATCCTGGCGGCGAGACGAACCTCTCGAGGTGCCTCTCCTGGAAACGACAATACGGAGACCTAATAATATAGTTTGAAACTAATTAACATTCCTTGAGGTGACCGGGCTTGGAAATCTAGAAGGCTAGAACATTAGCCAGTAACTATAGGAGCTACGAGGGTTACCCACGTGGCTGGGCTCATTCCCTTGAACAATATTTTAATCCCGTGGTTAACACTGAGGAATCCATGATAAATAGTCAGCGGGTGAAATACTCACGGTTGATTGATGAAGAAAGCACTTGACTGTGATCGCCGACTGGCTGGACAGTTGTCTGCGTGTGCGCAATTATAATCCTGTAAGTAATATTCATGGATCACGACAATATCCTTTTAACAGCCAGAGAAGGGCTCACAGACCACTTCCAAACACTATTTCAACAAATCCTTACCTTATAAAACAGGGAACAGAATTTGCTCCTGTATCGAGCACGTCTCAATGTAAAAAGGACGCTAACTTATGATCGTCATCCTGTCATGGAGATCAGCCGGAAATAGACGGAGCATTTCTAAAATTTCCCTTATTGCAGGTAAAATGATACACCATGGGGATGAAGTTCACTGCTAATAAACATTACACCAAGATACTTAATACTTGAAAATCACTAACAACTACACAACGTGACGTTTAAACGCTGAAACAATAAGAATCTTCATGATCCAGACCAACAATCAAATTATTTTCAATTCCCAATCCTAAAAACCTGTCTAATTAACTAATTACATTAATTGGCCAGATTCGCTTCTCTCCTCTCGCCACCCTCTGTCAAAGACAATCCACAGATTAAAAATTTCTAGAAATATGTCTATGCTTAATGAAAAAATTACTTTTATTTCCGCTTTCGGTTATTTAGTTTATTATGAATTTTTACTGAAAGCTGAAAATTATGAAGGATTGCTCCATACGATATTATTTCGATGGTTAGCAATCAATATGTTAGAATATCGATTAAACTACAACTGTGAATCGGCGAACGCCAGAGGTCGCCTCTAAACTGTCAAACTGACGTTCGACTGAATGACATATGAAATTTTGTATGTAAACATTGCAACTTAACCTTTCAATATTTAATCTAATTTATTGTGCAAACTTATTTAATAGGTTTTAGGAAAGTAATTAATTGTGAGAAAGTGATACCTAAAGAGTCTAGTGACAAGATACAGTTGAAGGAATGAGTCCTTCTATCAAGTGCAGGCCAAAGTCAATTGTACTAACTACAATGAAATATAATACTCGGAAACCTCAAAATGTACTACTGATGTTTTCAGGTAAATGCTACTTTACTTATTAGTAACGCAGCTGTGTAGGTACAAAAAAAACAACGTAACAATATAAAATGTGCTAATTCTCAGCCTAGTTTGATGAAATGACTCTTGATTTTACAAAACTCAGCACCCAATAAAAAATCTCTGGAAAAGTAGATAAATTAAGTTGTGCGTGCTCCGAAACGCACTTGGTCTGTTTTTTCTCTCCTTTCCTATACACAGGCATGTTTAAAAATAAATTATGACAGTAACTAACTATAGATTAATGACTAGTAATAAAAGTGACCTTTTTTTGTTGCACTAAGGACTGAATTTTGAATCGACAGAAATAATATTTATTTGTGGTATAAAATTGACGTCTGACAGATTTTGTATGGTAGAACTGTCAACATACAAAATTATTCCTCTGAAAAAATTATTTGGCTTTTATTTAAACCAAACCCATTACATAGAACATCATCATCTGCCTGCCTTTTCCCAACTATGTTGGGGTCAGCTTCCAGTCTAACCGGATGCAGCTGAATACCAGTATTTTACATGGAGCGACCTATACATAAAACATAAAACCCAAATAAAATATAACAAAAAAAATTAAGGGGCCCCCATAAAAGAAACGCGTTCTTTTTCCGTAAATTTTTGTTAAATATTCCATTGACGGTTCGGAATCCTTCTTGCGCGAGTCCAACTCGCACTTGGCCATTTTACTTAACATCATTTCATTAAAATGAAAATTTCCCGCATTCAGGAATATAGTGGCCTTCAATTTCTGGAAATAACTCTCCGTACTTTACAATTCAGACCATTTCTGGTTCTCATTAAATTATTTGTTGACGAATTCCGACGGTAGACGTGCGCCTAAAGTCTTTAGAAATGTAGATTTTCTTTGGATTACAGACTAAAACATTGTCGCGGTTTCTTCATTAACACTGTTGTTAAAATGTCTGCAAAGTTATGGTTACAATACCTCAAAGTCTGCATATTTTTAACCATAATGGCGGATTTAAAAATGACAACACTTTAGCCCTAGATTATAACTGGTGAAATAAAGTACAACTCTGCTCAACCCCTCGTGAAACAAGGCGTAATGTTACGTTATATTTCAGCGGATAGAAAGATAATATCATTATTTTGCTAAGTACATAATATAATTTAGCCCGTTTGACTTGCTTTACGATTACCTAAACTAATCCTTCCCCAACGCTGTCAAATTAAAATTAGGAATAGCATTGGGTGGGACCGTAATAACTTTACTTTATCGTTGTTTCAATAGCAAAACCAATTAATTTGATAGCTATACTTAATAGATATTAACCTTATTCCTAATTTGATCGTATACTAAAATCCGCGTGTAACGGCCGCGACTTACGAGTTGTAGGTCGTAGATCAAACCCGATATTCCCACAGGATCGAAACCGCGGGACACTGCTAGTACTGCTATATTAAATACTAGCTTCTGCCCGCGACTTCGTCCGCGTGAAATTTCACCCTCCCCTCATTCACCCTCTTAGGGGTGGAATTTCGAAAAACCCTTTCTTAGTGGATACCTACCCCTCACAAATAACACACCCTCCAAATTTCATGTCTCTAGGACCCGCGGTTTAGGCTGTGCGTTGATATATCAGTCAGTCAGTCAGGACTTTGAATTATATATATAGATACTTTTCCGGGTTAAAAAGTACCCAGTGTGGTGCCTAGGATATTAAAGAATAATTATACCAAGTTTCATCGTAATCGAACCGGTAGTTTTTGCGTGATGCCTGAACAAACAGACAGACAGACAGACAAAAGTTTTTTTAATCACTTTTTTGGGTTTGGTGTCGGTCTAGTAACACCCCCTGCCATTTATTTTTGATATTTTCAATGTACAGAATTTTCACTTCTACAGATTTATTATAAGTATATAGAAGAATAGACTAGTGACCCGCTGCCGCTTCGCATGGTTTTTACGACTTGACAAACAATGGTTTGTTTATTATACCTATGTTCGTAAAATATTCATTTAGGATACACATAAACCTTCCCGGCGGTCATTCGTGGATCTTTGACAGTCGTTACGGGTAGTCAGAAGCCCGACAGTCTGACAGCTAGTCTTACCAAGGGATATCGTACTACCCAGTAACTGGGTTGTGGAGGTGAGATAGGCAGTCGCTCCATGTAAAATACAGGTATTCAGCTGCATCCGGTTAGACTGGAAGCCGACCCCAATATAGTTGGGAAAAAGCTAGGCAGATGTGCTGTGACACATAAACCTTCCGAAATAAATTCTTTTAATAATGGTGAAAACTGCATAAAAATGCGTGACACGAATAACGACTTTAATTTATAATCTGTATAGAGGCGGTACGTAGAATCGTGGTATCATAATAACGTTTTACGCAATACTTTACCAAGCAAGAAAGGATTTCAACAAAAACTTTTCTTAGCCAGTCGCCAACAAGCACAGCTTTTACGGCTATTACAAACATAAGCAGAGTTTTTGCCAAGAACTGTGATATCCACTATTACCTATTATAATTTATTCCATGATAATGCGCTTACAAAGATTCCTTTATTCATTGAATATAAATTATCTTTATTGAAGTGATTTTTCTTTTACTACTCCCCGGCCGTTGCGAAAAGAAAATTTTGGCTGTAAAGTTTTTTATTTTATGTTCTCAAAGTTGTTTGTTTTAATGATTTTAGTGGTCTTTATTTTCTTTTGAGGTCGTGAAATATGAAATCATGGAAAGTGAAGGTCAAACGTACAGACGCCAGCACATCAAGCTACCCGAAACTGTCAAATTTTCCCAATCGACTTTGAACCTTATGCTTTAGCGATAAAGTTGAAAATCTATTAAAGAAATTTGACAGATTGATGTGCTGGCGTCTGTACTACAGTCCTTTCCCAGTTATTTTATCTTTGATTTTGCATCACTGTCTAAACCACAGTGATCTTTATTCTCATTATCATTATTCATCATCATCATCATTTCAGCCTTCCGGTACGCGGTCGCCACTCCAGAACCTTTCGGCCCCATCGGCCATCTGTTCTGCGAGCAATGTGCCCTGCCCACTGCCACTTAAGTTTGGCAATTCTTCGGGCTGTGTGTGGTTACCTTGGCTCTCCTGCAGATCTCCTCATTCCTGATTCGATCACGCAGGGAAACTCCAAGCATAGCCCTCTCCATTGCCCTTTGGGTGACTTTCAGCCTTCTTATAAGACCCATTGTGAGCGACCACGTTTCAGTGCCATAAGTCATCACTGGCAACACGCACTGGTCAAAGACTTTCGTCTTGAGACACTGCGGTATGTGGGACGAGAAGATATTGCGTAGCTTCCCGAACGGTGCCCAGCCGAGTCGGATTCATTATCATTATTAATGGCCACTATCTCAAAGCCAATATAGATTAGCTGCTTCCAACAAACACTGCCGAAATGTCGGATAAGCCAACAGTTATACTAATTACAATATTCATATTCTGCGGGGCAATTGCGTAACATAATATCAATCGGAATCGGTTTCATTTTGAAAGTTCAACAACATTCATTGCGTTATTTACGTGTTGAGCAGACAAATTTTTAGAACTTAGGAAGCAATGGATTAGTAATTTGCTTCAAAACGATTCAGATTCCGATTGATAGTGTGTTACGCAATTAGGGTTCCGGTCAAGCTCCGCGCGCCTATGTGTTACATATCATATAATAGAAAATCTAATCCGTCTTTGTACCTTTTTGTGCGAAAAGTTTAAATAAATAAATACTTAATAAATAAAATCAACTGTGTCTCATTAACGGAGCTTAATGAGTTAATTTGGTATTACTTTCTTCATAAGCAATTTCATAAAATAATATATGTCGGATTGGCCCAGACATCAGAAGTAAAACACAAGTTTATTCAATTGTACAATCAGTTATCTTAAATCTAGAAAATACAGAAATGAAATACTAAAACTAATAACGGCAAAAGGCGGTCACATAGGGCAGTACTGACTGTCAGGGACAGTGGTCCATGCACCCACCGCAATAAGGATAGTACTAATTGTCAGAGACAGCGTTCCACATCCAATAATCGGGCAGTACTGACTGTCGAGAGACAGTGGTCCGTGCACCACGACGCAACCGTTGGAAATGCGTACCGATTAAACAGCGCAGCTCCTTATAAAGGCGATCGCTAGTGGGGGGAAAACGTTACAATATTTTACTGGATTGCCGACATATACTTATTGTAATCCTGTGGTCAATATCATACATAGAATGCCATTATTGGACTAACCGAGGCTGCAAAATGTATAAATATTAATGTGGTTGGTGCACACTATGTATGTATAACCCTCAGCGGGTAGGTAAGTAAGCCCGGAGGTAGATTGGCTCGATTTCAAGTAGCGTTCGGCAAATTCGGCAGTAAGTAATATATTATGTTTTATATGTGCCAAAGCTTACAAATAGCAACTCATGACCCAAATTCTAAATGTCTTTGACCTTTGTATCGCATACTTGTTGTAAATTCGACGAATTGAAATTAAAAAAGAAATATTATGTTCTATACTTTATTTTGCAGAACGCGACTTACGAGTTGTAGGTTCGTACCTGTACGGGCGCTTTACTTTGTGTAAATTATTTCATCACCACTACTCCTAAAACGGTGAAGGAAAACATCGTGAGGAAACCGGCCTGTCCTAGAACCAAAAATTAGAAGACATGTGACATCTGCCAACCCGCACTGGGCCCGCGTGGTGGATTATGACCCAGTCCCTCTCACCGAGAGGAGGCTTGGGGAACATTATAGGGTGATTATGCATTAAAAAGGTTATGTTTGGCACTTTATTTTGCAGAAACAAAGTCTGCACAGAATACTAAGTATAGACTTAAAAAGTAATTTAAAAAAATTAAACCGACTTCAAAAAGAAATCAACTCAAAATTATGAAATAACTTTAATTTCGGAAGTCGGTGTCTTGGGATCTGTATTTTAGTTTTTTGCCACCGACTTCCGAAATTAAAGTTAAGTATTTCATAATTTTGAGTTGATTTCTTTTTGAAGTCGGTTTAATTTTTTTAAATTACTTTTTATTTCGTAATTTTTAGTTTTTGCGCTAGAATTTGACCAAGGTTTTGAGATGTTTTCCCTTTGACACTACACCCGTAGCTCATATCAATACGCCGTGCCGTCACACTTACACGTATTAGTCCATATCTTGAAAATTACTAAAAATGATCACGATCCGATTAATAGTTGCTGAGAAATGCGTGGACAAACATACATACATACATACATACATACGTCTATGAAATTTTGTATATTTGTTTGGAAGCCTTAGTAGATTGTCATATGTGAATATAATGCAATTCCAATAATATTACATACATACGTATCGAATTGATAACCTCCTTTTTTTTGAAGTCGGTAAAAATCCAGATAAAGAAACAACCCAACTTCAACAACACGCATAGATAAGTATAAGATTCATCTTATAGAGATTTCTTGCTCTAGTTTAGTCTGAACTGGAACAACAAACTTGGCAGAACGGCTAAGTTATTTTGATCACTTGTGTTAATTATTTTCATAATTTTATCAGAATGAAGTTTTATCTAACCTTCTCTCCAAAATGAATAAAACATCTAAACTAATTAAAAACAACTCTAAGAGCCAAACATTAAACCGTGCTAGTTATTTTCAGAGACTTTTTTGCATAGGTCATACGATAAAACAAAGTATAACACTGTAAAAAGATCTTTTGCCGCGTGACCAAAATCAGAACTAATGCCGCCATATCTGTCTCAGATGTGTATCATATCTTACCATCACATGGGCGTAAGGTGAAAAATGTGTTCACTGTTCATTACTTTTCTGTTATACAATAGTTCTTGTAGTAACGAAACGGCCAAGCCTCATATTTTGACTAAGGTGTAGAGTGTGTGAAGTTAGGGCGTGTAGAGAAGCTTGGCTCTACATGAGATCTGATAACTTTTTGGCAGTGCGAGCCATATGTGGTCTCGTCTTGGCAACATTTTACATGAAAATGTTTTTGGTGGGATTGTTTCTTTCAAAACATTCCACAAAACACAGCGCCATCCTTGCAACATCATTCGAGCGCCAAAATGTCGTTGTCCTATGGTAAAATTGTAGGTGCCTGAGCCTCAACAGGTACAATAAAATCAACTATAGGTACCATAAAGAATTCCTCCCCACCCATCTACATTATCTAATTCCAAAGCAGGTGTTCCTCCAACAATCCTCCTTGCATAGCAAATATTGTCTATTAAACAAGCCGACTTTATTAAGGCAGGGCGGCATCGACTTGACCTAAATATCGAGATGTCGTCGCACGGAGGCTTGACAATGCACGTCGTCGGTATAGCGGTGGAGGTATGTACATAGGTAGGCAGCTTCGGATGGGTTCGGCGCGGATATAAGATGCTTCGGAGATTAGACGAATATTATTGGTAGTTTATTTTTCCTTAAGGTTTACACGCTACACAAATTATACAATACTACAAGTTAGACAAAGGTGTTTAGTACACCATATTTCACCTATTACGTAATAAGCGCCATGAAATATAGATAAGCCTATTGTCAATAATTAACAGAGTAAACATTGATGTTTAAGTAATGATTATCGACTGTTTATCCATACATTTTGACGTTGGAGCTCTTAACTTTACATGAACCCTCTAGACTTCAGGCTGTTCATGGGAACTTTATTATATCAACATCGAAAAACACAATTTTTTCCCTACCCGGTGCTCGTGTCTAGGACTCCACGTTCCGCAGTTGCTCTTTCAACCAGTACTCAGAGTATATAAATAAGTAGGTACAGTCAAGTATTTCATACTTTCGTCAATTTTCAAATTATCCACTCCAGGACTCTGCTCCACCGGTCATCGGTTCTTCGAGAAACATGGCCAGCCCACTGCCACAACAATGTCATTTACTTGATTACAAAGAACAAAAATCTTTGACCTTTGAACAATATCGAGTTGGCATTAACTCGCACTTTAAACTCAATTTTTACACCTCTACGCTATATATTATATACTTGTATAATTATAATAGCCCTCAAAGGGAAAACCAACAATTATTTTGATTGTATTACCAAATAGGCTATTCATGGTTTTGTTCATAACTCTAATTGGATTTTGAATGGCTAAAGTTAAGTTGGCAAAGCAAAAGTGTGGCTGATTTATTGTTCGGGGCTATTATTGTGATATAATGACCGAATTTTAATGATTGTCTAACCTGATGGTTAGTTGTTTTATTGATTAATTTAGTTTTGAATGGAATAATGATGGGTTTTCATAGTAGCTACTACACGTGCAGCTTGTGGGTAAAATATACGTAGAGAGCCTACAACGTCCTGCGCGTCCAATATAATAATGGATTCAGGATGTTGATGGGGCTTCCGTGCTTCTGCAGCGCTTTGCAGATGTCCGCGGAAGCCCGTGTTGATGATTTTCATGGCATTATGATGAAGAGAACAGCGTCAATGATGGGTAGGTTGCGCGGAAGCTCCAACAGCCTCCTGAAAATATTATTAGACAAAGTGGACAACTGGACAGTCCCTTCTTAAGGCACTGGGTACGGAGGCACGTCATTTTTAGTTGTTTAAAGTTTACTAACATACTTTTTTAAGTCATTGTTACTCATACTTTAAGGATTATGAGTAGTCCGAAATAAAGAATATATTATTGTTATTTTTGTCTTTGACATAATTGTCTCGTGCTGGGGTCTTCTCTTGATCCTGGGATCTCTTCTCCGTACCTTTAGAAGGCTTACCAGGGGCCGAAGCCAACCCGCAGAGGCCCTTTAGACAAATTTAAATGAAGAGGAGGCACTTATTATTATTATAGCAACGCTCAAATACAGTAGTAAAATAGTGGAATACACAATGACGTATCAAAGGCTTATATTTTTGTTCAAACGTGTTCCTTGTTTACGGTACTGCACCAAATTAACGTTCTTCTTTCTTTATACATGTGTTAAAGAAAGAAAGAATAAAGTTTAATTGGACAAAATTCGTGAAACACAAAATACTAATAACACAAAAAAATTGTTACTACATACACATTTATATTAAAACTGATTACATAGTTATAAAAAGAGTCAAAGATACCAGTAATTTTAATAAAATAATGCATCACATTTTCATGGTGGAATTTGTTATGCTCGACCAAGCCAATTATTTTCATAATAAGCGCTAATTTCCTTCGTGAACGACGCCAATTTCCGTCAGACACATCCATAATAATTTCCGACGATAGCTCGCTATCCCCGCTCTAACAGCGAGACTAGGTCCTTGATTCTGCTTAGAAACTAACTATAGGTAAGCCAATAAGGTAAATCTATAGTATTAAAAATATAGGTAATCGACCTCATCCAGTTTAAAAAAAAATATGATTGACGTGTAAAAGTGTTTGTACAAACCTACTTACAGAAATAAAAATCATTTATCATCATTTATACATATTATAATTAATAATAATAATAATAATACGCTTTTTCCGGGCCCTACATGGACCCGATGTAGATCTACTAGCGTCCGTAGCCTGGCTGCGTTTTGGTGATCTCTTTGGAGAAACCGAAGGTTTTGTCTGTGCAATTATGGACGAAGTTATGATGACGAACAATTACCGGAGATTTATTGTGAAAGACGGCACGGTTGACATCTGTCGGGCATGCCACCGGCCGGGAGAATCAATCAGGCATATTATCTCCGGGTGTTCTCGTCTAGCTAACGGAGAGTACTTGCATAGACACAACCTTGTAGCCAGGATAATCCATCAGCAACTTGCTCTGAAATACAGCCTTGTGGAATCGGAGGTGCCGTACTACAGGTATGTGCCCGACCCAGTTCTCGAAAATGGTAATATCACATTATATTGGGATCGATCCATCATCACTGACAGGACTATTGTTGCCAATAAGCCTGATATAGTGGTGGTGGATCGATCAGAGCGGCGCGCAATGATTGTTGACATAACCGTCCCGCATAATGAGAACCTCGTGAAAGCCGAGAAAGATAAACAGATCAAGTATCTTGACTTGGCTCGCGAGGTTGTCGACATGTGGGATGTGGACTCAGCAATCATTGTGCCGATAGTCGTGACAGCCAATGGTCTAATAGCCAAGAGCCTCGACCAACACCTAAGGAGGCTCTCGTTGGGCAGCTGGATCAAGGGCTTGATTCAGAAAGCGGTACTTCTGGACACGGCCCGCATTGTTAGGAGGTTCCTCTCTCTGGAGCCCTGACCGCCGGTAGCTTGGACCCTGTTCCCGATACCGGTGGGCTACTATTTTTTATATTTTTTAATATTTTTATATTTTTTATATTCTAATATTTAAAAATATAATTTATATGTGTTATTTAATGAAATAAAGGAGATAATAATAATAATATTCCACAACTATCACACAACGCCGTCTAGTCTCAAGCTAAGCAGAGCTTGTGTTATGAGTACTAGACAACTGATAAACATACTTATATATTTCTAAATACATACATATATAGATAAATTACACCCAGACACAGAACAAATGATCATGCTCATCACACAAACATTTGTCCTGGGTGGGAATCGAACCCACGACCTCCGGCATAGCAGTCATAGTCACTGACCACTAGACCAACAGGCCAGTCAATTATTAAAGTCGCCTTTTCGTGTTCGTCCGTGTGACCGCGCTGTTATTCCAAATTGCGCAAAGGATTTTGAGGCGGATTTCACTACAAATGCAGAGATTTTATTTAAGAAAGTGTATATATGTCCTAATCAGCCTAGAATGTTGCCATTGCTGGGAAACAGGTATCCTCTCTTCGAGAGGAAGGCGGGTTGGTAGGTGTCACATGTCTTCGAGTTTTTGGTTCTATGACATCCTCTTTCTCGTTCTAGGTTTCCTCACGATGTTTTCTTTTACCGTTTTGAGAAATTAATTAACTTTTAGCTGGTTCCATTAAGCTTGTCGAGAAATCTGTGAACGCAGTAAGGTTTTTTTTTTAAATAAAGGAATGTTTCCTTTATGTAAAATAATCTATCTTAAAGATTTAAAGTGGTTTTCCTTCAGGGCCCATTGATTTTTTCCACCCTGTATATTAAAGGAAGAACAAGTGAAAAAATAAAATATACCGATACCAGTTTTCACATAAACAAAAAATCTAAATAAATCATGAATATCGCCATCACAAAGTCTCCGTATTCAGTTACAGTTTACCGTTCAACGTAACTGAATTTCAAACTAGCCTCATTTTCCCTGAAAAAAACACGGTGACAAGAATTAACTAAATGAGTTTTAAAACTATATTAATGATACGACTCTATGCTATTAGTTAAAAAGTGTGGGTTTCATTAAAACTTTTACTTTGATATCTCCTTAATGCACTCGTTGGCTGAAAGTTTCGCAAAACTGAAACAAACTGGACGTATCTATAGCTGACCAATGAAGGTAGGTATTTTACAGGTTTTTAACGAACAGTTTTCTTTGGAAAAGACGTTTGTTAAAAATTTATAGATGAGAAGATTCACCTGCTTTCATTAAAACTTTTCATTTATAGCGGTTTCGTTAAAAAAAAAATAAGTAAGGAGGCAGGTAGATTTTAATCGTTTTCTAGGTGTGAGGCGTTTGTTAAATGTGACATGAAAAATATACGGAATATAGAACAATGAATACTTACTTTATAATAACATTTTTTTGCGAATAATACTCGTTGAAATATTATGTAAAACGAACACGACAAAAATAAATCGTTTCAACATTTGAACGCCACACCCAAAAATTGCTCCAGAAATTCGAACTTTAAAATATCGCACTAATATTTTCAGTCCACACATCGCATCGTCACAATTTTAATAGCCCATTACATACATATGGGAAAACTGGAGCACATTTCTCAAACGCCGACTAGTCTGTCTTCGAAGAACGCTGACTTGAAACCGCGTCTAGCACTTAGAAAAATGGTGAGAAAAGCATTAGTTATTCAACCAGCGTAGGAAACCGCTCAGTTAAGGGGATGGTGTAAAAATGAGCGCACATTTTCGTGACTGAGATCTTCGTTTCATGACGACTCGATATTTTTTGGAGAACGTTCCATTTAGTAGATCTTGTTAGGAGTAATGTATTTCAGTATGTTGATACGATAGGGAAGCACGATTTCCAATAGTTGATAACTATTTTTGAAAAAAAGGAGGATGTTCATCATTTTTGTTTGTTACCGCATACTAATACGCAATAAATATCTTGGTAAATGCAGGCATATACCTACACATTTATTATGCTGTATAAACTTAGTCATAGGTAATCAGATGAAGTAAATTTTTTTTTGTTTTTTTTTTTTTACTTTTAAAATCTTAAGTTAACAACAACCAACAACACAACAACAAACAAACAACAATCAACATACAACCTGACCTGCAAGCTGCAAAAAAAGAGTCTTTTGCACAAGAGATTAAACTTTTGTAAGGAATTATGCTAAAATTGAGTTAAAACAAACACCAAAAACATTAATCATTTGGTTGGCTCGCCAGTATCAATACTTTAGGTTTAAACTTGTTCAGTTGCAAACTGCGCACAGTTTACTAAATAAATTGCTAAACTCTCGCTGAAAATCTAAACTTTCGTGCAAATGTAGCTAAAACTTGTGCTTTTACGGCTAAACAGTTGGTAATTTATCAAAACATGGTTAAATGAATTGGCTAAAATATTTAATGCTTAACGTTGAACCGGAAATAAGTACTTTGACTCTGTTTTTGAACATGACTGCGCAGTTATTTTATATTTCTCTTTCACTGATTGCGTCTCTTTTAGGATTATATAGCCAAATAGTAGCTGTTAGGTGGTACAAAGCCAGTTTCGCTACATTGAAATAATGTGTGACATTATTTGAGTATAGCAACATGGGCATCACTTCCTCTCCACCGGAATGCCACACTCCTCTAACAACGCATCGCAATAAAAGTAAATTATAACTTACCTACCGATGGTCTTCGTGTTTTTTGGCCTGACCTGCCCCAAGACGTCCTACCCACGGCTGCTCTTCGTATTCATCCATCGGTCATCCTGCACACGACTACGTTACAGTAGCCTGATTTATTTCCTATTGCACTTTACTCCAACATTCCAAAAATCATTATTTTACAATCTCATTTTATTTGTTGTGTACCTCTGTTCTATGTCACTATAGCTACTCATCCTATAGCCTCTGAGGACTTCTAGGCCTTATTTTTATTCTAGTAGCATCATTCAACATAACACTAAAGACCTATATTAGAAATACGACTAGTGACTCGTGTTTTTGAGACATGACTAACGTCTAGACAGGGGAATTACGTTGTTTTCTTCTTCTCAAATTGATTTAATTTTCTTGTCTATTTTGGAATACAGAATAGCGTTTTTTTAGCTTCAAATTGAGCAGCAGTGACCCAGTGGTAAAGGCCCCAACTTACGAGTTGTAGGCCGTAAGTTTGAACCCAAACAGGCGCTTTACTTTGTATAATTTATTTCATCACCACTGCTCTCAAAACGGTGAAGGAAAATATCGTCAGGAAACCGACATATCCAAAAACCAGAAATTCAAAGACATGTGATGACTACTAATTCACACTGGGCCCGCGTGGTGGATACAGCCCACTCCCTCTAACAGAGAGGCCTGTGCCCCAGCACTGGGAACGTTAAAGGCTGATTGTGAGTGCTTCAGAAATAAATACCACTTTGCTGAGTTTTGTCAAAATCTGTTCCATGCTACCAAACAAACAAATTCTCACATATACTTATGAAAGTGAGCATTCACGCGATTCCAATTGTTTTTGATTTGCAACCACATAACATTTTCTCCTCAACTCAACACAACATCATAATTCCCTGATCCTAAACGCAACATTAATAACTAAGGCACCACAACGGCTCAAAAAATGTGTTCTCTCCCTATCTGTATTTTGAAAAATGACCGCAGAGCTATCTACTGTACCCGGATACTAAGGCTCCATCCATCAACTTCAGTATATCGTTTACTAAATCAACTATATGTTGCCATATAAATGTACGCAAGACGCCACATTTTTTTCTAACAGACCATTTTTCACCGACAATCCCTAGTTTTTTTAAGAAATTGTGCTGGTTTTTTCAGATTGAGTGACAAGTAAATAAATCTTTGTTAATACGTTATACATTTCAGCAATGAATGGGAGAATCGGATGATGTCATCAGTTTTATTGTGATAGGAGGGTAATAGATGGATGTGGTGCGTTATTCTTTGGAATACAAAAAAGTTTATTGTTACATATTTTTGCTTACGAAAGTAGCTCAGACCAGACGACGAGATAGCGGTTGCGAACTTTTTTTCTTTCAGCGTTGAACCTAGTCACAAGGTCACATGTTTCGTAAGTATAAGTAGGTATTTGTGAAATCCCCGGCACATTGTATTTTAACATTTTATGACATTATTTTGAGTATTTGGCTTTAGAGTCTTAGCGGAGTGGTGTTGGTTGATAAATCTAGTATAGAGGTGTGTTTTTCGTTCCATCGCCATGCCATCCTTTATTACTTTCTTTTTTACGATATTTCATATTGATAATATAGAAAAGGGGGAAAAAGGAGTTGTGTGGTTTTTGCCTACCCCCATGTAAAGGAGTCAGTTTATGAATATGAGTAGAGTATGTAATATAGGAAAATGATTGGATATCATACTCTCTTCGTTTTTTCGACTGTAATAATATTTTTTTTTTTTGTAATTGCTTTTAATGTATAACTGTTTTTTGTCACAAATAAATAAATAAAATATCAAACTAATTAATGAAGACAAGTTCTACTACCCAACCACTTTACAAACTAACCAATCACAGTTACGATATCAAATCAAACCAATAGCAACGTCTAATGCAGGTGTATGCAGCTTCGTCAATACATCTAACAATTCCACTCAAGCAGCGAACACAACGCGTATTGTGGACATTCCCAGCAATAACGTGGTTATACGGTTAACCGCATCACCAGACAACGCCCAATGAAACAATCAGACTGACCAGACAAGGAAACGGTAGGACACGCATATAACTACATATATAGATACGTATACAACGTGTCCCAAAACTCAAAGATAAGCGGGCACCAGAGGGTATACCTGATACTGAAAAAAAATATCTCAACTTTTTTGGTAATTAAAAAGTGGAGTGAAAGTAAAAAACTTTGAAAATTTTAAGGTATGAAATAATTTTGATTGATTTTTTTTTTTGTGTAAAAACTACAGGCATTCTGGGATTGCTAAGGGTTGTGGTGGATAGCAGTTGCTACTTACTATATGATTTTATATTTGTTTTTTTGATCGAGTGTTAAATTTGGACAGGTAACGTCTGTCGGGTAGGTACCTGACCTACTTGTTAATAAATATATTATCAAGTACCTGACCCGACAGACGTTACCTGTCCAAATTTCAATAATTAATTTAAAAATCCCATAGAAAAAAAGACGGTTAACTTTTCCCGTATTTGAACATTTTCTGGGAAGCTTTTCGAATTTTTCTTTCAATCAAGCCCAATTTGTACTAAAACGAACATTTAAAAATAATTATAAAATAGCCAAATCGGTCCAGCGGTTCTCAAAGTGATGTACTTTCCTGCGAACATCATTTGATTTTTATTTATATGGATAGATGGATTCGATCTCAATATTATATAGACGACAGAACGGACGGTCGGAATAGTATTGACTAAACATCTCGTACAACAACCTACCTTTGCACAAGCATACAGAACCTCGTTCTACCCGCAAAACTCACACAAAAGGAATAAAGAAAGCTGATTCCCCACCCCACTACAAGGAATACAAAGTTACTGTCTTGTACACAAGTTAGATTGAACTTTGAAGATCTTTCTACGCTTGTATCAAATACGATTACTGGAAATACTGCCGCAGCCTGGTTGTGACGTGGTAGTCGGGTTAAGTTTTAGATAAGGGAAGTTTGTACACGTTATGTTGCGATTATTTGGTTCGCAATACGCGTGCGTGTAAAAGCGCCAAAGTCTGGAACTCTCTACTTCAAAGCAAGATCTTCTGGGCTTGCTTGTTCCATCATAGACCCCATCCATCGCTTTCCACCAGGCGAGATCGAGGTCAAGAGCAGGCCCAATTTGAAATAGAAAACAAAAAGTAATAAAAGTAAATGGCATATGCTAGATGTGAGATATAGGAAAAGCTTTTTACTATGGGACTAACTCGAAAATCACGAAAAAAAATCATGATAACGATCATCTTTACTAGTAAACAGTAATACAAGTACATACTTTTTTGATTGAGTCTAAAGCTTTGGTTTCCTAAGAAAGTTGTGACGGTCACACAATAACGTCTGCCCAAATTTAGAGCGTTTTCGACACCTTAATGTCAAATACAGAAAAATCTCAAAAATTAATTTCTCTTTCTCTCTTGAAAGTGACAGATTCTCAAGACGGCGGTTACCAAGAAACCCAATCTTAACTGTACACTGTTATTGAGTGGAACTTCTGCACCTATTTTCTGTTACTAAACCAACGGCCAGATAAAAGGGGGTTAATCTATTTGTGATGTAATAATGAGGTTTAGTTGTACTCTTTACTCTTGCGCGTTTCTTACGCAATAGAGATAGCGATGTCTGAAAGAGTAATATCGTTATTATAATAACAATAATATAAAGAAAATTACGAGCATTTTAGATCTATTGAAAGATTGAAAAAAAAAATAACTATTTCTTCACAGCTAGTAACCATGATTCACGAAAACAAAGACTGTATTAAATCAAAATGAGCCAGACATAGTCAAAAACAGTCAGTTTCATACACCACATCAACTAATATAATATGTGTTTAGCCACTGCAATATGAGTTAATTTCACAACGGAACGTGGAATTGCGAAATTACTCGAAATGCGCATTGTTTCAGAGCACTAGGCTTACTAGAATCGTACTTAATACCAGCACAGTCAGGGCAATCATGCTCCGACTTACATAATTGGGGTTCAACCAATATTGTAATACCTTAACAAAGTATTCGCTAATGATTTATTTGGAATTTATTTTTACATTAGCGAAAGTCGAAACTTGTTTCGCCGAAATCATTGTAAGTATCGCCTGTCTACGTATCGTTTTACTGATGTTTGATTCACGGAAAACAAAATCATTAAAATACCTTTTCGGTCCAATGGCTACATTCATGACAGGTCTGTAATTTTATTGTTGCAATATGGTTGCAATTGCAATACTGAGTTGTCAACTGTCAAATTGATCGGCTATTCGAGACAAGACAACCTAATGCTACCGGTGCGGCAGACATTGCATCTATCTGGAAGAATAAGCACGGTTCCATTCCTTCCATTGTTGAGTCGTGAGTACAGTCCGTTCTTCACCAAGTGGTCAGTCCTTCTTGGAAATTTACAGCGCGAGAGTTAAAAAATGAAAAATGGTTTATTATTTTAACAAGTAAACTTTAAAAACTAGTGATTGGAGCCTCCTTTTAAGCAGATAAGCCTGTGATAGGAGACTCCGCTCTTCCATAACATAATAAGTATCGTATACGTACTTGTTATATGCAAGACTAAAAGGAATAATAATACAAAAACAAAAAAAAATAATAGAGAAAATTAGAGCTAAACATGCAGCACGCACGCAGGCATGCGAGTGTGTAGGTGAGAGTGGGGGTGTGTGTGTGAATGTGTAAGTGAGAGTGAGTGTGTGTGTGTGAATGTGTAGGTA
Organism: Oligia latruncula; assembly: GCA_948474745.1. Taxonomy (NCBI): domain Eukaryota; kingdom Metazoa; phylum Arthropoda; class Insecta; order Lepidoptera; family Noctuidae; genus Oligia; species Oligia latruncula. The sequence continues at coordinate 1,457,758 of OX419691.1, read as the reverse complement.
AGAGTGAGTGTGTGTGTGTGAATGTGTAGGTGGGGGTGAGTGTGTGTGTGTAAATGCGTATATGAGGGTGTGTGAATGCAAATGCGAGAGTGTGGTGAACGTGAACACGAATGGATCAGAGAGTACGGTTACATTTTATCCTAGCAGCGCCTCCGTGTCTTCATAAGTTAGTGGTTTTATCCAATTAATTACAATTTTTTTAAATTCATTTTGTTTCTTATTATAAACGTAAATCTCTTTGTTAAGTCTGTTGTATAGCTGAGCTGAGCGTTTATGGAATTGTATACTGGCGAACTTGGTTTTGGTTTGAGGAACTTCCGCTATCATATCTTTTCTTCTTTTCAAAGTTAATCTGGGGTCAAAAGGAAGAGTTTTGTGCTTCTTTAGAACAGTTTTAGAGAGTTGACAAATAGACTAACTTTAGAATATTAGGTTTTCCCAGTTACATATTGGGTTCATAAATTCCATTTCTTTATCATTTTGAGCCTGCGCAATTATGGTGTCCCAGTAGGTACAGGAAAAATACCACTATATTCACCCCCTTACTAATAAACGTATTATATCAGACGATTAGTTACACACCGATTTCTCTCTTTCAGTCGTCAGTAATTTGACATTCGAAAGAAGAAGACAAAGCGTTGTGTAACTATACAGACGCTATACAACGTATATTAGTAAGGAGGAAACTGAAAAACTTTCAACCGCCATTAAAACAAAGAGGTCATGACCGATTAAAAGCAAAAACGGAGTTAGCGTTAACACAAGCTTTTTAATGAGGATAATAATTAGCCTCCCTGAATATTGTACAAGTAGGTATGCGTAACGACCGGCGGTTTTAACCCTAAACGCTACTAATGCCCGCAGTTGCTACTACAATGTGAAGCAATATGTTATCTGTCTTTATGGCTATTGTGGAGCCCTGGGGGCCTATTGGGTGGGCCATTCGGTGTTTGGAATTGATAATGATTATGGTTTCGAGGTCAAGACTGAGTGTTTCACTAAATATTGTGAATGTGGAAGAAAATCTGTCTGACTATTTACCGGCTCACAACTCAGACTGCGTTGCCAACCTTATGCGAGATGCACACAAAGGAGGCATGACTGGACTGGACATACATAGATGTGGAACGGACATGAATACCTACACTCCAAAACAAATATCAGAACTTAAAGGTTCTTTGGGGTAGTGACCTAAATTTTATTTTTATCTTTAGATAATTAAAATAAAATTTATCTACGCCCCACCCACACTAAGTCATTTCAGCCTTGCAATAATATTCGTGTGTAACGATATTCGTTTAATTTCACATATGGTACTAGTATTCTACTGATAAACGTCTAAAAATAAAAATAAAACTTATTTCAGGCCATTACTTCTGGATCTTGTTATAGCTTATTTAAGCCTTCGGTATCTACACATTAAAATTACTACTTCATTACAATAATCAGCATATTAAGCCAGATTAAGCAAAACAAACTATCGTTACTTCTACCTGTCGACACGCATTATGTGTTTGCACGCGTTCTCTAATCAAAAGGCATTATTCAAACACGCATAAGTTCGTAACACGCAACGTTATGTGTTTTGTTTATAAGGCATGTTTATGGATCTGGGTTCTGATTTTACGAATGGCTGTTTCGCATGCTATATTTATTTCTTATCTAGAAATGCGATGCGTGCAGCTAGGATCAGAGGGTCTGGACAAAGTGATATGATATCAGCGATTACGATGATGGTAACGTTAAAGTCGGTTTTATTTTCTTACTAGCTGCGCCCCGCGGTTTCACCCGCGTAAATGTTGATCCCGTGGGAATATCGGGGTGAAAAGTAGCCTATATGTTAATCCAGGGTGTCAGCTACCTCCACACAAAATTTTATCAAAATGGATCCAGCCGTTTGAGCGTGAAGAAGTAACAAACATATAAACACACACACAATGACACACTCACAAACTTGCGCCTTTATAATATTAGTGTGATATAGGTAGGGTATAAAAAGACACATCACATAGCCGTTAACTATGCATTCTGTACATCAAACTAAGTACCATTGTACAAAAATAATTGCTGGGAAACGACTTTTATTTTAGGAGTGAAAATTTGCTTTTTGCAGTAGTGCGCAATGTAACGCACGCAGAACATTGTGCTTATGGGTGCATGCAACCGTACATGGGGGGAAAAACTGGTTTTCTTAAAAATCCTGCAGTAAGAGTTGGAATTTTGACCTTCAGTATGTCCGTAACCAAAATGTTCCCAGGTATGGTGCCAGTAAAAGGTTCCTATTGGCATCCTTTAACTACGGAACCCTAAAAACGATTGATATTCTAACATTATTTGTCATTTGTAATAACTATGTTTTCCATCATTTTCCCGGTTGCATAAACTCGATAGTGAATCAAAAGGGAACCTCAATCCAATTAACCACAGCTTCAATACAGGTATATATCAAAGGAGCGCTTTTAACGTTGTTAGTCGCAAACAGAAAAATAAATGATGATACAGAAATATAGGTAGCTGTATCAAAGCGAAGCTGAAATAATGTAAACAACTAGCAGGAAAGATGAAATGAAACTAACCTTTGATATTCGTAGGTAATTATATCAATGGTATATGTATTTTATTACCTTCAATTATTACAATTTACAAGCTAGCATTAAAATACATATTTATATAATATTATATACAAGTATATAATAAAAAAAATAAAGAAAAGGCAGGAGCTCATTGGTGATGGTATAGATTTTATACGTTTTCGATTAATTTATGTTTGGCAATGGGTGATATTTACCTGAAATAAATGAATGTATTATTAATATCATATTTCTTGTCAAAAAGGCATATCAGAGATTACAGTTATTTTAAAGATTTTATTTACATAGAAAAATTATCCTATAGTGACCATTAATTACAGCAACAGATGTGTAGGAAAATTAAATTACTGACAGAGCTCAGAATACGAAATCCACAAAATAGCGTAATATGAAACGTGTATGTACAGTCAACAAAGGAGTTAAGTATACAGGAGCGTCGGATATTGTTGAAGTTTACTAAGAAACCGATGGATATTCTCGAATAAAATTTTAGTTTATTAATAGAAAACCAACAGCTCATTTATTAAATGAAATTTCAGTCCAGAACATCCATCGGTTTCTTAGTAAACTTCAACTATATCCGACGCTCCTGTATACTTAACTCCTTTGTTGACTGTACCTACCACAAAATATCTGTCATCAAAAACAAACCAAGGGTGTGGCCAGAAAACCGTAATTTGGGCAGAATTTGATAATTTCGTGAGGAGTTAGTTGACTTCGCATATGGTCAAAGTCAAATCATTTATTTCTAATAGGCTTAAAGAAGGCACTTTTACAAGAAAACAGAATTGATTCTAGTCGCCCCTTCCAAAAAGAAGGAAAAAAAAAACATAAACACAAAAAAAAGGTTGGAAGAAACATGCGTCACATCCACGCAAAACGGCTATCGCTCAGCATTATGCTGCGACCCTATGCAAGACAGGGCCCCAGCTGTGGCCCCAGCACTGGTTTTCAGCGACAGCCGGCGCTGACGTTATGACGTCGTCCGGTGGAGCAAACAATTATTAGGACTATTTTGTCTCCCCCACGTTTTCTCATAACACATTTGACATTGTCGACATCGGCACCATTGCCATAGAGAAAAATAGAATAGAATTATTAGGACACTGTACCGGTACAGCGTACATAAAGAAAAATAATATAATTTAATTTAAATGTGATAGAATATTTATACTACACAGGAAACAGACACAGGTAAATGCTATGAGAATGTCATCCTCAATAAACGTTTTATGCTATACGTAGTTGCAATATTTCGAAGCGTCCTCTATTTGACATAAGTACATCCAACATGCTCCAAAGAAATTATGATGTAAGAAATTACAAAATTGCCAAAATGATGTAATGTGAAGTGTTAGTAATAAGCAATAGTTATGTGTCACTGCCAGTGCTTTATGCGTTTGTGAGTGAATGTGCAAGATGAGATGGACTCAACAAAAAGAGAAAACTGGAGGGTGACCAAACATGCCAAACACTATTTATTTACTGCTTCCTGTTTTTGCAGTATTTTTGTTTTATGTTTTAAATATTTTGTATACATTAATTGTGTGGCGGATATTAAAATCAAAATCAAAAGTCATTCATTGAAACTAGGCTGAGAATCAGCACTTTTTCAACGTCAGGAAGAAGAAGAGGCGCAAAAAACTCCCCAGTAGCACGAAGCCTTATTACATAAAGCCAAATGCAACTAAATTGCAGCGTTTCATCCTTAAAACTATTGGATAACAACATGTTTTCGAATTAACATCCCACAGTTCGATACAAAATAGGCAATATGCAAAACATGTAAAGTATAAAACTTAGTCCCAAAAAAACTTAGCCAATAGATTTTTCTACTATTATTGTACGTCTGACAGTAGAAATCTAACAGCAACTTTATAAGAATGAGAATAAAGATCATTATGATTTTGACAGACTTGTCAGTGGCAGCAACCTAACAGCAACTTTATAAGAATGAGAATAAAGATCAGTATGATTTTGACAGTGATACAAAATCAGGGGTGAAATAACTGTGAAAGGACTGAAGACTGTGTTACATAAGACCAGTAGAAAAACCTCCAATACTATCAGTAAACAGGAAACCGCCGCCGGCTCCCTGGCCACACTGTCTAGCCTAACAGATATAAATTGGGGCCTCAATAATGACATATGTTTTTTTTTTCTAAAAGTGTTTTTATTTAGAGGCAGGATAGATTCTGTTTGTTGGTTGGACTTTTTTCGGTTTAGTTATCACATTTTGTCCACTTCTATACATAGATAGATAAATCTATAACGCTTTCAAATCATAAAATGTAGCAGTATTTTTCAATAATGAAACAATAATCTAATTAATAGTCAGTAAGAACACGTCAGAGACATCTATCAACCCGCACTGGGCCCGCGTGGTGGATTATAGCCCACTCCCTCTCACAGAGAGGAGGCCTGTGTCCCAGCAGTGGGAACATTATAGGCTGATTAACATTAAGCTAGTCAGTAGTCTAAATAAGACAACCAAATGCTTATGTTATAAAATATCTCTTTATAGGACGATCAATGGAGGGTCCGTTGCTAAATAATAACAGCCGCACAGGTCGATCGATCAGGTTAAGCTACGCTTGCCGTGGTTGGTCCGTAGATGGGTGACCATCTTCACATACCAAGACCCGTTCGTGCCTCGGAAAGCAAAGCCGGTCCCGGCTGTCATTCGTGGATCTTTGACTGTCGTTACGGGTAGTCAGAATCTCGAAAGTCTGACAACCAGTCTTACCAAGGTGTGTCGTATTACCCAGTAACTGGGTTGTGAGGTCAGATAGGCAGTCGCTCTATGTAAAATACTGGTATTTAGCAGCATCCGGTTAGACTGGAAGCCGACCGCAACATAGTTTGGAAAAGGCTAGGCAGATGATGGCATTTTTTCGCTTTCCTGAGAAAAAGGGTCGTGACAGGCGACTGATGACTCTACAGTCATCAATACCATATACTCAGGACTGTAATCCCTTGAAGCAATGAAAAAATTAAACTTCCAAGTCAACGCAATCAAAAGATACGGGCGTGTATATTCCGTTTATGCCGCATATTTTGACACTCGCAAGGGAATCAAAACCTATAGGGCACTTCCCGTCGACCTAGAATCATGAAATTTGGTAAGAATCAATTTCATGTAGCACAAGTAAAGGAAAAAATCTGAAAACCATAAATTTGTAGTTACGTACCTACACCCTCGGTGCGCGAATCCGACTCGCACTAAACCTTTTTTTATATAACCGATGAAAAATTTTAACGCAGGGGTTACAGAATAATTGACGTCAGCGGGATTGTCCGAAAGGGTTACCGCTGGCCCGGAACATAAAGGGCTAAGGAAGGAACACGGGTGGGTTTTAGTCAGTAAGAGTCTGACACTCCCTTCCGCTCCACCCAGAGCGGGAGGGGTCATCTGATGATTTCCCATCCGCAAAAAAAAAAAAAAAAAAACTGAAATAAACAATAACAAAACCGAAGGAAAAGAAGGATAGAAAATAAGTTTATTTAACCCACGGTAAGTAAAGACAGTCTTATCAAAATAGCAAACACCTAAAGTTATACAATCAACAGTTCTGTTATGATTACATGAAAATAATAAACAATTTGGATATTCAGGACAGCACCGTCCGTGCTGAAACTTTATTCGTGACGTTGTTTGAATAATTCTGTGTTGTTTTAGTCATAATAGTATTATGACTAGGACAACACAAACAACAGTGTTAATTACAAACAATGGCAAAGAGAGGCTGTACTGGAAGATAGGCGAAGTTATTGCTAAAGCGTTTTAAGGTGTTAAGTTAAAAAAAAATTGGTTTTTCCATTTCGTGTAACTTGTTAAGTATGTGGAATAGGGATTTAACATTTTGGCTTATGTTTTTTGACTCTTCGGTCTAGTATTATGTAAAAGGAATACACGATTCAATTAATTTTTCTCGATACAAAAAAATTGCAAAGTTATATTTTTTATTTTACTTTTTTCGACATCACAGCGCAACGCTTAAGAGTTATTCAATGGAATTTACTTTAAAACATAGAGAATTATTATGTCAAAGTTTACACGAAGTAGTTTTAAATTTTATTTATTTATTTTGTTAAAAAAGGTGTAAATTCGTTTTGGCACATCCGTCATTTTATTCCGAGCGCACGCACACTATAGCCATCACTCTTCTTTTGCGTTTCAAAAGTAATTGCATGACTTTCGCTCGCTCAGTAGGTTTTCGAGGATTTTAGATTTTCTAGGCAGCCCCTTAACACCCCTTAACTTTGACAGACTATAAATAAACCGACCGACTATTTTGTCAATTCATAAGTAAACTCAAAACAGCGAGAAAACATGTCAAAAATTGATAAACGCCAATTTAAAAATACCTAGCTACTTATAAATTATTCAATCTACATCATTTTTTTAAAAAGCAACCCTTAATATTTTCGGGAGTGTTCTTTTTTACAGTTCTTAGGCTGGTTTCAGCTACATTTACGGCCAAGTAAATGCAGCGTGTGTAGGAGCGTTTTCTTCGTCTTACATGAACTTCCTATCTATTCTGCAGGTGTTTAGGATGGCAGCTTTCTGTAAGTTAATGTAAACGGATTCTTCTAAATCTATTACTTTCAGGCTACGGAGAAGATGGTTGGGAATAACGCCTGTCGTGGACAGAACTATATGGATAACGTCTACTTTTTCTCATCTCCAGATCCTTGTGACCTCTTCTTCAGGTCAGCATAATATGTACTTATAGTTTCAGCGATTGTATTTTGTAGGTTATGGGTATTAGGAACTGCAATGTTTATAAGGTAAGTGATTTCTCTTATTTTATTTATCCTGAAGGGTTATGTCTCGTCTAATATAATGGATAGTGATTATTTTGTCTTCTTTGGAAACGCCAAAAAGTTTTAACAACAGTTCACAACTTGATTTCAATTACTCGAACGCTGAATGGAAATATAGCTTTCAGGAACACGAAAGTTAAATAGAAATAAGTACAACAAACCTAAGCTATAGAATTTAAAATGAATAGGTATTTGTTCAAACATTAATAATGAATCCGATAACTTCAATGATGGTCGGCTTTTACGGACAGATCGGATATAATTCCAGTTTCATATTGACGCCATTTTAAATATTGGGATCCATGAAAATTTACCGAGAGATATTTCGCTTTAAAATGGTAGAATTTTTTAATAAACTCATTCGACTGATTGGTTTGATGTTTATGTTACTCGTGCCTTGTTTGCTTCGATATGGTTGCAGATGCCTATAATAATTTGTACTAAAGTGATAAAACTGGTATTCAGTGCACCAGGTGTTAATCGGTATTCTTTACAAGTAAGGCGAACCATATCGTCTTTCCTCTGAGATCTTTTAAGGACACACCTGATGAAGTAAGAAGTCTCTGACTGGTTGTACATGGCGCATACGGCGGTGCCGCGCCGTAGTACGACAACAGTGACGACCGTGCGTGCACACGGCGAAACAACCGTAGTTTCTCACGACAAAAAAACGTGTGTAAGCGACCGGTCTTATACTGCGGTCCCACGGCCCGTTAACTGACAGGCCGTTTTTGTTAAATCATGCCATAGCAGAAAATTACTTTTGGACTTCACTTCGTGTATGTTTGGGTATTATATTTATTATTTTTACCTATTGTTATTCTAGACTTTATCCACTGACACCAAATGTTCGTACAATAGAAAGAGCACCCATAACCATTTTCGGAGAACCATTCCGATGCGTCTGGTAATAACACTTTAAAATCAAGGCACTGGAAGAAACCTCTGAGTCTATTCAATCCAGATCTTCAAGAAGAGAAAGCAAATCCCCCAAAACCTGATTTACTCGTCAAGTATTCGCTGAAAATGCTGAAATAAACCCCCTTTTATTACATCACGTTATGGCTGAAATTCATCGTATACGCACTGCTATTTACGGCACCTACTGTACTGTAAATCACTGTTGGGACGTGTAACCATCCATATGGAGATTTTATAGTGTCCGCTATATGTAGCTAGGAATGGGTAATGGATGCGACTGCTGTGTTACTTATGTGCTTATTTAAAGTTTTAAATATTTCCGTGTTTTTTCGTGCAAATATAATATCCCCCATTTCCATGGGTTTTGCATAAAGTCAACCTATACAACAAGAGGTATTTATTTGGCAATACATTCTACAATTACTGATAATTTTCTTAGTCTGAGTCTAAAGTTTAGTCTCAACTTCAAAATTCGGCATTGCATGCAGCCCAAATCGCTGAAAGTCCAATCATCGCAGACGAAATAAAAGAACGTTACGTTGCCAACAACGACGTCTTTCCAATACAGACTACAGAGCCAAAATTGCTACTGAAATACGTGCAATGAAGTACACACTCACTATAAAAATATTCCTGCAAGTTTATCAACAGTCGACAGTCGTCCGTAATTCAAGTAAAAGACATACTAAAACCTTACAAATATCTGTTTTATAAGGTGACCGTCGTAAAGCTGGAGGATTGGAACGAATTGCGTTGCGCCTTTTTATCGTCAAAGAGAACGATCAATCATACGCCGAAGACAGTTGTAATGTATTTGCATTTTGTGGCTGATGTTCACACAGCCTTATTTTAAAGATGAGGATTATCCACGGAATCCGAATGAGGCTTGGAAGGAATAAATAAAAATGGGAAATGTGTTTGAGACTGTATTAAATGGAAGCCTGTCTTTGTGGGTTTCAAATTACAGTGGAAAAAAGGCTCGGTCTGTTATTTTACAAAGATTTTTTTTTATTTATTTGAAAAGGTTTGTCGCTTAGCAACCACATCGCCCAGTGCAGATAAATGATTAAATGATTTTTATTTCTGTAAGTAGGTTTGTACAAACACTTTTACACGTCAATCATATTTTTTTTAAACTAGATGAGGTCGGCGTTTCCTAACTGACTATTCTGAGAAGAAAGGCCGAAACAAACTCAGAAGTCACAGTCTCTTTTAAAGTCCAGACAAAATCTTGGTCAGATCGTGTGAGGACCATGTAGATTGGTGTCTGAAATGGTCTTTTGAGGAAAGAACCACACAGATTGAGCGGACCTGTCCAGTCAGTGCACGCATTTGTCAGTAACCGTGCAGCTCAACTCAGAACTTAAGGAGCTCAACGATTCGACGAACAATACCAAAGACAGGACATTTGGGTAGGCCGCATAAACTACTTAAACTGCCAGATCATTATTAAAACGAAGATAAACACAAAACTGTTTATACCAACTGTGTCTACCATATATACTGGAAAAGCAAGGATAGTATTAAAAAGCCAATAATATGATACCTTTTGTGTCGTCCTAAAAGATGAATTCTAGTATTTTCATTCCGGACACACTCCATCAGAGTATGAAACACATCAACCACTTCAGTCTTCACAATTTGGAGACAAAGCTTTCTTCATTATATAGTCAAACTTATTTGAAGTAATACATCCGGAACGAGGTTGTAAGGCTATATGGGGTGACTGGTAATTAGTGACCGATACTTAAACACGTGATTTTACTCATCGTTATGAACAACTTTTACTATGGGACCTGCAATCGCGAAAAAAAAATCAGCTGTTCCCTACATTTATGTTCGTCTAACTCGTCAAAATGTAGAGAACAGCTGTTTTTTTTTTCACGATTTCAGGTTTGGTCCCATAGTAAAAGTTGTTCATAATGATGAGTGAAATCACGTGTTTAAGTATCGGTCACTAATTACCAGTCACCCTATATAATGGTGCAGTAATAGATAGTGTCAAAACCGAAATAAACGAAAGCGTTTTAAGCACTATCGGCAAGTACAAGATAGTTTATCGCTTTTATTACTTCAAATAAATATTATAGATTCTCCATAGGTAAATCCATAAAACCGCAGGAATCCGCTGGATGAAGGAAGCACAGAACCAGTCGATGTTGCTTTGCTTGGGGGAGGCCTATGTCCAGCAGTGGACGTCTTACGGCTGAAATGATGATATATAGTATGTATTTACTCAAACTTATTGACTTTTGTTCATTTGAAAAAAAATAGACACACCGACTTAAAACATTAATAAAGAAAAGGTATAGGTCTGTCCAAAACTTCGGGGAAGCAAGGTGGGTTGTTATGTTATTATTATAGAAAGCTCACTTAAACATAATGAACACTTAAACATACTGAACACCTTAAACATACTGAATACTTAAACATACTGAACACTCAAACATTCTGAACACTTAAACATACTGAACACTCAAACATTCTGAACACTTAAACATAATGAACACTTAAACATACTGAACACTCAAACATTCCGAACACTTAAACATAGGTACGTAAAAATAAAAGAAGACTTTCATAACATACAACACACATGTTCTGTTAAATTGTGTCCAGCCAATCAGTCGGCCGGATAAAACAGATCCCTGGACATTGCTTTAAATTAACCGCTCCGTTTTCACAACTGAGTTATTTTTCAAGCCAAGCCGGGTGTAATTTTATTTATAATTAAAAAGGTATTTTTTTGCCTCAACCGGACATTCAATGGGCATTTAATTAAGCTGATTAAGTTTGGAGCATAATTTAAGGTGACCCAATGTTATGAGTAAATAATGCTTTTTGTTTATGACTACGATTCATTACAGCGTTTTTTTTAAACATGTTTGTTTAAGAGTCACACCGTCTACAACAAAATAATAATCTATTTATACTTATAATAAAGCTGAGTTTGTTTGAACGCGTTAACTTCTGGAACAGTCAAAAATCGTTTTACATTTGATAGCCTAATTCTTGAGTAAGGCTATAGCCACATCACGCTAGAAACCATAGGAGCCGAGCAAAAAGAAAAAAGTCAGAAACAGCGCGGATAGGCGATGCGATACGACGGAATATCAAAAAATTTCACGCGGACGAAGTCGCGGGCAGAAGTTAGTAATTTATACCTAACTGTAAAAAGGTCGCCAATCAAATACAGATTCAGACTTTTTTTCTCTTGCCTAGTTATAGTAGATTACGGTAATATAAGCTTAATACCTAACGATAGTGACATTCTCAATTATTTTTCGTTAAACTTTTATACCTATAATAATGTCCTATCCTGAGAATAATTTTTAAATTTTTTACAGTTTTTCCATACGAACTGTCATACTTTAATTTGGATTCGGCGCACAATGCCACATTCGCAAAATTACATATTGGAATTTCGCAAAATGTCATATTCTCAAATTGTCATATTCTGAAAACGCCACATCGCAAAACGTCACATTAGCAAAATGCCATTATCGCATAATGTTAAATTTAGTCCACGGATAAAAGATCTTACTTTGGTAAAAACAAAATATATCTATAATCACGAGCACAAAGCAGAAATAGTCGGCGGCTGCACGTCATGCCTGTAACACGAGGGCTTCCAATCAGCATGATGCGTTAATTAGTTTATTTAAGACTAACTATTAAGTAATTGGTGGGAATAATTGATTTCCAATGACATGGTTTTCCACTTTAAGAGCACGTCTTCACTTTGAGAGACTGTCAACTTGAAGGTTATAGTAGTTCAAGGTTACACGAGCTCAAGATTAAACTTTGAACTAAAATAACTAACATCAGGCAGTGTGGGTGTACACCTTTGTGAACCTACAGTACTTACACCCACATTTCGCCAGTTATATTTATCAGTGAAATAAATTGTATAGGTAATACAATACATACTGTGCCTCCAGCACAAACACGTTGTATGGTATGGTATTGTTATGTGTCTCAAAGTATTGCTATACCTAACACACTAATATTATAAAGGCGAAAGTTTGTGGGTATGTGAGTATGGAGGGAGGTGTGTGTGTGTGTTTATATGTTTGTTACTTCTTCACGCTCAAACGGCTCGACCATCACACTAATATTATAAAGGGGAAAGTTTGTGAGTGTGTGTGTATGGGGGTGTGTTTATATGTTTGTTACTTCTTCACGCTCAAACGGCTTAATAAATTTTGATAAAATTTTGTATGGAGGAAGCTGACACCTTGGATTAACATAAGGCTACTTTTTATCCCAATATTCCCACGGGATCGACATTTACACGGGTGAAACCGCGGAGCGCAGCTAGTTAGGTATATTTGTCAAAGGTTTTTGGTTTTGTTTTGTTAATTTTTATTTGTTATTTTCTTAGTAGCAGCCCGGAGTTTGAAAGTTGGCGGTGTGATTCCCCCGTGCCTTGGAAAGCATGTTACGCTGTTGGCCCTGCTCCTCATCTCTCTCCGGTCGTCAGTAAAAGTCTGACACGCCCTCCCGCTCCGCCCAGAGCGGGAGAAGTTATTTATTTGATAATTTCAAACCCAAAAAAAAAAACATGGAACAGAGAGTGCACCTGTGTCTGCACCTTTTGTGCACTATAATATCTCACGCGCCGAAGGTTACTCTCCGCTGCGATTAGTCGCCGTAGCCGAAATTCGGTCTGGGGGACTATATTATATTTGTCAAGATAGGTACTTAATACTTTGTAGTTTCAAAGTCATGGCCCTGGCTTATTTTTACGCTAAGTTTGTCGACACGATAACGATGAAGACGCTATTTCGCTTTTCGTTTGTCCTACAGAAATACGTAGTTACTACATGCCGTATTGAAGTTAATTGAATGGAAAAAGTAAACAACAGACAAGCCCAGTATTGCGTTTCTGTATGTGAAAATTCTGTCCTAGGCAACGACATTATTTTGTTTTAACCAAAACATAAAACAAGAGAGCTGAGGGTAAAATCCTGCATAATAAATTAATGACGTAACATAAACAAAAAATATAGCATGACGTCATCATTTAAAACGAAAGTAATTTCCACCATGAGTGTACGGTTCCCTTCAAAAGATGTATACTTAAAATTGTCGTTCATTTGTCACTCAAAACTCATTTTTAATGTATTTTTCCAGGGTGAGTGAGTTGACACTTTTATTTTTAAAGTAAAGAGAACATCATTATTTTGACAAACTTTTAAGGCAGTTCAATGACCTGAACACTTGCAGTCTGATAATTTAGATGCTGTTTAGATGTTATTATTTTTAATAGTTTTTCGATATTGATTGTTATTTTAAAGTTTCAAAAATCAATATTTCGTCGCCATATAGTGAAAACCTCGGGAATGTAAGTAGCATTTTAGGAATTTCGGACAATCTTATAGTATCGAACAGTTCTGAATATAAAAGCGGGTTAAATTTCCACAATAACTAATAAGAATACAAAACCTCCTTTTTTGAAGTTGGTAAATAAAAACATAAAAGACGCCGTACAAAAATTTTACAGCACGCAGTTCTTTCTTCCTCCTGAAAAGTTACTTCTTTGACACTTACGAGGTTTTCACTCTAAGGCGTCGATTTGTGACTTGTGAACTAAATTGTGATGAATGTGTGACTTTCACTGTCAGATAGCTGATGTTATAAGGATTTACATAGGCTAATTTAATAATTATTTAATTTTATTTATTTCATCACCACTGCTCTCAAAACGGTGAAGGAAAACATCGTGAGGAAACCGGCATGTCCTAGAACCAAATATTCGAAGACATGTGACATCTGCCAACCCGCACTGGGCCCGCGTGGTGGATTACGGCCCACTCCCTCTCACCGAGAGGAGGCCCGTGTCCCAGCAGTGGGAACATTATAGGCTGATTATGGTTATAGGCTAATTTTAGTTGCGGTAGCAGGTTCCCGTGGGATAATTCCCGATATCCATGCGGCCGAAGCCGCGAGCAGCAGCTAGTATTATCTATGATTCTATGTAGTCAGAAATCTTCATAAATTGTCAAAACAGGACGGATTGTATTTATACTCGATTATCAAATCCAAAACGTAAGTAGATACTCGTAGAATAAATCGGAAACACTCCAAAAATTTTTGAATTTTAATGACGTCAGAAACTAATAAACACCCACTATTAATATGGAAGCTAGTGACAAATATACATAATAATCCGAGATTTCTATGTGTAAACAAACACATATACCTACATATTGATACAAATGGGCAGCTTGTAGCCCAGGGGCGTCATTAGTATTCTGAATACTAACGATAATATCTACATAATATGTATAATGAGGAAAAATGGGTCATCAGAAGATACATTGTTCACTATGCCTGTAATGTACCTACCTAACTAATAAGCGGATTCATCTTTATTTCATACAGTAGGGAATATTATTTATGTACCTACAGTCAACAAAAGAGTACTTGAAGTTTAGTAAGAAACCGATGGATGTTGTCGACTGAAATTTAATTTGATAAATGAGCTGTTTGTTTTCTATTAATAAAATTAAATTTTATTCGAGAACATCCATCGGTTTCTTACTAAACTTCAACTACATCCGACGATCCTGCATACTTATCTCTTTTGTTGACTGTACTAAACTGTAGGTATGGTCATAAAAAGTCCAAAGATTTACTGCTTTAGCCACACAATCACGTTAAGTTAAGACATGCATGTTTGTTATCACACGATAAAGAATTATCAAAATCGGTCCACAAATTGATGATAATATCGATGAACATACATAAAAAAATACTTACAGATGAACATAGAACCTTCTCCTTTTTTGAAGTTGGTTAAAATAAATTTTAATCTACCAGTCAAACAATTCTATGAAAACTAAAGAATGAGAAACTTTGATCGCACAACACTGTCGAATTAGGCAACATGAAAGGCTTTTGAAACACACATTACATTATTTATCTACTAGCAGCACCCAGCGGTTTCACCCGCATAAGTTTATTATCGGGATAAAAAGTATCCTATGTGTTAATCCTAGTTATAAACTATATGTGTGAAAAATTTTATTCAACTCCGTTTATTAGTTTTTGTGTGAAGAACTAACAAATATACAAACACACTCACAAACGTTCGCCTTTATAATATTAGTATGTTATCTCACCCCCAATTTAATTACGACTAAACCTCCAACACCTTATGCCTATAATTCTTTCTCATCACTATCCATCAGTCTTCTCCGGAATATCCATAATTTCTTCAAGACGACAGACCAGACTGGTCACGTAGGGCGGTGCGATCCTTCACGAATCTCATTGGTGGGGAGGTCGTAATAGGTATTAGAAGATATGAGATCGCTTATAGATATTCAGGGTGGCAGGTACAGACGCAAGCATATCAAGCTACCACAATCTGTCAAATTGCTTTTATACACTTTCAACTTTATCGCTAAAGCATAAGGTTCAAAGTTGATTTTATGTGCTGGCGTCTGTACATTGACGTGGAAACTGATACCATGAATTCAGTACATGCACCCTAATTGCGTAACATACTATCAATCTCAATCTGAATCATTTTGACGGATATTACTAGTCCATTACTTCATTTTTTTATGTTCGAAAAATCTGGCTGCTCAACAACGTAAATAACGCAATGAATGTTGTTGAATTGTCAAAATGAAACCCATTGCTACTGATAGTGTGTTACGCAATCGCCCCAATGATTCTACATCACCCTGTTGAAATTTTCACTGGTTATTAAGGGGCTTACATTACCTTAAGCGCGGTCACTGTCGGACTGCATAGAAAAGAAAGAGAAGGGCGATGACACAACCCTGGTAATTTATTGCAAAATATGAAGCAGTTATTTAATAACAAAAAATCTATTGTTTGGACTAAAGAATTAAAACACTAGTGTTTTAGTATGTTGCTTGTAGAATAATCTGACAAAAATGGTTTTTATTTTAAAAAGAAAGTTTTTAAAGGTATCTTATTATTATTATATAAATCCTGAAGAATATCATATATTTTTCTGATTTTGTTTACGGTTGTCGGTCATATATTTTTATCTATTGTTTTTAAAACTTGCGTTTTTTGCGTTTAGGTCCTGCAAACCCTTTAAAGTTTTTATTTCCTTCCTACACTTTTATCTCAAAAACATCCCCTATGTGTATTAAACCTACTTACTATTAGAATCAAGATTGATTGATGCCAACAACTGTATTCCCAACCAGTGTATTCTCCATTCTCATTCATGTGTATGAATACCCACTAATCTTCACTTAGTGTAATATAGATTGGTTGATTACAATTTCAAATTAAATACCTAATCTTTTTCTATAATAACCAACTTCAACATTCCAACAAATACCTCGCACCGATGTTTTCAATTCTCTCTTTCCCATCGCAATAAACCGAATACAAACTACGTACAGTTAACAAAAGAGATAAGTATGCAGGATAGTCGGTTATAGTTGAAGTTTAGTAAGAAACCGATGGATGTTCTCGAATAAAATTTTATTTTAGAAAACAAATAGGTCATTTATCAAATTAAATTTCAGTCGACTACATCCATCGGTTTCTTACTAAGCTTCAATTATATCCTATGATCCTGCATACTTATCTCTTTTGTTGACTGTACATAAAACCGCCAATACTCTGCACTCGGTACCTCAGTGCAGGTGCAGGTCATGTTGCCGCGTCGGATCGCAATCCGTCACGCACCCGCAGCTACGTGAGCGGAGGGCCCTACCCCAGGTATTCATCCTGAGGGAGGGGGCTATGGGGGCTCGATACTTTGGAGGCTGGTACTATGGAAGCCGTGGAAAATTGGGCTTGAATTTTCGAACCGAGTTATGGCATAACAAGTGCCGTATTAGTAAGGAGCGTGTCTGTGATTTTTCGATGTTTTGAAATTGATTCTTCGTACGTGGATTGAGTAATAATGTTGTTTTTTAATATAATAATAGCCTCCCCGACCGTTTTCGGTCACGGTGGCCAATCTCAATGGAGATTAGCCAGGTACGCAGGAGATATTATAGTGCACAAGTGTGTGCGCAAACACAGGTGCACTCTCTGTTCCTTTACTCTCATAGTCCGATGGGACGGCAATCCGACACGACCGGGGAGAGTTCAGGCGCAGGACCAACGGCTTTACGTGCTTTCCGAGGCACGGGGATATTAAACCGCCAACTTCCAAACTTCGGACTGTTACTAAGAAATTCCTAATGGAAAACCCAATAACACTTTGTCCGACCCGGGAATCGAACCCAGGACCCCACGCTCAGCAGTCGCACTTGCAACCACGAGACCAACGGGACAGTTTTTTAATATATTTACACCATGAAACTCAACAAAACTGCACAATTCACGGAACAAAGTTTTCGTTAAAATACTTGTCTACAATATCGAAGTCTGTTTTATTCTATTTTTTTATTCGGTATTTAACAACGCTAAAACAATAGGTAATAAAGAAACTTCAGCAGTTTCACATAGCGGAATTGAAAAAAAATAACTGATATTATGGAGCTTGGTTTTTATTAAACACAAGGAAAATCTAAACATTAGGTATCTTTAAAAGTTTCTACACAATTTTCAAACGAAAGGCAATTTTTTTATCAGCAGCTGAACTGACAAAGATTTTCCGATAAGTACTTAAACCCCTCATTCTACTAACAACTACGTTCGCTTTCAGTATAAAAACTGTGAACTTTATTATTATACTTCAGGAGCAGAAGCCTCAATAAACTAAGCGAGCAGACAGCAAACAACTAAAGACTAATTTACGTTTTTTCTTCAAAACTCGTTTCCCCAGCGACTTCATTATGAAACTTGTTAAAAAGTCCGGAAAAAAATATTTTAATTACAATATCAAAGTGATCGTCATAAATTATTAATCTTTATGAAAGTCTCAGGACCTTTTCCTGTCTTAGTTGGCTTGTACTTTTGAGCCTTCGGAGCCTTTGAAGTCTACAACTTCCAAAACGGAAGCGAGATTTTCCCACCGGGAATTCACCAAGTTCACGATACTTTGGGCTGGCAGAGAACGTGAATGATCTTGTCCCCGGAGTGATTATTAAGTGGCTGGAAAGAGGCCTTTAGGAACAACTTCAGGAAGTTTTGCGAGGCCTCATAAATTATTTTGTATCATTATCGATCATTACCGCCAAAAAGTAAAAAAAGAAAAAAAAATGGCACTCAGGGAGTGCCGACACAAGTGAAAACAAAACACAAACAGAATACTTTGCCATCACTCACTGACATATCGGCTAGACATTAAAACCGAGCACATCCCGAGGACAGCCGAACACATCCGAAGCGGGTATTTTTTTTTAATCGTCTATCTTTTCTTTTTTTTTTTAAATAACATTGCCCCACACTAGGAATTTCTCCTGTATTGTGGGTGCGTTTACAAACATTTAAACTCACATACACAAACAGCCAGATCCGGAACAACTACTTGTAGGTCATACAAATATTTGTTCCGTGCGGGAATCGAACCCGCGACACGCAGCGCAGCAGTCAATCGCTTAACCACTGCGCCAACCGTGCCGTCTTATAAACAAAACACGCGTGGTATCGCTTACGGTAACAGTGGCGCGAGTTCAATGGTTTTTCACATCCATCACAAAAAATGCGCATCTAAAGAAGTTTTCACTTCAAAAAAAATTTAAATGTCAATAATTTTGGCATTTAGAATTGTTTTATTGATGATGACTATATTTTTGATAAATAGTCGATTAATCAAATATAAGAATTGATCGAGCTGTTCACAAAATAGGTACCAATTTCTGAATGAATGAGCAAAATAAATGAAACCTCAATGTCAATTCAAGGTGATGGCCACCACTTTGTTGTATACTAGTTAAAATGCGAGATTGGAAATGAAAGTTTAATCAGCTTTTAGCAATATTGCCGTCAACGAGAATGAAAACCGTTATCTTTTATAAAGCTTCGTGAAATTATGTTTCAGCTCATATAAAACGAGCTTTTCATAACCATTCGTCGACAACGCTACAGCCAATTTTACCCGAAAAAATTTTTCATAACCATTTTTTTATAACCTATTGGTTTTAGCACGAAATTACGTACAGGCATTTAAAGACTTAGGTATACCCAAAAGCTAAAGTGATGCAAATAATAAAAACTTAGATTTTTACCCGGAAAACCTGAGACTAGAGATGCCGATGCATTCCACCAGCTTCTATGACAAATCTTTTACTGTTCAAGCCGTACGGTTATGGAATGACTTGCCCGTGTCGGTAAGGAGTTCTCAATATTTGTCTACTTTTAAAATTATGATAAAAAAACGCTTCCTCTCCCCTTAATCATTATATTTTCTTCCTGCCGGTCGATTCTGTAAAAATCTCACCGTGAAAACTTATGTGAAGTGAGTTTGTTTTTGCTAGGAATTGACACTATTGACAGCTGACTCCACGCTCACTTCACCTAAGTTTTCACGGTGAGATTTTTACAGAATAACTCCGCTGTTTCATGATTACCATTATATAATATAGATTAGTATATAGGTTTATGTTTATATAGGTTTATGTATGTATTTATTGTATTATGTACCTACACCACAGACTACCTACAGTATTGTCTTTCCTTCCCCTTTAAAATCCATCCAAGGATGTCTTTGAAATATCGCTCTTAGCGATAAGACTGCCCTTGTGTCACCCTTTGTAAAATTTCTATATTTATGTCTGTAATTTATATGGTGTACAATCACGAGCATAAGTATGTATACACTTGCCTTTGTTCAAATACGATTTTCTCCTTTATTTTTAATAAAATTTTATATTATTTTCTAATCAGTAGGTTTATGTAAAGTGTCGTATTTCAACGTTCCATTCGTTATTTCGTGAAAAAATCGCAATTGAAAGTTGCCAAGTGTTGACATATTAGTGCTCGTGACTGTACGTAATAAAAGATATTATGTTCTAATATTTTCTTTATTGGATTATTACGCTTTAAATAATTTGGGGATCTTAAAATTTCTTCCGTGCTACTTTTCATTCAAGCTTCCAAATACCTACAGCTTTAGTTTATATCCAATAAACAAATCTTATATTCCTTTTTTCCCAATATGTTGCGATAGGCAATTTTTACGATCCACTCCGGTAGATCACGTAATAAATCTCCAGAACTCATTTGGTTACGGCCTAAAGTTTTTGAGTGCCCGGAATTGTTGTGACAGCGTCTTGGACGAAAATAGCTTGTTTGTCTTTATGAGACTGTAAAGATTATTGTTTAGTAATGAACCTTGGCTTGGTTCGCCTTTGTCTTAATACAGGGCAAATTCCTTTCCGAATACCAAGAAAGATGGAGCATTAATCACCGTCTCTGGGTGTTCGCGATTACAGGCCATTAAGTTCAGGTTTGAAAACATTATTTTTCATGCCGGGAAGGGACGCCGTACATATACTGGCCTTATTAGTGATGTTCTTCAAAAACTGGCCAAGTGCGAGTCGGACTCGCATACGAAGGGTTCCGTACCACAAGGCAAAAACGCCGAAAAAAAACACGTTTGTTGCACGTAGCTTAACCTGATCGATTCGATCGGCTGTTATTATTTAGCCACGGGCCCCTCTCTAAGAAGAAGGCGTGAGTATAATATGTAATTATTTTTCATGAATTCTTATTTCGTTAATTTGTTTCATTTGTGATGAGAATTATTTAACCTTTCATTTCCAAACGGGTTACATTTTTGTTTCATTCATACAACTGTCATCATCTTTGTGATAATAGATGACGATATTAAAAAAAATACAAACAGACGACTTGAAATCCCACAGATAAAAATTTCATCAGAATCTCAGTCACGTCTGCTCCCAGTGGGGTCCAGAATGGTGGATTAGAGCAGGACGTCTGAGTCTCGACTGATATTGTGCGAGACTTACCACAATACTTATACTTTCTCTAAAGTTGATGCTATCGGGGCCCTTCTACGTGGCGAGGTGGTGTCTGCATTTTAATCAGTTGAAATAAAGATGGTTATATTTCTGCTGAGTTGGACGCGATCCAACTCAGCAGAAATATAACCATCTTTATTTCTGTCTGAGTTTCATTATTCATTTTTGTCTACATTTGATTGTATTTGTTTAGGATAACAAACAATTGCGCAATGCTTAATTTTTGGGTACAGATATTTTATTAAACACTTAAGTAATCACGCAACCACCATCATCATTTCAGCCGAAAGACGTCCACTGCTGTACATAGGCCTCCCCAAGCACCTCCACTTCGACCGGTTCTGCGCTTCTCGCATCCAACAGGTTCCTGCGGCCTTCACAAGGTCGCAACCACCATCGTTATCCACAAATTAATCCAACTGTAAAAATAGTTTGAGCAAGATCCAAGCATACAGCAAACAATTATTGTTTATCATAGATTTGACTAGGTTTGGTAGAATAATATGTGACAAACTAGGTGTGAATATAACAATTAAAACTATGTGGTACCTATTTGAAAGGATTTTTTTTATAATTGATCTCTTTAGTTGAAACCTTTTTCTTCAGTCTACTTGTGGTTGAGTAGGTTTATATTTTTAAAACATGTTACACAAGTTTATTGTTTTGGTTATGTTTGTCAAATAATTTAAAAAAAACTAAACACACTCAACTTCAAATATTTAAGAAAAATATCAGCAACTTAGGTGAAAATTAAGTTATTTCTCTTTACATAGCGGGTTCATTCATGACAAATGATCGTATGAATAAAATAACAAGTTATTAAAATAAATAAATACATAAATAAATTATAAATTAAGTTATTTCTCTTTACATAGCGGGTTCATTCATAACAAATGATCATATGAATAAAATAATAAACTGTTGAAAAGCAATCTACATTCATATTTTTATAAAAATGTTAAAATCTACGCCTTTGATAACATCGAATTTTACTGCGCAGTGTAATCAATTCTAATAACATCTCATTGAATTACATTTACATTGTATTAAATTTTGATTTCGTTTGACCTAAAGGTCACCTGAAAAGGTGAAACTAACTAAAGGTCATTTGATCTTATTATCCCATTAATATACGCAATCTACACGATACGAATTAAATTTTTGCATCTGTTTGTTTCCCAAATAAAATAAAATAAATAAATACCTTGTTCGAACGTGATTTCAGATGTGAAAATTGATCCCGCTTTAAATCCTACTAATATTATAAATGTGAAAGTTTGTGAAGATGTTTGGATGTTTGTTAGTCAGTTACGCGTAAACCGTTGAACAGATTTGGATGAAAATTGGCACATAGATAGACCATTTCTTGGATTAACACAAGGATACTTTTTATTCCGATATTCCCACGGGATCGAAACTTACGCGTGTGAAACCACGGGGCGCTGCTAGTTAAAAATAAATAATTTATTCTTACTTATTTTATGCTGTGCTCAAGCTTGAACATTTATATTTTACTGCCAATATATTTAAATCTGTCTGGCTTTGTACTATAAAAATATCGTATTACATGAATCTTCACTGTCAGGTTTCATTTTCGTAATTAGCTTGAAGGGTTTCACATAAAATCTGTTATCTTGATAAGAAAGAGCTAATTATTTTAAAAGCTAAATTTAATTAAACGGTGTAGCTGGACTCCTTTAATAAAGATTGGTCCTTGGCAGCTCTGGTCAGAGAGAGGTGGAAGGAGAGTAGAGCCTTTGCTCAGTGGGACATTAATGGCTAATAAAAAATAAAAACCTGTGTACGCATACCTTAAACCTACACGTTAAAAGAACATACACTTAAATAATCAAAGCCGAGAATTCTGACATAGAATAATGTATCAATTTAAAATGTTGATTTATGACAAACTAGCAGCGTCCCGCGGTTTCACTCGCATAAGTGTCGATGCCGTGGAAATATCGGGATAAAAACTGTCCTATGTCCTTTCCTGGGACTCAAACTATATCTACACCAAATTTCATCTAAATCGGTTCAGCGGTTTAAGCGTGAAGAGGTAACAGACAGACAGACACACTTTCGCATTTATAGTATGGATTCCTGTCGTTAATCTTGATGACTTTGTCATTATTGTACTGCAACATAGTCGTTAACTTTTGATGTAGAACGTTGGTAGAATTAAAATATTAGTGTAGACTAAATATGATCGTTATTATGATCTTGCCATAATAATATTATTTGAATCTAATATAAATGAAAATGAAAGTAAACTATCTCAAATCAACTGGCTCGTTAATTGTGAATGGTTTTAGTGCAGTCGTAAAGATAGGAATAAAAAAAAATCGCATGAGCGCTCAAACGCGGCTTTGAAACTATGATTTATATGTAGGTATAAAATATTTTCTGCTCCATTAAAATCAGCCATCAGAAGCACTAAACATCAAAATAATAATGTCGTTAAGTTCTCATATTGCTCCAAAATTGATTTATTATGAAGTCTATGTGTTGAAGTTTAATATTGTGAGTGAATTTCTTCTATACATATAATAAATCTGTAGACGAGGCGTTTCTGTACATTGAAAATAAAAAAATAAAAAATAGTTGGGCTGTTATAGGATAACCAACAGATGCCATTTCTTCAATTTTTGGAATTTTTGTCTGTTTGTCTGTTTGTCTGTTTGGATGTGACAGATTTTGAACAAGCTCAACGTAAAAAGTACCAAACCAATATGGTTCATATTTATACTCAAATATAGTGTAGAACTCGGAGCAGTGATTAGTCTTTGTTTCATCGCAATCGCTTCAGTCTATCAAAAGATAAAAAAAAATTTTATTGCAATAAGTGGAAACATGTAACGACATCTATTGGCGCGATATAGTACTAACGAAATCATATTGTTATCTTTAAAACATTATTATGTGTTTAATCACGTCGTAAAGGCTTGCCTTTATGACGAAATAATTCTGATCATTATGTCTGTGTTATTTAAAAAAAAAAAAAATTATAATGTTTAAATAAATAATATAAACATATAAGTATAATAAAATCGTAGGAAAGGCAAAACTGTACATAGAATATATAAAAAAAAATACTTGGGGCGTGATCTACAATCGATATCGAAGCCAAAAATATAGTTTTTAGAATTTTTGTCTGTTTGTCTGTATATATGTCCGGGCTAAACTCAAAAAGTACTGCATGGATTTACTTCAAATTTTGCATGAATATTATTAAGAGGTCGGGTCAACATATAGGCTACATATTATCACGCTATCACCTACGAGGAGGAGCTGTGAATCTTTATTTTTCTTACGCATTCTGTGACAGCGTGTAATCTAACGACGCATATTTAAATGTTGTTTTTGAGTAAGTCATGCTATTATCTAGCTTTACACTATAAAAACTTTTACGCCATTTAAGTAACTTGGGCAGAGAAACATAGTTTAATTAATGTTAGTAGTATAAGACCATTTTGAAGCAGCGCCATCTATGAGATTTCATAAAAATCAAATCAAGTTACATGTCAACACTTTTTGGAAATTAATAATTTAAATTTGATCATGTTGGTGAGGTTAGTAGTTAGTTATTCTTAAAATTCATAGATGGTAATGTGCATTTTCTTCATAAAAGTTGTATCGTATAGTTCGTTTTGACAAATTCAAGTTCCAACAAAACCCTCAAAATCTTGAGCCGAGTTGAGGAAGACAATTTAAAAAAAATGCGGTGTTAAGTATTACAAAAAAGTTATGTTCATTGATGATGATCATTTCTTCATCAATTTCATGTTGTTAGTACAAAATAAACATTGACTGTTAATACTTTTGTTCGGTATTTATCTGTGTGATTATTGCTTGGTAATTAATATATTTTCATGTCGTATACCTAATTATAAACTTAAATTATACCGTGCATCCGAATAATGGCGAATGCGATTTTCTGCGGTTGTTACTTCACACTGTCCGAGGCAAAGTCTTTCGCCTTTCTGAGGACATTTGATGGCGTGGAGTTTCCCACTTACCGCGCAGCCTGCGTAGCACGTCACCTTCTCGACGGTGACCAAAATTGGGCTGACACCCTCGCGGAGGCGAGCGTCAGTGACAGTCCCAGCCGCATGCATCATCTGTTTGCCGTCATCTTGGTGTTTTGTGGAGTCGCGAACCCGGTAGCTTTGTGGGAGAAGTATCGCCATCATCTGTCTGAAGATTTTCTACGAGCTTTGAGGCGTGCTACTGGAGACGAAGTCGGAGACGGCGAAATGACCACCATACGAAATGACCATGTCGCTTTGTTCTCTTCAGAGCAAAAACAAATTTATGACACCGTCCTTGAAAGCGTTTGGCAAAACCAGGGTAAAATGTTTTTCTTGGATGCTCCTGGTGGTACAGGAAAAACATTTGTTACCACTGGCATACTTGCAGAGGTCAGGAGGCAAGGCAAAATTGCTATTGCTGTAGCGTCGTCGGGAATCGCTGCCACACTGCTTCCGGGACTGCAAGACAGCACATGCCATGTTTAAAATTCCCATCGATTTAGAGAGCGCCGAAACGCCTGTTTGTGGTGTGTCACGTAACAGCGATAAGGGACACGCGCTCAAGGATTGCTCTCTGATCGTATGGGATGAGTGTACGATGGCCGAGGATAGAGGGCTGACGAGGTGAATGCTTCGTTGAAACGATCTTCGTTGTGGTCACGAGTTCGTACGCTGCGCTTGACCATTAATATGAGAGCTCGGCTTGGCGGCAATGCACGCGCTCAAGAATTCTCCGATGTCCTTTTAAGTCTTGGCGAAGGCACTCTACCAGAAGAGAGAGGTAGACAGGTGGTGCTTCCAGAGTCTCTCGGTAGAGTGGTTTCCAGCTTAGAAGAACTCATTCGCTGTGTGTACGGGGACATTCAGTCGTATACCGTACCAGCAGAATTCTTGGGTGTGTGAGCGGGCCATTTTGACGCCCAAAAATGATCAGGCTGCAGCAATTAACGAATGCATTCTCTCGGAAATTGAGGGGAATGAAGTGGTCTACACCTCGATAAACACTGTTGTCAAGCAAGATGACGCCACACATTATCCCGTGGAATTTCTGAACTCCCTGTCAGCAAGTGGACTTCCAGCGCATTCAAGCTGAAGCGGTGTCCCGGTTATGCTTCTTCGGAACCTATCTCCTCCGAAGTTGTGTAACGGGACCCGCCTTAAAGTCATCTCGCTCCACAGACACACCATTGAGGCGGAAATTCTTACGGGTTGTGACGTCGGCGAGGCAGTATTTATACCACGCATTCCCCTCATACCTCATAACTTCCCGTTCCAGTTCAAGCGCGTACAGCTCCCCGTGAGTGTTTGCTTCGCGATGACCATCAATAAGTCGCAGGGGCAGACACTGAGGGCAGTGGGTGTCGACGTCAGGACGAGTTGCTTCTCACACGGGCAACTGTACGTCGTCGCTTGCTCCCGCGTCATCACACATTTTGGCTCCTGGCAGCATAACTACCAACGTAGTTTATAGGGAAGTGTTGTAAGGTATATATGATACCTTTGAACGTATTTTTACTCTTTTGTGTCCTAGAATGTATTCCTGCATTATTTTCTCTATTTCCTTCAGTCACCTCTTATGACTGAACTCAGCAGGATTCCCATATAACTCTTTTCACTTGCTTCGCTTGCAAAAAAAAACTTATATTTTAATTCTATTTTAAAAGTTGTTTACTTTATAATTCTATAGCGACACTGGCATCTTAGGTGTTTTTGGTGCTGTAGAGCCTTCACGCAGACGACGTCGCGGGCAGCAGCTAGTTTGAAATAAAAGTCTTTATGTAAGTAAATAGTGGGGCCGTTTTATGAAATACTAGTACTTCATAAAACGGCCCCACTATTTACTTACATAAAGACTTTTATTTCCCCACGGGATACAGAGTAACCTATATGTTAATCCAGGGTGTCAGCTACCTCCATACAACATTTTATCAAAATTGGTCCAGCCGTTCGAGCGTGAAGAAGTAACAAACATATAAACACGCACACACACTCACAAACTTTCGCCTTTATAATACCTACTATTAGTGTGATTCATTACACTATGATGCCAGTCCTTAAAAGGGTGTTTTACCAATAACCCTGTATTATGTATTTCTATTTTTTGTTATTTTATTCGTTTTGGGAGTTTGAACGTAACTAAGTTCTGGACCCACCAGTTGCTACAACTAAAAATATTGTGAAGCATCTCCTTCTTATGCACAGCTCCTAATCTACCGACCCGATTTCAATAAAAAGAGGTGTTAGTTTCATAAGTAATTCAAAATAGCTTAGGCTATCACGTCACAGGAAATCCAATATGGCGGATTCCAGAAGACATGATGTGAAAATGAACGCTTTTCATTTGTTTTAGTTGGATATGACTATGTTATCGTAATGTAAGCAAAATGTAAATCTTAGTTAGTTATTAGGGAACAGTAGTTCGTAACACATGTCCCCACACATGTGACATACGACATGTTTGCGATGCTCACTTAGTTCCCGCGCTGTTTCGTAAATCATCGCACGTTGTAAAATAATTTAGTTAGCTTCCCTCCGCTTGGATAGCCGGGTATCATGTTGGTTCTGCTGTATTTTTGTATTCCAGTTTTTCTACAGGTAGGGTTACACGACTACGTACTAAAATTGGCAAGCGGACTTTGAGTATAGTCTACAAAAAATAACAACATAGGTGCATTTTTAAACCTCTCTATATCGCGAAACTACAGAAAGTCACTATACAACTACAATATTACTTACATAGTATTTACCTAAATATAATATAGAGGTTTGTGTACAGAGAGGCCTGTGGCTAAATAATAACAGCCGCACAGGTCGATCGATCAGGTTAAGCTACGCTTGCCGCGGTTGGTCTGTGGATGGGTGACCGTCTTTACATACCGTGATCCCTCCGTGCTTCGGAAAGCACGTAGCCGTTGGTCCCGGCTGCCATTCGTGGATCTTTGACAGTGGTTACGGGTAGTCGGAAGCCCGAAAGTCTGACAACGAGTCTTACCAAGGGGTATCGTATTACCCAGTAACTGGGTTGTGGAGGTCAGATAGGCAGTCGCTCTATGTAAAATACTGGTATTCAGCTGCATCCGGTTAGACTGGAAGCCGACCCAAGGCTAGATGATGATACACATGTGGGTATATAGTGTGGCATTTAGGTTATTACCTACTTTATTTGAAGCCACGTATGATAGCTATGTATTTTAAATATACCTACACCCTTAAAATAATATAACAATTAACCTTCTAGCCGTGGGACCGTTTTTCGTTTTAGTATTTAACAACATTAAACTTAATTTGTGATTATTTGGTAACGATACCATAAAGTTTGTGTTGAATTGTTAATACCATTGTCCCACGCGTGTCTAGTGCCTTATTATCAATGTTTTCGTGAGGATTTCGTGTCAATTTTTACGCGATTTGTTTTGTTTGGAGGCCTGTGTCCCAGCAGTGGGAACATTATAGGCTGATTACGTTATGTTATTTTGTCTGAAAAATTACATCCCGAGGACCTTATAAGTGTATAGTCTATGCCGAGGACAGCCGAACACATCCGAAGCGGGTATTTTTTTAAACGTCTTATAAACAAAACACGCGCGGGGTCGCTTACGGTAACAGTGGCGCCAGTTCGATGGTTTTTTCACTTCAAATAATTAACGTGTACCTAAAGGTGTAATTTTAACCAATTTACAAAATAAAAAAAAATAAAAAAATTTATCGATGTCCTGCGACAAAACAAAATAAATCCACACAAAAAACCTGCATTTTTTTCTCTATTTATAATGTGAAATTTATTCTGATAAACCGTACAAAAAATAAATATTTGCGGTTGAGAGTGCTCTTTGAATTCTATACCTATCTGCGAATTTTACGCCTACAGCAATTTCAAAATGGCTTCGTTATTGTTTTACTAATTACAACATATTCAATTCAAGTACAAATACGACTGACGTAACTTGCCGGGCCTGAACATAGGCACTAAGAACTTTCGCGCATGTTCTCTCATTCGCACTCGCCTCATGTTACCAATTGGTTCCTAAAAAATCTTACTGCGCAGCCTTCTGCGCAAAGTTCAGGCCCGCCAATTACGTCGTTGGTCGTATTGTAGGAGGATAATTATTATTATTATTATCAGCCATTTCTGTCCCACTGCAGGGCAAAGGCCAAGGAGGATAATGTTTTCGAGTAATAACAGGCTCACATGGTTCGATTTTAGTTGATCAACTGCTAAGTCGAGAGCGATTTGTACCGTCTGAACAGACTTTCAATCAAATCGAATTCCAAATTCAAGGTAATTTTGTTGAACAATAAAAAAAAATCAACCAAAACGGACCGTGTGAGTCAGGCACTTACTTTGCGTGAAAATCCGTGTGTAGGCACGGTCGTCAGTGTTATAAGGAACACTATGAAAGTTTGTTGCCAAACACGGCGGCACTACGGCAATTCGCCGTCGACATATTATGCGCCGTTTCTGTGCACGGCGTGATTCTCAGTGTTGTAAGCCAGTCTCGGGGAGTCAATCGACGGCCCGTTGTTTTCAAGGCAGCAATAATATTCGTGAGGGCTTACGTAGGCTGATTTTGTTTTAAAATGGAGATAAATCAAGAATTATTAGAAGAACTAGCAGGGGATCAAGAAGAGGGGGGTGGTGGGGGGTTCAGGGGATCAGACAGGAATGACTCGAATTATTAAGCAATCATGCAAGGCCTGTAATATGGGATAAGCTGATCGGATGTATCCAAAACCTTATTTTCCTTTTTTATTTGTTTTTGAGTTTCCTCTATTTATACGTAATAAGCAATGATGATATTTTTCATAAATGGATTAATGACGCGTGTCTGCAGCTAGGCATAGAAAAAATACAACTGAGCCGTACGTACGTAGCCGTTGTCGTCCGGTTGTTGGCCGTGTCATAATATAAAAACTACGGTAAGTAAACCGTGCCGCGTACTAAGGGCCTTAGTGTTGTAAGAGACTCGAGTTTTTCATGTCGTAATTTGAAGCATAATCAGCCTATAATGTTCCCACTGCTGGGATACAGGCCTCCTCTCTTCGAGAGGGACTGGGCCGTAATCTACCACACGGGCCTAGTGCGGGTTGGTAGATGTCACATGTCTTCGATTTTTTTGTTCTAGGATATACCGGTTTCCTCACGATGTTTTCCTTTATCGTTTTAAATTAAATTTTGTCCGTTTGTAATTTGGAGACTAGGCTTACTTTAGACGACTTATGACTATACTTAGAAAAACAACTAACATTTTTTCCAAAATTGAGTAAAAAAACTGGCATATGCGCCTTTTTTTTCTGATTCCAACTATGTATATAACTCAATTTTGAAAAATGTTAGTTGTGCCCTTTTTCTTTATGAAGGCAGTATGCCTAAACTGAGTAATTTTGCCCATACCTCACACCACAGCCTGCCTCATGGAATCCCTATTTAAACTCTGGCCGCGCTGAGACGAATCCATCGTGGGACATGAATGACATGATACGCGATTGCGCGCGTCAATTGTTTTAATGATTAAGAAGTCATTACTTTACTTCCCTGCGACTAGGCAATCCTTGCTGTTCTCCTCATCGCTGTCACTGTGGCGAAGATGTCACCAGCCTCGGACACTACGGCCTATCTTGCAGCCGAAGTGCGGGTCATTTAGCGCGGCACGCGAACATTAATGACATTATCCGACGAGCTCTTGTCACCATCGGCGTTCCAGCTGTATTAGAACCCAATGGTTTGGCACGCGACGATGGCAAGAGACTGGAAGGTATGTCTTTATTTCCATGAAAGGTGGGTAGGCCTTTAGTGTGGGACGCAAAGTGTGTCGATACTCTTACGCCATCCCATCTTCCTGGCTCGGCATGCTGTGCTGGCGCTGCTGCTGCGGCTGCGGAAAACCTCAAGCGGCGAAAATATAATAACCTTATCAGCAATTATATTTTCGAAACGTTTGGGGTTGAAACCCTCGGGCCGTGGGGTCCGACAGCTCATGTTCTTTTTAAGGAAATTTCGAAAAGGCTGGTTGACACTTACCGTGACCCAAAGACTGGCTTTACCTTGGCCAGAGGCTAAGCATTGCCATACAACGTGTTTAATGACGCCAGGCTTTTGGGTACATTAACAGTAACAGCGATGCGGATGAATATTTCGACGCCATATTTTAGTTTGTTTAAAGTTTTAATTAAGTTAGGATTTAATTTTGATAATTTTATTAATTAATACCTAATTAATAATAGTACAAACAAAACACAATACAATTGTAGCGGTATCTACAACGCCACATGCGAACAACGCGTCATACTGACGTCACGCAAAATCCTGCATCTCGCAAGCAGAGTTTACCGCGCAACTAGCATAGATACAACGGCCCGACATGAATCATCGGGCAGTTGCCCACCAGACACAACACTCGTCTGGTCGGAGGATCCTCCCTTTTCTATAGAGTATGAATGAACTTTACACCCTGTTCCTCATACCTCTATACAATAACACATACCAACAAGAACCACTTCAGAACACTGACGTTCGAATCTTCCACAACAACTACGCAAACTGCGATTCCTCTCTCAACGGTACGTCAAAGGCAATGAATTAAGTTCATTGCACCATCACTAACATTGACAAACTAAATGTTTACCGGCGAATTGATGACCGTTACACTCCTGACGTTGGCCCGACAAGACGTTACAAAGGTGACCAATATTGGTAGATTGACTTGATTTGAACACTGTAAAGGTATCTTAGTGTCCTACCTACATAGTGTCATTTAAAGTAGTTGAATGTATTTTCGGGACTAAGTTAAAATAAGTTACCCATGGTGATAACATCTCAGTTGGATTGGTTATGCTAAGAGGATAAGATAAATGATAGGCGGTTACAAAACGAATTTAAAGAGCTGTAAGTTGTTAGTAGAAATGCCGGTGGTATCTAAACATGTCTGTAACAACTTCGGTCGCAACGTGTCACGATGCGACGTCGTATCATGTGGATGTGTTTTAACCTTTAAACTTTAGAAAAAATTAACTAAAAACTATATAAAGTCCGTTTTTATACAAGATTCTTAGTGATCCAGCGCGAAGTGGGTTTCGAATAACTTCTCTACGTTACATTTCTTCTCAAGGCTTTGTCTGTCTGCTCACTAAACCTCTCTAGCGCGAGAGAGCAAATAATTGAGATTCAATCATTCCTTTGATTCAAACTTCCTGTTAGAGAGCGAACATGGAAGTTTCCTATGTCCAACAGTGGGATTTTGTAATCTGATTTTAACGGTTTACTGAAACATTCATGCCAATCACGTCTTGATAGCAATTTGGGCGGGTTTGCAGTTGTTTAGTACAATTTATGAACTAGTAGCGGACATTCATTTCGAATCGAGGTCATAGTGTCGTGGTTGCTAAACGGATAGTGATTTATGGTAGCGCAGTTAAACGGTGAGTGTACTACAGTTGATAACCTGCCATTACTCACTAGTGCTGTGCGTGACGTGGGAATATGAATAGTGTTGGGAGTTGCGGGTTGGTTTTTAATATTTTAAATATGGGTAGTTATGTTCCTGGTATGTTGCTTTGCATTGACCGAAATCGTTGCATTGGATGTCTTAATCTATACATATAATAAATCTGTAGACGAGGCGTTTCTGTACATTGAAAATAAAAAAATAAAAAATAGTTGGGCTGTTATAGGATAACCAACAGATGCCATTTCTTCAATTTTTGGAATTTTTGTCTGTTTGTCTGTTTGTCTGTTTGGATGTGACAGATTTTGAACAAGCTCAACGTAAAAAGTACCAAACCAATATGGTTCATATTTATACTCAAATATAGTGTAGAACTCGGAGCAGTGATTAGTCTTTGTTTCATCGCAATCGCTTCAGTCTATCAAAAGATAAAAAAAAATTTTATTGCAATAAGTGGAAACATGTAACGACATCTATTGGCGCGATATAGTACTAACGAAATCATATTGTTATCTTTAAAACATTATTATGTGTTTAATCACGTCGTAAAGGCTTGCCTTTATGACGAAATAATTCTGATCATTATGTCTGTGTTATTTAAAAAAAAAAAAAATTATAATGTTTAAATAAATAATATAAACATATAAGTATAATAAAATCGTAGGAAAGGCAAAACTGTACATAGAATATATAAAAAAAAATACTTGGGGCGTGATCTACAATCGATATCGAAGCCAAAAATATAGTTTTTAGAATTTTTGTCTGTTTGTCTGTATATATGTCCGGGCTAAACTCAAAAAGTACTGCATGGATTTACTTCAAATTTTGCATGAATATTATTAAGAGGTCGGGTCAACATATAGGCTACATATTATCACGCTATCACCTACGAGGAGGAGCTGTGAATCTTTATTTTTCTTACGCATTCTGTGACAGCGTGTAATCTAACGACGCATATTTAAATGTTGTTTTTGAGTAAGTCATGCTATTATCTAGCTTTACACTATAAAAACTTTTACGCCATTTAAGTAACTTGGGCAGAGAAACATAGTTTAATTAATGTTAGTAGTATAAGACCATTTTGAAGCAGCGCCATCTATGAGATTTCATAAAAATCAAATCAAGTTACATGTCAACACTTTTTGGAAATTAATAATTTAAATTTGATCATGTTGGTGAGGTTAGTAGTTAGTTATTCTTAAAATTCATAGATGGTAATGTGCATTTTCTTCATAAAAGTTGTATCGTATAGTTCGTTTTGACAAATTCAAGTTCCAACAAAACCCTCAAAATCTTGAGCCGAGTTGAGGAAGACAATTTAAAAAAAATGCGGTGTTAAGTATTACAAAAAAGTTATGTTCATTGATGATGATCATTTCTTCATCAATTTCATGTTGTTAGTACAAAATAAACATTGACTGTTAATACTTTTGTTCGGTATTTATCTGTGTGATTATTGCTTGGTAATTAATATATTTTCATGTCGTATACCTAATTATAAACTTAAATTATACCGTGCATCCGAATAATGGCGAATGCGATTTTCTGCGGTTGTTACTTCACACTGTCCGAGGCAAAGTCTTTCGCCTTTCTGAGGACATTTGATGGCGTGGAGTTTCCCACTTACCGCGCAGCCTGCGTAGCACGTCACCTTCTCGACGGTGACCAAAATTGGGCTGACACCCTCGCGGAGGCGAGCGTCAGTGACAGTCCCAGCCGCATGCATCATCTGTTTGCCGTCATCTTGGTGTTTTGTGGAGTCGCGAACCCGGTAGCTTTGTGGGAGAAGTATCGCCATCATCTGTCTGAAGATTTTCTACGAGCTTTGAGGCGTGCTACTGGAGACGAAGTCGGAGACGGCGAAATGACCACCATACGAAATGACCATGTCGCTTTGTTCTCTTCAGAGCAAAAACAAATTTATGACACCGTCCTTGAAAGCGTTTGGCAAAACCAGGGTAAAATGTTTTTCTTGGATGCTCCTGGTGGTACAGGAAAAACATTTGTTACCACTGGCATACTTGCAGAGGTCAGGAGGCAAGGCAAAATTGCTATTGCTGTAGCGTCGTCGGGAATCGCTGCCACACTGCTTCCGGGACTGCAAGACAGCACATGCCATGTTTAAAATTCCCATCGATTTAGAGAGCGCCGAAACGCCTGTTTGTGGTGTGTCACGTAACAGCGATAAGGGACACGCGCTCAAGGATTGCTCTCTGATCGTATGGGATGAGTGTACGATGGCCGAGGATAGAGGGCTGACGAGGTGAATGCTTCGTTGAAACGATCTTCGTTGTGGTCACGAGTTCGTACGCTGCGCTTGACCATTAATATGAGAGCTCGGCTTGGCGGCAATGCACGCGCTCAAGAATTCTCCGATGTCCTTTTAAGTCTTGGCGAAGGCACTCTACCAGAAGAGAGAGGTAGACAGGTGGTGCTTCCAGAGTCTCTCGGTAGAGTGGTTTCCAGCTTAGAAGAACTCATTCGCTGTGTGTACGGGGACATTCAGTCGTATACCGTACCAGCAGAATTCTTGGGTGTGTGAGCGGGCCATTTTGACGCCCAAAAATGATCAGGCTGCAGCAATTAACGAATGCATTCTCTCGGAAATTGAGGGGAATGAAGTGGTCTACACCTCGATAAACACTGTTGTCAAGCAAGATGACGCCACACATTATCCCGTGGAATTTCTGAACTCCCTGTCAGCAAGTGGACTTCCAGCGCATTCAAGCTGAAGCGGTGTCCCGGTTATGCTTCTTCGGAACCTATCTCCTCCGAAGTTGTGTAACGGGACCCGCCTTAAAGTCATCTCGCTCCACAGACACACCATTGAGGCGGAAATTCTTACGGGTTGTGACGTCGGCGAGGCAGTATTTATACCACGCATTCCCCTCATACCTCATAACTTCCCGTTCCAGTTCAAGCGCGTACAGCTCCCCGTGAGTGTTTGCTTCGCGATGACCATCAATAAGTCGCAGGGGCAGACACTGAGGGCAGTGGGTGTCGACGTCAGGACGAGTTGCTTCTCACACGGGCAACTGTACGTCGTCGCTTGCTCCCGCGTCATCACACATTTTGGCTCCTGGCAGCATAACTACCAACGTAGTTTATAGGGAAGTGTTGTAAGGTATATATGATACCTTTGAACGTATTTTTACTCTTTTGTGTCCTAGAATGTATTCCTGCATTATTTTCTCTATTTCCTTCAGTCACCTCTTATGACTGAACTCAGCAGGATTCCCATATAACTCTTTTCACTTGCTTCGCTTGCAAAAAAAAACTTATATTTTAATTCTATTTTAAAAGTTGTTTACTTTATAATTCTATAGCGACACTGGCATCTTAGGTGTTTTTGGTGCTGTAGAGCCTTCACGCAGACGACGTCGCGGGCAGCAGCTAGTGGATAATAAAAATACCCCAAAAACCTGATTGGGTCAGAAATTAAGTGTAATTCGAACCTCGCACCAAAGAAATATTTACCTATTGTTTATGCTATTGAGAGTCGGTTTTTTGCATGTGATTTTTGCTAGTTAAAAGAACACTACTATTATCTTATACTACATTGGGAAATTCGTTTTTTTTTTTTAATATAGAACAGCTTCATCCACCAAACCACTCGAAACTGTAATTTCGGCATCAGGCTATTAACTCGCCACTCGCCTCCACTCGGGCCGCAGTACAAAGCCTATCAGCTGCTAAAGCTGTAAGTGGAACGAGATGAAAGGATTATCCGGAGTAAGCGCTGATCCCCCATTAATCACAATCAGACGAATCAGCTGCGGTAGTCTTGGTGATTTTTCATAGCCTCCCGAAAATGGACTAAATTGGACGGTCGTGTTCTGAAAATAGGCTATACTTAAGCAATTAAAATTAAACTATGTTTAAACGAGTTGACATAGAAATATGGTTATTCAAATGACTAAGATCTTTCAACACTTAATTTTCTGATCATAATAACTTATAAGGTACTTAGGTATCGAAGTTATTATGATCAGAAAATGATGTGTTTAAAACCGTAGGTAGTTGTTTTATATAAGTTGTTGAAAACAGTTGTAATATCTACAAAATAGAATACTAAAAAGATTTACATATTTAAACAATAATTTGTTACTTACAAGTCGTTGTCCAAAAAGGTACGACTCTCGCCATGGTGTGCTGGTGGTACGTATATGTATGGATCTGAATGTTGAGTAAGGCATAAGAGTCATGAAAGTAGAATATCCAAAAAAAAAAAATTATTAATAGAAAACAAACAAGTCATTTATCAAATAAACTTTCAGTAGACGACATCCATCGGTTACTTACTAAATGTTAACTATATCTGACGATCCTATTGGATATACGAACTATTGGATATACAAACTTTATGTAAAAATGAAAAGTATAAAGAAAAACAAATGTCTGTCACTCAATAAAATTTTCTCTTCAAGTCGTGTCTTTTTATCTTACGATTATAATCCTACATTGGTTACGGGCCCAGGCACCCAGTCACCCAGGCACTCAGACACCCAGGGTACCCAGTCACCCCGAGTAGGAGTAGCGTAGATCCATGAAATAATTATTTGTGAAAAGGAGCGGCGATGAGCAGTATGTTTAGGATCGAGCCCCTGAACAAAGAAAATTATGATAGCTGGCGAATACAGGTGCAGGCAATCCTAATAAAAAATGATGGATGGAAGTATGCAAGTGGAAAGGTACCAAAACCATCTGAAACAGGAGAAGCTAAAAATTGGGAAGCTGAGGATGAAAAGGCCAAAGCGGATCTAATTTTGTCGATGTGTGGTACGGAACTTCGACATATTAGGGGCTGTAACACTTCAAGAGAAGTT
Source organism: Oligia latruncula (assembly GCA_948474745.1). Classification (NCBI taxonomy): domain Eukaryota; kingdom Metazoa; phylum Arthropoda; class Insecta; order Lepidoptera; family Noctuidae; genus Oligia; species Oligia latruncula. Next base: position 1,420,248 of record OX419691.1, on the reverse strand, counting down.
TGGCTGAAATTAGAGTCTATTTATGCTTCGAAAGGACCTGCTAAGAAGGCTACACTTCTGAAGCGACTGATGTTGCACAAAATGACGGAAACAGGTGATGTACCAGATCATTTGAATAGTTTTTTCGACGCTGTTGATAAACTAGCAGAAATGAGTATACATATCAACGATGATTTGTTGTCTATAATGTTGTTATATAGTTTACCTGGAAATTTTGAAAGCTTTAGATGTGCTATTGAGTCAAGAGACGAGTTGCCGAAACCAGAGGCATTGAAGATTAAAATATTAGAAGAGCACGAATCCAGAGAGTTCAATGGATCTCAGAATGAAGGCGCAATGCATACATATAAAAAAAGAGGTTTAAAGAAATGGAACAAAAGCACGAAAGTTGTAAACAAAACTCTCCCAACTACCAGCGAAGAAGGATTTAAATATAAATGTTTTAAATGTCACATGCAAGGACATAAGGCATCAGAATGTCCGAATAAAAAGAAGGTACAAAAGGATGTGGTAGCACATCGTGTGGATGTAGACGAAGCACTTATTACTTTTAATGTTTCAGATTTAGGAGTTTGTAATGCTGTAAATGCACAAAAAGACGATTGGATTTTTGATAGTGGGTGCACGTCTCATCTATGTAATGATGCGAGTATGTTCGGGGACACTTTAATTATAACTAGCGGAGAACTAAATTTAGCTACACATGTGAGTACTGAAATAAAAGGTAAGGGTACTGTAAGGTTGTCGGCATGTAACAAACACTCGAAGACCGCGATTGATTTACATGATACACTTTATGTTCCGAACCTAAGGACAAATTTAATATCTGTAGCCAAGCTAACCAACGATGGTAGTGAAGTCACATTTAAACACAATTTCGCAAATGTGATCGACAAAAAGGGCTATATTACATTGTGTGCCCATCGCAAAGGGAACTTGTATTGTTTAAATAGGTCTGATTATTCATTTAGTTTAAGTAATGCAAATGTCGACATACTTAGTTGGCATGAACGCTTAGGACATTTAAATGGCAAGGATGTCGTTAAACTTTTAACTAAATCAGGTGTCAAAATTGACGCAACCGAAGTACAAAGCTTACTTGATTGCGATATATGTGCTAAAGGAAAAATGACCGCGTTACCTTTTTCTAATTCCGGGGGACCTTGCACTGAAAAACTTAAAATAATTCATTCTGACATTGTAGGTCCTATGAAATGTGAGTCTGTAGGAGGTGCGAAATATTTTATAACTTTTATTGATGATTGTACACGTTGGTGTGAGGTATATTTTCTAAGTGCGAAAAATAAAGCCTTAGAAGCTTTTAAGATGTACAAAAGTCAAGTTGAGAATCTAACCGGATTTAAGATCAAGTATCTTCAAAGCGACAATGGAGGTGAATATTGCAATGCTGAGTTCGACGAATTTTTGAAACAAACAGGAATAATGCGAAGACTGACAGTTGCTCGGACACCGCAACAAAATGGAATATCTGAACGAATGAACCGGACTTTACTAGAAATGGCCAGGTGTATGTTGCTAAGTTCAGATCTTTCCGCAGGTTTTTGGGCAGATGCAGTGGATACCGCGTGTTATATCAGGAATCGATGTCCTACAAGCAGTCTACATGGTGATATTCCTTATGAAAGATGGCTAGACAGACCAGTGAAGATTGATTACCTTCGAAGATTTGGAGTTAAGGTACATATTTTAAATAAAGATCCAAACAAGGATAAATTCACACCAAGAGGAATTGCTGGCATCTTTGTCGGATATCCGAAGAATGCTAAAGGATATAGAGTATGGATTCCAGAGCGAAGAAAATTCATGATTGCAAGAGATGTGAGATTTCACGAAAGTGAATATTCAAGTCACGAGATCTCGATACAAGAGCCAGGACCGTCGAATGTTAAAGAAGATGCGGATAAAGAGTTCATTGAAGTCGAGTTTTCAAAGTGTTCTCTACGGGAAGAACATGATAATCAAATAGAACAAGTAGACGATGAGATATGGAGCGAATGTCAAGAATATTCTGTGGAATCGAGAGGATGCGAACAGGATGAAGAGACAAACCCTTCAAACATTGATCATCAACTAGAAGAATCAGAAACGATTCGAACACGTGGACATGTTGATCAACAAAGGTTGATGAAAAGAGCTCCCGGTAGACCTAAAATATTACGCACAGGTAGTGTAGGCCGCCCAAGGAAAATCTATCGAATGACCGAAATTGAACAAACAATAAACACTGATTTAAATGATGCTGCAGATTTTGCTGGTTCAGCGGAAATGAGTTTGAAAAATGCTCTGAAAAGTGATGATAAACCAGAGTGGGAGGAAGCTATATTATCTGAAATTAGGAGTTTAGTTCAAAAAGGGACATGGGAGATCGTTAGAAGACCGAAAAACAGAAACGTTATTGGTTGCCGTTACGTTTTAACGACAAAACAGAATGTCGACAAGACTTTTAAAAAGAAAGCTAGGCTTGTGGCTCAAGGTTTTAGCCAGCAATATGGCATTGACTACAAAAAAACCTTTGCGCCTGTAGCTCGACTGGACACCGTCAGATTATTAATGGCCCTCGCAGTTGAATTGGATTTGGAGATTCACCAATTAGATATTAATACTGCTTACTTGAATGGTTCTTTAGATGAAGAGATTTACATGGAAATTCCAGAACTATTAAGAGAGACTTTAGTTAAGCTTATGAATCGTGAGGGAGAAGATCCAATGGTTAGAAAGCATGCGCTGGTTATGCTTAGTAAATTGGATGATGGTTGCGATTCATGCTTATTACGGAAATCATTGTATGGTTTGAAGCAAGCTGGACGTCAATGGAATCTCAGGCTCAACAAGAAACTCACTGAGATGGGGTTGAAGCAGAGTCTGAACGAACCATGCCTTTATTTTAAGCAGAATGGGAATATCTTTTTATTTGTATTAATTTATGTCGACGATATTTTAATAGGAAGCCAAGAAAGAGGTTTAATCATTGATTTTAAGAATGAGTTGTCAAAGGAGTTTGGTTTGAAAGATTATGGTCAAGCGAAATATATTTTAGGAATAGACATAAAAAGAAATGACAACGTCATTGTTTTGTCACAAGAAAATTATATAAAAAAATTGTTAAAACAATTTAACATGGAAAAGTGTAATAAATGTGCAACTCCCATGGAAATGAATTCCAAAGTAAAATTGGAAGAAAAATATGATGCCGAAAAAGATGAAACATGGCCTTATCGAGAACTGATAGGTTGCTTAAATTACCTGAGCAACGCAACTAGGCCCGATATTGCAAATGCGGTGAGTAAACTAAGTCAAAAGTTAACGAAACCGGAACCATGCGACTGGAAATCAGCGAAACGTATATTACGTTACCTTAAAGGGACAATGCGATACAGCCTCGTATACAAAAGAACTGGTGATTGTATTCACGGTTTTTCGGATGCTGATTGGGCTAATTGTTTGTTAGACAGGCGATCATATTCTGGATATGCTTTCATTTTAGGTGGTGCATGCGTATCTTGGCAATCAAGAAAACAACGTAGCGTAGCTACATCGACTTGTGAGGCTGAATACGTAAGTCTATCTGAATGTATGAAAGAAGCAGTCTATCTGAATAGTCTTATGAGGGAGCTAGGTATTGTTAGGTACACTCGAGTGGTTGTTCATGCCGATAACCAGGGAGCAATATGTTTAGCTCAAGATCCAATGTTCCACGCACGCAGTAAACACATTGATATAAGATATCATTACATTAGGGAAGTGTTAAGGGACAGTAAAGACATCGAGCTGAGACATGTACCCACTGAATCCATGTTGGCTGACGTACTCACTAAACCATTGTGTAGTGTCAAGCACTATAAATGTATAAATGGTTTAGGTGTTAAAGATTGTTGATTTTAGATGTATTTTAAATAAAGATTTAGGGGGTGTATTGGATATACGAACTATTGGATATACAAACTTTATGTAAAAATGAAAAGTATAAAGAAAAACAAATGTCTGTCACTCAATAAAATTTTCTCTTCAAGTCGTGTCTTTTTATCTTACGATTATAATCCTACAGATCCTGCATACTTATCTATTTTGTTGACTGTAGGTAGGTACATATAAAGTAAATAGACAGTTACTTTAAAAGCCCTTGCAATAATATAACGTCCCAAAAATATATTTGAACAGCACAAATCCTTCTTAGCTAAAGGAAACAACTCCATTTATATTCTGTCCCGTTTGTTTTTTACACAAGGTCGAGAAGAACATTTATTATTTATCTGAAATTTTAAGTTAAGCCTACTGCCTACATTTTATTTTTACTGTCGTAATTATTATTCTGAGGAATATAACCTGAGTTCCAATGCAATGATAAAGATTAGATCTACAATCCCTGGTAATTTAAGTAACTTCACTAAATGTGAAGTTTCTCAAATCAAGATCCTAAATACAATACAACATTGATCGAAATATGGCCAATTGATTTCAGCTTTTTCTGCGCATTACCAGTAAAGTGGCCTACCGCTATTCCTCTTACAAAATTATTCATAAAACCACCTTGCAAACCATACAAAAAAAACCCATTCTGACTCAATCAAAGGATTCCACCACAATTTTAAAACCACTTTTGCATCTTTCTAGTGATATTATAAAGGAAAGATACGCTACGTTCATACTGAGCGACGGACGTTCTGTATTGTTGCGTTGTTATTACAAACTACTTACTGCGATAGATAATACGGAACGTATGACACAGAAAGAGATAGCTATCTGTAGTGTGTTGCTCGCTGCTATTAGCGGACTAAATGAAACTACTTACAACAATTGTCTGAATTTGTCTGCAACAATTTCCGCGCGCTATTGCGATATCATAATATCATTGGTCGTTAATATGAAAAGGTATTCCTTCCGTCTTACCAGCCGAGATTTCATTAAAATGTACATAAATTGCAGGCGCTTGCACCGACCACTGTCTTAGAGTTCTGCTGGAACTCCTGCTGTACAGTCACGAGCATAAGTATGTATGCACTTGGCTTTATTCAAAAGCGATTTTCTCCTTTATTTTTGAATCAAATTTTATATTATTAGGAACATAGTATTTTCGAACCCATAGGTTTATGTAAAATGTCGTATTTCAACGTTGCATTCGTTATTTCGTGAAAAAATTGCAATTTAAAGTTGCCGTGCTCGTGACTGTACTTCTGAGAATATTTATTCAACTATCTTATTCTACTTTGCTTTAAATATTCTTTGAAAGCGTTTTGAATTCTTAACGAGCTGTTGAGAATTCCTGTGGCTAGGGGCTGTCTGTTTGAAATAGACTGTGGTTTTTGTAGAATAATTTCATAAACGATAAAATATGTATGGCCAACTGTACGTTTGTGCTAATTAGGTACTTAATTTAAGCAGCTTGTCCTTGCAGCAGAAAGTACCGTACTTTATGTTATGAAAAAAAAACGTCGGAGTTCTAAAATAAAACCGGCCAAGTGCCAGTCGGACTTGTACACGAAGGGTTCCTTACCACAAGGCAAAAACGTTGAAAAAAAACACATTTCTTGTAGGCATTGCCTTTAATTTGTATTAACTTCATTTAATTTTTATTAAAGCGAGCAATAGAAATTACATAGTCTGAAAACTTCAAGTCTACCTATTACGGTTTATTACATATCGTCGTTCGCATGACTAAAAGTCCTATCTCATTTTTTAGCTGAACTGAGTCAGGACTACTACACTCTTCTATTCGTGATTCTTTACACTTTTCGTTAACCGTCGTACCTCTATGTTATGTGGATCTCAAAATATAACCATTTTGAAAGGCAACAAAATGTAAAGAATCACGAATAGAAAAATGTACCTGTCCCAACCCAAATCAGCTAAAATGATTTAGAACTTTTAGTCGTGCGACAATAAGGCTATATTGTCGCATGACTAAAAGGCTGACAGTCAGACGAATGGACGGATAGCTGAGGCTTAGTATCAGGGCTCCGTTGGCACCCTTTGGGTACACAACCCGAAAAACCCGAAACCAGGTATTTTGTTTACATTACCCTTTTCCATTTGTTTTAAAGTCACTTGAAACCGTTTACAAACTTTTTTACTCCCCATATTAAAATTTACACTCGATATAACACATAAAGTAGCAATACGCGAGCGACAGTTGTCTATAAAAGCTGAAGAACAATTTAAAGACTTGTTACAAATGGCCGGCGAAGTGGGTGAGGACGACAATTGAGCCGCAAGCTTTTTTATGAAATAGCCTCTTCAAATAGAGATGAAGTTGGTCCGAGCAGATGAGCAACTTGTACGCCACTTTGTTGCAACAAATTGTTGCTGACGACGCGGTGTCATCGGTAATTATTACCCCCTTTACTTATAACGTTGCTTAAAGTTAAGAGACGTTTAAACGTCAGAAATGTATGGTTAAACAGTAGCTAATCATTACTTAACTAATAAGCAACCTTTTTAAACCCCTTATTGTCCCCAATTGCAGTTTGATTTAACGGGATTTGATGTACCTAAATTAAATAATTCAGTATGACCACTTTTTGACATACGTAAACTGATAAAATTATGTACACTTTTATGTATGTCAGGTGAAATAAACTAATCTGAATTAGCAAAACACGAAGACAGCACAAAGTCATTTTGTTTTACTTATTACCAAATATTAAGATCTTAGTGATGGCTGTATAACATTAGGTATATGTTTCACTTTCATACTGGTGTTTTTCTGTTAATACTTTGCTATTCAAAACGGAGGCTTTCAACGGTATGAGCTCAACTATCACTAATGAGACACAATTACTTTTTCTATTGTTACCGAAGTTTATAAGCTTGCCTAAAGGATGATTTCCACCAAACGGCTCGCATCGCATCGGATCGGAACGGATTTTACAATCTTTAAACACTGTATTTAAAGTCTATCAAGCCACGCACAGCAACATGACCGCGGGCGTCTTCTGCGACACGCAATCGTAGCCGATTTTTGCCATAAGTAATCAATCTTTTTTTTTCCTCATATGTTTTATGATTATTTTCTTCTTCTTCTAATGCAATAGCCAACTACTACGTCAACTTCAACCATTTTCAAAAATTAGAACACGTCAACACGCGACTAGGTAGGAATTAAACTATTTGACTAGGCGCAGAAACGGATACGTTCGCAAGCGACGGCAACGGTACGGAGCCGATCGTATGCGTCGACATCCTGCCGGACGCGATCGGCTGTCGCCGCATCCGTTCGTATCCTTTCCGATCCGATGCGATGCGAGCCGTTTGGTGGACAAAATACTTATTGCTCGTCTACCTACACCAGATTATAGTTCCCTTATGGTTTATTTAATATTTAAGCTGCTTTTCAAAGCAATGTTCTTTCAGAGCTTTTTGTAGGATTCCTCTAGGCTCAGCACAGTCTGCGGTATTTTTTCAGAAAGCAATGTTAGGATTCCATTTGTATTAACATCATGTTAGTCTTTGATTGTGAACTTGAGTAGAAGGTAAAAAGTCAATGTTATCATAATAGGTACATTTGTTTGAAGATATTATTTTTCGTTTGAGTAGTAAGAAACTAGAATAAAATTTCATGATTATTTTTTTAGATATTACTATTGTAGATAGAAAAACGTTATTACAAAAAAATATTAATTTGGGAAATCAGTCTTTGGTTTTGTATTTTCGTTTTTTGCCACCGTCTTTCGAAATTAAAGTAATTTTTCAATTTGCCTTTACTTGCTAAATAAATAACAGTGACGGGAAGTTATTGTAACATCATCAACATCCACCAAGTGGAAAAAAACGTATTATTGAAGCTCCAAAATCACTCCTCAGAACTTGACCAAATATGTAATAATTATATTACAAAAATAATTTTTCAAATTGGTTTATAAATGGCGGAGTTTTGTTCTGTTATATCCAATCTAACCAGCTTTCTATTCACAAATTTTATTTTTATCCAACTTCAAAAGAAGGAGGTTCTTTTGAAGTTGGATGAAAATAGAATTGATGAATGAAAAGATGGTTTAATTGTGTGAAAGATGATGCAGCAAAAATGGAAAAGTTGAGATAACGGCTGATAGAGATTTATTGAACAATTCGACACCAGATGATGATAATATTTTTCGTTTTATACGTTTGAATCCACGGCTTTTTTAGGGTTCCGTACCCAAAGGGTAAAAACGGGACCCTATTACTAAGACTTCGCTGTCAGTCCGTCCGTCTGTCCGTCCGTCTACCTGTCACCAGGCTGTATCTCAAGAACTGCGATAGCTAGACAGTTGAAATTTTCAAAAAATTATGTATTTCTGTTGTCGCTATAACAACAAATACTAAAAACAAAATAAAATAAATATTTAAGGGGGGCTTCCATACAACAAACGCGATTTTTTTGCCTTTTTTTGCTCGATTCAAAAAATACAGTTGTATTTTTACTTTAATAATAAAATTATAATAAAATAAATATTTAAGGGAGGCTCCTATACAACAAACGTGTTTTTATCGGCGTTTTTGACTTGTTGTACGGAACCCTTCGTGTGCGAGTCCGACTCGCACTTGGCCAGTTTTTTCCTTTTAATTCGTGCCTGGATTAACTTCATTGAAACGAAACCAATTTTATGAATGATGTAGCCTTTTTTGTGCGTTCTTTTTGAATTTTTCCGATATTTTAATAAAAAAGGTTTTCGTCATTCGATACATGGACAAAGGTGACATAACACGGTTTCGTAATGAAAAAAGATTTTTTTGGATACTAAAGCGTCTGCAGTATTCAGGTGGTTGTAGACAGGGTATAAGTATTTAGAAACAACTACAAATAAACTGTATTTAATTAAAACAAGACCATTATTTTTGTGTTTCTTCAACAGTAAGTTCTTTGAACATAGTTGTATGAAAATGTTTTAACAAAAACCGTCTAATTTTGAATAATATTGTCACTTATAATTTGGTTTGTTCCTTTTCATTTCCAAATTATTATCACTATTTGAATTTCTTTATGTTTATGAATTACTAGCTGCGCCCCGCGGTTTTACCCGCGTAAATGTCGATCCCGGGGGAATATCGGGATAAAAAGTAGCCTATATGTTAATCCAGGGTGTCAGCTACCTCCATACCAAATTTTAGTAAAATTGGTCCAGCCGTTTGAGCGTGAAGAAGTAACAAACATATAAACACACACACACACCCCCAAACACACACACTCACAAACTTTCGCCTTTATAATATTAGTGTGATACATAAAAACTTCAAACTACATACTAATCGCTACCTAACCACCCTCTCATTAAAAACGGTTTTCCTCTCACCATTACTAGGGCAGCACAGGCCCACAGAACTGATTACCACAGCCTAACAGTATTACTTATTGATAGCTCCAGCAGCCCAATTGGCATGCTGCCACAAGCCCGGATTATGTTTGTTCTACATCCCCGAGGACGGCGGCGCACAGTTTACTGAGCCAGATCATATTAGATAAATGTTTGTGGGTTATTCTAATTATTATGATGGTACGTACAATCAGATCTCTCGTTAGAGCAGGTAACAAAGTGGCACTCCGGGAGTGCCGACAGAATTGAAAACTTGAAGACTTACGTGTGTATTTTTTAATCGTCTTATAAACAAAACACGCGCGGTGTCGGTTACGGTAACAGTGTCGCGAGTTCAATGGTTTTTGCCCATCTCAAAAAATGCCCAACGCGGCTAAAGAAGTTTTCACTTCAAAAAGGTTTTTGATAGATCCAATTGGAAAAATCGTTATTAAAGTAATCGTTGTTGATCTAGTTAATAAACATAGATATAGATATAGGGTACTTAGTAGTGCAATCACAAAGCGAAAGTAACGGTTATCACGTCACCATAGAGTCTAAGGTCACGTGACATATACATATACAGTAAGTTCTTTGAACATAGTTGTATGAAAATGTTTTAACAAAAACCGTCTAATTTTGAATAATATTGTCACTTATAATTTGGTTTGTTCCTTTTCATTTCCAAATTATTATCACTATTTGAATTTCTTTATGTTTATGAATTACTAGCTGCGCCCCGCGGTTTTACCCGCGTAAATGTCGATCCCGGGGGAATATCGGGATAAAAAGTAGCCTATATGTTAATCCAGGGTGTCAGCTACCTCCATACCAAATTTTAGTAAAATTGGTCCAGCCGTTTGAGCGTGAAGAAGTAACAAACATATAAACACACACACACACCCCCAAACACACACACTCACAAACTTTCGCCTTTATAATATTAGTGTGATACATAAAAACTTCAAACTACATACTAATCGCTACCTAACCACCCTCTCATTAAAAACGGTTTTCCTCTCACCATTACTAGGGCAGCACAGGCCCACAGAACTGATTACCACAGCCTAACAGTATTACTTATTGATAGCTCCAGCAGCCCAATTGGCATGCTGCCACAAGCCCGGATTATGTTTGTTCTACATCCCCGAGGACGGCGGCGCACAGTTTACTGAGCCAGATCATATTAGATAAATGTTTGTGGGTTATTCTAATTATTATGATGGTACGTACAATCAGATCTCTCGTTAGAGCAGGTAACAAAGTGGCACTCCGGGAGTGCCGACAGAATTGAAAACTTGAAGACTTACGTGTGTATTTTTTAATCGTCTTATAAACAAAACACGCGCGGTGTCGGTTACGGTAACAGTGTCGCGAGTTCAATGGTTTTTGCCCATCTCAAAAAATGCCCAACGCGGCTAAAGAAGTTTTCACTTCAAAAAGGTTTTTGATAGATCCAATTGGAAAAATCGTTATTAAAGTAATCGTTGTTGATCTAGTTAATAAACATAGATATAGATATAGGGTACTTAGTAGTGCAATCACAAAGCGAAAGTAACGGTTATCACGTCACCATAGAGTCTAAGGTCACGTGACATATATTATGGCATAGACATATAATTTGTTGATATAGCAATTTAAAAACAGCATCATGTCAATTAAGTGAACTGGATGATTAAATCGATAGCCATCATGCCATTTTCCAATACATACAGGAATGTCGTTATCATTATTAAAATGGGTGAAACTAGGCAAGGAAATAGGCAAAAGATGAAAGTCTACGTCAGGGAATACATAGTTACAAAGCTATTAGGGGCTGGCGGAGCATGCGTAGTTCAATCTAAAGATATAAAACTGAATCGTTAATCTACCTTTGTTGCCGACCGTACATAAATATGGATATTTTATCAATACAGCAGGACTTAGACATTGTTATTTTCTGTACGCTTAGATACCAACTCCCATATTTTTTCCAGATTTTGGTGTAGGCTTGTTTTCTCATATTCCAATACCCATTTAGGCGTCTTCCAAGCAAATTCAATTACTGCCTTTCATTTGGCTAAAAGCAGAAAAATTCTACTTGCTCTTTTTATTCATAATCCCAGATCGCATATTAGGTTCAATTTCAAAATTCGGCTGTTCTCACAGACCTTTGCAATATCTATTACATTATTTATCAGTCTGCTGTTTTCAGACTGTATTTGGTGAGGGCGTCGTCAGTCTAATTTTCATTATATATATTTTTTTTTTATCCTATTCTTGAGTCTGGAAATCAGCGGCTTTAGCTTGAGGCTTATGGTTGGTCTTGCTTATAATGGAATACTCTTTAATAAAGAGTTTTTAATAAAAGACTTTTATTAAAGAGTATACAATATGAGGGCTATGCTTGGAACAAGCTCCGTTGGTCTCGTGGTTGCAAGCGTGACTGCTGAGCGTGGGGTTCTGCGTTCGATTCGATTCGATTCCCGGATCGGACAAAGTGTTATCGGGTTTTCTATTACGAATTTCTTAGTAACAGTCCGGAGTTTGGAAGTTGGCGGTTTAATACCCCGTGCCTCGAAAAGCACGTAAAGCCGTTGGTCTTGTGCCTGATCTCTCCCGGTCGTGACGGATTGCCGTTCAATCGGACTATGAGAGTAAAGGAACATAGAGTGCACCTGTGTTTACGCCACACTTGTGCACTATAATATCACCTGCGTACCTGGCTAATCTCCGTTGAGATTGGCCACCGTGACCGAAATCGGTCGGGAGGCTATTATGTTTGGAGTTTCCCTACGTGATCAAATCAGAAATTAAGAGATCCGCAGGAGAATCAAGGTAACCTATATGCATAGCCCGAAGAATTACCAAACTTAAGTGGCAGTGGGCAGGGCATATTGCCCGCAGGACATGGCCGATGGGGCCGAAAGGTTCTGGAGTGGCGACCGCGTACCGGAAGACGTAGCGTTGGAAGGCGTCCCACAAGGTGGACCGAATACCTTGTGAAGGCCGCAGGAATCCGCTGGATGTGGGAAGTGCTTGGGGGAAGCCTATGTCCAGCTGTGGACGTCTTTTGGTTGAAATGATGAATGATGATGATGAATAATATGAATTACAGAAGTACCTTATTCCGTAATAAAGAAGTATATCGACAAAATATAAACAAAAACTTCTAAAATATATGTCGGATTGGCCCAGACATCAGAAGTAAAACACAAGTTTATTCAATTGAACAATCAGTTATCTTAAATCTAGAAAATACAGAAATGAAATACTAAAACGAATAACTGCAAAAGGCGGTCACATAGGGCAGTACTGACTGTCAGGGACAGTGGTCCATGCACCCACCGCAATAAGGATAGTACTAATTGTCAGAGACAGCGTTCCACATCCAATAATCGGGCAGTACTGACTGTCGAGAGACAGTGGTCCGTGCACCACGACGCAACCGTTGGAAATGCGTACCGATCAAACAGCGCAGCTCCTTATAAAAGCGATCGCTAGTGGGGGGGAAACCGTTACAATATTTTACTGGATTGGATACCAAGTCCTTTAGGCCAAATGATCGATAGAGTGAATGATTTGCGTCTGGTGCACGTTCCACTAGCGCCATCTAGTCGCCGTCTCTCACAGCTGCTAATCAATGTGTCTGCCGACACGGCCATCCTGATAAATCACTCGTTCTCGAGTGCATTCATTCGTCATCAATTCACATCGTCATCATCGTTACATATCAAATATCACTGGTCTAGGTATTTCTTTACAATAGAAAACCCCTACAGTTCAAGCATGCTGGTCTAAATCGTCACCCACTAAAGCAGGTGAGATTCCTGCAGCTACAACTGGACTAGGTCACAACTCTTGTAACCCCTACAGTGCATATTTGCTGGTCTAGATAATAATCCCATGGATGAGATCCCTGCAGCTCACTGGACTAGGTCACAATACTCTTGTAACCCCTACAGTACACATTTGCTGGTCTAGATAACCATCCCATGGATGAGATCCCTGCAGCTGACTGGACTAGGTCACAATACTCTTGCAACCCCTACAGTACATATTTGCTGGTCTAGATATCATCCCATTGATAATGACTGAGAGGCATCTAGATCAGTAATGTGGCTGCGCCGCCTCGAAGGCAAGGTCAGCGTCATGATTAAATTGACACCTTTCAAATTTTTGCTTTTAATTATGGTGTCTGACAGCCCTCTACGTATGAATTGGGGTAATCAGGATCAAATGGTACCAACACTGAATGGTTGTGGTGGCGCATTGGACCGGGTAGCAGATCATCAGTTAATTTTGAAAGAAATGCTTCTAAATTATTTGAGGGTAGCGGAATATTTTCCTGGCCATTTTGTGATGATGAAATGCCAGAGGTGGGCGGACAATCCGATCCCACTTCTGATGTCGGATTGGCCCAGACATCAGAAGTAAAACACAAGTTTATTCAATTGAACAATCAGTTATCTTAAATCTAGAAAATACAGAAATGAAATACTAAAACGAATAACTGCAAAAGGCGGTCACATAGGGCAGTACTGACTGTCAGGGACAGTGGTCCATGCACCCACCGCAATAAGGATAGTACTAATTGTCAGAGACAGCGTTCCACATCCAATAATCGGGCAGTACTGACTGTCGAGAGACAGTGGTCCGTGCACCACGACGCAACCGTGGAAATGCGTACCGATCAAACAGCGCAGCTCCTTATAAAAGCGATCGCTAGTGGGGGGGAAACCGTTACAATATTTTACTGGATTGGATACCAAGTCCTTTAGGCCAAATGATCGATAGAGTGAATGATTTGCGTCTGGTGCACGTTCCACTAGCGCCATCTAGTCGCCGTCTCTCACAGCTGCTAATCAATGTGTCTGCCGACATATATGTTAGAGTATCCATGGAACACTGTAATAATAATAAAGATTATGTGATCATAAAGTTTTATGAAACAAAAAAAAACAAAATTGTTTAAATACAAAAGTCAAAAGGTCAATAACCTTATACATAACTGAAGAAAGACTAACATTAACTATACAATTACAGTAAATAAGTCCCTCTCAAAAACTAATAAGAAGGCAATCTTCAACAAATCCTAGACGATGGTTCTGCAAACTAAACTCAATTTGAACGCGACATATCAATTTCACAGAATCCCTTACAAATTGGAAAGAAAATAACGTCTTATATTTGAAACTAGTTTTTTTTTTTTAAACATCTCAGAATTTTAATGCCTTTTATTAACAAAGTAAATAACCAAGACCTTGATTTGCCTTAGAACTTTTCCGATTCCAGTGGCCAGGATTAGTTAATTTGTCGCTAACATGTTAATGACATTAATAGAACTTTTGAAATCAGGTAGTGGGGTAACCTCCGTCACTGTCTCTCTTTTGTGACCGTAGCTCAGTGGGGCATGTCATGCGTCTGTGTGCTAAAGCAGTGTTCATAAATAATTTACATTCCATCGCCACTTAATCAGTTATCTACTTTAAATAAATGTATTGTAAGTTGATTTTTGAGTGACCTTATAACAAAAAGGTCCTAATAAGTTTTTGGTTGCAATGGAATTTGAACTTATTTAAGTATGACATCAAAGAGATTTAAGATAATGTCTTTGTATGACATTCAGTTTGTTGTTCCATAACTTGAAAATTATCTCAAATTCTTAATCTAGTTGCTGTTAATTGTCATTTTACGGTATTCATATTTTTATGTTTTGACGATTTCGCGTTATCATCTGCAAACCTATCTCCTAGTTGCTTTAATAGTATTTCTGGATTATGTAGTAGGTATATGTACCCACACAGATAGCGCTTCAAACTTATTAGTAACTCCAGTTTCACATTGAAGAAAATCATAATAATATTCTTCTTCAACGGCTTTGTGCCACTTACTGCCGAGTGGCCCAGTTCACCACATCTTGCCACGAGTCCTTGTACTGGTTCTATTTCAACATAATACATTACTTTTTAAGAGTATCACTGTACCTACTTCACCCAGTTTCTCTGCAGTGTTCCTAGTGTGGAGCTATTCATTTTTCCAACGGAATCTTTTAGAGACAGGCGCGAGTCTTGGAACCGTGCATGAAGAGAAATGTACGACTACCCGACATTTAGTTCCTTTTTGGAGCTTGCTACATGTTTTACAGAATTTAGTACGCTTTTATTTCAATGTTCCACGGATATTTAGAGGGATTTTCGGAATGATATATAAGTAATTGTAATAATAGGGAAGAGAGGAATTGTCTGAATTTCAAAAGATCTGCCTGTAGTTACCTACTTATTTTAAAAGAGGATTATTTCATTGTAACCAGGTTTTTGAAGGCTTAATATCGTTCTTGGGGTAAAATACGCAGCTTGTTATGATTATTTTCTTGTAATTGCATTCATTGTTATATGATGAATGCTCAATTTTGACATGTTAATTTTCTATTTCTCAAATTTTATCATCATCTATTTTCTCTCTTTTTAAATTTATCGTGTTTACACCCAGTTGCATGCTCTGGTCTCCTGTAATTGAAGGAAAGGAACACTTAAAATAACCTTTTTATTCATTACTGGGATTTATATTGTATATGTGATGTGTATCCTTTGTTGGAGATCCCAAATAAA
The DNA here is from genome assembly GCA_948474745.1 of Oligia latruncula. NCBI lineage: Eukaryota > Metazoa > Arthropoda > Insecta > Lepidoptera > Noctuidae > Oligia > Oligia latruncula. The sequence goes on along the minus strand of OX419691.1, from coordinate 1,404,371 downwards.
TAAATAAACTTTATATATCACGTAGTACCTTAGAACCAGAACTTTCAAATGTAGTTGGAATCCTAAATATTTCAAAGACTTCGTAGAAGACACTTACTTATAGAAAAGGAAAATGGAACCAATACAAGAACACTTTCTGGTTTATTTGTCACAGAGATTTTTATATCACAGAGCTTTGGAAATTACTATTGGCTAAGTATAACAGCCGCATTGGTCGATCGATCAGGTTAAGCTACGCTTGCCGCGGTTGGTCCATAGATGGATGACCAGTTTTAGACATCGAGACTTCTCCGTACCTCGGAAAGCACGTTAAGCCTTTGGTCCCGGCTGTCATTAATGGATCTTTGACGGTCGTTACGGTTGGCAGACAGAAGCCCGAAGGTCTGACAACCAGTCTTACCAAGGGGTATCGTATTACCCAGTAAATGGGTTGTGGAGGTCAGATAGGCAGTTGCTCCATGTAAAATACTATTCAGCTGCATCTGGTTGACTGAAAGCCGACCTCAACATAGTTGGTAAAAGGCTAGAGAGATGATCATGAGTTTTGAAAACAGACTCTTGGCACACCCGACATTACGTCCCATAGTCACGTGAAAACTTACACCAACATTATTCTTAAACCGAAACGAAGTAGGTAAAACCAATAAACACGATTCATAAATTTCAAACACGCAACGTGTTATCAAATAAAGGCGGCAAAACCCAATAACGGCCACGAGCTTCCATTACAATTCTTGAAAACAATGCGAGATCCGATCTCCGTCGTCCGTACAAATACCCGCGGGCGGACCGGGCGGCGCGGCGCGGTCGATGCCCGTACATTATGGAGCAGCATGCATTATGGACGCGGGGATCAACAAATACATTGACATGGCACATTAGTGGCGTATATTTGGGGATATACCGTATTTATGCTTATCCGCTGTTGGCTATGGTTGGTAGAGTGTTTTATTGTTTATTGTATAGGAAATCAGAACGGATTGGAATAAGAAAACTAACTTTGAAATGCTTTTTTTTATGATTGGCATCTCGCAGTTCAGCCTAGGATGTAGTTGTCTGCTTACCCGGTCTTGCAATTTTGAATTGCACTGAAATGTGCTATAAACCTTTCTACGTCTAAAAACGGGTAATAAGGTAAGCAACTTTCAGAAATTAATAATAAATTAATAATAAATTAATATTGTAATCCAGTTTGCAATTGAGTTCCGTTTACTAACCGGAGACTTAGAGAGTATTTTCAGCACCGAAAGTCGGTTGCAGAAAGTCCCAAATAATTTAAATAAAACATTTAGTAAATAATAATCTGCACCCACTAAACAAAAAGTTAAATTAAAACCAAAAGCTCACAGTTTTAGGTAAGTAAGTTTTAGGTAGGAAACCTGGATGAAACACTCACACTTCTTTGTCACTATTTCATCCAGGTTTCGCATAATTTGGTAAGGCTCACCTACAGAAAGCGCTATGGTGCACTCATGTCTAAAGCAAGAAATTCAAATGCGTTTCATCTAAACTACCCTTTTTGAGATTCTGCGCCGAAGCTATAAAAGATTATGTGGTGAATCTATATGATGTAGAAAACAATATCTACTATTCTTAAAAGAAAATAACCTTTTTTATGTGAATAGTTTTAAGGGAAATAAGAAAGCAACCAGTCATTTGGACAAATTCCAAGAAAAAAAAGTGTTTATGGGTTGATTTGTTAACATAACTTATTTATTTATTTATTATTCAAACTTTAGCCTGACGTCATCGCACTACATTTATAGGCAACACTAATGTAATCTATTCCTTAATGTATTAATTACTAATACTCGGTCAACCGCAATGCCTACCAGTCGATTACGAAGTAAATGTTAACGAAGTTATGTTAGGTTTTAGCATAACACACATAACACACTTCAAAGAAATAATAAATGATAATACTAATCTATTTTACATGGTGCAAGGGACATCGACGTGCAAACTATTATACCATGAATTCAGTAGGTACCTACATGATTCTAGAAATAACCGACGGAAAATTTCAACGCCGCGCCGGGGGCATTGAAATTTTTCGTCGGTTATTACAAAAAAATATCAGAGCTCCCATACATTTTGACCATGTATGTAGGTATTGAACTTTATATAAACCGGCAGTTTTTTTTTTCGGGTCAAGAATTTTGTACTGACTTCATGGTATTTACAAGTTTGGTAGAGTTTTTTTCGATGTCCCTTATACCCTATACAATACATAAATATGTAGGTATATTTAGCCCCACAAAAGAGAGAATACTCCGTGTGATGTTTTTGTACTGACTTACAAAAAACATCAGACGGAAGATTGTGGTCGATCGAAAAACAACATTTCGGAGAAATTCATATTATCTAGGCCATCCTGCTATCTCAATTTCTAGGAAAATCCAGTCCCTTTTCTCTGCTAATATTTCGTTACCGAATTATTGAAAGACCTCAATCTATGAATCCCGAGTAAATTGATAATACGAACAGATTGGGCAAATAACTGTAGACATTTCATATAAGGGAACTAACAAAGCGCTTTTCGGAAAAGAAGTTTAAGAAATAGCTAGCTATATTATTAGAATGATGCCGATATTTCTGCTATTGGAAATTGCGACCAAATACAAGCATTGGTGGAAACCATTGTAACCGTAATAAGGCGCATCATGACCGAATGACTGTTACTGTTGTGTGTAAATCTATACTAATATTATAAAGCTGCAGAGTTTGTTTGTTTGTTTGTTTGTTTGTTTGTTTGAACGCGCTAATCTCTGGAACTACTGGTCCGATTTGAATGATTCTTTTAGTGTTGGGTAGTCCATTTATCGAGGAAGGCTATAGGCTATATAACATCACGCTACGACCCTTAGGAGCCGCGCAGCGTGTGACACCGCGGGGAACAGCTAGTAAGTAATAAAAGAACTGTAAAATCTTTAAAACAAAGTCAGTACGGACAAAGCTCAGTAATCGAAGAGTTTAATACACTTTATTTTTAATTGATTTTTGCAGTGGTTTTTTAATAAAAAGCAGTTTTCGATTTTTTTTACGCGCCTTTCAGTTCGGAACGATGTTTTTGTGCGAGAGAACTAGATGTTGTGCGTGTAGACTAGCGTCTAACTGCTCATCACTGATACTAGCTCTGTCGGACACGAAGCCAGGTGAGACAGCGTGCTTTTGGCCATGACCACCAGTAAGTTCGAGCTCACGACTAGTTCCACCTTAAGTAAGTTAGGTAAAACTATACTAAAAGGTTATACGACCACTTGTGATGTCAAAGGTGTCCTAATTTGCCTTAGACTACACAAACACGGTCACCCCTCAATCTTTGAAATTGAATCGACGAACAAATAGAGACACGACAAAGGTTGCATGTGCACTTCGCTAACAGTTAAACTGAACAAACAACAATATTCTGAGCAAAAAGGTACGTAAAATAAAGTGGTTTGTTTGAGAACTGTAGTAGAAACTTGCCGGTCGTGCCATTGTGAGCGATATAACCAGTGCAATGGAAAACTTGTTACCTACCTTTAGTTCCAACTACACTACGGTCACTTTTTGTTTAAGTATTTTAATGGATATATCCCCTTAAATAAGTTCGCATTGCATTATTAGCCTATAATGTTCCCACATCTTGGACACAGGCCTCCTCTCGGTGAGGGAAGCGGTTGGTAGATGCCGCAATGTATTCAAATCTGTGGTTCTAGGATATGCCGGTTTCCTCACGATGTTTTTAACTTTGATGTATCCAACCGCATATAATGTGGGAAACTGGAAGACGTTCTTCACATCATGGTGGAGTGTACCTGGAACAAAGATCTCAGAGCTAAGTTATTGATACACTTTAGTGTTGACTTTAAAGAGGTGGGAAGATTCAATAACATTCTAGCATTATCCTTGTCAGACAGCGAGGCTATTGTATAAGAACTGTTATATAACTGTTATTATTTTTATAAAAGGATGTATAGTTAGAAAGCCTCACGGAGCGACTTAGTCTTGCCACGCAAGGAGCGCCCAGACGCAAACAAGTAGCGAGCCGGAAGGTTGTGTCACCCAGCAAAGTGCCTATGTTGGGTGACTCACCCACAGCCAGGAGGTGGGCACGCTCAGCAGTATTGCATTGCTTACCATTTTATTAAAATATCTACAGCATGTATAAGAAAGGTGTGGTCATATAGAATTGTGTGACCCGGACCATCAAACTGAACAACTTTTTCCATGGGATCAACATCATGATCTGCCTAGCGTTTTCCCAACTATGTTGGGGTCGGGTTTCAGTCGAAGCGAATGCCTATCTGACCTCCACAACCCAGTTAATGGGTAATACGATACCCCTTGGTAAGACTAAACCACGACTGGACTCCATGGGATCAACATCATCGAGAAATTGGTTCAGAATTACACCCTTAAATATGACTACACTTTTCTGATACATGGATACATGTTACAAGGATATAAAAACGCTACATCTGAAATCTACATTTTAATTTCCCAAAGTGTTTTCCTTTATTTGGCTGTCGGTATCGTTTTTTTTTTCGAATTGTATAAAGTGCTGTAAAAGTCTATTACCGCCACTAAATCAAAGCTCTTTTAATACTAACACCGTCTATTCGATTACGTACGATTCTCAATTGCATTTCAAACGTTTTTTATTACAAACAAAAATGGATTTTATTTGATTACAGTTTACAGTTAGTTACCAGTTTTATTTTAGAAAAATGGACACGGGATTTGAAACGTGAAATATATTTTGATTGTTTTTCGATGAATGCAGAGTGAAATATTTTTTGGAAAGGAAACTGGCTAGCGTGCCATGCTATAGATAATTGATATTCAATGTCAACTCTATTTTATTGACTAAATTAGTTCGACACCTAAAACTAGGATTGACTTGATTTCAAGACTTGAGGCTTTTTTATGTTTTTTTTTTATTGATAAAAGAAAGAAAATTTGTTTATTTGCGGGAAACGTGACGCATAGAAGGAACCCAAATACAGAAATAACAAGTTGGAGGAAACAAGCGACATATGATGTATTTAAGGGTTGTGTGTTAAGCTGCAATAGAGAGAAAATATTGCAGATTTAATCATGTTTTCTTAAACCAACTTTACTCAATGCCAATAAATAACTAAACACGTTTTAATAACGCAATAAAAAACAAAAAGAAACAATTTATTCCTTTCTAGGTAAGTGCATAAAGCGTGGGCTGGTATACCATTGAATAAATCATGACACTCCTCAAATAAAATGTAACCAGGCGACGCCAAAACAATATTTTAATATTAAAACGCAAATTTCGTTACTCGCGCCAATAATTGGTTCTATCAACGGAAACAACGAAAAAAACAAACTTTGGTACCCTCGTCAATGTCCGAATGATACCTACTTTTAATTTGCCAGTCCGTTAAATTCGCGATGTTACTAGAACTGTGTGTAGGGAGAGGGGTACGATCCCAATTTGTGACTCCTGAACAAAGTGAAAATTTAATGGAAAGCATTCAGCTGTTTTGGTATTTGATTATCGAAGTATGGCTGTCGTATCGTTTCATTCAACGGATGTGAATGGCACCGGGAGAACTGTATTAAAAACAATGGTCCTGCCTAGAGATTGTGAAGGAATATTATTAGGTACAGTCAACAGCAAAAGTAGATGATCAAAATCAGAAATTCAATAGGAGTCAAAACTGATCACGAATATATGGCAGCTGTACTAGTAGTAAATGTTTGGTATAATTTACAATCACATACTTTTGAATCACTTCGACGCCACACAGTTCTGACGCGAACTCCGTTCATTAGTATTGAATTTCTGATTTTGATCATCTGATTTTGATTTGTACCTGCTATGGTGACCATCTTGTATCTATAACGTCATTTATCTGTCATGGCTTCATTTTTAATTCTTTTACCTATTGTGGTATATTAATTTTATTTTAGGTGCATCGTCTTCACATATAAAGAATCCAAAGAATTTATGTAATCAGGGGTTTTTATAAACGATGATTAAAGTTAAGTAACGTTCAAATGTCAAAAAAGTATGGTTAAACAGTCGCTAATCACTACGTAACTTTAAGGAACGTTTATGAATAAAGGGGTGTATATACGAGTACGTATACAAAATATTGGAAAAAAAAAATAATAGAGTAATGGTGGAGTTTCTTGCCCATTCTTCTCCATACGAACACTACCTTTTGGACTAGAATCAATTCGTTTTATTACGTGCCTATTTGAAATAAATGCTTTGACTTTGTTAAAGACAAAAATTGGCGAATGAAATCAGCAAAATAGAAACCTAAAATTACGTAATTCGTCAGTTTCGATACGTGGGCGAGCGTACATATTATTGTGATAGTACCTAACACACATTTGCTCCCAGACAATATCGATAACTAAACTTAGCTCAGTTCATGGGAACTGCGAACTCAATAGTGCGGAAAGAAATGAAACAAGCTTTCGGCTGAAACGTCAGAACGTCATACTTTGGTCTACATCACATGATATTCAAGTTTTACTCATTTAAGACAGAAACAAAATACTCCGTTACTACGACCTAATTTTAAATAATTTCCGACATCACAGCGAACAAACAAAACACACATTTCGTTCATTTACAAAAGCCCCTTTCAAAATTTAACACCGAATATTTCACAGGGAAACATTGCTGGCATTCATTTAGGTACTTCGTTTGCAAGATACCGTACCAATGCACCCTTTGCCAAATTCATTAAGCATAATTAAGATAAGAATTTCAATCTATTGTTTCGTTTCTCTCCCTGACAGGGGCAAAAATAAGGAAAGTTAGCATTTCCCTTTTTTCGGCCCAAAAATCTGTTAGCCCAGCTCGAACGCGTGAAGTAAAAGTTCCCGCAGATAGGCGCGGGACGGAACGGGACAGCGTGACGCGACTCTAGTAGAACAATTTCTATATAAAATTTAATGGAAATCGTTCTACCAAGATCGCGTCGCACCGTAAAATCTTTTGTTTGGCATACAGGCGCGACGCGACGGGACGCGTCCCGTCGCGTCGCGCCTGTATGCCAAACAAAAGATTTTAAAATTGATAATACTCGTTACAGACATAATAAATATATTCAGTTTTTATTCAGTATTCCAGTATTTCTTTTATTTGTGCATAAAGTTTTAATAAATAAATAAATAAAATCATTACTATTAGAATGGGGACAGAAAATCTCCTTAAAAACAAAATAAATGTTGGTCTTGTAATGAGCACCTTCCTCCGGACCAACTAATATAGTTCTTTAGATATGATATTTACTTAGTTTGAAGACTTTATTCATTTGTTGTATTGTGCTTATCGAAAAATTTACCCCTTAATGATATTGGGTAGTTGTATTTTCGATTAAGTAATCGTTCGAATTTACGTTAGGTTTACGGCGCGCGTTCATGCTGGGGCCTCCGCAAACGTTTTCAGGAGTCATTTCAATGTCGGTCGCCCTATCACCTGCTTGACGTGGGAAGAATTTGTTTCTATTGTCTTACAATAGACGAAGGGTATAAAAATACTTGACTTTCATTGAGGAAATTTCGTGTTTTTATTCAATGAAATGAAATTAATGACTCAGTCGTGCGAAAATAATAACGTAATTACAAAGGAAATTATAGGATTTTCATTGTTTTTGAAACACAGGAGGATGAAATCAACCATATACTTTATTAACGATACTAAAAGTAGGTACTTTACCGATGGCGGCTATTCTAGGCAATTCATTTCCTCTATTGGTATTTACTTAGCCGATTAGTTCGAAAGTGGCGTAGCCAGAGGTTATTATTCCAAAAACGAACATAAACGAATTGTCATGAACATGACATTAAGCCAAATTCCACTCGAAATAACAAACAAACAATTTACGAAAGTCGCGCTCAAAGTTTCTCCCATTCAAACGAATTTACGGATTAAATGAAAACATTTCCATTCATTTGCCATGAAGAATCCCCATCGTTATGAATCACGGCCGACAAACAGGCGGATAGCTCGACAAAATATATTTAACAACAAGAGACTATAATGAGAGCCGAGCCGGTACTGCCATTCATATTGCGAAATGACAAAAATTATATTTTACAATCTATAAGAATTAAATAAACATGAACAAACAATGCGAACAAAATATTACTGAGAAATTAATGACACGAGCGAGCCGATGGAATAACGTATTGCGAATTAATGATCGGTTTTATCCATCGTTACATCAATTCTGTTTCATAATTAAATGATAATATTTCAATCGAAATTAAATTTACTGTTTTTTTGTTACAGATAATGTTCGCGGTCCACACTCGGATGCCTTGAGGCAATATGAATGTCAGAAAGAGTTTAGACGTGAGGCTGATCGCCCTGTGCACCACGTGCCTCCTGCTGCCCGCCATCGCCTGCCCCTCGCAATGTATCTGCAAGTGGAAGAATGGGAAACGATACGTCGAGTGCTCAGAAAAAGACCTCAAAACAATCCCAAACTCTCTCGACCCAGAAACACAAGTATTAGACTTTACAGGCAACGACCTACAAGTTCTACAGAAAGAAACATTCCACAAATTAAACTTGCTGAATCTTCAGAAAATCTACCTACAACGATGTAGACTGCAGAAAATCGATAACCACGCGTTCAAAGGCCTCGCGAACCTCGTCGAGTTGGATCTCTCTAACAATTATTTGACAGTCATACCGTCGACCAACTTTGTTTTCTTCCCGTCCCTAATGAGGCTCTCGCTCAACAACAACCCAATAACGAGCATAAAAACTCACTGCTTTCAACATTTATCGTACTTAAATACTTTGGAACTGAGCGATTGCAAAATAGAAACAATAGAGAGAGAAGCTTTTTCCGGCCTCAACCACCTGGAGTGGCTGCGACTGAACGGTAACAGACTATCAAATATTCAAGGTGAAAATTTATTCCCAGATACGCTGCGAGGGATCAACTTGCAAAATAATAATTGGAATTGCGATTGCCATCTCAGGGATTTACATAGTTGGTTGTTGAATTTCAATATGCCGCACGCCGTCGAACCAATTTGCTCCCTCCCTGAACGTTTGAGGAAACAGACGATCACGGGCGTCGCGGAAAACGAGTTGGCATGCTTACCGAAAATGAGCCCTACGTCCGTGTTCTTAGAGACGAACACGGGCAACAACGTGACCCTCGAGTGCTTAGTGAAAGCGATACCCGAAGCGAAAATAACGTGGTTTTATCAGGGCCAGATCATTCATAATTATTCGAGCATGTTACCGGACGTTCGCGACCCGTATTATGTGGAGAACGGCGTTACGGATAAAAAGAGCGAATTGTACATATTCAATATCGGGAATGACGGTAATGGCACGTACTCGTGCATCGCCGAGAACCCCGCAGGCAGCTCTCGCGCCAACTACACAATACGAATACTAGTGAAGGAGGAGCCCGTCGTTATAGTGGTCACGTTCCCGCAGAGACATTTAGTAGTCATAGTCACAGTAGTCTTTCTTATTATCGTCTTACTTATAGCAATAATAGCCGTAGTATTATTAAAATTTAAAACGGACACGCGGAGCCGTAAGAAGAAAGAAAGCGGCAAGGACGTGGCGTTATGTAATCAAATTCTGCCCTCGAATCGAGGAAACGGGATGCCGAAAAATAACGGGAGTGTCATTGTGAACGCGCACTCTCATCACGCACTGCACTACACTGTACAAACAAACCGTGATTACGAGTCGAGCGACGTGTATCAAAGCAATAACATAAAAGGCTTTGTCGACAGGAACCCCGACCTAATTAGCGACGCGGAAACTGTAGCCAACAATGCGCAGAACGAGAACACAGTATTATCAGTATACAAAGCTCAAACCGCGAGCGGCGATGGCTTTCAAGAGGAAACCGCATTCACCGCGCCGACAATACCCAGACAGGTCACGTGGCAGGACCAACAGACCATCAACATGCCGCAGAATACTATCAACAACATGTACCAGCACTCGGCGGATGTTCACCTGAATCCGGGATGCTTTCTAGATAACGAGGGCTACCCGTACGACTACGGCCTACCGAAACATCCCTGCCGGCCGCCAATAATGTCTAACTATTCGGTAGTCGGTCCATTTTACCAGACGTTACCGCACAATCGGCCGAAGGGCCAGAAACTTGTTTGTAAATTCGCGAAAGACACGGAGTTTAACGCGCCCACGCCTCCTGCTTGTCCTAATTTTGAAATGCCGTTTGGTCCGGGAAACGTACGGCGTACCTTGGAAGGGTACCCGGTACCGCGAAATAGGCAGATCGCGTTTGTTGGAAACGGGACGGTGTATTATAATGAGGAGTTCGTGCCATCTCCGCCGGAGGGCTACAAGACGGAGCCGGTGCAGTGCTGCGCGCCGGCGGAGGCGTGCAGTTCGTGGGTGAACCCGAAGGGGACGTGTGCAGTGATGGTGCCGATGAGTGTGGCGGAGGGGCCGGGTCGGTGCTACCAGGTGGAGACCCGGTGCGTGGACACTCAGACCACGGACGCTCGGATGCCCGGCGAGGGCACCGAGAGTGTGCTCAAACCTTTACCGCAAGTGTCTAACGCGAAGTGTGCCGCTGACATATGTTCGGAAAGCCCCGATGAGGGTTACGTCGGTGACGCTAACGATATCTGACGACGACGCCAGACCGATAACGCTTAAACAGGGCAATTTAGACGCTAACAAAGTGATAAAGCGACTGAGTATAAAGTAGTTTTGTAAATATATGAGCTCGCGGCGATGGCGAATGGAGGCGGAATTCCATTACTTAGCGAACGATCCTGTTTGATCCCTGTTTTGCAATTTTGTATATTTTATAGTGTAAGTCCGTTTGATACCGCCTTTGTTCGGCAGTCGTCGATAGTGGTTAATCAAATATCATTACCAATTCCAATTTAGTTATTTTTTAAGGTGACGGTGTTTTTCAATTATGTGAAAGTAATTAAAACACTTTACAGAATAAAATTGTTAATTTTTCTACATAAAAATCTGTAGTGTCGCTGATTAGTATCTGTTATGTCTTTATTGATATTTCTTGTTGTTACACAGATGTCAATATTGTTTTAATTCATTACACGTTGGAAACGTTTTCAATTATTTTGTCAAATAGCATTTTGCAACAAAACATTGCAGACAAATACAATTATATTCATTTAATAGAAATTATAACAACTACAATTTCAACTATTTCTAACAAAATATCAATACGTTTTTTTTTTGCTGATTGGTCCCGCTCTTGACCTCGATCACGCCTGATTGGAAGCGATGGATGAGGTCCATGATGGAAAAAGCGTGCCCAAAAGATGCCTAAGGTACTGGATCTCCCACACATCGACGAAACACAGCAGGCTGCTTGACACCGGAATCCGGTGGGATGGTGGTCGCAAACCAAGCGGGCGTTAGCCCTACCACCGCAAGGGAAGAATTGGCCAGTCAAATAAGGTGTTGGGTGTGACTGTCCAGGATGCGCCGAGCGCTCGGTTCAGTTGAGTAACTGGCCAAACAACAAACACGAGGAGGCTTCTTCATGCATCCCAAAATATTATTCATAATGTTTTGTTGAATAACTATCGATGTTATTGTTTAACAAAAACATCTGAACAACACAAAAAAATTGTCGAAATCTGCATGTTACAAAATGTTATTCAAAAACTGTCTCAATTTCTTAAATCATAAAAAACTTTATCTCCAGAATGTTTCCAATACGTAAGTTGGTAGATACGTTAAATAATTAAGCAACCTCTCTGGATCGATGTTAATATTCATAACCGTTGTTTTAAATTCTGTCTGTAGATATATTAAATTCGGGCGACAAATTGCACGTGCGCATTGCACGTGCAATTTGTCGCCCGAATTTAATATCTCTACCTAATAAGCACAGTCAAGGAATAAATATATAAAGTACCTTAAAATTAATTTCTACTTTCATTATTATTCCAACAACGTTGTTGCCAACATTTTGAAAGTTCGAAAAGGTGACATGCGCCCGTTAATTTGTTTGAAAATTGCTTAACTTTTTCTCTCCTTGACTGTGCAGGGAAGGTATATAAATAATTCGCTTCTCATTATTTTTCAACTCTCAGATAATTTTGTTCATTTCTAGTAAATTGTTACCTTGAGTAAAGGACAGTTAATTAAAATAAATCGGATGGTTCAGTTATGTCGTTATTGAAGCCAGGTAAAAACCACTTCCCTTATTATAAAATTGCAGTGTCAGAAACTGTGGATTTTTCTCTAAAATGTATGGCAAATTTTATTTTGCCATAGGCAATTGCGTAAAACACTAAAAGTAGCAATGGCTTTCATTTTTGCAGTTCAACAACATTCATTGCGTTATTTACGTTTTTGACCAGACATAATTTACGAACAAATGAAGCAATGGATTAGCAATATCCTTCCAAATGATTAGAAAGTGCGTTACGCAATTAGGGTGGTGCTTATAAACATGCATAAAATAAAGATATCTAATATTGAAATATAGCTGTACAAGGATCTTTCGTAGAGTGGCCAAAATCGGAACTAATGCCGCTATTTTGTTTTCTCATTACAATTTCACAAACGTTTACCAGCAGCGCCACCCCGATAATGTCATTCAAGCGCTCAAAGATCTCTGTAGCACTGTAACTGAATTACTCAAACAATGTATTGAATCGATTTTATTTGACAATGTAAATAGAAAATTATTTTACAGTCTCTGAAGGTAATAATGTACAGCCGCCAGCACATCAAGCTACCCGAAACTGTAAAATTTTCCCAATCAACTTTGAACCTTATGCTTTAGCGATAAAATTGAAAATATATTAAAGAAATTTGAAAGATTGTAGTAGCTTGATGTGCTGGCGTCTGTACCACCAAGATATAATGATCTGGGGGTAATTGCGTAACACATTATCAGTTACAATGACTTTCATTTTGACAGTTCAACAACATTCATCGCGTTATTTACGTTGTTGAGCAGACAAATTTTTCGAACATATGAAGCAATGGATTGTTAGCGTGTTACGCAATTACCTACGGTGCTGATCGGACATAGGTATACATACGAGTAGATAGTGTTTTTAATATGTAAGAATGTATATAAATGTAAATATTAGTAACTACTTACTTTCTGTAATCTAAGTAGCTGATGTTAAGTATTAAATTGATATCAGGGTATCCCCTAAGAATAAAGGTGGTGTTTCGATGACTAACGTTCCATAGACAATATTAATTTTTTATCATTATTTTGTCATTAATTATGTTACATATTTCTCAAGCTGTTACGATTTTTGATATAACAGGATTAACATTGTGTTACTTTAAAAATGTCTTTGACACATCTCGGGACCCTCGGGTTCCGGACATTTGGAACGCGTACGAGGGGCCAAAGCCAACTCGCAGAGGCCCCTTAGACAATTTAAATGATGAGGAAGTACCAACCGACGATTATCCCTGTATTGTGTTACTTATTATTAATCGATTGAAGGACAATAAACTGTGCCTCGTTCAGTGTCCTTCAACGGATTAATAACATAATAAACATAAAACTTCTATTATGTCCAATAGGAATTTTATTGTTATTGTGCCGAGGGGCGTTTATTGTCCCTGTAAGTATTAATCTGAATCAACACTACAGATTTGTTCAGGTGGTATCAGGTGATTTTTTTTCGCAATTGCAGTTTTAGTTTCATAGTAAAAGTTGTTCATAATGATGAGTACAATCTCCCATTTAGGTTTGTCGCATGTTTCCAATTTACAACCTGTATATTAACATGGACTTTAAAGGCTGTGAGCAAAAGGCGCAAGATAATCAGAGCATTCTTAACATGGCATAAGATCACGCATGTATTTCCCGCGAGAGTCAGGCAGAAGTGTACCTATAGTAGGCACACCCACACTTAGCAAGTTATGTGTAAGGCCCATGTGTTATCTGTCCTATTTCTATTGCCATGAACTGGGCAAAAATCCAGTATTTCTCAGACCCAAGACAGAGCACTGAGCAGAGCATTCTTAATCGTAAATCAAAATATTTATAATTATTAACATGACTGTGTTTCTTATACTATGGATCTCACAGCCGCAAAATTTTCTGTAAAGGAAATAAAGGAGCCAACTTTTAGATTAAAATAATATCAAAACTGTGTACTAAAGAACATTATCTGAAGGTAAAAATAAAAACAAAAACGATAAAAAAATTCAAATCACCAACAAACAAACAACAGTAGAGAGTATCAGTTTAATTATCTGTGGCCAGTAAACAAAGCCATTTCTATTTCCTGAAGGTACTGACAAGAACAAACCAATAGAAAACTGTGGTTCATCACACTAATAAAGGCGAAAGTTTGCGAGTACGCGTGTTTACCTGTATGTTTGTTACTTCTTCACGCTCAAACGGCTAGACCAATTTTGATAAAAATTTTGTAGGGAGGTTGCTGACACCCTGGACTAATATTTAGGCTTTTAGACTTTTTATCCCGATATTCAAACGGGATCGACATTTACGCGGGTGAAACCACGGGACGCAGCTAGTATTTTAATACAGTCGACCGTACACTACCACGTAACATGTGCACCCGTACCCGTAACGATTGTCAAACGATTGTCAAAGATCCACGAATGACAGCCGGGACCATCGGCTTAACATGCTTTCCGAGGCACGGAGGGATCTCGGTATGTAAAGATGGTCACCCAACCAGAGACCAACCGCGGCAAGCGTAGCTTAACCTGATCGATCGACCTGTGCGGCTGTTATTATTTAGCTACGGACACAGGACACTTTAGCCACAGGCCCTATATTATGAAATAATATTACATAAAAGCCATAGTAAAATAATAATAATCGAAATAATAAATGATGGCACTAAATACAGTTGATGGGAAGTCATCAAGTGTGGAACATTGCCTGTAATGTTTGAAAGGCTTAAACGACTTAATTTTTTTGTGCAAACCTCCGCGTGTAATATCAAATTAACTTGCCTGATGACTAATTAAGATGTGATAATTAATGATGGTGTAATATGAAATGATAAGCATGTAACAAACACTTTGGAAAATTGTTGGGAAGCGTAAGGGTTAGGAAAATCCACGATATAATTAATCAGAAAACATTCAATAATATAAGTTGTTTTTCCAATCAATCTGTCTGCCTTTTCCCAACTATGTTGGGGTCAGCTTCCAGTCTAATCGGATGCAACTAAATAACAGTATTTTACATAGAGTGACTGCCTATCTGACCTTCATGTTTTAAACTAACACAAAAAAAAATGTGGTGGGTACTTAATAACTGTACCCTTTTTACAGTCATACTGAAAAATAACCCCGTTACACTGAAAACCGGACTCAAATCGATACAGAAAACCGGGTCCGCACACAAAGGTCATTCGCACCCCAACCCACCCAGAAATTAACGATATTTACGACTACGTAAACTTATTCCCATAACCTTGAGTAATACGGGGTTTGGATGTTAGCCAAACTCATTAATTATACTGCCAACTATTAAAGAGACACTTCAACTTAATTTATTCATTAATTAATAGAGTAACAACCTTAATTACTGGATCATAAGTTTGATATTTATTTGGCATGTAGGTAATCTGAAGAGTTTGAGTGAGCAACTGGGACAAAGGGACTGTGTTATCATGATGATCGTCGGGAATGTGGTGTGGTTCATTCGTTCTTGTGCTTACCGTTCTAAAACTAGTCTAGCTTGAATTAAATTATAATAACACTAGTTATCATTTTATTTTATATTACACTTACGTGATTATTTCTCGTTTACCTTCATAGAATCACTTTTGCTTGACTGTCATAGAAGTTATTTCCTTATAATTAACTAGCTTTAGCCCGCGGCTTCGCCCGCGTAGAGCTCGGAAATTATCCCACGGAAACGTATTACCGGGATAAAAAGTATTCTAAGTTTCTAATATGATTCAATCATGATTCGAAAGACACGTAGCGCCATCTATTATCATAATAACGTTATTGTTGTTTTCCTCGGGAACAGCACTTTTTTTCTGGATGGAAGGTACGCTATGCCCGTTTCTGTACACCTGACAATGTATTATGCAAAATTCAGGATGATCGGTTCAGTTGTTTAGGCGTGAAAAGGTAACAAACAAACAAACTTACTTTCGCATTTATAATTTTGTTAATTAAAGACATAATTATAAAACAGAGGTGTTTCAACGGTACTCTATATCTACCAAAAACCAAAGTTGCTTCACAGAAAATTTAGCAGGAAAAGCTGACAGTTGAATAAAAAATTAAGTTAGAAAAGTTACATCAGGATAAATGAGGACCGGCTCTGTGTAATGGCCAATGATTATTGTAACTTCGGGACACGGGTCCGAAGTTTCGGAGATAACCGTGACTCTATTACTCAACGTCGGATCTCGTTACGTGATGCTAAAGACTTTTGTGAACGTAATTGCTTCTTTTGATGGTGGTCTGAGGAGGTGATTAACATTGATTTGACATTCAACGTTACGGGGTATATTTTTTATTCGATTAAAGTAGATTATGGGGCTTTACAATTCTGCATTATCTTTTGTGCAATTTTTGTTTATCCACAGATATCATTCAAAGTAAACGGATTGCGAACCATCAGTATTTTTCGTCAAACATTTAAAATACGGAATTTTTGCTTGCAAAGGAAAATAATCACGAAAATAGGATAGGCAAGGCTTTAGTCTAGACTGAAGCTGGAAGCTTTAGTCTCATTAAATTATGCCGAGATCTATCAAGCCTTCAGACGATCACCGAGGTTGTTGTTTTTGATCCTTCATTCAAAAAAAAAAGAATAACGTTGGCCTGGAAATACCGGCGAGAATAAGTTATGAATAAATCATGTAATGAATAACTATGTACACATTATTATTAATGACATAAAATGTTGAATTACATAATATACAGCGTAGAAATTTTTTGTTGGTTTGTTGTGGTAAGAATTTATTTAGAGTAAAAAAAAACTGTTGTCGATGGCTATAAGAGTAGGGGAAGACTAAAGAAATGATGGATGGAATGTGTGAATGATGATATGGTTAGAAAGGGGGTGACTACCGAGAGGTCGACTAATAGAGAAGTATGGAAGAAAAAGACATGTTGCGCCAACCCTAAATAAATTGGGATAAGGGCAGGAGAATGATGATGATAAAAAAAAAATGCTGTTTCACAAAAAAGTGCAGTCCTGACGCGGACAAAATGCATGGAACTGCAATTTTGTTTTAACACCCGACGAAAAATGTCAACGCAGGGGGACTCAGAATCCATGGTTACAAGTTGTGCGTCGATGGGGCAGTACCCTGGTACAAGTGTACAGGGATCTTTTGGCGCCCGAATAACATTGACAGGGGGGCGTTGTTGGTAGACATTTGTCACAGAAATGTATTGAAAAAACAAAATGGCGGCGTTGGATCTAACTTTGGCCACGCGCCAAAAGATTCCTGTACCGCTGTACTCGGATAGTACCTAAATGCTATATGTCTATTCAGACAACCGGTTTTGTATTAGACGGCATTGCGATTGAATCGAAATTTCTACACGTTTGGAATTGCATTGATACATGAGGGTTAAATGCATGCAAATGGAGGACAAGCTGCGAATGAGTTGTTTTCATGTACTCGTATCAAAAACATAGTGTGAAAAGATTTAAAACGTTCATTCCGTAAGCAGTAAGAACTGTTATTGTTACATTATTAATATTGTGTTGTTATTAATAGCTAATAGTGCGTACCTACAGAGTTATTTCGTTGCAGGCTTTATTCATACACTTTTCAAAGGTTTCCTCAGACTAGTCCTAACACATACATTTCACATGGTAATGTCGTGATGTTCTTTTTTTTTAAGACAATTCTACAGTAGCTTAATCAGCCTATAATGTTCCCACTGCTGGGACACAGGCCTCCTCTCGGCTCTCTGTGACAGAGTGTGGCCTGTAATGTAATCCACCACGCGGGCCCAGTGCGAGTTGGTAGATGTCACATGGCTTCGAATTGTTGGTTCTATGACATCCGGTTTCACGATGTTTTCATTCACCGTTTTGAGAGCAGTGGTGATGAAATTATTTACACAAAGTAAAGCGCCTGTCTGGGTTCGAACCCACGACCTACAACTCCTAAGTCACGGCCGTTACCACTTGTGCATATGTATGAATATGAATACCTACATAGTCTTGAAATTGTATATTGTTATTTCGAGATTAATATTCGTATACCTAAGGGACATTATTTCCATAATTTCGTTTATTATGTGTTAAAAATGTTTGACGTTAAAATGTTATAATTTATTTTCATGTTAAATTATGGAGGACTTGTAAAAGTTTTAGTGGGTAAGCAGTTATGTTTGTGAAAAGTTTTATTTGTAAACTATGAAACAAAGTCAAAGAAACACCAAGATAGGGACATAATATTACTGTAAATGTAACACTATCTTTTGTAAGACGATTAGTTATAACTTCATTTTTTTTAATCGAGGTAAGACATAGCAATAAATAAATCTATGCAGTCTATCTTTATGTAATACATACAGTTATCTAATAAGTTGGATTTAAACAATGAAACTATTGTGAGTTGTGGTGAAAAGTTTGAAAGTGAAGTTTGAATAGAAAATGACAGAAGGTCCACTTCTATAATGCACCGAAAGTGCATAAGCATACACAATAGATGGGGCAATTCCCTTATTTTTCAGAACTATCAATATGTCAATCCGTCAAAAACACCTCTATTTTACCTACATTTTTGACAAGTTTTTGATATTTATTGGCCCTGAGATGAGATTGCGACCAGATATTGAACGTTTTGAAATACGAAAATTGACCTTTTGATATTCGGCTGTTAACTTTCTGCTTTGTATCTAATATTCGACATTTTCAACCACATTTTATTTATTTATGTCTATTTTTTTATCGCAATGTGCCTTATTTTTGCACAGGCAGTGCTTTTACGTCTCACAACGTCATAAAATGCACTCGCACGTCCGTAAAATGCGAGTGTGTGAAAGTTATGCTTTAATTTATTACTTTTTAGTTCATGAAGGAGACGCTGCATACTAACAAACAAACGCAAACATAAGTTTGAAAACTGTTGTGTTTTAAACAAATTGTAGGAAATGAAGTGTGAGCCTTCTGTAATTTTTGTCGCGTTATGTATTATTGGCAAATTGTAATATGTATTTTAAATTAGCTATAATTAATGCTTAACGAAATGTGAGATTTATATACATTTGTGGTAATTAGTTATTATGTTTGAATGTTACCACATAATTATTTTAATTAATTACGAAAAGCCGGGCTGCAATAATTAATTCAAAATTTTAGTGGTCATTGTATTGATAAACCACCCACGGTTTAACAAAGAAACAATTACAGAATTATTAACCAGTTGAAATTGTTTATAATATAAATTATGTTATAATGTTGTAACTTTTTGTTCAGCTGAAATAATCGGATTAACTGAAAATGTGGTACCCTAGGTACCTATTGTTAATTTCACTCTAAGTATAGGTTTACAGTACACAAATATTCATTGTACGCGTTTTGTATTGAAAATTTCTTTGTATCGTTTCGTTTCATTTAACACAAATAGAGTAATACTATTTTGTTACCAGTAAGGAATCTTAAGCTTAGAACCTTCGTGTTATGTTTTAACAATACTTAATACTCATACACAAGGGCGACATGCGTCAATGGCAGAGGTAACAGCAGCTGTCGCCGCGTCAGCTCTCGCCGACGCGTCTACTTCGAGCGTCGACGGATAGGTACTAGCCTCTACCGTTGACGTGTGCCGCTCAAGTGTAGGTATGCACACTTAGAGCTGATTTTTCAATCGATAGATAATTTTTATTCGTGGAATAAATTTGACGTTTGACAGTTTTTGTATGGAAGAAGTGTCAAAAATTCAAAATTATTCCTCCGATGAAATTATCTGGCGTTGGAAAAATAAGCCCTAAGTCACAGTTATTTTGTCCTTAAATGTCAATAAGTAATTGTCAAAATTATAACAAAGTTTACACCACAACTCACAAGATGTAGTATTTCCACGTTATGTATAAACCAGGTTGGACCCGGCAGACTGGATAGCTCACGAGTTGACTAGCACATGATATCACAATGTTACTCTCTAGTGGAAACAAACTGTAGATGTGCATGACATTGGAATAAAAGTGTATTTTTAACTTGTTTCTTTTCTTTGAGAACCCTTCTTTATAAGTACGTCCCAAAAGGTTAAGCAGAGGTGTATGAAGGAAACAGTTTAACCGATCCGCAAAATATAACCTTGTAGGTATTTAGCATATGATTCTTGATCCTCTAGGGTAAAAAAAAATTGTTTTGGACTTCTTGGTTAGTTTGCGCACTGGCTAATTATTTTTCCTGTATTGCCTTTTCCGGACAATCTTTCAAGAAACAGTCCAGGTCGTAGCGCCAGCGTTCCATAGGTCTGCCTCGGTTACTATTCTTTATTATATCACGCATAATGTCTGTTGGTGAGTTTTATTGCGTATATTGAGTTTTGTAAGTTGTCTTTCTACCCGACTGACTAACGTAAAAAATCTAACGTAACGTATTGGGATAGTGTGTATTTAATATGCGTTTTTAATACAGAGCCTAGTATAAGTTTTTAGAAGCTAACATAAAGTAGTCGCCATCTTGGATTTTCATTTTGATCTTGCTTTAGCACCTAAAAACCACGAAGACGACACGCATGATAAAAATTTGAAAGTTTTCTCTGCCGCCATCTTCGATTTTTATTTTAACCTATTTGCTTCAACACCCTCGGAAAACTATGAAAACTATCTCTCTCTCTTTTTTTATATCAGAGCAAGTCGCATGGAGGGGTCATAACGCTTTTTTGTTACGTGAAGATTTCTACCAGTTTATTCCTACCGCAAGACGCGTTAGACTTCGTTCCAAAAATATTTTCACAATAACTCCGCAAAACTGTTTAGGTTGAGGACAAAAAATGTGGCTTCTATATCTTCTAGAAAACAAATATTTTTGCATGATAGTAAAAGTCCTCCAGACCGTATTTCATTCACGGCGGCGAATCTCAATGTCGACTAGCCTTCTGATAGGTTTATGACACTGTACGTGAATATTGTGCACCGGACGGGTTCCGTAGGGTAAAAGAGGAAAGACAGTTATAGACCGACGAGAAAAAATTGCCTTCATCGTTCTTAGCTAAAAATGTCGCCATAAGTCCATTATTACCGATTTATTTATAGGCTTGGAATAATAAATATTTGACGGAGAAGGTATAGTGTGTGTCGTTATTATCAGCCATATTTTAACTACTGTGGGCGTACTATTGGGTAGTGTTGGTTATTGCGCAATAGAAAAACCGTTTGCAGTTCAAATCAGATTATAATTTCACGAACAAATTAATCATACATACACTGTAGGTACACGACACAACCAGATACGGAACGCGGGACAGTTTCTGAGCACAAGAGATGTCCAATGTCCAAGCTCCACATCGTTCTGTCGAGCTGTCGTCGACTCCCCACGAACTCAGACTAGACCCTGTCAAGCGCCACCAGATGGCGCTGGCGTTCCGAATGGTCAAAAAACGAATGACTCCGTCGAAGCTGTCACAGCGCTTCCGCTTCGTTGTCAGGTCAGATCCCGTACTAATGATGTCTCCGACATATAAATAACCATCAATCAGAATATAAAGTAGCTACATCATCTTCCACATATAAGATTAATATAACTTAATGTAGGTGGTAGGATTTCCATTCCTCTTATCAAATGAATTCTGTTCCCGATTCGAACGCGCCAATTTTTTCCCCATGGCCATGGAAACGGGAAATATTCTAAAAATGTTGGCAAGCAGAATTTTATATAAGCCCAAGTTATGTAGGGGAATCGAATAGACGTGTATTCTCGAGACCGTAAAATGGTAAAACTGGATTAAGTATGTATGAGGCCATTAGTGTGCCATGGCGGGTGTCGGGGGGTCGCGAAATGTTGCGAGATTGTGACTATCTTAATATTATGGAAGAGATGACGCGACTCATCAATGGAGGAATTAAGGTAGGCCTTCAGAGAATATTTATACCTTGGCAGTTGGCATGTCTGAAAGCAAGTCTGTGTATGATTAAAAAAAAACATAACCCTCCTTCTGGCGCAGTCGGGTAAAAACAGAGTGGTAATGGCGCACTGACCTCTATTAAGGTGCCATTAGTCGATATTTTTTCCATACAAATTTCGGGACAGTATTACTCTATTGTTTGACATTGTGCACCCAAAGTTAAACATGGTATCGTATTGACTTACCGTTAATTGTGTCTGTACGGAAACAGAATAGTAACATAAAAAACCTTTAAAAAGTTATGAGCCAACAAAGATTCGTTTTTCTTGCTATTTTTAACGTAAGTTTGGGTGTAAATAAGTAATAAAAGAACTGTAAAATGTTCAAATCCAAGTCCGTACCGACAAAGCACAGTTATCGAAGAGTTCAATAAACTTTATTTATAATTGATTTTGCAGTGGTTTTTTCATAAAACTCGATTTTCCAAAGCACTTTTCGAGGTTTTTGTACCCGCATATCAGTTCGGAACGGTGTTTCTGTGCGTGAGAACTAGACGTTGTGCGTGTAGAATAGCATCTAACTGCTCATCACTGATACTAGCTCTGTCAGACACGAAGTCAGATGAGACAGCGTGCTTTTTGGACATAACCACCAGTGAGTTTGAGCTCGCGACTAGTTAACTCTTAAACAAGTACGCTGGACTAAATAAACTATACGAAATGACAGTTGTTTTATGTGCCGATTCAAAGCGCCCCGCGGTTCTCAGGAACTAAAATTCAAATAAATAAACTTGTGAATGTTCCATGTCGATAATGTGTCGACAATTTTCTTCAGACAGTGAGTAATTTTAAATTTACGTCTTTCAAATAGAAAATTAATGTCGCCAGAAATTTCTTCAATTCGATTAGCTAAAACAAATTAGCAAATACTATTTTCTAATTTCAAAAGATAAATATTATAAGTATGTAATGTTTAGTTGTTTCCAAAGTATTTTTTTTTTTTTTTTTTTAAACGTTGCCCCACACTAGGAATTTCTCCTGTATTGTGGGTGCGTTTACAAACATTTAAACTCACATACACAAACAGCCAGACCCGGAACAACTATTTGTAGGTCATACAAATATTTGTTCCGTGCGGGAATCGAACCCGCGACACGCAGCGCAGCAGTCAATCGCTTAACCACTGCGCCAACCGTGCCGTGCCGTGCCGTGTGTGTTCTTTAATTAAAACAGTAAACACCTAACATCGAAATAAAACTTGCCATCAACAATTTACCATATACTTTAGCATGTTTACTTTAATTAAATACTTAATTTCAGATTTCCCACCGACTCAAGTAAGCAGTTATGGGCATAGTAGTTTTTAGGCTAAATTTTAAGCCCAACCTCACATTTAAAGCTCACTGATCTGACCGTAAGATGTCCTGCGCTATAACTTTCCTATCCACTAGTTTATAGCTTGCGATCTGACCGCGCCCTAATGAAATTTCAGTTACCCTTTGCAGCAATTATTATATTACTTAAAAATGAAGTTTGAAAACTTAAAAAGCTTAAAAACTTAAGAAGCTTAAAAACGACTGTAGGTGACGTGCAAGTCACTGCAGTGTCGCATGTATGGACAGTCGAGCCTGGGGCCCAAGTCTGCTATTTTTATAAATTTGTCATTCCAACACGATCCCATTGTCATTTTGTTATAAGTTCGTAATCTGCTAAATTCATAATGGTCGATCAGTGGTCGGTCAATGGCACAGAACATATACGATACTCGTAACGAATTAAAAGCAATGACAGCACAATGACGTTCTAATGGTAGGTCACTAATCAAAGGAACTGTCAAAACTTTAGCAGATTACCGCCTAAGTCAGTAATTTATTTGTCATTATGTACGAGATTAACATTCTATGGCATTTCTTTCAATGCAGTGTCAGTGGTTGACCATTGGAAAGTCATAATAACGCCATTATATTAGTAGATTACCAAACTTGTCAAAATCAACAATTATGAAATCAATGATAGACCATTCTGACACTATTGTAATAGCAGACTTGAGGCCCTGTCCGCTATCATATAAAATCTTGATAATCAGTTCTTGGGCATTTTCTTTTACAAAAAAGTTGTTAAAGCATGTCAGATTACTATTAGTTCAACCGTTAAGTACTTCTTTAAATATTAAAGTAATTAAGTATAATGAAGATCTTTTACTTACAAATTACTATGGACCAATGAGCGTTCTCCAAGAATTCCTTTGAGGCTTCTAAAAGCCTAATAAATTATTATCCTCGTAACAAAAATTACATAATGACTCAATATTATTTATTCAAATATTCTCAAGAAAAATTAAAATTTGTTAAAGATTTTTGTGAAACTGTTTCAATCAAGACATGCTCCTAATTATTTTGAACGTTTTGTCATGTAAAAAAACTGGCCAAGTGCGAGTCGGATACGAAGGGTTCCGTACCACAAGGCAAAAACGTCGAAAAAAACACGTTTGTTGTATGGGAGCCCCCCTTAAATATTTATTTTATTCTGTTTTAAGTATTTGTTGCTATAGCGGCAATAGAAATACATCATCTATGAAAATTTCAACTATCTAGCTATCACGGTTCATGAGATACAGCCTGGTGACAGACAGACGGACGGACGGACGGACAGACGGACGGACAGACAGCGAAGTCTTAGTAATAGGGTCCCGTTTTTACCCTTTGGATACGGAACCCAAAAAGATTTGGCGAACCGAAATTGAATATCAAAAGTGATGAAAAATGCCAAATAAAAAACCATTGCATCGAAATGATTAAATAAAAAAACTAAACAACAAAATTCTTCAATTTAATTTAATGTGACCAATTCACACGCAGTAAATCCATCAGTAAACCATCACGCTATCTAAAAGTGCTTGTCCTGAATTGAAAACTGATAAAACCATCGCAGAGCTATGATGGGTCTTCTATCTTTTTACGGCACCCGCGGATATGAAATCGATAGACCCGGAATCCGACTGCGCAAAACGGAGTTGTGTGTTACGTATTTCATATTTTTTTGAAGAAACGCACCAAAGCAGTGTTGAAGGAAATCATTAATTCATACTAAATATGGTCCGGAGTTGGGATTTCTGCCCAGTTGACAGCAATAGGATCGCCCACAGTTACATGGGACTTAAGCGTAATCGTCGTAATTTGGGTGTAGTATTATTATACATTATTATTATTTTTTTTTAGAGTGTTTCCTCTTCGGCTGGTTTTTGCAACATTTACGGACCGAAGCCAAGTAAATGCAGCTTGTGGTGTGTTATGTTAAAGATGTGTTGTGATGAGGACCTATTTCGTTTTCATCTATTTGGATGAACTTTCTGACAATGCGACATGCGCCTATTTAAAATTGCAGCTTTTTGTCGGGTGATACACAGGGTTTCTTTTAGGTTTAGTAATTAAAGCTATGGAGAAGGTAATTTGGGATGACGCCTGTTGTGGAGAGGACTATTATGGACTACATCAACTTTTTGTTGGCGCCATATTCTAGTTACTTCATCTTTGAGTTTTCAGATATTGTCTTCTGAATGTTGTGTGTGTTGGGAACGGCAATGTCTATTAGGTAAGTTACTTTATTTATTTTATCCTGTAGGGTTATATCCGGTCTATTGTAGTGAATTGTCCTGTCGGTGAGAATGGCGCGGTCGTAGTAAAGTTTATGTTTGTCGTTTTCTAAGATTGTTTGTGGTGTGTAATTGTATATGTGTTTGTGTTTTGTAAGAGTGTGTATTAGAGTGCTAGTTTTTGGTGAATTGGGTACATTCACCACCTGATTGTGCCCGTGTGTGTAGTCTGTCTGCGTGAGAGTTGTGCATGCTCATGTTATGTGCTGAATTGTTTCTGGTTGGTTGTGACACTTGCGACATTTATAATTTGTTGCTGAAGGATCTTTAACAATAAATTTTCTATAGTTTTTAGTGTTAATAATCTGTCCTGTATCGCAATTATATATTATTATTATTTACCTCTGCTTAACCTTTCGGGGAATACAGGCGTAATATTATGTTCACACTAATATTATAAAGGTGAAAGTTTGTGAGTGTGTGTGTTTATATGTTTGTCACTTCTTCACGCTCAAACGGCTGGATCCATTTTTATAAAATTTTGTGTGGAGGTATCTGATACCCTGGATTAACATATAGGCTACTTTTTATCCCGATATTCCCACAGGATCGATATTTATGTGGGTGAAACTGCGGGGCGCAGCTAGGGTGTTTATAAGATAAAGTTGACATTTATGATTATTTTCTCCGCGATAATATATCTTAATGTGCTGTGAACTTGGCTTTAAAAATTGATTTATAAAGACTGCCGTAAAAATTGTGTTTTAGTTTTAACAAAGGAGGATGGGCGTTTTGGTACACGTAAACTAATTACAAAAAATAATTTATATACAGATGTAAAAACTTTTGCATTGCTTGTTTGCTTAGAGGTGGAAGAATGAATGTGAAGTTTCTCCGACGAAAAAGAACCTCTAGAACCTATTTAATACCTAAAGCAGAGACTCCTGATATTTTTTTTTACATTTTCTATAATATTTTCATCATCAACCATTGAAATAATAGAATATCCTAGAGATAAATAACCTTTAACATACGAGTATTACAAAAAATAAGTGCGCGGACCGCGACCAATAACACAAAGGCTTAAGGATTGCAATCCTATATCTTTTTTACGAGAACCAGAAAAAATATCAAATCGATTTCCCGATAGCGAGGAACGTAGTAATGTGAACTACGGTCGCAGGTGGCCTTGGGTCCTATTCTGATAAATGTCAATGTCGAATTTACGATCGAAGTCGAGTCGAATGAAGCTTCACACGCGCGTTCAGCTTATTTCGGCTTTATTCGGTAAGCCGACGACTGGAACTGACTTGCGGCGTGCTTTGGGCCAGATTTGCGAGGTATTTGGAATTGATTGGTTGCTGGATTGAGGGTTTCAAGTATTTTGTAGCTATTGCAGGCTGTGTTGCGTGATTGATAACGGTTTAGAGAAGGAGGTGGGCGAAACTACCTTTACCATAAACTTATGTTAGTACGTATTTCGGTGAGATATTAAGGTCGTCTTCCAACTATTATTTTAATAGTACCTTCCTACGTTTACACATTTATAAGTTGCCGACTTGAAGAAGGTAAAAGGCGTACCTACATAATGTAAAAAAGAAATGCTAATCTTGCGTGACGGACAAAAACATATGACTTGACTTTACAAAACAGTACAAAAACTTCTTGACTTGTTGGTTTTGCTTTAACAAAAGATAAAAAACCCCTAGTAAAACTTATCCCTAAAGAAATCCTTGTAATACGAAAAACTAAAACGGAGAATAAATCTATCTTACGTATTCGGACATATAACGTGCCCTTGTCGTGGTTAAATCTAAATAATAAAATAAAGAAAAAAAGACTCTTCGTGCTATTGTTCTAGAATCGGGGTGTAATCGGGGTATCGAGTGCATCGAATCGGGGTGCAAGAAAGGAGCCTCCCCGAGTGACGTTAGAAATCGGTACCCAATCCCCCAAACGTCCGGCGCACCCTGGACACCTAGCACTCGGTAACGCAGAGTCTAGGTGACTAATCCTTTCACCACGATGGCACGTACTGGTCTTTCTCAAGACCCATCCCAAACGGCTCTTTTAAGAGCCAATCCCCGAGACTTAACTACTCCAGCCCTTTGCGTTATTTCAATCAATATCGAAGGATTTTCGAAAGAAAAGGCACAAATTCTTTCAGGGCTCTGTCGCACTACCAACTGTGACATACTTTGTTTACAAGAGACACATCGCAGCCAGGACCAGTCAAGACCAGAAATTCCCGGGCTAACACTTGCCGCCGAAATACCACACCCAAAGCATGGGAGCGCCGTGTTTGTCAAGCCCAGCACTGCAATTTTGTCCACCTCCGTTTCCTCTCTTGACTCAATAGAAGTGGTGACTATCGATACTGGACACTGCACCATCACTTCTGTCTACAAACCACCAAACCAACCTTTCAAACTGATCCCAACTGATAACTTCTATGATCGGGATTCAAAAATCGTTGTTGGTGATTTCAACAGCCACAACATTGCTTGGGGTTACCAGGACACAAATCCTGATGGTTTTGCCGTGGAACAATGGGCAGAAGTAGAAAATTTGACCTTATTACATGACGCCAAACTCCCAAAATCATTTAATAGCGGCCGTTGGAAGCGGGGATATAATCCTGACCTCATCTTCACCAGCGATAACATCAACCGTCTTTGCGCAAAAACAGTGTGCCCGCCAATTCCAAGGACGCAACACAGACCAATAGCATGCCAAGTCTATGGTGCGCTAAAACCAACTGCAGTCCCTTTCAGACGTCGGTTTAATTTTTCCAAAGCCAACTGGAGCAGCTTTTCTCAAGACTTGGACAATAGGTTGAGTGAGATTGAACCATCACCAGAAAACTACGACCAGTTTGTAAAAACGGTCTGGTCAGTCTCACGCCGACATATTCCAAGAGGCTGCCGCTCTCATTACGTTCCTGGATTGGATTCAGACTCATCGAGTCTGCTGGAGGCCTACGAATCTTTATACGCTAATGACGCCTTCTCTGAGGAAACCATCGCAGCCGGCGAGGAGCTACTTACAAAGGTCAGTGAAAACCACAAACAACAGTGGTTAAAAACAGTCGAAAATATCGACATGACGAAGAACAGCAAGAAAGCATGGGCGACATTAAGAAAACTCACTGGTGACCCCCCCGAACCAACAAACCCAGGTAAAATTTCGGCTAACCAGGTAGCTCACCAACTTTTACTAAATGGTAAGGCCCCAAATAAATTGCCAAAATTACCAAAAGCCACCAAGAACTTAACATCCTCAGCAGAAATTAGTAAGCCCTTCACACTGTCGGATATAATCCCGGCTATCAAGGCGCTGAAGAATGGTAAGGCGGCTGGACTGGACGACATTACCGTAGAACAACTTAAGAACCTGGGTCCGGTAGGCGTTTCGTGGCTCCTTACCCTATTTAATGCCTGTCTTGAAAGCTCGATGATCCCCAAAATCTGGCGGAAAGCCCAAGTTACAGCATTGCTCAAGCCGGGAAAACTGCCTGATAACCCGAAGAACTATCGCCCTATATCTCTTCTGTGCCATACGTTCAAATTATTTGAACGGCTTTTACTCAATCGCCTTCAAACCGTAATCGACCCTAAATTGATTCCCGAGCAGGCCGGCTTTAGACCAGGTAAGTCATGCTCCGGGCAAATCCTCCGACTGTCGCAATATATAGAGGATGGCTATGAGGCACGAAAGATCACTGGCGTCGTCCTTGTAGACTTGTCAGCGGCTTATGATACTGTCAATGTCAAGAGATTATTGGCAAAATTGTCTGGCATGATCGACGACCAGGGTTTTATCCGGGTACTGGGTGAGATGCTGCGTAATCGACGT
This sequence comes from Oligia latruncula, assembly GCA_948474745.1. Lineage (NCBI taxonomy): Eukaryota > Metazoa > Arthropoda > Insecta > Lepidoptera > Noctuidae > Oligia > Oligia latruncula. Next base: position 1,374,929 of record OX419691.1, on the reverse strand, counting down.
TACCAAGTCCTCCTAAACTCGGAAAGGAGCAGATGGAGATCACAGAAGAATGGCCTGCCTCAGGGAAGTGTTCTGGCGCCCATTCTTTTCAACATCTATACCAACGACCAACCTACTGTTGAACACTGCGAGAGGTTCCTATACGCTGATGACCTCGCCCTGGCTACCCAAACAAATACATTTGGGGACGCCGAAATCATCCTAGAGGCAGGCTTAGAAGTCCTCGGAAAGTATTACGCAGATAACGCTCTCAGACCGAATCCCACAAAAACTCAGGCATGCGTTTTCCATCTCCGCAACCATTCGGCAAGACGCACTCTGAACATCAAGTGGATGGGTGCCAACATTGAACACTTCAGTAACCCTACCTACTTGGGAGTCACCCTTGACAGGGCGCTGACATTTAAGAACCATTGTCTCAAAATTAAGAAAAAAGTCGGCTCTCGTAACAACTTGCTCAGGCGCCTAACTTCAACCACCTGGGGTGCTTCACCTCAGGTCCTCCGGACTACTGGCCTAGCACTCTGCTTCTCTGCGGGTGAACATGCGTGCCCAGTGTGGCACCGTTCCGCCCACGCCAAGGAAGTAGATGTTGCTCTAAATGAAACCTGCCGCACGATTACAGGCTGCCTGCAATCGACCCCGATCAGCACACTTTATCCCACAGCTGGCATAGCTCCACCACAAGTCCGAAGAGAAGTTGCATGCGCAGAGGAGAAATTCAAACAGGAATCTGATACCAGACACCCACTATCTGGCGCACAGCTACCAACGCAACGGCTAAAAAGCAGACACAGCTTCTTGAAATCGACAGCGTCTCTGTCAGGAAACCCGGCCGACGCCCGTTGCAAACTGTGGCAGGATACTCTTCCCCCTCCTACTCACTACTTACCACCAAAGGAGCATCTCCCTGCAGGGTGTAACCTTCCGTGGCCCACTTGGAAATCTCTGAACCGTCTCCGGACACAAGTGGGAAGATGTAAGTCCAACCTAGTAAAATGGGGCTACCTTGACGCAACGGCAGAAGGGTGTGATTGCGGAGCTATGTCACAAACCATGATCCACCTCCTATCCTGCCCTCTGTGTCCCAAAACATGCAGTCAAAGTGACCTCTGCGCTGCCACCGACAACGCCGTGGAAGTGGCAAAGTTTTGGGAAAACAAGATTTAAAATACAGTCGTGCCAGCGACACGAAGAAGAGAAGATTGTTCTAGAATAACATGAGCAACTCCGGTTCGAATACCAAACGATCATATCTTACCGGAATAAGCGCCCTTAGTATCTGTTATGAGTCCAGCACAAAAATAATAATACTTATTGGAATATTTTCCGCCAACGAGCCCTATATTTCTCTTCAAAAACTTTGTTTTGAGTACTTTATGAAAGTAAATGAGAATAACAAGGGGTAACAAGCTAAAAGGACGTTGGGTAATGAAAATATCAGAAAAACAAGTATCATTAACGGGACGAGTTTTATCTCGGAGAAAAAGTTTGTGACAAATTAAGAAAGAAGTGGGAGCTCGAGTTTGGGGCTAATGGAAAATACGTTTTGCTTCCAGATAAAAAGTTTAGAGGCAGAAGTTCCGTTGGACGTGCTCCGATTCGACAGAAAGCATCGGACTTGAAGGATTTATAGAGTACGAACCGAAAATTTGTACCAAAGTTGTGGAAGTTCAATAACTCCCAAACATTCAGCTGAGTGGAAGGAAATGTGGTGTGCATTGTTAATGCTTATTTAGGAGCCGTCTGTGACGTCCAGTGACGTAATGTATGATAAGCGATAATATCTGATGTCGGGTTGCTAACATCGCACTGCGGCATTTACTCTCGAGCATCATAATTCTACATAATCGTTCAAGACCGGTCCTTGTAGTGATATACATACTACATATTCCATCGTATTTTGACTTTTGAGCAATTTCTTTTTAATACTGGCTCTTTCCTTAATTCTACCATGTTAAACTGTACAAAGTAATATACCTTCTAACGCCTCGTCCACTCAGTGGCAGAAACACATCACTAAAAGTTAGCCTGCACATATCTCCTGCTACAAAATACGTTCTATTATTCCTAGAATTGTTTGAACAAGTTTGATAACTTGAAAACGTTTGAAACAAACAACACATGCACTACAAGTTTCATCTCATATGAGTTTATGTAGTTTATGTACCGGCAATCGAAATGAAACTTTACAATATGATTTGTGATACTAGTTGACAGAGATATGGTTCAGTAAATAAGCTAGTTGGTAACTGCTGGTAACTTAACTTTAACTTAGCTTTGGGCTTTTAAGTATATATACAATAATACTTAAAAGCCCAAAGCTAAGTTAAAGTTAAGTTAAGCTTAAATAACAAACTCTCTTAAGACCAATTAATTGACACATAAAATGAAACGGCTTAGCATAGGTTTCTATTTAACGAGTGCAGGTCATTACAAGTCCCGTCGGGTCAAATTAGCTAGGTTATCAGAAACCCGTCTAATGTGCCTCACTCGTAACTCTTGTTAATGCCTTTATTGGTCGTAATATACGGTCCAGACTTTCAGACTATTAAAGGAATGGCAAAAGGATTCGTTTTATTGCCCGCACCCCATTATAATCAGGCACGTAGTATATTGTGTAGAGAAAATCGATGTAGTATTACATTATTTCTTTGATAAAAAATGTTAGAAGGCTACTGTCTTTTCATATAAACTAAACGTTCTAGCCTCACGACAGATTTTGGTCACGGTGGCCAATCTCAACGGAGATTAGCCAGGTACGCAGGAGATATTATAGTGCACAAGAGTGTGCGTAATCACAGGTGCACTCTCTGTTCCTTTACTCTCATAGTCCGATGGGACGGCAATCCGACACAACCGGGGAGAGATCAGGCGCAGGACTACCGGCGTTACGTGCTTTCCGAGGCACGGAGAAACTTTCTATTATGGCATACGTAACGAGTAAAAGTTGTATCCGTAGCAATGGTAGCGTAGCGCTTTCGTAGGCGCGCGTAGCGTTATTCGTATACTCTCGTAGCGCCATCCGTAGACGCGTAGCGTTTACCTTTGTAAGATGCTGTAGCAAATTTTAAAAGACTAAAATTACTGCGTATTATAGGTAGTCATCGTTCTTATTTGCTACTGCTCTGTAATCGAATTGTTAAACTGTATTGCCTTGCCACGTATCCATTACGCTATTGACAAATTTGGTCCCTAACATGGTTCTATTTGCATAACAATAAATAAACAACCTTCACTTTCCAAGGTTGAACCTGTAAGTTTTTTACGTAGCTACCGGTATGATACCTACTGTACCACAAATAGATTACTAATAATAGATAAAATCTGCCTACGCAACTAGAATTAACCCTAAAAAACGTCGCGTGATAAAAATACGTAACTACTTACAAACCTACTTCACAATATCAGCGATATCACATAAAAAACAGCTCCATCCCCAAAATGGACGGTCAAACACAAACCCTTTGCAGGACCTCTTAATTTGGCTGATATATAAGGGCTTGGGGAGCTCACATACGCATTATAAATTCGATGTACGTGATTGTACCGCAGCAATCTATAATGCGACCAAATAGAAATGCTCTTATCGTGATGTCACAAGCGTAATTTATTCTTGGGGATATATAAGCTAGATATTGTCACGCAAGTACGATTTTGGGGCCGGTATAAGTAGGTGAGTGTGAATTGGTTGAATAAATGCCTTTGTTATACGCTGATTAAAAAAGGATTGGACCAATTTGAATATTTGCATTTTTATTATGAAACAGAGTAGGTACGTGATGCCTACAGTTTTTAAGTATCGAGTTTGTTTTATTTTCAGTCAATGTTTTTTTTAATGTGTTAAATTATGTTGTGAAATGCTGTATTACTCAGTGTATGTACTAAACGGTTATTGTAAGAATAACTAGTGATGTTAAAACTTTACTAAGACCGGTTAGGTTAGGTTCTAACCTGATGCAGCTGAATACCAGCATTTGACATGGAGCGACTGCCTATCTGACCTCCACAACCCAGTTATAGGGTAATACGATACCCCTTGGTACTGGTTGTCAGACTTTCGGACTTCTGAGGACCCGTAACGACTGTCAAGGATCTACGAATGACAGCCGGGACCGACGGCTTAACGTGCTTTTTGAGGCACGGAGGGTTCTTGGTATGTAAAGATGGTCACCAATCCACGGACTAACCGCGGCAAGCGTAGCTAACCTGATTGAAGGTACCGTGCGGCTGTTATTTCTTAGCCACATTAAGACTATTCTGTATAACAAAACAAGCTAGTTATGCCCGATGGCATTTTCCATCGGCAAAACTGACATACCTACTTCCAAATGAACATTCACCACCTATGTAATCCCTTTAGGGATACATTTCAAAAATTCATCCTTAATGCTCACTTTTGTTAAGAACTCAACTCATCAACTGTCACTAATGAGACACAATTATAATACTTTTTCTGTTGCGTATTATTGTTACTGAACTTAGGAAGCTTCTTTCTTTCTTTCCTAACAGCCGAGACATTATGGAGCTTGAGTGCAAAATTTCATGTTTTTAGACCCAAGGGTTTAGGCTGTGTTGTCTTATCAGAGAAAGAATCAATTTAAGATTTTTATCACTTAAATAAGTAGATTGCTGGATGATATTATTTGTATGCCATCCATGTCTCAAACCGACCCATCCTGTGGGACAAAATCTATAATTTTTTCACTCCTAAAGTGAATGTGTAAGTACGTTTAAATAAACCATTTCCCTTCTAAATTGCTCCAAAACCGTTCCACAAAGTGCGGTGTACGTGTGAGAATTTTGGAGAGGAATCGTTAGAGGTGTGAACCGATTAGTATTCCGCTTAGAGTAGACTGTGGCCATGATTCACGCAAGCCGAATGTCCGGTCACTGCGGTATGCCAACTTGAAAACTGTGGAACAGGTGCACACGTGACGCTGGTAGCACTGAATTTATTTACACCTTGATGTTTGGCAACTTTCAACTTTAGAAGATGTAAGTTTACAAGTTTTTTTATGCATTTTTTAGGGTTACGTACCCAAATGGTAAAACGGGACGCTATTACTAAGACTCCGCTGTCCGTCTGTCCCTCTGTCACCAGGCTGTAACTCATGAACCGTGATAGCTATAAGTTGAAATTTTTACAGATGATGTATTTCTGTTGCCGCTATAACAACAAATACTAAAAACAGAATAAAATAAATATTTAAGGGGGGCTCCCATACAACAAACGTGTTTTTTCCGCGTTTTTGCCTTGTGGTACGGAACCCTTCGTATGCGAGTCCGACTTGCTCTTGGCCAATTTTTTTTATTTAAACTAACGGCCTTCGGTAAGTGGTCAATACCTCCTATGGACATTTGCAGCATCAGAGGCACTTAGGCGCTTCCTGCCGGGGTGATGCTGAATTTTTGAGCCAATCCTACCCCGCGATCAAAGGCAATTGTATGTATAACTCTGATTGACAGCTCCGTCTGCATCAGGGTGAAGGACTTTCATGAATATTTTCCAATATGTATGAATCTTAATCATAAGTTAACTGTACCTTCTACAAATATTATTATTTATTTATTATACTTTATTGTACACCACAAAAATACATAACATGAGAAAAATACATCAAACACTACAAAATATGCAATGGGCGGCCTTATAAAAATTGTCCATTACGAAATGTGTGAAGTATGAAAGGTGTTTAGCACCCTCTCTACTCTATGCTCGGGGCTAATTTTACGCCATGCATTAATAAAATAATTAAGTCACATGTATCGTATACTATTTTATAGCTCGTGTATTTATAACCTAAACCCGCTCTTAAGTCACGCTTTTCTCTGTAAAAATGAACTACTTAAGTCACAGAAAAGCGTCAGTTAAGTGCAGGTTTAGGTCACACAGTGCTATAAAGATACGTTTATACCATCCTTCTCATAACACATTCTGTACTTTATCATAATGCTACCTCCACATCGTTTACAGTCGGCACTCGTCCCGCATGCACCGCACTTGCGACGTCCAATCGTCGGCACATCACTATGCATTACGTCACGACGTCAAATGACGTAATTATGCCGACACGCATGCTTCGCGTGCGGGATTTGCATCGTAGTGCCGACTATGAATAGTTGTTGTAGTTTTATGTATCGCTTTGTGGTGTGTGTTTGAGGATTTTGATTTGGTGGTTTTTACATACCATAAGAAATGTAGAACAGTTTTTGATTGAATGACTGACATTCTAAGCGAGTCACGATACACACACATACACACACATATATATATATTTATTTATTTCAGGCGATTCAGGCTCATATATATAAACCTAAACATACATATTGCTTTGCATTCATATTGCATAATGCTTAGAAGTTGTAGATAGAGTAGGGAGATCTTCTTAGCGTGTCGATAGCAAAAATAACATATACAATAGTTTTTTTAAACGCAGCTATTAGGTTCTTACGTGTGCAGATGACAGGGCATGCGGTGCAAGATGGGAGGTGAACCATTGTCTGTGGAGGGACCCGCATACACACCGGAGGTCTGAGCCGTCCATGAACCCTCACTTGTGGAGGTTGTCCTTGCTGCTGTCTATTTGGGTACGAAGTTCATTAAGGTTTTCCAAGTAGGCCACGATAATTTGTGAACAGATGTTTAGGAGCTTCACACCTGAATGGGTCAATCGATATGCCATGATAGTTTGTAGTATGACAGTTTGGTTGGACTAATTTCTTATTGACTGAATTCGCGTAATTTTAAGAACGTTCAGTCTGATCTTAGTCTCAATATGTCAAAAAAAAAGTGGTTTCGTGGCGAAGCAAAGGAGGAAGCGCCGATCGCGGCCGAACAGGAACCGCTGCGGCAAAGCTCCTACGGAGCCTGAAGTCAGCTTGCGTGCCGCAAAACCAAACACACCGGTGTACATCTCCCGCCTACACAACACCACTAAGGTGGAGGACATCGTGGAGTACGTGCGCTAGAACACGAGGTACACGCCGAGGGTGTACCTCGTCAAGTTAGTTACTGGAGTCGTACCGGAACGTCAACTTCAAGGCGTTCGTGGTGCGTATACCGAGTTGTTACCTGCCCGTCGTCAGGGAAGAAGACTTCTGGCCGCAGGACGTGGTGTTCCGTCGCTTCTGCGAACAAGTACCACAAAACACCACAATAACAAGCTAGTGAAGTGAAGTACTATTTTATAATAAAAATATGTATGTTTAGGTTAAGGTATTTATCTATGGGTCTGCGTCGCCTGAAATAAATAAATAAATAAAAATACCTAGATTACATAGATTTGAATGTTTTTAATAAACGGGAATCGGCCTTCTGGTTTTCGTTAACTACGCCAAAGGTAGCACAGCTACAGTAGTAGCACAGCTATAGTCGTAGCACAGCTACAGTCGTAGCACAGCTACAGTCGTAGCAAAAATGCTACGCACTGTGCTACGCTATTCTTGGTTTATTTTACACTTAGTTAACCTATGATTAAATAGTAACACACAGATTTTAATATCAAACCTGCACTGCCTAATCCAGCGATAATAACACTGATAGCCTAATATCAAACAGTTTTGTTCGGTAATATTACAACTATTAGTGAACCAATACGCTATTCTTATCAATTAATTAGCTCAAACATACAACAATACGTATTCAATCATAGGCTAATCAGGCCAGGTCCCCAAATCCCATGACAATTACTATTAACCGAACAATGTGCGACTAAACCCAGGTACTTACGGGCGATTTTATGATGCGACGATTTTTTATAGCGCACTGGAGACCAGTGGTGGCCCAGTGGTACCTAACTTACGAGTTTTAGGTCGTAAGTTCGAACCCAGACTGGCGCTTTACTTTGTGTAAATTATTTCATCACCAATGCTACCAAAACAGTGAAGTAGAATATCGTGAGGAAACTTGCATGTCATAGAACCAAAAATTCGAAGACACGTGACATCTACCAATCCACCCTGGACCCGTATGGTAGATTACGGCCCACTCCCTCTCACCGAGAGGAGGCCTGTGTCCCAGCAGTGGGAACAATATAAGTTGTTTTTGATGACTGGATTTTCAACTCTTGGTATTACGTTGAGCGTTGAGAATCCAACAGAGAGTATTCCAACGTGTCAAAAAACACACACTGTTGGAGTACATAGAGTTAAAAATCCAGTGCGCGAAAAAAGTCGCTCGCGCGTACCAGGGTACATCCATTTATCAAGAACAACCATTGATTACCACTTTATTGATAAAGTTTTGTGGATTATTCTTAATCACTTTGAAATAGATTTAAGCCAAAGTCTATTCGACTTTAATTAATAGGTACTGAGATATTGATTGTTTTTGTTTCTCAGATCTCTTAAAGTAGTTTTCAGACACAGAATAGATAGAGACAGCAGATCAGGTCCATGCAACGAGCGATAGTGCACGCACATATAGATGCGCTTCACGTAGGTACAGTCTGCAAGCGCACTCGCAAGTGGCGACCGAAGTAACAGGCATTTTCTACTCCGTATGACAAGTATGCCCGAACTAAGAACGAATGAAAACAAGATTGGCCAGTAGTCCTTACTCCAGATGTGCTTTTATCCATCCGAAAAAGTTAATCAATCGGGAGTAAGGTTCATTTCGAAGAATCGAAATACTTTCGAATGGGCCCGTCCTGACTTCGTTCACGGACTAACAGTCGAACCCAATAACCTATTGACAGATCGCTACTGATAGCTAGTACAAAATAACCCATACTAATATTATAAATTCGAAAGTAACTGTCTCTGTCTGTATGTTACCTTTTCTCGCCTAAACCACTAAACGGATTTCGATAAAATTTTGCAGAGAGATAGATTGCATCCTGGGGAAGGACATAGGACAGTTTTCATACCGATATTCCCAAGGGATCGACACTTATGGGGGTGATACCGCGCGGCGCTGCTATTACTTGTAATTGCCAGTATAATAATAATTATAATCATACAGATCGCTACTGATATAGATTATTAGGACTTTAAAACCAGGGATAGATCAGGTTTTTCTACCTCCAGTATGCCAAAACTGGTGAAAGCTAGGTAATTGGGTAGTAGCCTCCCGGGGACTGAGATCGCTGTACGTACATGTCGATGTGTACGTGTACCTATTCATGAAGCCGGCGTCTGTACCTACCTATTCTATGCTGTAGGTTTTGAAGTCCAAAGTTTTTCAAAAGAACTGAAACAAATTGTTTTTAATTAAAGTCTGTGATCGGGTTCACAGCCGACTGATTCAATTTATGAAAGTGAACTTAACATCTACCTAGTTAAAAGTTAGAAACTGGGAGCTTTCAAACTTGGGATAATTTGGATCTCGATGGTTGTACATTTAAGTAAGGTTTAAGTAAGTTTTTTTAAGGTTTTTTCATATAAATTACAGCTATAAAATGTAGATGTGTGTATGTATGATGTATGTGTTTCATCTTAATGAATATTGTTTTTTATCAAAAGAATAATCATATAAATACATTTGGAAACTTAAGATCTAAAGAATTGTGAAGTAAAAAAACAAAATATTACTAAGCTCAGAATCAATTTATAAAAAAAAGAAACAAAATGTACATCAAAGTATGTATGTACATCAAAGTAATTTCAAAACCGTTCTTTCTGCCAATGTTTTTGCCCAAATTCCCAAGTCTTGCGCACATTGTTAGATACGTGTTAAGCCTCTCAACGTCAGCTGTTACAAACACCACTAAATATAACAGGACAAACTTTTCACATCGACTGCTGAGCCGCGAAACTTCCCCACTTCATAGTTTTCACATAAAAATGACTTCGCACTTGTGACTATGGCATGGTAACAAACTTGTAAGTGTTATTATGTCAGTATGAAAGTGGGTGTCATACTTGTTAAGGGAGATTCTTCTGAAGACGCAAGGCCAAGCTCTCTTCGTAAACAAGGAATGACAGAGATTAAAACAGAAGACGAACTTGCAGGGGATCGAGGAGGGGAGGGGGGGCGTGGTGATCAGGGGATCAAAATTCAGACCGGAATAAATCGAATTTTTTACCACGATGATCTGTGTTGACAATTTCGGACCATCGAGTCAAGGTTCTCTCACGACTATACCCTCACTCTGGTGGTCACTTTTGGATGATTATGAGCTGATTTTTCAATCGACAGATACTTCTTATTCGTGGAATAAAATTGACGTCTGACAGATATTGCATGGAAGAACTGTCAAAAATTCAAAATGATTCCTCCGATAAAGTTATCTGATGGCGTTGGAAAAATCAGCCCTAAGATAAAAAGAAGATAATATTTGTAGGTATACAAAATACTAGCTGCGCCCCGCGGTTTCACCCGCGTAAGTGTCGATCCCGTGAGAATATCGGGATAAGAAGTAGCTTAAGTTTAAATCCTGGCTATAAACTATCTGTGTGTAAAATTTCATCCAAATCCGTTCAGCCGTTTGTGGGTGAAGAAGTAACAAACATATAAACACAAACACTCACAAACTTTCGCCTTTATAATATTATTAGTGTGATATTATAGTATGAATATTCATTCATATAGTTATGTATCTGTTTTATGTATTTATTGTATACATTATATGTTAATGGTACATCACAGACTTCCCTTCAGATATTGTCTCTCCTTTCTCTATAAATCCATCCAAAGGTTGTCTTTAAAAGATCGCTTTTAGTTTTAGCGATAAGACCGCCCATTGTGTCATCCCATTTAAAATGTCTACATTTATATCTGTAATATTTATGGTCTACATAACAAAGAGTATTCTATTCCACAACAAATAAAACCTTGTACATAGTACACAAACAACATCATCACCACAGGCTAAGGACTAGTATTAATTCTGCCAATGTGCTGCAATAAATAAATCCGTGGGTAATTTATGGGACGCCCCGCCGCCGGTGACAAGCGAGCTTACTATTACTTTGTCATATTGTATTGTTACACAAAACGCTTCGTAAGCTGACAATATTTCCGATACGGATTTATAGGTACCGTCAGCATAAAACTTGGAATACATTTTGGAATATTAAATTGATTTGCTATTTCGTTTTCTGCGGCCTATGAAAAGGACGATACGACGACGAGACGATATAAACGACGATATGATAATTATCAGCAGCTAAATATTTAAAATTACAGAGCTTTAGTTATTTGCCCGACTTTATAAACCACCAATTAAAGTTTCTGGATTAGATATTTCTGTATGTAAATGGTTTTAGATCCCGACCTCTGTAGCAAACAAATAATTATTAGTCTTCAAAAGATAGTCTGGAGTCTAAATTAATATTTGAATTCTATAAACTTTGGAAATACAGGATATTTCTGAAGTTTATAAAACTGACTACGTATTTGTGTGTTGGTTGTATTTGCTTACAACCTTGCTATAAACCTCTGATTACACTGAAGCGAATCCCGCGCGGTATTCGGGACGCCACTGCGCGCATCGATTGCTTTAATGATTAAGTGCCAATTTCACCATTGAAACTGAACGCGGTCAGAACATTTAAATTGCGTTCAAGAGCTGTTACTGTCAATATTCCACAACAATTATTATGACACTGACAGCTCTTGAACGCGGTGTACCTAGATGCGCAGGGGGCCTAAAAAGGCCACTTTGGCAGAATCATAAAAGGATAACATTATGAATCATAATGGACAGTTAACTGTTAAGTTAATCGTATCAAATCCCATTAGTGAAGGCTTTTTCAGTTTTTTTTTATCTGTGCTTAAATACCAATCAACCGAATCCAAATCCAATTCCAATCTCTTTGATTATACCTACGTAGTGCAGTGAAAAAAATAAAAACACGGATTGTCTTCGCCATAATACAATTCATAATGTTATCCTTTTATGATTCTGCCAAAGTGGCCTTTTTAGGCTCCCTGATCGCGTTCAGTTTCAATGGTAAAATTAGCCCAATGAAGTCACACGACTATTCGCGCCAGTTTGAACACCTCCGTACAAGTTATGTAGCTGACAAAAACCGCGTGAATGAATCCCGTCCCGCATCCTGCCCGCGATTCGCCTCAGTTTGGCCAGAGCTTAATACCTGCTCAGTTTAGTGTAGATATTATGTTTATTTTATACGTCTAATGTTATATATTACATCAATGTTTACGCACTGTCTACGTCCTACATTGAAGAAAATATAACCTTCACTTGTCTTAGATATCTTATATGTTTATTCATTTTAAATATCTGAATTTTAACAGTGTCTACTAGTCAGTGTCCTATCTGAGTTTTCCGTGCCTCGGGAAGCACGTTAAGCCGTTGGTCTTTCGTGGATCTATGACAGTCGTTACGGGTCGTCAGTGGCCCAAAATTCTGACAACCAGTCTTACCAAAGAGTATCGTATTACCCATTAACTGGGTTGTGGAGGTCAGATAGGCACTAGGCAGTCGCTCCATGTAAAATACTGGTATTCAGCTGCATCCGGTTAGACTGGAAGCCGACCCCAACATAGTTGGGAAAAGGCTAGGCAGATGATGATCTGAGTTTTAACAGAATACACAAAAAACTAGGTATTCCTCTAAGTAAAGTCGTAGTTCAAGTTTATGTCAGCTATTTCTGTTCGAGATTTGACGATGGTTAAGCGATTGACTGCTGCGCTGTGTGTCGCGGGTTCGATTCCCGCTCGGAACAAATATTTGTATGACCTACAAGTAGAAAAAAAAAAGATAGTGTGAATAAAGATCATTTTGATGACAAATGAATTGAAATTGTTTATTCCTTATATACTATATAGGACATCAGCACCACTTTCAAAAAATGTAGATGCAGTCGACATTATTTTCCTATCTAACCTCTGAGAAGAAATTGCGAAACAAACTCAGGGGTCAAAGTATCTTTTAAAGTCCAGATATTAAATACCAAAAATATAGCGTAACACGGACACGGTTTAAGCGGACTGGGCTTTTGAAGAAAGTACCAGAAACTGAGTAAACCTGTAATGCCATCGTGAACTAAACTATAATAGGCTATATTGTTACTATATTATTATGTGTACTCAGGTTGAGGTATGTATCTATGGGTCTTTGTTACCTGAAAATAAATGATTTATAATTATTAGTTTTTTATAGGATACCGCACCTACCTCATCATTTAATTACGAATCTTAGCTAAACTTAGTATAATTATGACGAGGATGCAGGCAATCTCCTTGTTACTATGACGTAATAGAAACAATCTCGTCTTAGAACCTACTCGTAGATGTGTAAATGGCCCCCAGAGACGACAAAGTGATTACATCGAGGAAATGTACAACAGTATCAATTTGCGTATTAATGACGTCACGTGATGACGTCCTCAGGAACTGGTCATAATATAGGCGCAATGTGTTGCGGGCTTGCTTACGAGCGCATGACACGTTTGTGTAAGTGTACCTGGATATTGCATGTCTAGTTCCTTTGTAAAGGACGGTGGTCATGCTTACCAAGAATACATAATAGGTAGGTACCTATTTTCATATTATACTAGCGATCTGCCCCTACTTTGCACGGTTTTTACCGCAGCAAGCAAGCATGCAGCATGCAAGCAAGCATGCAGCATGCAAGCAAGCATGCACTAAGCATGCAGCATGCAAGCGAGCATGCAACATGTAGCAGGCATGGTTTCTGTCACGGCGCCGGGCGGCGCCGACGTCGCAGACGGCTTTCGCTCACCACCGCAGCTTCGGCTAACTGGCCGCCTCCTGCTCCTCAGCCCGCGGGCCGCCTCGCTCCTCCGCGCCTACGCGATACAAAATTACACTATAGGGGTAGGGCAGACAAGACTGCGTGGAGTAGGATTTACAGAGATTCGTTTCTGTCACTAAAACCTTATTTTTTTGCAAATGTTTTAGGACTAACAATTTTATTATAAATGAACATCCGGAATTATATAATACAATACATACGACATAAGACTTTATTTGATGCAAAATTAGGAGATTCAATTATTATAGTAGGTACCTACTCGTTATTGACATAATAGTTTTAGAAGTAAAGGTTCAAAATTTAAAAATTTTGAACATTATGATTACTGAAGTTTATAGCTAACGAATTATGCATAATGGTTTTCGGACTAACAATTTTAGAAGAAGAAAGGGAGTACCGCTTTGACTGCTTCTAAAATGGCAATAAAAACCATTTTAATTGCTAAGCTATCTTTTACCGTGCTGTAATCCCTACCGTTTCATACATTAATGAAAGCCGTAACCGATAGCTTAGAAGCCAATAAATTGCTAAACTACTGCATACATGGACTGGCCAAGTGCGAGTCGGACTCGCACACGAAGGGTTCCGTACCACAAGGCAAAAACGCCGAAAAAAACACGTTTGTTGTATGGGAGCCCCCTTAAATATTTATTTTAATCTGTTTTTAGTATTTGTTGTTATAGCGGCAACAGAAATACATCATCTTTGAAAATTTCAACTGCCTAGCTATCACGGTTCATGAGATTGGTAATAGGGTTCTGGGTCCTGGTCTTTGGGTACGGAACCCTAAAAATCATAGTTTGCAAGCATCCTGGTAAATTGCCACGCAGGTCTTTTGGCACCAGAATGGCATTGACAGGGGGTCACTGTTGGTAAACATTTTTTGCGAAATGTGTATTGAAAAAACAAAATGGTGGCGTTAGTTAGTTCTGATTTTGGCCACGTGTCAAAAGATCTTTGTACAAATAAATATGCATATATCTTTTGATTTCAACTCGCTAACTCGAAAATTATATAAGTATAACTCTACATGTTTTTAAATAGCATCATTCATTTATAAAATTCTGGAGTAATAAAATGCAGCTGTCGCTAAAAGTTTTTGAGAAAATTCATGCAACCTCATTCGCTATTCTTCTCCTGATTTAAACCTCTAGAGAGGTTTTTAATGGACATATTTTTCGATATCTTTGTATTAAGGTATTGTACGTCGAATCCTTTGTTCAAACCATTCTTTTGAAATGTTAGTTAGAAGAGCATTTTGTGAGATGATGGGCCTTTAATAACCTGTCATTAGTCGGATAGAAAATATGGCTTTAATATGCTAATTTAAGGCTCTTCTATAAAATTATTTATTTATTAACTAGCAACCCGCCCCTTTAGAACATCCAAACTCGATTTTCCAAAGCACTTTTCGATTTTTTTACGCGCCTTTCTGTTCGGAACCTTGTTTCTGTGCGTGAGAACTAGACGTTGTGCGTGTAGACTAGCGTCTAACTGCTCATCACTGATACTATCTCTGTCGTACACGAATCTAGGTGAGACAGCGTGCTTTTTGGCCATGACCACCAGAGAGTTGAAGCTCGCGACTAGTTCTACCTTAAGAAGAACAACGCGGTCACACAGACAGACACAAAATGTGACTTTAATTTATAGTATGTATAGATCAGCAACTTATGTATATCCACAGTTTCACCACACATAAAAGTTCCGTCGTTATCAGGTTATTGCATCACCGATAATGGCTTAAAGGAAATGTTTGGCAGCAACCTTGAAAAAAATACTCAAGCGCGAGCATAGCCACTGATTATAGGGTGGAAAAACGAATGTCACTTTGAGGGGAAACTAACTACCTTACAATATTAAAGACAGGTACCTATACTACTCAAAAGATAGTGTTGTCCTACAGTTAAGTATCGTATAGCCAAGCGTTCATAAGCGCTTTTAATTTACTTTTAAAACTAAAGGAATACTTTGAAGAATGTACTGTTAAGGCGACTACATGACCTAAAGCGCGGTCTTTGTCGGACTGCATAGAAAAGAAAGAGAAGCGCGATGACTGGTAATTTATTGCAAAATAGGAAGCAATTATCTATTTACAAAAATCTATTGTTTGGACTAAAAAATTAAAACACTAGTGTTTTAGTATGTTGCTTGCAGAATAATTTGACAAAGAAAACATAATGATTGTATGTATATTAGTATGGTTTTTCTTGTAAAAATAAAGTTTTTAGAGGTACCTTCATGATTTTTTTCTATCGTATCAAATTAGTTATATTATGTTTTCGACACACTATCTACCTAGCATCTATCCTGAAGAATATAATATATTTTTCTGATTTTGTTTACTGTAGTCGATCATATACTTTTATTGTTTCTAAAACTTGCGTTTTTTGGGTTTAGGTCCTGTAAGCCCCTTAAGGCTTTATTTGGATGGTCTGGCCTCTATTCATACATATGTTATGGCATAATGTGGAGATAAACACTATTTTATATTTAAAAGAAGAAAAAGCTTGAGACCCAGCCCCTAGGGCTGAAGGCCACTCACTGCCTTCAGTTTGTGTATTAGAATATAAAAGTAATTAAATCCTAAATAATTATCGTTTATTTTTTTGTTGTTAACACCCCGAACCTAACAGTACTTTCCTTCCACGTAGCGTCCGTTTTTCCCTTGATAAACAACCTTGAATAGACAAGGTTCGTCCACCCATCATAGACCATTTATTAGTGCAGAGTCCACACGAGATTCTCGCACATTACTCACTTTTTCGCGTGTACCTATGCTTCTGCGTTCTACTATAATTTATCTCGAGATGGCCGCGGCTGGGTACATAAATCACGTAGCGTTTTTCACGCGCGGATACGATAGGGGAAGCGGGAGTTACACGGGTTAAGATTTGGGACGGACGGCGGCGTTGTTGGGGTTAAATTATAACAATACATGGCTAAACAAGTACGAGTAGATAGGAGTGAAGGAATTGATGTGACTTGAATATGGAATGAGTTTGTAAAACCTAAAAATTAAGTTTGTGATAGATTTCTTGTTTTTCTATGTAATTATAGAGTTTTCTTTCTGACTTTCCATTATCACCCAGAAGAATATAAGATTTGACAATGTTTTGTTGAACAACAACGTGCTTCCTCTGAATATCAGGATGGCAAAAAGTCGGTTATCTTTTAAAGTGAAGGCACATGAACATATCCGTAAGAAGTTGGATGTTACGACCATCTTCAGACGGATATGTTCATCCGTCAGAATTTGGCTGTAACATCCCAGCGCTGATTTGCTGGATTCGTTTTATTTATTTATTTATTTATTATGGCACTTCAACGACTTACTCACTACGACATACACAAACAAAAATCACATACAGTTTTATGAATTGTGAGTTCGTCACTTACAGAAGTGCACAGCACTAGCACAGAAATAAATAGTAAGTACAAGATAGCGTTAGTTGAATTACACAATATAAGTTATAAACGAATGTAATAGTAAAAGTAGAATTAAAAATTATAATGAGCAATGTTCACAAATACGATCGAAAATACAAAAACAATTTAAAAAAAAAACAACAAAAAGAAGGAGGCTGGCAGGGAGGGGAAGGGAAGTATGCTTAAATACAATTATTAATGGGTGGCTCGTGTCGCACAGACGACTCGAGACTCGCAGCTGGTTACTCGAGACTCCGAGCTGGTTAGAAGTTTCGATCGGAATTGTCTCAAAGGGTTAGAGTAGATGTCGATGCTATTGGTTCGTGTAGCAGTTTTATTGTATTTTCCCATTAGACGGTTCATGGGTGCGGTGCTACCGAGGTTAGTACGACTTGCAGGTAGGGCAAAGGTAACGGTTTCGCGACTAGATCTGAAAGAATTCTGTCGCGGTACAGCTATACTTAATTCCGACAGAAGATCGGGAACATTTAGTAAACCGTTAAAGATTTTATAGAGAAGGATTTGGTCCGTCACGTCTCTTCGGTGTTCAAGTGAACACATTTTAAAATGACTAAGCCTTTGATCGTAGGACATATCCCGTGGACAGTTAGGGCTTCTAAAACGAAGGTATCTGGTGAAGCTTCTTTGTATACGTTCAATCCTGTCTACGTGAACGCGGTAAGTAGGGTTCCAAACTGGCGATGCATAGTCCAGTAGACTTCTCACCAGAGTATTAAAGAGCACCTTGAGGGTAGAGATCGACTGGAAATCCCGACATATTCTTTTTATAAAGCCAGACATTTTTGCAGCTTTGGCAGTGATATTGTCAATGTGGCTAACGAAAGTGAGTTTTGAGTCGAGGTGGACTCCCAGGTCGCGAATCGTGTCCACTTTTTGAAGTGTTACCGCATTTATAGAGTAAGACGTAGGAATAGGTTTTCGTTTTTTGGTGAATGTTATGTGGTAGCACTTTTTCACATTAAGAGACATGCGGTTTTCTAAGCACCAGTCGTGAACTGCGTTGAGGTCAGCCTGGAGCAAATGGACGTCGACGGATGAGTTTATCTCTTTATAGATTTTTAAATCATCAGCGAAAATAGAGCAATTGCTGTATTTTACTGAGAGAACTATGTCATTGACGAACATAAGGAAGAGTATTGGGCCTAGATGCGATCCTTGGGGGACTCCAGATGAGGAAAAATAAACTGGTGATTCATATCCCTTTACAACCACTCTTTGTTTTCTTTCTGTGAGATATGATTTAAACCAAAGG
Source organism: Oligia latruncula (assembly GCA_948474745.1). Taxonomy (NCBI): domain Eukaryota; kingdom Metazoa; phylum Arthropoda; class Insecta; order Lepidoptera; family Noctuidae; genus Oligia; species Oligia latruncula. Next base: position 1,356,539 of record OX419691.1, on the reverse strand, counting down.
AGTAACTGACCAAATATGCCGAAATTTTCAAGTTTCTTTAAGAGGATTATATGATCCACCTTGTCGAACGCACTGCTGAAATCAGTGTAAATTGAGTCGACTTGGGCGCGAGAGTCCATCATTTTACTTACTTCATTGACGTAGTGGACCAAATTAGTAGTCGTAGATTTACGAACACAGAAACCATGTTGTTCAGGTACTAACTGAGGATTGATGTGTGATGAAAGTACAGGACATAGCAGGGATTCGAAAAGTTTTGCGAATACTGAGAGAAGTGAAATAGGACGGTAGTTCAGGACGTCACTAGAATCTCCTTTTTTGAAAATCGGTACGATGTTAGCCATTTTCCACACCGTCGGAAACTTTGATGATGCAATCGAATGGTTGAATATTATTTTAAGCGGCAATGACAGACTAGCAGCACACTTTTTTACAAATACTGGTGGCAAACCATCTGGTCCTGGCCCTTTGCAGATGTTGAGTTTGTTTAGTGCTTTCCGGACGTCTCTTTCCGTAAATACTAATTTACCTAATGCATGCTGATGATACTTGGGTCCTATTTGAGCTACAGCAGGTGAACCAATCGAAGGAGTAAAGTTAGAGGAGAAATGCTTAGCAAACAGGTTGCATACTCCATCACCAGTAGATGCTGTTTCATTTCCTAGATACATCTCTGAGGGAATGTCGTTAGACTTCGACTTTTTCGCTTTGACGAAGGACCAAAAGAGCCTCGGATTATGTTTAATATTCCTTTCAGTGAAGCTCATATAGGTTTTATAACAGCTGCTCATCATGGTTTTCGATCTCCCCTCTAATAGTCTATATTCGAAGTGGTCCCTTGGGTTATTATACTTTTTGTAACGTGTTCGGAGTTTTTCTTTTTCGTTTAGGAGTCTTATGAGAGGTTTGGAGAACCAGGGGGGATACTTATCATTCGGTTTTCTTGATTTTGGAACGTGCTCATCCACTACACCATCAAGGTGCCTATATAGGTATGTCACCATAGCATCGACATCGTGCAAGTCTGAGAAAATATCGGTCCAGTTAATGTCGCCTATCATAGCATTGATTAAAGTATAATTGGCTTTTCTAAAGTTGTATCTAACGGGAATTTTACTCTTTAATAATGCGGGGGACGTGTCTTTTATTAGTATTTCGAGGGGTGGGTGATAGACATCTACAGTTGATAAGGGGTTATTGCATACACTTACAATTCCTCCGTAGAAGTTACAAAATATTAAGTCTAGGGTTTTGTGATAACAATTTTTGACTGAGTTTATTTGCTCCATGTTACATAATGACATAAAGTCTATCAGTGAGTAGCCCAAGGCGTTAGCGTAGTTATAAGCTGTGTTACTGGAAGTGTGGGAAAAAGTTTTGTCCATTTGCCAGTCAATGAAACTCAGATTAAAATCTCCAGCTATGAAGGTTTCGTCCCCAGTGGTGTCGATCACAGACGAGACGCTTTCAAGGAACGAGTCCAGTGTACGATGTTGAACTGGAGGGGGAAGATATACCGCACATACATTTAAGTTTTGGCATTTCTTCCCTTTGACAGTCTTCAGCCTGACCCATAGGTTTTCAGTGTCTGTTTCCCACTGCGACATCCGGGCAGAGTCTATTGACTTCAAAACAGCAATCAAAACACCTCCTCCTCTTTTGCCGCTGTTCACGGTAGATGCTCTGTCTCTACGATAAACGGTGTACCTCGAGTCAAATATTTCTCCATCACTTATGCTATCATCTAGCCAAGTCTCTGTGCCGACAATAACATCGTAATTGCGCAACCGTGTGGATAATTCAATCATATTCAATTTGGTTTTCATACCCCTTTTCACCTCTACCGATCATTATTTCTCCTTTCAGTTAGTTTATATGTATGTATGTGTGTATGTATCTATTTATTAGCATTTGATCTTGTATTTCACAGAAATTTCCTAGCTATTTATCCCGTATGTTGCACCTGCCATGTTTTGTTTCTGCATCACTGTAAAATTGACTGCTAAAAAAATGCCTCATGCATTAGGTCCGCCTTTGTACCTACTAGTATTTCTTTTACTTGTGCATACAGTTTAAATAAAATAGATAAATAATTAAATTGCTACAAGGACGACGTCACGCATAGACAAGTAATTTATCACGCTTACTGATTTAATGACTCAACTGTTGTATTCAGACATAGAAAAAGGTGAATATCAATCGTGACGATGTGACGCCGCGCTATAGGCACGGATATACGGAGATGTTGCAGAATGAGAAACTCCTTAATATGAGAATATGAAATAATATTCTGTAGTTTCTTGTTTGTGGCTTATGTTGGCGCGACGCAATGCTGTCTTAGTTTTTGTGCCGCGAAGAGGAAACCAATTTATGTTCATTACCTATTTCTTGGCATGGGAAACATGATGAAATTCCTTTTTATTTACCAGGAATGTTCATGTGAAATAGCACTTGCTCTGTGCCTATTTTCTAAACCTACATTTATAATAAAATAGTAACGAACTCAAAACTGTATATATGTCGCAGGCAATTTGTATGATTCCGCATTTTACAAACGGCGTCGTCCGTTTACAAACGCTCGCTGATTTACCTAACCAAACCGAACCTCGGGGTGCCCTTCGCTCGCTCTTGCATCCTATGTCGACGTCGACTCCTATTCCTGTGCAAAGGGTGTAAAGTAACCTAACCAAACCTACCCTCGGGGTTGGGTATATTTTAAAACAGCGAGCGTTTGTAAACGGACGACGCCGTTTGTAAAACGCGGAATCATACAAATTGCCTGCGATATATATATTGTTTTTTTTTTAAGTAATTGCTACGAGGTTTGTGAACGAGTCTGATGTCGACAGTAGTTTTTAGAATTTCTGTCAGTTTGTGTGTTTGTCTGAAATGCACAGAGATAGTATATAACCTAGATTAACACATAGGGTACTTTTAATCCCGGTAGTACGTTCCCGAGGGATATTTGCCGAAACTAGCTATTGCCTGCGGCAATAGCTAGTTTGTAATAAGTCTGTAACTTGAGGAATGCGGCTTTAATTTTAAGTCGCAGCTATAGTTTTAATAACGTAAATTTTCAGCGTTTAGCCACATATCCAGGACAAAGCCTTATTTATCCCTTCGGTCGGTAACCCCTGAGCTGTCCATATGGCGACTAAAGCGAAAAAGGGTTTTGGTTTTCAAGCATGCTCGAATCCATGAATGCAAAAAGATAATTTTGTAACTGAAGAGGGTATTATAGGCATCGTATTTTTTTTATTACCTGAATGTTGATTGATATTTGAATTTACCCACGTGCATATTTCAGAATGAAATGCAAGTACCATTTCACTGTGTATTAATTTTACTACTTGAATAATTACGTATGGAGGCCTCAAGTCTGCTAATACAATAGTGTCAGAATGCTCTATCATTGATTTCATAATTGTTGATTTTGACAAGTTTGGTAATCTACTAATATAATGGCGTCATTATGACTTTCCAATGGTCAACCACTGACACTCCATTGAAAGAAATGGCGTAGAATGGTAATTTCGTACATAATCACAAATGAATTACTGTTTTAGGGGGGAATCTGCTAAAATGTTTACAGTTCCTTTGATCAGTGACCTACCATTAGAACGTCATTGTGCAGTCATTGCTTTTAATTCGTTACGAGTATCGTATATGTTTTGTGCCATTGACCGACCAATGATCGACCATTATGAATTTAGCAGATTACGATTTTTTTGCAAAATGACAAGGGGATCGTGTTGGAATGACGAATTTATAAAAATAGTAAACTTAGGCCCCTGGATATGTGCTCGGTATATTATCGATTAGATATTAAATTTCCAGGCTTCACTACTTACGTAGAACTTTATTAATGTATTGGCAATGGCTGGCCCCAGTTCCATGTACCATGTGAGATTAAAGCCAGCAAGAGAGAGGGAGAGAGAGAATTATCGGCAATGATCTAACTACTAGTGATTAGGCTGTTGCCAGCTGTTGCTAACCCACCGCATTTCCCCCAAACCTAATTCCAAGCAGTAAACTACGAACTCTGCTGAACCTATTAAGTTCTTGAACGTAATGTTACGTACTAACTTTTCCATTACAGTTTCTTTTAGCCACTTTCAGTGAACACAGAAGAGCAAATAAAATTTATTAGCATAATTTTAGCCTCACACTTTCTGATACTTTGAGAGACTTAATAACATTTCGCATAGCAGCCTGTTCCAAGTTATTAAAACGAAGTAACGCCGGTTAAGTAGACATTACGCACAACAAAAGTCTAGCTTTAAATATTATAAAAGACCATAAATTGAAACGAGCCGTTATTACTTTTAGTCAAAACTCGGCGGCGGGCACTCCGGCTTAATTCAAATTTATTTTTATTGTGTACATGAAATGATTGTTTTGGCAAATGGCTTCTAATGTTGCGAGCTAATAATGATGCGAAAATTTCGGAATTTATGAAGTTATTATGGACATTTTATGGGTTATTTGTTTTTAGAGGTTATTGCGGCTGTTTTTATTTTCATTTGGACAGAAGACGAACTAGCAGGGGATCGAGGAGGGGGGGTGCAGGGGATCAGACCGGAATAAGTCATAAATACGTTTGGATCAACGTAAGTTTAAGATTAAACTAACGATTCTCTCCGCTTGTATACAAATGCGAATCCTTCCCAAAATCTAGCTGTCCTAATAATGTGCGTCGGTACATTGAACATGAACCTATTTGGCCGCCTGCACGTTCAAGAGGCAATATGGAATGTTTTGTATACAGAAAATCGAAGTAACAAACTCGATTCTAAATCGAAAATTATATCAACATTCATATCGATTTAGCATGGATGTCTCTCACCCGTATGAATAATTTTAATTGGTTTTTAATAATAAAAAGCCCATTAACATTTCACGCAAAATTGTATACCTACTACCCACACTCACACAATACACACCGCCGCTTGACCAAAAATCCCGGCCGGATAAAAACATAATAAAAGTGTAACCATATTAGAATTCGTGAAATAAAAAAATAAAGCTGCAAATAAAAGTATAAACGGGGACAAAAATAATATTCAATTTGGCATCGCCGCCATAAGGCCGCATCCATAATGCCGGCCATGTTGTTTTGTTATGGTGGTCATTGGGGACTGATGAAATGTATTGCAAAAATTTATGATGTGGCGTTCTTTATGAAAATGCAACGTATCCCCACGTCCGTGCATTTTCATAAAGAACTAACTAACCAACTAATTAAAAGGGGTAAACTCTATATTATTGTTTTATTAACGTTTTAAAAAGCAAGTTATAGAATTACCGGAAATTATTTGTCTTTTTTATGGACATAAATAATAATAATAATGAATAAATTGTTTATTCATCTTAACAGCATTGTAGTAAGTACAGATAGCACATCAGGCTACTACAATCTGTCAAATTTATTTAATAGATTTTTAACTTTATCGCTAAAGTATAAGGTTCAAAGTTGATTGGGAAAATTTGACAGTTTCGGGTAGCTTGTTGTGCTGGCGTCTGTACATGGTAATTTACAGGGTTGACAAATTTAATGTACAAAAACTACAACAGAAATGGTTTTGAGGTGCTGCATTCCAAGCTAGGTTATAGAATAACCTTTATAAAACACTGTAAGGTCCCAAAAACCTAATCTGCCTCAATATTGTAGATCAATCTATAATATTAATTTGAATCAGACATGGTGTGACTTCTGAACCGACAACAAGGTATAGCTTAATTAATGAAGACCACAGTTTGTAAAGCTATTGGCAAAACAGATTATTGCTTGAACATGAAGTATTTTGAATCACAGTAATATAACACGCATTTACGGTATAACAGTCGAGCTGCCTTACAAATTGTCACCATATTTCACTACAAATTACACCGACGTACTACACGTCACTCCCACAAAGTTTGCTAAGTGAAAATACATACATATTAAAACTATAAACACACACACGTAAAGTCCTTTATGGCATTGCCCTTACAAAGTGGGACTCACGCAGATATTATGCAAAAGCCACAAGTAATTATTCCGAGGGTGGTCGGTAACCAGATATGAGACAGCACAGTTATGTACAAACCTTCATAGTATTTGCATATACGATTATGTACCTTATTTTTGAACAAAATTATTTGATCTGTGGTTTTATATTAAGTGTTACACATGAATATGTTTAAACGCGTATTGTTTGAAATAACAAGAACACTGTTGGAGCGATATTTTTTGGGAGTATAGTAGCCATTTAATTTTTTTTTTATTTCGTGCTATATTTTACTCAAGTTTGTGGAACGAAGTTTTTTAACACGGCTTGCAGTAGGAGTTAACTGGTAAAAATCGTCACGTAACGTAACAGCGTTATCCAATCTCCAAGTGACCCTTTCTCGTAGTTTTCATGATTTTCGAGGGTGTTGATTGTTGAAGTCAATAGTGAGGTCAAAATGAAAATTTAAGATGGCGACAACTTTATGAGAGCTTCTCGTAGAGCTATAGTATCGATAGCTTTGTATTAAAAACGTGTATTAAATCCACAACATCGGTTTCTCTCTCTCTCTCCTTCCATTACCTATATACGAGTGTGTGTGCGAGTATCGCGTAGTGTGCGTGCGAGTATCGCGTAGTGTGCGTGCGAGTATCGCGTAAGGAACTCCGTTCTTGACGGGGCCTCGCAAGTTTTTTTTACAGATTGTAAAGTGCGTCTGCAATGTTGATTCTCATCATTCAAATCAAAATGGCTCATTTTCCTTTTCATTAAGTGGAGCTTATAATCAAACTTTCAGACTCCATTTCTCAAAACCGATGAAATGAATAGATCTCAAGGGATATTTGAAGTCGTCTAAAGGTCAATTGACTACAATTTTACTTAAATTCTCTTAGCGCAAGAGGGCAATTATTCTAGCCTCAAATTCCCCCAAGTACACTTTCTTTAATAACTTTTAATTTTGCCCATTAACCCCCTCTTTTATTTGATTCTTGTTCGCTATTTTGATGGATCCGAAGAGTTTCCATAATTGGCCCTCGTTCTTTGGAATTCAAACCATTTCCGTGGCAAAAAGTTTTTTAATATGCTTTTGACAGAAAAAAGGTTCATTTAACTTCTTATCAGCGGTCTTAATCTAGATTTGTTGGTAAATTTTTCTGTTGGGGTCCAATGTTAGAATTAAACTTAGATTAATTCTTTTAGATAAGTGAAGAAAAGTTTGTTATAAATTATAATACTTACATTAATTTGTTTTATCTAGGCAGTAGGTGATTCTTGAATTCTTGTAATATTAGAGACCCTTTTAATAGTTAGTACAGATGCCAGTACATCAAGCTACCCGAAACTGTCAAATTTTCCCAATCAACTTCGAACCTTATGTTTTTGCTATAAAGTTGAAAATCTATTAAAGTTTCGTTTGGATAAACTACAAACGAAAACACGATTGGGAAAATTATACAATGTTATTTGTAGTATATGCAAAACCTGAATATAGTTTGTTCAGAATAAGTAACTGAATCGATTCCAATAATTTTTACCCCATGTTATACCTATTATGTCCCAAAAATATTTAAAAAAGGTTAAAAGTTGGACACCGAACGACACTAAGTAGGTTATCCAATCTCCGCGCCGAACTGCTAGGTACTTATTATCAATGAGCGCAAGACGGCGCGGCGCGGGTGAGCATGTTTTTGTACGGACAAACAGGTACCTACTTTCTGATTTTTCATGATACAGAGATAAGATAAGAAATTTTGTACATAGATTCTTTACATAAAAATACTAGATACGTGTTTTGGGTTTCGCATATACTAAAAATAATGTTGTATATTATATTTCGCGTATTAAAAATAATTACGTAATGTGTCATATACCAAATCAAAGGTAGACTCATGTTTCCACAAATAAAGACTCTTGTATGACAAACCAGTAAGATATTATAATGTGTGAACTCGAGCGATTTATGTATTTAAAGCGTAACCAAATCACATCTCCAAGTTACTAAGTTGTTACACAGTTTCAAACAGTTCTAGTTAGTTTCAGTAAGGAGAACATACAGTTGATTCTCACGGGTGTCATAAGTGGCAACCAAGGGATTACTGTCACGGAACAAACCCATCACTGGGGTATAATCGCTGCAATTACCTGGTTACTAACAACGTTAACATCTAACATAGTTCCAATGTCGGGCAGTTTCGATTGAATTTCCTGTAAACTAACTACATCTTTGGATATACATACATAGGTACATAAACTCACACCTTCTTCCCATGGGGGTAGGCAGAAACTACAGAACCCTATCTGCTACTATCCTTACATACTCCTTTGGACTCATTTACGTTTCATTTTTGGGTAATTTATTCTGCAATTAAGATATCGTATCAATCTACAAGTCATGTTAAAAAAAAATAAGCCAGTTGGAGTCGACGTTTCCATGTGATTAAAGCCCTGAGAGCAGTGGTGGCCCAGTGGTCACGGACAAGACTTACGACTTGTAGGTCGTAGGTTCGAACCCAGACAGGCGCTTTACTTTGTGTGAATTATTTTATCACCACTGCTCTCAAAACGGTGAAGGTAAACATCGTGGGGAAACCGGCATGACCTAGAACCAAAACTTCGAAGACATGTGACATCCACCAACCCGCACTGGGCCCGCGTGGTGGATTACGGCTCACTCCCTCTAGCTGATAACTATGATTATGATGATAGCTCTGAGAAGAAATAACGAATGAAATTGAGGGTACCTAAAGGCTGTTTTAGATAAAATATCGTTTCAAAAATCTTCATAACTGTATTGCAAAAGTCGGTTATGACATTGAAGATACTGTAAAGTCATCAAAAATACGGGCTCGACCGGAATATAGTTGATCTGTTAAAAGGTTCCGACGTACTGAGAACCTCCTCCTTTTTGAAGTCGGTTAAAAATAGGACAAATTACTTTATGGATGGGTAAAAATATATCAGGATTTAGGCAACTGTCAAATCCTGTGTTCATTCATTCTTAGTTCGGGCTCTGAACTAATCATAAGAGCGTTTACGACGTACGGCATTTCGTACAAACTTTCGAGCCCTTATTAATTTTTGGAAATGAATAAACCGATTTTAATGAAACTTCATACGCTTAGGGAGGATAAACTTGGGTATTTAAGTGATACATCTAATTCCGTGACAACATGTTTCGAATTTAATACTAAAATATATGAGACGATTTCATATTTTTAAAATAAACCTTATGACGACGCAATAAGTCTTCTATTCGTGTGTAAAAATCTGGTTTAGTTGAACAAGCGAGATAGCAACAATCCGCATTATTTTCACTCAACTTGCAGTTTTGTTTACCGCGCCGCCATTGAAGTTTTGATGCGTCTTAATTAATCGAATTTTAATAGAAAAAGTGAATAGATTTTAACAAAACTTATACATAATAGTGAGTCTGTTATGCTTGAATTTTGTACTGTAGATAAATTATTACCGTACGGCGTAAATGCTCTTAAGTTCGTAAGTAATATCTACGGAGTAGGAAACACGCGAGAATTCGGCTGAAACTACGGATTTCATGCATATAGAGTAGGTAGGTATACCTCCTGGTAATTTGTAGAAACCCAAACGGTGCACTTTTACTCAGTTCATCATCTGCCTAGCCTTTTCCAACTATGTTGGGGTCAGCTTCCAGTCTAACCAGATGCAGCTGAATAGTGAATACCAGTATTTTACATGGAGCAACTGCCTATCTGACCTCCACAACCCAGTTACTGGGTTGTTACCCAGTACTAGTACCAAGGGGTATCGTATTCGATACCCCTTGGTAAGAAAGGTTGTCAGACTTTCGGGCTTCTGACTACCCATAACGACTGTAAAAGATCCACGAACACCAGCAGGGACCACGTGCTTTCCAAGGCACAGAGGGATCTCGAGAGATCCGAAGATGGTCACCCATCCACAGACCAACCGCGGCAAGCGTAGCTTAACCTGGTCGATCGACCTGAGCGGCTGGCATTATTTAGCCCCGGGCCCCTACTTTTACTCAGTTATACTTTCGAAACTTAACCATAACTCACTTTTAATTACTGTAGGTAAAATTCTGACGCCTTTCACGTCACTCCATATTGCAGAAGGGTCAACAACTTACCTAATGTTTTATTTAACGGCATCCCTATAAGTTTGTTCACACGACGGAGACGTATCGCAGCTATAAAACACGCCCGGCGAGGCGTTAGAACATATTTACCTTTTAAATCATGGAGGAGGTAGAACATGGAGACTTAACCCCTTAAGCTCCGCTAATGAGACACAATTGATTTTCTATTGTTTCGTGACCCATCGGTCTCGCGCGGAGCTTTACCGGTTAATGGTAAAATAAACAGTGCCGAAGAAATGTTGTCTGTACATAAGTACTATGTGTATGGCCTATGTAATAACAGATCATGCAATGAGATATGTTAGTGTACGTTGTTTATACGTTTGTAAAGTGTTTTTCTAATGGTTAATTTCATTAAGTGGTTGTGATCTTGAGCTTATGATGTGACCAATTAAATAATAACGTGATTGTAAAAGAAAGAAAATGTGCCTGTAAACCAAAATGTTAAGGCTACGATTTGAACTCGTTTTATAACTACATAAGTCATAGTCATCGAGAGAAAACCGGCATGTCCTAGAACTAAAAATTCGAAGACGTCACATCTACCAACCCGCACTGGGCTCGCGTGGTGGATTGCGGCCCACTCCCTCTCACTGAGAGGAGGCCTGTGTCCCAGCAGTGGGAACATTACAGGCTGATTATGCTTATGCTAAGTAACAGAATAGGTAAGAATATTGTAAGGACTCCATTTACTTCATATTCCATATTTTAACCGTGTATGGCTTCCGATCAACGTGTAACTTTATATTAATTACAGGCGAGGCAAAGTGGTGTAATATTTTAATGGGCAATTACAGAATACCTTTCCATGTTTATCCGGGATTAATAGTAACTACTATGTTATTTATCTAGTTGTTAGGTCGTCATTCTGTGATTATGCTTAGGAAAGCACTTTAAGCCGTTGGTCCCGGCTGTCATTTGTGGATCTTTGACAGTCTTTACGGGTCGTCAGTAGCCCGAAAGTCTGACAACCAGACTTACCAAGGTGTATCGTATTACCCAGTAACTGTGTTGTGAAGGTCAGATGGGCAGTCGCTCCTTGTAAAATACTGGTACCCAGCTGCATCCGGCTAGAATGGAAGCCGACCCCAACATAGTTGGGAAAAGGCAGGCAGATGATGATGATTTTGAATTCGTCAGTTGCAGAAGTGCACAGCACTAGCAAAGAACTTAATGATTAAGGGACGTGTATGATACCGTTACTTGAATTGCTTACAAGTTAAAAAATAAAGTGAAAATGAGCAGGCTATTATGAACAATATGAGCATGTGCCACTCATAATGTTTAACTTCAATACTGAATACTACAATCTACTCTAATGATCAATCCACTTGTGGTTTAAGACCCTCTAGATAGCTAGATCTATTCGCATCAGGTAAGTGCGAAAAAAAACCTACTTATAATATTAATTAAATTCTTAAAGGTGACTGGAAATCCGCCTAAAGGACGTATTCATTAATTCTACAATATTCGTGCCAACCCCATTTAGAATCATGAATAATGTACGTTCACATAAGAGTTTTCAACGCCGGCGCCGAGGTCACAATGATGAACTCGCTAATCCACACACACACACCACATATAGGTAATACAGGAAACCAAAACAAAATTAATGAAACCACCTCAAAACACATCTGTTTCACAGCCGAGCCAGAACACCAAGAAATCAACTTAATCAAACATCATCTAATCTGGCAACCAAGTCATAAAGCGAGCACATTTAATTAATCAAACATAAATTACGTGAACCATTGCCGGTTGTGACGGCAATAAAGACAGTGATTCATTGCGTGCGGCGCGCAATGTAGCAGGAACATTGCTAATGTTACGACCGCGGTATTACGCTGAGGCCGCGATTTCGGCTACTTAGAACTGCCGTTAAAGTTAATGGTGGTGTCGCAGTGCAAGATGTTCGAGTCTAACGGTGCTCTGAGGTGTGTTAGGTTTGTGGAGAGCGAGACATTAAAGCTCTTGTAGGTAATGGGGCCACTTAACGTGGTTTAATTCTGTTAGGACAACTTTTACAAAGGTATTTTAAGTGGCCATCAACACCAATCGGTTGTAGGTAAGTGTTCTTGGCAGCAGCATCGACCTGAAACTTGCTAACTTTTCTGATGTAGAATGTATCAATGTATTTAAGTACTGGGGAGTCATGCTATGGTAGCACACAGGTGTGTTGTTTGGTACCATAAATTATAGCATGACTGCGGTCGAGCTTTTTATAGAAGCCATCAAGCTAACTTTGTTGTCAGATAGTACACTTTAATTATTTTGATAGTCTTGTCCCAGGAAAGAAGCTAATCCTACAGTAACTCCTATAAACGACTCTGCACCGTCAGAAGCAGCTGTGTCAAAGAGTCCAAGGTTAAAAGGAATATCAACTATTTTCTATAAATATTTCTAAAATCAAGGTTCACGACTTCCAGTCACATGAAAAAGGTACTTTCATTAGGCTCTTTGTACACACACGTTTTTCTTAATTGCCGTGCAAAACTGCGATTTATTTGCCGTGTGTAGGCACGGTCCTCAGTGATCACTGTGGAAGCTTGTTGAGGAACATGTTTTTTTTACGGTGAAACCGTTCTAAAGAAACCGTGCCGTGTAATAAGGGCCTTACCATAACCATAATCAGCCTATAATGTTCCCACTGCTGGGACACAGGCCTCCTCTCAATGCGAAGGAGTGGGCCGTGATCCACCACGCGGGCCCAGTGCGGGTTGGTGGATGTCACATGTTTTCGAATTTTTGGTTCTAGGACATGCCGGTTTCCTCACGATGTTTTCCTTCACCGTTTTGAGAGCAGTGGTGATGAAATAATTTACACAAAGTAAAGCGCCTGTCTGGGTTAGAACCTACGACCTACAACTCGTAAGTCGTGTCCGTGACCACTGGGCCACCACTGCTCTGGGCCTTACTCACTTACAATCTCATAATACTCGTAATATGTCCTAAAATCAGTCCCACACAAGATTTACAAAATAACTTTTCAACACACTTTCTCGTAAAGTGGCTCTTAATGAACCGCTTTTAGGCCCATAATGCAGTGTATTAAACACGCTTGCTTTTTACTTAATGTTACCGCACTAGTGCAGTAACGCCACAGATAACTATTTACTAGTCGGATATGTGAGCTTTTTTTAATCTCATCAAAGAGACTGCATGCCAAAAAGAATCCGCGGGCCATATTTTTTTTTTAAATATTCTGAATTTTCCTTGGCCCCAAAATGAACTAAAATTTGTAAATAGTCCGTCCGTCCGTCCGTCCCAGAAAAACGGAAAATACCCTGACTGGCGTTTTATTATTGCGGATTCTCAATGAACTAATGTATATTTCTCTATGCCAATTGTACTGTCTAATTTCATACTAACTAAACTACAATTTGACATGCGACATCACTACGATCAGTCTAAACATTATTTGTGATTATTATATTTTTTATGCAGGCTGTTTATCGGTTTTGCCAGTGCCTTTATTTACACTTGCGCGCGCATCGCTAGCGCGGAAAAACAAAACCAGCGCGCCATTTTCCATAAAGTTAATAACAATAAAAGTCTATCTTTTTCCTCGCAAGTGCAACGCGTGTGCATTGTTCGTTACACACATGTATCATAATGACAATTATAATTTATTTCTTCAATATTGAGTCTTCACAAATAATCTTAAATATTGAAGATTTATATTTTAAGCTAGAATTAAGTACCTTTAATGATATGAAAAGATACAAAAATGAATATCTAGTATTCCAAGATTTAACAAAAACATATTATTTGGACATACTTAATTACTTATATTTAATTAACCTTTCGAAGTCCTTAAAACGTCCTAATAACCTAATTGTACAAAAATAGCAGGGACAGACGACCTGACCTGCTGAGTCCTCACACATGAAGAAACACGTTGAATGTAGCGATCACCTTTTGATCCCCCAGAATAAAATCTTTTGTCTCTTATGGTAAAAAGGATAGCTACATAAACCATTTTTGCTAAAAACACCTTTATTAACCGACTTCAAAAAAGGAGGTTCTGTATTCGACCCGCATGTATGTATGTCCGCAATTTTCTCAAAAACGAATGAACCAATTTTGATGTTTTTTTCATAAACGTGATTATAGTATATAATACATTAGGTAATTATTCTTAAGTACAAAGTTATATGCATAAATGTACTGCTACTCCAGCATTTCTATGCGAATTTTGATGATTCTTCTAGTCGGTGTCTTCAATTCTTCAATGCACCTTAGTTTGGCACCGCTTGGTTGCAATTGTTTAATGTAGGAATATATATACCTTCACTTAGTTTATATTGATGATGTTTTAACTGATATTTACATAGTAAGTAGTGTTAATTGAATTTGTGTGGGGTAGGTACCTACAACTAAAAATTGAAAAATAAAAACATTTTTACAAAAAAAAAACTTCGACTTAAAAAAAAACACTACAAAGTGAAAAATAACTTTAATTTCGGAAGTCCGTTCGTTTTTTGGTGTCGTTGGTTCCTCATATTCGTTTTTTGACACCGATTTCCGAAATTAAAGTTATTTTTCACTTTGTAGTTTTTTTTTTTTGAAATCGGTTGTATTTTTTTTTTGTAAAAAAGTTTTTTTAAGAAATTATATTTAATTTTAAAAGGACCTGCTGTGGTGTAATTGCTTGAAACTAAACAATAGTGCTTTCAATCCCAAGTATTTAATTCGCCCTTAATACATGGAACTTAATACATAACTGGCGAAATGTGGTGTGGTGTAGGTACTATAGGTGTCAGTCCTCTGCCAAACCCTTTAGGGATTATATACGTGTTATGTTTAGTTAATTGAACTAAAAAGAAAGTAAACTTAATAGAAAAAGCCGACCTAATACTTTCACGACTGCAAACGCTAGCCAAATTCAATCCAAGCCTCCAAGGAAAAACATTTAAAGCCAGACCTGCGTACCAAAACCAAATGGTCTAAGTACACTTTCATAAAATCGGCCCAGCTTAACGACTTTGGCAAGTTAAACCGTTTCACTAATACGAACAGTTACTAACTCCTACTCGATATTTAAGTACTTTCGTATCGATTATTACAGCCTGTGCTTTTTAGAGCTCTCAACCAATTTGAATCGGTTGTAATAAATATGATTTATGCACAATATTAATTGTGAGATTTATTTGCCAATTTGTGAGCTTGGCTGGCTGTTGTGAAGCTGGTGCGAGATGGAATCTGGGTGGTGAGAATGGACAGGATTTGTGCAAGTGGGATTAGAAGAAAGGAGAAGCTATGGGTATTTGTGCAAGTGGGATTAGAAGAAAGGAGAAGCTATGGGTATTTGTGCAAGTGGGATTAGAAGAAAGGAGAAGCTATGGGTATTTGTGCAAGTGGGATTAGAAGAAAGGAGAAGCTATGGGTATTTGTGCAAGTGGGATTAGAAGAAAGGAGAAGCTATGGGTATTTGTGCAAGTGGGATTAGAAGACAGGAGAAGCTATGGGTATTTGTGCAAGTGGGATTAGAAGAAAGGAGAAGCTATGGGTATTTGTGCAAGTGGGATTAGAAGAAAGGAGAAGCTATGGGTATTTTAAATTGGTTTACGAATCTTATTCGCCAGTACCATAATTGGACGTAGTTTAGCAGAAAGGACTCAAAAAAAAAATTACAAACAACGAAGTGCGTTAAGGTACAGAAATTGAACTAGCATGTGTAACTGTACCTTAAAGGTAGTTAGTAGCATGCGTGTGTGTGTAATACACCTTTTTTTTTGTGGATGTCAAAAAAAAATCATCAAATGACCCCTCCCTCCCCTCGTTACTGACTAAAACCCACCCGTGTTCCTTCCTTAGCCCTTTATGTTCCGGGCTTGCGGTAACCCTTTCGGACAATCCCGCTGACCCGGCAGGCTTCGGCCCTAAGGGGGCCCCTCCTCGATGCTGACATCTCTTTGAGGCGCGCGTGGAACAATATTATGTGACAATATTTCAAATAACTCCAGATACAACATCATTGCAGCAATACACACCTAAACTTAAAACCTCGATAACTCAAAAATAACTTTTTGTGGGTTGAGTCCTTTCTGCTAAACTACGTCCAATTGAGAAACACATAAATCTTAATTTGGAGGATGTTGCTAATCCATTGCTTCAATTATGTTCGAAAAATTTGTCTGCTCAACAACGTAAATAACGCAGTGAATATTGTTGAGCTGTCAACATAAAAGCCATTTCTACTGATAGTGTATTACGCAACTACCCCGCCGGTGTCTAAGACAGACAGGAAATTGATACCTATCTTGTAGGTACAGACCTCAAGCTACCCGAAACTGTCACATTTCCCCAATCAACTTTGAACTTTACGCTTTAGCAATAAAGTTGAAAATCTATTAAAGAAATTTGACTGATTGTAGTAGCTTGATATGCTGGCGTCAGTACGTGGTAATTCCCATTGACAACCAGGTTAAGAATATTTAACTGTTTTCAACATGTTAAAAAGATAAAGAAGTGATACCATATTATTCTTCAGAATACTAATGTCCAGTTAGGTAGGTCTAACTTCGAAAAGAGGTCAGTCGTCGAATCCAACTCGGCTGGGCAGCGTTCGGGAAGCTACGCAATATCTTCTCGCCCCACATACCGCAGTGTCTCAAGTCGAAAGTCTTTGACCAGTGCGTGTTGCCAGTGATGACATAATAATATGGCGCTGAAACGTGGTCGCTCACAATGGGCATTATTAGAAGGCACCCAAAGAGCAATGGAGAGGTCTATGCTTGGAGTTTCTCTGCGTGATCGAATTAGAAGCGAGGAGATCTGCAGGAGAACCAAAGTAACCGACATAGCCCGAAGAATTGCCCAACTTAAGTGGAAGTGGGCAGGGTACATTGCTCGCAAAACAGATAGCCAATGGGGCCGAAAGGTTCTGGAGTGGCGACCGCGTACCGGAAGACGTAGTGTTGGAAGGCCTCCCACAAGGTGGTCCGACGACCTTGTGAAGGCCGCAGGAACCCGTTGGATGCGAGAAGCACAGAACCGGTCGAAGTGGAGGTGCTTGGGGGAGGCCTATGTCCAGCAGTGGACGTCTTTCAACTGAAACGATGATGACGACTTAGTCGTTTGTAGGATATGCTTACAGATACACACGAGACTTTAACAAAACACGAGTATATTGTAGGCAAAAATATTATTGTTGTAAACTTAGAACTTCAGCAAAAAGAAAAGAAACGGACACTAACTATCTCTGAAAGTGACACAAAGGTTCTAACGTCTCCAATAAACCGATTTCCAACCAATTGACCAAAAATAAAAGAGGACCTCTACGGTTTTCAGTTTCAATGGAATTACTCGAAAGAAATTGCTCGTCTCACATAATCCTTTGATCCCCTCTTACTTGATTGTTCCAAGAAATAACAGAAACTAGTATTTTTTGCAACCTAACTTGTTAAAAGTCGGTCACCATTTATTTTCCATGAAAAACTTAGTTGTATCGGTGGTTTTGGGTCGAAGAGATTTTTTATAAGACTTGAAATGGTAATGCTTGGAGGTCTAAAAAAGGATTGTTATTTTGCATAGATAGTTTAAAAATGGAATAGAAATATCAGAGGGTTATAATAAGTATTTGAAATTTGAGAGATTATTTTACAATCACAAACCTTTTTAGTAAAAAAAAACTCTTATTCCCTGCAGTAATTATTAGTTATTTTTGTAGAAAGAATCTTTTCGAAAACTCTTTCTGTTACTGCCATCTCGTCACTAAGGGGTTTATTTATAAACGATGATTAAACCGTCAAGCTCCGCGCGTATCTTATTATATTTATTGCGATACAGTAGAACATCAATTGGTGTCTCATTAGCGGAGCTTGAGAGGTCACAGTTAAGTGACGTTCAAACGTCAAAAATGTATGGTTAAACAGTCGCTTCATCTAGCTATCACTGCCTAACTTTAAGCAACGTTTGTGTATAAAGGCATAAGTAGTTATCTAGTGGCATAACTCTCAAAACAGCTAAATCGAACCAAACTCTAAACTACAATAAAGCAAGCTAAACGCCGTAAATACGTAGAAACAATAACGAACGACGCATAACTTCTGAACGAAGAGGGACTTTAAGGCATTAAAGGTAAAGACAAAAGAAAACCCATAAAACTTAGTCCCCAAAAGTTGGGAACGTTGGGGTATGAAGATTGAAGGTAACAATTGGCTGGGGGCCGGTTGAACCCGATCCGATTGGGCACATTCATCTATGTGAGTCGCTAATACCGTGTAATCATTCATTTGGAGTACTGCGAGTCTCCAGATCCAGATGAATTGATATTAAACGGTGCGTAGTTAGGTGGGATAGGGAGGTGTGATGCTGTGACAAGAAATTGATTTTCCAAGGCTTTTCAAGGATGCTTTTTCTTAAGATTTTAGGCATCAAACTACGGCTTCAAGTTTTAATCTGGTGTCAATTTAAATATCTGATTATTATGCTCTTTTGTGGCCCAGTGAGAACGGCCCCGACTTACGCATTATTTGTCGTGTGGGTTTAACCCAAGGCTTTACTTTAATCTAAATCATTTCATCATCACTGCTCTCAAAATGGTGAAGGAAAACATCGTGAGGAAACCGGCATGTCATAGAAGCAAAAATTAGAAGACATGTGACATCCACCAACCCGCACTGGGAGCGCGTGGTGAATTCTCCTTCTCGAAGAGAGGAGGACTGTGTCCCAGCAGTGGGAACTTTAGCTTATTTATTTATATACAGGGAATAACCCTGTATAATAACCCTGTTAAAACATTAACAACCTCTTAAGACAGAAAAACAGCTGTTCCCTACATTTATGTTCATAAAACTCGTCAAAATGTAGGGAACAGTTGATTTTTTTTTCGTGATTTAAAGTTTGGTCCCATAGTAAAAGTTGTTGATAATGACGAGTACAATGACCTCATATGAGGTTGTTAATGTATTACCAATAACCATACTTTATTGTACACCACCAAAATACATAACATAATAATAAATACATCAAACGCTACAAAATATACAATTGTGCCGCCTTATCGCTTATGCCTACGCTATGGTTTTATTGTCTGATTCTTATTGGATGCTCAAGGCGGAGGACAGAAGAAGAAATAAAAGAAAGAAAAAAATATTTATTTGCGGTAACATGACGCAAAGACTAAACACAAAAAAGTACAAGTGTGATGGATGTGTGTAACGCAGCTTGTGAGAGGCCATGTTCAGCAGTGGACACTGAAACAGCAGTGAAACTGAGTTGATAGTGTTTTAGTCTATTAAATATGTACATGTATAAGGGTGTTCCAAAATATTTTCAATAATGTCCGGTAGGAATTCGTTTTCATGCATAAATATTTACATAACTCAATAAATACTATTTATGCTCTGTGTTTTCAAAAATATTTCATGAAAACAGACCTATTATTTACTCGCAATGAATTCTATTGAAAATACTATGAACGAATAAAAACCTGTCGAATGAGTTAAAATTTTATTATGTCTATATCGATACAGTCCATAAAACTGAGGAATTCGATTCCGATAACTTGAATTTTCATTAAACTATATCCGAGAACAGTAGAAGTGAGAGTTTTTGCCGAGTTAATTTCATTTTAAGAGATAGTTTCTTCTCTGCAAAGCTATCAAGCAGAGTATCGGACGAGGGTCTGTTTTGACTATAATTGCCATGTTTTAGTATGGCAATAGTGGACATTGACCTGCCAACATTTTCTAGCATTTTTGGAACGAAGTTCTATAACACGGTTTGCTGTAGTAGTAAACTTGTATGCCCCACTCCCCTCCATGCGACTTTCTCTTCTTCTTTTAGTTTCTTTAAAGCCGATAGTGAGGTCAAAATGAAAATCCATGATGGCGGCTGCAATTTTTTTTAATGTTTTGTCATGTGTGTCGTTTTCATGGTTTTTGGGGGTGCTGAAGCCGATAGTGAGTACAAAATGAAAATCTAAGATGGCAGGTGCAAAAAATTTCAAATATTTTGTCATTGGTGTCGTTTTCGTGGTTTTCGAGGCCGCTAAATCCGATGGTGTAGGTATTCAAGATGATCCGCTGCAAAAATTTACAAGTTTTTGTCATTTTGACATTTTCGCAGCCGCCATCTTGGATTTTTATTTTGAACTTCGTTCTTGCCGGGGTTTTTTTTTGTGTTTGTGTTTTGTATAACGCAAATAAATGTATTTTTTCTTCTCTCTTTCATAAATGGAATATATCTATATCGTTTTAATGTCACTAAATGTTACAAAATACATTTTTACTTGCAAGAACGTAAGAGCAGCTTCGTGTATCTTCATTCCGTTTAAAATAATGGGCCAATCAGTCAGGGACGTGGAATACTTTAGCACGGATTACTACAAGGTTTTACTTTTTTTTATTGAGATCAGGTTTTCATTTTTAAAAGAGGTACCAATGTAAATAATATGTCTAACGTTTTTGTGTTTAAATTTATTTTTGTGAAAAGTCACAGTTATGGAAATTTGTAAAGAAAATAATAATTTACCTACATTATGATTCTAAAGATCCATACATACATACTCAGCCTATAATGTTCCCACTGCTGGGACACAGGCCTCCTCTCAGTGAGAGGGGGTGGGGCGTAATCTACCACGCGGGCCCAGTGCGGGTCGGTAGATGTCACATGTTTTCAAATTTAAAAAAAATATATATTTATACGGTAAAAAAACATTTGTGATAAAAAAAATATAAACCTATTTATTTAGCTCAAAGTGTCATAAATATTTTTTATTTGTTTATGGTTATGCAGAAGTTCTGCATAACCATACATTTAATAACGTTTAAGCGTCTCTTAACTTTAAGCAACGTTTCTAAATAAACCCCATTATCCTATTTTTTCTGGCCCGAATCCTGCTCATACCCTGTCCAGTCAGACAGACCTAGGAAGTGGGAAAATCAAAAAAAGTAGTGGTACAAAGGTGGTGGGGTAGGTGGTGGTGGTGGTATTATAGTGGGAATAATAAAAGCTCAACCTCATCCATACCCCTGATACAAGGAATCCCATAAGTGAACAAGCTTTTTAAGTAATACCTACTTTGAACGACAATCAACTTCAGTACGCGGCTTAACAAGTAGGTATATTTACGCGTAAATTTCCCTATGGAGTAATCAGTATTCCTGATTACTATAACATGTAACATGTAAGTATTCATTATCAGTTCCTTCTGGGAATTGGCGTACTCGATCCGTCTATATAGCAGCGTCAATTAATTAAAATGCTTTGATTAAAGTTTAAATTATTATTATTATTCAAACTCAGTTGTATGTGCTTACTAACTACACGAATATAATTTTTTTTATGAAAACTCAAAAATTGGTGAAGTTTTAAAGAGGCGTGCAGAGACTCGCGGGGATCAGGGATGCATAGTACAAAAGGGTCCTGAGGCATATACTCAACAGTGAGTTTAAAAAGGCTGTCAAGATAATGGTGATCGTGGGTGATCGAATAACTTACAATTTATCGAAACTAATGTAATATTATAAAGAGAAAATATTTGATTTTTTGTATGTTTGTTTGTATAACGGATTTGGATGAAATTTGTCACATGGGTGGGTAGACCTCTGGATTAGGACATAGGATACTTTTTATCCCGATATGCCCACGGGATACAGACCTAAGCAGGTGAAACCGTGGGGCGCAGCTAATAAACAATATTTTATTGCAACACAGACCGATTTTTCATAATTTCAATTATGTTTTCTTGGTTTATTATTTAAAACAGCGAAATATTTGATAGCTATAATTTGCAATGTTGCCATCTTTCTTACTCAAGAGAGCCTTAATAGAAGATAAAATACGTCAACTCGTTCTTCAAAGTCACAAGAAAACATTAGAAACCTTTGCTTTCCAAGCTGTTATTGTAAACTATTCGTAATAATATTCATGTTAGAAAATCATATTTATTCTAAGTAAGTAATATTTTGCTAACCTTTTGCTGGTTGTGAAATGTTTTGAGAATCAGCAATAACCCAACTCGACCTTGAGGCCTTGAGTTCGAACCCCATCCGTTCCACTTTGAGGTTGTATTTAGCTAAAGTTTTTCTTTTTTTTGTGGCTGCGTTAAGGGTAAGTAAATAGGTTATTTACGTTTATTATCAGTCTATATACTGCCATGTAATCTTATTAAAAGATTCTTGAGTTAGTGGGTTCACCACATAACTAAAGCAAGGGATTTGAAACCTCCGCAAGACCTTTATTTCTCCTAAGAACGCCTAAGCCGATGGACTAAGTTTAGTTAAGGAAGTTACCAAGAAACTTATACAGAGCGGTCAAAAAGTAGTGGATCAAACGAAAAAGGTAGATAAAGGAGGTCATTTCCAACAAAAAATATTTCTACAGCATGGCAATAATTCAATTGCCTTAAAGGTTATGAATGTTTTTATATACCAAGTTCTTTTACAATTAGACTAATAAAAAAAAATGATATAAAACAATAAAACAAACGGTGTTGTATTATTACTAGATAATGTATCAGCACTACAAAAGTTCTATTGCGGCTCTGGGTACCAAATTTCGAGAGCAATTAATTTTTTTACAAAAAATTTCAAGCGTTAGGTAAGCAAAAATTATTTCTCACTTTAAAAGCGTTTTCTCACCTACTTTGTCCTATTTCGTTTGATCCACGACTTTTTGACCATGTATACAGGATGGATTTTTGAGATGGGGCAGCAAGGGCAGGTGCCTTAACCGTTGTAGCTACAGGAACACGGTCCTAGGAGACTGTCCTTATTTGTTGGAGAAATGATGATCCCCATTCACAGATTTTGAAAAAAAAATTAGTCAGTAAGAAAATTGACCATTTTCACAAAAACACTTTTCGATCAAAAAACTCGAAAGACGAAAGACGGGCAGTAAGGGTAACTCTTACTGTTATCGCAAAAATCCACCCTATACAACTATTTTTAATATTTAGTGTGGCAACAGCCTAGCAATTCCGTAGTAACACATTATGGCTAAAATATTCTTTGAGTGGGTTTCAATGTCGATATCCGTGGTTGTCAACCACATATTCCACTTCCTTCTTCTTATCATCATCTTCATCATTTCAGCCGAAAGACGTCCACTGCTGGACATAGGCCTCCCCCAAGCACCTCCACTTCGACCGGTTCTGTGCTTCTTGCACTTCTTCTTCTGTGGTACCTGCGGCCTTCACAAGGTTGTCGGTCCACCTTGTGGGAGGCCTTCCAACGCTACGTCTTCCGGTACGCGGTCGCCATTCCAGGACCTTTCGGCCCCATCGGCCATCTGTTCTGCGAGCAATGTACCCTGCCCATTCCCACTTAAGTTGGGCAATTCTTCGGGCTATGCTACGTCTTCCGGAACACGGTCGCCGCTCCTTCTTATAAGATGTAATTAAAGTAAATCTATTTTATTAGGATTATAATATGCAATGTGATTGAAACGTTTAGTTTTATTTTCCAATAAACTCTTTATTGACAAAATAGTAGGTAAATGTGCAATTTAAATACAACGTTCCATGAAATTGATATTTTGTTTTTTTTATCATAAACTAGCAGCGTCCCGCGGTTTCACCCGCATAAGTTTCGATCCCGTGGGAATATCGGGATAAAAAGTATCCTATGTGTTTATCATAGTTATAAGCTAACTGCGCACTGTGTGGCAAATTTCATCCAAATCCGTTCAGTAGTTACAAACATCCATCCATCCATCCGTCCATATACATCCATCCATCCTCACTAACTTTCGCCTTTATAATATTAGTGTGGTTATAGTAGGATGGTCTCGGTTTCCTAAAGGACCAGTGGTGTGTACCTATAACACTTAGGTAATTATGTCTTTCTAGAAAGATTTAATTATAATTAACTAGCAACTCGACCTTGCTTCGCACGGCTTTAATGATTTAAATAAACATCGTGATGTATGTGCTATACTAAAGTGATATTAATGTATTTACACATAAACCTTCCAGAATAAATTATCTAAGTGATGGTGAAACCCGCATCAAAATCGTTGCGTAGTTTAAAAGAATAACGCAGTCACACAAGCAAACACGAAAAGCGACTTCAATGTATAAAATCACATCATGAAACTTCACACTAATATTGTGGGGGTGTGTGTGGGGAGTGTGTGTGGGGGTGTGTGTGTGTTTATATGTTTGTTACTTCTCCACGCTCAAACGGCTGGACCAATTTTGATAAAATTGTGTATGGAGGTAGCTGACACCCTGGATTAACATATAGGCTAATTTTTATCCCGATATTCCCACGGGATCGACACTTATGCGGGTGAAACCGCGGGGCGCAGCTAGTGTATTATATTACTTACCATAATTAATATTATAAGTTTATTCCTACAAACCTACGAAATATATTTCTAGAAAGAACAAATACCAAGTTCGTTGATGTTCCTATTCATTTGCTACGATAACAACCCTGTAATCAAAACTCATATTAATGAAGTTTCACTAACAACATCTTGCTAGCTGATCATGCGCTGCGGTTATTTGATATTTATATACCAAACTACGAATGAAAATGCGAATCCCAGGAAACTAAGTTTGCGGAATATTGCGTTCCTTTGTTTGGAATTTACATACATTTGTACAGTTTTAATTTTGCTCTGTTCTCGGCTGAGCCCATTTCCATACTAATTTCGGGATTAAAAATAAAGCTGTGAAATTTTAATGGTTTCAGCCTTGGAGTTCTGTTTGGTATAATGGCATTTGTTTGGTAAGTACGTTACGACACATTGTTTGTTCATGGGGAAATATCAATGCTCTTTGGCCCTTAAATAGATAATTATCAAATGATCGAGATGTTTATGATCCATGATGCTAATAATATGAAATTCTAAAAAAGCACGGTAAATAATTACTGCAAGTTATAATGTCGATTTCAGTGCATTACGTCGATATAATTTGATACCGGACACGGATATTTCGGGAGGCTCCTGCACATCATCAGGCGGGAAGAAACGCCCGGGTGTCACCACTGCGAGGATCGCCCAGAGGACACGGTGGAGCATACGGTTGAGGTCTGTCCCGTTTGGGCGGAGCACCGTCGTGTTCTTGTAGAGGCGATCGGCAGCGGCGGCGACCTCTCGCGTCCGGCCCTGGTGCAAGCCATGGTCCGAAGCGAGAGGGAGTGGGAGACAGTCACCTTCTTCTGCGAAGCAGTCATGCTAGCGAAGCAGGTGGCGGGATGGCTGACGGAGAGAGCCTCCCGTCCCAGCCGCCGCAGGAGACGCTAGCGGGCGTCGGGAGCCGCGTGATGACTCCCGGCCACCGTAGGCGCGGGCCTGCCGACGGAGAGTAATGGGTAGCTCACCGTCCGATCAGGACCAGGCCCGTGCCGGACGACACGTACGTGTTCCACGTGCGCCTGAAATAGATGTCAGCATCATATGAAGGGGCCCGTTAGGACCGAAGCCTGCCGGGTCAGCGGGATTGTCCGAAAGGGTTACCGCAGGCCCGGAACATAAAGGGCTAAGGAAGGAACACGGGTGGGTTTTAGTCAGTAAGAGTCTGACACTCCCTTCCGCTCCACCCAGAGCGGGAGGGGTCATTAGATGATTTCCCATCCTAAAAAAAAAAAAAAAAACCGACTTTACGCAGTAGGTAGGTAAGTATGTGTATAAAACACGTAAGTATATCAAGTGCTGAGTTGTTCAGTTTCACCGAACTTCCACTTGAAAAGCTGATTACTTTCAGGCAGCTGTATTATAAATATGAAAAATATGCCCCTTGGGCAATTTCTCAAATTGGGGTAGGTACGAGTATGTGCTTTTTAGCCCATTGATACACCCCCTGTTACAATGAATAAGTTTAGTGAATTATGACAGAGGTACTCCTCAAATAACCGTTTTTCCTGAAACTATATAAAATGAACCGTTTAAAAATTCCAATATTAATATCAGATTTCACGCCAAAGTCAGTATTTCACCCTAAAAATCCTTTAAACTATTAAAACCTTTACAACTACAATTTTTTCAAAACCATTTCGCGATATTTTACGCTACTGAGTACAAAACAGTATAAAAATGATAAACGACGGAGCGGGGACACAGATACATTCGTTGAAAAAACAGCGCTTTATTTTATAAAGCGTAATTTAAGGAACGCTTGTACTCTGAAAAAGTATTCAGTATGATTTATTTTTCAATTTGTCTTGTTAGTTTAAATTTTGTTTCTCGCGATGATTTATATATTGTATTAGGACACTGGATTTATTTTTTGTCACTTTATCACTTTGGTAGTTATCTAGATCGTCTCATTGGCATAGTAAGATGTCAAAGACGAGGTTTATTAAGAGGAAATGCGGTCGGAGAGACTTCGAAAAAGCCTAAGTAAAAAGTCGTAATTCGAGGTTTGGCTCTCGTCTATTTCCTCCTCCAATATTGGACCAATTTAAAAGATATGTCATAAACTGAATAAGAAGGATATATTATATACTGTGTCCCTGTTTTTCTTTTTCATTAAAGTTGTCTTTGTACACTAGGCCTCTGTTGACAGCGGTTTAAATCGGCATTTTTGAGGGTTCTAGTGCTTATAAAAATAATGTATCATCAAAAAGAAAAACATAGGGACATACAAGTAGTTAATATTTATTATTCTGTAAAAAATCATTGCTTTATGGTCTTTAATCAGAAAGAAAATAGGCGAGAGCGTTTCTATGGAGAAACGACCACCCGCATTTCCTCTTAAGCCAGTATCTTTTGATCACTGCCTCTTCATTGATGTTTCCTGGAATCCATCCTTCCTTTTGGATTCTTTAAATCACAGCTATGAAAAGAATATTTTTGATAAGGTCCGACTTTTTGTCAGTTCTTTTTATTATTCTTCCTTTAAATGCAAAGTTGAGATGGAACCATTATTACCAGCCTTACCGTTAAAATTTGCAAAACACCAAAAACCTCAAAAATAAGAATATTTAAAAGAAATGTTTGTGATTAGAATTAATTCTTTTTATAAATCCTATCTGATCACTGATGTGATGACAAAACAATAATTAGGCATTGCTCAATGTTTTTGTTGTAAACTTAACCTAATTATCCTGAATTTCATTACAAATATCATCCTCTTTTATAAAATCAATTTAACATTACTTGAATGAATCGATACTTTTATCACATCACTATTTAAATTTCGTTAAAAAGTGGTAACACAAAATCTGTCATTTTACTGCAGCCAATTAAAAGTCCGACCATAGTTCATTTTGCATCAAAATGTCATGCGGCGGGCGATCACCTGCGACTGAGCATGTTCACGGTCGATTGTAGGACCTGTCGCGCCACGACAAAAGTCGAAACCGAGTAGGCTTCTACTTTGAAACTTGCGATTTTAGTGCCCTGCGGCCTAGCCGAATTGCCATTTAGACAGTCGATTTTCGCTGTTCAGCGAAAATCGTGCGGCATAGTCACCTGTGTAAAACCCGCATTATATACATTTTCCGCCTGGCCGTTCATTGGAAAGCTCTGTCTTCAGCAGTGGATGTTTACAGGCTGTTAAAAAAATTCCGAGACTTCCTACTTATATTATCTGGATTACGATCTGCACTTCCTTATTCTTTATCTTTAACCTTTAAAGGAAAGACTTATTTTCGCAATAAATTACAAATACCAGGTAGTAGAATGGGCCACCTTATATAATCCCTTATTCGGTTCCGTCGACACTTACAGGAAAAGATGTCGGCTTATCTACCGGCCGCGGAATAACCACTTCCTATTGACTTAAAATATCGTTTGTCTTGTAATCCAATATTCGGAGAAAACATTCTAATGCGAAAAGGACCCAATTCTTATATTTCCTTTTTTCCTTTTAAGTGGGGGTATAAGTTATTCAGCTGTACGATATTTTTGCCGCTTCGATTTTCGGATAAAATAAAGTTACCTTTGTGGAACAACTGATTATCTCCGAAAGACACGACACGGGTATTTTTGATCCATTTCTGCGTAATCGCGTATTATTGGTCAAAGGAAATGAATTCCCTTAGGAAAGGCGCTCATTTAAAAAATGCTTCCGTCATTTTTATCTACCGGTTTAATTAATCTTTGTGACGTGATGATGCTAAATTATTATTAATTACGGTTAACTTATTCGAGTTTCTCGAAACCCGAAAACAAATCAACCATTGGTACATATATGAATACGTGAGTACTTTGAACATTAATCCTAATAATCATTTGTACAAGAATAGGTAGATTGGACGGTGAACTAGGCATTTGCCTGTATCTTGGGGGTCAAAACTTATAAATATAAATAATTATGTACCTATCTCAAACGTTACATTAATGATAAATGATAAATGATTTTATTTCTGTAAGTAGGTTTGTACAAACACTTTTACACGTCAATCATTTTTTTTTTTTAAACTTGATGAGGTCGGCGTTTCCTGACTATTCTGAGAAGAAAGGCCGAAACAAACTCAGAAGTCACAGTCTCTTTTAAAGTCCAGACAAAATCTTGGTCAGATCGTGTGAAGATCATGTAGATTGGTGTCTGAAATGGTCTTTTGAGGAAAGAACCACACAGATTGAGCGGACCTGTCCAATCAGTGCACGCATTTGTCAAAAATCGTGCAGCTCAACTCAGAACTTGAGGAGCTCAACGATTCGACGAACAATACCAAAGACAGGACATTTCATTAAAATATTTGTTTTAAAATCTAACTACTATTTTATTGTAACTCCAAACAATTTAAAGCGTTGTTTCATTAACACATTTAGTTTAAACGTCTCTGAAATTCACTCCAAAACCTATCAAGCTTCAAGATGGAGATTACCGTGAAACTTGCTACTGCTACATGAACTAAGTATCTAAGTTAAGACACTGCTGTACAGTGTACGCGGCTATAATCTGGCTCTAATTCCACCATAATTCACTGAACTTAACCTTAACCATTTGATCATCCACGGATTAACAAAAATACGGTTACAAGTAGTGATGTGCAGAAGTTGTCGATGTGTCGATACAAGTTAAGAAAGGTTACGATTATTTCTTTATCAATAAACCTTCTCATATTATTTGTATTAGTGATTGTCGTTTTTACATGAAATCTTCGGCTAATAAATTTATCAGGAAACAAGAAATATATTGGGTTATTTGTAAACGTGAAGTTTTGTATTTGGCTTTAACAGAAACTAAAACACAAACAGCAGCCTTGTTTGTGTTAAGTATTTACCTTCACGTACCTAAGAAAAGAGGCTTTTTCTAAAACCATAAAAACTCGAGCGCTTTACGGACAATGCCCACCTAAGTGCCTAACACCAACCACTTAGCCTAAACGACCTCAAGATCTTTAGTCGCACTCGGGCTATAAAAGGGCTCTCGGTATTCAAAATTCTAATAACGAAAACTTTAATACCAAAAAAAGATCCATATTCTTAAACAGTTAAAAAGCGAGAGAATTTTATGTTAATCGAGGCAAAAGTATAATACACTGTATAGCGAGGCAAGAATAAAATTTCAGAAGTTTAGGTACTGTATAAAGTTAAGGCCTATTTTCTTTGCTGAATACTTTATTTGAAGTTAGACTTCAAATAAAATGTTCTGCCTTAATTTATAGCTCGTGATATGTCCTCATGCTACGGTAAACAATCTTCACTAAACAACTTCTCAAGCATTGTAATTTGATGTTGCCATAATTAGTGATTTTATTTATTTATAAATGATAAATGATTTGCTTTCTAGCAACATTATCTGTTACTGTTAAGTTTCTTTTGTAATGTGTGGTTTGCTTACTACATCATCATCATCATCATTTCAGCCGAAAGACGTCCACTGCTGGACATAGGCCTCCCCCAAGCACTTCCACTTCGACCGGTTCTGTGCTTCTCGCATCCAACGGGTTCCTGCGGCCTTCACAAGGTCGTCGGTCCACCTTGTGGGAGGCCTTCCAACGCTACGTCTTCCGGTACGCGGTCGCCACTCCAGAACCTTTCGGCCCCATCGGCCATCTGTTCTGCGAGTAATGTGCCCTGCCCACTGCCACCACCACCACCACCACCACTACCACCACTGCTTACTACATATTTAAATCTAACCAAATGATTTTATGCCCTCAAATTCTAAACTATCGACACTGAAATTCAAACATCGTGATCTACATCACATCCCTACATTCGGGATCTCCCAGCAAGAATCTTTCCTATGGAAATTTATTGCAATAGACGGCGCGCCCCGCGGGGTTGGTCGCCACACAAACACGCCAGACGTTCCCTCTGATATTTAAATCAGACAAAATAGGGACACTTGCTGTATTCTACGTCTCAATAGTGGTTACTTTATTGTGCTCACGACATTTTTGCGTAGTCACACTAATATTTTAGAGGCGAAAGTTTGTGAGTGTGTGTGTTGTGTGTGTGTTTATATGTTTGTTACTTCTTCACGCTCAAACGGCTAGACCAATTTTGATAAAGCTAGGTAGCTGACATATACGGATTAACATATACGCTACTTTTTATCCCGATATTCCCACGGGATCGACATTTACGCGGGTGAAACCGCGTGGTGCAGCTAGTTGTTTTATAGGTGTCTCTTGAGGTTGTGTTTGGTTAAATCGAAAGTCTGATCCCGGGTGTGCAGTTGGTTGTTAAGCAAATTAATGTGGTTGTAGATGTGCACTGTAATGTTGAGAATGTCCCTTGGGATCTTCACAAATTGATTAGGATCACATACATAATGTGCATACATTGATAGACATAAATTGGAATACATTGGCGTAATCGCAGTTTGATAACAGTGGTGGTCCAGTGGTAACGGCCTCGACTTACGAGTTGTAGGCCGTAGGTTCGAACCCAGACGGCTTTACTTTGTGCAAATAATTTCATCACCACTGCTCTCAAAACGGTGAAGGAAAACATCGTGAGGAAACCGGCATGTGACATTTACTAACCCGTACTGGGCCCGTGTGGGGGATTACGGCCCACTCCTCACTGAGAGGAGGCCTTTTTCCCAGCAGTGGGAATTTTATAGGCTGATTATGCTAATCACAGTTTATAATAGACAGTTATAGTCGTTCACAAGAAGCTCAGAATGCATCTGAAGCTGATGATTCTATCAACACTTACGTAAGGGGCAATTATTAGTCAGGCAAACTGTAAACAAACACGTTACCATAAATAACCTTACGAATGTAGACAAAATATTCCCAGAAATAGTCTGCTTGCGCAACCTGCCAAATTCACGTCAAGTTTATAGTCTTCTTGATGTTTAGATTAACAATATAAACACGAAACAAACTGGTTAAAACTCGTAAAAGGATAAAACTGAAATCAAATTCAAAATGTGTCGCCAGGGAATAATCCTTCGCTTTTAAAACAGACACTATCGCCAGAGCCGGTGGGACATTCCGCAATTTATTCCTTTACAGACATCGATTTCGCTCGGCTTTGCTCGTGGATTTATTTTAATTCTTGTGGAATGGTGGTGTTTTCAGAGGTTTGTGTTAAGAGCGTTTACGACGTACGGCATTTCATACAAACTTTCAAGCCCTTGTTTTTCGAAATGCATAAACAGATTTTAATGAAACTTCATACGCATATGCAGGATACAACGGTCTAAAAAGTTACTTAAAAACATTTTCGAAATATTTTATTTGAAAAAAGATAACTGGAATGTAGTATGTGGCAGATGTAGAAGTTGGGAACATTCTTGAAGAAAGCTGTACAATGTATGCTGCTACAATGTATAAACAGTAAAAGTACAACAGTAAAAATAATACAAACACTGTAAGTCGGGATGATTCCTGTTTGCAGATGAGAAATGATGACGTAGCAGGTGGCTTTCTGTAGCTTCTGCCCCATGGGAAGAAAGCGTGAGTTTAATTTTGTAAAGATCTGACAAACAAATAAGTTTGACTATCTTTACTTAACACTGCTAATCCAGCACCAACTACAATTTTATAATAAAAAAATACATGTATTTTTCAACTCGTGCTGCATTCAAAGTACTTAACTCAGTGATAACAATGCCCCTCTTAAGAATTTAAAGAGCTACTTAAGAAATAAAAGCTTTTCTAAATTACTTCATTTGTGATTGTGTACAGCACTCGTTACAGTATGGCTCCGGCCGTGATCTGGAGAAATAAAAGATATTTATGGTCATTTTGAACGAAACGGCTCTAGATAATGAAGACGCTTGAAAATTTGGGGATCGGGAGACTTGTTGCCAAGCTCTGGTTGCCTGGTACATTTCTGTTTAACGCATTACATTTCCTTAATTGATAGTATTGTATTTAGACATTTAATTTTCGTCAAGAATATTTTTATTTTTATACATGTTTTAATCGCAATTTTAAGCGACATGGAACGACTTGTTTTTGTTTTAACAATAATATACCTTGTTAATTGTCGATTCCGATAGTCAGGATTTATTTGGCAACGAAAAGGAAAACTAAATTATATTTTTTGTTTTAAACTGGCCATTTCTGGTTTAGAATGAAATTAATGAATTTCTGGTTTAAAATTAAATTAATGAGTGAGTTATACAAGTATGAATGTAGGTACTGTTGTACAGACTGGAGCACATCAAGCTACCCGAATCTGTCAATTTTCCCAATCAACTTTGAACCTTATGCTTTAGTGATAAAGTTGAAAATCTATTCAAGAAATCACACCATAATAGCCAAAGAGTATATATTATAGTCTTTGTAATAGACGTACCTAGGTATTAAAAAACTTTTCACTTATAAACTCTACCTCAAAAATCTAGGCATCCTCATTTCTGCTCAAGTAGAAAATTACTGAGCCAAGTAGATTTACTTGACGATGAATAGAATTTCTAAGTTGAAATGAGATTAGCTTCTAAGACGGTTATTATCGCGCCGAAGTTGGAGGAGACGTGTAGCCAGAATGTTCACGAGAAGTTGTAGACTTATGCATATCCTAGTTACATACAGGGATTGCCTATTATCCGATTTTAGGTCCTTCTAAGTTTTAGGCGCATCCTATACACAACGCAACTAATTACAAACTAGTTAATAACGCTTTAGTAAGTCACGTCGCGATCATTGAAATAGTGATGCAGTGACATTCTGGCTACTCATTGATAGTTTGAGTTTGTAACACGTTACTTGTGAGTACCGTCGTGGACGATGGGCCTAAACCTGTGGCCACGAAAGACGCGTCGTGCGACAGCGACTGCGGGGAAAAAAATTAAAGAAGTTGTTACTACATGACCATGCGCGGTCACTGTTGGACTGCATAGAAAAGAAAGAGAAGCGCGATGACACAACGCTGGTAATTTATTGCAAAATATGAAGCAATTATATATTTACAAAAAATCTATTGTTTAGACTAAAATTTAAAACTCTAGGTGCTTTAGTACGTTGCTTGTAGAATAATCTGACAAAAAATCAGAATGATTGTATGTATAATTAGTATGGAAAATAAAGTTTTTAGAGGTATCTTCATGATTTTTTTCTATCGTATCAAATTAGTTGTATTATGTTTTCAACACACTATCTAACCAGCATATATCCTGAAGACTATCATATATTTTTCTGATTTTGTTTACTGTAGTCGATCATATACTTTTAGGCATTATAAAACTTGCGTTTATTGCGTTTGGAGTCTTTGGTCAACTGGACCAACTCGAACTGAACCCGCGGGTCCAGTTGACCACATCATTTATTTTCTGTATTTTTATTGGTTAACTGGACCTACATTCAAACTTAGAAGAACATCTATTGTTTAAAGCTACCCGTGGATACAGTCGAGACAAAAAGACAGATATACAAGGGCACGAATCTGGTATAGAATCTACCTGTCTTTACTTGCGTTTCTTGCGTTTTTTGCGAAACAGGTGACGCGCGTGTCGCAAGTCGCATCGCTCGAGGCCATGAACGGAGCCTGCGGGGTAAATCCGTAACACACTAACAGTAGGAACGGCTTTCATTTTGACAGTTCAACAACATTCATTGCGTTATTTACGGTGTTGAGTAGATATATTTTTCAAGGGGCCCGTGGCTGAATAATAACAGCCGCACAGGTCGATCGATTAGGTTAAGCTAACCTTGGCCGCGGTTGGTCTGTGGATGGTTGACGATCTTTACATACCGAGAGAGTCATTCGTGGATCTTTGACAGTTGCTACGGGTAGTCAGAAGCCCGAAAGTCTAACAACAAGTCTTACCAAGGGGTATCGTTTTACCCAATAACTGATTTGTGAAGGTAAGATTGGCAGTCGCTCCATGTAAAATACGCCCTGCGCCCGCGCTGCCAGTCTGGCCAAGCACTTATTTTGTTTTAATGTCGGTAATCAGTGCTGAACATTTTGAACAAACGGAAACATAAACACAGCATCCACTGGTGTCAGTAATGGCAAAACTTTCCTCGCTCCGCATTCTATGGCAAAGAAAATGTCTTTATACAAATCTCGTATTTCCTGTACCTCGCCAGTTTCTATATAGAACATTCCTAGTAACTTCCAACTAGCCAGGGCTAACATAACTTCTGTTTTATCGTCCATTATATAAATTGCATTAGGTCCACAAGAATCTAACAGAAATATGAAAATATGAGCAGTCAGTATGCAAAAAGGTCGGTCGTTGGCTGCGACGAGATGATATTTTATTACCATCTACATTATAATAGTCTAGGTTTAGGGTTCCTTGGTTGATCTAAAATGTCTGAAAATGTAGAATATTTCCTGTCTATTTATTTCGTTTGATTTTGCGAATTCTGTTTTAAACTACTTACTTTACTGTCGTTGTCGGAAAAGCAAACAGTTTTAACAATTGTTTTATGTAATTCAGGAATCCTTGGAAATTTGTGATCTAGATCAGATATCCATCCGAACTTGGTGAAGCTTTATTGAAAATACAACATTTTTATACTTCAAACTCAAACTCAAAGCATTTCTTTCAATTAAACCTTGTCCAGGCACATTTGAATTGTCAAAATTAAATAGTCTGTCAGTTAGTCAGAAAGTTGAAGCTTGTTGCCCGTTCCAAAACGTAGATTCAACTTCAACCCATCTTTCCAAGTTTTTTTTAGAGATTTCTTCGTCAGTAGTCGGTTAGGATATACCTAATTCATCTAGTATCAAAACATAATTTAATTTTGACGTGTAATAGTGTTTTTTGACGGCACGGTTGGCGCAGTGGTCAAGCGATTGACTGCTGCGCTGCGTGTCGCGGGTTCGATTCCCGCACGGAACAAATATTTGTATGACCTACAAGTAGTTGTACCGGGTCTGGCTGTTTGTGTACGTGAATTTAAATGTTTGTAAACGCACCCACAATACAGGAGAAATTCCTAGTGTGGGGCAACGTTTTACATCTAAAGTAAAGTAAGTAAGTAAGTTTTAAACAATTTTCCGAAATAAATTTATTATTTACCAAAATGTTAGGAGAAAACACTAAACTTGCTGTGTTGTTTATTTTTTCGTTACCTATGAATATTATGTTTCTCAATGACTAACCTATTTGTAGCAAATAACGAAAGCTTATGGACAAATATTTATAGAAAAGCGGGACAACAAAGTGTACTTCACTTTCAAAAGTAAGATAGCATACGGAACCTTTAACCCTAATAAATCTGGAACTTAACCTCCTTACAACAGCCCGAACGTTCAGCAATATCGTGGAGCAGGTTTTAGATAAAATTGATTTTAGCTTTAAAATAAACCCTACGAGACACATCGCGGAATATTGCAGCTACGCTCTATGCAAAAGAGATCAAACATTATGATGTTATTGGTTCTTTGTAATCCGGGGCAAAGGATGTACCTATGTCAGTAATGTATTCTATGTATTATTGCTAGTTTTCGATCAGGTTAAGCTACGCTTGCCGCGTTTGATCTGTGGATGGGTGACCATATTTACATACCGTGACCCCTCCGTGCCTCGGAAAGCACGTTAAGCCGTTGGTCCCGGCTGTCTTTCGTGGATCTTTAACTGTCGTTACGGGTAGTCAGAAGCCCGAAAGTCTGACAACCAGTCTTACCAAGGGGTATCGTATTACCCAGTAACTGGGTTGTGGAGGTCAGATAGGCAGTCGCTCTATGTAAAATACTGGTATTCAGCTGCATCCGGTTAGACTGGAAGCCGACCCCAACATAGTTGGGAAAAGGCGGCAGATGATGATTGCTAGTTTAGGTAGGTATTTCATAACCTTTTATTCTAATTGCATTTTGCTAAGAAGGGAAAGGCATCAACGATACGTGATAACAAACTGTGGGGCATAGAATACAGAATCGGGATAAGACAGAGATTAAAACAGAAGACGAACTAGCAGGGGATCGAGGAGGGAGGGGGTGAAGGGGGGGGTCAGGGGATCAGACCGGAATAAATCGAAATAACTATCATAGATGCCATGGATAAAAACAATTGAATCTGACTTATAAACCACTCAAGCAAAGTTATGAAAATGTTTATAGAACAACGCGCAGGCTACCTCTACCAAAAGAATCATGTAAATCTTCCTAGTACTGGTTATACAAGCATATCGGCCTAATAATCACGGAAAAATCGGTATACACACAACACCGAGCGCATTACTTCCTTCTTTTTTGAATTTGGTTAAAAATAATCAAACCTTAACAAAAATTCTGTTAGAGCTGCAATAACGAGCAATTTCTCGGAAGATTTCATTGCCCATCTTATTTTTCAATTGCCTACCAAAACATTTTAACTTTCACAATCCGTGTACCAGGGCACCATAACTATCTGGAAGGTATTACGTGAGTCTGCGAAGCGCGTGACGTAACTCTGTTGTTCAAGTAAACATGTCGCGACGAGGATTGAGCAGTAATTCAGCTCCGTGCTGAGGGGATTGAAGATGTAGGTAGTGGAAAGGTGGAAAACGGTTTTGTGAGTATTTGTGTGGCTGGCAGGTTAAGTCTCTTTCAATTGTCAGTGTGTTGATACAGTATTTGGGCTTTGCCGCTTAATTTTTAAGGTTCCGTACCCAAAGGGTAAAAACGGGACCCTGTTACTAAGACTTCGCTGTCTGTCCATCCGTCCGTCTGTCTGTCACCAGGCTGTATCTCAAGAACCGCGATAGCTAGACAGTTGAAATTTTCACAGATAATGTATTTCTGTTGCCGCTATAACAACAAATACTAAAAACAAAATAAAATAAATATTTAAGGGGGGCTCTCATACAACAAACGTGTTTTTTTCGGCGTTTTTGCCTTGTGGTACGGAACCCTTCGTGTGCGAGTCCGACTCGCACTTGGCCAGTTTTTTATTTGCACTGCTCTCAAAACGCTGAAGGAAAACATCGTGAGAAAACCGACATGTGCTCGAACCAAAAATTCAAAGACATACATCTACCAGCCCGCACTAGGCCCACTGATAGATTACATCCCTCTCGAAGAGAGAGGGCCTGTCCTAGCAATGGGAACATTAGAGGCCAATTATGCATAATTTGTTTGCTGTATTAGAATGTTCTGATAAATACTTATGTAGATAGGTACTAGCACAAATAAATTTAAAAAAAATCAAGACATAAGTTCTGACAGGTTTACTTTATTCATTAGGTACCTAAAAAACTAACTGTTGGTTTGACTTATAAGATAAGAAGACAACAATTTCATTATTAACCCACTGATATTAAGAGGGCATACCTATCGAGCTTTAGAAGAGACTGTTTAATATCTAATCGTATGCTGCACTGGCTGACGTTTTCACGTCAACGCCGGTTGTCGCTGAAAACCAGCGCTGGGGCTCTGTCTCGTATAGGGTCATAGCATTATGCTGAGCGATGACCGTTTTTCGTTGATGTGACGCATACTTTCTCCCAAAATGTTATTTTGTTTTTTTTTATGCGTCATATTGGCCGCAAATAAACGTATTTCTTTCTTTCTTTTTTTTTTCTTTAATACAGCCGGTCTGTTCTGAAACAATCTCACCGTCAAAACTTAGGTGAAGTGAGCTTGAAGTGAGCTGTCAATAGTGTCAATCCCTATCATCAGGTGGTATGACAGTTCTTTTCACCAAAGTGTTCACGGTGAGATCTTTACAGAATAGACCTGTATAGACATGTGTGATAACCTCTACAAAGCCGAACTTTTTCTAAAATCCGAGGTGTCAAATTGCCCGGGCACAATGTTCTGTTATAAATAAACGTGGCCCTTCTGCCTTTATGGCTACCTACAGCGACAGTAACGGCTGACGGAATGACGAGGGTCACCCGATACCCCGTAATCTACTTATCTACTAGATATGGCGCGGATTTGAATTAAATTCAAGATCCGCGACGCCTTGTACCTACGTGATGTTTTGATAACATTCGATACGGCTGGCACGTGCCCCAGGTAATGAGATTGAGATAATATAATATAATAATTTATCATTTATTCTCTCTTCACAAAGCTGACTTAAAGTTAATGGTACAAAAAAGGTCTCAGCTGTATTCCACCTTTTTGAGAGACTGGTGCCTGCAACAAGATAGCGGCATTAGTTCCGATTTTGGCCATTAGACGAAAGATCCTTGTACAGCTATATTTCAATATTAGATATCTTTATTTTCAGCACGTTTAAATGCAGCACCCTAATTGCGTAACGCACTTTCTAATAATTTCGAAGGATATTGTTAATCCATTGCTTCATAAGTTCGAAAAATGTTGTAGCTCAACACGTAAACAACGCAATGAATGTTGTTGAGCTGTCAAAATGTAACCGATTCCGATTGATAATATGTTACACAACTGCTTCGCAGATATAGGTTTTTGAGAAAAACCTGTGTTACAGGTCACCAGGTTCTACGGCTAGAATTAGCTTTTACAGAGATACCTTGCAAGAGTCGAAGTGAAACAATATGCATAACAAAACACGCCAATGTTTGGTGTAATTTAAATAGTATTGGTTTTTGTATGTGTATTTTCAAGGCGCTAAAATTTTCTCTGACGGTAATTAAAAAAATATTTAGCTGTCCCATACATTTTGACCACGTAAGTACGCGAACTTTTCTATGAAACAGGTGATTTTTATGGTTCCGTACGTCAAAAGGAAAAACGGAATCCTTAAAAGATCACTTCGTTGTTCGTCTGTCTGTCCATCTGTCAAGACCCTTTTTCTCTGGAACGCGTGGAGATAACAAGTTGAAATTAATATCAAATATTCAAGGCTGCAATCCCTTGAAGCAGTAAAAAAATTAAACTTCTAAGTCAACGCAATCAAAAGATACGGGCGTTTATGTTCCGTATTGACTTGGAATCATGAAATTTGGCAAGAAGCAATGTCATGCATTGCTTCTTGCCAAATTTCGTAATTAGCACCTTCTTTTGTAAATAAGTAAATTAATAAATAGCAATTGATGAATACACTTTACGATTATTCAAAATCAATGTTTATAAATATTCAAAACAAAAACTGGTGTTTTATTTTGCCTTAACAAGCAAATCGTTAAAATATTGGAGGCTTAGAATTAATAATGCAAATAACAGCTCGAATAATTTTGACGTCGAATGAAATGGGTCATTAGAATAATCTAATTCATAGTCGGAATCAGTTATAAGGCTAGGTTCACACGATTGTGAGAAATCGTGCGGCATAATTAAACGGTTACTTGAATTATACTCTCGAACTATACAGGCTGTAAAAAGACACATAACATAGCTGTCAACTAGGCATTCTGTAGATCAAACTAAGTAACATTCCACAAAAATAATTGCTGGGAAACGGCTTTTAGTTTTGGTGTGAAAATTTGCTGTTTGCTGTAGTGCGCAATGTAACGCACGCAAAACATTGTGCTTATAACCAAAAGCACAATGTTTTAATTAACGGTGCAGGGGTCGTGGGGGTATTTAAATCATTGTTATAAAATAAAAAAATATTTTTCGTAAAAAAAAAAAAGTCAGTAAAAGTTTGAATGTAAACCTTCAATATCTCCTAACCAGAAGGTTCCCAGGTATGGTCCAGTACAAAAAAATATTACATTGACGGGGAGAACAAGTAACTCTCGGCCTCGTTTAGTGTATTTTTAGAGCCGTTATTTTCTTATCGATAGACATTATCGACAGCTGAAAAAATTGCACAGTATCACGCGCATTTTTGGGATTGAAACGTAGTATGGCGCGCGGCCGCAGAGCTAGCTTAACATCGGCCGAGCGCCGCGCATGCGCGCCGCGCTGCCCACGCGCCGCCCCTGCCGCGTCCCTCCCGCGCCGCGCTTCGAGTCAGTTAGTCGCGCGCCCGCTCCGATCCGCAGAGCACACGTAACGAGTTCGTACCGACCACGGCTCTCGATTTCTCCCGCCTTACCTGTGAATCCTGTGATAAACTGTTCTCGTGTCAAATAAACTGTTTACCGTGGCTAATCGTCGTTTTCTTCCGTTTGCACCAACACCCGCACGCCTTGTTTATAGTGACGCCCAACTCGCGGCCATGTTAAGTTTCAACATAACGGAAAAACGAACCCAGTTAAGTGTGTTAACCTAGTCAACGACAATAAAGTTATTATCATGCCACGAACGACGCGGGCAACCCGAGCAGCAAACGACCGCGAGGCGGAGGAACGAGGAAGCGACGGTTACTCCGATGCGGACTGTGACTCAGTGGTGGAGCCACGCGCCTATGCCGGCGCCGCTACTAGTGCTACCACCCATGCACGCGACTCAACCGACGCGGCCGAGGAGATGCGCGCCCAGGGGGGCACCGCCCTCGACCACACGCTCAGCGGGGCCCGCACCGGCGCACCCGCCGCAGCGCTGAACACCGAACGGCTACTGTCCACCATGATGGAGTCGTTCGCCAGGATGCAGGCGGAGACCAACCGCACGCTAGTTGACACCCTACGGTCTCTACATCAAGACAACCAGCGGTACCCATCAGTCGCGTCGACACCGGCGGCATCGCCCACGGCGAACGCGCCCGCGACCTCCGGCGGTAACTTTTCAAAGTGCACCGCGAGGTTCGACGGGCAGTCAAGCGACACCGAGGTACTTGAGGCATTTATCGATGCAGTGGAGGTCTACAAGGAGTGCGCCGGCGTGTCCGACGAGCACGCGCTACGCGGCCTCTCGATCCTGCTAAGCGGCGACGCGGCGGTATGGTGGCGCGGCGCGCGGGCCTGCGTCGGCTCGTGGCCGGACGCGCTCGCACGCCTGCGCGCTGCCTACGGCGTGCAAAAGCCCGCGTACAGGACACTACGCGAGGTATTTACGCGGGAACAAAGTGAGTGTGAACGCGCTGAAGTTTTCATATCAAAGGTACGATCTTTATTAGTTAAATTACCCTATGTTGTGCCAAGCGTGATGATAGTGGATATTGTGTACGGCTTACTGCATCGTCGAATACGGAAACGTTTGTCGCGAGACACCATTAGCGATATTGATAATTTGTTAGAGAGAGCGAGACTCGTGGAAGATTCGATAACGGAATTAAAAAACTCGATCGTTTCCGCGAATAACCCGAATGTACTTACCGTTCCCGACCGCGGTACTACGAGTCCTAGCGCAACCACCGGTTCCAAACTCACCTCTAACTCGAATGATAACTCGAAACGTAATCGTATCAGATGTTCGTTTTGCAAAGCGTTCGGTCACACGTCTAATGAATGTCGCAAGGCTAATAAGGTCGATAGTGACAATAAAGCTAATAAAGTAGGTACTAGTGATGTTAATCCGATACGTTGTTATGGATGCGGTCAGCCAGGGGTGGTGAAGTCAAAGTGTGAAACTTGTTCGAGTAAACCCGCGCCCACCAAACCGTCCGACTTTAACGTCGTGAAAGGTGACTTCTTCGCGTCAACGACGTCACACCCTTTGTTAACAATAAGCGTTGTAGGTAAGGAAGGGGTAGCAATAGTCGATACCGGAGCTACGCACAGTGTTGCTAGCCAATTATTGTATTCGTTGTTAGTGAATAGCGGCGTTCAATTCCAAGAAACGGAGCGTTATATCGGGCTCGCCGATGGCTCGTGTCATAAGAAAATGGTAAAGATCGCTACTGTACCTGTCACCTTAGATAGTCGAAGAGTCGACACCGAGTTTATGGTTTTTCCTGGTGATGACACCAGAACACTTTTAGGTCGTGATTTTATTGCTAACGCGGCTATTGTTCTAGACATAGCTCAGGAGTCATGGCATTTTGCAGATAGTCCAGGAGACCGGAATCCGTTTTTGCAATCTTATGTATTGAACAGCGCGGCCGTGACACAAGCAGAGGTCTGCGATGTGTCACTGCGCCGAGATGAAGGTATGAGCTTACCACCGGAGCACAGGGCCACGCTCAACGGGTTCTTACAAGACAGAGTCGCTCAGTTTGCTTCGGCGGGACCTCCTACGGACTTCGCCGTCCATAAGATAAAGGTAAGCGAGACACAGGAACCTTTGGCTTCTCCTCCCTTTAGATTGTCGCCGCCTAAGAGAGAGGCACTCGAGAAGGAACTGCACAAACTGGTCAACTCTGACGTCATTGAGGAATGCGAGTCGCCGTGGGCATCGAATGTCGTGCTTGTCAAGAAGAAGGATGGCAGCTTCAGACTGTGTGTTGACTACCGCAAGCTCAATACTGTCACTGAACCTGACCGGTACCCTCTCCCAAGGATCGAGGACATTCTTCACGACGCAAAAACAGCTAAGTACATGACTACCCTTGACCTCCGAGCTGGCTACTTTCAAGTGAACGTCGACCCTAACGATAGGGACAAGACAGCATTCACGACACCGCTCGGCACTTATAGATTTAAACGCATGCCAATGGGTTTGCGCAACTCAGGCGCCACGTTCCAGAGGCTGATTGACAGATTCAAGTCGAACTTGCCAGGTACTACTCTTCTAGCATATTTAGACGACTTGTTGATAATGTCCGATGAGACCTTCGAGAAGCATCTCGCCGATCTCACCTCCGTATTTGATCGACTCGCCATGTTCAACTTGCGGGTAAACCGCGAGAAGAGTCACTTCGCGAGGGAATCGGTAAAGTTCTTAGGGCACATTATCTTACCAGGTGGTATCCATGTCGATCCAGGGAAGACCGCAGCAATCGCGGACATGCCGACGCCTCGGAACGTAAAACATCTGAAATGTTTCCTGCAGACCTCGAGCTGGTTCAGGCGCTTTGTCCCTGATTATGCAGAGGTCGCCAAACCATTGACAACGCTGCTAAAAAAGGAAAGTATATGGAAATGGGGCCCGGAACAGCAGGCAGCATTCGAGAAGATCAAGCAACTGCTAGTATCGGCGCCGATCCTGCGTCAGGCTGATGCGACGTTACCCTTCGTCCTCAGAACTGATAGCAGTGGATATGCTCTCGGGGCGGTTCTCCTCCAGGGGGAGGGGACCGACGAGCGCCCAATAGAATACGCCAGTCGACTCTTGACGGCCGCTGAAAGGAATTACAGCACGACAGAGAGGGAGGCTCTAGCCGTCGTCTGGGCAGTCTCCAAGTTCAGGGGGTACATAGATGGCGCTGAAGTCGTGATCAAATCGGACCATCAACCACTTAGGTGGCTGATGAGTATGAAGTCTCCGAGCGGTCGCCTAGCAAGGTGGGCCCTGAGTCTTCAGGAGTATAACCTGAAAATAGAATACACACCAGGTAAGGCCAATGTTATAGCCGACACTCTATCGCGTCCGGCATGCGCCGAAGACGCCGATTGTGACCTGTGCTGCGCTGTGGTCGACGTGCCGTCTCGCAGTCTGAGGGACCTGCGCGAGAACCAAATAAAAGACCCAGAGGTAAGTAAAATCGTCGAGGCCCTGGAATCCGACGATCTCTCTAGGGGGAGGGTATGGTCCAACAAAGGGTATGTGCTCGCCGAAGGTGTGTTGTATAGATATTGCCCTGAGAACGATGAGCACGATGACGCCAGTCTGGTGGTCCCAGAACAGGAACGCGCCAAAGTATTGGCCGAATACCATGATGCACCCACTGCTGGTCACATGGGCGCGGAACGTACGCTGCAACGCTTAGTCGGTAAGTACTATTGGCCAGGAATGCGTTCCTACGTTACGCAGTACGTTAAAAATTGTGTACCTTGCCAGCGTTATAAGGCAGACACTAGGAAACCGGCTGGGTTGTTGCAGACGCCCGCTTCTGCACGCCGGTTTGAGGTTTTAGCCGTGGACCTGTTCGGCCCCCTACCTGAAACAGCGAAAGGACACAAATGGATCCTGATAGTCGAGGACACCTGCACGCGCTGGGTGGAGCTGTTCGCCCTTACTTCAGCTATCAGTGAGGAATGCGCAAAGGTACTTGTATCAGAAGTATACTTACGGTTCGGAGTCCCCAGGCGCCTGGTTAGTGACAACGGTGTCCAATTTATAAGTGAGGTAATGCAGCAGACCTGTCACGCGATGGGGATTACACAATC
The DNA here is from genome assembly GCA_948474745.1 of Oligia latruncula. Classification (NCBI taxonomy): domain Eukaryota; kingdom Metazoa; phylum Arthropoda; class Insecta; order Lepidoptera; family Noctuidae; genus Oligia; species Oligia latruncula. The sequence goes on along the minus strand of OX419691.1, from coordinate 1,312,200 downwards.
ACTTACCTCATTTTACCACCCCGAGGCAAACCCGGTGGAACGTAAGAACCGGGACCTCAAGCCACAGCTGGCGATTCTGGTGGGTAAAGACCATGATACGTGGGATATCCACTTACCTGCAGTCCGCTTCGCCATGAACTCGGCAGTCACGTCAGGAACCGGTTACTCACCCGCTTATTTGAACTTCGCGCGAGACATGCGCGCGCCAGCAGATGTCATGTCAGAGATGCGCACCATAATCGAGAACGATAATTATGTAGGTGACATCACTAATTTTCTCAAGAAGATTTCGTCGGTACTCTTAGACGCTCGTGACGTCTATGAGAGTGCCCAGGCGGCACATAAGAAGTACACCGATGAACATCGCCGACCAGCTCCAGATTATAAGGTTGGTGATCTAGTACTTTTGAAAACTCAAGGGGCTAACGATACCGGCAGAGGGCAGACGTCAAAGTTTATCCCTCGCCGTGACGGGCCATACAAGATCCGGGCTGTGGTCAGTCCCACCACATACACCCTGGAGCGCCTCAGCGACGGTGTGGTATTGGGCAAGTATCATGCCGTTACTCTGACTCCCTTCGTTGGTCGCATCCAAGCCCCAGTACAAGAGAAACGAAAGAGGGGGAGGCCTCGTAGGAGCTAACCCAAACGCGAGGACGTTCGTTAGGGTTAGAGGGGGAGTCTATCACGCGCATTTTTGGGATTGAAACGTAGTATGGCGCGCGGCCGCAGAGCTAGCTTAACATCGGCCGAGCGCCGCGCATGCGCGCCGCGCTGCCCACGCGCCGCCCCTGCCGCGTCCCTCCCGCGCCGCGCTTCGAGTCAGTTAGTCGCGCGCCCGCTCCGATCCGCAGAGCACACGTAACGAGTTCGTACCGACCACGGCTCTCGATTTCTCCCGCCTTACCTGTGAATCCTGTGATAAACTGTTCTCGTGTCAAATAAACTGTTTACCGTGGCTAATCGTCGTTTTCTTCCGTTTGCACCAACACCCGCACGCCTTGTTTATAACAGTTATTAACTTTGACTGCCACAAAATCTCAAGCATCAGCAGTTTTCTCCAATTTATAAGCTAAGTGGTTTCAAGTATAACCCTTAATATGTTTTTATGTGTTGCTTGAAAAATTCAATCTTTAATATTTAATGTAAAAAACAATACATTTTCTTTAGGTAGGTACTTATAATATTATACCTACCTAAGTATAGTATCCTAACTGAATTTACAGTCTAATCTCCAAAAACCATCTTAGAGATGTGCTGTCTGAAAATCTGTAGGAAATGATGTTTAATTTTTTTATCTAAATGGCAAAGTCCATTTAGCGTGGTTTGCGAAACTTGAGCTTTATCATCAATCACTACTGTGAAGTGTGTGAGATCACGGGGAGACGGCGCTAAATTCGAGAATAATGTCGAAAAGAAAACGTCAGATGAGCCAGGAATACAATTATACAAACATGCCAGTAACTTGTATACAACAAAACATAACATAACATCACGCCTTTACTCTCCCAGGGGTTAGCCAGAGGTGTACCTTTGTAAACCCACATTTCGCCAGTTATGGCTAATTCCCATGTAACAGGGGCAAGCCTATTGCTATTAATCGGACACAAATCCAGATTTCGGGCAAACCAGTAAGAGTGTTAAATTACCAGCTTTCCGCAACGTCGTATTTGCAACAATTTCACAAGCCCTTGCCATCGACCGGGTACTAATCCAGAATCCGGGCTGCAACGCCTGCAACTGAGAAATTCCAGAAGGAATAACCCAATAGCACATAGCCCAGCCCGGAAATTGAACCCGCGACCTCACGATAAGTAGTAGCGCTTGCGACCACTAAACTAACGAGGCAGTCAAGTGCAGAAAAGTATGCAAGTAACTCAGCCATTGTGACATTTACCAATAAGACATTATAATAGCAATAAGGTATGCAAGGTACTTGCTTTTATGCAAGTTGCTTGGCAATGGCATATGTATTCCTGGCTTTATTGCAAAATGGCGTGAGATGAGAACGAATATGGGATTGTTGCACTATTGCGTGAGCAGTGATGGTCCAGTGGTAACAGCGATTTACTAGCTGTAGGTCGTAGGTTCGAACCCAGACAGTCGCATTTCATCACCACTGCTCTCAAAACGGTGAAGGAAAACATTGTGAGGAAACTGATATGAACCAGAAACAAAAATTCGAAGACATGTGACATCTACCAATCCGCACTGGCAAGCGAAGTGAATTACGGCCTTCTAACCGAGAGGAGGCCTGAGAGGGCTGAGTTTGCATTGCATTCGGATGCCGTAGGTGTAGACTATCGGACCCTCATGTACTGCTTGATGAAACCAAAAACCTTTTCTACGTCTCTGCTTACCACATTACCAGTCCTGTCTAAACTATTTGCCAGCCTGATAGATGCAGACTACAGTAACAAATGGGTCACATTAGTAACGAGTAATCTTGTCGCAACCTCTGCGATGTTTGTGCTGCAACTTTGCGACATGTCTTGCCGTTTCCATTGCTGGTGTCAAGCGACAAATAGTTTGTACTTTGTATGTGGAACTGGGTAGTTTATACTTGTGGTTTTATTGTTCTAGAATACTTTAATTTGTTGGAATCTAAATAACTGTAAATAGGTTTGTTACGCAACCATTTTGTTAGCGTGTTGATTGCCATCTAAATTTGTTACGCAATAAAAAATTTATAGTCAAAAAATATAATCCCGAAAGGCACAAAAAGCGATGAGTCGTCTTACGTGTAATACGAGTATAACTGTAAGAATGAATGCTTTATTTCCCAGAATATCGGTACATGGTTTATGGTAAAGTGACATATGGTTTCACTATAGTCGACTTTCTAGTCGTGCAATATTTTTTTATATAATGAGTATAAACTCTGTTAACATGTAACATTGGTGAAAAAAGACACGGATACCAACAGCTGACAGTAAAAAGACTTGGGCAGTGCAGATACGATAGAAAAAAATCATGAAGATACCTCTAAAAACTTTATTTTTACAATAAAAACCATACATACAATCATTCTGATTTTTTGTCAGATTATTCTAAAAGCAACATACTAACGGACTAGTGTTTTAATTTTGTAGTCCAAACAATAGATTTTTTGTAAATAGATAATAGCTTCATATTTTGCAATAACTTACCAGCGCTGTGTCATCATGCTTCTCCTTCTTTTCTATGCAATCCGACAAAGACCGCGCTTTAAGTCATGTAGCCGCCTTAAGCCGAAACTCTCACATTCGCAAATGGTACGATTACGGCTTGTTTAGCCTAATTGCGGCCAAACAGCGACGTTATAGTCATAACCTCATATTGTTATGATCTCATTTTCGCCTGTAGCTAATTGTATTGCTAGCTCTCACATTGGGGGTAATGGGTAAAGTGTATGCGGTTATAATGTAATGTGTTGAAAGTTTTAATGCTAGCATCATAATATTAGGTACTTATTTTGTGCTAGCTTTTAAATTTTTCACGACTTCTTCACTACGTAAATTATTTACGAATAACACCCGGGGCCAACGCCATATCGTGCTTTCCGAGGCACGGAGGGGTCTCGGCATGTAAAGATATGGTCACCCATCCACTGACCAACCGCGGTAAGCGTAGCTTAACCTGATCGATCGACCTATGCGGCTGTTATTAAGTATTAATTTTTATTTAATATAGATTTTATTAATTTACAGGCAAGTCAGCATTTAAAGGAGACACGACACATTTACCTACACCGGATTTTAATAAAAACCTGCTCGACGGTTACATGGAAGATTGTAAGAAAAAAATAGTCACATCGGATGTATCTCATACCAACAGTTTTTACGGCTACATTAACAGACATAACAGATTTGGGACTCGACAAAGTAATTACAGTCCCTAAATTTGAAAGTAAGAAAAGTTCTCTCTACCGCCACAGAAATGAAGCTTTTAGTGTTGATAAGACTGTTTTTAATGACGTCAAACATGTTATACACCTCGTGCTCGTCAGTATCGTCATATTATAACATAGAATTTTGACTACAAGACTAAATGAAGAATGTGTTGATTACAAGCTTGCCCCCATAACATGAGTGCAAATACATTCAGGTGAACTAAAGGCTTAGCACCTACGGGCGATCCGTAAAGTACTGATGACGTAATATCCACATCCATCAATTAGTAAAATTGACATGTTTTGTAAAAGACTCGTTATGTATACATAGGCTTTGTGCAGAGTGGTAATTGTTTAATGGATGCTTCTGATATTGACATTTTATTTTATTTGTTTATAATTAATTGTGTTAAGAAAAATTAGGACCAAAAAATCCACAGTACCTATAATAAACTTCATAACACTGTACTAAATCTACTTAAATTATTCTTTTGTTATACAATGTAGATTTTTTATTGTGTTTCTTTTATATTTTTTTTTAAATAAGTAGGTACTATTTTTATAACTTTTACAAAATGTAACACGACAAACTTTTTACACTAGATATTAAATTAAATGACTAACTATACAAATAAGTACAAAAACAAAAGGACAGTTAGGCGTCGAAGTATTCCGCATCGCTGTCATCCGGAAACGTGCCCAGAAGACTGGCAGCATTGTTTTATTTATAGACGCAGATTTAAAATGGCTGATTTTACCAACGCCAGCTATTTTTATTGGGGGAATAATTTTGAATTTTTGAAAAATTTTCCATACAAAAACTGTCATACTTAAATTTTATTCCACGAACAAAAAATGTCTGTCGATTGAAACATCAGCCCTAATACAAAAAAATATTGCGAAACAAGATACAAAAACTGTATTGTTTTTTTAAGCCTTATGAAGCTTGATTTTATAATTAACTCTACTAAATTATTCATAACTTTCCATTCACATTTGTTACCATTTTTCATCGGATATAAACTTCGAACTTCTTATAACTTCTTCGGCTGAACTCGGCTATGGTTCGGCACCTCTAGAACAAACGCCGTACAATATTGAACCTGTGGAGTTTTTATGTAATTTTAGACTGCTAAAGTACTTCCCCGTAATACTTTCAGCTTATGAAATATTACTTAGTTAAAACTTTGAGCCTTTTATCTAATAAAACTACAAACGAATATCGAATATTAATATTTCAGGGAATTAAAGGAGTGGGCGCACTCGGGCACATTTTTGTTCAGGGCAATCTGATTAAAAAAATAGTGAACAAAATGTTTCAGCTTTTCTGGTTACATAAACAGGGATAATGATGATGACATAATGATGACATCTTAAGAGGTTGTTAATGTTTTACACGTTGAACAAATTGATGAACAAATTTTACTATGGGACAAAACTTGAAATTGCGAAAAAAAAAATCAGCTATTCCCTACATTTTGACGAGTTATACGACCATAAATGTAGGGAACAGCTTTTTTTTCGCGATTTCAGGTTTGGTCCCATAGTAAAAGTTGTTCATAATCACGAGTACAATGACCTCTTAAGAGGTTGTTAATGTTTTACCAATAACCCTGTTTATGTCGGATAAACGCACCGTCAGTCGTTCATTTGACTGATCGGGACGCTGATGTTTGACAGAGTCTAGCCAGTCTAAGTTCATGAGTGTCGAGGAGAGCTACAGCTACAGGAGCAGTGCTCTCTTGATCATCTGACATCAAACGGACAACATGTGCTCAGAAACTGTCTCGCGTTCCGTATCGTTGAGTTATGTAACTACAGTGTGTGATTCGCTAGTGTGATTAACATGTTCGTAAATTATAATCTGATTTGAACTGCAAACGGTTTTTCTATTGGGCAATAACCAACACTACCCACAGTACGCCCACAGTAATTAAAATATGACTGATGATATATAGCGAGACAGAGACGTACCTTCTCCGTTATATACAACATGTCCCCGAATTAACGCTCATCACCAAACACACCAATTAGAATATTTTGTTATAATCATAATACATACATTGGATGTTTAATTGTTTACTGTTAAGCATAAAACATTGTTTATTTATTAAATTACTTTTAATGATTGTGATTACAAATCTACCCACACACACAATCGCACGCGTACATAAGGGTCTAGCGTAGTAGGTACTTCATTAATTTTGATTTATTTTGACTTCAGCAGAATTTTACCGTAATTTACGTAGTTTTAATTATTTTTGGGATAAAAATTACCTATAATACAGGCTATATTAAAAATTAAAGAAATCGATTCAGTAAACGATTTTGAACAAACTACTTTCATAACAGGCATTAATATAGTTAGAAAAATAAAAATCATCCAGACCGTATTTTGGCAATGGCAACCAAGGTCAATCGAGACTAGCCGTACCGAAGTACGAGATATTATAGTGCACAAGTGACACGACCAGACACAGGTGCGAGACTCCTTCCTTCACTCTCATAGTCCGATGAGGCGGCACGTAATTCGACACGACCGACCGACGCAGGACCATGTGGCAGGACCGCCAACTTCTAAACTCCGGGCTACTGCTGCTTAATAGGTTTTTCTTTTAGGAATTCAGTTACACAATATATACAGTAGTGCGGAGGAAGCTTTACAGGAATGAAAGATTACAAATGATAAAATTTTGTTTTTGAATGAAAATAAACAAAGTGTTTTCAACAAATAAGTTTTACTTTTTGATGTAGGCGGAGACATTTTTAAATTAATAATAATAATAAAATTTAATCAAAAATATAAGGACTGACGTTAAACACAGTTTTTCTTAAATCTATGTTAAGTTCATCCATGATTTGTGCCTGAACTATCTAATCCTGTGTTTCAGGCGATTGGAGGTAACATTATTTGATTAAATAATCACATATTTATCTTATTGGTATTATGTAAAAGGTGTATAAAATTATATGTATAATACGAACAATATTCACTTTAGCACAAGTAATAACTTCTCTGTATCTTCATAGGACATAGTTTGAAGAGCCTCCATAAGGATTTTCTTGCAGTTACTATGATTTAAGTAGTATATGTATATTTCCTTTATCAATTTAATGGAGATGGCTTGCATATTTCCGCCAATAGTGGCTCTATCTAAGGTCAGTATAAACTTCAAGTTCAGTCCCCATCCCCGACGGGAAAATACGTATAAGTCAGAATAAATTCAGTCAGTCATTACTAGTCGACAGCGGCGCGGATGAATTTTTAGAAGTCATGTTTTAGTTTGTGAATAGTTTTGCTATGAAAGTGGCACCGGTAACTGAAAAGTTGTGTGGAAATCGGTTGTCATGGTATGGGCGTGTGAAACGGAGGAATGAGGGAAGTGTCGTGAGGAATGTTTTTGAGTATGAATGTCGATAGCTACAAGAGTACTAAAGAAACGATGAATGGACTGTGTGAATGATGATAATTATGGTTACAAAGGGGGTGACGACTAATAAGAAGTATGGAAGAAAAAGTTATGTGGCGCCGACCCCAAATTATATAAATTGGGGTAAGGACAGGAGAATGACAATTTAAAAATGGATCAACATCATTTTAACCCTTATCCCAAAGTGGATAAGACAGAAATTAAAACAGAAGACGAACTAGCAGGGGATCGAGAAGGGGGGGCGGGTTCAGGGGATCAGACCGGAATAATCCTGTTTGGCGCTGTATGTGTTCCTCTTCCATGCATTAGCCGCCATCTTAGCTGTCACCTACCTAATTTCTAGCCTTATCAACTATCATACAATCCATTTATTGTTCCAAATATGATATCGATCCAAGATTCTTAACATTTCTAGAGTAAATTACTATTTAATTAGCTAAACAAACCTTTTAAAATAAATAACACGGAAGGATTTGAAAGAAATAAACCGTGATTAGGTCTTTAGATTACCTATTAGAGGATTGAGCAATCCCCGGGGGCGCGCCACTCCACCTGAAAGCGCTGATTGCGCTAATATTTACACGTGATTAACGAATTAGACAGCAATGCTTTTAGAAAATAAGACACGTACGGAGTCTGTAAAGTATTTGAAGAAACATTTACTCGTAAATAAGAGAGCGTCTCGTAATAGTTCGTTCAGAAAAAGTAGAATAGTATATAGTTATAATACTAGCTACTGGCCGCGGCTTCACCCGCGTGGATGTCGGAAATTATCTATTGGAAATGATAGCCTATACGTTACTCCATAACATCAGCTATCTGCCAGTGAAAATCCCGTCAATATCGGTCTAGCCGTTTCGGAGATTAGCTGAAACAAACATACAGACAAAAATTTTAAAATGTTTTTTTTTGTAAGTGGCGTATACATAATGTGTATATTTTCATATGCATTTAGTAAAAAGCTGCTATTTTTATATTACAACACTTCAAATTTTATTTATTTGTATAGAAGATTTTAAACCTATTTTTGCCCGAAACAACATTGAATGTATCAAACGTATGGGATGTCTAAGTGCCACCAACATCTAAGCCACTTGGTGCTAACCACAGCTTGGCCACTAGCGACCACAACACGCTGTAAAATCTATGAAACATTTTGTATAAACTCGGTGTACACTGGACCACATGCTGGTAACTAATTGTCACTAGACCATTTACGACGACGCTATGTTAAAGAAAACTTTATAGTTACCAAATCTATACCTACATATTACAAATTGAAGCCGTTTTTCCTGTCTACCTGTGTACGTTGCACGTTGTTCTTCTAAACTACGAAAAGTATTTTTATACGGTTCAGTTAGGGAATATATTATGGAATAAAGTGTTTTATTTGTTGGACAGTAAATAAAAGATGCATTTAATACTAGCAAAATAAACATTGAAAAAAAAAAACTGGCCAAATGCGAGTCGGACTCGACTCGACACACGAACGGTTCCGTACCACAAGGCAAAAACGCCGAAAAAAAAAACACGTTTGTTGTATGGGAGCCCCCCCTTAAATATTTATTTTATTTTAATTTTATTATTAAAATACTCATTTCTATTTTTACTTTTGTGAATATTTTAAGTGCCACCTGTTGCCATTATTGATATCGAGCAAAAAAAGGCAAAAAAATCACGTTTTTTGTATGGGACCCCCTTAATTATTTATTTTATTTTGTTTTTAGTATTTTTTGTTATAGCGGCAATAGAAATACATAATTTGTGAAAATGTCAACTGTCTAGCTATCGCAGTTCTTGAGATACAGTTTGGTGACAGACAGACGGACGGACAGACAGCGAAGTCTTAGTAATAGGGTCCTATTTTTACCTTTTGGGTACGGAACCCTAAAAAGAACCTGTGTGAGACCAAATAGGCTGCTATCTCAGTATAGGTAATGCTGCGATATTTCAAAAATACATACCGGAGCGCTGGCATTCTACTAACCCGCTATGATATATTATCAACTGTTTCATGGGCAATCCTAAATATTTTTTAAAATGTGTGTGCTTGTTAGATAGTTAATTAAATGAAGATGTCTTTCCCGTAATTTGTACACTTCATCATCATCTTCTTCTTGCACTCTTGCCAGAGCGATCGTGGTCCTAATGTAGTTTCTTGTCTAGGGTAAACTTATTTAATGTCATAGAAAAAATTTAAGATAGCTGGTGTCAAAGTTCATGTATGTACAGAAAGCGTCACTATGTCCTAACCCCTCAAGTTTTAAAATGTTACACTGCTACAACATTGAATTCCTTACGAAAAATCTAAAGAATACTTCAAAAAGAGTCCATTGTTTTGACTCGGATTCGAACCATCGCATCACCGAACTTCGTCATACTCATACCGGCAGTTTGACGAACTAGCCAGCGAGCCCATATGAAATGCGATGAAATTGTTATCTACTATCGGCTGAGTCATTATATCTTTAGGTCCCTGTCTAATCGAAAGATGTTATAATTTGAAGGTATCCATTAATTTTACTTACTTACATTGTCTTTGTAAAATTAATCCATACCATCAAGTTAGAACTTTGTATACATTCACTTAAAACGGCGAAGAGTAAACGACTACTATTTATCCATTATTTTTTAAATGATTTCTGATTTTATGAGAACTAAAATAGTTTTTCTGTTTGTTGTAAAATAAGATCATAGTTTTGTTAAATAATAGCAATAATAAATATTATTAAATGATTAATAAAGTATTTTATTTTTCTTGATTTTTTAATTCTTTATAAATAATTACTACTTAAAACAAAATAGAAAAATATATCAAAATAATATAATGAACAAAAAGCACATTTCGTGCCTATATAGGATTTGAACTTCCAATCTTATGCACGGTAAGCGGTCTTGAAACCTCCAGTCTATTTAGACGATGAATAAGTTGTCGTAAATGTTAACCCTATTATTGTTGCTTGTCGTCGCAAAAGTATTGTTTTATTGAAAAAAACAATAATAAAAACAGAATAAAAAAAAAAACTTACTTAAACTTATTTATTCACTAAAACAATACATTATTTAAAATAAAATGTTTTTGCAAAATACAAAAACCAACTTGGGCCTATCACGGATTTGAACGCACATGTCTTTTGGGGGGTAACTACTTAATGGAGCTGTGTGTACGTAAATGACGTTGGAAAACTTCCTCCTTTAACTTTTAACTATTTCATGTTTTAGAACATTATGTTGGTTATCGTATCGTATTACGTATGCAAAAGAATACTTATCAATGAAGACCATTCACTGTGAGAGTTTATAGAAAAGTGATATTTAGAGACTAATATTGGGAAATTTTCAAAAAAACTTGAAACTTGGTTTTTCTCGAATTCCATTAATTTTTTCCTATGGTTTATTATGTGCTTGATAGTTGCAAATATTGGTCACACTATCATGCCGTGGAAGGAATACGTCAAATTACAAGACACCCTGTATATTATTGGATCTCGGATACTAAAAGCTTGGTCAAGTCATTGATCATCTGGTATGTTACCTGTTCCATCATCTACCTAGGCTTTTCCCAACTATGTTGGGGTTGGTTTCCAGTCTAACCGGATGCAGCTGAATACCAGTATTTTACATGGAGCGACTGCCTATCTGACCTCCACAACCCAGTTACTGGGTAATACGATACCCATTGGTAAGACTGGTTGTCAGACTTTCGGGCTTCTCACTGCCCGTAACGACTGTCAAAGATCCAGGAATGACAGCCGGGACCAACGGCTTAACGTAATTTCCGAGGCACGGAGGGGTCACGGTATGTAAAGATGGTCACCCATCCACAGACCAACCGCGACAAGCCTAGCTTAACCAGATCGATCGACCTGTGGGGCTGTTATTATTTAGCCACGGGCCCTCTGGTATGTTACTTGTTATGTTTCATAAAATTCCATATAACTCGGCAAGATATTAAGAGATTAAATTATTACGCTTTCAGCAGAGGTTAAGACTGTTTTCACGTAAGATTAGTTTACACAACGGTTAAATTATTAAATTATTAATTCAATGATTACTTATTCAGCTTACTGTTAAAATATTTATGAATATTTGAGCACCTTATTATTCAGAGAGCTTGTTTATAAGGGTGTATTTCTTGACAGGTATACTACAGTACCTCATATAACTTAAGACTTGTAATTAAGGGTAAATAAGTAAATATTTTGGTAATTGGATACGGATTTTAATGAAGTAGATAAGATAATATTATGAAGTAATAAGATTGTTGATTTTGTTAATCGAAGGAAACAAGGCAAGCGTACACAACCTTGTTGTTTTTAGGTCGTTCTTCTCACTCCCATTTTGTAAACTCCGTACTGATTAAGACAACCACACACTACCTTAATTAGCGTACCAGTACATCTTGCTTTGCTTAAATGCTTTGGTGTCACCAGTAATTGTCACAGGATTGTAAAGATTGGCGCATATCTCTAGAGTGACTTTTGGGTCTTGTAATATCTTGCTGATAAACAGCCTTGCCATTCATGTGCTAGCAAATACTGTTTCGGTGCTGTTTCTGCCTCATGGTGCCCCGCGAGACGTGATGCCCTAAGCAACAGCTTAATTTGCTTATGGGCTAATCCGGCACTGGGTGTCACAATCAGCGGAGATGACTATAGGCCATCTTGTGAAAAGCTGGATGTTATTTCCAGGGTCCAAAGTTTCGGCTCACCATCACCAAGGTTTCCATCCAAATACCATCGAGCTCCGCGCCGGGTACTTATTGCAGGCCTCCGTCACTCCATGTACTTGCGCGCTATAAGTGCCTACCGCCCAGCCGAGCGGTCTCGGTCCGCCGGCGGATCAAATTCAGTGCGGTTTTCGCAAGCGAAGCGCGCGCACGCCGTTCAATTTTAATAGTGCTGTTCGTTCGTACGCGTATTACGATGCCGTGTGGTGCCTTATGTGCAGTAGATGGGTGCAAATCAAGTAAAAGAAGGGGTAAACATCTAACATTTTTCCATTTACATGTCAATGAAGATGTCATGTCATGTTTTAGATGTACTGCACAGTCGGCACCAATTTATAAAAAACATATTTTATAAACGATACCATTTTAAACTACCACCTATAGTCACAACATATTCACAGTTCTCAATAAAATAGACACAAATAGTTATGTTAATTTAATTTTAATGAAGAGGCAGCCCTGCCATTGCTGTGGGATCGCGCGGTGCGAAGCAATCACAACTGTACGCTTGAGCATTTAGGCACATTTTAGCATGCAGCGGTTGCTGACGCGACGGAGTAGGCTATTATAGCTGTAGGTATTGGAAATTTTCTACTGAGTGAAGTATCTGTTACGTAGTAACTATTTAGTAATCTGTGCTTATTGTCCCCGCGTGGTCGCGTCGAGCTCACAACTGGTCCGGCGAGAACATCCGCCGATTCACACCTTCCTGGCGTCTGTAGCGTGGCACACCGCTGCGGTCATCACTACACCAAGCTGAGCCAGGAGAGTACTGTGCTACTCCCAAGGGAATCTAAAGAATCTTTTGAACTGCTTGGGAGTTTGTTGCGCCACTTCTTTTCCCCAGCGAAAGCACTAGGAAGTGGTGAAGGGCGGGCGTTTTGGGGTACTGTCTTTTGTAATTTTGACGTTCGAAAAGTGCTGATTCTCAGCCTAGTTTGAATAAATAACTTTTGATTTTTATTTTGTGATCTTATACTTACCTACCTATACCCATTTTATCTATTATATTTTTTATATTGACAATTTATGTGGTCTTATTTATTTCCCCCACGTAAACCTCTTCCGTCACATATGTTTGAGAGATATATCTTTTACTTTCCAGTAATTTTCCATGGTTCCAATATGGTAATTTCCAAGGTTCCATGAAAGGGCGAGCCTATTCCCATCAGCAACAGCATACTTTCATCGTGTAACATAAACATAACATCACGCCTGTAATCCTCAAATGGTTAGCCAGAGGTGTGTACCACACCCACATTTCACCAGTTATTTATAAATCCCATGTAATAGGGGGCGAGCCTTTTGCAATCATTCGGGCATTTACACTTTCCCCGACCCGGGAATCAAACATCGGCCCTCATAGCAGTAACGTTTGCGACCAATGAGGCAGTTTAATCATTATCCTCTGCCTAGCCGTTTCCCAACTATGTTGGGGTCGGCTTCCAGTCTAACCGGATGCAGCTGAATAGGTACCAGTATTTTACATGGAGCGACTGCCTCTGACTGGATTGTGGAGGTCAGAGAGGCAGAACGATATCCCTTTGGTAAGACTGGTTGTCAGACTTTCGGGCTACTGACGACCCGTAACGACTATCAAAGATCCATGAGTGACAGCTGGGACCAACGGCTTTACGTGCTTTCTGAGGTACGAAGGGGTCTTGGTATGTAAAGATGGTCACCCATCCGCGGACCAACCGCGGCAAGCGTAGCGTAACCTAATCGATCGAACCGTGCGGCTGTTATTTCTTAGTCACAACGCAATTTAAACATAACTGACTTAAATATTACTGGCTATATATGTGGATGTACAGACGCCAGCACATCAAGTTACTACAATCTGTCAAATTTCTTTAATAGATTTTCAACTTTATCGTTAAAAGCATAAGGTTCAAAGTTGATTGGGAAAATTTGACAGTGTCTGGTAGCTTGATCTGCTGGCGTGTGTACTATAGATATGTACTGTGGATGTTCTGCGTAACCCATCGGGACATACATGCGGGATATTGTTATGTTTACAATAATTATTAGTTACATGTCTATTTATTTCATGTGTAGGTGTTTACTTAGGTACTGTGAGTACTTTACGAGCTCTCAAAACCGGGGCGAGTAAATTAAACCACAGTTAGTCATAAACCACAGTTAGTCATAAACCACTTCAATAATTATTCCTAGGAGATGGTTCTACGTTTTTACATTACTGTGGGTATATAATGATATGTTTATCGATGTCTGACGCCTACTTGTTTTCCTTCTATTCTTTATTTATACAAATGTTTGTTCCGTCTTTGTGCCATTTATTAATGGAATCGGATCCCTGAATCGAAAAATGGTTTACATATTTGAACGCCATAAGTCTTACGTCTCCCCACACCATCGGAAAAACGAAAAAAAAAAATCATCGCCACTTTACGTGTAGGGCAGGTACCCTAAACAAATTGTATTTTCAAGATTTTAATTCACCACTTTGCCGGCGTAATTAATAATGGTGATAAATCCATGCTAATACGAGAGAAAGAGAGACTCTTAGTCTCGAAGCTAAGCCGTGGACAGACAGACCGACGGACATGGGGAAACTATGGATTCCTTGTTGACTACGGAACCCTAAAAATATAGTGGAAACTTGTCACAGCATCAACACCTAAATCCAGACATAAATAAAAACCCTGAACTTACCTAAGTCTTCCAAAGTCCTTCTATCCTCTTCCTTGGTAACCAGTATTGATGTGTGTCGGGCGTTGTCGGGCGTTGTCGGGCATTGTCGGGCATTGTCGGGCAGTGTCGGGCAGTGTCGGCCCACCGCCTAACTTCCTAATTGTGACCGACGAACTCACCCCGATGACACTAACTACTTATTGTTCTCAAACTTATTGAGCACTTTCAAACTTTTTCTCGGGAGGTCGAAATGGCCGTAATTTAGATTAATGGCTACTTTTGTTTTTGCTTTCAGAGATTTTTGGAAATATGTACATGTCCAAATAACAAAATCAGGCTTGTAGCTTTTCTCCAAAAGGCTATTACAGGCGTACACAGAACTTACAAAAAAAAAAACAAAAAAAACACAACATACATTACACATGTATGTGTGTGAGTTTTTTTTTTATAGAGTGCGAGCCTAATGCCACTTCATCATTCTCCTGCCTATATCCCAATCAATTTGGGGTCAGCGCAACATGCATTTTTCTTTCATACTTCTCCTATTAGTCGTCATCTTGGTAGTTACCCCCTTTCTAACCATATCACCTTTCACCCAGTCCACCTATCGTTTCTTTGGTCTTCCCTTACTCTTATAGCCATCCATACATACTCAAAGCTACTCTCACGACATTTTCCTCATTCCTCCACTCCAGACTTTCACTTATGTATACATATATTTATATCTTACTTATGTGGTGTACATAATAAAGAGTATTCTATTCTATTCTATGTACAAATTTTTGAAGTGAAAATTTCTTTAAACGCGTTTTGCATTTTTTGAGATGGGAAAAAACCATTGAACTCGCGCCACTGTTACCGTAAACCGCGCGTGTTTTGTTTATATAAGACGATTTAAAAAATACCCGCTTCGGATGTGTTCGGCTATCCTCGGGATGTACTCGGTTTTAATGTATATCCGATATGTCAGTGAGTGATGGCAAAGTCCAGTTTTGCACGATCATCAAATATTTTTATCTTTTAAAAACATAGTTGTCCATGGTCCGGATGTTTGTTATGTTTCTGTCTATAAACACGCCTTTAATACAAGACTGGTTACGTAGGACTCTCAGGTCGGGAAAAGTTTTATTGGGATCTCCATCGGGAATTTCTCAGTAGTAGCCCGGAGACGGAATTCGTACCCGGTTGATGGCAACATTCTCGCCCCCTATTTTATGGGACCTAAACATAACTGCCACTTACTTGTGGGCAGGGCACATTGCTCGCAGAACAGATGGCCGATGGGGCCGAAAGGTTCTGGAGTGGCGAACGCGTACCGGAAGACGTAGGGTTGGAAGGCCTCCCACAAGGTGGTCCGACGACCTTGTGAAGGCCGCAGGAACCCGTTGGATGCGAGAAGCACAGAACCGGTCGAAGTGGAAGTGCTTGGGGGAGGCCTATGTCCAGCTGTGGACGTCATTCGGCTGAAATGATAATGATGAAACATAACTGGATTGTGGGTGTACTATAAGCCTCTCCCCTCTGACTAGCCCGTCGTGGTATACAAGCGTGATGTCGTAGTATGGAGTCGTCTTACACCACCTTTGGCAGAACGCCGATCAGTTTGTTGTAATCAGCTGTAGTATCAGTGACAAAAGTAGATAATCATTTCGGAATTTTTATTATTGAATATTGTATATCCTTATTATTATTGTGAATGATGCGGACGAGTACTTCGACACCTAAATATCTTATCTTTTGGTTTTGTATTTATTATAAAGCTAGTTAGTCTTTTAATTTAGTATCTAGTCTAGATAATTAGTTAATAGATTATGAAAATAAAAAGTTATCACATTTATTGTGAATAGGTAGGTAGGTATATCATAATATTAGTCTTTGAGGTATTCTCCATACTTCAATAAATTGTTACAAACACGTAATAATTGACCAATTTTCATTTAAAATCTCTTCTCAAACTTTTTACTGTTCTGTTATTCACCGACTTTGTCGCTGACCTCTACCTAGCTACCTACCTTTTACGAAACCCCAATAGTAACAGAAACTTATTTCTTTGAATGTGACATCATGGTTGTTTTAACATTTCTTGTAATAAACAGGCACCAAACAAGACAAAGATAGGTGTGTAGCGGTATCTACAACGCCACATGCGAACAACGCGTCATACTACGTCACGCAAATCCTGCATCGCGCAAGCAGAGTTTACCGCGCAATTAACATAGATACAACGGCCCGACATGAATCATCGGGCAGTAGCCCGCCAGACATAACACCCGTCTGATCGGAGGATCCTCCCTTTTCTATAGAGTATGAGTGAACTTTACACCCTGTTCCTCATACCTCTATACTGGTGACCCCGAACATGAACGTCAGCGCAGCCTTCGTGCACCTACTCCAGCGTGACGTCATCATCACTCCCGCAAGCTTTAGCGGCGAGTCACCCAGCCAGCCAGCTTCCACGGCTTCCATGGGTATCCTGACCACCAGCATGCAGCGACCGCGCATTCCTGGTCATCACCCTCAGCCTCATCAGTAACCTTGGCACAGCACACTGCACTTTCGGCCGGTCCACAAGCAGAGCTCTTGAAAAACGCTCTCCTGGTCGACGCCAGCAGTCAGCCTCAACCCGGCGCTGTACCACATCCGACGCACTGGAGCATAACGCAGCGCAACCCCGACTCACTGGGGACATCTTTGCAGACAGTTCCAACTTACCGTGAACTATGCGGCAACCGGTTCCGACTCACTGGAACCTCAGCTGGCCTGGCAAGCATCGCAAGATAAAAGACTAGCCCACTATCGACCTCCGGTCTCCGGGGGGGAGTGATGTAGCGGTATCTACAACGCCACATGAGAACAACGCGTCATACTACGTCACGTAAATCCTACATCGCGCAAGCAGAGTTTACCGCGCAATTAGCATAGATACAACGGCCCGACATGAATCATTGGGCAGTTGCCCGCCAGACATAACACCCGTCTGGTCGGAGGATCCTCCCTTTTCTATAGAGTATGAGTGAACTTTACACCCTGTTCCTCATACCTCTATAGGTGGAATAAGTAGTCCCAGGAAAATAAGTATTTCCCGGGCCCCTTGAACTAACACCAGGTAACATGGAGGTGATGGATTCCCGGAAAGCACCGACTTAACAGAACCTTGTTTTACTAAGCTGCTTTGCTCTCCGTTCACGGGTACTGAAGCAGAAAATAATTATCAAATTATTCTGTTACTAAGTAGAACGTTGTATTAAGGGCGAATTTCTAAATATCCTAAACCTTGTTAAGCTGTCAGTGTCAATATTCCACAACAATGATGACACTGACAGCTCTTGTTCGTGGTTTAGATGTGCTGATCACGTTCAGTATCTTCAGTGAAATTTGCTTTAAATTAACGGCTTTGTTTATTGGCAAACGAGGGAATATTGATAAATATAGATAACCTAAATTAATGATTAACTGCCAGACAACAGACATAATAGAAAATCTATTGTTGGCGGACACCGCATTCCCCTTAAACTTAAGGGGAAGATATATAAAACCATGATTAGACCTGCTGTCTTATATGGATCAGAATGTTGGGCCACAAAAGGGATGAATGAAAGGCAATTGCATGCAGCAGAGATGAGAATGCTAAGAGGGATGTGTGGTGTTACACGAATGGATAGAATAAGAAATGAGTACATAAGAGGAAGTTTTAAAGTGGCACCGGTAACTAAAAAGTTGACTGGGAATCGGTTGTCATGGTGGAATGTGTGAATGATGATATGGTTAGAAAGGGGGTGACTACCGAGATGACGACTAATAGAGAAGTATGGAAGAAAAAGACATGTTGCGCCGACCACAAATAAATTGGGATAAGAGCAGGAGAATGATGATTAATAAATAAATAAATACAATCATTTTGTCTTTATTTAAATTTTCGCTCAGTCCAAAAAAAAAGAAAGTAGTTTTCTTCAATATCAGCTAGTGTTACCACCATTTACAAATTCCGTTCTTCACGCAAATAAAGAAAAAGAGACCGCTTGCCACGAACGCGCATAATTTCCTAGAAAATCTAATCAGGAGGTGCAGGAAAATGTACGTGCATAAAGTCGTATATTTTCGAACAAGAATTTAACTTGAAAATGTTCAAATAAAAAAAAAGTAAACGATTTTGCCAACCAAAAGCGTTAAAATCCTTGGAACTGTCCATTACGAACACGCACAACTGACCCATCAGATAATTATCAGAGTCAGAGTAAGCATTTTCACAACGCTAAATTAGTTTTTTTTTCCTCGACTTTTTTTTCTTTAATGAGATTGTAACAGAAGCCTTGTTTCGATTTTAATTGGTTGTTCGGGCCTTTTACAAGTCAAACAAAGGTACGATTTATTTATTAGGGTTCCATAGACATAAATGTTCCAAGGGCTGTGTTGAAATTAGAGTTTTGTCAAATCCTTTGAAGTTTAATGAAAATCTGTTGTAGAACGTAATAGAGGAATTCCTAAAAATATTTGTGATTAATAAATGTTTTTATTATTAGTGGAGGGGAAAAATAAGGAAAACTGGGCACAATTATCATAATTAATAGAGTAGATAGAAAGAGAGAGATAATTAATTAATTACTGCCAACTCACAATATAACTTTCCTGCCTCCAACATTTCCTTAAAGACAAATTAATGGCCAGTTCTGGTTATTTTTTCTAAAAGAAAGAAAGAAAGATTTTTTTTATTCTGCACAAATAAACCGCACATTACAAATAAAAAGAGACATAAAACATACACATACAAAGTAGTCAAAAGCAACAAAAGACAAAATTGTCAACATTTTTTATGCTTGTCTCGTAATATGTCTAGCGATTGCAAGCGCTACTTCTGAGCATGAAATCCTGGGTTCGATTATTCCCGGGTCGGGCGTGATAACGTTGTGTGGTTTTTTCATCATGAATTACTCAGTAATAGCCCGGGGTCTGGATTTGTGCCTGATTGATAGCAATAGGCTCGCCCACTAATACATAAAAGCTACTACTCCGTAAATGAATATCTAAGTGTACTTATAAAGTCATAACTTAAGTATAGCTTGTCCACTCTGAAATGACGGGCCCCACTACTTAATTATACGTACACAGTGTACATATACTCTAGTAGTGGAGCGCGTCATTTCAGAGTGGACAAGCTCTACTCGAGACTTTAAATTATAATTGGTTTATTAATTGTTATTAGATCTCTTAAATAGATACCAGCCGGTCGATTCTATTAAAATCTCACCGTGAAAACTTAGGTGAAGTGAGTTTGTTTTTGCTAGGAATCGACACTATTGACAGCTCACTCCACGCTCACTTCACCTAAGTTTTCACGGTGAGATTTTTACAGAATCGCACTGCTGTTTATATTTTATATTAAAGCTCAAGTGTATCTCAGAAAATATCTACATCAATAATATAATTTAGTAGTTGGCTAAGTAATCTTATATAATTAACTAATGCTTCCTCTCTCCTAACTCACTTATTTTGCTGTGCCCAACAGGATCCATATGATCTAATTATAAGTTTACCACCTAAGAATACCTACATGTAGAAAGCAATAAAAGTATTGAGTACATGTGGGACTTGAACATAACTGACGAAATGTGGGTGTACTATAGGTAGGTACACCTCTGGCTAACCCTACGGGAAATACAGGCGTGATGTTATGTCATATACATATAATATTTATGTAAAGTCTGTTTATTTGTTTTCTGCACAAACCAGTCTGCAGTTGAGCGTCAAACAATTTGCACGTGCACTGGACCAAACGTCAAGGGCTACGGAATTTGCTACGAATTCCGTAGCGTCTGCTACGCAGCTCGTAGAGCTTGCTACGCAGGTATTCGTTTGTTCGTACTGGCATAAAAAGTTATGATCATGTAGGTTTATTGTTTTGAGGCTAAGATTTATATAAATGTTTACACAAGGTGGGCAAGGTTAAATGCTTGTTTTTTTATTAAACGCAGAATGTACTAAACATAAATAATCCATAAATGCTACACGTTTTAATACCTACGTTAATGATGTTTTGTTGATTTAATATCAGAACATATTTCATTATTATTTGATCAACTGTAAAACCACCTCCTCAATAGTGCGTGTTTGTTTTAACTATGTTTATCAGTTTTAAAATCAGGTTTCAATTGTTAAATTGATACCACAGTTTTTGCAATTTCTATTTTATTGTTGACATTTATTATAAAATCTAAAATCAAATCTGTGTACTTATCAAATTGAATAAAGAAATTAATTAATTTTCCTGCATATTCAGTTTAAAATGTTCCCCCTGCTGGGATACTGGCTTCCTCTCTGCGAAAGAGAGTGGGATGTAATCGGATATATATGGATGTATTCAACCACGCAGGCCCAGTGCGGGTTGGCGGATGGGTTTACTATTACTAATGTTTCACCAAAACACCATTGACAGTGTCAATGGTGTTTTGGTTAGTCCTGGTCCATCACTGCTCCTGTTACTAATTTCCCTGACTGTAGGTCCTACTTATAAAACTTGCCCAATCATCTTAAACTACCTTCATAATAAACATTATCAATATACTTATAGATGTACTAAACTAAACGGGCGCTTGTACAGCGACCGATCAAAACTTGGTTAGAACACTTGTAAACTAATGCTAACTAGGATCTGACTCCACTAATTACTAACTGACTAATTAGAGCAGCGCTTGCACGGACACTGTGATGTATGAGGCGATATGGAATGTGGCTTTGAGTTATTTAAAACTGAGGTGAGACAGTTATAACCTTTGCTGTTGCCACTTAAGTGTGCAAACACACGAGCGGCATGCGTCAACTTCAGCTGTCGACACCCGACGATGCGTGACGCTGACGGCGACACCCGACGATGCGTGACGCTGACGGCGACACCCGACGATGCGTGACGCTGACGGCAACACCCAACGATGCGTGACGCTGACGGCGACACCCAACGAAGCGTGACGCTGACGGCGATACACAACGATGCGTGACGCTGACAGCGACACCCGACGATGCGTGACGCTGACGGCGACCTACGACGATGCGTAACGCTGACGGCGACACCCGACGAAGCGTGACGCTGACGGCGACACCCGACGAAGCGTGACGCTGACGGCGACACACAACGATGCGTGACGCTGACAGCGACACCCGACGATGCGTGACGCTGACGGCGACCCACGACGATGCGTGACGCTGACGGCGACACACAACGATGCGTGACGCTGACAGCGACACCCGACGATGCGTGACGCTGACGGCGACCCCACGACGATGCGTAACGCTGACGGCGACACCCGACGAAGCGTGACGCTGACGGCGACGGCTGTAGTAGCCTCTGCAGTTGACGCGTGCCGCTCGTGTGTATGCACACTAATGTTTTTTTCTAAAAGGCAGTGTAGTGTTTTTACGACAGTCTTCCTCCTTTTATAAATAACCTATTATGTATAATCATTACTATTATATTTCATCGAATATTTCAGGACATCGCCAAGCGGTTGGTTTACTCTTCACGTGACCAGAGGGCTGGCCTATTTTCAGCCTAGAGAATCAGCATTGCCATCCAACGTGATAATGCTGCCAGCCTTTTGGGCACTTATCCCATTGACAGCGATGCGGACAAATTTTTTGATACCCAATGAGTTCCTGCCTTTTTCTTTAAAATACGTATAATGGAATTGATATTGCCATAGGCTACTATCATAACTCCCCATGCGAATTACAAAATTAACTGGAATTATTAGTTAGATTACGGGATATCAATCCATACTAATATTATAAATGCGAAAGTGTGTCTGTCTGTTACCTCTTCACGCTTAAACCGCTAAACTGATTTAGATGAAATTTGGTATAGAGATAGTTTGAGCCCCGGGAAAGGACATAGGATAGTTTTTATCCGGACATTCCCACGGGATCGACACTTACGCAGGTGAAACCGCGGGGTGCTGCTAGTCATAAATAAATTCAATTACGTAGAACAGGAAGTCCGTTACTAATAATTAGATAAACCAGGAAAACAAATTAGGTAATTTTTTTTTTATTTACCAAAAAATTCCTTGTGTTTTGGTTTGCTAACAATGTTCAGCCCATTTTATAAATAATAGCCTAATCATTCACTTCAATTTAAAACCCGAAAACAACACTCATTAATCTAACTCGCAAGATATCCAAAAAGCCCCAGTCTAACCTTCCACCACGATTTAAAAACCGCACCACTTTAAAACCGTCAGCTTGAACTTTGCTCGACCATAAATTAACAAAAATGTCAATGCATACGGGTACCTAGTTAAAATCTCGGACAAGAAAATGTGGATGAGAAAAATTGCCGGACACTTCGCTAAATCGTAAACATACCCTTTAAATCCCGACCGGTACCATAAACTTGGACACCGTAGCGTTTTCCAAACGAGTGTCTGTTTCCCTTTCTGTCCTACATGGAGGAAAGGAGATGGGGTTATAAAGGAGGAGCTGAGTGGATTTAGGGCCAAACTCACATGGACAAGTCAGTTTGTTTTGTGGTAGATGTTAGCTTAGTGGTCACGATCTGTTCGATAACGAAGCTTTTAGACGCCTGAGACTGGTCGGTTTTAACCATTAAGCAAGTTCGTTAAATTCTCAATACTGATGCCGTAGAAAATGACTCCGAAATTACTTTTATGATTTGTTTTAGACTTTCAAGATCTTGATGGACTAACTTTAATAGTTGGAGACAGTGAAAGAAAAAAAATCAAAACCACTTTTTAGCATTACAGGTTCTTTACTCATATTGACCTCTCGTAATGCCCTGGATGCCCACCATAATAACATCAAGGATCGGACTTGAACCTTGACTCTCAATCTCTCGACCTGTCTATGAAGGTCGTCGATGCCTCCAGCGATTATTAGCTCCCTTTACCACATGCATAATTCACGATGTGTTGGAGAACTTAATATAACTTTTGACAAAGCGATGAATACTTAGAAAGGTATTACACTTAGGTAATTTCTATGCACATATTAAAGTTGGATGAAGTTCTTAACATACTTAAGTAAGTATCATGTCTTCATTTCAAAAATAAATAGATCTACGTGTCTCAGTACTCATACACACGAGCAACGCGCGTCTACGGCACAGTTGTCGCCAACATGTCGCTCGTGTGTTTGAAGAGAGACAATACACATTTATACAAATGCTGGGGAGAGAGCTCCTCTCCGCCAATCAAGAATTGTTCGGAGTACGTGGATTGTTGCCCGGTTGATGGCAATAGGCTTGCCCCCATCGATATCCGTGCCCCTATTACATGGGACTTGCATAACTGGTGACAGATCGACCGGTGTGTAAGTTACTATAGCTGCCTAACCCTGCAGGGATTACAAGCGTTGCAAAGCTATGTTCGTAGTGTATGAGGCAAGAAACAAATGAATACATCATGTGGTTGATTTTCATAAACCTTTTTTCACAAATAGCACAAAATCCTTTGATCAGCGTTGGTATTATGCTTTCAGCTAGTTCGTGTGAGTTGTTACGTCTGCAGCAATCAGTAGAAATGCAAAACTTTTATTTATTCCAGCTTACACGAGGATTCCATCTTCTTTGCAGTTGCGTCGTTCCCTCGCTCTGCGATTTTTGAACGAATAGTTTTTGCGTTCGCTTTTTCGTTGCACTTACAGGGAATTAATTTATTTAAGTTTTGGTAAAAGCAATGTGATATATTTTGGTTTTTTAGGGTTCCGTAGTTCATAAGAAAAAACGGAACCTTTATTGGATCACTTCGTTGTCCGTCCGTCCATCGGTCTGTCTGTACATTTTTCTCAGGAACGCGTAGAGGTATCAAGTTGAAATTAATATCAAATACGTTGATCTATCGTATCCCGTTGACCTAGAATCATGAAAAGGAACAAGTGCGGAAATCGTTAATTTGTCGTTTTATTACATCACAAAAGATTATTTTGCGATCACAAACTTACATTTGCAGTTAGAGAACTGACCGTGACATATATTGATGTATGGCCCGTGGCTAAATAATAACAGCCGCACAGGTCGATCGATCAGGTTAAGCTACGCTTGCCTCGGTTGGCCTGTGGATGGGTGACCATCTTTACCTACATACCGTGACTCCTCCGTGCCTCGGAAAGCACATTAAGCCGTTGGTCCCGGCTGTCGTTCGTGGATCTTTGATAGTCGTTAAGGGTAGTCAGAAGCCCGAAAGTCTGACAACCAGTCTTACTTACTTACTGAGTAATACGATACCCCTTTTTAATCCATCCAAAGGCTGTCTTTAAAAGATCGCTTTTAGCGATAAGACCGCCCATTGTGTCACCATTTATTTATTTTTTTCTTTGTACAGTTTCTATAATTATGTCATATAAATAACAGACATAAAATAAAATAGAAAAAAATAGAAAATTATTGCCGTGTGATGCTGCAAAAGCACAGAGAAGATCCCCAATTCTTGGATAATATTCTATGGTCGGATGAATCAACCTGCAAGAGAGATGGCTATTTAAATCTTCACAACCTACATAGCTGGAGCAATGAAAATCCGCACCTGATGAGACAAGACAAATCCCAATATCAATTCAAGGTTAACCTATGGACGGGTATTTTAAACGGAAAAGTGATTGGGCCTTTTGAATTACAAGGAAACTTGGATGGCAATAGTTATTTGAACTTTTTACAAAATGACTTGCCAGTATTATTAGAAGACATGCCCATTAGTGATTCACAAAACATATGGTTTCAAAATGATTGTTGCCCAGCTCACTATGCCCGTCCTGTGCGAGAATACTTAAACCAAGAGTATCCAGGGCGTTGGATAGGGCGACTTGGTCCTATTTTATGGCCACCCCGTTCACCCGATCTAAACCCCCTGGACTTCTTCTATTGGGGTTGTCTCAAAGACAGAGTCTACTCGAAACCCATTGCAACACTGAACGACCTTCGCCAAAAAATCACTCAGGCTGCGGATCATATCAATAGTAGAAGATATGCACGACGAATAAAACGATCTTTTTTAAGGCGATGTCGTGCCTGTATTAATGCCGGTGGTAAACAGTTCGAACATTTATTATAATATTATTAATAATGCAATAAATTTACATTTATTGACACCATTTGTTTCATTCATTCAACATTTTCCAACAACAAAAATCTATTTTGGGCACATAGTAGAAGTGATTACTATTAACAACAAGTTATGAAATTTGGTTCTTGATTAGAAAAAGTGTCATTATTTTTTTTTGTGGCTAGTTTTCCTAAAGTATTATACCATTTTAAAATCTAGGTTAGTTGCGTTACTTTTTAAAAAAACTTGCCATAGTAGTGTCCATATTTTTTTTTTTACACTACGATGAGTTAAAGTGTACTGAACGTAAAAATCTTTCAAAATTTTAGGGAAATAATTTTTTTTGGTTGTTTTTTTTGTATAAAACTACGAAAATTCTGTAATTTTCAAAGATTATGGTGAATAGTAGTACTACTTAGGTTGCCGATACAAACAAAAAAACTGAAATATTTGAAAAATTGTGGTCATGGTAGTTAAAAGTGTCATAAGGGGTATACATTTTCGAAGAATTTCCTTTTTTTAAGTAATTTAAAAAAAAGTAGAGGTATTTTTTTTTTCTTTTTTTTTCTCGAGTAGTCATAGGTCCATCCTCTGGTGCCGGCTTATCGTTGAATTTTTGGACATGTTGTATAATAAAGACTCTATTCTATTCTATTCTATTCTATTACTCAGTAACTGCGTTGTGGAGTTCAGATAGGCAGTCGCTCCATGTAAAATACTGGTATAAATTCTAGTATTCAGCTGCATCCGGTTAGACTGGAAGCCGACCCCAACATAATTGGGAAAAAGCTAGGCAGATGACGTATATTGATGTATGGGAGAACATGTTCTTCTAATTAAATGTTAAGTTTGTTCTCGGGATAAAATCCCAACTACGGAACCCTTCGCCATTCCCCATTGTGCATGGTCTGACGCACTTGGCCGGTTTTTTAACTAAATACTGCTAAATATCAATTAATATGAAAACAATCTTATTGAAAGATGAGACATTGATGATTTCATAAGTTGAAAACACCATTAAAATGCACCAGTTGTTTTCCATAAAAATAATGAAGAACATAAAATAAATATCAGGACAAAATGATTCAAAAGTTGTTGCTTAATTAACTATCTTTTGTCCTCAGCTCGTTGAACGAGAGAAAAATAACAAAACGAACAATGTAACTGTCTTCTTTGCTACAAGACAATATCTGCAACCATTAGTTTTCTAAGGCAGCTCCTACACCTACAATAACTTAGCTAGTATATATATAAACATTATAAGTATTTTATCATTTATTTTGTTATCTCATCGTATACTGTACCAACGCTGGCTGTCCCTGAAAACCAGCGCTGGGACTCTGTTTCACACAGGGTCGTAGCATTATGCTGAGCGATGGATCAGACCGGAATAACTCATGTTTTCCTCTTAATTTTTTTTTGTGTTTGTGTTGTTTTTCTTAGTCATGCTTACTGCAATTAAACGTATTTTTGACGTGACAACGTCTTAAATTAGGTTGCGGCTGGGAGTCACTTATGAAAAAGTGTAACGCTCGGTAACGTTACGATGAGTCACCGAACGAGAGAGAGGCCCGCCGAATGCCTTGCGTCTCTCTCCCACTCAACTATGATCGGTCTGTTTTTCATTCAATTCCTTGTTCCTATTGTGCAATTTAATTATATTCATATCAATAAATATTCTACCGAGAAAAAGACGTTGTCACGTAAAATCTTCGCCCGTAAAACCGACTTTACAGGCAACCATTTTTTTATCTTGTTTTTTTCTTTAAAAAAATCAATCAATTAATCAACTCAGCCTATTGCTAAGTTGATTAATGGACTGATTTTTCTGCAATAGGCGGTCCACTGCTGGACATAGGCCTCTCCCAGGCTGCGCCACAACACCCTGTCCTCCGCCTTCCGCATCCAGTCCGTCCCAGCCACCTTCTAGGTCGTCCCTCCATCCTCCTCCTTCATTAGATTTTTGTTTAAGTCTGCGCAATATTTATATTGCGACCGTTTATTTCCAAACGGTCAAAAACATTGCGCAATTCGTGATATTGTGCAATATATTTGATCGTTTAGGGCCCGCCTTAATATTCACACTTATTCGAAGAAACAGTGAGAACAATATTCTATTATTTTATTCTTTTTGAAATGCATGATGCCTACTTGCACATTGGATTGCACAAGTTGACAACTGAATTGCACGACAGTAGTGAACTTTGTGTATTTATTCATGAGAGTCGCTTTTAGCCCAGGTACCCCGAGCAGCGATTTTTGTTCGCGCAAGGGATTTTCAACGCACTAGTTAGCGCCGACAGTTGAAAATCCAATAGAGTGTTGTTTTTGATGCGCTCTGGGATGCGCTCCGTTGTGTTCTCAATGCTCTGGTCAACACCCTGAGTTGAAAATCCAGCGCGCGATAAAATCCCACCGCGATATTTTTACGTCCATGCGTACGTGGGCTTACCGTTATTTAATACTAGCTGACCCGACAGACGTTGTCCTGTTTTTTATTCGAAAGACACGTGCAATGGCGCCATCTATTATCATAATAACGTTATTGCTGCTTTCCTCGGGAACAGCATTTTTTTTCGGGATGAAGGGAACCCTATGTCCGTTTCTGTATTACCTGACAACGTAAATGCAAAATTTCAAGATGATCGGTTCAGTGGTTTAGGCGTGAAAACGTAACAAACAAAGTTACTTTCGCATTTATAATATTAGTTAGGATTATTTAATAAAAGTCAAGTATAACTCATTGGGTACCTACATCTACAGAACTAGAGTTTTCCGAGAATATCTGTTTCTCTTCGATTTTCTTTTAGAATGTCCTCTTTCAGTATTATTATTGGCTGAATTCTGCATTCAAAGCTATTACAGCCAAGCCCGACCGGCTGTTATGCATTTTGAAAATGTGTAAAAATAAAAGCGTTTATTGAATCGATATTTCCAAAGTTGATATGAAATAGTGTATATTCTGAGGCAGTATACTAACGTACGTCGGTAACAGCTGAAATATCATAACAAATTGCAAACACATGGAAGTTAAAGCAAAAATAAAAACTCTTGTAAAAAAAAAGGTTCAGCTCCGCACTTCAGGCATTGTTTGACATTCTTTATTCAACAATAACTCATTTCCATTTCAGCCGTCCCTAACTAATTACGCCAGTAAACAGCCTTGCAAGTGTTTGAAGAAAAACTTCCCAAGTACTTTCTTTTTGTCCGTTTTTTGCCCTGAACCCTGAAGCCAAGGAGTAAGTTTAAACAAGTTCTCCCAGTTATATTAACTACCTCTACTAATAATAAAGAAAGAAGTCGCATTAGAGCGTTTAGTGCAAAAAATCTGCATGATTTAGTACTTCAATTAAAGTTGGCCAAGTTTTTATTGAGTGCTGAAGATTGGTCGCCGTGGCCGCTTTTAGGCACCTCCAGGCTTTTGAAATTTTTCATCGAATTTTCGTTGAAGTGTTTTTGGCGAGATTTTTTTTTGTAAATTCTCGGCGCTGCAGCATGGTGCGGTAGTTGTTAGCGCCTTTGACGGGTAATCGATCGTCGCGTCGTTGTGAGCGGTGTTAATTAATTTTCAATCTATCGTTGATTTGTTTTTTGCTTAGATGGCGCATAGAATATTTAAGAAAACAAAAGTTTCTCGGACTGATCGCCTCACTCGTACAATGAAAACGCGAAGTGGCTTTCTGGGATTAAACGGTCAAAAAAAAAACACAAATTTTACGAAAGTTTTTTTATAACCATCTACCGAATCCATTTAGTGAGAGAGTAATGTAATAAAATTGGAGTAAACTAATAAAATTGTTTTTCTTCCTAAGATTTATGCGTAGGCACATATAAAGCAGACGTCGTACTATCCCATAGTTTTATTACGAGATAAAATAACAAATGCCAAGTTTTATCATCTGTTACATTTATGTGTTTCTCTGAATTACGTAGGCATATTACGTGTCATGGTCCATTAATAAAATATTATGTGTAGTAATGTGAAAAAGAGACAGATTGATTTTTTTTTAATAAGGCCAAAAGATAAGCCATATCATACCATATAAGTATAGATATTGCCATTCAACGTGGCAATGCTGCCAGTCTTCTGGGCACGTTTCTGGATGACAGCGATGCGGACGAGTACTTCGACACCTAAGTGTCCTTTGTTTTTGTATTTATTTGTATACTTACGTAGTTAAACAAATAATTTAGTACCTAGTATAGTACAGTTAGTTGTGCTATATGAAAAAAATTGGTCCCTTTTTTGGTAGATGAGGTTCCGTTCCTTTTTGTTCAAAACAGGTATATGATTACTGAAGATGTCTCAACATTCACCGCAGTTCTGCTATGGCGCAATGACTAAGCGTCTGACTTCTATTCGTACGCATTGTCTATGTCGATATAGCTCCGTCCTTGATGAATAGGACCCTCTAAAGATAACTGCAATGTCAAAGGTTTTGATGAAACGATGCCTATGTTAGTCTCAATATTTAACTTTGAACTATCGGTAAATAACAACGCTGTTTGCCATCAATACTAGTGAAAAATAGTCCTTCAGACCGCGGCCATGGCAGCCAATCTCAACGGAGTCTCCCTTCGAAGCGGGAGCTATTATAGTGCACAAGTGTAGGCGCAGACACACAGGTGTACTCTCCGATCCCGACACGTCTGGAGAGAGATCAGGCGCAAGACCGGCTGAACGTGATTTTCGAAGCACGAGGATATCAGACCGCAAACTTCCAAACGCCCGCCGGGCTGTTACTATAAGAAATTCTTAAATGAAGAAACCCAATAACACTGGCCGACCTGGGATTCGAACCCAGGACTTTACACACAGCAATCACGACCACAAGACCAACGGGACAGTTAAATAAACATAAACGAGTATAATATAATGCTAAAACGCTGTTTTTCAATGCAGGTAAAACAACTATTTCTATATACTTCCATAAGAGTCAAAATTCCACCAGTATGTTTGCACATGGTAAACTTTCATCAAGCTCCATGAACCCTGTCTAAATTTGGAGCCGATAACATCTTCCCCGCTGGAGGCAGATTACCCGGTTGGCCCAGATTAACCAATCGCTGTGTATACCGTTGGCTTGTTTGTGTAGCTCGGCTTATTCCTTAGCAACTGAAGATTATCGATTGTAGTCCTTCAATTCGGTGCCACGACTGTCCTGGTACTGAGAAGGGCTGATATTGATTAGAGTAAGGGAAGGTTTACTTACTGGGATTATACGAGGGGCCAGTAGGCTGTTGCATCATTAAATTGTTGCGGAGGGCTTAATAGCGTGCATGCCGAAAGTTGGCAACGTCGCAAATATTTCGATGTTTTGATTAATTAATCAATATAACTACGAAATATTGCTAATTTAGATTGTGCACATCAATATTAATTACAAATTTTAATACTTCAAATTAAATAAATTCGGAAAGGTTCCAAATTCTTTTTTTACACGTGAAACCTGCTGCAACACGTAATTCACCGTCATAAATAAATAAATTCAGTGTTGTTACTGAAATTTTATTCATAATCAATACTTTAATGCACTTAGTTATACAGGGTGATTGGAAGATGGGTGCAAAGCTTTAAGGCGAAGATAGTACAGACAATTTAGAACCATTTAAGCCATGGTTGTCTTAGACGAAGTCTTACTACTTTTTTTTTACCAATTTATTAAGATTTTTTTCAAAAATTCCTAAAGTTTTAACTAAACTATTTATTTATGGCCAAATTGAATGATAAACGAATTCATTTTTATGGTATTTAATTAAAGTAATGTGTAAGCAATCTAGCAAAATATGTTTTAGGCCTCTGTGTCGTTAGACATTTTTTTTACAGATATTTAAAGTTCATAACAAATTTTAAAATTCATAAATACTTTTTGTAAACCTTATTTTAAAAATAACGGAGCGTGCTTTTTTTGTTCAAACCTTTTTGAAAACATGCTTGATAATCGCTCTTTCTTTTGAGGTAACATTTACGCAGATATCTTACAAATTATTGAAATTAGAACCTAAAAACCAATTTAAGGGAGAAATTTTAAATTTTAGGCAGTCTAAATAAAACAACATTTGAATTAAATTTATTTATGTTTCATGGTCAAAATGTTGTCCGTGATTCCTAATACAAGCACGGCTCCGTCTTCTCACTTCTGTTGTTGTTATTTTCAACATCATATCTCCAGCTTCATGGTTTCAAACTCTGAATTCATTCTCTCTGTCAGTTCGTCTCTCGTGTTTATTTCAACATTCGTATACAGCAGCTCCTTGGCCCGGCCCCACACGAAAAAGTCCAGCAGGGTCAGATCTGGTGAGCGAGCGGGCCAAGGGATGGGTCCATCTCTGCCAATCCAGCTGTCAGGAAAGCAATTATTTAAGTGTTCCTCATGTGTTGTGTGGGTTATGAAAGTTTGTAATGCCCTCCCTAGAAAATTTGCTTTCATCCGTCCACAAGATTGATTTCAAATTCAAATTTTTTAGGGAGGGCATTACAAACTTTCATAACCTTCATGAATGGGCCGCCAAAGACAACAATCCACATTTTAAGAAGCAGGTGTCGTTTCAGAGGAAATTCTCTGTCAATGGCGCCGATTCTGTTGTTCACAAACTAAACTAAATTTAAGTTCATGCATCTTTTTCTTTCTATTTCATTAAGAAAAGGACAGAAGATAAATATTAGTTTAGTCCTGTCAAATTAAGATACTCCATAGACAACTTTAAACGAGATTAAAAAATTGGCTACTAAAAATACGTCAATTTACGCCAGGCGCTGACTAATTTGACAGGACTAAACTAATATTTATCTTCTGTCCTTGTCCTAATGAAATAGAAAGAAAAAGATGCCTTAACTTAAATTTAGTTTAGTTTGTGAATTACAGAATCGGCGCCAATGTTTGGGCTGGAGTAATTTGCAGGACGTTGATTGGGCCCCACTTCTTACCGGAGACTTTCAATGGTGAAAATGATTTGCACTTTCTACAAGTGGATTTACCAGAGCTGATAGAGGAAACCGGTGTCCCGATATTCGCAAGAGACAGTACAGTCATCTTTCAGCAAGACGGCTGTCCAACGCATTGGATGTTAAATGTAAGGGAACACTTAAATAATTGTTTTCCTGACAGCTGGATTGGCAGAGATGGACTCATCCCTTGGCCCGCTCGCTCACCAGATCTGACCCTGCTGGACTTTTTCGTGTGGGGCCGGGCCAAGGAGCTGGTGTATACGAATGTTGAAATAAACACGAGAGAAGAACTGACAGAGAGAATGAATTCAGAGTTTGAAACAATGAAGCTGGAGATATGATGTTGAAAATAACAACAACAGAAGTGAGAAGACGGAGCCGTGCTTGTATTAGGAATCACGGACAACATTTTGACCATGAAACATAAATAAATTTAATTCAAATGTTGTTTTATTTAGACTGCCTAAAATTTAAAATTTCTCCCTTCAATTGGTTTTTAGATTCTAATTTCAATAATTTGTAAGATATCTGCGTAAATGTTACCTCAAAAGAAAGAGCGATTATCAAGCATGTTTTCAAAAAGGTTTGAACAAAAAAAGCACGCTCCGTTATTTTTAAAATAAGGTTTACAAAAAGTATTTATGAATTTTAAAATTTGTTATGAACTTTAAATATCTGTAAAAAAAATGTCTAACGACACAGAGGCCTAAAACATGTTTTGCTAGATTGCTTACACATTACTTTAATTAAATACAATAAAAATGAATTCGTTTATCATTCAATTTGGCCATAAATAAGTAGTTTAGTTAAAACTTTGGGAATTTTCGAAAAAAATCTTAAGAAATTGGTAAAAAAAAAGTGGTAAGACTTCGTCTAAGACAACCATGGCTTAAATGGTTCTGAATTGCCTGTACTATCTTCGCCTTAAAGCTTTGCACCCATCTTCCAATCACCCTGTATAATTTGATTTAGGAATATAGTCAAAACATCGAAATATCTGATAGTTTTACGCATCGTTTTCAACATTCAAAGTGCACCCTCTTAATGTTATATAAGCTAAAGAAAAGCTTTAGGAATCGAACCTTCAATATACAATACTAGCTTCAGCCCGCGACTTCGTCCGCGTGAAATTTCACCCTCCCCCCATTCACCCTCTTAGGGGTGGAATTTCGGAAAACCCTTTCTTAGTACATACCTACTCTTCACAAAGAACACATCCGCAGCGGTTTAGGCTGTGCGTTGATATATCAGTCAGTCAGTCAGGACTTTAAATTTTATATATTTAGATAAACTCATAAAGGTATCGGATCTCAGAAAGTTAGGTTGTCAAAATAAAAACAAAATTGATAAACTACACTTTCGAGTCAACGAGTGGGGTCAAACTTATGTTACCTCGCTTGCAAGTCCCCGGTTTTTGCGATCCTATTCACACAAGAAAAAGAAACGCAAGGCTTGTGCCGTTGTCAAGATTTTAGAAATTTAGCACTACCTCAAAAATACCGGTAACATAGACAAAACTAGTGTACAGTCGCATCGAGAAAATGCATTCCAGAAACCTGTCAGTGCCACAATTCTAGTAACTAATGGAGATGAAATTCGCAGAACACGTATTTGTTTGTATGAAACTGATAGGTGTCAATAAAGCATTATCTCAACGACGGCCGAACTGTATTCCTAACAACTTGATATCGCTCGCTTGCAATTCTCCATACAAACCTGCTAGAACTTCAGTCACTTGCGTGACGGTCATTCCAATTCCAAGTAACATACTCCAGAACTATGTCGGAACAAGTTCGGTTCTAGTTTGGAACTATTAATTACAAGTTGGAAGTCGCTGTCGCGCGATTGGAGGCACGTCACTAGTTCGCATTAGTTACCAGTTCCCACTCCCAGTTCGCTTGCATCAGCGATCAGCTGACTCATTCGCTTATTGGCCAAGTATCGGTTACTCTGACGTCATATAACTAATGTTGTATTTGAATGACGTCACTGTGCCACTTAGGTGATTTGAAGCTACGATACTATTGGTGACGTGAGGACTATTTGCAATGCAAATCTTGATGAGGAAAATATTGATTAGACGATGATCCTAAATGTCTTATGAAAAAAATGGTGATCAAGGAGTTTTTATATTTAGTACTAGCAGCGCCCCGCGGTTTCACCTGCATAAGTGTCGATTCCGTAGGAATATCGGGGTAAAAAGTATCCTATGTGTTATTCTGATGTATAAGCTAGATTACTGTAATGTTTCATCAAAATCCATTCAGTAGTTTTTGCGTGAAAGAGTAACAAATATCCATCCATCCTCACAAACTTTCGCCTTTATAAAATTTGTGTGATTATAGTAGGATAAGTAGGAATTAGGATTTGAACTTTCTGACTCTTTCCTTTATTGGCAAAACCACCACCCACGACACTAACCACCACGTACCACGTACCACGACATTAATGTTGTGTATAACCCTAAGTACCACAAGCTATTTCCAGACTCATTATTACATTCCTGGGGCACTGGCTCCCCTATGCATAAACTCAAACTCAAAGCATAAACCATTTACAGGCAGTTTTGAATTGTCAAGAAGTCGGTCAGTCAAAATATGAAGCATACACATACTATATGAGGTTGATTCCAAAAACTAATAGGATGTCTTTGTAAAATAATTTACTGGCGTTTTATAAATGTAGGAAAATTTAGACTTTTCCAGCGTCTAATAAAAAAGTGATAAAATACCCGGTCAAATTGTCAGTGTCCAGTTCAAAGGCCAAATACTAAAAAACTTAGTAACTAAAAACAGACTCAGTAATTTTCACCTAAATGGTCTTAAAATGAAAATTGAAAAAAAAAACTTCATAACATTCCATTAGGTAATATTATAAAACATGCAATATCACAAGATTGGCGTACATCTTGGTTTACTTAGCAAATAATAATAATCACTTTTCAGGAACAGAATGATCGCGATGGCAGTGTTTTTGCCCATTTAGACCGTTTTTTTTTTTACTCTCTCCGCGTTCAACGTTCTTTTGGCCGCTAAACCGATGGTGATGTGTTCGCGAACGCATGGAAGATGATTATATAAAGATGAATGGAGTTCTAGTAGATGCGTGTAGGAATTTTGGTCTAATTTTAACTTTAGCTAATGTAATTTCTTATATCTAACACACACACACACACACACACTACTCTAGATACTAAATTAAATGACTAACTAACTTACTATACAAATAAATACAAAAACAAAGGAGACTTAGGAGTCAAAGTACTCGTCCGCATCGCTGTCATCCGGAAACGTGCCCAGAAGACTGGCAGCATTGCCACGTTGAATGGCAATGCGAATTCTTTGGCCAAAGAACGCCCAGCCCTCTGGTCACGTGAAGTGTCGACCAGCCGGCTAATAAGTACCTAATTCTGTTTACGGTTTTATTATTTATTTCTGCTTGAGTATGGTTTTCAAAGTTTTTTTTTTATATAATATATTGGCGTGTGTTAGGCTGTTAGCTAACATGTGGCAAATAATTTCATGTTTTTTTTTTAAATGGTTTTGCTCTTGACTCTAGTCTAGGTCAGAGGTTTTGTGTTTCGTAATGTGAATTATTTAGGTACTATTTAATAGAATCAAGTTCTTCTAACTGAACAGACAGCTGTGCTGCTTTGGAGTTTGTTGCGTCACTTCTTCTTTCCTGCTAAAGCACTAGGAAGTGGCGAAGGGCGGGCGTTTTGGGGGACTGTCTTTTGTAATTTAACATTCAAAAAGTGCTGATTCTCAGTCTAGTTTGAATTAATGACATCAGATTTTGAAATTAGCATATTAACGTTTTATGTGAAAGTAAAAAAAAAAAACCCAGTGTTTTTTTTTTTACTTTTCAAAAAATATGGTCGTCAGTTCTATCCATCAACACGATACAGTAACAACATGCAACACGCGTGCCTTAGCACGAAATAACGACGTCTCGTTAGTTAAATCTGTCACATTGGTTTCTTGGCGCCTTATTTGATGTGGCAGCCAGTCTGTCGTTAAGCTCGAGAAAATTATCATTACTTGCCTTCATTTTCTTGTATTTTACGAGTGATTACTTTTATTTACTCATGAAAAATATGCAACTATGTAACCATTACATAATATTAACACGATTATATACTTAAATATTAATAATTGAAAGTGTATCCCTCTTTGGATTTTATTATCTAGTTCAATCAACATTGTTTAATTTGTCAATGAATGCTGAATATTTAGACAAAGCTCTGCTCTTAAGTTAAGACTGATGTAAAGACTCTTAGCAAAACATTTTCAGTGTAAACCGGCGTCAACAAGAAAATTTAATTAAGTCATAACAAGTGGGCTTTGTACTATAGACACGAAAAGTACAAAGACAACATTTCCATATTTAATAACCACAGAACACTAACCGCTTTCCTCATTATACCACAGTCGAGCTCATCTCAGTATATCTATTATCTACAGCTTAGCCTAAATTTAAACGTCATAGAAAGGCAATCTAGCTCAGAAACCCCTTATATTTTCAAGATTGGACCTTATATTAGTGGTACAAAGTTGGATTTTGAATAGAGGTGTCCAAGAATACCAAAATCCCTATTTCATAGTCTGTAATCGCTGGGAGACGTGTGACACGTGAACATGTCTAAGCGATGTTTTGCGCGTTATCTCGTCTTGAAATCTCTCGCTATAATAAGTATAGCATGTTTCATATGTCAGTCTGATTATCATATGACTGTCATGATTGTCTGTTATTTCGTTTTATTATGGGAGCTAGTTATCGTGGCTAAATAATAACAGCCGCACAGGTCGATCGATCAGGTTAAGCTACGCTTGCCGCGGTTGGTCTGTGAATGGGTGACCATCTTTACATACTTTGACCCCTCCGTGCTTCGGAAAGCACGTTAAGGCGTTGGTCCCGGCTGTCATTCGTGGATCTTTGACAGTCGTTACGGGTAGTCAGAAGCCCAAAAGTCCGACAACCAGTTTTACCAAGGGGTATCGTATTACCCAGTAACTGGGTTGTGGAGGTCAGATATGCAGTCGCTCCATGTAAAATACTAGTATTCAGCTGCAACCGGTTAGACTGGAAGCCGACCCCCACATAGTTGGGAAAAGGCTAGGCTGATGATGATGTGAGCTAGTTATTGAAATACGCACAACTTTGGTCACGCACTCTCGAACAAAATTAAGGACTAAATCAACTATATACATTATGGTACGCAATAAAGAATTGAGAATTGACTTGTGTGAAAACATAAACATATTTTCAAGAAATGTTATAGCACAAACTACATTTTAAACTCCCAACAATCAGTTTATCCAACCAACATCTTGTAGCAACAAAAATTCGCTCTAACAGCGAATAAAAGCCAAAGTTCTTCACGTAAAAGCCTAGAAATTTACGGTAAAGAGTACATTTATTTAAGAACAATCTCATTTACTTAGCTCAGGCTCTAGTTAAGTAGAACACGCGGCAGATTAATCGGTCGGTCGACACGACCCGCTGCAGCAGTTTGGGGTTGAAAGATTTAGTTCTGCACTTATATTATAGCAGCGTGCTGATGAAACTAATAGTTTTAAAAGTGATTTAACGTGATTTAAAGTCATTGTTTCGATTTTAAAATACTGTACTTAGTTCTGAAAATTATTATTTTTGACTAGACTTGACTTTGAAACCACACGGCCACACGGGCTGGCCACTTTAACAAATTGAGGATACATAAACAGCACCCTGATTGCGTGCACTATTACTCTCAATTTGAATCATTTTGAAGCATATTGCTAATCCATTGCTCCATATGTTCGAAAACTGTGTCTGCTCAACGACGTAAATCACGCAATGAATGTTGTTGAACTGTCAAAATGAAACCGATTGCTACTGATAGTGTGTTACGCAATTATCCTGCGGTTTAATGTAAGTTCAAGATCTAAGCATTAATTTTGCAGGAATTAATATTACGCGCTATAAATCGTTCGGTATCCCAAATAACTGCCCCGTTGGTCTCGTGATTGCAAGCGCGACTGCTGAGCGTGGGGTCCTGGGTTCGATTCCCGGACTTTCAGACAAAGTGTTATTGGGTTTTCCATTAGGAATTTCTTAGTAACAGTCCGAAGTTTGGAAGTTGGTGATTTAATACCCCCGTGCCTCGGAAAGCACGTATAGCCGTTGGTCCTGCGCCTGAACTCTCCCCGGTCGTGTCGGATTGCCGTCCCATCGGACTATGAGAGTAAAGGGACAGAGAGTGCACCTGTGTTTGCGCACACACTTGTGCACTATAATATCTCCTGGGTACCTGGCTAATCTCCATTGAGATTGGCCACCGTGACCGAAAACGGTCGGGGAGACTATTATAATCATCAAAAAGGACCAGAATACAGCTCTCTTTTGCCAATGGAAATCAAAATGGAAATGGAAATCGTTCAAAACATGAACACAAACCCAAAAAACTTTCAATCTACCAGTGCACCTACAAAACTGTATCGTTAGCCCCCTTGACATGGCCAGCGCTGCAGCGAAAAGTGGCGATGCACGATGTACCGATAGCCTAAAAAACAAACGACGTCCTAGCCGCCAGGGCTGCTACAAAGAAGGGTGTCGTGTCGAACGCGTCGGTCGCGTCGTGTCAAGCGCTTGGCTTGCCGCCAGCGACGCGACGCAACCGTTCAATAATTCGCTAAAGCCAACCCTGAGTAAGCATAGTGCAGTAAGGATCGCAGAATTTGTTTTGTGTCTAGGTACATAAAAATGGTTACATACATTATATAACACAACAAACTATATTAAGTACTAAATTAAGAACACTAAGACGTCGAAGTACTCGCTGTCATTCAGAAAAGTGCTCAAAAGACTGACAGCATTGCCACGTGGCCCACGTGTAATGGCAATGAAAATTCTTTAATGATTTTTTTTTTCTTTGCCCCACATAGGTTATCCTGTATTTTGGGTGCGTTTACAAACATTTAAACTCACATACACAAAACAACCAGACCCGGAACAACTACTTATAGGTCATACAAATATTTGTTCCGTGCAGGAATCGAACCCGCGACACGCAGCGCAGCAGTCAATCGCTTAACCACTGCGCCAACCGTACCGTCAATTAAAATAAACTGGTAAAATGTAGCAGTGATTTATTATTGTGGTTCACATTTAAACATTAAAGAGTTAAGCTCGTCTTTGTGGCTTAAAATTCTGGCTGTATGTATGTATGTAATTTATTTGTGTACCCTACCGCAAAGAATGAAGAAATATTGGAATATCAAGTTACGTGGCTTAATCAAGTGGGTTCACCCTTGATCAGATTACAGATTACCAAAGGGGCCTACCACGTGGAAGTATTAAGATTATACAGGGTGAACTTATACAGGCTGAACTTATACAGGGTGAAATTATACGGGGTGAAATTATACAGGGTGAAATTAAATCAGCTAGCGAAACTCCGCAAATGTGATGGGTATCGATATCTAAACATGATAAAAACTCGTTGAACTTAATTCGTCGATAAAAAAAGTTGTTACAATATAAGTAAGTTCCAACATGAAACCCGGTTAGGGCACGGCAACTTATTAATAAAAAATAATAATAATTTGCCGGTTAGACGGATTAATTTTTTGTGAGGTCATCGACTGCAGTTAGTGAAGCTACTTGAAATATCAGTTCAATAATCAGGTTTTTTTTTAATCTTCCCAGACGTGATTGGTATCTTTATCTAAACACGATAAAACAAAATAAAACTCGTACGTCACGTAACAAAACTGCCAGCGCTCGATGACCTCAAAAATAACATCAAATGTTTTTATTTTATTATATCGTGTTTAAATATCGATAGTTATCACGACTCCAGAGTATAATTTGGCCCTGTATATCCTTTATGTTTCGGATAAAGTCCGCAGGACATCCAAAGTTTGTACTGAACCGAATAGTCTCTGGGTAATTCGTTATGATACATTATTTATAGCAGTGAGTCTTCAGCCCTGTTAAACTATAGGCCGACCGCTTAAGGGGCTTACATGACCTAAAGCGCGGTCACTGTCGAACTGCATAGAAAAGAAAGAGCAGCGCGATGACACAACGCTTGTAATTTATTGCAAAATATGAAGCAATTATTGAATTACAAAAAATCTATTGTTTGGACAAAAAAATTAAAACACTAGTATTTTAGTATGTTGCTTGTAGAATAATCTGACAAAAAATCAGAATGATTGTATGTATATTAGTGTGGTTTTTATTGTAAAAAGAGAGTTTTTAGAGGTATCTTCATGATTTTTTTCTATCGTATCAAATTAGTTGTATTATGTTTTCAACACACTATCTACCTGACATTTAACCTGAAGAATATCATATATTTTTCTGATTTTGTTTACTGTAGCCGATCATATACTTTTATTGTTTCTAAAACTCACGTTTTTTGCGTTTAGGTCCTGTAAGCCCCATAGCTGAGATGTTGCCGGAGGTAGCAGCGCGGTGCAGGAGGGTTGTGGTGACATGATGCGAGAGCTCAGTGATTCGTCAACTTGAGATAACTATCACCATTCCCGCACCGCGCAGCTACCTCAGGCAACGTCTCAGTTAAGCGGTCGGCCTATAGCAGCAAGTAATATTAAGGGTTGTAGTTTCGAACCCTATTTAGACTGTTTCTCTCTTTTCTCTTTCTTTCTTTTTCTCTTTTTTTTT
The DNA here is from genome assembly GCA_948474745.1 of Oligia latruncula. Lineage (NCBI taxonomy): Eukaryota > Metazoa > Arthropoda > Insecta > Lepidoptera > Noctuidae > Oligia > Oligia latruncula. Next base: position 1,270,850 of record OX419691.1, on the reverse strand, counting down.
CTTTTTTTTTGTTTTCTTTCTTTTTCTTTTTTTTTTGGTGATGAGCACCGGGTCATTCAACCTCCAAGAGTAGAGCCACCAAGGACATACTGTAATAAACAGTGCCCTTTGTCGTGTAAACTAGATACAAACTATTCTGCCACAGTCCAAACTTTGTCCTACATTATTACCGTTTCATATTATTTTGTTTATACAATAAAGTACAGAGCATTCGAGGAGACCTTGACCCCTGAATTTGTTTGTAACAACTCGGAGGAAATGCCGGCTCCAACTTATATAAAGTGACATGAAACCGAGTTTCACAAGACCTTTTTACAAAATAAACAATATTATTGTTTTGTTTTTGTTCTTTGCGAAATACCTAAAGTAGCGTTAGCACCGTCATTATTTTCATAGAACGATAGTCTATCTCATCAGCTGCCTAGCCTTTTCCCAACCGTGTTGGGGTCGGCTCCCAGTCTAACCGGATGCAGCTGAATACCAGTATTTTACATGGAGCGACTGCCGATCTGACCTCCACAACCCAGTTACTGGGTAATACGATACCCCTTGGTAAGACTGGTTGTCATACTTTCGGGTTTCTGACTACCCGTAACGACTGTCAAAGATCCACGAATGACAGCCGGGTCCAACGGCTTAACGTGCTTTCCGAGGCACAGAAGGGTCTTGGTATGTAAAGATGATCACCAATCCACAGACCAACCGCGGCAAGCGTAGCTTAACCTGATCTATCGACCTGTGCGGCTGTTATTATTTAGCCACGGTCCCCTCAGAACGATAATCTACCTAAAGACAAATAATTATGCCTAAGGTCTACCTAAAAATGGTACCAAAGTGTCCTACGGGCAGATATTTAAGTTACCATATTATACAGGGTGACGGGACATCGACCGGCACACTGTAACCATGAATTCAGCGCATGATTCTAGACCCCATAGCGTAGAAATTGTTCGTCGGTTATCAAAAGAAACCAGGGAGCCTAAAAAGGCCACTTTGGAGAATCATAAAAGGATAACATTATGAATCGTAATATGGCGAAGACAGTCCGTGTTTTTCTTTTTTTCGCTGCACTACGTAGGTATAATCAAAAAGATTGGAATTGGATTTGGATCGGATTGATTGGTATTTTAGCACAGACAAAGAAAATAACTGCAATATGCTTCACCAGTGGGATTTCATACGATTAACTTAACAGTTAACTGTCCATTGTGTTATCCTTTTATGATTCTGTCAAAGTGGCCTTTTTAGGCCCCCTGTTGTTTCATAGAAAAGTGCAATAACTAGGTACGCGGTCAAAATGTGTGGAATAGTCAAGAAATTAAGTCAGAATCATCGTACTGAATCCTTGGATAACGGTGGCGCGTCGATGTCCCTGACAATTTGTATAATGTCAACATGAATGATGTAACATTTATTTTGATCCACTGTTAAGGTTTCGTACCAAAATGGTAAAACGGAACCCTTATGGTGAGACTCAGTCTGTCTGCCTGTCTGTCACAGCTGGAGCATCTTAAGAACTACTAATGCTATCAACTTGTTTGGAATAGTTTTTACAAATAAGAAATAAATAAAAATATACCTATTATCCTATGACGGCAACTAACTAACTTCATCTTTCTGACCGACCAACTGCTTGAAAATTCAAAAGTAATTGGTTTAATTGAAATAAATGCTTTGAGTTTCAGTTTGAGATTAAGGCTCAATTTACACCACCGGGAAACGGGGTGGAAACGGGGTGGAATCGAGTTTTCATAATAGCAAAATTAACTTTATCTCAATTGTTTAACGTACAAACTACTTAGATACGAGCTTGTTACTGCGGGAATTCCTGAGAATGCGCGATAAATCTTCATAAGATGCGCGAACTGTGCGTATGGGTTTATCTAATTTGTGCGTTACACTATTAACATAAAGTTCATGATGCTTTGTACAGACGACGCCACCACATCAAGCTACTACAATCTGTCAAATTTCTTCAATTGATTTTCAACTTTATTGCTGAAACATAAGATAACAGATAACACACATACAAAAAAAAATCGCTTCTATTCCGTTCCACGGCATTGTAAATTGAGCCTAAGGCTACCTTCCCATCAGAGCATCAGGTAGCAGGTCAGCAGCAGGTGCAGCAACTTAACTTCGTTGAACTCTTTTTTACCAAAGCTAAGCCAAGCTACGCTATGAAAACTAATCGATAGGTGTGTATGATTTCACCCAGTAGGGGTGAAATCATACACACCTATCGCTTCGCAGGTTCGCATATTTCATTTAGAAAGGTAGCAAAAGAAAAGGTAGTTGTAATTTTTCCATCACCAGGTTTCAGATACATTCATCATCATATCATCATCTGCATCCACTGCTGAACATACGCCTCTGTTTTCACGTGCTAATCCACACGTCACGTTCTTCCATGTTCGTTCTTCCACGTTCGTTCATTCACGTTCGTTCATTCACGTTCATCCAGGTTCTACCCGCGATCGTAACAATGTCGTTCACCCATCTTGCAGATACATTCGCGACACTTTAATGAATGCCTAAATAAAAGCGCGCAATTGGATTTTCAACACTAATTATAGCGCTGAAAGTTGAAATTCTAACACTGTACGTAAAAATGGGCATAAGAATTGTCGCTCGCGGTACCGCGTTCTTTTGTTTCTACCTACCCCTAAAAGAAAACAATGGAGAAAGTACATCGTGTTTGTGTTAGTTTGTAATAACAACAACATTCTTACCATGTTCTCCGGTGTTAGTGTAAGTACCTCGTTAATATTCCGCTGTTTATTGCGGCAATGAATAAATGTATGAGCCGAGAAGTTTCCTGGCGCATGTATCGATGTAATGGAAGTATTGGTGCGAAGAATATCGAAGATGAAGAGTTTCTACATAATTTCAAAGTTTCGTTTGCTTTATATTCTGGTTGGAAAAGGTTTAACGGGGGTGGTATTAATTACAAACATAGTAGAGAATATCCTTTTGGTAAAGGATAAATTTATAACACTTAACAGATAGGTTTTAAATAGTTATTACCAAAGCCTGCTTAAACCTACGGCAGTATTATTTAACTGTAATATTTTTTAAAGGAAAAATAGTTAGTGCCAAAGGTTTCTAATTCTCAAATTTAAATTCAATCTGCGAGGAAAGTTATAAAACCACACTCCTAGAATTAATAATAATAATAAACCAACTTGTAACTACCCTATTCCTATAGAAAAGGTACAAGTATTGATGACCATTAGCATTTTCCTTCCAGTGTCCATATGTCCAAGTTTCCTCCTGACTTGCCGTAACTCAGTGGTGTCCAAATAAATGACTGTTCCCTTCTTAATTTCACCTATAAGTCCCATGGGATTAGTTCATGCCCATTTTTAACCTGACCTCTCTGAATGGGCTCACCTCTTCGTTCTCGTTCTCGACTCCGCACATATTTCAGAGGACACGCATCGTGACCTCATTTTCTGCAAGGAGGTTGGTTATAACTAGGTATGTATTAGTTTTTATGTCTGTATTTGAGTTTGGAATGTTGAACAATACGTAATAAACAAACTCTTGAATGTTTGAGCTGTATTTTTACTCAAGATTCAGTCTGCAATTAGTAATTTGTGTAGCTTTCATGACTGACTTACATAGGGTCCCGTTTTTACCCTTTGGGTACGAACCCTAAAAACGACAAATAATAACATGGGTAAATAATATGAGTTAACTGATGGCCCAGACGAGTCTTAGTGATATCGCTTTCAAACTGTTTTGTATTTCTACAACAACTATCAATAGAATTGAAGCTTTTCGATAGCGTATGGCAATCCAATACATTTTTAACTTTTCCACCATCGCCATTGGACATTAGTGTTAATTTACTTTTATATCTTTATTGCGTGAAATTTCTTGTTCCCCCGACCTACCACATAGCATCGCATCGCCTACCCGCTTGGTTCTTACTGACTTTTTTTTTCGCTCGACTCCTAAGGGTCCTAGCGTGATGTTAAATATCACCTATAGCCTTCCTCACAAATGGGGCTATCAAAAATGCTAAAAGAATTTTTCAAATCAGACTGATAGTTTCAGAGATTAGCTCGTTGAAACAAATACTGTATTGCGTCACCGTTAAGCGGGAATTGCCACATCACCCTCAGTAAACCAATGCTTAAGATCGCACTGCAAGGGTCTTGACAGCATACTGGCATCGACTAATTTAATCATCACGTTCTACAACGTCCACTTGCAACTAAGGGGTAAGCTCGCTGGCACACTGTTCACAATACAGGCTAGTGCTAACACTAAACCTAACCGTAATGAACAAGCTAAGGCCAGTCCTACACTTGCCAAGAATGCCTCGCAATGTAAGCCTACTTAATGTATTCGTGAACGATTCATTCGGGTCGTGTGAACAAGGCATGCTCGGGAGGCACACGGACAGACTAATTTATGGCAACAATGAATTGGTGCATTAGAATAAGGTCTTTTAAAACTATTGTGTGGTTAAATGAACTTGTTTAAGGCAGTAATTTATTTAAAGATTTAAGAACAATAATATTCTTCCGACCGATTTCGGTCACGGTGGCCAATTTCCACGGAGATTAGCCAGGTACGCAGGAGATATTATAGTGCACAAATGTGTGCACGAACTCAGGTGCAGAGTGCACCTCTTCCCTCAACTCTCATACGGCAATCCGACACGACCGGGAAGAGATCAGGCGCAGGAACAACGGCTTAACGTGCTATCCGTTGCACGGGAGTTTCACACCACCAACTTTCAACCTCCGGGCCGTTACTAAGACATTAATGGAAAAATCCAATAATAACAGTTTTCTCGACCTGGGAATCGAACGCTCCAATCGAAGGACCCCACGCCTGGCGACCACGAGACCAACAGGCAGTTCATTGATAGAACAATATCACAATTATGACTTATTTACACTTTTACCCCCTTGGAGTAAAGTTTACGTGCAGATTAACCATAAATATTTTTTAATTGAGATTGGCATAACTTAACTGCGTGTTTATTAATGAGGGGATAAAATTTTATCTTTGCAGCAATAGCAAAATTCGTTGGCTTGATTGCCTGAGGCAATAAACAGTAGGTACGATTCCCACTTGGTAAAAAAATCTTTATAAACAACGAGAAACATGGTTAAACCCTACAAATGTAAGATAATTGTGTTAAATAAAATCGGTTTCCGAAAAATTCGTTAAAAAATATATTGTACTAGCTGAGTCCCGACTCCCGTGGTTTGTCCCGCATAAGTCTCAATCCCGAGGGATTATCGGGATAAAAGTATTCTAGGTCCCAATCCAGGTCATGATCGACCCATGTGCCAAATATCAACTAAATCCGTTGATCCGTTTTAGCGTGAAAGCGTAAAAAATAAACAAACGAAAGACCTTTCATAATATTACTTTAGATTAGGTGTGGGTTCAGTACCTTTAGTCAGTTCTCCAGCTATTTTGATTTACAAACAATTGCCAACACATAATTCTAAGGCCAGTACTACAGTTGGCAATAATGCCTCGTGATGTAAACATAGCGTATGCCTTGACGAGTTACCGAGTATATTCGTAAACAATTCATCTGGGCCGCTGCCTTCCGTACACAATGCGGACAAGGTCGAGTCATATTACATCGTGTGTGTGCTTCGCTTAATACATAAATATGCTTGTAGTATTTTACTTTCCTAAAATGAAAATAATTCTTGCTATGGTAAACATCTAGCCAACTGCTATCAATGAAACCGTTGGTAAGAATCAGAATCAGAATGCTTTATTTGTAAACATAGGTTAAATTACAATAGTGTGCGAGATGTTACAGGTAGGTAGATCCTCTATGTTTTGCCCAGAGGCGTACAAATATATTAAACTGACGTCCCGGCTGTCATTCGTAGATCTTTGAGACCCATTACGGATAATCAATAGCCCGAAAGTTTGACAACCAGTTTTACCAAAGGTTTACACAGTGATTGGGTTGTGGAGGTCAGGTCGCTCCATGTCAAATACTAGTATTCAGCTGCATCCGGTTAGACTGGAGACCGACCCCCAGCATAGTTGGAAAAAGTCTGGACCGATTGATTGAAATTAATCTGTCGAGAATTAATATTCATAATTCTTTTCATAGGGAAGCAAAGTGAATTCAATTGAATGAGTACAATTTCAATTCCTGATAGTTAATTGCACAGGACATTCCTCAGTAAAGGTGGACATCGTTACGCCATTCGAGAGGTAGTTGCTGAAAATCAGCGCTGTTGACAATAGGTTCGTCCTAAGTACGCATAACGCGCAAAGTCACAGCATTTTGCTGAGCAACGACCTGGGGGCAAGTCCCGTAATTTTAAGAACGTTCACAGTCTGACCTCAGTCTAGGTAATTTCCCTCCATTGTTAACAAGTTTATGACATTGATTGTCGCTGAAATGAGACTGCGAATTGAATTTGAACGTTTTTTACCCAACTGCGCCAGAAGGAGGGTTAAGTATGTTTTTTTAAGTACAAGAAATTAGCCTTTTGTTCTTGCACAGATGCGACACACGACTTGATAATTGTTCGTATAATTGTTGTTTGTTTGTTACAAAAATATATCCACTCGGCAATCGGCATTTTGTTTCTGTTTTGATTGTTGTTTGTTTGTTGTCATTTGCCAGTGACGCAACACATATTATTGTGTATTGTCTTTGGTCCCTAGGCCTGACATTCCCAGGGATGTGCCTTACAGGCGTTGCACGGGGGGGTTCCGGAATTGGTCTTTTAAGAGGAACCGGGACCACCCCTATGTGCTGATGGTGATCACCGGGGTGGTTTTGGTGAGGCAAAAATCCCACACTCCCCGATCTCCCTCCCCGGAGGTCGGGGGCCTTTTGAAGGTTTCCCCCCGACAACAAAAAAAAAAAAAGGCCTGACATCAAGCAATAGACGAAATTGACAACCCTTTATTGACTTTGTATGTGTGTATTTTATGTAATTTTTATTTAATGTGCGTTTTGTTTGTGCAGAATAAACAATTTTTCTTTCTTTCTTTGTCTAGGAAGGTAAGTATTCCGTGCGGTGGGACCTTGATGATACAGGCATTCCTAGTACAGACACCAGTCTTTCACAAACTAATGTCAAATAGTTTTAAGTTTGTTTTAAACAATATTATGATGTAATTATAATTGTTTGTAATTATTTAAATTTGCTTAAAGGTAGCACTTGGAATAACTCTTCTCAAGCAAACAAGTAATGCAATTAGTGCTTATAAGCAATTTTGTTGCTAACCACCTTGTGCTGTATGCAAATAGTCGAAGAAAAGAAAAAAAATATAGTTTGTGTGTGGGGGTGTGCGTGGGGGTGTGTCGGGGGGGATGTGTGTGTGTGTGTGTGAATAGTGTGTTTTTTATTTGCTGATTTTCTTGGTACAGAATATTATTCAATTACATATTATTTTTATGTAGAACTAGAAAACTCTTGTAACTTTGAAAAGAGTGTTTTACTTAAGAAAGTTTCACAGATAAACTTTATGTAATTTGTTTGCTTGATGTAGTTGTTGTTGATGTTTGTTGTTCATATACTCGTTCAAGCGCCTCGCACTCACACGAAAGGTCATCGTCAGCAAAATATTTGAAGAAACTGTTCAAATAAAAATCAAATCAATTTATTTGCCACTAGCAGCGCTCCGCGGTTTCACCCCCATAAGTGTCGATCCCGTTCGAAAGACACGTGGCGCCATCTATTATCAAAATCACAAAAGCACTCTTTTTCGGGATGAAAGGTACCCTATGTCCGTTTCTTTAAACCTGACAACGTATACCTACTTATGCAAAATTTCAGGATGATCGGTTCAATGGTTTAGGCTTGAAAAGGTGTTCAAACGGTGTGTATCCTATGTCCTTTCCCGGGAATCCAACTATCTCTTTACCAAATTTCATCTAAATCTGTTAAGCGGTTTAAGCGTGAAGAGGTAGGTAACAGACAGACAGACACAGTTTCGTATTTATAATATTACTATGGATAAAAGTCCAACCCCATAAAAGTGCAGATAAGATAAGAAGACAAGCAATTAGGCTCAAAGTTTAGATCTTACACATGAACTTCCCCATGCCTAGGACAAAGAAAGAACCTTCCCAAGTCCGAGTACTCAGAGTGGACAAAAGACCGACAAACGTACAAAAAAAAGGAAGTTCTAAACAAAGTTTTAATTAAATTCTTCGACCAACACAATTAAACATTTAATTAAAAATCTCAATTACACTCACCTACAGTACCTGACCACGAAGTTGCGGTTCGATTCCGCATGACCACCGGTACTGCACATAAATCGCACCCGGCTTCGGCTGGACACGGAGGTGGAATTAAGTGGAGCGGTAATACTCTAAATGTGGTTCGTTGTAGGGATGCAGTACGTTAGAAATATGGGTCTCAAGTTATCGGAAGCGTTTTATAAATGGCTTTGGGCCCTTGCCCAAAGAGGTCGACACTTATGCCTTCATAAGTGTCGATCCCGTGGGACTATCGGGATAAAAACTATCCTATGTCCTTTACCGGGATGCATTCTATCTCTCTGCCAAATTTTATCGATATCCGTTCAGTGGTTTATTCGTGAAAAGGTAACATACAGACAGACAGACAGAGTTACTTTCGAATTTATAATAATTTATATTATAGATTGTTCATTAGCTAACATATCGCTCCGTTTGCTCATTACTCTGCGGCAGCGAACCACAAATGGCTGCAGCACATAACTGCTGCCGGCTCCACTGCATCGGTGCAGAACATTGACTGCTCAGCCCAATTGCAATTGATTCGTTTTGCAGTAATTAATGGCTATTTAATTAGGTTGTTGGTTTATGAACGAAAAGCTACTGAATATCTGAGCTTACCAGACAGACATACAAACATATTGTGTTGATTTTAGCACACTCCGTGGCAAAACTGAAGCAAAAGCGAAGTTCAGCAAAATTCTTCGACTCACGAGTTACAATAAAGTCTGTACGTTTTGAAAGTATTTTATAAGGGCTAGGTTAGGCGAACGTTACATAATGAAATTATCTGTGTAATGGTACTTTTCAAGCAAAACATTTTATAATTACGACAAGCCACAACTGTATTTGAGCGCACCTAACACCGTACATTACACATCGGTTACCGAAACCAGTAACTACCAAGTTACTAACATGAATCGGTGGTTTCCTATTAATACGACCACAGGCTACACAATAATCTGCCGCAGCAATAAAACTGTACACCACTACGGAATCCGACTGAGTAATATTGAAGGAAAACCTTATTTTAATCTAGCTAAAAGCGTAGTCTGTGTACTCAGACTGAATTTAGAAAAGACTAAAGATAAATAAAGAAGTATGGAGCAACTTTGTTAAAAGGAGTTTTTGAATGAGGAGGCGTTTGAATGAACTCAACAAATGTATGGTTCTTTATGTTAGAAATACGTTGATCTGGGTACGAAAGGTAAAGAAAGGTGGTTCAAATGGCTTTTTTTTTACATTTTGCAGGTTTTTGTACTTAAATTGTATCCTATTTAGATGCTTAAAGTATCTGGTAAATTTTTTTAAAAGTAATTATAATAATTATTTTAAAATAGCTTGTCTGCAGGCGGCAAAATTTTAATATTATGATGCAAGGGTTGGTCGCCGAATCAGTTATCGTGAAAGTTTGCTTGAGCCTTGCTATCCTCATACAGTAGTTTTTGTTTTCGTAGAGGCGATCGGCAGCGGTGGCGACCTCTCGCGTCCGGCCCTGGTTCAAGCCATGGTCTGAAGCAAGAGGAAGTGGGAGGCAATCACCTCCTTCTGTTAAGCAGTCATGCTAGCGAAGGAGGTGGCGGGATGGCTGAGGGATAGAGTCTAACGTCCCAGCCGCCGCGGGAGACGCTCCGGGCGTCGGGAGTCGCGTGACGCCTTCCGGCCACCGCAGGCGCTGGCCTGCGGGCGGAGAGTAATGGGTAGCTCACCGTCCGATCAGGACCAGGCCCGTGCCGGACGGCACGTACGTTTTCCACGCGCGCTTCAAAGTGACGTCAGCATTAGTGAAGGGGCCCGTTAGGGCCGAAGCCTGCCGGGTCAGCGGGATTGTCCGAAAGGGTTACCGCTGGCCCGGAACACAAAGGGCTAAGGAAGGAACACGGGTGGGTTTTAGTCAGTAAAAGTCTGACACTCTCTACCGCTCCACCCAGAGCGGAAGGAGTCATTTGATGATATCCCACCCACAAAAAAAAAAAGGGTTGGTCGCCGAATCAGTTATCATGAAGGTTTGCTTGAGCCTTGCTAACCTCATACAGCAGTTTTTGTTTCTCAGCTAAGCCAGCTAGTAACAGCTGTTGATCTACCAGTCAATTCACAGTTATTGTTATTGTGCATCCTTATTATAACGCGAATAAAGATCACAATGATTTTCACAAACTTGACAGTTGCAACAACCCAACAGCTACCTTATTGTCACGATATTAAAGATCACTGTGATATTGACAGTCATGCAAAATCAGACGTAAAACAACTGTGAATCGTCTGTCATCTTATTATTTTTTACTAACTTACGACCTCTTTAGCTTTAAGGTTAGTGATAAATGACAATCACTGGCCATCTGACTTCAAAATATTTTTAGATGCCATTAAGAATTTCTTTTAACGTTTTTTTTTAAATGGGTAATGGCTACTGTTTTATTTTGACTTAAATAGGCCAGCATGATTCAAAACTAGATTGTAACCTTCTTTGTTAATTAAAATATCAGAATCGATATGTGGGATAGACAGGGCAGGAATTTGATGAGCTGCAGGAGAGATTAATTCAATTCTGCTATTCATTATTATTTAAAATCCAAAATAAAACATGCAATTACCTAAACAAACCGCATTACTGAAATGTTTTAGATTTTATTTACTTGTAACAACAATTTTGTTATCCTAGCTCAACTGATAAAGCAATCTAGAAAACAAATACTCAGCAATGTAAAACGGAAAGTCTTTGAGCATTTTCTAGAATAAAAGAAGAAGGGTAACGGAGATAAACGAAGGTTCTAATGTCACACGTAAGCGATCTATCACAGGCAGCTAGGGGATTTTAAACATTATTGATGTAATATATAAGAGGGGTTTTGGCATATAAGGTGTTAGGGAAATTAGTTAGAATTCCGTGGAGTATTCTTTTAAACTTTGTTTTTTTTTTGTTTCGCATGTTTGCCCGCCTACCTGTCGAAACGCCCCACGCGTCGGAGTAGTTGAATGGGCGCAATAAAGTCATTGTTTTAAAAATGACAATGACAATAGAACAATGACACTGTTGTGTACATACACTGTACCGTTGACATTTCGAGCACTTTTTCTTATGTACATATGTTGTACCATTGACCCTTGAGGGGTTAATGATGTAGACACGTGGTGAGTAACAAATGTGAAATCCATACTAATATTATACATGCGAAAGTGTGTATGTCTGTCTTTACCTCTTCGCGCTTAAACCGCTGAACCGATTTAGATGAAATTTGGTATAGAGATAGTTTGAGTCCCGGGAAAGGACATAGGATAGTTTTTATCCTAATATTCCCACGGGATCGACATATAAGCGAGTGAAACACACATTCATTAAAAAAACAATTTTGATTGTGAGAACTATCTGCCGACTAATTTCACATTTTTCCTAAGCATCTTAGAAATGATTAGTACTCTTCACTCTAAATCCCATGATTAAATCTTAAATCTGCCGAATGTATGCACTAACACTGGTGTTTAAGTTGGTTTATGTAACTAAGCCTAAGCAACAGCCTAACTTTTATGTATTTAGCTTATAGCATTAAGTCTGCCTCTGTACATTTGTGTGCTTAGAGCTCATTTTTCCAACGCCAGATAATTTTATCCGAGGAATAATTTTGAATTTTTGACAGTTCTTCCATACAAAAACTGTCAGACGTCAATTTTATTCAACGAATAAAAATTATCTGTCGATTGAGAAATCAGCCCTTAAAGTATTTTTTTTTTGTTAGCCTATTTTGTGTCCCACAGCTGGGCAAAGGCTTTCCTTTTTTTCTTCCAAGCTTTCCCTGTCTTAAATAAAAAATAAAGAATTAAATATATAGTACCTAACAAAAATGGATTGTATGATTCGTAATATATTATCACTAGCTTCTGCCCACGACTTCGTCTGCGTAAAATTTCGGCCGTTTTCGTTTAGGGTTTTTTCTGACTTTTATTTTATTCTCGGCTCTTAAGGTTCTTAGCATAATGTTATACGCCTATAATCTTCCTCAAGAATTGGGCTATCAAATGCAAAAATATTCAAACAAAACACAAACTCTTCAGCCTCATTAGTAGTATTATCACTAACTCGTATTGAAATATCCAATACAAATACTTGTACAGTATTGTTAGTTCGTGGTCTCTGAATTTTCCCATAAACCTTTCAAAACGGTGTACCTTAAACTAGTTTAAAATACATCGTATACCTAACACCATGCTAGACCGCTCATGAAACACTAATGTAAAACAATAAAGTCTTATAAAACTGTTCTAAGTACGCTTGCTCTACACTCTACAGCAAAGGAATTGATAGTCTCACAGGGAACGCCTATTATAGACCCGTTATACAGTCGTTATAGAGTTTATCGATGCCCCGGAGCTAGACTTTACTATAATAGAGCTGTGCTAGAGTCCTCGGAATTGTGCACAAGGAAATGCTAAGACGGGTATGTATATTATTGCAGTATGTGCTGTAAATATGGTATAAAGGGATCGATAGAATTCTACTATGTGTTTAATCAATTCTTAGTTGAGTTTGTTACCTTTAAGAAATTGTGAGCACAATGTTATGAAAAGAGTAAAGTTTAGAATTTCGAATCTAATGATTTATTCACATAAGTTGGGTATCTAGGTGGTAGATACATATATCTAAGTATCTATAACATTAATAGAATATCTTATACTCGTACATACATATTCACCATTGTCGGTAAACGCAATTTAAAAAATTATAATAATAAATATTTTTGTTTTAGAAACGGGGTTTTTTTACTTTTGAAACTGAGAACGAGTGGGTACCTAATTTCAATAAGAAGGATTAATTAAACTATGTTGGGGTCGGCTTCCAGTCTAACCGAATGCAGCTCAATACCAGTATTTCACATGGAGCGACTGCCTATCTGACCTCCACAACTCAGTTACTGGGTAATACGATACCCCTTGGTAAGACTGGTTGTCAGACTTTCGGGCTTCTGACTACTCGTAACGACTGTCAAAGATCCACGAATGACAGTCGGGACCAACGGCTTAACGTGCTTTCCGAGGCACGGAAGGGTCTCGGTATGTAAAGATGGTCACCAATCCACAGACCAACCACGACAAGCGTAGCTTAACCTGATCGATCGACTTAATCCAAATTATGACTGACATTTCATTTATTTATTTCGAGTGCACGGAAGCACTCTCATTTCCTTTCGACAGTTCAGAAAGCTTTTTTTGCTTCCTTTTGAAGTCTAGCTGTAACAAATGAGTGATGGATTGTTATGACAGAAATAGCGCCATCTAGTCTCGCTGTAAGGTGTCACGGGCTACAGTCCTTTAACACAAATTTTACCTCTGATTTTACATTACTGTCAAAATAACAGTGATCTTTATTCTTATTGCTATAAGGCTGCTGTTGGGTTGCCTTTGACGGAGGTAAAATAACTGTCAAAGGACACACAGTCTCTATCAATTTCGCGGACTAAAAACTGAAAAATCTGTTTTTTTTCAGCGCAAATTTCTCAATATCCTTAAGTTATCTAGTTTTTTAAAAAATACACAAGTATTAACTTAAGGATATTGAGAAATTTGCGCTGAAAAAAACGGATTTTTCTGTTTTTAGTCCGATTGATAGGGACTCTTAAAAGTCATTGAGAAAATAGGACATCGGAAGTGGGTACGCAGATAGGTGACCTATGGGCTGTGATGATTTATCTAGATTTATTTTTATTTACTGACTCGTAGGTCTAGTGGCCGCAATCGCTACTGTTGAGCATGAGAGTCTGGGTCCGATTCCCGAGTCGGGCAAAGTGCTATAGGGTTTTTCCATCAGGAAATTCTCAGTAGCAGCTCGGAGGTTGTATTTGTGGCCTTTTGATGACAATAGGCTCTCCCCTATTAAATGGGATTTAAACATAACTGACATAATGTGGGTGTAGTAGAGATACAACTCTGTCTAACTCCTCGGGGACTCTGATTGACTACGCAGTAACTGATGAGCCTCAAGGTTTTCTTCCTCATGTTCTATCTAGAAAATTTTACATAAGTTAAAATCGGTAAGTTTTGTAGTCACTTGGTGGACAACAGTAGATTGAAACGCCTTTATATATACATTAAAACAGAAAGAGGGTGCAATCTGCCATTGCGACATAAGCCACCAAGTCAAGTATGTACAGACGCTTAGTAAGTATAAGACTAATTCTATGTATAAAAGTTTGGTGTAATGCGTCTTTTGTAGAGAAGATAAGTAGGTAATATAAAAAAACTGCATATTTCAGGAAAATCTTTGTAAAAAATTGTTGATCGTGCAACGTTTTTGAACAAAGATTATCCTGAAATATGCAGTGTAGTTGATTGTTGTTGTTGTCTTTTTTGTGTTTGTTTGTTGTAATCTTTGAGTCTTTGAGGATCGTAGTCGTTCTGTAGTAGAAACTAGGCAGAAACCCCCATGGGAAGAAGGCGTGAGTTTAGATATGTATTTTTTTTTTCTTTGTACAGACGCCAGCACATCAAGCTACTACAATCTGTCAAATGTCTTTAATAGATTTTCAACTATATCGCTGAAGCATAAGGTTCAAGGTTGATTGGGAAAATTTGACAGTTTCGGGCAGCTTGGTGTGCTGGCGTCTGTACCATCTCACTACTAAAATATGAATCATCAGATGGCTTGGCAGATTGAGTGTACCAACCACACCTAACTAAACCTGACTGCCAAATACCTAAGTTTAATTAAAATCAACAACAATTGTTTTTAAATTTAAAAGCGTTTAGCTGCCCCCACGCCGAACTGCCTCATATTTGTTCGCTTGCAGGCATTGGTTTGAAGCTCGAATGTTTGTTTAATTTATTGGCAATTGGCACCCACAACACAGAAAACCCAATCAACGGTAATTATCGGTCGGAGGTCAGTTTCACGATGAAATAAACTGGATTTAACAGTATTTCAATTGGAAACAGAACAGCAGAAATCGAGTCAATGTGTAGTGAAGGCAAACTGTCTGAATTTCAGTATATGCTGATATGAGCCCAAGGATCACAGATATTGGAATGCATGCACGGTTAACACCTAACGGTACGTGCGAAGGCTCATCGATGTGTCAAATTCCTTAAATGACGAATAAAGGAATTTAATATTTATGTCTGTGATCATTGTGGTTCATATTTGAATGTAATTTAGTCATCTATTACACACAGACAGACGACAGACGATGACGTCGACGACGCACACGTCGCAGACGTCGTGTTTGACAGTGCTCGAGTGAAGTGAGTTTTACTAACATAAACATAACATTTTAAGTTTATACACTAACACACATTTTATTATTATACTATATATGTTAGCCTGTAAAGTATTTGTCTATGGGCCAAAGTAGCGTGAAAATAAAGGTTTCATTATTATTATTATTACACAGCAAAGAATAAACACTTTTACTTCGGTGTGTGCAAAGTTAAACTTATTCTTGTATTTAAGTAAGTGCCGATACAAAGAAGAGGATTAACATGAAGGATTTTTTTCCAGAAAAGGCTTAAAGGAAGAAATATAAAAATGTAATTCTTATTTTTACTTGCCAGGCTTTGAATTTACAATCCGTCGCGGGTTTTTAAGCCTCCAAAGTAAGGGTTACCGACCGATAATTTAAAATATATCAAATCCCTGTTGAGAAAATGTTATCGTTGGTCCCCAAAATATTACAAAAGTTTTTTTTTATCTTTATAAAGGGTTAATACGGTCATTCCCCTTCGAAACCCTTTACAAATTGAATAAACAAAATTTTCCTTTACCAACACCTGTATTAAATACAATGTATTGTATAGTAAGCATATGAACACAAGATAATCAAACAACGCCATTTAATTACAATGTTAACCTCAATTTCAGCCGCCAATACTGACGTAAATAATTAACTACCAAATAATTGGAATATACGATTCATTAGATAATAGATACTTCAATATATCGGCCCATCATTTTTTTATTACCATTAGCCACATAAAATTAATGAAACATCAATTATAATCAGGGTAGATAGTTGTATGAACGAAGCAAAAGGAGTATGTATAGCGGGATTATCCGAAAGGGTTACCGCTACCCCTGAACATAAAGGGCTAAGGAAGGAACACGGGTGGGTTTTAGTCAGTAAGAGCACAAAACACAGATAGTACAGAAGTCAATCACATGTATGTACCTACTTCACTTTTTATACCTACGCTCGGCGGTCGCGCTATGGTTGTCAATTTTGGCTTATGCACAAAAAACTATCGCGGTAGTGGCACTCGTATCTAGTTATTTGATTTATTGTTGAGCTTATTCTACAATATTAAAACAAAACAATAAACATAGTATTACAATAAACGCTCGCACTACTCCCAACCCGTCTGAGATAACGTGTCCGTGAGCGGTGTCTATGTGTGCGTTGCTCGAGCGCACTTTGTATGTAGATTGCCTTCTGTACTATCTGTGTTTTGTGGTAAGAGTCTGACACTCCCTTCCGCTCCACCCAGAGCGGGAGGGGTCATTTTATGATTTCCCACCCTCAAAAAAAAAGGATCGTAGCAGGTGGCGTTCTGTAGTTTCTGCTTACCCTCATGAGAAGAAAGCGTGTAGATATCAATCGAGTCACGTTTTATCGCTCGTCAAAACTGACCACGAAGCGATGATTGGAGAAAAATGCGAAAATGAAGGGTCTGTGGTGAGGGCGCGGGGCGGCCATAAACACGCTATGACAGTTAAAAGTTTTATTATCACTTTGTCGTGTCATGAAGTTGTAATTTGAAATGTTTAGAAGTAATGTTTGAATTTGGTAACAACTTAAATTGCAATTTGTGAGTAATGCCCAATTTAACTAACGTCCGAATCCTCGTCGCGTAGGAATCTGTGTCGTAACTTAAGCGATCGCCTAGGGGCTAGTGAAATGTTTTTTTAAGCGCCTTGTATCTATGCATACCTACCATTTAGATAAAGAAGAAAGAAAATATTCTCTCTCGGAAACCTTTTTAACCGAATTCAAAAAGGAGGAGGTTCTCAATTCGTCGGAAACTTTTTTTTAATTTTTTTTTATGTATGTTCCCCGATTACTCGAAGATGGCTGGACCGGTTTCAAAAAATATTTTTTTGTTTGAAAGGGTATACTTTCCAGGTGGTCCCATTGTCATCAGGTTAGGATCTGATGATGGGATCCTGGAGAAATCGAAGGAACTCTTCAAATATTATAGGCACACCTATAGCGATTTGGGTATTTTTTATAGTAACTCGTGCACTTGCTCTCGAAAAGTACTATTTGGTGAAGTGGAACTGATGATGAAGAGCACAGATGGCCACCGGAACTACTCAATAATAAGTATTTCATGGGTTGCGATTCAATTACTTTATTATGGTTGCTAAGCAAGTTATGCTCGTCACAATGCGAATGGTGAAATGGAGCTGATGGTGAAATACCAGGAGAACTCTCAACAATGAATTTCCCTGCATCGGGAAAAGCAATATTTTGGTAAAGGCGATGAGCAAGTTGACATTAGGCTATTGTAACTTAGATAAATTATAAACAGACTCACTAAAAAGCGGGAAATAAAAACTTTTTAACAAAAAAGAAAAACCGACTTCCAAAAAAACACTACATAGTGAAAAATAACTTTAATTTCGGAAGTCGGTGGCAAAAAACTAAAATACAGATCCAAAGACACCGACTTCCGAAATTAAAGTTATTTTTCACTTTGTAGTGTTTTTTTTGGAAACCGGTTTTTCTTTTTTTTTGTATGAAAACGTTTTGAAGCAGCATCATGCCTGTGCCGCGGCTTCACCTTACGCCGTCTGTGTATAATTCACGCCTTAGGAATACTTTGAAAAGTAGATGGCAGAAAAAATCGAGACAAAGATTGATTTAAAAAAAAGAATAAGAGAAAAAACAGTTCGCGTCAGATTTGGTTGACAAGCCAAGTGACAAGGATAAAATTGTAAAGTAGAACCATCTGCTAGGAATAATTATTGCAGTCATAACACAAACAGTGGTTTTATTTACTCGTCCCGGTACTGAGAACTCGTAAAGCTCACACAATACCTACTAGTCCTCCATGCGGAGAACAAACATTTAAACGCATAACACAGAACTCTAACCGACCGTAACTTTCCAAATTAAAACCCAATCGTCTAAAAAAAATAACAGATCAGAGAAAATAATCGAAACATTGTATAATACGGCGCCCAGTTATCAGAGTTCACGTTTCGACAATTGCAAATGGCGGGCGCTGGGTCGGCGCGGCGTGACCCGGACTATTTATCACCCAGCTCTCTGTCCACCAATGAAATGGATATCGGACGCTAATTTACGCACCTATGTACTGTACCGCAGAACAGAAAGGGGGAAGAAAATCCACCGAAAGGAAGATATATCATCATCTGTCTAGCCTTCTCTAAACATCATTCAATCATGTCCCTTTTGGATAGTACGATACTCCTTTTGAAGACTACCTAGAAATAAATGATAAATTATATTTATTTCTATAATTTGGTAAAAAAAATACACTTTTTTGGTTTCCCATCGAAAGTCAGAGTTTCCCTTCAAACCCTATAATTATGTAATTTAAAAATCGCTACGATAATAGGCAAAGTCGACCTCATAACTGCTTTATCACCCTAAGGATGAATGTTACTTGCCCGTCATAATACGATAATGTCTATTTGTCTATGTGACAGTTCAATAATTTCAACTTTAGTGAGGTTGTAGCGGTATCTACAACGCCACATGCGAACAACGCGTCACACTGACGTCACGCAAAATCCTGCATCTCGCAAGCAGGGTTTACCGCGCAATTAGCATATATACAACGGTCAACGGCTCGACATGAATCATCGGGCAATTGCCCGCCAGACACAACGCCCGTCTGGTCGGAGGGGTTTCAATTTAGGTACTAGAAACTGTTGTCAAATATGGTAAAGCAAATACGAGGTCGACTATAATCAGAATGATTTCGAATTATGGAGTTCCCGGAGGTTTCAGGTCCATTCCTATAAATAGGATCCTTAATTTTTTTCACTGTCTTACTTAAAACTGTCTGCTTTTCTTTAGATAACTGAAAAAAAGACTTCAGTTTGTATGTTTCACTCTATGTGAATGCTTTACCACGTCAGCCTTCTGAGCCCCTTTATTTGTGTTGGGCCCGCATTGCCGGACCTTCGTGCAAAAGAGTTTTTTTTTTCACATTTTCAATGCCCTAGTCTAAGTTCAATGTGGATTTTTTTTAGACCGTACCTTTGTTATTTATAGGGTCGGCTTGACCATGTAATTTGTGGTGAAGAATAATAATACCGTATCTTATATATTATCGCAGGTACTAGGTATGCAAAACCTCTCGACTGTCATCAGTTAGCCACAGGACTATTACCATTTTTGGGGTCGCGGGCGGACAGAGTGCCCACCAACCACCCACCACCCACCAAGAGACCCACCACCAAGAGTATTCTATTCTATTCTGTCCGCCCACTGAGTGACCTCAGGGAAGACAGCGCACAGTGGTCACGTCGTGCTGCCTTGCACTCTTGCACAGTTTGGTTTCACTTTACAGTCTGCCCAGAGATGTGCCCTAACAGGCGTTGCACAGAGATTGCTCCGGATCGGTCTTTTGAGAAATAACGGTACCCTTCCAAGTGCCGATGATGATCACCGGGGTGGTTTTAGCGAGGTCAAAATCATACAACCACACTCCATGGTAATCACATAATCCATACATCTTATCCCCCAAAGACCGGGCGCCTTTTGAAGGTTTACCGCCGAAATCAAAAAAGACGTATTGCCATTAATTATTATTTGTATAGTGGCTCTAATTAATTTTGGAATTCAATGAAATTGTTTAATTAACGAGCTGAAATTTTTGGCATGTGGTGAGGCCAATTTACTGGCTTTTAGGTCATTAAACGTGTGTTGAGTCATCATCATAATAAATGAACAGTTTTCAATTAAGTAAGCACCTACTGTTATGAGAAATTCAATTATTCAATTTAAAAGGTCCTATAATTGTAGTTTGTAAATAAAATTTACTTTTAGTAATGAATTATAAATCATTTTAACGTCTCCATAATAGTCGTTAAATATAAAATGTATTCATGAATAACGCATAAAAAATTCAATATATTTTGCATCTTATTCCAAAATTGAAGCCAAACCTAAATTTTACCCAAAAATACATTCGACGAAGTTATTACTTGCTACGTGTCTAAAGAATAAGATGTAAAGATGTGTGTGAAATATACAGGGTGTTATCTTAAACCTGATTTCAGTGTACATTACATATTTTTTAACGACGGATTATCGAAACGGCTTCAGATTCAATCTAGCTCATTATTTGCCTAGCCTTTCCCTATTTATGTTGGGGTCAACTTTCAGTCAAACCAGATGCAGCTGAATACCAGTATTATATATGGAGCGACTGCCTATCTGACCTCAAGAACCTAGTTACCTAGTTACCTCTTGATAAGACTTGTTGTCAGACTTTCGGGCTTCTGACGACTGTCAAAGATCCTCGAATGACAGCCGGGACCAACGGCTTAACGTGCTCTCCGAGGCACGGAGAGGTCTTGGTATGTCAAGATGGTCTGGTCACCCATCCACGGACCAACCGCGGCAAGCGTAGCTTGACCTGATCGATCGACCCGTGCGGCTGTTATTATTTAGCCACAAACCCCAATTCAATCTAGCTAAAAAACATGATTTCTTGTATAAAACATGATGTATTAAAATAATTAAAGATAATTTAAGTAACTTGGGCTCTTTTGGAGTTTGTTGTGTCAATGCAATTCATCGTCTTATTTTTTTACAGAAATAAACAAGTTTCAAATCAAGTGAAACATGCTGCTGGAATTTCACGGTAGATATAAATTGCACACTCTGTACATCAAGTTGGTTCTACTAGATAAGACGATATATGGTACTTGGACTATAATATATTCTTATTGAAAACACCTCATCACGTATTCATACAATATATCTTTGAAATAAGACAATATAACCAAGATATCACTTTGCTATGGCGACATATTGCCAATTCTTGACTGCACTATTTTTTACACATGGCAAAAATGTTATTACATAAATATGTTTTTGGTTTGCAAAACTAGAGGATTTGCAGGTACCATCCATTCTAGGATCGATTCAACTTAATGCTCATACGCACGAGTGGCACGTTGCTAGCTGCAAAGGCAACTACAGCTGTCGACACTCGTCGGCGGAGAAATCTCTTCCAGCATACCTGCGATAGGAGAGTACATAAAAAGAGATGTGGACAACCTGTGTGTAACATTGTGAGAATACCTGGATTTACAGCTTAGGTATATCGGCCACAGGACATCGTAAAACAGAAGACAAACTTGCAGGGGATCGAGGAGGGGGGGGGGGAGGGTGGAGGGGGTTTAGGGGATCAGCCCGGAATCTTATTTTCTTCTCCATATGAAAAAGAGATATTTTCCCTGCACTGTGTTATTATTTTATGTAAAAGAGGAATTCACACATTTTACACGCGCAAGGTGGAAAGGCCTCGCAGATGAAGCTAAATTAATTTTATTTTCCACTGAGCCTGGTGTGCGAACGCGTCAATTTTGTATTTCATTTTTATTTAAATAAAAAACGCATAAACGGTACGGTGAAATATATACATAAACCAACAGGGACTTATGAAACGTCTGAAGCTAGATGCACGGTTCCAATTGGTCGTTTCCTATAGAGAAGAGTCGGCAAGAAACTTGTCTTTTGAAATTAATTGGCTTTTATGATATTTTCAAATTACAGTGTTAATAGGTATGAGAGGATAGTGTAGGCCTGTCAACAAGTACCAGGTACTAAATAACTACAATGTACAACGACTTAAATAAACTCAACTACGACTCAACTCATCGTAAAAAGTAGCCTTACAAAATGTAAACGAGATCTATAAAAAAAAATATTTTGTAGATCGTTCTCATACCTGTGCGACAGTCTCTCTCTAAGGCGCGGGCCACACATAAGTGACGTAAGACGAGGTCGTAACGCAGACGCGGAAATTAGTATGCAGATGGAATAGCAACGTGTCTTGGCCTTCTCTGTTTTGTGCCGAAATTATGTATGAAAAACAATGAAGATACGTGAAAGGGATGCCATGTCTGCGTCCCGTGCACGTCTTGCGACTCTAATGTGTGAACCGCGCCTAAACCCCGTTATGTCAATTTATTACGCCTGGTGCTGCTGTATCCGTATAATGAGTGTAGGTATTGAAAAATATGAAATCCCTAATTAGCGAAAAAATGCCACTTTTATTTAATCTTCTAAGGATACCTGACTATATAGGTAATAATAATTGAATTTACCAGATTATCAGGGTCTTCTTTCTTATTAAATACTGTCGATCCCGTAGGAGTATCGGGATAGAAACTATCCTATGTCCTTCCCCGGGATGCAATCTATCTATTTGCCAAATTTTATCGAAATCCGTTCAGTGGTTTAAGCGTGAAAAGGTAACATACAGACAGACATACAGACAGAGTTACTTTCGAATTTCTAATAATAGTATGGACCTAGCTCAGTATTTGTATTTTGCAAGTTATTATTTCCTCTGGCCTCCATGATTCGATTACTGGGTGTTACCGATATCCTGTAAATATTCAGCAAAGCGTGTAACACAGGAATGATTTTCGAAAGTATATTGAAAATAATGAATGTATAATAAGGTTTTTTGTGTTAATAAACTTTTTTTTTTCTTTATCTGCATAGCTTTAACAATATTGTTGTAATGAAAATGTTAGACAAACGTTACTGTTTATTTATAATCCAACAAAAATATTACGCGGAGAAACCATTTAGTTTCATCAAAAATTTCCTTCGAACCGTAACAAAATAATTAATTTGACAAATTATAGAAGTTTGTAACTGAAGCGAAATTTTAATTGCCGGCTTTAAATCAGCTTGCAAAATGTACATATCGGCACAATTAATATTTGTTAATGACTCATTAATGGGTTTTAAAATACATACCAATGTGTCGCCAAACGGATTTAGAACAATCAAAAACTTTATCTTCGTGATTAAAAACAATTATGTAGAAATCGGTTAATAACTATGTACTTAACATCACGCCATGGAACTTTCGCCTTTATAATATTAGTGTGATTATTCACTAGGATTTTGATAAAACTAACTCTATTATTTCTATACTCATCACTCGTTTTCTTTAATTAATGCAATCAATCAAAACAACTTATTGAATACCTAATAACTCATTTAGGAGAGTAACAACCTCACATTGTGCAAAATAACCACCTTTACAAGGGCGAGCAATCAAATATGTAACGCGCCACAGTCACCGATTTAATCACGATTCCTTTGAACGCGATACGATCGACTTGATAATGTCGAGCGTACAGATGCTGGATATGGATGCCGAGTTACCATACTGTGATCTTGGGGATACGGTTTTAATGAGGACATGTAGTGGTTGGTTAGAAGAAATAGATGGGCAAAGTACAACACAATGGAGAAATGATTGAGAAGAATAAGAATTAAACAAGTACTATAAAAGCCATGTAATTTAAATGTCATTAGAGTATTACTTATCCCTTTTTCAAAGTCTAATAGGCACTTAGATGGGCAATATAAGCAGCATATAGCCCCTTATTCGGGAGAATAAAGTACACCTTATTTACCCGAATATAGGTAGGTATAAATGATAAATTTATTTATGAAACTTATACACACTATCTTTACGGGATAAAACAGAATATCTTTCTTTTTTTCTTAGGATATCTTTTAAAGATTTTATTTCTGTAAGTAGCTGTCCACACACGCCAATCATATTTTAAAAACTACATGAGTACGGCGTTTCCTGCCTGACTACTCTGAGAAGAAAGGCCGAAACAAACTCAACACCATATACCTACGTAAACAATACTCTTTCAACTGCACCCGGCTAGTCAGCCTGGAAGCCGACCCTTACATATTTGGAAAAAGAAAGGCAGGCAGATAATGATGATACCTAAACCATAAATGTAATGTACCTATATGGATTGAAAGTAATTCAAAATGGAACGGATGAACAAACTAAAAAGCAAATATTGATACTCTCTGCTTTAAAATTCGAATACCAGTAGGAGTAACGTCGAAAATCCCAGAGAAATGTTATTACAATATTCAAAATATTGCAACGAAATATTCTATTCGAACTTTGATTTAGCAAATTCGCTGAAAATAGTACCCGAGATGCCTCGGGCAAGTATTTTGCAATCTGATAGATTGAAAAATAATATGAATTGAAAGTTTTCAATATTCCTGATTTTGTTGGAGCGTATTCAGTTCGGATTAAAGGTCAAAATGCTCACACGCACTCAAATTATACAGACCGAATAATGGATGTGTGTGTGATCAATTAGAAATAATATGGGACATATTGTGGGGGTGTGTGTGTGTGTGTGTGATACATGTATACGAGTAATGTACAAAATTCAGCTATATCAAAATTGGATGGTCAGATATTTCAGCAATGTGACTTGTTTTTTTAAGTGACTTCAAAAAAAGGAGGAGGTTCTCAATTCTGTTGTTACCTCAGCACGCCGTCATTTATGAACCGATTTGAAAAATTCTTCTTTTATTTAAAAGGATCCCAGTTCTGATGATGGGATCCATGAGGAATTGAGAGAACTCCTCAAATTTTATAGGTACACCTATAGCGATTTGGGTATTTTTTTATAGTAACTCGTGCATTTGCTCACGGAAACCCTCATTTGGTGAAGTGGAACTGATGAAGAAGACCACAGATGGCCACCGAAACTACTCAATAATAAGTGTTTCACTGGTTGCGGTTCGATTACTTTAACATTAAATGCTTGCAAAATTGCTTAGCAACCACATGGTTGCTAAGCAATTTATGCTCGTCACAATGCGAATGGTGAAATAGAGCATCCGTCCCTGCATTGGGAAAAGCAACATTTTGTAAAAGGCGATGAGCAAGTTGACATTAGGCTATTGTATCTTAAATACATTATAAACAGACCCACTAAAAAGCGAGAAATAAAAACAGATCCAAAGACACCGACTTCCGAAATTAAAGTTATTTTTCACTTTGTAGCGTTTTTTTTTGAAAGTCGGTTTTTTTTTGTTAAAAAGTTTTTCAATTGATTCTGTTAGCCTGGAAAATTACAACAGTTGTGATTTATATTGGCACTAAATGTCTAGCGTAGCGTTCATTTTACAGTGTGATAAAAAATTTAACAACAGGCATAAATTCCCAAAGTAGGTATTTACGCTACGCATTAAGTTTATTTAATGAGTCTCAACAATGTCGAATCTGTAATACTTTTTTTCACTGATTTTCAGGGAGTATATTCACTGTATAAAAAGCTCATAGTTCAATATACATACTGTTAATCGCTTACCGTATCGTACAACTACTCCCAAGAGACCCTTTGATTTCAAACTTTAGGTGATTGTCACCATTCTCTAAAGTCTAACTAGTACTTCGTCGAGTATAATTTGACGGTAACGTATCGACGTTCCATCGCTCATCGCACATTCCATCGCTATTCGAATACTGACGAACGATGTGACGCACATTTGACTGTTGATATCTTGTCAATGCTATGTCGTAGCGATGATTGTGAAAATCGAAATGTTCCAGATTTTCAATGTAGTTACTGCTAAAGTGCATACCCCTGTTTAATAAAATTATTACGAAAATTCGCCTTTTTTTTTTAATAGCAGCTTCATGTACAGACCGCACATCAAGCTACACAAAACAGTAAAATTCAAAATCAACTTTGAACCTTATACTTTAGCGATAAAGTTAAAAATCTATTAAAGAAATTTGACAGATTGAAGTAGCTTGATATTATGCTGGCGTCTTCTATACAAAGATACATAAATATACTCACGCCTTCTTCCCATGGAGGTAGGGTTCTGCCTAGTTTCTACTACAGAACGCTACCTACTACGATCCTCAAAGACACAAAGATTACAACAAACAAACACAAAAAAAACAATCAACTACATAACACTGCATATTCCAGGATAATTTTGTTCAAAATCGTTGCACGATCAACAATTTTGTACAAAGATTTTCCTGAGATATGCAGTTTTTTGACATTACCTACTTATCTTCTCTACTAAGGACTGCCTTACTAGAACTGTCAAATGTCAATTTTATTCCACGGATAAAATATATCTGACTTTGGTAAAATCAGCCCTAAATAAAACGTCTTAGGGCTGATTATTCCAACGCCAGATAATTTATCCGAGTAATAATTTTGAATCCTTGACAGTTCTCCGATACAAAATCTGTCAGACGTCAATTTTATTCCACGAATAAAAATTGTCTGTCAATGGGAAAATTGGCCCCTAAATTCTTAAACTGAGATAACGCACAGCTTAAACTGCTGGGTGGCTAGAAGCATGAAATGTTGCTGTTGTTCGAGTTCTTTACATAGCGAAGGTGACCTCTAAGGACGGACTTTTGAAAACTCTTCCCCTAAAGAGTTTAAATAGGTGACGAAAGTTAGTATGAAAAATCAACATTTATCCGATGGGAAATCCGAACTGGCACACGACTTTTAATATTCGAATAATACTGGCCTTAGACTTTTGAGTACCAAAAGGTCAGACGCCTTAACCTTTAAGTTTAATTCAGTGTTCCATTTCTAAAGAAATCGCAAATACTGGACTCGTCTTGACTGAAATTTACTTGCAAAACCTTAGATTTACATTATAACCTACTTTCTGGTAAAGATCATTCAAAAGTAGCTTTATTTCTCACAGAAAACACGAAACAAAAGTCAATGATAGAAAATCCAAAAAAATCACACTAATATTATAAAGGCGAAAGTTTGTGAGTTTGTGAGTGTGTTTATAAATGTTTGTTACTTCTTCACGCTCAAACGGCTGGACCAATTTTGATAAAATTTTGCATGCAGGTAGCTGACACCCTGGATTAATATATATTTTTTATCCCTATATTCCCACGAGATCGTAACAGTTTTTTTTTAAATTTCATAATAACAGTCCGGGGTGGACTGTTAAAGACACCCACTCCACACACCACTCCAGCGCACACCACACTCCAGCACATCAGCGTTAAAGGCTTGTCTCCGCTGAGATTGGTCGCCATGGCCGAAATTCCGTTTGGAGGATTATTAACTGTTGTTACAAAATCTCCCATCACTGGAAAAGGGTAAGGAAAGAATCATGCAAACCTACTTACAGAAATAAAAACATTTATTATTAACTGTAGCTTTTAGGTGTCTGTCTAACGTATGCAGATACATACATACATGCATAAGCTTGCAGCATCTTGTTTCGCTCCGTAATGTAAAGGCACAAAGCTGAATCCGTCACATGTTCTAGGTAGTACAGAAATACACATGCATCCAGTCTAGACAGACAAACAAAGTTAAAGGCAGAAACACACTTGTAACACCCGACGCCATCCCACGCCATCCCACGCTTACTCATTGGCCACATTTTTATCTCGTTGCGCTATTTTCGTCATTTGGCCAATAAGTAAGCGTAAGATGGCGTGTGATGGCGTCGCGTTTTGATAATGTGTTTCCGCCTTAACTCGCATAATATACCTATAGAATGAAACCGGAGGGGTATTCACCCACCCTAGCACAACCATTGAATCAGTCCATATAAATTTACGATTGATATTACAATTTAATGATTCTAATACCTTTGAACATAAACGTGCACCTAACAAGAAGCCACATAACTCCAATCGGGGTATAGTAGTTGGGTTCATAGGTGCAACTCGTGCCTTAGCACACAGCAACCTGACTGTAACTTTCTGATCATGATTTACAGAACGCAGGTAAATACAGGCTGCATAGGCCTGTTGAGAGGCATCCACAAAACAATGTAATTCTATATTACTGGGTGTATCACACAGAACTCGCCTTGTAATACGAATGTTGGTCAAATTAGAAAATTCCTTTAAGAGGTTAGCCCAGTTTTTACAAAACTCAGCTGGTACTGGATCATCCCAGTCTAGCTTAGAGGACCATAATTGTTGAAGTAAAATCTTAGCTACTATAGTGCAGGGACACAATAATCCTAAGGGATCAAAAACCTTGGAAACAGTAGAAATTATTGACCTTTTAGTAATATGAGTAGAAGGCTTTAGGTCTGTAGAGAATTGCAGCATATCAGCCTTGGGACACCAATTGAGACCTAATACACTGGATTCTTTATTGAAATCAATAGGTTTTAAAGAATCACATTCATCATCAAATAATTGAGGGCAGTTTGTTTTTTGTATAAAACTGAATTATATTTGGACTTTAACGTCATTACACAATCGCGTTGCGCGCGCGGTCGTAGTAGCTTGCGGAGTAATGGCCGGCGCGGCGCTCGGCGTGGGCTGCGCTCGCGTTGACGCCCCTCGTCCCTCTCCTTCACCTCGCTCGCCCTAGTGCAGGGGCGCGTACATCCTCCGGGACCTTGAAAGGGTGGCTTTCAATTTTCTGCTCATTATTCAGTGACATCCGTTGCATTATTGGTGGCCGGGAGTATGCACATTTTGTTGACAGCCCTCCTTAGCGTGCCCTTTGATGTATAAACGTCGACAACTCTGCTGATTCCATCTTTCCCAGGATATAAATGGGTGATGCGGCCAAGTTTCCATTGTAGTGGGGGAAGATTTTCTTCTTTGAGGATCACTAGATCGCCCACACGAAGCTCGTGTTGCCTCGTCTTCCACTTGGTGCGCTGTTGAAGTTCGGCAACGAACTCCCGGCGCCATCTCTCCCAGAATTGTTGTCTCAGTTGCTCAATATACTGATATCGGTTGGGGTATTTGCAGGTGATAGGCAACGATGGTACCGAGGCGAGAGGTCGCCCTATAAGAAAGTGCCCTGGGGTCAGCGGAGAGGGATCGGTAGGATCGGATGAAAGAGGAGTAAGGGGGCGAGAATTTAAAATCGCTTCTATTTGTGTGAATAGTGTGGCGAGCTCCTCGAATGTCAGGGAAGCATTTCCCGCTACACGCTTAAAATGGTGCTTTGCGGATTTAACGCCCGCCTCCCATATACCTCCAAAGTGAGGTGAATATGCGGGGCTAAACACGAACTTTATGCCTTCGTTATTTGCGTAATTAATAGCCGACTCACGACTGGACCTGAGTATTCTACGTATCTCATTGTTCGCGCCCCTGAAATTGGTACCATTGTCGCAATATATAACATTAGGTTTACCTCTACGAGAGACGAACCTTCGCAAAGACAAAATGAAAGCATCAGTGCTCATATCGCTGACTAATTCTAAATGAATCGCTTTGGACGAGAGGCATACAAACAAACATAGGTAGCATTTTGAAATACGATTGCCTTTACCCTTTCGGCTAGAGATCATAAACGGACCAGCAAAATCAACACCACACGAGTAGAAAGGAAACATGGAGTAGCTTCTTTCGGCAGGTAAGTTTCCCATTAAAGGTTGTATGGTCTTCCCACGTAGGCGAATACAAACTATACACTGCTTTGTCGTGCTACGCGCTAAGTGTCTGCCACCTATAGGCCAAAATCGTTCTCTTATTGAGGCTAGAAGATGTTGAGGACCAGCGTGAAATAGGCGTTCATGTTCGTACCTTAGTATTAATTTAGTTAAATGATGCTTTGCATCTAAAATAATGGGGTGTTTTTTATCATAGGCGAAGTCAGAGTTTTGAATTCGACCCCCAACCCTTAATATGCCATCTGAATCAATAAATGGATTCAGCGGCAATAATTTTGACTTACGATTAAGAGTTTTATTATTCCTGATCAATTTAATTTCCTCTGGATAGCTTTCTAACTGACTTAACTTAACTAACATTAGCAAAGAGTCATCTAATTCCTTAGTATCTAATGGACCATTAATTTTTGCATCTTTATTTTTGCAGTAATTTAGGAAACGTTGGACATATACATATATTCTCTTTAATCTATTTAAATTAGAATGTTTCTCAAATTGAATTATTTTGTTTGTTACAACAACATGACATTCGATGGTGTGCGAGTTTTTAACTTCAGGTAAAATGTTAGGGATTTGTGTGTGTGTTTGTGTAGGCCAACATGATGGGTCATTAGCGAGGAACGAAGGCCCTTCCCACCAGAGGAGACAGGACTGCAACTGCTTAGGAGTCACACCTCTAGACGCAATATCTGCAGGGTTTTGATCTGTGGGAACATGACAGAAGGTGAATCCAATTGTAAGTTGATTGATTTCATTCACTCGATTACACACAAATATTTTAAGATCCCTGGGAGGGGTATTCACCCACCCTAGCACAACCATTGAATCAGTCCATATAAATTTACGATTGATATTACAATTTAATGATTCTAATACCTTTGAACATAAACGTGCACCTAACAAGAAGCCACATAACTCCAATCGGGGTATAGTAGTTGGGTTCATAGGTGCAACTCGTGCCTTAGCACACAGCAACCTGACTGTAACTTTCTGATCATGATTTACAGAACGCAGGTAAATACAGGCTGCATAGGCCTGTTGAGAGGCATCCACAAAACAATGTAATTCTATATTACTGGGTGTATCACACAGAACTCGCCTTGTAATACGAATGTTGGTCAAATTAGAAAATTCCTTTAAGAGGTTAGCCCAGTTTTTACAAAACTCAGCTGGTACTGGATCATCCCAGTCTAGCTTAGAGGACCATAATTGTTGAAGTAAAATCTTAGCTACTATAGTGCAGGGACACAATAATCCTAAGGGATCAAAAACCTTGGAAACAGTAGAAATTATTGACCTTTTAGTAATATGAGTAGAAGGCTTTAGGTCTGTAGAGAATTGCAGCATATCAGCCTTGGGACACCAATTGAGACCTAATACACTGGATTCTTTATTGAAATCAATAGGTTTTAAAGAATCACATTCATCATCAAATAATTGAGGGCAGTTTGTGCGAAATTTTCTTAAGGGTAGGCATGCAGAATTAAGTGTGTTTACAACTTCATGATATATGTGTTTTAGCCCTTCTATAGTTTCTGACCCTGTATTTAAGTCATCTGCATAGAAATCGTTTCGAATTATACAAGCAATAGACTCATCCTTACATTCATATGCCAATTGTAAGAGACATCGAGTACTTAGAAATGGTGCAGAGGCAGTGCCATAAGTAAGTGTATTGAGTTGTAAAACATCTATCGATTGAGACTTATCATCACGCCACAGAATAAGCTGCAGATGGCGCTGCTGTTGCCCGACTTCAATTTGCCGGTACATTTTCTCGATGTCGGCTGTGAGAATGAATTTATGCCTGCGAAATCGCAATAAAATAGAGATTAAATCACTCTGCACTACTGGACCAATCATTTGAATTTGGTTAAGTGATTTGCCAGAGCTAGTTTTAGAAGAGGCATTGAACACTACGCGGAGCTTTGTGGTTTCGCTCTTTTCACGGATTACTGCGTGATGAGGCATGTAGTATCCAAATTCTGGCCTATTTATTTTAGTTAAATGCCCTAAATTTGCATATTCATCTATAAATGCCTTGTAATTGGCCTTTAAATCAGGATATTTTATGAATTTTCTTTCTAAACTCTCAAAACATTTTTTAGCGACATAGTAAGAGTCCCCAAGAGCCTTTTCAGGCGACTCCTTTATAGGCATTAACACAGAAAATCTTCCATTCGTTAAGCGAGATACGTTTTCTACAAATTGATCCTCACACAGCTGCTCTTCGATGGAATAAGTTTTAGTGGCAGGTAAGTCATCAATTTTCCAAAATTTTTCTAGCGAGTCCTTTATCTCCTGAGTAAAATTACAATAAACCTTTGAAGCGGACTGACTACCTTGTATGGGGCCACTTATGAGCCATCCGAGCATAGACTCCTGTAGAACCGGTTTATTACTGCCCAGCTTAATTAAATTAGAGCCAACTATATCCCAATACACATCTGCTCCTAAGAGGATATCGACCTCAGCCGGGGAAAAATAGTTAGGATCAGCTAGAGTAATATTTCCAGGTAATTTTAGATGCTCAGTATTAATAGTAGAATTTGGTAAGATTCCTGTTATTCGAGGTACTACTAGACACCTAACATTTAATTCGAATGGCATACATCTAGATTTAATTTTAATATAACAACTTTCAGTAATATTACATGTAGCGTTATTTATCCCACAAACATTCACTGAACCACCGGGGTTGATAACTAGCCCTATCTTCCTTCTTAATTTGTCTGTAATAAATGACGATTGACTACCTGTGTCCAGCAGCGCACGAGCTGTATACGTCTTATTATTTATTACAATTTGGACTAGTGCCGTACATAACAAAACCTGTTCATTGGATGCCACAGACAGTGACACAGGTAAAGAGGAAGATGTAGAGGGTTGTTCAGTTTCAGTAGAAGATATCGGGTTGCCTTTCATTGTAATATGTATTAATGTGTTGTGTTTCTTTCTGCATTGGCGACATACAGCTCTCAGCTGACATTGAAAAGCATTGTGACCATTATGCAAGCAATTCTTACACAACTTTAATTTATTAACTACATGTAGTCGCTCATCTACATTCATATTTTTAAATTTTGCACATTCATGCAAATGATGATTTTCATCGCACAAAACACAACAATTCTTGCTTTCTTTCTTGTCAATGGATACAGTTAGACTTTTAGATTGGGTGATTACCCTAGGTTTATAATCCACCTGTTTGTCAGAACGACTGTTATTAAAATAGGCAGTCTCGAGTATGTCAGCTCGACTGCGCAGGAAGGAATGAAATTCACTAAGTGAAGGTAAATCTGCAAGATTGCATTTGTATTCTTCCCATTTTCTACTCGTGTGAATGTCTAGTTTTGCTGAGACCATAAAAATTATAAGAACATCCCACATGTTAGTAGGCTGGCCAAGAGTGTCAAGAGCCCGCAGATGTTTTGACACATGGTCAACGATAAACCGCAGTGATTTATAGGATTCCCGTTGAATCGTCTCTATGTTAAGTAATGCCTTCAAGTGATTATTTATTAATAGGTTTTTATTATCAAATCTCTGACATAACAAATCCCATGCAACCTTATAATTGTTTGAACTAAACTCTATTGACTTAATAACAACAGCTGCACTTCCTTCAAGCGCAGACCGTAGATAGTGGAATTTATTAATTGGTGCGATACTTTCATTGCCATCAATCACTGACTGAAATGTGTCTTTAAATTCCAACCAGTTTAAGTAATTCCCATCAAATGTAGGAAGTTTGATTGTGGGTAATTTTATGGCATTAAATGAATGACAGCTATTAATAGATGCATGATCACTATTTTCTTTATCACAACTTTCTTTCTCAGCCTTTTTCTGGGGAGAATTATATAAGGTATCTTGGCTCCTTGCTATTAAACTAATAAACTGGTTTTCCAAACTATCTCTTTCTTTAATTTGCTCTGTACTATCAGAATGCAATAAATCTATTTTGTTTTGAATAGCCTCAAACTCTTCCATGAGCGATTGAATTTTATTCAATTTTAATTCTAATTCTTTGTATTGAATATTAGATATTTCTTTTAAACTAATTAAATTATTTAAATAATCTGCAAATCTTGTTACCCGTCCTTTAATAATACCGCGCTGTTTGACTAAGTTAGTTATTTCTACCTTGAGCTCTGCTTCATTCATTTTGATAGATTAAAATAGTCACCAATAACACAGGCTAACAAACAACAAAACAATAAAATATGCACTCAAACCCGTTTGAAGAGCAGAGAAGCTCAGGTCCAGTCGCTCGCGCTGGTGCAATAGCACGACGCGGTGCTCAGGGCAGCTCGCGCCGAGCAGACAGCTTAGGCCAGCAGCGCGCACGTGGCGGCGCACGCGACGGAACCGGGCGGGCGGCGGCGGCGATACCGAGACCGATGCGCTCCACTTCACGGAGGTACGCTGGAATAGTCGGCATATGGCATTGAACTAACAGTAGCTAACGTTGCCTTTGTTGTAGTTACAGGATACAGGCATGAATAGGTTATTTAGGCACCCTATGTGCTGAATTAATAAACATAGAACGAAGTTAGGTAGGCTAGCCAGTAGGTAGGTGAAATGCGTGCATAAAGCGTGGGCACGTGCTTGTATTTTGAGCTTGATTAGATAATTAAATCCAACGCTGAGACGCACGTGCTTGTATTTTGTGCCTATACACCATTGAAAGCTAGCATAAACAATAAACCCAACACTCGAGTAGCAAGTCGGCCATTACACACAATGCGAGAACAAAGGATCGAGAGAATTGGTTAGGTAAGATAGGTGTATGAAAAGGTTAGGAACAGGGCTTACTCTCCTTGGGCTAGACCTCTGGTTCACGATGTCCTCAAAGGCTCCCGAAGCAGCAACAGCCAATCCTTTTCTTCACTCGTCCGGTGGCTCGCTGGGTAAGTATTGGTAAATGGCGGCTGCCACGTGTGACGCCCGCAAACTCGACGCGTTTTCTTGATTGTGAGATGATTAAGTCCTGTCACGGTCGCCACTTTTGTTTAGTAATTAAACAAACTTTGTTTTTTGTATAAAACTGAATTATATTTGGACTTTAACGTCATTACACAATCGCGTTGCGCGCGCGGTCGTAGTAGCTTGCGGAGTAATGGCCGGCGCGGCGCTCGGCGTGGGCTGCGCTCGCGTTGACGCCCCTCGTCCCTCTCCTTCACCTCGCTCGCCCTAGTGCAGGGGCGCGTACAGATACAGTTAGGTACCCGTGTCTTCACACTAACTTATCCCTTTCATAACACAGCTGTGTTTGACTGTGATTGAAGCGTGGGCGTCTTTCAATAGGTACACAGTACACAAATATTCTACGTTTAAATTTCATGAGATAGGTAGACTTGACACACTTGCCTTGACCACTCCCTCTCACAGAGAGGAGGCCTGTGTCCCAGCAGTGGGAACGTTATAGGCTGATAATGCTTAAGCTTATGTTTATGCTATAGGAAACTACATGAGCCTTAGGACATTTATACTGAAATGCAATCCCAAATTAATCACACTAATATTATAAAGGCGAAAGTTTAATTTTGTGTGTGGGGTGGTGTGTGGGGGGGTGTGTGTGTGTGCTCATATATTTGTTACTTCTTCACGCTCAAACAGCTGGACTAATTTTGATAAAATTTTGTATGGAGGTAGCTGACACCCTGGATTAACATATTATAGGCTACTTTTTATCCCGATATTTTTACAGGTTCCACATTTACGCGGGTGAAACAAAGGGGCGCAACTAGTCTACTTAATAAAATTCTTTAATTCACTGGCAGACAATGCAAAACCTAAAAACCCCGCTGGGTCTAGATGTATGAAATACTGCACAAAAGTTCCTTCTACAAAGAAAGTGAGCACTAAGGAAGGATTTTTGAAAATTAATACCCATAAAAGGGTTAATTAGGGGACGCAGTTTGTGTGGAAGTTCGTAACTTTAGCCCATGGGAAAACCCATCGGGAACATGGCTTGTTACAACAGAAATCACTCTCAAACTATGAACTTCGGTAATTTAATATGAGATAGCCTATATGGCTACTTTTTATCCCAATATTCCCACGGGATCGACATTTATGCGGGTGAAACCGCGGGACGCAGCTAGTATAGAAATAAAATAACACGAAACTAACGCAAATTCATAAATTCTCTGTTCGCAATACGGTTTCGTAGCGGATATCAGAAAACACATCAGAAACCATTGTTTTTTACCCTAAAAACTAAGCTCCCTTCTTCAAAGGAAATGAAACCAAAAAAATACGAATCTAAAAGCATTGACCTACCTACCTATAAGGAAAGAAAACCTCAATCGAAGTAGGGACGTAGTTGGAACATTCAAATACATAAATCTTTGGGGCGACGTTAAGTTTTTTATGCCCGACCCGATAAGTAGCCCGCTCCCTCGGGCATACTTACACATTCAGAATATCTTACAGAGCGCGCACTTGCGACTAGTCGGACGACAGTTTGTCTGCGACGTAAAATATGAGATAATATTTTAACATAGGAACATATATAAACATGTTGTGATATATGGTGCCCTGGTAGAAACAGGCATGCATGGAATAGTTTTAGCGTAGTTTTTCTCAACTATTTGTTCGTGAACCTATTACGTAACTAATTATTAATTTAATTTACAACTTTCCCATCACAAACAACACGCTTATAATCCCCGAAAGAATGGCCCTCTGCCTTACCCTTCGCGGATTGCAGGCGTGTACCTATCTACAACATTTTGTTTATACTAAACCCGAAAAGGGGTCATTGTACTCATCATTTTGAACAACTTTTTTACGGGACCAACCATGGACCAACATTGAAATCGCGAAAAAAAATCAGCTGTTCCATACATTTGTGTTCACTTAAATCGACAAAATGTTTTTTTTTCACGATTTCAAGGTTGGTCCCATAGAAAGAGTTGTTCAAAATGATGAGTACAATGACCCCTTTTCGGGTTTAGTATAAACAAAAACTAATGTTGTATATGCATGAGTTCGTTCATGTCCTGGGGTTCGATTCCCAGGTCAGCCGTAACGGGCTATTGGGTTTTTTCATCAGTAATTTCTCAGTAGCAGCCCGGAGTCTGGATCTGTACCCGGTTGATGGCAATAGGCTCGTCCCCTATTACCTGGGACTTAAATAAAACTAGCGAAATGTGGGTGGGTAATTTTATTTTTAATCCTATTAATTCGTTAATAGCAGCACTAACGATATGTCTTGCACTAATTAAAGTTGTTAGTGTGTGCACTGCCTACCAGTGCAGATTTTACCGTAGTATTTGGTTTTACGAGCAAGACTAGAAGTAGTCCTAGATTTTACAGCTTCCGATTGTTAGAACAAACTTATGTAAGTTAACGTATCTTTGTAATAAAGTTAGTTTGTTAAGTCGATGTCGTAAGCTGAATGTTATTGGCAATGTCTTGTCGGTAACTACCGAGCGACTGAGGAAGGCTTTATTTTCAGTAAAGCTCGAAGGCTAATAAAAAATTGTAAACTACGATTAAATAAAGCATACTTAATAATAGTTTACAATTTTTTATACAGGATTTTTTGACCATGAATTCAGCGTAGAAATTATACTTACGCCGGGTATTAAAAAAACTGGCCAAGTGCGAGTCGGACTCGCACACGAAGGGTTCCGTCCCACAAGGCAAAACGCCGAAAAAAACACGTTTGTTGTAAGGGATAAAAAGAATAAAATAAATATTTAAGGGGGGCTCCCCTAAATATTTATTTTATTATTTTTTTAGTATTTGTTGTTATAGCGGCAACAGAAATATATCATCTGTGAAAATTTCAACTGTCTAACTATCACGGTTCATGAGATACAGCCTGGTGACAGACGGACAGATGGACAGAGCGGAGTCTTAGTAATAGGGTCCCGTTTTACCCTTTGGGTACGGAACCCTCAAAAACAGCTGTTTCATAGTAAAGTGCAAATACCTATGCGGTTATAATGTGTGGAACAACTTTTAATAAATTCCTACGCTTCTAGAATCATATAAGCTGAATTCGTGGTACAATTGGCGCAATGGTTAAAAAACAGTAGCACTCCGACTGAAGTGAAAACAAAACACAATCAGAATACTTTGCCATCACTCACTGACATATCGGATATACATTAAAACCGAGTACATCTCGAGGACAGCCGAACACATCCGAAGCGGTGTCGGTTACGGTAACAGGTGGGGCGAGTTCAATAGTTTTTTTCGATCTCAAAAAATGCCCAACGCGCCTGAAGAAGTTTTCACTTCAAAAATCCCTGTATACCTGCATACAGGCCCCCATACTAATAAACTCACATGTAAGTGCTGAATCTCATCTTTCAAATCAGCACTTTGTAAAGCAAGTAAACACAACTCCAAGCAAGTTTAATTCTCACTCAAAAGTGTGGAGCGACGCAAAATAAGAGTAAAAGCATAGTTATTGATTCTCTAATTTAGTTTGCGCGAACGAATGGAACGAATCTCAAATAGGGGCGACTAGGGGCGCCGGCGCCGGCGGGCGGCTGATACTCAACTTGATTTGCACGGTTAAAACGAAGCTCACTGCTTTATCTGTGGAACTGACAGAATACAGATGATAAGATTTTTTCCTTCTGTTTTTTTTTTTTTTAGATTGTTCACTTAGTAGGTAATAAATAAGAAAATGCTGTATTTACCTATAATTGTTTGTTACATTTAGTTCTGTATTGTCTGTTGTTTTCAATAATTTTCGTAGTATTTACGTACGTTGGTGAATCTAAATAAATAAATAAAAAGATACAGCGAATGGTATCTATATTTTGTAAGCAGGTGGTTTAGGCTGGTGATTAATTATTATTTAAAACTACTGCCTCTATGGTGTTGTGGTCGCAAGCGCTACTGCTGAGCATGAGGTCCCGGGTTCGATTCACGAGTCCGGCAAAGTGGTATTGGATTTTTCCATCTGGAACTTCTCAGTAGCAACCCGGAGTCTGGATTTGTGCCTGGTTGATGGCAATGCTCGATGCTCAATGCCCTATTACATGGACCTTAACTGGCGAAATGTGGATGTATGTATATAGTAGTACAGTCACGAGCACCAATATGTCAACACTTGGCAACTTTAAGTTGCAATTTTTTTACGAAATAACAAATGCAACGTTGAAATACGACACTTTACATATACCTATGGGTTCGACAATACTATGTTCCTACTAATATAAAATTTCTTTCAAAAATAAAGGAGAAAATCGACTTTGAATAAAGCCAAGTGTATACATACTTTTGCTCGTGACTGTACGTATGTGTATAGGTCCACCTCTGCCCAACTTTCTGGGGAATGCGGGCGTGATCTAATGTGAAAATTATTTAAGACGTTCAGTAAAAAGTGTTTTAGTTTTATATTGATTTCATTTAATTCGATTTGATGTGCTCTAATTTGGTTTTTATCTGATTTTATTTTATTTAGTTATTATGTTTTCTATTAATTTATGTCGTGTGGTAATGGGCGTTCTTTACCTGAAATAAATGAATTTATTTATTTACTTAGATACTTTCGTTCTGCTCCGTCTCTGAGTATCATATTCTCAAAATATCATAATCTCAAATCACCATAATCGCACATTATCTTGGGCAATTTTGACATTACCCGTCTAGACAGTTATTCAATCATTCCCTAGTCAAGAAGGCGTTTTTTTTTAATTATCTCATATTAAATTACCGAAGTTCATAGTTTGAGAGTGATTTCTGTTGTAACAAGCCATGTTCCCGATGGGTTTTCCCATGGGCTAAAGTTACGAACTTCCACACAAACTGCGGCCCCTAATTAACCCTTTTATGGGCATTAATTTTCAAAAATCCTTCCTTAGTGCTCACTTTCTTTGTAGAAGGAACTTTTGTGCAGTATTTCATACATCTAGACCCAGCGGGGTTTTTAGGTTTTGCATTGTCTGCCAGTGAATTTAAGAATTTTATTAAGTAGACTAACTGCGCCCCGTGGTTTCACCCGCGTAAATGTCGAACCTGTAAAAATATCGGGATAAAAAGTAGCCTATAATATGTTAATCCAGGGTGTCAGCTACCTCCATACAATATTTTATCAAAATTGGTCCAGCCGTTTGAGCGTGAAGATGTAACAAACATGTAAA
The DNA here is from genome assembly GCA_948474745.1 of Oligia latruncula. Classification (NCBI taxonomy): domain Eukaryota; kingdom Metazoa; phylum Arthropoda; class Insecta; order Lepidoptera; family Noctuidae; genus Oligia; species Oligia latruncula. The sequence goes on along the minus strand of OX419691.1, from coordinate 1,231,098 downwards.
CACACGCACACACAAACTTTCGCTTTTATAATATTAGTGTTTTTGTTGATTAGATTTAAGTTCGAAATAAAACTATATACTAATAATAAAGCATAGAGTTTTTTTGTTTGAACGCGCTAATCTTTGAAACTACCTACTAGTCAGATTTGAGAAATTGTTTTTGCATTTGATAGCCTAATCTTGAGAAAGACTATATCCTTGAGAGAGGTTACGTTACAAAAGGAAAAATAGTCAGAAAGAGGCTGAGTGTATACGAAGTAATAACGCGGACAGGCGATGCGATGCGACGGGGTGGGTCGGGGGAACAAGATCACGTGGGCGAAGTCGCGGTGAAATGCTCTAAAATGATAAACTTTTTACACATTGAAAAGTTAATCTGTTTACCTCCATCTCACTTGAAGTCATAAAAGGCATTTTAAAACGTTAAGAATTTTGTTTACCTGGGTCCTTCAAACTCAAACTCAAAACATTTATTTCAATTAAACCATTTACAGGCACTTTTGAATTGTCAAGAAGTCGGTCAATCAGAAAATATGAAGCTAAGTTGCCCATTCCAAAGCGTAGGTACCTACCTACCTATGGAGAAGAACGGGCAAGAAACTCCATGGACACTCTTTTAAATTATATTTTTACAAAAATATTAGTTACATCATTAATGTGAGAACGATGTAAAAAAGACGTACGCGTTAAAAGCGTCCAGAGTACAGCAAATAGTAAGAAAATAACAATCCAAAAATAAAATAAGTAATTAAAAATAAGCCGAGGCAGCTAAGTGATGACCAGCTCCAACTGACGGCACCCGTTCACGAACATGACGATTTCTTACAGTATTGCACGTAACCATTGTAAAACTTACGTCACCGAACATTCAACGTAATAAATTCTTAAATCAGATAGGTATATTTGTAGACGTTTTCAACAAAGTGTTTGAACGCTGCTGTGTTATAATATTTGAAGTGTAAAAAATCAATAAAACTAAGTAGCTAATTTGTATCAGAGCTGTGTCTGAGAGTCCTCACATTAACAACTATCTTTCACAGCTCCAACAGAATACGATATTAAATAGAATTTCTATTGATATTCTGTTCAGTCAAGACGTCTCGACGTTTCTCAAGGATATTTTTAAATGTCAAAGTTTCTAAAGCAATTTCTGTGAAAACTTTTAAGTGGAACGAAAGGTTCAGATCCGTGCAAGTGATGCCCCTAGAGCATTTGTTAGAATAGGCAACATTTTATAAAAGGTTTTGGTATATTTGCTAAAATCGCCGTCAGCGGGGATGGCGGGATGGCAGGACGACAGATAACTGTCGGAACATTTGTCGGTTTGTGTCGAGTTTTGCGCGTAATTTTGAGGGTAGTTAGAAACGTACTTTTTGTTGTTTGTGGTTTTATTGTTACGGGCGCGATGTGTGTTTGTGAATTTGGATGTCAGAATTAATTGTATGTCAAGCTTGCTAAATGAAATGGTCTAAAACATTTTGTAAATTATATTATTTAGGGATATAGAAACTCTAATTTAGTTAGATACAAACAATACTTACATTGCTATGTACTTCTAAAAACACTGATCTTTTGAGATATGATAGTTCTGCTTTTTAATGACTATCGATATCAAATGTAAGTATGCCAAAAGACGATTCTGACTGTGAATTTTTGCCAATCCATTTTCTGTGAAATGAAGTTTATGCTATCGGCTGTTATACATAACATACATACATACATAATTAGCCTATAATGTTCCCACTGCTGGGACACAGGCCTCCTCTCGGTGAGAGGGAGTGGGCCGTAATCCACCACGCGGGCCCAGTGCGGGTTGGTAGATGTCACATGTCTTCGAATTTTTGCTTCTAGGACATGCCGGTTTCCTCACGATGTTTTCCTTCACCGTTTTGAGAGCAGTGGTGATGAAATAATTTACACAAAGTAAAGCGCCTGTCTGGGTTCGAACCTACGACCTACAACTCGTAAGTCGCGGCCGTTACCACTTGGCCACCTTGGTTATACAAAATATTATTATGACATAAAAAGTTCTGCTATAAAGGGTGGACCCGAAAAAAACACAGCATGGTTTCTTTACGGTGCGGCGTTTAAGCCACGTAGAAAAAACATGTCTGTCAACACGCTTCCATAATACAACAACGGACGACTGTGCCTACACACGGCGGGTAAAACCGTATTTCACGTATTTGTACAAAGCGCCTGAAAGGTCTACCCTTTCCCATGACGTACCTAACGCTTATAAATTTTCACCAGACAACAATTGCGAGATCCAATGTAAATGTTCCACGATCGAATCTGCCATTCAAAGCGCATGTCCGTGACCAGTCATCCCACGATATCGCATTACAGCATTAATTACAGCCCAGAGTTTGTGTTCTCCTAAAAAACCTTTATTACCAAGTTTCGAGTCGTTAAGGGGCCCAAGGCATTGTTATAGACGACCGATTTATATCGGTGACCGAATTAATCGAAGTCCGATAACTGCCAACTGTCGAATATTCATGACGTCACGCGACGGGGCGGCGGCGCCTCCGACCGGGTTGACGTTTATCACCCGGCACCAGTCCGGTACCGGCACGGGACGGAACTGGAAACGGCTAGTGGAAAAACGATGAATGCGTGCTGGGTTGGTAATATTCATAGATATCTATCTATATGAAAGAAGCGTTATAAAACTTGCGGTTTTTTGCGTTTAAGTCCTATATAGTCCCCTTAAAAAGATAAGCTAGTCATATTGTTGCCAACCTGACCCTGAAGCGCGGCTGTATCCCCAGCGCGTTACCTCATCCCACTAGTGTGAACTACTTCGTTGTTCTATTGCTTACAAGCTGAGCAAGAGGTCCTGTATTCGATTTCCGGGTTATTATGTTTTTCCATTTGTGCCCGGTTGATAGCGGCTCGCCTCCGATTACATGGGACTTAAACTAGCGAAATCACCGCACCACACCTCACCACACCTCACCACACCTCACCACACCTCACCACACCTCACCACACCTCACCACACCTCACCACAGCTCTGCCAAACTCTTTAGGGAATAGAAGCGTGATGTTATGTTAGTGTGAATTCAAATATGTAAATTACAAAGTACGATGTATAAGCGAATCAAATCAAATCAAATCATTCGTCAGGTTTCATTACGATAGGATGATACAGTGTGAGTTTTCATAATGTGCACATAACGAAATGAGGGAAACATAGCTTAATTTTATCGACGGAAAAAATATTTGAAAAAATAAAAAAAATATTTAAAAGGACCTTTACCTGCTAAAGTATGGTGATTGCAAGGCCTTTCTTTAACAGTTGATAGGAAATGTTGTGATTGAGTTATAAACATGGTATTTTTACGTTTAGAAATCTGATACGATGGAGAATAATTTAAAGTAATCAAAAAGGGTAGGTAATCGGGGCTTTTATTGAGTAATTTTACAATTATTGTAAAAATTGATGAAAAAATATCAGATTTTTGTAAAAAAAAAACCATAATTCTCAATTGAGGGGCGATTGTTTTTTTTTTTTTTAAAATGTTACAATTTTTTTTTTTTTAGATTTTTTTAAATATTTTTTCCGTCGATAAAATAAGCTTAGTTTCCCTCACTTCGATATGTGCACATTATGAAGACTCACACTGTATAATAGAATAGAATATTTTTATTTCAGACCGGAGTCCATAGGGTTAGTAACAATTTTAACTTAAGTTCTAGTGTTAGTAGGTTTATAGACACATAAAAATATACAATTAAATTTCGGCATGGAGCCGCATCCATCTCCGCAACATCGGGGAATCCCACCGATCTACGAATACACGAAGATAAAAGAATAAAAAGATAAAAAATAAGATAGAAATAATAAGATAGTCAGTTCGCTACATTTTACTCGAAAATAATAAGAAAGCTAGTTGTGTCTAAATCACAGACACATATTATTTAAAATAAAATAAAATATCTCAATTACTTACATACTAACACAGAGGGTCCCGTGGCTAAAAAATAACAGCCGCAGAGGTCGATCGATCAGGTTAAGCTACTCTTGCCGCGGTTGGTCTGTGCATGGGTGACCATCTTTACATACCGAGACCCCTCCGTGCCTCGGAAAGCATGTTAAGCCGTTAGTCCCGGCTGTCATTCGTGGATCTTTGACAGTTGTTACGGGTAGTCAGAAGCCCGAAAGTCTGACAACCAGTCTTACCCAGGGGTATCGCACCACCCAATAACTGGGTTTTGGAGGTCAGATAGGCAGTCGCTCCTTGAAAAATACTGGTATTCAGCTGCATCCGATTAGAATGGAAGCCGACCCCAACATAGTTGGGAAAAGGCAGGCAGATGATGATACTTACATTCTAACACAGAATTCCATAAGTACTAACACAATTCCATAAGTACTAACACACAATTCCAAAAGTAGGTACTAACACACAATTCCATAAGTACTAACACTCAATTCCATACCTACTAACACACAATCACAAATGTCAACATAATAATAATCGAAAAATAAAAAATGTAGGAACAAGAACTTAAGAGAAAGTAACTTAGAATATACTTGAATCTACATTAAAAACAAAAGAAACAGCCACTTCAACAACATCTAAACCAATGAGGAGAATAAAATCATTTTTTTAACGCCAGATAATTTTATCCGAGGAATAATTTTGTCATTTTTTCCATACAAAATCAGTCAGACGTCAATTTTATTCCACGAATAAAAAATATATTCTCTCGACTGTGTGTGATGTGACGAGTGGTGTCCTCCATAAACTCAGCTGTAGACATTTATTAATAAAAAAATTGTTTCAGTTTCTTTTTAAACATAAGTATTATTAAAAAAAATTATCTGTCGTGGAATTTGAAAACTAGCTTCGCCCGCGACTTCGTCCGCGTGAAATTTCTTGTTCCCCCGACCCACCCCGTCGCATCTCATCGCCTGCCTATTACTTCGTTTTTGCTTAGCATTCTTTCGGACTTTTTTTCTTTATGCTCGGCTCCTAAGAGTAGTAGCGTGATATTAAATAGCCTATATTCTTCCTCAAGAATTGGGCTATCAAATACAAAAAGATTTTTTCAAATCCCACTGTGAGTTCCAGAGATTACCCCCTATATACAAACTTACAAACTTTACCTCTTTATAATATTAGTATAGATAACTGGAGCTATTCAATACATACTTTTAGGTAGGAGGGCTGTTTTACTGCGATCAACACAAAGAATGTCAAACATGAACTATTCCTATGCAACTTGCGTTGACGTTTTGCATCCAACAAAAGTTACCATCATAAAATCGGAGATGTGCTCGCTCCGACTTTTATTCGATTCAATTCAGTTCACACCCGCCTCACTAATCAACTTACTAACACTGAAATCTTGTGATCGTTTTTTCAGTCACATCCCGAAATGTTATTGACCATCCACTCCTGCCGTCATCATCTGCGTAGCCTTTTTCGAACTATGTTCGGGTCGATTTCCAGTTCCAACTCCACCAGTCTCGGCGACTGCCAATCAGAACTCCACAACCCAGTTACTGGTTATTACGATATCTCTTGGTAAGACTGATTGTCAGAGTTTCTGGCTTCTGACGATCCATAACGAATGTCAAATATCCACGAAAGACAGCCGGGACCAACGTCTTAACGTGCTTTCCGAGGCACGGAAGAGTCTTCGTATGGAAAGATGGTCACCCATCCACGGCCAAACCGGGGCAAGCGTAGCTTAACCTGATCGATCGACCCGTGAGGCTCGTATTAGTTAGCCACAAGCCCCACTCCTGCCTGTGTGGATTTAAATACCTACTTGCCGATGCCCATACAATTATTATTATTATGGTCTGGTATAATCTAATCTGATGAAGATAACGTGGCCCGTAAGTGAAAAATGTTAATAACGTATTTTTAAGACTACTTGGAGAGTTTTAATAATACCTTTTTTTCTCAACGTTATTTTTAATTAGCCGTCTGCGTAAAGCCTAAGTCGCGCGGTTCTTACAGCGCCCGGACGAAATTTAATCTACCTTTTAACATGCAAATATCCGCAATATTCCTTGAAGCGGTTTTAAGAAAGACATAAATGACGTAATTTAGAGATTTCCCACTGTTCTCCTGGGGTTATGGCCGCCGGTGGTTTATCTAACGACACGGACTTGATCATTTAATAAGTTAATGAGTACCATTTGTATTTCCTTTTGTGTTTGTATTTTTATACTTTTTGCTTCACCGCAGACGCGTTTGCGGTTGACCTTTTTTCGGATTTATTCTTTGTGTTTGTACGTTATTAAGCTACGTCATTTTTCTATTCATGTACTTTTGAGTCAAACGAAAAAGTAATTTTTCAATAAGTCAATTTGAGTATGTGAGCGTTTTCCTGTTAAAAGTCGCGATTTTCAGCTATATGCAAGTTCAATTCAAATATAATAAGTATTAATAGTTCTCAACTGCTGTCGCCATGCAATGATGCAACTACACAATTAAGGAGATACTGTTGGTAGTATTAATTTGAACGGACGAATAATGTCTGTTCCAAAAGTATCTGCTCAAATCAAATCAAACGTCATTTATTCAAACTAGGCTGAGAATCAGCACTTTTCGAACGTCAAAATTACATAAGACAGTCCCCCAAAACGCCCGACCTTCGCCACTTCCTAGTGCATTCGCTGGGGAGAAGAAGTGGCGCAACAAACTCCCCAGCAGCACAGCTGTCTGTTCAGTTAGAAAATACAACAATAGGTATATGATGAAAGTATAACAATAAAAGTAAAAAGGAGAAGTCTGTGTGGTGTGTAAGTGTAAAAAATAATAATATTGTAAGTCACGAGAATCAAGTCAAGGGAAATCACTAATACATTCATCTGTAGGTGTTAGGAACATTAATAAATTGTATTTGAAAAAATCTCGACTAAAATTGAGGATATAAAATTAACCGTAATTTTCAAATGAAAAACATCATTAAGCTGAATTAAAAAAAAAAAAAATTGGGATGAAATATTCAATTTGTAAGTGGCCCTATATTTGGGGATCCATTTGTTTACATTTTCATTAGATGTTTAGGAACGGACCCATAGTACGCGCAAGTCACTCACCTTAGACATTGCTTAGAACAGACTGAATATCAACACAGTGACTTGGAATGCCGCTTATTTCTTATTAAAAAATACAGCGATGCCATTTGCGAACTACGCAAGCGAGAAAAACAGCTCGACGATCTTGAAGTTTCTAAAAAAAACACATTCACGCTGTTTAGTTTTAAATTAAACTATTCTAAAATTCTAAAGAACTTATTCATGCGACCTTGAACAAGCCACGCTGCTTGAATCTAAGTCTCTTCGATTTTAGGATCATGCGAAGACGATATCATATATACGAAAGGGATTGGATTCTCAATGTAAGTCGTGTTTATTGACTGTAATCTAGGAATGAAAGAATATAGTGTATCGGTTTATGATCCTAGTTTATACCAATATATACAACATTATTTTTAGTATATGCGAAACCCGAAATACGTGTCTAGTATTTTTATGTACCTGAAGAATCTATGTACATAATTTCAAAACTGTATCATGAAAAATCACAAAGTTATAAGCTTTTAACAAGCTTATAACTGTGTTACCTGTATATATGTCCGTACAAAAACATGCTCACCCCCGCCGCGCCGTCTTGCGCTCATTGATAATAGTACCTAGGTACCTAACCGTTCGGCGCGGAGATTGGATAACCTACTTAGTGCCGCTCGGTGTCCAACTTTTAACCTTTCTTAAATATTTTTAGGACAAAATATAACATGGGGTAAAAATTATTGGAATCGATTCAGTTACTTATTCTGAACAAACTATATATTCAGGATAACGTTGTATATACATATATATATATGACGGAGAAGGTTTGTGTGTCTCGTTATCATCAGCCATATTTTAACTAGTGTGGCCGCACTATTGGGTAGTGTTGGTTATTGCGCAATAGAAAAACCGTTTGCAGTTCAAATCAGATTATAATTTCACGAACAAATTCATCAAACCAGCGAATCATGCTGTAGATACACGACACAACCAGATACGGAACGCGGGACAGTTTCTAAGCACATGTTGTCCGTACGATGTCCAATGTCCTAGAGTTCCACATCGTTCTGTCACGCTGTCGTCGTGCGTCGACTCCCCACGAACTCAGGCTAGACTCTGTCAAGCGCCACCAGATGGCGCTGGCGCTCCGAATGGTCAAACGAATGACTCCGTCGATGCTTGTCGTCACAGTGCTTCCGCCTCATTGTCAAGTCAGCTCCCGTACTAATGATGTCTCCGACATATATATATAATTATGTAGTAGGCTTCACCGTATCCGGCGACAGGGACCTAGACTAATTTTCATTCCTTTCGTGAGCTCTCTGATGACTTTAGCAGAACCAAATTAGGTCTTAAAACCCCAGTCACACCGTGTATAGAAGAGCTAATCAGCATCATTGTATGTATATGTATATGAAGGCTTTGGACGACTTTTGCGTAATTGGCGCTTCTTGTCTAGGTCTAGAGATAAGATTAGAAGTTACAATGCTTACTAACTCAAATGCGGAGGACCTCTGAAAGAGACTGTCCTAATAGAATATGATTATGTTCTGTGAGACGAAAAAAATATTAATGGAGTCAGTACATCAAGCGAATGTAAATTAGGACACATACTAAACACGTTTGATGTTTTCGTGTGTCCAAAGTTATGTTAGGACAGCACCTGAGGACATATTAAAGACCATGGTGTAGTCTTAGCCAGGGAGTCCGAAATAGTGCTGTGTAAATTGTAGTATTTATGAAGCTTGTTTCAGATAGTCCACGTCCACCTGATATTGCTATATCGTTCCAACCATGTTCATAGATATTCAAGCATTAGTACTTACCGCTAAAGTTGAAATAATGTTTGAGGAGCTCTGCGAAAGGTTGCACGTTTAAGAAGTCTACAGAGTCATCACAAAAGCCAACGATCAGACATAAAATATATTCTACAATTATTCAAACTTTTCAATTCCAAGCACTTTCATAGTTTGTTAGTCTTCGCAAACAATCGAATTACACTTTCGCTATTCGAATGTCTCAAGTTCGAAGTGACGTTAAATCTCAAGTTTAAAGTTCTGTGTCATCGGCCGGTTGATCAACGACAGATCCTAAGGCTTAATCGAGGATCCAAACGGGATATTAATTGATACAAGGATCTTCCATACTCCTTTACCTCGCTATATTCGGAGTTGCCAGATGAGCGAACAGGTTATTGTACTCGAGAAATTCGACAACTAGTCTCCGGGGAGGTTCGGGGAATCCGTTTATTGTTTTATGTAGATACTTAGATTGAATCAGACTGAAATGTTCTTGAGGGAACGTCGCCATATTGTGCAGATAGATACATAAGTGACATGAATAAATTAGGTACCAAAGTTTTGTGTAAACATGGCAGCTTGTTTACTGATTATTGTGTAATAAGATACTAAGGTGTGCTTTTCGAACCAAAGCAGAAAGAAAATTGTTTCTCGAAAAATAGCGCACATAAAATTAGGTACGAAACAGCGCCAATAAAAACGACAAAATATAATACGCGACACAATATCCAAAGATAACACTGCTCTTAACCCTCTACTTTATTACGCTGCCAAGATTCTCAAAAGAAAACAACTACATAAACCCAATAAATAATAGAAAAATAACAAAAACGAATCTTTCTAGCGATTACAATCAGCACGCTCCCGCTCGAACTGTTACATAAACAACGGGGATAAATCATACATTCATTCGTTCACGAATGGGATCGGACGTGATTCGTTCATTCGGACAATGTATGAATTGGTGGCGCCCGTTAAACAAGTCGCCGGGGACGATTCAAATATTAAACTGCACATCACATGACTCGTTAATATCTGAAATTGTAAACAGAGATAACGTATGCAGGTACTACTTTTAATTTAAAAAACGGATGAAACATTAATTTAACATAAATAATTATGAGTTGACTTTGTGAAAATAAAGTCATGAGTTGAACATGTCAGGAATGGCTATTCTTCACAGAATATTAGGTATTTGACGAAAAGTTACTTTAAGGGGAAAGTGCTAAGGTAGCCCGCGAAATTATAATTTTCTTAGGTTTTTTGCAATTTGCTGGTCAGTATTAAGTTAAAATATGATTCGCGACCGTAACAAATATGTATTTACAGAATTATAATCATTAAAGTCATCAACACAACTCTCTAAGACCAAGAAATCTTGACATTTTACAATTATACTAACTTAACAAGTTGTATTACTGATCCTTCTGATTATAATTCTGTAACGTCAAACTACAACTTAATACTGGCCAGAAAATTGCAAAAAACGTAAGAAAATTCGAATTTCGCGGGCTCCTTAGCGCTTCCCCCTTAATGTACAGATCTACCTCGGTACCCAATGAAGTATACACGTGTCGATATCCCCTTACCCATACTCCAATTAATTTGAACTCACGAAAAAGACTCCCGATTCCACATAGCCTGTCAGTCACATCCATTGTGGCAGGTGTCACATTTCACAAAAGCCTCGATTCTGAACAACGCGGAAATTAAAACACTTCGTGCCACACTGTGCGAGTTTCCCAAGTCGTTTTTAATATAACCCCAGACGTGCCTATCAAACTTGGTAAACCTTATATATCTTTATGTTTGAATTATGTGTAAATCTTTATACTATATACTTCAAACATTATCTACTCAGAAATGTAGAAGGAAACGCTTACCTTGAACAATTTTGAGCGAAGACTTTTTCCTTTTGATCTCATTTTCGGTTGTTCGTCTTGCGCTAATCTCAAGATTGAAAGTACAGACGCCAGCACATCAAGCTACTACAATCTTCTGTCAAATGTGTTTAAAAGATTTTCAACTTTATCGCTAAAGCATAAGGCTCAAAGTTGATTGGGAAATTAAGACCGTTTCGGGTAGCTTTATGTGTTGGCGTCTGTACATTAAGGAAAGATGGCTCGAACTCTGCATAATGAAAAGATAGGATCAACTTTTGGGATTAGTGCTATTTTAACCTACTGAAAATCTAAACTCGGTACCTAATGATTGCATAAACACAAATTAATGGATAGAATAACAAATAAGAGGAAGTCTGAAAGTGGCACCGGTAACTGAAAAGTTTTGTGTAAATCGGTTGTCATGGTATGGGCATGTGACACGGAGGAATGAGGAAAGTGTCGTGAGGAATGTTTTGAGTATGAATATCGATGGCTATATGAGTAGGTGTTGAGACCGCTTCACTCAACATCGCCTTCGCCGCACGTTAGCGGCAGTGAGCGAGAGGTGCGGGGACAGTGGAGAGTCAGCCGGGCCGACCGCGCCACACCACCACGACACACAGTGCAAGTGGGTCGAACCTGCTGTATGAGGGTTATAGGGATTTTTTTTTACAAATTCCATTAAAAAAATATCCTATAGAAAGATCTGACATTCTGATGGATAATTGTTTGGTAACGTTTTTCTCTAAAACTGATAGTTGGCCCGGAAAAAAATGTTTTCAATTTTTGTTGTATGGAATGAAACAGAAACTGCTAAAATGTGGCCAAGTCTTGACAGATCTTGCTTTAAAACTATTTATTCTTATTCTTTGGCTCGTTGGCTATAATTCTACGCTATCAGCGCGCGCCCATAGTTGCCCGTTCAAGAGTTATGAGGTTCAGTAAAATGAAAAAGAAAAGTAGGTAAAAGCTACTTTTTTTAATAATATTATAGACAAAATGATTGTGTTACATTAAAATACTTATAACTGAGAAATATTAATCATTTAAAAACATAAATATTTATCGAAAAAAGTAGAAAAACATATATTTTCAAAATTAAACCAATTAATAAAATAATGTACACCTTGGTAAGACTGATTATTACCGACTGCTTGAAGCTGCAGGTTGGATTTCTATATTATAACAGAAAAACACAGCCATTCGGTATAGAAATATTATAATGAGAGCAAGTGAAAAAACAGCCACGTATAAAAAAATAGACAATAAAAAGCAAAACAAAACCAAAGATAAATATTCCTAAAAAGTTCACATTATATCGTGAACACTGGTTATCAGACTTTTGGAGTTCTGACTACCCGCAACAACTGCAAAAGTTCTGCGAATGACAGCCGGAAACATCAGCGTAACGTGCTTTTCCAGGCACGGAGGAGTCTCAATATGTAGATATTGAATTGTCACACATCCACGAACCGACCGCGGCAACAATAGCTTGACTTTCGATCGACCCGTAGGTACGGCTGTTATTATTTAGCCACGATCGCCTCACTTGATTTAGTATGCAATGAAAATATCCACATATTTTGTGTACACATTCAAAATATGAGAATACTAGCTGACCTGGCGAACTAAGTACCATTTCAGAATCATCATTAATTAGTCAATCAGTTCCCGAGATAATATCATCAAAAAAGTTCCATACAAAATATATGAGATAATATCTTCATTCTTTTTTTTTCGTAAAGGTTTCTAAATAGTTATTCTGCTATTCGGGGCGGAGACAACAAACAACAAATCAAAGATCATGAAAATCGGTTCAGCCATTCTTGAGTTATAAATGGTGTAACTAACCCGACTTTGTTTTATTTATATACTTGCTGAACCGGCGAATTTCGTATCGCCTCAGAAAACGCCTCGTTATCTTTATTTTTTTTCGTGAAATTTTCACATGTTTTAACAGTTATTTTGCTATTCGGGGCGGAGATAAATCCAACAACTCAAAGACCATAAAAATTGGTCCAGCCGTTCTTGAGTTATAACCCGACCCGACGGTGTAACTAACCCGACTTTGTTTTATTTAATATAGATATAGAAAATATATAAATTATTAATTAATGATCAGCATAAAATAACAGTAAATGCCATCGAATTCTATTGCGGTCCACCGGAAGCAAAAAGCTGTATGAATTTAAAAGTCTCATTCCGAACAAATTTCGCAGCTTATCAAATCCCACAACATGAACCACGCTCTCGTCCATGACTCCTAAATCACGACCGTACATCGAATTCACCATAATTTATGAACGAACCCAATTTATCATTAATTCCTAATTCGAGTTACATACTGATGATTTGTTTATCCATTCTAATAATTTGACACGCCATTAATATGCTCAACGTTAAATATGAAATAGCAGCGTACAACATCGGCCCAACGCGCGGCGCCTACATCTCTGTGTTGTGATGAAATCAAATATGAAATTAAATATTGATTCGTCAATCAATTCCATTCGCAGTGTTACTGTTTTATGGATTAAAACAATGCGGATAAGAAAGTTACAAAGTTTCAAATGTAAATAAACAAGAAATTTAAACTCAAATAATTTATTTTATCTTCACAAACAAACAATATTAATTCAGACAAACTTATAAACTACGTGGCACTAGTTTGTGAAAGACTGGTGTCTGCACTAGGAATACCTGAATAGGAGATTTCCAAAAAACAGAAAGTTTAAACCATAGGTAACTAAGAATGGGATAAAATTGCGATGCGACGTAATATAAAAAAAAAACTTTGTCAGTTAAATGATCAAACTGAAAAAAAAAACGAAATGGTAACATCCATTTCAAGACAGTTTCCAAACACTTGTCTCCACCTCTTCTCAGTTTATTTTTAAACTAGGGAAAAAGAGCCGAAACAGTTAATTTCCCAGTTGCACGTCAATACTTTATCAAACTATAAAGCCGTTCATCAAAAAAAAACCTGACACACAGACGCACGTGTACCCTACACATCACTGTATTTGTAATTCCACCCGAGTAGGAGTTACGAAGTCAACTGCAAACTAAAGGAAAAGGCTACACCGCTCGCAACAACTTCGCACGTGTTTAATTACCTTTTCTAGCAACGTTAGGTGTTGAGAACTACGCTTTATCCCGTGGATTCCAACTTTACATCCGGGTATAGTATGTATTGCACTGGGGAGCATTAAAAGAGACTCCGCATACGAGTGACTATTATGAAAGTGCGATTGCTCTCTTCGGTTAATCTTTTCATCTCGATTTAAGTTTTTCTCATTTAGTGTCACACGAGAGATTAGTAATAATTACACTGTAGTTTTGGTCAAACGTGGTGCTTCTGGCATGTTTATGGAAGCTCGGATTGATGGCTTTCATGCCATCTTGAGAAAGTGAGAGGCCTCCTTATTGCCCTGTATTAATCAGATAATCCTTTATAGTGGCTATGTAATAACAGCCGCACTGGTCGATCGATCAGGTTAAGCTACGCATGCCGCGGTTGATCCGTAGATGGGTGACCATCTTTACATACGAAGTCTCCTCCGTGGCTCGTTAAGCGGTTGGTCCCAGCTGTCATTCGTGGAACTTTGGCAGCAGATGTTCTCAATTCGACTGTATATTGTTTTTTTGTATGTTTGTTACGCGATATATCCTGCAATTGTGAATCGATTTCAAAAATTTTTTTTTAATTGGTAGGGTATGCCTCAGGGGTGGTTGTATATAAGTTTGATTAACTTTGCTTGGGTAATTTTATATAAAATAATACGTATTTTGGCTACTTAGTTTATATTGCTGATGTTATAACACAACAATTTCCTGTCACTGATATTTACATAGCAAGTACCTAGAATGAATATGAATTTGTGTGGGGTAAGCACAACTACAACTTAAAAGGGTACCAAGTACAACTTAAAAGGGATTTTTTTTTTTTTCCAAAAAATAAACAACCAACTTCCAAAAAAGACTACGAAGTGAAGTTTTTTTTCGGAACCTTAGTTTCGGAAGTCGGTGGCAAACAACGAAAATGCGAACCCAACGACACCGACTTCCGAAATTAAAGTTATTTTTCAGTGTATTTTTTGGAAGTCGGTTAATATTTTTTTTTACGTTTTTGAATAATTTATTTAGTTAACTGTCTCGTTGGTTTAGTGGTCGCCAGCGCTTCTGCTGAGCATGAGTTCTTGTGTTCCATTCCCAACTCGGGCAAATATTCGGTTATTCTACATTAACTTAGTGACAGCCTGGAGTCTGGGTTTGTGTCCGGAGGCTCGCCCCCTATGACATAAGATTTAGACATAATTGGGAAAAATGTGGGTGTGGTTTGGAACACCTGTGCCTATCTTTTCGGGAATTTCAGACGTGCTGAGTTAGTCGAGTAGACGGCATTTTTTTTTCTATTCCAGTATCTAAAGAATCCAAGCCCACACTGAAATATGTAATTAATTCAGCTACGTTTCAAGGATTCTGCCATGAAACATAATTACTTGGACGTACTTGTTCATTGGCTAATTATTTCTTAAAACGTTCGCTAACCGTTTGGAAATACAGTGTGTTCGTTTTATATCGAATTAATTTCCTCCATCAAAATGAAAATTAAATTCTTCAATTACAGGCACCGCTTGCTATGCCTTTGTGTCGCGCGCAATTTTATCGTGTGTCGCGCCTGTTTGAAGGAGCCTTCCTTTCACTTGTCTCCGCAGTCACTGTTGCAACACGCGTGTCGCTTGAGCGTGTAGCTCGTAACCACGAGGTTCCGCCTCATTGAGCACTAAGTACCTCAAGCTCATCATGTATGTGGAGGATATTTGGGAACAATGTGAAATGTATAAATTGCTTTGCTACATGGGTTTGTAATTAGCGAGGCGTGTTCCTATGAATATAGTTGTGAACGAGTTGCTGTAGAAACTATTAGGGTCAGTTTGGGAACTAGAGAGTGGTACTTGTGTCGTGGGGCTAGGATGGACAGTTTCAACCTTAAAAGTATCCAGAAATTTTAACAACAAAAAAGTCGTGTAAGTTACACAATTTATAACTCAAGAACGGCTGTACTGATTTTTATGATATTTGATATGTTGGATTTGTCTCCGCCACGAATATTAGAATCATCATAATCATCATTTCAACCGAAACACGTCCACTGCTGGACATAGGAATAATAGAATTGCCATTAAAATATGGCAAAAATTCACGAAAATAAAAATAATTAAGATATTTTTTTCTCATATTGATTCTGGAGGCGGCACGAAGCTCGTCGTGTCAGCTAGTTAGTTATATAGTATTGTTACATTGGAAACCTCGAGTGAAGATGATCTCTCATGAGCATTTAGTTGAAACGACCAATTGGAACCGTGCACCTAACTTCTGACGTTTCATAAGTGCCCATGTAGGTTTATGTGAAATAAACGATAAAATATTTTGATTTTGGGAAGAGGAATAGTAAACTAAACAAGACTGAAACGGAGTCAACTTTTTCCTCGAAAACAATAATCAGCTGGTTGATTACGGTCAGACACTACACGTCAGTTCCCAACAGAAACCATAAGCGCATGAAATATTCATGAGCTCGTACCAGCAGAACCGAAAGGAAATATGCAAAGACCCGGCACCCTTCACTCACAGGAACGAGGGTCTTAGCATAGACTATACATACCTGACTCATACTGAGTTTCATACTTCACGCCACAGAATACTAAAAACTAACTTTTGCCCGCGGTTTCGTCCGAGTGGGAGTCAGAAATTGTCTCACGGAAACTTAGGTGCTACAGGAATAAAAAGTATCCTATCATGATCTGTTTGTGTGCTAATTAAACTTCATCCAAATCTGTTTAGCCGTTAAGGTGTAAAAAGGTTACAGGTAGACAGACCGACAGAAAGACAGACAATGTCAGTTTCGTTAATAGATGCGAGCTTCGACATTCCGTTGTAAGTACGTACTGAGCACCCTGGCCTGGTAGCCCCACTATCATATCTTAATGAACGGCTGATATTTTTCAAAGGTATCCTCGCATAATCAGCCTATGTTCCCACTGCTGGGACACAGGCCTCCTCTCGGTGAGAGGGAGTGAACCGTAGCCCACCACGCGGGCCCAGTGCGGATTGGCATATGTCACATGTCTTTGAATTATTGGTTCTAGGACATACCAGTTTCCTCACGATGTTTGCCATCACCGTTTTGAGAGCAGTGGTGATGAAATAACTTACACAAAAGTAAAGTGCCTGTCTAGGTTCGAACCTACGATCTACAACTCGTAACTCACGGCCATTTCCACTGGACCACCACCGGTATTGTACCTACTCCTGAAACTAGAACTTGTAACTGTGCTTGGCTGTATCGATAGCTTAAGCACTTCCCAGGAGAAAACGTGCTTTTATCCCTCTCCATCCTCGCGGTTCACGACTACATGTGATCACTACATAATACCATCCTCCCTAAGGTCGCTTGAGATGCCGTAAGTCCTCAATCATAATGTAGTTTAGTTCCTATCGTGACAATATTGTTCAAAACTTCATATCTTCTGTGTTATTTATAGTCTGTGATGTTATATTGTACACTGCTACATAGATCTTTTGGCGCCTCAATGACGTTGGCAGGGAGTCGTTCTCTTGGTAAACATTTATGCAATTGTTTTGTGAAATGTCACTTGAAATGTATTTAAAAAACAAGATGGCAGCATTAGTTCCGATTTTGAAATAATCTTGTAGCGCTATACCTGCCTGTACTGAATTGTCGTCAAATATGTGAACAAAAGCTCAAAGTAAATATCAATAAAATTGCAAATAACCCTCCCCTTACACGTGGTCGCGAGGGTGGTTGCCCTGAAGAAATGGATGTCAAACATTTTATTACATTAGAAGTTAAGTAAAATTGTGTCAAAACCTATAGACCGTTTGAAATAAAAGTTATCTATTCTATTCTATTAATTTCCGACTGTAAACTAACTAACCGTTATTTCCAAACGGTTGATTAACGTAACATACGTACGTCAAATAATACGTAATTGTTATTATTTGACGTACGTCAAGGCCATAATTTTGTGAAACAACGTTTTTTGGTTTGATGATAGCTTAGTTTGCGCACTTTTTGACGTATAGGTACGCGTGCGTCAAGTGGACTTGAAACATCCCACCCCAAGCTGCTGTCTTTCTCAGTCAAATTTAGAGCGAGTATTTATTGGCCAACTCGTTTGGTCTTAGAAATTGGGCGTTGAGTTGATGTACACACAATAGTCAATAATAAAAACGTATTTCTCCTGATACCGACCTTACATTTTCTTTTTTTTTTTTAAACTTTGCCCCACACTAGGAATTTCTCCTGTATTGTGGGCGCGTTGACAAACATTTAAACTCACAAACAGCCAGACCCGGAACAACTACTTGTAGGTCATACAAACATTTGTTCCATGCGGGAATCGAACCCGCGACACGCAGCGCAGCAGTCAATCGCTTAACCACAGCGCCAACCGTGCCGTCATAACATAACACGCCATCAGGTAATGCTGAACCTGAGACGGTCTGTTCGTGATACCGACCAAAAATTACCAACATTTGGTTATTAACAAAATTGGGTCGTGAAAATCATGAAATTAGCGATCCATTAAAGTATCGGCCCGTTTCCGTCCGAATGGGCTGATAAATGGAATTTTTTGAGCCACAGGATTAATGGCAATTATGCGGATTATTTTCGCCAGTTGATTTATTTTGATGATGATATTTTTCGGTATCATTTGAACAAATAAGTACCTACAAATATTTGCATAACCCTCGTACAATTTTATTCGCATCAATTTTAACCGACATTAAAACGGAGTAGGGAGAAAATACCCCCGAAATCGCCGCACGCACCGTTTGCAAAAATGTGTTTAAATAAAGTTTTTGACTAAACTTTTACATTTTTTATGCCTACAATTGATGACGACTTCAAATTCAACTTATATGTATAAAACCAAAAACAGTTGTTTTTCAATCACGTCAGTTGTTTGTCAGTTGTTTTTATTATTTTATTCCTAGAACCTTGACGCAGAAAGAAAATATACATGCGAAATGACACGGATGCAACTGTATCACTACCTCCCTTGAGCAAAGAATGAAATAAGTAACATCTCTTTGATATAGCTGCGACTTGCATTGAAGCTGAAGTTGAATTGCATATGAATAAGTTACTCTTGAAGTTAGACATGACGTAGCCATTCGAGGGTAAAGGTTTGATGAGACTGTAACTGTTCTACATTATAGACATATTGTGAAACGTCTGAAAAGAAACAGCCAACCTCACAGGTATCCCAACCAATGACAACCAGAAAAGTACCACGACAAAATAGTCAATAAAATTAGTCAATGAATAGAAAATGATTCCACTGTTTGGAAACCCGCAAAGAAATTAATAAAACAATTACAACGTAGCAGGAACTGTGAAGATTGCTAAAGGGAGGAAAAGTGAGACCGAACAGTAGTGTCTTTTGAAATAACTGAAAATCTCTTAAGGGATTACTATACTCATCATTACGAATAACTTATACTTTGGGACCAACCATGAAATCACTAACAAAGAACAGCTGTTCCCTACATTTTGTCGATTTATGAAAGCAAAATTTATGATAGTTAAATAGATAAATCATTTATTAAGTGCACACAAAAGACATAGCACAACAAACAAAAGCACAATTAAATGATAACAAATTACATTTGTAAATAAAAAATGTAAGATTAACTTGCCTACATACAAAAATAAAAACATACATATAGACATTACGTGACACTATGATATAAACTCGTACTTTAAGTCAAAAACATTTTAACAAAAAAAAAACACTACAAAGTGAAAAATAACTTTAATTTCGGAAGTCGGTGTCGTTGGGTTCGCATTTTCCCCACAGAAATTCGTATACTTAACACTACTTGCTATGTAAATATCAGTGTCAGGAAGTTATTATAATACCTATCATCAAACTAAGTGGCAAAAATACGTATTATTGAAGCTATCTCAAAAACTACCTGCCCAAGCAAAGTGAATAAAATTTATATGGGACCACTCCTGAGGCAACCCAGATCTTTTTAAATCGACCTCCTCCTTTTTGAAGTCGGTTAAAAATAACGAGTATACAAAGAGCGGTGTGCGTCTCAAGGTTGCACCAAATGGGAGTCCAGCTCAGTATGACAAATTTAGCTGACGCTCATATTCTGCTGGATCCCTGCAGTGACCTATGGACGTGGAGCAGACGATATGAAGATGATCTATTGTGTTCTGACAAAGTGTTACACGCAATGTGAAGCAGCAAAGTTTTGTTTTCTCTAGGATTTATCGTACAATAAAAGTTGTTCACAACGATGAGTACAATGAGTTCACTGAAGTAAGGGGTTTCAGTTATTTAATTATTCCTTGTACCTTGTATTCAAAATTTCATTTCAAGGCCACTCTTACACAACAACAGTTAAGCTATGAAATTCCGTAACTATACTCTAGTTACTGATTAACCTCAAAACCTCTTACTGTCTTGTATCAAGTCGTCGACCCAATTAACTTACAAATGTCTCGAATTACAAGATCCTACTCGATTGGAGCTGTTAATTGGGGTTGTTTTACCTTAGACTTTAAAGACACTGACCCAAATAGGGCCACAGTATATAAGTACATTTACAAATGATCAAGAACAATACATAAAGATTTTAATTATACTGTGTTTCAGGACACCAGAAGGCCAATTCCTGTAATTAAAAACGTTCAAAATCTAGTCGCAATCTCATCACAGCGACAGTCAATGTCAAAAACTCGTAAAAAAATGTAGGGAGATTAGAGGTATTTTTGACAGATTGAGACTGAGATACTCAGATTCAGACTGTGAACGTTTTCGGATTATGCAATAATCTACTAGTGAAAAAAGACAGATTCCACTATCGTTATCAGGTACTTGTTCTAGGGTTAGTATGTGTGTGTTGTGTGTCTCAAAACTCAAACTTTACTGTCTAAAACACAGTGTTTAAACCAGAGTAGCAAAATCCATAACAATCCGTAAGCAGATCTTTATGACACTTTCCTTCCAAGTGTGAGAAGAGGGTGTTTTATTACTTAGTCGTTCCTATAACTATTATAGGCAGTTTTATTAATAAATCTACTAGAAGTACCCCTCTATGACACTATTGCGTTTTTACCGACTTTACAAAAAGGAGGAGGTACTATGTTCGGGTGTTTGTATGTTTTTTTTTTTTTTTTTTTTTTTTTTTTGTATGTTTGTTCATCGAATACGCCGCCAATTGTCGACGGATTTTCAAAATTCTTTTTTTGTTCGAAAGTAGATAGTTCTGAGGTGGTCCTATTGTCACCAAGTTAGGATCTGATGATGGGATCTTAGAGAAATCGAGGGCAACCCTCAAATTTTATAGGCTCACTTATTGTTTTTCGCATATTTTATGAAGTATCTTGTGTATTTGTGTATGGTTGTCACCATCTCAGGTAGCTGGGCTGATGATGGAAGGTACAACTCCTTAACAGTAAGAAGTTACTCGAACAGGCAAGGACTGTTTTAGTAAATTGTTTTGATGTTTGATAGGGCATTTGCCACATTTGGTCTCATGATCATCAAGTCATGACCTGATGCTGCAGTCAGGATAGTCTGCAGAGTACCTAACTCCTCGACAACTAACAGCAGATATATCGTGTTTAGGCTCATTGAAAAGGGCTCGATGTGTGGATAAACGTACTGTTACTGAGGAACACCGAAGACCTGATGCTGAAGCCAGGAGCATCAGAAAAAGTACAAGCCTTGAAATTACAGCACCGTAGTCGTGTTTGGGCTCATTTTAAACAGGACTAATTTTATGTTCAATGCAATGTTGACATAAGTCTGGCCTGATGCTGCAGCCAGGATTATCAGCATCTAATCTAAAAACTAATAAAAGGAGAACTCCTCAACAATTAACGTCCCTGCATCGAGAAAAGGAATATTTTATAAAAAGGCGATGGGCAAGTTGACATTAGGCTATTGTAACTTAGATAAATTATAAATAGACCCACTAAAAAGCGAGAAATAAAAACTTTTTAACAAAAAAAAAAACCGACTTCCAAAAAAAACACTACAAACTGAAAAAAAAAACACTACAAACTGAAAAATAACTTTAATTTCGGAAGTCGGTGTCTTAGGGATCAGTATTTTAGTTTTTGCCACCGACTTCCGAAATTAAAGTTATTTTTCAGTTTGTAGTGTTTTTTTTTTCAGTTTGTAGTGTTTTTTTTGGAAGTCGGTTTTTTTTTTTGTTAAAAAGTTTTTATTTCTCGCTTTTTAGTGGGTCTATTTATAATTTATCTAAGTTACAATAGCCTAATGTCAACTTGCCCATCGCCTTTTTATAAAATAGTTTTTTTTTATTTGTTCGCAAACATACGACCACAGGGCAGTCACAGATGTGTCGGTACTTCGGTAGCTGCGTGTGGCCGGGGAGTTAAAATGTCGCCCAGCGCTCTGATATCATCATTGCTCTGAGGCCGCGGGCAATACGAGGTCGGCTCACCGATGTGAGGAGGAAACTAGATGGGATATTTTGCAGGAGATTTTTTTTTTTGTGGTTGTGGTGAAAAATCTCACGGGTATACGGGTCCGTTATGGTTTAAAATAATACTCTCGTTAGCTTTATCCAATTTCGAAGCAATTTTTATATCGGCACGAAAGACAGTTATATCAGATAAGCGTAGAAAGCTTAACTACAGCCTTTACCAATACTTCAAACGCACTTTTAAATGCGACAATTTTCAGGCTATCGGGGCTTTTAAATTGATACTTTTACATAGGGGCTGCCCATTGTTTGCACAGACCGTAAAACTACTTGTTGACCACATCGTCGCTTACCGTCGGCTGAGATAGTGGTCAAACGCGACTCTATAAATAATAAAAAAGCTTTTTTGTCTGAATCATAAACGCATTTTAGAGAAATTGAGGAGACAACACTATCACCACACCATTTTAGTTACAAAAAGTTTTTAAATAGAAGTACTCGAATGCAGGCGCTACCAGCAGCTCTACAGCTGTGTTCGTAAGACGGAATCATCCCCTGGGGAATCCTTCCGAACGAATTAAGAGCTCTCCTCCTGCTAATGTTCGCTCCTCGGTATCGCTGGAAACTTCTCCACGGCCACCGAGCAAGTGAGATGTAACAGTATCACTTTGTGCAATTTATTGCTTAGATACTATTTATTACTTAGATACTATTTTATTAAATCTGGAACTGTGCCCGGGTTGATGGCAATAGGCTCGCCCCATGAGAATTAACTGGCAAAATGTGGGTCACATCTGGCTAACCCGTCAGAGATTACAAGCGTGAAGTCATATAAGACAATATATCAAATAAAAAAAATATTATGTCATATCTATTGTAAGATTTAAATTATTTCTTTTGAAAATTTAATTGCGGCACCACATTAACAACATGTTGTTGTAGAAATTGGTTACTGTTGACGCCTACAAGACGAAAATATAAAGTGTAAATCACGACCAATGTTCGTTATTACGACTACTTGGTTTGCACTGTTCTGGTTTCTACATTCTACCCTTACTGAAGGAAGTACTGGTACTTCCCAGGACGGTCGTTCGTATTAGAAGACTTCTCTTAAAGTCTACTAGACAAGCTTCGACCGAATAACAGGCTTACTCTTGCTACACCAAGCTAGTTAACAGCCAGTCTTTTTAAGGCAGACTTGATCCCGCATGGTGTAATACGCCCTTAAGACAGGATTGATCCCGCATGGTATAAAACGCCCTTAAGACAGACTTGATCCCGCATGGTATAAAACGCCCTTAAGACAGACTTGATCCCGCATGGTATAAAACGCCCTTAAGACAGACTTGATCCCGCATGGTATAAAACGCCCTCAAGACAGACTTGATCCCGCATGGTATAAAACGCCCTCAAGACAGACTTGATCCCGCATGGTATAAAACGCCCTCAAGACAGACTTGATCCCGCATGGTATAAAACGCCCTTAAGACAGACTTGATCCCGCATGGTATAAAACGCCCTCAAGACAGACTTGATCCCGCATGGTATAAAACGCCCTCAAGACAGACTTGATCCCGCATGGTATAAAACGCCCTTAAGACAGACTTGATCCCGCATGGTATAAAACGCCCTCAAGACAGACTTGATCCCGCATGGTATAAAACGCCCTCAAGACAGACTTGATCCCGCATGGTATAAAACGCCCTCAAGACAGACTTGATCCCGCATGGTATAAAACGCCCTTAAGACAGACTTGATCCCGTATGGTATAAAACGCCCTTAAGACAGACTTGACCCCGCATGGTGTAAAACGCACTTAAGACAGATTTGATCCCACATGGTTTAAAACGCCCTTAAGACCTACTACTCAAAAGTAACCATCGGGGTAATTGCGTAACACACTAGCAATAGCAATGACTTTCATTTTGACAGTTCAACAACATCCATTGCCTTATTTATGTTGTTTAGCAGACAGTTTTTTCGAACATATGAAGCAACGGATTAGCAATATCCTTCAAAATTATTCATATTGTGATATATACAAACTCAAATCACCAAAGCGGAGGGGAGTACCTACCTAGCCAAAATGTCACAGGACTTGTATTTCATTTGGGTTTGTCGTGTACGCAACACGACACAACCAATTAGAAACTAGTTAATAACGCGTTAGTAACGAGTACGTAATAGTGCTGTGACATTCTAGCTACTCATTGGTCTTGTAAGTTTATAACAGCGTCGTGGACGACGGGATAACTCTACAGTTCAATTTTCAGTTGTTTCATCAACAACAGAGCTCACAAAATCTCATCTTCCACGTAACTTTTAATTACCGTTAATTATTCTACCCTCATTTAAAACGGGCTAATTAGCAGTTTTTAATTACAAAGTAAGGCTGATGCCGCATGCGCGAACTTTGTACCGTACGTATTGTTGTGCCGCATAACTTTGTTTATTGAGTTCCAACTTTACTGTGCACGTGTTACTTACGTAAATATCGAGAGAATAACTCGAGTTTTCATATGCCAGGGTACTTTGTTTTTTGTTTAGGTTTGAAGTTTTAGATGTATGCTTACGAACTTTTGAATTAATGATGTAATTTGTCATTATTTCTGGTTAAATAAAATATAAGTACTAAGATGTTGATTCTATTCTCTTGGATGGTTGAAATATTTTACGTAAATAGGTTACGGGTCGTCAGAAGCCCGAAAATCTGACAAAAGTCTTACCAAGGGGTATCGTATTACCCAGTAACTGGGTTGTGGCAGTCAGATAGGCAGTCGCTCTATGTAAAATACTGGTATTCAGCTGCATCCGGTTAGACTAGAAGCCGACCCCAACATGGTTGGGAAAAGGCTAGGCAGATGATGATGGTTGAAATATTAATGTGGCCTTAATTACAAAAAGACTGGTGTTCTATTTCTAAACATTTTTTTATATATGTACATAGTAAAATTATTGATAACCAAAGGCTAACAAAATAAGACAAATTGGGTAACCACTTTCACTAAGTGGTTGAACCTCATGGCCTCTGTGCCACCAAAGGTTGTTGTTGAAGGTTGTGTTGTTGTTGATTTATGTTTATCTCTTTGATACCAATCATACCAATCATTGCAATTAGGTTACATTTTTATTATTCTAGTTAAGACTCCTTCATTACTTAGCTAATAAAGTTTTAAGCAGAACATGCAGTTAACTTGAAAGTTGGGAGTAGTCGGTGGAAATTGCCTTGTAATAGCCGAATTAACCGCTCCGAACTACTTGCTAACTTTTATATTACTTTCTTGAATGCTCCATGCTTAATGGCTAGTGGACTTTTACAAGAGTTATAACTGTTTATTGTATTTCCTATGAAAACTGTAGAACTATACGCACTTCTAAGCCACAGCTGCTCACTGTGGTTTATAAATGCGTATATTAGTATCTTTGAGTCAAAGTTTGAGTGGTTTCCTTCCTAAAAAGACATGTAGAAGTATTCCACGGCCAGTCCGACCCAACCAATCACAAAATAGTTAATAACGCCTTAAGTCTTTATTAAATTATGTGAAGAAATAACTTTTTAAACTAGATACTAAATTAAATGACTAACTTACTATACTCGTATGTACAAATAAATACAAAAAAACAAAGGACGCTTAGGCGGCGAAGTACTCGTCCGCCTTCCTGTCATCTGGAAACGTGCCCAGAAGACTGGCAGCATTGCCCTCTGATCATGTGAAGTGTCGACCAGCTGGCGAGAAATTTAAGTCATTTCGTATACGGACCGCCATTAAATACCTACTAGTGCTGCGACATTCTGGCCACTTATTGATGATTTGAGTTTGTATCCGGCTACTTTTGTGTCATCGTGGACGATGGACCTTAGACAGGACAAAAACGAAAGCGCATTACTAACCACGCTCTCATTTTGTTATCTTCAAGCAAACATTGTTTTGGATCACCAAATCCTGAGCCGATTTTCGACGAAAACAGAAATTTGATTCCTTCGAGATTACTTGGAGGTCCAAGATGACAGATAAGGCAGGATTTCGGCAGAATTAAGGGTTTTCTAGACTAGGGCTTATCAGATAATCTAAGTTTTAGACAGCAATTCAGGCACTTTATTGGAGAAGGCCTAACTCCTAACCCCTCTCAAGTTAGGAATCTACGCGTTTATTAATGGTTGAGTTGTAAGGTCAAATGCTATAGAGATAAAATATTATTTACGGGCTTTAAAAACGAAATTCAGGGCGAATTGACCAATGAAACTAACCGCGATCAGCACATCTAAGTGACGTTCAAGAGTTGAGGTTGAAGAGTTGACATTGTCATTTCTGTAACTTAAAGAACCTTAACCACTTAACTTCAAAAATACAATCATCATCTGCATAGCCTTTTCCCAACTATGTTAGGGTCGGCTTCCAGTCTAACCGGATGCAGCTAAATACCAGTATTTTACATGTAGCGACTGCCTATCTGACCTCCATAACCCAGTTACTGGGTAATACGATACCCCTTGAAAGAAGACTGGTTGTCAGATTTTCCGGCTTCTGACGACCCGTAACGACTTTCAAAGATACACTAATGACAGCCGGGACCAATGGCTTAACGTACTTTCCGAGACACGGAAGGGTCTTGGTATGTAAAGATATCCATTCACCCATCCACGGACCAACCGGGGAAGCATAGCTTAACCTAATCGATCGACCAGTGTGGCTGTTATTACTTAGCCAGAAGACCCTCTCCAAAAATACAGTACCTAAATCTAATGGAAGGTGTGAAATTCGTTTGTGTAATTCAAAGAATCCAAGTTTTTCAAATAACAATTTGTTACCTAACTTTACATGTGGTGAATTGGGAATCTTATGAGTAGAGAGTCTGATAGAGGTTGAGAATCTGGTCAATTCAGAATCTGGTAAATTGAGAACCAGGTAAATTGCGAATCTGGTGAACTGCTCATGAGCCAGTTGAAATCCAAAATAAAACGTATCATTTTAGCGTACGAAATTATTGCTAATTAGGGATGATTATTGAATATTTTTTAAGAATGCGTGTTTTATTACTAGTTGCGCCCCGCGGTTTTACCCGCGTAAATGTCGATCCTGTGGGAATATCGGGAAAAAAAGTAGCCTTTAAGTTAATCCAGGGTGTCAACTACCTCGATACTAAATTTTTTAAAAAATTTAGCATAGCAAATTGGTAAAGCTGTTTCAGCGTGAAGAAGTAACAAACATATAAACACACCCCCACACTCACACACACACACCCCCACAAACTTTCGCCTATAAAATATTAGTGTGATAATGTGATGATTAATACTTAGTCTTAAGTTGTGGTATACAATGTAACACTTACGTTGGAAATAAATTCTATTCTATACATATGATAAAATAGTAACTTGCCCGTATGTATGTTCCGGATTGACGCAAAAACGGTTGAATGGATGTGGATGATTTTCTTCACACAGATAGTTTATAACCTGGATTAACACATAGGTTACTAATGTCAAGTGGGATAGCCGCGGGCAAAAGCTAGTCCAACACCAAAGCTCATGTAGACATAATTGTCACAGATAAAGACCGTTATTCTATTCACAAAGCAAGGTCGTGTCCCTGGAAGGGTTAAAGATGGCACGATATTATTCCAAAGAGCGTTGGCGCGGCTTGAGCAGGCAGCTACGGTAACTAGCTCCAGGGGCTTGCGAGCGGCTTGCGAGCGGCTTGCGATGTCTAGCATATCTAAGGATTCCGGAGTCTGTCACGTGTAGACTTATCTCGTGAATAAAATATTTAATTGCGAGTTTTGTGACAGTTTTATTTTAATGAGAAGTCTGGGCTTTCGAATATGCAGATTCTAAACAGTGTTTTCGAGGGATTTGCGTAAGAACTTTCAGTCTACACCAACCTACTCAAACTTACCTAGTACTTTATAATTTTCTGTTGGAAAGCTCATCGCGTAGGTACTCCTATTCAACAAATAAGGATTTTCGATTAATATGATTAATCAAATAATACTTAGAAACACGAACAATAAATAATGGGATTCATAATCAGCCTATAATGTTCCCACTGCTGGGACACAGGCCTTCTCTCGGTGAGAGGGAGTGGGCCGTAATCCACCACGCGGGCCCAGTGTGGGTTGGTAGATGTCACATGTCTTCGAATTTTTGGTTCTAGGACATGCCGGTTTCCTCACGATGTTTTCCTTCACCGTTTTGAGAGCAGTGGTGATGAAATAATTTACACAAAGTAAAGCGCCTGTCTGGGTTTGAACCTACGACCTACAACTCGTAAGTCGTGGCCGATATGGCGTGGCGAATAATGGGATTAATACTTAGGAACACCAACTAATTTTTATTGCCGAGAATTTTAAAGTTTCTTAGTCCAATTTAAATTTTCAGCGGATCATTTCGCCGAAGTATGGAACAGGATTCCTTTCATCGATTCTTAAAATCACGCGGTTACTTAGCGGTGAATGGTGCGATCGGTTCATGAGCCTGCGGAGTGGACTCACACGAGTGGCGTGTCGTGAGTGCTTTCTGGTTTGAGGGTTCTCACTCACGGGAAGGAATCTTGAGCAGAACTGCTGCAGTTGGCTTGAGCGAAAAATGGTGTTCATATTTGAACATCCAAATGGCAGGCTGCTGGCAGTTAACGTCTTTAGGTCAAGTGACGCACTTGGGGTAGGTTTATGTCCAAACAGAACCCGCAAGCACCACCACATCCTCTAGACCAGCCCTCGCTTCCCGCATTGACGGAATTCCCGAGACCTTTATCAGGTCATCGGTCCATCTTGAATGACCAAACTTATATAGCAATGTGTCCGGCCCACTGCCACATAGCTTCATTGCAGCACCATCTGGTAGGTACCAAAATATTGAATTGTAAACGTGTCTTGGAAGATCTATTTACAGATACAGTTTATCTAGTCAGTGTATATATTTTTATTCTAAGAAATAAAGGCATTATTATTTTGATACCTATTAAAAAAATATAGAGATAAACACCATTTCATCATACGCAATCAGCTAATTCAACCACACATCAGGTGGCCCAAAAAGGCCACTTTGGCAGAATTATAAAAGGATAACATTATGAATCATAATGGACAGTTAACTGTTAAGTTAATCGTAACAAATGTCATTGAAGGATTTTTCAGTTATTTTTTTTTTGTCTGTGCTAATAGACCAATCAATCCAATCTAAATCCAATCCCAATCTCTTTGATTATACCTACGTAGTGCAGCAAAAAAGAAAAACACGGACTGTCTTGGCCATATTATGATTCATAATGTTATCCTTTTATGATTCTGCCAAAGTGGCCTTTTTAGGCCCCCAGACAATTCAATCGGATGCCCAGCAACACATGCGACCATTTTTGACTAACGGTAAACGCCTCTCGTATCTCGTCACAAACCCCTTCCCGTATATTTCTACGTAATGCGCCTCTTTCGTCCAATCCGTACTTGGGTCACGCGCGCTCTGAGTACAACCTCCTTTTCATCCGCCTGACTGATACAGTGCCATAATAACTTATACAGAATGCTGGTTTATTTGATGTCGACCCCGGCTTTTTGTACCACCACTGTTATAGTAATTGCTTGGGGTATGAGCGTTTTATTATTAATAGGGGTTTCGGGGTTTGATTTTTTTAGTGATACAATTTTTGTATTCGTTTTTGGTATTTTTTAATAAGGCTTGTTTTCAACCACTTTTGGGAGTGATGTTTCTAATATTTAGTTACGTCGTTAAACTTTTAATTATTTAATATTTGCAAAGATTTTTGGACAGCACATTAATTACTTATCACCCAAACAAACAACTACTACTACTATTACTACTTATCAAACTTAATTGTTAAGCTTTAGGTCGACCGACAGCTTAAGCACCTAGAGTTCAATTGACGTGAAATATTTATAGTACAAATCAATTCGGTTTTCGTGTTTCACATAGGTACAGTCACGAGCATTAGTATTTATACACTTGGGTTTATTCTTTATTTTCTCCTTTATTTTTTAATGAAATTTTATGTTATTACGCAAATAGTATTTTCGAACCCACAGGTTTATGTAAAGTGTCGTATTTCAACGTTGCATTCGTCATTTCACGAAAAAATCGCAATTGAAAGTTGCCAAGTGTTGACATATTAGTGCTCGTGACTGTACCTATGTGTTCCTCTTTTAAAAAACCCAATAACTCTATCTTACATTACAAATGTATATTACACTAGCTGCGTCCCGCGGTTTCACCCGCATAAGTTTCGACCCCGTGGGAATATCTGGATAAAAAGTAGCCTGTATGTTAATCCAGTGTGTCAGCTACCTCCATACAAAATTTTAAAATATCAAAATTGGTTAAGGCGTGCCCGTGTTCCCGCCATAAGCGGCAGAGGAGGACACCGTGGAGTTTTAGTGGGTTAGAGTCCCACATAACTGCACTATCTCCCCGTGATAGTGCAGAATGCATGAGCATTTCTCCAGGTAAAA
This sequence comes from Oligia latruncula, assembly GCA_948474745.1. Lineage (NCBI taxonomy): Eukaryota > Metazoa > Arthropoda > Insecta > Lepidoptera > Noctuidae > Oligia > Oligia latruncula. The sequence goes on along the minus strand of OX419691.1, from coordinate 1,200,412 downwards.
AAAAAAAAAAAGGTAGCTAATGATACAAATAGGCTTTTATTACAAAAATCGCTCCTAAATCTTCCCACAAAACACAAAGATACCGAATGAAAGGTTGCACCGGGTGAGAGAGCATCATCAAAGGGTTTGTAATTAAAGCAGTAATTAATGGCCGACGTCTTGTTTCGCTGCGAACCTGATCAGTGAGCCCAAGGTTATGTAAGATCGAGTTAATTTGGCAAGGTTTGATGTTGGTGTGGTTCAGACCTTTCTGTGTCGTAATAGTTTTAGACCTGTCGAAACAATAGGCGATCTGTTGACTGAGTATGATACGTTACATTCAAAATATTAGATAGTCTAAAAATCTAAAAGTACACGGCACGGTTTCTTCACGGTACCATGTATAAATCGTGCCGTAGAAATTATCTGTAAACACGGTGAATAAACCGTAGTTTTTCACGGATAAAAAAACTATACTAAGTCTGTATACTGTAGTGTATTGTCAGCGGCGCGCACACGCATGTGTGCGTGTTGTGTCAACCTGTGCCGGACGGACAGTTTATACAGCATCATATTGTAGTCTTTGCGGACTGTCCACAATAAACGGTCGACCTGGCTGCACGTGTCTCATTTATAACAACACCGCATATACTAAGGCCCAAAGCATTGTAATAAGTCTTGATGAAATAATTTAAATACATCATCGTTTCATAGTTATTGGCGTTCTGTAATTTCTGCCTACACCCATGGGAGGAAGGCGTGAGTGTATGTATATATGTATGTCGGTACGTATGTATGTATGTATCATCGTTTTATTTAAACACTAGCTTCTGCCCGCGTTTTATCTTCTATGCTATAAAAAATATCCTATGGCACTCGTAGCACTCATAGTGTCGCTTCTTAACAGTAAAAGATTTGTTGCACCTAATATGATAAGGACTTCAAGAGATTGACTTACAAACAAAATCTTTACAAATAAATAATACCGCTAACACATTTTTTTTTGTTATTTTTCCCTCAAAGTCACATGTGAGTGGTGTGAGGTATACCAGACATCGAATCAGGACAGAATAGGCGTCTAACCTTACTACCATGGATATCCGTGCTTACTACCGACAGCAAAACCATGTTTATCATCTGCATAATAAAAAAAAACTGATATACAAAGCCTTATGAAAGAACGCTAGAATCAAAGCAAAACCAACGTACAGTTTCTCATTATAAACCATTATCCCAGAATTTTCTAATTAGCCAACTTAGTAGCGCTGCAAGTCAAACCTAGGAGTAGTACAGTAATAAATTCAGTAAAACTAACTTTAAACCAACTTCAAACACTGGAAGTAAGGAAAACGTCCGTCCAATTTGTTCGTACGAGTGCGGTGGCCCACTGTCCAGCGGTGGGATTATATAAACTGACACTGTCGCCACTAAAAATACTACAGAAGGTTAACTGGCACTGGTCAAACTGAGTTGTTTGATCACATTCATACAAGATATTTGACACAATCTTCAAGTTTTAATGATTGGGAAGTCAAGCGGCTATTCGCGCCACTTTGAACAATCGGTGCGAGCGGCTTTCATCCCACACCCCGCTCGGGATTTGCCTCAGCTTGACCAAAGCTAGCGAAAACGTACGCACACATAGACACTTGTCTACGTACAGCGAGTACTACGTAGCAAATGTACTCGCGACAGGCATTTGTTTGAGATTGCCGTAAGTACGTGTCTATGTGTGCGCGTGCCGGTTTTCGATCGTTGTATGAAGTCAGCCTTCTGTATGTAACTGCTTTGTGTCGGGATACCAGCTATTATATTAAGCTGAAAGGATAAACTTTTGGAAACTATACCTTGAGTTGTTGCAGGGTTGGCGGGTTGGATCGGATGTGGTCTAACTTTTTGGGTTGAAAGCAAGTCAGAGGGTTATTTTATCAACGAATACTCAATAACGTTTTTAATTTAAGTTATTAACTAGATTTTTATTATCTAGACTTTTATTTCACGATTGGGTGACTTATTTGTTTCTCATGCGCTTCAATGCAGATCTTTTGAATCCGAAGTACTTAAGGCCTTAGCACACCCCCGTCGCCAAAATAATGATGACACCGCTTAACGAAATTCCGCTAAGAAACGTTACGACATTATGTCGCGATTCAAGAAGCGGAACATTATGACAGTCAGTTGAAATGTAGCAATCGGAGAAAAATATCGTCGACTTCGACTTAGTAAATACAGTATAGGTCTACTTCGAACCTCTAAGATTAATTTTCCAAAAAAATCAACATCCATTAAAAAAAAATTAAGTTAAGCTTTATAAACTTGTCGACTGCCACAGATACTTGCGACACTACCGCAACAAAACAGCGGGCTGAGTGCGAAGGTGTAACTGGTTTCCGAGCAGATTGGCAGAATCTCGCAGGAAAGAGATAGAATCATAATCAAATCCGTGCGTTAGAACAGGCAATTTCACTTCTGTTTGCTTGTCGTTTAACGGAAAAGTCATGGCGAAACTTCTGCGGTTTCGCTGCTATGGTTTTGCAGCGGAGATGTGATAATACCATTAATGATTTTCCTTAGTCTTTTATTTTAATAACCAATATCGTCGACGTTGATCAATTAAGCGATAATTAGTTACCAATTAGGTACAATAAGTAGATTGCCTAGCGAACTGGAAGCTGACTAATTGGGAAATAATAATATCGACACAGGATGTTGAAAAATGTTGTTAATTAGTAGTTAGGTATGTAGGTATCATAGTCCATAATTACTTTCTTGCACGCTCATCAAAATACTTGGGAACCTTTGTTAAGAGTGACGAAAAATATTTGTTTTATTCTACATTCATTTATTTAAATCAGGCATAGAATCCAGTACTTTTTAATCGTCAAAATAATATAAGACAGATCCACAAAACGTCTGTCCTTCACCACCAGCTGGTGCTTGTAAATCATAAATTAAATCATTAGTTCAAGTTATTCCAAGGCAGCCTACACACTTTCTCGATGATAAACCCTTAAACCTTTAGAAAAATATATTTAAAACCGGCCAAAGGTAAGAAAATAAGGAAACTTTGTGAATTCACCGCCTGCGTCTGAAGCAGTGCTGTGAACTAGAGCATAGATACCGGTATGCGGTATTACCGAAAAACCGGGAAACTGGTAATTTTTTTAACGTTGTTTAATACCGTAGTTGAAATTTGTAAATACCAATATTTCAGCATTATGAGTTGTGATTAAAAATAGCAAGCAAGCACTTTCCATAATGTTTTTCTGCAGCCTTCGATGGCTTTATAAATTACCTATCGCTTTTAATGAATTAATGTTACTTCACAGATTTTAATCAATGTTTAATCACAAGTGTCACTTGTATTAAACTACTAGTTCTTTCAATCAACTTTCTGATTGATGATCTAGATAATTATGTTTTATTTATTATATATAATATAAGCTAACAGTCTTTATAAATTTTGTCAACTTTAAATATAACATAAAAAAAATCCATAATCATCTTCAGAGATTTTTATCTCGCAAGCAACAAAAACAAACATTAAAATGTACAACGGTGAAGAAACCAGGCTTCTATCGTCCTTCTGTCCCAAAATATAATGTAAATAGAGGAGAAATAGTTGTCGTTTAATTTACTTTGAAATTTACCGCGCAGAAACACGCTATTTTTGTACTTTTAGTGTGCAGTTTTCTGATATTTATAATTATTGTAATCTCAGAAGGAAGAATTGTTGAAGGGCAATTTGTTTAAACTTGTTTATTGACGTGACAACGTCTTAAATTAGGTTGCGGCTGGGAGTCACTTATGAAAAAGTGTAACGCTCGGTAACGTTACGTTCTTATTTTCATTTAATTCCTTGTTCCTATTGTGCAATTTAATTATATTCATATCAATAAATATTCTACCGAGAAAAAGACGTTGTCACGTAAAATCTTCGCCCGTAAAACCGACTTTACAGGCAACCATTTTTTTTATATTAAAATTGGTTCTATTTTAATAAAATAAAAGAAAAAAACAAGTAGGAGATTATTGTACCTACTTTCATTCAAAAAAATACCGAAACACCGGTATCCCGGTTTTGACATTTTTAACACCGGAATAATACCGGTATTTACATGAAACCCCATACCGCATAGCCCTACTATTAACGGATTAAAGGATTCTCGATTAATTATTTGAAGCCCTTTATTTTTCGCTTTTTGTGAGCTGAAGCATCGAAGTATATCACGATAAGTACGATCGTGTTAAAAAAGCCTAGCCTCTTCCTAACTATGTTGGGGTTGGCTTCCAGTCTAACCGGATGCAGCTGAATACCAGTATTTTACATGGAGCGACTGCCTATCTGACCTCCACAACCCAGTTACTGGGTAATACGATAACCCTTGGTAAGACTGGTCGTCAGACTTTCGGGCTTCTGACTACCGTAACGACTGTCAAAGATCCACGAATGACAGCCGGGACCAACGACTTAACGTGCTTTCCGAGGCATGGAGGGGTCACGGTTAGCAAAGATGGTCACACATCCACAGACCAACCGCGGCAAGCGTAGCTTAACCTGATCGATCGCCCTGTGCGGCTGTTATTATTTAGCCACGGGCCCCTCCTCGTCTTAAAAAAGAGTATTTAGAAGGAATGTATATTTTATACCAACCAAAGTAAACGACTATTCAAAGGATGTACTCGTAAAAATTCCCATTTTTTTTTCCATTAGTATTTACTTAGTAGTAAATTAGTTACACATGTTTATTTTGCAACCCAGTCGTCCTATGTTGGATGTCCTTTGGGGGTGACAGACAGCAGACCTTTTGTGTGGTCGAGTCTGCACTGCACAAAAACTGTACAAGACGTACCTACCTAGAAACTTTTTATGCGTCGTGTGTGCTATTTAATTTTATCATATTAATCTCTGACACATGTATCGCCTATGACAAACTAGAAACGACTGTAGGTTTTTGTTCTATAATTTGGCAAGCATTTTGAATGTCGACCGCTGTTGACGCTTGCTAAACGCCCTTTGTACACTCACGTTTTTCTTGCCGTGAAAAACTACGGTTTATTGGGCGTGTGTAGGCACGGTCGTCAGACTTGAATGGTTCACTATGGAAGGTTGCTGACGTACACATTTTTTCTACGGCGCGGTTTATACGCAGTACTGTAAAGAAACTGTTGAAGGATCTTACACAGTTGTTTTTGGTGTTGTCTTTGTTTCTATTGTTGTTGAGATTTGAGACAAAGCTTATTATCTCCCAAGGACAGAGAAGAGATTAAAAGTCTCATGTGACTGCAATTTAGATATCCATTACCTTCTTGATCCGCTGGATGCGAGAAGCACAGGACCGGTTGAAGTGCTTGGTTGAGGCCTAGTATGTCCAGCGACTTTCGACTGAAATGATGATGATCCTTCTTGTATAAATGCTTGTGGTACTCCTACTTGGACATAACCCTATAACATCACGCCTGTACTACCCGAAGGGGTAGGCAGGTACAGGTGTACTCTATAGTACACCCACATTTCGCAAGTTATATTTAAGTCCCATGTAATAGGGGGCGAGTCTATTGCCATCAACCGGACACAAATCCAGACTCCGGGATGCTACTGAGAAACTCCAGATGGAAAAACCTAATAACACTTTTCCCGACCCAGGAATCGAACCCAGAACCGTCACTAATCAGTAATGCCCCAAGGTAAGCTACAAATATGTCTATAATGACGCAAACAGTTTCTTTCAGGGAAAAGATAATTAAAGCTTCAGTCAACACGTTTTTAACAACGTTGACGTGGACCGAACATCAAAGCACCCTATTCTTAGCTACCGTCAATTATTTTTATATCCGCATCAGATGATCAAGCCCACGTTGTACGTTTTTCCGTCTGACTACAGTACGATTGTAGATAGGCTTTCGGATTTCCCGAAACAAACATTTCAAAAGCGAACAAGTAGCTATTGATGACAAAGAGATCTGAAGGCCAATTCTCGTAATTAAAAATGTTCAAAATCTAGTCGCAGTCTCATCTCGGCGACAAACAAATGTCAAAAACTTGTCAAAATGTAGGGGAATTAGAAGTATTTTTTGACAGACTGAGATCAGCATGAGATCAGACTGTGAACGTTCTTAAAATTACGAGAATTGCCCCTCTAGATTCTCGATACCAGTACTGTGCTGTCGAGGACCGGTCGTTCTGGCCATGCTTCGGAAACGTCTATGTCCAGAAGAGGACTTTTTCGGGTTAATTATGATGATGATGATGATACCCTCGCGGCTATATGCGCACTACATTGATGACCGTGTGCAATATGTCGCCTGCGTTAATTTTAACTAAGAGTCAATCAAGTATGTAATCGAATTGGATTAATTTTGTTGAACTAAGACTGCACGGAGTAATTAGTTGTTGAGTAGTAATTAGGAGGACGCTTGGATAAGCTTGGAGCAGTGGTGGCCCAGCGGTACGGCCGCGACTTACGAGTTGCAGGTCGTAAGTTCGAACCCAGACAGGCGCTTCACTTTGTGTAAATTATTTCATCATCACTGCTCTCAAAAGGTAAAGGGAAGCCTCGTGAGGAAACCGCCATGTTCTAGAACCATCAATTCGAAGTCATGTGACATCTACCAACCAGCAATGGGCCCGCGTGGTGGATTACAGCCCACACCCTCTCACCGAGAGGAGGCCTGAAGAGACATAGGCTTATTGTGTTGGATAGGTGGCCTTTACACCTAATAAAATTCTAAGATTTAAAATAATTACCGATGTTAATACGACTAACAAATAAAATAAGAACCAAGCTTTAGTTTATAAATAGATGTTTTAATTATATGTGTGTGTGTTCATTTCGTGTTGCACAGACCCCAAATAACTTGGGCCAAGGTCAGAAAGATGATCATGCTTTGTTTATGTAACGGAAAATAAAGCTAAATAAATCAACAATAGTTTCATGGAATGCGACTATAGGTGTGAATGTGAACATAAGGAGAAGTCCAACTATTCGTTTTTAAAGTTAAAAAACTTGAAAACATGGCCTAAAAACCACTACCACACGTCAACATGACGTTAACGGGTTTACAATGTCCGATTGCGGGCACCTTCGCTCCGTAATCACTGGCCTCATTACCAACCCCGGGTTAATTACACAACATTAATCCGGTGGCAGTACACTAGAAATTATGCCTAATTATATATAATTATCATGGGTATTCCTGCGGTCTGGGAATTCGGCTGATTAGAATTTTGTGTAGTGACCGGGAAATATGTTTTGAATATCTATGTTATGGGTTTGGTTTCCGCACTTAGTCCTTCAAATGAACCATTGGGCGTGGGCCATGGCGGCAGTCGGTGGTTATTCCAACCAGCCCAGCTCCCTCCAGGAGCTGATTAAGTCTCCTGATCTGTTGAGAACATCTATGTACGATTTGGGTGTCCCGAGGGTTTCTGGCCTAATCTTGATGACGCCTGTGCACTCAAAGAACACATGCGCAACGGTTTCATCAGCCTCCATGCAAGCCCTGATAAATTACCTTTTGGCTTTTCCTGTAAAGGCGTAGTAAACGTCTGGTTAGCTTGCCATCTGATGATGGCATGGCTTCCTTGGACTGCCTGCTGCCCGGTGACGAGGTCCACCAGCTCTCTGTTTCTTTACCAGTTGTCTGTTTTGAATATCATTATAACGATGATTGCTGTTGGTTTGTGTCTCTCGTCTACCAGCTTAAACACTAACATAACACCATGCCTGTTTTCCCGAAGGGTTAGACAGAGGTGTGTTGAGTTTAAATCCCATGTAGCTCTACCATGTGGAGGTGTGGTAAGTTGAAGTCCCATGTGGCTCGCCCCCTATGCGAGCCTATAACCATCACCCAGGCACTGATCCAGACTCTGAACTGCTACTGAGAAATTCCTAATAGGAAAACTGAATAACACATTGCTCGAGCCGTGAACACGACTAAGACTGAGCATGCGCTCAGCAGTAGTCGCACTTGCGACTACTAAACTAACACACACTAACAAATAAGTTACAACTATAACCAGTCTTTAAACTGAGAAAATGAACCGAATCTTTTAAGTAACTGAAGAGGCGTTGTCCCCGAAGAAGTACAGCTCCTTATTAATAAGCTCGTTGAAGATTACTTTACACCCACAGATTAAAGTAATCTTCGACGAGCATATTATAATGTATTATATTCTGTGGTTCAACTCGGTTAACAATCAGCTTTGTAGAGCGACGCTCATACTATGTCTTATAACGGTGTGTTTGCTGCTAAGCTCAATGGCGCAAATTTTGACTCAAAGCTCGATAGATGGCGTTGTAGAGCGACCGCGCTGTTTCTGAATCGCGATAAGGTTTCGTCGCCAACTCCGATAAAGTCTGAGCACGGGCTTGTGCATTTTTACGTGAATATTGTAATGTAATTTTTTGGGAAACAGGTTCATAAGCCTTATATATTAAAGAAAGACGTCATGTCTTTTAGCAAGGGTGGCGAAAATACTTCCACTTGGTAAATGTTATCCAAGCATTCTATTGAAGTTCGTATACTTTCATATATATATACTAAAAGTTTGTGTTAAAACGTAATTAATATTTTACAATAAATGAAAAAATGTATGGTACATAATATAGTATTTATTTTGAAAGGAGAATACCATGGGACCGTACCAACTTGCGAGGGAGTGGGTCACAACCAAATGTAGTTCATAAAATTACTCCTATTTTTTTAAATTAATTAGAAAAAGATTCCCGGATTTCAGACATCAAAAATAAAAGAATTTTTATTTACTTTTGTGCGTATTTTCGCTTATATGCCATTGCACTTCATTTCCGAATGTTGCTACTACGTAAAATTATAGGTAAAAAATATTGTCAGTACCTACCGACACCGATTTACTATTTACTAGGCATATTTTTATGTGTGTCAAAAAATCTTTAGGTCACTCGTTGCGTCGTATTATTTAAATAATTATTTTGGAATACATTTTAAGCATTTAAAGAAAAGAGGACCGATTAAAAAAAAAACAGAAATAGTTTTTATTGATGACGTTACTTTCAATATTGCTTTCATCTGAACTACTTAAATATAATTAAAATCACGCATAAACCGTTGAACAGATTTGGATGATAATTGGCACATAGATAGACCATTTCCTGGATTAACACATAGGATACTTTTATCCCGATATTCCCACGGGATCGAAACTTATGCAGGTGAAATCGCGGGGCGCTGCTAATGGTAAATAAATAAGAATTGCCATGTAAAAAATAGTAAGCAATATAGGAAGGGAATCAATTCTCCTTCAAATACTTTAGATTTGGTTGTGACAGCAGACTTTTCGTTTGGTACAGGGCGCCCTATATTTGACGGCATTCTCCCTTTAATTTGTGGTTAGATAAATTTGTGGTTTACTCGAGCCTAAAAATATAAAACAAATATTCATTTAATTCGCAAGTGTCCAATTTCCTTTGTATCAGAAAACCTTAGGTAATTGTGTTTAATGTAGCATTTTACAACAAAATGTCTACTGTATGAATATGACACTGACAGCTATAATCTCATTATGAAAACGTTTACCACAAACACAATATGAACACCACCACCGCTCTTGTATGAATTAATTTCAAACCATTAACTCTAGCATATAATGGCTACATGTAACTTATCATCCTGACAATGTATTTAAACTGACACATACTCGTTACATAAGCTTCAGCATAGTATTGAGTAACACTAACAAAAAGTATCTATAAACAAAAATAAATAAAATGTAAGTAGTTCACGACTTTCAAATAGAGACAGCTATGACTGTTAATGTGACAAGAGAATAATTAAGGAGTACCAATTATAATAACATCATTAGGTGCGCACTATTGAATATGATTAAAAAATGGAGCAAAATAAGCAAAAAAGTTGCTTTCATTATAAAACTTAGAACGGCTTTTACAGGGTTATTTGTAAAACACCAGTAACCTCTTAAGAGGTCATTGTACTCGTCATTATGAACAACTTTTACTATGGGACCAAACCTGAAATCGCGAAAAAAAAATCAGCTGTTCCCTACATTTTGACGAGTTATACGAACATAAATGTAGGGAACAGCTGATTTTTTTTTCGCGATTTCGGGTTTGGTCCCATAGTAAAAGTTGTTCATAATGATGAGTACAATGACCTCTTAAGAGGTTACTGGTGTTTTACAAATAACCCTGTATATTTAAAAGTGGTGCGAAATTAAATAATTAGGTGCCTTAAGGACTACATCCTAGTGTAATTGAATTAGTTATGTTAACAGAGGCGTCATTCCTACATTTTTTATAACGGTCCCACATAGACGTAATATATAGAAGTTACTTCTATATATTACGTCCATGCGGTCCCATAATAATCCCACTCTCAATCTGTCAAAAATACCTCTAATTATCCCTAAGTTTTAGATATCAATTGTCGCAGAGTTGAGATTGTGACTACATTTTGACGTTTTTCGGTTCAATCATCAAAATGCAAAGAATCAAAAAGTTTCATCAAAATAGAACCAAAATCGAATAAGTATCTAACTGATATTCAAATTGCACCCTTTCCCGTCAAGCCCCAATTCCCGCCCCGTCTCAGGCCGGACAGGTGTCGACTTCGACCGCCATTGTTCACGCCATTTTGATTTATAGCACTCTTCACAAACACTGAATTAGCTAAATAGCTTGAGTTGTATACCTTTCAGTTTATCTTATAACTATCTTGTCAACTCTTCGGGTCTACGGTTATAGTTTAACCTAACATGCATGAGTTGGTTAGAAACTTTATTATTGGTTCAAGTCTGAACTTAGATAATATAATAATATTAGCTTCTGCCCGTGACTTCGTCCGCATGAAATTTTACCCTCCCCCCATTCACCCTCTTAGGGGTGGAGTTTCGAAAAACCCTTTCTTAGTGTATACCTACTCTTCACAAAGAACACACCCTCCAAATGTCATGTCTCTAGGACCAGCTGTTTAGGCTGTGCGTTGTTAAATCAGTCAGTCAGGACTTTGAATTTTATATATACCTACAGATATCTTTTTTTTCTCTCTTCACAAAGGTTCACATAGTTATACACATAGAGACTGGAATTATAGCATTTTCACAATAATGCACAAAACATAATCCTTTGTAAGAGACTGGCGGCAGAACTAAATCTAATTAATATTACAGTGGTCCATTTTCATGGTATTTATAATAAAATAATGCACTTAAAAATTCATTTAAAAAAATCAAAGTCTTAAACCAGACTGCGGAAAGACCGAACTGAAAAGCATGAAACAAGGAAATAACCCCGTCTGAAATTAAAGTCGTGGCGAACTGCAAAAATAAAAAAAAACCTACAACATCCTGCCTTTTAAATAGTGGAAACTAATGCCTTAGAAACTAAGCAGTTTTGAAACTAAGTAAAGTTAGGAACGGTAATTGTTGTGTATGTACATGTAGTTAGCTATATCTACGCGCCGCTGCGCCGGCGCGCGTCGAACGTTCGAATAAATCAGTGTGCAACTAGCTACCGTGTGATCAATACGTGCGCCCTATCCTTACATCTCCCTTACGAATACAACACGTGGCGACGAGTAACTCTCGCGAATAATGTCTGCGGCCGTATCTTTCGGACTTTTTTCGGGTTTTGACCACACAACACAAGAGTGGAATAGTTATAAATCCCGTTTGAACCAGTGGTTCATCGCAAATGATGTGGACGACGTTAAGGATAAGAGCAAGGTCAAGCGGAGGGCAATATTGCTCAGCGCGATCTCGGAAGCGACGTACAAGTTAGCTAGTAACCTGGTATTACCAAAGGAATTAGAAGAAGTGGAATACGCCGATATCATCAAAATATTAGATGAGCATTTTACACCTAAAAAGTGCGGGTTTGCGGAGAGGTTCCATTTTTATTCAGCGGTACAAAAGCCAGGTGAGAGTCACTCAATGTGGGCGGCCAGAGTCAAAGGATTGGCAGCACACTGCAGCTTTAAAAGTCTCGAGGAGGCCGTACTGGACAAGTTCGTCATGGGTATGGTAGCGGGCCACGAGAAGGACAAACTTTTCGCACAAAGCCTGAAGGGTTTAACCCTCAGCGGCGCGGTGGAGCTGGCGGAGAGTGTGCGGTGCGCGCGCGAGGCAGCGGCAGCGGCGTCGCTGGGCGACACCCGCCCCGCGCCAGCGGCGGCGGCCGGCGCAGGCGGCGCGCCGGTATTCAGCATCACCAATGGCGAAAAGTGCAGTGTGTGCGGTTATAACAACCATAAAGCCGATAAGTGTCGTTTTAAAAGTTATAAATGCAAAAAGTGCGGGAAAAAGGGACATTTGCGTCGGATGTGCACGTCAAATAAAGTACAGTACGTAGATGAGAAGTCTGTGGATGAAGGAGATGACGGTGAGTCGGTTTACAATATTCGTTGTGCGAGGGGTAGGCCGATGACAGCGCGGGTAACGGTTAACGGTCAGTTTTTGGAATTCGAAATAGATAGCGGTGCGGCTGTTAGTGTGATTTCGAGCAAAACTTACGACGCGTATTTTAGTAATGTACCATTATCAGCGACAAACAGAACCAGAACTATACGGAGTGAATCAAAGGAAGTTAGTGTCGCCGCAGAGACAGCTCAAATGACTTTAATGTCTCATGCTGGTCGTTTATCAAATTATTTGCATTTTACTGAACATTACAATTAAGCGAATTTGCATATTTTTTGATTATGACGTAATAACATTTTACATACATACATAAACTCATGCGTTTTTACTATGGGGGTAAGCTGTAATTACGGGATGTCACCTGCTACGATCCTTACCATACCTACTTGTTTTACGTTCTTCATACATCGGTCATACACGCACCTTTTTTTTTGTTTTCGGGGGAAACCTTCAAAAGGCACCCGACCTCGGAGGAGGGTCGGGGAGTGTGGGATTTTTACCTCACTAAAACCACCCCGGTGGTCACCATCAGCACATAGGGGTGGTAGCGCTTCCTCCGGTACCGAGTACCTACTACCTATTTAGAACCTATTTTTTATTATTGACCAACCAAGGGGTATCGTATTACCCAGTAACTGGGTTGTGGAGGTCAGATAGGCAGTCGCTCCATGTAAAATACTGATATTCAGCTACATCCGGTTAGACTGGAAGCCGACCGCGACCCCAACATAGTTGAGAAAAGGCTAGGCAGACGAGATGTGTCAGGCTCGCGTGTGATCAGTATCTCATCTAATGGTAAGCAATGATGATCGATTTAAAGACTCTTAGGACATAGCTGTCAGGAAACGTAACCTCGTTCAAGTGCTTGCCAGTTATCAATATTCCACAACAATGGTGACACTGACAACTCTTGAACGCGGTTTCAATGTGGTGATTGCGTTCCGTTTCATTGGTGAAATTCATCCTTAATAGTACTTTCTTATTTTTTTACAAAAGCAATAGCTAACTTCCCTAAAGGTTCATTAGAAAACCAGGGTCCAGACAGCATCTGTCTGGCATTAATGCTGAAATTAACCTTTTTGGCGCAGCCGTGAGGCACACACTATTGTAGAACATCATTTTCACTTTTTATTTTGCAATTTGTATTTTGAGTTTCACGAACTGTGACCAAATGAAGGCTCCTTCAAATAGCCGCGACATAATCGGCGGTATAATCGCGCGCGACATAAAGGCACCGCGCGCCGGTTGCGCGACTTGCGGTGCCTTTGTGCGCGCGATTTTATAGCGTGTCGCGCCTGTATGAAAGAACCTTAAACGTTATTCTTTCTTTTACTTCACTTAACAATGAGAAATGGAACCTCATCTCTCTACCTACTTGCATGTAATTACTGTACATAAAGCATATATACAACTGAAAAAATACTTTACAAATCTCACTTGCACAAACAATAATTGTTCATTTCATTATTTCCACGCAACCGACCATACTAATAAACACACAAAACCGAACTGCCCTAAAAACATTTCATAACGAAAACCCCACTCCACTAATATTACTAAATAAATAAATTACATTATGGGCACGTATAAAGTTTAATAGGCCCCGATATAATTAAGTTACAAACGTACGAACAGTTAAAGCCTCAGTTTGCAAATTAGAATTAGCATTTTATTGTGTTTGGTCACATCGTTATTTTCATCCTTTATTATAATGCTGTTATAGCGATAATTGATAATAGGGTTCGTTCATATCGATTTGAGTGTAGTATTCGGGTTATCCGGCCAACGGGTTAACTTGTGAAATGAGTTATTTTAGTGAACGGTAAAGTTTTTGTTGTTAACAGAGATTATTTCGATAGTGTTAGTTTAAATTGTGATGTGTAGGTAGTTCATTTTTGAAACAACTTTCTGTCATTTTATGTCTATGGTTGACCTTCATTCAGATCTGAACAACGCGGACTATATATACTATCGTCTCACGTCGCCTCCGTCTAAATGGCAATTCGGCCGCAGGTGACTAAAATTGTATGTCCCAAACTCGAAACCGTCAAAAGTCGAAACCGACTCTGGTTTCGACTTTTGCCGTCGGCAACAGGTCGCATGCGGCGGATGAATAAAATCGACCGTGAAAATGCTCAGTCGCAGGCGGTCGCCGGGCGCCCCGGTCGACATTTTGATGCAAAATAAACTAGTCATCTGCGATTTTTTCCACATGTGTAAATGGGGTAGCGCTTCGGCTTGTGAGGTAATATGGTAAGCGACCAGCCGCACGGCGAAAATCGACCTAGTGTAAATCCCCCATTAGAAACAATAAGACCTGAAGGTATTTTAGGTGTGAAATCGATACAGGAGTTTTAAAATCACTTTATTTACAAGAGACACTTGTAAAGCTGGTAGAAATAAATCTGAACTGAAAAAATCGCATTGGTATAAACTGTGTGTATAAACTTGGTGATTGATAATCCCGTCTTTCAATTCCTTCATAAATCCTAAAACGAATTCTGAGAAGAAGTCTAATCAAAAATATCCATGCCCTAACAGGTAATCTAAAGTAGGGCCAAGTTACATCTTGTTGAGCCACTTATCTGACAGATCAAAGTTACCGGTACCGTCAAGCACAGCCGCTACCAGCGCCCCAGGGATTAGCATCGCTGTGCCTGACTGTACTTACAGATAATGGGAGCTGTTCGAGAGATCCTTTGATAGGATCAAATAATTGGAGAGTTTATTTTTTAAGTAAACAAGGACAGCTGTTATTTTTTCTTTGAATTAGGGCTTTCGGAAAAACAATATAGGTATTTCAAGTTTGTTTTTGTATTCATAGGAAAAGCTAGAGTATGCTCGTTTTTACTGAAAATGAATGCCTAAATAAAAGCGTAGATAATATTACATTTTTAACAATCGGCCCAGCTCCGATATTTACAATTCTAACTTAAACCCGAAAATATAATTTAAAATCATCTGAAAGATGTTTTTCATTTGACAATTTGGTTAATTTTGTAACCTCAATTTTTGTCAAAGATTTTTAATTACAATTTAATGTCATTACAACAATAATTATACAAAACTACGGAACCCTAAAAAGTGGTGAGATATAAAGTCGAAACCATCTAAATCAAAAGACCACGCGGACGCTCACCCAAGAGATGGACCGACCAAACTAAATTCGCAGTGGGCGATCCCTTGTATAAGTGCACAAAAAATACCAGAAATCGGAGTAGGTGGTGAAGAAATCGTGAGGTGAATCACATCAGCCCCTAGACAAGAAACAACATGAGGACCACGACCGCTCTGACGAGAGTGCGACGAACAAGAAGAAGAAGGAACTGCGGTGCTATTCTGTAAAAATCTTACCGTGAAAACTAAGGTGAAGTGAGCGTGGAGTGAGCTGTCAATAGTGTCAATTCCTAGCAAAAACCAACTCACTTCACCTAAGTTTTCACGGTGAGATTTTGACAGAATCAACCGGCTGTACAGATGAATGTGTTACTTATTTGCTTGAGTGAGTGATGACGTAAGAATTTAACCTGATTATGGTTTGTTTACACGTTCATCAGACACTTTTGAAACAGACTATAGATTGTGCCGATAGAAGGTAATAAGTTTTTGATACCATTTGCTAGTTCAATCCAATACATCAGTGTTACGTCCTATTATAGACCATGTTTGCTCAGCAACGTGTTATGCCAATTTACGTCGGATTAAGTCATCTCGCTATTAGTTGCCTTAAGCCGTTGTTCCAGCTCGTAAGTCAATATTTTGATCTATCTTACTTAGACGAGTTGCGTTAGTTTTGAACGGTTAATGTCGATATTTTCTTGGCTTTGTAAGTTTGAATTGGGGTTTATGTCAATTATTATACGAATAATAGAGAAATACATACATATTACTGTATCAAATTAAAAGTGGCAATCTACCGGTTACACAACTTAACTTTAAAAATTTAAACAGTATACTTATTTAAGTTAATGTGCCAGATAACTACTGCTATAAATAAGGAAAATAGGTTTCTTTATTACTTTAGTACTTAACGTTTAAGCGTGTTTAAAATAAAATATTATTCAAAGGCCAACCTGTTTTAGTTTATAAATTAGGTAAAAGTATACAGGTAAAATAATGTTTATCGAGATTTGAAAGCACTTTGCTTCGTACACTTTGTATTGAAGCAAGGCTGAATCAAAATCAAAACTCATTTATTCAAACTAGGCTGAGTATGAGCACTTTTCGAACGTCAAAATAACAAAACACAGTCCCCCAAAACGCCCGCCCTTCACCACTTCCTAGTGTTTTCGCTGGAATTTGGTAAACACTAACATATTTTACTCTTTATTTCATTGCATTTGTTTATTTTATTTTCTAACAAGATAATATTTACATAATATAAGCTAACAGACTTAGGACAATACATAATAATAATTACTTACAAGTATATAAAAAAAACTGGCCAAGTGCGAGTCGGACTCGCACACGAAGGTTCCGTACCACAAGGCAAAAACACCGAAAAAAGACACGTTTGTTGTATGGGAGCCCCCCTTAAATATTTATTTTATTTTTAGTATTTGTTGTTATAGCGGCAACAGAAATACATAATTTGTGAAAATTTCAACTGTCCAGCTATCGCGGTTCTTGAGATACAGCCTGGTGACAGACAGACAGACGGACGGACAGACAGCGAATTCTTAGTAATAGGGCCCCGTTTTTACCCTTTGGGTACGGAACCCTAAAAAACTAAAAATTAAAGGGGGAAGAATCACAGGGCATCAAAATTCGTCCGCATCACTGTCAACAGGAAAAGTGCGCAGAAGGCTGGCAGCACTGCCCCGTTGAATGGCGATTGGATTGGATAAAACATCTGAGGGGCAATTCTTGTAATTTTGACAGCGTTCACAGTCTGATCTCAGTCTCAATCAGTCAAAAATACCTCTAATTTCCTCACATTTTTGATAAGTTTTTGACATTGATTGTCGCTAAGATGAGATTGCGACTAGAATTTGAACGTTTTTAATTACGGGAATTACCCTTCTGATTTAGTTGGTTAAATCTTGACTTGAATTGAAAAAGTTGCAATTATTAATATTATGTACACCTTACCTACGTTCCCACCTAAAATTATACTATTATAGTATCTATCTTAGCTTCCAAATCCACTATTAAGCACCATTTCCAGGTATTCCATATCGCAAACCTCCAGCCGATTATCAACAACCTAATAATTCCACTAACGTGTCAGCACCGTAGCTCTCGCTACGGCGTAGCAGCTGGGTTTGCGTAGCTGCGGTGCTACGAGCGTAGCAGAGATTGCGATATATGGTTAACGATTTACACGTTTGCAGATTAGATCACTATTATTTATATTTTTCATTAATAATATTCAATATAGTATTATACGAAAAACAAATTAAGAAGAATTCGTGACTCGATCGCTTACTGAGTTTCGTGGATGGTTGACCATCTTTACATATCCTCGACAGTCTTTACGGGTCGTCAGAAGCCCGAAAGTCTGACAACCAGTCTACCAAGGGGTATCGTGTCACCCAGACACTGGGATGTCGATGTCAGAAGGCCAATTCTCGTAATTTAAAGCGGTCAAAATCTAGTCGCAGTCTCCATCTCGGTGACAAATAAATGTCAAAAACTTGTCAAAATTTAGGGACATTAGAGGTATTTTTGACAGATTGAGACTGAGATCAGACTGTGAACGTTCTTAAAATTACGAGAATTGCCCCTCTGAGAGGCACTCGCTCCGTGTAAAATACTGCTGTTCAGCTGCATCCGGATAGACTGGAAGCCGACCCCAACATACCTGTAAAGATACTTGGGGCAGATTTTTTGTTGTCCCATGTGGATGTCCGATATTTCATGGGTTTATTTTTTTGTGCGCGGACCCTAATTATTTTTCTAAAATAAAAATAATATGTTACCACTTATAACATCAGCTATCTGCCAGAATCAGTCCAGCCGTTTTGGATATTAGCCGAAACAAACAGACCGACAGGCAAACATTTTAAAAATTGTTTTTTTTATAAGTAGGTATCGTACATTTATTTATTTATTTATAATTAATTACAACGGCTTGCGCCAATGACAGTAATTAACATAACATAAAACTAAACATATTACATAACTAACATAATTCAACTACATATTTTCATATTTATTTAGTAAATAACTGTTATTTCAACATCACACTTAAATTTTATTAATTATTTATTTAAACTAGCTGACTCAGCGAGATTCGTAACGCCTAAATGTATGAGAAAATTAATTATCTTCACTATTTTTTTTTTCGTGATTTTTTCCCAAGTTTTAATAGTTATTTTGGTAAGTATTCGGGGCGGAGAGAAATCCAATAAATAACCAAGCTAGATAACATAATTTATTATCAAAATCGGTGCAGCCGTTCTTGAGTTATAAATGGTGTAACTAACCGGACTTTGTTTTATATATATAGAAGATTAGAATGTATAGAATATAGATAGACGTATAGATAACCAGACTTTCTAAACAAAGTGTTGTAGTATTTGCATGATAACATGCAATTAGTGAAAATAATAGTCAAGTATTTGGTTCAGCAAATACCGCAAACAAATAAATATGCTGCAGTGACTAAAAAGCATAATTGATATAAATAGCTGAACATCAATTTAATTGGGACATTGGAAACAAAAATATACTAGTTTGCGTTCATAACGCAAACTAGTATATTTTTTCGATACCAAGCTAGATAACATTATTTACAGGATGAAATAGAAAACTTGAGACAAATGGAAATAGGAGGTGCAGTAACTATTACATAATCATCGTAAATTGACATTACATTTCCCGAAACTAAATTCTTGAAAAAAATCGTGTAATCCATACAAATATTATAAATGCGAAAGAGTGTCTGTCTGTTACCTCTTCACGCCTTAACCGCTGAACCGATTCAGATGAAATTTGGTATAGAGATAGGTTGAGTCCCGGTAATGGACATATAATAGTTTTTATCCCGATATTACCACGGGATCGACACTCATGGGGGTGAAACCGCGGGGCGCTGCTAGTTATCTATATACAAATTCAAAGTCCAGACTGAATGATATATCAACGCACAGCCTAAACAGCTGGTCCTAGAGACATGAAATTTGGAGGGAGTGTTCTTTGTGAAGAGTAGGTAGGTGACTAAGAAAGGGTTTTTTGAAATTCCACCCCCAAGGGGTTGAATGGGGAGGGTTAAATATAAAATTCACACGGACGAAGTCGCGGGCAAAAGCTAGTCGTCTTAGATAGTGCAAACTAAGTTACTACCTTCAAGTAGACACGAATTATCGTCGTTTTAGTTCTTTTTATTTATTTAAATTATCAACACAAATAAGAAAATTATAATATCAATTTTAGCGCGCGCCTGATGAGCAATCCATTCAACGCTGAGTTCGACCTGAAGCAAGTTGGCAACGTGTTTAACTAGCGGTATTTTCCTAATCTTGCCCGTATTATGAAAAAAAGAGCGCGCGAAAACGTTGCAAATAGCTCGCCCACGCGCACGTATGTGCATCCCTTTCCTTAATAACATGCTCCAAATTTACTATAAGGCACGCTTAATTAGATATTTTAATTTGTCGCACCTATTCAATATCATCCCGTATAAATGTCATGTCTATCCTTCTCTCTTTAAAGGCTCCTACAAACAGGCGCGACACGCGATATAATCGCGCGACACAAAGGCACCGCTCGTTGCGCGACTTTATCGCGTGTCGCGTCTGTTTGAAGGAGCCTTAAATCCATCCAAAGGTTGTCTTAAGATCGCTTTTAGCGATAAGACCACCTATGTAACATTTCTACATTTATATCTGTAATTCATATGATGTACATAATAAAGAGTATTCTATTCTAGATTTCGATATGTAGACAACTGCCGAACTGTGTCGGGTAGATAACAATGTGCCTACCTAAAGCCTTCTCGAGCTCTAACTTACTTGTGAGTCTGACGTATCATATCTGCTATAGACACCATTTACATCTTAAGGGTTCGCAAATACTCGTAGACTAGCCAATATTACTTATCGGTAAGGGTATCTTTAGTTTCTGAGAGTTGTAATAGCCTACTACACCCACTTTGTGTTGATGAATACGTGTACCATTTTTATTTTAAAAATTACCTTCTATCTTCACAGGTCCCCCGATGCGATTGCGATTGTTAAGTACAAATATACTATAATAAACTAAATTCACAATAAAATAAACAAATATAACACCTAAATTTAACTTAATTATAATACAAGAACACAACACCCTAGAGGCCGCCAGAGTAAAGTCGTACAGTGTGTACACTGTAGACACGCTCAACGCGGTAGCCTATAGAATGGACATGTTACGAGAAAACTTGTCTATTCTATCGGCTACCGCGTTGAGCGTGTACAGCGCGCGCGTCAGCGGTGCGCGCTGAAGCAGATTGGTGCGCGCGGTCAGCACCAGCAGCCGCGGCCGCCACTGCCTGCTCACATACATGGACAAAGGTGTTATTCCACAATTGAAATACGATCTAAAATATACTTCAATACACGCAACCTTTCACTACAATGAATGTAGTAGCGATGTAAAAAAAATGATTTTTGATTATATTTTTTTGTAAAAAAAGAAAGAAAAATTCTGCACCACAGGCTTCTGCTGCTCGAGGCCTGGGTCCTGGCCTCGAGGGCTCTCGGGCCTCGACTGGAGGCGCTCTTAAGCGCATGTTTGGAGAGAGGCCAGTTTCCACTCCGTTGGAAGACGGGGAAGCTGGTCCTCATTCGGAAGCCAGGGCGCCCTGCGGACTCTCCGTCCGCATACCGGCCCATCGTGCTGCTCGACGAGGTCGGCAAGCTCTTTGAAAGAGTGATTGTGGGCCGCCTCGTCGGGCACCTGGTGAGGACGGGGCCGGATCTTGCGGACAGCCAGTTTGGTTTCCGCAAGGGGCGCTCGACGGTGGACGCCATCATGCGCGTGAGAGCCCTCACGACGGGGGACGCGGTGTCCCAGGGTGGGGTCGTCGTGGCGGTGTCACTCGACATCGCCAACGCGTTCAACACCCTGCCCTGGAGCTGCATTGTGGAGGCACTCCAGTATCACCGGGTGCCGCCCTACCTCCGTCGAATAGTCGAGGCGTATCTGACGGACAGAGCCGTCAGCTACCCCGGTTGCGATGGGGAGTGGAACCGGCGAGAGATGTCGTGCGGTGTCCCACAGGGATCGGTCGTGGGGCCGTTCCTGTGGGACATCGGCTACGACTAGGTGCTGCGGGCCGACCTCCCTGATGGCGTCAGCGTGGTTTGCTACGCTGACGACACGCTGGTCCTGGCGCAGGGGAGGTCGCATCAGGCGGCGGCCGACGCGATGACACGCGGGGTTGCGATAGTCGTGGAGAGGATCCGGCAGTTGGGTCTCGAGGTGGCATTGCACAAGTCCGAGGCCATGTCGTTTCATGGGCCCCGGAACGCGCCACCATCGGGATCCCAACTAACGGTAGGAGGGGTTCACATCGTCGTCGAGACAACGATGAGGTACCTGGGTCTCGTCCTCGACAGCCGGTGGAACTTCGTCGAGCATTTCCGACGTTTGGCCCCTAAGCTGGAACGGGCCGGGGCCGCCTTCAAGCGGCTCTTGCCCAACCTGAGGGGGCCAAACGCCTCCTGCCGGAGGCTTTACGCGGGGGTCGTGCGGTCCATGGCCCTATAATAATAATAATAATAATCATTTTATTTCGGAATAATAAATCCCCCGGTCGCCCCGGTGTGGGCGCGTTCACTGCGGCGGCGAGCCGCCCACTACCTGAACGCGCCCCAGAAGGTGGTAGCCATAAGGCTTATCCGGGGCTACCGCACGATCTCTGGCGAGGCGGCAAGCCTCATTGCCGGACTGCCGCCATGGGATCTGGAGGCGATAGTCCTCGCGCGCGTTTATGAGTGGCGCGCGGAGGCACTAAGCCGGGGGGAAGTTCCGCTTCCGCGGCAAATCTCTGCGGAGCGGACTGAGCTCCGGCGCGATCTCATGGCGACATGGAAGGAACGACTGTCGCAACCCAGCGCAGGGCACGCCGCGATAGCGGCGATAAGACCCCTCTTTGAGGAGTGGCTAGAGAGGCGCCACGGCACCCTCACCTACCGCCTGACGCAGGTCCTCACCGGACACGGAAGTTTCGGGAGGTTCCTGCACATCATCAGGCGGGAGGAAACGCCCGGGTGTCACCATTGCCAGGATCGCCCAGAGGACACGGTGAAGCACACGGTGGAGGTCTGCCCCGCTTGGGCGGAGCACCGCCGTGTCCTCGTAGAGGCGATCGGCAGCGGCGGCGACCTCTCGCGCCCGGCCCTGGTGCAAGCCATGGTCAGGGGCGAGAGGGAGTGGGAGGCAGTCACCTCCTTCTGCGAAGCAGTCATGCTAGCGAAGGAGGTGGCGGGACGGCTCAGGGAGAGAGCCTCCCGTCCCAGCCGCCGCGGGAGACGCTCCGGGCGTCGGGAGCCGCGCGACGACTCCCGGCCACCGTAGGCGCGGGCCTGCGGGCGGAGAGTAATGGGTAGCTCACCGTCCGATCAGGACCAGGCCCGTGCCGGACGGCGCGTACGTGTTCCACGCGCGCCTCAAAGAGATGTCAGCATCGAGGACGGGCCCCATAGGGCCGAAGCCTGCCGGGTCAGCGGGATTGTCCGAAAGGGTTACCGCTGGCCCGGAACATAAAGGGCTAAGGAAGGAACACGGGTGGGTTTTAGTCAGTAAGAGTCTGACACTCCCTTCCGCTCCACCCAGAGCGGGAACATTTGATGATTTTCCATCCGCAAAAAAAAAAAAAAAAGGCTTCTACTCCGTTCACCCTGTTACACCCTGCTTTTGTACAGACGGTAAAAAGGCAGCCGGTATAGCTTTTTCTAAAGTTGTTTTAGGATATATGAAAGTGTTGTTATCTTTTTAATTGATTTTATATTTAATCTTTTGTGTATGTGTAAACTATCTTTAATTTCTGTAATTGGTTGTAAATCGTTTTAATTAAAGAATAAACATGTATTCATATCAATTACAAATAAACTAACGAACGTTAACTTGGTCTACTAGCACAGGAAAAACCCCGTCTAAGGTTGATTCAATCATAAAGCATTATTAACTTGTATCGTCATTCTTCGTACGCATTATTGACGGCATTAACCATAACGGAGGTTAGATGAAGCAATGAACTGGAAATCTTATCCATCTCGGGGCGTGTGCGGCTTGATTAACGAAAAATTCGTAAAATAAGGTCTCTCACAGAAGCGTGAAGGAATTGTTTTAGAAGAAGAGAATGATGAAGTATGGCTTTATTGGAAGTTAATAATGTTTTTAGGATAAATAAGGGGTTAATGCTTTAAACTCTGAAAATATGTTGTGAATATTTTACTCTAAGTTACCAACATTGCAGAACAATTCATCGAAGGATCAGAAGAGGATGTGCTACATGTATTATCTCAGCAGTAATAATTGTTGTCGCTCACAATGGGCCTTATATTAGAAGACTAAAAGTCACCCAAAGGGTAATGAAGAGGGCTATGCTTGGAGTTTCCCTGCGTGATTAAATCAGGAATGAGGAGATCCGCAGCAGAACCAAGGTAACCGGCATAGCTCGAAGAATTGCCAAACTTAAGTGGCAGTGGGCAGGGCACATTGCTCGCAGAACAGATGGCCGATGGGGCCGAAAGGTTCTGGAGTGGCGACCGTGTACCGGAAGACGTAGCGTTGGAAGGCCTCCCACAAAGTGGTCCGACGACCTTGTGAAGGCCGCAGGAACCCGTTGGATGACAGAAGCACAGAACCGGTCGAAGTGGAGGTGCTTGGGGGAGGCCTATGTACAGTGGACGTCTTTCGGCTGAAATTATGAATAATTGTTATTTAATAGTCAGGTGTTTTTGTGGAAACATTTACATATATCTAAGACCTTTTTTGTACCAGTGCTAACAGCTGACTTATCGAGTTGTAGGTCGTGGGTTTGTGACCCAGACAGGCGCTTTCTTAGTGTAAATAATTTCAACACCACTTCTCTTAAACCGGCATGTCCTAGAACTAAAAATTCGAAGACATCTGACATGTAACCCGCACTGGGTCCGCGTGGTCGATTACACTCCACTCCTTCTCGAAGAGAGGCCTGTGCCCCAATAGTGGGAACATTATATGCTGATTATGTATCGTATTTTATGCAAAGTAAATACACTACTACTACTACTGTTCTATACTATACATAGGTACCTGAATTTAACTACTGCTCAGTTTCTTAAATAGCAAATAAAAGATATACAGATAACAAAAACAACTCAGACAGACCATGTCTTGATTAACACAAGGATAATTCTAATCCGAGTAAATGCGAGTGAAACCACAGGCATCAACAAGTGGTTCTATACGACCCAGCTAGGACGTCAGACAGCCTCCCAATAATATAGAAAACTTACACAACCTAGGATCTTCTTGCACACATCCTCCTGAATGAAGGAAAAATGTAATTAATAAGTGGTGGAGGAGCCGAGGAGGTGAGGATGTGAGGAGGCGGTGCGTGTCGCGGCGGAGGTGATAACATTCCTCGTTACGTCAGCCGCGCAGACCACATTCAACCCGTTACGTGACTGCGGCCTGTTCCGCGGTGGAGGGTTACACCGAACTGTAATCAAATCGTTTAGTATTATTTTGTGTAGGTTTTTAATCGTCCCATTTCAAGATTAAGACGTTTTCACAGAGTTGAAGCAAATATTTATTGTATTGGCGATTTTAAATAATTGAGAATAGGGTTCCTTACTTTACCGTAAGTCGTTATTGTCCAAGATTGACTTCTAAAGTCGTTACATACCTTGGTAAAAAGGGCATTTTTAAAATGGTTTAAATCCGAAACTGTAAAGTTAATGATCTCAAACCTTCCTGCCACCGCAACTTTATTCACCACGGAGTTGAAATTACTCGAGTAGGTACCTGCCTAAATTTTAACATATTTTATCAACAGGCTCTAGCAGTATTCATTCATTAGACAGGTACCTACCTAATACCTATATAGGTATCTGATCTGATGAATGAATACTGAATTAAAACGTATGTACAAACTCAGTACCGGACGTCGATTTCG
Organism: Oligia latruncula; assembly: GCA_948474745.1. Taxonomy (NCBI): domain Eukaryota; kingdom Metazoa; phylum Arthropoda; class Insecta; order Lepidoptera; family Noctuidae; genus Oligia; species Oligia latruncula. The sequence goes on along the minus strand of OX419691.1, from coordinate 1,174,928 downwards.
TTACCGCACAACGTTTTGGTGGACAGTAGGTACCTACACGTTGTAATCCTGTAGTGATTCTATTTACGGTACATATTGGACGCTCCTAGATTCGGCACAATATAGAACGCTAGTTCCTTACTCCGGAACATCGGTAACGGAATAATTTGGGACCAACTCCGAGCGAGCTGTACCGTTTCCAAATTGTTCAAAACATGTAACTTGGTTACGTGAGTTTGATGTGGATATGGGTTCAGCTGTTGTAATTTTGTAAGGCTTTAGGTAAAGATACATGTTAGAGAGTCTATAAAGTCAAATTAATTCGGTGATTCGATATTATTGTGATAGAAAAATAAAACATTTCTCAAGTTGTTACGCAAACGTTTCAGTTTTACTATTGTTTTTCATTATTGCGCAACAATAATCATAAACGATTTATTAAGAGAATTTAACAATTATTTATGCAAAGCGTGTTCAAGAGACGGATTTTCAAAACATAAATGGATCAACGAATATTATTGATTTGTCAAAACGATTTCGCGATTATATAAAGTTATATGCACTTTACTTATTGTCATTTGTTCTTTCAGCGTTATACTTTGTACAAGAAAACGATGTCCGTCCCCACCGAATAGTTTTATTGGTGTGAATAGCAGCCGGGTGATCGTCCGACCCTTAATAAACTCACGGGTAAACATTAACGCGGGTTATATAAATTATGAAGATAATATTTGGCGCGCACTATAGGCCCGTTGCGTGGCTATTACTTTGGCTCATTTTGGATTTGTTTGGTCTCATGTCCGGTTGAAAATTGCCTGTTAATGACAGGGCATTGTCATAAGGGTATCATTTAAAAATGTTCAGAACAAAAAAAATAATAGTTATAATATAAACAGGGTTATTGGTAAAACATTAACAACCTCTTTTTTAAGAGGTCATTGTACTCATCATTATGAACAACTTTTACTATGGGACCAAAAATGTATTCGCAAAAAAAAATCTGCCGTTTCCTACATTTGAACTCCAGACTACTATTGAACAATACTAGCAGAATAGTCCGTAAACTCCTTGCTGGACTTAGGGTCGATTTTTAAATCGCCATTTATCTGAAGAATAGTGGTCACGGTGGTTGGTACCTACGGTGGTTTGACTCTATACTCTATACTCTATGACAACAGCCGTCGATCTGTCATTTATTCCTCTGTTAAAAGTTTTCTGACCGTTGAAAATTTTTGAGTTTAAAAACCAGGAGCAGCTGTATAGCAGCACTTGTCATGTTGTTTCAGCAGTGAATTTACTAATTCCGTTACAGTAGTGCTAATAAATATATAATTAGTAACCGATCCTTTAAGCTAGTATCACAAACTGTTTGGAGCGAATTAACAAACGGTTTGCGGCGGTCTGTTGCGGCCAATGGCGATCCGCAGATTGTTATTTATAACCTCGCATTTATGCAAGTATTTACTGTGGTATATTTTGTGAAAATATTTTGATACTTTGGAAAAACATAATAATCATACTTTATGTTGTATTATTATTTTAGGCTAGCAAAAAAGGCAACATTCTACCTAAAAAATATTCTATTGTCAATCATTATTAGTACAGTAAAATAAAAAGATTAAAAAAAAAACTAATACAGGTACTAACATTAATTTCGTTCAGAAGACTTTAAGTTAATTTTCAAAGATTCCTCTCATCGACTATTTTGCTTTGACCGACAAGGTCCACAATAATCAGCTTAAAATGTTCCCACTGCTGGTACACAGGCCTCCTCTCGGTGAGAGGGAGGTCCACAATGATCTCATATTTTAAGTCATAATACCACCAACGTACAAATAGAGTTTTATTATTAGATTAAAAGTTTTTTTTTATCATTGTTCCTTTCAACCAAAGCACCTGCCATCTAATCTCTTCACCACCCTAGGTTGACTGGTAGAGAATGCCTAAGACATTAAGTCCGCCTTTGTACCTTTTTTTTTTTGTGCGAAAAGATTATATAATTAAAACAATAAAAATGTAATTACATTTTTCGCTAGATTATTTGCTTAGTACGAGTATTTTCAATCTGTAACTAGCATTCAATTAAATTAAATTGAAATGCAAGTCTTTACTTGCTAGCAGATGGTTGCTTTTGTATTGTGTTTTGTCAAGTATGGCGCACGCTGGACAGTCAGCCTCGCTAGCAAACTTACTGACATGCAATCCTTATCCTGACACAATCAAAGAAGAATAGTTAACCCCCCTTTCCAAACTTCAGCCACAAAATCATCCATCTAAACTTAGATCACGCGTTAAAACAGTTATTATTCGTTGCGCGCGCGTCAGAGCACGTAGAGTAATTCTGTTGGGCGTCTTTGTCGCGGCGACAAGGAAGTTTGCAAGCGACAAACTCTCAAATAATACGTGCCCTAGTTGCCGTCTGCTTGCGATTCCGCCGGCGACTGTCGTATCATCTCGCGTTACCTAAACTTGTAAGTTGTTCGGAGTTGTCGCGAGTTGAATGGGAAGCTTTAGCTAGGTTTTTGTTTGTTTGTTTTTGTTGAATACTGTGTTATGTTTGTGTTTGGAGAAGTAAAGTCGAGCTGTTCCTGCGCAGTTTATTAAAAACCTTGAATATAACATTATGTACAGTCACCAAAAGAGATAAGTAACCAGCGTCGTCGGATATAGTTAAAGTTTAGTAAGGAACCGCTGTATGTTTTCGAATGAAATATAATTTGATAAATGAACCGTTTGTATTCTATTAACTAAATTAAATTGTATTCGAAAACATCCATCGGTGTCTTATTAAACTTCAACTATATTACTTATCTCCTTTGGTGACCGTACAAGCCGAGGGCCCAATGGGATTCCTTAACGACAAAAATGGCGAACTTCCACACAGACTCTTAGTTAACCCCTATAAACTTGGGGTGTACTTTCAGAAATCCTTCCTTTGTTCTAATTTTCGTTATATAAGGAGCTCTTATATAACGAATATATATATCTGTGCACAATTTCGTACTATTCTAGACGGAATGGTTTAGACAGTGCGTTGTCTGTTAATAAATGAAGTAATTCAAGATTTTTAATAAGTAGGAAAACACAAGTGCAAACAAATGATACTTTTTTATCATATCGGTATCGGAGGGCTTATAGAGGTATGAGAAACAGGGTGTAAAGTTCTCTCAACCTCCATAGAAAAGGGAGGATCCTCCGACAAGACGGGTGTTGTGTCTGGCGGGCAACTGCCCGATGATTCATGTCGGGCCGTTGTATCTATGCTAGTTGCGCGGTAAACTCTGCTTGCGAGATGCAGGATTTCGCGTGACGTCAGTATGACGTGTTGTTCTCATGTGGCGTTATAGATACCGCTACAGGCTCATTCACTTCTAACTGTAGGCAATTCCATACATCAACGTATACCATGTTTTTTATTATGTACGTATTATGGGTAGCCTCGCAGGTGCGTCCGAATTTAAACTTGTTTTAGGACTTCGAACCTAAGAAAACTTGTATGTAGAGGAGGCAAAATAGTCTCCAGATTATTTTTAGGGAGAGAAACCCGTGGAGTTTCATGCCGGCTCTTCTCCATACAAAACGACCAATTGGAACCGTGCACCTAGCTTCTGAAGTTTCATAAGTGCCCATGAAGGATTATGTGTTTTTTTTTTATAAATTAATATGATACCATTGAAGAATGCTTCATGAATCGTATTAACTACGAATAATGTAGGTGGAACAGGTATATTGGTTGTGGGAGTAAGTATAATCCGACATACTCGTACACGTTGGCTCTTAATAACTGATTATTAATTTACATACATGGCGTGGGTGCGTGGCCTTTCAAAGTAATATTTTGTTCGCCTGTTCTGATGAAAGTCTCTGTGAGTCGTGGGTTTAGATAACTGATATGAAGTATTTTATTTAGATAGATATATTAATTGTAGGGGGTATAAGTGGTATAGTTTGCCATACATAATCAGCCTATAATGTTCCCACTGCTGGGACACAGGCCTCCTCTCTGTGAGATGGAGAGTGCGGGTTGGTGGATGTCACATACCTTCGATTTTTTTTTTCGTTCTATGTTGCCTGTTTCCTTACAATGTTTTCCTTCATCGTTTTGAGAGACGCGGTTATACAATTAAATACAAAAAGTAAAGTGCCTGCCTGGGTTCAAACTCACGACGTATGTACAGCTCGTAAGTCGGGGCCGATACAACTGGGCCACCACTGCTCGACTTTGCTAATAGTCTTCAATAATTCTACAGAAAATTATGATGTTTCATGCTTAAAAATCGAATCTACTTTTGGGTTGCAAAAGCCAGAGAGCAATTTTTGCTTATTGCGTTAGAAAAATCTTTCAGGTAATTCTTTTTAGGTAAAATTGAGCCGGAAGACGTAGCGTTGGAAGGCCTCCCACAAGGTGGACCGACGACCTTGTGAAGGCCGCAGGAACTCGTTGGATGCGAGAAGCACAGAACCGGTCGAAGTGGAAGTGCTTGGGGGGAGGCCTATGTCCAGCAGTGGACGTCTTTTGGCTGAAATGATGATGATGATGAAAATTGAGCCCGTTTGCCCCAAAAGGATGGTAATGTTTATTCTGTATGAATTCGAAAAGTGGACTTTTGGCACTTTCCGTGTAACGTTTAGTGCTAATACGCCTGTTATCCCACAGAGAGAGTTAAAACGAAATATCCATTAAGTAATTTTCCCAAGTTTCCTAATTATCTCACTACGAATAGGACTGTATACGAACTAAAACCAAACACTAACAACAGCAAAGAACGCTAAAAACAAAACACTATCAAAAACCCGCCTAATTATAACCAAGTCAAAGCGGAAAACGTTGCCTGTTACGGTCGCAATCAGCCGGCCGGTCGCCGCCCGGTTGCCGGTAGCCGTGGTCGCGGTCCGCTGCGCGCTTCTGTGCACTTGACACTGACGCGACACGGGCTAAGCACGCAATGGAAGGTACAAAGTGACCTCAAACAGCTCAGCTGCTTTGTTACTAGTGATTGATTGCACTGATTGAAGCGGCTGGAAATGTTTGCGATGGAGCTTTGTGTGTCTGGACGAATGAAGTGAATGATTTTGATGAATTGGACGAGTTATGGAGAGGAAAGGATGTTGGTGCGGCAGCAAGATGGGTGGACCTGGACCGATGTGAAATGAAATGAAATGAAAGCAAACAGCACGAGAAAGGGATCAAGGCACACTAGTAACACCTGACGGTACTCCACGCGTGCTTATTGATCAAATGACGGAGAGTAGCTTCACTAGATTTAATGTGGCCAACGAGCACACTACATTGATGTCGCGTAGTGTGGCGAAGATAAGTCTGTTTCCAATATTAGCACTGAGTAAAATGGTGAAATAATTGGTGATAGATAAGTCTAAGTTTAAAAAACCGTACAAAAACGTGGCTTAGATTTTTTTTTTGCAGATAATAATCCTAACTACCCCAACCAATCCAGGTGCAGTTATTTATCGTACAACGAAAGCGTCACTTCCGTCCTCTCTATATCAGAACCTCGGTAACAAGCTCCGAGCGCCGAACGCCACCGAACCATTGAACCGTGCAATCTGCAACCCCGACTGAACATTTTTATTTCACATTTTTCATACAACTTACTCGAACCGATTCAGTGCTGTGACTGACGTCCAATTATTTTGCCATTTGTATACACTTGCTGGCCAGTGCGTAGGGGTTAACCTTTGTTGGAAAGTAACAGGATTTATAATTGGTTTCTTTATATGAAAATGTTTTAGAGTTTGTTTCGGCCTTTCTTCTCAGAGTAGTCAGATAGGAAACGCCGACTTCATCTAGTTTAAAAAAAAAACATGATTGACGTGTAAAAGTGTTTGTACAAACCTACTTACAAAAAATAAAATCATTTCATCTTCATCAAATCATTTCATTTAATATGTTACTGGATTCAATTAATTTAATGCAAAGATGTGTCTTAATACTATTTCGCTTGTGCTGGTACTCGTATACATACACACTAACACTCATCACATGCATTCTTACACTCATCACATACACACTCACACTCATCACATACATACTTACACTCATTACACACACACATACCTTTTAGTCGTAAGTTTAATGAATTATACTGAAACCGGTGCATTTGTTAACTTATCTTTTATAATTCACGTCATTGTCGATATAGTCGTTGCATTTCAGCATACCGACGTATGTAGCATTTTCATCCTTTACTCGTACTAAATTATAAATAATTCTCTGTACCTACGTTTAATTTATAACAAATTCATTTCATTCGCCTTTTATTTGTCCGCTTAATTAGTCAGTGCATTCGTTAGTTAATGCGATTAACATGCTTTATTTAAATTAATTATGAAACAAAGGTTTGTGGAGCAAATGAATGCGTTATTATTATTATTTTATTAGATTATGCGAGTGTTGTGGCTATGTGGTGTTGTGACGAAGGCTAATTTTTCAGGTTTTTTTTAGGTATTTATTTCACGTTGGAATACCAACAAAATTGGAGTTTTACACTCATTACATTCAGCCAATATTACTTTAAAATTATGTAGTAACTAGCAGCGCCCCGCGGTTTCACCCGCATAAGTGTCGATCCCGTGAAAATATCGGGATAAAAACTATCATATTATGTCCTTCCCCAGGATGCAATCTATCTCTCTGCCAAATTTTATCGAAATCCGTGCAGTGGTTTAAGCGTGAAAAGGTAACATACAGACAGACAGAGTTACTTTCGAATTTATAATATTAGTATGGGTTTGACATTTTTAGATACCTTAACAATGATTGGGTTCCGGATGTTTATTATGAGGTACAGAACTCTAGCAAAAACTAATATCCTAGGTAAACGCGAATACGTCAAAGAAATACGTCTGATTTTTCCAACATAATGAGAACCTGACTTCAGAAACAAGCAGTTTATCAAAGAGCGCTTTTACTATTTTAGTTCACAAACTAGTCCCGTGTTTAAGTCCTTAAGGCGATCGTAACAAAGGCCAAAGTTCCGTACAAAAAGAGGATTTATTGTAAAATGCGGTGGAAGACGGAATGATCTCATTTTCTATTCCATTCGTTTCACACAAACCACACAAATCACTGTAGCTTTGCCGTGACTCGAATTCCTGATGTTCAAGTTATGAGCGAGTGAGGGGAACGAAACAGTTTAGAAGGTAACGTAGTGAGATGTCAACACACTCTGTAGGTATGTTCACGAACTTTACCCTACCAGGTATGTTATACCGATATTAGATCGTAATGTGCTTCTCAGTTATATCTACCCGAAGCTCAGTGTCTGTGACTCAGTTAGTAATAGAAGCTAGCCACTGGTATTCGGTTGGACTATTTTGGGACCTACTGATGAGAAACGACCTATTTATTTTCAAAATTAGCATAACTCGACATAATGTAACGTATGGATCAACCACAACAGATTTTTTTTTCACGATTTCAGGGTTAGTCCCATAGTAAAAGTTCATCATGGAGTTTCTTGCCCTTTCTCCTCCATAGGAACCATAGTAGGTTCCTATGGATGGTTCCAGCTTTGGGATGTGCAACTAACTTTATCTATCTTACGGACCGACTCGTTCACAGTTCAAAAGTGCCTGGAACTGGTTTATTTGAAATAAATGCTTTGAGTGTTGAGTTTGGGTTTGTAATAAGTATCAGCGCCATCATACGCGTAGAATTCCCCTTCCTCTCTTGGCGTCGTCCTCCAGTCTAACTACATACTGAAGAATAATTAAAAATAAATTGTTTATTTCAGTTAACAAATTACCTAACAGCGTTAGGTTTCATCGTCATCGTCATTTCAGCCGAAAAACGTCCACTGCTGGACATAGGCCTCCGACAAGCACCTTCGCTTCTACCGGTTCTGTGCTTCTCGCATCCAGCTCATTTAGATTCTGTTAGGTATTAGGTTTTAATATTACCATAATAAGACATGTACTGTCGGGGAAATAACTGTTTATCAGATCGACACACTATGACAATTTACCGCGTTATAGATATTTCATGCAACTGTCGAAACCTGACAGTCTTGTGATTAGAATATGTTGGTAGTCAATTTAGTAAGCTCAGCTAGTATGATGTAAATGTTGCTTCCAATCTCGTATTGAAGAGAACAGGTGGCATGGGTCGGTAACCAGCTTCTCGCTGCTGACTCCACCATCTAAACAAGTTCCTACAGTATTAATTCTGTAAGATATTTTGTTGATAAAAGGGGAAGTTACCGCCTATCCCATTACTATTCAGCTGCTTCCCATGTACCCATGGGAAGGCCCGGATTTGGCCAGGCGAACATGATAAATGATGCACTCTAGATCAATCATTTGATATCATTAATAACTGTTTTTGCTGTAAAATATTTGGGTAGCTCAAAGTGAAGTGAGATTGGAAATTATGTTTAAGTATTTATTTAAAAACAGCTTCTGTTTATAATATAACTTAAGTACTATAGGTAATAACAGCTCTCTTACACAGTCGCCAATGATAACATTTAATAATAATAAAACTTATGAGCGATTACGACGTACAGCATTTCATACAAACTTTCAAGCCCTTGTTTTTCGAAATGAATGAACCGATTTTAATGAAACTGCATTCGCTTAAGCAGGATACAAATGTCTAAAAAGTTACTTAAGAACATTTTACACCTCTAGAATTTAGAAATTATAGCAAAATACTTCTTAAACTTGAGATTAACAACTAAAAGGAAAATAAACACAATTTATTAATTTGCTAGGTACCTACTAAAATGACAGCTGTAACAAACACTGTCAACATGACAAACAAAAAAGTCGATTGCAGCTGTCGTTTTGGTCTAGCACAATAAAAAAAGGTTTAATAGTATTTTCAAAAGACATAAGCGCAATAGGTTAGGTTATAGGGTTCTTGAGGTCCCATATCATGAAGGTATTTTGGGATGAACGCATAGACATAGATAGTTATTTATATCAAGCTGTTTGTATTGTCCGATCACTGGAATGTCTATTGCAACTGTTACAAGACTACTTCACGTCCTATTGTTCATGTCGTACCATGATGAAGCAAATGTACAACAGCAGAGGGGTAACATCCCCGCATAATCTCAGTGTCAACATTTACAAAATACATCTAATTTATCTAAATTTTTGACTTTATTTGTCGCTGAGATAAGATTGCGACTTGAATTTGAAAGTATTTTAAATCATCTCTTCTCCTGCCCTTAGCCCAGTTGTTTGTGGTCGGCGCAACATGTGTTTTCCTTCCGTGCTTCTCTATTAGTCGTCATCTCGGTAGTCACCACCTTTCTAGACATATTGAAATACCTATGAGAATTAGCCTTCATGCTGAGCTAGACTCCCATTTGGTGCAACCTTACCGCACCTTGTATATTCGTTATTTGATTTGAAGTATGTGACAGTGTCTCTATAATTCTTTAAGTCCGTTTTCTTTTTCTATGTTGGCACCTTGTTGTTATTATTGGCATGTAATTTGTTGTCATTTAATTGTGCTTTTGTGTGTTTTGCTGTCTATCTATTTAGGAACTAACACAGTTGCAGGAGTTTTCACCTTTTTTCCGCCACACCATGTTTCTCGCTTCCCGCTCCTCCCATACACTCTCGCAGATTTACATAGCCTACTTTATTCAGTCGCCGAACAACAATACAATCGAGTATATTTAAATAATCAGTCAGGGGGAGCTCCCTTCCTACTGTTGACATCGTTGACGCAAGCGTGAAGGATTTGGCGCACGTTTGACGTTAAGTACTTAGAGTGGTTTCAATAAACTTGAACGAAGATACGTTGAGATTCCGAAAAACAAAGCGAATAATATGAGGAAGGCCGATGTCGTCTTGAAATATTAACAGTTAGGCAGAGAGAAAACAGAAATCTTAAATGAGACGTATAGATTTGTTTGTTATTTTATTAAATACCTTACCTTAAATACCTTTTACCAGTGGCGACTTGGCCCGCGTGAATCCATACTATAATAATATAAATGCGAAAGTGTGTCTGTCTGTCTGTTACCTCTTCACGCTTAAGCCGCTGAACCGATTTAGATGAAAGGTATAGAGATAATTTGAATCCCAGGAAAGGACATAGGATAGTTTTTATTCCGATATTCCTACGGGATCGACGCTTATGTGGGTGAAACCGCGGGGCGCTGCTAGTATTTTCATATAACTTTATTAGTTTACGCGGCGCACGTCAGTAAATCACCCAGTCAGCATTTTTGTACGACATCTTGAACAACCATCGTTATATTTCAGCCAATTTACAAAAAAACATTATTACTGCGTCCCTTCGTCCAAAGCGTATGAAAATCCGTTCGATAGTTCTTGAGTTTATCACGTTCAGGCAGACAGACGCGGCGCGGGAACTTTGTTTTATAATAAGTTGTGAAACATATTTTGTTAATAAACAGGCCGTTTGCCCGCCCAATGGGTTTTCCCATCGACGAAAATGACGAGGTTCCAAATAAACCTTCATATTTAACCCCATTGGGGGAAGAACTTTCAAAAATGACCATCTTTTTTGGGCAAAATTTCCTGCTTCCCAACGCAATGGTTTAGGCTGTACGTTGCCTGTTACTAAATGAATATATTTAAGTATTTTTATTAGGTCATGTCTCAAATAACATTGTAATATCTAAGTCGGAGATGGACGAAGCCAAAAATCAAAAATCAAAGTTTATCAACCGCAGTTTATCAGTTTATTATTTTTTTTAGTTTAGTTTAGAACTGTTTTGCTAAATCCTTAAAAATTTAGTCAGTATAGTTCTAGAAAGAATAACCACACTGCTATCTTCTCCACCTACCCGCCTATAATGCAGGTAGTTTATGGCATTGTGCGGAACCAGTGCAGCAAACCTGCGGGATCCTCAGGGAAATCACATTTCTATACCGAATCACTGAACAGTTTGATGTTTCTAACCAGCCAACTGTTCTTCTAGTTTCCAACTTTATGATAACCTACCGAGTGTTAAAACCTGATCTACAGTGTTCCAATAATTGTCTGTGGTATAACATAAGTTGACATACCATACCACAGTGGCATACCATAAGTTGAATTGAAGCAACAATACAAATTGCAAGTTGCAAGTCATCCGTTAGATTTTATCATTAGGTATTATGAAAGAAAATGGTCTCGTGTAAACGGGGCGTTATCCTACTGATACTATTAAAATGTGAAAGCGTGTATGGCAAAGTTTATATCACTTTTTATGCCGGTAAATTTAAACGCAGACCAAGTCGCGGGCAGAAGCTAATGGTTAATAATAATAACTAACGTCTCGTATCTGTTCGTGAAAATATAGATAAGTATAGATATCTATATATTTTACACTTTTTAGTTGTGGTACACACGACGACATATCTAGCTTACTTCTCATTGCACAAAAAGCCTAAATGCGAGGTCAGCTATAACTGGAATTGTTTATATTTCCAGTTATAGCTGACCTAGCATTAGCTCAGCTCGGTCGCATTGTTTAGGTTTTACCTACCCCACCCAAATAGTAATCTGCAGGGAGAAATTGAAAACATGCGACAAATCAAAATGGGAGATTTTACTCGTCATTATGAAATGATGAGTACCGTAAAATGGGGTGACATTTGAATAGCGGGGTGTCTTTGATGATTACTAATGAGTGATACTAATTACAAAAAGTAATGAGTGAACAATTTTTATAATTTTTGTTTTTATTTCCTGTTAGGGGCTACTTTCTTATTACATACAAAAAACGGGGGCAATCAAAGCGACCCCATATCAAGTATAAAGATGATAAGCCACTTAATGTTTTTTTTCTCGGAACCTACAGGGCGTAAAAATTAAATAAATAATTTTATCAATAAAAAACCATGAGTCGCCATTACAGTATTTTTTTTGTATTTTTTTATAAATAACTGAAGAAGTTACAGTCAGTTTTATTTCAAGATTAATCAATGTAACCCCATTTTACCGGTACAATCTCACATTTCGGTTTCGTCAATTTCGGAAGTCGGTGTCGTTGGTTTCGCAATTTAGTTTTTGGCCACCGACTTCCGAAATTAAAGTTATTTTTCACTTTGTAGTGTCTCTTTTGAATGTCGGTTGTTTTTTTTTTTTGTAATTTGTAAAGAAAATTCATGCGCATTCACAAGAAAATTCAAGATGTACGAAATAAAGGTGTCACTTTGATTAAACGAATAGCATTAGAAGGACATAGCTGGCTTGAATTCTTGATTTTTGCAATCAGAGCAGTCACTACGGACTGGCAGCAATGTTGGTTCAGCAAACAATCAGAGCATACGTGTTCACCGCGTTAGACGGTGCTCCGTTTGCGTAAAGGGATGGAAACATGTGCTTTTTGACGCACGTATTAATTTTACATATAAATACATCATTAGGCTTAATTAATTATGTATTTATATTAAGTTGCACTTATCAAGTGCTCCTCCTACAGATTGTAATTGCCTATTTGGTGCTTAAATTCAATAATCATGAATACTTTGAAAAGTAGATGGCAGAAATGCGAGACATAGGATCTGCGTGCAAATAATATTCTTTTAGACAGTCAATACGGTTTTAGAACCAGTATTTCTACTGAAGATGCGGTTGTAGCTTTCTCTGAAAAATCAACTAGACATATGGGTGGTGGCAGGAAGTGTCTGGGAATGTTTCTCGATATATCTAAAGCGTTAGACACTGTCCCTGTCCCAACACTCCTGTCGAAATTAGAATGCATAGGTGTACGCGGTGTTGCACTGAAAATTTTTACGAGTTACCTCTAAAACAGATACCAACATGTAATGATTGGCGAAGTAGCGAGTGACAAGGCAAGGATTGATTACGGCATCCCACAAGGAAGCATTTTGGGTCCAACGCTCTTCCTCATATAAACAAATGACCTATGTTCTCTAGCCCTCGCTAATTGCGCCGTGTTTACCTACGCTGATGATATAGCACTTCATATACATGGCACAGACTGGAAAGAAACTGAGCAGTGTGCTCAGGTGGCATTAGACACAGTAATGAATTGGCTCGCGAAAAATCTTCTTACATTAAATACAGCAAAAACTAAAATAGTAAATTTTTCTATAAGCAAAAAATCTCAGCCCAACATCCCTCTTGTGATTAAAGGTCATACCTGAGCAGACCACTCAATAATTATATCATGTACGTGTCCTGCTCTGGCAATAACTTCAAATATAAAGTACTTGACTGGTATACTAAAAAAATAAATAACAAAGAGAGCTCGTAAAGCTCTCACAGTACCTAGGTACTTCTGCCACCGAACAACATTGCTGAGCAACGGCTTAAATCCCACTAATATTATAAAGGCGAAAGTTTGTGAGTGTGTGTGGGAGTGTGTTTATATGTTTGTTACTTCTTCACGCTCAAACGGCTGGACCAATTTTGATTTTAAAAAATTATGGAGGTAGCTGACAACCTGGATTAACATATAGGCTACTTTTTATCCCGATATTCCCATTTACGTGGGTGAAACCGCGGGGCACAGCTAGTATTATAGTAAAGGTAGAATTACAGACAAATGAGACATTTCAACTTCAACTTCGGTTGGTCGAACGACAAAGGTTGGCCGTCTCCCTTGAACAACATCATTTGATATGCAGAAAGCCTTGTGAACCAAGCTGTCTGTCGAATAATATAAGACCTTGTCCTTTGGAGAACTTAGGTTCGCTCTAGTTCCACGAATGATAAAATTAACAATGTCCAGGCACAATTTCAAATTCCGTTCCAGTTCGGTAAATCATTTCAGAACAGCCTAACAACATGTATCTTGAAACACTACTTGCCAGGCTTGAAGCTTGCCAATGAAAATAATTATTTCTTTATTGTTTAAAGTAGACTATTAAAGTTTTTTGTCAATCAAAACAGCAGGGTAATTGCGTTACACGCTATCAGTAGCAATGGGTTTCATTTTGAAAGTTCAACAACATTCATTGCGTTATTTGCGTTGTTAGGCAGACACATTTTTCGAACATATGGAGCAATGGATTAGAAATATGTTTGGAAATGATTCAAATTGAGAGTAATAGTACGCAATTAGGGTGCAGTTCTCATAAACTGCCAATAAGCACAGAAATTACAAGCAATGTTCAAATTGCTGTCGGGACAAGCACAGGGGTGTTCAATGGTTGTTAGTTCACAAACAGCGCTGCAGCGCTGGATCCAGCGCGTTGGTCGCTGTTTGTTGCATGAAAACAACCGCAGCGCTGCGGCTGTGCGCCTCCGCGGGCGACGCCATTACACAGGCAAAGTTAGAAGATTAGGTTCACAACATTATAATATTTTGAAACTTTTTCAGTGTCATAATGTTAGAACAGCTGTACTAACTATATCCGACGATCCTGCATACTTATCTCTTTTGTTGACTGCACATTTATGTCTTTCTGTGGGATGTTACAAGGATATTGTCTAGCCATAGACGAATATGCAGTAATTGCCCTTCATGGCCTCGCAACGACATAATTGCCATTACCAACGTTTGTGTAACCCTTGCCTGTGCTAAAGGTATCACAAACTATCGTGGCAGCAGGTGATATTCTTAAACAAACCTTCCAGACATATTTGTGTGTCATAAAATTCATCGCGTCGTACACCCAGCTAGTTCCAAACTTGCAGACTCTTCAGGTTTGTTGGAAAGATAGAATTTATTCGAACTTTGCATAAGATAGCAACGTGTTTGAGTTCAGTTTGTACTTGTATACTTGAAGCTATCGAATAGTTGCAACGAGAGTGCAACGGATTCAATTTGCATTCGTATAGTTTGAATTCGAAGGTAACTACTTGGGCTTAAAGTTATTGGTTAGAAAGTTAAAGATTGCTCTATTCCTTGATCTCAGTAAAGAGAGAATTATCTATTACGAACCACGCACAATGGTCCATTTGAAGGACTAAGTGCGGAAACCAAACCCATAACATAGAACATCTATTACGAACTCTCTTCTCGACTCTGCCGTGTAAGTACCTAAGCTGAGTGAATAATTGTATGATATTTACCTGTTCGTGATAATACTCGTATAATTGGAGTAAGATCATTCTGGTAAAAATAATAAAACCATTATACCGGAACACTACTTCTGAGAACTAACTAACGAAGATTTTGAATGGACGAACAATCTGACTTTTCATTTCTGTTTACCTTCTGCACCGACCCCCGGCAACTGGCACCGTCCACTCGCCCGCTGTACTTGCCAACTAATTAGCTACCTACGCATAGTATTCCTAAAAACATGAATACACGGACAGAGCTGGCTGAAAACGTCTGTGTAACATTCAGAAAAATGCATTCATGAAAAGGTGGGTTGTTTACGTACAAAAGTAAGTTATAAAGAAGGAAACATAAAAGGTTTTTTTTACAATTTACCAAGCTTTTACCCTCACCAACTAAGCTAAATATGCTTATAATAGGAATGGGTTCACGACAAAAGTTCGTGAAGGGTTCGATCTCATATATATTTCAGTTCGCTAAAAAATTTATGTTATATAAAATGGACCGAACTCATAACAAGTATCTAGTGTTGACAAAAGTTGAAAAAAAAAGTGTGCGGTCGGGGAACCCCGTCAGGAACGAAGCTTCTTACGCGATACTCACACGCACACAGACTCGTCTATAATATAGAAAGGGAGAGAGAGAGGGATAGTGTGTATTAATAAGCGTTTTTAATACAGAACCATCTAATATAAGTTTTTATAAGCTCTCATGAAGTTGTCGCCATCTTAGATTTTCATTTTAATCTCACTATCGACTTTAGCATCCTCGAAAATTAAGAAAACGACACCCATGATTTAAAAAAATCGCAGCCGCCATCTTGGATTTTCATTTTGACCTCACTATCGGCTCTAACGCCCTCGAAAACCATTGAAACTATCTTCCAAGAGTCGCATAATGCTTTTTCGTTGCGTGACGATTTCTCCTACCAGTTTACCTACTCCTACCGAAAGTCGCGTTTAAGAACTTCGGTCCAAAAAACTATTAGGAACCTTAAATGAAAGTCACATTGCATCATTATGTGCTGAAGAGTAATAAGATGATGTTTTACTATCTAGATAACACAAGCGTAAAATTACATACACGTTCGACGTCTTGAATAAACTCGGTAACTATTGTCTCAATGTCTGTCGGCACGCCCCACCAACCCGAACAAAAATAAAACGAAGCGTTACGAAACTCGGATGATTCACGACTAGAATTTTTTCTCAACCCTCTGCAAGTAGGTGATATATAACGTCCATTCCCAGCATCCCTCTGTCTGAGCTATGACTCCAGATTAAGCGTCCTTCTGTAACTTAACGATAAAGAGTCACCCTGTTTCTTCAAGAAACGGACAAAAAAACACTTTAAACTTTTATAATTGCCAAAGTTTGCGGATGTACACGGGGTGAAGCTAGATTTAATTTGGTCTTGGAAACTTGAGGGTGAAACAAGGGACGGTTTAATTGGTGTTGATGTGCCGACAGGTGGCGCCGTGTGGAGACTGCACGGTCTTTATTTATGCATGTCGACGAGGCCCGCCCGAGAAAACTCAGGAAACTAAATGCTAAACATGTTTTTAGGGTTCCGTACCTAAATGGTAAAACGAAACCCTTATGGTGAGACTAAGTCTGTCTATCTGTCTGTCTGTCTGTCACAGCTGGATATCTCAAGAACTACTAATGCTATCAACTTGTTTGGAATAGTTTTAGATGACGTTTGCCCAACTATTTTGCAGAAAAAAAAAACATGTGTATTTTTTGCAACAGGGACCGAAAGGGGGTCTGAAAAATTCAAAGTGGGGCTACTAGGGCATGTGGTGGTGGGCATGGGTATCATATGAAATAGCGCAGTTTGCACATTCTCAAACATTTTATCTTTTCTTTTTTTGGCAACACGGTTTTCGACTTTTGATGAAAAATGTAAAAAAAAATACCGTTACCCCCTCACGCTAAACCCACGGTGCGCGAGTCATGTACACTCAGTGCAACAAAGAAATGGTCATTGTATTGCTTGTCATTATTCTATGGTTACTGCAATAATTTATTTTTAAACATGTCTGTTTAGAAGAAAGTTAAAGAAAGGAAAAACGCATCTAACGACTCTTGCCAAGTTGCATGACTGCGACTGTACGTATTTATTCGAAAGAAAATAGAACACAAAATGGCATGATTTCTATGTGGGTTTTTCATTGACGAAAGCTACGCCGAAGGTACTCGTATGAAGAACAGCTCCAAAAAAAAACTTGTAGCAACAAATGTCATCTAAAGGTTAGGGACAATAAAAGCCTAATTGAACTAGATATGTAGTTCCACCAGTGCCTGTACTATTTCGGCTTAAAATAAAATATATTTATTTAGCTTATTGAGAATTAAATACCTACTATTGTTTATTTTACACAAACTTATCAACATGTTCGTACGTAAAATAAATTAGCTCACACACAACACAGGCCTCCTCTCTGTTAGAGGAAGTGGGCCATAATCCACCACGCGCGTGCCCAGTGCGGATTGGAACATGTGACATGTACCATGATGCTCGATGCCAGTGGTATGTCCTAAAGGACAGGCCAGGATGTTTTCCTTTTGAGAGCAGTGGTGATGACGATTTGCACAAAGTAAAGAGCCTGTCTGGGTTTAAACTCGAACCCACGACGTACAACTCGTACGTCGTGGCCGTTACTACTGGGCCACCACTGCTCGTAAAATAAATAATAAATCCCTAATTCTAGAAATTATTTGCTTTTGATTACGACTCGGTGACCTTTCCAGTTTTCCTTGAAATAAATTTCCTTCCCGTTTATCGAATTAATGCTATTCAGAGCAATTTGCTTTTCGAAGTTTAATCTAGTTAGAAATCGAATTCAATTCAGCACAATAGTTCCAAATGAAATGCTGATAATTAGTTGATATTTATGGTAATAAAGGCTTTACTGCAAATAGCGAATCTATTCTTTTTGTGATTATAAAATTATTTAATGCTTCTGATATTTTCATTAAATTACAAATTAAAATAAGTACCTTTTTTCACTTAATACTAAATTAAAGTCATGCAAACATATTCATCAGCCTTAAATTCCTAGAAATAGTTTCTCTTCATTTTCTTAGCGTATCCGTGGCAAAAAGTTAAAATATTATGTTAGGCCCAAAATTCAGCAACGCGAAATGCACACACTGACGCAGTCATAACGTCTTGCTTTTTATCAACAACAAAACAAGAGTGACCAGGCATCTTCTGGACACGCTCATTCCATCGTTCATCCACGTCCGTTCTTTCGTTCATTCGCTCGTTCCATCCGATGCATTCAATCAGGCGAGATTGAGGTCAAAAGCAAAAGCATTTGGCAATAAAAAACAACTTAGAAAAAAAACCTTTGAGAAACTAGTTACGTAATTAAGGGATACCTGCATAATTTATTACTAAACAAACACATTTGACATTTAGCGTGATATTTGTGTGTTATCAAATCATTTCATTAGTTGCTCACATTGATATGAATGCGAGTCAAAGAGACGCACGACTGCGCATGGGGCGGTGTTCAACCAGAAACCACGACGTATTCAACTATTACGTGTTTCCTGTTTAATGACGCAGTTTGATGTGGGGGGCATAACATAAAAGCACTTTGTTATATAGTAAGTGATAAAGCTCTTTGCGAATAGTTTGTCAGCAGAATCAAACTCAAAGCATTTATTTCAATTACACCATTTATGGGCACTTTTGAACAGAAAGATGCCTGCTCTGTCCATTCCAAAGCGTCACAGGAATGGGAAATTCTAAAACCGTGCTTTGTACAACAACCAAACGGCATTGCTGTTTTCCTGTTGCCAAAGTAAACGTCATGCACATTTCTCAGCTTTGTCTCTGGAGCACTTACTGCTACTACTACTGAAGGCCCGTTTAACAACAGCTCCCATAATGAAAGAAAAAAATCTTTAAAATGGTTAGGTCCTAATAAAACCGACATTTTAATTGAAAATTGGCGGCCGATCCTCAACTATCATTAAGAAATGGAAAGCTTTGGAATACCTAAGACATAGCCTATGCCGTGTGCGCATTTAAAATAAAGACTTCATTTATTTTGTAATTTCTAATTCAAACTGTATTAGAAATTACCTCGGTGTTTAGTGAAGCTAAACTAAATGTTCCTTGTGAATTTCTTAAAACAATTACTCCGGCACCTACTGACAAAAGGCAACTTGGCACGGGGCAGTAGCGTTCTCCTGTCTGCTAATGGTAACAAACTGCGTTCATCTGTCCGCCTGCCAAGGGTAGCAATTAAGGCAATTTCCCTTTGACCCGCGGCTTGGACCATTCATTGCAGCGAGTCATTGTGAGACCATGTTTAGCTCTCGACGTTTGCCGGTTGATATGATGTAATTATCATCTTCGGCCAGCATGGTTGAGAACGCAAAGGATCGTAAATTTTTGTCACGATAATTACTTAGTTTAAGTTATAGAATTTTGTTGCCGAATGGAGCCTTTGCCCGAAATCCATAATTATCTGTCAGTTACTGGTTAATATGATACCCCTGGTAAGACTGGTTGTCAGACTTTCGGGCTTCTGACTACCCTAACGACTGTCAAAGATCCACGAATGACAGCCGAGACCAACGGCTTAACGTGCTTTTCGAGGCACGGAGGGTATGTAAAGATGGTCACCCATCCATCGACCAATCGCGGCAAGCGTAGATTAACCTGATCGATCGACCTGTGTGGCTGTCATTATTTAGCCACAGAAAGAAGGAAGGGGCGACTAGAATCCATTCTATTTTATTGTAAATTTTGACGTTCAAAAGTGGCTTTTATGTGTCTATACTATATGAAATAAATACTTTGACTTTGGCATATTCATAGTTCAACGGTCCCACCGACAACGCCGTGGAAGTGGCAAAGTTTTGGGAAAACAAGATTTAAAATACAGTCGTGCCAGCGACACGAAGAAGAAGAAGAACGGTCCCAAAATTATCTGATTGATAGTAATAAAAACTTACAAAGACATGACTACGGATTCAGGAGACGCATTCAATGTACAGACGCCAGCACATCAAGCTACTCGAAACTGTCAAATTCTCCCGATCAACTCTGAACCTTATGTTTTAGTGATAAAGTTGAAAATCTATTAAATAAATTTGACAGATTGTAGTAGCTTGATGTATTGACGTCTGTACATAGTTAGGACAATATCCTGCCATACTGTAAAATATGCCTTACCAATTATTGCAATAGATTTACACTTTGAAACTTCCAAATAAATAGGTATTGGGTGTAATACATATTATTTACAGGCTGCAAACAATAGCTACAATAACAATATCATCTATCTGGCAACGCTTCACAATTCAAAGCTATGACCGCTCCGTTTTTCGAATACGTTATTTTCTTTGTTTCGAATACGTACGTTATTTTATTTTTGTCTGAAATACGTTTTATCATACGTCCATATACGAATTCGAAGCGGAAGTGTCAGTTCCGTATCATGACGTAGTAAAAACGAATTTACGAAATGGCTTTGTAGTTTAACAGCGGCTGGCGTGTTTGTGTCTGCTTTTGTATTAGCATAATAGACGGAGATGTTATGCACATTGTATTGAATTTGTGTCTTTTGAAGCGCATAAAATGAAAAGTAATGCTTCAATTTTGATATCCTGTAGGAATTTCTCAATGATCCTGCCATCATATCCTTCAATCATGTTAATTTATCCGTAGTTAAACATCTGAAACACTTCGAGAAAAGTTAGGTAGGTCCTCCCCCTGGTTTTTTTTGGAGTCTTATAAATAAATAAAAATATTAATAATCTTCACTAATATTTTTAAATGCATTCTTTTATAAACAGTTCGGACCGACACGAGATAATCTAAATATTTAGAAATGCGCGTAAAAGTTTTCCAAAAGTCTTTCACGCTTTCAATAAATTTAGTTAGGTATAACTATTCAAATTTTGAATAGTTTTGAAATTTTGTGTTTAGCCCTTTTCAAGTTTTCTAACTGACGCCAAAATACAGGAGCACAACAAACACATACATAACAATATGTGGTTTTTATTTCACGTACCCGTTTGATACATTCGTTGTTTTGGGTGCCCATGGGGTTACAAATGGCCGAGTCGTATGGTTTCCGGTTACAAATGGACCACCCCATGCTACCCTCGGGTGTCGTCTCTGAGGTTAAGGGACCGCGGCATGGGGAGGGGAGATAGGACCAATATCTATATAGGTTTAGCTTCTCATATTTTCACATTAATTTGTCACTAAGCTATTTGACAATAAGAACACGGAAGTAGTAAGGGACAAAATGTATGGCCTGGATCGAGCCTGAGCTGCAATTCTAATTTCAACTTTTTATTAGTGGTTGTAATGGCAACCACGTCTTGTGGTTTAAATTGGTTTCTATATGTAATTATTTTATTTATCTTTTAGATAGATTATTTTATATTTTGTGAATTTAAGAAATGGTCTACAAATCTGTAGTCCACAAGGCCTACAGCCTTGTGGACTACAGATTTGTAGACCATTTTCTATTTTATTAATTAGAAAGAAAGAAAGAAAATACATTTATTTAGCACAGATCAAAAGACACACAGTACCTACACCAGATACATACATCAGATAAAAACTTTTTTACAAACCAAAAAATAAACCGACTTCCAAAAAAACACTACAAAGTGAAAAATAACTTTAATTTCGGAAGTCGGTGTCTTTGGATCTGTACCTATTTTAGTTTTTGCCACCGACTTCCGAAATTAAAGTTATTTTTCACTTTGTAGTGTTTTTTTGGAAGTCGGTTTTTTTTTTGCTAAAAAGTTTTTATTTTTCGCTTTTAAGTGGGTCTGTTTTTATTGTGTCTAAGTTACAATAGCCTAATGTCAACTTGCCCAACGCCTTTTACAAAATATTGCTTTTCCCGATGCAGAGACGTTAATTGTTGAGGTCTTCACAAATAAAATATTTCTGATTTCTCCTAGTATTCCACCATCAGCTCCATTTCACCATTCGCATTGCATTGTGACGAGCATAAATTGCTTAGCAACCATATTAAAGTAATCGAATCGCAACCCGTGAAATACTTATTATTAAGTAGTTCCGTTGGCCATCTGTGGTCTTCTTCATCAGTTCCACTTCACCAAATGGTGGTTTCCGAGAGCAAATGCATGAGTTACTGTAAAAAATACCCAAATCGCTATAGGTGTCCCTATAATATTTGAGGAGTTCCCTCAATTCCTCGTGGATCCCATCATCAGAACTGGATTTTGATAAAAATGGGACCAATCTGGAAGTAGGTAAATCCTTTTAAATAAAAAAAGAATTTTCCAAATCGGTTTATAAATGACGGCGTACTGAGTTAACAAACATAAAAAAAAAAACAACCGAATTGAGAACCTCCTCCTTTTTTTGAAGTCGGTTAAAAAACAAACAAAAATCAAGTAAAAAAAGTGTAAAGTCTTATGTAAGAAATTAGCAGGAATCTGTGCCTCACGGCTGCGCCAAAAAGGCCCAGTGTGTGTGTGTGTGTGTGTGTGGGGGTGTGTTTACATGTTTGTTACTTCTTCACGCTCAAACGGCTGGATCAATTTTACTTTTAATTTTACTTTTTATCCCGATATTACCACGGGATCGACATTTACGCGGGTGAAACCGCGGGGCGCAGCTAGTATAGAATAATCAAAATGAGGAAGCGGTTGTACCTCATCTTAAGTATTTTCTCGTAGGCAGAATGGATGATATATTATTATAGATAGTTGTGTGCTCCTTCTAAAACATAGCACATGTCAAAGCCAGGCCTGTCGTAACAAGTATAAATCAATAGGCAAGGGTTACACCGTCACGTCGCGCGCTATCACGCCTTTGTAATATATTGGACAATCTGTACGTGATAAACTATCAATCATTATTCTGCCTTGTTACTATTGTGATTAATATTGTGGAGGGATTGCTTAGCTGTTCTGTTCGTGGCCTTATTTATGTGTGTTTTATTTTATTTATTTATTTTATTTAAAACTAGCTTCTGTCCGCGTGAAACTTCTTGTTCCCCCGACCCACTCCGTCGCATCTCATCGCCTGCCCGCGCTATTACTTCGTTTTTTTGACGTTCAAAAGTGCCTTTAATGTGCCTATTTGAAATAAATGATTTGACTTTGACTTTGACTTTGACTTTGACTTTGTTTTTGCTTAGCGTTCTTTCTGATTTTTTTTCTTTTTGCTCGGCTCCTAAAGGTCATAGATGTTAAATTGCCTATAGCCTTCCTTATAGATCAGGCTATAATATGTAAAAATATTTTTTCAATCTGACTGGTAATTCCATAGATTAGCGCGTTCAAACAAACTCGTCAGCTTTATTATTAGTATTAGCAGCGCCCCGCGGTTTCACCCGCATTAGTCTCGACTCGATCCCATGGGAATATCGGGATAAAAGTAGCCTACGTGTTAATCCTGATTATAAACTACTTATGTGCCAAATTTCATAAAAATTCGTTCAGTAGTTTTTGCGTGAAAGAGTAGCTAACATCCATCCATCCTTACAAACATTCGCGTTTATAATATTAGTAGGAAGATAGGTGCGCGGCCATTCTGTTTTGTTAAGATGGACAAGAGGTATATACTATACAGTAGCCCAAATCTTGGAGAAGCGTTAGATGTCGAGAGTTCGTATTTAACTTCGTAATAGTAATATCCAAAAACAAACTGCTTCTGTTATTTATTTCAAAAGTTGTATTGTCGAAATTGTAATTTCTAACGTGACGATATCGTCGTGGACGTCCATGTCCACATCACGAGATCACGATAAAATCGGGAATCAGTAAAGTAAAATATATGTATTTCCGTTCACAATAATATACCGTACACTTTTTACCATATATTGGTATAACAATGCGCGACTCTCTTATAGATACAAAAACCTGTTATTTCATTGACATGAAAATTATAGAAACTCGCATCACATCTCATCCTAAGCTATAAAGAAATGAAATATGTAATACGAATTCACCTAATACTGTAGAAGCTTTGACTGAACAAAATCCCCGCTTAAATTCCCATACATTTCGGTCAGTATCGTAAAAAATAAAAGATCTCCGGGTCTATAATAGTTCGGGAGTCGGCCTTGCCAATAAAACGGGGTCAGTGGCTGAAAGCTCACGAATCCAATAATAAATTCTTATTTTACACCTCTCGTTTGGCGTAAGGTAAGTACGTAAAAGGGACTGAGCGTCGTAGGACACCTGACATAGAAACGATTCGTCTCATTGAAGATAGTTTCATTTTTGCCTACTTTCTAATGAATTTTGTTGGTAAGAGACAGAACTGACGCGACGCCCAACCCACCTGATATTAGCAAATAGGATCTTCGAAGGATGCACCCTCGTGATTAACACTATTCAATAGGACGGCTGACGGCTGTTATAAAAAAAACTTGCCACTTTTTCATAGACTCGTAATTGATTGGTTCCCTACATTCTAAATAGACAACAGGTACCTAGGCATCTATTATGACATCTAGGACCGCGAAGACTCGATTGAGGTTCTAAACAGTCCAAATGATTGACGGTGGAAAATACAGCCTAAACCCATGTCGTGCGGTTCTTACTTAGCCAAGCCCTTACAAAATGTGTTTACTTTGCAATGCAAAATAAATGGGGCATTCGTCATCTCCCTTTACTCTCTTAACTTGATCCTCATTCAAAGGGTTTAGGGAAGGGAAATAAAGTGCTATACCGCGGGACGGGCGGGTCAGCGGATATTGAAATAAGGTAACCTATTTGTGGCGTATTCCTCTCGTTTTTTTATTATTAATGCTCTGTGGCAGGCGGATCCTTGGCGTGAAACGCTTGTTTTTAAGGGTGTTCGATGTCGATAAGTAAGGGTTACTCGTACAAAGTGGTTATTTTATATAGGTGTCTCTTGCACGACAACCGTAGGATCAGTGTAAACAACAGGAGACAACAAAATGGGCTAAAATCTTGCTACTGAGGAGTTCCTATTGGAGAAATCCTGTAACACTGTGCCGCACTCAAGGAACCCATTACACCAATAAGACAATCACGGAAGGTACTAAAGTAACAAAATGTTACTCGGCATGCAAGTAGTATAGATACTGTAATACAATGAGGAATCTCTGAATACTGTCTGGTCTAGTGGTCGCAAGCGTCTGCTGAGCATGAGGGCCAGGGTTCGATTCCTAGGTCGCGCAAAGTGTTACAGGGTTTTTTTATCTAGAATTTCTCAGTAGCAGCCCGGGATCTGTATTTGTGCCGGGTTGATGGCAATATGCTCGCTCCCTGGGATGGGACTTAAACATAACTGGCGAAATGTGGGTGTCCTATAGGTACAGTCAACAGCAAAAGTAGATGATCAAAGTCAGAAATTCAATACTAATGAACGGAGTTCACGTCAGAACTGTGTGGCGGGATCGGGGAAGAAAGGCGTGATGTTATGTATGTATGTGTCTCTGAATTATTATTTTCATGTTAATAAATTATGAACGTAAAACATGTTAACCTTTACCTACTTGTCATTTGCAATGTATTTTCTAGCCGCCACTGAACAAGCCCACTCCATAATTATCATTATGTGAATTTAATGACATAAAACGGAATCACGGAGTATCGTTAGTTCTCTCTCGAATGGGTCACAGAGGCACAGCGAACTTGGGACTTGAAGCGTAGTGGGAAATATGGAAACATGTTACACATTTAGTTTTTTTTTTTTTAATTTTGCACTGTATAAACATTATTGTAACTCGGTTTTAGGAATCGTAAGCTCGAAAGTTCGCAAGAAACTCAAAAGACCATCTCAGACATCGATCTACATGGTCTTCATATAACCTGACCAAGATTATGTCTGGACTTTAAAAGAGACTGTGACCTCTGAGTTTGTTTCGGCCTTTCTTCTCAGAGTAGTCGGATAGGAAACGCCGACCTCATCTAGTTTTAAAAAAAATATGATTGACGTGTAAAAGTGTTTGTGCAAACCTACTTACAAAAATATCATTTATACGACTTTTTTAATATCATGATAATTATGACTTTTCGATAGTAACTGAGTTATATTTCATTCTTATTTTTATCAAAAGCAACTATTTGACGCGTATATCGCTCCATTTTTTTGATGCTATTGGATAGAGCTTACCAATATTTTTATCATAAACTATTGTGAATTTTTAAAAATGAAAACTGCTTTTGTCTTTTTTCGCTCCAGTTTTGATGCACCGATAACGCTTACCTAACAACGTTAGCTGACACCCCTTTACTAGAAAAAGTGACTGTGACTTTTTGAAAATTAAGCTTATGGACACACGGAGCTTATTTACATAGCTCTACAACGTACTACGATTATTTGCATAATTCTTACACACTTATTTTGCTACAAGCGCATTTCATACATACATATTTGCGTACCGCTGTATGGGTAGGATATGAGAAAGCCTCATGAAATTATGGACCTGTCTAACTCCAGCAGCAAACGTGTTAACATTGAAACGAATACCTTTTGTATCTCATTCTAAACGTAGCTTAATACCTGTGGCTAGGTGTAAGGAGGTCACACAGAGCTAGTGACCGCGTCACATTAATATCACCGTGAGCTGCGCCGGCTCAAACTTGTATCTGTTGTGTTGGATTAAATTATATGCACTTTGTTAAAGTAGTGTGCCCTCGCGGCCCGAGCTTTGTTTGCAACTTTCATTTTATTTTCATTTTTCACAGAGAGCCATGGAGCGTCAGGCTAATAGACCAAGTTCCAAACGGTGAGATACGAAGACATACGAAGGTCTTCGATATCGAAAGGGTATTATGAAACTCAAATGGAGTTGGGCAGGGCACCTGGCATGGCGCAGTGATGACAGGTGGAGAGGGCTGTGACAGAGTGGCGCCAAGGACTGGAAGACTAGATGTCGGTCGTCCGGCGGCGAGATGGGCAAACGACATTGTTGCCATCGCGGGCAAAACCTGGATAAGACTGGCAATGGAGCGTGGGGATTTGCACCAGAAAAGAGAGGCCTAGGTATGCAGCAGTGAGTGAAGTCGAGCGGATGATGATATATTTACTGTAAATACAAACCGCAGGACTTTCACGGTTAGCATGAACGTGGACATGAACGTGGACATGGACATGGACGTTGACATGGACATGGACATGGACATGGACATGGACATGGACATGGACGTGGACATGGATGAAAAAAATTGTGAATAAGTGGTTTTGGCATCATTTACGGGCAGGGCTAGAAAAGATTCATAGCAGAGTTTAGACGACTTTAAAGGAAAAGTCACTTCTAAGCTATATTAGACAATCCAGGTTTTTTTGTTTTCCAGACAGTGTACAACTTTTCATTAGTAGCGTTCACGTTGGTAGGTAGGTACTTGTGACTTTCACAACAATATTTATTCAAAACACGTAAAATATAAGTGATCCCACGTAAAGGAACTACAACATAAACCCTTCTTTCTCTTATACTCTTACTGTTAACTGAAAATAACTTGCAGAAGATTGTAAGAATTGTAAACAAGAAAATAATCAAGGTTGGACACTTGGAAGTGTTCTCAAAGATTGCAGTACGTGGCTACGTGCTGCGGAGATGAATATTTTACAGCAATAAGCAAAACGAAGCAATACGCAAGGTCGGGGCAATATTGTGGGATTTATACAACGGTGAAGCAATTTTATGGAATAGTTACGATGTTTGTGATAATCGTCCTCTCGAAAACAAAGGAGGAATTGGCTAACACTGTTGAAAAGTACCTAGCTAGCACAAGGCAAGGCGGCAGTGCTGCCCTCACCCGGCCGTAGTAGAAATTACTCGAAGTAAAAGTACGCAAAATACCCACACAAAATTACGCACTATACAAGTCATGGGCTGGGTTACTATTGGAGCGATTAAAAAAGATTTGTTCCAAAGTACCTTCATCTAATCCAAGCACTGACCTGTATTGATAGAGGTCAGTGAATCCAAGTCTCTTGTCTGTGATCGCACAGATAACACAAATTTTTCTACGCTCAAATTCTTCTTTTGAAATCAAAAATAGTTCTTAACGACAGACAGACTTCAACCACGTATTTTTTGAGATTTTTCACTTTTTGATTTTGTTCCAAGTGAATGAAACTGTTTTATCACTCACACCGAAGCTTGTCGCTAAAGGGGGCCGTGGCTAAATAATAGCAGCCGCACAGGTCGATCGAGCAGGTTAAACTACGCTTGCCGCGGTTGGTCTGTGGATGGGTGACTATCTTTACATACCGTGACCCCTCCGTGCCTCGGAAAGCACGTTAAGCCGTCGGTCCCGGCTGTCATTCGTGAATCGTTGACAGTCGTTACGGGTAGTTAGAAGCCTGAAAGTCCGACAACCAGTCTTACCAAGGGGTATCGTATTATCCAGTGACTGGGTTGTGGAGGTCAGATAGGCAGTTGCTCCATGTAAAACACTGGTATTCAGCTGCATCCGGTTAGACTGGAAGCCGACCCCAACATAGTTGGGAAAAGGCTAGGCAGATAATGATGATGACTGAAGCCTGTCGCTAGCTGTGACATGGTTTGCGATGCATCCGCTTCCGAGATCACTTTTAATTTTTCATTATCAACTCGGGTCTCCGGCCGTCCACGGGGCTTGTTCTGTAGGTAAAATTTTCAAATTTCCAGAAAGAAAACCTTGGAACCAAAACGTACAGTGTTTTCTTTTACAGTAGCTTCCCCATACACAAATCATTAATCCATTTGAACTGCGCTGGTGCCACGGTGAAACTCGCATTCGTTAAGAACGCGATATTTTAAGTTTTCCATTTTGTGAACAGAACGATGTCAGAGAATAATCAAATGGTGCGAAAACAAATGAATGACTAAGTTCGAAATACAAGTACAATACGACCGACGTAAGGGCCGAAACACATAACCGCGTTGCGACGCCGCAACGCTAAAATCGGCAGTTTGCGTTGCGGCGTTGCGGCGTCGCGAAAAAGAGCGTTTTATTGTTGTATGGTAGGGTAACCAGTTCCTCGTGATTTTTTATTGTGGACAGACGTGTCTCTGCCATGGATCGTCGTAAGAAACTTATTGCTTATTAGAACCTGAACCTGAACCAAACATATAAATCAATCGATGTCAACGTCAGACATTTTAATTTTAAAACTGCTTCCGGGTTGACGCGTGTTGTTTGCAAGAGTGATAGAAACAAACTGAATCATTGTCAACAAGTATGATGTCATAACGCTGGAAATTGCGCTGCGGTGCGGCGCCACGCCGCTAAAATTGGCGCTGCCGCCACTGCCAATTTTAGCGGCGCGGCGCCGCAACGCGGTTATGTATTTCGGCCCTAACATGACATGCGTCATGGCGATTGAGGCAACTGCAAACTGTAACTGTGTGGCTGCATATTCAGTCTTACTTAAACGCCTCTTAAATTTTAATCAATTGCTAAGCAACTGACTAGTAGCGCATTTTAACTCGCCTACTTCCAATCACACTAATTGCGCCGCGCATATGTATTTCAGAGCTTGTTGGTTGTATCTGCAATTCAAAATTACCGATCCGATACATGCTCTATAATGTAGCTGACTCTACTCTACCACTTAACTCGCCTAGTATAAACAACGCCAGTGACAAGCGACTGGCGCGAGCAATAAACCGGGATCAAAGACGGTTGGTTTGCAGAGCGCCTGATTACGTCACACTGATGCAGATGTTCTATGGATCAATGGATGCTGGGCTGTGATTGTTGCACGAGGCATGTGTCGATTTTATTGTTTGGGGAATTATGTATACTAATAATAATCTATCTTTATCTATTCAAAGCGGTGTTTGTCCAATCTCTATTTAACATAACCCTTAGGAGCCGAGCAAAAATAAAAAAGTCAGAAAGAACGCTAAGCGAAAAAAAAAAGTAATATCGCGGGCAGGCGATGCGATGCGACGGGTATATTATATGAGAGTAATTCAAAGGTTGTGAGTAATGAGAGCTTATATTTTCAAAGAGATTCTTATTCTTTACTGTACATATAAATATCAGACACGTTGTTACAATATTACGAAGACAGCTTATGTAGGTACGAGTGTGAGCTTGACCCAGAACTGTTTGAGGTTTCTTTATTAATAGTATTCTTAGCTTAATACCTAATTAAAAAGTGTCCTCTATCCAGCAGCTTGTAGCTGATTATAACAATAATAGTGTACTAGGAACGGGACCCAATTCATGTATACTATAGTCCGCGCGGAACTAGTTGGCCGCGCTTTGGGTTGTGACAGAGGTGAGGGCGGCAGGGTTGCCTATTGTTCGCAACGCACGTACTGAGAAATGACAAAGCGCTCCCCGCCCCTCCGTCGCACCGCTCACATACCTGAAGCCCGGTTTCCACTCGCGGTGGAAACCGGGCTTAAGGCGCGGTCATCTAGTTCCGCGCGGACTATAGCTCGCCACTCAACGAGTTTGTACGGTTTTTAAAATTCTCTGATTATCCTCGTATTAGTCCTCAGAGCTCTATAGCCTTCTATTGGTTTTACAAAATATATTATTTTATGTTATTAATTATTTCTTCCATTTTCATGTAGAAGATGACCAATTTCAAGCCTTGCTATTATTATTATAGCTAGTTTAAAGTTAAGTGACTATTGACTAAATACGAAACATGTCAAAAATATCAAAGCAATCTATAGCACTGACAAATAGATAAATTCCAGTTATAACTAGGAAACCGGAGGATTCGATCCGGCCTCTCCCTTGCTGCTCCCAGCGATGCCCTAACCCGAGGTCCGTACCCCACAAAGGGTGCCCTTAGCGTGTAGTCGCTTAATGTGTAAGTATTATATCCTAGCTGGAGACCTTAATTTAGTAACCCTTCGGAACGCGGATCCACGCGAGATACAATGGCTTCTTAATTGTTTCTGTAATTACAATACTCAACCGGTTAAAGTATCCACAGGATAGCCCGGTTAATAAGCAGTCGACAACCTCCAAGGTCCAACACAAAAAAAAAACTAAGAAACTGAGCATTTTGTTTTTGTATTTATTTATATAGGTACCTAGTTAGTTAGTCTTTTAATTTAGTACCTAGTGTAAATAGTTAGAAAAGAGATTATGAAAATAGAAGCAGTACATAAATTATTATGTTTCACTACTTATATCTAAAAATATCTGCTCTCAAAACGGTGAAGGAAAACATCGTGAGGAAACCGACATGTAATAGAACCAAAAATTCCAAGGCATGTGACATCTCCCACTCCCGGCCCACTCCCTCTCACAGAGAGGAGGCCTGTGTCCCAGCAGTGGGAACATTACAGGCTGATTATGTATGTATGTATATCTAAAAATACTTAAATAGAAACTAAGCATAAGTCCAGGATATTTATAAACTTGCTATTGACACAATCAGAAAAGTCTCAAGCTCAGACATCTGCCTCCCCAGCTCCACTCACACATTCTCACAACCATAAGCCGTTTACATAAAGTTCATGATAATATTACTGTGAGAGAGGGTAGTAAAAACTTTTATTATGAAAGCATCTCTGATGCGGCCACTCGTTTGGAAAGTGCATGTTAAAAAATGCACCGTATTACTTATGAAAGCATGATTTGTTAGTATTAAATATAGTATTTTATATTACAAAAATTAAATACAAATACAAAATGTATGTTACAGGAATAAATTATTTTTATAAGAATTTGGGAAGACCAAAGAAAGGATGGATGGACTGTGTGAATGATGATATGGTTAGAAAGGGGGTGACTACCGAGATGACGACTAATAGAGAACTATGGATGAAAAAAAAAGACGTGTTGCGCCGACCCCAACATAGTGGGGAAACGGCTAGGCAGACGATGATGATGATGATGATGACGTGAAATAAATTATGTATGTACATAAAGTGAAGCCTTGTTAACCGTGACGGTTAAATTGTGTTGCACTAGCATTCAACCAAAACATATTTCGGAGTATTTAACCATAACTAACATTAGCATTTAGTACAATTATGGTAGTCGTGCAAATAAGTTAAATAATTACAATGTTGTCGATTTGAATGTTTCGTTATTATTATAATATTCTATAATTACTAACCATTAAATTATTCGAAGGTAAATAGAGCTAAATACAACAATTTGCTGAATTAGCTCCGACATAACATTTACATAACTACATATAAAGTTTGCTTGTAATGTAAGCTAAATGTTTATGATCTGGAAACCAGTTTCCAAATTTCTAATAACGTATTCATTTCAGGGCCTTTCGTCTGGCTGTTTGTACCTTATCTTAATAATTTAAAAATTATAATAGTACAATACATTAACAGCTAAGGGCCTGTGCACACCACGTTTTTTAAACGTGCCGTTGACGCGCGTTTGTTGCGATACAGACGCGATACGTCAAGTCAGATGCAGCCTGTAGACCTTCTGTAGGATAAAAGCGCGCCGCGGCACCGTCGACGCGCGTTACTAAAACGTGCGTCAACGGCGCGTTTAAAAAACGTGGTGTGCACAGGCCCTAGAAGCCGTAGCTGATGTCAGTACCACAACAGGTACCTACGCTTCATCGTAGCAACGTCGTAGCCGGTAACCGAATCGCTACTAGGAAAAGAGAAACATTATTTCTGCCAGTAATTAGATACAATTATTTACACCTATTTCCCACGGGACTTACATACTCCTTTTGCCTCGTTTACGTTCATACATCTGGTCAAACACGCACGCCGGTTGCGAGTAGGTAATACGCACCTGACCTTTCTGAAGAACATCACCAATAAAGTCACATATTATGTCCTTTTAGAGCGCCCACTAAAGGGGTAAACAAAAAATTACTAAAAATCTAATAAAAGCACTTCTTTACATTCCGCAGCTCGGATATCTATGCCGCCGCCCAATAAAGCTGCGGTAAATAATAAACCCCAACAAAAGCCGCATTCAAAGACATTCAAAATCCCACTTTCTTGCAATACGTTCAAAGAAACACGATACCATCACTTGTCTCGCAATAGTTCCACATTCTCCTGCAGTATTTTCAGCTGTATAGAAAGCTGCTATATAGCTAGCAGTAGTTGCTGTATAGTACGATCATATTAAACTTCGTACTATTTTGCAGAACAATGTTATAAGGTACTCCATGTAAATGCGGATTTCAAATGGAGTTTACAAAGAATAGATGCAGTTTAAATAGGTCGTTCATAGTTTTAAACGCTGTCTCGTGTTTTGTTTTTATTAAGCCGGTTAGTCGTATAAACTATTTATCTTTAGAAATTATTCAGTTCAAGGCTAAAAAAAAAATCCGTTCTCATATTTTTATACTACGGTTTATTCGGCGTGTGTAGGCGCGGTTGTCAGTGATGTATGGATCACTGTGGAAGCTTGCTGACGGACCCGTTTATCCTACAACGTGGTTACCGTAAAGAAAACGTGTCGTGTACAAAAGGCCTTTATCAATACATTTACTCACTGCAAGACAAGCTTGCCTGAATGTTTCAAGCATTCAGGCAAGTTTATCGCAGATTCCTCATAAGATTTTCCATCGTCGCTTAAAAATTCACACACTCTCCAGGATTGGTAACCTACTTACGAAGTGGGTCTGCAAACCTCCTGGATACTACATTATTTACCCACAAAACCCACTTTTTTTTTAATAAAGAATTTTGTATCTATTATTTTATCACCTAGATACCTGCTACTAACAGTAGCAATGGCTTTCATTTTGACAGATGAACATCATTCATTGCGTTATTTACGTTATTAAGCAGACAAATTTTTCAAACATATGAAGCAATGGATTAGATGATAGTGTGTTACGCAATTAACTGGTGTATCAATCAGCAATGCCTAGTTAGTCGAACCCACTACTAAAAAGCCAACGTGTCAGGGAGCTCGTAGGTCCGAGACAATAAATAGATTAGAACATGATTAGCACATAAATATACGCGCTGACAATTAGAAAAAGGTTCATCATCATCCTAGCCTTTTCCCATTCTAACCGGTTGCAGCTAAATACCAGTATTTTACATGGAGCGACTGCCTATCTGACCTCCACAACCCAATTACTGGGTAATACGATACCCCTTGATAAGACTGGTTATCAGACTTTCGGGCTTCTGACTACCCGTAACGACTGTCAAAGATTCACGAATGACAGCCGGGACCAAAGGCTTAACGTGCTTTCCGAGGCACGGAGGGGTCACGGTATGTAAAGATGGTCACCCATCCACAGACCAACCGCGGCAAGCGTAGCTTAACTTCGATCGACCTGTGCGGCTGTTATTATTTAGCTACGGGCCCCTCTAGCAAAAGGTTCTAGTGACGAAATTAATGTTAGGTTTATTTAATAAAAAATAGTTTTAGCTTGTTTTGTTAGTGCTGATACAACCAATGGCAAGGGTAAGTTAATTAGAAGGGTTGTTGTTGTTAATTATTATTTGCTAGCACTTTCAGTGTGAGTGGAATTTTAATTAATTTCTGAAAGACTTTCGTGAAAATGAGACGATAACTATGTGTCAGTACGTGGTCGGTACCTACATTAAATAAGGGTACGATTTAATGATTACTTTGTTTTCCAACTAATTGTTTGTTCGTCTGCCCGGGAACCGTCTCTGGCCCTTCTCGCAGGGGATCGCGGAGGGGGACGTGGAGGGATTCAGGGGATCAGACCGGAATAACTCCAATTTATTGAGGGTCGGCGCACCATCACCGTCTTCTTCTTCCATACTTCTCTATTAGTCGTCATCTCAGTAGTCACCACCTTTCTAGCCATACAGCCTTTTTTGCTCAGGAACAGGCAATAAATATTTGAATAGACTTTCAATTACTAATGTATACAAAATATTGAAAAACATTTTTAAAAGGGTAACGGTGGAGTTTCAAGCCCATTCATCCATACGAAACTACCTTTTGGAAGGGGTGACTTGAATCAATTCTATTTTTTAGTAGATTTTGCCGTTCAAAAGCGCGTTTTAAATGCCTATTTGAAATAAATGGTTTTACTTTGAGTTTAAACAGCATACCTTTTTTTTTTCTTTTTTTTGTGGGGGGGAAACCTTCAAAAGGCTCCCGACCTCGGGGGAGTGAGGTCGGGGAGTGTGGGATTTTTACCTCACTAAAACCACCCCGGTGATCACCATCAGCACATAGAGGTGGTCACGGTTCCTCTAAACAAAACAGCATAAACAGGATACCTAAATCTCAACAAAAGCATCTAACTCGTATTAAAAAAAAATGGGTAACAATCGATAAAGGTTATCCCCACAACAAAATACGAGGTATTCCACTAAGAGCACTGATTTCAACCGCACTTGCACGAACCGCACCTGAGCACTTCCGCTAACAAACCTATCTTGCTCGACACCAGTTAACACAAAAATAACACTGCAGTTTCAGATTCTTCGCACATTCGCAGTACGAAATACCTCCAGTCCCACACAAAGTTAAGAGCTACACTTAACGGTTACTGCCGAGTCCATAACCCATCGGCAGTAAGTGCCACTAACTCGAGGACATCGGGACATCGACTTGAACACTTATACCTGCCACGTCTTCATAAGGTCATGTAACTTTATGGCCCATACAGGTTTATTGTTGTTCGAAACTGTTCGAAACATATTTACCGTAGTTACGAGTACGTAACA
Source organism: Oligia latruncula (assembly GCA_948474745.1). Taxonomy (NCBI): domain Eukaryota; kingdom Metazoa; phylum Arthropoda; class Insecta; order Lepidoptera; family Noctuidae; genus Oligia; species Oligia latruncula. The sequence goes on along the minus strand of OX419691.1, from coordinate 1,139,423 downwards.
AGAAAGAATGTAGAAGGTTCACTATCGCTACTGTTTAGCGTCGCTATTGTAAACTAGCTGTTCGTGCCCGGCGTCGCCCGGATACCCGGCTTTTCCGGTGGATTGTCTAAAAAAATTCTTCCATACAAACTGTGTCGTAACAATTACGGATAAAAACAGCCAAATTGGTCGAGCCGCTCTCAAGTGATGATATTTGATTTTTATATACATATAAATAGAAGATAGAACAACAAAGAATAACGTGAATCGATGACATAAAGCGATTCGTCTACGGTAGAACGTTATCAGAGTCATAGAAAGCAAGGTGAATATTTTGACGTCGATTACCTGAAAATTAAATGAAATGAGTCTATGGCTGAGTCTATCGACGTGTGAAAATCGGACACCTATGAAGTTGAATTCTTGGTCACCGACCGGCCTACACCACTTCCTAGGGCTTTAGCTGGGAAGAAGAAGTGGCGGGACAAACTCCCCAGCACACAACACACAGAACGTTATTTTTTATTTAGTTACTACTATTATATTAACGTTGACTACGTTAATATATATACCAATTGCCAAAATGAGACGTTACCCAAAAACCAATTAAATAACATTACCAAAAATATTGAAATGTTTTTAATCTGTCACATTTTTGACTGACAGCATTCGTAAATCTTTGCAGTCATTACGTAGTCAGAAGCCCGAAAGACTAAGAACCAGTCTTACCAAGGGTTATCGTGTTAACCAGTAACGTTGTGAAAGTCAGATAGGCTGTCGCTCCATGTCAAATGCTGGTATTCAGCTGCATTCGGTTAGACTGGAAGCCGACCCCAATATAGTTGGGAAAAGGCTAGGGAAATTGATTGATTTTTGACTGATAACGTTATAATTATTACCCCCACAGAGTCATATAATAATAATAAAACCACTAACCACCACCAACACTACCACTACCACTACCACAGTAGGTACATATACCTACTGGCTCTTTTGTCCTTATAGTGGCAGTTACTAAGGCTCCATTGTTCATTGAGCCATGGGACTTCTGCCCTTATTATTTACTGCTCCTCTACATAAAGTGTTATGTATGTAAATATGATCCAAGTTTCGTCTACATAGATTTGGGTTACTGTACTGCGGATCAAGCGCAAGATAAGAGGAGATTGAGACGTTTTGAATATCAATGGAATGTTATTATGCGCGATTAAGTACTTATGTGAGTACCTCAGTCACTTTGTCTAATGGTGTGAAGTTATCAAAGTCAAGTAAAGTCAAGAGCATAAATTGAAATCGGCTCGAGGGAATAAAATAAATCTATTAGTTTAATTTTACAGATAATACTTTCAATAGTTATTGAACTTATTCACTTTTAAAAACATTTCTCAATTCTCTCTGCTTTTTATTATTCTTCTTTTTTTCATAGATTTTTGGTAAAATATGGTTGAATTTCATTTGCTAACTCAAGTCTAAAAAAAAAAAAGTCTACTAAGAATACTTATATCCGTGGTACTTTTAAAGTCACTAAGGACACAAAAAACTTACTGAAAACCGCTTGCGCTGGTACGGACGTGTGATGATGCGAGATGATGACCATGACTAATAAAAAAAGTCATGATTATAGAAGATGAATAAAGAGGCCGTAAGTTTATTTTCTCTTGAATGTACTTACCTGCCAAAAAGAGTAAGGGGATCAGACCTTAGTTATAGTGGATAAGACAGAAATTAAAACATAAGAATAACTTGCACTGGATCCAGGGGGGGAGGGTTCAGGGGATGAGACCGGAATAAATCCCAATAACTTGACTACGAACAATAAAAAATGACATGGTAGCAACACAACAAAAGAATCAACCCACAACCGAACGGTGTGGCGCAGTACTAGGAGGGCTGACCCCAAATAACCAGGAGAAAGAAGAGGAGATTTGCTAAGTCAAGTCACCCTTAAGGCAAGCACATGTATTTGCGTAATGACAACAGACAGAACCCACCGAGTGTTATGTGTTGCTGATGAGGGTCAGCCTGGAAACTAACTTTTCCAACGTTATCATTACGTAAACACCTTTACTTAAAATATTATAATACGAAGCTTAGTATCACTTCAAAATAATGAGGTCTAAAAAGTGGAATCAGAAAAAATATTCCATCCAAACAAATCCACCATCTCGTTATATTCAAATGAATCTGACAAACGAAAGTATTTATATTAGGTACAAGTCATGGAAAATATAGTATACGAGTATTATATAATCATGTATTATCAGTAGGGATCTGATCCCTCTAGCTTCGGATCTGGAGTGACCCGGCTCCAGTGGTTCGGAAAACAAATAAGGTTGGAATGAATGTTTAACGTAACCCTCACGTGGTCTGGTGGGCGCGGGCCTCTGATTAGAGGCCTGAGGCCCATCCTTTTATTTGGCGACCCTCTGCCGTCGCCGGAGGCATCCACAAGATTTTGATTACAGAGCTAGGAAATGTTCGAGATCGTCTCGACTGTCGACTGGTGTTCAGACGGTTTCAGCTTTTGTCTAGTAAAAATAATTCTTCTTCATCATTCATTATATTTTGACAAACACTGGACACTACAACACTCAGAACGAAACCGCGCTCGACTGCGGACAGGCAGATCGCGCGCGTTTCCGCAGCCACGCCGCTCCCCGCCCCGCGCTGCCAGTCTGGCCAAGCACTTAGGTCTCGGTTCTTTTGCAAAAGATTTGATTATTTGTCGGTTATTGTTGACATCTCTATAAAGGGCTGTTTTACTTTAGGTACATTAGCAACTAATGAAAAACAAATTTGCGGTGATAACTGTTATTTCCCTGAGAGCAGCATGAAGCACTTTAGTCCAAGTCAAGTGACATAAACTATATAAACTAGTCTCGCCCAAAAAAACTTTCAAGTGGTTTTCTAACTCGTAAGCATTACATCAAACGAGCCAAATATTGACAGAACAAGAGATAAAACAAAGTAGTATTAAGTTTATATGCCGCAGATAATTGGAAAAATATAATCTTTGCGAACATCCTAGGATTTTTACCAAATAGGTAGTATTATTACAAAAATCTTTCTTAGTTTCCAATAACCGTATTATTGAGTGGCTAGAGAGGCGTCACGGCGCCCTCACCTACCGCCTGACGCAGGTCCTCACCGGACACGAATGTTTCGGGAGGTTCCTGCACATCATCAGGCGGGAGGAAACGCCCGGGTGTCACCACTGCGAGGATCGCCCAGAGGACACGGTGGAGCATACGGTGGAGGTCTGCCCCGCTTGGGCGGAGCACCACCGTGTCCTCGTAGAAGCGATCGGCATCGGCGGCGACCTCTCGCGTCCGGCTCTGGTGCAAGCCATGGTCCGGAGTGAGAGGGAGTGGGAGTGGGGGACCTCCTTCTGCGAAGAAGTCATGCTAGCGAAGGAGGTGGCGGGACGGCTGAGGAAGAGAGCCTCATGTCCCAGCCGCCGCGGGAGATGCTCCGGGCGTGTCGGGAGCCGCGTGAGGACTCCCGGCCACCGTAGGCGCGGGCCTGCGGGCGGAGAGTAATGGGTAACTCACCGTCCGATCAGGACCAGGCCCATGCCGGGCGGCGCGTACGTGTTCCACGCGCGCCTCAAAGATGTTCGTAATAATACGAGCTACCTATGAAGATTTTCTTTAAAGAAAAAAACCCAGTCTGTTTAGAACAATTGGAAACTGGAATGCAGATTGGCTAATCTAAGAATCAATCCATAGCCATACCATCGTCATTCTGGTTGTTTAAAACTTTAAAACATAACTCGAATCTAGTTGTTGGCCAGTCAGCGCATCCGTCAGTGCAAAACGTTAATATCAGCCAATAGGCGTTCATTCTCATCGTCGTTGTTTGCAATAAACTTTAAAATAACCCGTTTTTTTTTAAAGTTTGATAGTCCTTGTAAAAATGTTTCTGTCTCCAATAAACCGGTCATATGCAAAAATCTTAGAATTTTCACAATAATTCGGTTTTACCGATTATCCTGCGACATGATAGCCATTAAACGTGCCCACAGCGCCCCTGGCGGCGGTCGCACTAATTACAAGGCAGTGATTGACTGCCTAGAGACACTGGGCCGCTCTTATCGCATCACTTCAGACGGATTCTAGGTTTACATAGCTCTCTAGATGTCTGAGCGATATTTCTGAATTAGACATTTTTGGGTTCCGTACACAAAGAGTGCCAACGGGACCATTAGAATAGAATAACTTTTATTGTCTTCAGTATTACCTACAGCTAGTAGTAGTAAGTACATGCACAAAACTATAATACAGGAAACCAAAGGTTTAAGCGTCAGCATCATACCCAGGTCCCCAGCGGGTTGCTACGTAGCAACAACGGATTAATATACTAAATAATAATGATGTGGATCATACATTAATATCATTGAATTAAAAAAAAAAAGAGTCTAATAATTTGTGGACAAGACTGGCTATTTTATCAGTAAAAATTATATTAAAAGGCTCCCCTGTCCGTCCGTCCGTCTGTCACAGGGCTGTATCTTTTGAACCATAATGGGTAGACACTTGAAATCACACAGTGTGACTAATATGGCCGCTTTAAATACAAATAATAAAAAATTTATCAAAAAAAATTAAAGGGTATTCAAGAAACGTGTTTTTTACTAAAGTATTTTAAAAAAATGTTAAATATTACTGTGGTACAGAACCCGTCGTGTTCGAGTCCGACTCGCCTTTTTTGACTTAGCCGTTTTTTTTTCGGTGGCTGTTTCCAGGGAGATATCGTTAAAATATTTATTAGGTAACTACTTACATTATTAAGGTTGAATATTTTTCTTTTGTGGCGATGATATTTTAAGGCAGTTACAGCCTAACTGATCAAATGATAGCAAACTCGAATTTTATTCGAACCTTAAATTTTATTTTCTGTTTCTTTTGATGTTTCTAGATTATACATTTTTTCCCTGAAAGGTAGCCGTTCCTATACCTAACTACATCGTTATAATATTTATTATATTCTGTTCCGGTTGTATGATGGTAATATTTATACTAGGTATACCGTTTGATCAATGTGCGTAACATTGTTCAAACGCTAATTAGGATACTGCTGTAAGAATTCCAATTATGGAGCAAATTGCTTTTCCTGATTATAAAAAAGGCTCTTTCAAGTAACTAGGTACCTAATAAAAGAAGAAAATCACGTGGAATATCTTGGTGCTATTACATGTTAATTACAAAACTTATAAAGCCTTCCGCAGATAGGCGCGACGCGACTCTAGTAGAACAATTTCTATGTAAACTTCATGGAAATTGTTGCACCAGAATCGCGTTGCATCGTCGCGTCGTCGCTCCGTCGCGTCACGCCTGTCGCCTGTCGCCTGCGGGAGCCATAACACTGAACCTACCAACCACCAACACACCACATAGGTACCACCTAATATCAATCTAAAAAGAACGACAATTGATAACCTCGCTGCCGAACTGATAGTTAACAATTCTCTATTCATTAAATCTGACCCAAATAGGGACATAATACTTACACTACAATGTATAATCCGTGAGATAGCGACAAGCGGGCGTGCAGCGTGCCGCGTGGCGCTTGCCGCGTGCCGCGTGCCGCGTGCAGGCGTAATGAATGCAAACAACATTAATCAGTGTCACCACTCTAGATCTTCACGCTTCTTTTATTTTACACTAAAATCTTTTGCTCTTAAAACCTCAACGGAGCACTTTACGTAATGTTTTAGAATTCACATTATTATAGAAATAACATGCAATACTATAATCCTACTATATCCATACTATATACTATCAATCCATACTAGTTAATATGATAAATTCGAAAGTAGGTAACTCTGCCATCCCCCCGGTCAAAGGGTTATGAAACTTTTGGAACAATCATAATTAATCATCTTATTGAAATATCTGAAAGTACATCCTACTATGACATCTACCAACCCGCACTGCGCCCGCGTGGTGGCCGATTACGGCCCACTTTCTCTCACAGAGAGGAGGCCTGTGTCCCAGCAGTGGGAACGTTATAGGCTGATTATGCTATGCTGAATCCCTCTAGGTCCTTTTCTGGATAAGCACAAAGCTGCTTTTGCTAAATTGTAATAAAATCGGTAGGTATTGTGGACCCCAAAAAAGTCAGAAAACTTCACAATAACAATTTTCTGAAAATTCTTTAGAATTCCACACTATGTACACAAAAAAGAGAAGCAACATCACTCATTCCAGGCTTCGCAAGTACAAAATTGTTTCTCGCTCACAGAAATACGCTGAGCGGAGCTATGTTCGACTCAAACGGAATGCAATGTCAGCACTTTTATTTGTACAAAGCACGGTAGACACTTGTGTATAGCATGTAATGCTAACGACTCCTTAGTATTTGTTGAACGGATACATCTGGCTCTGTTTTAATTGGATTTTACTTTATTTTACACATTTTCTACTTTTGCGTTGTGCAAAAGAGAGTGGAAAAGTTAGGAAAAGAAAATTCTATTGTTTATATAATTATTTCTACTGTACAAGGATTATTAGTGGAGAAAAGTGGCTAGATGAATTAGTCAAAGTCAAAGTTCTTTATTGTGAGACAGTGGTTACAAAGTTGTTATTTTGGTGTGCGTTTGCACTGCTCCACCATGTTAGGCATACAATAGTTTGAACAATTTTTTTACGACCTAAGTTTAGTACTAACAAAAGCAGCCTATAATATTCCCACTGTGCTGAGATACAGACCTCCTCTGTAAGAGAGCCGAGATCCACCACGCGGGTCCAGTGCGGGTTGGTGGATGTAAGATGTCTTTTATTTTTTGGTTCTAGGACCATGCCGGTTTCCTCACGATGTTTTTCTTTACCTTTTTGAGAGCAGTGGTGATGAAATAAAGTGTCTGCATGTGTTTAAAACTGTGACCGTAAGTCGCGACCGTTTCTTATAAACCACCCCTGTTCAAATAAGACTTCATACATTATTTTTTATGGATCGCAACTAAGCAGCTAAACAGAAAAAATAATAATATGCAATGAAACACGAGGAGGCCTAAAAAGACCACTTTGGCAGAATCATAAAAGGATAACATTATGAATAATAATGGACAGTTAACTGTTAAGTTAATCGTATCAAATCCCATTGGTGAAGGATTTTTCAGTTATTTTTTTGATGCCTGTGCTAAAATACCAATCAATCCAATCCAAATCCAATCCCAATCTTTTTGATTATACCTACTTAGTGCAGCCTAAAAAAGAAAAACACGGACTGTCTTCGCCATTTATGATGCATAATGTTATCCTTATATGATTCTGCCAAAGTGGAGGCCCCGAGATCACAAGTACATAAACAACATGAAGTTTTTCCACGACACAGCCGCAGGTTACACAAAAAGATAACAGAAAAATTAATCCTTCCCTCGTCTTCCAAATTGCAGACACACCATTTTAATTCTACATCAAGGATACACCAATAAACCACCCTCAACGCTGACAAACCCCCATTACAAAGACACAGCGTTGAATTTCGTATGATTTATTAAAATTAACTCGTTACACCGCGCGGACGACGCCGGAATAAAAAAAAGTATAAATGGCTACTGATTAATCAACACCCTTTTGGTTTCATCCAAATTTGCCACGAGCACCCGTGCGGCCGCCGTAAATGTTCCCAAAATACTGTTAATACGAATATAGAGTTTAATTTATAAAGTTATTTATTCATCTGGGAACGGGCGGTGAATATTAATGTGCCGAGTTAACTGCTAGTTAGACTACAAGGGGTATTATCCATTTTTAGGGTTCCGTAGCCAAATGGAAAAAACGGAACCCTTATGGATTCGTCATGTCTGTCTGTCTGTCCGTCCGTATGTCACAGCCACTTTTTTCCGAAACTATAAGAACTACACTGTTTAAACTTGGTAAGTAGATGTATTATGTGAACCGCATTAAGATTTTCACAAAAAAATAGAAAAAACAATAAATTATGGGGGTTCCCCATACTTAGAACTGGAACTCAAAATTTTTTTTTATCAAACCCATACGTGTGGGGTATCTATGGATAGGTCTTCAAAAATGATATTGAGGTTTCTAATATAATTTTTTTCTAAACTGAATAGTTTTCGCGAGAGGCACTTCCAAAGTGGTAAAATGTGTGTGTGTGTCCCTGTAACTTTTAAAATAAGAGAATGATAAAACTAAAAAAAAATATGATGTACATTATCATGTAAACTCCCACCGAAAATTGGTTTGAATGAGATCTAGTAAGTAGCTCGCCGGTGAAAATTTAAAAACATATGATGGTACGGAACCCTCGGTGCGCGAGTCCGACTCGCTCTTGCCCGGGTTTTTTTAGTCTGAATTTGTTGCGGTTTAGTAAATTTTTCCTTTAGTGAGAATGAATTTTCTGTAAAATTAATTAATTATGCTCATTTTAGGAGAAAGAGTACTAATTAAGTGTCATTAAAACTTAGTATTTCTAGCTTTAGTATTAAATGTGTTCAATTTTTCTTTTTGTGGAACTTTCATTACGGGTCAAAAATAAAATAACAAGTTAACAAATACCTAATTAATTAATAAAAATAACAAAATTAAATCCTAACTTAACTAAAATATACCGCCGAAAAATTCATCCTGAATTCAGACCTGAATTCAGACTGGCGGCATTATCACGTTGTATGGCAATGCTTAGCCTCTGGCCAAGGTAAAAGCCTTAGGTCATGGGAAGTGTCAACCAGCCGTTTTGAAATTTCCTAACAAAGACCATGAGCACTCGGACCCGGCCCGAGGGTTTCAACCCCAAACGGCTCGAAAATGATATAATTTCCGATATGGTTATTATATTTTCGCCGCTTGAAGTTTTCCGCAGCCGCAGCAGCACTGCCAGCACATAAAACATAACATAATTTTTACGGATCATGAAATGATTGACGACGTTATAAAGTAGGTATGCGCTTGTGATGGTTTGGTTATAATTTTTTAATCACTGGTGGGTAATTGCATAACACTCTATCAGTAGCAAATGGCTTTCATTTTGACAGTTCAACAACATTCATTGCGTTATTTACGGTGTTGAGCAGACAAATTTTCGAACATATGAAGCAATGGATTAGCAATATCCTTTTGTGATTGAAAGAATTTTACGCAATCTGGGTGCTGGATACAGCCAGTGACAAACGTTAGCGAAGACTAGGATCGGTTATGCACTGTATCCGATCAGAATTCGAGTTCAATTTGAATCGGGAATGTACTTAATTCGGACGGACAGAGTTCGGACAGTTGCTAACTAATGCTCAACTTCATATATATATTATAGTAAGTACCTACTATGGCTACTTCGGACCGACATTTCTATGATTCAGATGCAGTGCGGAAACGTTCTTAAGTTATCCACTCAACGCAATTATGCAATGAACAGACTTCAGGCAATCTACAACAGCGCGAATAAGCAGTTATTACTTAGTTATAATTTTATCCGTTATGCCATTCCCACGAAAAAAAAACAGCAACCATTTTAATACTAAATGAAAACCTTTCCGAGTTATCTAAAGTCCTTTTCAGTAAGCCGTTGATTGGCTCTAACAGGATCCGTACAACTTAATCAGAGTGACTAATTAGTCTGGACAAAAAGCGGCGCGATGGCGACCGGTCGCCTGGCAACGGTTGCTAGCAGCAACGAGCAACGGTAGCTATTCATAATTTGTGTAAAAACCACGCGTTCATTAGTGAACGAGCCGTGGTTTGATAAAGTGGTGGGGGGATGTGAGTGTGAGTGTAGAGAGTGCCCAGGGGAGGTACCTGCATGCTTGGATACGGTTTATCGATAAAAACAGATTTTATAATGTAAGCCTACCTATGAATGATTTTAATTGAGGTATAGTAAAAAACGAAGAAATATCTACAGTTTAACTAATACTGCGTTATAACTTTTCAGCTATAACAGCAGGTAAACAAAGGCTTTCATGCAATGAAATCATTAATATAGAGTAACAAAGTATTGATCATTTAAAATAACAAAGCTCTAAAACATCATTCAACATTTATAGAAATTGATAGAAACTCCATTTTATATTCATAAATTAATTTAGCTACCTGCTTTGTGGAAAACATTTTCACAAAAACGTTAGCCACACGCTGCACAAATCAAGCCAATTTGCCTTTTCATTTATAACTAACCGAATTCCAACTATTCCTGCTATAGGCTGAATACCAACAATTGGTTTCGGCCTAATTCGGCGAACAATTGACGCGCATTCGGCTCGGGGCGACAAAAAGCCGACGCTATCTCCGGTGGCCGAGTGTTTTTGCTGAGCAGCTACTTACCGCATTTGTGAGCCAGCCCATCGGATGGAAACCCGCGATAAATGCCACCTAAGAAAAATAACCGACGGTTTTTGCGGCACGACGAATGGATCTGGGAAATGGCGTCGCCAATTCGTAGATACCATCTTTTTTGTTGAAACGCACCTGGGCTATCTGAGTTTTTGGTCTAAATAGGGATGGTACGTGTCGCTGATTGATGGTGTGAGGACCAAGTGAAATATTATGCGTTCTTATTTACGAATTCGGGGAGAGCGAAAGGAATCGCCTGAAATGGTCCATCTGTTTCAGTAGTGGTGTTGAGAAAGCCAATTCCCGTAATTCTAATCGCAATCTTGTCTTGGCGACAATCAATGTACAAAATGTAGGGAAATTAGAGGTATTTTTGACAGATTGAGACTGAGATTAGACTGTGAACGTTCTTAGAATTGCGAGAATTGAGTGATTGATCAACTCGTCCTACATGCCTACGGCCCATTTGGGACGACTTAACGAAAATCAAAATAAATCTTATTTTCATTCTGCAAGTCGTCCCAAGTTTTTTTTGTTTTTTTTTTTTCAACGTTTGGTACAGTTAGCAAGACAAGCTAAAACAATATTTTTTAAGAATTTTATTTCTTTACTTTTTCGTAAATTGTTAATTATTTTCTTTTTTCTCGAATCAGTCGCGTTCGCGTTACAGTTACAGTGCCCCTCTGAATGGTTTTACGGTTGTCTGTTTTTGATGCATGCTTTACCCATGAAACAGATTGAAGCAACAACTTTCGATATTTTAAAAATACTGTCTGCATTGTACTTTAAACATGCTGTTGTTTTGTCTAACCTTTGAAAAACAAACGACAGTCATCGCCTGTACCGATTCTACAAAATAAAAGCACAAAACAATAACGACCTTAAGCAACTTAGAACAAAAACGAAATTCATTTACCGTTAATCACAAAATGCAATTGAAAAATATAATATTTAGGTCCACATAGACGGGATTCTACTGCGCTGCGTTAAAAGTTGGGAGTTCGTCGACCCGCGAGCGCGACCGAGCAAATATTAACTTTAGTCTTTCACGGGTTCAGTACAAAAGAAAATAGTTACATTTTACAAGTTTGCTAAGAATTTTAGTTTTAAAAGCGTTAGAGGGTTGCATAGTGGATGTGTGTGCTGAGCGACGAAACTATTATATTTTTCTTTTATGAAAACTTATTCTTTATTTTCTATTCAAATTAGATTTGTTCTATTGAAATTTTCTTTTTATTATTGTTCTTCAATACTTAATAAAACCGCAATTGACTAATATATGCTATCATTTTGTTAAAAAAAGAATGGAATTAGCAATCTATTTCAGTCCTAGCTAAGTATTAATATTCAGACTAACCTTCATAACTACGACGTAATAACGTCTCAAGGAAATGGCGCTCGTTCACAACGGCAGAGCGGCTTACTGTCTGAAGCGCCTTCAAGAATACACTTTACAGGAGCATTATAAGAATATAATAGCTTAACAATTAAAATAAACTGCATCACAATTTTATGAAATTCGCTTTTAAAATTCTAAAGCTAAGTTTGAACTGAATAGGTACTTGCTTTTATCTAAATGACAACATCGCCTAATGGCTTGAATTTTACTGTCAATAGACCAGAATAAAACGTAAGCTTTTGAACAAGCTAATATTGTAGGTACGAGTATTGTCTTTAAATATAAGAACAAAGGCATTATCATAATAAATGATATTTCTGTAAAATGGTTCAAAAAACACTTTTACACGTCAAAACTAAATTATATTTTAAAACAAGATGAGTTGCGTGTTTTCTATCCGACTACTCTGAGAAGAAATACTAAAACATATTCAGAGTTCAAAGTCTCTTTTAAAGTCCAGTCATCATTTTCGTCAGGCCTTATAAGCACCATGCAGATTAGTGTCTGAGGTGATCTTTTGACCAAAAAAAGACCATCTCAGACACTTTTGACGAAATAACCACACAGATTTGAGTGGGTCTGTCCAGTAATATAATAACTAACTGAATAAACAGAAAAGAATTTGCTATGCAGACGAGGTATCATCATCCTTCTATTATGATACCAATCAGTGGTCTCCCGTTTGCTCCCCGAGACAATTCAGGCAACTCAGGTGTGTCTATAACACGACCGCAGAGTAACGAGATTATTCATGCAGGAATTAGCCACAAACTCCGTAATCCTCTTTGCGAACGGTTCTACAGACCTCCAGTCAAGCAAGGTATTCCTATAACCAACATCTAAAGGTGAATGTAGACGATCAAACACAACATAGATAGTTACAGAGGGTCAGTTCTGAACAAGAAGCGAAAACGCACGCACACATACAACGCGCCTCACGTACAGCGAGTGCACGCGCACTGGCGACTGGCATTTGTTTAAGATTGCCGCGCGTATCTACGTGTCTACGTGAGCGTCAACTGTTTTCGCTCCTTGTATTGAGCTGACCTTCTGTTCCTACTAATCTGTGTATCAAGAAACATACGTAGTAAGCAAGTATGCGGCAAGTATCAGAAATGTCTTGGAAGCATGCAGTCTGCGAGACAATCTTGTTCAAGTATGCAATTTTCTGTTGGATAGTCTCCATAAGATTATGTTCTTGTCGCCATTTTACTAGACTGTTTGTTATTATCGTATCATATTCTACTTCCACCATCCTATAGTTGGCTGGAGATATCCTCTTTTGTATGTCATTCACCCCGGTTATATGGTCTATGCTAAAATGCTAGAAGCATGAAAGAAAATAAGTACGTTTATCGCATGCAGGTGTTAGACGTGACTTGTTTGATGTCGTCAATTCGTCTTGCTGCAGAACGCTTCCTAATTTTTTTCTACGCTTACGTGCTAAAGTTATTTAGTTTTATTTTACAAATAGGTACAATTGGTACCTACATATATCCTCACAAAAACTGAATATTATTTTACTGTTAGCCAGCATCATCCCACTGCTGAGCAAAGGCTCTCCCCACGACTTCCACTGGGCTGGCCAAGTCTGCCGTATGCCCAATGTGCTGTGGGCCAATATAACCACTACGTGGAACCCTGCGGCAGACCCCGTAGAAGCTGGCGGGACGAGCTCGAGAAAACAAATGAACGTTATATTGTAAAACATTAAGAAAAACGAATGAAATTCGTAACCATTTACGATTCGGATTCACGTCAGGAACGTGCAGATTTCACATCGCGCCGCATTTAAAGGATCTCTAAAAACAAACGGCTACTACCAACTAGCTATTTTAAAAACCGTTGGAACCATTCCTGGTGAGTTACACCCCTCCCCTACCCCCTACATCCCCGGGTGGATGGCCGCCATCCCCACTCAAAGGATAATCGGCTATGAAAACAAATTCGAGCTCTTAAAAATTATAATTTGGTATTTCGCCGTTTTTAATACTGAAGGCATTTCTATAATGTCGAAGTGGATTAGAATAGCTAGCTTGTAATGATATGAAATAAACTGAATTGTTTTCTAATTGTAAATATTTGATATGTACTCGTAAAATGAAGTCAGACCCAACTATGTTTCGAGATTCACTGTTTCAGTTGAAGGTTTCAGATATATCAACTTTGACTTTAGCAATCCAACGGCAAATCCTTTGGAGATATCTTCACTTTAACAGTTTTGCAGTCTATTTTAGCCAACCTCAAGAATAATGGTTTCTCTGTCTGTACAAATAAAATATGTAGTCGTGAAGTAATAACACTACGGTCCATAACTCATTTGAAACTTTCTTACGTAAGTGCATTCCCTCTGAGTCTCGGGGAGCGTCGACGAAGCGTTGCAAAGCGTTGCGGAACGTTGCAAAGCGTTGCGGAACGTTGCAAAGCGTTGCGGAACGTTGCAAAGCGTTGCGGAACGTTACAAAACGTTGCAGAGCGATTTGCGCTGTTCAGCACAAATAGTCATTAGAAGCCTTGTAATTCGTGTGAACCAACTACTTACAAAGTAAAGTTTTTCTTATCTTTGCCGGGTGAAGGGAACATTTTGAGTTTGCAACAGCATTTCTTCCCATCCATCCTAGACTTAGGTGCTTCTTCTTCTTCTTAGCGTGTCGATAGCCATCTAAATATACTCGGCCCAGAATTCGGCTACTTGTTTGGCGCCTTCACCAGCGTCCATCAGTGGTTATCACTTAGGTGCTTAGCACTCATCGGTGTAACTAGGTATGTTGATCCTGCTCTAAAGAAAGCTAATTCTTTTAGCTGCTTTGTCCCTTCAGTTGCTCCATGCCTCAGTCTCCTTGTTTTCGCACCGAGATGATGACTAATAAAGAAGTATGGAAAAAAAGACATGTTCCGCCGACCACTAATAAATTGGGATAAAGGTGGGAGAGTGATGATGATACTCCGTTTAATTTAAACTATCGGCTTGCTCCGGCTTCGCATGGGTAGATATTGGTATTTAACAAAAATAAGCTAAAAGGATTTTTCGGCGTTACTATTGCATATTTTAACATGGAAAAGTAGTTATTGTGACATAACTGCAATAGTTAGACATATGGTATTGCGGATTTTTGTAGATATTTATGTCCTCTATAAAACTGTAGTACAGCACTTTGCTCTACATATGGATTTATTTTGGTATATTTTTCACACCTTGGGTTACATTATCGAAGTTTTCATACGGATCCCTAACTTTTTTGAATATATTCTATAGCCTATGTTCATCAGGGATAATGTAAGACTCTAATGGTGAAAGAATTATTCAAAACGGTCCAGTAGTTTCGGAGCCTATTCAAAATTCAAACAAACAAATCTTTCCTCTTTATAATATTAGTGTAGATAACAAACACATTTCACGACGACGCGCGACGTCTTCATACCGGCTCATCACGGTATGTCAGCACTGATCTTCGAACAGCTTCAACAATGTTGACAATCTATGTCCGCATTGGCCGTCTTAGTGATTCTAATTATATCAACAGCATGTCCTACTATGTCTACAACCCAACAACAAAAATACCTAATCATTAATTGAAATCGGTTAAAAGCCCTCTTAAGCTAACAATGGTCTCCAGGCTCGGTCTGGCAGAGAGTGGCATAAGTACTTGGCAGCCAACCAGTCTTTTATTGAACTTGATTGCCAAACAATAGCTTTTTATGTATTTAGCTTTGTTGACGTAATTCAATAAAGATATTTTTATACAGTTCTGTTTGCATGTATCAGTAAATACTCGTAAAAGATCTGTTTACCTATATCTCCCGAAACGGATCCATAAATACTCGTCTAACATAGTTTTGTAAATAATTCTTCACTCCTGAGTTTCAGTAAAAAGTTTTATCGCAGATCGGCAAGCGCAATGTGGAACGCCCCCCAGCTAGCTGGACAGACGACTTCAAAAAGGTGGCTGGAGCAGACTGGATGTGGAAGGCGGAGGACAGGGTGTTGTGACGCAGTCTGGGAGAGGTTTATGTCCAGCAGTGGACTGCGTTAAGCTGAGTTGATTGAATACTAAAATAATGTATTATTATGGTTTCCGATCTTCATGGATTTATCAACCTAACTACATATAATGTAAATAATTCACGTATAAAATCAAACATATTTTTTTTTTTTTAATAATAATTTGTTTATTTCACTTCAAAACACAAACATCAGTGTAGCCCTGGCTCTTGTACTAGGAAGTCCTGTATCACAAGAGCCAGACCGAAGAGAAGAAGAAGAAGAATTGTTGAAGAAGAGAATTGTTTAAAATAATTGCGTGCTTGTTGTATTATGATGGCGAAATGTGTCTCAAACATCCTTTGTATTTACCACATGTTATGCAAATAAAAATGCTTACTTACTCAAAAAAAACTCACCAGTTGGCGCCCCTGTCGAGTAAGGTCCTCAAGTATAGCTCTCAAAGTTTGTTATTACGGATGTGAAAACAAAGTTTACATTTAAATCATATTTAAACAAACATAAAATGCGTTTGTAAACAGGAAACAAACTAACCTCTGAATTAGCTGTTCTTTCAGCCCGCTTAATTTTGCACCTCTTTCTCTTAGCTCCGCTTTTGAAGCACACACTGACCCGTAACTCATATTTGCCATAATTAATCTCAGGTTTTGCAAAATATTTACAACATTATTCTAATTAGAAATAAACCCGCGTAGCCCACCCACAAACAGTGACATTTGACATTTTGGAGACCTCACGCTGCACTAGCGGCGAATTCATACGCGAGAGCCGTCATTATGATGGGGTCGGCTTCTAGTCTAATCGGATGCAGCGGAATACCAGTGTTTCACATAGAGCGACTGCCTATCTGACCCCCACCACCCAGTTACTGGGTAAAACGATACCCCTTGGCAAGACTGGTTGTCAGACTTTCGGGCTTCTGACTACTCATAACGACTGTCAAAGATCTACAATTGACAGCCGGGACCAACGGCTGTGCTTTCCGAGGCACCCCCTCCGTGCCTCGGAAACACACTCGATATGACGTAATTGATGGTCATCCATCTCACATAGCATAAATTATAATTTTTTGGTCATTCATCATCATCAACAAATTAAAGTTGGTGCACTGAAAGAAATAAGCAGTAAATAAAAATTAAAAAACAATCTGAACTGCTTTAACAGTTTCTTAAAAGCCTAACATTCAAAACAGTATTTTTTACTGATCCGAAAACAGGGCAAAATGTTACCGTCGTGACAGTAAACTTTAACGTTTTAAGTACCTAGCTAAAAGGTCACAAAATTAACTGTTTTATTCATTTGGTGATTACAGTAATGGTGGTTCCTTTTTTTTTTTTTTTTTTTCAGTAAATAGTATGTTCAATCATTAAAAGTGACTGTTTTGTCTTTTACTGTTTTACGAACATTACTTCTTACTGTATAAAGACAGTAAATCTTGATGAAATCGCTTTAGTGTGCTGTAGTAAGAATTTTTTTTTTCAGTGTGAATCAATTCCTTTGTAATTCTCTGGGTGTACCAATACAATGTAGACATACTTTAATTCGATGTTAGCCGACCCCCTGCTGTCAGGTACACCACCTGCTTACTTACCAATCAATTACATATGAAAAGAAACCACATTAACAAAGCAAATACTAAATTATTTCGCCTAACAATCGAACGCTATTAACTTCAACAATACGATCAATAACCGCGCAGTAGATCTTCAATATATTGACGTCACAACCAGAACGTGTAGGTAGTGTCGTAACAACTAACAACATTTCAATAGCCGGTTGCCGACGACTTAAGATAATGCTTACCAAAGGGACATTCATATTACGGAGATAGCATCGACGGTGACGCGGCACGGATTTGGGGAACGGAGATACTAACAAAAAGGTAATACCTTCTATTTCACTTGAAGGTACATATTTCACTTGTTTCTTTATTGTGTTGATGTTCTTTCTCTGCGTGATGTTTACAGCAAATAAAAGTATTTTCATTCTTTCTTCTTTCACTTTCTTTCGGATTTTTACAGAGGTAAGCAAAAGATAGTTTGACTGTGAGACATCAACACAGAACAGAACAGTAAGAATATTTTGGGCCTTACTACTAGGTATCTAATCACACTTCACACTAATATTATAAAGGCGAAAGTTTGTGAGTGTGTGTGTGTTTATATGTTTGTTACTTCTTCACGCTCAAACGGCTAGGCCAAGACTTTTTATCCCAATATTCCCACGGGTTCGACACACACAGCTAGTCTATTCTATTATATTATTTTAATAATTGTGAATGTGATGAATATGTGACCCCATTTTTTTTTCTCTTTCAGTTTTAATGATAATTTGACAGTTTTCGTTTCTAGTATAGTTCGTCGAATCGTTGAGCTCCTTAAGTTCTCAATTGAGCTGTACGATTACTGACAAATGCGTGCACTGACTGGACAGGTCCACTCAATCTGTGTGGTTATTTCCTCAAAAGACCATTTCAGACACCAACCTACATGGTCTTCACATGATCTAACCAAGATTATGTCTGGACTTTAAAAGAGACTGTGACCTCTGAGTTTGTTTCGGCCTTTCTTCTCAGAGTAGTCAGATAGGAAACGCCGACTTCATCTAGTTTTAAAAAAACATGATTGACGTGTAAAAGTGTTTGTACAATCCTACTTACAAAAAATAAAATCATTTCATCATCATTTCATCAAATAAAAGTTGGAAGCAGGCGGGACCCATTTGAGTTTGAAAATATAATAAAAAAATGGTATGGGTCCCGCCTGCTTCCAACTTTTATTTAATTTAAAATGGCCTTGTTTTTAGCTTTTCAGTTTTCTTTTAATTTAATTTTTTTACCGCAGTCGGGTTTTTTAGTTTTTTTAATTACTTGTTTTTTTTAGCACAATCAAAGATGAGAATCAGACGATAGGCGAACAATGAATTCGTTAATCCTTTAACGTTACTTAATCTATAGTGTTCTGCTAACAATTGCTATATTACAACCAAATATTTAGTTCTTATTTTCTTATCAAATCCCTCTTTTGGTTCCATTTTGACACCAAAACCAACAACCAAATAAAATCTGCAGCAACCCAAATCCGTCCCTGTAAACGTTCAGCGGTGGTGTGTCTCGCAAGTAACTTAATCCGCAGAGATATGGCGGAACTACGGACCCTGCCTCACTGCCTCCCTCCCTCACTGCTTACCAACGGATTTGCTATCTTCAGCGGAATACAGAGATTTCCCCAATTACTCCGAGGACTGGAGTCAGCCGGCTTAGGACCCTCAATGAAAGACGAACGCCTTTTCAAAGCAGTGTAAGCTATTGCCAGAAATGGCAACTGCAGTACAGTTCGCATAGAAGAGGAATTAGTGGTCGTTAAATGTCCAGAGAAGCAAATTATTTTCTTTGAAGTACATCCTACTTTACCTTAACTATTCGTAGGTACGATCTAGTTATTTTTCGTTCCACTAGCAAGTTTTCGTTCTACAGCATTAGAGGCTCTAACAATCTCTTTTTTTATCGTAGACAGAGTAATCTATAGACTCATGGTATCCGTGTCACCGAAAGGGATAAAAAGCTCCGGCAGTCTTCATCATACTATCATTTTTACTGCACCTTACCATTTTCACAGTTGCGCAAATGTACTTTTATTGAATTATGCACGAAAAAGATCATATTTTCCGTTTAATCCCGGTGTATTATTTTAGTATTCCATCATAAACGTCAAACTGCTTGTGCACATTAATGTGCTTAGCCGACACGCAGTAAGGGACAGAAATATTCTTACTCTGTCTCTTTTCTTTGGTAGTGACGTTAATATATATTTCTCTTTTTCTTGTGCGATTGAAAAAGAAGATACTTATTTATTTATTTATTTATTTATTTTATATATTTATTTATTTAGCAGTCTATAGTTTACTCTGTCTACGCTTTTTATGCTGACTGTATCTAGTTCTGATTTGATGGAAATCCTCTAAAATACTGGCTAATACCTGCGTATAGTAGTGTAGGGGTGGGACAAAGATTTATAGCGCGGATGCAAAAACTGCGATATGAAGCTGTTACGAGGACGCGAGGAACACTAGTGCCGTTATTTATGTTACTTTTGATACTGTTGCGTTTGCGTGGTCGGTTTAGGATAAAATAGAGTGTGAGTTATTGTCATGGAGTTATCGAAGGGTTTGATTGCGGGATCGCGTGATGAAAGTTTATGAAGTGAATCAATGATCACCTCATACTGTGTTATCGTAGACTCGTTACCGGTAAAATGGGGTTACATTGATTAATTTTGAAATAAAACTGACTGTAACTTCTTCAGTTATTTATAAAAAAATACAAAAAAAATACTGTAATGGCGACTCATGGTTTTTCATTGATAAAATTATTTATTTAATTTTTACGCCCTGTAGGTTCCGAGAAAAAAAACATTAAGTGGCTTATCATCTATAAACTTGATATGGGGTCGCTTTGATTGCCCCCGTTTTTTGTATGTAATAAGAAAGTAGCCCCTAACAGGAAATCATCATCATCTGCCTAGCCTTTTCCCAACCATGTTGGGGTCGGCTTCCAGTCTAACCGGATGCAGCTGAATACCAGTATTTTACATGGAGCGACTGCCTATCTTTCCCCTAACAGGAAATAGAAACAAAAATTAAAAAAATTGTTCACTCATTAGTTTTTGAATTAAAACACTCCATCAGTAATCATCAAAGACACCCCGCTATTCAAATGTCACCCCATTTTACGGTACCGAGAAAGCAATAAAATCCGCCATCGAATCTTGTTTGCCGTGATTTCACTATAATGTGGTTTTAATTTACAACAAAATCATGAAATCAGTTTAATATTTTTTTTATAATAAGTATATACCAACTAAACACATGCAAAGCAGTCTTTGTCATAATATAGATCTCGCATGTATCTAAATTCTATAATTTAGATAAATGCGAGATCTATTATTAGAAAGCACGGCAATTCTATTAATTAGCGTACATTATACAAAAAAAATACGTAAACTTTACATCAATAAAGCAATTTAAAAGAAAAATAATAATAATTGAATACTACGTTATAGCTTACAAATGCTAGCCCGTCATCACCGCCTCGTCTCGTATGACCTCACGTACCAATCCTATCCTATTAAATGTTAGCACGCCATCACCATTTATCTAACCTTAATAAAAGTAGGAAAAAAATATGACCACTCCGGCGGCGCCTTCAAGATTATTCATTAAGCCACCAAACAAAAACAGACAAGACTTTTTCCTGCACTGACAAGCCGTCACATAAAAACATTACACAACACCGCGCAGTACTGTGATCGTTAAATGGATCATATACCGCCGAATTACACCGCATGTGTCGGTAATAGCGCTTGTAGTCGCGGCTATACGAGCTTTGCCTTCTGTGGGGCATGGCCATGGTTTGACCGCGTTTGTTCTTTGTTGAGAATCTATTCGAAGTTGGTATCAATTATAGATAACACCTACCTTCAACTGTGTAAGAAGGAGAGAGCGTTCACCAGATGAGCCTCCTAAAAAGTAACCTAACTAGAAAGAAGAAAAGTTGGGTTATGTTTGTCTCTTGAGAGCAGTGGTGACACAGTGGTATCCTATAGGTAGTAGGTTCGAACCCAGTCAGGCCTTTACTTTTTGTACATTATTTAATCATCACTGCTCTCAAACCGGTGAAAGAAAACATCGTGAGGAAACCGGCATGTCCCAAAACCAAAACTTCGAAGACATGTGACATCTACCAACCAACACTGGGCCCGTGTGGTAGAGGCCTGTGTCCCAGCAGTGGGAACATTAAAGGCTGATTATGAATGTTTGCCTCTGTCACTCTTTAATCTGCAGACAGATTTCGTTACTGATTTAGAAACTGATTCAGTGTGATCAGAAACTTTATAAATATTCTCTGTTTATGTCTTCCTAAAAAGAGGACTAAGAGGAAGCAGCCCTTTACAGTACATTGGCGATACGGGACTATTAAATTATGTAAACGTCTTAAGGTAATAATATCAATAGGTTCTGCAACAAAACATTCCCGTGCAGCCTTGCTGGTTCCACACAACACCCTACCACAATGCTGCATATTTGAACGTAAAATACATTGTAATAGTTTGAAATGGCGCATAACGTGCAGCTTCTGAGTCTCGGTGGCGCATTTTACAGAGTATTCTAGTTCAGCAGCATATATTACTGAATATGGTCATAAGCATAAATTCTTTGATACTATCATTCACTTGTAAGAGGTACTTTGTTCTCTAGATGAAATTCTATTATGTCCAGTTTCTTTTTGCCTTTTCGACGAAATAGAGATTTTTTTGTTTTATTTTGGACTTATTTAATGAGTTACTGAAAGGTTTCAGTAACTCGCAAATTACTAAGGGAAGAACAATTCTGTACAACGCTTAAGTTTTTCAACGAAGCCTTTAGTATGAACTCATCATCATCAACAACTTCAACAAGGTCTTGTCCGATAAGGACAATTTATTTGGTGTCGGTACAACATGTCTTTTTCTTCCATACTTCTCTATTAGTCGTCATCTCGGTAGTCACAGTCCATGCATCTTTTCTTTGGTCTTCCCCTACTCTTATAGCCTTTATACTCAAAACCTCCTCGCGACATTATCCTCATTCCTCCATGTTTCCCACACAACTTTACCTTAACTATAGAATCACTTTCCATGTGACGCTATCTCGTCCTATCTGAATTCGCCACCGCCATAAGTCCTTCGTGTCAACTTTTATTTTATTACACCCGAAAAGAAGATTGACCATCTGTCATCCAAGACCATTTTTTTGTATGACGGATAATCAATCTCCTCAATAGACGGCTGGACCAAAACTTATCTGCGTCTAGCCATCAGAACTAATATTCTAGCCCTAGATAACATTTTTCAGAATAAAAGTCAATGTAGTCATAAGTCAGTCCAGTGTTATTTAGGACTAAGGTTAATATTCATAGTCACTTTGCTTACTCAAGTAAGTGTTCGAATAAGAGTATGCATTATGTGCTTAAAGTTAATGATAATATTTGTACGAAACGCTTGCTCGCGGTCGCTTATACCTACGAACATAAAAGTCATCATCACTGCCTAGTCTTTTCCCAACTACGATGGGGTCGGCTTCCAGTCTAACCGGATGCAGCTGAATACCGGTATTTTATAAGGAACGACTGCCTATCTGACCTCCACAACCCAGTTACTGGGTATTACGATACCCTTTGGTAGGACTGGTTGTCAGACTTTCGGGCTTCTGACTACCCCTAACGACTGTCAAAGATCCACGAATGACAGCCGGGACTAACGACTTAACGTGCTTTCCGAGGCACGGAGGGGTCACGGTACGTAAAGATGGTCACCCATCCACAGACCAACCGCAGCAAGCGCGATCGACCTGTGCGGCTGTTATTATTTAGCCACGGGCCCCTCTACGAACATAAAAGTGCGTTCTGTAAAACTGCTTAGTTTATGTATTTTAAATGCAATACGCGCACAACACAAGTACATGTATTTATAAAACAACACCATACTTTCCTTTATTCCTTTTAACTACAGTAAAATGAAATAAAAAATAGTAAGAATTTTCAACAGGAGCCATTAAAAGATGAAATTTTGGTCGTTTACCTGCTGCAACATGCTCGTACATTAATTTACTTAGTTCACTGACTCCTGCTTCATTAGTGGTGCCGCTCCTCACTCGCCCCTCGTGCGGAACAAGGCAGGAGACTGGGGAGAGTTGGACTTTTTATGTGGTTGGTGAACAGGCCGACATAAAGAGAGTTTTGAGTATGAATGTAAGAGTGGAAAACCAAAGAAATGAGGCTTTTGTGAAAGTTGATATGACTAGAAAAGGGATGAATACTAGGCTGGCATGACGGTGGACAGAGCTCCGAGATAAATTGGGTTGTTTTCACAAATTAACGGCCTTTTCCCCTCTCCTACTCTGCTGTGGCCGACATGTCTATGTGAACCTACCACCTAAACTGTATTTACGTACCTACATTACACAGTGAGTTGTGTAATGCAATGAGAATGTTGAGTGTGATGGACAGGCCCACACCCTACCAAAAGCTACACTAACTAAGGGCATTTGTAACACCAAAACATTTACCGTTGGATTGCCAATTTTAGAGACAGGTTATTTTTCAGGTATCTGACGAGGATTCACCAGCACCGATACTTTGGTGTATTATTCAGCGTAGTACAGCAGTGTAGTGCAGCAGTATTTATACAAAGCCGGTATTGAATATTGAACATCTAAGCTATTAATAGATACCCGCCACCCTCTAAAATATTCAGAGCAGCAGTAATTTCAAGCCCCTTGTGCTGTTCTCAAGCTATTACGATAGAACGTATAACGAGACGATATAGATATACTACTAATACCTATATAGCCTTACCAGCTTACCTCCACGTCAAAGGCCCGTTTCCCACTACACAAAAGTGATCAATTACAAATTCAAATCACCAATGAATAGCTAGATACTCACATCACTAGTACTTCAATGGTGGTCGGTACATGACGCGACTTCATAGTCAGTCTATAATGTTCCCACTGCTGGGAGACAAGCCTCCTCTCTGTGAGAGGGAGTGGGCCGCGGGCCCAGTGCGGGTTTATTACCTAGATGTTGATTAGATGCACATATCTTCGATTTTTTGGCCGGTTTCCTCTCGATGTTTTCCTTCACCGTTTTGAGAGTAGTGGTGATGAAACAATTTACACAAATTAAAGCTCCTGCCGGGGTTCGAACCCACGACCTACACGTTGTAAGTCGGGGCCGTTACCACTGGGCCACCACTGACTGCTCCCACGTATGTTTATCTCACGAAGCGACACGAGCTTTACTAATGGTTATCCAAATGTTTAAACATGCTGTGAATGTGTGCGTGAAGACGAGTAGCGATAGTACATAACACAGATACGCACAGCGTGTTTGTACACTTGGTAACCACAAGTAAAGCGCGCGGCGTCGCTTCGTGAGTTAAAAATACTATAGCTTGTGTTTGGTTAAATTTATTTCTAACGAAGGTATATTTTTGTTGAATACAGCATCAGCTTTCAGTTTGGACCATATAATAAATACGACACGTAAAGAGTTTACTAGGCGGAAGTAATTTTCCCCCCTGTATGTATGTCTCTCTAGTTTATGTTCTAGAAACATGATTGCACGCACGAAAAATGTGCGGAGGCCATTTTTTACTTCATGAATAAATTTACGGCCAGTACATCTCACACTTGAGATTTGCAGCCGATGACATCGTCATACTGAATCGGCCTAGTTGATTATTCTGTACGCATTGGTCTCTGGATGAACTTGGGCAAAACCCAGCAGTTGCTGTCACTGGCGGTGCTCTCAAGGTTGTTCAATAATACGTTTACCTCGGGCAAACTTTGCAGTTTGGTAAGAACAACTTTGAGAAGAAGACTAACAGAAGATTTCAGCTGAGCTGAACAGTGTTTGGGAAACTTCGTAGAGTCTTCTCGTCGCGTTTTCTACAGAGCCTAAATACTAAGGTCTTCAATCAGTCTTGCCAGTTATGACTTACGGAGCTGAAACGTGGACACTCACTGTACGGCTGCTCCATATATTCAAGGTCGCTCCGACGCTCAGAGACCTATGGAACGGGCTTGGAGTCTCTCGGAGGGGTCGAATCTGCAACGAGGTGATCCGGCAGAGAACCAAAGTTGTCGACATAGCTCACAGAATAAGCAAGCTGAAGAGACAATGGGCCGGCCATATTAGCCGTATAACCGATGACCGTTGGGGTAGATGTGTTCTTGACGGGAGACCATGAATCGGCAAACATAAAGTAGGACGTCCTCAGGGTAGGTGGAGTAACGATCTTCGCAGGATGGCTGGTAGCAGCTAGATGAGAGTTGCCGAAAATCGAATTATATGGCGTGCAATAGGAGAAACCTATGTCCAGCAGTGGACTGCTGTAGGCTCATGATGATGAATAAATTTAACATGATGTGAGCTATCCCTACAACACAGCACCAGCTAACATCACAAAAAAAAATATTTAACGTAGGTGCCGTTCGGGAACTGAAAACAATAACGATAAATTGTTCCACCGAACCGCACGTTACAAAATTTTGTTTCAGCACGGTTAGCGGAAGTGCTCAGGTGCGGTTCGTCCAAATGCAGTTGAAATCAGTGCTCTGAGTGGAATACCTCACATAATGTGAACATGAAACTCTTGTATCCTATTTTGTTTCCAAGTAATAACGACCATGCTAGGGTGTTACCAATATATTACCTTTCTTACGTTTCTACGAATAGATAAAAGGCCTAAGTTACAACGTATGACGTAATATTTGGGTCAAAATGTTGTGTGACCTCACCATAGGGCCACACCATAGGGCAACACCATAGGGCCACACCATAGAGCAACACCATAGGGCCACACCATAGGGCCACAGCATAGGGCCACACTCTCCAGTTGGTCATTCAATTTAAAAAATATATAAACAACTCTAAAATAATACTATGTCCTAACTGACCTAAATTTTCTTCCCTTACTCAAATCTGAGCTGCGGTCCTCTTAATCTTTTCCCTTGCACCACAAGAGCGGAGTCTTTCAGAACGTCTCCCGGCCGATCAATGCGAACAATCCAAAGCCTTTCCTCCAACTTTGCAGGCCTGTCGTAATCACTTTGTCAACCTATTAATACTTGAGTCTCCGCCCCCAAAATACTGGATCGGGAAGCTCGAGTGTTTACAACTCGGTATACGAACTTATTAACCCATAAACGAGTTTGATTAACTTGTTTAACAGAATACTTAAGGATCTTCATCCTAAAGTTATAAGGGTTTTGGTTTAGCAAGAGATCCCTTTACAGAAGTGGGACGATTGTGAGGCGGCTGAGTTTCATAACCATCGAGCCAAAATTGACCCGTTAATTCCCCGATTGAATACCGTTGAGCTCGTCCTAGTCTTGATCTAGTTTTTACATGCTTTACTTCATATAGGAATTTAATAAGGTTCGTTAGAACGAATCTCCCTCTTCCCATCTAAACGGATCACCTTGACGTATTCTACCCGAACCAACTGCCTTACTTGGCAACTGTAGGCATTTCTTGAATGTATTCTATTTTTATAATAAACTGTTACACATAATCGTAGTCTTACGTAAAGAAACAAAGATCTTAAGCAACAAAACTTTTCACAGATACCTAAATAAAATAAAAACTCGCTCCTATCTCTATGTACCGCTGGCACACACTCACATCTTGTAGTTCCAGCGTCTTTTGTTTCAATTCCGCAGCACACTAACGTTTGCCAAATAACAGGAGATCATGAAATTCAACGACATGCCCCACAATGAAACATTAACATTCTATTACTACAGAAAAAAAAAGCTCTTTGTAAACAATAGGCTGCTCTTAGCTCGTTGTAACGTTTAGGAATAATAACAGATTCGTATGCGACGAAGCGACGCGTCGCCTCGTCGCGTGATAACGTGACAGTGCTAGGTGTTAACGACTGAGCTAGTGTGGGGTAGGCTCTGCGATTCGCAGAGTGGTATATGAGTGCAAGACTGTCGTAAGTGTGAACCCTAGACCAATTTTACCTTTTTATAAGAACTGTGATGGAGTGTGAGTAGGAGTTATGACAGCAACCAAAGGATCCTATAAACACTTAGAATAAAACTGTCTACTCAAGTATTACCAAAGTAAATACTACTGTTGTTGACTAAGTAAACAAGTCACGTTTACTTTTTGAAAATATCTGAAAAAGTGTCTAGACAAAATGTCAACTGTAATAAAAATACTGTTAGTTTTCATATAGCCGTTACTTCTGCCCCTTGTCAGCCCCAAGCTTACCTCCACCATTAAAAAAATATCACCCACGGGCATATGTGGGTCAGTTACCCTGCGGAACACATAGGGATGTCACTTAACCCAAATTAAATTATACCGGGTGACTACTGCCGCCTTGCGCTGTCCGTAAACCCTCTCATTCAGGTCCTCTGAGTATTGACACCAAATAGTATGAACAGAAAGACCACTAACGAAGACGCGGAGTAAATATTAATACATCCGTTATTCAATTGTTCCTTATTTAGATTAATTATGTAATTATGCAATACTAATTTTAAGATGGTTTCTACCATTTAGACTTTTAACTTTAAGTAGTAGCTATGTATCGAACAATAATGTTTGCTGTGCCCTAACAGGGTCTACAACGGTTCTTACTTTTGTTAACATCTTGTTTTTTCCTTGTGGAACGCAAATAAATGAATATGAACATAGTTTTAAGACCGACAGCTCTGTAACTAACAATTATGGACAAATAATTAGTCTGAAATAAATGAATTGCTGACAAATCCATGAGCACTGAGCAGTCCCGTAGATTTGTCATCTCATAACGAGAAACACGTAGTTCCATAATTATTATATTTTCATCCGTGCAGTTAGGTATGAGTTCAGGTCCAGGGGCTTCGTAGTGTCCTTATACATGGGTGTCTTGTCATGGTAGATATTTATTACTCCCAACGCTGTCCCCAACATGCTAACAATTGGCTTTCCATTTATGTGTAAAATTCTTTGTTATTTTACCCGACTACAGCAAGGCCAAATGAGGGTATACCCGTCGTCGTAGGGGGTCCTACGACGACGGGTATGAGAGGTGAGGGGGGGGTGAGGGGAGCCTGTTAACAGGCTATTTATGTATGCATGTATGTATGGTCATCTGAACAGGTGAACGGAAACCGATGTTATTTTGTTACAATGTCGTACTTAGTTGGTTCTTAGTAAAAATAATTTACCTTCTGTTCTAATTTTTTTATTGTAGTGATCTTGTGTACCGAACCAAATGTTATTAAAAGTTAATAGAAAACTGTTAAATGCGCCATTATCGGGACAGAACCGAAATGACGGACCGAAAGTTTGGACTGATAACATCGTCTGGCGCTCATGTAGTTTGTTTGTTAGCAGTAATTATTGACTGAAGTTTTCGGTTTGATAAGTACCTACGAGTAATTTCTTTATTCTTCTGTTCTTAGATCTTGTTACTGTCACATATGACGGCACGGTTGGCGAAGTGGTTAAGCGATTGACTTCTGCGCTGCGTGTCGCGGGTTCGATTCCCGCATGGAACAAATATTTGTATGACCTACAAGTAGTTGTTCCGGGTCTGACTGTTTGTGTATGTGACTTTAAATGTTTGTAAACGCACCCACAATACAAGAGAAATTTCTAGTGTGGGGCAACGTATTTAAAAAAAATATATATATGTATATATAGGGTGACTGGTAATTAGTGACCGATACTTAAACACGTGATTATACTCATCATTATGAACAACTTTTACTATGGGACCAAACCTGAAATCGCGAAAAAAAAATCAGCTGTTCCCTACATTTATGTTCGCTTAACCCGTCAAAATGTAAGCAGCAGCTGATTTTTTTTTCGCGATTTCCGGTTTGGTACCATAGTAAAAGTTGTTCATAATGATGAGTATAATCACGTGTTTAAGTATCGGTCACTAATTACCAGTCACCCTATATATGTGTAACTCGACGATTGTTTGGTTTTTGCAAATGGAAAAAGTGTACATATTTTTTTCCCAGTTTAATTGGGTATTCTAGTAATAGAATTACCTACCTACAGGTTTACACAAATTTATTATTTTTCGGCCTTTGTTCACCCAAAAACTCCATCATTGCACGCAATTCTTAGATCATTCAACTACCTACATAGACACGATTTTCTCATTATTAATGATAATTATCTATCTAATTAAAACTTGGCAACTTTCCTACAAACTTCTTAGAAATAATACATTTATTTTTACCCAAAACATAAAAAAAACATACAAATCGCGAACACACAGTTCGGTCACTCAAACAGAAACAGATCCTTTGCAAAGAAAAGCGAACAATAAGAAAGAAACATGGCGCTTGTTTCAGATAAGTGCAAAGGTTCAGTAATCGAGCCATAGCCTCGGGCAGACGAATTACGGAAACTAGATATCCTCGAACACAGGCCAAATGTCTAATGAAAGTAGTTTTTGTATACTGTGGACAGCGGTGCTCCAAGTTGGAGTGGCTTTAGGAGATGCTGAAAAAGGACCTCTTGTTAATCACTACTTCTTGAAGAACTTTTTGATGAGAATAGTTCTTGCCGAGTTAAAAGTACATATATGTCAGGCTACAAAATGATAGCAGAGCTGACTGGTGTACTGGAGAGTGTTTGGTACTCAAATTCAACCTTTGAAAAAAACTGGCCAAGTGCGAGTCGGACTCGCATACGAAGGGTTCCGTACCACAAGGCAAAAACGCCGAAAAAAACACGTTTGTTGTATGGGAGCCCCCCTTAAATATTTAAGAATTGGGGATTCCCCGTCCTACGACTTTGTTCTATGGGGATTCCCTCGTTTGTTCCATAAGTTTATCTCGGCTGGCAGTCGTGTTTTAATGTTTGTTGAGTTGAGATACATAAAAAATGCCGTCTATAAAGAAAAACCCCGATATACGCGAATTTAACTTAACGCGATTTTTTCCGGAACGTATCCTTCGCGTAAAGCGCATTACTGATATCGGTTCAATAGTTTTATGAGTTCTATCACTGAAATTATATTTACAAAATGTCATTTATGTCACCATTATTTTCGCCGGGACCACACGGCACGCCATGGAGGGTTAGGTACAGGCAATGAGTTTCCGAAAAGACGTAAGGAGGGAAATAAATGAGTTTAGGCAGGTGAGGAAGAGTGGGGTGCACAAATTGAATTTTAGATTTTGTATGTACGTATAATTGTTTATTTAAGCACAAATCCAATCGGCTATGCGGCTGTTCCATTTTAGATTATGGAAGTGTTGTGATTGCGGGACGTTGCGTTGTTTATATACCTAAAATGCATTTTTATTTTTGACTCAAAACACTTGACCAAACTAACGAGGCTGTATTAACTTGTATATAATATATTTTTTCCTTTTGCTGAAGCGTTTACTGGCCCGCGAAAATATTTAAGATTGCAAGCTATTTGATTTGAAATAGAAGGCAAATTGCAATCATTCTATTTTTTTTATTAATAAAAATTTACAAATTTACGTTTTACTGTGGTTGCGGGCCCGCATGCGGGTGCTCCGTGAGTTTGGCCCCAAAAGTATGAAAAACTGGCCAAGTGCGAGTCGGACTCGCCCACGAAGGGTTCCGTACCACAAGGCAAAAACGCCGAAAAAACCCGTTTGTTGTATGGGAGTCCCCCTTAAATATTTATTTTATTCTGTTTTTAGTATTTGTTGTTATAGCGGCAACAGAAATACATCATCTGTGAAAATTTCAACTGTCTAGCAATCACGGTTCATGAGATACAGCCTGGTGACAGACAGACAGACAGGCGGACAGTGGAGTGTTAGTAATAGAGTCCCGTTTTTACCCGTTTACGGAACCCTAGAAAGCAGGAAGGCGGTACCAATAATTCTACGCTTTCTTGAATATCAATGCCATCCACTCCATATTAACCAAATTAGTTCTCACTATTCCATACTTTGAACAGTAATTCGATTTATGCAATGCGATGTCCCCTCTTTTATGTATTGACTAGCTGACCCCGGCGAACTTCGTAACGTCTACAACTTGTGTGAGGAATCTTCATTATATTTTTTGTTTCATTTTTTTTTTTTTAAGTTTGAATAGAATTTATAATATAAGAAATAATTTTTGGATTTGTGCCCACTTCGAATATAACTATATTCGAAGTGGGCACAAATCCAAAAATTCAAAGATCATAAAAATCGGTGCAGCCGTTCTTGAGTTATAAATGGTGTAACTAACCCGACTTTGTTTTATTTATAAGTACCTACCTATAGAAGATAGATGTATTATTAACCTGTGTTCGGACTGTTAAAGTATTTCTACGAAAATTGTATTTCACATCGTTTTGCAGGATTTTCAGCATAAGGATAAAGGCTCCTACAAACAGGCGCGACACGCGACGCGAATCGCGCGCGACTCAAAGGCACCGCTCGTTGCGCGACTTGCGATGCCATTGTGTCGCGCGCGATTCGCGTCGCGTGTCGCACCTGTTTGTAGGAGCCTTAAGTGTCAACGGCAGGTTAGTAATTATCTACCTACTATACCTAAGCTACGTTATGAATTGATTATTTTAGCATTATTATGTAATTGTTTTGGATGTATTCGGAATAACCTATCACGGACATCAAAGCCAAAACACTTTGAGAAACGTTGTCCTACCATAGGTTCGTTTAATTCTATTGTAGCGAGTAGCTGTGGGTAAATCGTGTGTATATGTAACACAGTAGGTATCCGTTGTGTTTTGCTTATTAAATACCCTGGATTCGCTGTCTGCGACCGTGTGTTCTCAAGTAGGCTCTTTGTGTGTCATACGACTTCCCTTTTTAGAGTGGCACCCTTGAACTTTTGCCAAGGACAAGCGCTTGTATGTATTACCACAGAATAACGAATAGTACCTACTTGTATTACGTAAGAATAGGAAATATTTTTTTGTGTTTTTTTTTTCGTAAAAAGAATCAGCTGTTTCCTACATTTTGTCGAGTTACCTATGCGAAAAATAAATGTAGGGAACAGCCGTTTTTTTTTTTCGCGATTTCATGTTTGGTCCCGTAGTAAAAGTCGTTCATAATGATAAGTACAAATGACCCCTTAAGATGTTATCCATTAATTTCGGAACACCCTGTATATACAATTATCATACTTCTAAACACGACTTATTTATTTGAATCTACTATAAATCACGCAATT
This sequence comes from Oligia latruncula, assembly GCA_948474745.1. Lineage (NCBI taxonomy): Eukaryota > Metazoa > Arthropoda > Insecta > Lepidoptera > Noctuidae > Oligia > Oligia latruncula. The sequence continues at coordinate 1,107,027 of OX419691.1, read as the reverse complement.
TTTTTTTTTTATTTCAACCGGACAAGCTGTTAATAATTATTTAAAAAAAAAGTTTACACAAAGCTGTTTAGAGTAAACAGGGCCTCCTCTTTCTGCAATCATAATGAACCCTAATGCATTGCTTTCATTCCATCCTCGATTCCATCCCTCAATCATTATACACAAACAAAATCCTTCCGAAATCCCATATATCTCCATATATTGTCGGCGTCACCTCTCTACAGAGCTCGTCATCATGGCCCCCATAAATTGGAATTCATTATAACTACCCTCGCAAGTAGCACGGGGGGAGTAATTTACGCGTTCAACCCTCGGAGGAGCAGCTTCCAGTAATGAGTTTTTATTCAGCAAAGTTCGGCAGCGGCCTAACATGGTTTACGGACGGGTCTTACACCATTTTCGGCTGGTGAGTTTCGAAAATGGTAAATTGTATATTCCACTTGATCTTATAAGGAAAAGTTTCTATAAATTTACTACATAACAAGATCACGCGTGTAATCATAAAAGAATTAGGCATAGGTGTACCTAACTATAGGTAAGTACACCCGCATTTACTAAACTACAAAATAACATGTCAGCAGTTTGGCCAGCAATGAGTGTTATCTCTATGAAGAGTCGAAGAGGACATTGGCAACATCCGCGATTGGGAAATAAACTGATGATCGCATTTCGTTGATATAATATTCTAAGAAAACTTTGCAGCTGATTATCCTTTTGACGTCATTGATAATATTGTGTAGTTCATACTGCTTACCTATTAGGTTTTGAAATTTATTCATCGGTTGCAGAGAGCAGTGGTAACCTGGTGGTATCGGCCGCGACTTACGAGTTGTGGGTGGCAGGTTTGAACCCAGACAGACGCTTTACTTTGTGTAAATTATTTCATCACCACTGCACTCAAAACGATAAAAGAAAACATCTTGAGAAAACCGACATGCCCTAGAACCAAAAATTCCAAGACATGTGACATCTACCAACCCGCACTGGGCACCGAGAGGAGGCCTGTGTCCCAGCAGTGGGAACATTATAGGCTGATTATGCATGCAGGATATGCATCGATTGCTTCAACTAAAAAAACGCTAGACAAAAACCTGATTTTAAATAAAATAATAATAACGACATTAATTTATACAACAGCAAGGGATCTTTGTTCTACTTTCATAAATTCTCTTGGTTGAAACCACGCTACAGTCTCATTAAAATGTAATTAGATGCAACTTTAACATTCGCCGTAGTTTTTAACTTGAAACATAGCTAACGAATAGTAGGTAGGTACTTTAAAATGGCGGCTTGTCATATGAGGCAGCAGTAGAGTTATACAGTGTGGCGACTAGGTTATCACATTAATTGAAACCACGTATTCTACGTTACGTATTCTGAATATACATAATTAAAATAGCTTACGTACATAGGTACGTAAGCTATTTTTACAGAATCGACCGGCTGATCTGAAGTTACCTATAGAGGTAACTTGAGATCAGCCGGTCGATTCTGTAAAAATCTCACCGTGAAAACTTAGGTGAAGTGAGTTTGTTTTTGCTAGGAATTGACACTATTGACAGCTCACTCCACGCTCACTTCACCTAAGTTTTCATGATGAGATTTTTACAGAACCGCAGTATAATACCTAGTAGTAGTTTGATAAAGTGGAGGAAGTTTATGATTTAGTAACACTGGATACTTCAGTGGATATCCATTCTCCCAAAACACTTGTGGTTTGTTTCATCATAATGAATTTCGTAGCAGTATTTCATTTCCCTGTAGTAATTTGCTGATGACTGTAATTACGATAAACCAATTAAATGATTATAAATTATTTCTTTGAACCCACTTCAAAGAACTTTATGACATACTCAGTTAACTCCAAACAACAATTTACTTACTTTCAAGATTACAAGTTAAAGATGATATTATTATAATAGAAATATTTTGTTAAGGATTGTGTTAAGCTAGCAGTAGTAGTATCAAGTTACCATCAAAAACTTATCACAAAAACTTTTTTACAAAAAAAAAACACCCGACTTTCACGAAAAAAACACTACAAAGTGAAAAACGACTTTCGAAAGTCTGTGTCAAAAACGAAAATGCGGAACCAACGACACCGAGTTTCGAAATTTAAGTTATTTTTCACTTTGTAGTGTTTTTTTTTGGAAGATCGTTGTTTTTTTTTTTTTTTTTTGTAAAAAGTTTTTTTTTTACTTTTTACCTACACAAATTCAAATAACACTACTTGCTATGTAAATATCAGTGACAGGAAGCTTTTAATAAAAAACATCATCAATATAAACTAAGTGGAAAAAATATCCCTCATAACCTACCCAAGCAAACTTAGCAAAACCCCTGAGGCATACCTTATCCATTAAAAAATTAGAGAATTTTGCAAATCCATCATAATATGACGGAGGAACATACATTAAAAAAAATATAAGCAAAATTGAGAACCTCCTCCTTTTTTGAAGTCTGTTAATTAAACCAATTCATATAAACAAAAAGTTATACCCGAATTTATTTGCAAGATTACAGGTACCCCAATAACAACTTTGACAGAGATGTGGGTGTACCGTGGTATACTGAACACATCTGCTTACCCGTTTAGATGGTTCAGGCGTGTTATGTTGTGTGATTTTGTAAACAATGCATACGTATGCGATAGCATCAATCGGGGTTGATTTGCTGGTATTTATTGAAGAGTTCCGTTGTCTATCTCCGAAACTCATCATCAGAACTTTACGAAATTTAAATAAGACCATTTCGGAATAAAAAAGAATTTTGCAAATGACGGAGTTGTGGCCGAACATACATTTTAAAATATATATATAAACATCCGAATTGAGAACCTCCTCCTTTTTAGAAGTCGGTTAAAAATACTAGTTGATGAACACAAATTACATGGTTTCTTACAGGAGGATAGAAGCTATGAATAATAAAAAAATTGCCTTATACTCCACCGAATATACCACCCAGAAAAGCAATCAGAATTTTAAATCTTGTCACAGGGTACTTGGTTATTATAAAAGTTATAGGGAAGGAGAAACATTGAAGAATATTAAGCACTGCATTCTGCAGGTTCTGCATTTGTTTAGCAGCTATGTATATCAAGCTGGAAAGTAAAAAAAAAACTGTACTGTGCTGTAAAGTGGTAGTATTTTTAACCGACTTCAAAAAAGGAGGTTCTGTATTCGACCAGTGTGTATGTATGTATATAGATATGTTTGTACGTCCGCAATTTCCTCAAAAACTGATGAAGCAATTGTGATAATTCTTTCATTAATGTGATCTACATACTTTCCGGAAGGTTTTAGTATATAATACATTAAGTAATTATTCTTATGTACGAAGTTATAGATAGATAGATAGATAGATTTATTTATTTCTGAGTATATGGTACATTAAGATCTTAATAATAAACAGTTTCACATACACTACCGTTGCCGGTGTAGAAATATTAAAATTAACTTACAAGTCAAAGTGGCCGAGCTCTAGGCCGCAACAATATAATCACAGTACTTAATTAGTTTGTCATCGAAACGGTTAGAAGACGATATATCCCCATGAATGTACTCCATATCCGGCATTTCTATGCGAATTTTGATGATTCTTCTAGTCGGTGTCTTCAATTCTTCAATGCACTGGTGTTAATTGAATTTGTGGTGGGGTAGGAACAACTAAAAACTTTTACAAAAAAATACAACTGACTTAAAAAAACCCACTAAAAGTGATAAATAACTTTAATTGCAGTGTTATAACTTTAATGTGTATTGGCAATAATGCTCCTTTCCAAATCCCAATTTATTTCGGATATTTCTCTATGGATATGTACCGTTAATTCAAAATAAACTCCCACACAATCCCACTTCCAAAAGACACAGTTCGGGGATGTGACGTCCGGCGGATCACTTATTATGTGCATACATTCCGATGCCGAGCAGCGTATTCAACGTCATGACTCGCTGCGGAATATCTTTGCACAGATACTGAAATAAAACATACGGGACTAACGGTTGTGAAGTAGACGCTACTTTTTGTTACAGCATTGAAGACTAGGAGTCTTACCGCATATAGGTAGCGTCGAAGAAAGTTGCATTACAGAAACTCTCTTGTATAAAATTAGCAACGTTTTTGCAAAAGAAGAATATAAGGCTTCTTTGTAGAAGAAGGAGTGAGTTTATGTGTATTAGCAAAGTTTTTTGCTACTACTATTATGATCAGAAGGTCTGCCATGTTCTCCAGACCAGACAATAGACCAACAATAGACCAGAATTCAATAATAATAAGATAATAGACAGTAAACCAGAAATCTACTGTACCTACTCGAAGTCCGACATCGTGTACCTTCAAAACATCTTCAAACTATCTGGAATTAATTGAAAAGTACAATATGAGTTGGATGTATCTTACTTGAGCTAGTAGTTAAATCAAGCTTCAAAAGTACTGTTTCGAACAACTTTTATGTCTTTGGCTATACATAAGAACGAAAACAGACTAAAACTAATTGGACGGTAACCACAAACTGAACTTTTAACCCGGCGTTTAATTTGAGTTAACTACTGTCGAGCTAGACCCTCCAAGTTTAACTGTATTTTTAACTTAATTAAACTCAGTTGCAACTAACAAAATTCACTTTGGTAATTCAATTTTGCTCACTACATGCTAATGGCCGACCATCTACGAAACAGACCAGTTTCGATACGTATTTACCTAAACAGACGAAATTAAATTCATCTACAAAGGAAAAATATTTTTAAGTAAAATTTTTGTTTATTTACTTTTGAGCAGAGTATTAAAAAGCCATTAGGGGGGACCAGTCCTTCAATTTAATGTTTTGATATAATACATTTTCATTTTCATGCTCAACCAGCAACATGTAAAGTGTAGCTCGCCACTCGAGAAGGCAAAGGTAACTTACCATTGCTATGATTGTAAGCCTGAAGATCTTAGCCAAACAACTAAAATCATGAACTTAGAGCACACCATAATTAATAAAACCGGTCATATTACTTCCCCGTATGTATCCGCCATCCTAAGACAGGATACAGAATAAATTCTTGTTTAAGTTTTCTGGCAGCGCGTGGCGATGCCCCGAGCCCGGACATTACAGATCTTGCAGGATAGCGGCCATATTGGATGCTATTGGCACTACATCTAGACATTTACGTGTAAATTACCGTACTACCACTTCAAACTCTTGTGTGGCATAATATCTATAAAACCCATATTGGTCTTCATGACATACTGTATGCGCAGTTTCTGTATTTCTTGGTAGAATCTTATCCAGTGGTTACCTTTTCCTGCTGCTGAACTTGACGGCGTGTTTTTTTTTAACGTTTATTCTGTTTTACGGGATTTACAATTTTATTACAATAGAATCTAGTCTGGACTATTGACGATGAATAACAACTAATAGAAGACATGTACGAGTATGTTACGCCGACCCCAAAAAAAATGGAATAAAATCAAAAATCATTTATTCCAACAAGGTTGAGGATCAAGACTATTCGAACGTCAAAATAACATAAGACTCCCCCAAAACGCCAGTTCTTCACCACTTCCTTGTGCTTTCGCTGGGGAGAAGTGACGCAACAAACTCCCCAGCAGCACAGCTGTCTGTTCAGTTAGAAGAACTTGCTTATATTCGACAGTAGGTATGCAAAGTAATTAACATTACGAGAAACAGAACATTAAATTAAATTAATTTATTTAAGGATTACCAACGAGATACATTACAATTATCTTATACCAATAGAGAACTTATATAATATACATTATCCTGTAATGCACACTCAATTACAGGTAACCACAGTTTACACATTATCGAGTACACAACACATGCTCTGAATACATTAAATTATTTGCTTTAAATCAGCCACGTCAATATGATATACCAATAAATACAATGAAAACTGAAGCGATAAGGCCGCCCATTATATGCTTTGTATTTTCTGGTGTACATACAATAAAGTATATTTATTTAATAAGTAAATAAAACTACACTGAAGCAAAAACATTTTTAACCAATAATTATAAAATTTTAACAAAAAATACCTAAATTGACCGGACAGCTTACATATTTATGCAATGCTGGGTTATGTTCACATAGCTGTCACGAATCATAATCTAAGACCATCGAAATAATATCAATAAACAGTTACCTAATTACTAATAACAATAACAAAACCATGTTAAGGGCAAGACAATGATTGATGAAATCTAGTCTACACTATTCATTTATAGTAAAACTAGCTTGCGCCCGCGGCTCCGCCCGCCGCAAGGTATGTCGATAAAAAATATCCTATGTCCTTCCCCGGGGTGCATTCTATCTCTCTGCCAAATTTTATCGAAATCTGTTCAGTGGTTTAGGCGTGAAATGGTAACATACAGACAGATAGAGTTACTTTCGAATTTATAATATTAAGTATGGATTGCAAGGCTAGTTCTTGCAACGAGTAGGTAATAAGAGCCCCCGATAATATAATTATCAGAGAAATGTTATACTGAGCTTCCCTACAATGCAAAATCCAGTTTAACTGACATTTATGTAGCTGAATAGTTTCGGATGATAGGTACTGAATCCAGTGCATTCAATTCGGGAAATATTGAGGGGCTTTCAATTTGGCTGTGCTCGGCTTCCGAGCCATCAATTTAATATTGAACCCCGAAAAGAAGCCTTTTATTTCAATTTGGTGAATGATTTGATTTGATGTTTCACTTCTGGGTTTTATTTTTTGACACAAAAAGACTCCGTGTCCTCAAATGTGTTGGTATATAATATACATTCCTCTCGGGGTTTAACTTAATTTTTTTTTTTTTTTTTATTTAAATTAAAATTTGTTGACTTTGCCAATTTAATCTGTAAGTAATAATGAAATTGTGTGTTGTGTTTTGTCTTATTTTTGATTATTTTGCTATATTTTATTTTTATTTAATGTATCTGATGCTATTATTGTATTGAATGATCCAACTGTTGATCGAAATAAAGGAATTGAATTAACTTGTAACTTTATTTAGGTGAAGTCAACCTCAAACTCATATAGATAGTACCTAAGTAGATGTTATATTCAAGGGGTACCTATTACACATACATAAACAGCCTATAATGTTCCCACAGCTGGGACACAGGCCTCCTCTCTGTGAGAGGGAGTGGACCGTTTAAAGTCACATGTCTTCGAATTTTTGGTTCTAGGCCATGCCGGTTTCCTCATGATGATTTCTTTCACCGTGTTGAGAGCAGTGGTGATGAAATAATTTGGCGCTTTACTTTGTAAGCGCCTGTCTGGGTTCGAACCTACATCCTACAACTCGTAAGTCGCGGCCGTTACCACTGAGCCACCACTGCTCCCCTTACATGAGCCCTGTAAAAGCGCAGCAATTTACAAAATATTAAAATTACAATGACTTTACATTTAGTTTAAGACTAATTATACCAATTACAATGTCAGTGTACCTAAAATTCAGCTGTTTCATTAACAGAAAAGCTTGCAAAATCAGAAATCATGGACAAGAAAAGTCTACAAGGAAACTATTTCCCGAAGCCAATCATAAAAAGCCACAACAAAATGTTTAATACATATCTATATCCAGGGCGTGGAGTGGCCACGAGCCACGACACGCACGACCTCTGCTTCACAGACTCATTTCTTGCCCCGACGTCCGTCAAATAGCCGCTAGCCGAGCAATCTATCGATTGCTCGGAGCAAAGAGTCGCTGCTACGATTTATAGCTATCAGGAGAACAAAGTTGGTAACAAACATAGATCGCTGATGAATTTGTATGCCGCCTGCGAGTTAGCGGTGAGCTGGGGTTGCGAGGGATAAGCGATCGCGGTGTTTGGGAGTTTCAGACTCACTTGAACCTCAACATGCCCATGTGTCTAGGTTACCATATATCATCAACAATGAGCTGCGATCTCATTATCATGCCATATCATTAGTCAGTCATATAATTATCTAAGCATAAAGTGACTAGAACCAGCATCCCCATTAGAAAAGTTTCAGTAGAAAGTTCAACCAATTTCCATAATTTTTCTTGTCTCACCTGTACATTGAATGAACTACCAAAGATGACTCGAGTACCTACACGGGCTGCGACCTGTACCACCGCATAACAATAGGCTATTTGACTGGTTTCTGATAAACATCTCAGATTATTTAATGGTGTCTAACGAGCCCACAAAAACCTATTACTTCAAATTGCATAATGTATTTCTTTTAGAAAATAGTAAATAAAAATGTACTGTTTAAATAAGCCGCTAAAACGCTATCTTTAACAATATGGCGTCGTGACGTCACAATACACGTAAATAAACGTTGAAACGGTCGAGATACTAGACAAAAGTCATCTGTTCTGTCAACGATAGACAGAAATTGACTATATCATGACGTCATCATAAGTTCAGCCAATCCAGACCGTTTTCGATTACGTGGCGCCAGATTTAAAAAGATGAAGTTTTTTCCGGATTTTTTCAATAAATAATACATTGTTTTGTAGTAAAATTAATGCAAATCGATTTTAAAAGCGATAATCTATACGAGTGTCAATAATTATGACCTTATTTTTTACATTGTCAAATAGCCTATTCCCGCAGTGCACCCGTCCCTTGTCCCCCATGCTGGAGACGTGAGCCGCCAATAAATGCGGCCACTCTCTTAAATGGACCCCTCCAAGGCCAGGCCTCGGGCCAGTCGGAGTAGTCAAACTTTTTCATGTTAAACTTTAAAGACTTAACTGCGAGACGTTACCTTCTACATCTACCACAGTTAGCTACTTCTACCAACTTTCTTTGTCTGTTAACTATTCCCATTTTGTAGCAGAATTTGCAAATGGAGTTTAGTTAGGGTGGGGGAAATTCAATTAAGTGCAGTTTTGCGCTAGAGATAAAAAGAACTTGTTTACAATTAATTGCTAAGCTTAGTTTGTACTTGGTATACAAGTACATACTAAGCTTTGGAATTAATTGTATAGTTAATTCGAAAAACTTTTTGACAACACGATAGTGTATGTTTTTAGGGCTGATTTTTCCAACGCCAGATAATTTTATCTGAGGAATAATTTTTTATTTTTGACAGTTCTTCCATACAAAAACTGTCGGATAAAAATTATCTGTCGATTGAAAAATTAGCTCTTAGTTGTCAAGAAAAAGAAGGTAACGTAAAAAACAGTACTGTCTCCGGATGCAATCAACAGATCTACCTAGCCTCCGTATTTACCAGTCAAACATGCTCTTGCTAAAACAAATCAACCAATAAAGCGCTGTGTGTTCAAACCCATTCCAAAGTTTTTACAACCAGCATGTGTTTCTGTGTTCAATACTGAATGAAGCCTCGCTCGATTGGACCACCTCATAGTTTGTGTTCAATCGAAACATGTTTTTCCATTCGGTAATACAAACATCATCTGTTGGAGGGAAATCATTTCCCTGTGTCGTACCGTTTGCCAAAGCGCACCCAATAATACGAAATATTTGAATATTCTATTTTTTCTCGAACAGTAATTTGAGTGATATTTTATTGCCTTACCTTATTGCTTGACTCAGCATTATAAGGTCTATGTACAGCGTTATTTGAGTAGGAAACACAAAATTCGAAATACGTATAAAAATTATCCAGAATTTCCCGAATTTAAGGAAAATGAACATGTATGTACACTTAATAAAGATAAAAATCCAGTGATTCCAGGGAATGTAAAACAGGATAAAGCTTTTTTACCCACAACAATATGGAAAAATAAATACCTCCCTAATGTAGCAGGCACATAATAAGCAAAGGCATAATCAGCCTATAATGTTCCCACTGCTGGGACACAGGCCTCCTCTCGGAGACAGGGAGTGGGTCGTAATCCACCACGCGGGCTCAGTGCGGGTTGGTAAGTCTTCGCAATTTTTGGTTATAGGACATGCAAGTTTCCTCACGATGTTTTCATTCACCGTTTTGAAAGCAGTGGCGATGAGATAATTTACACAAAGTAAAGCGCCTGTCTGGTTTCGAACCTACGACCAAGTTATAATGTTATGTTATTTTATTTTAATTACCAAGTTATGTTTTTTTATACTCGCAAGTCGCAGCTGTTACCACTTGGCCACCACTGCTCTCGTAGACACATCCCGGAAGGAAAATGATTCCTGGAACTTAGACTTAGAACTCAGACCTACTTAGCATGTTTAAGTAATAATGAAATTGTGTGTTCTGTTTTGTCTTATTTTTGTTTATTTTTCTATATTTTATTTTTATTTAATGTAACTGATGCTATTGTATTGTATGATCCAACTGTTGATCGAAATAAAGGAATTGAATTGAATTAACGTTATGAGCGATAAAGATCCGCGTTGACCGCCACAGTCATGCATACCTAGTGTGCCCAGCACGCCACGGTTCGACTACATGACAGACTTTGACGCCGAGGGCACGTTTTTGATTTTTTGACGTGTGGCGGTCAAAAGGTTAAAATGTGCATCGAAATATGTCTCCCTGGTTTTCCTACCAGCAGGAACTGCAGATTAAATGGCTTACCTACATGTAGGTAGGTATTTGTAACATATTATAATTTAGTGCTACTGCTGAGCATTCCTGGGTTCAATTCCCGGTTCGGGCAAAGTGTTATCCGGTTTTCCATTTGAAATTTCGCAGTAGCAGTCCGGAGTCTAGATTTGTGCTCGGTTGATGGCAACAGGCTCGCCCCCTACGAATAATAAAATTATTCGTAGGGGGCGAGCTACGAATAATAACATTATTCGTAGGGGGCGAGCTACGAATAATAACATTATTCGTAGCTCCCCCCCTATTACATTGGCAAAATATGGGTGTCCCTATAAACAGGCGTGATGATATGAGCACTGCAACGATGCATTAAAAGATTTAAATAAAACGAGGTCAGTTATAAGAGTGTGAATAAAATCACTTTGAGAGAATGCGCCCTAAAAATATTATTTTTGCGAGAGAACGTCGCATGCCGCCGCGCCGCAATCACAATAAAAGCTTTGGTTTAAAATGTAACGCATTTTTAATAGTTTTAGCTTGAAATATCCACATAAATAAACTTTAATTGCGTAACAGACTAGCAGAAGCAATGGCTTTCATTTTGACAGTTCAACATCATTCATTGCGTTATTTACGTTGTTGAGCAGACACATTTTTCGAACATATGAAGCAATGGATTAGCAATATCCTTCAAAATGATTCAGATTGTAGTTGATAGTATTTTACGCAACTAAGGTGCAGATCTAAGTAGATACCTACTTTCATATTTTCGTACATTACACATTATTTCGTATATTTTCAGTTCAGTTAAGTTGGATAGCTGAATGTTGTTTTTTAACCGACTTCAAAAAAGGAGGAGGTTCTCTATTCGACGGTATGTTTTTTTTTTTTGTGTGTTTTTTACGCGATTACTCCGCCAATTGTGGACCGATTTTCAAAATTCTTTTTTTGTTCGAAAGGGCATACTCTCGAGGTGGTCCCATTATCATCAAGTTGGAATCTGATGAGAGGATCCCATGGAAATCGAGGGAAACCCTCAAATTTTATAGGCAAAGCTATAGCGATTTGGGTATTTTTTAACCGACTTCAAAAAAGGAGGAGCTTCTCAATTCGACGGTATGTTTTTTTTTTTGTGTGTTTGTTACGCGATTACTCCGCCAATTGTGGACCGATTTTCAAAATTTTGTTTTTGTTCGAAAGGGTATACCTTCGAGGTGGTCCCATTATCATCAAGTTGGAATCTGATGAGAGGATCCCATGGAAATCGAGGGAAACCCTCAAATTTTATAGGCAAAGCTGTAGCGATTTGGGTATTTTTTATAGTAACTTGAGCATTTGCTCTCGGAAATCATCATTTGGTAAAGTGGAGTTGATGATGAAGACCACAGATGGCCATCGGAACTACTCAATGACAAATATTTCACGGGTTGCGATTCGATTACTTTACTATGGTTGCTAAACGATTTATCCTCGTCACAATGCGTATGGTAAGTAATTAACGTCCCTGCATCGGGAAAAGCAATATTTTGTAAATGGTGATGAGCAGTTGACATTAGGCTATTGTAACTTAGATAAATTACAAACTGACCCACTAAAAAGTGAAAAATAAAAACTTTTTTAAAACAACCGACTTCCAAAAAACACTATAAAGTGAAAAATAACTTTAATTTCGGAAGTCGGTGGCAAAAAAACTAAAATACTAATCCAAAGACACCGACTTCCGAAATTAAAGTTATTTTTCACTTTATAGTGTTTTTTGGAAGTCGGTTGTTTTTTTTTTTTGTAAAAAAGTTTTTATTATGAACAGATTTTAAGGCTCATGACTGTTATCACTAATCAGTCTATCTATATTCATTATACCTCCATCACAGGCTCTTTAATCAAAGTCATTATCAAAGCATACAATTTTGTACAGTTCAACACCCATGGGACGAATGGGCAAGAGGACTATAAATAATTATTGAACATGAGATCCTATGGGTATAACATTGTTATCAACATAGCAACGAGGGTGACAATAATTAATCAAGTTCTGTTTTTTTTCAGATCCAATAAAAACTATATTATTTTCTTGAACTTCTGAAGTCTTATTTTGTTGTACAAAATTGTACCTAAGTTAGCTCGAACCGCGATACCTAGGCTACCTACCTATTACGTTCAGAATAAACTACAAACGTGACATGAATTTAAACCGTCTAATTCTATCAAGAAAATCCTTCATTTTGTATATTTTACACGATTTCTTCCAACTATTTATTTATCTTATGCTCTGCTTACAGATGACTTTATTATAGTTTTTATTTATTAGTCTCCTCCCTGCACCCTGTCTGTTTTGCGTTACGGCGCCGGCGCACCGCATCCCCCTCGTCTTTATACCAGCTTCTGCCCGCGACTTCGGCCGCGTGAAATTTCTTGTTTCTATCACTTCGTTTTCGCTTAGCGTTATTTCTGACTTTTTTTAATTTTGAACATACGATATACGACACGATATGAGACGGCCGTATCTCTCTTTGTTAAAAACTTACTTCGGACGACCTTACGGCGATAACCAAGAACATCGATTTTCTTTTCCAAATTAATACCTACATTTTTCACATTTCTTTAAAAGCAGAGAGCGCTATCTGTCATGAACATCAGTGTAAAAGTAAAGTTTGTAGATCATTGCAAAGTTAAGTTGTTGCTCTCTGCTTTTAAAGAAATGTGAAAAATGTAGGTATTAATTTGGAAAAGAAAATCGATGTTCTTGGTTATCGCCGTAAGGTCGTCCGAAGTAAGTTTTCCTAAGTAACATCACAGTAACGTGACATCGATTGAACAAGGCTTCGCAGTATGATATTTACGCAGTAAAATCGTTCGCAGTACAGTTTTTCGATGTAACGAAATATCGCAGTAACAAGGCGTCGATTTAACAAGGCGTCGCAGTATAGAGATGTCGTTGAAAGGTTTTCGAAGAAACAAAATTCGATGATACGGCTTTCGCACTCAAGTAGGTAGTCCGTGTTTATATGTTTGTCACTTCTTCACGCACAAACGGCTGGACCAATTTTGATAAAATTTTGTATGGAGGTAGCTGACACCCTGGATTAACATGTAGGCTACTTTTTATCCCGATATTCCCAAGGGATCGATATTTACGCGGGTGAAACCGCGTAGCGCAGCTAGTACATAAACGAAAGCTAAATATAACAGTTAAAACTTACTAATAGAGAGCCCATAAACCATGGGCAGAGTGTACCGAAGAGAAAATAACCAGATAAAATATGATGCGAGCTGGAGTCAGATCATAACGGACGATTGAGCGGCCGCTTTGAACCCAGGGCCGAACTCAGAGCTGCCAAACAGGGGGCAGTAGGGCAGGAAATGGTGATATGGGAAATATGCGAGCTGTTTCAGTTAAAGGTACGAAACTACGAGTTTATCTGTCAGCTGGAAGTTCGATATCATCTGTAAATTGCTGTTATACGTAAATCCTAAATGCAAAGACACGGGGTTTACAAATTATACAGGATTAAATTAATAAAGCCAAACGTGATGGCGTGATAGGTATCGATATCTGAACATGATAAAACAAAAAAATAAATAAATCGTTGATTTTTTTTGTGTGGTCATCGTAGATACGTTTAAAAAAAAAGTAATAAAAAAAAGAAAGAAAGAAAAAAGAAGAAAGAAAACAGTTTTTCTCAACTCATACGTTATGTTACAACACTACCAGCGGTCGATGACTTCAAAAAAAAATAAGATCGTATCTTTTATATTTTTATTTTGTAGTGTTTAGTTAACGACCCATCGCGTCAGCAGAACATATCGCTAGCTAATTTGATTTGACCCTATTATACTAAGTACTGAAATTCGTTTTACATTCGGTTATCCCGAAAATCGTCAGCTTTTTCGGAACTTCACACACACAGTAATCATTTGCTACGTCGACAACTTGGTCCGAGCAACTGTTTGTTTTTCTAGACCCTTTTAGTCGTAAGAAAAGCCTACAATTTAGCACATTGCTAAGAAGAACAGACATACATTAAGATTAACTTCCCGCCTCTTCTGGCCTAAGTGGTAACTGATACGATAAATCGATCCACACGAGAAGGAAGTTTGTTTGTCTTAGCAGCGTGTAGCGGCCTTAGGGAATCGGGAATGATATCACACACAACACATAGTATAGTATGGCAGTCTTTAAGTTATAATTATGATTAATGGCAGAGCTCTAACTAAATTGATGTTGTACGTAATAACTTACCTACTTTTGTGTCTCGTCCCTGTGCAAGCTAAACAATCTTATCCTACTATATTATATATTATCCTACCTACTGATACTATAAATGTGAAAGTTTGTGAAGATGTTTGGATGTTTGTTACTCAATCACGCGTAAACCGTTGAACAGATTTGGATAAAAATTGGCACATAGATAGATCATTTCGTGGATTAACACATAGGATACTTTTTATCCCGATATTTCAACGGGATCGACACTTACGCGGGTGAAACCGCGGGGCGCTGCTAGTACAACATATAGAATAGCATAAGCAGCCTATAATGATGCCACTTCTGTGACACAGGCCTCTTCTCTTCGAGAGGGAGTGGGCTGTGCCACCACGCGGGCCCAGTGCGGTTTCCTCACAATGTTTTCCTTCAACATTTTGAGAGCAGTAGTGATGAAATTATTTACACAACGTACCTGTAACGCCTGCCTGTGTTCGAACCCACGACCTACAACAAGTAAAATAAATAAATAAAAATAAAATAAAAATAAAAAAGCCTTTTATTTCCTACTAATTTAGATTGTTTTTTGAGTTTCTTAACTAATTTAAATAATTTCCTTCACATAACTAGTTTTTAACCGACTTCAAAAAGGAGGAGGTTCTCAATTCGTCGGAACCTTTTTTTTATCTTTATTTGTTTTACATAATACTAATTTATAATACGCTTAACTAGTTTGTTTCCGTTTACTGTTTTACTTATTAACTATTTTAACATAACATAATTTTTAACATAATTTAGTTTGTTAAAGCAATATCTGTAGGAACCCCATATTGGGTGAAGGCCTCCTCCAAAGATGCCAATTTGTCTCTGTCCTGTGTGATCGGTTTCCAGTTTGGGCCGGCTGTCCTTGCAATCTCTTCTTCCCAACGTGTGAACGGTCTTCCTCTTCTACTTTTACCTGGAGGGCCCTTCCAAAATCTCACTTTTATGGTCCATCTCTGATCTTTAAGCTTTTAGCTTAAAGGCTACAACAAGTACCTACTCGTAAGTGGGGGCCGTCACCACTGGGCCATCACTGCTCCCTATATAGAACAGCTCATGATATTGCACAGATATAATAATAATAGCGTATTAAAGAAAAAAAAATTAATGAAAAAGAATAAAAAGTGTTTATTCACAGAAATATTTTTTTACAAGATATATTACCTCTGCCAAACTGCAATGTTTGTTGACAAACGTAGCTCCTTTTTTTTGTATGTACCTACCTACATAATAACATTTTTTTTTATAATGACACTTTTTCACGTGGTACAGGTTATTAAAAATAAACGTGTCAAAGTGTTTGTACAAACCTACTTACAGAAATAAAATCATTTATCATTTATTAATACTATTCCTTCATTTGTTACATTTAAAAACAGAGATTTTTATTTTTAGATATTCTCTGTAGATCAGTTCTATACCTATGGTAAAAAATATTAGCCAGTCGGTAAGGTAGTGAGGCTGATTGCTGAGTACGTACCTTTGGGAGAAGGAGTAACCGAAGCATATTGTTAAACCATAACTATATTTTAATAGACTCCCTATTATGGTTATGGTTTAACAATATGTTTCGGTTTTTGGGAAAATTCCGAGACAGTGAGAGTGATAAATTATCTGGAATCAGAGTTGGTTAAATTACGTTGTAATGTAGAGAACAATTGCCTAATGATCGTCTAAATATTTTTGGTAAGTATTGTAATTTGATTAATCCTTATTCCAATTATAAGGCTTCTGCAATTTCAAGAGATAATTCCTAATTACTACCTAACTTCCAACAAAAGTGATTTTGATGAACATTATGAAATAACCCTTGTGGACCCGTCTCGAGGAAAATTTATTCCGTAGTTAAATTCCTGAAAAGGCTAACTGCCATTAGGTAACTAATACTAAAACAACACGAACACCGTTTTCTCGAAGTAGATAAGACCAGTGCCACTTTCCCCTTCACAATTACATGAAAAAAAAAGGATTGACTACTTCAAGTCCGCTCCTGTGCAACTGGACTTGACATCTCGAGGAAAAAAATGTCCCCCTCCCCTTATTGTACCCTTCCCCTGCACCCTTGTACCCCGGGCTGATTCCCACCACCTACGTGCGACTCCATCCTGTGACGTCACTACGTAATGATCTACAACGTGTTTTGGGTACAAAAGGGATGGATAAAGTTTACCGTACATAATGGGGTGCAGTGTCAAGTTTATTTTAGGGACTGATGGATCGAAATGGAGAGAATGATTAGAATGGTACGTCATATTACCTGGGTTGGTAAAATTTCTTGAGCTCCAATTATTTATGTATCATCCGTTTAAGACATTAATCACTACCAAGTGAGAAGCTAACTAAAACTGTTCTTATTATCATTTCAAAATAGTATTGTAATTAATGAATACTTACTAACGAATTAATCATGAGTGGTTAAACCAGACTCGCGGGGCTAGTACGAATCTTGGGGTCTCATTCAGTGCGGCCAACGCGCATGTGCATTTTTCGGTCTTTTACCATGTGCTCGCGGCGTATATGCGCGTCTATGCATTCTTCGAGTGCGGCGCGCCGCACCTGTGCGTTCATTGTGCATCTTTGGCCACAGTGGATGAGCACCAATGTTAGCGCGGGGGAGCAATGAAATAGTGGACTGTATTTTAGGCAATGGTTTATTGCCGCTAATATTTACAATCTTAACTTTCCCGGACAAACAATAAGTTATAGAGAGGAGTATCGTCCGTCGCGGTGGAGTCCGTGGATGAACTCCAAGATTCGCACTAGCCCCTGTAGCCTCATGTTCATGATACTACAGCGACCATTGCATATTAAGGAGTAGACCGGGGGTGCTGTAATAGTAGGGAAGACGTGCCCGTAGGATAGGTAAGGATTTAAGAGCCTACCGGATATGCATCCTAGAGTAAGCATTGGACTAGTGGAGAGATGGGTGATTATTATCTATGGACGGCCATCTTTTAACGACGTCGCCGCCAGGTTGGTTCAGGTCGAGCTTCACCTGTGAATCTTTTGGCGGGGTTCAACTGCTTTCTCGATTCTTTTCAAATCTAATCAAATCAAACGCTTACCTATTTGCTAGAAATACATTGTTATGATAAAGGTAAGATCTTATAACTTAAGTGTCATGTATTCTGCCTGCAAGCAAGCTTGCAAATTTTATTAAGTTTACATATAGATTGGTCGTCTGTTGATCTATTGTTTAAAAAACGGCCTTTTAAAAAAAAACTAGTCCAGTTTTTTTAGTACGTATACGTAAATTCTGTAACACGTATTGCAAACCGATATGCGGCAATAGACATTCGCATCTTTAGGGTTTTTCTTTTAAATAATGGTACATGCACTGCACGGTCACCATCCACGAATCGGGCGCTTCGTTCTGTGTCCAGGCTTTGTTCATGTGTTTGGTGACGACTTCCTGTAAAATCCTATTTAGATTATCTGGTTGCCTACTTTGTAGGAATTTAGCCTTTTGTAGGTTATCAAGAGCTAGTCGATGATGACGCTTTTAATACTTCCGTTATGGTATTCCAGGGTATTTCGATGTTTTCGTCCGTTGAGTTGATGTTATGCAATCTTGGGTTTTTGTTTTGGCGAATTTACTATTGAGGGCGGCTTAATAGCACTATTTACAGTTGAAATCCTTGGCTACAATTGTTGGTTCCTTCGCGGCTTGCTGTTGCCTCCTTGCCAAAATAATTTTGTAAAGATATTAAATGTGCAAATCAACATAAACACACCTACCTGAGTAAAATGGTTCCTAAAATATTTATTTATTCAAACAAAAACATGAAAGCCTGCAATAAAATAGCGAGCAATATGTTTCGCCCCGTCCACTGTCAGCTCACAGAGCGCTACAGGGCCGATATGAATAAAAATACGTAGATAACCCCGGGCCACACATCATTATGGACGTATAAAAATAGTTTGGAAAAATCAAATGCTTTACAACATGGCTACCTGCAAATAAATCATAACTATCTGCGCGGAAATATTGTGGTACCTACTTCGTTCTGAGTGAGAGAGAGAGAGAACATGTAAATAGTGTAAATACCACGGATATCGAAAAGCCGCCCCAATTGATCATGAGTGCCGTAGGTATCTATTTCTTTTGTTATTGTGTGAGTTTCCGAGGTGGGGAAAATGTGGCGACACTTGAACTTGAACAAATATGCAGTGAAGGCATATCTCTCGGATATCTATGGTAAATACCCAATGAATCAGATGTTGTCTGATAATCCTTTTAAAACAATGAAAAAAACCCAAAACAATGCTATTGGAAATACCCTAATTACGCAGCTTATGCAGTTTATCACTTGCATACCTACCTACCTGTTACTTTGTTGTTTAGGTAAGGTAGATAGGTATCCATACTTAATATAAAACAAAGTCGCCGAAATGTCTGTACGCGCATAACTTCCGAATGACTGCATCAAATTGGATATTATATTTTTGTTGTGTTCGGTATTGCCCGGACAAGGTTTGTCAATCAATCAATCTTTATTTGTGAACAAAGGAAACTTTGTATGAAAGAAAATTTCGGAAATTCGATAGAAAAAATTGCACCCGTGCGAAACTGGGGCGGGCCGCTAGTCATAAATAAAGGAACCATATGACTTTACGTAAATGTAAAAATGTAGGCAGGTAGTCAAAACACTAAAATAAGTCTGTGTCGAACTTGACTACCAAATTGCAGTATTAGTTCAGTGCAAAATCATGACTCCTGTGATCGATTTTCCTTGTGTGTCACAAACATTTGAAACATTGGGTTGTTTGAATAAATAACCAGCTAGGTATGAGTTCCTACCACATTTTCCCACGTGTTAGTAAAGCAAAGTGGAGTGTTTACAAATAAGGCATGACATGAATAACTTGAGCAGGTGTTTACCAATCAATCGACCTTTCAAGGACGTAAAAATAAGAGGAAAAATAATTATGTCAACTAATGTTCGAAGAAAATATCAAATTAATCATCTTCAATAGTCATCCAAACTTTGAGGGGTCCACTTGACCAACTATAAACATTATGGTACGCAATAAAGAATAATATGGGATACCCTATGCGCCTACTAGTTAGCCGGTACGGCCCACCTTCCTGGCACTTGGCTATGAAACACTTAGTGCCCAATATAGGAACTAACATGAACCGTTTATTATCTACAACTCACTCGTTTCTCGCGAAATGCACATAACTATAAAAAACACTAGCTTCGGCCCCCGACCCTTAAGAATCGTTGTGTGATGCTAAATAGCCTATAACGTTCCTTAGGAATTCGGCTATCAATTGCATTTTTTTTTTCAAATCCCTCTGGTAGTTCCGGAGATTAGATTAGATAGATTGTAGGGGTTAATCTTCAGAACTACTGATTCGATCCCGAAAATTATTTGATTAGTGAGAAGCTACTTTATCCCTAAGTGTTATGTTGAGGGCTATGTTTTATGTTAAAACGAGAAACTTCACGCGAACGAAGTCGCGGGCAGAAGCTAGTAATCCTAGTAATAAAATATAGCTATTAATTTCTTGTTGAAATAAGTTCATCAGTGTTGCTAGGCTTTAGGTACTGATTTATTTAGCAAACGTTATACTTAGTTAAAAAGCTGGCGCTAATTAGTAATGTTTTGGCATCAAAGCAACTCGCCCACATAATATAAGTAAATACACCACTAGCTTGACATGCCAACACGATAGGGGAACTGTACAATCTCATATATACCTACCTAATAAAGATGTTCAGAAGTAGGTAATTTTCATCTAAAAAGCTAAAGCCAGTCGTAATCTATGGCCAGCACCCTAACGGCGAAACACCACGGCTATCGACACACTATCAATCATAATCTGAATGATTTTGAAGGATACTGCTAATCCATTGCTTCATAAGTTCGAAACCTTTGTCTACTCAACAACGTAAACAACGCAATGAATGTTGTTGAACTGTCAAAATCAAAAGCCATTGCTACTTATAGTGTGCGCAATTATTCCGCAGGACTAGTGGTTTCAGATTGGCAAGACTCTGAAATATGTAGACTATTTTCTTATAAGTAAAAATGGTGTAGTGACTTACGTAGCCCATCATTGTTCTTCATCTGTCTTCAAGTAATGAACAGACGCCGAACACAATCAGGGAAGCTTAAGTAACATTTTAATCCGCGTCGTTTCATCTCCTCTGCCAATTTACTTAAACAAAGTCGAAATTCAAACAATCTGCGACATCCAATGTCCCTTGTCGACTGAAATAATAACATAATTTCTTTGAAAATCCCATAGTAGGTATATACCTACAGCAGAGAATTATGTTTTGGCGAAATAGGTCGTCGATACAAAGCGTCCGCGGCCGTTCATCTCCTTGTCCCGTTCAATGTCGCTGAAAAGCACAATGAATGGCATTATCATCATTGTTACATCAAAGGAACCATCGGCTTTTGTCGCGAGACTTACTCATGGAATTACTGACCCAAATGAATTAATCAGAAACGTTCAGAATGGTGATAAGATTAGTGATGCAGCGCTCGCAGACGGCGGGCGGCGGGTAATTGGGATTTTTTAAACATTCTTTCAAAGATAAAGAATTTTCTAGATTTGAGATCAAACCTTAGCCATGCGTTCTTAACCACTTCATTGGCCTGCAAAGAAAAGCAAACTAATTAAAAAACAATGTGTGATTTTCTTCTGCGGGGCAAAGACATCTTCTCATACAGCAAAGAAAAAAACAGATCATTACGTCCGGGTTTCCTCCTGATGTTTTCCAATTCCCTTCACCGATTGAATACGTATAATATAATATACGTATGACATCATATTATAATATATTGAAAAAGCCGCATGTACCTAGGCATAGGTACGTGCCTGACTTGGATTTAAATAACCCTAGGTATTATCTACATAATGCCAAAAGTAAGAAATCAATATTTATAAACAACCAAACTAAACTAATAAGTATCAACAATTGCCTGGCTTCGCTTCGTCTAAGAATTTCATAACTCGATTACTCAGATATTTCATTTGTGTTTACTTTGAAACTTAAACATTTACAAGGGACGCTGCTAACTCGATTTAAATACGGGTTCGATGGCTGAATCGTTAGTGCCAAGATATATCTTATGATAGCCCGGAGGGACGACTGGGACGAGCGAGTCCATTACTATTAAAAGAGGGTTATCCATCATCCCTGCTATATCGATTGCCCCCGGCGAATGTTCACTCGATACAAAATCGACTAACATCGGTCAAAAGCGATTCGGTTAGACGCATATTCCTATTCATATCAATCACTTCTTTCAACGCGATGAGGAAAAACTTGAGGAAATATAACATGCCTGAAGGATTTCGAATGTTTGAAATTACTAACGATTTGTACCTTCATACCTACATTACCTACTGTACCATGCAGCTATACAACTTATTTGTAATTTAAAATGTGTACGCACCTAGTAGGATGTGCAAATCATGATGATTCTACAAGATCTAAATAATTATATCAAGTAATATGGATTTTACCATGCCTCTACCATGCATTATATACAGATTTAAAACAGGTTTACAAACCTGCGGTAAATTCAAAAGAACTTTTAAAAATACAACGTGGAAGGTAGAACCACAAAATACAGAATGAAAGACTAATTAAAAAAAGTTATGCGTGGTCATACATAAAAAAATATATATATACGCCTCGACTTGAGAACCTCCTCCGTTTTTTTGTCGGTTAATAAAATGGAAGTCGTTAGTCAGACGAATAGCAACTCTTTCTCAGCAAAATAAAATAAAACTCACAAGATAATAAGCAGCTGATACAAAGTAGGTATCCTACATGTTTTCTTTGACTTTCAGAAACTTGGGATGGATGAACCCTCCTTTATTTATCTTGGAGTTACCTACTCGTAGCTCCAAATCAAAACAACTTTGATAAAACAAAGGCTTTTGTACACCATTGTTTGTTGCAAACATACATACAAGTATTACGCTCTCTGGTATACCGTGGGGAAGTATCAAACGACGAAATATTGTCACGAATCCATTGATTTATTTATTTTAAATCCCCGTTTGAGAAAATCTCGTTATAGTGTGCACGTGTCGTCTTCGACAGACAAAGGGGATGCTGCAGAGATATCTGATACTCGGTGTTTGAGAAGGAGGACCGCCGCGCTGCCGCGCCGAACGGATAAATCCTATTTGAGAAGCGCCTTAAGTTGGTCGATAGGATAGATTGTCTCGCTGACTCTACACATACACATGCCTATGTGGTAAGGACTTTGAATGTGTCTCCTTGGAAGATTAGATTCGTAATTTGTGATCTATCAGACCTCCGTAGACTCATAGGTACTGTAATTAATTTTGTCTGACCAGCTACCGTGGAACTAGATATTTGTCTGACCAGCTACCGTGGAACTAGATATTTTAGCTACCTTTGCTAGTAAAGGTAGCTAGTTCCTTCGTTTATGTAGGTCGAACACGAACAGTGCTGCAATCATTTGTAGAAAATAAGTCCGTATAAAGTACCTATTTTGTATTTATGGTGTTGCTAGCAGAATCTGTCTTCCTAGCTTTAGTATCTTCCTCATAAAAGAAAATGAACATTAAACAGCAAAAGCTTTTTTAATATTTCTCACGCTGCAACATTTTTATGGGGTTTCCCCAGACTAACAAGTTGCAGCACTGCACACATCTTGTAGGTATACAGTATGCTACATAGTCCACATTATTCGTGGAGTTCTAAAAGGAAATAAAATTATCACTGCGTTTTACATCTGTCACTCTGGCGATGACGTCACTTATGTAGTAAACAATTTTATTCCCACGATTATGACTCGTTGCGATAAAACTCTCTTTTTAGAACATTTGCAAATGGTCCGTGGAAAACGCATTTCGGTTTTTACACAACATTATTTGTTACACCGCGCAGTTACGCATGTTTACGATTTCGGGGATGAAAAACGGTTATCCGTAAAGAATGAAGTAGACGAACAACCTCGGTGATGTGTGGTGACATTGACAAACTGCGTTAGGTCTCTCCTCGTTAAAATGGTAACCATTTTTAACACGAGTTCACGCCGGATACAAACGCATAAAATTGGATTGGCTCCATCAACCGGCTTTACGGAGTTTTATAACGAAGTAGGCTCGTCTGTCAGTGAGTATCAGCTAGTTAAAGTTTGTAAAGTTTCGGTGTTCGTAGCGAAGGGCTAAGGAATGTTTTTGACAGGATCCCGTGAAAACAAAGTTCGTCGTTCTGTGTGTTTCTAGACCAAATGTTTAACGAAGGTGAATATAAATGTCGCAAATAAGGGGCTCGTCTGTCCATACTAATATTATAAATTCGAAAGTAACTCTGTCTATCTGTATGTTACCTTTTCACGCCAAAACCACTGAACGGATTTCGCTATTTGGCAGAGAGATCTATAGCATCCCGGTGAAGGACATAGGATAGTTTTTACCGACATACTTCGTGGGCGAAGCCACGGGAAGCTAGTTATTGTACAGTCAACAGCAAAAGTACATGATCAATCAAAGTCAGAAATTCAATACTAATGAACGGAGTTTGCGTCAGAACTGTGTGGCATCGAAGTGATTCAAAAGTATTCTACGTAGTAAGTATTCTAAGTAGTAGTACTTCGACGCCACACAGTTCTGACGCGAACTCCGTTCATTAGTATTGAATTTCTGATTTTGATCATCTACTTTTGCTGTTGACTGTACCTATATTACATCATGCTGTTCCGCAAATAATTGCTGACGCACGTGGTCAACAGTCAAGATTCACATGCCTTACAAAACAACAACAAACCATTGAAAACAGATTACAATTCTACGAAGACAATGCGTCACAGATTCCAATAAAACCCAAACGATCTGACACAGTTGCATAATGTTTTTGTAAATATACAAATTAAGTAGGTATTGATCCATGAGACATAGAGAAATGTTGTAGCGGCCTCAAAAGTTTCCAGTTCCAGAGGAAATAGGATTTTTTGATGTCGTATTGATGATTAACATGACTGAATTGTGGTAATACCTATAAAAACATTTCTAGGAAATCGGAATCTTGACCATCTACGTGCCTTAAGTTGGAAACTATAGGCTGATTTCAACATTATGCAACAAAATCATTCAGTTGGGTTTTTCTACCATACATTTTTAAGTAGTAGCCCGGAGTCTGGATTATTGCCTGGTTGAAGGCATTATCTGTGGCATTAGCCCGAAAGTCTGACAACCAGTCTTACCAAAAGGGGTATCGTATTACCCAGTAATTGGGTTGTGAAGGTCAGATAGGCAATCGCTCCATGTAAAATACTCGTATTCAACATCCGGTTAGATTGGAAGCCGACCCCAAAATAGTTGGGAAAAGGCTAGGCAGATGATGATGATGATGGCTTTATCTGTGGCATTAGGCTCGCTAAGTGAAATGTGGGTGTGGGTACTATTAGGTAGGTATACATATGTATAGGTACCTACATAATCTGCCTACCTTCGGCGAACCAGGGATGATGATATTATCTTATCTTACAAGTAGCTACTAGTTACAAAAAGTTAAGAATATGTCATTGAATGGAATATGTGCTACTTTCCATAAGTACTTACTAATATCATATGAAATATTCCATGGGATACCCATTTAATTAAAACCATCACAGGATTTTAGGGCCGATGCTTTTTGTTTATAGTGTAGGTACCTTTTTAGTTTATGGCATAGAGATTTAACATTTTAGTGTATATTTTTCTATCCTTTAAAAAAGAATACCTAGGTACATGTGAAATTTTCTCGATACAAAAAAAAGCAAATTTATATTTTTTTTTAGCGTGGAGAAATGCTCATGCATTTTGCACTACCAGTCTACCACGGGGAGATAGTGCAGTTATGGGGGACCCACTAAAACTCCACGGTGTCCTCCTTTGCCGCTTACGGCGGAAACACGGACACGCGTTAGCACTCATCCGTGAACCCGCCGCGGCTGTCCGTCACCGGCGCATCAGAATACATAGCACGCCGTCACCACCCCGGGACCAAACCAGCATTATATGGGCGCCAGACGACCCCGTGTCTGTCACACTTGATCTCCCTGCGACGGGTCAGGTCATTGGCCCCGCCGCCTGCCAATTTTTGGCCGCAGAAGATAGGGAGAGCGGCCAACGTCATAACATACCTCTTCCCCTGTGGCCCCGCCGCGTCCGCCATCAGACGGTGGCGACTCCGTAAAGGCCTCGGAAGATAGGGAGAGCGGCGCACCGCAATATCCTCCCGCCTCGGCCTCCAATCCTCAGCCACGATGCCTCCCATACGACATCGCGGCCCGCCTCAGTTGCGATGTCGCCCAAGCGGCACCGCAACCTACTTGTTGGCTTCTACGTCGGCGGCTCACCGGCAAAAGCCCTAACGAGCGGCCCTTTTTCGGGCTCCTCAGGTTCCTCTTCGCTTCACCGTGGGTGACCAAGCCACGGCTACTGAGCCCCCCCGCCTCGACAATGACCGCTGATACCTAAGTTAGATCACACCTTCTCTGGCTAAAAACGACGTAGCGAGCTATCAGGAGCTTAAACACGTAATAATGATTGCATTTTGGGGTTATAATAAACATCGATATTAGATTTTCCCGGTCGCATTCTATTTGGAAATTCCGACGAGTGTAAATGCAAATTTAGAACTTATGTAAGAGGTAAACCGCAGGCCGCAGGTCAGTTGCTCGATAGGTATTAAAATGGCAGGTATCAATCCAAATCCAAGTTATCTACTTACCCTCCGTTACAAATACTGCGAATGAGGAAGATAGAAATCTAAAATAAAAAATTAATTTAAATTAAATTACACAGCAGCGAGTGCCCCAATTTCGTATGGTTTATATTTAAACTTGTAAAGATCGCTGTTTAACAGCAGAAGAATAAATAAATAAGTAAAAATGGTTTTCTATCTGATCTACCTAATTCTATTGCTGAACGCCCACATTTCACAGAAGACATCCATTTAGTTCTATGAAACAGGTAGATTGTCTTGCCATAAAATGGGCAAATGGTATAAAGACTTCGAAAACCCCAAAGCCCTCATGCTCCCAAAAGTCATGTTTAGCCACACACAGTCCCACTGAGGTCATCCTTATGCCGTCATACCTTTATAGTGCAGCGATGTTCGCACCTCCAAAAATCGGATGTGGTGTACAGTGACGTCTTAATCAAACAATGGTGCATTATATCTGAAATAAAGCCAACTTGTAATAATCAAAATAAACACATTTTCCTCCAATGAGTCACAAAGAACAATAGATAGTTTGAATGCATGTTTAGGTCGTCTACGTCTACTTTTTTCCTGTAATTACGAAACTAAGATTTGGTTTGTCTTTACATGGTCTGTTGCACGTAGGTACTTGTAATACACGCGACAAGAAGTTCATACTAATGGATACTGTAGCCACCTACTGGGTCGTAGACTCGTAGTAATATGACAAGACGACAAGAAGAAGATCGAACTTGTCATGAACATGATCTTTAACGATTTCTAACACAGGTTACTATAAGGTTTGGTACGATACTACTACAATAAATAAAGACTTGTTTGTATTCATGGTAGTTCGGTTTGCTACCAACTTTGTAGGCAACTTTTACTACCTACGACTGTTTTTTTATTTGTCAATGATTTAGTTGGACAAGATAGCAGGAGAAGCCTGAAAAAATACCTAAAATTTGTAATTCTAGGGAAACGTTAGGTATGGTTGACTACCGTGTACCTACCGTTAATACTTTAGAGACTGATACTACTACTGACACTACTGACTGACTGAGAGGTAGTTTTAAAAATTTTAAAATTACCATTCCTATGGGATGATAATTTTATTTCAGCAGCATAAATACACCTACATGAGGTATTTTCGTTACATGTTTTAGTTACATTATTTTTTTTATTTACCGCGAATTTTGGCTGTATGCTTGTGTACATATATTATACTAGCTTTTGCCCGCGACTTCGTCCGCGTGAAATTTCATCCTCCCCGCATTCACCCTCTTAGGGGTTGAATTTTGAAAAATCCTTCCTTATTCCTTGTCTACATTATAAAGGGAACCTCTGTGCAAAATTTCAGCGTTCTAGGTCCAAGGGTTTGGGCTGGGCGTTGATGAGTCAGTCAATCAGTCAGTCAGGACTTTTCTTTTTATTTATATAGATTGTTTGCTTACATAATTTCGTGTTTGGCTAACCACAACTTGCAGGTAATGGCCACGCCATACGATTGCATTTACCTTTTCCATATTTTTATTTCGTACGTAATTAAAGTTTAGTTTAAGTTCGTAATAACAATCCCGGAAAACGGTTAAAGCCACAATGTACGCTAGACAACAAATAAATTAGGTACGAAAAAACAGTTCAGTATAATAGATTTTTTTTTTTTTTTTATTACATTTTGTAATTATTTTACTTTAACTCACACCCTGAAATTGACCCTGACAACTTGAATTTTTTTATTATTTTAAATGAAAATCGTTTACTTGTTTGTAAATATGTGAGCACCATGTATCTATAAGATAATTAATTAATTTATATGTCATGGTTTCATTTTTAATTCTTTTACCTATTGATGGTATAGTAATTTTATTTTAGGTGCATCGTCTTCAAATATTATTATTATAATTAATGTATGCAAAATATTGCAAAACTTTTTAAAAGAGTAACGGTGAAGTTTCTTGCCCATTCTTCTTTACTACTACCAAAGACTACAATATGATGCTTTATAAACTACCTACCTTTTATCGTAATTTTTGACGTTCAAAAATGCCTTTTATGTGCCTATTTGAAATAAATGCTTTGACTTTGACTTAGAAGTTTAGGAATCACTGAAATCACTGATGTGCGCAACTCTACATATGCTACACTCACGTATCTGATGGCTAATTTCTAGAAGACATAGGTACATTACATAACATAATACAATTTGATCTAGATTATTATTTATAAAATTATAGACAAAGCGAGCGTTGCAAGTGCTGAGCACTCCTGTGACAAGAACTCGGCACACGTTATGTGAATAAATCGTTGGAAACCCATAATTTAATAAATAAATAAAGACGACGGAAACATTTCAGGAAAAGGAAAGATTTCATAATTTCAATCTGTAATTTACAGTGGATTACTTGTTGCTGTATCTAAAGAAAAAAGTATATGTATACAGTTTTTAGTAGCCAAGCCTCGGTGCACCAATCATCAGAATATTGAAAGGCAACCGTGAGTAACCCGGTTCACCCACAACCTGGAACCCTGCACTCAGCAGGCAGTTCAATGTCCCGCTGTAAAAGTTTATCCTGCTACGGACGAGTTCAGTCTTTAAATAGAACTTGTAAAAAGACAGGAATAAAGGTAATTCGTGGAACTTCATGCTTGCTTTCGTTGGAGGACTGATATTAACTTCGTTAATGCACATTTTAAATGTTTTCTCAACGAATCATAAAGATGAATAAATACCTAAAACTCCACATTTTCCTGTTATTGTTCAGAGGGCGGGATTATTTAGAGTTTCCCGAATAAGATACGAAAGATACTACCTAAAGAATAGTTAGATACCTTTTATTTCAAATCTATTGGACAAATCACAGGATACAGGGAAATCCAGATTCCCACATTACAGTATTTTTAACCGACTTCAAAAAAGGAGGAGGTCTATATATATAGAGGTATATATATAGGCGGATTTGCAAAATTATTTTTTTGTTCGAATGAGGTTTATTCCAAAATGGTCCCATTTAAATTTCATAAAGATTTGATAATGATTTTCGGAGATAGACAACGGAACTCTTCAATAAATGCCAGCAAATCAACCGCGATTGCTGGTATCGCCTATGTATGTCTTGTTTACGCAATCAAATCGCACAACATAACATCACGCCTGTACTCTTTAAAGGGGTAGGCAGATGTGATCAATAGCTTCCTGTCACTGATGTTCACATAGCAAGTAGTGTTATATGAATTTGTATGGGGAGGTAGGTACTACTAAAAAGTGAAAAATAAAAACTTTTTTACAAAAAAAAAAACCGACTTCCAAAAAAAAAACACTACAAAGTGAAAAATAACTTTAATTTTGAAAGTCGGTGTCATAAAACGAAAATGCAGAACCAATGACACCGACTTCTGAAATTAAAGTAATTTTTCACTTTGTAGTGTTTTTTTTTTGGAAGTCGGTAGATTTTTTTTTGGAAAGAAGTTTTTATAAACTTTAAAAAGCATATCAATAATTATATGTCACTAATAAACCCGTTTCTAAATACCTAATTTAAACCACAAAAAATAGACAAACGTAGGCAAATACGCGATGGTTTATTACTTATGTGGTAAAAATAGCTGGCTCCCATCCATGGCACAGAATTAGTTTTTTTAAACATTATTATGCCTGTAAATAAAAGGGGATTCCCCCCGTGCGACTTTTTTCAAAGCACTTAATTTGAAACTTTTGAACGTGGTGATTCGCCTCTATTGTGGCGCCTTTATTGTAGTTTAACGGGTGCATTGTCGGGACATCAATGTTTAGCTTTTGCGCTTTGTTAATGTTTGTTACATTGTGAAATAGTTATGACATAATAACCGTTTGCTTTAAAAGTTTTGTTGATTCTTTTGGTGCGACATGCTGCAATAAAAATGTATCTACAGTACCTATCTACCTCCTAAAACTTATGAGTCCATGCGCCGCAGCGCGGTCAAGAAACCTATCTATTCCGTGAAGAAACCCGATCACTATGACCTAACAACTCATCGCTTTTTCATATTGACATGCACTTCATTCTTCAAACATGGGGTCACCAACGCGTGGTCATTTACACAGTTAATTATTTCGAAAATGACATGACACCTCTCGCAATCGTACCGAGAAATTGGAAAAAACGTATGCTATATGCAGCAGTAGACTGCCTTAGAACGGTGCCAATACCGGTTCAGGGTAAGGGATTTTTTCCGAACCCATTTGAGTCAGACTCTCTTGGTTCTGAACTTTCGACACCGACACTCCTCTAAGCGGCAGTCAGTGTGACAACCTCATAAGCTATCATACGTGTATCAATGTAAGTGTAGTTTCGTATCGTGCTTGAACTAAACGTGGTGTGTTTTTGGGCGCCATTTGACTGAGAAAGAGCGTCATCCTGTATTTTGTTGATACGAAGAAAATCGCTATGACGTAAGTAACCTTCTGTAAGAACCCGTCACAAGTTTTTTTTTGGTTTAGATATTTTTTCGGGATACGAAACCATTGAGAAACCTCAGGGGTTTTTTAAATCTTTAGATAATGAAGAGAGACTGCTCTGAGGAGCACCTCTTTTGTGTTCCCAATACTATTGCACGACACATTCTTAGCCGTAACCCGTTTCTCTTTTTAAATAATCTCTCTCATCTCTCCCTCTTTTTAAATAAACCAGCCGTTTTCAAGACTTTTGACAAATACTGCAAACCATTGACTGGACTCTCGTCCATTTATCAAAGCTGCTTGATAGTCAAACAGTAGCTAAGTAAGGGAGCTGTTTCATCATAATTCTTCACACAGTAGCTTTCTACTTTGGCACGGGTCCAAGCTGAGATGACGATGTGACTCAGCAGTTCTGTAATCCTACTGACTTGCCAACTGATCGGGACTTTTTTCCTGTACCTACAATGAAAATAACTTAAGAGCGTTCGCACACTAACGATCACACTGACCACACATACACCCCCACACACTCACGACACACCCACACACTCACGACACACACACAGACTGACGATTTATCAGCGTGTTTGCAGCGAGGCAGTTTTTGAACGTGAGCTAGCCTCGACCACGCGAAGTAATCCCTGCGTTATCACTAAAGTGTACACTTGTTTGTGCTCGCTTGTCTCTTGTACACTCACGTCAACCGCTCTATTTCTGCAAACGCGGCGATCAGATTGCGCACACGTGGTGTGCTCGCTACGCACACGCAGCGAGCACGTTAAACAATAGCCTCACTGGTAACACGCTGGCAAATCGCCAGTGTGACGTTGCCCTTACTAGATGTAAGCTAACACGCCTTTCTTTGAAGTTTTCTGGGTAATAAGGCTTTCCTAAGCCTCGTTTTGTGGGTAAGTACTCTTAGTACGTGTCTCGTTTTGCGGATAGGTAGGTATAGGTACTGTGTATGTGTACCGTTTTGTGGCTAAATTAATTATTTTAAAACAGAACTGTGTATGATTTGCGGTGAGTAAATTGAGGAAGATGAAATTGGGGCGCCGAGGTTGGTAAAGCGGAAAGTCCATGTCTGATGATGAATCTGAAAAAGTTGTGTGTATTGACGGTGTGTACCTATAGGTGCCTGTTACTTTTAGGTTTACCGTAGGATTAACAAAAAAAAAATATCGTGTAAAAATCCTTACGAATACATCTGGTAAAGCAGACCCTGCACGGCGAGTCCGGGCTTGGTGGACACTGGTGCCGATTCTGTTGTTAACAAACTAAACTAAATTTAAGTTCAGTGCATCTTTTTCTTTCTATTTCAGTACACTCGTACGTCAGGCCGTTAACACCGAGCCACCCCAGGTTACTGTTTGCGACTGTTAGTGTGTAACGCAATTAGGTAGGTACCTACTCTGCTGTTCTACAAATAATATTCATGTTTTTTTTAATGTAGGTATTTACCCTTTTTTTTAAAGACAGCGCATTCTGTTTAGTGTTAGTTTTACTTTTAAGTAAGTAAGTACATTGTCATACTTATTTCTGCACCTCAACACGTACCTTTTATTAACAAACAATAAAGGTATTTAAAACAATGTTTATTACTCAGAATGTACCTACTACCTACACCTACACTTCTTAGAAGAAGGCTGTTCAATGTTCATCAAACAAAACAAATGATTATCGTCAAAACCATTAGGTTTTTACGCTCACTCATTTAAAAAGTTAAGCAGATACGCACTTTGAAAGAAAAAGACAATTATCGAAAAAACAAAAACCCTTCCGGTACAGTTGGATAAGCAGATAACTACAACATGGTTGTTCAGAGCTGTGCCAAAGAATACAGCTCGGCTTTCACAACATCACGCCGGTTTTTCCCCGACAGGTAAAGCAGAGGTGTATACAGTCACCAAAGGACATAAGTAACCCTCATTCGTCGGATATAGTTGGTTCTGCATTTTCGTTTTTTGACACCGACTTTCGAAATTAAAGTTATTTTTCACTTTGTAGTTTTTTTTTTGGAAGTGGGTTGTTTTTTTTTTGTAAAAAAGTTGTTATTTTTCACTTTTTAGTTGTCCCTACCCACCCCTCACAAATTCATATTATACTACTTGCTATGTGAATATCAGTGACAGGAAGCTATTGAACACATCTGCGTACCCCTTTAGAAGGTACAGGCGTGATGTTATGTTGTGTGATTGCGTAAACAATACATACATTATGCGATAGCAGTAGGGCTTGTAAATATTCGAAGTTTTTAGATTTTCGAATATTCGAAGTTTTTACAGGCAGTATTCGAATTATTCGAATATTTATTCGAATATTAGCTTTTTCCTTTGAAACCAAGTTGAAACCTTGAAGGGACAACTTGCTTATACAATTAATACACAAGTTTGAGTTGAGTATTTTTATTATATGAAATTGAATCACCTTTAAGCAACATAGTTTGACATTATAATGAAAAAAAAAAAAACAAATCAAAAATATTAAGGGGGAAGCGCTAAGGTAGCCTGCGAAATTCAAATTTTCTTACGTTTTTTGCAATATGCTGGCCAGTATTAAGTTGTACATTGATTAAAATATGATTCGCGGTCGTAACAAATATGTATTTACAGAATTACAATAATTACAATCAATTTGTTCGACGACACTACTATTCACCTCGCTGCTTCCCTACGACTAGGCACTCCTTGCTGTTCTCCCCATCGCTGTCACTGTGGCGAAGATGTCAACAGCCTCGGACACCACCACGGCCTGTCTTGCAGCCGAAGTGCGGGTCGCTTAGCGCGGCACGCTTAGCGCGAACATTAATGACATCATCCGAAGAGCTCTTGTCACCGTCGGCGTTCCAGCTGTATTAGAACCCAATGGCTTGGCACGCGACGATGGCAAGAGACCGGACGGTATGTCTTTATTTCCATGGAAGGTGGGTAGGCCTTTAGTGTGGGACGCTACGTGTGTTGATAATCTTGCGCCATCCCATCTTCCTGGCTCGGCATGCTGTGCTGACGCTGCTGCTGTGGCTGCGGAAAACCTCAAGCGGCGAAAATATAATAACCTCATAGGAAACTATATTTTCGAGCCGTTTGGGGTTGAAACTCTCGGGCCGTGGGGTCCGAGTGCTCATGGTCTTTTTAAAGAAATTTCGAAACGGCTGGTTGACAATTCCCGTTACCCAAGGGCTGGCTTTTATCTTGGCCAGAGGCTAAGCATCGCCATACAACGTGGTAATGCCGCCAGTCTCTTGGGTACATTACCAGTCGACAGCGATGCGGATGAATTTTTCGACGCTATTTTTTAGTTTCTGTATAGTTTTAGTTAAGTTAGGATTTAATTTTGTTATTTTTAGTTTGTATAACCAAATAAATATTTTCAAAGAAAAAAAAAACAGTAATACAACTTGTTAAGGGGGAAGCTCTAAGGTGGCCCGCGAAATTCAAATTTTCTTACGTTTTTTGCAATTTGCTGGTCAGTATTAAGTTGTACGTTGATTAAAATATGATTCGCGGTCGTAACAAATATGTATTTACAGAATTATAATCATTAAAGTCATCAATACAACTCTCTAAGACCATGTAATCCCCAAATGTCGAGATTTCATGAAATAGTCATTCTTGGGGATTACTTGGTCTTAGAGAGTTGTGTTGATGACTTTAATGATTATAATTCTGTAAATACATATTTGTTACGGCCGCGAATCATATTTTAATCATCGTACAACTTAATACTGACCAGCAAATTGCAAAAAACCTAAAAAAAATTGAATTTCGCGGGCTACCCTGACGTTAGTATAATCCCCAAATGTCAAGATTTCATGAAATAGTCATTCTTGGGGATTACATGGTCTTAGAGAGTTGTGTTGATGACTTTATTCATAATAATTCTATATAATAATAATTCATAATGATTTTAGAATAATTGGTCCCATAGTGAAAGTTGTGCATATTCATGGGTAGAACACTCTGTAAAAATTTGGATGGTGATAAAAAAATCTTCTTGTATACTCAATGAAATTGTAGGTTAATTGTTGTTAATTAAATTCTATACTTACGATACTCAAAAGATTGTCCTTGAAACTTGAAGATTGACCTTGTTGTCATGTAATTTGACCTTCATTTCACGATGTAACTCTTGTCAAACACAAATTATCATCGGTCGGTCTTTTCTCGTTCAGAGTAGGGTTTACGATACAACAAATTTCAAAATGAAGTTCAGTCGGCTCGGAGCCGACCGAACCAAATAAAATGAACTTCGTAGTAGGAAACGACCGAATATTCGGCCGATACGATAGAGATTTATCACTTCAGAGTAGAACCGGTTACTTATCTCTTTCGACTTTTTATTTGTTTTTATCTGATGTCTGTCTTTTAGTCTGTGCTAAGTTTATTTGTATTTTCTTTCTTTTTTGGTGGCTGTACCTAAAGAGAGCGAAATGTGTGTGGACACATTTCGTCAGTTATGTTTTAAAGTCCCATGATGGGAGCGACCCATGTAATAGGGGTCCAGACTATACTGGGCGGCTTTGTTAGTACCAAGCAAATATATCTTCAATTCCTAATAAGAACTGCCCTAAATGAAAGCTTCAGTTAAAAAATAAATGTGGCGCCACCGTCGCCGTCGGCAATTACCGGACATAAATATGTTAAAGCCTTTGTGACTTCATCTGCATTGTATTTTATCGCTGCGTTAGTAGGCATAAATTACTTTTGCATTTAAATGTTGCTGCACTATAGCCTTTAAATTTATTTGATCGTGATATGGTATGGATTTGGTTACTATAGTCTAATGGCTAACAACTTAATAAGGATCTGCCAAAAAAATAGGCTGCTGGCCCTACAAATATAGGTACAAACATGACTGAAAAAGATAGAGCTTGTACAGCTTGTACTCTTAAATAAATCCATCTGAAGGAAAACTGTCACAGCTAAGTAGGCTTTACAAGTTTACGAGTAAACAAACAACCGACTTAAATTTTCAGTTGCAATGTATGGTAGAACATGATTTTCAACTACAATGTTATGTTTGTTCTTGGGATAAATTCATTCCAACTACGGAACCGTTCATTGTGCGTAGTCCGACACGCACTTGGCCGGTTTTTATTCTTTTCTAGAGGCGAAAATGTTCATTAACAATGAATCCAGAGCAATGTTCAAAATGGTAACTTATTGTTGGTTCTCTTACTCATACATACAGGTTATTGAACAACAAAGTCCCAATTATAGAGGTAAAAATCAAACAAACAAACAAATGCATTCTCAAACCCAGTAACAGAGGTATTTCAATGTAAAAGTGTCGGGAGTGGGACCTCATTGTAATTATCAGTAGTAGAGGTTATCCAGGGCGCAATTAACCAGGGCACACTTTGTTAGGTACATTGTGATTGTGATCTTCAACACTTTCAAATGACCTACGTTTACCTTTGATGGCAAGCTAAAAACCATGCAAAAGTTCATCTCATTTATTTGGATTGGAGTGAGATCTCTATGTCATAAATTGGAAAGCCAACTCGTATAGGTACGCTTATGTAGTGCACTGCAGTAAATGCAGTTCTGAAGAGCAAAGACACACGTTCGTTCGATGCTTATCTTTACCTAGGTAATCTCCTCATTTATGTCGGTATTGTGAGTATAACGGTTGTAAAAAGACAACCGAAGTCGAGAGCCACTTGTACTCACCACCATTGTATTTTTTTTTTCTGGACCGTGGTTGGAAACCTTCTGGTTACGGAGATATCGAAGATAAAACGGAAAATTCCTTTTAGTGACGGTGTTTTACGAAAACAAGTTTTGGATGTTATATAACATAACTTTAAACACCACCATGACCCCAGTACCGTTGCACGCACCTACAGGCACAATGTTTTGCGTGTGTTACATTGCGCACTAGCAAATCGCAAATTTTCACACCAAAAATAAAAGCCGTTTGAAATTATTTTTGCACAATGTTACTTAGTTTGGTGTACAGAATTCGTAGTTGACGGCTATGTGATGGGTCTTTTTATTCCCTGTATTTAGGTCTGTATTTAGGTAACCAAAACCAACGTTAAATAATTTATCAGCCATCAGTTGTCTGCACTATCGTTTATCAATCAATCAATCAGCATAGCACAGTTTACATCATATCTATTGGTATCACATCTCTCATTGTGACAGCTTTGTACCTACAGGAAAAATATGTGTAAACAAACAAATACTGTTTATTCGTAAAAGCGCACTCCATTTCCGATCAATTTAGCCGAACTCATGAGTCAATCGCCCTGAGAGAACAGGACGAGAATACTACGTTATACTATCGGTTTATAAACAATGGATGAGGAAAAAACATCGAAAACTATTTGTACCTATTACCCATAGATAGGTACATAAAAGAAAAAAGTTCTTTTACATTTTGGTATTACCTATTGACGGGCTGGTGGTAGAAAAGTCTGTTTCACGTCAAGTAAACAGTGCGGTGCATCGGTGTATAACCCACAATTTATCATCGTAAACTACTCCTATGGTTTTATAAACGTTAACTGCCTCGTTCTATCGCAGCTAGCTAGCGTGATGTTTGACTTCAAAGTCGGGAAAAGTGTTTATAATGGAATTGGTCAGTAGCGACTCGGTCGCGGTGGCTAGAATAGGGTCGCCCCCTATTACATGACACTTGAACATAACTGGTGAAACACCTCAGCCTACGCCTTCGGGAATACAGTCGTGAACATATATAATTATATTTCCTATGTAAGGGCTGTGTATGAAGAGCATG
This sequence comes from Oligia latruncula, assembly GCA_948474745.1. Lineage (NCBI taxonomy): Eukaryota > Metazoa > Arthropoda > Insecta > Lepidoptera > Noctuidae > Oligia > Oligia latruncula. The sequence goes on along the minus strand of OX419691.1, from coordinate 1,069,437 downwards.
GCGTCAGCCATATAATCACTAGTTACTTGTGTAGCGCCCATAACTACATACTGCAAAATATAATCCCTAGTTACTTGTGTAGCGCCCATAACTACATACTGCATAATATAATCCCTAGTTACTTGTGTAGCGCCCATAACTACATACTGCAAAATATAATCCCTAGTTACTTGTGTAGCGCCCATAACTACATACTGCATAATATAATCCCTAGTTACTTGTGTAGCGCCCATAACTACATACTGCAAAATATAATCCCTAGTTACTTGCGTAGCGCCCATAACTACATACTGCATAATATAATCCCTAGTTACTTGTGTAGCGCCCATAACTACATACTGCATAATATAATCCCTAGTTACTTGTGTAGCGCCCATAACTACATACTGCAAAATATAATCCCTAGTTACTTGCGTAGCGCCCATAACTACATACTGCATAATATAATGCCTAGTTACTTGTGTAGCGCCCATAACTACATACTGCAAAATATAATCCCTAGTTACTTGTGTAGCGCCCATAACTACATACTGCATAATATAATCCCTAGTTACTTGCGTAGCGCCCATAACTACATACTGCATAATATAGGTCCCTAGTTACTTGTGTAGCGCCCATAACTACACACTGCAAAATATAATCCCTAGTTACTTGTGTAGCGCCCATAACTACATACTGCATAATATAATCCCTAGTTACTTGCGTAGCGCCCATAACTACATACTACATAATATAATCCCTAGTTACTTGTGTAGCGCCCATAACTACATACTGCAAAATATAATCCCTAGTTACTTGTGTAGCGCCCATAACTACATACTGCATAATATAATCCCTAGTTACTTGCGTAGCGCCCATAACTACATACTACATAATATAATCCCTAGTTACTTGTGTAGCGCCCATAACTACATACTGCAAAATATAATCCCTAGTTACTTGTGTAGCGCCCATAACTACATACTGCATAATATAATCCCTAGTTACTTGCGTAGCGCCCATAACTACATACTACATAATATAATCCCTAGTTACTTGTGTAGCGCCCATAACTACATACTGCATAATATAATCCCTAGTTACTTGTGTAGCGCCCATAACTACATACTGCAAAATATAATCCCTAGTTACTTGTGTAGCGCCCATAACTACATACTGCATAATATAATCCCTAGTTACTTGCGTAGCGCCCATAACTACATACTACATAATATAATCCCTAGTTACTTGTGTAGCGCCCATAACTACATACTGCATAATATAATCCCTAGTTACTTGTGTAGCGCCCATAACTACATACTGCAAAATATAATCCCTAGTTACTTGTGTAAGTAATTTATTCAAACTAGGCTGAGAATCAGCATTTGTTGAACATCAAAATGACATTAGATAGTCCCCCCGTCACCAGTTCCTAGTGCTTTAGTTGGAAAGAAGAAGTAGCGCAACACACTCCCGCGCAGGACAGCTGTAATAAATCTGCGATCATCAATGCAAATTGCAATGCCTAACAAGGCAATAGACAAATAAACATACGTATGAACGTTAGCTACAGTCATATAGGCTGCCGTTTAGCAGTTGACATTCCGGGTCATATGATGACCAAAGTACAAGTTAGTTTAACGATAATGAATCAGTAGTAAATGAAAACGTACAACAACAAGGAAAACTATGTATGTTTTTGGGCTTGTTGTATAACAATATGGGTTTGACCCAAAATGTACTTAGCTACCAAGTTCCGAGATATGTAGTTTAAACTGTTAATAGTAAACATCCTTTTATCAATAACTACTTACGTCGTATTATATCTATTTACATACACTGTTCTGTTAAGGTTGCCATCACCTAAATTACGGACCCCGGATAAAAACTTTAAAAACCCCGGACATTTGGGTGAAATAAAGATTCTTCCCACAAATCCCTCGAAAAAAAAAATTACAATGTAATAAAATCATCGCTAAGTACCTATCATATATTTTTTTCTTAAATAAAGAATTTTAATTTAAACCTCAATAATAGGTACAAATGTAACGCTTAATTTACTAATTAATTATACACTCTTTTCTATGTGAGAGGTTTTTTGGTAACAAAAATAATTAGGAACGCTCTTCACAATAGGCAGCAATGAAAATAAGTTTAAAAAAGTAAATCAAAAGCAAATTATGAATTGTCACGAGCGCACACTATGTTTGCCGTGCGGCGAATTTTTAACTATGATTTATGCTTTAGTTTATTGCAAATCGTTCAGTCGGATTTCCCCTAACACAGAAAGCTTCCCTATTTAAAAACCCGACAGTATTTAAAAACCCCGCCCGGACGCTCCCCAGACGCTCTCCAAATTTAGACAAATCCGGGGAAACCCAGACGCATGGCAGCCCTATGTAGAGTGCGACTAGAATGATGGAAAAATGATCCACTTTTCAATAGATGCGTTGTATGGAAGCGTAACTCAAAACAGTAACATTATCAAAATCGTCCCACCCGTTCTTCAGATTACAGAAAAAAAATCTTGATAGAACTTCGCAGTAGAAATTCCATTCCCCACGCGCGTAGACCCAAAACAATGCATTTCCAATCTACACAAAAGTTACAGAACAAACAATTGCAAACGAAAGGCTACGAAAAAAGTTCGGACGACCATAGTCCAATCCCGAATTGATTCCGAACGTCGCGGTCGTTGTGCTAAATGCTCGGAGAGCTGCTGCATTCAATAGATGGAGCTCCACTGTGCCCCATGCTGGCCGAAATATGAACAATGGCACGCCATAAAACTATATAGGTCCTTACCATTCGTGTCGCTCGTAAATTGCTTAGCGTGTGCCGTGCTTAATAGCACCGCTTTGCTTTATGATGCCTTGGTATGGCTCACACAAGCTTGCAAGATATTGCTGAGCAAGACGTGTGTGGTATGTATTACATTTATTAGAAGATCAGCCTAGAAGGCAGGAATTAGTTAGGTCAGAAGATAGATGATAGTTCCAAGTCATCTTCTCATGTAATTGGCACAAACAACATGAGTGAAATTTTAAGCCAGTCACTAAACAGCTGACTGTCCGAGGCGTGCCGCCACTCGTGAAGTAAAGGATAATAATCACTCAGCCTATAATGTTCCCACTGCTGGGACACAGGCCTCCTCTCAGTGAGAGGGAGTGGTCCGTAATCCACCGCGCGGGCCCATTGCAGGTTAGTAGATGTGACATGTCTTTGAATTTTTGGTTCTAGGATATGATGGTTTCCTCGCGCACGATGTTTTCCACTGTCTCACTCGTGAAGTATTTTGATTCAAAGAAGGAAAAATAGCAACAAGGGCAAGGCAAGGCCATGTCATGGTGAATGTGAATTCGGACTTTCCTTCGATTTGTTTAAAAAGAAGCCGTCAAGCTGGTCAAATCAAGGTGAGTTATCAAAGAAACAATCTAACTTATGAAAAAAATCAAATCAGTGTGATGATTGAAGGAATTATTTAAATAGAACGACTGGGTATTTATGATGCTTTCTCAAGATGACTTGTCACTTTATGTAGGTACTAGCTGCGCCCCGCGGTTTCACCCGCATAAGTTTCGATCCCGTGGGAATATCGGGATAAAAAGTAGCCTATATGTTAATATAGGGTGTTAGCTACCTCCATACCAAATTTTATCTAAATTGGTGTTGCCGTTTGAGCGTGAAGAAGTAACAAACATATAAACACACCCCCACACACACTCACAAACTTTAGCCTTTATAATATAAGTGTGATTAGCAGTGCTCCGCGGTTTCACCCGCATAAGTGTCGATCCCGTGGGAATATCGGGATAAAATCTATCCTATGTCCTTCCCCGGGACGCAATCTACCTCTCTGGCAAATTTTATCGAATTCCGTTTAGTGGTTTAGACGTGAAAAGGTAACATACAGACAGACAGAGTTACTTTCGAATTTTTAATATTAAGTATGGATTCCTATCACGGATGTTTTACTAGGCAACCAAAACTTAGCAGATGACACAGCAAACAAATGCACCGTTTCATCATGCATTATCAGAATGTTTAATTTTAAGAATGATCAAGCAAAATCCCAGTCTCAGTAGGCATTGACATGAAATTAACTATCATACAACCTCAGAACAATGAGAGTTCTAAACTGAACCGAGTACAGTTCTTCGTATAGGCATAGTAAAAACATTATAGGTACGGCGCGTCGGCCGTTACCCTGGGAAAAGAGCAGGATGTTACAAGTACATAGTTTGGTTTTTCCACAGACCGAGTGCTGAGAGCTAAAGGGAAAATGTTATGTGATATTATGGGCTGGTGGTGTTAATAAAGGGAGTAATTGTTTGCACCTCCATTTTTGGAAAACGGATTTTCCTGACGTGTTCAATTAAACCTGAAAATGTTATAGATACCTACACTACCTACCTAATTTACTGAATTATAGACCTACTACTTTCAGTGTTGCAGGAAAACAATATGTATGTAACTCGTAGGTACACTGTAACAAGTGTGATATGGATTTCCCCCGTATCGTACGTGCCAATGTGCCAAATTATTTACAACTTATCTGGAAATACTCTGGGGACTGCAGGCACACCATTATTTTATCAAGTCCTCCAGACCGTATTTCGGCCAATCTCAACGGAGACTAGCCTTCGGCGCGGGAGATGTTATACTGCACAAGTGTGTGCGCAGATACAGAAGCACTCCCTCTTCCCTCACTCTCGTAGTCCGATGGGACGGTAATCCGTCACGACCATAGAGAGATCAGGCCACCATTATTATTGCAGCAAAAAAGAGCTTTTCAGTTTTCACTGATGTTCCGAGGACCAATGATGAGACTTTATTCAGGAAAACGTAGGTAAATGTTAACAAACATTACCCGTTTTACAATTCTCCTTATTGGATCTCTTATGATCGAAGGCTCATGATATCCACCTGCGCTTGCTGTTGCACCTGCCATATTTTGTCCTGGATCACCTTAAGGTTGACTGGTAAAAAGTCTCAGGCGTTAAATCCGGTTTTGTACAGTATTTTTTTTACTTGTACCTACCTAAAGTTTTAATACTCGTAATGAATACCAAAGGCTCTATTTCTGAAGTTCGCAGATTAAGTTGTTTTTGTCATGCCATTTATTCTTTAATACCTACCAAAATATTGTGTATGACTATGCATTGTCAAACCAATACCTATCAAAGAGAGTTGGTATTTTGAAACCGTTTATAAAGGCAAGCAGACTCTTTGACCTTCACAGAGCAAAGCTTAGTTACTGCAAAACATTAATGCTTGGGTAATCTTTGCAGTTGGGTAATCTATACTAACATTACAAAGAGGTAAAGTTTCTAAGTTTGTATGCAGGGGTTAATCTCTGGAACTACGAGTCGGATTTGATAAAAACATTTTGTATTTGATAGCACAATTCTTGAGGAAGGCTATAGGCTATTTAACATCACGCTATGACGCTATGGTGTACATAATAAAGAGTATTCTATTCTATTCTATGATCCTAGGAGCCGAGCAAAAAGAAAAAAAGTCAGAAAGAACGCTTAGCAAAAACGAAGTAAAAGCGCGGGAACAAGAAATTTCACGCGGACGAAGTCGCGGAGTGAAGCTAGTATAAAAAATTTAATTAAAAATTTAAAAACCCCCGACACAAAATAATAATAAAATTAAATGTCATTGGAAAAGGATAAAATAAATTAAAAACCCCCGACTTAAAGAATTTATGTAACGAGACTAAAACAGATAAATTCATATGGCAGTTGGGGGACCTCTTAGAATAGAAGGTGTTCCACAGAACGATCCCCCAACTGCCATATGAATTTATCTGTTTTAGTCTCGTTACATAAATTCTTTAAGTCAGGGGTTTTTAATTTATTTTATCCTTTTCCAATTACATTTAATTTTACTATGATTTTTTGTGCCATTTTGTGGCGGCGGCCATCTTGGACTGATTTTCATGAAACATAGCTAAGAACACTCCCGACTAGAGATGTGCCGTTGCCGGCAATATTGCCCGAAGTGGGAATATTGGTGGCAAGATTGCCGGCAATATTGCCGGGAGTGGAAATATTTGGGAATTTTGCATAATTATAAGTCAAATTATCTACGGAAACTTTTTACAATACATAAAATTAGCATTTAAAGGCCATAGTCTACATTGTGTACAATAAAATATTGTTTTGGGTAAAATTGCCAAAATTGCCAGCATTTTTGGCAATATTCCCGGTATTTTACCGGCAATATTGCCTATATTGCCATACACGGTAGTGACTATAAGAAATAACACATAAATATTGAGATTAGAATTGAAAATCGTTGTGTATTGAATAAAACTGGCCAAGTGCGAGTCGGGTTCGCACACGAAGGGTTCCGTACCACAAGGCAAAAACACCGAAAAAAACACGTTTGTTGTATGAGAGCCCCCCTTAAATATTTGTTTTATTTTGATTTTCGTATTTGTTGTTATAGCGACAACAGAAATACATAATTTGTGAAAATTTCAACTGTCTAGCTATCGCGGTTCTTGAGATACAGCCTGGTGACAGACAGACGGACGGACAGACAAACGGACAGACAGCGAATTCTTAGTAATAGGGTCCCGTTTTTAGGGTTCCGTAGCCAAATGGCAAAAAACGGAACCCTTATGGATTCGTCATGTCTGTCTGTCTGTCCGTCCGTATGTCACAGCCACTTTTTTCCGAAATTATAAGAACTATACTGTTGAAACTTGGTCAGTAGATGTATTCTGTTAACCGCATTATGATTTTCACATAAAAATAGAAAAAAAAACAATAAAGTTTGGGGGTTCCCCATACTTAACTGAAACTCAAAAAATTTTTTTTTATCAAACCCATACGTGTGGGGTATCTATGGATAGGTCTTTAAAAATGATATTCAGGTTTCTAATATAATTTTTTTCTAAACTGAATAGTTTGCGCGAGAGACACTTCCAAAGTGGTAAAATGTGTGTGTCCCCCCCTGTAACTTCTAAAATAAGAGAATGATAAAACTAAAAAAAATATATGATGTACATTACCATGTAAACTTCCACCGAAAATTGGTTTAAACGAGATCTAATAAGTAGCTCGCCTGTGAAAATTTAAAAACATATGATGGTACGGAACCCTCGGTGCGCGAGTCCGACTCGCTCTTGCCCGGTTTTTTAACCCTTTGGGTACGGAACCCTAAAAAGGCATAAATTCGAAACATTTCTTTTAATGTTGTACTTATTTTTCATATACATATAAAATACAGGTATATGTATATGTATAATATTGGAAATAACAAAGTGTAAATCTTTACAAATATTTTATGATCGATATACTACACTAAATATAACTAAACGATGATTACAATTGCAGTAATTATAAAATATATTGGTATTATTTGACAGGCAACATTGGCAATATTGCCAATGTTGCCGGCAATTTTGGTATTTTACCGGTAGCGGCAACATTGGGAATATTGCCGGCAGTGGCAATATTGCCACTAGGCACATCACTACTCCCGACTAATTCACCTTTCAAATAAAATCAAAATCGGTTGATCCGTTCGGGAGCTACGATGCCACAGACACGTCAAACTTATAACTGCGTAAACAATACGATAATATGTATTTTTTTTAATAATGTTTGATTAAAACTATTTAAAAATTCATCGAGTTCTGCGCAAACAAGAGATGGTGACATCGCATCGCAATAAGTACCTAATTAGGTAACTTCTAAACTTGAGTTTTGAGAAGACAAGGTCCAACTGAGGCGCCCCGGCTCTTGACATTTAGCTAGATAGGAGTGCGTAGAAACTTATTTAAGTATTAAAAGAGTCAACAGTTATGGAAGTTCAAAGGTCAAACTGTTTGCTGAAGAAATTATTAAAAGTTACATTTAATTGAGAAGCTTTCTTGAATCTGTCTGTTCTACTGAAGAGAAGTTTTGGAAACTGTATCTTATATACCTATAAAGTTTAAATACCTACAAATTTTAATATAGTCTAGGGCGGGCGCCGTGCAAACTGAAAATGTTTGAGGAACCCTGCTATATGCACAGGCTGTATGGCGCGGTAATAAATCATTGCTCTAACGAACGTTTCCTAGTGAGCGCTTTCTTCTACTTCTTCTTCCTTCTAGATTGTGGGTACTTGGGGGTTTTTATTTATTTTCCTCTGAGCAGGATTTAGTGCTGACCGTGACCGCTCTACACCTAGTCGAAATTGTATCTGATATAAACTATTACGTCATTGTGTAAATATAGTATACCCACACATTGTTTTAAGTCCCTAAAACACACAGTATCTTACCAGATCATTATCAGGAATATCACAAGTAGGACCCTAAACAAACATTCCTCTTTGAAACAAGTCTCAACAAGGATACAAACCCTCTTATCTGTAACGTAGGTATGTTATCTTAAACAAAACTACGAAAAAGCTTACGTATGTACGGTAAAACCCCAATGACGTCCTGTGCGTGGTCTCTGACCGCGGTCAGCTGATTGAGTTTTTTTACGGACCAATGACCCTGTGCCGAAACATCACAGCTTTTTTTATCAGAATTCTATTAAGCTGGTGCTGTACGAACTTTTACTATGTTCCATTGATTATGATAATATAGACATACATAGGTAGTGAAGTTTAGTCATTTTAGAGTCACACAGTCGTCAGTCAGTATAATTATAATAAGTAGGCACCTAACTCTCTCTAAAACAAGTGATAAGGAAAATCTCAACAGACAGGATTTACCCAAGTGAAGCCCATTTTATTAATTAAGTTAATCATGCATGCAGATTACGCTATTTAAAATAATGCAAAAACAGTCATACGTTTTAGACTTATTTTATAACTTTATTTAACGTATATGCACAGTCTCATTGCCTATAGAGCGTATTTTTTATTTATTTTTTAATAAACAGGTTACTTATTTGAGATTTTTTTAAAGTCTACCAACAATTTAAAAAAAAATTCAATCGAAAATACTATTTGATCTTTCTGGACTGGACATTTGGCCTATCACAATTTTATCATCAAATTTTATTAAGAAAAATGTATAAAATGAGAAATGGAACAGGGTACATTACATGTTTACTTATTTAAAGATTTTGCATAAAAAAACTTTTCAATTCCTTCATGCTTCAGTTAACTCGTTCATGTATAGAACTCTAAAGCTATGCCTCATTAGTGCGTTGCGTCGTTGTCGCAGCGTCGACGCAATAATGACTGAAATTATGACAATTTCATTATTATTTCAATTAAATTAGTCAATAATGTCAAATTTATTTATTAGTCATTATTATATTCATGCTGACTCAACGCAGGTGTGGCATACAATTCGTTGATCCGTTGCGACGCAACGCAACGCACTAATGAGGCATCGACCTAACTTGGTTTTAATGAAATTGCCACATTTTTGTGGCATTGACACTAGAAGTCATCACAAAAAGCAGAGTCGGAAAATTTGAAAATTATGGATAGAAGTTCTTGACATTTTCAGTAGGACTGAATTCTGAGAATGACCCAGCCACAAACAACTGATAATTATTTATATTCATATAAACTAAGTATTGTCCGTTGAATCAAGTAAAAAGTCATCACAAAAAGCAGAGTCGGAAAATTTTAAAATTATGGATAGAGGTTCTTGACATTTTCAGTAGGACTGAATTCTGAGAATGACCCAGCCAAAAACAACTGATAATTATTTATATTCATATAAACTAAGTATTGTCCGTTGAATCAAGTAAAATACATTCGTCATTCAGTGTGTCGAAGTTGTAAACTGGAATTGCATAAGGTAGGTATTAGCTTTTCGCATTATTATGCCCTACACGTAACGCGCCGAAGCATTTCAGTGAATATATTTTGAGTAGGTAGGTACTAGTATGGGAACACCCAATGACACCTATTACTCCATGGTAAGTACCACAGTTTATGTACTTGCTTTGAAATGTAAACAGCGGCAGCGGGGTACTTGCGTAGTCCGCCTCTGTACATTTATGTGCTTGAAGTATTAAATAAATAACACACTATCAGCAGCAATGGCTTTCATTTTGACAGTTCAACAACATTCATTGCGTTATTTACGTTGTTGAGCAGACATATTTTTCGAACGTAATATGAAGCAATGGATTAGCAATATCCCTCAAAATCATTTAGATTGAGATTGATAGTGTGTTACGCAATAAGGATGCTGGGTGCTTGTAAAAGCATTAAATCTACAAAGTATAGACATGGTAAGACAGATATGTGTACGAGTGGTGGAGAGATAAGAGTGCCTGTATGCGTTAGGTCGGTGGTTACTTACCTACCTATCAGTGGCGTTATTATTGCTATATGCCACTTAGATAATTTAACTATTATTGTCTGAAGATACTGCAGGTGTTAATGTAATACCTAAATCATTATTTAAATACGACGCAATATTTTGATAGGTCGCAAGAGACACATCAAATTTAGTTGGCAAGCTGCCTTCGAGGAACCATGATTTTAACCCTTAATTTGGCATTGTATTTACTGTATGTCTGACTTTCTCGAAATATTCACCTTCTCCAGATGAAAGGAAAGATAGTGTTTGAAGTAAAACCCATGGAAGTCATGTTTCTAGACTTGCTGTGTTCAGTGTTTCTGATGATGTATTCTTGTTAAATCGCATTTTCTTGTCCATTTCTCTCTCCATAATAATATCTCTCTAGCATAACTAGACTATAATTGCATTAAGTAACAAAGCCATTACGCTTAGGTATCTATCATGTGATTGATTCAGAGCAATGCTCCGTATCTCCACAAGTCTAGTATGCACAACAAACCAGACCAGCGGCAGCGGGGCTATTGCGTAACACATTATCAATCGGAATCGGTTTCATTTTGACAGTTCAACAACATTCATTGCGTTATTTACGTGTTGAGCTGACAAATTTTTCGAACTGATGAAGCAATGGATTAGCAATTTGCTTCAAAATGATTCAGATTCCGATTGATAGTGTGTTACGCAATTAGGGTGTAGCTCAACTAAGATATCTGTTGACCATACTAATATCACTGTTCCCAGCAGTCATTCTACCAGCTTCAGAAAGAAACCCGATCACTCAACCCAGTAAATAGATCAGTCAATATGACGTATGACTCACGTACCTACCTATATCCTTATCTTCAGTTCCCATAAGGGTTGGTTTTTCAACAGCTTTTATTTGTTTAATAAATATTATGTCAGTTTAACATAATATTTTCTATGCAAAAGCTGTTATAACGCAATATTAATTCCTCAGATAAAAGTTATCTGACTATTGAAAAGTCAACGTGTTTAATAACGAACATGTCACGTAAATAGGTACTTAGGTAGGTAGGTATGTACTGTCGGTTAGTGAATTGTTTCATAACCTTCAATTTGTTGCCACTATCTCTGTTTGATTACATTCGTTCATTGATGGGTTTTCCAGGCGGGTTTACCCACGGCCGATGCACACAGCATTGCTACTGGTATGGCTCCTCGACTCTGCGATTGTTTATCTCAACAAGAATAAAGAAGGTTTATTCTTGTTGAGATAAAGTTGTGCTAGGGCTGCCATCCGTCCGGGTGTAGGTAGGTACTACTTTCTGTGTCAGGGGAAATCCGATTTTGAGTGATTTGCAATAAATTAACCCCTTATGCTCTGCTAATGAGACACAATTGATTTTCTATTGTTTCGTGATCCATCGGTCTTTTAATTTATTGTAAATTTTTTTTTCGAGTGAGTCCTGTGAATAATCTTTATTTCACTCAAATGTCCGGCGTTTTTGAAGTTTTTGTCCGCGGTCCATAATTTAGGTGATGGCAGCTTGGCAGCCCTACTTGTGAGTTATGAACAGCTGCTGGAGATCCTTAGATTAGCTATGATGTAGAATGATTCCCTCCTTCATTAGTATATTCTATAAACTCAAACCCCCACAACATCCCTGACCGCGAGCCTCTGACCCGATGGGTTAGGGGGGTCGTTCGGCCCACTATGGAACCGGGACTGCGGACCAGTTCCCCTTTTAAAAATTTATAATGGTTAACTGGGCCCACACCTGTTTTGTTTTCAATCAAGCGAAGGGTGCGAATCGTAGATATCTCTGTTCATATATAGCACTTCTTGCCGGAAACTTTGTTCATAGAAACTACTGTTTCACCTTGAGCAATGCTCGGACCACGATCGGTTGCCAAAACTTTTCCAGTCCTCGCAAGTCGCGACAATAAACTAACAACATCGTTTCTGGTTCATCTGTTTAGGCAAACTGAATAAGTATTAGAGTTTCTTATACTGTCTGCCGATGCCGATGGATTTTAACGTAATGAGGATGAAAAGACCTCTAGAGTATCTAACCATATTTGAGTAATATATTAGGTACCTAAGGACTTTCAGCACACCATGGCCAGTCAGCTCAACCATGCTGATTGGTTAAGCTCTAGATATCAAAGCAGAAGTTGTCGTCAGGTCACCAAGATCGTTAATAAATACTCAGCTAAAACTATTTCTGTTAAATCCACATAACCCTAATGAGCACGTGTTTGGTTTCAGTCGTAAAATGTTATACATACTTATCGGCGGGAAAAACCTAATTGAAGCAGCAGTGTGATTCTCCAGCACGTGTCGTGTCGTGAATCACGGGACATTCTGCAAATTTATGTTATTTCTTTAGTACGAAAATATGAGTTTCTCAAGTCAACGAGCTGTTCTTTTCTTGTAGCAACACATCACTGTATTTGTCATTTTGTCGCTTCGAAAGAGTAGGGACTGATTTGAAAATAGTTGTATTATTCATACTGTAAGTGTCTTCTAGACAAACCATTTTATTGCCTACCGATAGGTACAGAATGGTAGGGGAATCTCGCGGAAATGACGTAGTTGCGGGAAATTTTATATAAATAGTAGGTTATCTTTGGAAAAATAGGAGAATCTGACGATCAGTCACAATGTTTATTTACGCGAAATATAATTGACTGTCGGCGTTCCAGTTCAACAGATAATGGGGCTTTTACCATAGTTTTACAACTTAATGATAATACTGAGTGGGTTGCAACGCATCAGTGACTCCTGGAGTTGGATGCTCGTTTATGGTGATGATTGCTTAGCTTCAGGCTATATTGAACCACTACAGTTTTAACTTAGACGATTTTTACTTAACATTTGTCAAAAAACCATTATGAAATTTGTACCTACCCATAATAAATACCAAGATATTGTAGTCATTTATGGATCAAAGACCAAGTTATTAATGGCTACATTGCACTTACATTTGAAAGAATAAAAATAAATAAACAAGTAAATAAAATATCTGATAGAACAATTTCTGTGAAATTTTCATAGAAATAGTTCTACTAGAGTCGCGTCGCACTGTCGCGTCGCGTGCCTGTCTGCGGAAACTTTAACGTGCCTTAGGTACAATTATAGAAGTGGCTCCAAAACGCAGAGGTATACTGTACTACATAAGTACATACTATAATATACTATTATAACATGTGAGACCAAAACGCAAGGCTTTATCAATACCTAACCTTTTTGCTCCACATTAATATTACCCGCAGTTCGGGAAGTATTGGCTGGGACGTGAAAGGTGCGCTACGTCAGACATATTACAGGCTTAAATCTAAAAGGCAACAGCACCCTTAGATGGACTTCGAAGTAATCATTCAATATTCATGTGAGTAGTTTGTATCTTGCCTCACACAACTCTATCCACTATGAGACGAACACAAATCGTATCTCAGTCAACATTCAGGAAATCTTTTACAAAACTAACTTTAGTCCACATTTGCTATAAAATATTGGAAAGCAGTCACAAATACATAATACTCCGGCGAGGTTCACAAAGCGTTCCCTGGCTGCAAACACTCAGTTATATCAGTTATATGGTGTCAAATTACGTATTCCTGTATCGCGTCTATAAAACGGCTCGTTATGAATCAAAAATCCATTTGTGCAGCGCTGCAGCGCTGTTTCGTCCATTTTCGCACGTTCGTACCATATTACAGGGCCCGGCGGGCGCATCGATAACTGCTTTGTGACGTCACATGCCATGGCCATATTAACAGTATTAATACAGATAATTCAGCCGAATTAAAATGTAAAGCTGCTCTAGGTATTACCAACTATGCTCGATGTCATTGAATAAAACCAATTAGTTGTTGGGAATTGATTTACGATCACGTGCAAAATTCAACATGGCGGCGACGTTTTAGTTAGCAATAGGTAGGTACATGTCAGGTCAGCAGGATATTACCTAGATCAGATGCTTTGCAAAATGCTTTCTGGTAGGATTGATTTATTGTTATCTTAACGAAAAGATGATTAATTATTCTAAGTTAGATCTTATATTTTACCCATGAGTAATGCTAGGTAAGTAGGTAGGTACTAATGTTCTAGGATTGCCCGAAATATATGATTAACAAGTTTGGGACTCAAGCAATCCTTCTTAATAAAAGTTATTCATGAGGCAAAGGTTAAGATTTCACAAGCCGAAAATATTGGGAAACTTCCCAAGTCACCCATGAATCATAAAGATGACTGATTTTATCTCACGAAAATTATCCTAGCTTGCCTACCCATACTATAAACAGACCTTATTTACTCACCGTCGAAGCACAAGTAATCGTAATTATGCAACAAATGTAGGTATAATATGTGTCAGTAGATAAGTGGGTGTATTCGCGAGAAGACTGACGTCAGAGCAGTGACCTCATCTCGTATCGTCACTGACTGCATGAACACACTGATTACCTATTCGGACGTTGACCTAACACCTCACGTTATGATGATGACGTGTAGTCTGTGGACTGAATTTTGTACAGAGCAGGATGTTTCAACCAATTCAACCTATAGCAGTCCAGTGTATAACCGCGCCTCCAGCAGTTAGTCTGCCCCTCCATCTTGATACAGCAGGGCTAGCATGGCCGGAGACATTTTATCCACGGGGAGAGGACAAAATACTATTCCCCTCTGTCAATTTTGTCCACCCTCCGAGCATGGCGACATGGGTGGATAAACTATCACGGTGGACAAACCATGGGAAACGCTTGTCCCCGAAATTATTGCCATTATAAGAAAACTTTTATTCAATTACAAAATAGTCGAGAATATCGTCGTAAACGAAAGTAGGTACTTTATTTGTTTTATTGTTTAAATTGTATAAATTATTGTTATTAATTATTATTATTATTTTATTGTATAAATTTATTTTGTTCAAATTGAACGCCGGTGTATTTTTCGCTCGATTTTCTCCCTTTCCGACGACAACACTAAGCTCCAGTAAGCACGAGACATTTTTATATTACAATTAATTATATTTTCTCCAAGAGATATACTTAAACCCACCATCTAAAGACGAGGACAAGTTTCTCCCTTTGTTATGTCAAAATATCTGTAATTTTTCTCTTCCACTAGTCGCCATGCTATAGGCGGGGGGTGAGTATCCACGTCTAATGTCAAAAAGTGATATAATTCTCTTTCCCCCTGTTGCCGTGCTTTGGCAGGTGGATAAAATAATTTTATCCCTTGTCAGTGGAAATAACCGGTGGACAAAAGTTTTATCCCCAGCCCATGCTAGCCCTGCTGTAGTCCTACGTTATATTATTTGCTGGTCAAAAGTTTGTTTCACTTATGGAGGCAACTACATGACGCTGTTGCATGTCACAGGCTTGCACAACAATTTGGAAGCCGCTGCCTACTCTGGCAGGGCCTCTTCATTCAGCGGCAGAATGGGGGCTGCTATGGTTGGTATGGTTGGTATGGTTCTTAGAACAATAGTCTGCGATACCAATCGTTATTATTGCTTAAGTATTTTGCTCCAGCTACATGTACAGCAGACCGCCCAGGTTGATCTATTGATCATAATAACATGATAAACAAAGGATTATGGAAAAGTCCAGTTGCCATGCGTCAATATACACAAGTGGTTATGTATTTACTATCTATCAACTCCTATTTATCTAATTATTTCAAACCGTATCTTTCTGTTATTTACTCACCCGGAAATACCCAAATTAAAACCAATTAGGTACCTACCTACATTGATTAAAAAATGCCGTAGGGAGGCGCCTAATCTGAACTGCGATACCTACCTGTTTCCGATGACTTGACTTAATTCTCAGTAAATATAAACTGTTATCTACTAAGTTAAATGGTAACTCATCCATCACATCAAGTCATTTTAAAGAACTGGACTTTCCCGATCGCAACAGCAGTTATTTGGGAAAGGCCAAATACTTCACACGGCCGGAAATACTTCACACGGCCGGAAATATTTCAATAACATTCACCTATAAGGATGTCAAATTGCATAAAATACTTATTTCGGTTAAACAAAACAGGGATTTTTATTGGATAATTTATAACAAGCATGGTAGGATTTCCAACGCTACGTCTTCCGGTACGCGGTCGCCACTCCAGAACCTTTCAGACCGACGACCTTGTGAAGGCCGCAGGAACCCGTTGGATGCGAGAAGCACAGAACCGGTCGAAGTGGAAGTGCTTGGGGAGGCCTATGTCCAGCAGTGGACGTCCTCGGCTGAAATGATGATGATGATGATGGTAGGATTTTGATGGTGGTGGTTGATGGTGGTGGTGGTGGCATGGCATGGTGGTGGTGGCATTGGTACGGTGGTGCATGGTATTTATTTGTAGGAAAAAATGCAAGTACCTACCTTTGCGTTAATCAATTTAATACTAATGTTCAGAGGCGGACCTAATGTCATAGGCATTTTCTACCAGTCAACCTTTGGGTGATGCAGAGACAAACATGCAGTGGTAGATGCAATTATGAAAATTGAGGAATAAACATATAGTAGGTAAGTATACCTACATAGTAGGTATTCTGCTTTGCAAAAAAAATAGGTAAGTACCTAAGGAACATAGAAAGGTCTTTGTTCTATAGAACAACAGCTTCTCAGCACCCCGATTTTGAGTTGCTTCCATGTGTCGGTTGGCTGGATAAGGTCTATCTATTGTTACGTTGTTTTCAAAATAGTTTAAAAAGTGTCGCATACTCACTCATCGCTAATCCAGTGAACTAGGTAAGTGTATCTATCGATAAAAAAGATATTTATAGATAGATAAATATGTAAATCTATTTTCACAACATTAATTCGATAAGTTACGTATCTTCTAGAAACTCTCGACACTTGCCATCATAAAGTCGTCTTTGCATGCCATTATACACACTATTAGCCACTTAGGGGAGAACAGGGTAATGAGAGCCAACGGGTAGTGGGAGCCATGGTGATTGAACGGAAAGTAGGTACATTTACGCGATCGTACACACTCGCCCGCTTTTGTCAACCATCGAAAAACTCCGCCAGACGAACACGAGCCGTTAGTGCCATGCATTAAGTCACGAGGGCCGATTATGTGTTTTTCGCTCCACGCTTATAAAAAATTGCTGATTGCCAGCGCCGAGATAAGCATGAAGTTATGTTCTTATTTTATTATGTTTATAAATGCTTATTATATCCCCAGATTCATGCACTAACAAGCCCAATTGGTTAAATTGAGATTGAAAGTAGAATTACATATTTATGTTATTACTTTTCAAAATGGTAGTCGGCGGGTAATGGTAGCCTAGCATATTTATATTATCTTAATCTTTTTTTCTTTACTAAGTTGATTTTTTTATTTGTCTTACAATAAGTTATTTGTATTAATTACTAAGATCACATATTTTAAATTATGTCTAGTTCAATTTTCGGGAAAGAGTAAATTATGGCTCCCATTTCCCATATGGGCGTTAAGCGGGCTCTCATTACCCGCATGTGTCGGGTAATGGGAGCGACTGACTTTTTTTTGTAAAATCGTTATTGTACCTTAATACAAGACTGTAATTGATTATAACTGTGTTTAAAATATACTCTAATAATGAATGTAAGAGTTCCTAAATAAACATCATAAGAATGTTAACAAATGTGGTTGTTATGAAATTTTTCCCTTAGTAGGCTCCAATTACCCTGTTCTCCCCTATTATAATTTGACAAATACTTGACATTTTAAATTGAATATGTATGATTTATGTACTAAGTTAACAAGTTTATTAGCAATGATGACATTAATTTTATGAAATATTTAATTAATGTCATCAATAATTTTGCATGCTAGTTTTAGCTAATTGTTTTAGAAACTGATAAAATCTGTAATGTAAGTACTTACACTTCTTGCAAATTTTCATTCCATTTCACTTTTATCGTGCTTTTATTTTTGCAAATGTTGATGTTTTTCTGACAAATGTGAAAAATCAACCTGTTTTCTATATACACAGATCACGATCGCATGCCAGAACTTTGACGTAGGTAAGTGATCGCTAACTACTTAAATGGAAACAGGAAAGTCACACGATGAATGATGATGACACTGATTTTATCTTGATGGCTGTTTGTATAATTAATTAATAGCTTGCATCTCATGCGAATCATCTTACTAAATACTCATTCATTGATTTCTCTCCTCATTCACATTGATCGTGGTCGACCGTGTGAATAAAATATTGATTAAAAAACTTTGTTCCTTTGTTTGTGTTACCTATAGTATAAACGACCATATTATGGTCGTTCTAGATGTGTCATAGGAAGGTTCCTAAATCTTTCTTTATAAAATTGTTTCATGATTTACCTAGCCAGTCTCGAAGTTTAAGTATTCAAAGTAATATGTACACTTCAGTGGATCTTCTTGCCCGGGCCTGAATACTTTTATGCACCTACCTTATCTAGGTACTAAGTAAGGTACCTACACGTAGATCCTACGTGTACCTTACTTAGTACCTAGATAAGTAGGTACATAAAATTACTAAGAAACCTCACGTAAGATACCAAGTCATGGTCAGCGGGATTGTCCGAAAGGGTTACCGCTGGCCCGGAACATAAAGGGCTAAGGAAGGAATACGGGTGGGTTTTAGTCAGTAAAAGTCTTATACTCCTTCCGCTCCACCAATAGCGGGAGGGGTCATTTGATGATTCATCAACCAAAAAAAAAAAAAAAAGATACCAAGTCATGAATGTCAAGTAAATAACATTTCCTAATCCTAAGTGTTCCGTTTAACACCCTATATTAAAGAACGACCATGTTCGATGGAGTATTTAATGCCTAGTGTATCAGTAGGTACCTAGGTACCTACTCAACACAGCCACTGTTTAAGATTTACTCGATATACTACAAGCTATAAGCAATAATCAATAGCTGTACCTACCTATGTATAGAGATTAGTTGTACATACATTCACAGCTTTCTATTTAGGGGTCAGGGTTGTTATTTTAATGGACGCGCGCCAACGGCAAGTCCAGCTCGTTTTAAATGTAAATAAATAGACACACGGGAAATGTGTTGGAAAATCCGCGCAGATCTAAGCCAACTGAAATAGTCTGTACACATACTTAGGTACCTAATTATTGGTTCTCTATCCGTGGTTTAAGGATTTCCTTGGTATTTTTTATTTCCAACTGATAGAAGATACCGCCAGCTCTGTTTTTGACATTTGGGAAATTGGGAATATTTCAATAACTACGACGTGCGAACTACGTGAAATACGAATACCCAAGTGTATTCGTATTTCACAACATTTACCGACCACTGACCGGCCTGTATTTCAGCATTAAAATAAACATTCTATCGCTATCAACAAGAATTTGAGCTTTAGCAAGCACAAAACCAAAGACAATGAAGATAAAAGGGAATTGCTACAAGACTAAATTAGATTTGGGACACATTTAGGTGTGAGAAGTTCAAAGATAGCAGGTACCTATAGGTACCTAGTGGCGGAGAAGCTACCTCCGACCTGACTGCGTACATTTATAACTTCTAGGTAGGTACAGTAGATCAATATAAAAATAATGAGAGCGTTTGAACTGCGTGTCAGATGAAACCATAGGAAACTTGAATGACTGCAGATGATATCGTCACTAAACAACGGTGCGAGGACCTAATAAGTTTCCGTGATTAAGACAAAACATTTTATGTAAATACCTAATCTTAACAATTATTATAAAAATAATTCATAATAATGCGTGAATCGTACCTACGATAGTTACCTTATTCTAACTATGATGCATGCACAATATCTACCTACGGCCTACCATACTTCGATGAGTAAAGGATTCGTCATAGACAGCGCAAGACTGTAGTTCGCAGAGCCACTGACTAACAATTAGGTAATAATAAATTCCCATATTCGGCCGGGTTTTTTGTATGCACCGCATTTGCAAAAACGTTGGCGTTGGTTCAGAGAAGGGTGCCTACAGCAGGTAACGTTGTCTGCAGACTGGGCTTTTCCCTGGTGTCGAACTGTTCTCGTGGTGTAGGTGCCGTGTGCCCAAATATTAGGGCATCCAGGATTTCCGAAATCAATCAATTTTATTAAAAGTCAACCCCAATATTCCTATTCCACGGTCGCTCGCTGACCCGCTTATTTTCCCCACCGCACCGGCACGAACGGTTACTAGGCTCCTAAATTGAGTCCATCACGAGTCTTTTTGTGGTTTTCCATGTGCAATTCCAAACAAGTGTTAATTAGGTAGGTACCTACTTACAGTTACCAACTCCGTTTAGGCACAGTACAAAGATCATACAGTATTGTAACTCGGCCGTAACCTTGAAATAAATGCCTACAGCCGCGCGGTACGTAAACATGCGATACGGCTGCCCGCCTCCAGCATTTTAATTACATTTGCCTACTTTGTGTTTCCATTTAGTTTTGTTATTGTATTTTACTGTGTGTACATAAATATTAATAATAAAAACCACGCCTTTGCTTTGAATTATACAAACTAACAAAACACACATGCCCCGAGGTTTTAACACAAGCGTACCTACCGTATAATGATTCATGAACCGTATATAACTACCTATTTCACTCGTGTCTATCACTTTCCTTTTTTCGGGAGATAAAAGGATATACGTATCCATTAAAAATACACACATTATATACCTACCTACTAGTAAGTAAAATTTTATAGTCTTACCTTTCAGAGTTTCCAGGTAATCTAAAAAAAGTTATCTCTGGATGCGTTATTGACGAATTCATGCAACCAAAAACAGCACAATATAGCCTACTTGTCATATTAAATATGTACCTACTTCAATTTATTTTTAGTGAAAAAATCGCGCGGATAGGTATTATTAAAAAAAACAACACACCGTCGCGTCCGTTCGTCACTGCGGCACAGTCGCGACTGTCTGCATACCGAGCGCATTCCGAGGTCGAGGCGCGTAGGTATAGCTCACGTTTCGTCCGTTTGTATGAAGTCGAAATACTGTATGATCTTTATACTGTGGTTTAGGTGAAGTAATGAGTATTTTAAATGACTATTATCATCAACACTATATAATTATAAACTTTGTACATACGTAGGTAAGCGGTTATCAAATGGGTTTGTCCAAAAATCTTCACATACTAAGTAGGTACCTAATTACAGTTACCAACTCCGTTTAGGTGAAGTAATGAGTATTTTAAATGACTATTATCATCAATACTTTAAATAAACTTTGTACGTAGGTAAGCGGTTATCTAATGGGTTTGTCCAAAAATCTTCACATAGCCTACGAGGGCGGGGGACTTTTTTATCAATCGCAGATAATAAGACAGGTACCTACTTAGATACGTAAGTAAGTACTTTCCTTCACACTGAAAATGCCGCAATTCCGACTCTCAAGATACAGGGAAATGCCTAGTTTGGGACTTGTACTACCTATTTATTCTGTGGTTTGGGGGTCACCGTCACATTTTTGTTCTTGTAGGTACAATCTAAGCAAAGGAGTTAGAACATTTTTTTTTTATGGGAGCTGGCACACACACACACACACAAATTTAAGTTACTTTTCACTTTGTAGTGTCTTTTTTGGAAGTCGGTTTTTTTTTCATAAATACCTAGGTACCCTTTTAATTGCACGCCGCGATTCAGAAAAAAAAACAAAATGGCGGCCGGGTAGCTATGCCACAAAGGTTCTATCCCCTTTGAACAGAACCTTTTTTTTTTGTTGTCGGGGGCAAACCTTCAAAAGGCACCCGACCTCCGGGGAGGGAGGTCGTGGAGTGTGGGATTTTTACCTCACTAAAACCACCCGGGTGATCACCATCAGCACATAGGGGTGGTCCCGGTTCCTCTTATGGCCTGCGCAGACGACGGACTTTTGTCCGCGGACTTTTTTGTCCGCTAAAATAGGTCGCTTACAACTGTATCGAGTAACGCAAACGAGGGAGTAGAAGAGAAGCACCGCGTACAAAACGATATATTTTAAGTCCGCGGACAAAAGTCCGTCGTCTGCGCAGGCCTTTAAAAGACCAATTCCGGAACCCCCCCGTGCAACGCCTGTATCCCTGGGGGTTGAGACAGAACCTATTTAATAGGTAAGTAGGTAGGTAATGAGACACCAAGAGGGATATAGGTAGGTATGTACCTAATAATACCTACCTGCTTTATGAAATTTCCCACTGTCGGCTTCACGTGAACAAATTACCCGGTTATTGGTTATTATTACCTGTCAAAATAGGTAAGTAGATAATGTAAAATATCGCAGGTGCAATCACAAATGTATAATCGCTAGTCCTGTCCAAAAAGTCCAAATGGTTATTTATTCAATTCAATTCAATCATTTAATTCGGAAATCATCCATATTGTATTAGTTAGTATTAGAACTTACAAATTACACACTATGTTAGTGTTAGAATCAAAATTAAAATCATCATCTGCCTAGCCTGTTCCCAACTATATTGGGGCCAGCTTCCAGACTAACCGACTAACCCGTAACGACTGTCAAAGATCCACGAATGACAGCCAGGACCAACGGCTTAACGTGCTTTCCGAGGCACGGAGGGGTCACGGTATGTAAAGATGGTCACCCATCCACAGACCAACCGCGGCAAGGTTAACCTGATCAATCGACCTGTGCGGCTGTTATTATTTAGCCACGGGCCCCAATTAAAATCATAATCACAATCAAAATTAACTGAATATTAAAACTTTAATAAAATCAAAATCAAATCAATTAAATCAAAATTAAATTACAATAAAAAAAAATATCCTTTCTATTTTGTAAACGTAGTGTAGTGGTTAGCAGTCAATAGGTGAAATTTATCGGTAGTTTTCCACATACCACGTGTGTATGAACCACGGAATAGAAAATTTCTATTCCGTTGTATGAACGGTGTGATTACGTGACTTTCGACTCGTCCGTATCTTCTATGGCATCTTGTTTATCGTACAATTTGTTAGCAGGGTTCTGTAACACGTGTAACGTGACGCTACCTGAGTTGAACTAACTTCTACCCGTGGAACTACTTTATAGTTCCCTATAACCACAGCTTTATCTAAGAAAAATAGAGTGGCATGTAGGTATTTCGCACTACAATGAACAAAAAGTTTTCCCGCGCTAGCTCTGTGCACGTGCCGGCGGAAATCGTTTACCAAACTACTTACTTGTAGATATAACAGGTACCTACAGTATAAACGAGTAGATACCTCATACATACAGCCTTTTAGGTAGGCTGCTATTTCAGGCATATTTTCAGATAGGTAAGTATTATAAGAACACCTAAAGTATTCTTTTTAGACTGGTTTGTACCTACTGTTACGATAGGTGTTGACTGTATAATTATGATTTAAGTACAGGCTTATTGGAGACTTACAAGTAACAACAGGCTCTATAAATAAAGCGATCCTACGTAGAATAAGTTTATAAAAGAGTAAAAGCCTTATACTAACCTCAGCCTACCTAAGAAAATACTTCAAGCCTGCGTTTACATAAAGAGTACCTACGTGGCTATGACGCTACAAACTTCACAAGGAGATTTTGTTTTTTCAGTGAACTACTTAGTTTTATATTTAACTTAAATAAATCTTTTTACATCCCTTCGGCATAGTTAAGAATTTAGTTAATTATAAAGTAGTACATAAAGAAGGGAAGGTACTGCACGATTTTTGCGACCAATGTAGCGGGTTCGATTCACGGATGAGGAAGAAACAAAAAATGCAGTTTTATTTTACTCACATCGAGCACGCATGTGACATTAAAAAAAAAACATTATTACACATTTGTAAATCATGAAACGTTTATTTTCTCTTGACTGTACTTACCTGTTATAAAGAGTAACCTAGATAAAGTGGATAAGACAGATTAAAACAGAAGACTAACTAGCAGGGGATCGAGGAGGTGGGTGGAGGGTTGGTTCAGGGGATCAGACCGGAATAAATCCAAAATTGATGTAGGTAATGGTTCTTTTGGCTACTTTGTCCTACTATCCATGGTTTTCCATTCCATTCCCGTACCTAGGTAGGTACTTAGGCTATTAATCAAAATGAGAATAGGTGTCTCTCTCACATGCTAATGTACCAGTACCAGTACCTACATAGGCCCCTTTACTTGCTACTTTTACTTGTTACTTGTTACTTTATTGATTCACTTGTACAATACAAGTGAATCAATGTAACCTATAGAATAGCAATTAAATTTTGTAACGCTGACTCACAGCCCATTAATAACTTATAGCTCAAGATAACACAAAACAAATGCGGTAAATTGCTGAGTCGATATTATTAACGAGGCATTACTCGGACCGGGATAACAGCACGGCAGTAAATTTCAGAATTTGTCGATGTAAGCCGCATGCACCGTGTCTAGACCGGCTCCCCGGCGACCCTCGGCATTCCGGCGATCCGGCTGGTACGCGGCTTAACGGACCCATTCTAATCGCCCATTGAAAGGCGGAACATATTGAAACCCAAGGAAAACGGTCAAATACATTGCCGACGTATACAGCCGGCCGTTTCGACGGTTTAATTAAAAGTAAGCCTAAGCTACGAAGGTATAGGGGTGGCAATGAAGATTACGGCTTAGATAGAGGCAGCTCTGACAGGATTAGATGTACGGATATTAGAGAAAGACACGGCGGAAATCTGGAAAGAGAAGTAAATTGTTCCTCCTGAAACTGAAGGCTGTAAGTGAACTGAAGAAATCTTTTTAGCAAAGTCCTCAACCCTCAAGTTTCGTTAAACTGAACGCAAGTCTCGGCAAAAACACAAAAACCTGTCAAAAGAATATAACTTTCCCGGAAAATTTACGTTTAGTTTGCAACTCACGAAATACGAAAACGAAAAAAAAATAAAATCATCATCTGCCTAGCCTGTTCCCAACTATATTGGGGCCAGCTTCCAGACTAACCGACTAACCCGTAACGACTGTCAAAGATCCACGAATGACAGCCAGGACCAACGGCTTAACGTGCTTTCCGAGGCACGGAGGGGTCACGGTATGTAAAGATGGTCACCCATCCACAGACCAACCGCGGCAAGGTTAACCTGATCAATCGACCTGTGCGGCTGTTATTATTTAGCCACGGGCCCCAATTAAAATCATAATCACAATCAAAATTAACTGAATATTAAAACTTTAATAAAATCAAAATCAAATCAATTAAATCAAAATTAAATTACAATAAAAAAAAATATCCTTTCTATTTTGTAAACGTAGTGTAGTGGTTAGCAGTCAATAGGTGAAATTTATCGGTAGTTTTCCACATACCACGTGTGTATGAACCACGGAATAGAAAATTTCTATTCCGTTGTATGAACGGTGTGATTACGTGACTTTCGACTCGTCCGTATCTTCTATGGCATCTTGTTTATCGTACAATTTGTTAGCAGGGTTCTGTAACACGTGTAACGTGACGCTACCTGAGTTGAACTAACTTCTACCCGTGGAACTACTTTATAGTTCCCTATAACCACAGCTTTATCTAAGAAAAATAGAGTGGCATGTAGGTATTTCGCACTACAATGAACAAAAAGTTTTCCCGCGCTAGCTCTGTGCACGTGCCGGCGGAAATCGTTTACCAAACTACTTACTTGTAGATATAACAGGTACCTACAGTATAAACGAGTAGATACCTCATACATACAGCCTTTTAGGTAGGCTGCTATTTCAGGCATATTTTCAGATAGGTAAGTATTATAAGAACACCTAAAGTATTCTTTTTAGACTGGTTTGTACCTACTGTTACGATAGGTGTTGACTGTATAATTATGATTTAAGTACAGGCTTATTGGAGACTTACAAGTAACAACAGGCTCTATAAATAAAGCGATCCTACGTAGAATAAGTTTATAAAAGAGTAAAAGCCTTATACTAACCTCAGCCTACCTAAGAAAATACTTCAAGCCTGCGTTTACATAAAGAGTACCTACGTGGCTATGACGCTACAAACTTCACAAGGAGATTTTGTTTTTTCAGTGAACTACTTAGTTTTATATTTAACTTAAATAAATCTTTTTACATCCCTTCGGCATAGTTAAGAATTTAGTTAATTATAAAGTAGTACATAAAGAAGGGAAGGTACTGCACGATTTTTGCGACCAATGTAGCGGGTTCGATTCACGGATGAGGAAGAAACAAAAAATGCAGTTTTATTTTACTCACATCGAGCACGCATGTGACATTAAAAAAAAAACATTATTACACATTTGTAAATCATGAAACGTTTATTTTCTCTTGACTGTACTTACCTGTTATAAAGAGTAACCTAGATAAAGTGGATAAGACAGATTAAAACAGAAGACTAACTAGCAGGGGATCGAGGAGGTGGGTGGAGGGTTGGTTCAGGGGATCAGACCGGAATAAATCCAAAATTGATGTAGGTAATGGTTCTTTTGGCTACTTTGTCCTACTATCCATGGTTTTCCATTCCATTCCCGTACCTAGGTAGGTACTTAGGCTATTAATCAAAATGAGAATAGGTGTCTCTCTCACATGCTAATGTACCAGTACCAGTACCTACATAGGCCCCTTTACTTGCTACTTTTACTTGTTACTTGTTACTTTATTGATTCACTTGTACAATACAAGTGAATCAATGTAACCTATAGAATAGCAATTAAATTTTGTAACGCTGACTCACAGCCCATTAATAACTTATAGCTCAAGATAACACAAAACAAATGCGGTAAATTGCTGAGTCGATATTATTAACGAGGCATTACTCGGACCGGGATAACAGCACGGCAGTAAATTTCAGAATTTGTCGATGTAAGCCGCATGCACCGTGTCTAGACCGGCTCCCCGGCGACGCTCGGCATTCCGGCGATCCGGCTGGTACGCGGCTTAACGGACCCATTCTAATCGCCCATTGAAAGGCGGAACATATTGAAACCCAAGGAAAACGGTCAAATACATTGCCGACGTATACAGCCGGCCGTTTCGACGGTTTAATTAAAAGTAAGCCTAAGCTACGAAGGTATAGGGGTGGCAATGAAGATTACGGCTTAGATAGAGGCAGCTCTGACAGGATTAGATGTACGGATATTAGAGAAAGACACGGCGGAAATCTGGAAAGAGAAGTAAATTGTTCCTCCTGAAACTGAAGGCTGTAAGTGAACTGAAGAAATCTTTTTAGCAAAGTCCTCAACCCTCAAGTTTCGTTAAACTGAACGCAAGTCTCGGCAAAAACACAAAAACCTGTCAAAAGAATATAACTTTCCCGGAAAATTTACGTTTAGTTTGCAACTCACGAAATACGAAAACGCGCTAAACGCTGTGACTTTTTGTACATAACGAAGTTGGCAAGCAGACGGGCAACTGTCACCGCCAGGCGGTTCGTAGTGGTCACAAAAAAACTCAAACTCAACTGGAAACGGAATAAAAATGTGCCAAGAATGAAAAGCACAGGTTGGCTGGACGAACCCAACTGAATAAAATACAAACTGAAAAAGGATTGCCTCTATAATTTTTTAAAGTCCACTAGTACTTTGTTTGAATGTAAACTTTTACCCCTTTGTTCATAAACGTTACTTAAAGTTAAGTAGTGATTAGCGACTAGGTACATTTTTGACATTTGAATGTCACTTAACTTTAATCATCGTTTATAGTATTTTTCTTTGAAACAGTTTGTGTACGAAGCATGCATTTACAAGCGGAAACTAGGTATTCGCAAACACTACATCGTCTTCACCGTCACATACATCTACGCTACTACTAGGTAGTCTGCACTCCTACAGGAGTCCAGTCCCTCTGGTGATTGAGATGCACAAATCAGGCGCTAGAATTTTCCTGTTAGTTTTCAGCTATATTCAGTAGAAATTCTCAGTATGATCAGTATCTAGCCTGAGCCTGACGCAAATTCCCGGATGAATAATAGCTGTCTGTGGAAACAGGGTCATTATAGTCTCCATTCAATATAACAAATCAGTAATGTAATACCATTATTCAAAAAACACCAAAACTAGATCGTTGGCAAACCGGCGGTGTTGGCGTGCCGGCCGCGCGCATTTATCAGGGAGTCAGGGACACACTTTAAGTGTCACATAAAATTAAATTATAACCAAAGTTGCCTTGCATTAGGATATTGCTGCCTGGAATGATTGAATGACTCATTTCTCTATAAGTATTCCACTTTTTGACTGACTGCCTCATTGGTCTAAATGTTGCAAATGCGACTGCCGAGCGTTGAGTATGGGTATGATCGCGAGGTTGGGTAGTGTTATTGAAAAGAGCCCCGTTTGAATTTTTGGCTAAAGGCAATAGGCTGACCCATGGGCTTTAAAAATAACTAGCAAATGTGTGTGTACTGGAAACAGGTGTAACATTTCCCCTGTTACTTCCATATTCAAATCCTTTTATTCAATTTGATGTTATTTCCACTTAAACTAATTACAAACAAACATTGTACTTGTGTAACTAAGGTTCATTTCAGAATGACTAATATTATTAAGAAAGACATAATTTTACTTTATGTGACAGTGATTTATTTTTCCAAAAACACATTTGTTTACATTTTTTTAAATTAAATTGTGAATCGGAATTGAATCAATCTTATTCCATCCATGAACCCAACACATTACCAATTTACCGCCCATACGGGTGAGGTACATCTGAATGAACGCCAAATTAGCCCAGCTTGGTGAGTACTGGCTACCCTCGAGGCGACTGACCCCCTCCATGAACCCAAATTCCATGTCATGAATTGTATTAGAATATAATTAAACAAAGTATTTTTTACACAAATATAATACAAAATCAATTTCATAATTTACTTACATTACAACTACAGTACAAAGGTCAAGTGATTTGTTTCAATATTCCCTGTCGGACGAGTGTTTGACATTCTGAGGTTGGGAGGAAATGTCTGCTGTTCTTCTTCAACAAGATCACATCACCATCTTCCAACTCAAGCTTTCCATAGTCAGCCATACAAAGAACTTCAATGTACAAGGATTTTGGCGGCTTAAGGTTTTCTGTAAGGTCAATGCCATTATAGCCTATATCTTGACCTAAAGACCTCATGTAGGAAGCTAAATTCATAGAATATTTTGAGAACCACTCATATTCCTCATCTGATAGTAGTTCTCTTACATCTGGTGGTAGTATAGCACCAAATTCCCATCTCAAGGTCTTGATTTTAACCATTCTGCTGTAGAGGTATGCAAGGAGGCAGCGTTTATTCCGTTCCAATGCTGAATGTCTTACTTGTACTGTTGTCCAAAGGGTTTTATTTTCCATTGTTGCATTTCTGTAAAAGATCATTTTTGATGTTTTAGAATATTAATATTGCAACTCCTCATGAACAATATAAAAACATAACCTCATTACACCACACAATTTATTTTAAAAAAAGCAATTCTGTTCATTTCTTATGATACCATTTAGAGCTCTCATTATTGCGTTTATTTTACAATTAATAATTTTGTAAACATTGTAGCTTAGTTGAGCTAAAACCAGTTATTATTGTCAAAATATTATGACTTACGCATCGTTCATGTTCATCCTAAACAGCGACTGCATTTCCTCTAATATTTGTCTTATCTTATCATCCTGAAAATAACAAATTAGTTGTATTAACTAACTAGAACATAAATTATCTTACAAACAAATAATAAGGACAAATGATAAAGCATTTGTAGCAACAACATACATTAAACGGGTCAATAGTAACAGGATTTCTTTCAGCTTCCTTCAATAATTCTATTACTTTTTCACCAAACATTATTTAAACAATATTATGTGGTTAAATTAAATTATTAAAAGAAATCCAAAGTGGGCGGCAACTTGAGAATTGAATTGAGATAGCCTGCCTGTCTGACACTGACACTTCAAAGTTCACACTTTTGATGTTTGTCAAACCAAAGTGACAGCTCAATACACAGACGGAATTTGATGTGTTTTTGGATACACACCAAACTCACAGAAAAAACAATCGCTTTCAAAGACCATTAGGTATTTCATTATTACCGACTTCAAAAAAAAAGGAGGTTATCAATTCGACACGTATGTATGTAATATTATTGGAACTGCATTATATTCACATAAGACAATCTATTAGGGCTTCCAAACAAATATACAACATTTTATACATCATCATCTGCCTAGCCTTTTCCCAACTATATTGGGGTCGGCTTCCGCAGTGTAACCGCATGCAGCTGATTATCTTACATGGAGCGACTGCAAAATTTTATACAATGTTGTACTACAAATTGTATGTATGTATGTTTGTCCACATATTTCTCCGCAACTATTAATCGGATCGTGACCATTTCTTTATTATTGGCTTACATTTACTTCAATTTAGGGAATAGTGCAAGTTTAATTGAAATCGATTCAGTCATTTTCAAGTCATGGACTAAGACGTGTAGTGTAAATGTGACGGCCTGGCTTATTGATACGAGCTACGGGTGTAGTGTCAAAAGGAAAACATCTCAAAACCTTGGTAAAATTGTAGTGCAATATTTACAATAAAACTATTACCTACATATTACAAACAAATTAAATTCCAGTTTTTACTTAAAACTAAAAATTACGAAAATAAAAAAGTATTATTTTGCCTAGTATTGATTATTTATAACTCTGGATTAAATTTTATATTCTACATAATATACTTATAGTAATTCTCCCAGCTGTAGATTTGTGAGTAGGTAATGATATTTATCCAGTAAAGAACACTGTTGAAAACGTAAAACTAAGCGAAAAACAGACAAAATTACAAAATAGATAAGGTAAATGCACAGTGGACGTCTTTAGACGGGAATTAAAAATAGAAGTAAAAAGTAAAAAATATTTATCCTAAAGGCTCCTACAAACAGGAGCGACACAAAGGCACCGCTCGTTGCGCGAGTTGCGGTGCATTTGAGTCGCGCGCGATTCGCGTCGCGTGTCGCGCACAGAACACTATTACTCCTAGCGGAGGTGTCGCGCCCGTTTGTAGGAGCCTTAAAGTTAACAAAACTACTCTTTGAGCTGCATAGCTATTCACAACCACTCGATACCGTATCGAACATCAATCAATGTCATTGTATCGTTAGGAGTCCTAGCGCTGTTCACAAGCCAAAACATGAAAATTTTGTCAGTTTGAATCAACTACAGCCGCTATTCTTATGACAGATATTAGCTGTCGGAGGCATAACAAATCAGGTTTTTTACCGACTTCAAAAAAAGGAGGTTATCAATTCGATACGTATGTATGTAATATTATTGGAATTGCATTATATTCACATATGATGATCTATTAGGGCTTTCAAACAAATATACAAAATTTCATAGACGTATGTATGTATGTATGTATGCATGTATGTATGTATGTATGTATGTATGTATGTTTGTCCACGCATATCTCCGGAACTATTAATCGGATCGTGACCATTTTTTTTTATTGGCTTACATTTTCTTCAACTTAGGGAACAGTGCAAGTTTCATCAAGATCGATTCAGTAATTTTCAAGATATGGACTAATACGTGTAAGTGTGACGGCCTGGCTTATTGATAAGAGCTACGGGTGTAGTGTCAAAGCTAAAACATCTCAAAACCTTGGTCAAATACTAGTGCAAAAACTAAAAATTACGAAATAAAAAGTAATTTAAAAAAATTAAACCGACTTCAAAAAGAAATTAACTCAAAATTATGAAATAACTTTAATTTCGGAAGTCGGTGGCATAAAACTAAAATACAGATCCCAAGACACCGACTTCCGAAATTAAAGTTATTTCATAATTTTGAGTTAATTTCTTTTTGAAGTCGGTTTAATTTTTTTAAATTACTTTTTTAATGTGTCATTTTCGATACGATATCCTGCAGTGCGATTCTGTAACTATCTCACCGTTAAAAATTTTGGTGAAGTGAGCGTGGAGTGAGCTGTCAATAGTGTCAATTCCTAGCAAAAACTAACTCACTTCACCTAAGTTTTCACGGTGAGATTTTTACAGAATCGACCAGGTGTAGTATGGTTGTGAATAGCTATGCTGGACTGGGATAACCCAGCAATAATGTTGCCTACCCTTTGATACCAATTTATAAACAGTAATAACCGACGCTCAAAACCAAAGTATTTAAGCAAAAGCGCGGTACAGATGGCGTTCAGTTCGCTTTGCAACGGTCAACGATACACACGTGTGTTTATCCGAACGCACAAAAACAGTGGAGACGGGACTTCACGGGACGGGAGCAATCATCATTCGATTCAATTCATCATTGTAAATTGATCATTCATTGCGCATGCGATTTCGTTGTGGAACGGTTGTTTACTACGCGACATATTTTTTCGTTTATTAACATGATTTTGCATAGCTAGCGTTACAAAAACATACGTGCATTCCAATCTTAAGTGTTTTAAACTCAGTGTGACAAAATAAAAGCAACAAAATGAGTGCAAATAAGAGGAGCGATTTCGATACCAAGATCACGGAGGACGAGAACGTCGATTCTGGTTTTCTGTCGGGACCTTTGGACGTGTACCCCGGTGACGAGGAGTCTGACCATGAGCCCGAACCCGCGAGTGAGGAAAAGAAAGTGTATAGTGCAGTGCTCCAGCCCTCCGATAACGAGAACGACAGTGGTGTTCAGTGCCTAACGGAGTGCCTCTCGGACTTGCAGCTGACTGACACGCAGACCCCACAGATCAACATACTACCGCCAGAACAGAAGAACATCCCACCTATTGTTATATTCTTCCAACAGGACGCAGATGGCGATACGTGAGTATATCAATTTATTTGGCCTTTACAATACAACCAACTGTCATGTGTGCATGGCCAACGTTTGATCAAATGTCATACTGGAACTTGGGTGAATGCAATATTGGTCAGTTTTTTTTGCAAGATAAGCTGAAAAATAAACAGATGGGTAGACAAAATACTAAATTAAAGTAATAAGTGAAATGAATAATTGGTCAGTGGGTCGTCTTAGGGGCGGAATTCACATTTTACACAATTGTTTAGTATTTTGTAGTTTTATAAATAGATTCAATAAGCTTGAAAAATAACGAATTACCCCCAGTTTTTGGAATTATTATCTATACTTCTGTACTAATATTCTAATATTATGAGATAAAATTTGTTTGTTTGTTTATATGTATGTAGGGGGTAATCTCCGAAGCGAATGCTCCAATTCAATTTTTTTTTAGTAGTAAGCTTCTCCTGAGTGCTATAGGCTTAAATTATATTTTATCTTGCATTTTAGCTGAGCTATCACAACTTTAGCTGAGCTATCACAACTTTAGCTGAGCTATCACAACTTTAGGTCTAGCAAGTCAGAAAGAAATACCTCTTAAAACATAATTATTTGAATGCGCTGCCTAAAGTTGTATAGATAGTTTAATTAAAACAATGCA
The DNA here is from genome assembly GCA_948474745.1 of Oligia latruncula. Classification (NCBI taxonomy): domain Eukaryota; kingdom Metazoa; phylum Arthropoda; class Insecta; order Lepidoptera; family Noctuidae; genus Oligia; species Oligia latruncula. Next base: position 1,035,906 of record OX419691.1, on the reverse strand, counting down.
TGGCCATCTGGTCCGAATTAAATAATTCTACAAAAAAGTCTGCTACATCATAATTCATTCTAGCTCTTATATTTTATCTTTTAACCTCTTTTATGTTTAAAAAAAAGTATTTTTTCTAAATATGTTTGCATGAAAATATAATTTTTAAATAATAATTCTTATCAAAATAAATTATTTTATAATCGCAAAGACATCATAGAGATAAGATTTTATAATATACTTTATGTATTGGTATATATTGTATTATGTAAATGGTACACCACAGACTACCTACAGTATTTGTCTCTCCTTCCACTTTTTTACTCCATCCAAAGGTTGTCTATAAAAGATCGCTCTTAGCGATAAGACCACCCATTGTGTCACCCTTTGTAAATTTATATATTTATGTCTGACTTGTATTGTGTACATATATAAAGAGTAAGTATTCTATTCTATTATCAATACATTACAAGGTGGCAGGAATATAATAAAGATAATATGATGATAGTTTAGTAAAGTGAATGACTGAATCGAATAGTACTTGTTTATTACATCAGTGATCTGCTTTATTTTGTTGACCAAGTACAACATGACAATGTATATAATCAATAATGTAAAAAGCTTGTTATTTTACCTACCCTTCCATCTCCATAATATTTGATGCCACTTAACTTGGACTTATTTGTTGATTTGTTAGCTTAACTGCATTCTCGGGTAATTCAATATTAAGTAAGGCAAAAAGTACAATAGTGCTTGCTTATAAAATATGTTAATTAATACAAAATTAAATGTACTTAAAAACACTCCCAATTATCAGAAATTTAATATTTTAACACCCATTATTTTTTATACTTGTTACAATCAAATATAATATAATATCCATTAAAATGCCTTTATCAGAGTTGTGTGTTGCACAACTAAATACTGATAAAACTGGGAAATAACCCATTGTTTAGATTAAATAATTCAGGTTTATTAGGGTAGATAACATTGAGCCAGTTGTTTTGCAGACTATCATACATTCTGCCTGTAAACGATTGGTTAATACAGCCTTCTGCCTTCAGAAGCCTTCAGAATTATGGCCGAACTCCTGAAGGCTGGCGGAAAACACGTTCTTAAGACCCTTCAGAAGCTGTTTGATTCCATCATACTCGAGGGTAAAACACCATAGGTATGGAACAGAGGTGTGGTGATACTTTTCTCTAAAAAGGGCGACAATGCCCTTCGAATTATAGGCCCATCTCACGTCTGAGCCATGTCTACAAGCTGTTTTCAAGAGTCCTCACAAACCGTTTCGCACGCAGGTTTGACGACTTCCAGCCTCCTGAACAAACCGGATTCCATAAAGGCTTTAGTACTGTAGACCACATACATACGCTGCGACAAGTTATATATATATATCGAGGTGCTGAAGTGTCTGTACGAAAACGCCACTATGTCAGACTCCAGGATCAGACCTCAAAACCTATCCTTCTGCAGCAAGGTGTGAGACAGGGAGACGTTATCTTTTCGAAACTGTTCACCGCTGCGCTGGAGGATGCCTACAAGGTTCTGGACTGGAAGGCTGGCATTAACATCAATGGTGAGTACAGAACTCACCTTCGGTTTGCTGACTATATCGTAGTCATGGCTGAGACTATGGAGGACCTCAGTACAATGCTCGATGACCTCAGTAGAGCCTCCGAAAGAGTGGGTCTCAAAATGAACATGGACAAAACGAAAGTCCTGTCAAATGCCCGTGTAACACCCATTCTCATGAAGTTCGGAGACGCTACACTCGAAGTCGTGGACGAGTATGTTTACCTAGGTCAAACTGTCCAGTTAGGTAGGTCCCACTTCGAGAAAGATGTCAATCGTCGAATCCGACTAGGCTGGGCAGCGTTCGGGAAGCTACGTAATATCTTCTCGTCCCACATACCGCAATGTCTTTAGCCAGAGCGTTTTGCCAGTGATGACCCACGATACACTGAAACGTGGTCGCTCACAATGGGCCTTATTAGAAGGCTAAAAGTCACTCAAAGGGTAATGGAAAGGGCTAAGCTTGGAGTTTCCTTGCGTGATCGAATCAGAAATGAAGAGATCCGCAGGAGAACCAAGGTAACCGACATAGCCCGAAGAATTGCCAAACTTAAGTGGCAGTGGGCAGGGCACATTGCTCGCAGAACAGTTGGCCGATGGGGCCGAAAGTTTCTGGAGTGGCGACCGGTTACTGAAAGACGTAGCGTTAGAAGGCCTTCCACAAGGTGGACCGACGACCTTGTGAAGGCCTCAGGAACCCCATTTCCGCCCCTAAGACGACCCACTGACCCATTTAATATTTATTTTCTTTCCATTACAAATGCAAGTTGTGATAAACTGTTTTGTTAATTATTTCACGACTGTACTAACTGTTAACTGACACTTCAATTACGTCATAACGCTAGAGAGGCATAAAAACGTAGTCAAGTTATGCAGATCTGAACTTTGCTTTTAGGTAAGAAACCACATTATTTTTTATAGGTACTGTAAGAGTTTTGGGATTAAGACTGATGATGAGAGTGATGACGCAGCAATACGTCTTATTGTGCCTTTGACCTAATGTCTCGAGTACACGATCAAGGAACACGTACTAGGTGCTAGTAGGTACATGAAATAGGTACGCCCAAAAATGCATATTCCAGTCTCTTACCAAATTGGTTGATAAAATATTTAATACAATTTAACAAAAGTTCGCCAGTATAGACAAATAATATTTGGTAAGTTTCCATTTATGAAAAAGAAGTAGTTAAATGTTTAAACAAACATGTCATGTAATGTATTTTTGTTTCGTATTAAATTAACTATACCTACGCATGAGGTCATTGGTAGCAGGTTCCTTCGTGTTTATGATTCAATTTCGTTAATATCATAGAACTTGGTTGTCCCCTCAAGGAAGTTTACACTTCCTTCACTTATTACATCATTAGCATTCATATACAGTTGCTACTATACGCGCGTAGATAAACAGAACCACGTCGCATGCGGCGTAGGTAAGCGTGACATATTTCGCGCCTAACTGATTACCTACATACGCGTTACTGGTAATCAGAACGAAATAGGAATAAAGATGACTCAGATGTTGAATAAAATCGGAAAGTAATTTAAAACAGGATACCGTGTAGTGTCACGTCTAGAATGGACAGGTTTGTTGTGTCACGCGCTAAGTCTACGCGGGCCCCTCTCACGCACAGACCGGTCCGATACCGTAAGCGTCGCAAGCCATCCCATCATACTCTATATTTAGAAGAATATCACAATGTAATTAATTTTACAAGCAGCTGAAGCTCTCTAACCAGGCTATTTTCTTGTTACAGACAATTACACATAGCATCAGTGCACGGCTGTGAAAAGTCAGTAGGAACACTCATCAGGGTGTGTCCAAACAAGTCGCTATTGGACGTACCTAACGACGATGGCCACACACCCCTACACCTGGCCGTGATGTGCGGGAACGCCGTTGTCACCAGGATGCTGGTGCACGCGGGCCTCTCGCTCGGAGCGAGGGATAGGTGTGGAGAGACACCCCTGCACAAAGCCAGTTCAAAAGGACACGTTGAATGCCTACAAGCGTTACTCGCGCCTGTGCCAGAACAAGCACCTCGGAAGCTAGCTTCAGCCTCAATACTGGATCAAAAGAACTATAAAGGTAAGTGCCAGTTTTTGGATGACCTACGTAGCTCCTTTGAGCGATGATCTCAGTGTCAGTAGTTCATAATCTTACATTGGAATTCCACTATCAAAGTTCGTTATAAAGTAGGTAGGTACCTTTTTCCATTCGCACCATTGGTGCTGTAGGCATATAGTTGAGAATGACATCATCTGCTACTTATTTAGGAGTCTTCTCGGAAGGAATAAATGTTAGTTATAGACAACATTTCACACATAAATATTCCAGAAGTTTCTAAAAGTGAAAATATCTAGTTCTTGTCTTAGCTCCTTCAACCGTGTCCTCCGGATAACCTACTATGTCATGGCAGGAATGTATCATTTTATGTCCACTGAGACCAACTGACTTCATCCATTCCGATGACCTCAGGTCTGATATTAATTGCACCTTTATGTTCATGCCTTTCGTTCAATGACTGTAGAAGAAAAACCCAGAGCACGGTTACAATGATGCGAGGGTCCCGTTATCCCGTACCTTCAATTCAAACTAGGATAGAGCTGCAAGCGATTCTGGCGGAAAGCATTAGTGCTCTCAATGCTTAGGATGAATAATTAAATATTTACAAACCTGTTCTATTACATGATTAAACCCAACATAAATATGAGGTTTTTATGTGAATACATACCTATACAACATTTAGGTTCGCAACAGTTCATCTGAATCACGGTGTCAGAGTAAAAACCCGCTCAGCGGTTTTCCCAGGTACAGGCTCTGCCAAAATTGTTATAACCATTTTTTGTAATATAAATTGGGATCCTTATTATGCAATTTTTCAAATGTGATTTGCGTTTTCTATCACCTTTAATGCGATTTTACGCTTAACTCTTTTTTATGATATTGTGTTGTTCTGATCTATTATCTACAATCCGGGCCCTTCCTGTATTTTGCATCTCATAGTGATAAACATTGCCCGGAGAAATGAATTACAATCTAAAAAGTTGACTTAATATTTTACTGTGAGTATGTACCTACCACAAACAGCTTCCGTGTTCTCACTAGAGTTATTAAAGTTTATGTAAGTAATGTCATCCTTAATGCCTGTAAAGTAGTTAGCCTTCATGTGCAACGGCATAGTCCTTGCAGTGGCTAGTATCTTCGTCTGGACCGGACACGAACCGGCACGACATCTCACGTGGCTTGTACTGCAGAAAAAATACGGAGCTTCTCTAGGATATCTCTTGAATTAAGTCGTGCCTAGGATCAACTAGAACCTGTTTACTATGCTTAACAAAGGCGCCGTACATTGTTTACGTGTGAACGCACCGGGCCTACTTGAGGCTGCTTATGACGTTCGTCAAGGTCTTGATTACGCTCAATGCCACCAAAGAATTGAGTTTGCTCAGACAACCCGCCGAAAAATTCTCCATTCGTTCTGTCCCGCCTCTAATTCACAGTAAATCAAATTAGGAATTCCCTGCCTCTGTAAACTGCATTAAAAAGATATTAGCTTAGCGCTCTTTATTGTCTCTGGTTTTCCCGAGCTGGCAAACAACACACATCTTATACCCTATGTAAAAGAATTTCGGTTCTACCTCTGTCGCACATTTGCATATGAATTTATCTGATATGTTAACCTTGTGGAGACATTAGGTAAACTTCTTTTTATAACGCCCAAGAACGAAATTAATAGACGCAAGGGGTCAACATTTCTCGGTGGCCTAGAGAGATCGTCGAAGTCGGGCCTGAGATCGAGTCGGATGCTGTCGGCGGCTGGCTCGGTGGGTATTCCCAACGTTACGAGGAGCCAGTCACGTAACGAACACAGACGGCCGCTCACCGAGTGAAAGCAAACTTTTTGACCGTGTAACGCCCGACGAGCAGTCCGTAGCTTCGTATACACGGTTTGGGTTACCCCAACCATTGTTCGAGCGCTAATTGAAAAGCCATTACGAGTATGCTAAGTAGGCGGGCGGCGTGGCGAGATGGTTTTTCCTGTCGAGACAATTTCAATATCATAAAAATGTCGTAGCGCCAAACATGTATGCTTTTTGTATATTTATCGCCGTTTTATTTTTGTACGACGAAGGACGTCTCTGAAACCTAGTACTTATGTGGATGTAATAGGTTTACTCTTACTAAGATTAATTAATTTTGTACATTATTAACAGTCTACAGGGCCTGTTAAGGGTTAAGGAAGTAAATTTAAAAAGCTATGCAGCGCCAATCATTTCAGCATTTTAGCAAACCCCAGGAAAACCGCAATCGTTTGGCGTTGCTCGCGATGATGTTTAACTTCGGAACAATGGTGGCTTTTATGATGATGATGGCCTGGGCAATACCCACGTGAAAGTGTGCCTCGCCACGGTTACATACGGACGGAAATCCCAAGCGCGTGTATTATGAACATGTTACGTGGAACTGCGCGGGCGCACTTTCTAATTATATCTCCAGCAACTAAATCAACTCTTAAATTAAGCCTCTTGTCTTTGACATCGAGCTGCATATGGAACGTTTGGGTCGAATGTATTTGTATGTGACCGGCCAAGATTTTGGGAATTTTGGAGATTCCGGTTTTTGGATACCTATCATAAATATGTTAGGTAGCTAATTTGAGTGCTGTATTTGTTCTAAGTTTCTTACGGTTGCATATTTCCACCCAAGGACAACAACTCTAATTGTTGTTTTATTTGGTTTTTCCATAGACGTAAATAGTAGATTTAAATAATAGATTATTAATTATCATAATAGTACTAGTATGGTGTGATTGCTACATACGTCAATGCAATAATTTTCTATGCTATAGTTCAATAACAGTATATTCATTAGGAGTAAGAAAACATTCGTCGTAATCGTATAGTTAATTGACGTTTTGACTTAACTAGAACAGAGAGCAACACTCTTTGATTATTCTTGTACTTTGATATCAAATTATTGCTATTATCCCAGAATAATTAATAATGATACACAGCCTAAAGTTGTTACTATGCTTTAATTAAAATAATGTATCACTTTAATTTCTTTTACAACCATGTTTGGAGGATCGTTATCTTCGTGAGAGCTCGTAAACCATTGCTATCTGTCCGCATTAAATACTCGTACCGTTGTAGGTATAAAGCCTGGGGTTTTCCGACGCTCAACCTGCTTTTCAATGTCCTCAGACGCAATTTATTATTATGAAAATTTCAACACCCCTCGACTTATACGTTCCACAAGTATGTAGTTGGGAACCGTTTTTGTAACGTTGTTCACACTTCAGCTGTGTGTTCTATTTATGGGTATTTTTAGTTTTATTACTGAAAAGTTGAAAACAATACATTTTTCTTCCTATCAACATCACTGAAACCAAGACTCTACACTCAAGTTCTCGCCAGTTTTAAGAACCTTGCAGGATGTATTGAGCTAATGAGCTTTTATCTAAAAGGAAATGTTTATTACACTTCAACTGGCAAAACCAAGCGGCCATATTAATCTTTGCACGTATAATCGCATGACTGGAGGCCAGCATGCCTTAATTTTATCAATTTGAAGCTCCATCCGTAAGAAAAACTTTAACTGACTTTAACCAAATCGTACTACATCCACAAATTATTTAGATGGTAAGGAACTTTATTAATCCGCCGCCGTTACATTCATAGGTCCAATCACGAGCATGACGCGTGGACTTGACGAACACTAACGTTAGCTTTAAAAGTCAACGTGACGTCCGTTAGCTTGCGCTTGCGCATGCCCTGTCCATTGTCTCCTAATTAGCTCAGTATGAACAAAGCTAGAAGTGCTTAGGACGGTTAACGTAAGACGGTATTCCCCATATTTGTGTAAAATAACCCAAACAGGCAAACGACAGCTGTGGCACGTCAATTACTTAATTATATATAAGTAGGTAGAAAATTTAAAGTCGAGAGTCTGCTTGAGAGTTCTGTTTGCAAGGCTATGGGTTTTTACACGAAAACCTGTTGAAATATCCGCGCGGCCAGGGTTTCTCATGGAATTTTTGGAAATGTTACAGCCTCGTGAGAAGTTGAATGTTGCGAATGATGCAGCTGCTATTTTTAGCGGATGCACAATTTGCATAAGGGACTTTGGGTCCTATTTGTGGACCGCATCATTCAGACATTATGAGGAGATATTTATAAAGTGAGTTCAGCAGGATATGTATATTCCTATGACTACAATCTAAAAAATGTTTCATCTAGGTGGCATTTAAACGGTTCCTATAATTCTTAATAGATTGTTATATATAATAAGTTCCACGCAATGACATCTGCCAACACATGGGCAATACCCTGGGTATCATTGCGGTTAGCACCTACTGCGGCACTCGGCAACTCCGTTAATGTTCCGACTCGTAAATAAGGAAAAAGTGTCGTTCCTCTATAAAAACTTACGTAGCACACAGTTTTTATTGCGTTGTTATAATTTTAAAATTGACACTTGATAAAATTCATTGTGGGAAAATACCAGGTAGTGTATACTAGAGTTTAAAAAAAAACCATTACTTGATCGATGCCAATAGCCAGCTAATCGTCATGTAAATTAAGGTTAGAATCTTTATGATATACGGAAATAGTGAAAATACAGTGGTGCGCGCCATATTTGGCGAGGACAGTCGAGGCGCATGCGTTGCCAGTCGCCGCGCCGCGGCCGCCACATTGTTGGGAAAACCCCATCAGGTCGCCGCGCCTGCGCCTCTCGCCCCGCGCCCCGCGTGACGACATCTTACACATGCCACTACGGCAGAGAACAGAGGTACTTGTGTCGGTTGATCCGTCTCGCTGTCACGTCAGCTGTCGTGTACACAGCGTATCGCGACTTCAATGTTTTGATTACGTACAACTTTTTTTCAGTTCCCACGATTAGGTACTTGGAGAAGTATGACTGGTCAACAGCGAAATGAGTCCAACCAAATAATGCACTTTGTCGGTTGACGTGTTCCATATTTACGCTTTGGATTTATAGATAGTTGCCACTGCATAACTCTAATGATTGGGAACTTCTACTAATGAAGCTATCAGCAATTTATTTAAAATTTAAACAACATACACAATATTTTCTACTTTCCAGCCTCTGCTAGACCTTTTGGACTCTCAGAATGCTTAGGATTCGCCTCCCCTACGTTATTTATATTCTTGGAAACATTTTACTGTTTACACTTTAACTAGGTACCTAATTTGAATTTCTGAATGCAACTATTTACCTGTACCTAGCTGTTGTTTATGAATACAGCGCAGTGGTTGTGTGTCAAGGTCTCTGGGATCCCTGCAGCACCAACATTCTTGTACTTACCCTTGACATAATACTTATGTGCCACCATGAATTCAAAATGATGTTTCCGCACTAAAAATTTCCACCCATAAAAATTTCCACAATATCTTCTTCGTAATAATTGTCTGCATAACGTGCACAAATTGTCTATTACCATATGCAAATATGGGACTTTGTTGTTTACCATGCCATAAATTTCATACTAACACGCGGGAAATATCGTTGTAAATTAACGAATTAATGCCCAAGTGGATAGAAAATAATGACCGGCATGACTGGCCACATGCGCGGTGAATTACAAAGTTTATAATCTGAACTTCATCATTCCGTGTTCCGTTTTCTAGGAATTCCCACTTGCACATTGCTCTTACACTGATTGGAAGTCGGTATTCATGTTATCCGTAAACCGTGCATGACTGCGTCATTTTCATACAAGTTCTATACTTACGTGTAAAGTGTTATTGCAAATACTTAAAAATTGTTAGCAGATAACCGAGAATTCACGTCAAGTCGGTGGTAGGCAGCGTAGAGGCTGCCTGTGTTTGATCTGTTGTCACCAAACTTTATGTTAGCATTCATCGGACAGTCGTCGCCTTAAAGTTTTGCACTTTTAAAATTATATGAACCGATTGGATACTACGGACCGAACACGTTTTTGAAATGGCCGATAAGATCGAATCATCCCACAGTATAGTACCTGAAAGGATTATATTAAGCTAACCTAAATTCTTGAGCTTTAAAAAGAGCTCAGCCATTTTAGCGAGCGATCTATTTTAGATTCGTTTTAAATACATTTGGATCGGTTCCAGAGGCGAGCGCGCCCGACCGATCATTATGGACCATTTCTATAAACAATGTTCTCAGTTTTTGCACATTGTACTCGCTGCGAACACTTGCATACCAATCTCACCAAAATATGAATTCATTGAATGAAGCGTTATAAAAAAATAGACGGATTTTGTTCATCATTGTTGTGGTCTTAATTTGACTTTCTTTACTTAATCAACATATTCTGGCTGAAACCATGAATAACAAATGTATTATTCATGGTTTCAGCCAGAATATGTTGATTTAAATTTATAAACGTATTGTTTTTACAGTACCTACTCTATGACGCCATGTTCTTTTATAAATATGTAGGTACATGTATAATATTATCTATAGAACCAGTTAAATTGCGTATGATTAAAATTATAGAATGATGTTATGACGTCTTATATTGTTAAAGGTTATCTAACTTTATTATCATCTCAGTATTTTACTGATTTTTTCGAAACGAGAGCGTTGTTTATAATTTGACTCGGATCAAAGAATCCGCAACAGCAGTTTGTTATTTTCCCGCAAGAATTTTTCAGTTTGGGAAAACCCACAGAGGCCACCATTATAATATCTTTGACGTTTTAACAAATACAAGTTGTTTTTGAAGATGTTTTTCTGTGGGATAGTTTTGTAACTAGTTAGTACTACTGCTTATAATAGTGTAGTTAGGGGTCTGCTTTGATTATCTTGAGATATTAGTATGTAGTTACTAGTCACTACAAATTATCGTGTAACAAATTCCCTGCAATTATTTATCTAAATTCATCAATTATTTGATTAATCGATCAATTAATCGCAAATCAACATGATTTGTAGGTAACTAATCATCTGCGTCAGTGCGTACGCACGGCGATGACCTTAATAACAATTTTGACTTGTCTTAAGTCCCAAGTGCGAACTGAAAGTACTAAGTACATCATAGAAGTCATCAGTCAGGGAAGAGGGAGTGCACCTGTGTCTGCGCGCACACTTGTGCACTATAATATCTCCCGCGCCGAAGGCTAGTCTCCGTTGAGATTGGCCGCCGTGGCCGGAATACGGTCTGGAGGACTTTAGAAGTCTAATGTCTCACCAGGATACTCATATCTTTGCAAAACTAATTTAATTAATATCTTGAATACGATTGATAGTGGAATCAACTTGCCAGGAACCAACGATAAATCATTTGTCTTATACAATCATTAAGATATTAACAATTTATTGTTGTTTGTTACAGGACAAGCATGTGTGCATCTAGCAGCATCGGCAGGACACCTGGAGGTGCTACATGCCCTGGTTTACTACGGAGCGAATATCAACTTAGCGGTACGTTCACATGCTAGAACAAGTCTTAATAAACTTGTATACTAAGAATCCTTCCGAATAACAGTTACAATAAGATTTATAGTTTTGGGTCTTCCAAATACCCAAGGAGGCATGGTATAAACAAAAGGAAAAGTAAACTGTGATTCTACTTGTTGTTACTGCGAACAGCTAGAATTCTAACCACAAAATGAGTCAATAAGCTCTCGGGCTGGCCCGAACACAGCTGTTGGGGACACGGTGTTCCGGAACGCAAATAACTCGGATCATGGGGCAATCCGTTTTAGCTTATTCGCGGTTAGGATTCTTATTCACAATGACGGGGATAAAGTTGTTAAAAATAATGAAGGGGGAATACGCTAGTGAGTCGGCCATAAAACTCCGCTTAATAAAAAAAAAATATATAAATAGATGACAGAAATAATAGATGAATCAGTTTTCGTGCAGATTCAATGGAAGTAGGCGTGTGATTTACCTCGAATCAAGGATGTTTGGCAACATTTGCGTTGTTTTATCATCTTCTACAGATGCTTCACAACACAATCGTCTGAACAATGTTCACAGAACAATCGTTTTTTAGATTCGGAGTTTGCAATTCCTGTATGTCAACCAAATATACAATACAACTTCACTCAAGTGTTAGCATAGCGAAACCACAGACCTATTTACCTACATTATCAAGACAAGATTGCTGGCCTAGTTAAAAAAAAAAAAACAAGTAGACACACCCCTACACAGGCAACAGTAAATAGTTAGAGCCAAAGCGATTATAGTCCTTAGTCATTGCATGTCTCCTCGGCGTGCGGCGGAAAACCCATTGCCATGCCATTCGTGGTAATCTGCTGATAGTGGCATATCTCTTGCGTCGGGGGTTTTTTTGTGTTTATGCACACAATGAGCGACTGTTATTAACCATTACGACAAGGGATTAGTTGGAGCGTGTGCAGGCTTGCCGCATTGTCGCTTCAGGCTGCTCCCGGTGCAGGATTTACCCTGTACCGATAATGGGTCTCTGCAACATCCTTGATGTTTTTATAGAGTGCCTGAAATAAATTGTAAACATTGCAATTAATTAAAAATATCAGTTTGCCAGTATCTCTTCCCTCTTCAAGTCTGCTTAAAGCATTACTGATATATTTATCTCTTGTCAACAGGAAAACCTAGCGGGTTGGACAGCTCTGCACATCGCCGCCCGTCGCGGTGACGCTCGCCTCGTACAGTACCTGCGCGAGAGATGCCCAGGAGTGACCACGAACGCGCACGACTATGCCAACAGAACGCCGCGCTGGCTCGCCAAGAAGACCGCAGCAGCTCCCGCGTTCGCCAAAATGGCCGACGACAGCGATACAGACGACTCGGACGATGATGTGAGTACACCCCCTTATACAATTTTTGATAGATAGTAATCTTGGGGAAGCCCACAAATATAAGTTTCCATATTCCTTTAATCTTGATAGTTTATCTTTATTTAGTAGATAGATAGCTAACACTTTATGAAGATTAGACTATAAAATATAAATAAACCTTGTGTTGGAAAATCCCAACGTTTCGTTCTTTGGCCTTTGTTTAACTTTATTATTGAAAACAATTTGGTTCTAATCAGTCACGAGAATATGGATGGTGAAACAATCTTTATTATTTACGACCGGCGCAAATTGTTTATAACTGAGCTAGCAGTCAGAAGGTAATACGCAGTTCCCATACTTATCGCAACTGTGAGAATAAATAGGCTAAACTCTATAACGCCACGTTTTAACTGTTGGCAGATTTTTTCCTGTATGTAACCTTACAGTTTAAATGAGCAGGTTGTAACACACAATTTGAAACTGTACATTAATGTATAGGGATACTGTTGTGTTATCACGAACTGTCTGGTGCGCTATCGTGGTGCGGCGTCCTGTTAGCCACTCGTGTACTAATGTATAGCTATCTTCCACAGATGTACGACAGCGACAATGAAAGCATGTTCGAGACAGTATCGAGGCTGCGCAGCGAGAGCAACAGCACGCTGACGGGCTGTTGCTAGGCGCCGCAAGCGACACGAGCCCGCACGAGCGGCACGAGCCCGCACGAGCGACACGAGCCCGCACGAGCGACACGAGCCCGCACGAGCGACACGTGACAGCTAGCGCCTGGCAGCCTGAACTCGCCAGCTGACCCACACATACACCTACCTATCTGGACAACACTCAACCAGCGCTTAGTTACAATTCCCCGTCAAGACGCGACAATGTTCATTTGTCATAGAAAATGTTGTCAAATTGTAGTAAAGTTTTCAACAAATAGATCTGAACATTATTTCCTTGCTTTCTATCGATACAGCTTAGGCTATTCGAAACGAAACTTGAGTACAAAAAATATTGGTTGCTATTTAAATTATTGCCATAAAAACCGTATAGTGACCTTTTTTAAGACAATTAGTTACTGTAATCTGTCCTTAATTGTAACCATGCAATTAACTTGTACAGGTTTTTCCGACCGTAACTGTAATAACACAACAATTGTTATACCCACGTACCTAGCTACTAGGACGAAAGAGCATCGCTAGAATAAGAGCATAACTTGACAATATCTTGGATAAATAATTCAAGTTTTATTTTGGACGGTCTAAGCTCAGTTTCGCGAGGATTTAGTCTTCACTCTCATTTGTAAATATAACTGAGGGGAGGAGAAGATGTGTTGCCGAAACGGGAAATACGGTACGCGGTACACAATGGTGGGAATTTTCCGGGTATTATACGAAGTCATAATTATACGGATTTGCCCTCTATTTGTTTGACGGGACAAATGTATTTTAAATGTAAAATGGTTGGGAATTTTAGACTGTTGAACTCAAAATGGAATAACCTAACACTGTGTACAGTGAATCCCAAAATAGTTTTAAGTTATTTGTAAGACTCATGTACAGTCGTGGAAAGAATGTTAAGATTAGACAATTATTTAAATAGTCCTAATACCTGTAAAAATCTGTTATTTGTAAGTTATTAGAGTCGAATAAATGTGTGTTTACAATTTAATTTTGGTATTTTATTGTTATGTACCTAATGTTCTTTCTGCGACTGAACAGGTGACTGCTATATTGATAAAACTTTCCTGCACAACTTTAATAAACAAGGAAATTGTGTTTTTATGAATATTGCAGCTCTAGTTATTTAAGTAAAGCTGAACAGTTCAGCTGTCTTTAGATGTTCAAACAGGCTTAGAGATGTCCTTGGAGCCAAAAACAACAATTGTAACGGGTTAAAGTAAATGATCGAACTGGGTTTAAATGTCTTCTGTTGGTTAATCTTTTTTTTTTTGACAAGATTACTGAGTGACGGACCTATCAACAAGAACAGCTTTGATAAAAAACATCCAGAATTAAATTATCTTAATATAAACAAGGCTGTTGACATAAAAGGCAAAGTTACGTGAAGAATATAACAAGTTCATAATCTTTGTAATATAACAATTTGGGTAACATGGCCGTCACTCAGGTAACATGGCCGTCACTCAGGAAAATTCCAAGACGATATAATTATTACGTTCAAAATAATCCTTATATTGAATGTAAGACAATATAAAACATTAATATTTTAGTCTTGCCCTGACTTTCTTGTGAAAGTAGGAGTTAAGTCTGTGGTGCATCGTCAATAAACGTTTGTATGTAGGTCAAATATTATAATAGTGAAATAAATAATTATAATATAAATTATTTCTACTTCGGGGATATGACCGGTCATGTTACAATCTGTTACTTTAAGGCCTTATCAGAGCCACACACATAATTATATAATTTTATTTTTAATTAGACTAATCTAGTGGTACTCAATCTGGTGCGCAGCTGTAAGGCTGGCGCTTTCTGTGCGGTCTGCAATACTATAATTTATCAAAATGCGTGTATGACATGTGATTGCACAGACAGTTTGAGTATCTCTGCTGTAACGTATCTGCCTAACACCCAAACTTTATATGGAATTTGAGGCAAATCTTATCTAGTTATGCATGTTCCAAGTGATGGCGCCACGAGGCTTGATCGTCAAATAAGCAACACATGCCAAATAGGGATAGCGTATATTCGTAGGTGTAGGGACAATATGTGTAGGTCGAGAGCTGCTATTTGACGCTCTAGTCCCGTGACGAGTACCTACACGTTAAACAATACATATTTTACGCAACTCAGCTGCTGAATGTCTGAACTGATACGTGTGAATTATGCAGTTTCCAAGTCGGTAACGACCCCTTTTAGTGTTTAGCCTTCGGTAAATATGTACACTTCGTTTTATAATGTGTATATTGTACGAGTATATGGTAGTGAACGGGACAGTACGGACGTCTGAACTCAGGCTGTCAGCTCTTACTCAACTTCGCTAGTCTAAAAGCTGCCCAACGATTTTCCCAAAGTAGAAAAGACGGTGTGATACGCTTTTATTACATTTTAAACTTTTTTCTTTTATTTTATCACTAAGTGCGAGGTAACAACAGTAACAACAGTAACAACAGGTCGAGTCAGACATTCAGTATCTGAAACTTGCTCTACTATAAATTATTAGAAAATAATTAATGTAGGTATACCTATGTATAATATTTGGATACCCTTCATGTTATATAAAATATCTAATGTTTAAATTAGCGTAGCATAACTAAGCGCATTATTTTATATTGTTGTCAGTTTAAAACATATATACATAAATACAAATTATAACACAATTTAATTGTTTCATTGATTCTCCCAGTTACAAATTCGGCAATTACTGTTATATGTTGAGTAAGCAAAATCTTAGAAGAGCTCCAAGTGTGTGTCACTGACTCTGGCAGGGCCACCATCAGGAATTTTAATTTTGATAACACAAAAAAATTGTCTCTAATTAGTCGAAATTTGTCGCCAAATATCAGGATTTGTCGGTCACTGGTTCAAAAGATATCAAGGGTTTATAGGAGAGCTAGTCGAAGTTTTTTCGTGAACTCTTCGATCTAGGATCGGGTTTCAGTTTAGGAGATATAATGAGTTTAATTAGTAACGTATAGTCCAAGAGCTAGATCGAAGAGTTCACGAAAAAACTCTTCGACTAGCTCTCCTATAAACCCTTATATCTTTTGAACCAGTGACCGACAAATTCTGATATTTGGCGACTTAAAATCTCTGATGGTGGCCCTGCCAGAGTCAGTGACGCTCCAAGTGACCGCAGCGCTGGAGCATGGCGCCTTCGTCTTAAAATGATTCAACCCGTCAAACAATTCCATAAATGGTCTGCTTTAGAATCAGATATTGTCACAACATTTTATTTAATTGCTCGTATGATTCACAGTAGGTACTCTGTTTACGTACTGTCCTGAGGTGATGTCAGAGCATCAATATTAGGCATCTATCGCACTGTTATCTAATGCCGAGCGCCACTTCCTTCCTCTTATCTAAGGACTCTCCCCTTTTCAGTGGAATACGGATGCCGTTTGATTATAGTAGGTAACTATTTAAACGGTAAAATACTGTAGGAATGGGTCTTTCGGTATTTGAGAAACGAATTTAAATACCTATACAGATTTAGTCTATGTAAGTACCTACGGAGTGGATTTTTCAGATGGGGCAGTAAAGGCATCCGTTAACCGTTGTAGCTACAGGCAAACGATCTTAGAAGACATTGACAGACTAAAAAACTGCAGACAGCAGAAAAAATTACACATCACAAAAACTTTTCAGGTGCCAATCGATCCAGTTTCTTATAAGGATCAAACACTCCGTTAGATCAACTGAGGTTTGAATAGGTACTAAAAAAGTCAGAAATCGCAAAAAAACTTTCTCAATACAATTTCAAGCATATTATCTGTTTTGTTGACCTTACCTTACCAAGCGAATAGGTACCTACTTCTATTTACTATTATCATAATTTTTGTATCAAAACTTGGTAAAACGAGAAGAACTTTGAGGTAAGTACCTACATTGGTAATACATAAAAATTATACCTACGTCTTTTCTGTTCGATCGTATTCATTCTAATTACAAAGGGCCTTGCCGGAAAGACAAAACTTTCATCTGAATTTATGGTTCAAAGTTGATTTGACAGAAATTTGACAGTTTCGGGTAGCTTGATGTTCTGGCGTCTGTACATTAAATAAACAAAGCATTGCTACTAGGTTTATGAGCCTAGCTCGCGGGGCCCCGCTGGATAGAAACACATTTCTGGCTGGTGCGGTGCCTACTGGTCAAATTAGACAGCTTATCTTTATAGGGCTGTTTATACATGACCTAACTTAGCGAGCCTGATAAGCTTTATGTTATGTGTAAAGATACTATCAGACTTGCTCAATTTGTGTCAAATGGTTTTGTCGGATACTATTTTGACGATTAACTATACCTATCCTTTCTTGATTACATACATTTGCTCGATTTTAAGTTAAATAAATATGTTGATAGACTGGAGCAAGGTGCCTACAAAAATTACTGGATTTTTCCAGTAGTTATCGTGGGCGCCACTTGTTGGTCAATAGAACTATAGACATATTTATGTACATGGTACGTTTATTAGATTTAATTTGTTTCAACGAGTCGACCGATAAGAAGGGAATCTGTAAGGGACTTTAGCTGTAGATAAAGCAACGTCGCCAATGCGTCGCTTGGAATTGATAATGATGACCTTACCCCGCTTATCATACAAATGTTTCGGTTCCGAAAATATTGACATGGAGTAGATGCAAAGAGGTACCTAGAGTGGAATGGCCACGTTTGTATTTACAGTTCCTGCAATGCAGCCTGAAAAAAATTGAGAATGTGCAAACTGCGCTCTTTCATATATGATACCCCACATGCACTAGTAGCCCCAATCCGAATTTTTTAGAACCCCATTTCAGTCCCTATTGCAAAAAAAAATAAAAGATCTTTCTTATTTGCAAAATAGTTGGGCAAACGTCATCTAAAACTCAAGTTGATAGCATTAGTAGTTCTTGAGATATCCAGCTGTGACAGACAGACAGAGTCTCACCATAAGGGTTCCGTTTTACCATTTTGGTACGGAACCCCCCTAAAAACGGGACAAAATATATTACTATTTACATACCAACAAATTTGTACGGGACTCTCGGTTCGCAAGTCCGACTCGCTTTTAAAGCCTCCACACCAAACTAATCATTTTCTTTTAAAGCCTCCACACCAAACTAATCATTTTCTTTTAAAGCCTCCAACACCAAACTAATCATTTTCTTTTAAAGCCTCCAACACCAAACTAATCATTTTCTTTTAAAGCCTCCAACACCAAACTAATCATTTTCTTTTAAAGCCTCCAACACCAAACTAATCATTTTCTTTTAAAGCCTCCAACACCAAACTAATCATTTTCTTTTAAAGCCTCCAACACCAAACTAATCATTTTCATAAACTCTATTCAATCGTTAAATATTTTCTTAGACATTATTTACGGCACTTATCACGGTAACATATGTATTATGGAGAATCAATCAAATTATTGTTTTAGGCTAAACATCAGTTTTAACAATTTTAAATTGTAATTTTTTTTTTAAATAAGTACTCACATTTATTTCTAATTATCTTACAATTTAACTCTAAAATATACATATTATATAGTATAGGTAATTAATTAGGTATTGTAATTAGGTATTCTATCCAGTAGGTACAATAAACAATAAAAGAAAACCGAGCAACATGTATAATGCAATTAATACTATTGTTATAAAATCGTACAAATTAATGTTTAAACCTATGTATTGAGTAGGTACAATGTACGTATGCTGCGGGTATAGGTCCCAATTGTATGTATTTATTGAACTTCGTACGGGAAACTGGCCATACCATGCATACCTAACAGTTTCCCAGAAAATATCCTGATTGCACGCTGGAAAATCCCCACAAATGATAATTAATTTAATCTGTTAATTACTTAGTTGAAATTTAAAAAGAGGGCTTTGAAAAAATATTAGTTTTTGGACATAGTTACGATGTTAGTTACTAGGCTACCGGCAAGTCATTAGCCTAATTATCATTATAACCGATGCCAATGGCCACATTATATTATTATTTATTGTGAAACATACTTGACCCATTTAAAATTAGATTTCGGCTGCTTTCAATAAAATATCAAATCCTTGTTGTGTAATATACTTAGTTGATTTCAGAATGTCTTGTATTGAAAAGGTCATAAAAATTAAGTTGTAGCGCAAAATGAACTTTGTGAGCAAGTTCTTACCCGTTTTAAAGTTGTTTTTCCAAAAACACATTTGTTGACATGTTTGGAAACTACATCGCGAACGCAGTATAGGTACATGGATATCAGGATTATCAGGCTATTTACAGGTACCAACGCCACCGAAACCGGTATTACGAATTATAACGATCCTTACAGCATTGGCAATCAAAAGGTGTGCGCAATTGCTTACCAGTACAGTAGAGAGTGTTCACATAGTAACTATCATCAAAATAGTTCGTTTGACCGTACTTAGTTAAATAAAACCTTTCCTTTTGAATTTGTTTAGTAAAAAAACCCACAACACCCATAGGGTAAATTATAATTAGATTACCAAGCGATCATAGCCAGCAATTTGTCGTTTAGCCTATTAATATGGTAGTAATTAAATACTAGCACATGAATAGGGATTTAATCGGTCTTGCTTAAAATATATCCCACGGCCGCGATAACAGCGCCATGTGAGCGTATTTGGCACTAAACAAGCATCTTGACCAGTCTTACTTTAAAAATACATAAATCCTTTTGAAAGATTTTTATTATTTCAAATGATTAATTACACAAATTTCGGATGTAATTGATTAATTTTAGAGTCCCTGTACGACCCATGCCATGGTGTGTGGGTTATATTTTTGTAGGAAAGCACTGAATTGTGTTCTGTTTTTTTTTTCATAACTAATCTCTAAGTTTTTTATTCAGGATTTCCAAATGTCTTACGTATCATTATTTAACCTTTTTATTCACCCTCATTCAGAGTGATATTATAAAAAAGGAATGATCATTATTTTATATATTTAGTTAGATATAAGGTAGATTTATTTAGTTGTTATTGTTGTTTTTATTTTATATTGTATATTAGAGTATGAAATGTCCATTGTATAAGTGTTTTGTTTTGTTTATTAAAGTATAAGCATAGTATAAGTAGTATATAAGTTAGGTTTTATACCCACATGTACAAACGCCAGTACATCAACCTAATACAATCTGTCAAATTTCTTTAATAGATTTTCAACTTTATTGCTAAAGCATAAGGTTCAAAGTTGATTGGGACAATTTTACAGTTTCGGGTAGCTTGATGTGCTGGCGTCTGTACAATAGATTCACATTGTAAATAATCGGCGGATGTGTTTAACTTATCCATATATCAACTTTATCCGACGAATAAATGTCTTTGTCTTTAGTAAAAGTTATCTGTGAACTATTATTATGAATATAACGATGACCCAACCAACGTTTCTGATAAAATATAATAAAAGCTCATTTAGGCATCTACTAAATTCGTTGATGTCTTCGAGGTGGTTATAAAAGAAATACCTATTTAATTAAATATCGACTTTTAATTTATAAATTGAGCGAAGCGATGCCTTTGTTCTAAATCGATGCCCAGTCGAGATCTATCTAAGTATACAATCTGGCAGTTTTTAAAAAATCCCCAAAATATATTCATTAGATACCAATTTTAGCTGACGAAAAAGCTTCTATCTATTTATTTAGACAACTCTTATAAAATGCCGAGTAAAGTTAACCATATCGTAGCAGAAGCCAGATAGTCCGTTGCATTGGAACTATTGAGTCCCGAGTTGCGTATGTCAGTGCCATACAAAGAATATGTATGACATTGACCCCCCGACAATGTCATACATACATTTAAAAACTGTTTGCCGCCCTTGTTATTTAACGTTTATGAAATTGGTACAGAAATTGTATTGACAGAACAAGATGGCGGCGTTGCACCTCATAAAGTGAAAGTCTTAAACTAATGCAACTAAATTTTAATAACCGTATTTAATTTTTTCCATCCTCTCAAAATAACTATTCTTGGAAACTGGATAATTATTATTACTGTGCGCGAAACCGCTGTTATCTGGCCTGGAGGTCAGATAAGAGGTTCCGCGAGTCCTAACTCCAGAGATACTGGACGTACCTATTCTAAATTCAAATTAGTCGCCATGTATTCTCATGACTGCAGATCCGAAAAACTATCGATACCCAGATGTGTCGACATTTTAGTATATTTGCAAGCGATAATCGAATGTATTGAATAGGCGTTTATAAATAAGACTGAATTTGACTTACAGTTTGCTGTTGCTTCAGTTCAATCGTTGACGCGTGTCGCTTGTGTACACACACACTTACATTCCACCGCGGGGGTACTCGACACAGCAGTCGCCACCATAGATAACACTATAATAATTGAAAACTGTGTTTAAGGGGCTTGCATGACCTAAAGCGCGGTCACTGTCGGACTGCATAGAAAAGCGCGATGACACAACCCTGGTAATTTATTGCAAAATATGAAGCGATTATGCTGTTTGTGTATGTGAGTTTAAATGTTTGTAAACGCACCCACGATACAGGAGAAATTCCTAGTGTGGGACGTTTTTATAAAAAAAAAATATATCTACAAAAAAACAATTGTTTGGACTAAAAAATTAAAACACTAGTGCTTCAGTATGTAGCTTGTAGAATAATCTGACAAAAAAAAAATGTATATTAGTATGGTTTTTGTAAAAATAAAGTTTTTAGTGGTATCTTCATGATTTTTTTCAATCATATCAAATATCATATATTTTTCTGATTTTGTTTACTGTAGTCGATCATATACTTTTATTGTTTCTAAAACTTGCGTTTTTTGCGTTTAGGTCCTGTAAGCCCCTTAAGTAGGAATGATAGTTAGAAATATTTCATAGGTTGTAGGCGGTTGAGCTAACGTTTTATCAGTTCCAAACATTGACATCTTTTGAAATCATTGGTTCCAAAACTATAAATGATAGATTGTTTACAGAATAAATATTAAAGGAATATTTTTAATAATAAATGTGGTTACATAAATATATAAATTAAAATACTCGTTAGTTGGTATCGATATCTTTATTCGATAACATAATCCCTAGTCTGAGTGGCCGCGACGCCTGGCGACATATCCGTAGCAAAATATCATACATCTCATAATTCTACTCATCACTTTTGCAGGCACTTAGTATTCTCTCCTAAACTTCTCACAACCTAGATATATTGTGTTAGTATTGGAACTTTAACAACGATGCTAAAACACATCAAATATTGTTGTAAGGCGTTATTGTTATTTCGACAAAAAAATCATAATTAACAAGTATAATGTCATATTACATTTTAGGTGACTTTTTGAAAATAATTTTAAGTTCTTTAAAGTCAGTAGGTAAGTATTTTTCAGAATAATCATCAGGTATTATAATATACAATAATCCTAGTGGCATTTTCCAAAGCTTGCCCGAATCGGATTTTACAAACGCCTTCAGATTTGAATAAACAGTTTTAAAATGAAATGACCCGTTTATATTGAAAGAATATGTACGCTTAGATTTAAAGAACCGAAATATTTTAAAATATTATATTCATCTGATTTGCCTCAACCTTGAATAAAATCAATTTAAATATTTTAAGTTTTAATTTAACAAGCTCGTGTTTTACTTTCTATTTTTAGATTACTTGTGATGTTATAATAAATAAATGTGTAAACGTGAACAAAATATACATTAATATTAATAAAATATCTGTGCTCAACTATTAAATTATTGTGATCTCTTATAATCATGCATCCCCGAATACAGTTGACTACACACACTTCCATCCAGATCAATTATTTGAACCGTCTTGATTTGCTTACAATCGTACATAATATACTATAATTTCATCTATCTAGCTTTTCGATGAACAGCTTCAAGCTATTAATTTTTTTTTATACCATAGCAGTGCCATCTACCGGTGTAGAACTACAAAGCTACTATCCATGTACAAACAAATCAATATAAGTAATACTATATTCGATAAAAATACAATATAATTAAAATTATTGGAATCTTGTTATAAATAAAGTAAATTATTAGGTCCGGACTATACGACGGCCGCTTCGGTTCATCGTCATTCAGCCGAAAGACGTCCACTGCTGGACATACGCCTTGATGATAACTAATGTCAATCAATGGGGAAGATAACTGTCCATTAGTACAATCTAAAAGTCGCTAAAAGTTTGTTACACTGGAACTGTCAATCTCTATATTGTATGTAAAACAAAATAGGTGTACGTTCATAAATGCTTGGAAAGAAGTACCTCGTTTTTTCAACTCGGCCTACGTGGAGTGCAATACACCAGGTAGAACACACCATGAAACAAGAAAAAAAACTTAACTATTACAATAATAATCTCCAACTTTTATATTGTTTGATAAACAATCCGTCTTTTGACAAGTAGCAACCTTATAGCGCCGTCTGTTGGACAAGCTTTTGGTAATCCTCCCCATTATTCCGGTAATAATATTACAGACGAACGATCCGTGGTGTAGTTCGGGCCAATGTAAAAACATACATACATCAATTATTAGAAAAATAGAAAACAAATTGCACTCAATCATTCATTCATCAACGATCAACGAACATCATATTGTTTAGGGTAATTTATTCACTCAGCACTAAAAATGACGTTATGACTAAATCTGAACTTAAGAACTTCGATTCAGATATTGCTCATATACTTCCATTCAAAAATATTCATACTTTTTATATTCCAATCATTCTCCGTAAAATTACTTTAACAATATAAACTGAACTGAAATTCTATACCTAAGCATATGAAATTCCTTCGTTATCGCACCGTGTCGCATCGATCGATAACCACGCACCATCGCATAAGACTCCGCAATATTAACTATTAGCCCATAACGACTAGAAAACAAACTAAATCTCAGTATAGTACGTCGGCCGGTTGATCTTCAGCAAACTGAACACATTGGGGAACACGTAGGTGGTGTTGAAACCTATCATACCATAGGTGAAGTATTTATAACTAAGTTCGACTATAATTTTGTTTTTGTTGTCTAAGCTATTCTCCGAATTTCTAAGTTCGTTTTTGTCTTTCCCTAGGAGGGCACAGACGAAGGCGTATGACACAGATTTGCCTATGGCTCTTGTGGCGAGTACTCCGCAGAATCCTAGGATGGTTCTGAGGATAGTGCAGCCCAGCATCTCCTTGGAAGGCCAGATGATCTCGTAAGGCGGGTCGAGCGGGCTGGCGACCATGTTGCCGAGCTGGTAGTTGGTCCAGGAGCCGAACAGGATGCCAGCACACACGCTCACTATCATAGTTGTGTCGCCTCTGGAAATTGAAATAACATATTACGCCCATCAATATCAAAAAGTCACGCACGGAACGATCTTGAGATAATGTTATAATCACTAAGCTGACAGTCAGTATTTTTTTTTTTTTTTGTTTTTAGCAACTGAGCCGATGTCGACTATTCTGCCACCGTCATTTAGTGCTAGCAGCGCGGCGAGGTGAGCCGTCGAGCTTAGCAACTTGTGGTCGATAACTGTTAGTAGCTATAAAGGTACTAACAGTTATCGACCGAAGTAAATGGCTGGAATTTTTCAAAATATTTAATACTTTATTAAACTTACTTAGGTAAGTACTTACTTTATTACTTTATAATTATATAATACGTGAGAAATTTCGCTTACAAATGCAGGTCCAGCCTGATATCATGCATTATTTTTGTATTGTATACTTCAGCATCTACGATAAGCGACCCTGAGAGCAGGCTAGATTTACGATCGGCTAGTTTAATTCAACACAAAATCACGAGTGACTGAATATAACCAATGAGGGTAACGATTGTCAGAGTAGATTGCGTATTTCAACGTACTCTGTACTGGTACTCTGGATGTGTGCGCAAAAAGCAGCTTAAATGCAGATTAGATTATATCTATGCAATTCATAAGATTGATTTCTTCTAATGAAACTGCCAAATAAGGCAAATACACATAAATAGGTCTTGTTTTTATGTTTCTTTACTGACCTACTCCCAGGCAAATGATGACACAGTTATTGATAGATCATGAATTGTCATTGCATTTCTAAGGAAACGAATAATTTATTTTTATTAGGTATTTTAAATGAAGAAATTATTCATTTATTATTAGTGCTAAATTAAATACGTGTTTACAATGGCTATTTACAGAATAAAACAAAACTAAATAGAAAAAATATAATTCAGATGCATCATTACGTACCTAATACTTTAATTCTCGGATAGACCAACCAGTGAAAACACGGTATGATTATACCTAATAGGTACATGTTTACAGAGTGAGTAATTGAATGTCGATCTACATAATATCGTGATTCATTCGTGAAGACCCACTGCTTTACGTATGATAGCGAGATTGTCAACGATATAGATAACAAGCTATAATATGTATATTACCTACTCATTGTTTGTATTGTCTGGAAATACATACATATGGAAAGAGTTGCTTAAGGGGGAAGCGCCAGGGCGCCCGCGAAATATTTTTTTTTACGTTTTTTGCAATTTGCAGGTCAGTGTCATGTTGAATGTTGAATTAAATATTATTCGCGAGCGTAACAAATAGGACTTTACAGAATTATAATCATTCAAGTCATAAACACAACTCTCTAAGACCAAGTAATCCCAATGAATGACTATTTCAATGCGCTTTCGCCATAATGTATAATATTAGTTTCGATGTGCCAGTATAAGAAAATGTAGAATAAAAAAAAATCTTACCTCGTAGGCGTCCACTTATCCGCATTAGGATGATACACGATGACGAGTATGGAAGCTGCTATGACGAGGAACGGCGACAGTTGTGCCGTCAGCAGGAAGCCATCCAGCCAATCTACCAGTGGGATGAGCACGGACACCAGTGCGGTGGCGAGTAGCAGGCCGGCTGCTATGTCCTGGAATTATTACATGGACATTATTATTAATTATTACTTATGGACATAAGTATGTGTTCCCTGAAGGGACAGGAAGATCCTACATGGTATAACACCCACATTTCGTCAGTCGCGGCTTTTTGCCAATAACCGGACACAAAACCCAATAACACATTGCCCAACCTGGGATATGAACCCAGGAACCGAAGTTCAGCAATAAGCCAACGATGTTCAGCACTAAACCAACGAAGTTCAGCACTAAACCAACGAAGTTCAGCACTAAACCAACGAAGTTCAGCACTAAACCAATGAAGTTTAGCACTAAACCAACGAAGTTCGGCACTAAACCAACAAAGTTCAGCACTAAACCAACGAAGTTCAGCACTAAACCAACGAAGTTCAGCACTAAACCAATGAAGTTTAGCACTAAACCAACGAAGTTCGGCACTAAACCAACGAAGTTCAGCACTAAACCAACGAAGTTCAGCACTAAACCAACGAAGTTTAGCACTAAACCCACGAAGTTCAGCACTAAACCAACGAAGTTCAGAACTAAACCAACGAGGCTGAATAGGTGGTGGTGTGTGTGGCTGGATGTATTTGTTAAGAGGAAACGCGGTCACGTGATCATTGGCGTTCTGTCTAGCTTCTGCCCGCGTGACTTGTTCCTCCGATCCATCCCATCACATCGCATCGCCTGCTCGCGCTATCACTTGCGTTATCACTTAGCATTCTTTCTGACTATTTTTCTTTTTGCTCGGCTCCTAACGGTGATGGTAAATAGCCTTTAGCCTCCCTCAAGAATTGGGCTATCGAATGCAAAAAGAAGTTTTCAAATCGGACTGGTAGATACCTAGTTTCAGAAATTAACGCATTCAAACAAACAAACTTATTTATATTAGTAGCTTTATAGTAGTTAGTATAGAGATACAAGTTATTTACCACTGCCGTGTCCCTATGTTTTGATTTCAATTCCTTTAACAGTGAGAATAATAATAATCTCACCAACAAAAAATATTTTGTTGGCTATCGTCGTCGCTCGTCGCACATCTAAACAACTCGGCGTTAACTCTACTCACTCAAATTAAAGCACTGAAATGTGAGCTTTATATCGTGTGACGTAAACTTGCATTTTGTGACGTAAACTTGCATTTTCAAAATTACGGTGTTTTTCGGAACTATAAATGGGTTCAAGAAGTCCAACCGGTCGTCGGATTAGATTTTTTTTTTAAATGGGACGACTGTTATTTGATCTCCGCAACCCAATTACTTAATCGTAGATTAAGTCCGAGTGTTTGTCTGCTTTTCGGTCTTCTTTTTTTAACTGGGACATTAATTTGTGAATACAGACATACGACGGCAGCTGGTAAAAGGCCCACTATTACCTACACGTGAACCATTTGACATTGTTACCACGATTGTAACCCACTCGTGTGCTGCAATCATACCGCTACAGACACAATGAACGTTATTGTGTTTGGCATAGATTTACGTTCGATACAACGGGTTAAAATTAGTTTCTAACCAAAATATTATATAAATTATAATTTATATAATATTTATCATAGCAAGCAAGATGCAAGATGTTTTATTTTAGGAAGCTGATCCACTAATCATGTACAGTTAGATGATTGATATTCACGTGCGTAGTAATTATCGTTATTACACTTTCCTTGATATACTTAATACTACGTTTCTTTAAACAGTAATCTTGAACCTTCGTCAATCAAGGAAAACCCTGCAATGCATCATATTGCAGTTAGGTAGTTGCGTGGAATAATCATTTTTATGTGTGTAGGCTGAAAACATGACTATTTCTTGTAAGAATTTCCTTCCTATATCCAAGAATAACATGCTACAAAATGTAATGTCTAAGGATTGCAAGCGTAAGAAACTCACATTGAATAACTCAATGGCCTGTCTGTTGAACTTTAAAAGAAAAGTATTTAGTTCGTAAGTAATCACACTAATATTATAAAGGCGAAAGTTTGTGAGTGTGTGTGTTTATATGTTTGTTACTTCTTCACGCTCAAACGGCTGGAGCTGCACCAACTTTGATAAAATTTTGTATGGAGGTAGCTGACACCCTGAATTAACATATAGGCTACTTTTTATCCCGATTTTCCCACGGGATCGACATTAACGCGAGTAAACCGCGGGGCGCAGTTAGTTCACAATAATTTTGCTTGTCCACAAGAACAAAATCATCAGCCGTATGAATAACCGACGAAAAAAAGTAAAATAAAACCTTACCAACACACTATGCATCCCCAAATAGATCCTGCTGACACAGATAAGCGTGCACCACGAGACAGCGATGATCAGCCCCCAGTGAATGGGGTACTGGTACCTGTCCATGGTGTACAGCAGAACAGAGAAGGGTATGGACACACCCACCATGGCGTGTGTCGACGGCATACCGTACTCCACCGCCCATTTCGTTTGCAACTTCTTAACCGGGTAGCCGGGACGAGGCCAGCGAATTATGTCTTTGAAGCCTTGACCTGGAATCGGAAAGCATCTTGTTTCAATAAAGAAGTTAGATATTGCATCGTGATTTAGTCGCCGCAGATACGACTGCATAGCGTAGCGTAGTAGGTATAGTCTTGGATTCGATCCCCAGGTCATGCTAAGTTTGAATGGATCCCTCGATTCGGACATCCTCAGTTGCAGCTCAGACATAACAAGGTCTAGTTTATGACAATACGCCCTCTATTACCTACAACATAAACATAACTGCCAAGCGTGAGTTTACTAATACACCTCTGTCTAAATAGGTAATACTTCCAGGGATACAGGCGCGATATTTTATAAATACAATGTATTATGATGTAAGTAAGTATTTAACTAGTGAGTAGTTATGTTATGGGCCTTATTATTATTATTTATTTATTTAAAGACAACAAACAAGGTCCACTGTGTTAGTAACAATAATTATTTAGCCTATGTTAGTACCTAATAACTAAAACTGATCTGGTTCGATCGGCCAACGCCCACACAAGCGAGCTATCTGCCCGGGCGGCTATCGAGTGCAGAATGATGTTGGGACTGTCACGCAACCTCCGAAGTAATGAGGCAGATTTCTTGCGCCATACCGCGTCAAAGCTGTCAGCTGGTGCGTGCCTCGGCAAAACTTATGGGTACTTTGTATTACTAATGAACATAATGCTATTTGCTACAAGTGTCACTATGTGTAGTTTTAAGTGTATGTATATCATCATCTTCATCGTTTCAGCCGAAAGACCGTCCACAGCTGGACATACGCCTCCCCAAGCGACGACGCCACGTGCCACCTACCTATGTAGGTATGTACCTACTGTTGCTTGTACTTATGTATCTGCTTTGTTATGTAATAATTATAAAGAAAATCTATTAAATTATTCTGAAACAAATGCTAGTTTAGAAGTCAAGGATTTTCTATTAAATAATGAAATGAGAAATTATTGTTTCAATCTCAGATAAGTCGGCGGAGAAATCAACGATTAAGTACAGTAATGGTTACTGCCGCGTCTGCCGCAGTAATAAATTTAATGAAATGTTAATCTTTTTAAGTATTTCATAATATATAAAACGAGATTCAAACAATCAAAAACTACGCTATCACGTATCTCACATTCTATTCTGTCTAACAGATAAGTTAGGTATCCCTTAAGTACCTACCTACTTATATCTTTTTGATAAGTAATCACTTGTAGTAAATTATTAGAACATTATACCTATATTATTACATCAACATGAGCCATCTACATCAATCGTGATATCATTATCTATGATTTTATTTTAGGCTAGTAACATGTAGGTAGTATGATATTTTATTTTAGGCTAGTAACATGTAGGTAGTATGATATTTTATTTTAGGCTAGTAACATGTAGGTAGTATGATATTTTGGCTGTCTATTAATTTTGTGTTTTACAGTTTACTCACACATTCTATATCTGTCTTAAATCTGAATGAATCAGTGATAATGAAAAGATACCTAACTGAATTCTAAAAAGGCCTAATCACATGGGGAAGGCCGTGCGCACTTTGGACGACGTATGATCGCGATCATACGTCGTCGTCCAAAGTGCGATCGTGGCGTGGTCGTACGAATTGATTGCACACACTGAATACATTTTTCTTGTTCCGGTCCTCAGACCTCAGACCATTGTTGGTCTAGGTTCCGGTCACAGGTTCCGGTGATATCGCATTCGTGAAGTCCTCTTTGGGGCGCGATGAATAATCTGTATCTTCAAGCTAATAATTCTCGTAAAACTCGGACATTGCGGTGGCGTCGCGCGTCGCCGCTGTCAAATTCGTACGAAAGCGCGTCCAAAGTGCGCGCGGCCTAATGGTATGTACAGACGCCAGCACATCAAGCTACCCGAAACTGTCAAATTTTCCCAATCAACTTTGAACCTTATGCTGTAGCGATAAAGTTGAAATATATTAAAGAAATTTGACAGATTGTAGTAGCTTGATGTGCTGGCGGCATAGATTTAATGTTCTTATAAATCTATGGCTGGCGGCTATACCTACCTACAAATAAAAACATTTAATAACAAAATCTTTTATTTCAGACTAGGTATTTTGTCCATATTATGTTACTAGCTACCTATACCTACTGTTTCCTAAAAATATACCTTCCCTATTGCATAACATTTGCTTTTTCTACAAAATGAATCCACAGGACCTACCTATTTGTTTATTACCTACTTGGATGAAATGAAATTGTTTATTCTGTAAATAGGATATCGGAATCACTTTACAAGTCATATTAAAAATTAAAAATAGCTACCTAGATGGAGTCGACATTTACTATCTGACTACCCCTGAGAATAAAGTGTTACATGCTCTGTGCCTGAGAACAAATGGCGAAACAAAGTCTGGGGTCGAAGCCGTGCCGGAGACTACTTGATGCCCTAAGCAATCCACGCCTGTAGGCCCTTCTATCTATTAGTCACATCGTATTTTACCAAAATATCGACGAGTGATTTGTAAAGATTGGCACACATCTCTAGCTAGAGTGAATTTTGGATCTTGTAATATCTTGCTGATAAACAGCCTTGCCTTTCATGTGCTAGCAAGTACTGTATCGTTGCCGTTTCTGCCTTGTGGTGCCCCCTGCCCTGAGACGTGATGCCCTAAGAAATTGCTTAATTTGCTTACGGGCTAATCCGGCACTGGGTCAAAGTCTCTTAGGTCCAAACATAATCTTGGTGAGATCAAGTAAGGAGAACCAGTAAATTAGTGTCTGAAATTGTGTTATGGGTAAAGAACCACAGATTTGAGTGGACCTGTCCAGTCAGTGCAAGCATTTGTCAGTAATTGTGAAGCTCAACTTGGAACTTTCTCAATTGCGTGGAGATGCAGCATTGGCAATAGGTATGTCACATTATAAATTTATTGTTACTGAGGATTGAAATTCGTGTGCGTTACTTTTTAATTATTAGTGTAAATATAATGTTGTATGTATTTATATAGTATTTTTATGTTAATATTGTATTGTATGTGTTTTTAAGGGCCTAATAAAAAAAAAAAAAAATGATGTATACTTACTTGTATAGTATCTGGTGTAGGTATGAGTTTTAATGTTCTTAATAAACTATACAATTTATAGTGAGTCATTGAATGGACAAGAATGTCAATGCCATGTTACTAACTTGTATGGCCTTGTTTTGTGTACACAAAAAATTCAATAAGTAGGTAGTAATCTAAAAGTGAATACTTTATACTACCTAATCTTATTCAGAAAAAGTAAGTAAAAAATTAAGTCAGTTGGTATATTTATTACTCATGTTTTTCTTGTAAAAATAGCCTGCAATGAATAGGTACCTATTCGCATTCTCATTTGATTTAGTATTGAATAAATGCAGAAAATGGTAAGACACTATTAGAATAACACAAATGATCTATGATAATTTTTATGTTGTACAGACGCCCGCACATCAAGTTACTACAATCTGTCAGATTTCTTTAATAGATTTTCGACTTTATTGCTAAAGCATAAGGTTCAAGGTTGATTGGGAAAATCTGACAGTTTCGGGTAGGTTGACCTGCTGGCATCTGTACCTACACACAACAACATATATCAAGCTATACATTTCCATTTATGCTGACTTCTTATTGTACAAAAAGTCTATACAATGCGAGGTCTACTGAAACTGGAAATGTATTGTTAGATATGTCGTTGTGTGTACATAATAATGAGTATTGCATTTATCTATCTATATATTTTATTATATACTATGTTTCTAGTAATACATTCATATTCATTTATTTTCATTCCACAAGGTAAAACAAGATGTTAACAAAAGACTTAGAGCTAAGAGCTGTTGTAGACCCTGTTAGGGCACAGAAAAAAAAAATTGTTTGATACATAGCTATTACTTAAAATTAAAAATCAAAATTGTACAAACTAAAATAAAATTATACATGAAAACTGAATAGCTACATTCGCATAAAAAGTTAATACACGCCTCGCCTACGTCATTATAATAATATATTACCTATAGTAATTTCAATATTTTGAAGTTCATGGCCATATAACATCATATTAGACCATTTGTATTACACCCGTGCCTTTCAAATGTGGATATTTTCTAGAATGATGTCACTTAATATGCATTTATAGACCAAGAATACATAAGTATTATACCTATATAAATGCTTTAATATATTATTGCAATACATGTGGCTTGCTATGACTAAAGTAAGTACTTAGTACTTTCATTATTTGTTTTCATACTATTTTCTCAGTAAAACAGAACATTATCGTAACAGCAATGGATGTTATGATAAAATAGGTTTATCTCAACAGACCTATACATAGCATGCTTTTAAAATCAGCATACATTTCTACCTATAGTACCTACAATATGTATGTATAGAAGTACTACTAGAGCATTCAATTAATTAATTGCACCAACTGACTCCAACACTATTAGAATGCTGAAACTTAATACATATTTCCTTCTAGTGTATAGCAGACCTCGTAATTTCTTTACCACTTTTGACAACAATTCCCAGTAAATTAAAACTTCACTAAGGTTGAGACTAGACCACTAGCAAGATGAACCTTGTTGTTTTAAGTCAACCTTAGGGTGGTTAAGCAATAACAACCATACAATACAATTACTGATAATATATTTTATTTGACCTATCTGGAAAACAATCCTAAATTGCTAACTAATATTATAAATTCGAAAATAAGTTTATTTGCTTCACTTTCACGCTAAAACGGCTGAACAGATTTGGATGAAATTTGGTACATGGGTAGAGTATGACCTGTAGAAGGACACAAGTAGGCTTATTTCCATCCTGGATCACAGACAAAGTACAACGACACCTAACAACAGCTAGCTATGTTGCCCGCGACTCAGTTTTATTCATGTCCTAGTGCAAATTGAAGCTCCTGTACAGATGATGCTTATGTATGCATGTGTAGTGCCTGTCAAGTGTTTGATCACTGATATTATCAAACATTCCATCATAATTGTTTACATTACTCATTGACTAAGATCAGGTTTCACAATGCTCTGTAGAAGGGACAATAAATAATGCAATGTTTACAAAAATATTCATGTGTGATGAACTGATGATGATTTTGATAAGGGAGGTGACTGCTAGTAGATTACTTTAATTACCCCTGAGGCAGCATTCAATTAAAACTAATAAAAACTGTATACTTACTTGTTCATTTAAATAGCTGCAACAAATGTTTTATTTCAAAATGAAGTAATTATTTTATTGAAGAATTTTATTGAATTCATCATAGGTTAATTATTGATGATAATAAAGATATTAAAGTTACTAAAACTGTAGAAATCCTAATTTATTTTTCTCTGATAAGTGATTAGAAAATTTTTGTTGTTTACAATATTTTGTTACTAACTCAACAACGGAAAGGTAAGACTGTAGACTGTCAAGGTGCTATTCAAAATGAATATTATTAAGTAATACAAAATTGCTTGAAAATAATCA
The DNA here is from genome assembly GCA_948474745.1 of Oligia latruncula. Classification (NCBI taxonomy): domain Eukaryota; kingdom Metazoa; phylum Arthropoda; class Insecta; order Lepidoptera; family Noctuidae; genus Oligia; species Oligia latruncula. The sequence goes on along the minus strand of OX419691.1, from coordinate 1,002,073 downwards.
CTATTATATTATTAAAAAAAAACTGGCCAAGTGCGAGTCGGACTCGCACACGAAGGGTTCCGTACCACAAGGCAAAAACGCCGACAAAAACACGTTTGTTGTACGGGAGCCCCCCTTAAATATTCATTTTATTTTAATTTTATTATTTATTATTAAAGTAAAAACACAAATGAGTATTTTGTGAATATTTCAAGTGCCTACCTGTTGCCATTATTAATATCGAGCAAAAAAGGACAAAAAAATCGCGTTTGTTGTATGGGAGCCCCCCTTAAATATTTATTTTATTTTGTTTTTTAGTATTTGTTGTTATAGCGGCAACAGAAATACATAATTTGTGAAATTTTCAACTGTCCAGCTACCGCGGTTCTTGAGATACAGCCTGGTGACAGACAGACGGACGGACGGACAGACAGCGAAGTCTTTGTAATAGGGTTCCGATTTTACCCTTTGGGTACGGAACCCTAAAAAAAACAAAAGATATTTACTGGGCAACTGGCTAGGTATGTCTCAGTATTTTTTTTCCTTATTACTTACACACGGATTATTCTACACCAGTTTATAATAAGAAACAGCACACAGAATGTCTTCAGAGTAAAGTAACTCTGTCTGGTAATAGGTAATAAGGGCTGGTGTCTGCAATTCCATGCCAATGCGCGTATTTTGCGTATGGGTAACTCTGTCTGTCTGTTACCTTTTCACACCTAAACCGCTGAACGGATTTCGATAAAATTTGACAGAGAGATAGATTGCATCTCAGGGAAGGACATAAAATAGTTTTTATCCCGATATTCCCACGGGATCTACACTAATGTGGGTGAAACCACAGGGCGCAGCTAGTCCATATTAATATTATAAATGCGAAAGTATGTCTGTCTGTATGTTACCTCCTCTTCACGCTTAAACCGCTGAACCGATTTAGATGAGATAGTTTGAGTCCCGGGAAAGGACATAGGATAGTTTTTATCCCGATATTCCCACAGGATCGAAACTTCCGCGGGTGAAACCGCGGGGCGCTGCTAGTGAATTAATAAACTCACCAATATACATGCATACAGTCCAGACCAGCACCACTCTGCGGCCGACAGCTCCATCTATGTTCCAGAACCAGAAGGGTATAAACGTCGCGTAGAAGATCTCGTCGCCCAGCTCCGTGCCCAGCACGAAGAGGTAGTACCAGAACTTGTTGTTTATACTGCACTCCACCGCATCCTTTCCGCCGCTGTCTCCAGAGCTATCCGTGTCGTACGACGACTGAGAACTACTCGATATGTTACTAGGAATCCTCTTGTGCTGCTTGATGTCAGACTCCTCAATCACACGCTCCACTCTTTCTGAATGTATCACTTCAGATGATTCATTTTGTTTCGTGCTTTCATTACTTTTGTAAGTAACACCGAAAAAGTTTTGCACTTTAATCACTAATAGTGGATCTTTCAAATATTCTATGATCTGTTCCCACATGATGGAACTATGCGTTTTGTAACCAAGCTTCAAGATTTGTGTACAACACACTTCCTATTCTAAACGCGAATCAAATCACCCGATATTAAAACGTACCTACTCTAATCTAAGATCACCCGTTCGTTTCTCGCCAGTTTCTCGCGTTTTATGAAATTTTCAATGACAGGTGTTATCAATCAGATTGACAGCTGGCAAACTCGCAATGTGACGTTTAGAAAATTATTGCCACAGAAATGATAACCCTCGGTTATATTATTACCCTGCGTTCCGAGTTGGGAAATTATCGATGTGAGCGTGCTTAAACCCGTACCGAATTAGCGTGAGCGCGATAACGACGCTCCGTGAATCGTCATAGATGACGTCATGACATGCGCCATCTTGCGATAACGCCGACCATGCCCTAGAATAATATCACCGTGAGCGCTGTCAAAAATGACAGTGTGTGTGTGAGGATGTGTCAGTGTGTGTTTTGTTTTGATTTGCATCTTATCATAAAATTAAACTAACGTGGCATTTTCGAAATTGTGCTTCTGGCTGATAGTCGCCACCTAACAAAAGAAGAAGAAATGTGGTGTTTATACAAAGAAATACTGTAATAATATCGTTTTTACATTGAGTAAGCACTGTGAGCGCGCTCACGGGCGTTCCGAATTGTTGACAGCTCTCAGCTGTCCTAATCGTGATATCTAAATCGGAACGCCATGTGAGATGATGTGAGCGCTGTGAGCGATTATAGCTAATTCGGAAAGCGCCCTTAGTAATAGAAAAAAAAAATCTTTTCTAGTTAATCATTTTATTTTAGAACTAGCTGTTCCCCGCGGTGTCACACGCTGCGCGGCTCCTAAGGGTCGTAGCGTAATGTTATATAGCCTATAGCCTTTCTCGATAAATGGACTACCCAACACTAAAAGAATCATTCAAATCGGACCAGTAGTTCCAGAGATTAGCGCGTTCAAACAAACAGACAAACAAACTCTGCAGCTTTATAATTATTAGTATAGATTAATTATGTCGATACTATAACGTTTTTGAATAGGAAGGAGACTATTGATATTTTATATTTTAAATGGAGAGGAAAGACATATTAAGCTTGACTGTACCTTTCTCTAAGCCATAAATTGAGATAGACGTATCCGGTTCCGGTACGGTGAAGCGCTATAAGCCCCGCAGCGTCATATCCGCCCCAATCCGGCAGGTAGTGGGGATACGTTTGCGGAGCGCAGAACGATATCCATGAACCTCATTGGCGTTCGGATTTCCGAACGGTGCAGTCGCGTTTAAAAGTAAACCGTTACTTTTAAAAAGGGTGTCCTACTTTTTAGTGTTAAATAAAAATTAATTTGTGTTAAATGATGAACTCTTTAGACGAAAATATTAATAATGTTAGTATGGACAATGCCCCACGTGCTCGGTCGCAATCTAGTGGTTCGAGCAGTAGCAGCGATTCTTCTTCCACGGCGCGTAAAAGGAGACATCGTAGGCGAAAGGAGCGGCGCCGCCGTACAAAGCTAAGTAAATTAGAGGACGCTTTTAAAAAACTTACTGAAAAAGTATCCTCTTTGCAAGATCTTATTCTTAAAAATAATACTCAGCCGTGCATGTCTGACAGTGAGTCTATTCTATATATTCCGAGCCCTACTGAACTGGATAATGAATTAAACGAAGAAAAAGGGATTGATTTTAAAATACAAACTACCCTCAAGTCGCAGACATTACAGACAGATAATACGCATCTCGATTTGCTTAACAAATTACAACATTTTAACTCGCCTGACTGGGCTCAAGTACGTTATTCTGAAGTACAAAAACTTTATAATTCTACCCCAGGTTTTGTAGAGCTCGAAAGTAACGATGTTTTGAAAAATTTTGAACGTAATCGATCGTTAGCGGTCGTTGAAAATTCTTTAGCTGCTATGTCACATGCTGTTATTTTGCAAAGCGAAGCATTTCAAAAAGGCTTATGCCAATTTATTTCATGGGTATCCGAATTAAAAAACCCAACGACCACTGTAGAGATTACTTCAAAAATCAATGAAATTTTTGCCGACGGGGAATACCAAAAAATACAATCGGATTTATTACAAATGATATGCGGCAAACGGGCTGATATAGTGCAACAACGTCGTGATGGTATTTTAAATTCAGTAAAAGAAAGTTGTTTTAAGGAATCGTTAAGGAAAATACCTCCGTCCGCGCATCATTTATTTGACGATGCAAAGTTTACAGATTTTGTAGGAAAACAAGGGGGTGTCTTAAAAATTTTTCAAGCCGCACCCATTAAATTATCCTCGCAGGGTAGATCGTATAAACCTTCTGTCCAAAGAAGGGACACACAAGGAGGTAGGAAATATGTGGTGCCTGTGCGCAACAGTGCAAACTACCGCCCCTCCACTAATAGTGGCTCTAATCCTGCGCAAGGACGAAAGAGAAGGGCAGAAGAGTTTTTTCGTCACTCCGAAGATACACGATACGGTAAGAAACGTAGTACCCTGGGACGGCGTGATAAACGAGTCGATTGACTATCATCAACGTTTTCAAGCCGGGGGAATCAAACATCGGGTAAGTGTCTGGAGGAAGTTGGGGGCACCTTTATATATACTGAAGATAATATCAGGCTATCGAATTCCCTTTTTAAGCAAGCCACCACTTATTCATCCCTTGAAGATTCCCAGAAGATTTCACACAATAAATTCAAAAGAAATCTTAATCCAAATAAAGAAGCTAGTAAATCAAAAGGTGTTAGAAAAAGCTTCATTGACTCCGAGCTTTGTCTCAACAATTTTTCTTGTACCAAAAAAGGAAACGACGGCTTCGTTTCGTCCAGTCTTCAATTTAAAATTCCTAAACAACTTTGTCAAAATAGACAAATTTCGATTGGTGAACATGTACAAAGTCCCCGACTTCCTCCAACCACAGGATTGGTTAGTGAAAATAGACTTGAAAAATGCATATTTTCACCTGCCAATCGCGCCAGGACACAGACGTTTCCTCAGATTAATAGTATCGGACCAACTTTGGCAAATGACCTGCCTGCCTTTTGGTTTGGCAACGGCTCCGAAGGTTTTTGCCAGCCTGACGAATTGGATCGCGCAGATCCTAAGAGACCAAGGTGTGCGATTGCTGGTATATCTCGACGATTTTCTCCTGGCAAATCAAAATCGAGAAACTCTGCAAACTCACGCGAACTTAGCGGTAAGACTATTGCAATCCCTTGGCTTTGTAATAAACTTTCAGAAGTCTGTATTGACTCCTCGGCAGTCAATCGAGTATCTGGGGATATTATGGGACCCTTGGCGAAATGTCAAATTACTTCCACCAACAAAGGCTCGCTTGCTGCAATCGAGAACATCGAAAATGGCAAAAGCCACCAAGGTAAGTTTAAAAGAAGTCCAGAGTATACTAGGACTTTGGAATTTTGCCAGCTTCGTAGTCCCGCGAGGGCGCCTGAATTCTCGTGCAATGCTGACCTTCAGCAATTCCCTATTACGAAAAAAGGTAAAAGGTCGAATACAGATGCCCGTCAAGGTGATTCCGAACCTGCAATGGTGGTTACAGAGTCACAGCATGGCTTCTCAACTGCACGGTTCACCTCCAACTTATTTCCTTACGACGGACTCGGCCAAGACAGGTTGGGGTGCGCAGCTCAACAACGAGACCTTATGTGGCAGTTGGTCAGTACAGGAAAGAAACTCTCACAGCAATATCTTAGAGATGTTGGCAATTTTGCGAGTAATTCAGATAAAAGGTCGCCTAATGAGCGATACAAGCTTATTAATTCAGAGCGACAATCGAACTGTAGTTTCTTACCTGCGCAACGAAGGCGGCACACAGTCACAGCCTCTCCTAAACCTAACATACGAAGTCTTAGACGAAATAGATCGTTATCGGATACATATGTCGATATATCACCTTCCCGGTCGATACAACTACGTAGCAGATCGGCTCTCAAGGAAATCTGCCCCGACAGAATGGCACTTGCTTCCCGGTGCTACCGTGAAAATTTTTCAGCATTTTGGAGTTCCCGAAATAGATCTTTTTGCGTCAAGAACTGCTCATGTAGTACCCAGGTATGTGAGTCTGGATTTAGATCAGGAGGCTGTTTTCCACAACGCCTTTGGTCGCCCTTGGCACTACAGGTTAGCATGGGTATTCCCACCACCGTGTCTAATACCCAGAGTATTAGCGCACCTGAACCAGGCAACAGGTATGTACCTGGTGATAACACCAGATTGGGAGAAGGTCTTTTGGAGAGCAGATCTGGTGGCTCGCTCCATGCGCCCTCCCTACCCGTTGAGGGATTTGGACCAAGTCTTGATAGACACAACAACCAATCGACCGCCTCCACAAGTTCATCAATTGAAGTTAAAGGTGTGGTTAATACAGGGTGGTCATCGTTATTAGATTCTTGGCAGAAAGATCAGATAGAAATTTTAGAAGGTAGCTGGAGGAAATCGACCTTAAATACATATAAGCCGGCATGGTTACGATGGTGTAAATGGTCACGTGACAATAATGTGAGCACTATAGATCCATCCCCTGAAGATGTGGCTCGATTTCTAACTGATTTGCATCTTAAATTTAAATTTGCCTATAATACAATTGCAGTACATAAGTCGGTGGTATGTACCTTTTGTCGTCCACCTAGTGGCTTATCATTAGGTTCTCACATTATTATAAAGCAAATATTAAAGGGTATAGCATTAAAACAGCCACCCAAAGCTAAAAGTCCTATTTGGGACATTAATGTTTTAATTAGATTCTTGGTTGACAAAACTCCCTCCAAAATGTCATTGTTCGAAATTTCTAAAAGAACTGCAATTCTCCTTTTATTGTGTTCCGGGCGCAGAGTTCATGACCTTACATTATTGAGTATAAATAAAGAAAACTTTGTAAGGAGTGATGATTCTATAGTGTTTTGGCCGATTTTTGGGTCCAAAACTGATAATATAACTTATAAGCAATCCGGTTGGCGTTTACTTAAATGCGAGTCAAACTCTAACATAGACCCAATTTATTGGATTAACAAATTGCTAGAGTACTCTAATGGTCGAAGAGGTAATATTGAGAGCTTATTTATTAGCACACGTGGTGAGCCCAAACCAGCTACCCGCACCATCATAGGGGGCTGGATTAAGTCATTGTTAAAACAAGCTGGTAAAAACAGTAGTCCAGGTAGTGTGCGATCGGCAGTAGCCTCGGCTAGTTGGTCAGATAATATTCCCATTGATCATATTTTGGAGAGAGGAAATTGGCGCTCGGCGTTGACATTTCACAAATATTATAAAAAAAAGAAATCAAGGATTACAGGTCTACAAATGAATCAAGTCGTTCAAATCAGATCAGTAGTCTGTTTCAAACGATAAGATGATTTACTTAATCGTAATATCGATGTAATGTTATAATTAATAATTATGAGCTAATTCTGTTGATTGAACTATCAAAAGTTTAAAATGAATAAATAACTTTGTTGATCACATTGGCGTTCTAATTTAGTCCCAATCCAGCAGTCGATAACAAACACCTCTCAATTTATGGCTTAGAGAAAGGTACAGTCAAGCTTAATAGAACAATTTTACCTAAAAATAAAATTGATATTAAGCATACTTACCTTTCTCTAAGCCAATTTATATTTCTGTCTGCTGACTCTTAATTATAAATGTATGTGATTGATACCCTTATCAATCACTGTAAATTGAGCCGCAATGAGGTTCATGGATATCGTTCTGCGCTCCGCAAACGTATCCCCACTACCTGCCGGATTGGGGCGGATATGACGCTGCGGGGCTTATAGCGCTTCACCGTACCGGAACCGGATACGTCTATCTCAATTTATGGCTTAGAGAAAGGTAAGTATGCTTAATATCAATTTTATTTTTAGGTAAAATTGTTCTATTTTACAGACTATTTTTTCAAGGAAACGTCATCGCTCAATTTAGTTAACAGCTGATGAGAACATCACTACAACTGTCAACAGTCAAAGTAAAGTCAATAGCCAAAGTTGTCAAAAAGTTTTACCCGAGAGCGAGGTTGTTTGACCCGCAAATATTTTTTTTTGAAGATATTAGTGATTATTTAACTTTTATAATAGTTACTAACTTTAATTTGATATTCGCCAGTTTTTTGTAATCAAACTGTAAGTAGATTCGTGATTTTGAGCAGGTGTTTCATGTGAGTGTTCATTCTTATAAGACTTTGCTATTCTGAATATTTTATATCTGTTTATCTATTCTAATTATTGTAAAATTGTTGAATTAGAACTTACTCATTTGCAGTGTTTGCTCATGAAGGATTGGTTTGATGTAATTATTAGAATTTCATTGGAAATCTTCTTACCAAAATAACCATTTCTTATCTGAATTTATTAAAACTTATAATGAGTAAGATTACGCTAATAATTTGAGTATTGCTATAATTTAAGGAAGCCAGTAAACAATGAAATATGTGTAACGTTTGCTCTAAGTGTACGAATAATTTCAAAGTTCTATAATTATGTAAATACTTCAATGTTTATTAACATTTGCCTGATTCTACAAGCGTATTTTGGCAATCATATTTTAATGAGTAATCAAAAACAAGTGAACAATGAGTAAACAAATTTTCTTATCTTTGTCTATTTTGATTAAGTACCATATTACTGGAAAGTGATGAAGTTCGTAGAAAGCAAGTAATTTCCTTAGGTCTAATTTAAATGGTACTATAATTACTTATATAATTAAAAATAAAGCATATTATTTAAGTACCCCATTTTTACTAAAATAATATAGTTTTAATCATTCATATTTCATGCTCAAAACTAATAAAGAAATGCCCTAAGTATTCTTTAATCACCAATAAAATAGCAGCAGTGGGATGAATCAGGGTGACAGTAACCAGTAAATAATTCTACCTAGATAGTATCTTTCTTGAAAATCCCCATCAATTTATAACTAGTTAATATACTTAGGGCTGATTTTTCCAACGCCAGATAACTTTATCGGAGGAATAATTTTGAATTTTTGACATTTCTTCCATACAATAACTGTCAGATGTAAATTTTATTCCACAAATAAAAATTATCAGTCAATTGAAAAATCCGCTCATAGTGATTTCTAAACAAAATTTTAATTGATTCCACTTGTGTCATGTACTTCTCAGTGTCAAGTAGTTATGTTGGTACAATCCCATGTAATGTATGTTGTCTAATAAATAAAATTGTAGTTTTTCTTCTATTTTATTTTTTTAGTATAATTTTGCTGGATGCAATGACAAAAAACTATTGAGTTCATAAAACTTATTTCAAATCCAAAAAACTCCCTTCCCTTGTTCAAGTATTTATCTACTTATTTTGATTAACCATTTAAGTAGTTCCACACATAGTATATAAACCGACAGAAGAACATAACATTACCTGAAATACAGGTAGGTACTCTAAACCTAGCCAGGGTCTATAATTTTTCTGTAACCTGTTTAGAAAATTACTATTATTATTATTTATTACCAGTCAGGAAATGTATGTAACAGATATGCACTAGGGAATTTGTTGTGCTACATCTTCCCATCATAAACACTAGAAAGTGGTAAAGGGGTATTGTGGGACTGTCTTACGTAATTTTGAATCTCAGCCTAATTTGAATAAATCATTTTTGATTTTGATTTGAATAAGTACGAGTAATAGCACTGTAAAACAACAACAAAAAAATTGTAGAACTATACATAAATCACTTATAAATTAATTTCCGCCACAATCAGAACATTCCCACTGCTGTTATCAGTCTGTGTGTTTGTTGGTGTTATTTATTTCATTGTAACACAAATCCGCAGACTACAGGGTAATTCAATTGTTAATGAATCTATTATTACAAAGATAACATAACAATTGTGTAATGTGGTGTTTTATCTAATTATTACATTCACTATTCAATGTGCTTACTATTATTGAGATACTTTTAACCCTTTGAACGCCATTGTCACATATACGTGACAAGCAAGCGCGTGCCCGTGCCGTGTATTACTTTTGTGTGTTTTTATTTGTATACTTACCTTAAATATTTAAAATTGTGGCTTGGCGTGGAGGGCACGCGCGTGCGTTTATGCTCTGGCGTTCAAAAGGTTAAAACATACCTAACAGGTGCGGCTCCCTCTATCTTTACTGTAGCCTAATTGCTAAAGCGAAATATTTCACTGATCCTCTATAAACTTATTGGCTTTCAATTCAAATGATGACTACTTTTTTAAATTTATGAACCAGCAATTATTAAAGGTTCAAAAAAAGAGGCGCCATCGTTATATTGAACCTCAAATTATTCCTCCAGAATTTTGCATTCGTAAAAATATTATTGAACACTTTATTCAATAATATTTTAGGAAAAGCAAAATATGGACATTACTTATTTGAGGTTCAATTAAATATAAGCAATTAATAAACAGTTTCAAGGTAGGCAAGTAATAGTTCATTGTCTAAGATTTAGAAAGTTTTTCAGTAGGTACGATGACTGCTTCCCAAATTATTTGTTTTTATTTTGAATATAAACAATGGGGGACATCTGGCTGGTATCATGATGATAATTTTAATAGGTACTTATTGGATAATGGGCTCAGTTGCAGTATGTATGACTGCATTTGTTAAGTAACTAACTACATTGCAGTGTCAGTGTAGTTGACTTCAATAAATCTAATCACTGCATCTCAAATGCTGGTTGTTTTCATATTTAAGTCGGAATCACGTACAGCCATTTATAGATAGGTCTAGTACCTATAGCTTGTTAGAGAAGCAGGAAAAATCTATTGTGACCATGGGTTGTACTATTGCAATCAGCCAATTAAGACTGAACTATCCTCAATTGACTCCTTGTTAACCAGCAACCTATGTTGCAGGTATACATATAATAGGTATTTCGAACCCCGTAGGTACCTATAGTTTACCGGGCAGGTACAGACTGGCAGCACATCAAGCTACTACAATCTGTCAAATTTCACATTGCGAATAGTAGGTGTACCTACTATAGATAGGTACACGTCAGGGCCGTCTTTACCTATTGTGCAGGGTGTGCGTTGCACACGGGCGCAGCGGTCCTAGGGGGCGCCGAGCGCCGCTCGCTTCGGAGCCCCACTCGGCGCGCGCGATTGCCGGCCGCGGCACTTTCAATGACCAACGTAAAAAGAGCTCCGCTTTCCATTCATTTTGTATAGCATCTGGAGCTCTTCTTATATTTGTCGAATTACACCAAAGCAAGCCGCGCCACGAGCGCGCGAGCGGCTTTTACAATATTAACTTTTTTTTCAACATGAAATAAACCTTATTACACATTATTAGAGATTATATTTTGAGTGTAGTAGTGAGTGTCGCATCGCTCGGCGGCACCTGTTTCAATGATTCGTTTGAAAACACGCCGACAATCATATTGCGAATAATGCGAATTCAACTGTTTGGGATAGACAATAAAGTTCAAATTACCATGCCATGGACGAACGTCAAGCGAGCGGCATTTCTGAAAAGCGTGAGTACGCGTGGCGCGTGCCGCACTGTTCTACCGCTCGCTACACGTAATTTTGCGAAATAAGCCTTGGCGCCATTGATTAAGTTTTATATTTGAGTGAACATGTAAATATGAAATTTACTTCATATTTGCGGCTTTTCTTTCGATTGAAATTTACCTAATAGGTAAGATTTAATTTTGATATTAGCTGAATTAGTCTGCCACAAGCACAACTGTTGCGAATTTCGACGGGGTCGGAGCACTCGTCAAAAATTATTTAGCTACGCTACCAAATTTCAGTCTGAAAACTGAAAAAACAAATCATTTTTTTTTAAAACCATAATGTTGCGCTTTGTTTTTTCTTGTCACTCTTTCCTTCCTAAAAATACTTTTTACCCGTGTGTACAGTCACGAGTAAAAGTATGTATACACTTGGCTTTATTTTTTTTTTTTCCTTCATAATTTGTCTACTAGAGTTATAAAATTACCGGTTGTGTTCATTAGGTTTAATTCGGGGTGAGAGCCTGGTGATCCGTCACACAGGGTATCCTAGTATGGACGCCAGTCTCTCACAAAGGATCATATTTTATGCATCTTTGTCAAAACGCTAAATTCTTATCTCTGTTTATAACTATGGGAACCTTTGTGAAGAGAGAAAATAAAGATTATTATTCTTATTATTCAAAGGCGATTTTCTCCTTTATTTTTAAATTAAATTTTATATTATTAGGAACATAGTATTTTCGAACCCATAGTTTTATGTAAAGTGTCGTGTTTTAACGTTGCATTCGTTATTTCACAAAAAAATCGCAATTGAAAGTTGCCAAGTGTTGACATATTAGTGCTCGTGACTGTACAGTGGCCCTCGCTCGCAGTGAGCTTCCCAAAGTCAAATGTTCCCAATTGATATTGAACTTTGTTTGATATCAGGTCGTAATTAGAATGAAGAAATTTCAAAATTTGGACATTGATATGATCTAACATATACAGGGTGTCCCAGAACTCAACGTCAAGCTGAAACGGGGCGACAGGATTGATTGTAAACATCATGAGAAAAATCAGAAAACAAATCTATCCCATGCAGTTTGAAAATTATGGGCATTTAAGAAAAATCTAAAAATTTGGTCAATCTGTAACCATTTTTGGTTATTGTGGTTAATTTTTATTATTTTTGTTCATTTAAACTTTGGAACCGTAACCCTAAATAATATTTCTAAGAATCACAGTCAAAAATAATGACACAATTGCCCAAGTTTCCTAAAATTAAGACTTTGTTAAACTATGAATTTAAAATTTTCAAAATTTGTCGACTTTGAAAGGCCCTCCTTTAAAAAAAATGTACTAGAGTGCGTTGGCAAGTGCCATTAAAAGTTGGCGCATTTAATCAGGATTGTAAAATGGTACAATACTTGTTAGTTTCATACTAAAAAAACGAGTAAAAAACTAAAAACCTCAAGTAGCCCGATTTTTGCTAACCCATTTTACTCAGTTAAAATGTTTTTTATTCGCAAAAGCTCTTGGTAGGTTCTTAATATTACGGCAAAATGATGAGAGAGATGGATAGTGGACATGTTTGCCATGAGTGAGAGAGACAGATAGTGATATAGTTTTTTTTTTTACTAGGGGGCGCTTGGGTAATGTTTGCACACGGGCGCTACATGGGCTAGAGACGCCTCTGGTACACGTCCGCCCTGTGGCGTAACTATACCGTTTGGGGCCCGTGGCAAATTCAAGGGATGGGGCCCTCCCTCAATGTAAAGAAGCTCAACCAACGTCCCGCCACTTCATCCGCGTACATTTCATGTTCTACAAAATTTAACACCTGACTGCTATCCTTATGTTAGGATCCTCCTGTGCTCATGGCCCTCTCGGGCCGGGGGCCCCTTTGCCTGGGGGTCCGTGGCATTTTGCCCCAATGCCACCCTATAGTTACTACGCCACTGCCTCCGCCCAACCCTTCGAGGGAACAAGGCTTGATATTATGTTTAAATTCTTTATTCGAAATTTTCATATTCAGTACGTAAGTAGAGCATACCAAAAGAGCACAATCTTGGATTAAAATGACTATTGTTTAATATCTCTAGCGCTCCTACGTATCAAAAATAAAATGAAAACAGTGTCACATACAAAAGCAAACACAAGTAGGTATTACAAAACCGTACAATTCAAGCCACTATCTCATGTCAGTCAGTGAACTATCAAAACATTGTATCAAACAGAAGCTTTTTACCAAACCTATTAGTTCTGATTAGATTCGTAACATTTGTTTAACATAATTACTTGTACATCGTGAACTACAAGTGAATCTCGCGACAGATAAAGTTATACCGTACGCAACATTAGCTGTTATCAATTCCTCTCGTCTCCAATAAATAGTGACCGCACTGATAAGGATTCTGTAGTCAGTCGTCAGTCAATGCTCGACGGTCACTATGTATCTACGTATTGTACGCGAATGTGGACACACAGTGTTGGGACAGTGTTGATTCTTGGATTTACAGTGAAAGGATTCAGTATGACTATTTTGCATGTCCTGACGGGCAATAATTGAGTTGAAGTGTTAAAGAAGTGGTGGTATAGATAGCTTCCTAATAGGTAGGTACCTAATGGAAAAGTGCAACACATAAAGCGTTAGGCACACTTATAATCAAGGATCAACCAAAGTTTCAGAAGTTTTAAAACTGAAACAAGTTCAATAATAAATACCTATAAATTTATTAGACTTCATTTCAAAGCTGGACAAAGGTTACCCCATACCTACTACTACACAGACACTATTAACTTAGGTACTTAAAGCTCTCGTCACCCTTAGGTGATGAAATAATTAATAAAATGTCATCATTGAGCAACTTCACATAACACGTTTAGAGACCCTTTTCATCATCATAATTATCTTCAACAATTTTAGAAGCATTTAAAAACATTGCGGGAAAAGGAACCGGTAGTCGTGGTTTCAGGCGCTAGGCCTTTCCCGCCTAAAAGACCGGTTAAAGACGTTTATATACTTACTAGCTGACCCGGCAAACGTTGTTTTGCTCCTACACTACTCCTACCCAACTCCTACCCTACTCCCACACTACTCCTACCCTACTCCTACACTACTCCTACCCTACTTCTACCCTACTCCTACCCTACTCCTACCCTACTCCTACCCTACTCCTACACTACTCCTACCCTACTCCTACACTACTCCTACCCTACTCCTACACTACTCCTACACTACTCCTACCCTACTTCTACCCTACCCCTACCCTACCCTACTCCTACCCTACTCCTACACTACTCCTACCCTACTCCTACACTACTTCTACCCTACCCCTACCCTACCCTACCCTACTCCTACCCTACTCCTACACTACTCCTACCCTACTCCTACACTACTCCTACCCTACTCCTACACTACTCCTACACTACTCCTACCCTACTTCTACCCTACTCCTACCCTACTCCTACTATAAAAAAAAAAAAAGTATCCTATGTCCGTCTCCTGGTCCTAAGCTACCTCCCCACCAATTTTCAGCCAAATCGGTTCAGCCGTTCTCGAGTTATAAGTGGTGTAACTAACAGACTTTCTTTTATATACACTGGTGGACAATAAAATTAGGCCACCCCTATTTTTATGATTTTTTCATTAATTACGGTATGTTTAAAAATTAAGATAAATAATACGTTTTTGAACGTTCGTTTGCAATCTTTATAGAGGGTACATCGATAAAATTATCACGTGTAAATGTGTCAAATGTCATTTAATCAGTTTTTTAAGGTACGCACACTTTTATTCTTTTATGTTTAATGCCCTTTCGCTAGGTCGCTATTTAAAGCTATCGTTAAATTCGTATTACTAATTTAAGTTCTGTGCCTCCCACTTCCTTTTCACTGATAAATATGGATCTACGCGAAGCAGAAGTTGTTCGAATCCTAAAGTTTTTACAAACTGGAATGAGCCAGCGAAATGTCGCTCGACAATGTGAAGTTAGTCGATCAAAGGTTCAATATGTCTACAAAAGGTATCTGGAGACCGGTGGCTACATCAGAAGACCTGGATCAGGTCGAAGAAAAAGACATCTGAACGGGATGATCGATTTGTAGTGTCAGCAAGCCTCAGAAATCGTCATCGTTCTGGAGTAGAATTGCAGCACCTGCTCAGAGATGTCCGAGGGGTTGCTGTAAGTAATAGGACAATAAGAAGACGCCTTAAAGCACGTGGTTTTGAAACCATACAGACCCTAAACAGGTCCTAAACTTACCACAGCTCTTATGGAAGCAAGGTTAAATTTTGCTCGTGAACACGGTGATTGAACTTTGGCACGATAGGGGCAAGTACTCTTTTCTGATGAGTCCCGTATGTGGCTATATGGTGCTGATGGTCGCAAAAGAGTATATCGTAGACCGGGAGAACGATATGCACAATGTGTCATATCTGAAAGGGTAAACTTTGGAGGTGGTTCAGTTTTGTTCTGGGGAGGTATAAGCTTAGAAGCCCGTACAGAGCTGGTTATCGTAGATAGAGGAACTGTGACAGTTGATTCGTACGTCACTGACATTCTTGAAGAGCATGTAGTGCCATACTCAGGATTTAACGGTCAAGAATTTAAATTAATGCACGATAATGCGCGCCCCCACACTGTGATGTGCGTTAGAGATTACTTGCGAGAAGCGGGGATACAGGTTCTGAACTGGCCAGCACAAAGTCCAGACCTTAATCCCATAGAACATTTATGGGACGAGCTAAAACGGCAAGTAAGACAGCGAGAACCAGCTCCGGAGAAAATGCAACAGCTGAAAGCGGCTTTATTGGAGGAATGGGAAAACATACCCCAATCTACCATTAAAAAGTTGATACAATCCATGAACAAAAGGATGGTATGTGTTATCAAAGCCAGAGAAGGCAATACCTTTTACTAAAGAAAGATTGACATCAGCGAAAAATGTTTTTTTTTTATCAGTGTGGGAGAGTCGTTGTAAATGTTTTCTTCATTTTTGATTTTTCTTATGTATAGCTATAAAAATAAAGTTATTTAATTTAAAAATGCATTATTTCATCTAAGAATTATCACACAATCAATAAAAAAAATACAAAAAAAGTTTTTATTAAGAAACACAGTCACGACAACCGGATTGGTAGGTGGCCTAATTTTATTGTCCACCAGTGTATATAGATTTGTATTCATTTCTATTCATATTGCGCGTAAATCGATCGTAGGTACCTACGATCCGACCCGAGGCTAAAGCTTATGTATTTATGTATGGCTTCGCTCAATCGTCATAGATTGATAGAGTAAAATTGATCATTATCACCGTGTCATAGGTCGGAAAACAGCGCGAATGGCGGCGGAGGAGGACATCGACACTCTCAAAATATACTGGGATCACTTCTTCAAAGCGGAGACAGGCACTTATGAGGTAAGGTCTTAATCATCAGATATAGAGAAGTAGGCTTAAGCTACTCCACTCACTTGCCTTAAACAGTAAAAAGACAGTCGCCGTCCCTTGGGAGTAGTTGGGAGACACGGTAGATACCCCTTTAGCGAATGGCCATCATTAATTTAAAGCAATTAACTTAAAGCTAGACATGGACCTCGCTATTACATGCCACCTGGCATTTGTCTGCGATAGATTATAATTTGTGGAAATGCCACTCAAGAACTTGCTCTTTCCATCGGTCATTGAACTTATACCGCTAAGGCTAATCTATGGCCTTGGTAACATATAGCGACGACACACTTGGTAGGACAGGGGATCGGAAACATGTCTGCGAACTGTTTTTTCTATTATCTATATAATTATATATTAGGGTATAATATATATATTGGCCAGTCAGCTAAGGTGACAACAGGGCTGTCTGCCCAGAATACGTCGTAAAATACTTGAAGCTACCGTAACTCGTGGAAGCAACTTTGATGAACCCTAGAAAACCCAAAAACAAGGGTCAACAATGTTTGCCCTTGGATCATACCTATCACGCCTATAGGTATAATGATGATGGTTATATCATGTCTAATATTATCTTTCCCTTCACAGCTCTATTCCTTCCGAAGGCAAATAAATTAAATAGTTTTTCAACCTACATTGATCCAGTTAGATCGATAAACACGCTAATAGATATTACGAGTTAATGCAATTGTAGCACATACGTCGTAGGCCACGAAATACGAAAGCAGCCGAGCTATTATCCAATTGACTCGCGCCTCGCGGTCACGCTCAACTGGCTACACTCAAATGATCTATCGCATAGAACATCACGGTATTCTCCTTTGCAAGTTGGCAGAAACAAAAGCGCTTCGTCAAAGAATCAATTTCGCGTAGACCGGCTTTATGAAAACTGACGTATCCAGTGCATGATACGAAGGAACAAGACTCTTTAACAAGAGTTTGACTATGACCACAGTTTGTTTTTAATGTGGAACAGCCAGCACGCGCAATTCTGAACCACTGCATCTGGAAAGCCAGAATCCAGAGACAATTAACAAGAAATGCCCTAATACAATGTGGCTCGGCGAGTAAGTCCCGCACAGGGCAATAATGAAACAGCCTTTGTTCTATTGTGGCTAAGTCAGCATGTGGTACGAGCACATGATGAACGCGCAATAAGTTGTTTCCATGTTGTACTTGATTCTGCAACCACTCGAGTTGATCCTGGTCGGGTCTTTACACCCTGGACATAGAAGCGATTGTCCATATACCGATAGTAATAAAGACACTAATTACAGAAATCGACATGGCTGGATCTGTTCCTGGCCGAGTTCCTGATCCGTGTCAACGACGGCGCCAACCCCAAGGAGTTGATCAAGTTCTGGTAAGGAATAGATAACGATTTGTTTGTTCGATCAATGATAGACATCTATTGTGTCTGGCGGAAGTGACACACCGTCTGGCTCGCGTTTGGAAGTAAATTCCAACCTTTTTAAGGTATTCATTCATAATATGTATCTAACTGATATCATTAATATCATATTAGGTAATAATTATGGTTTGCTAGTATTCAAAATAAAACTCGAATTACACCATCGCTGTGGTGCGGCCCGGCGACTGCACCACGATTTAAATTTACCACACGTTCGCATTGCATCTAATTATCGTTATTTATCAAAGGAAACAATGGCACACCGCACAGCTCCTGAGGTGCGTAGAGCTCCTAAGTCTTGCGTCTATTAGACAAAAGACGATCTGATTCCCATCCTAGACTTAGGTAATTACTTATGTAGGTATAAGCACTTGAGTGAGATACCTGAGATACAGGTTTATTCCTAGTTCAGGTATAATCCATTTATTTGTACCTACATCTAGTATAAGTCCCTATTTTGTTTGTAAAAATTTATGTAAATCAATTATTTCAATAAACAATTTCAATTCAATTAAAATCTTAAATAAACTGACGGACAAGACACAACCTAAACCGCTGGTTCTAGAAGCATGAAATTATGCATAAGAATTCCTTTTAAGACGGAAAGTGCTAAGGAAGGATTTTGAAAACGTATCGCCTAAAGGGGTTAAAGAGGGGATGAAGGTTTGTATGGAAGTTCGTCGTTTTTGCTGATGGGAAATCTCATCGAGCACACAGCTAGTAGAAGAGAAACCACGTTATTATCTTGTTCGTCGTGTCGATTCCGTTATACAAGGTGTTGATTTGCATCCTCATCAAATTTCAGGAGGTTGTCATAAAAGAGATTTTAGTACTTTAGTATTTTAGTACTTTAGTATTCTAAAATATTAAAGTACTTTAGTACTTAGTAAAGTAAAAGGCGTTTGTTTGTGTGTGAAAGCGCGGTTATAGGGCTAGTAACAGACGGGCCGCGTTTAAATACGGCTGGTTCACACTTACGGATTGACGTAAATAGGAAAAAAAAAAAAACTACCCATTTTATTGTTGATTTGGGTCGAGAATCATTAGCATAATTACGTTCTTGAATTTGACTAGGATGCAAATCAACACCTTGTATATCCTGCCTGTTTGTTCCACATCAGTCCAGTGAGTGGGGTGGTAACGCTGGTGGGCTGCGAGCTGCTGTGCGGCATCCACCGCGTGACGTCATCCATCAACGCGCACTACTCTGTGCCGCTGCCGAATCTGGACACGCATGCGCCGCTCCCTGATAATGCCCTGCCAAATATTGAGACACACAGTGATGTCGGGTGTAAGTATATTACATATTACAGTACTACCTATAGAATTCATAGAAGAAGGAAAAAATGCCTAGACACCGCCTTATTCAAAAGCTTGAGTGTCAAAAAAGCCTAATACCACTCACTCTTGACGTTTTGGCTCCATAAAAAATCGCTATGCTCGGATAGGTCTAAGGCCCGAAACGAATTGTTGCAGCAACATCGTTCTGTGTTGCTACACTCAAACCGTTTGAAATATTGCCAGCTACACGTTTCTCGAAACGTAAAAACATGTTGCTGAATCGATACTGCGCAACTTGTTTCCCATGATTACTTACTTTAAAATTAAGGTATTATTCGAATCATGCCTTTTCTCCTACTAACGATGCCTCTTTAAACTATCTGCAGCCGCAGAACAAAAGCCCGAAGAGCAAAAAGTGGGTCCCACGAGTTTATTCACGCGCATCAACACGCAGTCTTCGGAACAGATCCTCAGGAAGTACCTGCTGGGTGGCGTGGCCTGGAGGTGCCTCGTGCTGCTCAAGGCTTTAGGAGTTGAGGTGAGGAACCGTTATTAACCCCCTTCTTCGCACGGTGTTTACGACTTGACAACAGTAACTATCGAGATTTATTTATTATACGTACATACATATACTCATGCATGCAAAAAAATAAAGCAAAAAAACTAAAAGTTTTTTTGTATTCGACGACCGCAGAAAGTTTAGTTACTTGAAATCTCATATTTCAAGTAACTAAACTTTCTGCGGTCGTCGACTTTGAAAGTCTATTTTTTTTATATTTTAGCGTGTTTAGATATCGATACCCATCACGTCTGTGGAGTTTTGCTAGCTAATTTAATTTAACCTTGTATAAGGTCCAAACAACCTGGACATACTTTACCAGGGCACTGATACTCTGCATAACTAGATCAAGTTGGGATAGGTCTTCCTAAGGCAGTAGTGTACCTACAATATAATAGTCGTTGCATTGTGTCTCGGGTGACGTTGAGGACAGTTATCGGCAGGTCGGCACCCTCGACGGAAACATACTGATATCAGGGCGCGGCGCGATTAACGTCGCTACTCATGTACTATGAGTATCATTACGAGATCTGTACCCTCTCGAGCTGTACTGTTCAGCCTTTATGACAGTGTGTACAAATATGGAGCTATCAATTTGAATCTCCTTTTAACGTATCGGCACAGTCAACATGGTGGTAGCAGGCTGATGGTCAACCAGTCGGGGGTGCGACGAATGTACAAGTATCTCCCGGGCCCCCCCGACTTATGGTAAGTACTAGAAGGAAGTCGGTAGGAGTCCGACATAACCCTCCGTTCTTCCCAGACTAAGGGTATCCATGAGGATTTCCCCACGGAAAAAAAAGGCTGATGGTCAAAATCAAAATATTTTATGTCACATAAACCATGTTGTTGTGAAGATGCTATCTATATCTTCTTACACGCGGCGTGATACTTGGAATTATATTTCTCATTGAAAAAATAAAGCTATTATAAACATTTGTTTGGTAAGTTTCTAAACACGTATCAACAAGATAATTATACATTGACAAATATTATTCATTCTTATCATCACAGGACAAACTTCCGAACAAGGCTTCTTAGAAGAAAAATATAACGCGGACTCGAACCCAGGATGTGAGATCCTGGCTTCGATGAGTCCGAGTTATATTTTTCTGCATCGCAGTAACTGCCAGCTCCCAGCATCACTGTAGCTGAAGCCATTTTGTTAAAAAAAGCAGATGATCGGGGAATACCTAATAACTCAATGGATAACGAACATAAAATCTTAGTTGTCTGATTGATAATGTGATAACACAGTGCGTTGGGCGCGTTATCAAGTAACGTTTACGACTTATTGAAACAGTTTGACTAACTGCTCGTCAGACAACCAGAGATATAAACGTGTTCTCATGCACGTATGCAATTAACATGTTAGGAGACCCCTTTATCGGTCTGTTTACTAATTATTTGGGGTACATATGTATAGGTACACAAATAACCTATTATCACGTAAATACCAAATAAACTCCCGACCAACGAGGCATATAAATAAACAAAGAATTGATAATCGTATAGCAACTATCGATAATGACCGTAGGAGTATAGACACCTACCTACATTTAGTTGCGGAAATGTTTGTCAGTGAGTATGTTTGTTGTAACGTGTAATTGGAATTCGATAACCTATCGGACAGCACGGCTGATGTGACGTCCCTCACAGCACCAGACACCCGAATGATAATGTAGCAGTTCACGCCTGTTTTGAAGTAATCACCTTTTCATTGGTATTTATAACCTAAGCTGTAACCATGTGTTGTACTTTAGAGAAAGGGAAGGCTGAAACATCCACCTGAATGATGCTATGAAACTTACAATAGCTGCCATCGCCAGAATAGATGTGAGCGACTGCAGATACAATAGTTTGAGGGGAATCTGCGGTCGCTGAAAACGAATCCTCTGTTAACGTATGCACCTATATTCTGGCAAAGACATCATTCATTCATTCGGCCATCGTCCCGCAATATATTGATTATTTTTGTTACGAATTTTTGGTTTTCAGGACTTAAGGATAGTTTTTACAACCTTCTTACATATGATTAAACTATTGTTCTTTCTTTGTTCATACAGGGTTTATCATGCTGTCGGCAGCTGAGCTCCGTGCTCATCTGGTTGTTCGGCGAGCTGAGTGGAGCGAGCAGTAACGCTAGCACAGACGTGGCACAGCCGGCCACCCCGCGAACGCCTATACACCAGCTCTTCTCACATAGGTATGTATAATCGGGTAAATGACTTTAATATATAGGAAACTAGCAGCGCTCCGCGGTTTCGCCCGCGTAAGTTTCGATCCCGTGAGAATATCGGGATAAAAACTATCCTATGTGCTTTCCCGGGACTCAAACTATCTCTATACCATATTCATCTAAATCGGTTCAGCGGTTTAAGCGTGAAGAGGTAACAGACAGACAGACAGACACACTTTCGCTTTTATAATATTAGTATGTTTCTAAACCCATTACAATCATGCAGTTTTCTTTGAGTGTGTCCGCTGGCATCCCTACAGGCAAAAATTATGAACTTCCATACAAACTTTAACCCCATGTAACCACTTTAGGGGATTAATTTTCAAAAATCCTTACTTAGTGCTTACAAAAAGCTAAAAAAGCTGAAAAGCTGTGCTTTAAAGAAGCTTTGTGCCAAATTTCATGCTTCTAGAGAGCCAGCGGTTTAGGTTGTGCGTTGTCTGTACGTCCAAGACATACGATTGCAATACAAACACTTGCAGAATCATGACAGCAAAAGACCCTAAAGTCCCTGAAACACTGCCTGCCTAAAAATGCTTACCAGATCAGATCGTAGACTTAAAACAACTAATATAACGAACTGCGGTCACAGATTACTAAATAGTTAGTAAAGTAATATTATCCCGCAGTTAGCCTCAAGTCACAACACGTGGTCAGTTTCAATCGTCAACCTCAGTAGCCCACTACCTGTTATTATTATGATTGCAACAGGCATGACCTGCTCTCTACGTAACAGTAAATAAGACCACATTACAACAATGTCCTTTGTTGTTACTTATCTCGTTAACTATAAATCGCGTACGTCTGCACTATCTTAACCATAGAATAAGAAATCATAGAAGCGAAATTCGCTCCGAATGCATTCACAATCGCGCCTAAGTTTTGGGGCGTAAGGTACGTTCAACGCGGCACAACACAACCCTATTTGAAGCTTGGGCGTTAAATATTAAATTCACTGACAGACAACGCACACCCTAAAGGTCTTGGCACACATATCAACTCGGAAAGGGATCGTCACCGTATCAACTCGAGCCATTCAGAATTCTTTGTATGAAACTCCCTACTGCAACGCACACTAATCGGAATCGTAACGTAATCGCCTCGTCTCGGAACTTCTCTCCGTACCCGAGCTTACCTCTCTTCGTCCACCCTTGCCCCTCTCAACCTTCCCGCGGTCTGCCTACAGCACCATCAACCAGCAGTCGGCGAACCGTGAGCGCGGTGTCGCCTAGCCGTAGTCGAGTCGACGTGGAGCTGCTGATCCGCTTTGGTTACGTGCTTACGTTAGGTTGACGCCTAGCGCCTGTTTGACGGCGAGGCGAAAGGCGATACGGTGACGATCCCTGACCTTCAACCGCTGGGTCTAGGAGCATGAGCATTGACTTTTAACTTTTTGCACTAGAGTTCCTTATAAAACGAAAGTGAGTACTGTGATGGGAGATTTAAAGTTGTATGGAAGTTCGTATTTCTTGTTGATAGGCAATCCCATCGGGCACACGGCTTGTCAGTCATAACTCATAACATCGTAGTATGGGATAGCGATAGGTTTTTGTTTCGGTAGCATCAGACTACAAGAGATTCGCTTCTAATTTTATTCTATACCTATATTGCCTATACCTACTTTGTAACTGTGATAAACACTGCTACACTGTAAATAAGTATAAAGTGTAATCTTAGCCGGAGGAGCTTGTGCAAACAGACCTTGTCTGCCCTTGACACCGCGACACATATCGAAAATATACGGAATACCTTCTGCACCCAATTATAAATACTATTTTTTGTTTTATCATGATGATAATTTTGAAGATGATGTTGTGAGTTGTTGTTAATTTTTAAATGTGTTAGGTACTTGTATTATGGATGTTAATTTTTAGGGGTTCGTCTCCCGTACCCAAAGGGTAAAAACGGGACACTATTACTAAGACTCCACTGTCCGTCTGTCTGTCTGTATGTCACCAGGCTGCCTGGCTGTATCTCATGCACCTTGAGAGCTAGATAGTTGAAATTTTCACAGATGATGTATTTCTGTTGCCGCTATAACAAAATATACTAAAAACAGAATAAAGTAAATATTTAAGGGGCCCTCCCATACAACAAACATGTTTTTTTCAGCGTTTTTGTCTTCTGGTACGGAACCCTTCGTATGCGAATCCGACTCGCACTTGTCCATTTTTTATTATTTTTATCCTCTGGAACGATTTCAAACACAAATGTTAATTGTTTGTGAATAAATTGAATTGAATTGCCTGTTTACTTCAAATGCTAAAGTATTTTATGATTTTTACCGACTTCAAAAAAAAGGAGGTTATCAATTCGATACGTATGTATGTAATATTATTGGAATTGCATTATATTCACATATGACAATCTATTAGGGCTTCCAAACAAATATACAAAATTTTATAGACGTATGTATGTATGTATGTATGTATGTATGTATGTATGTATGTTTGTCCACGCATATCTCCGTAACTATTAATCGGATCGTGACCATTCTTTTTTTATTGACTTACATTTACTTCAACTTAGGGAACAGTGCAAGTTTCATCAAAATCGATTCAGTAATTTTTAAGATATGGACTAAGACGTGAAAGTGTGACGGCCTGGCTTATTGATACGAGCTACGGGTGTAGTGTCAAAGCGAAAACATCTCAAAACCTTGGTCAAATTCTAGTGCAACAACTAAAAATTACCAAATAAAAAGTAATTTAAAAAAATTAAACCGACTTCAAAAAGAAATGAACTCAAAATTATGAAATAAATTTAATTTCGGAAGTCGGTGGCAAAAAACTAAAACTAAAATACAGATCCCAAGACACCGACTTCCGAAATTAAATTTATTTCATAATTTTGAGTTCATTTCTTTTTGAAGTCGGTTTAATTTTTTTTCATGAATCTGAGTGATTATTATTCTTTTAGATTTAAGATTTTAATTGGCTATAATAATTATTTTAGTGGTGTAGGTATAGTATCAGTAAATAGAACACGTTTGTTGCGGTAGGTTCAATATAAGATTACATAGGGTAAAAGCAACTTGCAGTGCAATCTCTGATTGTTGCACTAGTGTCGTTTCTTGTAACAACAAATTCAATTCAATCATATCACATGTTTTACAAGATCTTAAATTTACAAGTTGACATAGACGGCGTCGAGCACAAAAATATGAATGAATAGTAGCATAATTTTATATCCTTACTAATATTATAAATGCGAAAGCAAGTTTGTTTTGCTTTCATTTCACGCTAAAACGGCTGAATGGATTTGATGATCAAGACCTGGGTAAGGACCTAAGTACATAGGCTACTTTTCATCCTGGATCGCAGACGAAATCGCGGGCAACAACTAGTTTTAAATAATTAAATAGGAATTAATTATTCGTCATAATTGTTTCCATGAAGATGCCTGTTCCTACGAGCGTCAATACTAATTGTGACTAGGGCTGTCATTTATTACTGCCGATACTGTAAAATATGTGTTCTGTTTCAGAATATGGTCAAAACAGAAGCCGATCGGAGGCCAGACGTCCAAAGTACACTCCGCCGCCTCTTCTGAAAGAGGATCGGTTACTGGGAGGTAACTGACATAAACATTACGTTTTAGTAAACAAATTAATTTCTCCTACGTAAGAGATTTATGACTTTGTTTATAAGAGACCACAATGTAACTGAATTTATTTGTCTCTATACTTAACTTTCATTAATTTTTAACTGGAACAGAATTATTATATCGGTATGGAAGAGACAATAACAGTATAAGTACCTAGATATTGTGTATAGCCATAATAGATTGTTTATGTTTTCGTGTCAACAGGTCGCGACACTCAACGCAACCCAAACTCGACTCCCTAGAAAGAACAAAGAAAAGGCTTTCCAAGCATATTGACCAGTCCTCAGAGTCAGGAGACTCCAACGACGACCTGCAGATCCTGAACCGCTCTCTAACCATCAAGGTGTGCACGCCCAACGATGACTTCGAGTACTTCAACAGCACGCGATCCTCCAACGAGTACCCTAACGACTCCTACTACGACCCCTTCTACACCCCCAGAAAAGCGAAGCCAAAAGCAGATGATTACATCAACGACAAACACAGAGAAATCATCAACTCTGAAATAACGACATTCCAATTTACTTTAATTATAATTGATTTACTCCAAGAGTTGTGCAAGGCTGAGAGCAGTTTGTCCGGCTCAGAAGGCTCCCAAATCTCCATGCAATGTATAAACTTTTCCTTGCGTAATATATGCTCGGTTCAGTTTACTTCAGTGCCTCAGTCACAACAAGATAATACTCAAGAAGTATCGCGAATTAAAGTAGCCTTAACAGAACTGCTGATGGTCTCATTAGACCAGGTCCTAATCCACTCGGACCTATGTGCCAAACTCATCAACAACGGAATCCTGCCAATGTTGCTCCGAATATTAGAAGATGTCATCTCGAAGTGCCGACAAAACAAACTCGAATACCAGAATCGTAAAGAGGATAAGACTGAATCGGAAAATTTGCTCAAATTCGTATTTGGTATTGCGTACTCAATAACAGCGTTCTTCCATTGTTTGTTAATGCAGTGTCGTAGTGTGGACAAGCTAAGGGAGTTCACAGACCAGTTCAAGTTGTACGGAGAGTGTTTGAAAGGAGGGCTCTTGAAGGAATCTATAGAGCTTATGATTAGGATACCAGCAGAGGAAGAAGAGAGTGTTGTTTTAATAAAAAAGTTAATAGAAACTGTTGGGAAGTTGGTGGTAGGTATGAAACGCGTGCGCAGTGAGGTGATACATTCCGCCGCATGTCCTCGGACGAGACACAAAGTGTGTCGACAGCGCGTGGCTGCAGGCATGCACCATCATCACGACATCCTCGGAGAAGCCAGCACCGGTCCAATGTCTTCTGCGTGCTGCGTCTCAGTTCTATACGGAACTCTGACGTCACTGCTTACGGATGAAGTAGTATCAGCGCAGAGTGTACTAAGAAATAAGATTCTAAAAGTGATGTTAAACTGTGGAGTGTGTTGCTGCTTCTCACCAGGGTTATTAATGGAAAGCATTGTCAGACTGATGTTAACGCACAGCAGCGTCGCCTCCTTATGCCTCCAAGTTCTAGAACATACGGTATACGGAGAGTTAGGAGCGAGTATACTCATACAAAAAGTGACAGATCAGCTGCCGTGTTCCATTTGTGAGCCCTGTGATGAGAAGAAGGAAGTCGGCAGGAGGCTCTGCTCCCACGGCGTCAGTCCCATCGAGAGGAAAAGTGTGTGGTCGTTTCTGTACCATTACAACTCTTTGCTGCAGCTAGATAACCATAATAATGTACTACATGCGACCGTTAGTCACTTACTAAGGGTCACGCCAAAGTGTAGGATAGAAATGAAGTGTGAACTACTCTTTAGTGTCATCTACCCAACCTTTATCGTCGCCAAGCATAGATACATCATACGAATGGAAGAATCTTCTTATTTCCTCACTGTATCCTGCCTAAACATCTTCGCAAGTCTCCTAAACACAATATCGTTCGCCGAACAATTTATACAAAAAGGTGGACTGAGTTACGTATTAGAATTGGTATCATTATCAGAATTTTCCAACCAGTGCTGCTCTATATTAGAGATAGCAATAATCGTGGAGGTTTTCAAACTAATCAAGGAAAATTCCGAACTGACTTACTTCAGAGAGATGAGTTCCTTAGCATCCGTACAGATGCTGTTCAAATCTTTGACAGAACTGACTGACAAATGCTTCAAGATTTACAAACTCAAACTTCCCGAGGACAAATTCGGAGACCTCTGTGACATAGCAAAGGAACGTGATATGTTAGCATTCATTCATCCTACAGAGCTGCGATCAAGTAAGCACTCTTCGCCGCAGTCAATAAAGTCTAATTTCGCATCAAGCGAGAGTGTAGTGGAAGAAACAATTGCGGATCACATAGAGATTTTGAAGAATGTGTGGACTTTTTGGAAGACTTGTGCGTGCCTGTGTTTATACAGTCCTATGTTCAGGGAGTACGTGGTCAGTGAGAGTGTGTTCCTGGACAGCTACGCTTTACTGAAGGTGCTGTTGTATTATCTGTGTAACTGTGAGTGCGGGGTCGCGGAGATGAGGGTACTTATCAAGATCACTGAAGCGTTGCTGACTGTGCAGCTGTCTGCGTCCGGTGAGTGAATAATTATACAATTTTTTTAATCATGTCCTGTCATTTCTTGTTGTAAAAGACTGAACTATCCTTAAGACTTCTGAACTTGGACACATTTTAGCGTTACAAAAACATTAAATTCAATGCCATCAAGGAATATGAAGAATGTATAATTATTATATCTTCCTTACGTTTCTAATCATAACTTGTTGTGATGTTACATGTGGTTTCAAACTCGTTATATTTTAGACGAGTGTCATAAAAACATAATTAAATAGTACATTAGTGCATTTCTGTTAATTGCATTACGAGGAATCACCAATGATGACTAGAGCCATAAGCCGATCAACTGATCCAACTAATCACATAACTAGCATAGACTAGTCGTACAATCAACCATAATTCAACATTTTAACTACAAAAACCGCTCTTACTGCTACGAAATAAAGTCGCTGTCAAAGCCAACATACTTACCATGTACGTGAAGTTGACTGTACAATAACCCGCAGTAAGGCGATATCCCAAGCTCAAGAGCAGAAGCCCTATAGAGTTTCATTTCAGTATGAAATATTGCATGAGGAAAATACAGGCAATACCGCACTTTAACTTGCTGTGACTAAGATTCATTTTTGTATGAAGCTAACATTGGTAGATGTCACAAACGATTTTCTACTTTAAGTGCTAAATGTTAAAGTTGGTTATTCATGGTGATATAATAATGTCAGTATGGTTACATCCAGTTTGCCATCACATGTCGCTCGCAGGCCGGTCGTTTCACAGTAGATTTGATTACAAATAGTTGGACATCAATAGACCGACATTGACACCACTGGAAGATGCCGTCAACCTTTAGTCGTATGGAAATCGCAGTTTATCGACTAATGATTCAAATGTGCTTAGTCGATTTGTTTTCCAGCCATTACCATTTGTTAACCATTAGGGGTTGTTTCAAGAACATGAGTTTGAGACCACTAATATAATTTCCTCGAAGTTAACGTTTTAATATTATTATTGGAAAGAAAACTTCCACCTGCTCGAAAATATTAAATTATGTGTCATCCAAAGACGAAGTCGCATTACGTCCTCTACGCGTAACGTCCGTTTATGACCCTATTGTATTCTTGAAGGCGATTTTTTCTCGGAGTCGCGTTACAGCCGTTCTACCTAAAAGTACACTCAACCCTCGAAGAGCCTGTTATTAGAAAAATAACACACAGACCAAATTACCATTTTGTGAAGCATTGTACTAGGCGAGTAGGAAACGCGGCCTAAATCCCTCGTTCCACTCAGGTTTCTCTTAGGCCCGGACTCCACTGAAGCGGAGCTGGGCGGAGCGGAGCGGAGACGTGCAGGAATCGTCCAATCACAGACGAGAACAGACGAGACGAGTGACGCGATGAGGATTTCAACCATTGTGATTGGTCGATTCCTGCACGTCTCCGCTCCGCTCCGCGCAGTGGAAACGCGGCCTTAACTCTGGACTCGCTCGCTTCGCTTGGGAGCTGTAGCATCCTCTGTAACATAAGACATAGTTTTATCTCCTTGGTGAATGATCTACTATTAGGGACGGGGTTCTAGGACTTGGGAGGTATTGTGATTTTAGTGGAATAGTTTACTAATAAAGACTTTTCCACTCAGACGTAACGTCAGGGCGTTCAAAAGACACGAGCTGTGCGCTGGTGCGCGTGGCGCTGGGGGCTCCGGCGGCCGCGCTGGAGGGCGGCGGCGGGCTGCGCGCGCTGTGCGAGGCGCTCATCCGGGTGGCGGCCGCGCGGCCCAGCCGCCAGCACGCCATGCCGCGCCGCCCGCATGCCAAGGTAACGTACTACAGTATACACAGGGGAGCTGTGTCCTGTCTGCGCGCGCTGTGCGAGGCGCTCATCCGGGTGGCGGCCGCGCGGCCCAGCCGCCAGCACGCCATGCCGCGCCGCCCGCATGCCAAGGTAACGTACTACAGTATACACAGGGGAGCTGTGTCCTGTCTGCGCGCGCTGTGCGAGGCGCTCATCCGGGTGGCGGCCGCGCGGCCCAGCCGCCAGCACGCCATGCCGCGCCGCCCGCATGCCAAGGTAACGTACTACAGTATACACAGGGGAGCTGTGTCCTGTCTGCGCGCGCTGTGCGAGGCGCTCATCCGGGTGGCGGCCGCGCGGCCCAGCCGCCAGCACGCCATGCCGCGCCGCCCGCATGCCAAGGTAACGTACTACAGTATACACAGGGGAGCTGTGTCCTGTCTGCGCGCGCTGTGCGAGGCGCTCATCCGGGTGGCGGCCGCGCGGCCCAGCCGCCAGCACGCCATGCCGCGCCGCCCGCATGCCAAGGTAACGTACTACAGTATACACAGGGGAGCTGTGTCCTGTCTGCGCGCGCTGTGCGAGGCGCTCATCCGGGTGGCGGCCGCGCGGCCCAGCCGCCAGCACGCCATGCCGCGCCGCCCGCATGCCAAGGTAACGTACTACAGTATACACAGGGGAGCTGTGTCCTGTCTGCGCGCGCTGTGCGAGGCGCTCATCCGGGTGGCGGCCGCGCGGCCCAGCCGCCAGCACGCCATGCCGCGCCGCCCGCATGCCAAGGTAACGTACTACAGTATACACAGGGGAGCTGTGTCCTGTCTGCGCGCGCTGTGCGAGGCGCTCATCCGGGTGGCGGCCGCGCGGCCCAGCCGCCAGCACGCCATGCCGCGCCGCCCGCATGCCAAGGTAACGTACTACAGTATACACAGGGGAGCTGTGTCCTGTCTGCG
This sequence comes from Oligia latruncula, assembly GCA_948474745.1. NCBI lineage: Eukaryota > Metazoa > Arthropoda > Insecta > Lepidoptera > Noctuidae > Oligia > Oligia latruncula. Next base: position 971,360 of record OX419691.1, on the reverse strand, counting down.
CGCGCTGTGCGAGGCGCTCATCCGGGTGGCGGCCGCGCGGCCCAGCCGCCAGCACGCCATGCCGCGCCGCCCGCATGCCAAGGTAACGTACTACAGTATACACAGGGGAGCTGTGTCCTGTCTGCGCGCGCTGTGCGAGGCGCTCATCCGGGTGGCGGCCGCGCGGCCCAGCCGCTAGCACGCCATGCCGCGCCGCCCGCATGCCAAGGTAACGTACTACAGTATACACAGGGGAGCTGTGTCCTGTCTGCGCGCGCTGTGCGAGGCGCTCATCCGGGTGGCGGCCGCGCGGCCCAGCCGCCAGCACGCCATGCCGCGCCGCCCGCATGCCAAGGTAACGTACTACAGTATACACAGGGGAGCTGTGTCCTGTCTGCGCGCGCTGTGCGAGGCGCTCATCCGGGTGGCGGCCGCGCGGCCCAGCCGCCAGCACGCCATGCCGCGCCGCCCGCATGCCAAGGTAACGTACTACAGTATACACAGGGCAGCTGTGTCCTGTCTGCGCGCGCTGTGCGAGGCGCTCATCCGGGTGGCGGCCGCGCGGCCCAGCCGCCAGCACGCCATGCCGCGCCGCCCGCATGCCAAGGTAACGTACTACAGTATACACAGGGGAGCTGTGTCCTGTCTGCGCGCGCTGTGCGAGGCGCTCATCCGGGTGGCGGCCGCGCGGCCCAGCCGCCAGCACGCCATGCCGCGCCGCCCGCATGCCAAGGTAACGTACTACAGTATACACAGGGGAGCTGTGTCCTGTCTGCGCGCGCTGTGCGAGGCGCTCATCCGGGTGGCGGCCGCGCGGCCCAGCCGCCAGCACGCCATGCCGCGCCGCCCGCATGCCAAGGTAACGTACTACAGTATACACAGGGGAGCTGTGTCCTGTCTGCGCGCGCTGTGCGAGGCGCTCATCCGGGTGGCGGCCGCGCGGCCCAGCCGCCAGCACGCCATGCCGCGCCGCCCGCATGCCAAGGTAACGTACTACAGTATACACAGGGGAGCTGTGTCCTGTCTGCGCGCGCTGTGCGAGGCGCTCATCCGGGTGGCGGCCGCGCGGCCCAGCCGCCAGCACGCCATGCCGCGCCGCCCGCATGCCAAGGTAACGTACTACAGTATACACAGGGGAGCTGTGTCCTGTCTGCGCGCGCTGTGCGAGGCGCTCATCCGGGTGGCGGCCGCGCGGCCCAGCCGCCAGCACGCCATGCCGCGCCGCCCGCATGCCAAGGTAACGTACTACAGTATACACAGGGGAGCTGTGTCCTGTCTGCGCGCGCTGTGCGAGGCGCTCATCCGGGTGGCGGCCGCGCGGCCCAGCCGCCAGCACGCCATGCCGCGCCGCCCGCATGCCAAGGTAACGTACTACAGTATACACAGGGGAGCTGTGTCCTGTCTGCGCGCGCTGTGCGAGGCGCTCATCCGGGTGGCGGCCGCGCGGCCCAGCCGCTAGCACGCCATGCCGCGCCGCCCGCATGCCAAGGTAACGTACTACAGTATACACAGGGGAGCTGTGTCCTGTCTGCGCGCGCTGTGCGAGGCGCTCATCCGGGTGGCGGCCGCGCGGCCCAGCCGCCAGCACGCCATGCCGCGCCGCCCGCATGCCAAGGTAACGTACTACAGTATACACAGGGGAGCTGTGTCCTGTCTGCGCGCGCTGTGCGAGGCGCTCATCCGGGTGGCGGCCGCGCGGCCCAGCCGCCAGCACGCCATGCCGCGCCGCCCGCATGCCAAGGTAACGTACTACAGTATACACAGGGGAGCTGTGTCCTGTCTGCGCGCGCTGTGCGAGGCGCTCATCCGGGTGGCGGCCGCGCGGCCCAGCCGCCAGCACGCCATGCCGCGCCGCCCGCATGCCAAGGTAACGTACTACAGTATACACAGGGGAGCTGTGTCCTGTCTGCGCGCGCTGTGCGAGGCGCTCATCCGGGTGGCGGCCGCGCGGCCCAGCCGCTAGCACGCCATGCCGCGCCGCCCGCATGCCAAGGTAACGTACTACAGTATACACAGGGGAGCTGTGTCCTGTCTGCGCGCGCTGTGCGAGGCGCTCATCCGGGTGGCGGCCGCGCGGCCCAGCCGCCAGCACGCCATGCCGCGCCGCCCGCATGCCAAGGTAACGTACTACAGTATACACAGGGGAGCTGTGTCCTGTCTGCGCGCGCTGTGCGAGGCGCTCATCCGGGTGGCGGCCGCGCGGCCCAGCCGCCAGCACGCCATGCCGCGCCGCCCGCATGCCAAGGTAACGTACTACAGTATACACAGGGGAGCTGTGTCCTGTCTGCGCGCGCTGTGCGAGGCGCTCATCCGGGTGGCGGCCGCGCGGCCCAGCCGCCAGCACGCCATGCCGCGCCGCCCGCATGCCAAGGTAACGTACTAACTAATTTCAGGTATTTCCTATATATAAACAACCTTTACTACAGTTCCAAGCACACGCTGTTTGTTGTTCCTCCGTGCCGCACCGCTGCTAGTGCTAAGTACCTCGCACTATTTTATTTTATTAATTTTAGGAAAACTTACAGCTAATACATTTTAATATCTAGTACAATGTGTAAACGATGGCCAATTAGAAGCTTCACCGTATTCCGTCTTATGACCGTACTGAATAATCTCTTGGATTCTAACGTAACAAACGTGAGCTTGGTGTGAGCTGATCAGCTGACCGTAAGGCACATGTAAGTCGCACGAGCTCAGGGAAGGTTTCGTTAGCCTTGACCTACAAACTCGTCTTTACGTAGGTACAGAGATTAGAGGCACGAATAAGGTTCGTTTTCATTGCCCTTTTAAAAAGTAAAATGATAACGACGTTCATTAACTGCCATGATCTATACTAGGTACCGACATGATTCATTAATGCAATAATACATGACCATTTCCACTACATATTACGGAACTATCAAATCAATCGATCAGCAATCACGGAATTCACGGATACTAAGTACTACCTACAAGTAATTCATTCTTCCCTCTGGATTTAAAGTCTTCATAATAATAGGTGAATCAAAGAATTTGTTTGCTTTTTGTTTTTGTAGTTTTCGGTAAACAAGTATTGATAGCTAAGTGCTAGGTCGTCTAATATCACCTCACCGGATCGGTTTCCAAACAATCAAAACTGTATTTAATTGTTAATTTGTTACCAATAAATAAAGAGTTCCCTCAGTCAAACTTACTTAATTTGAAACTATTTTAAAATTACGACTGAAAATATGTAGTTAATAATAGAACCAACAGGGCGGTACTGCCACTCAGACTTTCTAGGAGACTGTAGGAGTAATAATTTAAAGTAATTTTAAATACTTACATAAATGCTTCTAATCCGTCTGTCACGACTCGCACTTGACTGGCTCGTATCAAAATATCAGAATACGGAGTAACTTAACAACTAGCGGTGCGGTCGCTCACATGCGAAGATCATTCGTAATTTATCTATTTAAGTATGTATTTAGAAATATATAAGTATGTTTATCAGTTGTCTAGTACTCATAACACAAGCTCTGCTTAGCTTGAGACTAGACGGCGTTGTGTGATAGTTGTGGAATATTATTATTATTATTTCCTTTATTTCATTAAATTACATATAAATTATATTTTTAAATATTAGAATATAAAAAATATAAAAACATTTAAAAATATAAAAAATAGTAGCCCACCGGTATCGGGAACAGGGTCCAAGCTACCGGCAGTCAGGGCTCCAGAGAGAGGAACCTCCTAACAATGCGGGCCGTGTCCAGAAGTACCGCTTTCTGAATCAAGCCCTTGATCCAGCTGCCCAACGAGAGCCTCCTTAGGTGTTGGTCGAGGCTCTTGGCTATTAACCCATTGGCTGTCACGACTATCGGCACAATGGTTGCTGAGTCCACATCCCACATGTCGACAACCTCGCGAGCCAAGTCAAGATACTTGATCTGTTTATCTTTCTCGGCTTTCACGAGGTTCTCATCATGCGGGACGGTTATGTCAACAATCATTGCGCGCCGCTCTGATCGATCCACCACCACTATATCAGGCTTATTGGCAACAATAGTCCTGTCAGTGATGATGGATCGATCCCAGTACAATGTGATATTACCATTTTCGAGAACTGGGTCGGGCACATACCTGTAGTACGGCACCTCCGATTCCACAAGGCTGTATTTCAAAGCAAGCTGCTGATGGATTATCCTGGCTACAAGGTTATGTCTATGCAAGTACTCTCCGTTAGCCAGACGAGAACACCCGGAGATGATATGTCTGATTGATTCCCCCGGCCGGTGACATGCCCGACAGATGTCAACCGTGCCGTCTTTCACAATAAATCTCCGGTAATTGTTCGTCATCATAACTTCGTCCATAATTGCACAAACAAAACCTTCGGTTTCTCCAAAGAGGTCACCGAAACGCAGCCAGGCTACGGACGCTAGTAGATCTACATCGGGTCCATGTAGGGCCCGGAGAAAGCGTCCGTGAAGCTCCTTACTCTGCCATACCTCCATGCGATCATTAGTGTCAAGCACTACTGGTTTGCGCCAGTTCTCTTTAGCCAAGGAGAGCGGGGTAAGGCCCTTGTCCACTATGACTACATCTCGATGCATTCCCACGTCGGTTTCCAGGAAATATTCCCTGAGACTGCATATCTCACGATTGTGGAGGGTCTTAGCATTTAAAAACCCTCGACCTCCACATTTTCGCGGGATATACAGCCTCATTACCGATGACCGTGGGTGATGCATTCGATTTGCAGTCAGCAGTGTACGGACCCTCCTATCCAGGGCATCGAGTTCGGTCTGAGTCCATTTGAGTATGCCGAAAGAGTACATCAAAACTGGCATGACCCAGCCGTTGAAGGCGCGCACCTTGTTTCCGCCTGATAGAAGACTATTAAGTACTTTTTTCAGGCGACCAAAGAAGCGCTCCTTCAACGATTGCTTCATGTCAGTAACATTGATCCCTAACGCTTCCGACATACCCAAATACTTATAGGTTTCGAATGCAGAGAGGGCTCTAAGGTTTGTGGAATCCGAGAGTTGAATTCCCACGGATTCCACAATCTCCCCTCGCTTTACATGCATGACCGCACATTTGTCCACACCAAATTCCATCCTAATGGCGCTACTGAAAGTTTGAGTTACTTTCAGTAGTTCCATCAGTTGCAATTTATTGGGGGCAAAGAGTTTTAGGTCATCCATGTAGAGGAGGTGCGATATAACCTGACCACCTCTCCTCAGCCGATAGCCTAGACTTGAATCCTCCAGCAGTGTGCTTAGAGGATTCAAGGCTAAGCAGAACCAAAGTGGACTCAAACTGTCACCCTGAAATATGCCTCGCTCAATCCTTATCGGTTCGCTATTCCTCTGAATATTTCGACATCCTGGATAGCGAAGGACCGTCCTCCATTGCCCCATACACGACATCAGGAAGGTGCGCAGAGTTGCATCTACTTTATACAACTCTAACACCCTCATGAGCCATGTATGTGGCACCGAGTCATAGGCCTTCTTATAATCTATCCAACATGTCGACAGATCCTTTCGGAAACGACGAACCTGTTGGCTAATGGCCATATCAATGAGGAGTAGCTCCTTAGTACCGCGGGACCCATTCCTACATCCATTCTGAGAGACAGACATGATGGAGTTGGTGTTTATATGTTTGTTAATTTTAGTTCTCAAAATGGATGTAAGAACTTTATAGACCGTCGGTAAACACGTGATCGGCCTATAATTTTTGGGTTCCGCGGTGCTACCTGATTTATGGAGCAGGTGGGTAATTCCTGTCGTAAGGAACTGGGGTAGCGAACCAGACTCCAAAGCAGTCTGAAACTGAGATGCCAAGCGAGCGTGCGACCTTGAAAACCATTTGATCCAAAAGTTATGCAGCCCGTCCGGCCCTGGAGACTTCCAGTTAGGCAACGGACGAACTGCACAAGCTACATCTTGGGGGCAGATGGTGATAGCCCCCATTTCTAGTATTGGATCGCAAGCTCGCTCGACTTCCCGAGCCCAATCACCTTCGGTGTGACTGACAGGCACCGACCAGATACTGCGCCAGAAGGAACACATGGCATCATCATCTGGCAGGCACGTCTCAGCCACACCTTGGTCCGGTCGTTCCCAACCCCTATAAACCCACCTTTCATCGCTCTGGAAGGTGCGATTCTGAGTATATCGCTCTACTCGCCGCTTATACCTACGAATACGATTCGCCCATGCATACACTTTCTGCTTCAGGAAGTCGATGCGCTCTGTGACACAAGACATATAGTCTTGAGGACTGATATCAGTCCCCAAGAACGCCCGCCTCACAAAGCGCATCACTCTAGGGCGAGTATTGCCCTCCCTGAAGCAGATTAGTTTGCCGATGAGCGTTCTGGCCCCACCAATACGGCGTTCAATCCTGCATTGCCAAGCTGGTACGGCTGGTTTCGGTCGTGTAGCTCTAGAGTCATTGGCAAATTTGACGTGAGCTACACGACATGCCGCTACAGCCGCGCAGTACAGAATCGAATGAGTATCAGTGAGGTCTTCGCTGGTATCAAAATATTTTGACAACTGCGAATCCAGGACCGCCACCAGCGCCCTATTTTTGTTATGCATGGGCAAACGAGGTAAGCGTGGCCTAAGTTCGGGTGACATGAAGCGATATTCCTGAATCGCATCCTCCAAAGCACTCCTCAATTCCTCATTGCACTGGGTACTTACATTTGTATCCATATTATTACTCCCCTCGTCATCATGACTTCTATTAGACTGCGGTAATATTACAGCAGTCTGCGACAGGGGGGCGATGACATGGCTACTCTGCATTTCACTTCGCAGGCGATCAAGTACAGTGTCATCCAACATATGATTACGCTGGATGACCCGCACCTGATCCGACAGTCGTTGTGCCGAAACGTTGACATCTGGTTCAAGCACCTGAAAAAGAGAGAGCATCCGAACACGGTACGCGGTCAGAATGTTTCCCCCCTCTGTAGCCCCATAGTATGAGCGCATGACATTTTCATTGATGGATCGTGTCCATCTCATGCGCTGCACACTACCGCCGGGAGCTGGGACCCTATCAGAGGCCGGTGGGCCTCGAAGTCCTAAGCCATCCGGCGGCCGGCGTCCTCCCCGTCGACGAGCAGGTGGTGGCGTCGTGGGCGGGGAGAAATACTCGTCGCTCGAGCTCGACGCAACTGCCGCGGCCGGTGTCGTCACAGCGCTCACAGTGGGGCTGGGTACCGGCGGCGGCGAGGCGGAGCTGAGCGAAGAGTCCGGAGATGGTAGGCGTGCGAGACGTCTAGCGGCAGATCTTGTCAACATTTATCCTATTTTGTCTTCTTGTTCGTTTTTATACAGCATTATATTGTAGTCTTTGTTGAAGGTGACATGACAGATGTCACCTCCTCCGGTTCGGCAATTTTTGGTTTAATATTTATCAAAATATGGTCCATTGAAGTACTATTTCTTTATAAGATTATGTTAAAATTGAGAAGTTATAGGGCTATGGCTGTAGTATTTAAATGATTAATAAAACTGCTTTTATAAAATAAATTACTTAAACTGTAAATTGTTGGACCTGTTGACATAGGTGTTGCCAGCTTTTTATTATTATTATTATTATTATTCATTTATTGACGCGATGCTCTTGCACTTGGGTGCATACAACATTTTATTGTGGTGTCTATTTTTATTATTTAATAGTGCAATATAGGACTCAATAGTGCGTGTGTGCTTGACTGCAGACCTGTGTGTGCATGTGTGTGTTTACCAAATTGACAAAAATACAATTATGGAGTTGTCTGCAACTAGCGACTGCATAACATCAGGTATACCATCTTATTCTATGTAAATTAGAGCTATTACCCGGTAGGTTTGTCTCCCAGTCAGTCTACTCTCCTAAAAGACGATGCAGTGCCCTTAATCACCCATAGTACTCTCGAGGATATGTCATGTGACCAAATCATTTGCATTAAGAGGCTTACATGACCTAAACCGCGGTCACTGTTGGACTGCATAGAAAAGAAAGAGAAGCGCGATGGCACAACGCTGGTAATTTATTGCAAAATATGAAGCAATTATTTAATTACAAAAAATATATTGTTTGGATTAAAAAATTCAAACACTCGTATTTTAGTATGTTGCTTGTAGAAGGATCTGACAAAAAATCAGAATGATTGTGTATATTGATACACAATCATTCTGTTTTTTTGTCAGATATAATAATCATTAGAATCTTTCTAAGTTAGATTTCTACCACCAACCACCAATCTCTTATGGGAAAGTGTTTGTGGTAGAAATCTAACTTAGAAAGATGTATTAATGATTCTAATGATTATAATTCTCTAAATATGTACCTGTTATTTTCGCGAATCATATTTTGATCAAGATACAACCTGACACTGACCTGCAAATTGCAAAAAACGTAAGAAAATTTGAATTTCGCGGTCTCAACTACCCATTCACCTTAAATGAAAGTGAGCACCAAGGCAGGATTTTTAAAAATACACCCCTAAATCTGTTAAATAGGACATGAAAGTTCGTCACTTAAGCCGATGGAAAATGCTAAAGCTTGAGGTTAAAAAAGAGGGCCTATAAGTTAGGGTGATAAGGTCCTAGATTATACTTGAATCTATGCTAATATTATTAAGGAGTAACATGTGTGAGTTTGTATATGTAGTATGTATGTAGGGCGTAATCATCGGAACTACTGATCCGATTCCATAAATGATTTCACTAATGAGAAGCTTCAGTATTGTAGTATTACATAACGGAGATGGAACTGGTATGACACAAAACCCGTTCACCCATGAACCGATCTCGTTTACCGAGCTGGAACTATCGCATCGACAGACGTAAGGTTCAAGTTTGATGTAGGTGAAAAGTATCGGATTTCTTGCGGTGTTGTACCCCTCAACTATAAGATACCAGAGAACAGTATAAGGCTGTTTGTGGTATTCTACAGTATGGTGGATATATTAGAACGATATCTAACTGTTATTTTATTGGTTTATTAGCCCATTGTACATTTTTAGTGTTCGATTTTTTTTGTTATGTATTTTTGTAGTGTACAATAAAGTAAGTATATATAAATAAATAAATATTCGACGATTGTTTCCATCTCTCATTTAACGACTTACCTAAACAGTCGGTAAAAGTCTGAAATATAATGTACTAGCTTCTGCCCGCGACTTCGTCCGCGTGAAATTTCACCCTCTCCCCATTCACCCCCTTAGGGGTTGAATTTCGAAAAATCCTTCCTTATTCCTTGTCTACATTATAAAGGGAACTTCTGTGCAAAATTTCAGCTCTCTAGGTCCAAGGGCTCTCTAGGTCCAAGGGTTGATGAGTCAGTCAGTCAGGACTTTTTTTTTATTTATATAGATAGATAGATTATTTGAGTTGCTTTCTTAATGCAGCAGATATACAAAAGCTCTAATAACATGTTTTTAAGAATCATCTGAGAACAACTTCATTGCATTTTTAATGAGATAAAATTCGAGAATCCTTCAACTGACTACCAAACAAACCAATAATGTAGACCGCTTAAACTTTAATGGTGTTTAAACCAGTGAATGTTGCCGAAACTGATACTAATACTGATACTAAGCAGTCTGTTAGATTTAGAAGAATGTAGTGAAGAAATAGAGAGATAACCATCTGTAGCTGTAAATGAATACAGGACTATAAGATTACTATGACTATGGTAATCAATAAATCTAGTCAATGTGATCTGATGTTCGTTATTAATATTCATCACCAAAATGTCTCCAAAAAATACATTTACAACGGAGTTTCCTTTTCTTAAATAAAAGAAGTAGGTAAACCACCAGGATCGTACGTACATAATGGTTCAAGACACCAGTAGGAGTGCTCTACTGTGTCGTATCCCTGATCAAGCCAGCTGCAGCTGCCTAATGAAGGCGCTTTGTCGTATTGGTCGAATGACTGCTGAGTTCCACGTGTAGACAGACAATCCCGCGGTTTATTAATATAATAGTTATTAATAAAATCATACACTTATAAAATCCTAGATCACAACCAGCAACTTACACCCTGACCTTAGAGAATGTCTTGATTGGCATTTGAAACTAAATAAGTACGTATCGGTATCTACTTCCTAATAATAGACTTTATGATAATACTAGCAGCGTCCCGCGGTTTCACCCGCATAAGTTTCGAGCGCGTGGTAATATCGGGATAAAAAGTAGCCTTTATGTTAATCCAGGGTGTCAGCTACCTCTATAATTTTTTTTAATCAAAATTGGTCCAGCCGTTTGAGCGTGAAGAAGTAACAAACATATAAACACACACACACACACATACAAACTTTCGCCTTTATTATATTAGTGTGATATAATATTACAATACCTGTATACATGGATTTGCTTTATATTTAAGTACGTTCCTTGAATAGTGTTGTTTGCCAAGTTCTAAACTTGCATGGCTTCGCGGACGTTCCTAATATTTGAAGGCTGTTGGGGTGTTTGTTACGAAACTATCGTTCGAACGCGAGCCGTCTTATATTGTTGTGTTTTGTTTATTTTGTGGTTGATTATCTTGATCTTTAAATTCCACGAGTTGCTAATATAAACGGTCTGTATCTCTTCATTTGCGTTCTTAATAAATAGTGTCAAAGAACCCCTAGCTAGTACCACCTAGAAAACTAACAAAACACTCAAATAATTCAAGTAGACTTGACAGGTCAATACTCTAAATTGGATAATAGTTCTCCTAATTTTGTTGAGTTCAGATCGTAAAACGAACCGCTACTGCATAGTTATATCATCTCAAAAATTACTAAAAGTTCATTGACTGCTCTAAGGCAAGTTATATAGTGACCTAGACCCCGGAAGATGGAAGATGACTGGAAGCACCAAAATATTTTGTTACTTGTTATCTTTTAGCTGCCTGGTGCTTTAAGAATTCTAGTACCTTTCGTACCCTGACGCCCAGTGTTTCCTTGTGTGAGACTTGTGATATTGATAAAGTGTAGTGTGTGGACAGGTGCCGCCGCTGCTGTGTGCGTCGGGTGGCAGCTCTGCTGACTGCTCGTCCAGCGAGGACAGCGTGGCCGGGCCCTACGCCAGCGAGCACAGCGAGCCCTATGCCACCAGGCCGGATGAGGGGTACGAGGTGAGTCCCTCACATTCAGCTGAACAATACTCTATTATAAGCTGTATGACAACAGCCCATGTCGTGCTTAGTGGGGCTGATAGATAAATGTTGCTAGATGTATTTGAAACTGGATGTTATGTATGACGCAATGCCAGCCATGTCCATCAGTGAACTGCGATTGTCTGAGTTGACGCGTAGAATTTTGCTTAAACAGCCTTTGATATTCATATTATATAGATTCCAGCTTCATACGCTATCACTGTTCTTGGGAATGTGTTTGCATTTTTTTATAAATTCGGAATTACTTAATGAAATGCAAATTAATTAGCTAACAAGTCGTGCTAGTAAGGCGTAGGCCAGAGGCGGCAAAGTTTTACAATTTTTTCAAAAGCCTTCATAGAAAACTAGACTAAATCTAGTTTAGAAACGGAGTTTAACTGCCATACTTGACATTTTGCTACAAAAATAGAATTCAAATACATGTCTGCATTTCGATTACACTACCTAATTTATTTAGATATGAGCATTGAGCATCTCAGACTACCTAATAAAATAACTCACAGATACCATTATCATTTTAATTTTTGGGCATGACTAAGTAGGATAATAATAATAGCAAAAAGTTTAAAAAAGCTGTTCGTCCACGTGCTCTTAAAGAGGAGTAGAAGTTTTAGCGATGTTTAAACAAATAGTTATTTTATTTATTAAAATTAAGAGTCCACGTGTAGTATAAGTTGCGTAAGAAAAAGGAAGCACTTTAATTTACGGAAGCATCTTCCAGAGTTTTTTATTCATTGATACACATAGGTACTAAATGCTTAATAGAGGCCGACGCCCGTTGCTTGAAAGTGAACTTGATTTGGCTGAATTTAATTAGGCCATTTGGAACAAACACTCAATGTGGTGCCCACTAATACCTTTGTAGCGTTTTCGTTTTCGCGTTTGCGTTTACATAAACAAACATATTTAGACAAGTCAATTTATATGTCCTTTCTTTTTCTTTGGCAGGCGGATGTCGAAGTGGGCAAACTAGATGTGCCGCCACTCTACAGAACAAGAAAGCTCTCCGGATCCATGTCTACAATACCTTCAGGTTTGTACTATGTACATTATATAGCTTCTTGCGATACAAATCTTGAGCGATCGCATCAATCGTACGTAGAACACTGTGTTGTATGAGGATAAACCCCTTCGGCTTCTAGTTTGTAGAAACCTAAATAAGGAATTAGATTAGGAGCATAAAAATTATTTTGGTTTTGAATTCAATATTATTTTTATGATACGATTCTGGGTTGTTGTTTGTTTATTTATAGATATCTTCAATAGTTATTTGCAAAATTAAAATATTTATTGGTTTTTTCGAACTTTATTTAAATAAATTAGTCTCATTTTATCTTGCTGATAAAAATCTAAGATCTAGATAAGTTTTTTTAAGTAAAACAACTAATTAAGTATTTGAATGCGGCTAGCGGTAAACTTGAATATGATTCAAATAAAAATATTTATTTGCTTATTTTGTCTAAAATAAAAAATATAATTAATTAATTAAGGGCTTTTCTTTCTACAGATAAAAGAGACTTGTCGTACCTTGTAACATAGTATAATTTACATAATATAAAACTTAGAGGTACAGTCACCAAAGGAGATAAGTAACCAGGGTCGTCAGATATAGTTGAAGTTTAATAAGAAACCGATAGATGTTTTCGAATATAATTTAATTTAATTAATAGAAAACAAACAGTTCATTTATCAAATTAAAATTCATTTGAAAACATCAATCGGTTTCTTACTAAACTGCAACTATATCCGACGACCCTGATTACCTACTTATCTCCTTTGGTGACCGTACCTACTAGTTTCTTCCGCGGTTCCGCGCCTATTTTTCGTTGTGCGTGGTCAGTGACTCTTCGCCCGCATACCGATACCGACATACCGGTATCTATCATCATCTGCGTCGCGACTTTCGGAAATAATTAAACTAAGTTTAAGATGTGAAATATTTAGAAAAAAAACTTGAATGTTTGTTGTTTTGTGTGATAATCATGGATCCGGAATTGTGTAGTGGCCTAATGGATAGTTCAACCAGTTTAGATTTTGGAAAACTTTTTGAAGGTAAAAACCTTGTTATCACATATCTTCCTAATATGTTATTAATGCCACCCATGTGGTAGTTTTGTATCTTTTAATAGTTTTTATTGTATATCAATGTTGTACTGTTTCGTAAGCTGTATAGTTGTGATTGTCGTAGTGCTAAGTCTACGTGGTCAAATGCGGGCCTAAACAAAAACATAACAAAAAATTGTGGGAGAAAGCTCAATATAAAATACCTACTCACCCCTAAACCAACTTAGTCACACTATGGTATACCGAACTTGTTGTATTTTGGTGCCGGTGAGCACAGAGGACGGCAAAACGTAGTAATTTTTGTAAATGAGAATTTTGAAATTCTAATGTCTTGTGTTCATTATGTCATGCAGTTCTAGCCGAGGGATCTCCCTCGTCTGCGCTGGCCTTTATATATGCGGAACAGTGTAGTCTTCCCACCGCCGTAAATCTTCATTTAAGAAGCCCACAAATAGGTACTACTACGGCAGGCCGGCTCTCATACAACAAGTGAAAATAAGCGCACGCATCAGCCAGTGCTTTTTTTTTTTTTTTTTGCGGATGGTAAATCATCAAATGACCCCTCCCGCTCTGGGTGGAGCGGAAGGGAGTGTCAGACTCTTACTGACTAAAACCCACCCGTGTTCCTTCCTTAGCCCTTTATGTTCCGGGCCAGCGGTAACCCTTTCGGAATCAGCCAGTGCTCAGTGCCAGTCTCGCGACTCTAGTGCGCTTGCACCCGCCGTACGTAAACACGTGTTAATACTGTTTATGTGTGCGTGCGATTCTACTCGGTGTATGGACATGGACGATACCTTCTATAGTAATCTCGCTGTATTTTGGGGTCGTCTTCAATAGTATGATTAAAACCAATCTAGGCTCACATTATAAGCATGTGCAATGAACATAATAATACAGTCTTAAACATGCCAGAATGACATAACCAACTTGCCAAGTTGTTTTTAATTTACTTAAGCACTTCTTTATTTTTTTTGTTTGCTATCCATCTTAATTACGCTGGTCTGTTTTAGTTTAGTATATTAATTAAATAGATTGTGGTGAACGCTATGTATGCCTTAATTGTCATGTGCATTAGTCTTTTAGTTATTAAGATTGTGTCTAACATTAACGTCATGTATCATCATGTATGTGATTGTCCTTTTTTGACAAATATAAATAAATAAATGACGATGAATGAATGATGGCCGATGGGGCGGAAAGGTTCTGGAGTGGCGACCGCGTACCGGAAGACGTAGCGTTGGAAGGCCTCCCACAAGGTGGTCCGACGACCTTGTGAAGGCCGCAGGAACCCGTTGGATGCGAGAAGCACAGAACCGGTCGAAGTGGGGGTGCTTGGGGGACGCCTATGTCCAGCAGTGGACGTCTTTCGACTGAAATGATGATGATGATGATGAAATAAATAAATGTGATATTTTCTCAGGTATATCATCGCCGCCGGGCGAGTTGAGCGCAGAATGCGGCGAGTACACCAAGAGCGGAGAGCTAGCGCACCCCGAGCTGTGCGTCATCGTCGTCGATATACTCACGCAGCTTATAAACAAGTATGTTCTTTGATAATACCAGCCTACTGTCCCACTGCTGGGCAAAGGGCGTCTTCTCATACCCAGAAGGCGCGAGCATTGGTCACCATGCTTGCTCAAAATGGGTTAGCGATTTCAGACTGGTTGTTGTCCTCATAGTTCATTATGTAAGACCAAAGCTCTATCAGCCTTATTGGGCCTTGCCGAGATGGCAGATGTTCAATCAATGTATGTGTTAAAGTTCTAATCAAAATTACTGTGTGCTAAACTTAGGTATTGAAAGTTATATCGTAAAACAATATGTTTCTGTTTAGAGTTTTGAGTCAGATTCTTTGCTCAAATAATGCGCAGTTAAATCATTTCAAAGCATGCAAAATATGTTTACATATATTAATAGTTTGTTTTTATTAATTCTTAAAATTAATTAGAATTTAAAGATGTTTTCCGGAACATAAATAGGTACTAAGTATGTGACGACTGTTGATTAAGTTCAGGTTCTTTTTATTAAGTATTGTTTAAATTTAGTCTGTGTTATATTGAGTTATGATTCTCAACAAGTGATTCGCAAGCCAAGTTAATTGAAAACAGTGCTACGATACGAATGCTGTTTCAGCTTCTGATGACAGTGTAGATAAGACTATTGTTTAAACATCAGAATAATAATACACCGCAAAAGCCTTATCGTTTTTTTGTAAAAACCCGTGTCAGAAGCCTGAAAGTTTGACAGTGAGCGTACCAAGGTATCTATCTTGTTACCCGGCAACTGTTACTGGACTCTGACCCCAAAATGTTTAGGAAAAAGCTAGGCAGACGAGTCTTGTCTTCCCAGGTTACTGCGCAGCAAGGAAGAAGGCTCGTGCAACGACTCGTCGTGGCGGCTGGGCGTGCGCGTGGCGCGCGCGTGGTGCGGGCGCGTGCGCGCGGCGCTGTCCCGCGCGCGCGCCGCGCCGCCGCCGCTGCTGCGCCGCCTGCTGGCGCCCGCGCCCGCGCGCCTGCTGGCCGACACGGACGAGCGCCTCGCAGGTGTGCAGGCCCACAGGCCTTCTTTCGTTTACCTCGTATCTCCACGCTCCTGTGCCAGGCTCTATTCGCGATAGCAACGATCAAAATTTAAACTCGACTCAAAACATTCATTTATATGAAACCAATTACAGACACTTTTAAACTGCCGAGTAGTCGATCAGTCAAAGATAAAACTACTTGCCAATTCCAAAACATTGTACATTTATATGGAGAAAAGCGGGCAATAAATTGCATGTACACTTTTTTAAATCAAAATATTTGTTACGTAAAACAAAATGCACTAAGAAAACTCATTAACAAAGTCAAAATTATGCAGGATGACAAGCTTGATGATATAAAACCTTCAAACTCTTCGTGTGAAAAAACTCTGATACGCAGTAGTTAGTAACACTTCTTAAAAAATTAAAATTAATTCACTGTCTCCGATTCATAGACATCTAGGTGGGATCATCTATTTGGTAAACCAAAATGACAATAACCAATCACAAACCACTAACCCCCTCCCCCTTTCACCCCAGATCTTCAACGCAGCATCTTAGAGCTGATCCATGTGCTGGCCTCCCAGAGCATCGAGCCCACAGAACTGGCCGCCTTTCTCAAACTCTTCAATGCGGAGCAGCCTCCACTCACCATGCTGCTCAACTCGCTACATAGACTTGTGGCTACGGCTACGTACAACACACCTGATTGTATACTAACCTTCCCGGTGGATAGTGACAATACTGGTAAGTGTTCCAAGCAGTTCAGTGTTGGCTAGATAAAATGACGATCTTTAAAGGGAAGTTGGGACACACTGGACAACATGTACAAACAGGGTAAAAGTGCGCAGTGCTGCAGACCCTTACCCTATTTCAAGTTAAACAAATATCAACTTTATTTCAATGACAATTAAGTTGATTTTAGAGTGACTAGCACTATTAAAAAAGTTATAAAATTGTTTAGGGTTGTAGCGTAAACTGAACTTTATTGTGTAGGAATTAAAGTTATTTTTCCATTAATTCATATTTGTTTACATTTTTGGCAAATAAATCGCGAACGCAGGATACAGTGGCAATTCGTTTCGTTTTAAAAGTTCAACAATATTCATTGCGTTATTTACGTTGTTGAGCAGATGAATTTTTCAAACATATGAGGCAATGAATTAGCAATTTCCTTAAAAATGTTTCGCATTGTGATTGAACGTGTATTATGCAGTTAGGGTGCGGATTATCATCATCAGCCAACAGCAGTTTACAGTTCACAAGACATCTTTTAATGGAGTGGTGTGCGATACGATAACACATCATTTAACTAAATCCTCGGATATTCTCAACTAGCTGCTACCAGCCATTCTGCTAAGACCGTTGCTCCATCTGTACTGAGGGCATCCTACCTGAGTAAAGTGGTTGTGTTCCCACAACTCCTGCACTCAGAACTTGGGAATCGTGTTTGTTAATAGATTCTAAGTTTCTTTTCAGAACAATTTTTGAAGTGAACACTTCTTTAGGCGCGTTGGGCATTTTTTTGAGATGGGAAAAAACCATTGAACTCGCGCCACTGTTACCGTAAGCGACATCGCGCGTGTTTTGTTTATAAGACGATTAAAAAAATACCCGCTTTGGATGTGTTCGGCTGTCCTCGGGATGTACTCGGTTTTAATGTATATCCGATATGTCAGTGAGTGATGGCAAAGTATTCTGTTTGTGTTTTGTTTTTACTCCTGTCGGCACTCCCGGAGTGCCACTGTTTTTTTTCTGTAAGTTTCCATATTTTGGTTTATGATAAATCCTGTGACTGTTGTCCATAGATGGCGTACAGTCCCTAGCAGAAGAGTTGAGTTACCTCGTGGTGAATACTACCACTTCACAGAGCCACCACGCAGAGAACTGCGCCAAGAGGTTCCACGAGGCACACGTCAGGGCTGGTAAGTGGTAGTTTAATGTGATGTTTCAGAGTAGTCTGATGTTAATCATTATTTTTCTGTACATTCTACCACAACATAAGTTGTTTGTAAACATATTATTCAACTTTTCAAGTGGCATTCTTAATTAAAGGCAATCAATTTGAAGATTTCTTTTTAATAAGCAATAACAATAAGTCCAGTATCAATTAATATAATGACGAATTCAACGTGGTATGCGAAATTATACTAAACTAGCTTCTGCCCGCGACTTCGTCCGCGTGAAATTTCACCCACTTAGGGGTGGAATTTCGAAAAACCCTTTCTTAGTGGATACCTACTCTTCACAAAGAACACACCCTCCAAATTTCATGTCTCTAGGAGCAGTGGTTTAGACTGTGCGTTGATATATCAACAATCAGTCAGTTTATCATTTTATATATATTATCATTTTATATATATAGAAGATAGCAAAACTCGCGGCAATCGTGGTCATAAAATGTGCGAGTGGGACTGAATGAATATTATTATCATGGAGCAATCAAAATCAAAATATTTTATTTCACATAAACCTACATGGGCACTTATGAAACGTCAGAAGCTAGGTGCACGGTTCCAATTGGTCGTTTCCTATGGAGAAGAACCGGCCAGAAACTCCACGGTTTCTCTTTTTAAAAATAATTGGCTTTTACAATGTTTCCAAATCACAGTAGGTATGGGAGGACAGCGTAGGCAACAAGTACCAGGTACTTGATAAAATAAAAAAACTGGCCAAGTGTGAGTCGGACTCGCACACGAAGGGTTCCGTACCACAAGGCAAAAACACCGAAAAAAAACACGTTTGTTGTATGGGAGCCCCCCTTAAATATTTATTTTATTTTGTTTTTGGTATTTGTTGATAACCGCTTAGGTGACCCGCGTCCCAAGGTTACGTCATCACAAGTGTACCTACATTTTTTTCGACGCGCCGCGGGGCGCCCTCGCCACTCATACACGACTCGTACAGAAAAAAATTCTATGGACCGCTGTTAAACTAATGGCTGTTTCTTTAAGTGGATAGACCAGGGTAGATTATAAAACTTGTTTCGTAACTTTAAGAGACAGATGTACTCTATTTAATAACTCGACTAAAGAACATGGAATGCAAGCAATACTCCCATAGACAAAATTACGAAAAATAAAATACTGAGCCGTGGAACGTGCTTGCTGTCACAATTTTTTCCGGGTCTAGTTCAGGACGGGTTCAAAAAGCGGATGTGCACACGAGGCAGAATTAAGCGGTTATAGAGGCAACAGAAATACATAATTTGTGAAAATTTCAACTGTCTAGCTATCGCGGTTCTTGAGGCTGGTGACAGACAGACGGACGGACGGACGGACGGACAGCGAAGTCTTAGTAATAGGGTTCCGTTTTTACCCTTTGGGTACGGAACCCTAAAAATGGTCTACAGATCTAAAGTCTACAAGGCCTACAAAGTCCTCACATTTACAAAATAAGAATCTATCAAAAGGATAAATAAAAACCTACTGAAACCAAGTGATATGATTACCATTACAACCACTAATAAAGAGATGAAAAATTTGAATTGTCTGTATAAATGTCAAATAATGAAGAGATTATGTCAAAAAAGTATGTAAAAAAAAATAAAACATATAATTATTCAGTCATAATAAAGGGTATCCTGTTACCCAGTAACTGTAAAGTTCAGGTATTTTGTTAAATTCAGGTAATTCCAAGTAAAATTCAGGTATTTAGCAGTATCCAGTTAGGTTAGACTGGAAGTCGATCCCGACACAGGCAACATAGGCTATGCAGATAATTGAATAATAAAACGAATGTATGTTGCGGGTACTCGGCAGGTATCCGCTCGCCGTGGGCGTGTCACGCGCTGCGCTGCGGCGTGGAGGGCGCGGGCTGGGCGCCCTGGCTGGCCGGCTTCGCGCTCACCGTGTGGCTGCACTCGCAGCGCGGCAGCGGCGCCGACACCGACCTCTGGGGTGAGTAGTTCCACCGACATCTACACGGGAACCCTCATCAAACATCAGCATCTTCATTTCATCTAAAATCAAAGAACACAGCTTCGTCAACTAGGTGCCCCAGCTAAAGACACGCAAGTCCAAATCCGACAAAGCTGCATAACAGTTTTTTGTATTTTTACAAAAAACATTTTGTGTTAAGTAATGATACAGAACATACATATAGAACATTTATTTAAGTGAACTCGGAGGTTATAAGTTCGCTTATCGCGGACATGATCGGGGGTTCAATTCCCAGAAACTAAGTTTTCTTTTTGACATTACAAACATTGTTTTTTCAATGTCTTCTTTACGACTTTATTTTGCAATATTTATTAAAGGAAAAATATAAAAAAATAACATTTATTAAATAAACTAAAAAACCATTTGCATACCTAATGCATAATTAGTCGATAATGTTCCCACTGCTAGAGTTCGAGTTCATTTATTTGTCAAAAACATGAGTACCTATGCACACACAAAGCGTACAAGATGTTAAGTACATTGCAGAACCGACAACGACATGACTGTGATCCTCACAGTCATGTCGTGTGCTGGAACACAGGCCTACACTCTGTGACAGGGAGTGAGCCATAATCCACAACGTTGGTGGATGTCACACGTCTTCGAATTTTTGGTTCTAGGACATGCCGGTTTTCTTACGATGTTTTCCTTCACCGTTTTGAGAGCAGTGGTGATGAAATTAAATACACAAAGTAAATTGCCTGGGTTCGAACTCACGACCTACAACTCGTAAGTCAGCGCCGATACCGCTGGGTCACCACTGCACTAAACGTTTATAGCATGACATCCTTTTGAACTGTATCGCTTAATTTTTATCTTTTAATTGTATGTTAATAAATCTTAACAAAAAAATGGTTATTAAAGAACATAGATGAAAAAGACCAATAACCAGTCTCTTGTTATTTAATTTCAGACGGTATAGACGAGTTTAACGACGATCCCTCAGACTCAGAAGCTAACAAGAAGACATCTCCTAAAAAGGAGGTTCCCAGCAAGCCGGCTGAACTATCGCACGTGCTGTCTGTAGGACACGAGTCGCTCATGTTGGAGGTGTGGCTCGATACTAACACAGGTATTGTCATCAAATTGCGAAGTGTTAAATCTCTTAGTTTTACCACTTACTATCACGATTCTTTTTAGGAAAAACACAAAATGTTTCGGTTTACTCAATAAAAGGTAACAAGTATAGTTGTTATGCCTTCTTAAGGGAGAAGCGCCACCTGTTTGCCGGTCGCGGGTTGTTCGAAGGAGTTACGGTGGCCCCTGGCACAGGCAACTGAAGGTAAACGGGTGGGTTTTAGTCAATAAAAGTCTGACACGCTCTCCCGCTCTACGCAGAGCGGGAGAAGTTATTTGATAATTTCCCACCCATAAAAAAATGAAAAAGGGGGAAGCCTCAGGCAGCCCGCGAAATTGAGATGTTCTTACGTTTTTTGTTATTTGCAGGCCAGTGTCAGGTTGTATGTTGAACAAATAATGGATCGCGCCCGTAACAAGTATGTATTTATAGAATAGGCTATTTGACTGGTTTCTGATAAACATCTCAGATTATTTAATGGTGTCTAACGAGCCCACAAAAACCTATTACTTCAAATTGCATAATGTATTTCTTTTAGAAAATAGTAAATAAAAATGTACTGTTTAAATAAGCCGCCAAAACGCTATCTTTAACAATATGGCGTCGTGACGTCACAATACACGTAAACAAACGTTGAAACGGTCGAGATACTAGACAAAAGTCATCTGTTCTGTCAACGATAGACAGAAATTGACTACATCATGACGTCATCATAAGTTCAGCCAATCCAGACCGTTTTCGATTACGTGGCGCCAGATTTAAAAAGATGAAGTTTTTTCGGGATTTTTTTTAATAAATAATACATTGTTTTGTAGTAAAATTAATGCAAATCGATTTTAAAAGCGATAATCTATACGAGTGTCAATAATTATGACCTTATTTTTTACATTGTCAAATAGCCTATTATAGTGATTCAAATCATCAATACAACTTCTTATTGAATGACTATTTCTAGAGATATCAATCACTAGGAGTATATGAACTTGGAGGTTGGAGGGTTGTATTGATGAGCTTAATTATTATGATTCAGCAAATTACAAAAAACGTAAGAAAATTTGAATCTCGCGGACTATTTCTAGCGCATCCGCCATAGTATCGACGGACTCGGATGTTTTCTTTTCCAGGTTACTAAACCAGATTATGATATTCCCAGGCATGTTCACGCTGCGCCTGTCGCGGCCGGAGCCCGGCCTCAACCGCGTGCTGAGCGAGGCGCGCGTGCGCAGCGATGTGCCCGCGCGCGCCTGGAGCTGTGTCGCGCTCAACGTCAAGGAGCTGGTCTACAAGAGGCACATCTATGTGCAGGTTACTAACTAATAAAGGCTGTTATAGTAAATTATTCATCGAGGGGAGAATACTGTGTTATATGACTGGCGTTATATTCGCGAGCTTGAGTCGTTGCTGTCAGAATTCTAGTCTTTAAACTAGGCAGTTTTTTTTTTTGAACCCTTTTTGGGAATGTTGGTGTCATTCAATACTAACTCTGAACTCTGCACTAGAAACCAATTTGGCTTTCCAAATATCTATTTAGGTGTCCGAGCCTTCGCTTGACCCACTAACATTATTGTGAGATAACCTCTTGGATTTTACGTGTGGCAACACTGGTTTACCATTGGGCACCCTACTATACCGAGTGCGTGACGTCACTTCCTAGCCACTCTGTCGATCGCAGCGGCGGGGCAGGCGCTTGCGCTTCTTCAGTACGTCTTGGATTTTTGACGTGTTAACACCTGTGACTAGAAGTGAACAACAAAATAGCAAACTTATTAAGGTAAGCTCCCATTATGAACATATTTCTGTTCTTGACAGGAAAACCCTGTTTCTTAATGTTTGATTGCGTGGGAAAGCCCCATGCTCGCTTTTTGCTTTCTAAAAACAGAAGCGCATACAACCTTATCCCGATTTACTAGGAAAGCCCTAGTTTTCATCGCAATATACATACATTGTCGTCTGGTTATTAATTTAACATGGGCAGCCGACATGTCGCCTGTGCCAACAGACGACGTCGGCTGCTCAGACGACATGGGCAGCCGACATGTCGCCTGTGCCAACAGACGACGTCGGCTGCTCAGACGACATGGGCAGCCGACATGTCGCCTGTGCCAACAGACGACGTCGGCTGCTCAGACGACATGGGCAGCCGACATGTCGCCTGTGCCAACAGACGACGTCGGCTATTCAGACGACACGGCCAGCTGACATGTCGCCTGTGCCAACAGACGACGTCGGCTGTTCAGACGATACGGCCAGCCGACATGTCGCCTGTGCCAACAGACGACGTTTGCTGTTCAGACGACATGGGCAGCCGACATGTCGCCTGTGCCAACAGACGACGTCGGCTGACCAGACGACATGGGCAGCCGACATGTCGCCTATGCCAACAGAGGACGTCGGCTGTCCAGACGACATGGGCAGCCGACATGTCGCCTGTGCCAACAGACGACGTCGGCCATTCAGACGACACGGCCAGCCGACATGTCGCCTGTGCCATGTCGTCTGAACAGCCGACGTCGTCTGTTGGCACAGGCGACATGTCGGCTGCCCATGTCGTCTGAACAGCCGACGTCGTCTGTTGGCACAGGAGACATGTCGGCTGCCCATGTCGTCTGAACAGCCGACGTCGTCTGTTGGCACAGGCGCAATGTCGGCTGCCCATGTCGTCTGAACAGCCGACGTCGTCTGTTGGCACAGGCGACATGTCGGCTGTGCCAACTTCTCACAATAATGTTAGTGGGTCAAGCGAAGGCTCGCCGGACACCTAAATAGCAACGTTTTCCCCCCGTAGGGTAGAAAAGGTATATTTGGGTTCCAGCCGAAGCTTGACCCACTAAGAATTAACATTCTTGCTGGCTTGTGAGTACTGAAGAAGCGCAAGCGCCTGCCCCGCCGCTGCGATCGACCGAGTGGCTAGGAAGTGACGTCACACACTCAGTATAGTAGGGTGCACAATGGTAAACCAGTGTTGCCACACGTAAAATCCAAGAGGTTATCTCACAATAATGTTAGTGGGTCAAGCTTCGGCTGGAACCTAAATATACGTTTTCTACCCTACGGGGAAAACGTTTCTATTTTAGGATTTCATACAATTTTTTGATTGGGGTTCTTTCTCTCTTATTCAAATCACATCATATTAGTTGAATTGTAATGTAATTCAGTACACCTTATTGCTAGGCTGTACCTCAGGGTTATAGTGACGTACTATACATTTACATGACATTTATTGACATAATCGAGCAGGCGATGTGAAAAGTCAAAGTATTTACAGGATTAAAATATTTCTGCTTGGATTTACAGGTGACGCTTTACGTCAACGGGTACGAGTGCGAGACAGTAACCCTACCAGTACAAGGTACATATTTATTTATTCTACACATTTAACACTAAGCCCGAGTACCACGGGCGTTTTTTTGTCGTGACGTTTTATTGCGCACTGCATTTTCCACTGTTGCCGAGCGTTGAACCAACAGCGCCCATCCAGTGCGCGGTAAAAAAAAGCCGCGTTAAAAAAAGCTTATATTTTTACTTGAGACTGTAGCTAAAGTTATTATTATCACTCCTCAGGCATCCTCGTCCGCAAAGTGACACCTACAAACGTGCTGATAGGCCACGCTCGCGCGGGCGGCGCGGGCGCGGGCGCGGGCGCGGGCGCGGGCGCGGGCGCGTACCACCTGTCGGCGCTGCACGTGTACCGCGCGCCCGTGCTCAGCGCCTCCTGCGCGCTACACGTCACTGCGCACGGCCCGGACCATGCGTGCCAGGTAGAGGTTTAGTAGTGCCGTACTTTGATCTGTAATTGCGTTTATATTTCCTACAAAAACATGTCATCATGCTGTTGCATCAACAAACCCAATAAATACCATTTTATGTAGAACATTCTACAGCTGTAAGCCAATTAAAGTGGGTGCGCTAAGGGTGTAGACGTAATCAAGATGCAAACGAAACGCCTGGTAGACCCATGTAACCAACTTCCCTTGTGTGTCTGCAGTGTCTGTACGATATAAGACGGTAGGAAGTAGGAACAGGTTTGTTCCTCAAACAAACACAAACAAACTCAAATGGGAACTCATATTTTACTGTTTTCTATCCACATTAAAATATCGTTAACTAATAATCAGTTTTCTTGCCACAGGTGCGGTGCGAGTCGCCCAACTTTCCGTTGTTACTGACACCAAACGTACTCGACTCCAATATTGATTGGGACCAGGTAATTTTTACCAAAATTTGCCAAAATAACTAACACTAGTGTTTAAGTGGTGTATGTAATTGCTAACAAATTGGAATTTATGATCTTAAAAATAAATTATTATTAATAATAATAAATCCAACATAATTATCTCCATTAGGTATGTAATTAGACCCTTACCAGTGGCATGCATTGGTTTTCTGAATAGGTAGGCAGGCACTAGGCCGGGTGTAGTCTAGGCAGACGCAGTCACTAATCGGAAACATAAAACAAAAGTACCTATTAACAAAAAAAAAGTTTTACAGCCACCATTTTGGATTTTCATTTTGACTTTATTTTCGGCTCCAGCAACCTCAAATACCATAACGAAAAATTTGAAAATGTTCGCAGCTGCCATCTTGGATTTTCATTTTGACCTCAGTATAGGCTTCAGCACCCTTAAAAACCATGAAAACGACACCCATGATGAAAAACTTATAAAATTTCGCAGCCGCCATCTTGGATTTTCATTTTGATTTTATTATTGGCTCCAACGACTCATTATAGGTCATTATATATCATATCTGACCCGCTTTGCGAAGAGTGGCGGACATTAACCAAAATAGTTTTAAACTAAAGGGAATAATGTGACCTTTCATTGTATATAATTATTTGATAGAAAATCGATTGACGAAAATGTACAGAATCGTTTAAAAAAAAAACAAACGGTTTCAGAGGATTTTATTTCATCTTTTATTGGGATAAAAATAATTTAATAAAACTTCCGGTACCATACACAATAAGAAGCAACAGATGAACCCGCTGCCTTCTTAAATGATCTACTTAACTATTGATTTGGATCAAGTTGAAGATTAAAAATATTATAATGAATTAGTATTTTATTCTTCTTCCCTATATCACTTTATAAAACTGGAACACGTATGCTACACACACTTATTCACTTAAACCACACACGTGATTTTACTCATCATTATGAACAACTTTTACTATGGGAACAAACTTGAAATCGCGAAAAAAAATCAGCTGTTCCCTACATTTATGTTCGTCTAACTCGTCAAAATGTAGAGAACAGCTGTTTCTTTTTCACGATTTCAGGTTTGGTCCCATAGTAAAAGTTGTTCATAATTATGAGTAAAATCACGTGTTTAAGTATCGGTCACCCTATATACTTACGATAATTTTATATTTTTTTTCGAGATTAATGCCATAGTAAATCAGAGCCATATATCAATACATTCTGCTATATTTCGTTTGTATCCGCCATGGGTATGGTTTCCATACTAAGATGCCCAATGATCTTTAAAAAAATTACAGCCGCCATCTTGGATTTTCATTTTGACCTCATTATCGGCGACCTCAATATCCATCCTTTTCTTTCTTCGCACGGCCAAATTACGAACGAATTACAAATTACTATTTTACTCTGTCTACCATTTTAACATTCATACTCGGTTGGTTATTTGAGTACGTATGCCTACTTTAGGGTGATAAATTGCGAAGGTCGAACGTCGTGGTATTACGCGTGAGACGTACGTATTTTTAATTTCGTCTTATTAACTTGAACGAGTAAAGACCAATGACAATGTGCGAATAATACGGGAGCCGAGTAGGCCGTCTGGCGACTGCCTACTGCCGCGCGTGTTTGTATGAAGATTTTGTTTTTTGTTAGGTATGATAATTTAGCGTAACTGTGGTGCACACACACTAAAACGTAATTGACAGGCTTATGGTGATTTATCGAGGTAGGCACTGCGTATATGCCTTTATGCAATGCACGCCACTGATTGTTACTATACTCTTCTGTAACACAAACTACTAATTTTGTAGGTATTCGAGATACCATCATCGACGCTGCGTGAAATGCACGACAACTTACTGCTGACCTTCTCTGCGAGCGCGCCCAATATTATGAACCTTTACCATCAGACCGTTGCGTTACCCACAGGTTAGTTTTGTGTTATCTCAGTTAAATAATAATATAAACAGAGAATATTATATTAAACTTAGGGAACAGTGCAAGTTTCATCAAAATCGATTCAGTAATTTTAGATATGGACTAATACGTGTAAGTGTGACGGCCTGGCTTATTGATACGAGCTACGGGTGTAGTGTCAAAGGGAAAACATCTCAAAACCTTGGTCAAGTTCTAGTGCAACAACTAAAAATTACGAAATAAAAAGAAATTTAAAAAAATTAAACCGACTTCAAAAAGAAATTAACTCAAAATTATGAAATAACTTTAATTTCGGAAGTCGGTGGCAAAAAACTAAATAAAATACAGATCCCAAGACACCGACTTCCGAAATTAAAGTTATTTCATAATTTTGAGTTAATTTATTTTTGAAGTCGGTTTAATTTTTTTAAATTACTTTTTGTGATATTGACTTTAAATAACCGTGAGTACATTATGTTGCGGTAATGATTTAACTTATAACTATTAATGGGAAGTTTGTTACGCCACTTCTTTTTCCCAGCTAAAGCACCAGAAAGTGATGAAGACAGGCGTTTTGGGGGACTGTCTTATGTAACTACTAGCAGTGCCCTGCGGTTTCACCCGCATAAGTGTCGACCCCGTGGGAATATCGGGATAAAAAATATCCTATGTGTTCTATAAAAGCTGTATTGCTGTAAAGTTTCATCAAAATCCGTTCAAAGAGTAACAAACATCCGCCCGTCTATCCTCACAAACTTTCGCGTTTATAATATTAGTAGGATGGCGTTCAAAAAGTGCAGCTCAGTTTGAATAAATAACTTGGAGTGATTGAATGTTTCCAGTATTCGCGGGCCGCGTGGCCTCGACAGCGAGCCTCATGTCGGGCGCGGCGCCGGGCGCGGGCGCGGGCGGCGGGGCGGGCGCGTCCATCCCGGAGACGCTGTTCACGACGTGGGCCGGCGCCGCGCTCGCCAGCCGGCACCGCGGCGTCACGCCGGCCATCTACATGCTGGGGGGCGCGGATATCTTGCTGTACTTGTATGCTAGGGTGAGTTCACGACGTGGGCCGGCGCCGCGCTCGCCAGCCGGCACCGCGGCGTCACGCCGGCCATCTACATGCTGGGGGGCGCGGATATCTTGCTGTACTTGTATGCTAGGGTGAGTTCACGACGTGGGCCGGCGCCGCGCTCGCCAGCCGGCACCGCGGCGTCACGCCGGCCATCTACATGCTGGGGGGCGCGGATATCTTGCTGTACTTGTATGCTAGGGTGAGTTCACGACGTGGGCCGGCGCCGCGCTCGCCAGCCGGCACCGCGGCGTCACGCCGGCCATCTACATGCTGGGGGGCGCGGATATCTTGCTGTACTTGTATGCTAGGGTGAGTTCACGACGTGGGCCGGCGCCGCGCTCGCCAGCCGGCACCGCGGCGTCACGCCGGCCATCTACATGCTGGGGGGCGCGGATATCTTGCTGTACTTGTATGCTAGGGTGAGTTCACGACGTGGGCCGGCGCCGCGCTCGCCAGCCGGCACCGCGGCGTCACGCCGGCCATCTACATGCTGGGGGGCGCGGATATCTTGCTGTACTTGTATGCTAGGGTGAGTTCACGACGTGGGCCGGCGCCGCGCTCGCCAGCCGGCACCGCGGCGTCACGCCGGCCATCTACATGCTGGGGGGCGCGGATATCTTGCTGTACTTGTATGCTAGGGTGAGTTCACGACGTGGGCCGGCGCCGCGCTCGCCAGCCGGCACCGCGGCGTCACGCCGGCCATCTACATGCTGGGGGGCGCGGATATCTTGCTGTACTTGTATGCTAGGGTGAGTTCACGACGTGGGCCGGCGCCGCGCTCGCCAGCCGGCACCGCGGCGTCACGCCGGCCATCTACATGCTGGGGGGCGCGGATATCTTGCTGTACTTGTATGCTAGGGTGAGTTCACGACGTGGGCCGGCGCCGCGCTCGCCAGCCGGCACCGCGGCGTCACGCCGGCCATCTACATGCTGGGGGGCGCGGATATCTTGCTGTACTTGTATGCTAGGGTGAGTTCACGACGTGGGCCGGCGCCGCGCTCGCCAGCCGGCACCGCGGCGTCACGCCGGCCATCTACATGCTGGGGGGCGCGGATATCTTGCTGTACTTGTATGCTAGGGTGAGTTCACGACGTGGGCCGGCGCCGCGCTCGCCAGCCGGCACCGCGGCGTCACGCCGGCCATCTACATGCTGGGGGGCGCGGATATCTTGCTGTACTTGTATGCTAGGGTGAGTTCACGACGTGGGCCGGCGCCGCGCTCGCCAGCCGGCACCGCGGCGTCACGCCGGCCATCTACATGCTGGGGGGCGCGGATATCTTGCTGTACTTGTATGCTAGGGTGAGTTCACGACGTGGGCCGGCGCCGCGCTCGCCAGCCGGCACCGCGGCGTCACGCCGGCCATCTACATGCTGGGGGGCGCGGATATCTTGCTGTACTTGTATGCTAGGGTGAGTTCACGACGTGGGCCGGCGCCGCGCTCGCCAGCCGGCACCGCGGCGTCACGCCGGCCATCTACATGCTGGGGGGCGCGGATATCTTGCTGTACTTGTATGCTAGGGTGAGTTCACGACGTGGGCCGGCGCCGCGCTCGCCAGCCGGCACCGCGGCGTCACGCCGGCCATCTACATGCTGGGGGGCGCGGATATCTTGCTGTACTTGTATGCTAGGGTGAGTTATCGATTGTCCTCGTCCTGCTGGGGTCGTTGCAGCGCATCTTCTTCCTCCCGAGATCTCTATACAAATACTATACTTAAGAGCGGGAAGTAACCAAAATAGCCTAACTTTAATATGATTTTTCATGAAACTGATAAGACTTAGGTATAAAATAAAAATGTTGTTTACTCATAAATTGAAGAGATTGCTATTAATAATTGAATTTTTGTGCATATAATGGGTATGTACTCTACTTAAACAGCGTCCTAAATCGTAAGTTTCGTCAAACCAGCTTGCCTTTCCATCTTACTTTAAAATTAATAATAACTACTGTAATTGTACGGTGAAACCATACACTAATATGCACGAATCGGATTCGTGCATTTTTACCTCAATTCACTAATTGATATTAGTCGAACAATTAGTACACGATTAACGGTCTTCGCGTGTGCTCCTTCGCTCCTTTGTATTACCAAACATTTGGTTCGGATATTATATGTAATTTGACTTTATAAGCAGCAGTATCATTAGCCATCCTACTAACTTCTACACGAATGTTTGTGAGGATGGATGGATGTTTGATTCTCTTTCTCGCAAAAATTACTGAACGGATTTTGATGAACCTTTACAGTAATAATAGCTTATATATCAGAATAACACATAGGATACGTTTTGTCCCGATATTCCCACGGGATCGACACTTATGCGGGTGAAACCGCGGGGCGCTGCTTACTAGCACGGCACGGCTTTATGAATACGGGCCTACTCACTATAATGTGTTTAGTTTGCTGATTGAAATGTCCTTATGTGGAACAACGTTTTACAAGCTTAACGTTATTAATAATCTATTTAACTTGTATCTACTGTGTCCGTCTTTTTATAAATTCCCAGGTAGTAGAACTAGAAGGCAGTGCTGTGGAGCAGGCGACTGCCCTGAGCATCTTGCTGCGCGCGTGCCGCGTGGACAGCCGCCTGCACGCCATGCTGTACGCGGCCGGCGCGCCCGACATGCTGCTCACAGTGCTGGCCGCGCCCAAGTGCGTCGTGAGCCATCACGCGCTCAAGGTACGAGCCTCCAGCTTGTCACTAGCAGGCCCCTGTGCGTGGACTGCCGCCTGCACGCCATGCTGTACGCCAGTGTTTAACATAAGTTTCACACGTTCGAATCAACAGCCATGAGCAACTCAAGTCTTTTCTTTCTAGCCTTCATTGCTTTTTATGTAGCCGGGTTGGCTAATTTGTTTTATTTTGCAAGCGCCTAATTTAAACGTAAGATGAGTGCATTTTAACATTTCCTATGTCGTATTGCAGGTGATCTTGGACGAAGCTTGCAGCACTCCGCTACTGAGCGCGTGCGGGGAGAGCGTACAGCTGGCATCCCGCACCGACGCCGTGCTGCTGCAGCCTGAACTGCTGGTCTTACTGACTAATGCGTGGAGACAACTAGATACTGAACAAGTTAGCAAACTATATTTTTGTTGTGCAATATTAACGCAGTGGTTGCGCCACATCTATATTATATAAAATTTAAAGTCCTGACTGACTGATATATCAACGCACAGCCTAAACCGCTGGTCCTAGAGAAATTAAATCCACTAAGAAAGGGTTTTTCGAAATCCCACCCCTAAGAGGGTGAAATTTCACACGGACGAAGTCGTGGGCAGAAGCTAGTTGGCTATAAAGTTGCGCAAAAGAATAGAATACTCTTTATTATGTACACCATATAAATTACAGACATAATTACAGAAACAATACAAAGGGTGACACAATGGGCAGTCTTATCGCAAAATTAGCGCTTAAGATGCAAAATGAAATACTTTTCGAATTATAGTATTGTGGTATTACAGTGACGCATCAGAAGGCGGAATCACATCTCAGCGACAATCAATGTAAAAAATTTAGATAAATTAGAGGCATTTTAGACAATTCTAGAATTATACTAAAAACTACCATTCCCTTTTCTCCCAGGAGTTAACTTGGGAAGTAGAAAATATGAACGGCACACGAGAACTACAGCGCGGCTCCGCGTGGGCGCTCACTCTGTGCTGCATGCGGGCGTTGTTGCGGGACTCGCACCCACGCCGCGCCTTCAACCACTACCAGATGAACCGCACCGACCTGCTCAACCATCTGCTGCTGGCCTGCAAGGTACCGCACAGAGAGAATGGTGTTATTTGCAATTAATGTAGGGACAAAAATCAGACCTATTCGACCTATTTGTCAAGTTCATGTCATCCATGCGTCACGTTCATTCACATATTAAAATGTGCAATATGAACATAGATCAAGAGACCCTTTTTTTAGGATGGGAAATCAAATAACTTCTCCCGCTGTGGGCGGAGCGGGAGGCGTGTCAGACTTTTACTGACTAAAACCCACCCGTGTACCTTCAGTTGCCTGTGCCAGGGGCCACCGTAACTCTTTCGAACAACCCGCGACCCTGGCGGGCATCGGCCCTAGCGGACCCCGTCAGTTAGTGCTAACATCTCTTTGAGTTGCGCGTGGAACACAACGCGCCTGCGCCTTACCGGCCGGCGAGCTGCCCATTGCTCGCCGCCAGCAAGCCCGCCTCTACGGTGCTCGGGAATCTGCTGTCGATTCCCGACGCCCGCGCGCCCGGGGCGTCTCCTGCGCCGGCTAGGGGCTTGAGGGCGCAAATATTGCCTCTCCCTCACGCGCTCCGCCTCCTCCTTCGCGAGCATTACTGCTTCGCAGAAGAAGGTGACGGCTTCCCATGCCCTCTCGCTCCGTACCATGCCCTGGAGCAGGCCGGACGCGACACATCGCCGCCGTGAGCCCGCGGCGGTGCTCCGCCCAAGCTGGGCAGACCTCCACCGTGTCCTCTGGGCGATCCACACAATATTGACACCCGGGCCTTTCCTCCCGCCTTACCCGGAACAGGAACCTACCGAACCAGCCACTCCTCAAAGAGGGGACTTATCGCCGCGATAGTGGCGTGCCCATAGACCAAGAGACCGTCTATAGACGTTTAGTCGCCAACAGGAGCGGTTCCTGAACTCCCCGTGCGGGCCCCTGGGCGGCGCGGCCTCGGGCGCGCTGGTGGAGCTGGTGCGGGGCCTGCTGGGCGCGCCGCCCCAGCTGCACCGCCTGGCGCTGCTGTGTGACTTCCTGCTGCTCATGCACCAGGTATGTAGGGATGAGTATTGTAACTAAAACGACCGTCGTAGAATATTAGCAGTGCCCTTCATACGAGGTAATCATATCGCGAGGCATTTCTGCCCTCATAACACTAACGCCTTGCGGATATCTTTCTGTAATGTTGTGCAAGTTTATCTTACTAAATATCGAAGACGAACGATACTTTATCGATAGGCAAGAGTCCTTATACCTCGTGTTCAATCAAATCTAATTACGAAAAGTATTATTATAAGTATCATCACTATTAAAAAATATTTTTCTGTTTACCAGGCTAGCGACACTTTCGTCACCCACTCCCGAGCAAACTTTTACTTCCTGCTCACATCAGAGACACAAGAGATGAGCGATTTCTCCTCCAGCTTCACCAAGAAAAGACCTTCTAAACGAGTCAAGAAGAGAGTCGAGGAAAGACCCAGCGTATCCAGTACCTCCACCGAAGAAGTCTTGAACGATAATAGTCTTAATTCCCTGAAGGATAAGGCTCCGAGTGTTGATGATCGGATAGATAGCAGCTGCGGCAGTACAGAGTCGACTAAACAAATGAAGTCTATGATCAATACGCAGATTAAGGAAGGCAGGTAATGCGTTTTATCTAGTAACGAAAGCTTTTAGTATGTCCCTGATAGACGTACGTAAATACATGTGACCCTGACCTATATATTGTAGCAGTATGCTCGCATTATGTTCGCATGAATATACTCATTATTAGAGTGATGGTGTAAAAGATTCGATAACAAACTCTGAATCTTTTCATTTCAGGAAACAGACCGCGTCCTCTACGTCAGAAAATTCAGATACTCCAGTAGCCGGTAAGTGAAATACAAAAGATGACATGATCAGTTTTAATAAAGTTATTCATAATGCTGCTATGTCAATAGCTGTTGTAAGCCTACGTACGCACTAACGTAAAAATATCGTGCACTGCAAGCTCCGAGAGTTGAAAATCTAACAGTTCGTGTGAACGAGGGCTGACAGAGGCTGTTGTTACCGTCATAACGTGGGTTTCATCGAGACGACTAACGACGACTTTACCATTACGACATACCATTTTGTTAACAGCAACTGTATTGCATTGAAACAAAGAAAAAATATGGCCATGAAACTCCAATAATGTGATCGAATTCTTCTGTAGCACTATAAAACACTAAAGACTGCACCGCATGTAAAAGCAAAATAATTCACACGTTTAAGTATAGATTACACACAGCAACATCAGACACGCGAAGTAGAGTAGCACTGTTATGTTTGGTAGTTTAAGTAACTCATAGCCAGCACATGTGACGTAGAATGTCGCATAAATAAAAATCATTGACACGTCACAGCACGGCACGCACTTAGAGCTGCGAACAAGAGCCCTTCTTTAGAGGGCCGTTTTAAAGGGCTTTTAAAACGGTTTCACTTAATTTCTAAGGGAGGCCACCCACTTAATCTGTTATGATTATGATCTCTGGAGCTGGCAGCACTATTTTCGTAGTAAGAAGGGCTGGTGTCCGCAGCTCCAAGTGCGTGTGTTGCGTGCGGCAACAGCACTTTGATGAATTAACAGGTCTAGCAGTAATTGCTTATTCGTACAGATAATATGTACATTGACAATATCCTTCGCAAGTAGTATAGCCAGCTCCGGCGGTGTAGTGAGCTATCTGAGTTCGTTGTCTTCTTCTTTCGTATCGGCACGAGCTATGTGAATAGCTGATGCACTTGCTTAGTAGTGGTTTCAGACAGCACCGCGGTGAATGAGGGCGACACAGGGGGCGCGGGGGGCGCGGCGAGTGAGGGGGGCGCGGTGGGCGAGGGGGGCGCGACGAACGAGGGGGGCGTGCCGGCCGAGCTCACCGACTACATTGTTGTAGACTCCGATGACGTCAACCACACCACCGTGGAAATGTACACCAGCGGGATCTACCACCAGGTGAGCAAAACAAAATTTACACATAGCTCCTTATAATAGAACATGAATACCTAGTAAAAAAAAATGTAGATTCTCTTCACTGTATCCAGTGACAGTGACCCATATTATTGAAGTGAAAAATTCTTTAGGGGCAAAGGGCATTTTTTGAGATGGGGAAAAAGCCATTAGACTCGCGACACTGTTACCGTAACCGACACCTCTGTTTTAAGTTTTGGCCATTATAAAGACATCATCGCGCGGTACATTTTCTTTGGGAAGAATGACCTTCAAACATATTTATAAAATTACTATGCTGTTTCAAGTTTTCACTTCTGTCGGCGCTCCTGGAGTGCCACTGTTTTTTTTTTATTTCCTTTTCGGTTTATAATACAAACCTAACACCTCGCAGTTTCTGATTGACTAATGAACACAGAAATGCGAATGCTAACAGACGGTTAAACTCACTTTCTTTTCAATTTTGTAAATGTTAGTACCATGGATCCGTTTACTATTTTTCCCCTTAGCGTCGCGTCCGCGCGGGCGCTGCATCGGGCTGGTCAGCGTGTGAGGGACTACTGTTGCTGCTACGACACGCGCTAGCACTGCTGCCCGACCACGCACACCAACAGGTACCGTACCCTACCGTCAATGCATCACTCATATGCAAGAGCACATTGAGGCGGGTCGTACCGCAACGCAAAAAGCCTCCTACATCACTTTTATAATTTTTTTATGAACTTCGCATAGGTACTATAGGCAGTACCGGGGTTTTAGTATAAGAATGTGATGCACATGCTGCCTGATAAGGCTGCCATATGCATTTGCACCATAGTTATGCGCCTGATACGCCCGTTTTTCGAAAATACGCAAAAAATACGCGGAATACTTACCACCCCACTCACGCAAAATGAATTGATTGGAGGCTATAGGTACTCGTGGCTCTGTTCTGAGCTAACAATATTTAGACTATTGCCATCAACATGATTATAAGATGGACCTACTTACTATTCGTACACAATTGTGATTCCTTGTAAACAAGGTCAAATCAAAATAACTGGCGAAACCTCACAGTAGTGACGGCTATCGGTATCAAATGGTAGTACAAAAAAAAAATCTAAACTCTTCCTTCGTGGTTGTCGTGTCAGCATTACTTAAAGGCTCTCTAGGCTAGGATGGGCTGCAGCGATGTTGTTAGGTGCTGCTAATAACAAAACTACTGCTACCATCGAAAGCTGTAGGGATCATAGCCATATTTTTTGTATAACTCCATGTTTATTCTAGAGGTCAGGATACCCAGGATCACCAGCTCAGCAGCAAACGTTTCTCAATAATATCATCTCAAATTTTAATAGCTGTAGAAGCCCTATTCTCAAATATTTAAAACCATCGTAATACGAGTATAAATTATAGTAAATTGTGCAGTTTTTTATTCCACAGTTACACGAATAAAAAACAAAATTATAGTCTTTTCATCGAATGTTTGTATTGTGTATAAAAAATTAATAAAATAAATAAATTTAAATGAACATTTGCAACAACATATTGAATTTTTTTTTCCTAAAACAATATAAGGACTGAAACAATCTTTCAAAAACTCTGATTACATTATTAATTATTAGATCGTGTTAACACATTCTCGAATCTTAAATACAATGTCGATCAATACATAACCCTACACACGCGATACATACTTAACCCTGAAATGCTAAACGATGTCCATTGCAGAATGAATGCAGCACATCCTTGTTTTTGATGTTAATGAAAATAAACTAACTTTTGCATTCACTGTAATTATACTTACCTTTAAACTTAAAACACTGTTTAAACATCCGTGTATGCTGCTGATGGATATGATGATATTTATAAAGGAGACGCTGGGAGATCGAATGAAATAGTAATATTTAAGAAAAAGAAATAACTTTTACCCGTAGCTAGAGGGCTTAATAAGTTTACCATTCATATTTACTACTCTACTACTACTATGTTCTGTGTTAAGCAGTTTAGAATAAACAAACAAAATACCACATTCCATAAACCGCGTTTCGGTACTGACAAGGTTACCTTTTAAAAGCTTTTTTGCTATCTCGCTCCATCAGTTTTAGTATCTGCTTAGCGTGAGCGGGATAACATACTAGCAGCTGTCATTTGATCCACGCTTTACGGACGCTGGTTATTATTCTTGTCGGCCATGACAGTTTAGTTCTAATAGCCTCGATAGATGGCGTTGAACATTTACGTCACGTTTCTGAATCGCGGTGTCAAGATTCTCCGCCGTTGAATGACCCTCACGAATTTCTGTAGAATTTTCATACTTACCTGGCATAGGGGATACCGTGATCAATAAGGCGGTTCCCCCAGGGCGAGGCCTTCCCATTGCACTGCGGTTGGGTTGACCCCTGCGATTATCCCTAATGTGGATAACTCGGATGCGTTATTTTTGGTAGTGGGGACTGCGTTCGCGCCGTCCCCCTCAGAATTCACTATACAAGTTCAAATTGAACTAATACATTATACAACAATGACCTAAACATGTTGCAGTTAAGTCAACGATTGTGTAAAAAAGCATTCAAGTGTGTTTCAAACGGTTATGTGCAATTAGTACATTAATTTGGAATAAAATAAATTCAAATTTATTTTTTTGTTTAATAATAATTTATTGTTTGTTTTGTTACTCCGTTTAAAAAAGAAAACATAAAATAATACTGAAAACTCAGTTCTAGTATGAAAAAACTGACAAAAAATCAAAAAAATATTCTAAAGATAAGACTTATTGTAGGTATAACAGTTTGGTGGAATTCGCCCTAAATAGGATAAATAAAAGGATGTCATTGTCTGTCTGATTTACTGTTAATAATATTGTTAACAATTAGATGTTGCTCTTGGTCGTAATGTAGGATGATAATTTTTACAAGGCTATACAAGTTGTACACATTGTAGCGATATATTAAGGAAACACTTCATCGCCACTTAAAAACGTATAATTTGATATATTAAAAATAACCGAACTTACAAAAATTACAAAAAACTTAAAGAGAAAAAAATTTAATACTTGAGGTTTTTTTTGTTGTTCATTGAATTATGTTTCAAAATTTAGCTAGATTACCTACGCGTCGAGTTAAACTGCAGTTGCAACTGTAATTTTGGCTACGATCGCGTAGCACCAATCGTGAACGAACGATATAAAAACCTGTTGTATTCTGCAATTAAAGTTACACGAAACAATTATTTATAAACGACAGTAATATCAGTAAAAAATCAATAATAAAAAATATCTGTAAAATCCTGGATTATTTCTCTCTGGATTATATCTTGTATTCCATTTCACGTCTGGTCGGTATGGTTTTGAAACTGCTCCCTCGAATAGATCTCCACTCCTCAACTCGTTCAAAATCCGGGAACGGATTAGTGCATAGGGGTAGGGTAAGACCGAAAACTCGGCTTGTTACGTCTTATATTTTCAGGCGTATCCTAGACAAAATAACGCACATTAAGAATGCTGTAACAAGCTGAACCACTTTTACCAAAAAAATAGGTAACGAGTAGAAATACACATACCTGATAAGATCAAAAGATCAACATATAACTATATGTCGAAGACTTCACATAAATCCAATTTAGATGATTAAGGACGTATTTTCCATAATATCTTTACGATTATAAGCAAAGAAAAAATAATTGCAGCCTTCAGCAATGAACTCCAAAAAAACCTCTGCCAAACTTCAAGAGAAAATTTCACTTGACAGCATCAGTTCAAAATTCAAAAGTTTGATTTTTTAATCAGAAAAACGACCAAAAAAGGTTGTCTAAAAATCTTAAAGAAGGATGGAATGTTGAAAACATAATATGCAGTAATTAGTAATACTGCAGTACCCCCTTTCCAAGAAAAAAAAAGAAAAAAGGAGAAACCCTGTAAGAAACGACTAATGAAAGAAACGACCTAAAACAACCAAAGAACTTACGTCAAACAAAAGACATAAGTAAAAAAAGAACATTAAATCTAATAGAGAACTAAAGCCAAACGAAGGACTGTTAGTCAAAGATAGAACTTCGGTGAAATATGAAGCTAATGCTTGCTTTTTATACAAAGAAAAACAGGTAATCAATAATTGTAATGATGAACAGAAAGGATAAAAAAATTAAAATTAAAACCTTATATCATTGTGATCAATAGATAAGAGTATGTCGACTATGTCTCGTCCCTAAACTAAATTATCGTTACGTGTTAATCATCCGTTTCCCAACACTAAGAGCTGTCATTATGTCATTGAGGGAATGACAGACGTAACGACATCTGTGGGCGAAAGCCAGAACTATAAGCATTGATAGTTAAGAAAAAGTTTTAAACAAATTGTTTCAATTAGGCACAACTAGATGTCGCAATTAATATTTTTACTATAGGAGCTAACTTCTCGGAAAAAATAATCATCACCAGAAGATCTGGAAAAATTCTTTCTCCATACAATATCACCAACATTCAACGTGACGGCTGAACGATGCGAATTAAAAGCTCGCGAATTATGGAGGAAAGCCATAGAAAGATTATCGGCGACTTTCGCATAAACTTCTGCTAAGGATGATAAGTTCGACGCGTACTGAGTCCGACTTTCAGCTAAATTTACGCCTTGAGTCTGACTATTAGTACGAGTAGGAACCATGAAAACTTCTCTACCAAACATCAGGAAGTTTGGTGTGAAACCCGTTGCTAAAATAATACAAGAGATGCAATATTCTCATAAAACTTGAAAGGGGAGGGATGATTCTACGCGTGTTTGAGCCCGACTTTCAGCTACATAGACGCTTAGAGTCTGACCATATGCACGGGTAGAACGCATAAGACCTTCCCTATCATATATAGAGAATAGAACTAGTGCAGAAAAAAAAAAAACTTGATAAGGGAAGAATTATTCTACGCGTGTTTGAGCCCGACTTTCAGCTACATAGACGCTTAGAGTCTGACCATATGCACGGGTAGAACGCATAAGACCTTCCCTATCATATATAGAGAATAGAACTAGTGCAGGCAAAAAAAAAAAACTTGATAAGGGAAGAATTATTCTACGCGTGTTTGAGCCCGACTTTCAGCTACATAGACGCTTAGAGTCTGACCATATGCACGGGTAGAACGCATAAGGCCTTCCCTATCATGATACCATACATAGAGAATAGAACTACTGCAGGAAAAAAACTGCTGGGTTCTCAATAGACCTGGATTTCAAAATGAAAGAAAGAATTACACCATACTCTGATGACGATGATGAAGCTCACATTGACAGGTGAACTAGTTAGATAAGGCAATCGTAAATTTTTAAAAAAAAGAACCTCCTTCTTTGAAGTCGGTTAAAAAAGGGAACAGACTCAAAGTACGAACGATCTTATAAGTCTTTCGTATTAGAATCAGTTAGGAATAATTAAAGTAGAAACTTTGAAAATTTTAATGTATGAAATAATTACGTAACTTGAAAAAGAGGTTTTTTGTTTAAAGGAATATTCACGTAATTATAGTGCCATATGAGAGGATTACGTTTAAAACCAATAATCCCGTTTGAATTAAGTCAATAAGTCCAAGGTTTTTAGAGTTGGAAAGAAATTAGTAAATTGAAAAAATGTCCGAAGACGAATTCTCTAAAATCAATATTTTATCTAAAAAGTTTTTAATATAGAGATAGGAATAACCTTCGTCTGCTATGTTAGGATGCAAAAAGGACAAAACAAAGTTAAATAGGCAAATGTGATAATATGAATGTACTTAGAAAAAGCTAGAAATGCAGTGATCAGTCTGATGGGAAACTGAATGGCAAAATAAAAGCATCAGTCCCTAACAAACTAACACTAAACGAATCACAACGCTGAAAAAAAATCAAAAGCTAACTAAGGCAGTCAGGAAACAACAAAAAAATAACCCTCAACTACCATAGTAAAGACAAAACCAACAAATATACGGGGTTCCACGTAGCACGAAAGTGTTAGGTAACCAGCAATATATGACTGGTAGAGGAATGGTAAGACGACGTGACATCACAGGAACGGTTGGGCTAAGAATTCAAAGAGAAACAAATAGAAACTAGTAAACCATCTGCACCAAAAAACAAACAGCGTAGGTACAGGTGGGCTAGAATCACAAAAAAAATCAAATAGAATCTAGCAGACAACCGTGCAAAATCAACGCTTACCTTAGCCACGAAGTCTAAATCATTCGCACACCAATCATACACTACAGGATGTTAACTACTTCTAACTAAGGAGTGGAATAAAACCCAGGATAAAGATGTATTTAACGGGAAGAAATAAAAGCGTTTTATATGTTTTAAGGTTCTACAAAGTTATCATTTATATTGCATCATAACATAGCACATTATAATAACGAACACCATCAGCAATAGAAGGGTTAACAGAAGTTGTCAATCACAGCCACAGAGTACCTTTTGATAGATCACAGCATAACTCTGGTAACCATAGCAACGTTCTTGTTTGACAGAATGAGAAAAAAATTCCTGAATTCCTGAAACATATAGAAATAAAACATTAAAATTTGCTCGGAATGAGCAACCATCCTCACAGAAACAAAAAGAATGTTATTTCAGTAATCAGAATCAATAAAATTACTTACTTTTACTTCGGGCGCCATTTTGTAGCGATATATTAAGGAAACACTTCATCGCCACTTAAAAACGTATAATTTGATATATTAAAAATAACCGAACTTACAAAAATTACAAAAAACTTAAAGAGAAAAAAATTTAATACTTGAGGTTTTTTTTGTTGTTCATTGAATTATGTTTCAAAATTTAGCTAGATTACCTACGCGTCGAGTTAAACTGCAGTTGCAACTGTAATTTTGGCTACGATCGCGTAGCACCAATCGTGAACGAACGATATAAAAACCTGTTGTATTCTGCAATTAAAGTTACACGAAACAATTATTTATAAACGACAGTAATATCAGTAAAAAATCAATAATAAAAAATATCTGTAAAATCCTGGATTATTTCTCTCTGGATTATATCTTGTATTCCATTTCACGTCTGGTCGGTATGGTTTTGAAACTGCTCCCTCGAATAGATCTCCACTCCTCAACTCGTTCAAAATCCGGGAACGGATTAGTGCATAGGGGTAGGGTAAGACCGAAAACTCGGCTTGTTACGTCTTATATTTTCAGGCGTATCCTAGACAAAATAACGCACATTAAGAATGCTGTAACAAGCTGAACCACTTTTACCAAAAAAATAGGTAACGAGTAGAAATACACATACCTGATAAGATCAAAAGATCAACATATAACTATATGTCGAAGACTTCACATAAATCCAATTTAGATGATTAAGGACGTATTTTCCATAATATCTTTACGATTATAAGCAAAGAAAAAATAATTGCAGCCTTCAGCAATGAACTCCAAAAAAACCTCTGCCAAACTTCAAGAGAAAATTTCACTTGACAGCATCAGTTCAAAATTCAAAAGTTTGATTTTTTAATCAGAAAAACGACCAAAAAAGGTTGTCTAAAAATCTTAAAGAAGGATGGAATGTTGAAAACATAATATGCAGTAATTAGTAATACTGCAGTACCCCCTTTCCAAGAAAAAAAAAGAAAAAAGGAGAAACCCTGTAAGAAACGACTAATGAAAGAAACGACCTAAAACAACCAAAGAACTTACGTCAAACAAAAGACATAAGTAAAAAAAGAACATTAAATCTAATAGAGAACTAAAGCCAAACGAAGGACTGTTAGTCAAAGATAGAACTTCGGTGAAATATGAAGCTAATGCTTGCTTTTTATACAAAGAAAAACAGGTAATCAATAATTGTAATGATGAACAGAAAGGATAAAAAAATTAAAATTAAAACCTTATATCATTGTGATCAATAGATAAGAGTATGTCGACTATGTCTCGTCCCTAAACTAAATTATCGTTACGTGTTAATCATCCGTTTCCCAACACTAAGAGCTGTCATTATGTCATTGAGGGAATGACAGACGTAACGACATCTGTGGGCGAAAGCCAGAACTATAAGCATTGATAGTTAAGAAAAAGTTTTAAACAAATTGTTTCAATTAGGCACAACTAGATGTCGCAATTAATATTTTTACTATAGGAGCTAACTTCTCGGAAAAAATAATCATCACCAGAAGATCTGGAAAAATTCTTTCTCCATACAATATCACCAACATTCAACGTGACGGCTGAACGATGCGAATTAAAAGCTCGCGAATTATGGAGGAAAGCCATAGAAAGATTATCGGCGACTTTCGCA
The DNA here is from genome assembly GCA_948474745.1 of Oligia latruncula. Taxonomy (NCBI): domain Eukaryota; kingdom Metazoa; phylum Arthropoda; class Insecta; order Lepidoptera; family Noctuidae; genus Oligia; species Oligia latruncula. The sequence goes on along the minus strand of OX419691.1, from coordinate 928,538 downwards.
TAAACTTCTGCTAAGGATGATAAGTTCGACGCGTACTGAGTCCGACTTTCAGCTAAATTTACGCCTTGAGTCTGACTATTAGTACGAGTAGGAACCATGAAAACTTCTCTACCAAACATCAGGAAGTTTGGTGTGAAACCCGTTGCTAAAATAATACAAGAGATGCAATATTCTCATAAAACTTGAAAGGGGAGGGATGATTCTACGCGTGTTTGAGCCCGACTTTCAGCTACATAGACGCTTAGAGTCTGACCATATGCACGGGTAGAACGCATAAGACCTTCCCTATCATATATAGAGAATAGAACTAGTGCAGAAAAAAAAAAAACTTGATAAGGGAAGAATTATTCTACGCGTGTTTGAGCCCGACTTTCAGCTACATAGACGCTTAGAGTCTGACCATATGCACGGGTAGAACGCATAAGACCTTCCCTATCATATATAGAGAATAGAACTAGTGCAGGCAAAAAAAAAAAACTTGATAAGGGAAGAATTATTCTACGCGTGTTTGAGCCCGACTTTCAGCTACATAGACGCTTAGAGTCTGACCATATGCACGGGTAGAACGCATAAGGCCTTCCCTATCATGATACCATACATAGAGAATAGAACTACTGCAGGAAAAAAACTGCTGGGTTCTCAATAGACCTGGATTTCAAAATGAAAGAAAGAATTACACCATACTCTGATGACGATGATGAAGCTCACATTGACAGGTGAACTAGTTAGATAAGGCAATCGTAAATTTTTAAAAAAAAGAACCTCCTTCTTTGAAGTCGGTTAAAAAAGGGAACAGACTCAAAGTACGAACGATCTTATAAGTCTTTCGTATTAGAATCAGTTAGGAATAATTAAAGTAGAAACTTTGAAAATTTTAATGTATGAAATAATTACGTAACTTGAAAAAGAGGTTTTTTGTTTAAAGGAATATTCACGTAATTATAGTGCCATATGAGAGGATTACGTTTAAAACCAATAATCCCGTTTGAATTAAGTCAATAAGTCCAAGGTTTTTAGAGTTGGAAAGAAATTAGTAAATTGAAAAAATGTCCGAAGACGAATTCTCTAAAATCAATATTTTATCTAAAAAGTTTTTAATATAGAGATAGGAATAACCTTCGTCTGCTATGTTAGGATGCAAAAAGGACAAAACAAAGTTAAATAGGCAAATGTGATAATATGAATGTACTTAGAAAAAGCTAGAAATGCAGTGATCAGTCTGATGGGAAACTGAATGGCAAAATAAAAGCATCAGTCCCTAACAAACTAACACTAAACGAATCACAACGCTGAAAAAAAATCAAAAGCTAACTAAGGCAGTCAGGAAACAACAAAAAAATAACCCTCAACTACCATAGTAAAGACAAAACCAACAAATATACGGGGTTCCACGTAGCACGAAAGTGTTAGGTAACCAGCAATATATGACTGGTAGAGGAATGGTAAGACGACGTGACATCACAGGAACGGTTGGGCTAAGAATTCAAAGAGAAACAAATAGAAACTAGTAAACCATCTGCACCAAAAAACAAACAGCGTAGGTACAGGTGGGCTAGAATCACAAAAAAAATCAAATAGAATCTAGCAGACAACCGTGCAAAATCAACGCTTACCTTAGCCACGAAGTCTAAATCATTCGCACACCAATCATACACTACAGGATGTTAACTACTTCTAACTAAGGAGTGGAATAAAACCCAGGATAAAGATGTATTTAACGGGAAGAAATAAAAGCGTTTTATATGTTTTAAGGTTCTACAAAGTTATCATTTATATTGCATCATAACATAGCACATTATAATAACGAACACCATCAGCAATAGAAGGGTTAACAGAAGTTGTCAATCACAGCCACAGAGTACCTTTTGATAGATCACAGCATAACTCTGGTAACCATAGCAACGTTCTTGTTTGACAGAATGAGAAAAAAATTCCTGAATTCCTGAAACATATAGAAATAAAACATTAAAATTTGCTCGGAATGAGCAACCATCCTCACAGAAACAAAAAGAATGTTATTTCAGTAATCAGAATCAATAAAATTACTTACTTTTACTTCGGGCGCCATTTTGTAGCGATATATTAAGGAAACACTTCATCGCCACTTAAAAACGTATAATTTGATATATTAAAAATAACCGAACTTACAAAAATTACAAAAAACTTAAAGAGAAAAAAATTTAATACTTGAGGTTTTTTTTGTTGTTCATTGAATTATGTTTCAAAATTTAGCTAGATTACCTACGCGTCGAGTTAAACTGCAGTTGCAACTGTAATTTTGGCTACGATCGCGTAGCACCAATCGTGAACGAACGATATAAAAACCTGTTGTATTCTGCAATTAAAGTTACACGAAACAATTATTTATAAACGACAGTAATATCAGTAAAAAATCAATAATAAAAAATATCTGTAAAATCCTGGATTATTTCTCTCTGGATTATATCTTGTATTCCATTTCACGTCTGGTCGGTATGGTTTTGAAACTGCTCCCTCGAATAGATCTCCACTCCTCAACTCGTTCAAAATCCGGGAACGGATTAGTGCATAGGGGTAGGGTAAGACCGAAAACTCGGCTTGTTACGTCTTATATTTTCAGGCGTATCCTAGACAAAATAACGCACATTAAGAATGCTGTAACAAGCTGAACCACTTTTACCAAAAAAATAGGTAACGAGTAGAAATACACATACCTGATAAGATCAAAAGATCAACATATAACTATATGTCGAAGACTTCACATAAATCCAATTTAGATGATTAAGGACGTATTTTCCATAATATCTTTACGATTATAAGCAAAGAAAAAATAATTGCAGCCTTCAGCAATGAACTCCAAAAAAACCTCTGCCAAACTTCAAGAGAAAATTTCACTTGACAGCATCAGTTCAAAATTCAAAAGTTTGATTTTTTAATCAGAAAAACGACCAAAAAAGGTTGTCTAAAAATCTTAAAAAAGGATGGAATGTTGAAAACATAATATGCAGTAATTAGTAATACTGCAACATGTAATGTTCGCTCTTGTATTATCGCTGCGTTTATAGACAAATAAAAACAAGTACTTAAACCTATAGAAACAATCTCATATAAAGCAATTCGAATTGAAATTAATTAATTTAACTTACACAATTCTTAAATATACAAGTACCTGGTATAAAATTCTCAGTAACAGAAAACTTAGACAGAAGCAGTGGGTCCCAAGCTAGGCACAGCCTCCTTCCTATATCTTGGTGACACACACATGACACGAACTACACAAAGTTAAAAATTAAATGTGCTCTTCTAGCGCAGGATTGCTATTCATAAGTTTGTTACAAAATTTAGAAAATTCACAAAAATGTGAGTATAAAGAAAAAATAAAAATAACATAGATTATAAAGTACGAATACAGTTAGGGTGAGAAAGTGTGAGGGGTATGTATTCTATCAAAGAGTGTGTTGTGAGACATGTAGTGCAAAGTAAATGTTCTGTTTCTTCATAAGTCCAGCCCAGCAACCAATCTTTTAGTTTAGTTTTGGCCTCAGACTAGTTGTTTCGTTTTTGTTCGGTACGGGGATTCTTCCATACAAGAAATAGTTTCACAACGGGTTGTACGCAGTCATCAGTGAAAAGTATGCTGACAATATAGCCTAAAATACTTTGTAATTTAACTATGTAACCTTTGCAGGCTATATCCGGCGCAGTATGTGCTGAGAACCTGGTGGTTCTGAGCAACCAGAGACATGCCCTCGCACGCGCGGCCGCGGTGCGCGCTCTGGGCGCGCTCACACGCCGCGCCAGCCCCGACGTGGCGCGGCGGCTGCAGCTGCAGCACTACTACATACACCTAGCGAACCAGGTACCAGCATTATGTAAGGTGGCGAGTCGCCCCGAAACAGACGAGCAACAACGTGCATGTAGCAACGGTTTTGGAGTCTCCCATTAACCGTACCCTCACTTGTAGTCTTCACCACTTAATTTTTTATCAGAATATTATTTCTTACTTAAAAATATTTTTGATATTGATATAATATACAAGTAATATTTTTGCAAGCAGCAATATTATAAAGTAAGTACTTACATGTCCTAACAATACATCCCTAACAAGTGGAACAACTACCTACTAAAAAATTATAATTAAACTTTATTCTTAAATAATTTTACTAAAACGATATCGGTACAGTCTCATCAATCATACATTTACTTTGCGAACGCAGCAACCAACTTGGATGTCGTGCGTCGCAAATATTATGCTATAATTATAACGTCTAGAATTCGGCTCGAAGGACCATTTAATGCAGGGGCCAATGGTTGTAGGTACCGCACACTATCACTTTGTTAATGTGGGTTTAGTTAAGGAGCTCACAGAAAGAACCACAACTTGAGTTTAAAGTTCATTAAAAATGTAGAAGGTTAACAAGTTAAAGGTGGTAGCGATTCTTTCTCTTGACAAGTGGTTAATTCCACAGTTATTGTCTGATTCGATGTGCCTTACTTAAAACGTTATAATTATAGCATAATATTTGTGCCGCACGACGTCCAAGTAGGTTGCTGCGTTCGTAAAGTAAATGTACGGTGGTTGAGACCGTACATGGTACATGACTCCTACAATATCCATTTTTTTAATACGTAGGGAACATATCAAGATAAATTGACATGACTAGAATTAACCCCACAGATATCACTGTACGAGGGTTCGTGGGAGCTGGCCAGCGCGTGCGCCGCACTGCTCACCAAGTGCGACGTGCCGCTAGAAGATCAACTGGATGTAAGTTATTCATTGCTTATCTACATATTATAATATTTTTGTTTGGATACTTTGTAAATCATTAAAAACTTTCTGTGTCGACTAGAATATATTTAAAAAAAAAACTTGAGATACGGTCGAAGTTTAACTGATAGTTATAATTGTGTTTCTGAAAGCATAATTAACTTGTCAATAGTCACATTTATGATGCTGTGATTGCTAGACCAATCCTCTTAATAATTAATCAAGTATTAATAAATTGATAAAATATAAGTTGTTTTTCATGCTTTTTTATATTTTGAATAAAATTTTGTAAATAATTGAATATGTTTTCCCTTGGTGTTTCCAGGACGACATTTGGGTGGACGTGTCGGAGGAGTCGCTGCACCGCAGCCCGCCGCTGCTGGCGCTGCTGCCGTGCTGCCTGCGCGACGTGCCGCTGGCACACAACGTCACGCTGCTCGCTAGGAGGATCATCGATAAGGTACATCATTTACACAACATTTTCTTCATCAGTGTATCCTTAACCTTTTTACAGTAGGTACATATACTCGTTTTACTAAATGATACTTAAAATTTTGTGGTCAAGTTAAAAGTTAAGTTTTCCTTCAAACTTTATACTCCCATTTTACTCTCATTTTAAAATCCCCATTAATATGAGTTTTAGATTGTCTTGCTTTTTTCAATCTACATTTTCATTTGCTACATTCCACAGGCATCTCTGAAGGTCCTTAGCGAGATATCCTTAGTAGAGGTCGTGGTTCGTTCCATTCGTGCAGTGGGACAGATGGCAGACACCACGTTTGAGGGCCGAGAGCTACTGCTGGAGGACCTGAGCGAGCTGCTCAACAGGGTGGCCATCAAGGCACTGTCCACGCAACATAGCATGCAGGTTGGATCGGATTTATGGTCATTAAAATAAAATAAATAACATCGCTAATAATATAAACTATGAACACACTATGTGAGCTATTGTTTGAGCTTGTCATCATGAAGGTTACACCTACCAAGTTGCCATCTGTTCTGTGGTTACATGTACATATTATTGTGTGGTCTCGGCTACAATTAGTTAAATAAATAAAGTGGTTTATATTTACTGTCAGCCTCTATTAAATTTAATTTGAATTGCTACGCTAAGTGATCGGTCAAAATTAATAAAATCGTTGCAATTCCAGACGATATCCGAACTCCACCACATGCTGACATACATCGAACTGTCCGGCTCGGCGCGCGTGGTGCGGGTGGCGCGGGCCGCCCAACTGTCGCTATTCAACGCGCAGCTGGACCACTTGGAGGACAAGCTGCACACGTCCTACAACGCGCACACCAAACACAACTACTTTACCACCGGTAGGTACATTCATTCAATCTACTGCACACATAAGTCTTGCTTGTACTATTAATTACAAACTGTCTCAAATACATCTGCGACTAAGTGAACGCAGCATAGTCTGGTCCAGTCATACAAATTACATGCACTACTGATTCTGGCGTCAATATTTTGATTATGAGTGCGTTGTTTCTTACTAAACCTCAACTATATCCGACGATCCTGCATACTTATCTCTTTTGTTGACTGTACATACATGACTCGTACAATACCTTACAATATAACCTTTTACTTGTCAAGCTTACGGTATACTTTACCGTCTACTTTTACAATGTTTGTAAATATGTGAGCACTATATCACATAATTATTTATCCGTCATGTCTTCATTTTTAATTTTTTTACCTATTGTGGTATAGTAATTTTTTTCTAGGTGCATCCTCTTCACATTTAATATCGTCTTCATGTATAATTAATGTATACAAAATTATGTAAAACAAAAAAAAATAACGGTGGAGTTTCTTTCCCATTTTTCTCCATACGAAGCTACCTTTTGGAAGAGGCGACTAGTATCAATTTTATTTTATTGTAAACTAACTTCTGCCCGCGACTTCGTCCGCGTGAAATTCGTACTTTCCTCTAAAAAATTCTAAAATGTATGTTTATAATTTTTATCATTTATTTAGATATAAATAAGTACCTATTCGAGCCACTTTGTAAGTTTATAGATCAAAGGGGAGGGGTCCGTGGCTAAATAATAACAGCCGCACAGGTCGATCGATCAGGTTTAGCTACGCTTGCCGCGGTTGGTCTGTGGATGGGTGACCATCTTTATATACCGAGACCCCTCCCGCCCCTCCGTGCCTCTGCCTCGGAAAGCACGTCAAGCCGTTGGTCCCGACTGTCATTCGTGGATCTTTGACAATCGTTACGGGTAGTCAGAAGCACGAAAGTCTGACAACCAGTCTTACCAAGGGGTATCGTATTACCCAATTACTGGGTTGTGGAGGTCAGATAGGCAGTCGCTCCATGTAAAATACTGGTATTCAGCTGCATCCGGTTAGACTGGAAGCCGACCCCAACATAGTTGGGAAAAGGCAAGGCATGATGAGCCTAGCCTTGAACTCGTCAAAATGTAGGGAACCGCTTATTTTTTGCGTTTTGTGGTTTTTTTTTTTTAAACGTTGCCCCACACTAGGAATTTCTCCTGTATTGTGGGTGCGTTTACAAACATTTAAACTCACATACACAAACAGCCAGACCCGGAACAACTACTTGTAGGTCATACAAATATTTGTTCCGTGCGGGAATCGAACCCGCGACACGCAGCGCAGCAGTCAATCGCTTAACTACTGCGCCAACCGTGCCGGTTTGGTCCCATAGTAAAAGTTGTTCATAATGATGAGTACAATGACCTCTTAAGAGGTTATTAATGTTTTACAAATAACCCTGTTTAACTTGACTCAGAGATTGTTTATACCAATTTTCGAGTTAATCAAGCCACGCAGTAAAGTCTTCCCCTGTAAAATTTACTTTTCACCCCGTTAGGGGTAGATTTTTGGAAAACCCTGATACACGTTATTCTTTATTTTTGGTCTTAAGTATAAATACTGAGTTTCGAGTTAATCGGACCGCGCGCTAAAATTCTTCCATACAAACTTTGATAAATCTCCCTTCAGGGAGTAGTTTAGAAAAACAAAAAATGCTAAACTTCATAATTTACATAAATAAGTATTCGTGCCAAGTTTCAAGATTGTTAACTCAAGGAATAAGATTTTTCATACAAACAAAATCCCCTCTTTTCACCTCCTTAAAGGTTGAATTTCCAAAAACCCCTTCTTAATGGTCACCTTTTTTTTTGGGTGGGAAATCATCAAATGACCCCTCCCGCTCTGGGTGGAGCGGAAGGGAGTGTCAGACTCTTACTGACTAAAACCCACCCGTGTTCCTTCCTTAGCCCTTTATATTCCGGGCCAGCGGTAACCCTTTCGGATAATCCCGCTGATCCGGCAGGCTTCGGCTCTAACGGGCCCCTTCAGACGATGCTGACATCTCCTTGAGGCGCGCGTGGAACACGTACGCGCCGTCCGGCACGGGCCTGGTTAGTGGATACCGGGGAGCGCAGAGATAGGTGGGTCGTCTCTCTGACCCTGTGGTAAGGGTTCCATTGCGTGGGTTACTCAGGTAAACCAATATGATGCAGTGGTAAGACTTTATTAGTTACTAGCTGTTCCCCGCGGTGTCACACGCTGCGCGGCTCCTAAGGGTCGTAGCGTGATGTTATATAGCCTATAGCCTTCCTCGATAAATGGACTACCCAACACTAAAAGAATCATTCAAATCGGACCAGTAGTTCCAGAGATTAGCGCGTTCAAACAAACAAACAAACTCTGCAGCTTTATAATATTAGTATAGATTAGTATATATTAGTATAGACTAGCTGTTCCCCGCGGTGTCACACGCTGCGCGGCTCCTAAGGGTCGTAGCGTGATGTTATATAGCCTATAGCCTTCCTCGATAAATGGACTACCCAACACTAAAAGAATCATTCAAATCGGACCAGTAGTTCCAGAGATTAGCGCGTTCAAACAAACAAACAAACTCTGCAGCTTTATAATATTAGTATAGATTAGTATATATTAGTATAGACTAGCTGTTCCCCGCGGTGTCACACGCTGCGCGGCTCCTAAGGGTCGTAGCGTGATGTTATATAGCCTATAGCCTTCCTCGATAAATGGACTACCCAACACTAAAAGAATCATTCAAATCGGACCAGTAGTTCCAGAGATTAGCGCGTTCAAACAAACAAACAAACTCTGCCGCTTTATAATATTAGTATAGATTATTGAAGAGTATATAGGAATAATCACTAGGTGTAGGTACTGTGAACTTGATGGGTTCGATGGTAGCCTGCGCCCCCTTCGAGCTCTCGTTCCAGTTTGCTCTCACACCTCCCATCGACCCCGTCCACACGGCGCCACACGGCGTTCACCGTACATACTAAACCACCAATCAATCAGAGCTAAGCTACGTAATTTGACATGTACTAAGAAATCAACTGAGTGACTTACTATCGCTAAACTTCCATTAGTGACGACAAAAAGGCAAATTGCCTTTTAAGTGCCTATTTGAAATAAATGCTTTGACTTTACCCCTGAAGCTATCACTAAATCAAATAATTTTTTCCGTAGTATTATCATCGGCCGTGTCGCTGGGCGGCGAGGGCTCGTCCCGCGGCGAGCGCGGCGAGCTGGCGGCGCGGCACCTGGCCACGGTGCAGCGCGCGGTGAGCTTCCTGCTGGCGCAGTCGCCGCGCGAGTCGCTGCAGGCGGCCGCGCCGCTGGTGGACCGGCTGCTGGCTACGCTGTTGTTGGGTTAGTGAGAGCTGGCGGCGCGGCACCTGGCCACGGTGCAGCGCGCGGTGAGCTTCCTGCTGGCGCAGTCGCCGCGCGAGTCGCTGCAGGCGGCCGCGCCGCTGGTGGACCGGCTGCTGGCTACGCTGTTGTTGGGTTAGTGAGAGCTGGCGGCGCGGCACCTGGCCACGGTGCAGCGCGCGGTGAGCTTCCTGCTGGCGCAGTCGCCGCGCGAGTCGCTGCAGGCGGCCGCGCCGCTGGTGGACCGGCTGCTGGCTACGCTGTTGTTGGGTTAGTGAGAGCTGGCGGCGCGGCACCTGGCCACGGTGCAGCGCGCGGTGAGCTTCCTGCTGGCGCAGTCGCCGCGCGAGTCGCTGCAGGCGGCCGCGCCGCTGGTGGACCGGCTGCTGGCTACGCTGTTGTTGGGTTAGTGAGAACTGGCGGCGCGGCACCTGGCCACGGTGCAGCGCGCGGTGAGCTTCCTGCTGGCGCAGTCGCCGCGCGAGTCGCTGCAGGCGGCCGCGCCGCTGGTGGACCGGCTGCTGGCTACGCTGTTGTTGGGTTAGTGAGAGCTGGCGGCGCGGCACCTGGCCACGGTGCAGCGCGCGGTGAGCTTCCTGCTGGCGCAGTCGCCGCGCGAGTCGCTGCAGGCGGCCGCGCCGCTGGTGGACCGGCTGCTGGCTACGCTGTTGTTGGGTTAGTGAGAGCTGGCGGCGCGGCACCTGGCCACGGTGCAGCGCGCGGTGAGCTTCCTGCTGGCGCAGTCGCCGCGCGAGTCGCTGCAGGCGGCCGCGCCGCTGGTGGACCGGCTGCTGGCTACGCTGTTGTTGGGTTAGTGAGAGCTGGCGGCGCGGCACCTGGCCACGGTGCAGCGCGCGGTGAGCTTCCTGCTGGCGCAGTCGCCGCGCGAGTCGCTGCAGGCGGCCGCGCCGCTGGTGGACCGGCTGCTGGCTACGCTGTTGTTGGGTTAGTGAGAGCTGGCGGCGCGGCACCTGGCCACGGTGCAGCGCGCGGTGAGCTTCCTGCTGGCGAAGTCACATTTTATGTTTTGTTTTCTTTTCTTTAAGCTTTATACTGCTTTGGAATCCAATTGTTTTACAAATAATAATAATAAATAAAAAATAATTTGTTATTTCCAGCCGTGAGCGGGTCCAACGCCTCTCGCCCTAAGTGGTGGGTGAGCAGCAGTGCGGACTGGGCCACTCCCCTGCAGGAGCTGTTTTGGTGGGCCGCTGCACCGGGGCCCGGGGCCCGCGCGCTACAGCCCGCTCTGCTGCGCGCGCTGTACCACGCGCCCGCGCCCGTGCTGCACGTGCTCACGCCGAGCGAACCCGCGCAGCTCAGGAAGGTACGTTCTGGTGGGCCGCTGCGCTGGGGCCCGGGGCCCGGGGCCCGCGCGCTGCAGCCTGCCCTGCTGCGCGCGCTGTACCACGCGCCCGCGCCCGTTTTTAAGAACGGTGAGGAGTGGGGAGTGGTAAACAGTTTGTAAAAATCGAAGTTTGTCAGCCTCATTTTAGTTTGTTATCGATGCATAACCTCACACTTTCTTCCCATGGGGGGCACAAACTACACAGCCTGCTACGATCCTAGTGACCTTATTGAAGATATCCTTCAGAAAGGTCAGTTGCGTAGTACTCACAACCGGCGTACGTGTATGAACGTGAACAAAGCAAACAAAGAAAAATTATATGTTAGGATTTTATCAATAACGTTAGTATTTTTAATGTCCTACTAGAGGAAGATTATGTTTCCACTCTACGTCTTATAATTACTATATAGATCTACTATCATAATTCGAATTTGTATTCTTATATAAATAGCTATTGGCATTTGTATATTTATTAATCAAATCAAGTATTTTTTTAAATTTCCGATTTTCAGCCTAGTTTGAGTTGGCTTAATAGCCTCATTTGAATTAGGCTAAGATTTTTTAAATATCAAAATTACATAAAATAGTCCCCCTAAATTGAGCACCCTTCACCACTTTCTAATGTTTCGCTGGGAAGAAGAAATGGCGCAACAAATTGAACAAATATTTGAGTGTTTATTATCCACCTGCATCACACAATGTCGGCGTCCTCGTCCCGCAGCTCGCGGTGTACCTGCTCACCATCCTGCAGCACGTACACGGCGCCGCGGCCTCGGGCGCGCCGGGCGTGGAGCTGGCCATCACGGACTGGGCGCGCGCCTGGGCCGCGGGCACGCAGGCCGGCCTCGGCGAGCGCGTGGCCGGGGCCGCGCTGGGGCCCGAGGCCGCGGCGCTGCTGCGCCAGGACGAGGAGCGCTGGGCGCGCCAGGCCGCGCGGACCCGCTCCGTTATAGCCAAGTGAGTACCTTTGTGTCTATATACTAACTCTAAATTAAAGTCGTTTTCTTTTCGTGGCTCTCTGTTTGACAGCGTTGTTCTTTGTAATCTTCGCAACGGATGTTGATGCGGTTTTTACCATCATTCAGAGAATTTACTCCGGAAGATACATACAATACAATACATGAATATTAAACCCACATAACATACAAACCTAAACTCACGCCTTCTTCCCCTGGTGGTATGCAGAAGCAGAACGCCAACTGCTACGATCCTTACATACTCCTTTTGCTTCGTTTACGTTCCCTATAATATAATACCAAAATATCAGTTTTGTCACGTTGCGTCGTAAAAACCATACTTTAAACCGTACCATACTAATTATAATACACAGACTAACAAAGTCCAGGAATGAAAATGTTCAGCACTCTGAAGTAAACCTATACTTGCACCTTGTTCGAATTTTAATCGAACACTTAACTAAAATACATAATTGCATCGAACGCAAGTATTCACATTTGCTCGTTCACCAAAATGTGGGCGAATTCGCGTCTAGATCTCTTTAGAGACATACTTAAAAAAAAAGAAAACATCTTACCATACATTTAGCAATAGGATAGTTATATAGTTTACCCTTTTTACAATTTCTTGTAATAAACTGTTATAGTGATTCAATATAGCTATTGCCCTTACAATTCAATAATTTTAACTTATTGATAGGATATGGTACTTACATAAGTACCATATCCTATCAATAAGATGCTAGGTGACCACTATATGTATGCTAGGTGACCATATCATCGAGCACTACTTCCTACACGGTCCTTCGAGCCGGATGAACCAGCGACTTACCTATATTGTTCCGACTACGTAGTAAACATTTTGAATGGAAATGTGGCATGCCCCGCTGTGTGGGAAGGAAATGTTTTTGAAAATTGCTTAACATTTTCGCTCCTTGGCCGGACCGTGTGTTGTAACTTCTTGTGTGTTCTCGGGTCAATACTTAAAACAATTTTATTATGATAAACAATATCATAGATTGCCTCGTTGGTCTGGTGATCGTGTTATTAGTATCGTAAATGTTATTGGGTTTTTCTATCAGGAATTTCTGAGTAGCAGCCCGGAACCTGGATTTGTGTCCGGTCGATTGCAATAGGCTCGCCAGTTATGTTTAAGATCCAGGGGTTTACATGGAGCTTAAACAGCTGGCAGAATGTGGGTATACTATAGGTACCCTCCGGCAAGGCGGGGACAACTTCGAGGAGACCATCCAGCTTGCCGAGCTCGGGGTGGCAAAAGTCGTGGCGGCAATCCGCGGGCTGGGTCTGGAGATAGCGCCTCAGAAAACTGAGGCGTTATGGTTCCATAAACTGCCGAGGAGCAGAGAGCCACCCAGTTTGTTGGTTCATGTCGGAGATGCGCAAGTCCAGGTGGGGCGATACATAAAGTATCTTGGCCTCACCCTGGACGGTCGGTGGGGCTTCGAAGAGCACTTCGAGCGCCTGGTTCCCCGGATCGAGAAGGCAGTGGGTGCTTTGCATAGACTGCTGCCCAATCTCGGGGGACCTCGGGAGGAAGTTCGCCGCCTCTATGCGGGTGTCGTGCGTTCGATGGTCCTGTACGGGGCGCCTGTTTGGTCAAGCAGACTGTCAGGCGTCCGACGCTGCAGGACTAAAGTCAATAGGCTGCAGCGGAAAATGGCCATTCGGATCGCACGAGGATATCGAACGATATCCTTTGAGGCGGCAACTCTCCTGGCGCGCTTTCCGCCGCTGGACATCCTGGCGGATATGGACGCGAAGGTCTACGACCAGATTCGCGATATCCGCCAAAGCGGGAATAGTGTGCCAGGAAGCGCATTTGTAAGGCTGAGGCGGCGGGAACGGCGACACGCGCTCGAGCGGTGGCGCGAGCGGCTACAGCAGCCGCAATATTCGCGCAAGCGCGTTGTCGAAGCCGTTCTGCCGCACTTCGAAGCCTGGCTGAAAAGAGGGGAGCGCATCTCCTTCAGGCTCACTCAGGTGCTCACCGGACATGGTTGCTTCGGTGAGTACCTGAACAGAATTGGGCGAGAGGCCACGGCAAATTGCCACCATTGCGGGGGCAGCCTGGATTCCGCACAACACACGCTCGAAGAGTGCCCTGCGTGGGCCTCCGAGCGGCGGGCCCTGGTTGCCAGGATCGGGCGAGACCTGTCTCTGCCGGCAGTAGTGAGGGCTATGCTGGCAGGGACAGAGAATTGGAGGGAAGTAGCCTCCTTCTGTGAGACCGTGATGGTCAAGAAGGAGGCCGCCGAGCGGGATCGGGAGAGGGCTGATCCTGCTCGGAGAAGGAGGCGTCGGGGTGGCAACCGCCTTGGCGCCTAACACGCCGAAACCCGCTTACCAAATAAGGTAGGTGGACCTTTGGGGTTGCGGGCGCACAGAATGGGGACTCTGTCCGTCCACCAAGTGACCCCAGGGTAGGCGGTGGCACCGTGGTCACGTGCTGCCATGCACAGCGAGGCTCAGGAGAGGCCCCTTTACAGTCTCCCCAGGGATGTGCCTTACAGGCGTTGCACGGGGGGGTTCCGGAATTGGTCTTTTAAGAGGAACCGGGACCACCCTTATGTGCTGATGGTGATCACCGGGGTGGTTTTGGTGAGGTAAAAATCCCACACTCCCCGATCTCCCTCCCCGGAGGTCGGGGGCCTTTTGAAGGTTTCCCCCCGACAACAAAAAAAAAAAAAAAAAAAAAAGGTACCCTCCGGCAAAGCAGGCGTGACGTTATGTTACTACTGTTTAGTTTTGGGACGTGGGTCATTATTCGTTGAATCTGTGTTCCAATGTAGAGTGGTGTGGAGCAAGGACGGGCTCGCCAGCAAGGTGACGGAGAGCGCGATGGCGGTAACGCGCGGCGTGGTGGACGCGCAGAACTCGCAGCGCAAGGCCTTCATGGAGCATCTGCGCCGTGCGCAGGCGCAGCACGCCGCCGCCGCGCAGGCCTGGCAGTGCCTCATAGACACCTATACACACGAGCAAGGTAAGCTTCTTATATCCTTCGCAAATACATCTTTTCTATTCTATTCAAACTCAACTCAAACTCCTGTAGCGGTATCTACAACGCCACATGCGAACTACGCGTCATACTGACGTCACGCAAAATTCTGCATCTCGCAAGCAGAGTTTACCGCACAACTATATACAACGGCCCGACATGAATCAGCGGGCAGTTGCCCGCCAGACACCACACCCGTCTGGTCGGAGGATCCTCCCTTTTCTGTTTTACTCATACTCCATAAGTGAACTTTACACCCTTTCCTCATACCTCTATACTCCAACCATTTATATCAATCAAACCATGAATTGAATTGACAAGTAGTCGGTCAGTTAAACAGAAAGTTGAAGCTAGTGCCTGTCCTAAAACATTGTCTATCTCTATGAACAAGAATCGGCAAGAGACATGGGCACTCTTTTACATCAAAATCATAAAATCCTAGGTACTGTGGAACTTATGTGGTATATTTGATGTGTAAGGGGGCGCAAACACAAATATGACCACTTTAAGACTTTAGGAGAATAATTATAATATAAAAAGGCAACGATACAACTTCGCGGTTAAGATATGAATCACTGCTTCTAGAATCAAACGCCATAATAATCATATTTGACATATGTTTAAACCAACGAATCCAATCATATTTCTAGCCAGTGCTTATTGCTAAAGGCTAGCACACACAGGCACTACACGAGCTACGCCCCACTTTGAATTAAAGTATTGGCCTAGCTCGCATCAAAATACAAGACTTTAATTCTAACGATTCGAAAATTTAAGCGTTCCTACCTATTATTAATCCTATAAGGAAAAAACTACCTAACGCCCGAAGTTAACACTGTGAGGTCCAGCTTTTTCTAAAAGCAGGGCTCAAGTCAGGACAAACGAAACACTTAACTAACACTCCCTTAAGTGCCAGGTAAGTCTACATTTAAGAGTGCTAAAATGCATCAACACAAACTAACGTTGTCATGCCTGAACCTCGTCATAACAAAACGAGCGGAAAAGATGTGACTTGGCCTCCTTCGATAACAAATGATGTGAAAGTTCACATCGGCCTGGATGAGGCTTACCGTGTTAACTGAACTTAACTTCAGATCCTTTTACTCCATCGGACGGTATCAGCCAGAGGGAATGAAAAGTTATGAGGCCAGTGTTCAAAAATCTAATAAGTGGCTGAACTCCATTATATTCAAAAAAATACTCCGCGTTTATAATAACTATACCATTTATAAAAACTGTGGGTGCTCCAACCCAAGCTGAACCAGTTGTGTCAACTCAACACACTTTGCAAAGGCTATGCCCCGTTAGCAAAGTTGGTTTCAACTTAAGCTGATCACTCCCCCCTCTAGAGAGTGACAACAGTTTTTATACAACCCTCTTCCTCCTATAACGCGCATTACTATTTTCTGGAGTTCACTCACACTAAACATGGCCTATGTAATTTAGAAAACGAAGATGTTTCAGTCCCTCAAGCTTCATGGAGCCGTGAGACCTTAAGCCTCACGCTCCCAGCTGCGTCCGAAGTATCTTCCCAGCATATGAAACACACATACAAACACATGTTAATAACTTTATCACAATATTCACTAAAATAATGTTCTATTGATGTTTACAATAACTAAATGACACACCAAAAGTCAAAGTCTGTCACAGTCTATCTAACATCACAGCCTAT
This sequence comes from Oligia latruncula, assembly GCA_948474745.1. Taxonomy (NCBI): domain Eukaryota; kingdom Metazoa; phylum Arthropoda; class Insecta; order Lepidoptera; family Noctuidae; genus Oligia; species Oligia latruncula. The sequence goes on along the minus strand of OX419691.1, from coordinate 912,115 downwards.
CAAATGTTACAGTGTAACGAATGTCGTAGACCAACAAATATCACAGACTAACTAATATCATAGCTTAACAAATATTACAGACTAACAAATGTTACAATCTAACAAAATTTACTCTGTGACCTGACGCGTGTCAAACATAAATGGAAAAACAATGGTTTATTTAAATTTTAACATGGAAAGTTTTTATCTTTATTCTTCCATTTCCATTTAAAATGTATACGTTTTAAAAATGAAAAACCCTTAGACAAATGATCATTATTTTTAACCGACTGCGTCAGAAGGAAAGTTATGTTTTTAGCAAATGTTTTTATGAATTTATATCTATTTGTAAAACATTTTAAAATTGAACATTTTGTTCTAGCATTTCTAGTATATTGGAATCCTTTTCTCTTGCGTGCTTTTTTAATATTAGATGTTGCATAATGAGAATTATTTTTATTAAACTTAGGGATAACTACATGATGAATGCTTGGGAACGTTTTAACATTATTAATGACCAGATTAATACAATTATCTTCTATGTCCGCATCTGTAGAAGAACCAAAAGAGCTTTTAAAATGCACAGAAATGTCTTTCACCTCTACGTCTTCATCTCCACTTACATCCAACTTAAAAACATCTTCATCTAACCCAACTTCATCATCCACTATACTATTCTCAACTGACAACATGATCATTTGGGCATCACCCTTTTCATTTGTAAAATGGTCATTTTCCTTTGTTTCGGAAATATTTATTGATAAATTATTTTCATTAAAATGATCATCATCGATGTTAATTATATCGGTTTGCACATCGTGATCAAATTGCTCTTCCTTCGGTTCTGAAACATAGCTAGATACATTAGTTATAACTGGAATGGACTGACCCGATTCCTCGTTTTCTTCCTCGTGTTCGCACTCGAACACTTCCACCACCTCCTCAGCCTCTGCGGGGCTGCATACTTGGCTGCTGCGCTCGTCTTCAACTTCTTCAACATCTACCTCTTCACAGCACTCTTGGCTGCTGCGTTCGACTTCATCTTCTTCAACATTTGCTTCTACACTGCACTCTTGGCTGCTGCGCTCGACTTCAACTTCTTCAACATCTGCTTCTACACTACATAATACAGAAGCATCATCATCAACATTTAAAACATTATTTTGTCCGCATTCTTCAGACGGAACCTTTAACATCTCCTCTTTCCTCGCTTTATAAAATGATTCGTGACATTTGCATGGGAACTCCTCACGAAAGCCATCGCATAATTCATCAAATGACATATCCTCGCGGTATATCACCTTATAAAAAGCCAGAGCTGCTCCTTTGAAATAAATCTGCATTATCAATGCCCAATCACTATCACGCCATCCACTACTTGTGGCAATATCTCTGTATTGTTCAAAAAGATATTCCAGGCACATATTAAATCCTGAGAACTGTGCAGTCTTAAATCCTGGGAGGAGTGCAGACATCTTGCTTTTCTTAATAAAAATAATATTTTAACCACTTAGCTTTTTTTTTCCGGCGACGATTCTGCGCCTGTTCTATATTCACTCCAACGCCAATTAAACTAAGGGGAGTTTAATCTGCGATCGCATATAAAATAATCCTTGACTTTTCCGTCAAATAAACTCAGCTTGGCTTGCATAAAAAAATTTACTTCATCTGAAATCATTCATAACACGATGAATTGTGTAGGCTCGTTCGGCGCCTCCACCAAATGTGGAACTTATGTGGTATATTTGATGTGTAAGGGGGCGCAAACACAAATAAGACCACTTTAAGACTTTAGGAGAATAATTATAATATAAAAAGGCAACGATACAACTTCGCGGTTAAGATATGAATCACTGCTTCTAGAATCAAACGCCATAATAATCATATTTGACATATGTTTAAACCAACGAATCGAATCATATTTCTAGCCAGTGCTTATTGCTAAAGGCTAGCACACACAGGCACTACAGTACACACAGCTCCATTAAGTAGTTACCCCACCAAAAGACATGTGCGTTCAAATCCGTGATAGGCCCAAGTTGGTTTTTGTATTTTGCAAAAACATTTTATTTTAAATAATGTATTGTTTGAGTGAATAAATAAGTTTAAGTAAGTATTTTTTTTTTAATTCTGTTTTTATTATTCTTTTTTTTTTCAATAAAACAATACTTTTGCGACGACAAGCGACAATAATAGGGTTAACATTTACGACAACTTATTCATCGTCTAAATAGACTGGAGGTTTCAAGACCGCTTACCGTGCATAAGATTGGAAGTTCAAATCCTATATAGGCACGAAATGTGCTTTTTGTTCATTATATTATTTTGATATATTTTTCTATTTTGTTTTATGTAGTAATTATTTATAAAGAATTAAAAAATCAAGAAAAATAAAATACTTTATTAATCATTTAATAATATTTATTATTGCTATTATTTAACAAAACTATGATCTTATTTTACAACAAACAGAACAACTATTTTAGTTCTTATAAAATCAGAAATCATTTGAAAAAATAATGGATAAATAGTAGTCGTTTACTCTTCGCCGTTTTAAGTGAACGTATACAAAGTTCTAACTTGAAGGTATGGATTAATTTTATAAAGACAACGTAAGTAAGTAAAATTAATGGATACCCTCAAATTATAACATCTTTCGATTAGACAGGGACCTAAAGATATAATGACTCAGCCGATAGTAGATAACAATTTCATCGCAATTCATATGGGCTCGCTGGCTAGTTCGTCAAACTGCTGGTATGAGTATGACGACGTTCGGTGATGCGATGGTTCGAATCCGAGTCAACACAATGGACTCTTTTTGAAGTATTCTTTAGATTATTCGTAAAGAATTCAATGTTGTAGCAGTGTAACATTTTAAAACTTGAGGGGTTAGGACATAGTGACGCTTTCTGTACATTAGTCTTGTAGCTCTCAAATGTAAAAAAATTAATACATCTATTCAAAATATGAATTTTAAAGAAAACCCAAAATTTTAGTAATAAAATGTAACTAATAACCATCCAAATTGAAATATAAAATATATTTCCGCTTAAATCAAAATAGGTCAATGCACTGATCCTATTCCGTTATTGGATCAGTCACTCTTCTTCGATAATTTGGTCAATAAACATGAGGAATAATTTATGATTGATTGTTCCCTTACAGCGGTGTGGCACTCGCCGCGCTCGTACCCGCGCTCGTGGCAGCTGGATCCCACGGAGGGCCCGGGCCGCGTGCGCGTGCGCCTGCGCCGCGCGCATCTGCACATACCCGACAAGTTCCTCAAGCCGCAGCATCGCCATAAAGCTGGTAAGATCACACCACCACTACTTACTTGCCTTCATTACAAATAAATTATTTAGTTTTTGGCAATTCTAGTTAATAAACATCTTTTCGCGTTCAGCACATATTTTGTTTTCGGTTTATTTGAAAAAAAAACCACGGCTACATTACACAAATAATAACTAATCGATTAACGCACACTAACGTAAATTCAATTGCGAATTAATATGTAGGTAATCAAAACTTTTTAACAAAAAAATAAAACCGCCGTAAAAACTGAAAAGCAAACAATAATAAACCTTTTTTATTTAACCTTAATAACTAAGTTCTTAAACTAATGTATCTAAAAATTGTTAATTTGGTTTGGTTTAGTGATCTTTGTGCATTGATTGTTTGGCGCCGACTCAAAATTACTTTGGAATACTTACATTAGTTTAAGAACTTAGTTATTAAGGTTAGATAAAAAAGGTTTATTATTTTTTGATTTTCAGTTTTTTCGGCGGTTTAATTTTTTTGTAAAAAAGTTTTTATTTCTCGCTTTTAGTGGGTCTGCATATAATTTATCTAAGTTACAATGGCTTAGTGTCAACTTGCTCATCGCTTTTTACAAAATATTGCTTTTCCCGATGTAGGGACATTAATTGTTGAGGAGTTCTCCTGGTATTCCACCATCAGCTCCATTTCAACATTCACATTGTGACGAGCTTAAAAATTTAAATAAATTGCTTAGCAACCATATTAAAGTAATCGAATCGCAACCCGTGAAATATTTATCTTTGAGTAGTTCCGATGGCCATTCGTGGTCTTCATCATCAGCTCCACTTTACCAAATGATGATTTTTGAGAGCAAATGCTCAAGTTATTTAAAAAATACCTTAATCGCTATAGGTTTGCCTATAAAATTTGAGGGTTGTCCTCGATTTCCATGGGATCCTCTCATCAGATTCCAACTTGATGACATGGGACCACCTCGACACCCTTTCAAACGAAAAAAGAATTATCAAAATCGGACTACTCTGTAAAAAGTTATGCGTGGTCCTCCGTTTTTTCGTCGGTTAAAGAGAAGTCGTCAAGGATAGCGCGCGTCCGGTCCTGCGCGTACAGTCCGTCCCGTTGCAGAGCTGGGCTGTGCCCTGGCGCCGCTGCAGGCCGTGCTGGGCGGGCGGCGCGCGCGCGGCGGGCTGGCGGCGCGCCTGCGCCTGCACGAGACCGTGCTGCACATGGCGCGCGCCACCTGCGTCACGGTGGCGGCCGAGCTGGAGGGCGAGCTGCTGCTCACGGACCGCTGCGTGCACTTCGTGCCCGACGTGCCGCCCGCGCTGCCGGCCCGCAAGGACCGCCTGTACATACCGGAGGTGCAGGCCGCGCCGCAGGCGCAGTCGTGGGCGCTCGAGGACGTGCTGCAGGTAAGAGTTCGGGAGTTTAGTTCACACCGAACCACTGTTAAGTTCAATAGTTGTGTTGATTTTTTAAGTGAAAACTTCTTTAGGCGCATTGGGCATTTTTTGAGATGGGAAAAAACCATTGAACTCGCGCCACTGTTACCGTAAGCGACACCGCGGCGTGTTTTGTTTATAAGACGATTAAAAATATACCCGCTTCGGATGTGTTCGGCTGTCCTCGGAATGTACTCTGTTTTAATGTATATCCGATATGCCAGTGAGTGATGGGAAAGTATTCTGTTTGTGTTTTGTTTTTACTTCTGTGGAGTATTCCCGGAGTGCCACTGTTTTTTTTTTTCATTCTAATGGAACAACAATGAAACATGGATGAAAAAAGATTGCATGCAACGGAGATGAGAATACATATAACAAAGCATTATAACACGTTAGACAGTTCAATGCAGTCAAATTTGTTTCTAACATTATATAAATTCATTGCTTCTAACTATTTACGTCTATTTTCAAGTGTTGCGAGCTTATATTATGCAAGCAAATCTTGGTGTGGTATCCATAGCATGGTACGCAGGAATTTGTATTGAACACACTCAATCAATGCAAGTCTAAGCAAAGCTTAGAATCAAGGATGACACCCCGAGATCACGAAAGAAGTCCACTTTAATCAAAGTGGACCCTAATTAGGGGGGCATTGCACAGCCTGTATGTACTGTTTATTTTATTTTTTGTAAAGTTTAAGAAGTTAAACATTTGGGTAAACTTAGTTGCAACTTATTTTCCTAGTAATAACAGGATAATCCGTTCAAATACAGGAGAAAAACAAAAACACAAGGGGACCAAGTATAGAGCCTTCAGACACACCAGAAGTCACTTGTGCGATGTTAGATTGGTGACCATTGATTACAACCCTCTGACTGCGATTGGTTATTTAAGAGGTATACCACCTCAGAAGATTTCCACGGATTCCATTGAACGCTATTTTATTTAGTAGTATTTCATGGTCTACCTTGTCGAAAGCCTTCCATCCGACATCCACCTACACACACGCAAAATATACGAATGCTTCCACAGTTATGGTAGAACTCCCTGAGATATACATTTATTTATCAAGAATAAATAAAGGCTCGCAGATGGAAGTCGCAGTAGTCCTAAGGAAGTAAGGCGAAAGTCCGTGAGGACCAGAGCCTTTCGCTAGATCTAGGAATTTAAGCTCCTTCAATATGTTCTCTTCACTAAAAGAAAAAGGAGATGTCGATTCATATACCGAGTAAATAAAGTCAGAAAGCTTATACGTATGCATAATATGACATACCATGTTTAAAGTTATGTTTGTTTAGTTATCTGAGCCGCGCTTGATATTATGTTACTATTGATCGACCCGCACGTTAGTGCGTGACGGTGTTTTAGTTACGACTAAATTGAGTGATTATTAATTAGATACGCATGAGCGTACTTTTGCTGTAAGAGCATTATTGGCTCGTACAATGGTCTTCCACGCACACTTGGAAAATTGACTCTGTATACTTTATATTGTATTGTTCCTAGATACAGTGGAAGAGCGTACAGTTTGAGGTTAGAGAACCCGTGAGTGTGCGGAAAAAATTACGAACGTACAAAATGTCAACTAACGAAAAATAACGAAAGGGTTTAAATAGAGGATCTATTTAAACCCTTTCGTTATTTATGGAACTCTTGTGCACAAATCTCATGCTTCTAGAATCCAGCTGGTTCAGGTTGTGCGTTGTCTGTCAGTGAATTTAAGATTTTTATTGAGGACTGATCGCTAAAGAGTATTGTTGTACAGGTGGCGACGCGTCGCTGGTGCCTGCAGGAGCGCGCCGTGGAGCTGTTCCTGAGCTCGGGCCACGCGCACATGCTGGCCTTCAGCGACACGCTCGAGCGCGCCGCCTTCCTCAAGGCGCTGGCGGCCACGCACCACCCGCCTGCCAGGTGAGGACACACATTCCTCAGGAGCGCGCGTGGAGCTGTTCCTGAGCTCGGGCCACGCGCACATGCTGGCCTTCAGCGACACGCTCGAGCGCGCCGCCTTCCTCAAGGCGCTGGCGGCCACGCACCACCCGCCTGCCAGGTGAGGACACACATTCCTCAGGAGCGCGCGTGGAGCTGTTCCTGAGCTCGGGCCACGCGCACATGCTGGCCTTCAGCGACACGCTCGAGCGCGCCGCCTTCCTCAAGGCGCTGGCGGCCACGCACCACCCGCCTGCCAGGTGAGGACACACATTCCTCAGGAGCGCGCGTGGAGCTGTTCCTGAGCTCGGGCCACGCGCACATGCTGGCCTTCAGCGACACGCTCGAGCGCGCCGCCTTCCTCAAGGCGCTGGCGGCCACGCACCACCCGCCTGCCAGGTGAGGACACACATTCCTCAGGAGCGCGCGTGGAGCTGTTCCTGAGCTCGGGCCACGCGCACATGCTGGCCTTCAGCGACACGCTCGAGCGCGCCGCCTTCCTCAAGGCGCTGGCGGCCACGCACCACCCGCCTGCCAGGTGAGGACACACATTCCTCAGGAGCGCGCGTGGAGCTGTTCCTGAGCTCGGGCCACGCGCACATGCTGGCCTTCAGCGACACGCTCGAGCGCGCCGCCTTCCTCAAGGCGCTGGCGGCCACGCACCACCCGCCTGCCAGGTGAGGACACACATTCCTCAGGAGCGCGCGTGGAGCTGTTCCTGAGCTCGGGCCACGCGCACATGCTGGCCTTCAGCGACACGCTCGAGCGCGCCGCCTTCCTCAAGGCGCTGGCGGCCACGCACCACCCGCCTGCCAGGTGAGGACACACATTCCTCAGGAGCGCGCGTGGAGCTGTTCCTGAGCTCGGGCCACGCGCACATGCTGGCCTTCAGCGACACGCTCGAGCGCGCCGCCTTCCTCAAGGCGCTGGCGGCCACGCACCACCCGCCTGCCAGGTGAGGACACACATTCCTCAGGAGCGCGCGTGGAGCTGTTCCTGAGCTCGGGCCACGCGCACATGCTGGCCTTCAGCGACACGCTCGAGCGCGCCGCCTTCCTCAAGGCGCTGGCGGCCACGCACCACCCGCCTGCCAGGTGAGGACACACATTCCTCAGGAGCGCGCGTGGAGCTGTTCCTGAGCTCGGGCCACGCGCACATGCTGGCCTTCAGCGACACGCTCGAGCGCGCCGCCTTCCTCAAGGCGCTGGCGGCCACGCACCACCCGCCTGCCAGGTGAGGACACACATTCCTCAGGAGCGCGCGTGGAGCTGTTCCTGAGCTCGGGCCACGCGCACATGCTGGCCTTCAGCGACACGCTCGAGCGCGCCGCCTTCCTCAAGGCGCTGGCGGCCACGCACCACCCGCCTGCCAGGTGAGGACACACATTCCTCAGGAGCGCGCGTGGAGCTGTTCCTGAGCTCGGGCCACGCGCACATGCTGGCCTTCAGCGACACGCTCGAGCGCGCCGCCTTCCTCAAGGCGCTGGCGGCCACGCACCACCCGCCTGCCAGGTGAGGACACACATTCCTCAGGAGCGCGCGTGGAGCTGTTCCTGAGCTCGGGCCACGCGCACATGCTGGCCTTCAGCGACACGCTCGAGCGCGCCGCCTTCCTCAAGGCGCTGGCGGCCACGCACCACCCGCCTGCCAGGTGAGGACACACATTCCTCAGGAGCGCGCGTGGAGCTGTTCCTGAGCTCGGGCCACGCGCACATGCTGGCCTTCAGCGACACGCTCGAGCGCGCCGCCTTCCTCAAGGCGCTGGCGGCCACGCACCACCCGCCTGCCAGGTGAGGACACACATTCCTCAGGAGCGCGCGTGGAGCTGTTCCTGAGCTCGGGCCACGCGCACATGCTGGCCTTCAGCGACACGCTCGAGCGCGCCGCCTTCCTCAAGGCGCTGGCGGCCACGCACCACCCGCCTGCCAGGTGAGGACACACATTCCTCAGGAGCGCGCGTGGAGCTGTTCCTGAGCTCGGGCCACGCGCACATGCTGGCCTTCAGCGACACGCTCGAGCGCGCCGCCTTCCTCAAGGCGCTGGCGGCCACGCACCACCCGCCTGCCAGGTGAGGACACACATTCCTCAGGAGCGCGCGTGGAGCTGTTCCTGAGCTCGGGCCACGCGCACATGCTGGCCTTCAGCGACACGCTCGAGCGCGCCGCCTTCCTCAAGGCGCTGGCGGCCACGCACCACCCGCCTGCCAGGTGAGGACACACATTCCTCAGGAGCGCGCGTGGAGCTGTTCCTGAGCTCGGGCCACGCGCACATGCTGGCCTTCAGCGACACGCTCGAGCGCGCCGCCTTCCTCAAGGCGCTGGCGGCCACGCACCACCCGCCTGCCAGGTGAGGACACACATTCCTCAGGAGCGCGCGTGGAGCTGTTCCTGAGCTCGGGCCACGCGCACATGCTGGCCTTCAGCGACACGCTCGAGCGCGCCGCCTTCCTCAAGGCGCTGGCGGCCACGCACCACCCGCCTGCCAGGTGAGGACACACATTCCTCAGGAGCGCGCGTGGAGCTGTTCCTGAGCTCGGGCCACGCGCACATGCTGGCCTTCAGCGACACGCTCGAGCGCGCCGCCTTCCTCAAGGCGCTGGCGGCCACGCACCACCCGCCTGCCAGGTGAGGACACACATTCCTCAGGAGCGCGCGTGGAGCTGTTCCTGAGCTCGGGCCACGCGCACATGCTGGCCTTCAGCGACACGCTCGAGCGCGCCGCCTTCCTCAAGGCGCTGGCGGCCACGCACCACCCGCCTGCCAGGTGAGGACACACATTCCTCAGGAGCGCGCGTGGAGCTGTTCCTGAGCTCGGGCCACGCGCACATGCTGGCCTTCAGCGACACGCTCGAGCGCGCCGCCTTCCTCAAGGCGCTGGCGGCCACGCACCACCCGCCTGCCAGGTGAGGACACACATTCCTCAGGAGCGCGCCGTGGAGCTGTTCCTGAGGGCAATCACTATATTCTGTAGACATCAAAATGTTCTACGAAATAAGAGCCGTAGCACACAAGTTACATTCGACACCGTCACATCGTGTCTATAGAAAAAATAATACAAACTTTCAACAGGAATGCGCTACACTACCATACAAAATATTTAGTTAAGTAAAAATTTTAGACATTTATAGCAAATGTTAACTTGATAGCATTGACAATGACGAGGACAACTGAAAACAGAATACTGAATCCAGATAAATATGTATTTCATTCTTATGTGTACGTGTATCCGCTAGAAAATTAAAAGGCACTAATTGAAAATGATAATGTATCTCTCCAGAATCGAGCCCGACACCTTAAATGACGCCATGACGCAGTGGCGCAGCGGCAGCATCACGAACTGGGAGTACCTCATGCGGCTCAACGGGCTCGGCGGCCGCTCCTACAACGACCTCATGCAGTACCCGGTGCTGCCCTTCGTCATCGCCGACTACACCTCCAGGATACTGGACCTCAACGACCCGGCGTCGTTCAGGGATCTCAGCAAGCCCATGGCGATACAGAACAAAAATAGGGAGCAGCATTATATTGGTATTTATAATGTGAGTAACTTTTAGTTTAGCGTTACATATCTGTTGGTGTGATGGTTTTAACTGACAATTCATATGAATGAATTGCAAACAACAATTGTTATAATACCTAGGTATTTTCGTACTCACCATAATCGAGCTTAAAACTTCAAGAATAAAATATGATTTTGTTTATTGTTCTACTTTATTTGTTTATGATTTTGTTTATGTAATGTAGGGTAGGTTGTACGCATACCTACGAGTATGCGCCTGTCATTCAGTTGCCAATAAACCGCGTTACTAGCGATACGTTGTTTTACTCAAACATCTCAGTGGCGACGAGGATCAAAATTATAAGCGTGTTTTATACAAAATGTCGATCGGGAAGTTAACGGAGTTTAATGTAAGATCGGGAAATTGGACAATGTATGTGGAACGCATGGAAATGTTTTTCAAAGTGAACAGTGTAAAAGACGAACTTTGGTTACCTACAATGATTGCGGCCATGGGTGACGAGGCGTACGAACTATTAAGTAACTTAACAAGTCCGGACAAACCTAGTACGAAAACGTATGCGGCGGTAGTGGAAGTCATGAAGCACCACTTGCAACCGAAGCCGTCTTTCATGGCAGAGAGGTATCGTTTTCGTCAGAGAAGACAAATTGAGGGTGAATCGATTTTGCAATACATTTCGGAATTGAAGAAAATGTCCAAATTTTGTGAATTTAAGGCCGTGTTGGAGGAGAACTTACGTGATCAATTAGTATGCGGGTTGCGAAGCGAGTCAATCAGGCAACGACTGTTTACCGAGGAAAATCTGCAATATGCAAATGCCGTAAAAATTTCATGTGCAATGGAAGCGGCGGAGAGAGATGCAGCAGCGGTGGAACAGACAGTCGCGAACAATAGCGAGTCGAGAGGAAGCGGTGAGGCAGCGGCCGGGGCGCTGCACGCGGTGGCGTCGGTGCAGGCGGGCAGCCGCGCCGGCCGGGGCCGTGGCGGCTTGCGCGGGCCGACGCGCAGCAGCACCACCAACGATGCAAAAAGCAATTGTTCTGCTTGTGGGGCGTCAGATCATCAGAGTGAAGGATGTAGATACATTCGATTTATCTGTGGGAGATGTAGGCAGAAAGGGCATCTACGTCGGGTTTGCCCGATGCGCGTCGGAGGGAGGCAGCCGCGAGATCGATGCGACACCAACAACCTGGTGGCGCATGTGCATGCGGCGAGCGGAGCAGCCAACCAGATAAATTCCTGGGAACAGTCAGGGGAGGACGAGCCGCCGTTGTCAGATAATGAAGACTGGGAGGCGGTAGAAGACTTGCATCAACTCAGTTTGAATAGCTATAAACCGGTGAGCTTAACTTTATGGGTGGATGAAACCCAATTATCGATGGAGATTGATACGGGGTCATTAGTGTCATGCATTAGCAAAACGATGTATGATAAACTGTTTAGTTATAGACCCATAGATAATTCTAATTTAGTATTTAGATTTTATGACGGTACTTTCATAAAACCAATAGGGGTTATTAGGCCATTAATCAAGTATGAAAATAAGTCTAAGCAATTGGAATTGTTTATAATAGAGGGGGGTACCACCTCATTATTGGGTCGTCAATGGCTTGCAGAACTAGGCATTAAAATACCTTTGTACCAAAATGTCGTTACGATGAAGGGAGACGAAACCAATTATAATAGCTCGTGTAATAATAATCAATTAACGCTATTACTTCACAGATATAAAGATTTGTTCACGGAGGAACTGGGACGGTTCACGGGAGGCAAGGCTCGGTTACGAATACGCGAGGGAGCAACACCAGTGTTCTGCCGCGCACGGCCCGTACCGTACGCACTCCGCGAGCGTGTCGAGGCAGAGCTCGAGGGCATGCTGCGCGCCGGCGTCATCGAGCCCGTGGACAGCGCGGACTGGGCTACTCCGCTTGTACCGGTGCGTAAGGCTGATGGTGGACTCCGTATCTGTGCTGATTACAAAATAACGTTAAATCCAGTTTTATTGGTCGACAAATATCCTTTACCACGTATAAACGACTTGCTGGTTAAATTAAACGGGTCTAAAATATTTACGAAAATTGATTTGACACAAGCATATAACCAGATTGAATTGGAAGATCCAGATAATTATACAGTTATTAATACTCACAAGGGCCTTTTTAAATACAAACGGTTAGTATACGGTCTGTCTTCGAGCCCGGGTATATTCCAAAGAATTATGGCAAATCTTTTTAACGATATTTCGAATGTAGAAGTATTTCTAGACGATATAATAATAGGTTCTCCCAATAGTAGTGAGCATTTAGTAACTTTAGAGAGAGTATTGGAGCGATTGCATAATAGTGGAATGAAACTTAAGGAAAAAAAGTGTTTATTCATGACTGACTCAGTTGAATATTTAGGATTTATAATTTCCGCTGATGGTGTCAAAGCAGATCCAAAAAAGGTGGAAGGAATACTAGGTATACCCCGCCCAGATAATATTACCGATTTAAGGGCCTTTTTAGGGACAATTAATTATTATGCTAAATTTGTAAACAACTTGAGTACTGTACTGGCGCCTTTATATAGATTATTGAAGAAAGGGGTGATGTGGAAGTGGGACGGAGAGTGTGAGTCAGCTTTTAATAAAATTAAAAATATTTTAATTAGTGCAGATGTCCTTGCTCATTATGACCCAAGTAAACCATTGTATTTAACTTGTGACGCGAGCGCGAAAGGTGTAGGCGGCGTGCTAAGCCAGATGTGCGAACAGGATAGCCGCGGTGCGGGCGCAGTCGGACCGCGGGAGCGACCGGTGGTGTATGTGTCGCGCACGCTTAACTCAGCGGAGAAACATTATTCACAGATCGAGCGGGAAGCTTTAGCTATTGTTTTCTGTTTAGAAAAATTACACCAATACTTATACGGGCGACGTTTCACACTACGCACGGACCACAAGCCGTTAGTGATAATTTTTGGGCCAAAGCAGGGAATACCATCGATGGCAGCCAGTCGGTTGCAAAGGTGGGCTATTAAGTTAGCGGCCTATACATACGATATCGAGTACGTTACATCGAAGCAGAACGGGGCAGATGGGTTGTCTCGGTGGCCCGCGCTCCCCACACGTAAACAAACTAGTACAATTCCGGAACAATCACATTTACACTTTGCACAAAATGCAATGTTATTAAATTATAATGAAATTAAAAGACAGACGAGCCGAGACCAGTTATTAAGCCGAGTTTTAATGTACATTCGCGACGAATGGCCGTCGGAAAATGACATAATATCGCTCCAGCCATATTTTAATCGAAAGAAAGAACTATATGAAGAGTTAGGGTGTGTGATGTGGGGATATAGGGTGGTTGTACCGGGAGCGTGTAGAAATAAAGTTTTATCTGATTTACATGAAGCCCACATGGGTATAGTGAAAACTAAAGCCTTTGCTAGGAGTTATGTTTGGTGGCCGGGTTTGGACGAAGATATTGAAAAAACGTGCCGTGGTTGTCATGTCTGTGCTGTAGAAAGTGAGGCGCCGCCGCGACACATGCCCTGCCCTTGGCCGTGGCCAGATAAACCGTGGGCCCGTGTACACGTTGACTTCTTAGGCCCGATCAATGGCCGGATATTTTTAGTAATAGTTGATGCCCGAACTAAATGGCTAGAAGTTAGTCAGGTGCCTAGTACTGCGGCTAGTCACACTATCAACGTTTTAAGTGACGTGTTTGCACGTTTCGGGTTACCTAGACAAATAGTCTCCGACAACGGGCCGCCGTTTACAAGTCACGAGTTTACACAATTCCTAAATACAAATGGCATTGAACATATATTTTCAGCACCATACCACCCTGCCTCAAATGGCGCAGCTGAGAAAGCTGTGCACACAGTAAAACGTGCGATTAAGAAGGCACTTAGGGATAATTTAAACTTGCATTTATTTTTAAATAATTTTCTGTTGTACTATAGAAACACAGAACATTGTACGACAGGTGAAACACCGGCGTCTCTCATGTTTGGCCGTAGGTTGCGTACTAAATTCGATGCCCTTAGACCAAATAGGGACAGTAAAGTTAGGGACGCACAGGGGCGACAGCAGACATATGGCGCAACGGGGTCTCGTGAACTACGCCCGGGGGATGAAGTCTGGCTACGTCAATATAGGGGACAGGATAAATGGGTAACAGGAAAGGTAACAGAAAAGATGGGGTCCACTGATTATAAAGTATTAGATGCTTCTGGTAAAGAATCCCATAGACATGTTGATCAGCTAAAGCCACGGATACGGAGTTCATTAATCTGTCCTTCTAGCCCTTTTTGTGAGAAGTCGCAGTCGGTGGCAGTCTCACGTGAACAGGAGGCGCCCAGTCCGAGCGGCCCTGGAAGCGACGACGTCTCGGCCGCAGCGGACACGCAGTATGAAGGCGAACCTGAGACGTTTCAGGACTGTGTAGAACAGTCGGAACGGAGCCCGACACAGCCTTCGCTTACTCCTGAGCCGCCCCAGTCTCGTCCTATCCGTCAATGCCGTTTAAATAAGCCAGTTAGATATAAGTTTGATTAAGTAAGTCTAGGGAATATATTGTTGTACCTATTTTGTGATTAGATTTAGAGTTAGATTAAGTATCCTTAATTAAAATGTTTAATTAAATATGAAGGGGTTCTAGATTAAGGGTGGAGGTGTAATGTAGGGTAGGTTGTACGCATACCTACGAGTATGCGCCTGTCATTCAGTTGCCAATAAACCGCGTTACTAGCGATACGTTGTTTTACTCAAACATCTCATTATTCACCCAATAATAAATAAAATTCAAATTCTTTATTTCAGACGTAAGTCCATAGTGTTAGTAGCAACAAAATAACTTAATGACTAGTGTTAGTAATAAGGAGGACATAGAATAGAATATCAATTAGTATGGATCCTCACCCAGTGACGCAGCAGAGGGGAGTCCCACCTATCTGAGAACACGCTCAGGAGACTATTGGTGGCGGTGCGTAGCCGGCCGGCTATGGAGGCGGTCCTTTTTCTTATAATGGCGTAAAAATCGTCTGTGCGCGCCTCCGCAAACATAGTGGACGCACTACAACGCCACGACAGCCCCAACAGTATCCTAAACGCGTTATTATATTGGACACGCAGATCGCTGTATGTCCTCTGCGTAAATAAAGTTGGTCAACATCAAAAAAGTATATGTACAACGTACCTCTAGACCTCTCTCTACACCTAACGCTCCGGTTCCCGGCAGGACCTGCGCCAGGCCCGTCGCGCGGGCTGCAGCCCCCTGCTGGCCCGCGCGCCGCACCACTACGCGTCGCTGTACTCCAACTCGGGCGGCGTGCTGCACTACCTGGTGCGCGTGCCGCCCTTCACGGAGCTGTTCCTCAACTATCAAGGTTAGCATTTCGTTTATTCAACTTTGTAAGTACAAAGGGGATTTTAATGCCTCGGGCATTCTCTACCAGTCTAGCAAAAGTGGTGGAAAGATAACAAGATAGGTGCATTTTTTGTAAAAAAAAATAATTAAGTAAAGACATCTTTAATTTTTTTTCTTTTTTTTTATGTACATAAACAAGTACATATTCTGTGCGTAATTTATAATGCACATACCCTATATTTGTAAATGTTGAGCATATTTTGCGAGTTATAGGTATATGACACTTACATTCCTCCCTGCAGACAACAACTTCGACATGCCAGACCGCACTTTCCACTCGCTGGCGACCACCTGGCGACTCATCACCAACGACTCGCCCACCGACGTCAAGGAGCTCATCCCGGAGATGTTCTACCTGCCCGAGCTGTTCCACAACAACGAAGGTAGTACTCATTTATTTATTAGCAAGCCGTGTTCCCGATGGGGTTCCCATCAGCAAAAATGGCGAACTTTTATACAAACATTCATCCCCTATTTAACACCTTTAGAGGATGATTTTTTAACAAATCGCTTGTCTTTGTAACGTTATTGATATTTTTCGGTCTTAGTATCGTTACAAATTTTGGAATGTTATACGATAACATTAGTGGTAACGGAACGAAATTAATTTCGTTTTCAAGTCCCTGCATAACACATACGCACGCACACACTTCCGACATAGTTATTGTTTCGAACGATAGAGCTCCTATTTATAGAACTATAATCATCGATACAACTCTATAGAATGACTTGCAACCTGATAGGTTATAGAAGCTTTAATATAAGTCTGAAATCGCCAACCTGTCTTAAACTCGCGTGGCTCACGTTGAGTGTGCCTGCGCAGGCCTGGAGCTGGGCGCGCGGCAGTGCGGCGCGGGCGTGGACGACGTGGAGCTGCCGGGCTGGGCCCCCGACGCGCGCCTGTTCACGCTGCTGCACCGCCAGGCGCTGGAGGCGCAGCACGTGACGGAGCGCCTGCCGCACTGGATCGACCTGGTGTTCGGCTACAAGCAGACCGGCCAGGCGGCTCTCGACGCCATCAACGTGTTCCCGGCCTGTGTGAGTAACACTACGACACCTGTATACTTATAATGGTCGAGTTTTAATCGAACGCTCGGCGAAAATGCATAATTGCATCGACCGTAAATATGCATTTGCTCGTTTACCAAAATGTGGGCCAGTTAGCGTTCAGATCTCTTTGGAGATACCACGTATATACTCAAAAACCATAACCATTTCACCACACCAATAAGTTAATTATATGTAATTTTTTACCATCTCTTGTAAACAAGTGTTATAGTGATTCAATATAGCTTGTTATCAAATCCCTATTCAGTGTCTTTACAAACTACTGAAAGTCAAAGCCAGAGTGACGCAAAAATATGTTACTTTTCCACTTGTATCCAGAGAAAGTTTCAGACTGTTTGTGTAAGATAATACCTGTACCGCACCAAACAAACACGAGTATCCGATTAGGTGGCAGTCCACCTAAAGAAAGATTCCTACTTTAGCATGTCCACACAGGAAGTAACGATATGTCTACACCATGGACCAACTTACGTATGTCAGCTGCTGAAACCAATTCTAGACCTGAAAAATGATGAAAGTTTTTGCGACAAGAACTCGCTATATTGAATCACTTTGTTGTTACCAAGGTATTTGCCTTATAATTCGAGGCTTTTACTTTTAACTAATATACCACATCCTATAAACACGAGAAAGGTACAAGCACTACACTACTTTCTACATAAACACATAACTATAACGCTCAAACCTTTGCTAGCTGCCTGTAGCAAACTGTATTCATCGACAAACGCTTGCTACGTAACTATATGGGCAGCGAGACAATATAATCTGTCTGGCTGGTGGGTCCTCCTTTATCATCGTAACACACACACATGCGGAATACTTTGTTCCTATAAATGGCCTAGTTTAGTTATATGTTTTTTCTGTTTAGACCTATTACGGTTTCGACCCATCCGCACTGGAGGAGGAGGTAGACCGCACGGCCGCGGCCGCCATGGTGCGCACGTACGGGCAGGCCCCGCGCCAGCTGCTGCGGGCCCCGCACCCGCACGCCGCGCACGACCTCACGCAGCATGCTACTGACCAGGTGCGGACTGTTTATTTATTAATACTAAGGTTTCCCAACAGCTTCTGTTTATAATATACCATAAGTATAGGTAATAATATACCTTGGACTTACACCGTCGCCACTTACAGGTTATCCAGCATTCTATAAAAAAGTGAATAAGTCTTAAATATACAATTAGTGGCGCTAGAATTCAGGTATCGGAAAACTGAAACATAAAAAAGATGAAATTACAAAAGGAAACAAACAATATTGCAATTTTGCCCAATTACTTAAAACTACTAGGCTAGCTATTATAACTACTGGCTGACTTTGATTTTTGTGACGGTCAAAGTATGAACAACTTTTATCAAGGTTTGCTGCAAGAGCGAAAAATAATGTTTCCTTTGTATGAAACAACAAAATGTTTGGAATACATGGAGAAGAAATGTTCGAGTTGGAGTGGAGACACCATGTATTCAAAAACCATTACCATTTTACCACATATTTACCAATAAGGTAGTTATATATCCGTGTTGCTGGTTTTCAGCAAGGTGTTTGAAAAGATAATGGTTAATCAAATGCTCAATCATTTTAACACAAATAAAATCCTTCACGATCAACAGTATGGTTTCACCAAACGACGTTGTACGACCGACGCCGGTGTAACCTTATTAAAACACATTTTTAACGTGTGGGAAGAGGCCCAAGACGCCATAGGAATCCTTTGTGACCAAGGATGTGATTGCGTCGATCACGAAACCTTGCTTTTGAAACTTGAGCATTACGGACTTCGAAAACTTGCGCTCAGTTTAGTTAATTCCTATTTAAATGATAGACAACAGCAATTTCAAATAAATTGTGTCAATTCACATGGTTTAACAGTAAAAATGGGTGTGTCACAAGGCTCGATATTGGATCCTTTCCTCTTTTAAGTGTATATGAATGATCTACTCCATTTATTAAAAAATCAACCACAAATCGTGTTATTTGCTGACACTTCCTTAATTTTTAAGGTAAATAGACGTGCTACAAATTTTGACGACGTAAATAACGCCTTACTGCAGGTCCAAAATTGGTTCACTGCTAATAATTTAGTATTAAATGGAAAAATAACTAAGTGCATAAGATTTTCTTTACCAAATGTGAAGGGTAGTGATTGTGAGATAATATTTTTACAAACCCGAGGTGAGGTTGAATTTTTAAAAAAGAACGACCAAATTAGCTAAATGAGATTTAATTATGAAAACAATTAATTAGAACCTAGGCACCCTATTCCAGCTACGAGACACGACCGTCGCATCCAACCGCCAAGCGAAAATTGAGCGCCCGCTCCCTGCACCGCCCGATGCCGACGGGTCTTGCGCCACTTCCACTTTCTGACGTCACTATGACGCGCTGCTAGGCCTCCTCCTCCGCCTCCTCGCTTGGTATTTCCAACAATATTGAATCAAGAGAAACTAGAATTCGTCGATAAAACGGTTTTCCTAGGGATCACGCTCGACTCAAGGCTACAATGGGGTCTTCATTTAACATCTCTTGCAGGACGCCTAAGTTCAGCAGCTTATGCTGTCAGAAAAATCCGTCAATTTACGGATGTAGATACCGGGAGACTAGTCTATTTTTTAGTTACTTTCATCATAGTATCATGTGTTTGCTTTTTTAAAAACAAACCCTGTCGTGGTGCGGACGAAGTCGCGGGCAAAGTGCTAGTAAGCCATATTCTTTCAATATGAGAAAGGTGTTTTAGGTCACCATAGCACTGAGCACTACTTTCTACATGATTCATCGAACCGGGTGAACCAGCGACCTACGGATGCGACACAGAAGGAAAATGACATAGTCCTATAAGACGCTAATATCCTAATATGTGGTGTACACCCCTCAGACTGTGGTGTGGGCGGGCGTGGCGGGCGCGCGCTGGGGCCGCTACTGCGGGTCCCCGGCGCTGGGCCCCGTGGGCGTGGCGTGGCGCCGCAGCTGCGCCGGGGCCGCGCTGCTGCAGGCGCTGCCGCACGCGCGCTCCGTGGCCGTCGCCAGCCGCGCCACGGCGCTGCTCGCCTTGCACGGTAACACGCGCCTATACTACAACTATAACTTGTGCAGCTGTTTCTGTACCTTCATTCTGTAAACAAAGCATAATCCCCAAGATCAGTAATAATAATATTTATACACTTTACTTCAACACAATCAGATTATTAAAACAGACGTATGAAGTTCGTGCAACTAGCGCCATTTGTTGCTTGTGGAAAAAAACTTATTCATAATTATTATTTTATAAAATCATTATATTTCTTTCTTATCGTAATGAACATTTATCATTTCTTAAAAATGTTAATGTCCACTTTAGTCTTTTATGTCTCCGTCAGTTAAAAAAAGGAAAGAATTGGAACCCTAACTCTTTTTTCAATAATTATTAATTAAATCAAATATCAAAATAGCCTTACACGTTTTACCAATGTCTATCGACCTCAACCGAAAATATTTCAATTGGTCTCGCCATGTTATGAAATATAAATAAGTTTTTTCTTTTGTCAGTGTCACATTTTTAATTCGGTCTGACATAAAAAGATGTGATAATTTAATTACGCCGCAATATAGGTGTAATATTGCGGCGTAATGTCACATCTTCTCTAAAGCAGATTCTATCGAATCGAGCAGACAAAAATAGCCCTTAAGGTGACGAACATACTTTGGATGAAACTAACTCCTCTGCATCATCCATTTTACATCTAAATAATAATTTCCTACAAATTATCAGTCATTAACATCTCAATCCCCGTTCAGGAGAAGCAGCCAGCAGCACACAGAACAGCGAGCACCCGGCGCTGGCGCTGGTGTCGTGGGGCCACTCGGACAACATCGTGCGCCTCAAGCGGCGCCGGGACGCGCGCCCCGACCTGCTGCTGCATGTGGGCGCGCTCGACCAGGTATGACACACACAACAGCGAGCACCCGGCGCTGGCGCTGGTGTCGTGGGGCCTGCTGCTGCATGTGGGCGCGCTCGACCAGGTATGACACACAGAACAGCGAGCACCCGGCGCTGGCGCTGGTGTCGTGGGGCCTGCTGCTGCATGTGGGCGCGCTCGACCAGGTATGACACACAGAACAGCGAGCACCCGGCGCTGGCGCTGGTGTCGTGGGGCCTGCTGCTGCATGTGGGCGCGCTCGACCAGGTATGACACACAGAACAGCGAGCACCCGGCGCTGGCGCTGGTGTCGTGGGGCCTGCTGCTGCATGTGGGCGCGCTCGACCAGGTATGACACACAGAACAGCGAGCACCCGGCGCTGGCGCTGGTGTCGTGGGGCCTGCTGCTGCATGTGGGCGCGCTCGACCAGGTATGACACACAGAACAGCGAGCACCCGGCGCTGGCGCTGGTGTCGTGGGGCCTGCTGCTGCATGTGGGCGCGCTCGACCAGGTATGACACACAGAACAGCGAGCACCCGGCGCTGGCGCTGGTGTCGTGGGGCCTGCTGCTGCATGTGGGCGCGCTCGACCAGGTATGACACACAGAACAGCGAGCACCCGGCGCTGGCGCTGGTGTCGTGGGGCCTGCTGCTGCATGTGGGCGCGCTCGACCAGGTATGACACACAGAACAGCGAGCACCCGGCGCTGGCGCTGGTGTCGTGGGGCCTGCTGCTGCATGTGGGCGCGCTCGACCAGGTATGACACACAGAACAGCGAGCACCCGGCGCTGGCGCTGGTGTCGTGGGGCCTGCTGCTGCATGTGGGCGCGCTCGACCAGGTATGACACACAGAACAGCGAGCACCCGGCGCTGGCGCTGGTGTCGTGGGGCCTGCTGCTGCATGTGGGCGCGCTCGACCAGGTATGACACACAGAACAGCGAGCACCCGGCGCTGGCGCTGGTGTCGTGGGGCCTGCTGCTGCATGTGGGCGCGCTCGACCAGGTATGACACACAGAACAGCGAGCACCCGGCGCTGGCGCTGGTGTCGTGGGGCCTGCTGCTGCATGTGGGCGCGCTCGACCAGGTATGACACACAGAACAGCGAGCACCTGGCGAAAGTCATAATAGTGATCGTAATGTGTCTCGAAAACGTGTTGCTGTGTATTTTTTCCGATGATTTGTGTGTCTTTCGTTGCCGAGTGTTGGTTTCTTCACAAACAAAATCAGTCACAATCACATTGTCTACAAAAAAGTACTATCGGCTTCTTAAACACCCGTTATTATTATTCCACAGATAACTAAGGTCGTGTCCTCGTGCGTGACGGCGGGCTGCCCGTACCCGCTGGTGCTGGGCCTGGCGTCGGGCCGCGTGCAGTGCGCGCGCGTGCGGGCGGCGTGCGGCGCGGCGCGCGTGGCCGTGCGCGCCCTGCACGCGCACGCCGCGCCCGTGTCGGGCCTGCACGTGTGCGCGCGCGCGGGGCTGCTCGTCAGCGCCAGCACCGACGGGCACATCGTGCTGTGGGACCTCTACAAGTACGCATCAACGTATAAACCACAGTCTAGCTAATGTTCACTACTGTTCATATCTTTCGGTTACGTTTTAGACCAATTTATGTTAGGATTGTGATGGACTGTAGTAAATTTAGATATAAAATAAAAAATAATAGATACATTTTGGTAACATTTTTTGTAAATCGTTATAACATAAAGTCTATTTCGAACTTGACATTGTCGCTTGGTAAGACTGTCAAGTTTCACAATAGACTTCTTTGAAAGAATATTAAGAAAACAATGCACAAGAGCTACTTTATTAATAACACAGAAAAGTGTTTTTTTTTTGATAATTTACACTAGCTGTGCCCCGCGGTTCCACCCGCGCCGCGTTAATTTGAGGAAAAACCTACTAAAATATATTCCATTACTTTAAGAGTATTACTTAGTACATTACTTGAAGCTATTTTCGATACAACACGCTATGATCAGTAAGAGTGGAACTTATGGTAAACCTCGCATAGCTACCGGCGGCCGTGCTGAGTTATTTTAAAACTATGATATCTCCTAAGATATTCATTGAAATCAAATGATGTCAATGGCAATTTTGTTCAAAATTAAATACTTGTGATAAATAACGTATTTGTTTGGTTAAGGATTAATTCATGTTTATAAAAACACCTTCGCAATTAATGCATTATTTTAACAAACTTGATTACCATAAAAAAGGTCAAAGGGTAGACATATCACATATGCTGTCGCGAACTTTTATATAGCCTATAGACTTCCTCGATAAATGGATTATCCAACACAAAAATATTTTTTCAATTCGAACCAGTAGTTCCTGAGATTAGCGCGTTCAACCAAATAAACAAACAAACTCATCAGCTTTATAATATTATAGTATAGATTTTTTACATTATCTTACCAGGTTAACCTACATTCGCACCCTGCCAAACCGCGACATGCTATCTGTGACCCACGTCACGATCAGCGAGACCCTGTGTGACATCGCGTCAGTACACGACATGGCGAGCAACATCAACAACAGTGACGTCACCAACACTGACGTCAGCGGCGAAGTCACGCCTGACGCGACTGACGTGGGCGACAACCACTCGGAGGCGTACGAGAAGGACGCGGCCTACAAGTACAAGTCGCTGATCAGAGTGCATACTGTCAACGCGAGGTTTGTTGGTGAGTACTGCGCTTAGTATTATTATTATTTTTGCGTCTGACATATCTCAGGATCCTGGGGGTCCCTGAGCTCAGGTTTGGGACGTGTACGAGGGGCCGAAGTCAACTCGCAGAGCCTCGTTAGACGTTTTTAACTGAATGAGTCACCAACTGACGATGTATATACTTTACTGTTACTTAGGTTGGTATTTAAGTTGATACCTACTTTATTAATGTAAAAATAAAATCAAGAGAAAAGTACTTTTGACGTGAATACGTCTTTGAAATTGCTTCCATAGTGGGAGGCAAGTAAAAGAAACCAATGATAACAATATCGGGGGATACAGTTTGGTCATATGACCGAGTCAAGCAGTGCCGGGAACGTAATCGACTGAATGCCGCCGAGCGGATTAACCCCGTTACGTAAACGTATTCACGTACAACACCCGGCCATGTCCATACACAGCCACACCCCATTTTTTTATGAGATAATTATACCCATTTTCCAGGTAGTGTAAAAGTGTGCGAGCTCGTGACGTGCATCTGCTACTCCAACGCGGCCGAGGGCGTGAGCGTGAACTGCGTGGCGGCCGGCCTGGCGTCGGGCGGCGTGCGCCTGTACTCGTCCTGGGACCTGCGCGCGCTGCGGCACGTCGCGCCGCACGACGGCAGCGCGCCGCTGCTCAGGTGACGCGACACGGCTCCTATCATTCTCATTAAAACAAGGTTTCATTGAAACAAATGCTTTGAGTTTGAGTTTCACGAATGACAGCTGAGACCAACGGCTTAACGTGCTTTCCGAGGCACGGAGGGGTCTCGGTATGTATGATGGTCACTCATCCTCAGACCGACCGCGGCAATCATAGTTTAATCTGATCGATCGATCAATGCGACTGTAGTCACGAGGCCCCACCGACGACGTACTCGTAAATAGCTACTGTAATATTCTGCTTATGTTAAAACATGTCAGTCAATTCTTCGATTGAAAAATCCATGTTTGTTTGTCAAAAATAACTAAAATGAACGTCATCGTCCCCAGCCTGACGTACAGCAGCGACTCGCAGCTGCTGTTCGGCTGCTACGCCTCGGGCGTCGTGCTGGCCTGGGAGAGCGGGACCGCGCGCCCGGCACCCGTGCGCATCGTGCCTGCGCATGCGCTGGTCTGACGCAGCACTAGCGCCGTGCTGGCCTGGGAGAGCGGGACCGCGCGCCCGGCACCCGTGCGCATCGTGCCTGCGCATGCGCTGGTCTGACGCAGCACTAGCGTCGTGCTGGCCTGGGAGAGCGGGACCGCGCGCCCGGCACCCGTGCGCATCGTGCCTGCGCATGCGCTGGTCTGACGCAGCACTAGCGTCGTGCTGGCCTGGGAGAGCGGGACCGCGCGCCCGGCACCCGTGCGCATCGTGCCTGCGCATGCGCTGGTCTGACGCAGCACTAGCGTCGTGCTGGCCTGGGAGAGCGGGACCGCGCGCCCGGCACCCGTGCGCATCGTGCCTGCGCATGCGCTGGTCTGACGCAGCACTAGCGTCGTGCTGGCCTGGGAGAGCGGGACCGCGCGCCCGGCACCCGTGCGCATCGTGCCTGCGCATGCGCATGCGCTGGTCTGACGCAGCACTAGCGCCGTGCTGGCCTGGGAGAGCGGGACCGCGCGCCCGGCACCCGTGCGCATCGTGCCTGCGCATGCGCTGGTCTGACGCAGCACTAGCGCCGTGCTGGCCTGGGAGAGCGGGACCGCGCGCCCGGCACCCGTGCGCATCGTGCCTGCGCATGCGCTGGTCTGACGCAGCACTACGGGCGCCGATATCACTAAATCATATCACAGTTAAAACTTACCTGCCTGGTGATATCCCTATGATACAGCACACTTTACCTCTAAAACGATTCACCTAAGGGTGTAGAACGAGTATCTACCAACTAATGTGTATTGTATGTTAATGGAAAAACAAAGGACTGCTAATGTGTGATAATTACATAAAGACTGCAAGGATAATCTCCCGGTAGATTGTGTAAGCGTTTGTCGTTTGGTTTTATGTGTATTAACTAGAAGTCGCATTTCACGATGACTTCGAGAGTTTTATTTTTTTGGACGTAAGGGCCAAATTACAATAATTTACGTGTCTTCGTATAATAAAAGAAGTATACGTACAATGCTTCATTCAAGATAGATTTGAGTCAAAGACAGATGGATTATATATTTATATTGTATAGAGACACTACTTTTATAAATAATATTGCTGAAAACTAAATATCAATATAAATAGCGGTCTTCCCCTAAATGTAAGTATTGTATGCGTAAAACACTAACTAGGTAAAGCTAGTTTTGTAGCCTTTGTGCCAAATATACGATATATATAATTACGAATGTATGTACGAATCAGATAATTTAGGAAGTAGGTACATAAAGCGGAGAATATTTAAAAGGGCCACATGACTAAATTACTTACACGCCGAAATATTTTTCTAAAACTATATTTTGGAATCTGTAAATAGATTTAAAAACTAATTTTTATTTTCGTTGGCGATTCATGATGTAAATGAATTTTATAACTATGCAGCTAAAACTTGCCTCCCAATAGGATTAAGTAATCTGAAAAACGCCTATTAGTCTCGATTTACAATTTAGAAACAGTTGAATGCTGGTCTCGAGTTAAATATAGTTTTAAACCAACATGAACACACTATCGCATTAGGTTACCTGTAATGATAGTGGTAGGGAGATTTTAATAAATAAATAAATAACTTCCGTCGCAGTCTGTCCGTGCAAGCAAAGCAGAGGGTAGAATATATTTTTTAACAAGGATAGTTAGAAAATGATTCATATCTTACGAATTTCATTTAGATAATTATTTATAATGGTAGCTATACAAATGTAACTTGTGATGAAACATGTAAAATAAAATTATTTTATCTTTAAATATTTTGTGTACACCTACGTGTAAGAATGTTTTATAGTTTCAAAAGTTTGTTTAGGTGAGGTAAGCAATGCATATCTTAGCTAGGTGAGTTGTAAATATATTTTTATATGAACATTCCTGTAATTGCAAATGTTGCTCAGAATGCATTTTAAATCGCATACCAATACAATAATAGTGATAAGATTCGGTGTACTGTACATTATTATTTATTTCCTTCATGTACGTATGTATATCTTTTATTTGTTTTATCCTAACTTAGTTGTTCAACACCAAGTTTAATGTACCAAATGTTTTTATGCTATAAAGGTCCAAGCCCTAGAGTATTTCTCATAGATATGACTAGCTTCTTTCTGCCCGCGTGAAATTTCACCCTCCCCCCATTCACCCTCTTAGGGGTGGAATTTCGAAAAACCCTTTCTTAGTGGATACCTACTCTTCACAAAGAACACACTCTCCAAATTGCATGTCTCTAGGACCAGCGGTTTAGGTTGTGCGTTGATATATCAGTCAGGTCTTTCGATTTTATATAGATTTTTGTTTAGATATTTATTATTTGAGCATTTACGTTGGATGTCAAGGCGAAGCTACGTTATATTGCCGTCCAAACTCCTGGCGTACACCTAACATTTGTACAATGGGCAATAACACCTACATGCTTTGAAAATATTGAATAAATATACCCATCCTATGCTTTAATAGAGTAAATAAATTTATTCTTGCCGTGTTTATAATTATACACGCAGATAACGAGTGTGATGTTTGTTATTATTATATGCTGTTGAGTTTTGAAAATCAATAAAACATATTTCTAAATATTTTTTTATTTTTATTTCAGTCGGCTACTTAATCTACATTTCGACAACCCTCAAATCTACAGGGAAAAGGTTTAACAAAAATAAATAATATATCCGTTATCTTTTTCGGTCTTATTACAAAAGATGCGTTAAACCTGCACGAGGCGTCTACGCTGAGTGTACAAGGCGAATACGGGATGTGTACGAGGTGTACACATCCCGCGCGCAAATGTGTAAGCGGAGATCTCGTCATTTCCACTGTTGGACATATGCCTCCTCCAAGTACCGCCACTTCGACTGGATCTGTGCTTCCTGCATACAGCTGATTCCTGCGGCCTTCAGAAGGTGGTTCAAGGTGGTGGTGGTGGAGGCCTTTCACTTTCGCTACGTCTTCCGGTACGCGGTCGCCATTTCAAAACCATTCGGCCCCATCGGCCATCTATTCTGCGACCAACGTGCCCTGCCCACCACTTTAGTTTGCCAATTATTCGGGCTATGTCCGTTGCCATGGTTTTCCTGCGATCTCTTCATTTCCGATTCGATCACATAGGGAAACTCCAAGCATAACCCCCTCCATTGCCCTTTGGGTGACTTTTATTCTTTATTATTTTAATAAGGCCCATTGTGATCGACTACATTTTAATGCATATGTCATCACTGTAATGCCATAGGTCATTACTGGCAACACGCACTCGACGGTCTAAGACCCGACCGGTCCAAGATCTTCAAGACCGTATGGATAGTTTTCACAAACCTATCGTTATAATCGTCCACAGAGCTCCCCAGGCAGGCACTCGAACGATTCTGAAGTTCGAGCTGAAAGCTCTCGGTGTTTTGAACTCGGTTTAGTGCTGGGCGGGGCGTAAACTTCATCAGTCGAATTTTTTTCAGCTTGACATAAGTTCAATGTGCCTCGTACCATGCGGTCATTACTTCCAGTTTTCACCGCGTTGATCACAAAATCATCATTGAATACTTGCTTCGTCATAGACATAAGTCAATCTCATTTTTAGTTGCACTTTCTAAACTCACGTTTTCTGAAGGAGTTCATCATAAAAAAGGCCTTCCTTCTCCATAAAACTGGCCAGTAGGTGGCCCCGGTGAGTGGTTCCGTCGTCCAACTCCAAATTGCCCCACTCGCAGCTCATTCCCATCTCGTTTGCCCAATTTCGCGTTGAAGTCCCACATGACAATGGTGAAGTGAGTTTTAGAGCCATGCATGGCTCTGGAAATATCCTCACGTCGTCGGGGCGTAAACCTATACGACCTTCAGCGAATACCTTGCGGATATTTTGAGTATAAGGTACGCCACACTGGTCGACACACTCGATCTTCACCACGTTGCTCAGAAGGGACGGACGATAAACCCGACACCACCTTAGGGCCGCTTGTCGCCTTTCCGGAAATAGAGCAAGTTTCCTGATTTGAGGATTATCAAGTCCTCCCCCTCTCTTAGGACTTCAGATAACCCTACCAAACCCCACCGTAACCTACTCAATTATTCCTCAAGTTCGGTGATTTTCTCGTCGGTCCGGAGTGTACACGTGTTGAGAGATAAAATCTAGTGAAAAGAATTAAAACTTGGAACGAGAGACTACCAGTTGGAGATGTAATGTACACTATGTACAGACGCCAGCGCATCAAGCTACTACAATCTGTCAAATTTCTTTAATAGGTTTTCAACTTTAGTTGAAAATTCGTTGATTGGGAAATTTGACAGATGCGGATAGCTTGATTTGCTGGCGTCTGTACATCATCTACATTAATAGTACTGGAAATGAAACTTCAATTTGTCGGTCTTATTAATTGTATTTATTGCCACAAAATCAGGTCATACGAAAATATACAAACAAGTTGGTTATCAATACGTGTTCTGTGTTGAGTTGTATGTTAAGTTTACAATGGTTACTACATTATTGCGTGTAAGGATGGTTTGGTGATTAAGCTGAGCTATACGGCGGTTCCCTTGTAGTCACACATACCACTCAACGTTCGTCAGAACGTGATGCGAGTGAGCACAGCTACTGCGCCGCTCGCACGTGTCAGCACGTTATCGTTAGTTATACTGGAGCCGCGATGTGCTAAGCTTACTCCAAAATACAGAACGCGACAGCTCACGACTAGTAACATGAGGCACGGGCCGGGCGGGTATACTTATATCATTGAGGCGTTTGTCTGTCGTCATTGAAGCCGTGTCCTCATTGTGTCGCGTACTGCAGCGGACGGTGTTGTTAATTGGCGTTCTCGCGCTTGACGCCGCTGAGCACGATGTACGGCGACTGTGTCTCGCGCTGCTTGTCTTGCAGCATCTGCAGCGTGCCCAGCGGCGTGTCTGTTGAACTCATCTTCTTCATGAGCTGTAATCAGAACGTGGCTTATGACTTGAGGATTTTGAACAGATTTTTTTTGTCATTGTTACAACTATTGTTTTAAAGTTTTTGTTTATTAATAATAACAGTAGTCTCGAAGATATCATGGGTCTACTATCCACGCAAAGCAGAAAGCAGACTTAGAGCGCTACAAGGAGCTTTTGGCGCCGGAGTGACATTGACAGGGGGCGTAGTTAGTAAAAGAGTTCATCCATTTTGTTCGACGACTTGGGATAAAAAATAAAAAGTCAGCGGCCAGGAAGGAATTACATTTTGACGAGTTATGCGAACATAAATGTAGAGAATTGTTCTCGGCTTTGACGCCTTCATAAAAAATAATGACTTATGTGTACTTTAAAAATATGTACTTAATTATTATAGATGGCCGCCAAAAAAAAAATCCTAGAATGATGTCCACAAAGGACATCATTCTAGGATTTTTTTTTTGGCTTCTAGGATTATCTCAGAAATTGTATTTACAAAACAAGATGGCGACGTTAGTTTCGATTTTGGCCACGCGCCTAAAGAATAAATAAATATTCCTAAGTGAATATTGTACACCCAGAGCGGGAGGGGTCATTTGATGATTACCCATCCGAAAAAAAAAAAAAAAAAAAAAAAAAGTGAATATTGTATAAATGGTGGAAGACTATGCAGCATGTAAGACAGTCTCACCCCTTCCTGCACGGCCTTCTTGATGCGCTTCTCCTGCTTGTTCTTGCCGGGCCCCTTGCCGTGGAACTTGTGCGACAGGTAGCGGAAGGCCTCCTTGGGACACAGCGGGCGGCCGTCGTCGTCCACGTACTCCAGCTTGATGTTCGGCCGGAAGTTGTTCTTCTCGCGGAAGTCCTGCAGCGGGCCAGAGTGCCCGCCGCGCTCGCGACGGCCGTACTTATCGTCCTCGCTGGAATTTTTATTAGTAAATGTTTTGGTTTTAGGTATAATAAGAATCAGAAATACAACTTCTTAAGTTAGTATAATCCTAAAATGTCAAGATTTCATGAAATATAGAGTTGTGTTGTTGACTTTAATGATTATAATTCTGTAAATACGTATTTCTTATGGTCGCGAATCATATTTTAATCAACGTACAATTTAATACTGACCAGCAAATTGCAAAAAAAAAATTTTAAAAATAGAATTTCGCGGTCTACCCTGGCGCTTTCGCCTTAATGCAAAATATGGACGATAGGTAGACGGAAGGTGGAATGTCGAAGGGTATTTTCTAATAGCCCATCCATAGGATACAAACGTGGCGCACCCGTAGGTCTTGTCCTCGATGGAGTAGTGGCGCGCGGTGAGCAGATGCTTGGCGGCGGAGTTGGTCTGCGGCGCCGCGCCCGCGCGCTCCAGGTAGCCCTTGCTCAGCGCCAGCTGCAGCGCGCCCCACACGCCCGCGCCCAGCGCCGGCTCCGCCTGCAGCCCCACGCACGAGCCTGGGGGGTGCCCGTACAGTTACACACCCTTCCGATGAGGACTCGAAAACACTACAATCTTTACTATTTTTTTTTTTTTTTTTTTATTCAGCCTATACTGTCCCACTGCTGGGCAAAGGCCTCCCCCAAGTCCTTCCAGGAACTCTTTTCCTGCGCCGCCTCGAACCAGCCCTCGCGGTACGCGTCCAGGTCAAAAAAGTTTCCACACAATGGGTGCCTGAAAATGGACGGCGCCGCCGAGGTCGACCCAGAAAGCGGTGGCGAGATGACCTTTACTATTATAACAAAACTAAAATGTTTGTTTAACTATAAAATGAAAATATTATGAAGTCGGTTAAAAATAATTCCATGAAATTTGAAAATTTTCGCAGCCGTCATCTTGAATTTTGATTATGACCTCATATTCGTTGTCAGCACCCTTGAAATCCTTGGAAACGACACCCATGACGAAATTTGAAAATTTTCGCAGCCGTCATCTTGAATTTTGATTATGACCTCATATTCGTTGTCAGCACCCTTGAAATCCTTGGAAACGACACCCATGACGAAATTTGAAAATTTTCGCAGCCGTCATCTTGAATTTTGATTATGACCTCATATTCGTTGTCAGCACCCTTGAAATCCTTGGAAACGACACCCATGACGAAATTTGAAAATTTTCGCAGCCGTCATCTTGAATTTTGATTATGACCTCATATTCGTTGTCAGCACCCTTGAAATCCTTGGAAACGACACCCATGACGAAATTTGAAAATTTTCGCAGCCGTCATCTTGAATTTTGATTATGACCTCATATTCGTTGTCAGCACCCTTGAAATCTTTGGAAACGACACCCCACACGCACCCCGCGCCGCCGCACGCACACCGCTCCCCCGCACCCCGCGCCGTTGCCGCCGCGTAGTGCTCGCTCTTCGTCGCATAATTTTTTTCGGTATCGGTAAAGGTATTAGTAATTTATAGGTATAACGATACCGTAAAAAAATATATGTATAAGTCTTTTTTTAACGGTACCGCAACCGTAATTCTCAACCGTTTTCGTTCTACTTTTAAATCGAAGCTGTATCGTAATTCTATACCGGTACCATTCCTTTACCGCTGTCAATCCCTGGTTATGAGTATATTATTATTGGTGTTTACAAAAAAAAAACGGAAATTAAATAGGTAATGGGTTCATTGTGGACAAAAGTACGAAACTAGTAAGTGATTGTGTAAAAATTTAACGTGACCAGGGGTTGGACTGGCATCAGATACTTTAAGAACAGACAGTAAAAGGAACGTGTCGTGTACCTGCGGCGAGGTCTGCGGGCTTCTCGTTGTGCACGTCGACGCGGCTCCACGCGCCCGCGTTGCTGTCCAGCTCGGGCTCCAGCTCCTCCTCGCGCTCGAAGTCCTGCACACGAACAACAATCATCATCACTTTACACCATCTTGCCAACAACATTCTACGAATAAAAACAATAGGTGGACCATTTTTGGAAAACAGATGTCTTTTCTGTAAAACGAAAAAATATATCTATGGAATAACTATGCAAAACTGCTCATGATTTATTTTATTGTTCTGTGTACCGATTTGTCTAAGACATATTTAGAGCCTAAATAATATATATGTAAAAAATCAACACTAATATTGTTATGTTTTTCGAATGAAAAAGTTGGTCTCCTGTTGCAAAGTATCTGTCCATCGATGACCATTATATTTGTCTCGCAAGAATGACGAACTTCCGTACAAACTTTTGTCCCCCTCTTTAACCTGTCAGGATATGAATTTTTGAAAATACTTCTGCTGACCTTCGTTATGAAAGGAACTCGTACGCAAAATTGTACGTTTCTAGAACCAACGGTTTAGACAGAGCGTCGTCTGGCAGCGAATGAATTTAAGATTTTTATGGAGACAATATTGAGTCGTGTCACCATGATCTCCGCGTCGTGGTCCCGGTTGCCGGCCAGCCCGTACGTGGGGATGTCGCCCAGCGTGCGACAGAACTCGGCCGTCGCGTCCAGCACCATAGCACTGCCCTCCGAGCGCGCCTGCTCCTCCTGCGCGCGCTCCAGGAGCTCCTCCACCTGCGAATGTACAATGTATCATTATAGTGGATAGAATACATTACTCTTTATTATATACAACATAATGAATTAGACATAAAATGTAGAAATATTACAACATAGGACAATTTAATGGGCGGTCTTATCGCTGAAAACGATTTTGCAGTCTTTGGATGGATTAAAGGGAGAAGGAGAGACTATACTACAGGTAGTCTGTGTTGCACCATTTACATTAACAATAAATACATGTATATATACAGGATAATTTTTTATGCATTGCGCAAATTTTCACAGGATGTTCTACTCATGAATATGAACAACTTTCACTATGGGTTCAACTCTGAAATCACGAAAAAAAAATCAGCTGTTTCATACAAAAGTTCAATACCTACTCGACCAAAATGTATGAAGCAGCTGTTTTTTTTTTCGTGATTTCAGAGTTGAACCCATAGTGAAAGTTGTTCATATTCATGAGTAGAACATCCTGTGAAAATTTGCGCATTGCATAAAAAATTATCCTGTATACATAAAGCATATATCTAAGAAGTAATACGTATAAACTGTTCCCTCGCCAGCTCAGCCTGCAGCTCGGTGTCGGGCTCCGTCTCCTGGCACAGCTCGGGCTGCACTGTGTACTGTTCCCTCACCTTGGGCACCTTGCACTGCGCCTGCTCCGCCAGCTCGGCCTGCAGCTCGGTGTCGGGCTCCGTCTCCTCCTGGCACAGCTCGGGCTGCACTGTGTACTGTTCCCTCACCTTGGGCACCTTGCACTGCGCCTGCTCCGCCAGCTCGGCCTGCAGCTCGGTGTCGGGCTCCGTCTCCTCCTGGCACAGCTCGGGCTGCACTATGTACTGTTCCCTCACCTTGGGCACCTTGCACTGCGCCTGCTCCGCCAGCTCGGCCTGCAGCTCGGTGTCGGGCTCCGTCTCCTCCTGGCACAGCTCGGGCTGCACTGTGTACTGTTCCCTCACCTTGGGCACCTTGCACTGCGCCTGCTCCGCCAGCTCGGCCTGCAGCTCGGTGTCGGGCTCCGTCTCCTCCTGGCACAGCTCGGGCTGCACTGTGTACTGTTCCCTCACCTTGGGCACCTTGCACTGCGCCTGCTCCGCCAGCTCGGCCTGCAGCTCGGTGTCGGGCTCCGTCTCCTCCTGGCACAGCTCGGGCTGCACTGTGTACTGTTCCCTCACCTTGGGCACCTTGCACTGCGCCTGCTCCGCCAGCTCGGCCTGCAGCTCGGTGTCGGGCTCCGTCTCCTCCTGGCACAGCTCGGGCTGCACTATGTACTGTTCCCTCACCTTGGGCACCTTGCACTGCGCCTGCTCCGCCAGCTCGGCCTGCAGCTCGGTGTCGGGCTCCGTCTCCTCCTGGCACAGCTCGGGCTGCACTGTGTACTGTTCCCTCACCTTGGGCACCTTGCACTGCGCCTGCTCCGCCAGCTCGGCCTGCAGCTCGGTGTCGGGCTCCGTCTCCTCCTGGCACAGCTCGGGCTGCACTGTGTACTGTTCCCTCACCTTGGGCACCTTGCACTGCGCCTGCTCCGCCAGCTCGGCCTGCAGCTCGGTGTCGGGCTCCGTCTCCTCCTGGCACAGCTCGGGCTGCACTATGTACTGTTCCCTCACCTTGGGCACCTTGCACTGCGCCTGCTCCGCCAGCTCGGCCTGCAGCTCGGTGTCGGGCTCCGTCTCCTCCTGGCACAGCTCGGGCTGCACTGTGTACTGTTCCCTCACCTTGGGCACCTTGCACTGCGCCTGCTCCGCCAGCTCGGCCTGCAGCTCGGTGTCGGGCTCCGTCTCCTCCTGGCACAGCTCGGGCTGCACTATGTACTGTTCCCTCACCTTGGGCACCTTGCACTGCGCCTGCTCCGCCAGCTCGGCCTGCAGCTCGGTGTCGGGCTCCGTCTCCTCCTGGCACAGCTCGGGCTGCACTGTGTACTGTTCCCTCACCTTGGGCACCTTGCACTGCGCCTGCTCCGCCAGCTCGGCCTGCAGCTCGGTGTCGGGCTCCGTCTCCTCCTGGCACAGCTCGGGCTGCACTGTGTACTGTTCCCTCACCTTGGGCACCTTGCACTGCGCCTGCTCCGCCAGCTCGGCCTGCAGCTCGGTGTCGGGCTCCGTCTCCTCCTGGCACAGCTCGGGCTGCACTGTGTACTGTTCCCTCACCTTGGGCACCTTGCACTGCGCCTGCTCCGCCAGCTCGGCCTGCAGCTCGGTGTCGGGCTCCGTCTCCTCCTGGCACAGCTCGGGCTGCACTGTGTACTGTTCCCTCACCTTGGGCACCTTGCACTGCGCCTGCTCCGCCAGCTCGGCCTGCAGCTCGGTGTCGGGCTCCGTCTCCTCCTGGCACAGCTCGGGCTGCACTGTGTACTGTTCCCTCACCTTGGGCACCTTGCACTGCGCCTGCTCCGCCAGCTCGGCCTGCAGCTTGGTGTCGGGCTCCGTCTCCTCCTGGCACAGCTCGGGCTGCACTGTGTACTGTTCCCTCACCTTAGGCACCTTGCACTGCGCCTGCTCCGCCAGCTCGGCCTGCAGCTCGGTGTCGGGCTCCGTCTCCTCCTGGCACAGCTCGGGCTGCACTGTGTACTGTTCCCTCACCTTGGGCACCTTGCACTGCGCCTGCTCCGCCAGCTCGGCCTGCAGCTCGGTGTCGGGCTCCGTCTCCTCCTGGCACAGCTCGGGCTGCACTGTGTACTGTTCCCTCACCTTGGGCACCTTGCACTGCGCCTGCTCCGCCAGCTCGGCCTGCAGCTCGGTGTCGGGCTCCGTCTCCTCCTGGCACAGCTCGGGCTGCACTGTGTACTGTTCCCTCACCTTGGGCACCTTGCACTGCGCCTGCTCCGCCAGCTCGGCCTGCAGCTCGGTGTCGGGCTCCGTCTCCTCCTGGCACAGCTCGGGCTGCACTGTGTACTGTTCCCTCACCTTGGGCACCTTGCACTGCGCCTGCTCCGCCAGCTCGGCCTGCAGCTCGGTGTCGGGCTCCGTCTCCTCCTGGCACAGCTCGGGCTGCACTATGTACTGTTCCCTCACCTTGGGCACCTTGCACTGCGCCTGCTCCGCCAGCTCGGCCTGCAGCTCGGTGTCGGGCTCCGTCTCCTCCTGGCACAGCTCGGGCTGCACTGTGTACTGTTCCCTCACCTTGGGCACCTTGCACTGCGCCTGCTCCGCCAGCTCGGCCTGCAGCTCGGTGTCGGGCTCCGTCTCCTCCTGGCACAGCTCGGGCTGCACTGTGTACTGTTCCCTCACCTTGGGCACCTTGCACTGCGCCTGCTCCGCCAGCTCGGCCTGCAGCTCGGTGTCGGGCTCCGTCTCCTCCTGGCACAGCTCGGGCTGCACTATGTACTGTTCCCTCACCTTGGGCACCTTGCACTGCGCCTGCTCCGCCAGCTCGGCCTGCAGCTCGGTGTCGGGCTCCGTCTCCTCCTGGCACAGCTCGGGCTGCACTGTGTACTGTTCCCTCACCTTGGGCACCTTGCACTGCGCCTGCTCCGCCAGCTCGGCCTGCAGCTCGGTGTCGGGCTCCGTCTCCTCCTGGCACAGCTCGGGCTGCACTATGTACTGTTCCCTCACCTTGGGCACCTTGCACTGCGCCTGCTCCGCCAGCTCGGCCTGCAGCTCGGTGTCGGGCTCCGTCTCCTCCTGGCACAGCTCGGGCTGCACTGTGTACTGTTCCCTCACCTTGGGCACCTTGCACTGCGCCTGCTCCGCCAGCTCGGCCTGCAGCTCGGTGTCGGGCTCCGTCTCCTCCTGGCACAGCTCGGGCTGCACTGTGTACTGTTCCCTCACCTTGGGCACCTTGCACTGCGCCTGCTCCGCCAGCTCGGCCTGCAGCTCGGTGTCGGGCTCCGTCTCCTCCTGGCACAGCTCGGGCTGCACTGTGTACTGTTCCCTCACCTTGGGCACCTTGCACTGCGCCTGCTCCGCCAGCTCGGCCTGCAGCTCGGTGTCGGGCTCCGTCTCCTCCTGGCACAGCTCGGGCTGCACTGTGTACTGTTCCCTCACCTTGGGCACCTTGCACTGCGCCTGCTCCGCCAGCTCGGCCTGCAGCTCGGTGTCGGGCTCCGTCTCCTCCTGGCACAGCTCGGGCTGCACTGTGTACTGTT
This sequence comes from Oligia latruncula, assembly GCA_948474745.1. Lineage (NCBI taxonomy): Eukaryota > Metazoa > Arthropoda > Insecta > Lepidoptera > Noctuidae > Oligia > Oligia latruncula. The sequence goes on along the minus strand of OX419691.1, from coordinate 875,271 downwards.
CCCTCACCTTAGGCACCTTGCACTGCGCCTGCTCCGCCAGCTCGGCCTGCAGCTCGGTGTCGGGCTCCGTCTCCTCCTGGCACAGCTCGGGCTGCACTGTGTACTGTTCCCTCACCTTGGGCACCTTGCACTGCGCCTGCTCCGCCAGCTCGGCCTGCAGCTCGGTGTCGGGCTCCGTCTCCTCCTGGCACAGCTCGGGCTGCACTGTGTACTGTTCCCTCACCTTGGGCACCTTGCACTGCGCCTGCTCCGCCAGCTCGGCCTGCAGCTCGGTGTCGGGCTCCGTCTCCTCCTGGCACAGCTCGGGCTGCACTGTGTACTGTTCCCTCACCTTGGGCACCTTGCACTGCGCCTGCTCCGCCAGCTCGGCCTGCAGCTCGGTGTCGGGCTCCGTCTCCTCCTGGCACAGCTCGGGCTGCACTGTGTACTGTTCCCTCACCTTGGGCACCTTGCACTGCGCCTGCTCCGCCAGCTCGGCCTGCAGCTCGGTGTCGGGCTCCGTCTCCTCCTGGCACAGCTCGGGCTGCACTGTGTACTGTTCCCTCACCTTGGGCACCTTGCACTGCGCCTGCTCCGCCAGCTCGGCCTGCAGCTCGGTGTCGGGCTCCGTCTCCTCCTGGCACAGCTCGGGCTGCACTGTGTACTGTTCCCTCACCTTGGGCACCTTGCACTGCGCCTGCTCCGCCAGCTCGGCCTGCAGCTCGGTGTCGGGCTCCGTCTCCTCCTGGCACAGCTCGGGCTGCACTGTGTACTGTTCCCTCACCTTGGGCACCTTGCACTGCGCCTGCTCCGCCAGCTCGGCCTGCAGCTCGGTGTCGGGCTCCGTCTCCTCCTGGCACAGCTCGGGCTGCACTGTGTACTGTTCCCTCACCTTGGGCACCTTGCACTGCGCCTGCTCCGCCAGCTCGGCCTGCAGCTCGGTGTCGGGCTCCGTCTCCTCCTGGCACAGCTCGGGCTGCACTATGTACTGTTCCCTCACCTTGGGCACCTTGCACTGCGCCTGCTCCGCCAGCTCGGCCTGCAGCTCGGTGTCGGGCTCCGTCTCCTCCTGGCACAGCTCGGGCTGCACTGTGTACTGTTCCCTCACCTTGGGCACCTTGCACTGCGCCTGCTCCGCCAGCTCGGCCTGCAGCTCGGTGTCGGGCTCCGTCTCCTCCTGGCACAGCTCGGGCTGCACTGTGTACTGTTCCCTCACCTTGGGCACCTTGCACTGCGCCTGCTCCGCCAGCTCGGCCTGCAGCTCGGTGTCGGGCTCCGTCTCCTCCTGGCACAGCTCGGGCTGCACTGTGTACTGTTCCCTCACCTTGGGCACCTTGCACTGCGCCTGCTCCGCCAGCTCGGCCTGCAGCTCGGTGTCGGGCTCCGTCTCCTCCTGGCACAGCTCGGGCTGCACTGTGTACTGTTCCCTCACCTTGGGCACCTTGCACTGCGCCTGCTCCGCCAGCTCGGCCTGCAGCTCGGTGTCGGGCTCCGTCTCCTCCTGGCACAGCTCGGGCTGCACTGTGTACTGTTCCCTCACCTTAGGCACCTTGCACTGCGCCTGCTCCGCCAGCTCGGCCTGCAGCTCGGTGTCGGGCTCCGTCTCCTCCTGGCACAGCTCGGGCTGCACTGTGTACTGTTCCCTCACCTTGGGCACCTTGCACTGCGCCTGCTCCGCCAGCTCGGCCTGCAGCTCGGTGTCGGGCTCCGTCTCCTCCTGGCACAGCTCGGGCTGCACTGTGTATTGTTCCCTCACCTTGGACACCTTGCACTGCGCCTGCTCCGCCAGCTCGGCCTGCAGCTCGGTGTCGGGCTCCGTCTCCTCCTGGCACAGCTCGGGCTGCACTGTGTACTGTTCCCTCACCTTGGGCACCTTGCACTGCGCCTGCTCCGCCAGCTCGGCCTGCAGCTCGGTGTCGGGCTCCGTCTCCTCCTGGCACAGCTCGGGCTGCACTGTGTACTGTTCCCTCACCTTGGGCACCTTGCACTGCGCCTGCTCCGCCAGCTCGGCCTGCAGCTCGGTGTCGGGCTCCGTCTCCTCCTGGCACAGCTCGGGCTGCACTGTGTACTGTTCCCTCACCTTGGGCACCTTGCACTGCGCCTGCTCCGCCAGCTCGGCCTGGCGCAGACGCCGCGCGCGCGCGAGGGCGGCCTGCAGCTCGGTGTCGGGCTCCGTCTCCTCCTCGTCCACCGCCAGCGCCCGCGCCAGCAGCTCGGGCTTCACTTCTGCACAGACACCACAACACGGTCACCACGAGCTCTAGAATGACTGACGCGCAGCTGTGAGCGACCGAGACGCTCTATGCGGAGACCGTAGCTAGCGAGTGTAAAAAGACGCTTAACCGTCCAGCCACTAGTTTTGGCTTCGCGGCGAGCGGTGCGGTGTGTTACTGCTAGCATTGACGCTGCGTGCGGTGCGTCGCATACATTTTTGTATATTTGTTTTTGTCGCTCGCCGCCCCGCGCTAAGTTGTCGCTGATAGCGACAAGGTCGTGGCCAGGCCGTAACGAAGCCGAGAGTCAATTGTTCTTCCCGTCGTTGTGATTTTTGTACTAGACATCTGGTTACAAAGATATTGACCTGGCGCAGCAATTTTTTTCACGAAAACCAATTTTAAATGTTATTACTTAAAAAAAACTCCCACAACTACTGTACCGTTGCATGCACCCACAAGCACATGTCTGGCGTGCGTTACATTGCGCGCTACTAAACAATAATTTTTCAAAAATAATTGGCATTTTGCTCAATGTTACTCAGTTTGATGAACAGAATGCATAGATAACGGCTATACGCAGTACACTAGGCAGTACGCTAGGCCTTTCTAAACTCATTGCACAGCTATGGGCAGCTACCTGTGTCACCCGTGTCGTCGGTGTCGAGCGGCGCGTCGGCTGCGTCGTAGTCGTCCACGTCGATGGGCTCGTGCTTAGCCTTCTTACGTATCTTGCCCTGAACAGAAACATTACAATAATTATGTTGTACTTAAATTCAGCCGACGATTAGACGCTATAGGCACTGTAATGACATCCAAGAATTGCACAGTAAAATTTCAACAAAAAAAAAATGAGACAAAATTTACATTAAACAAAGCATAAATCCAGTCTGCCACAAAGGATTTATCAGATGTTGTAATCTCAGAATGTTTATTATTATTAGTGACGTCACCTTTCTCTTGGTCTTCTTGAACCTGGCCTGCAGCTCGTGCTGGTCCAGGTAGTCGCAGGCCAGGACCGGCGCGGGCCCCTGCAGCGACTCCAGGCGCTTGTCGCCGCCGCCCTGCAGCCGCTCCTGTCTCTGTAGCGAAGTTTATTATTAGTTCGAATAGCTGAATATTGATAATATAATGATAAACCGATGGCAGGGTCGTTATATTATTTGTTGATAACTCCTACATGTGTATATTATAATAGATTTTTTTGGAAGTCAAAATCTAAAACCAACTACGACAAAACATCAACTCAAAAGATATAAATAAACCAGACGTAACAAAAGTGCTGTTTGTTTGAAGTTATGCCTTGCAGGCACTGACCTCTATTATACAAGTACGTTGGACTAAATATTCTATACGAAATGAGAGTTGTTTTTGTTCCGATTCAATTCCGGTTCTCAGGAACTAAAATTCAAATAAATAAAGTTGTGAATGTTCCATGTCGATAACGTGTCGATAATTTTCTTCAGACAGTGAGTAATTTTAAATTTACGTCTTTCAAATAGAAAATTAATGTCGCCAGCAGCAATTTGATTAGCTAAAAAAAAGAATAATCAAAATCGGTTCATAAACGACGAAATTATCCGCGAACACACATAAAAAAAATATATATACGGTCGAATTGAGAAACCTACTCCTTTTTTGAAGTCGGTTAAAAACAAATTCGCAAATACTAGTTTCTAATTTCAAAAGATAAATATTATATGCAAGGTTTACTTGTTTCCGAAGTAAACACCTAACATCAAAATAAAACTTGCCATCTACAATGTACTATATTAACTATTATACTTTAACATTTTTACTTTAATTAAATACTTAATTTCAGATTTCCCACCGACTCAACTAAGCAGTTATGGCTCAACCATAGTAGTTTTTAGGCTAAATTTTAAGCCTATCCTCATATTTAAAGCTGACTGATCTGACCGTCATGCGCTATAACTTTACTAGGACACTATCCACTAGTTTATAGCTTGCGATTTGACCGCGCCCTAATGAATTTTCAGTTAAGACCAGGCACTCTAAAATAATTTCCACGCAAGCTCCGCCCCATGAATGCACTAAGGAACCGGTTAGGCCGTTATACAGTGCTAGACGCTAACACATCTATACTATACTAATATTATAAAGCTGCAGAGTTTGTTTGTTTGTTTGAACGCGCTAATCTCTGGAACTACTGGTCCGATTTGAATGATTCTTTTAGTGTTGGGTAGTCCATTTATCGAGGAAGGCTATAGGCTACGACCCTTAGGAGCCACGCAGTGTGTTACCGCGGGGAACAGCTAGTCAGTAATAAAGCTGAATACTGTGTGCGCTCTTTGATCGCGTTCGGGCACGAAACTAAATGTCGTAAGTCTCAATTCTTATTTCGTTTATAACTAAAGTAATACCTGATCTAGAGAAAAAATTTCTTGTGGCTGGATAGTAAACTATGTGATATATATGCTGAGCAATCTTGAAAAAAAATTTAATAATCTTTAAAAAAGACATGATTTTCGAATAAAAAATGTATCGAGCGAAAATGTTACAAGTACGTAACTGTCTTGTACATGGAAAGAAAAAGATCCAATAAATCATATACTAAAGTTCCATTTTGATTGTATGTGTGACTGTTTCAGAATATTAATGCAAATTAACATATCATTTAGGGAGCCTCCTCTTAACCTTTGCAGCAAATATTCTATTACTTAAGGGCGCACCGAGCTTCTAGCGCTAATCGATTTTAGGTATTCTATGCGCTCCGTGTATGTGTGCGTGAGGCACACCGGCAAGAGATCGAACGGCTAGATAGATAAGAGCACTGCGCCAATCGCGCGCCGCGCGCGTCTAGCCGTGCGCCGCGCGCCGATCGACTAGCGAGGTGCTACCAATATTTACAAAATAACGATTTGAAATACTTTTATTGGAAATATTCACGTTACGAAAACTTTTTCAGATTTTACACAATTTTTAATTTATAATTTATCGTCGTTAGGTAGGTATCTATGATCAATGAAAAATTAACCAATATTAGGTATAATTTACTTAGTCGAATTATTAACTATTACAATTAATTACCTTTTATGATAATATTCAAAGTACAATAGAAACTTAAAAGTGATCTCAATAACTTAAAATAACATAACGGCTAAATAAGTAGGGTAAAAGTCCAAGTATTCGACCTTTTATTTTCAATTTCAAATTATTTATTCTTCAAAGTAGATTCAATAAAATACTTTTGTTACTACGTAGTAAATGATAAATGATTTATTTTCTGTAAGTAGGTTTGTACAAACACTTTAACACGTATATCATATATTTTTTTAAACTAGATGAGGTCGGCGTTTCCTATCTGACTATTCTGAGAAGAAAGGCCGAAACAAACTCAGAAGTCACAGTCTTTTTTAAAGTCCAGACAAAATCTTGGTCAGATCGTGTGAAGACCATGTAGATTGGTGTCTGAAATGGTCTTTTGAGGAAAGAACCACACAGATTGAGCGGACCTGTCCAATCAGTGCACGCATTTGTCAAAAATCGTGCAGCTCAACTCAGAACTTGAGGAGCTCAACGATTCGACGAACAATACAAAGACAGGACATTTGGGTAGGCCGCATAAACTACTCAAACTGCCAGATCATGATTAAAACTAAGAAGGAAAAAAGAAATGACCCACATAGTCCTCACATTCACAATAATTAAATAAAAAATTAAAACCGGGCACACTGAGTTTCTAGCGCTGATCGATTTTAGGCATTCTATGCGCTCTGTGTATGTGTGCGTGAGGCACACCGGCAAGAAAGCGAACGGCTAGATAGACAAGAGAACTGCGCCAATCGAGCGGCGCGCGCGTCGAGCCGTGCGCCGATCGACTCGCGAGATGCTAGTGCTACCAATATTTACAAAATAAAAAAACACGATTTGAAATACTTTTATTGGAAATATTCACGATATGAAAGCTTTTTTCAGATTTTACACAATTTTTAAAATTTATAATTTACCGTCGCCGTCGTTAGATAGGTCCTGTATCTACGATCAATGAAAAATGGATATTACTTATTAGGTTTATTTTACTTAGTCAATTAATTACCTTTTATGATAATATTCTAAGTACAATAGAAAATTAAAAATGATCTCAATAACGTAAAATAACATATCGGCTAAATAAGTAGGGTAAAAGTCCCAGTAGTCGACCTTTAATTTTCAATTTCAAATTATTTATTCTTCAAAGTAGATTCAATAAAATACTTTTGTTAGTACGTAGTAAGTTTTTGCAAGCAGATTCCATTAAATTTCTGATAATGAAGTTACATTGTAAGTATTTTGTTCGATAAGGCAAGACGTCACATAGCCACACAAAATATGCATTCCCTATGAAAATATAATGTGAGAGCGTCGACTTCTGGATAACATGTTTCAGGAAGAAAGTAGCCAGCAAAATTGTTATTTACGATAAGATCGGTTAGTATACCGGATAATTTTTTTACCGGTTCCAAATATATACAGGTTGTCCTATGATTATGAACAACTTTCACTATAGGACCATCTCTGAAATCACGAAAAAAAATCTGCTGTTTGAAACAAAAGTTCAATGCCTACTTGACCAAAGTCAAAGTTAAAGCATTTATTTCAAATGGGCACATAAACGGCACTTTTGAACGTCAAAATTTACATTAAAAAAATAGAATTGATTCTAGTCGCCCGTTCTAAAACGTATGAAACAGCTTTTTTTTTTTCGTGATTTCTGAGTTGGTCCCATAGTGAACTGCAACTGTTCTAATAATTACATAAAATTTACAACTTTATTTCCACTTATTCTGATCTCTTCAATTTTTTCTTCAGGTTCTATTGTATAATAATCTTCTTCTGAATCTGAATCAGCTGACGAATGATGTGTAGAAAACAAAACGGTGAAGGAAACCGGCATGTCCTAGAACCAAAAATTTGTAGACATGTGACATCTACCAACCCGCACTGGGCCCTCGTGGTGGATTACGGCCCACTCCCTGTCACCGAGAGGAGGCCTGTGTCCGAGTTATGGGAACATTATAGGCTGATTATGCTTATGCTTATGCCTGTTAGGAGCGGGCTGCAACCACTGAAAGCAGGCAGACCGACATCATTCACATTAGGGGACTACTCTACAAACCATAAAAGGGAATCTAACCGTATCCATGATCGTTATGAAAAATCCCGTCACCTCTTAGACTATTACTTCATGGTAATATTTTCTCTATGTGAGTAAGTCATATCACCGTCTATTTCTCCTTCCACTGGAAGACAGAATTGTGTTTCGGTGTAATTGGCATCCTGTAATAGAACAGAACATTTGATTTAATTATAATTAGTTTATTTATCAACAAAACTGTTTTTGGATGAAATTTTTAGGACTTATTTCATTAAAATAATTAGTTTTTGAACTTACAAGTCCAGAGTTTGATAAATTTTGAACTCGGTGTCATCCATGAAATTTACCCTGGAAATTGAAAGTTATAAAGATAATGCGGTACTTAATATATAAATACTTAATTTATTATAATGTTTTCTTAGACACATCCTATTATTTTTACGCTTACCTCACCAGTTCTTCAGATGTCTCTTTGTTTTGTAGTGAAGTGCCAACAACTTGTACATTTACCCTATAAAACAGAAAAAGATAAAGAATTTTCCAGTGTACCAATGTAGTTTCTATCTGCACTTGTCTTTCTCTCTCGTCATCAGATGATTCAAATTTATTTTGCAGTGAAATGTCAACAACTGGTACATTTACATTATAAATAGAAAAAAATATACAGAGAATGATTAAAATCATAGTAGATTTAATTTAGTGATTTTTACCCACCTTTCGTACGTAAACTGTATTGCAGAAATATCGTAAATACTCGTAGATATAATACACACACAGGTACAGGTAATACATTCTACAAATAAATTTAAAAAATAATATTAAAAATAAATAAAAACTTCAGAATAGCGACTCATAAAAAAGGTCACTCCATTTTTAATCATTCTAATTAATTAATTTTTTATATATAAATCGCTGCGCAGGCTAGCGCGCGCGCGCCCGCGTGCCGCGCGCACGGCGGCTGTGCTGAGAATGCAATCACTATACGTGGTTGAAACGATCTCGGTACTTTTCTAAACACCCTATATAAGGCGAGATTAATTTATACAGCCAAATTCATATTAGGGGCTTGGTAAGTGATAGATGAGTATCACGGATCGACAACATCACAACATATTATGCAAATGCAAAATAAAATGTTGACCTATTTGTATTTGTGTATTTGACTAAGGGCTGGGATTGCGTATGAACAACACGAAAAAAAAAATTACGAAATTCACAAAGGCGGTCATCGACCCTTGATACTGAGCACTTACCGAGTCATCAGTATGAATTTGGCTGCATGAATTAATGTCACCAGATACTAGAAAGTAGGTAGGTACTGTACTGAGTATACTTACGAAGCAACAGGAGTATTCTCTTTGTCTTCAACATTCTCAGCAAAGATAAATTAAATTGTTTTTAAAATACTCCATTAAAAAAAATAACACCACCTAGTAAGGCAATTAGCTCAGATTATAGTTTATTCTATAATCTGACGCAATTAGTAAATAAGTAGGTAAATATACGAATTTTACTTACTTCATTTTTTCATTTTGGCAAGAAAAGGGGTTGGCGAAAAACCAATGCTAAACGCATTGGTTTTTCGCCAACCCCTTCTCTCCCTTGATTTCTTTACTTTGTTCCCCATTTCAAATACGCTACAGTGAATTTTCATACAATTTTCTTCGTTACATTATTAAATCCGTGCGTAAGCGCAAGCGACACAAGCTCCCCGTCCGATGGCCGAGGCAGGACTAAAGCGGATAGGAGGGCGGCGCGGTAGCTCAGGGTATGCTGGGCGAAACTCGCGCGACTTTAGGTATTTCCTTCTTATTGTTAAACAAATACACATTTTGAAAATGTAAAGTATATACGTTGTATAAAACATGTAGTTTTGTTATTATTCAAAAACTGATGACCTTCCGCGAAGTATTCACGCCGTACTAAGCGTTTGTTTTGTTTTTTAGAGATAACTTTGTGAATTTATTCTATCGAGCCAACTTTATCAAATCGTGTTTCCATCGTGTATACTGGGTAGTATATATGCCCAATAATACCAATTTATTTCCTTAGATTTTTATTTAATTGTTTACTACTTCAAACAACCGTTAGAAAAACGTGTTTTTGTGTATAAAAAGCTCGGTGCCCCGTTAAAAATTAGGCATAAAAACAACTGGGAGTGATTTTTTTTTTCTTTTTAATTAATAAATTACTTTCAGTGGTTATAACGATCGATAAAATTCATAAAAGTATTTTTTATCAAAGGTCCCATCTCTAATATTAGTTCCACGGACCCTCACGTAGCCATCAGCGCCAAAATGGCGAAAATCATTTGTTTTCATTTTGTTATCGATAGTATGTACAGGTCAGTGCTTGCAGAGCTTTGACTTTCATTGACTTCTATATATTTGGTACCCAAGATACAGGCTTGCCTAGTTTGGGGCCAATGTAAAATCTCTGTAATCTTTTGAGCAATAAAGTTTTATAATTTTTTATTATTTTATTTATAATAGTAGTAGTACTACTACACATCATCATTCTCCTGCCTTAATCCCAATTTATTAGTGGTCGGCGCAACATGTATTTTTCTCCCATACTTCTCTATTAGTCGTCATCGCGGTAGTCACCCCTTAGGTAAGTTCCTACCCATAGTGCTAGTTCGATGTGGCGCGGGAAAAGAGTTCCCGGAAAGATACTACTACACATGTGATGATATTGGAAATTTTAACCACCACAAATCCTAAGTCCTAACCGAACCAAACTAATGGGCACGTACACACGGTGTTGCCCAGTACGATATTTTACTGTATAATGTTGAGATTGCATAGCTGTATTGTACATTATAGCGCACACTGTGCCCGTGGTGGATCCCTCGCTCTCACAAGAAGGCCCACACCGCAGCAGTGGGCACACTACAGTATCACGGAGGTGAAGCATCTCACCATCATGTCGCGGAACTTCTTGGCGTCGAGCACATCGTCGTCTCCGATGAGGAAGCCCCTGGTCTTGGCCTCCTTCTCCTTGTTGATCTCGTCGTCGTACTTGCTGAGCACGGGCCGCGCGAAGCCCAGCGATGCGGCCTCTAATTCCGCCTCGTCGTCGTACGCGCGGTAACCGGCCTTAGCTTTCTTTGCTTCGAGAAGATTCTGTGGAAAATATTAGGAAATATATTTTTTTGAACACACAAAAAGCAGCAAGGAGTTTGGCATGTGCCATGCTCTTTTGCAGGGTAGGTCTAGTAGAGAGTAACAGTTGCCGCACATATGGTTCAGTCGCGTGACCTTCACAGTTACCCACATATGGTTCAGTCGCGTGACCTTCACAGTTACCCACATATGGTTCAGTCGCGTGACCTTCACAGTTACCCACATATGGTTCAGTCGCGTGACCTTCACAGTTACCCACATATGGTTCAGTCGCGTGACCTTCACAGTTACCCACATATGGTTCAGTCACGTGACCTTCACAGTTACCCACATATGGTTCAGTCGCGTGACCTTCACAGTTACCCACATATGGTTCAGTCGCGTGACCTTCACAGTTGCCCACATATGGTTCAGTCGCGTGACCTTCACAGTTACCCACATATGGTTCAGTCACGTGACCTTCACAGTTACCCACATATGGTTCAGTCGCGTGACCTTCACAGTTACCCACATATGGTTCAGTCGCGTGACCTTCACAGTTACCCACATATGGTTCAGTCACGTGACCTTCACAGTTACCCACATATGGTTCAGTCGCGTGACCTTCACAGTTACCCACATATGGTTCAGTCGCGTGACCTTCACAGTTACCCACATATGGTTCAGTCACGTGACCTTCACAGTTGCCCACATATGGTTCAGTCGCGTGACCTTCACAGTTGCCCACATATGGTTCAGTCGCGTGACCTTCACAGTTGCCCACATATGGTTCAGTCGCGTGACCTTCACAGTTGCCCACATATGGTTCAGTCGCGTGACCTTCCCTTTTTTAACAAATTTTGAGAGCCTGGTAACCTCCGCAGATTAGGGTTGTTATTTTAAGTATCATTTAAATTCTAATTATACTTTTCACCTTTCAAACACAATGTTTTAATCCAGGGAATGTGTATGTGTCATTAATTCAGAGCTGGGTGAGACATTGTAATGATATGTTACCTTCTTAGTCCTCTCGTCGTCGACTATGTTAACGTTGACGAGTACATCCTCCTTATCATCAGCGAGCACGTCCTTATCAGCCAGCGTCAGCACCACCTCGCGCTCGTCTCCTATCTGTACACAAAATAAAATGAAAATAAAAAAACGTTTTTAAAAACGAGCTTTAATTTAAAATAAATAAAAACGTAACCTAAAAAAGGAAGAACTAAAAAGAAAAAAATAAATTTAAGTGACACTGTTATTTTAAAATATATTTAAATTTTAAACGCTTGAGGCACTGTTATTGTGTAGTAGGTAAACCTGTTTAGCGGATACCGTACATCAGTGCCTCAGGCTAATTGTCTCGTCTGTTACGTGGCGTAGGAAGGTTTCCGCTAGTCGTGGGAACAGTGCAGGATTTAATTTAACAAATGTAGCAATTTCTAAAATATAAAGTAATAATTAATAAAAAAATAAAACGCTGTTCATTGGTAAGCGCAACACTTGAGAATGGCTGGACCGATTTGACATTTTTTTTTTTATATTCTGCCGTACATTGTTTAAAATACGGTTAAACCCATAAAGTAGTTTCAGAGATATCGGACAAAAACCTGCGAAATGATGTCTCTTCCAAACGAATAAAGATATAAAAATCTCTTCTCTATCTTTTGTGCTGGGTCCCATTACTGTTACAGTAATTTTTCAAAACGTAATGTGTGATTCAAAACTAAAAAATGGCAGTTTGAGGCTTAACCGTGTTTTAAGTAACGTACGGCAGTATTGTCGTCATAGTCCGATTAAGGTTTTTAGTTTCCTCTGTAGTGAGACAATAACAGGCTGGTATACATACGGAAAGGAAAAATTATGTTTTCTGGAAAATTGGAAATACTGAATCTCATTTAGCATGGGATTTTTGTGGACAGGACAACGTCAGTCGGGTTAGCTAGTAATTTATATTTTCTAAACAATGGCATGCAGCTTTCTGCCGAGGTAAGTGAGACATGCTGAGTTCAAATTGTCTGTAAGTCTCACCGCGTCGATGTCGTGCGCGACGCGCAGGCCGCGCAGCTCGCGCGCGCTGTAGCGGAGCTGGCGCCGCGCCTGCTCCTCCGCCTCCAGCAGCGCCGACACGCCGAACACCTCGTCCATCTCGTCCAGCATGGCCGCCTGGACCAAACGTGAACATAAACAAACAACCGAACACCATAATATTGGCGAAACTAAAACATAAATAAAAGTTAACAAGTAAATAAATATTATTTTTTGCTATAGGAGTTTCTTGCCCATTCTTCTCTATACGAAACTGCCTTTTGGAAGGAGCAACTAGAATCAATTCTCAGTTTTTCTTGTAATTTGTGATGTTTCAAATGATTGTTTTAGTATTATTTGTGCGCTTTTAAAAACGTGGACGTCCACGATAACATTGTTACGTTAGAAATGATAAAAGTGCACATTAGCTGTCAACATATTCCTTACGAGATAGCGATAGTCTTTGTTTTCATTTTTCGTCTTTGTCAACTGAGCCGATGTCGACTATTCTGCCACCGTCATGTGGTGATGGCAATACAGCCACATAGTCTATGACTTGTAAACTGGTACTATATGATGTAGTCAGATAATACTTTCGTACAGTGACAGCTGTTTTGTTGGCACCCAGTTGTTGGCTAACTGAAGATAGAGAAAATATATTTGTCTTATTTATCTTACTACTGGATCTAATGTGTCCTTCTGTCATTATTCTCAATCCACTAGATTAACCGTTTCTTAACAGATCGAACTAGTGATTGCAGCAACGTTATAACACACATTTCGATAATTTCACTTTAATTTGTATGTAGCATCAATTATCGATTTTTTGGTGTCGAATAAAAAACGGTCCACTCTCTATGCCTGAGTTTATTATTATTAAATACAAAACAATATAAATTAGCCGCTTTGTTTAGTTTAATTTCAATTTTGCAGGTTTTATAGCGGAAATCATCGTAAAAATAAAGTACAAGGCTTTTCTATACTGATTTATTTTAGTTTCGGAAGGACTAATAACATTATAATAATAATAAGGAAATAATATAAACTAAATTGCTAATTAAAAGCCCCCACAGATAAATACAAAGATTATTGTAACTCCCACATAGTCAAGTCACATCTTATCTATTCTATTCCATTTAGTTATGTGCCTTTTGTATAACCCAGTTCATTAAAGAAAGGAATCTAAAATGGCGGTGCTTATCATGTTTTCTCGCTTGCACACTAGTGCCGTCTATACTCACTCTCGCGCGTACCGTAGGCAGACTTGATTTGCTTTCACAATGTCTTGAACTCTTGACGCGCTCAGTGATCCTTCTTACAAATTCCTTGATAAAGTTTTCTGTTATTTTTCCGTTGTTACCCGTTTGTTATTGTTTTGTTTTTGTTTGTTTGTTATTTTTTATTATTGCCACGTGTCTTTCAAATTTTCAACTCTAATGCGCGCAAAGCCGCTGGCAGAAGCTAGTTTGAAATAAATACGGCCCGGTCATGTTTTTATTATTTTTAATTTGAAAAAAAATTCCGACTTGAAATTTTATATTATGCTAACTGTACTATCTGTCAAGGCAAGTACAAGCCGCCATTTAAGATTCCTTTCTTTAATGCATCGGCTTATTCAAGAAATGGCTTTGCTAAGAGCTTCCTGTGTGATGGAAGATCTTCCTATGGTGCAGAATAGGTGCGTTTCGATTTCGTTAAAACTGCGACTGGCACTCGGAAAGTATGCATTACGCCTATAAGTGTTTGCATAAGGTACATGTAGAAGTGGTCGCGGTCGCAGCCCCATCTGATTAGTGCGTATCTTTAAGAGCGTTTACGTCGTACGGCATTTCATACAAACTTTCAAGCCCTTATTTTTCGAAATGAATGAACCGATTATAATGAAACTTCATACGCTTATGCAGGATACAAAGGTCTAAAAAGTTAGTAGTGAAATGAATGCACTCTGTATTCATTAGTTACTTGTCTATTGCTATACTCTGTTGTCTACGCTTCTTATTAACAACAATTCAATTAAAACAATTTCTAATTATTAACAATTTGACTTTGACAGAAAATTTAGTGGCGAGTGATTGAGTGAGTGATTGTAGATAGAGTGACAAGTGATGCATACCCTCTTGGCAGCATCCCGCTTCTGCTTGTCGATGTCTCGCGAGCGCCGCACCCAGGCGGCCGCGTCGTCCTCGTCAGACTCGTCGGCCAGCAGCGTCGTCTGCAACCTACCACAACAAGCCGTGTTATTTTTTATAAATCTTTGTGCGCAATACAGGTACAAGGCAGCCTTAATGCCTCAGGCATTCTCCACGAGTCATATCAACCAATGGTGGTGGAGAGATAACATGCCAGGTGCAGTGCTCTGTGCTTGTGAGTGAAGCAACAAGTGCGAGTCGGACTCGTACACGAAGGATTCCGTACCACAAGGCAAAAACGCCGAAGACAGCACGTTTGTTGTATGGGAGCCCCACTTAAATATTTATTTTATTTTGTTTCTCTAGCTATCGCGGTTCATGAGATACAGCCTGGTGACAGAAGACAGACGGACAGTGGAGTCTTAGTAATAAGGTCCTGTTTTTACCCTTTTGGGTATGGAACCCTAAAAAAGAATATTAAAAAGATATCATAATCACTGAACAAGTTAAACTGAATAAGTTTAAAGATTATGATAAATAAGTTTAAAGATTATAAGATAAAGTCCGTTGGTAAACGCATCACTTCAGAATGGCTGGATCGATTTGGCAATTTTTTTTTTAATGTTCTAAATAATATTCAGCGGAAAGAAAAATTTGAAATTGTAATTGTGCATTTTCTTAGGGAATTTTGTATGAATTATTGGAATTTGGACAGAACAAAAGATATAGGGGTCAGCTAGTTAGAAATAAAATAGGAACACAATTACATAATTGTATAGGTTTGGTAGCCATGTCTGGAAGCATCACCAACATCTTTTCAGCTGAAAGACTTCCGATGCTGGACATGGCATTTGAAAAAGTGTTTGAAAAAAGCTCTTAGACAAAATATTCTAGTGGTTTTATATTTCTGATTTTATAATAGTGTAACTGCAATGCATGAACAGGTTACTTCCTACCGACTTTAAAGTTTTATTTATTAATGGTTATCTGTGACCTGCACTGTGGGTTACATTATTACTTATGTTTATCTGTTTGTTGCATAATATAGCTGTTTGATGTTCCTATTATATCAAATAAAAATACTGACTTCTGTTCAATTTTCCTCTTCTCCTTGTGCAGCTGCAGCTTCTCGCGGATCTTCTCCGACTTCTTCAGCTGCGCGATGTTGGCGGCCGGCTTGTGGTAGAACTCGCCCAGGTCGTCCTTGATCTTGCCATCCTCTGCCACACGTCACACAATTATTTATAAGCTTTTAGATACTTCTTACGGCTCTGGCTGTTAGTGTTTCTTAGGTAAATAAAAAAGTTTTAATAAATAAATAAAAACTGGTATCTAATGAAGGTACTAAAATTAGAATGTTATCTTTTCACTGTCAACCAGAATTAATGTGATCTTGCTGGCAAACAATCACTGCCCCTTGTACAACTGCAGCAAGTTCTCAAGTTTTGGGCAACAATATTATATGCAGACATACATGCCACAGGGAATTATCCCTTGCAAGCTATTTTCAACTCTATCGGAGTTGTTACTTAGCTCATAACACTAACCAACAGATTTTGTTGCTCATGATGGCTTTAGGTAAATGGCTAGTTTTTTTTTATGATTGTTGTTCTCCTATTTTAATTAAATAGGAGCAGTTATGTATGAGGTTTTTTTTTCTACTTATCGTTTTCTATGGAATAACTTGCTCAGTGCCAAAAGGTATTGTGTCCTGACATCACCAAAGAAAGAATTTGAAAAATTTAGGAAGATATAAAGAGTCGACTGTACCTCCAGGCTTCTCAGCGCGTTCCAGCGGCTTGAGGCCCAGCTTGGCGCGCAGCTTGTTGGTCTCGTCCACCGACAGGCTCTCGTGAGCCGCGCGCGACGCGGGCGGCGACTGCGAGCGCTCGGCCGTGCGCGCCGAGCTCTCCGAGCTCTTCTCTCTATACAAGCAAGGTAATATGCATTCGATTGGTAAGGTGTTTGGAAATTATGGCTATAAGAGTAAGTGATGAATGGATTGTGAGAACGATAATATGACTAATAAAAGGGGAGTGAACTACTAAATGACGGCTACTAGAGATGTATGGGAGCAGTTATGCTGTGCAGACAATTGACAAAATAATAAAATTAATATTATATGAAATATGATGATGAATGGTAAATTAATATAATTAGTTCAATTTAAAATAAATTGGAATAAGGTCAGAGGATGATGAAGATAAGTTAAGTCCAAAGGAAATTAAATAGAATGGTTTGAATAAGGTTCAAGGTTCAGTTAAACTATACCTGTGATAGTCCGCGTCATCTCTATCCTTGTGCGCGCGATGCAGCTCGCGCGCGCGCCGCTCGCGCTCCTCGCTGCTGCTGCGGCTATGTGCGCGCGCCGCCCGCGCCGCCTCGCGCTCCGCCGCCTCGCGCGCCGCCGCCTCGCGCGCCGCCGCCTCGCGCGCCGCCGCCTCGCGCGCCAGGTGCGAGTCCACCGGCACCTCCTCAACTATAACAACCGAGACAGCCGCTTTATACACACCCGGGTAGCCTCCACAAACGCATACGTCATGACAAAGCTGTCGCTACAACATGAGATGGATTTATTTTATACATTGACTTCAATGAAAACTTACTCAATAATTTGATGAATGTTCCATGCTGGATTAGTTGACAAAACCTTTTAAAACTCATAATACTTTTAATCATTACCTAATTCTACATACGCTTCATTTAGCTTTGTATACCATAGTTATTAAGACTGACAATAGACTTGGTTCTGAATGTTTCCTATTGATGACACCCTGATGGCTGACATCAAGAGTATACCCATAATATCAGACATGTCAGTGGTTTTAATGTCCTGCTGTAGATTAATTGATCAAAGAAAAAGAAAACAAAAAGATGCCAGAGACCGGCTCCTTGTAACATCAGCTCGCACCACTTCTTCTTTCCAGCTTAAGCACTAGGAAGTGGGGAAGGACGCATGTTTTGGCAGACTGTCTTAAGTAATTTTGATGTTCTAAAAGTGCTGATTCTCAGATTAGTTTAAATATAATGACTTTTGTTTTTATTTTGAGTTTTTTTTTAATTTAAAATGTTACAAGGATTATTACAAGGAAGAAGCATTATTAAATTAATTAATTTTAATTTATTTTATTTAATTTACAATAAATCACAAAAGTAAATTTTTTTATAAATTAGTTAATCCACATGAGTCCCCTGGGCAACATGTCAATTGACTTGAGGGACAATTCAAATTTTCTTACATTTTTTTGCAATTTGCAGGTCAGTATTGTAAGTTGATAATTCAGGACCGCAACAAATATTTATTTATATAATTATAATCATAAAAATTATAATACAACTCTCCAAGTCACCCTATTGAATAACTATTTCATGAAATCATGACATTTGAGGCTAATTCAAAATCAAGGAGTTGTATTGCTGATTCTAAATGATTATAATTCTGTATAGATTTTTTCATATTCTATCAACATCCAATGTGACACTGACCTGCAAAATGGCAAAAAACCTAATCTGCGTTCGCGATTTATTTGCCAAAAATGTAAACAAATATGAATTAATGGAAAAATAACTTTAATTCTTACGCAATAAAGTTCAGTTTACGCTACAACTTGAAACATTTTTACAACTTTTTCAAGTGCTAGTCACTCTGAAATCAATTTAATTGTCATTGAAATAGAGTTGATATTCATTTAACTTGAAAAAGGGTGGGGGTGTGCAGCACTGGGCACTGTTACTATAACCCTAATACCCCCTACCCCCACCCCCTATACCCTAATATAGTTACAAAGTCGCGTCTACCTTGTCGCATGATCGCATCCCGCTTAATATGGATATATAAAAACATTATGGCTACATTATTTTCATGTAGCATTTGTGTCAGTGGAGCTTCATTTGGAAAGTAACATTTCATCCTTTTCATTTTTTTATATCTTTCCTTATTTTCCTATTTGGCAAGAAGTATTTATTTTTACAATATAATCATATTATTGTACCTAATAAAGGCCTTTGTTTTAATTACTATTCTCTTTTTTATCATTTTTTTTGTTTCAGTGTAGTCATTAGTCTTGTGGCTGCGTAAGAACAGCCGCACAGGTCGATCGATCAGGTTAAGCTACGCTTGCCGCGGTTGATCCGTGGATGGGTGCACATCTGCACAAACCAAGACCCCTACGTGCCTTGGAATGCATGTTAAGCCATTGGTCCCGGCTGTCATTTGTGGATCTTTGACAGTCGTTACAGGTAGTCATAAGCCCGAAAGTCTCACAACCACTCTTACCAAGGGGTATCGTATTACCCAGTAACTGGGTTGTGGAGGTCTGATTGGCAGTCGCTCCATGTAAAACACTGGTATTCAGCTGCATCCCAAAATAAAAAAAAGAGATCCAAACAGCTGGCTTGTTTTAATCCCAGTCAGCACTGGCTGTGGATATTTTGTATGAGTACACAGTGCTGAGTGCAGTGTGTGTGCTTTTTATATATTTCTCATTATGTAAGTGAACCGTTATGTTCCAAAAGCACAAAGGCTTTTGTTATAAAAGCACTGGATGATAACAGACTTGCATTCAAAAGGCGATTCATTCAGAATTTTTGCATTGATTTTAGACTTTAGGAAAAATTCTGTTTGTAATTATTTTATGGTTAGATTTGCAAAGATAGTATGATAAAAATGACCCACAAAGGAGTATGTAAGTGCTGTAGCATGTGGCATTCAGTGTTACTTCACCAGTGACATTTTCATTAAGTTTATGTAAAGACGACCCACTGACCAGGGTTTCTTCTACCTACAATCCGATCCCATGATGAATCACTTGAATTAGTAGAAAACTACATAACATAGAAGCAAGTTGTAGTGTTTGTAGCAATCACATAAATCCGTGGCTTTTGGCTCTTTTAGTTGATTGTCCACAGTGGCACCACTCCACACAGCTCCGTACAATACCTACCTGACACCAGCAGCACAGGACGCGGTGGAACTACTCGAATGCCACCGAGTCTGAAATAACGAGCAAACAATGCCATTATTTTGTCAAATGGGAATACCGCCGACACCATTCATGATTTCCAAATTAATTTGCGAAAATATTATTAACAAAAACAATAAATTTTCATGTCGCGTAAAATGGTAGTTCGGCAGTTCGCGCAAACAGGAAGTAGGAAAAATTTGGAAATAATCATCGGTGTCTGGCGTATCTCATTCTAGAACATATAAACTGCAACTAACCGTCTAGGGAGCGGTCTCGCTTGCGATCCTTGTGTTTGCGATGTCTTTTACGTTCAGTACGCTCAGTACGTTCACGTTGAACTTCCTCGTTTTCCAAAGGCGATCGAGACCGACTCCTGTGCTTCTTCTTCTTTGAATCCTTCTTATGTTTCTTGGAACCCATAGCGTTCTTTATTTATGTGTTCTACGTATTTATTTAATAATATATCCTTCGTTTACAAACAATGCTAACACGATGCGTTTTAGCTTGTAACTTGTAAACTAATTATCAAAGATCTATGATCCATTTCTGTGGATTTTTGATTATATTGTAGTCTTTGGTCACACACAATCTGTCAAGCAAGCTCAGATAACTATATGCTAGTCAGAGACAAGCAAGTGTCACATCACAACATAGACTAATATCAATGTGGGGTAGGAACATGGACGTCGTCCATGGGTAGGAATAATAGGAAATGTGGGGATTGCCACAAACAAAGAGAGAGGCATACATAGCCCACTGACCTCTCTTGTATGATAGAGTTCAGTGAGCCATAGCCCTTAGAGTAATAGGGTAGCGTGGCCACACATGAGACAAAAAACTAACCTAAATAACATTGGCTACTTATGTAGCTGCCTTGAAAAAACGGGCACGCACTGATTAATTCCGAATAATTCCGGAATACTTCTGGGAAAGTTTCTTTAAGTCGGAATGAGGGATTTTCCTTCTTTTTTTTTCAACCCTTCCCTAGTCGCTGGATAGATGGCGTTGACCTTGGTAAGTTACTGCAAGAAATGGAACTTCACACGTAGACAGAGTAAACTATAGACTGCTGCATATCTTCTTTTCTATTCGCACAAGAAAAAGAGAAATATACTATCGTCACTAGCAAAGAAAAGAGACAGAGTAAGAATATTTCTGTCCCTTACTGCGTGTCGGCTAAGCACATCAATGTGCACAACAAGTTTGACGTTTATGAATGAAATAATAAAAATTATGAATGAACTAATAAAAACTACACCGCGATTAAACGGAAAATAAGAAGAAAGAGAAGCCGGAATTTGTTGTCCCTTTCGGTGACACGGATACCATGAGTCTATAGATTACTCTGTATACGACTTCACATCATTTTTTGATTATTTCACTAAAGTTTTATTAATAAAATTAATTGCCATTAAAATAAAGTAACAAAACTAAATTCTAACTTAACTAAAACTATACAGAAACTAAAAAATAGCGTCGAAAAATTCATCCGCATCGCTGTCGACTGGTAATGTACCCAAGAGACTGGCGGCATTACCACGTTGTATGGCGATGCTTAGCCTCTGGCCAAGATAAAAGCCAGCCCTTGGGTCACGGGAAGTGTCAATCAGCCGTTTCGATCGAAATTTCTTTAAAAAGACCATGAGCACTCGGACCCCACGGCCCGAGAGTTTCAACCCCAAACGGCTCGAAAATATAGTTTCCGATGAGGTTATTATATTTTCGCCGCTTGAGGTTTTCCGCAGCCGCAGCAGCAGCGCCAGCACAGCATGCCGAGCCAGGAAGATGGGATGGCGCAAGAGTATCGACACACGTAGCGTCCCACACTAAAGGCCTACCCACCTTCCATGGAAATAAAGACATACCGTCCGGTCTCTTGCCATCGTCGCGTGCCAAGCCATTGGGTTCTAATACAGCTGGAACGCCGACGGTGACAAGAGCTCGTCGGATGATGTCATTAATATTCGCGTGCCGCGCTAAGCGACCCGCACTTCGGCTGCAAGACAGGCCGTGGTGTCCGAGGCTGTTGACATCTTCGCCACAGTGACAGCGATGGGGAGAACAGCAAGGAGTGCCTAGACGTAGGGAAGCAGCGAGGCGAAAAGTAGTGTCGTCGAACAAAGTGCCTATGTTCGACGAAGGTAGTGCATGAAGCCAAAGACCCGACTCCCACCTACCCACAGCCAGCAGGCGCGCACGTTCCGCAGTAGTAGCAGACGAGTCAAGTAAATTGTTCTGTACTACTCTGCAGAGCGGCTCATCCCACCGTCTCTGGGAAGATGGATTGTCGGGTGGATCTGTATTCGGGCAAGCGAGACTCCAGGCATCCATAGCCTCGGTGAAACACGGCACGTCATAATTAATCAGTGTGGAAGCTAGGATTTTCCTGATTAATTTATCAGTGCCGTGGACCGAAGATATAAAAGCCGGTAGACTAATACTAGAAATTTTGCGGACGCCGAGGCCCCCCATACGAATGGGAAGAGTAGCTTGTGCCCAAGCTCGGTCGTCCATGGCCACATTTAAAATGGAAGTTAATGTATGCTTGATAATTTGGTCCATTTTGTCTAAAAGATTATTATTATTATTTCACTTGGATGTAATTTTGAGATCGTAAAACGAAAGCAAACGAAAGTGTCAGTCAACGAGTGTATGTGACGTGACGCAACGTTTTTTTTCCAAGCGTTTTGGCTTTTGGCATCTAGTAACGTAGTCAGTACATAGAACGCCATCTACAGAGTTCTTGGAAACTATTTTTTTTTTAATACTCAAAAAGAAAACCTCTCATTATTCAAACCGCGCCGCGCGCACAGAACACTATTACTCCTCAGAACACTATTACTCCTAGCGGAGGCCGCGCGCGCCCGACTGCCACGAGTCGTGCGTGTGTCAGAATATGTAGAGTCATAGAATATAATCTTGATTTATTTTCCTAAATTGCATGGAATTAGTATACAGTATATTTTTGTCGAAACTGTCCAAGAGTATTTCTAGACGAATTAGCAACGATTCCGAACGAACCGGTGATTTGTTTGTGAGTTTGTCAAAATAAATACAATAACTTATTTTTTAATACAGTTGCTCAAAAAGTGGTGTATTGTAGGGACGTATAGCGTTCGGGATGTGGGCTATTACATAATAGTGCTTTTTTTTTACCTTTCCCGAACTCGTGCGTTCTCTTTCCCAAGTGTCAAAATAATGTCTATTAAAAAGAAAAACCAACCATGAAGTTTTTACTAAAGAGTTTTTATGATTCATAAAAATACGTATATTTCTAAAAAGAAGCTACTTATTTATTTCAATATCAGATTTAATGATTTAATTGAATGAGTTAGGTTAGGTTTCATTTCATTTCATCTCATTAAATTTCATTTTCATTTCATAACAATAAAAAAAATATACTGAAGACTAAGCTGTATTGATAGGATATCCCTTTGCCTACCAAAATGGGTGAAGAAAAAAAAACTCTGCTTATATTCTACGCATAGAGTAAGTAAACATGTATAAACATATATAAGAGACGGAACTCCCATAGAAAAAGTTGAAACACGTCGCTTGTATGAAACGTGCGCTAAATTTGTCATATTTTATCTGTGATTAGCGCACGTTTCATAGTTTATTTTTTTATTAGACAGTTGCGATAGTTCCTTTTTTTATTAGAGAGTTGCGTCACACTGATTCTACGGTTGGCGCCATTTTCCCTTAGAGCATTTATGCTCTAAGCATTTTCCAGAAAAAATGATTAGTTAGTTGAGTTTATTGTGTTTTTATTATTTTATTAAATTGCTTAATTTTTTCGCAACTGTATTAAAAATAGTCGTTCAGTACACCTGCGGAACCGTCATTGCAACTTGTTCCGACTGTCAACCCTCGCCTTCGGCTGCGCCTCGGCTCGGGTAGACATTTGTCGGAACTCTTTGCAATGACAGCCTTTCCGCACTAATAGGCTATTTGACAATGTAAAAAATAAGGTCACAATTATTGACACTCGTATAGATTATCGCTTTTAAAATCGATTTCCATTAATTTTACTACAAAACAATGTATTATTTATTAAAAAAATCCCGAAAAAACTTCATCTTTTTAAATCTGGCGCCACGTAATCGAAAACGGTCTGGATTGGCTGAACTTATGATGACGTCATGATATTGTCAATTTCTGTCTATCGTTGACAGAACAGATGACTTTTGTCTAGTATCTTGACCGTTTCAACGTTTGTTTACGTGTATTGTGACGTCACGACGCCATATTGTTAAAGATAGCGTTTTGGCGGCTTATTTAAACAGTACATTTTTATTTACTATTTTCTAAAAGAAATACATTATGCAATTTGAAGTAATAGGTTTTTGTGGGCTCGTTAGACACCATTAAATAATCTGAGATGTTTATCAGAAACCAGTCAAATAGCCTATTGTAATGAAATATACTATTACTTTCACATAAGATTTAAGGATAGCAGAATTAAACATTGTAATTGAAATAAATGTTCTTTATTTTATGTGCTATTTTGATGTATACTTACCTATGTGGTTATAAATAATAATTGTATATAAGTACTCAGTGGAATGTAGACGGAAGCGCTAAGGTGGCCCGCGAAATTCAAATTTTCTTACGTTTTTTGCAATTTGCTAGTCAGTATTAAGTTGTACGTTGATTAAAATATGCCAGCAAATTGCAAAAAACGTAAAAAAAATTGAATTTCGCGGGCGACTCTGGCGCTTTCGCCTTATTATAGTCAGATAAATTGTTATAAAATACATTGAATATCTTTTATCGTTTTAAAACAGTTCTGTCAAAATAGATTTACTGTGAATATTTAAAGTTATTTGGTCAAAATGTATGATTGTTAAAAATGGCGGGAAAGTCAGATGTACCTGAGTAATATTGGGGGGATTATAAAAGATGTGAGCCCACCAATGGGGATCCTCTTGGGATTCAACTGTGGTAAAAGATGGACTACTGTTCACGTAAGTTAATTAATATTATTATTAGTTACATTATGTATAGTATGTTATTTAGATGTAGGTTAAGATTTAGGATATAGTATGTAATTTTAATAGGATCTTGATTAAGGATTTAGCATGTAAGGCCACTCTATCGCATTGGATCGCTGATCTGTAATGGTAGTTGTAGGCATAGATTTATAAGAACGTAGGTAAGATTTACATAAATAAATAAATAAATTATTGCTGTTAATTGTGTTGTCCTATAGGTGGTCTAATAATATATTATGTCTAATATTGCTTTTGTGTTAAATCGAATTACGGAATATTCATGTACGGACGCCAGCACATCAAGTTACTACAATCTGTCAGATTTCTTTAATAGATTTTCGACTTTATTGCTAAAAAATAAGGTTCAAGGTTGATTGGGAAAATCTGACAGTTTCGGGTAGGTTGACCTGCTGGCGTCTGTACCTAATGTTTCTTTCCATGGCTAATTTGCTATCGCTTTGAGAAATGGTCCAAGAGATTAATCATTGATGTGTTAACAATAATTGTTTATGCAAATGTACAATGTGTTTATACATTACCTACTTTAAAACAAGCTGCCATGAAGTTTGCTTGTCCTTCCTTCTTCATGGTCTAGTTTTGGGAACGGACAACTAGTTTTCTCATTACTTAACATATTTATCTGACACGCCTAATTCAAATAAATGCCTAGTCTTGTCTTTCTGTGCTTTTCTTCATAAAACCCTTTCCCTACACACCATATTCATAGGTACTTCATACAGTAAATAACTAGTAACCACCAGACAGTAAATGACACCAACCAACCACACTAAAAGCTACCTATTACATAGGTTCACACATACACATTCATCCTTTCTGACACGTGCATGCGATGACGGTGCGGGGTGCGGTAAGAGGGGAGATGCTCCCCGGAGAAGTTTTCCCCCCGCGAGAAAGATTCGTACCCCGCAATCGAATGTTTCCGCCGAATATTTCGCCTGAATAATTCAATGGGAATAAACGTGTTTGTTTGTGGTGTGGTCCGACTGGTCCGAGTTAATTATTGTTCAGTGGCACGTACGGAAGTAAAATATAAATGTTTATTTTATTATAAATGGGATTGATTAAGTAGGTATATTATGTTGATATTTTTATAGGTAAGTAGATAATATGTTAGCCTGCGATTAACAGGATTTTTATTCTTTTGTTTTTAGGTAGGTGCCTACTTATTTCGAAATCGAATGCTATTTTTATTTACTTTGTCAGTTGTGGAATAAAACACCAGGCCTAGCTTAGTTGATTTGTTTTTTTTTAAAAGGGTTACCTTCCTAAAGAGTTTTTGGATAGTTTGTATGTAGCTCTGTACATCATCATCATCATTTCAGCCGAAAGACGTCCACTGCTGGACATAGGCCTCCCCCAAAAGGGGGGGGGGGGGTTGCCATAATAGCCACGCTTGGCAGGCGGGTTGGCGATCGCAGTATGGTATGGTGGTGGAATGCATAGAGAACGCTGCTGCCCATTCTCCGGTACGACCCTTAGTCGCCTTTTACGACACCCACGGGAAGTATGGGGGTGGTGCTATTCTTTAAGTCCGACACCACACAGACAGCTCGTAGCGTAGCTCTGTACGCATCGCGAGTATTCGCTAGTCGCATAGGTAGGTATGAATCATTACCTACCTACTTAACGCGTTTAATAGCCCAGTCAATAAAAACATAAAGGCAAACCTTGCAAGCAAACACATTTTGATGCGGTTTTCAGAAAAGTATTTGTTATACTTAGGAGCAGGTTTTGGTATATTAACTGACTTAAAAAAAAGGAGGTTATGAGTTTGAACCGTATCGCGTATGAACCGACTTTGATGCAGTTTTCAGAACAGTATTATTAGCAATGATTTCAAAAGTAAGGATACGCGCATCTGAACATTTTACATAGACGTTCTTCATACAAGCAAAAGTAACGCCACCACCTGTCAACCGAGTCGCGTTGGCCCTAAAACCGTCATTTTAGCTTAGGGCCAGCGCGTTGGTGCCATTTAGTCGCGCGGTTAGCCCGGTCCTTACGCTAGTAATATATATGTCAATGATTATTAGTCACTACGTGACATAAAATAATGTTGAAATGAAAATGTACAAGTAATATACCTACATACCGCTCACAACACAACTAAAGTTAATATAATTTACAACTTCCAAGCGCGAAATAGGTAGTAAGGTCGATTTTCCTGGTTTTTTTTTGACAGTTGAAATATTCCCAAAGTTTCGGAATATTTCGGAATACTTCCGAAGTATTCGACGGGAATTATTCGGTTTTTTTCCCGCCAGCATCTATAGCATAGTCCCGCCCCGCCGCGCCGCGCCCGCTGTGTGCAGAGACCTTAAGAGTCGGGCAGACAGACCCCGCCGCCGCACAGTGGGTCGAAACTGCTGTATGAGGGACATAGGAATTATAGCCAACAAGCCAAAGTATAAGAATAAAGTTTTAAAGCAGGATCTGTCAAGACTTGGCCAAATTTTAGCAGTTTCTGTTTCGTTCCATACAACAAAAATTGAAAATATTTTTTTCCGGGCCAACTATCAGTTTTAGAAAAAAACGTTTCATAACAATTATTCATCAGAATATCAGATCTTTCGATAGGCATTAAAAAAATGGAATTTGTAAAAAAAAAACCCTATGTACCTCATATAGCAGTTTCGACCCACTGTGCGCCGGTACCTACGCGTTGGAAATCCACTGCGCAATAACAATCGCCGCGGTAAAAAACCGTGCGTGGGTACGAGGACTGAGAAGAATTTATGTGACTGGCATCAAATTATCTAGTTGTTCTTTCATTATATATTTATCGCAAGAATCTGTCAAACGTCAACTATCACCCACTTCCACAGACACAGAGTACTTTGATAAGACTAGCATCATATTGTAGTCTTTGCTAGTAACCACAGATTAAGAAGAGAAGTACCTACCCTTCCCACTTCTATGAGAGTAAGTGTGAAAGATAACTATACCTTTAGAGTGCAATATACCTCAATCAAGGTACTTATAGCATGGATGCATCAGGTGATGATGAGCCTGGTTCGCCAAAATCCGACGAGCGCCCCACTCCGCAAAATTTCAATACTTTCGTGCCGTACGCCTGTGGCGCGTTCGCCTTTGGCTTCTCCGTCAAAATCAACGTCGAAACGCAAGGTAACCCTCTTATAGCATACTGAATACTTGCGGAAGTTGGATTTAATCCACGTTAAGTTACCTAAGATTAAAAAAGACAATAAACAGTACAACGCGGCAACCCTCTGACTACTGTAACACAAAAGCGAATTTGAACTATGTAAGATGGGCCATTTGCACAATTTTATTAATACTTGAAGCGCTTTTGTTGCAGCTGAATACATCCGAAGTGATGCAAAATCAAAGAAGGCGCGGCAGCTTACGCCCCAAGTTGTACTTCGCACTTCAAAGCAAACGGTCAACTCAGACGAGGAAGAGTCTGAGGACCTGGCGAAAGTACGGAGCGACGTTCTGGAGGTGGTGATCACCGCCGTTCAGGACACCGGCGGCAACCTGGTGGAGCTCGTCTTCAACCGCTGCATCGAGATACCTCGCCAGCTCATTAAGGTGATTGGAATGTGCGTACCTTATCAGCACCAACTATACAGACTCACGGTGCGGTGGACACCGCTAACCTCTGTGACACTTTACGAGTTCTCCAAGTTTACGTCGCAACTCACCGAGATCTGTCTGGACGACTCGCCCGTCGCCGGACGCATCTACGAAGTACTCCTGGAGCGACCATCTCGCTTATATTATTTGTCGCTGTCGCGCTGCAAGTTGGACGACGAGGACTGCGCGCTCCTGGCGGCGCAGTTGGCACCTCCGCGACCAGCCGCCACCTCTCTCCGCGTGTTACTGCTCGCGTCGAACAAGATCGGCGACGAAGGGGCACGCGCCTTGGCCAACATTTTAAGAAACAACCGCGGTTTGCGTTACCTTGATCTGGCGGGAAACCATATCACTGACTCAGGGGCCATCAGTATTTTTAAGACTCTAATGGACTTTTCTCTAACGACGGATGAATTGAGGGCAATGAGGTTGCGGCACATTGACTTCCTCAGACGGAGAGCTGACGTGTACGCTAATTTTATTAAAGAACTGACTCAAGAAAAAAGTTCTTATGATGTTAGCGTCAGCAAGCGAAAACCCATTCGAGTGCCGAAGATCAGCGTGATGGAGGTAGAAATAAGCGCGGCCGACGCGATCCTTCAGAAAGCGGAAGCCATGACCGATAAGTTTATGGGCACGTTCATTGATCCATTCAGTGTCGAACATACAATGACACGCGGTAAGCAGCTGTACTGCATCGGCAACTTGGCTCTGTGTAGTCTGAACCTCTCTTACAATAATTTAGCATTCTCAAGCGTTACATGGCTGTCCACACTCCTGATGCACCAGAGCTGGGTGGTGCCGAACGCGTGCACATACCCCGGGCTGATGCGC
Organism: Oligia latruncula; assembly: GCA_948474745.1. Classification (NCBI taxonomy): domain Eukaryota; kingdom Metazoa; phylum Arthropoda; class Insecta; order Lepidoptera; family Noctuidae; genus Oligia; species Oligia latruncula. The sequence continues at coordinate 846,313 of OX419691.1, read as the reverse complement.
GTGCACATCGACGGCAACAACCTGCCGCTGGACTGCGACGAGTTTTTGCACATAAACGATTTGCTGGAGCGGGCGGTGACCAGAGAAAGCCGCCGTAACATGTACGTCGTCGCGAAGACTTTGCGTACCAAGTCCAGGGGTCTGATGCCCAAGGCAAGTCGATTTGAGTAGCATCCAAGTCCCCGCCCGTTTAATACATAAGTTGTAATATTTTTAGGGTTCCGTACCAAAATGGTAAAACGTCCTTATGGTGAGACTGTCTGTCTGTTTGTCACAGCTGGATATCTCAAGAACTACTAATGCTATCAACTTGAAATTTGGAATAATTTTAGATGATGTTTGCTCAACTATTTTGCAAATAAGAAAGAAATAAAAATATATGTATATTTTTTGCAACAGGGACTGAAAGAGTGTCTGAAAAATTCGAAGTGGGGCTACTAGGGCATGTGGGGTCTCATATGAAAGAGCGCAGTTTGCACATAATCAAACATTTTTCTTTTTTTTTAGGCCTCACAGTAGTATAAAAGAAAGTCTCTAAATGGCACACTTTTTCAGAAATCATCAACAAAAGTTACATTAGTTCCACTATCGGTCAAGAGATGGCGCTGACATAAAACTGCAATATTCTACACCGCAGTGCGCAGTGTTAAAATTCTCTAACGATTAAAGGCCTCGCCGATGAAAATTTAAAAACATGGTGGTACGGCACCGTCGCGTCGCTCGGTGCGCGAGTCGACTGGTTTCTTTTTACCGACTTCAAAAAAAAAAAGGAGGTTATCAATTCGACACGTATGTATGTAATATTATTGGAATTGCATTATATTCACATAAGACAATCTATTAGGGCTTCCAAACAAATATACAAAACTTTAAAGACGTATGTATGTATGTATGTTTGTCCACGCATATCTCCGTAACTATTAATCGGATCGTGACCATTCTTTTTTTATTGGCTTACATTTACTTCAACTTAGGGAACAGTGCAAGTTTCATCAAAATCGGTTCAGTAATTTTCAAGATATGGACTAATACGTGTAAGTGTGACGGCCTGGCGTATTGATACGAGCTACGGGTGTAGTGTCAAAGGGAAAACATCTCAAAACCTTGGTCAAATTCTAGTGCAAAAACTAAAAATTACAAAATAAAAAGTAATTTAAAAAAATTAAACCGACTTCAAAAAGAAATCAACTCAAAATTATGAAATAACTTTAATTTCGGAAGTCGGTGGCAAAAAACTAAAATACAGATCCCAAGACACCGACTTCCGAAATTAAAGTTATTTCATAATTTTGAGTTGATTTCTTTTTGAAGTCGGTTTAATTTTTTAAAATTACTTTTTATTTTGAAGTCGGTAATAACTTTAATTTCGGAAGTCGGTGTCTTTGGATTTGTATTTTTACCGACTTCAAAAAAAGGGAGGTTATCAATTCGATACGTATGTATGTAATATTATTGGAATTGCATTATATTCACATAATTATGACAATCTATTAGGGCTTCCAAACAAATATACAAAATTTTATAGACGTATGTATGTATGTATGTTTGTCCACGCATATCTCCGTAACTATTAATCGGATCGTGGCCATTCTTTTTTTATTGGCTTACATTTTTTTCAACTTAGGGAACAGTGCAAGTTTCATCAAAATCGATTCAGTCATTTTCAAGATATGGACTAAGACGTGAAAGTGTGACGGCTTGGCTTATTGATACGAGCTACGGGTGTAGTGTCAAAGCGAAAACGTCTCAAAACCTTGGTCAAATTCTAGTGCAACAACTAAAAATTACCAAATAAAAAGTAATTTAAAAAAATTAAACCGACTTCAAAAAGAAATGAACTCAAAATTATGAAATAACTTTAATTTCGGAAGTCGGTGGCAAAAAACTAAAACTAAAATACAGATCCCAAGACACCGACTTCCGAAATTAAAGTTATTTCATAATTTTGAGTTCATTTCTTTTTGAAGTCGGTTTAATTTTTTTAAATTACTTTTTATTGTTTTTTGCCACCGACTTCCGAAATTAAAGTTATTTTTCACTTTATAGTGTTTTTTGGAAGTCGGTTGTTCTTTTTTGTAAAAAAGTTTTTATTATTATCATAATTATATTGTTGAAAAGGGAGAGGGAGGCCTTTGCCCTGCAGTGGGACAGTACAGGCTAGTTAGATTAGATTAGATTAGAATTATATTTGAAATGAAATGATTTTTATTTTGTATGTAGGTTTGTACAAACACTTTTACACGTCAATCATGTTTTTTTTAAAACTAGATGAAGTCGGCGTTTCCTATCTGACTACTCTGAGAAGAAAGGCCGAAACAAACTCAGAGGTCACAGTCTCTTTTAAAGTCCAGACATAATCTTGGTCAGGTTATATGAAGACCATGTAGATCGATGTCTGAGGTGGTCTTTTGAGGAAAGAACCACACAGATTGAGAGGACCTGTCCAGTCAGTGCACGCATTTGTCAAAAATCGTGCAGCTCAACTCAAGACTTAAGGAGCTCAACGATTCGACGAACAATACCAAAGAAAGGACATTTGGGTAGGCCACATAAATTACTCAAACTGCTAGACCATGAGAAAAAAACTAACAGAACAGAGAGAATAATAAAATATATATATATATATGTAAAATGACCCACATCGTCTTCACATTCACAATGAAAAAATAATATAATACTTTACAAAGTAAGCAAATGTCATTGTTTAATATAATTATTTAATTAAATATTGTTAGATATAATGAAGAAGACATCATCTTTTTACATTTCTATGAAGAGAATGATGATGATTTTATATTTTCCTACCTTAATTTTTGGTGTATTCAGTATTGGAACATTTTTATTACTTAATCGATAAATCTAATGATAGACAGGTACATTAGATAGTATCATGATAAAAAATAACGATGTCGTTAGGTACTTACGTTGTTAACTTATAATTTTAAATGAAATGTTCTTTTATAGTAGTAAACACCATTTGTTTAAGAATATTATTATTAATTAATCTAATTTTTATTTATTGGTTTAGTTTAGCCAGTACCTACCTATACCAAACTTTTAAAAAAGAGTACTCAATCCACACGCACTCAAAGGCTTGGAGTACACGTTGGCCGAGCGCACTCGCCGAGCTTGCGCTCGGCAGATTTTCGTGGTGCTGTTCACACGATGGCGTGTTTCATTCTGCGCTTCGCTAGGAGTAATATTGTTCTGTGACTCTGCGTTGGTCGCTAGATGAAGATGGACGTTAGGGCGATCGCGGCCGCTGCAATATACTTGTACAGCGCTTTCAAATTTTATTTAAATGAGCACCAGAGAAGAGTGATAAAAAAACTGGCCAAGTGCGAGTCGGGCTCGTACAAGAAGGGTTCCGTACCACAAGGCATAAACGCCGAAAAAAACACGATGTTGTATATTGAAAATTTAATTCATTGTTGTTATAGCAGCAACAGAAATACATAATTTGTGAAAATTTCAACTGTCTAGCTATCGCGGTTCTTGAGATACAGCCTGGTGAGAGACAGACGGACAGACAGCGAAGTCTTACTAATAGGATCCCGTTTTTACCCTTTGGGTACGGAACCCTAAAAAGATGGCGCAAAAGAAGATGGTGGATGCTAAGTATTCATCGAAACAGAATTCATTCATTGTGAATCAATGAACCTAAATATTTCCTCATTGCTCCATGTTCGTGAAAGATTCGTTGAAACAACTAAGCGCGACACTACAGTCTACTCCAACGTGTAACTATGAACTGAACCTGTTTTTTACATTTCTATGAACTGAACACTCGGCCAACGTGTGATCGCTGTTTTCGGCTTGCGCCAAATTTCTTTGATTTGTGCATGAAAAACCGACACTAATCGGGTCGTCGGCGTCGACGAGTGTTGGCCGCAAACGCCAAATACACACAAAACGGCCCAGTATACACGTCGGCCGAACGCACTCGCCGAGCGCGCGCTCGGCCAACCGCGTGTACGGAGCCAAGGGCCTGAGCACACCACGTTTTTTAAACGCGCCGCTGACGCGCGTTTTAGAAACGCGCGTCGACGGCGCGCTTTTATCCTATAGACCTGTCAGACTCGCGTGAGTATCACGTCTGTATTGCTACAAACGCGCGTCAACGGCGCGTTTAAAAAACGTAGTGTGCACAGGCCCTTACATTTACTTCATGACAAACCAACGTTTAAAATACCTATGTGGCCGCATCTACGTGGTCGCGTGCGAACCATCAAAATCCTTCCTGCGTCGCGCAAGCAAACTTATCAGCATGGTTAGGATTTCAGCGTCGGGCAGTAGCGCACCAGACACAACATTCGTCTTGTCCTCCCTTTCTAGAAGGATGAGGAACTTTTGCATCCTGTTCCTCATATCTCTTTACCAAAACAGTCACAGTAAAAAAAACGTATGCACCACAAGGGCCATTTTCGTTTGCCTCCTTGGACGATAGAATCTGCTTGTCCGTATTTTGTGATGTCAATGACACCGAGTGACACTTAGTTGTAAAGCACTAACTGCGCCCCGCGGTGTCACCCGCATAAGTTTCGATCCCGTGGGAATATTGGGATAAAAACTATCCTATGTCCTTTCCCGGGACTCTATCTCAATAGGTACCAAATTTCATATAAATCAATTCAGCGGTTTATGCGTGAAGAGGTAACATACAGACAGACAGCCAGACTGAAACACTTTCGCTACGAGTATATTATAATATTAGTATGGATTTAAAAAAGTCGAGAAAACGAGGCATTGTAACTGCGGGCATTGTAATTGTTATTGTAATAATATTGAATGATTGCCGTTGTATACTCTTGTATACCTTACCTTAAGTTACCTTGCGTGGTATACGGTCTACAACCCGCAAGACTTATCTCACAAAATACAGATACTTATTAGTTAATTAGAGACACCAGCGGCCCCTCCCTGGTCCCTGCCCCCTTCTCGCCGACGACGCCTCTCAGAACCGCGCGCTTAGGTACACATCAACGACGATATAACCACCACATCATCCGAAGCGAAGTCTTATAAGGTGAATGGATAGTGGTAGGTGGTACATATTTTTATTAGAATCATTAGATTTCTACCACCAACCCAACCACCAATCTCATATTTATGATGGAAAAGTGTTAATGGTAGAAATCTAACTTAGAAAGATGTAATTCTAATGATTATAATTCTCTAAATATGTACCTACCTAAATATTTTTATTATTTTATATTATTCTCTAAATATTTAAATGATGAAAATGTACAGTCAGCAAAAGAGTTAGGTATGCAGGATCGCCATTTTTATACTATTTCTAGCTGCCCGGCGCTATCGTTCGCGTGGTGTCCTACCCCTTACCTTACCCTACCCCTACCCTACTCCTACCCTACTCCTACACTACTCCTACCCTACTCCTACACTACTCCTACCCTAATCCTACCCTACTTCTACCCTACTCCTAACCTACTCCTACCCTACTCCTAAACAACTCCTACCCTACTCCCACACTACTCCTACCCTACTTCTATAAGTAAATAAAAGTATTAAATACTATGTCCGTCTAAAACCAGATAAAAAAAAACCGGATAAAAAGTCCTATGTCCGTTACCTGGTTCTAAGCTACCTCCCCACCAATTTTCAGCCAAATCGGTTTAGCCGTTCTTTTGAGTTATAGGTAACTAAATAGTGTAACTAAAACGACTTTCTTTTAATTTATAGATTATAATCATTATCATTACTTTTGTAAATAACACAGACATAAGTATCAGATTTAATAATACACATAATAATGTTTTAAAGATCACATTATGTTTTCTTTAGTACTATATCGTCCCAATAGATGTCGTTACGTGTTTCCACTTATTGCAATAAAAAGTTGTTATAGAATGCTTTAAATTGATTATATTATCTTTTGATAGACTGAAGCGATTGCGATGAAACAAAGACTAATCACTACTCGGAGTTCTACACTATATTTGAGTATAAAATGAACCATATTGGTTTGGTACTTTTTACGTTGAACCTGTTCAAATAAAAAATCTGTCACATCCAAACAGACAACAAACCGACAAACAGACAAAAATTCCAAAAATTGATGAAATGGCATCTGTTAGTTATCCTTTAACACCCCACCTATTATTTTTTTTTTAATTTTCAATGTACAGAAACGCCTCGTCTACAGATTTATTATATGTATAGATTAGATTAGAAAACAAACAGCTCATTTATCAAATTAAATTTCAGTCGACAACATCCATCGGGTAAATATATCCGGCGATCCTGCATACCTAACTCTTTTGCTGACTGTACCTGTTATTGTCGCGAATCATATTTTGATCAAGATACAACCTGACACTGACCTGCAAATTGCAAAAAACGTAAGAAAATTTGAATTTCGCGGTACGTATATATACGTATTTACGTAGGTAGGTGTAGTTTCGTTTGAAAATAATACCAAACACTTGGATATTTAAATTATGTACTATACAATTATACATCTACGGTAATAAAGTATAAAATCGCGATGAATTATTTTTGTTACTTGTAAAAAAAAGTTGAAAGATCGTTGATCCACAACAACAACTAGTTTTGTGTCGTCTGTAGCGTATAAATTGAAGATATCTTGGCATCAGATTTGGAGGTGGTGCTCGGTAAGGGTGACAGCACCATGGATAAGGCCTGTGTCTGGTCCTCGGGGCGCGGTCTCGAAGTGCGCCTTCTTGGTCTTGGCCAGCTTCAGCCGCGTCTGCCGCACCAGCTGGGGCGTGCGTGGCCGCCGCACCGGCATCGTCGACGCCAACCGTAGTTGGGTGTACAGCGGGATCTACAACATACATTGTGTCATTAGGAGACATGATACACCTAATCGTATATATTATAGTCAAATGTAGAACTAAGTATTTTACTGACAGTGGACAGCGACTCGTCAAGAATGATGCGTTCCACGCGTTCCGGTCGTGTCGGTAGAATGAAGCTCTCTCCAAGCAGCGGCTCGCCGGGCGGGACGCCGAATGTTTTGTGCTCCAGCTCCTGCTCGGTGATGTCGCGCAGTCTGTCCACCGCCTCCTGCCCCGGCACGTAGCGCGACACGGCGCCACCGCGCCACACCTGCACAGACAGCCAGACCTTCAGAATTACATGCTAACGAGAAATGGAAACATTGAACTACCTTAAGGTCTACTTTTACTTGCATCGTGCATGAGACTTTCCAATTTATTATGTAGGTACCTACTGCCCATGGAGATGACAAATGTGTCTGCTGTGTGCCGAACAGCAAATCCATTTAAAATTTAATAACCTTTTACTTCCACGAGTGTACCTACAGCAATTTCGACCGTTTGTCACAAGATACATATTATTACGTATTAGCTGTGCCCGCGACTTCGTTCGCGTGGATGTTGGAAAACAAAATGTGTCGCTTAGGAAAGGTGTAATATTCACTCTTTCATTGAAAAGGAAGAATCCACCGATCTTGTCTGGTAAGGTAAAGCTTCCGTTACCTGGGGTTCTCTACCACAGCCTTCAAGGTTCATAATGACAATAATAATAATTGCTGCTCCTGACACCGTCCGGCGGATCGCTATTTTTTTATAGTTTTTAAATGTTTTTTATATTTTAAGAAATATTTAAAATTGTAAGAAAGTAAGTTCACTAAATTTATTTATTTATTTTATTTATAAACACATGCACTATCATCACAGGCTTACCTAATACAATAGTGTAGTAATACTAGCTTACAAAATAATTGGGCTTACAATTATATATTATTATTAAGGACTTACAGGACCTAAATAAACGCAAAAAACGCAAGTTTCAGTAACAACAAAGGATCGACTAGGTACAGTAAACAAAATCAGAAAAATACCTACATGATACTCTTCAAGATATATGCTAGGGAGATATAGTGTGTTGAAAACATAATACAATTAATTTGATATGATAGACAAAAATTATAATGAAGATATCTCTAAAAACTTTCTTTTTAACCGACTTCAAAAAAGGTGGAGGTTTCTCAATTCGACCGTATATTTTTTTTTTACAATAAAACACCAATATACATACAAACATTATGATTTTTGTCAGATTATTCTACATGCAACTTACTAAAGCCCTAGTGTTTTAATTTATTAGTCCAAACGATAGATTTTTTGTAACTAGATAATTGCTTCACATTTTGCAATAAATTACGAGTGCTGCGTCACCGCCCCTCTCCTTTCCCTCCATGCAGTCCGCCAAAGACCGCGCTTTAGGTCATGTAGTTGCCCTAACCAAGAGTAATCTTACAAAATGCGGCCCGTGTGAATTCACTCAGAGTAAGCAGTCAATCTGTTGCGACACCGCATTGAGTGTACGCAGCGCGCGCGTCAGCGGCGCGAGCTGCAGCAGGTTGGTGCGAGCAGGCGGCACCCACAGCAGCGGCGGTTTAAATAAATAAACGAAATAATAATCGTTTATTTATATAAAGGGATACATTTACAATGAATAGCTTTTTTTTTTTTTTTGCGGATGGGAAATCATCAAATGACCCCTCCCGCTCTGGGTGGAGCGGAAGGGAGTGTCGGACTCTTACTGACTAAAACCCACCCGTGTTCCTTCCTTAGCCCTTTATGTTCCGGGCCAGCGGTAACCCTTTCGGACAATCCCGCTGACCCGGCAGGCTTCGGCCCTATGGGGCCCCTCCTCGACGCTGACATCTCTTTGAGGCGCGCGTGGAACACGTACGCGCCGTCCGGCACGGGTCTGGTCCTGATCGGACGGTGAGCTACCCATTACTCTCCGCCCGCAGGTCCGCGCCTACGGTGGCCGGGAGTCGCCGCGCGGCTCCCAACGCCCGGAGCGTCTCCCGCGGCGGCTGGGACGGGAGGCTCTCTCCCTGAGCTCCTTGCACCAGGGCCGGGCGCGAGAGGTCGCCGCCGCTGCCGATCGCCTCTACGAGGACACGGCGGTGCTCCGCCCAAGCGGGGCAGACCTCCACCGTGTGCTCCACCGTGTCCTCTGGGCGATCCTGGCAATGGTGACATCCGGGCGTTTCCTCCCGCCTGATGATGTGCAGGAACCTCCCGAAACTTCCGTGTCCGGTGAGGACCTGCGTCAGGCGGTAGGTGAGGGCGCCGTGGCGCCTCTCTAGCCACTCCTCAAAGAGGGGTCTTATCGCCGCTGTCGCGGCGTGCCCTGCGCTGGGTTGCGACAGTCGTTCCTTCCATGTCGCCATGAGATCGCGCCGGAGCTCAGTCCGCTCCGCAGCGATTTGCCGCGGAAGCGGAACTTCCCCCCGGCTTAGTGCCTCCGCGCGCCACTCGTATACGCGCGCGACACAATGAATAGCTTAACAATTAAAATAAAATAGCGCACAGTTGCTAATTTGCCTGAACTAAGCTTCAGGCTAGAAAGTGCATATAACGTAAAAACTAAATTAAAACATAGGTAAACAAAAGTAAAATAGCACGTTAGCAGTTCTATTTGCAGACAATAAGTAGGTCTTCTGTCTGTGCACAGTCGATGGTTAATAAATATTTAAGTATAATTTGTTTACAGCAGCTATAGTAATTTAGTTTATACATACTTAGTTTTCTATTTAATCTATTGTACAGGAATGGGCCTAAGAAAGTAAAAAATCTTTCTACAAAGACATGTTTTGAGGTAGCATTAGATATGCATACTAAATCATTCCGTCTCATGTTAGTGTTGTCGGCATTGTAGGCAAACATGGTGTGCTGTTATAATACTAAGTGCATGATGAAAAGCTGGCGAATAGTTAGTACATTGCAGGATTTTTAAAGCAGATCTGTGGGAAAAAGAAGGGATAGAAGTTTGCAACCTAATTGCTCTCTGAGCTCTTTCAAGAGGAAGCAAGTTAGTTTTTGGTGCGCCACCCCAAGAAGTGATACAGTATTTAATTATAGATTGACATAGGGCCAAATAAACTTGTGCGATTAATTTTGAATCTGCTAATGTTCGCAATTTTTTAAAAACATATATTAGTTTGCGCACTCTTTTATCTAGGCTTTGTTATGTTTTTTAAAAGAGAGTGTGTCGTCCATTATGACCCCCAGGTATTTTATGTTGCTCGTTTTGTGGATAAAAGGACAATTACACATGGTGATTGTACGGTTTCCACATTGATGTGCGTATAGATAAGGGTTAGTAATGTTAAGTTGAGGCTTGCGCATGGAGAAGTGAATATATTTTGTTAGTAATGTTAAGTTTAGGCTTGCGCATGGAGAAGTGAATATATTTTGTTAGTAATGTTAAGTTGAGGCTTGCGCACGGACAAGTGAATATATTTTGTTAGTAATGTTAAGTTGAGGCTTGCGCATGGAGAAGTGAATATATTTTGTTAGTAATGTTAAGTTTAGGCTTGCGCATGGAGAAGTGAATATATTTTGTTAGTAATGTTAAGTTGAGGCTTGCGCATGGAGAAGTGAATATATTTTGTTAGTAATGTTAAGTTGAGGCTTGCGCACGGACAAGTGAATATATTTTGTTAGTAATGTTAAGTTGAGGCTTGCGCATGGAGAAGTGAATATATTTTGTTAGTAATGTTAAGTTGAGGCTTGCGCATGGAGAAGTGAATATATTTTGTTAGTAATGTTAAGTTGAGGTTTGCGCATGGAGAAGTGAATATATTTTGTTAGTAATGTTAAGTTGAGGCTTGCGCACGGACAAGTGAATATATTTTGTTAGTAATGTTAAGTTGAGGCTTGCGCATGGAGAAGTGAATATATTTTGTTAGTAATGTTAAGTTGAGGCTTGCGCATGGAGAAGTGAATATATTTTGTTAGTAATGTTAAGTTGAGGCTTGCGCACGGAGAAGTGAATATATTTTGTTAGTAATGTTAAGTTGAGGCTTGCGCATGGAGAAGTGAATATATTTTGTTAGTAATGTTAAGTTGAGGCTTGCGCATGGAGAAGTGAATATATTTTGTTAGTAATGTTAAGTTGAGGCTTGCGCATGGAGAAGTGAATATATTTTGTTTTGTCGGCATTTAATGTTAGTAAATTACTATGAAGCCAGTATTAAAACCTAGTTGAGCGATTTCGAACAGTTCGCTACTGGTTTTAGCGCTAAATATTAACGCCGTGTCGCATATATGATATTATTTTGCCGTCTTTGGTAATTAGATTACACAAGTCGTTAATATAAAAAAAAAAAAAAAAAAACCCGACTGCGGTAAAAAACTTAAGTTATTAAAAGAACTGAAAAGCTAGCCCATTTTAAATTAAATAAAAGTTGGAAGCAGGCGGGCGGGACCCATACCATTTTTATTATATTTTCAAATTCAAATGGGTCCCGCCTGCTTCCAACTTTACTTTAATTAAACTGGGCTTGTTTTTAGCTTTTCAGTTCTTTTAATAACTTAAGTTTTTTACCGCAGTCGGGTTTTTTATTTTTTTTAATAACTTTTTTTATTTCCAGCTTTTTAGTTTACAAAATTAAATGTGAAATATTTCGCTGACGATTTGGTTCTTGGTACGTGTTTTTCATCCAACTACACAGTCGTATTTTAGCCCAGAAATCATTCGGGTTATTTCATCTTCATCGGTATCCAACATAGCAAAATATTTCGGGTTACAGTCATCTGTTGGTTATCCTATCCACCCCAACTATTTTTTTTTATATTTTCAATGTACAGACGCCAGCAGGTCAACCTACCCGAAACTGTCAGATTTTCCCAATCAACCTTGAACCTTATGCTTTAGCAATAAAGTCGAAAATCTATTAAAGAAATCTGACAGATTGTAGTAACTTGATGTGCTGGCGTCCGTACTTACAGAAACGCCTCGTCTACAGATTTATTATAATATGTCCTATAGATATAGATAGAAGATTATAGAAGAAGATAGATATAGAAGATAGATAATACCTTGAAGGTAGTGAAGCTGGCAACTTTCTGAACGTCAGGCGGGAAGCGGGTGACCTTCAGGCTCCACGGCACGAAGCTGCCCAACGTCTGCAGGTACTCGCCTGAGAGACGCCACACGCGGACGCTGTAGTCTGCACTTCCACTGCGCATACGGTGTTTATGTCCATATTGCATTGACATTATTATTGATTGATGTAGGTACTGTACCAATTACTAATCCATTTACCAATTACTAATCAATCCATTGATTGTAATAGCTCCAAAAAATAATTCAATGCAGTAACGCACCCTAACGGCAACCGCACGTGCGTCGCTACGAACCTACGAACAAATGTTGGAACACTACCCCTGCACTGCAACTTGATAGTCGCAATCAGGGGGTCTACTCCGAAGCGGTTAACCACTGTATCGCCCGAATGTTCGGTCATTTTCTACTACCATTAATTTCCTATATTGACTATTGGTCCCGACCAAACTGTGCCAATCCGAACCTTTTTAGAATCCTTAACCCTTTTTTTACCTTTTTTTTTTTTAATTCGTAGTAGTACAACAATATTCGAATCAGAAAATGACCGAACATTCGGCCGATACAGTGGTTAGCCGCTTCGGAGTAGACCCCCAGGCTCGCGGGTCTTTAGTCTAGACTGATTTGTTTTCTGACTGCTGTAACTTTAAACACGAAATACAGGGTTTAAAACGGTGGTTTCAAACCTAAGTTTAAAACAGTGTAGACAGTGGTTTGAAACCAAATTCGTATGACCTTTAAACGTCCTTGGTAGAAAGGCCTGCGTTGCAAACCAGTGGCAGAAGATGTTGGTTTTAAATCGTGTAGCAGACATCTCGCAACAACAAAAACTAACACTTAACTCAACTCAAAGCATTTATTTCAATTAAACCTTGTACAGGCACTTTTGAATTGTCAAAATTAAATAGTCTGTCAGTTAGTCAGAAAGTTGAAGCTAGTTGCCCATTCCAAAACGTAGATCTCTATGGAGAAGAACGGGCAAGAAACTCCATGGACACTCTTTTAAATCAAGATATTACAAAATCCTGGGTACATTATTCTTGTTGCTTCTTTATGTGAGAGCAATGTAAAAAACCGGCCAAGTGCGTGTCGGGCCACGCACAATGTAGGGTTCCGTAGTAGCCCCGCTATCACTATATAGTATAGTACGATTCTGTTGTTCTTTATTCTGAATGTAATTATGTAATGGTAAAGATATTAGGAGTTTATGGTTATATTATCAATATATGCAAGGGTGTCCAGAGTAAAACAAAACTTTAACACATGACGTAACCACGGAGGTCATACCTTGCAAGAAAATCTTAACACCGCGATCTACAGAAGTGACGTCACGGCACAACGCCATCTGTTATCGAATAGCGATACGAAACACAACAAAATATTGATTTTCGAAGATACTTATTTAAACAGATTCGACATTAACTAATAAGAACCACTTACGATTGCTGCCAAGTTATTATTTCAATTCACAAAATTGTAATTCCATCATTCCATCTAGCGGCAGTAATGTGAAACTTATGATAATTTATTATGGTTTTTTTTATTTCATATTTTGTTTTTTAATGCAAGTCTTTACCCGTCATAAACAAGTAACTACTTCGTCTTAGTCACTATATGGGATTAATGCTAAGGATTTTGTATTTGGTACAAAATTATCCAACACCCAAGTTCAACGACTATTACTGCTAAACTAATAAAGTTATCTTAATTCCTATAGTTTTTCTTTAAAGTTCATGAAATGCACTATCATCTTGAATTTTTCTACATTTTTCAAGCCAGCAGTTTAGCTTTTAGAAGGGGGGGGGGGGGAGACCCTACTGGAACAAAATTTTTCACTTTAAAGTTTAATATTTCGTAAATGGAGCATTAAATCGAAAAATATCTTTAGCAACCCTCAAGTCATTTTAGAAGACATATTCAACGAAACCCCACACGATGGGGTAGACGACGAAAAAAATATTCATTCCCATTTCACATGTAAGGGAGCTAGCCTAAAAAAAAATCTTTTCCAAAATTTTATTTTACCACTTTGTCGGCGTAATTTATATACACACTTCTGCAAAATTACAGCTTTCTAGTACTTACGGTCTCTTAGCAAAACCTTGGACAGACAGACGGACATGACGAAACTATAAGGGTTCCTTGTAGGTACTACGGAACCCTAAAAAGACACCAAACCGTGTATTTCGTGCTTTAATGGCAACCAGCCTCAAAATATGTTACCTCGTAATATCCATAAATCACGATATCGTCGATCGACTGCGAACCTCAGTCATGTTACATGACTGAGGTTCTAAAGAAAGATGAAGATGATGGATGTCTTTCTTTATGGAAGAGCCCTTGAATTACTTGTAACTCTTGTTGCTTTTCCACTATTCTAAAAGCGCCGCTTCACTGTAACTGTAACCCACAGCCACACTACACACGAATACGTGACTGGCAAACAAATGACCCGCGCGCAGCTAATGTGTTCTCTCCATGCTTATCATTCAAAATTATCTTCCTCATAGAGCTTACGAGAAGACAAGTTTGAGTTCGTCGATGTAGGCTATGGTTGTAATACAGCGCAGATGTGCGCGGTAGCTGTTGAGTAGCAGCGGCAGCGGTTGGTCTTGCGTACAGCGCTTGGCGCGTCCCTCGATACGGTCGCGCCACAGGAACGGGAACATCAGGCGCAGCCGCGGCATGTTTATATGAACCTTGAACATATATTTTATTCAGCATGTCGTTAGTAAGTCATCATCAAACTGTTCCAGTCAAATTGGGAGTTAAAACTGCCTCATGAAGTTGTCTCATGAGACAATTTCAGTTCCATTTTTTTTTAAGTATAAGTAATGACCTAAACGAGAATACAAGAGTGTTAACTTTTGGTGTATTACGTACTTATACTTATTATGCTAGACAAACCGTTGTATTTATGAGGTAGTTGCTCAGGAGCCACACTTTGATGTACCCCATAGTAGTGCCAGTGAAGAGGAATTCATTGTTGTCGTCGGTGTCGAAGGCTGACACGTAGTCGCCCGCCGTGTGGATGGCCTGGAACGAGCCCTGGTAGCCACCCGCCGAGTGGTCCGACCAGCACTGCACTTGACCGTTCTCGAGCGCGAGTAGAAAAGAAGCTAGAAAATTAAAAAAAAAAATTGTTGTTTTTTAGGGTTCCGTAGTACCTACAAGGAACCCTTATAGTTTCGTCATGTCCGTCTGTCTGTCCAAGGTTTTGCTAAGAGACCGTAAGTACTAGAAAGCTGTAATTTTGCAGAAGTGTGTATATAAATTACGCCGACAAAGTGGTAAAATAAAATTGTGGAATAGATTTTTTTTTAGGCTAGCTCCCCTACTTACATGTGAAATGGGAATGAATATTTTTTTCGTCGTCTACCCCATCGTGTGGGGTTTCGTTGAATAGGTCTTCTAAAATGACTTGAGGGTTGCTAAAGATATTTTTCGATTTAATGCTCCATTTACGAAATATTAAACTTTAAAGTGAAAATTTTGTTCCAGTAGGGTCTCCCCCCCCCCCCCCCTTCTAAAAGCTAAACTGCTGGCTTGAAAAATGTAGAAAAATTCAAGATGATAGTGCATTTCATGAACTTTAAAGAAAAACTATAGGAATTAAGATAACTTTATTAGTTTAGCAGTAATAGTCGTTGAACTTGGGTGTTGGATAATTTTGTACCAAATACAAAATCCTTAGCATTAATCCCATATAGTGACTAAGACGAAGTAGTTACTTGTTTATGACGGGTTTTTATCATAAGTTTCACAATACTGCCGCTAGATGGAATGATGGAATTACAATTTTGTGAATTGAAATAATAACTTGGCAGCAATCGTACTCTTATTTTTTAGCTTTACAAGGAAGAAAGTGGTTCTTATTAGTTAATGTCGAATCTGTTTAAATAATTATCTTCGAAAATCAATATTTTGTGGTGTTTCGTATCGCTATTCGATAACAGATGGCGTTGTGCCGTGACGTCACTTGTGTAGATCGCGGTGTTAAGATTTTCTTGCAAGGTATGACCTCCGCGGTCACGTTACCTATGTGTTAAAGTTTTGTTTTACTCTGGACACCCTTGCATATATTGTTATTATAACCATAAACTCCTAAATACTCCTAATATCTTTACCATTACATAAATATATTCATCATTATGTTCAGAAAATCAGAATAAAGAACAACAGAATCGTACTATACATACAGTGATAGCGGGGCTACTACGGAACCCTACATTGCTGCATTGTGTTGTGCGTGGCCCAAGCCAACACGCACTTGGCCGGTTTTTCTAAGTTTCATCCTCAGCTTTGTTTGCATTAACCATTTAATGTTATTGAAATGGTTACTGCAGACAATGAAGAGGATGGGGGGTTGAAGAATTGGCGAGCTATGGGCGAGCTGAAGTACAGTTGTGCTACGTGTCATTGAAATTATTGTTAAATTTGCTTTATTACCATTACCCGATTGCGAAGAAGGGTTACTATTTATTAATTACTGCCAAACAATTCATTAACCCCATTTTGGGTAAAGTACCTACATGAATCACAACATCCAGAGAAGTGGAAGGAAGGAGAACAAATGGAACCAGGAAGAGAATAGAAAACGAAATACCTGCGTTAGCTAAAGGAAAGAATTTTTCAACACACTTGCTCGTAAAGTGGCTCTTATTTAACCGATTTTAGGTCCATAATGGAGTGTATTACGAACGCGTGCTTTTTCTTTACTTTAATCCACATGTTCTGTAATACCACAGATAACTATTTACTAGTCGGAGACGCGCGCTTTTTTAATCTCATCAAACCCTGCGTTCCGAATTGGGAAATAATCGATGTGTTCCGAATTGGGAAATAACCGAATTAGCGTGAGCGCGATAACGATAACGATGTCCCGTGAATTGTCATAGATGACGTCATGACATTCGCCATCTTGCGATAATGCCGACCATGCCCTAGAATAATATCACCGTGAGCGCTGTCAAAAATGACAGTGTGTGTATGAGGTTGTGTCAGTGTGTGTTTTGTTTTGAGTTGCATCATCTTTAAATTAAACTAACGTGGCATTTTTGAAATTGTGCTTCTGGCTGACAGTCGCCACCTAACCAAAGAAGAAGAACTGAAGAAGAAATGTGGTGTTTATACAAAGAAATACTGTAATAATATCTTTTTTACATTGTGTAAGCACTGTCATGTGAGCGCGTTCACGAGTGTTCCGAATTGTTGCCAGCTCTCAGCAGTCATAATAGTAATATCTAAATCGGAACGCATGTGAGATGATGCATGGACGTAATATTACGTCCATGGAGATGATGTGAGCGCTGTGATGTGAGCGATTATAGCTAATTCGGAAAGCGCCCAAAGAGACTTCATGCCAAAAGAAAAAATCCGCGGGCTATATTTCAATTTTTTTTTAAATAGTCTGTATTGTCCTTGGTCGCAAAATGAACTCGCAGGGGACCACAGACAATTTAAGGTGAATGCGCAGTGGTAGACCGCGAAATTCTTAGGTTTTTTGCAATTTTCAGGTTTGTGTTTATTATATTTTTTCTATAGGCTGTTTAGCTATTTTGTCTGTGCCATAGATTAATATATTTAAAATGAGTCAATGTTGCGCGCACATCGCTAGTGCTGGCAAGCACGGCGCGCGGGAAAACAAAACCAGCGCGCCATTTTCCATACAAGCTAATATTTAACAATACAAGTCTGTTTTTTTTTCCTCGCAAGTGTGTTGAAAAACGTCGTATGAAACGCGTGTGCATTAATCAATATACACTCGGCTTTCTTATCGCTCTCGCCTGCGGCTCGCGCGATAATATCGCCTCGTGCATAATGATCAACTTAGCACACATGTATCATAATGTACTATTATTTTATAAGTGGAACGCACAGGAAACACCTATAATACTATTTAGAAACAGTCAAAAAAAGAACCTAATGCTACTGACCGACTTGCATATGCTGAGGCCGCGTGTGCAGGAAGATGCAGGCATGCACTGAGAGGTGGCGCATGTTCTGTGCGCGCACAGGCATGGACACAACGGACACGCGTCGTGCCGTCGCCTTCTTGATGGCCGCTGACGGGTCCACGTTATCGCGAGCAGTGCCTTTACTATACAACATAAGATCGCAATGTTATCTAGGGCTGTATGTACCTACAGTCAATTCTTTTATATTTTCGACAGTTTTCAAATTCTTTCCTAAATCAGGTGAGGACACATAATACCTCTTGAGTCTACGGCACTGAGCAGACTATTGCATGGCTATGATGTAGGTATGTGCTATTTTTAAACTGACAACAGATTTCAAAATAGCACACACTTGTGACCAATTTGGAATTGACATCAATCTAAAGCCCTTTTAGGCTTATCGGTGTTAGAGCGCATAACAACATGACTCCCCAAATGTCAACTTCAGCTGCACGCGGTGCACCCTGCTGCTTGCCAACGAGGCTCTGACGACCGACAAATGGCGGGATATCCATTTAATATACCTCCCGCGCTGTGGCGGGTAAACCCCAACTAAAGCATTCCCAAGGTTGGTGTCAGGCTGGCGGCCGACTGTTAAACTCTACGAAAACCTAAAGCAATATGACTGGGAGATAATATAATGCGCAATAGGGCTAGGGTGTACCCCCCACATGTGACGCGCAGGGGCAGCACCCGGTTTCTGCGGGAAATGGACAAGGGTTGTCGCACCAGAACGGGCGGGTGCGACGTAAAACGCAAGCTCGGAGTGTGAGAAAAGTTAGATTGAGGTGTACGATGACTGAAAGAGGAAGGGAACTAGCCGATGTTTTAAAAAGGCGACGACTGAACAGAGCGTGTCTGCAAGAGACGAAGTGGAAGGGTGCGAAGGTTAGAGAGATAGGAGAAGGATATTTAAGTTTTATTACTGTGGAAGCGATGGCAAGCGAAATTAAATGGGTATAGTTTTGGTTAATCAGTTGAAAGAATGAGTGGTGGATAATAAAAGAGTGAGTGATAGAGTGATAGGTACCTAGCTGTTGAAGTGATTGTGGAGAGTTTGGTGGTGGTAATATAGTTAGTGTTTATATGCACCCCAGTCAGGGTGTGACGATAGTTTAAAAGATAAGTTTTGCAAGGACTTTGATCGTGTTATGATAGATGTGCAAGAAAGTGAAGAAGTGTATGGGGGGGGGGGGGGCAACAGAAACTGGAGAATGTTGGCTTGAAAATCAGCAGAACAAAACTGAATGTATGTTCTGCGGTTTGCGGTCCAGTTCCGGAGCCATAGCGCTTGATGGCGGGCTTCTCTCAGTTTGGTCCGACTGCGACTTTCGGTATCTCGGATCACTCGTGCAAAGCGATGGCAAAGTAGATCGGACGGTTATGGATGAAATGGCGGCAGGTCACGAGAACAATCTGCGACCCGCATTCCCATATAAGACCATGGTTAGACCTGCTGTATTGTATGGATCAGAATGTTGCGACTATTAGGTACTCCTGTCGATCGTGGCAAGGAAAAAAATATAAATACGTAGAACAGACTGCGCAACGTACCTAATCACTAACTGCTGCACGCATCATCTTGTATCATTTTTCAATCACCGTTCCGTCACGTTATTTATCCTCTCTTCTATGCAGTACCTATAGCTCTCTTTGGGTCAGTTCACACCGAGACGCGACGTGGCGCGCAGTTTTCAAGATAGCAATACAATTAGGTATATAGACCTTATCCACTACAGTAAAAGGTACACAATGCAGCGAGGTGGGCCGCGCAACGCTGGCTGCGCGGCGTAGCTCGACGTAGTAGACACCACCGCACTGAATTGTGTACCTTTTTGTGTAGTAGATAAGGTCTATAATTGTATTGCTATCTTGAAAACTGCGCGCTGGGTCGCGTCGCGGTGTGTTCTGCTGACCCTTTTGTTTTCGGTGTGCGATAACAATAAGCGGGAAGCGTGTGGGAGTGTAATGTAAGAGAGCAGTGGTGGCCAAGTGGTAACGGCCGCGACTTACGAGTTGTAGGTCGTAGGTTCGAACCCAGACAGGCGCTTTACTTTGTGTAAATTATTTCATAACCACTGCTCTCAAAACGGTGAAGGAAAACATCGTGAGGAAACTGGCATGTCCTAGAACCAAAAATTCGAAGACATGTGACATCTGCCAATCCGCACTGCCCGCGTGGTGGATTACGGCCCACTCCCTCTCACCGAGAGGAGGCCTGTGTCCCAGCAGTGGGAACATTATAGGCTGATTATGATGTGGGAGTGTGGGGTGCAGAGACCCGCAGAGTCTATCAAAAAGTACTCTGTGGACGCAGGAGTGGGGCGCGGGCGGTTGTCAATCCGTCAGTCAGTCAGTGGACGACAGAGTCAGACTGGCGGAGTAACGAGTGGTTACGAGTTATATTTTCCCTCTTAATAAAACAAAAAATACTACCTACATAGGTAATTGTGCACTGAACTATGCTGTTTTATTTAAGATTTCAAGAAGTATAATTGGTAGATTGCACAGGGTGTCGTCAGTGAACAGTAGATCTTGGGTCTAACCAAGTTGACCACTCCTGGTATAAGGCTTTCTCTCTGTTGAATTACCTACTCTCGTCGCACCTCATGGTCACTCAAAAGTTTTGAAAAGTTTATTAAATTGCATCGAGTTGTTCTTGTTAGTATCAAATAGGTAAGTGCTACCATGATTATAGAATATAAGACCAAAAAATTTAACACGTGGAACCACCGATTGTATTACTCTATTTAAATGTGAATAAACGAATTTGAATTTATAACAGCTCTATAATCGGCTTCATCATCGCGCGTCTCTATTTCAGAAGATATATTATGATAGACTGTGAATTATTGCGAAAGTTCCTACTGGGAGGGATCTGAGTTTTGCTGCGAATGTGCGATACGTCGTTGTCATTAGGTATATTCAGCTGCATCCGGTTAGACTGGAAGCCGACCTCAACATAGTTGGTAAAAGGCTAGGCAGATGATGATGACGTCGTTTTCATTCTAACGGCTGACAAACCAGTGAACATGAACTATGTCACTCATGTCATGAGTGACCTTACCAACGGTGATGCAGCAGGCAGCAGTGGCTAGCTACTAGTTCTTTGCGGCGATGATGTAATGTCAGGGAAAGGTAGGTATGCAGATTTTCAGTCTAACACCAGCTGTGACCAAGCTGTTTTATGACAACTGATAAAGAATGGCAGTTGTGATTTAAATATGCGGTCAATTTAAAGTCAGTCAAGATCGGCAATTTACCGAAAATACATTTCACTGATCATACAAGTCAATGATCTAATACGCACCCAGGCTTGCGGATGGAGACGGCAAGCCATTTTTTTCCTTTTTGATCCGATTTGTCGGCAACTGTCGTCGGCTTGATAACCTCTCGCTTGCTGAAGTGCATCTTGAGGCGCAGTGTTGGCTGCGTGCACGAGAACCGCCTGGTTGTAGCTTACATTAGGTATTAGGTACATACAATCATTAATTGCGAAACACGGATTCAATATTGTAATTTTGTAAATACCTAAATCTACCTAACCTTAAATGCAGAGAAGACTTGATGCGAAAGCAAATATCGAAGATCCCCTCAGAAATACCTGGGTATTATAATTGAAACCCTTTCCTTCAAACCACCTACGTATGAAAGCTCTAAATTTTAATAATAGAATTCGTAAGCTGATATACGTCAGTATTCAAAAAGATTTATTGCAGACCAAAAAAAAAAATTAGGCAAGTAGGTAGGTACCTATACATTGCTCTTTGTCAGTCAATTTTGACTTTCAAGGTACCTATTACTTCATGGGGTGGAGCGAGTAAAACTTTGTTATTGCCCATTGAAAGTGCTCAAAGAGTTATTCTCAAGGTGGCTACTTGCCGCCCTTTTCTTTTCCCCACTAACATCCTGTGTAAAGCTTGTAAAGTACTTACAGTTCGACAGTTGTTTATAATGAGCACTGTAGTTTGCCCTCAAAGAAGTACTTGAAACAAGCTTTCACAGCCAAATTTTATATGTACCTCGGACCGCTATTCTATAATACGCTAAATGATAAAAGAAAGGTACATACAACTGCAAGAAAATCTATTTATTAAGGAGGCTTTTCAAACTATTAAGAGAAGATATTACCTACTTGTGCTAAAGTAAATATTATTCCTATTATATCATTTTATATACCTTTTTACATATGCACCAATAAGATAAATATGATAATTATGTGATCATTTAATCAATTAATGTTACCTCCAATCGCCTGACCCACAGGTTCAGGCACAAATCCTGGGTGAACTTGACGAAGATTTAAGAAAAACTGTATTCTTACATTTTTGAATAAATTGTATTAATTATTGTAATTATTTTTACGTTTCTTGATATTTCTCGGGACCCTGGGGTCCCGGACCTTTGGAAGGCGTACGAGGGGCCGAAGTCAACTCGCAGAGAGGCCCGTTAGATGTTTTTAATGAAATGTGGCACCAACCGACGATTATCCCTGTTCGCACTATGCAAGTGCACCCGAGGACAACCCCCGGTTGGTGTGGGACTATTGCAGGATATGGAAACCAAGATATTGGATTATGGGTTTGGGTGGCTAAAAGTGAACTAATTATTTAAAACTATGGAAAGTCTATAGCCCCTGCCTGACCAATGTTTTATATAAATTACAGATAAATGGCCGGGGGTCGGGGGTGACTTGCACACTCAATAATGGGCCCCCGAAAACGGTCAGTAAAGCCGGCCAATAAAGGCAAGAACGAGGTGGGAGCTTTGTTCCCCGTCATTGTTCACTCCAGCCGGCCAATAAACGCAAGCCAGAGGTGAGGAACCAGACTTCTTGTTGTCTCTTGGTCGGCGTAAGTGTGGGAAGGGAACACCGGGGTGGTTTTAGTCAGTAAGAGTCTGACAGACCCCTCCGCCCTCCCCAGGGGTGGACATCCGTGAGGATTTTTCCAACCCGGAATAAAAAGGTGCCCTGTTACCGACTTTCTGTACCTATGTGTTCAGCTGCTCACCTGTAAGGCTGACCAGTCTCCAGCTTCCACAGCACCAGTTCTGAGTTGTAGCTGGCAGTGGCCAGCGTGAGGGGAGGACGCACGGCGGCTGCCAGCACGTCCTCCGTGTGACGAGTCTCCCAGCTCTTTCCAGTCATTGCCATTCCGGTATCCTCAAACTCCACCACGTGGCGGTTCCAACCTACCGCTAGAATTCTAAACCATTGTGGTTGAGTGTCAGGAATTGAAAATGACTAAACGAAAGTAAACAGTGCGGAAAAAATAAAAAGTAACTAGATTGATAACGTAGTGATTGGCAACAAAACAAAGCTTGCTTTAAAAATTCCAAATCCTAAAGTCGAATAATATATTGATCAACGACATAGTGTTTTGTGAAGCCCTTACACAGCCTCGCCTTTCGAGTGTTTGTCGAGAAGCAGAACTCATCAGCTCACCTGCCCTCCACCCAGAAGCAGCCGGTAACTTCGCACATGTGCTCGATGGACATCTGTCTTATACACACACCTGTATTGAAGTTCCACACCTAGACAATAGACAAAAGTGAGGTCACAGTTGTTTAGTGAAATGGTTATAGTACGGCGAATTATTGACGTAGTTTATTAACTGCTCAAG
Organism: Oligia latruncula; assembly: GCA_948474745.1. NCBI lineage: Eukaryota > Metazoa > Arthropoda > Insecta > Lepidoptera > Noctuidae > Oligia > Oligia latruncula. Next base: position 822,861 of record OX419691.1, on the reverse strand, counting down.
TGGAAGAAAAAGTTATGTGACCACTCGACCGGAAATATGAGGGTATGTAACTGCAAGTGTACTCTTCTCGTACGATAAGCAGACGCATTTTGTGTAGCAGTTTATAATACCGTTAACGTGGAACTACTGCTATCAAACCTTGAGCTCGCCGCTCCTGGCGCCGGTGAGCAGCAGCAGGTAGCCGGGGTCGAAGCACGCGGCGGTGATCTCCACCGGGATCACCTCACCGTGCAGTACGCACACATGTGCCTCCCGGATCAGAACATTGCGTTTACCTGTACAGGCACACTCATTTGATTTGAACACTACGATTTCTGCAAAACGGACTGCATTCCGTTCCCTTCTGCAGAATCGAAATAAAAATAAAAATCTGTATGTAACCATCCAATGTAGAACAGATGAAGTTCCAAATTTCAAAGACTTGCCAGTAACAGGATCCCAGTTGATGATAAAACTGTCCATGCCGCAAGTAACGACCACTTTGAACAGTGGATTGAAGAGGACCTTGCACACAGTTCGCGAGTGTGTGAAGCCGTCAGTGTGGAGCGGGTTCAGCTGCTCGTCCAGCACCACGGTGGCTATCTTGGCGCTTGCGAGGATGAACTGGCGCGTCGCTTGGTTGTACACGGCAGAAATACGTGATCGCTCGCTTTCCTCGCCCAGTTGCGATGGGATATCGATGTAGGACTACCGAAGATCATGAAAGAGATTAAGGTGGAGATACTTGAAAAAGCAAAGGTCAGAAAAACGAATGCAAAAATTGTTTTATCTAATGAATTATGAACTTGTAGTACAAAGAGAAGTTAACTACTTTCTTATCGTTGAGGCAGACGCAGCAAGTATCTAAAGTAAGTAAGTACCTCGCTGGCTGCTAGGCTAGGTTGTATGAACATTGCCCGATTTACGTAAATTTTTTAATTGAAAGTAATGTAAAGTCCCCCCTTACCTGAATGCACACTTGACTTTGCACATCCCACACTTTGATAGTTCTATCTCTAGATAACGAGTAGATGGTCCGTCCTTTATTCTGCAGCACGATGCAGATGATACAGGCATGGTGCCCAATGAAGGTCACATTGGCCTTGGTTGGCACAAACGGGTTCCACACTCGGACCACGCAGTCGGGTCCCCCCGTCACCAATATGTGCGACTCCTCATTGAACTCAAAGCATTGTATACCCTGAAAAATGTGTTGATAAATAAGATCATAATCTGCCTATTTATAATGTTCCCGCGGCTGAAAAATGGGGTGTATTCCACCACAGTTCAGCGATAAGTAACAACCTAGCGGTTAAAACACCTCTGACGTACCTAAGAATGGAATGTCGGAAGAATGAAAAAGGGCAACAGTGTGCACAAAACCTCACTTTTTCAACTCGGAACATGTTGCGTGAATGTGTCTCGGAGCCGCGCATGTCGCACATGAGCAGAGAGTCGGGGCAGGTGGCGCAGGACACCACGCAGTGCAGCGACTCGTAGTATGACACCTGCCGCACCCACTCCCTGTGGATGCGAGGCAGCTCTACCAAGTGCATCTCTGGAAGCATGTGTGGCTGGAAAGTGGAAACAGAATAAGTGTAACTATATTCGTTTCAATACTTGCACCCTAATTGCATAAGACACTTTTGCGAGAGAAAGTCGCATGGAGGGAGAATAACGCTCTTTCCTCACGTGACGATTTCTACTAGTCAGCTGTCAGCTCCTACCGCAAGATGATGAAGTTGACCTAAAGCGCGGTCACTATCGGACTGCATAGAAAATAAAGAGAAGCGCGATGACACAACGCTGGTAATTTATTGCAATTTATGAAACAATTATTTAATTACAAAAAATCTATTGTTTCGACTAAAAAACTAAAACACTAGTATTTTAGTATGTGCTTAAATTGTAGAATAATCTGACAAAAACAAACAGAATGATTGTATGTCTATTAATATGGTTTTTATTGTAAAATTAAAGTTTTTAGAGGTACTATTTTATCCTATTCCTATCCTATCCTAGGCCTATTCTCATCATTTTTAGGGTTCCATACCAAAATGGTAAAACGGAACCCTTATGGTGAGACTAAGTCTGTCTGTCTGTCACAGCAGGATATCTCAAGAGCTACTAATGCTATCAACTTGAAATTTGGAATAGTTTTAGATGACGTTTGCCCAACTATTTTTCAAATAAGAAAGAAATAATAATATATTTTTTTTGCAACTAGGTCTGAAAGGTGATCTGAAAAATTCGAAGTGGGCTACTAGGGCATGTGGCCTGTGGGGTATCATATGAAAGAGCGCAGTTTGCACATTGTCAAACATTTTTCCTTTTTTTTAAGCCGCATAGTTTTCGACTTTTGAAGAAAAATGATCTCCGAAGTTTAAAAAGAGAAATATCAGAAATAATTCTATGTGATAGAAGTTTATGTAAAGATAACAGGAAAAATAAAACGATGTCTCTAAATTCTAAATAGCACACTTTTTCAGAAATCTTCAACAAAAGTTACACTAGTTCCACTATCAGTCAAGAGACGGCGCTGACCTAAAACTGCAATATTCTACACCGCAGTGCGCAGTGTTAAAATTCTCGAATTAACGAATATAGGCCTCGCCGATGAAAATTTAAAAACATATGATGGTACGGAATAGGGTGGAGCGTTTTTTTTTTTAGATTTTTGAAATGGCGGATAGCGGGAAAGGTGCATCTTGGTATCAGGTTTAAAACTTACTATGGGGACGTTTAGATCAAATTAGTGGAAGTACTGCCCCAAGAACTTTGAATTAAAAAAAAGGAAAAAATCTAGGTCAATAGAAAAATAAAATAAAAATTCCACGGAGTGTTTCTAATAAAAATAGTACAGCTTGCTGTTAAACAAGATGTGAGGAAACTAAATTAAAACCAAAAAAATATAATAATAAGAATTAGTTCTTACAACATAGAAGTGACAAAATTTAATCAATTTTCTAAGTACTCCTATTTTGTATTGAACGGACACGAATACGACACGCCTCCAACTTATTCCTGATCCAGCCTTCCCTTCTTACCGGTCCACTGACTGCTGAGCAACACTTTGTAACTAATTCTATGCATTTTTCGGTTGTTTTAGTGTGACATGGGATCCCGCGAAAAACTGATAAAATTTCGGAATACACTTGGTCCGTCCTCAGATCGTTACGAGTTTTCGTTATGTCTGTCAAACAACATTTTAAGGCACTGAATGTTTTGACTGATAGGCACTCAAAATTATTTAGTGTCTTTCGTATTGGACCACTAAAACATTTTGGGCCCGTGGTAGAACTGTGGTAGAACTGTGGTAGAACCGTCTAAATGTTAAAAACTTATAACACCCCGTCGTTTTTGCGTCGGGGGTTAAAAAAGATGTCTTAAAGTTATTTCGTTTGCATGCAATAGGCTATTTGACTGGTTTCTGGTAAACATCTCAGATTATTTAATGGTGTCTAACAAGCCCACAAAAACCTATTACTTTAAATTGCATAATGTATTTCTTTTAAAAAATAGTAAATAAAAATGTACTGTTTAAATAAGCCGCCAAAACGCTATCTTTAACAATATGGCGTCGTGACGTCACGATTCACGTAAACAAACGTTGAAACGGTCGAGATACTAGACAAAAGTCATCTGTTCTGTCAACGATAGACAGAAATTTACTAAATCATGACGTCATCTTAAGTTCAGCCAATCCAGACCGTTTTCGATTACGTGGCGCCAGATTTAAAAAGATGAAGTTTTTTCGGGATTTTTTTTATAAATAATACATTGTTTTGTAGTAAAATTAATGCAATAATCTATACGAGTGTCAATAATTATGACCTTATTTTTTACATTGTCAAATAGCCTATTGACATACAAGCCATTGTAGTGGACGTTGCAGCTTGCTTTCAAGCAGTTTTATAATTCAAGCTTTAGTTCCAGTGTTAACGGCGACAACGTGACAACCAATAGATACTATTTTTGTCAAACTAATAGAGTTTTCCACAAAAAACGAAAATAACTGATTGGCTACTAGCAGCGCCCCGCGGTTTCCCGCATAAGTGTCGATCCCTTGGGAATATCGGGATAAAAACTATCCTATGTCCTTTTCCAGGATTCAAAATATCTTTATACCAAATTTCATCTAAATCGGTTCAGTGGTTTGAGTGTGAAGAGGTAACAGATTCGACAGACAGTCACACTTAGGGAATGCAATCCGGATTATCCGTAATCCGAAATATCCGGATATCCGCACATTTTTACTAGGCTTCCAAATCCGGATTTGAAAATCGAATCCGGATTTTTTGAATAATTCAATTTTTTTTTAATTGTAAAGAAATAAATTGTGAAGCGAGCGGGGCGTGGGACGCGGGTCGAGAAAGTGTGTGAGGCGTCCTTGATCGTTCCGTTCATTCCACTTACAAGCATATTTAGTGCAGTCCGCCTACAAGCGTCGAATAAGAGCGTGCTTTTTCCGCAGCAGGAATTATGTGCAACCGAATTTGCAGCAGGTAAAACGACAGCACTTTAGATACCTTATTACTTTTGAGGACATATTTAATGTCTCAAAAAATTACATAGTTTTTTACGTTGTTAAATTTATGTTGATTTAAGTGAAGTTAAATTATTGTTTTGTTACTTTTGCCTACGTTATATTTAATAATTTGACAAGGAGTCTACTTGTCTTTATTTTTGTTCTTCAGAGTTTCTTTTTTTATTTGTATCTATTAAATCTATTTTATCTCATCATTTCTGATTCGATCACGCAGCGAAACTCCAAGCATAGCCATCTACATTGCCCTTTGAGTGACTTTTAGCCTTCTAATAATACCCATTGTGAGCGACCACATTTCAGTGCCTTATGTCATCACTGGCAACACGCACTGGTCAAAGACTTTCGTCTTGAGACACTGCGGTACGTGGGACGAGAAGATATTGCGTAGCTTCCCGAAGTTGGACCTACTTAAATGGACAGTTTGTTCTACGTAAACAAACTCGTCCACGACTTCGAGTGTAGCGTCTCCGATCTTCATGAGAGTGTGTGTTACATGGGCATTTGACAAGACCTTCGTTTTGTCCATGTTCATTTTAAGACCCACTTCTTCGGAGGCTCTACTGAGGTAATCGAGCACTGTACCGAGGTCCTCCATGGTCTCAGCCGTGCCTACGATATCAGTGGCAAACAAGGTGAGTTATGTACTCGCCATTGATGTTAATGCCAGCCCCTTTCCAGTACAGAACCTTGAAGACATCCTCCAGTGCAGCGGTGAACAGTTTCGGAGAGATAACGTCTTCTTGTCTCACACCTCGCTGCAGAAGGATAGGTTTCGAGGTCTGATCCTGGAGTCGGACTGACATAGTAGCGTTTTCGTACAGACACTTCAGCACCTCGATGTACCGATAGTGATCTGGCACCGTTGAAGAGACTGCAGTACATGCCCATGTCTCGATCGAATCAAAGGCTTTCTCGTAGTCCACAAACGCTAAGCAGAGAGGCAGGTTATACACCATAATAATGGTATTTAATGACGATAGTTTGAATAATTCCAAATAACAAAGCATTAAAAAACTCGTTTGATTTGATTTTCATGTGCTCTTATTTTAATCCACACAAATATAAAAACATCATATTAAAAAACTAATATGGGTAGATTTTTATTTTCATGAAAAATCCGTAATATCCGGATAATCCGGATTGGACCAAAAATCCGTTCATGAAAATCCGGATTTTAAAACCGAACGGATTTGCATTCCCTAGTCACACTTACGCATTTATAATATTAGTATGGATTGATCTAGCATACCCAGACTTTAAGGAGACGTAACCCAAGTATTTGGACCCCGGCTCTTTCAAAATGGTTTTAAATATATGTTCTTCAACTATGACTCTCCTTCTATCGTCTCCTTGAACTAATGTCTTATCCTTTCTGCCATCAAACGAAATACCAATATTATCTTGAAAGTCAGTCAAACTTTTCTTTAATATTAAAGATTTTCTTGTCTTCGATCGGACTCGGCGAATTTTGGAACGATAAACAATATTAGTCCTGTTTTCATTTGTCACTGTACCAATATATTGGAGCGTGGCAGAGACTATGGCAGCACCAGCCCTACAAAATCTCCGAAACGATCCAATGTTCTAGCAACTGCCACATTCGACGTTCCCGGTAGCACCGAGATAAGTACTTGACGTGGGTACAATAGAAGATGTCGACGGCATGTCATTTATAGTTTCACAGCTTCTTTCAATAATTATCTACGTAGAAGAATTTGATCGTTCAATAGATTTCCACTGCGTAAACTTATTATTTAAGTGCGCGAAATATTAACCAAACCACAGACCAAACTCCGAACTTTAGCAAAAGAAAGTGACGTTATAACAGATATAAATTGACACTCTAGCTAGGTCGAGGTCGTGCTTCCCGCCCCCCGCCCCGCACTTATGCGGGGGTAAAGTGCTTCGTGAGATTCATTAGCGCGCCAAATATCGAGATTTTAGAAAATATTTTAGAGGCGAGTCGCATTTGCTGTATTATATTGGTATTTGTGACTATATACTAATGATTTTAAATTAAAAAATTGGAGGTAAGTCAGTTAGTTTACGTTATAATGACCCTATGAAAACTTCAAGATTTTTGTATTTTTTTTTTAATCTGAGCGCCTGTACTTCTAATGGCTTGTTTGGGAAAATATTTTACATACGTAATGCTTAAGTATATTGGCCACTATTAATCACTCCGCAAAAAAGGAATTCCAAAAAAAAATTTTTTTCATACTTTGTGCGCTCCACCCTAGTACGGAACCCTCGGTGCGCGAGTCCGAAACTCAAAACTCAAATCATTTATTTCAATTAAACCTTGTACAGGCACTTTTGAATTGTCAAAATTAAATAGTCTGTCAGTTAGTCAGAAAGTTGAAGCTAGTTGCCCATTCCAAAGCGTAGATCTCTATGGAGAAGAACGGGCAAGAAACTCCATGGACACTCTTTTAAATCAAGATATTACAAAATCCTGGGTACATTATTCTTGTTGCTTCTATATGTGAGAACAATGTAAAAAAGACAGAAATGAAGAAACAATTCAAGACATAAGATTAAAGATTAAAACCGACTCGCTCTTGTCCGGTTTTTTTTCTGTCGTATCAAATTAGTTGTATTATGTTTTCAACACATTATCTACCTAGCATAATACTCTGAAGAATATCATATATTTTTCTGATTTTGTTTACTGTATAGTTGATCATATACTTTTATTGTTTCTAAAACTTGCGTTTTTTGCGTTTAGGTCCTGTAAGTCCCTTATAAAAAACAGAAAATATTCTGATACTCATGATCACCCGTCTCTGCAAATCTACATGCCGTAGCGTTCTCAGGCCAAGACCAGGCTCGGTTTTGAAAGGCCCGCGCAGCACCGGAGAGAACAGCAGCACCCGGACGTTGCCCCCTACGTCACCACAGATCAGCTTGCACTTCTCCTCAATATCCAAGCTGAAGTGATAGTGCATCGTACAAATCTGGGAAATTATGAGTAGAATTGTACACAGAGGGCTATAGTAAAAACAATAACTGTATGATGACGGCTTGTCTGGTACTGTATTATTATTATAGTTAAGGTATAATGGGAATTTGCTGCCAAAGCTTAATAACTATAATATATTATAGTTAAACAGGAAGAGTCTTATGTACAGTCAGGGAAATTTACTGTTTAGTAGATTGACACTAAGTAAATTGGCCGGCTGTCCAGTTGGAATTGAAATGTAGTTACAGTCAATTAGCAATCTTTATCATAGATTTTTCATTTTTCATAAAACATGTTTTTGGGACCAACTACAATCAATGTAATCTCTTGCCATGTACTCCCAGCTGGTGATGACAATCTTCAAAGTGAAGGTCTTGGCGGTGCAGTCGTAGAAGCGCAGGTCCCGCTCCGTGGAGCTGGTGACGATGATGTTCACGTCCGGCATGCACACCATGTCCGTCACCCACGTGGTGCGTACCTTCAGGTGGGCTGTGGAAGGGAGTTATCAAGTCACAATATATGATAGAACGCGTATCGACATTTGGACAGTTTCTAGAAATCGCTACTAACGGCTGGAGGAGTTAGAGGTCCTCAGCAGCTTCATGTCGAGCGACCACCAGTTGATCTTGCCGTCGCGGCTCGCTGTTATGTATGTGCCTTGCATTGGGGCCGTGCTACGATCCTGTGTCAGATGATTAGCAGGTTATTAAGTAGTGGTAGGGGCCCGGGGCCCAGAGTGTTGTGTTCGCCCTGAATATGCTTGAACAAGCATATTCAGAGCGAAAATTTTATAGGTGAGTAGATGTGGCATGAGGAAAGAACACCAAAAATAGGTATATTTAAATAGTTTCTAATAGAATAAGAGCCCCGTAGTCAGGAGTCCACTTTCAGATTAAAAAAAAACCGGGCAAGAGCGAGTCGGACTCGCGCACCGAGGGTTCCGTACTTAAATTTTCATCGGCGAGGCCTATATTCATCAGAGAATTTTAACACTGTGCACTGCGGTGTACCTACATTTAAATATTAGTATGGTTTGAAAAGTTAAGAACCTTTTCGATATCTGGACAAAAGCATATCCTAGATATACAATGCTTATGTCCCGAACTCATCATGATGGGCAGGCCCAGGATAGGCGGCTGCAGTGACTCCCGCTGATTTTCCGCGTCGTTGCTGAAGTAGCCCAGGATCAGGTGGGACACCAGCTCCTCCCAGTCAATCTTGCCCGTGCGGCTTGTATTCATCTAATCATCATAACAGGTTCTTGTTTTATTTCACTCGTTTTAATTACAAAGTTATTCTTTGTTTTGGCTACCACAATAAAATTTTGGTTGGTGTCATTTGTGGCGAAATGTAGGTGTACCAGAGATACACCAGTTTCTAACCCTTCGGGGAAAACTGGTGTGACATTATATTAAGTAATTTTGTTTATGTCTAATAACATAAACAAAATTACTGATGATTGACTTATGTAACTTCATTGTTGAGCAGACTGACTTACAGCATCAGATCCATGTTACGTGGTTATAGATTGTTGAGCAGACGGACTTACAACATCAGATCCGTGTTACGTGGTTATAGATTGTTGAGCAGACTGACTTACGGCATCAGATCCGTGTTAGGTGGTTATAGATTGTTGAGCAGACTGAATTACAGCATCAGATGCGTGTTAGGTGGTTATAGATTGTTGAGCAGACTGACTTACGGCATCAGATCCGTGTTAGGTGGTTATAGATTGTTGAGCAGACTGACTTACGGCATCAGACCCGTTTTAGGTGGTTATAGATTGTTGAGCAGACTGACTTACGGCATCAGACCCGTGTTAGGTGGTTATAGATTGTTGAGCAGACTGACTTACAGCATCAGATCCGTGTTAGGTGGTTATAGATTGTTGAGCAGACTGACTTACAGCATCAGATCCGTGTTAGGTGGTTATAGATTGTTGAGCAGACTGACTTACAGCATCAGATCCGTGTTAGGTGGTTATAGATTGTTGAGCAGACTGACTTCCAGCATCAGAACCGTGTTAGGTGGTTATAGATTGTTGAGCAGACTTACAGCATCAGATCCGTGTTAGGTGGTTATAGATTGTTGAGCAGACTGACTTACAGCATCAGATCCGTGTTAGGTGGTTATAGATTGTTGAGCAGACTGACTTACAGCATCAGATCCGTGTTAGGTGGTTATAGATTGTTGAGCAGACTGACTTACGGCATCAGACCCGTGTTAGGTGGTTATAGATTGTTGAGCAGACTGACTTACAGCATCAGATCCGTGTTAGGTGGTTATAGATTGTTGAGCAGACTGACTTACGGCAACAGATCCGTGTTAGGTGGTTATAGATTGTTGAGCAAACTGACTTACGGCATCAGATCCGTGTTAGGTGGTTATAGTCATTTCATACGATTGATATGAAAGAAAATATAAATAATGGAAGATGTGGATTTTAGTATTTCTAAGGTTGATAGTCGATTTGCTTTAAATCAATCGAATTCTCTGAAGTTTACCCGAACGCCTACTATTGTCTGAGATTACTTTTTTTCATCGACTTTGCGCGAGGGCTTTTAAATTATTTTCACCTTTAAAAACATTATTTTAAATTCATCATCGTCGTACTCCACATTCAACAAGGTCTTCAGTAAGTCCCTGAACTCGTTCGGCAACATTTTATTATTGACTGCTTCCTGGAAGGCTTCCTTCATCTTGAGCATGTCCTCAACGCTGCAGCGGTCGTGCAGGGCCACGTTGCGCCATCCTGTCCTTAACGCTGCTGTAACGCTTCCTTCCGACTTCGAACATAAAGATAACGACCTCATTTCTCTTTCGCCAGCCATGCCTTTTTTTAAAATAAATATTAATGAGACAATAATATTATCAAAGTTTATTTTATGTTACTATAGACCTTGATTATGATTATTACAAAGACAATAGCAGTGTCAAAGTTAATCTCGTTGGTATCGGTATGGTAACGGTCTACTACTAGTACTAAGTACTACATTTCGAGTGTACGATTCTCTTTGCGGAGTGGGTGGGTAGGACTCGGCGTCACAATGGGCAAAATGTGACTGATCTCGGGACTGATCCAATAATGAAGTGTTGGAATCAAGGCGTCAACTCAACCTAAATATATATATTTTGATTATGATGTAGGCCATATTCGTCAAAATTCAGCTCTTACGAAGATAAAACATTTAAACTTAATGTTGCATTTCCACTGTAGCGGGGACGACCGGACAATGCTTCCGCGGACAAGTGCCACACACGATCGCACAAAGACAGTCTCGACGAGTGAACTAACATAGTTTTAAGTTTATACACTAACACACATTTATAATATATATGTTAGTCTGTAAGGTATTTATCTATGGGCCATAGTAGCCTGACAATAAAGGTTTTATTATTATTATTATTATTGCAAGCATAGAGCAATCAAATCTTTGGATTTTGTGTCCGATCGCAGTGGTGGGACATTGTTTTGTTAGTAAGTATAGAGGAGGACAACTTTATTAATCAGGACGGTGTGGATAATGCTAAGCAGCCTAAATAAAAGACAAAAAAAACATATTAAGCATTTTATTCCGTCGTTGCATATACATGTAGGTACATATACATGTAGGTAGGTACATATCTACAAAAAACAAACCATAATGCTTGCTAAATAAATTAAGCTGATATAAATTGAAATATAGCACATAGGTACTTTTCATCAGTGAATAATGTCCGGTCAGAATAAATAATAATAGGAACTACAATCGGACTTTTAATTAGCTGCAGTATACGTAGATACGTAGTATCTCTAAGTAGTCTGAGGCTGCAGTAAAATGACAGCTTAAGAGTTACCACTTTTTAACGAAATTTAAATAGTGATGTGAAAAAATAATCAAGTAACATTCAGTTCAAAATCGATCCATGTTAAATTGATTTTATATAAAAGAGGATAATACTATTAGAGATGATATATATGAAATGAAATTCAGGATAATGTTTACCTACAACAAAAACATTGAAAAATGCCTAATTACCTACTGTTTTGTCTTCACATCAGTGATCGGATTGAATAAAAGCATTAATTCTAATCACAAACATATCTTTTAAATATTATTATTTTTGAGGTTTTTGGTGTTTTGCAAATAATCCTGTTTAGTAAATGTTATTCCTAATGAATACTTTATATAGGTACTTATTAAAAAAATATTTCATATAGGAGTGAAAATTGGATTAAATTATTTTTAGTAGACTATGTAGGTATTTACGCTGATTTGAAACTACAACATAGATTTTATCTGACCAATACAAAGAATATTTGATTGTTTACGGTTAAATCAAAATTGGTCAATTTCGAATATCTAATTTCAATCTAAATTAAAACGATGTTTCATTGCGTTTTAATCACATCACTAGTAGAGATAGTGTGGCAACATTTTTTTAACGAAATGAGAGTAAGAAGTGTCATTTTACTGCAGCTAATTAAAAGCCGGACTATACAGTCATCACGAGGTACGAGGTCTACGTCTCATGACGAGGGGCTCGGCTCACTTTGGTCCGGCGCGAAGTCGGGCTGCGTGCCCTCGGGAGGCAGCGTCAGCTGGCGGTCCGAGTCCGGCCTCTTCTTCAGCAGGTCGCGCTTCAGCCGCGTCTGCCGCACCAGCTCGGGCGTGGGCGGCCGCCGTACCGGCATCGTCGACGCCATTCGGAGGTGGCTGTACAGCGGGATCTGCAACACACACGACACTCATTATTTTCGGTCGGCTTTCGTCATGAGTAGAATATCGGTGATCAACAAGCTCCTGCTTGTGGTTTCGCCCGCGCGGATATCGGAAATTATCCCACAGGAACGTGTTACCGGGACAAAAAGTAGCCTATGTCCTTCCCCAGGATGCCATCCATCTCCTTGCGAAATTTCATCGAAATCCGTTCAGTGGTTTAGGCATGAAAAGGTAACATACAGGCAGAAATCTGGGGATGGGAATATCGGGATAAAAACTATCCTATGTCCTTTCCCGGGACTATCTCTATACCAAATTTCGGTTCAGCAGCGGTTTAAGCGTGAAGGGGTAACAGACAGACAGACACACTTTCACATTTACAATAAATTAGTATGGATTATAGTGCGATATTGTATAATGAGCCGTGTTACATTGTTTCTAACAGTTATGGAACTCTCATAAAATCAAATGCTATAATGGAATCGCTACATAAAATGTTATTGAGAATAAGGGTAATCCCGCACTGGCCATTTGCTTCAATCGGTGGCTGTAGCCTGTAGCCACATGCTGCGGTGGCGTGCACTGCTATAGCGGGTAGCCGCCACGGGGCCACGGCCAGACGTTGTGCGAAAGCGAACGTATGAAAAAGCACGTGTAGTAGGTACTGCTTGTTGCTGAGCCACCGGTGGCTGTGGCCGGTGATTTGTTTGCGCCTAGCCTAAGGGCTGACTCACAGTGGCCATAGAGTCGTCGAGCACGATGAGCTCCTGTCGCTCGGGCCGCGCCGGCAGAGCGAAGTACCGTCCGAGCAGCGGCTCCTCGGGCGGCTCGCCGAAGGTCTTGTTCCGGAGTTCGTTCTCCGTGATGTCGCGCAGCTTGTCCACGACCGTCTGCCCCGGCACGTAGCGTGACACTTGGCCACCGCGCCACACCTGCACACATTCATTAGTCTGGTTACAAGCGTCTGCTTGTCAACCAAGTAGGTATAATTATGAGAGCGGTACGTACTCGTACAAAATAAGTTCATTAAAATTTATAAACTTGTTGTTTTATCTGAGCGTGCAATGCAATGCTTTCACCTTAAACGTAGTAAAGCTGGCGACTTTCTTGACGTCAGGCGGGAAGCGGGTGACCTCTAGTGTCCAGGGCAGGAAACTGCCTAGAGTCTGCAGGTACTCGCCCGAGAGACGCCACACGCGGACGCTGTAGTCTGAACTGCCACTGAACGTATGCAATACCAAAAAATATATTGTTTGTACGAACTTAGTTTTAGCAATATCAATGTGTGTCTTGCTATGCTTCATTGTAAAGTTAAAGGTATTCAAAATAAAAAACATTTCTGTTCTAGATTTCTTACTCCTGGTAAGGCTTACGTGAAGACGAGTCTGTGTTCGTCGATGTAAGATATGGTGCTGATGCAGCGCATATGCGCGCGGTAGCTGTTGAGTAGCAGCGGCAGCGGTTGGTCTCGCGTACAGCGCTTGGCGCGTCCCTCGATACGGTCGCGCCACAGGAACGGGAACATCAGGCGCAGCCGCGGCATGTTTATATGAACCTTCACCAAAACCATCATCTTATTAGCTTCTGAAGACCTACCGAGATATGTTGGGGTGGACTGGTCTGATTCGATACGGTGGTATATTATATTGATTTAGTAACTGTGCAACGATTGGTATGTATTTTGGTACAGGAAATAAGTTCATGCAGAGACTGACCGTCTTGTCGCTGAGGTAATTACTCAGGAGCCAAACTTTGACGTATCCTAGGGTGGTACCGGTGAAGACGAACTCGTTTTCAAGATCAGTGGCGAAAGCTGACACGTAGTCGCCTGCCGTGTGGATGGCCTGGAACGAGCCCTGGTAGCCACCCGCCGAGTGGTCCGACCAGCACTGCACTTGACCGTTCTCGAGCGCGAGTAGAATGGAAGCTAGAGCAAACATAACAAAGAACTCGACTGCGTATTGCGCAAGAAAAAACTAACTGAAAAAATGGATGGAAACAAAATAATGGGCTAGCTGAAATTTTTTACTGAGTTAATAATAACTGTTCTGACCGACTTGCATATGCTGAGGCCGCGTGCTCAGGAAAATCACAGCGTGCACGGCGAGGTGGCGCATCATCTGCGCGCGCGGCGGAATCGTCACCATAGACACGCGCCGTGCCGTCGCCTTCTTGATGGCCGCATCTGAGTCCACGATGTCGCGCACGCCCGCACCTCTGCGGACATTGCAGACAGGCGTGTGGGACTGCATGACGTTGGTCAGACAGGCGTGTGGGACTGCATGACGTTGATCAGACAGGCGTGTGGGACTGCATGACGTTGGTCAGACAGGCGTGTGGGACTGCATGACGTTGGTCAGACAGGCGTGTGGGACTGCATGACGTTGGTCAGACAGGCGTGTGGGACTGCATGACGTTGGTCAGGCTCCAGTTTCGTAAGCGTGGTGCTGAGTCTTGTGTATTTTTTAAATGATTGTATGTACATATAATAAGATTCATGAGTTTTGTACACCTTTAAGTTACAAAGGACATGAATAAAGTCTGGTCTACTACAGACAAAAGTTAATAATATAAAAAAAAAACTAATAATTTTTGAATCTGTAAAGTGCTACCCTCCCGTACTCACCCATGTTTCCGGAAGCCGGACCCTTTCTTCGACTTCTCATTGGAGCTAGCTTGGCTTGATTTCGGAAGCTCGCGCTTGTTGTACACCATCTTAATTCGGAGCATCGGCTCCGTGCACGAGAACTGCCTGCAACACAACGTTCATAAAACGAGGCTCCAACGTTTATATTGTTGTTATATTATCTACTATGATAACAATATGAACGTTGGAACAGCTCGTTGTCACCTCTTTACAAAACACCCTCAGTAATCCTATCTGTTCTTAATTGTTTGAATTTCAGCAAAGGAACAGGACATTACACAATAACTATCACCATTTTAAATTTATAAGACTGTAAAAGGAGGACTTCATCAATATTTGTGGCGGCGTGTTCATAACAACGCGTCCTGCGTTACGCGCAAAGACATTAAATTATGTACATATCTTAAATCTCTTTGGTTACGCGCAGCTTTTAATAATTCCATTGATAGTTGACAATTGAAAGAATTCGAGAAGAGTGACCGTGCGCGCCGCTATTGGGGTGCAGGCAGCACGCACCGCACGCTTCCATCGCGGACGACCGCCTACTAGTGAGGAGGTACGTTCGTGAACAGAAAAATCATTCGGAAAACGGCAATTAACTTCGTCGAATTGCTTCAATGTCATTTCATCTGCTGGCTGCAGCCAACTTGCGCGTCAAAGACATTTACATCCTTGTGAAGCTGTTCACCTGTAGGGCTGGCCGGTCTCCAGCTTCCACAGTACCATCTCGGAGTTGTAGCTGGTAGAGACAAGTGTGAGGGGGTGCCGCACGGCGGATGCCAGCACGTCATCCGTGTGTCGAGTCTCCCAGCTCTTGCCGGTCGTCGACATGCCGGTGTCCTCGAACTCCACCACGTGCCGGTTCCAACCAATCGCCAAAATCCTGGTAATAACAATGAACTCTAAAGGTATTACATGTTTTTGAGTTTTATTTGCATTCACTCCTGTAGTTAGCACATCTTGAGTTTACCACAACTTCATGTTAGGTACACCATTTTTGTCATCATAGTGCCGAAATTGGCTTTTTACAAAATATTGTTTGATGTGTCTTATCAAGAATATTCTAGAAGATCTTTCCATAATAACCGAAAAGAATATTCTAGAAGATCTTTCCATAATAACCGAAAAGAATATTCTAGAAGATCTTTCCATAATAACCGAAAAATCTGCTCACCTGCCCTCTACCCAGAAGCAGTCGGTGACTTCGCACATGTGCTCGATGGACATGTGTCTTAAGCACGTTCCTGTATTGAAGTTCCACACCTAAACAAAAATTAAAAAAAAAAAAATAACCATCCGTAACGATTGTCGTTCAAGTTATAATTTTAAAATATCATCACCCAGCAGGTTCAACTCGTGAGGTCAAGCGATCAGGGAGAGAAAATTGGAGAATATGCCACCGAATTCGGCAACACATAAGCGTGTGAATTTGCCCGACCAATACCTACAACAGTTTTCGGAAACCTGTATAAAATGAATTCGAAAGTTATGTAGAAAATAATAATAATACATCATTTATTTGCAAAAAAATCACCATTAACTCTTCGCACGTCGAGTGTACAGCATGTGTAATTGTGTACCGATAACAATGACATTTCTATTGTGACTGCTAATTAGACGCGCGACGGGTAGTAGGTAAGTAGTAGGTATTACGTAATTAGACAATAGCAAGTGCTTGCAGTTCAGAGGTTCACACTATAGACGGGCCCTCGCGCGCGGGGTACAGGGGCGCGGGGTACACGGGCGCGGGGTACAGGGGCGCGGGGGTACGACGACAAAGGGAGAGAAGCGAAGAAGACGACCGAAGGAAGCGCCCCTTCAATCACTTTATACTTGGACAACGTGAACTCTATAATCTCTCAAGCTGAATGAGAATAAGACACAATGAATGAAGTGGATATTATGCAGGTATACACAAAATTAAATCGCAGTGGAGTTTGCCAAGCTGAACTGTGGTTGGACTTAGTGAAGGGCTATAGAATATTGTACTCCGGCTTTTAAAGGGTTATATATAACACTATCGAACCTTGAGCTCGCCGTTTCTGGCCCCTGTCAGCAGCAGCAGGTAGCCAGGGTCCATGCATGAGGCGGTGATCTCCACCGGGATCTCCTCCCCGTGCAGCATCCGCACGTGCGCGTCGCGAATCAGTACGTTGCGTTTTCCTGCACAAAACCCAAAAAGCGATATGAGCACTTCGTCCGGTATGGTACCGTGGGTAGCCAGTCCCGCTGACTAGCTAATCTTTTTAACCTTGCCAAAGCGCAAATTCCTACTTGACGTGTCCTCTTCTGGTTTGTTCACTCATGTCTATCGAATTGAACCTACAAAATCAGCCTATAACGTTCCCACTGCTGGAACACAGGCCTCCTCTCAGTGAGAGGGAGTGGGCTGTAATCTTCGAAATTTCCTTCATTTTGCCGTTTTGAGAGCAGTGGTGATGGAATAATTTACACAAATTAAAGCGCCTGCCTGGGTTCGAACCTACGACCCGGGACTTGTAAGTCGCGGCTGTTACCACTGGGCCACCACTGATCTGTCTATCGAATTGAACCTATTACGTTTAAATTAATGTAAACAAAAACGTGAATTACTTACCAGTAACTGGATTCCAATTGATAATAATGCTATCCATGCCGCAAGTAATTATGATTTTGAAGAGTGGGTTGTAGAGAATCTGGGATACAGCTCGCGAGTGTGTAAAGCCGTCAGTGTGGAGCGGGTTCAGCTGCTCGTCCAGCACCACGGTGGCTATCTTCATGCACGCGAGGATGAACTCGCGGGTGGCAGGGTTGTACACGGCGGAGATGGGCGAGCGCTCGCCCACTATTGCCGGGATGTCGATGTACGTCTACGAAGGGCATGGATGGGAAAGCAGTTCAGATTACGGAATGAGTGAGAAAGTATAGAACACCTACTTAAGTTGATAAACATATAAATTAATGCGATAGTTCAATGACATTTTCCAACTAGTAAAAAAACCGGGCAAGAGCGAGTCGGACTCGCGCACCGAGGGTTCCGTACCAATTTTGTTTTTAAATTTTCATCGGCGAGGCCTATTATTCGTCAGAGAATTTTAACACTGCGCACTGCGGTGTAGAATATTACAGTTTTAGGTCCGCGCCATCTCTTGACCGATAGTGAAACTAATGTAACTTTTGTTGATGATTTCTGAAAAAGGGTGCTATTTAGAGACATTGTTTTATTTTTCCTCTAATCTTTACACAAACTTCTATCACATAGAATAAAATTTTTCTCTATGCAAACTTCGGAGATAGGGGTAACGGTATTTTTTTTTTACATTTTTCATCAAAAGTCGAAAACTATGCGGCCTAAAAAAAAGTGTTTGAGAATGTGCAAACTGAGCTCTTTCATAAGATACCTACCCCACATGCCCTAGTAGCCCTACACTTCGAACCCCCCAATTCGAATTTTTCAGACCCCCTTTCAGTCCCTGTAGCAACAAAATATTTGCAAAATAGTTGGGCAAACGTCATCTAATACTATTCTAAATTTCAAGTTGATAGCATTAGTAATTCTTGAGATATCCAGTTGTGACAGACGGATAGACAGACAGACTGAGTCACACCTTAAGGGTTCCTTTCTACCATTTTTGTACGGAACCCTAAAAAATTAACCATTGAATTGAAAATAAATACAACTATACAAGGTGTTGATTTGCATCCTCGTCAAATTTCAGGAGGTTGTCATAAAAGACATTTTAGTACTTTAGTACTTATACTTAGTAAAGTAAAAGGCGTTTGTTTGTGTGTGAAAGCGCGGTTATATGCTAGTAACAAATGCGCCGCGTTTAAATACGGCTGGTTCACACTTACGGGTTTCCGTAAATAAAAAAAAAAAAAACCCACCCATTTTATACTTAGTTGATTTGGGTCGAGAATCATTAGCATAATTACGTCCTTGAATTTGACTAGGATGCAAATCAACACCTTGTATGAATGCCAATACCTACTATACTTTTTATCTAGGCAGATGGTGAAATAGGAAACGAATAAATGTACTCAGTTTACACCCTTACTTGAGAGCACGTTTGACTTTGCACATCCCACACTTTGATAGTTCTATCTCTAGATAACGAGTAGATGGTCTGTCCTTTATTCTGCAGCACGATGCAGGTGATACCGGCGTGGTGCCCGATGAATATTGCACTGGCCTTAACTGGCACAAACGCATTCCACACTCGCACCAAGCAGTCGGGACCTCCTGTCACCAGCACATGCGTCTCCTCGTCAAACGCAAAGCATTGGATACCCTGAAAAATTAATGGCTTCCATGATAACCCTTGGCCACGAACAGTGAAAGATAAAAGTTATGTTATATTACACACAAAACTCGCCTTTTCTACTCTGAACATGTTACGTGTCTTCGAGCCATACATGTCGCATATGAGCAGTGAGTCGTAGCAGGTGGCGCAGGAGACCACGCAATTCAAAGATTTATAGTATGACACCTGCCGCACCCACTCCGCGTGCATGCGGGGCAGCTCCACTAGATGCAGCTTTGGTAGCAGGTGAGGCTGCAATCACAAACGAATTGCTCAAAGTGAGCGCACGAAGGAGGAGGGGAGGACCTTTGACAAATAACTTCACATATTGTGCCTCTCTCCTCTCTTAGGGCCCGTTCACATGCCACATGTACCTACCACATCCACACCGCATCGCAGCGACAAAATGTGGGCAACCAGAGGTTACGTGTGAATAGTGGTGCTGCAGCTTTTTGCAGTTGCGTTGTTGGAACTACACAATAAAATCAAATGGGCGACGCAACGTTGTCTTGCATGTGTCCGGCTGCTAGTGCGCGGTCTCGCTGGTGGTCGTTGTGGTCGCGACGCGACATTGTCGCCGACACGGTTGATTTTGATTGCAAAATGTGAACGATATGAATTATTGTCTGACCACGTTCATGGTGTGGTTGTGGTCCGATTGATCGGGCCCTTAACGTCCAAGTATTATAACTGTAGGTGTCTGACAGAAGATTAAAATCATGCGAAAAATAATAAGATGAACACCCGTTTCTGCAGATCTATGTGTCGTAGCGTTTGCGTGGCACGTCCGGGCTCGTTCTGGAAGGGCCCGCGCAGCACAGGAGAGAACAGCAGCACTCGGAGGTTGCCGCCCACGTCGCCACAGATGAGCATGCACTGCTCCTTCAAGTCTTTTCCGAAGTGATAGTACATTGTGCAAATCTGTGAAATTGACTACCTAATTATAGAGCCTAGTTGTCAACACAAAATAAATACAAGTCCTCAAACAAGGAATGTTCTATGGTAAACACAAAGGTAGGTATAACCTACTCGTAGGTTTCTTCCTATGCACTCAGGCAAACCCGAAATCTATTAAAATAATATGTTTTCTTGCCATGTACTCCCAGCTCGTGATGACAATCTTCAAAGTGAAGGTTTTGGCGGTGCAGTCGTAGAAGCGCAGGTCCCGCTCCGTGGAGCTGGTGACGATGATGTTCACGTCCGGCATGCACACCATGTCCGTCACCCACGTGGTGCGTACCTTCAGGTGGGCTGTGGGAGTCATAAGTACCTACCAACTTACATTATAATTCATAAATATGCACTCCAGATCATGCTGACAGGCTGACTTTATTATAAAAGAACTTAGCATCATCTAGGAAGTTGCCTGCTTGACACCCGTGTGTTTACCAGAAGGGGGCAAAAATACTCATTAGTGACAACGTGACAACCTAATTACGCGGTAATTGTGTTACACACTAACAGTAGCAATGGCTTTCATTTTGGCGGTTCAACAACATTCATTGCGTTATAAATTTACGTTGTTGAGCAGAGAAATTTTTCGAACATTTATTATGAAGCAATGGATTAGCAATACCCTTCAAAACGATTCAGATTGAGATTGATAGTGTGTTACGCTATTAGGGTGCTGTACTAATGTAGGTACTCTAAGGTCAGCAGAACAGGCGACAAATATAATAATAGCAATATACGAGTATTTTGTGACCGTTCACTGAATGCGCATTTAGCGAACGTTGATGTGTCGTCAGGTAAATTGGAACCTCCCATCCAAGCAGCACACATAGCTGTATAGTCACTGGACAACAGAATTTTTGAAAACTAGCCTCCCACCCAGACGGAAGAAAGACAGTACCTAGTAAGCGAAGTAGAACGAAATGCTACTAACGGCTGGAGGAGAAGGCAGTCCTCAACAGCTTCATGTCGAGCGACCACCAGTTGATCATGCCGTCGCGGCTCGCTGTTATGTATGTGCCTTGCATCGGGTCCGTTCTGCGATTCTGTATCACACAGTAATTATAATCCCACCAAAAACATTTTCATGTAAAATGTTGCCGTTTCGCTACCATCACATGGGCATAAGGTGAAAAATTTATTCACTGTTCATTACTTTTCTGTTAGACAATAGTTCTTGTAGTAACGAAACGGCCAAGCCTCATATTTTGACTAAGGTGTAGAGTTTGTGAAGTTAGGGCGTGTAGAGTTAGAAGCTTGGCTCTACATGAGATCTGATAACTTTTTGGCAGTGCGAGCCATATGTGGTCTCGTCTTGGCATGTTCACCTCCACAGCTTCGGCTTGCTGGTCGCCGAGCGACCAGCCTCAGCCGCTACGGCTCACACGGGTGCCTATCCTTCCTTACGCAAGGGCGAAGGGGTTGCACTTCCCGTAGCGCCGGAGACGTTGCAGAAGCAACCTTTTTCCACTCATACTATATAGATCAAAATTTGTTCGATATTTTAACTTGTACGTATTTTTAGGGCGAATTAATGAATGTATTAAATGTTGAAAATTAACCCATTTTTACACGTAGGTATATTAATTTTCGATGTTCAAATAATATAAATGTACCCATCGATATTTAGGACGTTCGATAATCTGTATTTCGATATTTAAATCTTTCGATGTAACTTTTGTAGATATTTAGATTTTGGATATATTGGACGTAGGATATTTAACCATTCGATAATATAAACTTTCGTTATTTTAATTTTTGGTTTTATGGTCGTTCGATATTTCCATTTTCGATGTTTTGAACATCGATATTTTAACAGTCGGTATTTTAATCTTCGATATTCAAATACGTACCCTGACCGAGGTATATTATTTAAAATGTACAACATACTAGAAAATAAAAGAGCCTAATTTATAAGAACCTTGTCGACATCTGGACTGAAAGTTATTCGTGATATTGGGTGCCTGTGTTGTGAGCGTATGATAGCGGGCAGGCCCATGATGGGCGGCTGCAGTGACTCCCGCTGGTTCTCCGCGTCGTTGCCGAAGTAGCCCAGGATCAAGTGGGACACCACCTCCTCCCAGTCGACCTCGCCCGTGCGGCTCGTGTTTACCTGGTCGAGTAATCGACTGCTATAATAAATTCGAAAGTAACTCTGTCTGTCGACAGACAGACAGAGTTGCTTTCGAATTTATAATGCGTGAAAAGGTAACGTGAAAAGGTAACATACAGACGGACACGTCTGTCTGTCTGTATGTTACCTTTTCACGCCTAAACCACTGAACGGATTTCGATAAAATTTAGCAGAGAGAACATGAAGGAGATTGCATCCGGGGAAGGACTGGAAGGACATAGGATAGTTTTATCCCCATATTCAGACTACACGAGAGAAAGAAAGAGTGGAATCTGACTAGTTTAGTCTAGGTACTCATAATTTTGGAGATTGTCCTGATGTCCCATCTCAGATTAGTAGGTATGGATTATATATACACCTATCTAATGATTAGTCACCTACTTTCATAAAGAGTATTTTAAAATCTTCATCGTCGTAGTCCACATCAAGCAAGGACTTCAGAGCAGCTCTAAACTCTAAAGTTGTCATTTTGTTAGCGAACGCCTCTCGGAATGCATCTCTGATCCTCTCCATGTCCTTCATGCTGCACCTCTCGTGCAGCGCCGCGTTGCGCCAGCGCGCGCGGGCGGCGGCGGTCGCGCTGTCTTCAGTTTTGATAGACATGCAGCTCAAGACATCACTAACTTCTTGTGCCATTATTACTTATCAATACTAAAATGACAACTCTAAAATGATGGATGGTAAAACTTAAAAAATAATTAAGTATTATAAAATTATGAATCGTTCCACTAAACAGAATCTCAGAATCAAAGACTACAATATGATTATGACAACTTGCAATGGCTTTTTCAGTCTATCAAAAAGTACTCTGTGCATGGCTTGTAGTGTCAGTCAAAGTAGGTAGCAAAGAGTATAATAACTAAGCTAGTAAATATACATATCTAAAACTGGCCAAGTGCGAGTCGGACTCGCACACGAAGGGTTCCGTACCACGAGGCACCAAAAAAAAACACGTTTGGTGTATAATTTTATTTGTTTTTAGTATTTGTTGTTATAGCGGCAACAGAAATACATAATTTGTGAAAATTTCAACTGTCTAGCTATCGCGGTTCTTGAGATACAGCCTGGTGACAGACAGACGGATGGACGGACAGACGGACGGACAGACAGCGAAGTCTTAGTAATAGGGTCCGACCCTTTGGGTACCGACCCTTTGGGTACGGAACCCTAAAAAGTAGGAAAGAATTTAGTCGTTCCAAGAACAATATGGCCTGATAGGGAATGCAAAACCGGCCACAATTAAAACCCGGTTTTTTTTTCGGGTTTCGTATTAAAAAAACCGATTTTCGGTGAACTCGGTTTTTTTTTCTTTGTCTAAGTTTTTTTAAACTACTTGTGAAATTCAGGCCGCCTACATCTTGCATATTTTCAATAATTAAATAGAAACGTATCTATTAAAAATAAATACATAAGTATTCAAAATTTCAATGAAAATGCAGAAATTTGTTTAAGTAAAAGGTTTATTTCTTTTGCAAAAGTATTTCATTGCAATACTTGCATTTTCCTTCCGATTTCGTTTTCGATTTTAAAAATGACCCCACACGCTGTTTTTATCCTCAGTTTTTCTGATGTTTTCTACAAAGTCATCCATATTAATCTGAAAGCTACAAGCAAGAACAATAACTTGATCTGTTTAATTATGAAATTAACAAGAATTATACTGGACTGGGAGAGGAAGGAAAATATAATGTTCCAGGCTGGTCCAGGCACTTCCTGGGCATACTGTAAAAGTTAGGTAAGGAAACAAAGGCAAATCAGTTTCGTAGGCGATGGGCAGACGGCCTATGCCTATCATTACAAAACCGTTGTTTTATAAATTAACTACTACCTTCTGCCCGAGACTTCGGCAGCGTAGAATAAGTGGAACATGATTTTTCGGGGTTTAAAGTAGGCTATGTAGGTAGCCTAGCTATCTCTATTCCAAATTTCATCCAAATCTATCTAGATTCTAGCTGTTTCTGCGTGAAAAAGTAAAAAACATGCTAACAAACAAACTTTCACAATTATAATATAAAGCATTGTGTGGCACACTGTGTGAATATCTTCACATTTAAAAATAGCGATTTGTACCTAACCTAAGTACATACTATAAATGTCAAATACTTACAAAAATAACTGAACTGTACGACAAATTCACTAAACACCTTCACTCAACTATTGAAAACAGTTAAATGTTACCAAATTACTAATGCTACAATAAACAACACGTCTTTTTCCACAAATAAAGAATTTTGAATCTTGAATCTTTTCACTAGCAACGTTTGGTAAAACAAAATGGCTGACACCAAATTCAAAGTTTTGACTGACACGTGGTGTTGGGTGTTGCCATTTGAAAATAATAAAAAAACTCGAAAAACCGGAAACGTCAAATTAAACCCGGTTTTTTTAATAATTTCAAATATTCCGAAAAACCGGGTTTTCGGTTTTCGGTGAAACCGGTTTGCATTCCCTAGGCCTGAAGCAATGTTATTATAAGTAATTTTACACTTATAATATCATTGGCCTGAAGAACAATATGGCCTGCAGTTGATTAGTTTTCAGTTTTGGAGACCAATTAATTTTATACGTAGACGGAAAGAAACGATGGAAAGGGTTTGCCTTTCTATCTGTCTACGTATAAAATCACTCACTCACTCACAATCACACAATCAATAAAATTAATATTCTTCCTTCGGTTTTCCCAAATAGATCACAGAAGCTCCATAATCAAAAAAACCGGCCAAGAGTAAGTCGGACTCGCGCAACGAGAGTTCCGAACCATCATATTTAAATTTTCATCGGCGCGGTCTATATTCATCAGAGAATTTTAACACTGTGCACTGCTGTGTAGAATATCTCTTGACCGATAGTGGAACTAATGTAACTTTTGTTGATGATTTCTGAAAAATAGCACACTTTTTCAGAAATCATCAACAAAAGTTACAGTTAGAGACTTCGTTTTATTTTTCCTGTAATCTTTACAAAACTTCTATCACATAGAATAATTTCAGACTTTTCTCTTTGCAAACTTCGGAGATAAGGGGGGGAACGGTATCTCACCATAAGGGTTCCGTGTTTTACCATTTTGGTACGGAACGCTAATACTGACGCCGACCTACGAGAGCCTACCAGTACATAGAGAAACCAAACCGAAATGCAAGTTTAGCACTCAGTTGGCCCTGACGGGATGCGTGCAAATACCTACACGAAACTATGATGAGACAGTATATATCAAAATAGTATAACGAGATGCTTTAGGTAGTGGTCGCTCCGCCCTCCGGCCACTGTAATCGCATAGACCTTGAGGATGATCCATCCCGCATGGTACGGATTTTTTAAGAGATGAAGCGACACTGATTGTCATTCTAAATAGTACATACATCAGAACCATGAAGGGCCCGCCCAGTTGCTACAGGTACCTCCTTCTGCGGTCATTGGTATTGATCACTGCAGATTTGTTTGAGTTCTCTATGGAGCGTAGGCTTAGTTCCATGTCCACTGCGATCAGACTGTGAATCTGAACTCTGTGAATAGTTGAATATCCAATTCGCGTTTTAGAAAATATAATAATGACTCTTCTCTCCTCCCAAAGTTGACGTGATAGTTGTAGTCCCTAAGAAGTCGGTCGGTAGGTCACTAGGTCGCTAGTTTTAAAGATGCTACTCACGGTTTTACCCAACTGATCCATTGCAATTTTGACGTGAATAAGTCTTTAATTGCTTCCATAGTGGGAGGCAAGTCAAAAAAACCAATGATAACAAAATCGGGGGATACAGTTTGGTGTAGCAGCTTCATAACTATCATCTCCATCCTAAATTAAATTAGGTACAGTGGTACACCATTGGATAGCTAAAGGATGAAATAATTCATTACTCTAAATGAGGACTTTGACGCATCGCGCGCGGTGGAGGGGGAAGCGCCGCCATTTTGAGGTAATTTTGCTGCGTATCGAGAATTCCACTTAGTATAACTTTTGACTCGGAAAAGCTACGACGTACTTTTAAGTTTCAACCGTCAGTCAGCTCTCGGCAAAATATATCGATTTTAAACAAAACATTAGTGTAAAATAGTGACAGTGAATATAATGTGTTAAAATATATAATGTCTGCCTATACGCGTCAAAAAGCCATATCCATACATAGATCGTATACAAAAAGGAAAGGGCTTCTCAAGAGAAATCGAATGGTACCAATAAAACACCATATGACCGAGTCAAGCAGTGCCTGGACCGTAAAAGAATGAATGCAGCCGAGCGGATCAACCCCGTAACGTAAACGTATTCACGTACAACACGCGGCCGTGTCTATGACACAGCTACACCCCATTCTTTTTTCTAAATAATCATATGCTCATTCACTGTTCATACTTAATTTAATGTATAAACATATATCAAAGACATAGTAAAATTATAAAACCTATCAAACATAGTATAAACATAATAATTATAAAGTTATCAAACTTAAAATGATAAATAATATCGAAATATAAAATTCAATAACATATTTTTTTTTCCTACAAAAAATAGAAAATAGGGATATATGTTAACGTCGTCGTCGGTCCGCATGCCGCGGATTGTTCTGGAAAATCAAGGAGCACCGCTGGCGTGGACCGTCCGTCGAAGAAAGAAATAAGCCATTTAGGTCTGACACACACTGCAGTACAATCGGTTACGAGTTCTAATAGTTCTCAAACGCACTGTTTGAAAGTTGTCTGAAAATGGCAACACAAATAACGTGAGTGATTTGCGCTACGTTCGAATCCGGGACCAGCCGATCTAAAAACGACAGGCCAGTCGCACAGCACCTGTGTTATCGTAAACGTCCGTTTGAGCTTGACGCACCCTAAAACTTGCAGCATTACATGTTGGTGTTGTCTTCCTGGCCCAACGCAGACCGCTGCGTGGAGTACGTGGAGTATTTGGAGTGTGTAGAAAACGTGGAGTGCCTGGAGTGCGTAGAGAGCGTGGATTGTCTGGGGAACGTGGAGTGCCTGGAGAACGTGGAGCGCCTGGAGTGCATGGAGTGCGCTCGGTGCGGCGGGTGTAGTGCGTCGACATCAAAGTGCATCTTCTTTGGCTTTTCGCGCAGCCGCGTTTGACGCACCAGCTCGGGCGTGGGCGGCCGCCGCACTGGTTGGGTCGAAGCCAACCGAAGGTGCTTGTACAACGGGATCTGCAACGCATTAATATCTGTCATTATTTGAGCTGGCATGGCTACAAGTCCACTACGATATACTTAGGGAACTATTTCACTAGATACATCTCCACATCTCCATTTAGCAGTCTGTTCCGTCCGAGCATAAGTCGGTAAAATAGAAGAATAATTACGCAAAATACGACTAACAGTATTTTTATAACGTCCGCAATGTGCGCTTCTCGCAAGGACACACATGTAGTATGTACTAACCGTAGGTAACGAGATGTTGAGCTGGATCCTATCATGCTGGTCAGGCCAACGCGGCAGCGAGGAATACAGTCCCAGCAGTGGCTTGATGGGTGGCTTGCCGAAGGTCTTGTTCCGGAGCTCATCTTCCGTGATGTCGCGAAGCTTGTCCACGACCTTCTGCTCCGGCATGTAGCGCGACACGACGCCTCCGCGCCACACCTGCACACATTATAGCAGATTAGCAGATAATTATAGCACATTATAGATATCAGTTAGCACTATAATAATATCTCATCTGTAAACTGGCTGTTTACCTTGAATGTAGTGAAGCTGGCGACATTCTGTAAGTCAGGGGGGAAGCGGGTGACCTTCAGGCTCCACGGCACGAAGCTGCCAAACGTCTGCAGGTACTCGCCTGAGAGACGCCACACGCGGACGCTGTAGTCTGCACTTCCACTACCAAAAAAAGGGCAATCTGTGTGTGTGAAGGGAGAGGCCCGTCTTTGCAACCTGTTTTCATTGAAATTAAGTACTAATCGTTCAACTTCTGATTTATAGGACTTACGTCAATAAGAGTTTGAGTTCGTCGATATAAGCTATGGTTGTAACAGAGCGTAGATGTGCGCGGTAGCTGTTGAGTAGCAGCGGTAGTGGCTGGTCGCGCGTGCGGCGCTTGGCGCGTCCCTCGATACGGTCGCGCCACAGGAACGGGAACATCAGGCGCAGCCGCGGCATGTTCACATGAACCTACACCATATTTAATTTATAACCTAACCTAAATAGCTTTCTCCCTCGGCTTCGCCCGCATAGTGGTCGGAAATAACCTCGGGGACGTACTACCGGTATTAAAAGACCTAATTGTTAATCCAGGTTATAAACTATCTGTGTGCCATATTTCAACAAAATTAGTTCAGCCGTTTTTGTACGTGATTAAGTAACAAACATACAAACTTTCACATTTTATAATATTAGCGATTTAGACACAAAATTTTTCTTCTTGCAGGAATTGCTTCCTACTGTAGAATTTATTTGTCAATGATGATGAATTTATTTGTGAATGACAAAGAAAACCTAGAACTAACTATGGTAGGAAAAATATACTATATGAGGGAGCAAAACTTTATAATGAAATACCTGATGATGTGTTTAACAGTAAATACATATAAGAAAGCCCTAGAAGAATACATAAGGACGAAGTACTAACACCTGAATATCACCAATAATTTTTTTAATTATGTTGTTTTGTATAACTGTATGGGTCAATATCAACAAAGTGATTTTTTGTTCAATTTTGGTGGCGAATTTTTTTCTTCAGTTTTCGTGAAAAATAATGACCTGGTATAATAATAGAAAGTCCAAGCTGGAAGGATCTTCAAGAGGTCTGAGAATATCTCAATAACTTTTTGAGATATTTTAGTTCAAAGTCTAATGTGGCCACCAAAATTGAAAATCGCCCACCAAAATCGAAAGTGCCCACCAAAATTGAAAATCAGTGGCACCAAAATTGGATTAGAAGGTGAATCTGAAACAATGTGTAAGGTGGATATCTCGGGAAATATTATTTCAGCCTGTTCGGGATTGCTCTTTATTCTTGCTTTTCTTCTTGACCCCTGTAACACAGGTTTTGCCTAGCACGGGGGTCATTGGTCATTTATTTTGGACCAGGATATTCGCATACTTAAATTGTCACTCTGTATTTGTGTACTTACCTTTTTATGTCAAATAAAATGTATTATTCCCTTTATTCATTTACATAATCTTATTTTATTGTATTTTTAAATATTTCTAAAATATAAAATAAGTATAAAAAACATTTAAAAATATAAAAAAATAGCGATCTGCCGGTGTCGGGAGCAGGGTCCAAGCTACCGGTGGTTAGGGCTCCAGAGACAGGAACCTCCTCACAATGCGAGCCGTATCGAGGAGTACTGCCTTCTGAATCAGGCCCTTGACCCAACCGCCTAACGAGAGCCTCGATAGATGTTAATCGAGGCTTTCGGCCATCAGTCCATTGGCCGATACGACAATCGGCACAATGATAGCCGAGCTCACATTCCATATGTCAACAACCTCGTGTGCTAAGTCGAGATATTTAATTTGCTTCTCTTTCTCAGCTTTCACGAGGTTCCCGTCACATGGAATGGTAACATCGACAATCATTATCTCGTCTATCACTACTATATCAGGTTTATTGGCAACAATAGTCCTGTCAGTAATGATAGACCGATCCCAGTACATTTTCAAGAACTGGATCGGGCACATACTTGTAGTACGGTATCTCAGAATTCACAAGTTTATATTTCAAAGCAAGTTGCTGGTGAATAATCCTAGCTACTTGGTTATGTCTGTGCAAGTACTCGCCGTTAGCCAGACGAGAACAACCAGATATAATATGTCTGATAAACTCACCCAGACAATGGCATGCCCGACACACGTCAACCGTCCCGTCCTTCATAATATGTCTCCGGTAGTTATTCGTTAAGATAACTTCGTCCATAATTGCACAGACAAAACCTTCCGTTTCCCCGAAAAGGTCACCAAAACGTAGCCAGGATACGGACGCTAAGAAGTCTACACCGGGCTCATGAAGAGCCCGATAGAAGCGCCCGTGAAGCTCCTTGCTTTGCCATACCTTCTTGCGGTCATCAGTAGAAAGTACTACAGGCTTGCGCCAGTTCTCTTTAGCCATGGAGAGCGGGGTGATTGTCCCTTGTCCACTGCAACCACATCACGGTGCATACCCACTTCGGCTTTTAATAAATATTCCCTGAGACTGCACACCTCGCGGTTGTGGAGGGTCTTCGCATTTAAAAAGCCTCGACCCCCACACTTCCGCGGGATATACAGTCTCATCACCGATGATCGTGGGTGATGCATCCGGTTTGCGGTCAGTAGTGTACGGACTCTTCTATCCAGGGCGTCGAGTTTGGTCTGAGTCCATTTGAGTATGCCGAAAGAGTACAGCAGTATAGCTTTCGGATGAGGAGAGGGATCTGAGGCTTATGGAATCGGAGAGTTGAATTCCCTCGGATTCCATAATCTCCCCTCGCTTTACATGCATGACTGCATTATTATTATTGTTATTATTTACTATTATTCTTCTTTCTGCCATTCTCTTTTTAAGCAGCCTCTCTTCGGTGGTCTGTTTTGGCATTCTAAAAATATGAAGCTAGGTCCTTATAATAATAGACCACTTAGGTACTGCCAAGTAGGTACATAATATTTATTTATTTGCTAATCAAACTGACTTGCAACTTACAAACTGGCTTTATAGGTACAAACAATACTTACAGTATATAGTTAAAACTTGGTGGCTAGTTTTCAATTTTGGTGTGGTGAAAACGCCACCAAAACCACCAAAATTGAGCCACCAACATTGAAACCAGATATAAAAAAAATCTTTAAAAATAGGGGTTTTAAGTTACAATTTATTTAATATCACTGATTTATGCGTAACCCAAATCACTACCTATAATGTGTACCTTACTATTAAAACACTTTAAAATTAACAGCAAATCGATCCACCAAAAATTGAACAATTCTTGTCCCCCGTGCCACCCAAGATGATACTTACGTTTTTGGCGGAAAATCAGAGCACTAATCACACACCTGTTACACGCAAGTGCCGGTGCATAACTGAGAGATGTGAAATAATAAAACGCGATTGATCGCACACGCACGAAACTTCATTTTATAGTATGTTGAATATGTGCCACCAAAATTTTGATTTTTGCTTGGACAAACTTTGATCGAGTATCCTGTGCTTTTAAATTAGATTTTCTAATACAGTTAATTGTTTTTAGATAATGTGTCATAAGCATACACTAACGAACTTGTTTATTTTTTATTGTATAGCAAATTGTTACTTTGGTGAATGCAATTATATCAAAAAAAATGGTTGCCTGTAAAGTCGGTTTTACGGGCGAAGATTTTACGTGACAACGTCTTTTTCTCGGTAATTAAATTAAAAGGTTCGGTGACTCATCGTAACGTTACCGAGCGTTACACTTTTTCATAAGTGACTCCCAGCCGCAACCTAATTTAAGACGTTGTCACGTCAAAATGGAACTGGGACAAGCCACCTAACTTGAATTACAAGGCGATTTTTTTTTCCTGATTATTTAAATACACAATTATAAAAAAAAAAATGTGGCCCTAATTGAACCAAGTTACGTAGTACACTATAAAAAAAAATAAGAAACATCCTATCATTTAACACCTCGATTCTCAACGTGGACGCGTAAAATTTGCTGTGGGGATATTCACCCGTATGTGATCAGTGATCACAGAGACTGTATCTACTTTTTTATATATTTTCTATACATTTCTCATTATGTAAGTGAACCGTTATGTTCTTTTTTTGAGAAATAAATGTCTTTAAACCGAATGCACTGCTGCTGTGTTAACTTTTCTTTAAATTGTAGAATTCAGATACTTACATTAATATAAATAAATTAAATAAACTCACCTGATCGTTTATGAGGTAGTTGCTCATGAGCCACACTTTGACGTATCCCATGATAGTGCCGGTGAAAAGAAACTCGTTGTCAATGTCGGTGGCGAAGGAAGATACGTAGTCGCCTGTCGTGTGGATGGCCTGGAAGGAGCTCAGGTAGCCACCCGCCGAGTGGTCCGACCAGCACTGTACAAGACCATTCTCCAGAGCCAGAAGGAGGGAAGCTAAAATATGTTTTCTTCTTTAACTAGGCTAGTTCATTTCATTCTAGCAGCACCGCTCAGGTGCCACAACGCGCGCAGAAACAATACAAATGTCTGTTACTTCTATAACAAAACTACATTGTGCAACCACAGGTGCAACGCTCGATGGGCTTGGGTTGTAGAAATCTTCCAATGGAAGACTTCGAAGCGATATTTTGTAATTGACTAGAGCGTTGTGTTGACCTGCGGTCTTCGATCAAAAATATTGATCGAAGCCTGCGGTGCAGGAAATCTGCAAGCTTACCTACTTACTACTCAGTAATAAGTATGAGAATACTGCTTGCGTTAGAATACCGCATCGTACTGACCGACGCTCATGTGTAGTGGTCGCGTGTGCAAGAAGATCATGGCTTGCGCGGCGAGGTGGCGCATGACCTGCGCGCGCGGCGGCACGCTCAGGGCCGTGGAGGACAAGCATCGCACCGCCGCCTTCTTGATGGCCGCCTCTAGGTCCAGTACTTTTTCGGCAGCTGCCGTACTGTGGACAACAAGAGCAAGTAAGTTACCTGGGTCGAATATGGCCACCCTAAGGTTTCGTGTCTATTTTTTTATAGTTTTAAAGATTAGAGAGCAAGTCACGGTATTTATTTGTAAAGTGTACCTAATAAGCTTTCATATTGTAGCAAAAAAGTGATAAAAATATTGAATATTTACAGGTATTCTTTACTTTTTGTAAACGTAGAAAAAAGCCATATTTCCGACAGGGTAGGTAAATATGCCCATGGATGTGGCCATATTTACAGTATTATAAATAACTAATAAATTCAACAATTATAAATAAATAATAAATGTTTATTCAGTATTTAAATTGGTAATATTATTAAATTAATTATTTTAATTGGTATTATAATTTATAAATGTTAATAATAACCAATTAAATCTACATAATCTTAATTTGCTATCGGTTAGTCCTCACTACACTGGGTGCATACATGTCCATATCTATCAAAATCATCTGCTGTTAAGCCAATGCACTCCTCATGACCGTAGGCCTTAAACAAAAAAAAAGTAATAAGTTTTTTATGTGTCAATAATTCATACGATAAATATGGCCAATCGTTGGCCATATTTTCAGTCACGACTATTTTTCCTCTACATTCCTCTATATTCAGACGAATCAAAAACACATTAGTATTTTGAGAAATACACAAAGAAATACCAAAATACAATTGCCGTACAGCATGGCAACTTAAATAGAAAACAATAAAATCGAAAACTAACAGAAATATAGGACCGAACTTAGTTGGATTTTTTTATAACGGCAGCACAGCCTACCACTTCGATGAAATCTGAGAGACTGGCGTGGGTGCGAGAGGGGTGGCGGGGGCGCTATTCGGATACGCGGCTCGGTCGCCATCGTATACCGTCGCGTTTAATTTTATAAAGTGTTGTGTTTTAGAGATAATAGTATGTGGCCATATTTATCGGCTGGCCATATTCGACCCAGGTACCTTAATATTTCTTGAAAATAATGATTTAGTAACAATATTTTTAGTTTTCTTTGCTACTTGCAGAAAAAACCTGCAGACACGATCCTCATATTTGTCAAAATTAGGTAAATATGGGCAGAAAGATATTTAATGTATTGTTAAAACATTTAACCCACGTGGGTTTCCGGATGGTAGACGAGAAGTAACAAGCTCTTGCACTACTTCCTTTGGAGCTTAGGAGTAGGACGGGGGAAGGCTTGGACCCTTCACGCCTGTACTTCATATTGATGCGCAGAGTTGGCTCCGCGCACGAGAACCACCTGGATGTCACAAAATTTTTTATGATTCTGACGAGTCCCATTTCAGATTCAGATTTCAGATTTATTTATTTGCCAACAATGTAGGTACAGGTATAAGATGGTATGATAATTTTCAGCTGAAAATCGCTCAACCAACCTTACAGGTTAAAGCAGTTTTAACCTGTAAGGTTGGCCGGTTTCAAGCCTCCACATCACAAGTTCTGAGTTGTAGCTGGCTGTGGCCAATGTGAGGGGGTACCGCACGGCGGATGCCAGCACGTCATCCGTGTGTCGAGTCTCCCAGCGTTTGCCGGTCGTCGACATACCGGTGTCTTCGAACTCCACCACGTGGTGGTTCCAGCCTACTGCGAGGATCCTAATGGAAAGTGACCGAGCCTTAGTATTAAACATGACTTATCACAATAGTTCTACTGCACCATCTAGCCCAAATCATAATAAAATGAAATCATAGCAAATCGTAGTGATGCCACTAATGAGTTCGTGAAAGTGTGGAGATGCTACGCGGGAAGCTGTTATTCATATTTAATTGAATCACTTGAACCAGTAGCGGCCCTAGGGCGGTGCGAGCGGTGCGACGGCACCGCGGGCGCCGTCATGGGGGGCGCTGAAATCAACCGAAATGCGACCACCAGGCAGCAGTCAACAAATAGTTACTAATAGAAACTATATGATGACCAATGATAGTAACTTACTAAAGCGCGGACGCGGAGTATCGACCGAGTCGCGACAATAATTTGGGCGAGTAAACGGAGCGGGCGGCGCGGAAAGGTCCATATTGGAAAAAGGTTGTGCTGATTTGCAAATCAGGGCCACATTAAGATTTAGCACCACGTAAAAAAATCTAGGGCCGCCGCTGACTTGAACTACTGGTGTGAATGAAATTTCAAGACCTGCCCTCCACCCAGAAGCAGCTGGTGACTTCGCACATGTGCTCGATGGACATCACTCTCAGACACACGCCCGTATTGAAGTTCCACACCTAGACCACGTGATCACGTAAAGAAAGAGAAGTATAGGAGGTATTATTTTATTTATTTACTAATTATTTAAAAAAGAACAGACTGGGTGGGTAGATACGATGCGACATAGCAATGATGATAATTCATTGATGAGTGAAGGTGATTTTAAATGTATAGTATAGGTACTGTAATACGACCTTGAGCTCGCCGCTCCTGGCGCCGGTAAGCAGCAGCAGGAAGCCAGGGTCGAAGCAGGCGGCGGTGATCTCCACCGGGACCACTGCGCTTTGCAGCATTCGTACGTGAGCGTCACGAATCATCACGTTGCGTTTACCTGTACCCCAAACAGTGGTGATGGTGAGCCACGGGTTCCTCATTTTATTTTAGACATTCAATCCGCCACATTTGAAGAGACTTTTCCTAAAGCTTTAGAAATCATTGCTTAAACTTCGTATAGAGTGGAACCACCTAAAATATTAGCAAGTGGAAAGATTGACTTCAGAAATAAAATACGGAGGCACAAAGGATCAGTCAGCTTCAACAACAGCAAATGTTGCTGCCTATGTTCGATCGAATTTCATTGTATCTGTTACCTGTTGTTGCTTGTATAATGTTGTTAATTTTATAATGTTACCTGATACTGGATTCCAGTTCATAACGATGCTATCCATGCCGCAAGTTATGATGACTTTAAACAGCGGGTTATAGAGGACCTTAGATACAGCTCCGGAGTGTGTGAAGCCGTCAGTGTGGAGGGGGTTCAGCTGCTCGTCCAGCACCACGATAGCTATTTTAACGGCTGCCAGGATAAACTGACGGGTGGCGGGGTTGTAAAGGGCAGAAATAGGCATTTTCTCGCCCGATATGGCTGGGATATCGTTGTAGGTCTGACGGCATGCTTGGCTCTGCACATCCCACACTTTGATAGTTCTATCTCTAGATAAGGAGTAGATGGTATGTCCCCTGTCCTGTAGCACGATGCAAGTGACACCAGCGTGATGTCCATGAAAGTTCACGGTGGCCTTGGTAGGCACGAACGGGTTCCACACTCGGACCACGTAGTCGGGTCCACCCGTCACCAGCACATGTGCCTCCTCATCAAACGCGAAGCATTCTATACCCTAAAGAGTGATACAATTTATTGAAAAAGATACTTTAAAATATACTTTTGAACTATAAAGAAGAAAGTTCTGAAATCAGATTCTAGAGATTTTCGTAAAAGCTAATTATCGAACCTCGTCAGAGTTCGGATATTAATCAAGAAAGTAGGAACGTAGATTATTTCAGTAGGTACTGTGTGACTTGGAGTGGACACTCGTGCTAGGAATAACCAAAGAATGTTCCAATCGGTAGTATTCGGAAGATAATGAAGATTCATATTGGGTACAAACTAAATTTACAGAACTAAAATAAATACCTACTGAACTTTTTCAATCTAAATAAACAATAACCTATACTTTCATACTTTACGAGTCCTATACTCGTAAAGTATGAAAGTATAGGTTATTTGGTTATTGTTTAGGTTAGGTT
The DNA here is from genome assembly GCA_948474745.1 of Oligia latruncula. Lineage (NCBI taxonomy): Eukaryota > Metazoa > Arthropoda > Insecta > Lepidoptera > Noctuidae > Oligia > Oligia latruncula. The sequence continues at coordinate 786,332 of OX419691.1, read as the reverse complement.
ATTGTTAATTACAAAGAGTTTAGTCTTTGGGTATATATATAGTCTAGGTTAGAACATAGGGTACTATTTAGAACATAACCTAGGTTAGAACATAGGGTACTATTTATCCCGGTAGTATGTTCCCATGGGATAAATTCCGACCACCACACAGTCGAAGCCGCGGGCGGATGCTAATTATCTTATAAATACTGCCTCGCCTTTTCAACTCTGAACATATTATGAGTCTTGGAGCCCTGAAGGTCGCACATGAGCAGTGAGTCGGGGCAGGTGGCGCAGGACACCACGCAGTGCAGCGAGTCGTAGTATGCCACCTGCCGCACCCACTCCGGATGCACGTGCACGAGGTCTGTCAGACGCAGCTCTGGCAGTATGCGGGGCTGCAAGAAGCCCAGGTTTTACGTGTGGAACATTAAAGGCTCCCACTATAAAATCATAAGAAATAACCACATTAGCCCACTTTCATTTTAGCTGATCCGGTAGTGACAGCTGTAGTAATTAGGTATTTAAGTAATAACCGTCTTTTGCAGGTCGACATGTCGTAGCTTTTTCAAAGCCCGTCCAGCATCGCTCCGGAAGGGGCCGCGCAGCTCCGCCGAGAACAGCAACACCCGCACGTTGCCTCCGACGTCTCCGCAGATCAGCTTGCACTGATCCACATCTTCCTTATGGAAGTAATAGGACATGGTGCAGATCTAAGTAATAGGACATGGTGCAGATCTAAGTAATAGGACATGGTGCAGATCTAAGTAATAGGACATGGTGCAGATCTAAGTAATAGGACATGGTGCAGATCTAAGTAATGTTCATGTTTATTGTAATTGATTGCGCATATTACTAATACACACAAGGAAAAACCGGCCAAGTGCGTGTCGGACCACGCACAATGAAGAGTTCCGTAGTTGGAATGAATGTATCCTAAGAACAAACTTAATGTTGTAGTTGAAAAACATGTTCTCCCATGCATTTCAACTGAAAATGTAAGTTTGTACGCACAATATTGAGAAGTTTACCATGATCCAGACTTCTTATAGGTTTTCCTGTAATCTATAGTTAAAGAACTATTTTCTGTATTTTATCAAAATTTTAGGCTCAGTAGTTTCTTAAATAACTTTAATACAATTTACTTTAAAATTATGAAAAAATGATCCTCAGAGTCAGGGGCGTAGCTACCGCCGTATCTGCCGTATCAATTATACGGGCCCCCCGGGCCATGAATAAATATTTCTTTTAATTTTATGCAAACGTTTTTTTTTTCTTTTGTGGGAAATTTTTACCCTTCCTAAGGGCCCCCAAACAAATTTTTATACGGGGCCCCGCCAAAGCACGCTACGCTTCTGGTCAGAGTAAGCCCTTTCATTATATGTCACACGGTACTGATTGCGAAATTTATTTTTGAAATTTTCTATTTACCCCCCAAAAATGACCCCCACACTCAAAATTCATTTATTTACGTTACATGTCTGTTTGGGTCACAGAGATTCACATGTGTACCAAATTTCAACTTTTAGGTCCATTAGATTCGGAGCAAATTGGCTGTGACAGACGGACGGACAGACACACGAGTGATCCTATAAGGGTTCCTTTTTTAACCGACTTCAAAAAAGGAGGAGGTGCTCAATTCGACGGTACGTTCTTTTTTTTTTTTTTGTGTGTTTGTTACGCGATTACTCCGCCAATTGAGGACCGAATTTCAAAATTATTGTTCGAAAGGGTATACTCTCGAGGTGGTCCCATTATCATCAAGTTGGAATCTGATGAGAGGATCCCATGGAAATCGAGGGAAACCCTCAAATTTTATAGGCAAAGCTATAGCGATTTGGGTATTTTTTTAAAGTAACTTGAGCATTTGCTCTCGGAAATCATCATTTGGTAAATTGGAGCTGATGATGAAGACCACAGATGGCCATCGGAACTACTCAATGGCAAATATTTCACGGGTTGCGATTCGATTACTTTAATATGGTTGCTAAACGATTTAACCTCGTCACAATGCGTATGGTGAGTGGTTGTTTAGGAGTTGGTAAGAACCAGGAGAACTCCTCAACAATTAACGTCCCTGCATCGGGAAAAGCAATATTTTGTAAAAGGTGATGAGCAGTTGACATTAGGCTATTGTAACTTTGATAAATTACAAACTGATCCACTAAAAGGCGAAAAATAAAAACTTTGTTACAAAAAAAACAACCGACTTCCAAAAAACACCATAAAGTGAAAAATAACTTTAATTTCGGAAGTCGGTGGCAAAAAACTAAAATACAAATCCAAAGACACCGACTTCCGAAATTAAAGTTATTTTTCACTTTATGGTGTTTTTTGGAAGTCGGTTGTTTTTTTTGTAAAAAAGTTTTTTTTCCTTTTGAGGTACAGAACTCTAAAAAGGATGAAACCCTAATTGTTAGGTTATAGTTAGGTACCTAGATTTTAGTTTAGTCTATCTACCTTGCGTTAACACGAAAATGGGATGTATATCAGGTCACAAGTGTGTGGTCGTGGCACATCTTCTACTCTGTATGTCTTAAACTACGAAAGGCCCGTAAACAGCTTTAGGAAATGCAAAAATATGGAAAATCAATAAAATTTCCTGCCATGTACTCCCAGCTGGAAATTATCATCGTTAGACTGAAGGTCTTGGCGGTGCAGTCGTAGAAGCGCAGGTCCCGCTCCGTGGAGCTGGTGACGATGATGTTCACGTCCGGCATGCACACCATGTCCGTCACCCACGTGGTGCGTACCTTCAGGTGGGCTGTGGAATGTAGTCATCAGAATCACAATGTGCGCTTTTACTTTAGTTTCTAACGTGGCGACATTATCGTAGACGTTCACGTCTATAACATAAATGGGATTATGTGCAATATCTTTATCGTGGACGGAAATTTAAAAGCGCCTTCATATTTTTTCGAAACATTTTACTTAACTATGTTATCGTGATGCTGTGACGTGGACGGGACGTCCACGATAATATCGTCACGTTAGAAATGATAAAGCGCACTACCCACTTATCAATACGATAGTAAACCGAATCGATTAGTTAAACTGTACTAATTGATTAAAGCTCTCCCCCACAGGCGCGTTATTATCGAGCGATAAAACGCGCCTGTGGGGAAGAGCCTTTACTTTATTTGCCAAATACTGACTATACCTACTGTGAAACATCTATAGGTACCTACATCTATAAAAAATAATAAAATTGTAAGTATACAACGTGGCGCTACAACGGTGACATTAAATTAACACACGGGTAGGGGGGGCTAGTGCCGCTAGTGACCATTAATCATATAGGTACCTATTTTGATAGGATAAAATATTTTTTTCGGATTTTAGCCGGTTCGATTCCTGGGTGTGGCAAGCGTATTTTCAAACATTTGTAAATACAGTTTTATTTCTTTTAAAAAATAAAGGAATGTTTCCTTTGAGTAAAAGCCGTCTTCAGTATTTAGAGTACTTTCCCTCCAGGTAAGCTTCGAAAATTCCATCCTGTATAAAGGTGTAGGGTGTTTGGAAGCTGGAAGGGGGTGATAGTTGACACCATTTAGAGTATTTTGAGCCATAGGTACATGTCTTAGACGAAAAAAATATTTTTTATTTTTTTCCCAGATGTTATTTTTAACCGACTTCCAAAAAGGAGGAGGAGTATGTTTACCGATTACTCTAAGACGGCTGGACCGATTCCAAAAAATATTTTTTTGTTTGAAAGGGTATACTCTCAAGGTGGTCCCATTATCGTCACATTGGAATCTGATCAGAGGATCCCATGGAAATCGAGGGAAACCCTCAAATTTTATAGGCAAACCTAAGCTACAGCGATTTGGGTATTTTTTAAACTAACTTGAGCATTTGCTCTCGGAAATCATGATTTGGTAAAGTGGAGCTGATGATGAAGACCACAGATGGCCATCGGAACTACTCAATGACAAATATTTCACGGGTTGCGATTCAATTACTTTAATATGGTTGCTAAGCAATTTATGCTCGTCACAATGCGTATGGTAACTGGTTGTTGAGGAGTTCTCCTGGTTCTTACCAGAAGAACTCCTCAATAATTAACGTCCCAGCATCGGGAAAAGCAATATTTTGTAACATGTGATGAGCAGTTGACATTAGGCTATTGAAACTTAGATAAATTACAAACTGCCCCACTAAAAAGTGAAAAATAAAAACTTTTTACAAAAAAACAACCGACTTCCAAAGAAAACACTACAAATTGAGAAATAACTTTAATTTCGGAAGTCTGTCTTTGTTTCCGCATTTACGTTTAAATTATTACCTATCTACTAAAGTTATATACATATTATATAGTATATACAAGTATATAAAAAAAAAGAAGGGAAAGAAAAAGAGAGGAGCTCATTGGGCATCAAAAAATTCGTCCGCATCGCTGTCAATGGCATAAGTGCCCAAAAGGCTGGCAGCATTACCACGTTGGATGGCAATGCTTATTCTTTGGGCTAAAAATAGGCCAGCCCTCTGGTCACGTGATGAGTCAACCAACCGCTTGGCGATGTCCCGATATATTTGATGAGCACTCGGACCCCAAGGCCCTAGTGTTTCAACCCCAAACGGCTCAAACATATAGCTCCCAATAAGGTTGTTATATTTGCGCCGTTTGCTAAAGTTATTGGTTAGTTATTGGTGTTGTTATTTTGTTGACTGTTTTGTTTTTGTTTGTAGTTAAAAAAAAAAATCTTCTAAAACATGTAGTATGTGTGTCAACCGCTTCCAAACACCCTGTATAACTACTTCGGCTAAATGGGCGAACTAAATACACTCGCCGGTGGGTGGTACGCCGTTTAAAACAATCGATATTATAAGGAAAATAACCATTAAAACGTAAGTACTTAAGTACATTTGAATTTTGACAACAGAGTGTCACCGATTGTGACCTACAATAAGATAATACTACTAACTGCTGGAGACGATAATACTACTAACGGCTGGAGGAGTAAGAAGTCCTCAACAGCTTCATGTCGAGCGACCACCAGTTGATCATGCCGTCGCGGCTCGCCGTTACGTATGAGCCTTGCATCGGGTCTGTACTGCGATCCTGTGTAGGTACGATGATGCATTGGTAACTGCATACTAGCTGTGCTAGTATCATTCATATCATGCAATAATGCTGGGGAAACGTTTTATACATGATACCGAAATGATCAAGTATTGTTGTAACTTATACATGATGGAATTATCATTAGGTATTGTTGTAACCTATACATGACGGAATGATCATTAGGTATTGTTGTAACTTATACATGATGGAATGATCATTAGGTATTGTTGTAAGTTATACATGATGGAATGATCATTAGGTATTGTTGTAACTTATACATGATGGAATGATCATTAGGTATTGTTGTAAGTTATACATGATAGAATGATCATTAGGTATTGTTGTAACTTATACATGATGGAATGATCATTAGGTATTGTTGTAACTTATACATGATGGAATGGTCATAAGGAATTGTTGTAACTTATACATGATGGAATAATCATTAGGTATTGTTGTAACTTATATATGATGGAATGATCAATAGGTATTGTTGTAACTTATGCATGACCGAATGATCATTGGGTATTGTTGTAACTTATACATGATGGAATGATTATTTGGTATTGTTGTAACTTATACATGATGGAATGATCATGTATTGTTGTAACTTATGCACGACAGAATGATCATTAGGTATGGTTGTAACTTATACATGATGGAATGATCATTAGGTATTGTTGTAACTTATACATGATGGAATGATTATTTGGTATTGTTATAACTTATACATGATGAAATGATCATGTATTGTTTGTTGTAACTTATGCACGACAGAATGATCATTAGGTATTGTTGTAACTTATACATGATGGAATGATCATTAGGTATTGTTGTAACTTATGCATGACAGAATGATCATTAGGTATTGTTGTAACTTATACATGATGTAATGATTATTTGGTATTGTTGTAACTTATACATGATGGAATGATCATGTATTGTTTGTTGTAACTTATGCACGACAGAATGATTATTAGGTATTGTTGTAACTTATACATGATGGAATGATCATTAGGTATTGTTGTAACCAAAGAGATTTAAGATTACCTAGAGGGGCCATGCAAAGAAATGTCTTAGAAAAACTGTGATCCCATGTCTCAGTGACGACATCTGGCGTAGTATAGCCAAATTAGAGCGGCAATTTATTCAATTAGATTCAGCTATCGCTCGGTAGATGGCCAGTGTAGCTAGTGTTGCCAGATACGATTTTCAATCGGTGGATAGAAAATCGGATCAGTGGTGCCTGAAGAACCTAATATAAATCGAATCAGTTAGATAAATATCGAAAACTAAACAAATTAGGCAAAAATTGTCGCAGAAAAAATATTCTACAATTTTATTCGCTACTAGCTGCTGCCCGCGACGTCCTCTGCGTGAAGGCTCTACAGCACCAAAAACACCTAAGATGCCAGTGTCGCTATAGCATTATAAAGTAAACAACTTTTAAAATAGAATTAAAATATAAGTTTTTTTTTGCAAGCGAAGCAAGTGAAAAGAGTTATATGGGAATCCTGCTGAGTTCAGTCATAAGAGGTGACTGAAGGAAATAGAGAAAATAATGCAGGAATACATTCTAGGACACAAAAGAGTAAAAATACGTTCAAAGGTATCATATATACCTTACAACACTTCCCTATAAACTACGTTGGTAGTTATGCTGCCAGGAGCCAAAATGTGTGATGACGCGGGAGCAAGCGACGACGTACAGTTGCCCGTGTGAGAAGCAACTCGTCCTGACGTCGACACCCACTGCCCTCAGTGTCTGCCCCTGCGACTTATTGATGGTCATCGCGAAGCAAACACTCACGGGGAGCTGTACGCGCTTGAACTGGAACGGGAAGTTATGAGGTATGAGGGGAATGCGTGGTATAAATACTGCCTCGCCGACGTCACAACCCGTAAGAATTTCCGCCTCAATGTTGTGTCTGTGGAGCGAGATGACTTTAAGGCGGGTCCCGTTACACAACTTCGGAGGAGATAGGTTCCGAAGAAGCATAACCGGGACACCGCTTCAGCTTGAATGCGCTGGAAGTCCACTTGCTGACAGGGAGTTCAGAAATTCCACGGGATAATGTGTGGCGTCATCTTGCTTGACAACAGTGTTTATCGAGGTGTAGACCACTTCATTCCCCTCAATTTCCGAGAGAATGCATTCGTTAATTACTGCAGCCTGATCATTTTTGGGCGTCAAAATGGCCCGCTCACACACCCAAGAATTCTGCTGGTGCGGTATACGACTGAATGTCCCCGTACACACAGCGAATGAGTTCTTCTAAGCTGGAAACCACTCTACCGAGAGACTCTGGAAGCACCACCTGTCTACCTCTCTCTTCTGGTAGAGTGCCTTCGCCAAGACTTAGAAGGACATCGGAGAAATCTTGAGCGCGTGCATTGCCGCCAAGTCGAGCTCTCATATTAATGGTCAAGCGCAGCGTACAAACTCGTGACCACAACGAAGATCGTTTCAACGAAGCATTCACCTCGTCAGCCCTCGATCCTCGGTCATCGTACACTCATCCCATACGATCAGAGAGCAATCCTTGAGCACGTGTCCCTTATCGCTGTTACGTGACACACCACAAACAGGCGTTTCGGCGCTCTCTAAATCGATGGGAATTTTAAACATGGCATGTGCTGTCTTGCAGTCCCGGAAGCAGTGTGGCAGCGATTCCCGACGAAGCTACAGCAATAGCAATTTTGCCTTGCCTCCTGACCTCTGCAGTGGTAACAAATGTTTTTCCTGTACCACCAGGAGCATCCAGGAAAAACATTTTACCCTGGTTTTGCCAAACGCTTTCAAGGACGGTGTCATAAATTTGTTTTTGCTCTGAAGAGAACAAAGCGACATGGTCATTTCGTATGGTGGTCATTTCGCCGTCTCCGACTTCGTCTCCAGTAGCACGCCTCAAAGCTCGTAGAAAATCTTCAGACAGATGATGGCGATACTTCTCCCACAAAGCTACCGGGTTCGCGACTCCACAAAACACCAAGATGACGGCAAACAGATGACGCATGCAGCTGGGACTGTCACTGACGCTCGCCTCCGCGAGGGTGTCAGCCCAATTTTGGTCACCGTCGAGAAGGTGACGTGCTACGCAGGCTGCGCGGTAAGTGGGAAACTCCACGCCATCAAATGTCCTCAGAAAGGCGAAAGACTTTGCCTCGGACAGTGTGAAGTAACAACCGCAGAAAATCGCATTCGCCATTATTCGGATGCACGGTATAATTTAAGTTTATAATTAGGTATACGACATGAAAATATATTAATTACCAAGCAATAATCACACAGATAAATACCGAACAAAAGTATTAACAGTCAATGTTTATTTTGTACTAACAACATGAAATTGATGAAGAAATGATCATCATCAATGAACATAACTTTTTTGTAATACTTAACACCGCATTTTTTTTAAATTGTCTTCCTCAACTCGGCTCAAGATTTTGTTGGAACTTGAATTTGTCAAAACGAACTATACGATACAACTTTTATGAAAAAAATGCACATTACCATCTATGAATTTTAAGAATAACTAACTACTAACCTCACCAACATGATCAAATTTAAATTATTAATTTCCAAAAAGTGTTGACATGTAACTTGATTTGATTTTTATGAAATCTCATAGATGGCGCTGCTTCAAAATTGTCTTATACTACTAACATTCATTAAACTATGTTTCTCTGCCCAAGTTACTTAAATGGCGTAAAAGTTTTTATAGTGTAAAGCTAGATAATAGCATGACTTACTCAAAAACAACATTTAAATATGCGTCGTTAGATTACACGCTGTCACAGAATGCGTAAGAAAAATAAAGATTCACAGCTCCTCCTCGTAGGTGATAGCGTGATAATATGTAGCTTAAATGTTGACCCGACCTCTTAGTAATATTCATGCAAAATTTGAAGTAAATCCATGCAGTACTTTTTGAGTTTAGCCCGGACATATATACAGACAAACAGACAAAAATTCTAAAAACTATATTTTTGGCTTCGATATCGATTGTAGATCACGCCCCAAGTATTTTTTTTTATATATTCTATGTACAGTTTTGCCTTTCCTACGATTTTATTATATATGTTTATATTATTTATTTAAACATTATCATTATTTTTTTTTTAAATAACACAGACATAAGGATCAGAATTATTTCGTCATAAAGGCAAGCCTTTACGACGTGATTAAACACATAATAATGTTTTAAAGATAACAATATGATTTCGTTAGTACTATATCGCGCCAATAGATGTCGTTACATGTTTCCACTTATTGCAATAAAAATTGTTATAGAATGCTTTAAATTGATTATATCTTTTGATAGACTGAAGCGATTGCGATGAAACAAAGACTAATCACTGCTCCGAGTTCTACACTATATTTGAGTATAAATATGAACCATATTGGTTTGGTACTTTTTACGTTGAGCCTGTTCAAAATCTGTCACATCCAAACAGACAAACAGACAAAAATTCCAAAAATTGAAGAAATGGCATCTGTTGGTTATCCTATAACAGCCAAACTATTTTTTATTTTTTTATTTTCAATGTACAGAAACGCCTCGTCTACAGATTTATTATATGTATAGATATAGACTATTCATTGTCCGTATCTCCGTCTATGACAAGGTATCGGTTTCAGTGTGTTTTTAAGTAGATAGTTACATTTTAAAATAAAATACGCGGTCGCGTTCCGGAACGGTATAGAGAATAAGCTCTCTCTTTCCCTCGCCAGGCCATTGCGATGAAGGCACGTGGAACGCGCGCCTCTCGCACCAGTGCCCAGCTCCGCTAGGAGTAATAGTGTTCTGTGGTGCCTAGTCCGCTGCCCACACGCATACTGCGTAGACGCGTATTTATTATCCTACCGCGCGCTTGCGCGGTAGGTTAATAAATGGGGGAGGCACGTGCCTCCCTCGTGCCGCCATTGTAACGCGAAAGAATAATTATTAAGGGTCTTCGTTCCAAATGTTTAAAACAAAAAATTTAAGTGTCCTAAACTAACTTTGTGCCTATAATACAAATATACTCTGTCTAAAAGGTGGTTTCCCTAAGATAACCTTTAGATTCATACATTTAAATGAATATTATCGAAAACAAAATCGATATATAATATCACATCTCTGTAAGGCAGTATACTCCGACTTTTAATTAGATTTTAATTCTACTAATAATTATTACCCTGTTTTAAAAAATCAATTTAACATGGATCGATTTTGAACTGAATGTTACTTGAATGAATCGAATATTTTGTCACACCACTATTTAAATTTCGTTAAAAAGTGGTAACACTTAAGCTGACATTTTACCCAACTATAGTAAAGCTACTCAACAATAGATGGCGTTTAATACAAAATAAGCAAATTTTCTAGATCTATCTACGAAAATTATTTTATTCTAATTATTGAGTAAATATAGATAATACATACGAAAATAAACTGAAGGTAGGTCCAGTTGTTCTACCATAACGAGATTTGCAGTATCGTAATGCGCAATCCGGCCATATTTCCATACAAAATATTTTTCTTTTGTTGGACACGAATGCGTCAATGCGACTTCACGCGCAGGCGTACCATACTAGACTGAGAGACTCGTTACCGGTATGTAACAAGTATGGGATCACGGTTTTGTTCGCTATGTCCCGTCTAGGTTAATAACTTTAATGTCTTTGGTTGTAACTTATGCATGACAGAATGATCATTAGGTATTGTTGTAACTTATACTGCCGTCATAAAGAAAAAGGGCATAACTAAAATTTTATCCAAAAATAAGTTATACACATAATTGGAATCAGAAAAAAAAGGCACTTAAGACTGTTTATTTTACTCAATTTTGGAAAAAATGTTAGTTGTGCCCTTTTTCATTATGACGGCAGTATACATGATGGAATGATCATTTGGTATTGTTGTAACTTATACATGATGGAATGATCATTAGGTATTGTTGTAAGTTACAGGATGGTAAGTTACATCCGGATTACTAATTAGAGCATGGTTTGAAAAGATAAAAACCTTGGCGACATCAGGGCAGAAGCATATCCTGGATATAGGAAGTTTGTGTTCCGAGTGCAGTTCGACTGGCCGGCCCAGGATTGGCAGCTGCAGTGAGCCCCGATGATTCTCCTCGTCGTTGCTGAAGTAGCCCAGGATCAGATGGGAAACCAGCTCGTCCCAGTCTATCTCGCCCGTGCGGCTTGTGTTTATCTAATATTACGTGAAAATAAAGTTTATCTTTTACGACCTATGATTACCTAAAATACGTAGGTATGTGAATGTCCCCACAGCCAGACCGACTAGACATAATTATTAGATTATTGGAAAGCACTTTTCAAGACTGAGAATAATTTGATTCAAAACTGGGTCTTCCGATCCGCTGTATACCTAGATAGCCCTTCTTGGCAGTCGGGTGAAAAAGTTATGTAGTTTAAACGAAAACGTTGTAGGGGAACATTCAGGTCCCCCTGTATTTTTGACCACCCTTCATTAAAAGAGCGCCTTAAAGGGCTACAGCCTTTGAAATGATGTGTCCAAGTGTGACGAGTGGCGTAATCTGTATTAATTTATAAATTGAGCTTGATTAATATCTTATTAGAAATGTAGCAACCTTTAAAAATAATATTTTGAATTCATCATCACCATACTCTATTTTAAACATCGTTCTGAGAAGGTTTCTGAATTCGGTTGCCGTCATTTTGTTATTGTATGCCGAGTCAAACACATCCTTAATGCGTTTCATATCAGTCATAGTGCATCGGTCGTGTAGGGCTACATTGTGGCATCGGTCTGATGTGTAATCTGCTGCTGAACTATCGTCAGAATTTCTGTCGTTTGCCATAGTGATTCATAAAAATAAAGCACCAAAACTCTTCGAAAATCCTAAAATAATATCCTACACGATATAAAGGTGTATGAAAAATAAATAAAACTGTGGCCTGTACATTGGCCTTTGATATTTGCACTAGATTTTTGCTACAAGTGCAATGTCATACAGTTTAGGTACAAATTAATTTTGCCGCCCATTTGACAACATTAATCGGGTAGGTCTTGGTAGCCGGTAGGGATAAGAGGTAGGAGGTAGTGGCAGTGGCTTTTGGAAATCACTTGGGACCTTGCATGGGACGATGGCGCCATGGCGGTCAGAGTGATCCACAGAGCATGTAACTTTTTAGAGTGATCGACGAAATTCTTTAACGCGGCTTGCGGTAGGACAGAAATCATCACGTACAATACGACCGACGCGCGACGTAACTTGGCGGGCCCTGATCTTTGCGCAGAAGGCTGCCCAGAAAGATTTTTTAGGAACCAAATGGTGACATGAGGCGAGTGCGAGTGAGAGAACATGCGCGAAAGTTCTTAGTGCCTGTTCAGGCCCGCCAAGTTACGTCGGTCGTATTGTACCTAACGAAAAAAGCGTTACCAGTTATACCCTCGCCATGCGACTTTCAGAGATAGTTGGAGATAGTTTTCATGGTTTTCGAGGGTACAACTTAACTTAGCATGCCGTTATGGAGGTCAAAATGAAAATCCAAGATGGCGACAACCATAACAACTTTAAAAAATGCGTAATAAATTCACACTTATTCTCCTTGTCTATCTGATTCTATATTATACTATACGAGTGTTGTGTTTGCGTGCGAGTATCGTGTTCCCCGACCGCACACGTTTTTTTTGCATAGTCACAAGTTCAATCAAATTCGTAAGTCAATCTTTCTGTAACTGACTCCGTAAAAATGAGTTTACCTCGTGTAAACTCATTTTTACTGTCACAATTGTCAGTGTCACATTGCATTGAAGTTGACAATTTGAAATTGACGTTCTCCTACTAACCTCAATATTAGTTTAGTTCTAGAATTTGTATTATTGCAATTTTCTGAAACAAAATGCTTCTAACACTGAGGCTGCTGTCGAACCGCCACCCCTCGTTCGTCGCGCGCACAGTATTCGTGAAGAACAACAATGTGGATGACGCGTGCCGGCTGGTGAACAGAATCCTAGGCAAGGAAGGGATCCTGGAGCAATACAGGCTTACCAGATACTATGAGAAACCTTACCAGGTACTTAAAATGTTTGCCTACGTTACTTATCTACTTTAGGGCAAAGCAGTCGGTAGGAATTTTGATGTTTTTCGGACACTAAAATAGGATCCAGTTTCTTTCAAATTATCGTAAGTACTCTTCACAAACTCACGCCTTTTCCCATGGGTACGCAGAAACTACATCACACAGTCACACTATAGAATTTAACTGAAAATAATCCTGTTAATGTAACTGAAAACTGGTTTAAAGCAGTATTTTTAATGCGACCATTTATTTTATTTTTACTTGTCAGAGTGGTACGTACGTACGTACGTAATTAAACAAAAAAAAAACTTATTTTACTAATTAAAAAGAGAAAAGGACGAAAAATAATATATTAGCTAAGTATAGGTAGGAATTGTAATTTTAATATTACATTGTGGTTGAAGACCCATTTGTTTTGTATTTGTGGGTGGGGCAAATTAGTTTTAAAATGTTGGGACTAGTTTTTAAGTAGGAATGGAGCTTATCACATGGTATGTCCATGTTAGTCTTTGTAATTAAAATTTATCAACTACTTGATGTATTTTTTTTGTGCTGTCTTTTAATTGATATTCAGATACATTGTAAATTGTTCATGAATAAATTGAATTGAATATTGTTTGGTCCCTTTGTAAAAGCGGGACATTTTTGCTCTGGTTGAAGACAATGAGACAGACAGCCTGAAAGTGGGATTGTCCCGCCCAAAGCGGGACGAATGGTCACGTTAAATATTTTAGTATGATTTGGATTCTGTTTACATCAACATCCATTAATAGATGCTTAACTGCCCCTATCAATCTAATACTTTATTATAGATTGATTGGAGGTTCTTTGATTCATTTAGTTTATCAGTTAGTAGTTCTTTTGAATTGTTGACCATAACATAAGTAACCCATAAAAATTGATTTCAGACAAGAAGACGCGTGAACCATGAGCGTTGCAAGGCCATCTACAATGAAGACATGGAGCGCAAGATACAGTTCGTACTCAGAAAGAACAGACATGAACCGTTCCCCGGGTGCTTCTAATCAGTGTTAATTAATATAGATGGAATGCAAGTTTCTCGTGTCACTGACTCTGGCAGAGCCACCATCAGGGATTTTAATTTTGATAACACAAAATATTTGTCGCTAATTAGTCGAAATTTGTCGCCAAATATCAGAATTTGTCGGTCACTGGTTCAAATGATATAAAGGTTTATAGGTGGCCGATCTGGAGTCTCCCTAGCAGGGCCACATTTATATCTCAATAACTAGGGCACCTAGCGAAGATCTGTTTTCTCCCATATTTTGTCGCCTATTAGTCGGAATCAGTCGCCAAATATCAGAATTTGTCGGTCACTAGTTCAAAAGATATAAAGGTTTATAGGTGTAGGTATAGTCCAAGAGCTAGATCGAAGAGTTCAAGAAAAAACTCTTCGACTAGCTCTTAGACCATACCTTACTAATTGAACTCATTATATCTCCTAAACTAAGACATGATTAAATCTGTGACTTGGCGACTGATTCCGACTAATTGGCGACAAAATATGGGAGAAAATAGATCTTCGCTAGGTGCCCGAGTTTTTGTGTTATCAAAATTCAAAGAGATTTAAGATAGGTAATATTTAATGTCTTTGTCAAAATTAAAATCACTGATGGGGGGCTTTGCCAGAGTCAGTGACACGAGTTTCTTAAGTGATTTCAACACAGTTACAGCTATTAAACAATCAAATCAAAAATAAAATAAGAAAAGTGTGGCCTTGATTATGGTAGTGTGAATGGCCATGATACTGTGAGAACTTTCTATATCACCTACTGAATGTCACATTTTGCCAATTATGTAATCATGCTTGATTTGATTGCATTTCAAATCACAATGAGACAAAACTTTATTACATCATTGTGTGCACCAAAAATAACACAGTTTTTGGGTGCATATTTTATGGCATTTTATTAAGTGCTAGTAACAAGTGAATAACTTAGTTGTACTTATAGAAATAAAACATGTAAATAAATAGTATTCAAAAGTTTATTCTTATAACTTATTTAAGTATACTTATAGCTTTGTAACAAAATATTTACAAGAATGGATGCATAGTATTGTCGCTGGTCACAGAACAGTCTTTATAAAAATACAATACGAAAGCTATGAATATGAGGACTAGATGGTAAGTTTGGCAGTGAGCGCGGCGGCGCGGTGGCCGGCGGTCGCGCCGTCACGTGTAGCCGGGGCAGGCGTCGCGCCGCCGCACGTACAGGTGGTAGCGGTAGCAGCGGTGGCACGTCTTGATGCCGCACCGGTAGCTCAGCCCTCCTTGTGGCTTACCCTTGCAGTATTTTAATCCACAAGGATACCAGTTGACGCAAACCTGTTGTCAATTTAAAATATGTAACAATAAAATGTTACCGATGGAGCCAGAACCTCAAAAAATAGAACAGAATAGAAGTAAAATGTATGGAAATATATGAAGGTGCTTTTAAGCCATCCACAATAATGTTATAACTTACATGTATTACCATTCATTTTATGGACGTGGACATCCAAGATAATATTGTCACATTATAATATTAGGTAACAATATTGGAAGACTAAAAGTCAAGATCTGAAACTGAGCTGCAATGCTACTTTAAATAGGCCAGTATCCACCTGTGAAATCTTAATAAACTTTCTTACATCATTCATATAAAGATGGGAACTATTATGTACCTCATTAATATAGCTATATTATGAAATTACATAAAACTACACTCTTACCCTTCGATCAATAATAGTACTAGATGAATGATTAGGAACAAAAATAAGTCGCTAAAGTGGCCACGTTTGCACACACATAAACATTTATATTTCTTACTACGAACTATAGAAAAAAGTTTAATAATATTAACAACTTCAGATTATTATAAACCTTAACACACTAACATAAAGTTTAATTACGTTTGTAAATCATTAATATTTAAGTCCTTCTGTCATCGAAGCAATTTTAAAATGTCACTTGAAAATAAAAAGTCATTTTTATAATAAGTACAAAAATATTTATTCTAAAATGAAACTTAACTTCTAAGCAATAAGGTTAAAAACATTTTGTTGACAATTTCGTACTTACTCGAAATTGGAACTAGACGTAGTTCTTGGAATTACATTTCAATGCTTCAATGTTTGTTAGAATAGTTGGCGCGTTGTCGCAAACATTGGCCAAACAATCATAATATTTGCTAATTGATTTATATTTACTATTTAATTGTGTTACTATTTATGAAAAACATTTTAATGATAAAAACTTGCCGAAAAAAACATATTCCTTCCAAAATCTTGATGTTACGGTGGTTATTTACACAACTTTTGAACGCGCACTGAGGCATTTTGACGTCTTAACATTGGCTATGATTGGACCATACCAATTTGAAATAAGAGCACAAAAGTATTCGTGCTCGTATTTTTCGGGCCGTTTTTGAAGCGCTTATCGGGCATCTAGTACTATTATTGATCGAAGCTCTTACCTCTAAGTGACAAATACATTCTTTGGTATGGTCGGTTTCTAAGACGCACGCGCCGACTGCCGGCTTGCCGTCTGTCGCGTCCGAGGACAGCGCATGCGCCGGGAACGGTGTCACTGCAGTCACATACGATGACTGGTCCATGCCTGAACACAATAATGATGTACTGGTTACTGTTGCCCACTAACACATTTAGGGGGAATCCTCCCATCTCCAAAGACTAGCTAGCTAGTAGCATCAGAGTTCAGAGAAAATGTTACTTTTCAGTATACTTACAACCAAAGAGTATGACAATTCAAAAGTGCCTGTGATTTGTTTAATTGAAATAAATGTTTGATACATACAGTGTATAAAGAGACTTATCACATAGCCATCTATGCATTCTGGACATCAAACTAAGTAACTGAGCAAAAACTATTGCTGAGCAATAACCATTTTTGGTGTGAAAAATTGCTGTTTATGGTACAATGTAACAAATGCTAAACATTGGTCTTTTGGGTGCATGCAATGTACAAAATATTAAATACAGTTGTATTTAATATTTGTTTTCAGGAAAAAAGTTGGCCTTTGACCCCCTAGGTTCCCATGTATGGTCCATTAAAAAAAATATCACAATGGTGGGGATTGACATTTTTTTCAGAAGACATGAATCTAGGAGGTATGTTTTTGCATAGAAAAGCATTGTTGCTCTGAAATGCTCTGTCCTGTATAAGAGTATGACAGGTACTGACCTGGACGGGGTGCCCAGCGCGCCAGGTCAGCTGCACGCAGGTACACGCGGTCGCGCGCGGCGGCGCAATGTCGTGCGGCAGGCGCGGACAGCAGGCGCGTGGAGCGACCCGCCCACGCGCTCGCAGTCGTCTGCCGCCAGCCCTTATCTTCCTCTGCCACACGGATCGTGCCTGGGTTTTTCTGAAAATACAAATATTCACTACCAGATACAAGAAGCTAAGTTTATTCTAAAAAAACCTTCAACATAAACAGTGGATATTATTATCCTAGCGAATGTTGGTCTACATCAATGGCAACAAGTTAATAAATTGTACATTGACAGACATTTTCACAATTAGTTACAAGACATGTACCTAATGTTTACAAACCAATCACTACTCACCATGAGTACGTACCTGTCTCAACTTGGCCATAGCGTCAGGTGCTATGAAGTCAGCCTGTGCTGCATGGGTGAGGAAGCAGAGTGTTTGGTGTCCGCTCTGACCCAGCTCCTCCTCACCGGGAATTATTACCTTCATTGCCTCCACTTCCTGAAAGCACCACTTTTATCAAAAACCTCTCAAGATTCCTGATTATGTCCGTTGTGTACCATTGGACAATAAACTGCAATTAATTGGTTGCTTCATTTAGACTATTTAGAGAAAATTCAGCTTTCCGTATTTTTATAGTTATAATTTGTTTAACTAATTAATTGGAGCCAAACTCACTTGATAATTAATACTGATAATGAACTTGATTGTGTTAGAGAATATTGTAGTAAGTCATTATTAAAAATAATGAATTGGACTAAAAATAAACTGATTGCTGTTTTAAATAACGCTCCAAAGAGAAAATCCGCCCCTAAGACGACCCACTGACCCTTGATTCTTATGACTAAGTCCAATACATTTGTTGAGTAATATTGTAAGGTTAACTCACATTGGTGAAGTCGACGAGCTGCGATACGAACACGCCGTCCAGCCGCATGAACTCCAGGGTGATGGTGTCCTCCGACACGTTCGCAGTTATGTTCTCCTGCATAACATCGCCACCCTGAACAGTGGATGGCAAACACCAATGTATAAGTTAGCTCTATAAGTGGAATCCTTCATACTGGATTCCACTTAAAGAGTGCGTACAGCTAAAGAGTTGTTCATAATTTAAACAATACGAACAAATTATTTATCACTAAATCAAAAAGAAAACAATTTGCAACAGTGCAACTTTGGTTAAAAATGTTCAGCAATAAAACACACCTGATTTCTAACATTGATAAGAAGCTGTAGATTTGACGGCTTCACTAACAAATACAGTAAAATTACTTTTAAAATGATTAATTTCATTATTTTAAAGTTTTGTGATCAATTAGTAATTTATAAGTCAATTGAAGTCAATGTTTGTGATCAATTCCTTTGGTTTAGGTTTGATGTTTGATGCTTTTGCTTTGATTTGATGATGACATTTTTGTCATTTTTTGTTGACACTTTGGTCTTGGGTGACATAAAAAAATACGTTTTAAAACATACATTTATTCAAAGCTAACGTGTACAAAAAATTCACATCGTGAAAATACATTTTATAAAGTAAATAACTAATAATTGAGATATAATTCAGGACATAAAAGTGGATAAAACCAAGTATAAGGTATGAAAAAGAGTACTATTGATTGTTATAATTCCATTTTCCAAACTAGTAATACTTTTCTGTAAATAAATATCAAACAAGTTTTGTAAACATACCATACCAAACGTTCCATTTCACGCTGTGGATCCGGCTGGATCTTAAATAATTTTTTACATTATATCAAATTTCGACGGCAAAGTGCTATATTTTAAACATTTAATATAATATTTATAACATTAAAGTTATACAGTTTGGTGCCTTGATAGTAATTCTAATCATTATTTTCTCATTTGTGTAACTTTGATACAGCAGGAATATTATGATTTGGACTTTTGGGAAACCTTTTGAGCATGATTCTTTTAATTTTAACTGAAAACAGTAAGCTTGGCCTAACAATATAGTTCTAGGTATTGCACTGGCCTGCTTAGTACCATTTTTGATGCACGGATAATTTTATTTTTGAGGTCATTACATTACAACACGATTTCGCCCGATGCGCAACCGAACAAGACACGAACGTCATCCGAAACGGAAAGAAGGGCGATGTTGCATTAGCGAAGAAAGACAGCTGTCGTATCATTTTCAGCTGATTTTTGTGTACGCATCGCGAACGCTACAAACTCTAACAACGATCCAAACGTTTCGTAACGGTACAAGTTTTTTGGTTGCAGTCACGTAGGAATTATTTTGGTCGATAGAGTGTCGCGACGCAGCAGGCCAGGAGCGAGAGTTTCGCAGCGACGAACAAAGGGAGATGGTCTATTGAGCGCGGGTGGTGCGTATCGGGGGCCGTGACGTCACTCAGCCGAGGCGTCGAGGCCGATGCGGCGGGCGCGCTCGTGATCTCGGCGCTCCGACGAGCGCGGCGAGCGGGCGCAGCGGAGCGGGCCAGCCTGGCCTCCACTGACTCGGGCGACGAGGGCGCTGGGCATCGGCCGCCGCGCAAGCGGACCCGCAGGCTGTCGCCGCCCGCCCGGCCCGCAGACATGCACCAGCCGCCCGCAGCCAACGGCGCGCCGCCGCCGCACCATGTCAACGGCGACACCGCGACGCGCAACGGCGAGCTGCAGCCGCTCGGCCTGAGCATGTCGCAGACTGACCAGGAGATCGTGCGCCTCATCGGCCAGCACCTTCTCTCCGTGGGACTGGAGTGAGTACCGCTGAGCATTCACTCTTTAGCTCTATACCAGTGTTCAGCACAAGGTAGTGATTCTTCAGCTGTGTTTGTTATTGAAAACTTTCTGATTTACATCAGTCTTTTTCTTATTTTCTCTTCTCACACAAACTCAAACTTAGAGCATTTATTTCAATTAAACCATGTAAGTACCACCAACCAAAACCAACCATATACTTTTGAAATGTCAAAATTAAATAGTCGGTCAGTTAGTCAGAAAGTTGAAGCTAGTTGCCCATAGCAAAACGTAGATCTCTATGGAGAAGAATCACCATTACAGGCATAATAATTTAAAATATAAAACCCCAAATCATGTTGTGGTATCATGACAATGTTCCTAATATATTGCTAATTAGAGTATAATGACCTTTGCTTCTTTTAATATCTTAAGATAAAAAAAAAAAACAATTAAACCAGTTTTGTGTAAGCATTTGATTATTTGTCACGGCAGGCATGTACCTATTTATTATTATAAATTGGGTAAACAACAATGAAAATGCATAATATTTTGTATGTGGGAAGCACTCTGAGTTTTCCAATAAACATACAATAATCGGATGGCAAATTGTTAGTAAAATAGTAAGTTGCATTTAAAAAGGCAAAAATATAATAGAATAAATAATCAATTAAGAGCTTTAGAGGCTCTATGAATATTATTGCCTTTGCCTTTGTTCTAAAACTACAAAACAAAGAATCTAAAACATGTTTGAATCAATTGATACTTTTCTTTACCATTCTGAATCAATTTCCTCCATAGATATAGACAAACACTTGTATTTATTGTGTGGCTGAGCAAGGTAAACAAAGACCTGTTATTTTCTGTTAGACAATCATAGAATCATGTTAATGCTGACACTGAACGGTTTTCCTTGTGTTATTTGCATTGATTAAAGCATTGCTCTGAAATCATGTGGTTTTTAGAAAACACACATGGCCTACGTTTTAGTCATTATAGGAAAATAAAGTGTTTTATTCAGTAAAATGATGACAAACAAAGACTATTGGCATCCATAAAATCAGTGCTACTGATGCCAACTAATATAGGAATCATTACTGTAGTGGAAAAAAGTGCTAAGTCATTGTCATACCTACTGTCGTGTTGATTTGTTATCCTAAGCTAAATAGTAATAGTTGTGTAGCAGGTTATCAAAACTAAAACTGATTAAAAAAGAGAGAAGAAGCAGATAACAAACAGCAAATATTTTTAGCATAAATATTAAGTAGGTATTATAGCAAAATTGTCTGTTTATTACTTTGATTTAGATGATTGTGAACAGTGATCAGTTAAACTGAGTACAAATTGTACAAGAAATTAAACAAACAAAGATCTTTATGATATAATATTTGTGTATAAAAAACCCGACAAGCATCTATTTACTTCCATTCAAACATGCTAGGTGTGTCATTTGTGGTAAGAACCCGTCGCTCCCCACAAACCACTTATCATGTTATCAGTTACCTTATGTCACATTCATCGTAGGTGTGTTTTAAAAACGCATGCATCTTTATAATGGATTCTCATGCAATTTGATGTCTTTGGCATTTGGGTCGCTCTGTTATCTTAATTTATCTTAATAAAGTTTATCTTTTAGCAAAACACGTGGTTGCACTTTGTTGTATCATTTTAAAATTAATCATAACAATATGTGTAAGTATTAATGTAGGCGAACCATTTTCTTGAAGTTTCAATTTTGGCTCAATTTGATAAATAAGAAAAGCAAGGTACCTACCTATACTATATTTATTGTGTTGAATTCCTGCTGCTAGGAAACAGTTCATATCTACAAGGGTCCTAATTCACTATGCCCACTTAAATGATAAATGATTTTATTTCTGTAAGTAGGTTTGTACAAACACTTTTACACGTCAATCATATTTTTTTTTTAAACTAGGTGAGGTCGGCGTTTCCTATCTGACTATTCTGAGAAGAAAGGCCGAAACAAACTCAGAAGTCATAGTCTCTTTTAAAGTCCAGACAAAATCTTGGTCAGATCGTGTGAAGACCATGTAGATTGGTGTCTGAAATGGCTTTTTGAGGAAAGAACCACACAGATTGAGCGGACCTGTCCAATCAGTGCACGCATTTGTCAAAAATCGCGCAGCTCAACTGAGATAAAGATTCCTTACTTCGAAACCACGTCAATTCCTGAGCTAATCCCTCCAATCTCGCGTTGACTTCGCGCTGTTTCGTTCATCGTGTCATAAAAAATTACGGCCCTGTTGTGCTAAAACAGTTTAATATAGGGTTTAAATGGTCAAATGGAATAAGTTCACAGTTGCCAAATGGTTATATTCTTAACTAGCTGTTGCCCGCCGCAACTTTGTCTGCAATCCAGGATGAAAAGAAGCATACCTACCTATGTCCTTCTCTGGTCATGTCTACCTATGTCCCAGATCTGTTCAGCCGTTGTAGTGTGAACGCGTAAGAAACAGACAACCTCACTTTAGCATTTTGTATAGTATTATATTAGTTAGGATTAGGATGACAATCCGTAAATGCGCTTTGTATAGCGACCTTGTGGCAAGGCCAACGACCCTGATCGTAAGGACACCATAGTATGCACTTGGAAATATCTAGCAGTTGCTGAACACCAAGAAATTAATATTATTTACTAGCAGCGCCCCGCGGTTTCACCCGCATAGGTGTCGATACCGTGAGAATATCGGGTTAAAAAATATCCTATGTCCTTTCCTGGGACTCAAACTATCTCTATACCAAATTTCATCTAAATCGGTTCAGCGACACACTTTCGCATTTATAATATTAGTAGGTATGGATTTGGATATTTAAGTAATCAATGCATCGTATTACTTGTAGAAGCGTAATGTATATCCCACCAAAAACATTTTCATGTAAAATGTTGCCAAGACGAGACCACATATGGCTCGCACTGCCAAAAAGTTATCAGATCTCATGTAGAGCCAAGCTTCTAACTCTACACGCCCTAACTTCACAATCTCTACACCTTAGTCAAAATATGAGGCTGGAGACCCCCAGGATTCTTTCGAATGTTTCGGTTAATGTTTTGAAAAGTTGAAAAAAACAAGTTTTATTGAAATTGAAATATATTTTAATAGGTGAAATACAAAACAAAAAAAAACTGGCCAAGTGCGAGTCGGACTCGCACACGAAGGGTTCTGTACCACAAGGCAAAAACACAGAAAAAAAACACGTTTGTTGTATGGGAGCCCCCCTTAAATATTTATTTTATTTTGTTTTTAGTATTTGTTGTTATAGCGGCAACAGAAATACATAATTTGTGAAAATTTCAACTGTCTAGCTATCGCGGTTCTTGAGATACAGCCTGGTGACAGGCAGACGGACGGACGGACAGACAGCGAAGTCTTAGTATAGGGTCCCGTTTTTACCCTTTGGGTACGGAACCCTAAAAAAGAATACCAAATAGGTAATAATAATAGGGGATAATAGATCCATCTAGCTCTTCTCGGCCACAATCACAACAAAAAAGAAACCTCATCGTGTTCAAAGTCCATTACGTGGCCTTTTTGACAAGTGCAAACACGACTATGATACGATATTCTATCATGGAATGCCAGTGCCTATCTTCCGGCTGAAAAGTAATCGTGGTCAAAGTTCATTACAAGACTTTTCTAAGAAATCCAAAACAGCTATAATACGATTTTCCATCATGAAGTTCCAGTTCATATCTTCCGGCTCCATCATCAGATCAGTTCGACAGTACCATATTATTGTATTGTCATCAGAACTACATACAGCTGCCAATTTTCATTACGCTACGACCCTTGGAAGATGGTTAAATTAGTTACCTTAGAGTCCATTACAGAGTTACATACAGGTCGACCTAATAAAAGCGTGTTAAAAACAACGGAATTGGAAAGAAACGGGAATTTTTCCTGCTTTTTTCAACGCTAACCCTGATACACGTTATTCTTTATTTTTGGTCTTAATTATAAATACTGAGTTTCTGAGTTAATCGGACCGCGCGTTAAAATTCTTCCATACAAACTTTGACACTCCCAATCCCCCTTCAGAGGGTAGTTTAGAAATTTAAAAAAATGGCAAACTTCGTAATTTACTTAGATAAGTATTCGTGCCAAGTTCCAAGGGTATTAACTGAAGGAATAAGAATTTTCATACAAATAAAATCCCCCTTTTTCACCCCCTTAGAGGTTGAATTTCCAAAAACCCCTTCTTAATGGAAGCCTACTCTTCACAAAGAACACACCCTTCAAAATTCATGTCTCTAGGACCAGCGGTTTAGGCTGTGCGTTGATATATCAGTCAGTCAGGACTTTGAATTTTGCCTAAATAGATGAATGGTGAGACGATAATCGACGCCCTTCCAATTACATAATAAAACACGCGGTTACTAAGTAATGTTTCCGCATGTAATCTGAAGTTAGTGTGTTATTTAAATTACTTAACTAACTCACTAGTCACTATGCCTACATTGCGTAGGCGCCAGGAATCCGAAGTTTTGTAGCAATCGTGTAATTATAGACATATTTTGTTTGTGAAATCTAATAATTACCTACGAAGTGTTGATAGCTCCAGTATTGCTCGCGATAAGGCATGTTTCCGGATTGGACATAGATAATTTCTGATTTACCTATTTGATGTTGTAGGTTTGTCTCTATGTATCCCCCAAAGCAGTCGGCACCGCATTAACGACCCTCTGGTGTCGCGGATAGTTCAAAGGCCTCGACTACCTACCGTCAGGTAACTCGGTCAGATAAAAAACAACAGTACTTAATATAATAAATGAAAAACAAAGATAAAAAGGATGCAGAATATGCAGGCCTCACAGATTTCGTGAATCGTGCACCACAGACTCCATCACACAAAGCCTAACGTATGGAATTCGGGAGACTCTTATTCTTACGAAAATATCTGGGGGCACTGCCGTGTCCCCCAGATATGCAGCAGGGACGCTGTCTACCTTTTCTCGAAACTTTTCGTCGTATTTACAAACTTATAGCTTTGGCCTGCATAATGCTAGCGAGCTCAAGTTCTCAGGATAAGATGTAGTTAGACATTTAATACACACTAAGTTTCATTTGCCTAGCTATTATACTCTGGATTTTATTAATAGGTACCTAAAATACGTCGATTTCCCGAAGTCTTATAAGCCAAAATTTGGTATGCAGGTTAGAATAAGACAAAATTTTTATTAAATCTTGTAATGTTCAGTTCCAACCCCCATAAAGTGAGGTCGGCTTGGCCGCTTCATTGAACTATTGCATGACACAACATTAAAGACCAGTATTTGTTACCATACGCCCATAGGAGTGTCTGTGCGATGGCCGCGCAACGGCCAAGCCGTACATTTTGACCAAGATGTAAGGTTTGTAGAGTTAGGCCTTGTAGAGTTAGGGGCTTGGCCGCTTGGCTCTACATTAGATAAATTTTTAACAGTGCAAGCGTTATGTTAGTCTTGGGAACCTACTTTACATTAAATGTTTTTTGTGGGGTGTATGTTCCAAAAATATGTGATAAAAATGTAAACAAATGAATCAGAAAACGTACCTACAGTCAGTTATAGCAATTAGCCGACCCACCTTTGCATAAATGGTTGAGATTTTTTAGAATACGAATCGATAGAATTTTATAATTCTTATCTATATATATAAAAGAAAGTCTGTTAGTTACACCACTTATAACTCGAGAACGGCTGAACCGATTTGGCTGAAAATTGGTGGAGAGGTAGCTTAGGACCAGGAGACAGACATAGGATACTTTTTTTTTTTATATAGTAGGAGTAGGGTAGGAGTAGGGTAGAAGTAGGGTAGGAGTAGTGTAGGAGTAGTGTAGGAGTAGGGTAGGAGTAGTGTAGGAGTAGGGTAGGAGTAGGGTTGTAGGAGTAGGGTAGGAGTAGGGTAGGGTAGGGGTATGGTAGAAGTAGGGTAGGAGTAGTGTAGGAGTAGTGTAGGAGTAGGGTAGGAGTAGTGTAGGAGTAGTGTAGGGTAGGGTAGGGGTAGGGTAGAAGTAGGGTAGGAGTAGTGTAGGAGTAGTGTAGAAGTAGGGTAGGAGTAGTGTAGGAGTAGGGTAGGAGTAGTGTGGGAGTAGGGTAGGAGTAGTGTAGGAGCAAAACAACGTTTGCCGGGTCAGCTAGTTATAATAATAAAACCAATTGCTTTATCTGACTGTACTTGTGAGTTGTGGACGCCAATGTGTAGCGCCACTTACAAGACAATTATTGGAGAAAGTGGGGAGATATAAACTAGAAACCTCTGATAAATAAATACTGTGTATCTGTGAATGACTTACTAACCTTTAGTAAGTTTTTGCGTTAGAATCTAACTTGTACAGGGTTTGTTTACACTTTCATCAGATAATTTGAAACAGACTATACTCATTGTATTGTGCTGACCGTGTCGTGTTCCCTCAGCCGCAGCGCCGCCCTGCTCATGTATTGTGCTGACCGTGTCGTGTTCCCTCAGCCGCAGCGCCGCCCTGCTCATGTATTGTGCTGACCGTGTCGTGTTCCCTCAGCCGCAGCGCCGCCCTGCTCATGTATTGTGCTGACCGTGTCGTGTTCCCTCAGCCGCAGCGCTGCCCTGCTCATGGAGGAGTCGGGGCTGCACCTGGAGCACCCGGCCGCCGCCACGTTCCGCACGCACGTGCTGGCCGGCGACTGGGTGAAGGCCGACCACGACCTGCGCGCGCTGCACGATCTGCTGCGGGAGTCGCCGCACGTAGACGCGCACAGTCTCGCTGTTAGTATACTTGGTAACTACCACTACCGACCTACCTGCGCTCTGCTAGGAGACAGGTCATTGCGACGGAAGAGACGAGAAGCGAAGAAATTTTGTTAATTATATTTTATTTTTATTCGTGCGTGTTGCCAGTGATGACTTATGGCACTGAAACGTGGTCGCTCACAATGAGCCTTATAAGAAGGCCAAAGTCACCCAAAGGGCAATGGAGAGGGCTATGCTTGGAGTTTCCTTGCGTGATCGAATCAGGAATGAGGAGATCCGCAGGAGAACCAAGGTAACCGACATAGCCCGAAGAATTGCCAAACTTAAGTGGCAGTGGGCGGGGCACATTGCTCGCAGAACAGATGGCCGATGGGGCCGAAAGGTTCTGGAGTGGCGACCGCGTACCGGAAGACGTAGCGTTGGAAGGCCTCCCACAAGGTGGTCCGACGACCTTGTGAAGGCCGCAGGAATCCGTTGGATGTGAGAAGCGCAGAACCGGTCGGTCCAGAAGTGGAGGTGCTTGGGGGAGGCCTATGTGCAGCAGTGGACATCTTTCGGCAGAAATGATGATGTATAAAATTGGTGCTTTCCTTCCATCTTCTACCGCTATGTAAATTGACGAGCACGTCGACCAGTGGTATACTAAGACATGACTAACATCCTCGTGTCCTTTCAGGAGATGAAGTTCGTGGTACTAGAGCAGAAGTACCTGGAGCACCTGGAGGCGGGGCGCGTGCTGGACGCGCTGCACGTGCTGCGCAACGAGCTCACGCCGCTGCAGTACGACACGCCGCGCGTGCATCGCCTGTCCGCGCTCATGATGTGCGCAGACGCGCGGGAGCTGCAGGCGCGCGCGCACTGGGCCGGCTCGGGCGCGCACTCGCGCGGCAACGTGCTGGCGCGCGTGCAGGTACGCGCCGGCCTGCCCAAGCAGGCCGAACTGAACGAACATCTAAACCGCGTTCAAGAGTCATAAGCGTCAATATTCAATTGAGATCTACTGTAATTGTGTACATGCAAGTTTACTTAAACAGGGACAAATACAAGTGTGAGCTGCCAATTATAGAAAACCACGTCGCTCACTTATAATCTAGGTATAATAAGTATGACAAGGACGAAAATATTAACTAAAATACATCAAAATACATTACACGAAAATCATACAAATAAAACAAAATTATGGTTTGGACACTTTGACGTTTATGTCTTTTTTTAAATTTGATATTCTGCATGTATGTAATATCCCATTCATTACACTTCGATACTTCGGTATACTGCCTGCAGTAGTAACAACGTCGTGTCTCCCCTTGCAGTCCGTGCTGCCGCCGACGCTGATGATGGCCCCGGGCCGCCTGCGCGCGCTGCTGGCCCAGGCGGCGCGTGCGCAGACCACGCTGTGTCGCTTCCACGCCACGCCGCGGCCCAACCTGGGCTCCGACAGCATCCCCTTCACGCTGCTGGCCGACCATCACTGCTCGGCCGACCAGTTCCCCATACACTCGCTGCAGGTACGTGACCGCGGCCCAACCTGGGCTCCGACAGCATCCCCTTCACGCTGCTGGCCGACCATCACTGCTCGGCCGACCAGTTCCCCATACACTCGCTGCAGGTACGTGACCGCGGCCCAACCTGGGCTCCGACAGCATCCCCTTCACGCTGCTGGCCGACCATCACTGCTCGGCCGACCAGTTCCCCATACACTCGCTGCAGGTACGTGACCGCGGCCCAACCTGGGCTCCGACAGCATCCCCTTCACGCTGCTGGCCGACCATCACTGCTCGGCCGACCAGTTCCCCATACACTCGCTGCAGGTACGTGACCGCGGCCCAACCTGGGCTCCGACAGCATCCCCTTCACGCTGCTGGCCGACCATCACTGCTCGGCCGACCAGTTCCCCATACACTCGCTGCAGGTACGTGACCGCGGCCCAACCTGGGCTCCGACAGCATCCCCTTCACGCTGCTGGCCGACCATCACTGCTCGGCCGACCAGTTCCCCATACACTCGCTGCAGGTACGTGACCGCGGCCCAACCTGGGCTCCGACAGCATCCCCTTCACGCTGCTGGCCGACCATCACTGCTCGGCCGACCAGTTCCCCATACACTCGCTGCAGGTACGTGACCGCGGCCCAACCTGGGCTCCGACAGCATCCCCTTCACGCTGCTGGCCGACCATCACTGCTCGGCCGACCAGTTCCCCATACACTCGCTGCAGGTACGTGACCGCGGCCCAACCTGGGCTCCGACAGCATCCCCTTCACGCTGCTGGCCGACCATCACTGCTCGGCCGACCAGTTCCCCATACACTCGCTGCAGGTACGTGACCGCGGCCCAACCTGGGCTCCGACAGCATCCCCTTCACGCTGCTGGCCGACCATCACTGCTCGGCCGACCAGTTCCCCATACACTCGCTGCAGGTACGTGACCGCGGCCCAACCTGGGCTCCGACAGCATCCCCTTCACGCTGCTGGCCGACCATCACTGCTCGGCCGACCAGTTCCCCATACACTCGCTGCAGGTACGTGACCGCGGCCCAACCTGGGCTCCGACAGCATCCCCTTCACGCTGCTGGCCGACCATCACTGCTCGGCCGACCAGTTCCCCATACACTCGCTGCAGGTACGTGACCGCGGCCCAACCTGGGCTCCGACAGCATCCCCTTCACGCTGCTGGCCGACCATCACTGCTCGGCCGACCAGTTCCCCATACACTCGCTGCAGGTACGTGACCGCGGCCCAACCTGGGCTCCGACAGCATCCCCTTCACGCTGCTGGCCGACCATCACTGCTCGGCCGACCAGTTCCCCATACACTCGCTGCAGGTACGTGACCGCGGCCCAACCTGGGCTCCGACAGCATCCCCTTCACGCTGCTGGCCGACCATCACTGCTCGGCCGACCAGTTCCCCATACACTCGCTGCAGGTACGTGACCGCGGCCCAACCTGGGCTCCGACAGCATCCCCTTCACGCTGCTGGCCGACCATCACTGCTCGGCCGACCAGTTCCCCATACACTCGCTGCAGGTACGTGACCGCGGCCCAACCTGGGCTCCGACAGCATCCCCTTCACGCTGCTGGCCGACCATCACTGCTCGGCCGACCAGTTCCCCATACACTCGCTGCAGGTACGTGACCGCGGCCCAACCTGGGCTCCGACAGCATCCCCTTCACGCTGCTGGCCGACCATCACTGCTCGGCCGACCAGTTCCCCATACACTCGCTGCAGGTACGTGACCGCGGCCCAACCTGGGCTCCGACAGCATCCCCTTCACGCTGCTGGCCGACCATCACTGCTCGGCCGACCAGTTCCCCATACACTCGCTGCAGGTACGTGACCGCGGCCCAACCTGGGCTCCGACAGCATCCCCTTCACGCTGCTGGCCGACCATCACTGCTCGGCCGACCAGTTCCCCATACACTCGCTGCAGGTACGTGACCGCGGCCCAACCTGGGCTCCGACAGCATCCCCTTCACGCTGCTGGCCGACCATCACTGCTCGGCCGACCAGTTCCCCATACACTCGCTGCAGGTACGTGACCGCGGCCCAACCTGGGCTCCGACAGCATCCCCTTCACGCTGCTGGCCGACCATCACTGCTCGGCCGACCAGTTCCCCATACACTCGCTGCAGGTACGTGACCGCGGCCCAACCTGGGCTCCGACAGCATCCCCTTCACGCTGCTGGCCGACCATCACTGCTCGGCCGACCAGTTCCCCATACACTCGCTGCAGGTACGTGACCGCGGCCCAACCTGGGCTCCGACAGCATCCCCTTCACGCTGCTGGCCGACCATCACTGCTCGGCCGACCAGTTCCCCATACACTCGCTGCAGGTACGTGACCGCGGCCCAACCTGGGCTCCGACAGCATCCCCTTCACGCTGCTGGCCGACCATCACTGCTCGGCCGACCAGTTCCCCATACACTCGCTGCAGGTACGTGACCGCGGCCCAACCTGGGCTCCGACAGCATCCCCTTCACGCTGCTGGCCGACCATCACTGCTCGGCCGACCAGTTCCCCATACACTCGCTGCAGGTACGTGACCGCGGCCCAACCTGGGCTCCGACAGCATCCCCTTCACGCTGCTGGCCGACCATCACTGCTCGGCCGACCAGTTCCCCATACACTCGCTGCAGGTACGTGACCGCGGCCCAACCTGGGCTCCGACAGCATCCCCTTCACGCTGCTGGCCGACCATCACTGCTCGGCCGACCAGTTCCCCATACACTCGCTGCAGGTACGTGACCGCGGCCCAACCTGGGCTCCGACAGCATCCCCTTCACGCTGCTGGCCGACCATCACTGCTCGGCCGACCAGTTCCCCATACACTCGCTGCAGGTACGTGACCGCGGCCCAACCTGGGCTCCGACAGCATCCCCTTCACGCTGCTGGCCGACCATCACTGCTCGGCCGACCAGTTCCCCATACACTCGCTGCAGGTACGTGACCGCGGCCCAACCTGGGCTCCGACAGCATCCCCTTCACGCTGCTGGCCGACCATCACTGCTCGGCCGACCAGTTCCCCATACACTCGCTGCAGGTACGTGACCGCGGCCCAACCTGGGCTCCGACAGCATCCCCTTCACGCTGCTGGCCGACCATCACTGCTCGGCCGACCAGTTCCCCATACACTCGCTGCAGGTACGTGACCGCGGCCCAACCTGGGCTCCGACAGCATCCCCTTCACGCTGCTGGCCGACCATCACTGCTCGGCCGACCAGTTCCCCATACACTCGCTGCAGGTACGTGACCGCGGCCCAACCTGGGCTCCGACAGCATCCCCTTCACGCTGCTGGCCGACCATCACTGCTCGGCCGACCAGTTCCCCATACACTCGCTGCAGGTACGTGACCGCGGCCCAACCTGGGCTCCGACAGCATCCCCTTCACGCTGCTGGCCGACCATCACTGCTCGGCCGACCAGTTCCCCATACACTCGCTGCAGGTACGTGACCGCGGCCCAACCTGGGCTCCGACAGCATCCCCTTCACGCTGCTGGCCGACCATCACTGCTCGGCCGACCAGTTCCCCATACACTCGCTGCAGGTACGTGACCGCGGCCCAACCTGGGCTCCGACAGCATCCCCTTCACGCTGCTGGCCGACCATCACTGCTCGGCCGACCAGTTCCCCATACACTCGCTGCAGGTACGTGACCGCGGCCCAACCTGGGCTCCGACAGCATCCCCTTCACGCTGCTGGCCGACCATCACTGCTCGGCCGACCAGTTCCCCATACACTCGCTGCAGGTACGTGACCGCGGCCCAACCTGGGCTCCGACAGCATCCCCTTCACGCTGCTGGCCGACCATCACTGCTCGGCCGACCAGTTCCCCATACACTCGCTGCAGGTACGTGACCGCGGCCCAACCTGGGCTCCGACAGCATCCCCTTCACGCTGCTGGCCGACCATCACTGCTCGGCCGACCAGTTCCCCATACACTCGCTGCAGGTACGTGACCGCGGCCCAACCTGGGCTCCGACAGCATCCCCTTCACGCTGCTGGCCGACCATCACTGCTCGGCCGACCAGTTCCCCATACACTCGCTGCAGGTACGTGACCGCGGCCCAACCTGGGCTCCGACAGCATCCCCTTCACGCTGCTGGCCGACCATCACTGCTCGGCCGACCAGTTCCCCATACACTCGCTGCAGGTACGTGACCGCGGCCCAACCTGGGCTCCGACAGCATCCCCTTCACGCTG
Source organism: Oligia latruncula (assembly GCA_948474745.1). Classification (NCBI taxonomy): domain Eukaryota; kingdom Metazoa; phylum Arthropoda; class Insecta; order Lepidoptera; family Noctuidae; genus Oligia; species Oligia latruncula. The sequence goes on along the minus strand of OX419691.1, from coordinate 753,865 downwards.
CTGGCCGACCATCACTGCTCGGCCGACCAGTTCCCCATACACTCGCTGCAGGTACGTGACCGCGGCCCAACCTGGGCTCCGACAGCATCCCCTTCACGCTGCTGGCCGACCATCACTGCTCGGCCGACCAGTTCCCCATACACTCGCTGCAGGTACGTGACCGCGGCCCAACCTGGGCTCCGACAGCATCCCCTTCACGCTGCTGGCCGACCATCACTGCTCGGCCGACCAGTTCCCCATACACTCGCTGCAGGTACGTGACCGCGGCCCAACCTGGGCTCCGACAGCATCCCCTTCACGCTGCTGGCCGACCATCACTGCTCGGCCGACCAGTTCCCCATACACTCGCTGCAGGTACGTGACCGCGGCCCAACCTGGGCTCCGACAGCATCCCCTTCACGCTGCTGGCCGACCATCACTGCTCGGCCGACCAGTTCCCCATACACTCGCTGCAGGTACGTGACCGCGGCCCAACCTGGGCTCCGACAGCATCCCCTTCACGCTGCTGGCCGACCATCACTGCTCGGCCGACCAGTTCCCCATACACTCGCTGCAGGTACGTGACCGCGGCCCAACCTGGGCTCCGACAGCATCCCCTTCACGCTGCTGGCCGACCATCACTGCTCGGCCGACCAGTTCCCCATACACTCGCTGCAGGTACGTGACCGCGGCCCAACCTGGGCTCCGACAGCATCCCCTTCACGCTGCTGGCCGACCATCACTGCTCGGCCGACCAGTTCCCCATACACTCGCTGCAGGTACGTGACCGCGGCCCAACCTGGGCTCCGACAGCATCCCCTTCACGCTGCTGGCCGACCATCACTGCTCGGCCGACCAGTTCCCCATACACTCGCTGCAGGTACGTGACCGCGGCCCAACCTGGGCTCCGACAGCATCCCCTTCACGCTGCTGGCCGACCATCACTGCTCGGCCGACCAGTTCCCCATACACTCGCTGCAGGTACGTGACCGCGGCCCAACCTGGGCTCCGACAGCATCCCCTTCACGCTGCTGGCCGACCATCACTGCTCGGCCGACCAGTTCCCCATACACTCGCTGCAGGTACGTGACCGCGGCCCAACCTGGGCTCCGACAGCATCCCCTTCACGCTGCTGGCCGACCATCACTGCTCGGCCGACCAGTTCCCCATACACTCGCTGCAGGTACGTGACCGCGGCCCAACCTGGGCTCCGACAGCATCCCCTTCACGCTGCTGGCCGACCATCACTGCTCGGCCGACCAGTTCCCCATACACTCGCTGCAGGTACGTGACCGCGGCCCAACCTGGGCTCCGACAGCATCCCCTTCACGCTGCTGGCCGACCATCACTGCTCGGCCGACCAGTTCCCCATACACTCGCTGCAGGTACGTGACCGCGGCCCAACCTGGGCTCCGACAGCATCCCCTTCACGCTGCTGGCCGACCATCACTGCTCGGCCGACCAGTTCCCCATACACTCGCTGCAGGTACGTGACCGCGGCCCAACCTGGGCTCCGACAGCATCCCCTTCACGCTGCTGATCGACCATCACTGCTCGGCCGACCAGTTCCCCATACACTCGCTGCAGGTACGTGACCGCGGCCCAACCTGGGCTCCGACAGCATCCCCTTCACGCTGCTGGCCGACCATCACTGCTCGGCCGACCAGTTCCCCATACACTCGCTGCAGGTACGTGACCGCGGCCCAACCTGGGCTCCGACAGCATCCCCTTCACGCTGCTGGCCGACCATCACTGCTCGGCCGACCAGTTCCCCATACACTCGCTGCAGGTACGTGACCGCGGCCCAACCTGGGCTCCGACAGCATCCCCTTCACGCTGCTGGCCGACCATCACTGCTCGGCCGACCAGTTCCCCATACACTCGCTGCAGGTACGTGACCGCGGCCCAACCTGGGCTCCGACAGCATCCCCTTCACGCTGCTGGCCGACCATCACTGCTCGGCCGACCAGTTCCCCATACACTCGCTGCAGGTACGTGACCGCGGCCCAACCTGGGCTCCGACAGCATCCCCTTCACGCTGCTGGCCGACCATCACTGCTCGGCCGACCAGTTCCCCATACACTCGCTGCAGGTACGTGACCGCGGCCCAACCTGGGCTCCGACAGCATCCCCTTCACGCTGCTGGCCGACCATCACTGCTCGGCCGACCAGTTCCCCATACACTCGCTGCAGGTACGTGACCGCGGCCCAACCTGGGCTCCGACAGCATCCCCTTCACGCTGCTGGCCGACCATCACTGCTCGGCCGACCAGTTCCCCATACACTCGCTGCAGGTACGTGACCGCGGCCCAACCTGGGCTCCGACAGCATCCCCTTCACGCTGCTGGCCGACCATCACTGCTCGGCCGACCAGTTCCCCATACACTCGCTGCAGGTACGTGACCGCGGCCCAACCTGGGCTCCGACAGCATCCCCTTCACGCTGCTGATCGACCATCACTGCTCGGCCGACCAGTTCCCCATACACTCGCTGCAGGTACGTGACCGCGGCCCAACCTGGGCTCCGACAGCATCCCCTTCACGCTGCTGGCCGACCATCACTGCTCGGCCGACCAGTTCCCCATACACTCGCTGCAGGTACGTGACCGCGGCCCAACCTGGGCTCCGACAGCATCCCCTTCACGCTGCTGGCCGACCATCACTGCTCGGCCGACCAGTTCCCCATACACTCGCTGCAGGTACGTGACCGCGGCCCAACCTGGGCTCCGACAGCATCCCCTTCACGCTGCTGGCCGACCATCACTGCTCGGCCGACCAGTTCCCCATACACTCGCTGCAGGTACGTGACCGCGGCCCAACCTGGGCTCCGACAGCATCCCCTTCACGCTGCTGGCCGACCATCACTGCTCGGCCGACCAGTTCCCCATACACTCGCTGCAGGTACGTGACCGCGGCCCAACCTGGGCTCCGACAGCATCCCCTTCACGCTGCTGGCCGACCATCACTGCTCGGCCGACCAGTTCCCCATACACTCGCTGCAGGTACGTGACCGCGGCCCAACCTGGGCTCCGACAGCATCCCCTTCACGCTGCTGGCCGACCATCACTGCTCGGCCGACCAGTTCCCCATACACTCGCTGCAGGTACGTGACCGCGGCCCAACCTGGGCTCCGACAGCATCCCCTTCACGCTGCTGATCGACCATCACTGCTCGGCCGACCAGTTCCCCATACACTCGCTGCAGGTACGTGACCGCGGCCCAACCTGGGCTCCGACAGCATCCCCTTCACGCTGCTGGCCGACCATCACTGCTCGGCCGACCAGTTCCCCATACACTCGCTGCAGGTACGTGACCGCGGCCCAACCTGGGCTCCGACAGCATCCCCTTCACGCTGCTGGCCGACCATCACTGCTCGGCCGACCAGTTCCCCATACACTCGCTGCAGGTACGTGACCGCGGCCCAACCTGGGCTCCGACAGCATCCCCTTCACGCTGCTGGCCGACCATCACTGCTCGGCCGACCAGTTCCCCATACACTCGCTGCAGGTACGTGACCGCGGCCCAACCTGGGCTCCGACAGCATCCCCTTCACGCTGCTGGCCGACCATCACTGCTCGGCCGACCAGTTCCCCATACACTCGCTGCAGGTACGTGACCGCGGCCCAACCTGGGCTCCGACAGCATCCCCTTCACGCTGCTGGCCGACCATCACTGCTCGGCCGACCAGTTCCCCATACACTCGCTGCAGGTACGTGACCGCGGCCCAACCTGGGCTCCGACAGCATCCCCTTCACGCTGCTGATCGACCACTTCTCCATGCACTCGCTGCAGGTACGTCGTGCGAGCGAGCGCGCCCTTCAGGTGTCGAGTTCTAGGTACTGGTAGTTTACGTTTATATTTCTGCTAGAGTATAGTTTTCAACATTTTTGTTGGTATATTGGCGCGTGCTAGCTGACATAATTTTGGCAAATAATTTAAATCCATTCATTCAACAAAACAAAAAACTAAGTAAAGACAAAAATGCAATCAAGAAAAAAGTAAAATTAGTTACATAACTTTGTTTCATCCATCATCTCACGAAAAATGTATGAATCCAAAAAATCAATCAATGTATGTATGTATGAAATGTATGAATGTCTGAATGTTAATGTGTGTGTCATGTGCAGGTGCTGAACGAGCACTGCGACGAGGTGTGGTACTGCAAGTGGTCTCCGGACGGCTCGCGCCTGGCCTCGGGCTCCAAGGACAACACCGTCATGATCTGGGACTTCGACCCCGTGGCTAAGCGCCTCACCTTTAGGTATGTTACATGTAGGGAATGCAATCCCGAGTCGAGATTGACTACTCGAGATCTCGCGTGCGAAGTTTGGTGTCGAGATTGGCCACGCATAGTGCGCTCAGTCTCGAAATCTCGACGAGATTTCAAGAACAAGACTGTCTTCCTCAGAGTTTAAATTTCGAAAAAAGCCTCGAGATCGAGATTGTATTCCATAATTACGTCATGTCTCTCAAATAATCTGGAAGTTTTCTAACTGTTTAACTGGAGAGACTTGATATCAAGAGTATAAACTGTGTGACTGATAAACTGCTGTTTGTATACTACTGCAGAAAGTCGCTGGAGGGCCACACGTACGGCGTGTCGTTCCTGGCGTGGAGCCCGGACGGCCGCTACCTCATCGCGGCGGGGCCCGAGGACTGCCCCGACCTGTGGATATGGAACATGGAGGTACGCACGGTGCACTACGCACACACTAATGATTTATCCAGTTATGTGTATTCTTCACTTCTGGCTATTCCGAGCATAGAATAGTACTGACGCTGACGTACAGAAGTTGTACAGTCACGAGCATAAGTATGTATACACTTGGCTTTATTCAAAGGCTACTTTCTCCTTTATTTTTGAATGAAATTTTATGCTATAACGAACATAGTATTTTCGAACCCATAGGTTTATGTAAAGTGTCGTAGTCGTCATTTCACGAAAAAATCGCAATTGAAAGTTGCCGAGTGTTGACATATTAGTGCTCGTGACTGTACTCTTTTGATCTTAAGTAATGCCGCCGTTTATTCTAAATCGTACTTTACCGCCACTCCTGCTGGAGCGGAATTCCTTTGGGTTCAGAATTTACCTATACGGCCGTTCGAGGATTTTCAAGCAAAGTAAAATAAAATATCAACAAAATTATTAACAGCCTCACAGGTCGACCGAGCTACGCTTGCCGCGGCCGATCTGTGGATGGGTGAACATCTTTATATCGGGGTCAAGAGCGGGCCCATTTAGTAATAAAAAAAAATATATATACCGAGACCCCTCTGTGCCTCGGAAAGCTTACGGGTAGTCAGAAGCCCGAAAGTCTGACAACCAGTCTTATCAAGAGGTATTGTATTACCCAGTAACTGGGTTGTGGAGGTCAGATAGGCAGTCGCTCCATGTAAAATACATACTGGTATTCAGTTGCATCCGGTTAGACTGGAAGGCGACCCCGACACAGTTGGGAAAAGGCGGCAGATGATGATTTATTGTATTTACAATTGTTTCGCTTTGATATAGTGTTGTATTTTTTTTGACATCTCTGAAGTACCTGTTAGTTGAACTTTAGTGTGACGATAATTTGAAATCGCACAGCCGTGCAGGAAAGTCGATGTTAGTGCACACGGCGCGCGGCAGGAATCGCGTTGTGTTCTATTCTTTCTCTGCATATTTAACATTTTCCAAGTGTCGCAGTCCTGCAACCGCGGTAGAAAAAAGCTTTGAGCGTTTTTAGCTTTAATAGTCCAACTGAAACAAACGATTCGCCTTCTGCAGACGGAGCAGCTTCACCTGAAGATGACCCACTCGCAGGAGGACTCGCTGACGGCCGTGGCGTGGCACTCCACCAGCGACAAGTTCGTGTGCGGCGGCGCGCGCGGACAGTTCTACCACTGCGGCCTCGACGTAAGTGTGCTCGGGCTCGCCAGGCCCCGGGCCCCAGGCCCCGGGCCCCGGGCCCCAGGCCCCGGGCCAGGCCGGGCCCCTCTGACCGCCGCTCCCCGCAGGGCTCGCTGCTGAACAGTTGGGACGGCGTGCGCGTGAACGCGCTGGCGTGCCGCGGGGACGCGCGCGCCGTGCTGGCCGCCGACACGCATCACCGCGTGCGCTGCTACGACTTCAGCGACCTCACCGACCGCAACCTGTGAGTACCGGGAGGCGAGGGGAGAGCTACTCGACTGGCGGGAGGCGAGAATCGCCCGGCTGAGGCACTCGTTACGCTCCCTTGAATAACAAAAACTCTAATCCGGCAAAAGAATGCGCTTCGGCAATCTTCTTGTATCTGCGAAAAACGAACTTGCGATGATGAGATTTGATATAGAACTGTGATATCCATGGAAGTACTTACCTGTTTGTATTACCATGGGTACAAAATTAGAGATCACATACATTCTCTGTGGCGCGTCGTTCGTACTAATCTGGAAACGTGAAGATTACCGAAGCGCATACCTTTTCTGGTTCCACTGTAAGATCACGTCAAAAGACACTCCCCACGCGATATTTTAGAACTGTGATTTAACAATTTTAAAAGGTTACACGTCTTAGGAAATGCAAGTATCGCACATACTGTTCACACGAGTCTACTTCTCTATCTCCTGCGATAATCGCCTTTTCGAGTCGAGAGACTCTCATCGTGTAAATGATGCATAAATCACCCTGTAACCATCATTTCGTTTTCCGCAGTGCTCCACAAAGGCCTTACATTAACATTAAGAAAAGGTAATGCCCTTAATGGTAACGCTACAGGACTGTCTACCAGACAGTTCATCTGCAGTCCGTTTTCCCTTAGCTGCCTTAGAATGTAGACTTCTGGAGTACCGACGGTCTATTTTGTAAAAATCTCACCGTCAAAACTTTTATGAAGTGAACTTGAAGTGAGCTGTCAATAGTGTCAGTCTGGTGGCATGACTGCTCCCTTTTTTTTTTGTGGATTGGATTTCATCAAATGACCCCCTCCCGCTCTGGGTGGAGCGGGATAGTGTCAGACTCTTACTGACTGAAACCCACCCGTGTTCCTTCCTTAGCCCTTTATGTTCCGGGGTAGCGGTAACCTTTTCGGGCAATCCCGCTGATGATTGCTCCCTCCACCCAAGCTTTCACAATGAAATTTTTACAGAGTAGACTGGCTGCACTCGAAGTGTCTCGAATTGGGGTGTGTGTGTGTCTATATGGTATAACCATACTTTGGTGTGGTCTGTCTATATGCCTGTTAAAGACTTAAATATCCTCAAAAGGAAATAATAAACATGAATATATGTATACCTAACTAGAAATGAGAAAATTAAATTATTATTACCTATTTAACCAGGTTCTACCATTTCCAAATATCTTTAACCAAAGTTGATCACGAATTCAAAGTGTTCTCAACTTAATAGTAAAGGCACGCACATAATGACAGTACACCCTGCACATAAAAGTATCTACAGAGTGTACTTCGAATTTGGACTTAAAAAGAGTAGTAAAAAGGATTGGCCAAGTGCGAGTCGGACTCGCACACGAAGGGTTCCGTACCACAAGGCAAAAAAGCCGAAAAAACACGTTTGTTGTATGGGAGCCCCTCTTAAATATTTATTTTATTTTGTTTTTAGTATTTGTTGTTATAGCGGCAACAGGAATACATCATCTGTGAAAATTTCAACTGTCTAGCTATCACGGTTCATGAAATACAGCCTGGTGACAGACGGACAGTGGAGCCTTAGTAATAGGGTTCCGTTTTTACCCTTAGGGTACGGATCCCTAAAAATGATTGACGTGTAAAATTGTTTGTGCAAACTTACTTACAGAAAAATAAATGATTTATAAAATAAAATGCAGTTTGATGCAGTCGTGCTAGTCGGTGGCATCAAGTCTAATTGAACTAGAATAACTGCTACCAACCACATCAAACTGCTTGAAAAGTGAGCTTGTTTTGAACTTTTTAGTTACAGACTGGTTTTTCATTTTATTTAGCTGTGTAATTTCATGTATCATTTTTGATGTCAGGAGATATAGAAAACTACCTATATTTAATGCAGTTTCACTTTTATGTGGCACCACTAAATTTCTACGCCAACCCGTCTTGAGCAAGCGCAGTGATCAATGCTCGCGCTTTCTCTGTGGGAGAAGAGGCCCTTTGCCCAGCAGTGGGACAACAATAAGCTGGTATATTATAATGGGACAGCTAAGGGCAGCGGGCGGGTCGCGTGAGCTAGAAGTGAACCGAGCGCTTGTGTTGCAGCATCCAGGAGGAGCACGCGGTGATGGCGATGACGGTGAACAAGTCGGACACGCTGCTGCTGCTGAACGTGGCCAACCAGGGCGTGCATCTGTGGGACATACGTGCGTAGCCCTTCCGCCGCGCAGCCGACACAGCTCGAGCCAAGAGCCGCTTGCTTGTGATCGCTTGCTGCTCTTCTTTTCTTAAATTCCATCCTTTCTTCTTCTGTTCAATCGTGGGTGTAAAGACCGCGAACTAAATGCCTATTTTTATTTTGGTATGTGCTTAAATCTCATGTGATTATTCGACAATCGCAACACAGATCACATGAGACTCAGTCTACAGGGGTGATAATTATCCGAACTAGGAACATGTTACTCGCGTACAGTAGCACGGATGCGAATCGCTTAGCCACTGCGCCAAACACGCCATCAACATAGAAATGTATAAATATGTATCAATAGCCCTGCTGGCTACTCTAACAATAAGTAAGTAATGCCAATCCACCAAACAGCTAGTACCCATAAAACCTAAAAGCCTAAAACTTTCAGAGCTGGTCATCTTGTAAATATCTTTTGCGAAGGTTGTTTTGTGTCAGGTTTGGTTTAAAAAAAAGCAAGGAGTTGTATTTCTGCAGTATGTTGGTACGACCGTGGACCATCATGGCACTACAATTTTTTTTTCAGAAATAAAATAGGGTCACAAATGTTCGTCTCGTATTTCTCTCCTAGCTCGCTAAGGATTTAGTAATACCCCTAAGAGAGACAATAGGGGTGGAAGTTAGTGCGGGAGCAAGTGGGTACATCTAGTATGTTGTAAGGTCGCGTTGCAGGTGCGCGTGCGCTGGTGCGTCGGTTCCGCGGCCTCAGTCAGGGCCACTTCACCATCCACGCCTGCTTCGGAGGAGCTCACCAGGACTTTATTGCCTCAGGCAGCGAGGACAATAAGGTATGGAAATATTCAATGATGATAAGTGTTGAGCGCGGGAAAATGTTATCAGCCATTGTAGATACAATACAATGAAATAATGTGGATAAATAATTATGTTATTATGGGACTTTTATTAGATTGACTAGTTTCACTCTGTTGTCGTTGATGTCATTTAATGGGATTACAGGACCTAAACGCGAAAAACGCAAGTTTTAGAAACAATAAAAGTATATGATCGACTACAGTAAACAAAATCAGAAAAATATATGATATTCTAAAGGATATATGTTAGGTAGATAGTGTGTCGAAAACATAACACAACTAATTTGATACGATTGAAAAAAATCATGAAGATACCTCTAAAAACTTTCTTTTTACAATAAAAACGACACTAATATACATACAATCATTCTGATTTTTTGTCAGATTATTCTACAAGCAACATACTGAAACAATAGTGTTTTAATTTTTTAGTCCAAACAATAGATTTTTTGTAATTAAATAATTGCTTCATATTTTGCAATAAATTACCAGCGTTGTGTCATCATGCTTCTCTTTCTTTTCTATGTAGTCCGAAAGTGACCGCGCTTTAGGTCATGTAAACCCCTTAAAAGAGAAAATTACATGCGATAGAGAAGACATAGAATGGCCAATATATCATATATTTTTAATTACGCGCCGCAAAACGCGCACGCACCATGTCACCGACAAACAGACAGCCATAAATTCTATCCGTATCTTTGTTTGTAACATTGAAACTCCCATACAGATCACCCAATTTCATTGATTTTTTGTATGAAACAGCGATATGTAATAATTAAATTTAATAATACTGATGAATAATTAAAAATGGATCTGGGAAGTATTTGTCAGCTATTCGGAATGTATGTACAGTCACCAAAGGAGATAAGTAACCTGGGTCGTCGGATATAGTTGAAGTATAGTAAGACCCTGGTCACTTCTCTTTCGGTGCCTGTACCTCCGTCCCCGGCCGCAGGTGTACATCTGGCACGCGGCGGGCGAGGAGCCCGTGGCCGTGGTGTCGGGACACACGCGCTGCGTCAACTGCGTGGCGTGGAACCCGGTGCACCACGACGTGCTGGTGTCGGCGTCCGACGACTTCTCGCTGCGCCTGTGGGGCCCGCGCACCCACACCTCCTAGTATAAGGGTTAGTGCTGCGCCTGTGGGGCCCGCGCACCCACACCTCCTAGTATAAGGGTTAGTGCTGCGCCTGTGGGGCCCGCGCACCCACACCTCCTAGTATAAGGGTCAGTGCTGCCGCTTCGTCGGTTAACTATACAAAAAAACTTCTATTGTCTCGTTTACCGCGCCGGAATCTGTTGATAACTAATGCGCAGTATGACAATTAAGAGGTACTTAGCGTTCACCACAATATATTGCTGCCTTGATTTTAATAAATATACAAAACTAAAACAGACCGGCGGAATTAAGCTGCATAGCAAACACAAGTAAAATAAATTAAGAAGTACAAATTAAAAACAACTTGGCAAGTGTGGTTTTTGTCTATATCTCGGTAGCTTGTCATTGAATAGGTCTAATTCTGGCATGTATGTGACTGTTTTATTAAAGTCATTGCTCATCCTTATGTAGGCAGTGTTTTTTTTTAAAAAAAGGTTTTTATAAATTATTATCTCCTTTATTTCATTAAATAACACATAAATTATATTTTTAATTATTAGAATATAAAAACATTTAAAAATATTTTTATAAATTTATTATTGAGAATCTTAGAAATTTTTTTCGTTGTAGGAGTCGTTTTTATGGTTTTCGCGGGTGCTTAAGTCGATAGTGAGGTCTGTTTTCGTCATTATTATTAGTGACCACGAAAACCATGAAAATGACACCCATGAAGGAAAATTTAAAAATTTTTGCAGCCGCCATCTTAAATTTTCATTTTGACCTCACTGTACCCTCGAAAACCATGAAAAAACACCTATTTTGAAAATGTTGACATCGGCCAACACGGATTTTTTTTTGGATTTTCCTTTTTCTCCTCCTTTTTTTTGGCTTCAGCACCCTCGGAATACATGAAAACGGAACCCATTATGAACATTTTTCTCATGGGTGTCATTTTCATGGTCACTAATAATAATGACAAATACTGTAAGCCTAGATTGATATTTTCTGAAACCTTTCAGTTCATTTCTTTAAGCAATCAACTACTATACCCGAATCGCTTTAGCGCTAATGCTAAATAATGTAGGTAGGTCAATGGTCATTGAAAAACTGAAATGAAATCCGTTAACGTCCTGAATCAATATCTGTCGTGATCTTCAACATAGTTTATTTGGGTTCCAACGGAGAGATATTAGGGAAAGGGCAATGACCGTTTATGCCACGCTAAGCGATTCGGGTATAGTATGCTCTTGTTGGATATTTTGTCACTTTTTTTGTAACTTGTATTTTTGCAAGGTTTGTGGAGACTATTACTAATTGTGAGTTGTGTAATTAACAGGGACGCGGTGTCCGCCGGGTGTGATCTGCCAGACGAACTGCAACTCGCTGCACTGCAAGCTCTCTCTGGACATACCCGCGCGCGCCGCGCATGCGCAGCAGTAGCGCCGAGCTGTCGCGCCACGCCAGCCATGAACTCGTGCTGTACAACGGTACACTCTCATAAAACTATACACTGCAGATGTTCCCGGCCAGTAGCTTAGTGATCCTAGGGGAATATACCGACAAAAATAATGTATACCCTTTATTCCCATATGAATTAGGTCCGCTATGCGACGACCGGTTCCCATGTCAGATTTTCGAGTAGTATGTAGTAATTATTTCGGCTCGGAAATGTACGAAACCGCAGCCGAACCAGCGTCGCATAGTGCCGTGAGTGTACGTGAACGAAGTCGTACGTACTCATTTATCGGCCGACAGCCCAGTCTGCAGTGTACACAGCCCCCGACTACGTCACCGGTGTCATATGTATGATAATCTTTGAAGCCACGCTGCGGGACGAGTCGTACCTTAGCGACTTATGAATCGCATTTCTATTGTACGGTATCGACTACTGACATTGTGTAACTTTTATAGATTTTACTATGATATGTGACTGTAAATTATATGTAGCGATGGTGTGTGGTACTGACGTCGGACCGTCGTCCACTGTACACTCGGATCCATTACATCGGGAGTCCTACGACAGGGTGCAATAAGCAGTTGATGATGAGCGAGGAAAGCAGATTGGAATGTATCGTGTGTAGAGACGGCGTGTGTGACTCTCCGCATACTCAGGGCGCGGGTGGCATCACAGCGGCGCGGGAGGGAGTTGTGACGTAACACGCGTGACGTCATGTAGCGTACGCGTCAAGTGGTGTAGCGTAGCGTAAGGATGGAGGCGACGAGTTTGTAAGCTAGGTTTAGGACTTGGAACAGATTTCATACAAAATTATTAGCCACACCGTGGCAGCCATACAGAGTTTTATTGATGGATATTATTTTAGGTTGAGAACCGCATAGCTATATTACATTTGATAAAAATTAAAAATATTTCAAATCTTACTTACGGTCGCACATTTCCGTGATTAATTGGTTTGGAGCGATGAGAATATATTTTGATTAGCGTAGAAATAACGTAAATATTTATCACTAAATTAAGGTTGGACTAATGTAAGGTATAGCCCACTCCCTGCGCCCGCGCCGCTCGCCCACTACTAGGATAATTTATTTAGGTCTCTTCGGATTAATTAATTAAGACTTTGATCTGCTCTCACCGCACCATGCACGTTGTCAGTACCACTGAACTCGTCAGCGCGCTGCGTGCGCAGGTCTGATAATACTCGATCGCAAGTGTTCAGAAGTTACAATTGTGACTACATTGAGGGGTTTGGTCCTGAGTAAATGGACTTGTTAAAGGACCTCTATGTGATACGTGATGTATTTTAACTACCTATCATGCGACGTACCCAGATCTTGTCAGTTGCATGAAGCGACCTCAGCGTTCGCCGCAGATTGTTCGTCGAGTGCTGACAACGTGCAGTACGCGCGTTGAGCAGACACATAGTAATAGCAAGCAGAGGGTATATTTTGTAGCGGTGACCGCTCACGGCTCTATTTTTATACCGATCACTGAATCTCTCACGAGGTTGTATTCTTTGACAAAGCCGTTATACTTGACATGTTCTGTCTAGCACCGCAGCTAAACAATAAGACATAATTTACCAATCAGAGACCATATAATCAAACGACCTGATTGGTCCTCAATGAGTAAGCTGGATTGTGCGAAGTAATGTACATCTCTTTATACATTGTAAAATAATGTGGGTTTCCTTTTTAGTGTGTATTCGATATAATTATTGCTTATTCGAAAAATGTGTATGCAGTGCACTAATGTAATACATATTTAGGCGAGGCCACATTGCATCGAGATACATAGTTTAGTTTGCCAACTTCACAGTGAGTTGGCAACTGCTGAATTATGCTCATAAAGCTGCGAAGTACACCACTAGTCGAGCGGCACGGGACGTTCTCTGTGTCTGACGTCCGGAGCCAGTCTGGCGGTGCATGACGACGAGCTCGCCTCTCGCCCGAGCCGTCCATCTGTATATAGTACGCGAGCTGCCGTGTATAACGCGCATGGCGTAACGAACGGCCGCGCAGACGCCACGCTTGCGGGGAAATTATGATCAGCCCTTTATAACACTATTTCTTTTTGATTGATTTTACTGTATTTTTAGAGATACTAATATTATAGCTTTTGTAGTTCGCACAATGCCTTACCTGCCACATTGTAGCACGCGACGCTGACGTACACTATCGACGACTATGAGCTTTTCGCATCGATTCGGAAGTCAAGGTATTTTACGTAGATGTACTAGAGATTGACCAGGACCTGGCCGAGTGTCCTCATGTTGCGTGCCGAGTGTCCTCATGTTGCGTGCCGAGTGTCCTCGTGTTGCGTGCCATGTGCGCGTGGCGTGCTGCGTGGGTGAGGCGGCAGCTCTGCGCGGAGTTCCATCTGAACCAAATATCAGGCAATAATGTGCGTGTGTGAGTGTGAACGTAGCAAGTACAAAGGTTGGAGTGTTCGGTTATTAATGATATGATATCTAGACTTGTGTGGGCCGCGCGGACGCGGCCCGGGGCCCAGGCCCTCATTTGAATTGTTAAAAATAAATAATTATTATATCAATAAATTTTTTATTGTAAACTAATAATGTCTTTTCATTTCTCTATATCTTTGTAAAAGTATAAACAGTATTCTTTAGTTCTTTTATTTTGAAAGATATTGGCGCCGATTCTATTTGTTCACAAACTAAACTAAATTTAAGTTCAGTAAATCTTTTTCTTTCTATTTCATTAAGAAAAGGACAGAAGATAAATATTAGTTCAGTCCTGTCAAATTAGTCAGCGCCTGACGTAAATAAAAGGTTCTAATCGTCCCCAATGGGGCGATTAGAACCTTTTATTTTTCTCTCGTTGTGTCTCTCTATAGAACGAGAAGCAAAAAGCAATAATGGGGATTTGAGATTTCAGGGAAACTTTATCTCCCCACTCGTGCCCAGCGGGAACGACGGGGTGGGGACGACCTGGAATAAACGTTTCATATTGGTATGATATTGCTGATTGATCAGTAATTAGCACTATACAGACTATACTTACAATACACACAAAAGCTCACAAATAAGTTACCTACCAAAAGTGTCAAGCACCAAACTTTCTAGAGAAGAAATAATATTAAATTAAATACAGTTTTTAATATCAATATTTTACATTAAACTTTGCTACACTAACTAAGGCCGTGACTATAAGTTGGCGGTGCCAGACTTCTCGACCAGCTCCAGCAGCGTGTGCAGCGACGTGTCGAACAGCTCACACCGGATGGGCATCTCCAGTGAGTAGAAAGGGTTCTTGAGCGCATAGTCTGAATATAACTCGTAGATCCTCTTGAGGACAACCTCTGCGCCTTGCATGTTGGGGTCTGTCACTATTATGAACTTTACACCTGAAAGAAAGGGAGGTTTACATGAAAGTTCTTCATTCATAAATGACTACTTCTTATAGTGTGATCCCAGCCAGATAATGTCGAAAATCGTCATCTAAGTGCAATAGATAATTAGATATAATTGGTAAGCACATTTTTGAATTTGGTAAGGTGATAGTTTTTTAATTATTTGATAAAAACCGTTCCGGCTGGAGAAACGTTACCCCAGCCAGCCAGATGTTTTGTTGTCTTTTGTGAGATGATGAAGGATTGGAATGAGCATTGGCAACAAACTCGATTATTGAAGGGTAGATTTTACGGCTCTATCCAACCATTCATTCCATCTAAATGTTGGTTCAGCAAACTAAAATTTTCTAGTAAAATGGCCACCTCTGTTATAATTAGGCTCCGACTTGGGTTTGTTTGCACACCAGTTTTTTTTGCCAAAATCTCTTCTTTGTGTGAATGCGGTCTGGAGGAGGGTACTCTGGAGTGTCTGGAGCAAGTGCTCCAGTGGAGGACACCAGAAGGGAGTATGTGTGCACTTGCACACATACTCCCCCGCCCAATTAACATTCCTTTCCTATTATCTTTAGCCTACACCCCTGCAGTTAAAATCCTTTATAAATTCATTAGCATTAATAAAATCCAGTTATAGTTGATATTTCTATTTACTTATTATATATATTTACTTACTGAATGTTCTAACACTTATTTGTGACGTTTTACATCTACTGATCAAACATGTTTTGTCCTTTTTTAGCATGGGGATCCATGTATGCCACCGCTGCAAACACTGATCAATAGTTGTGTAACAGTTTACATTCATTATCTTCAATAATCTTCTCATACCTTGACATTGGCAAAATCATCGAATGTTACCGATGGAGCCAGAACCTCAAAAAAAAAAAAAAAAGTCGTTTCGGGTAGTCAGAAGCCCTAAAGTCTGACAACCAGTCTTACCAGGGGTAATAGGTACTACGGGCTGGTATCCGCAACTCCACGTCAATGCGCGTATTTTGCATAAGTGGGAAAATCGGTTTTTCGATCCACCCCAGCCAGAGGCGTCTCTAGCCCATGTTGCGCCCGTGTGCAAACATTACCCAAGCGCCCTCTAGTAAGCGCGCGGTCAAAATGGTTGGGTATATAGTACAAGTAACAGCACATCAAGTTACCACAAACTGTCAACTTTCCCCAATGAATAATAAACTCTATTGTTTGGAGATGAAGAAGAAATTCGTCGGTTTTGGATACCTTGGTGTGCTGTTGAATGTATTTAGAATTATACAGGGTGTTCTGGTGTTTACCCTAACAAGCCAAAACGTACCCATGTTAACATGTCTATTTATAGATGTTATGTTACACCCAAATTTTGAAATTTCTTCATTCTAATTACGACCTCATATCAAACAAAGTTCAATATCAATTGGGAACATTTGACAAATTTGGGAAGCTCACTGCGAGCGAGGCTCACTGTACACGGGTAAAAAGTATTTTTAGGAAGGAAAGAGTGACAAGAAAAACAAAGCACAAGTTTATGTTTTTTTTTTAATGTTTTCTGTTTTCAGACTTATTTGGTAGTAATTTTTGACGAGTGCTCCGACGCGGTCGAAATTCGCAACAGTTGTGCTTGTGGCAGACTGGCAACTAATTCAGCTAATATCAAAATTAAATCTTGCTTATTAGGTCAATTTCAATCAAAAGAAAAGCCGCAAATATGAAGTAAACATATTTACATGTTTACTCAAATATAAAACTTAATCCATTGCGCCAAGGCTTATTTCGAAAAATTACATGTTGCGAGCGGTAGAACACAAAGTGCGGCACGCGCCACGCTTTTTTTTTTTCTGATTGGAAATCATCGTTCCGGGCCAGCGATAACCCTTTCGGACAATCCCGCTGACCTGGCAGGCTTCGGCCCTATGGGGCTCCTCGATGCTGACATCTTTTTGAGGCGCATGTGGAACACCTACGCGCCGTCCGGCACGGGCCTGGTCCTGATCGGACGGTGAGTTACCCATTACTCTCCGCCCGCAGGCCCGCGCCTACGGTGGCCGGGAGTCGTCCCGTGGCTCCCGACACCCGGAGCGTCTCCCGCGGCGGCTGGGACGGGAGGCTCTCTCCCTCATCCGTCCCGCCACCTCCTTCGCTAGCATGACTGCTTCGCAGAAGGAGGTGGCTGCCTCCCACTCCCTCTCGCCCCGGACCATGGCTTGCACCAGGGCCGGACGCGAGATGTCGCCGCCGCTGCCGATCGCCTCAACGAGGACACGGCGGTGCTCCGCCCAAGCGGGGCAGACCTCCACCGTGTGCTCCACCGTGTCCTCTGGGCGATCTTGGCAATGGTGACACCCGGGCGTTTCCTCCCGCCTGATGATGTGCAGGGACCTCCCGAAACTTCCGTGTCCGGTGAGGACCTGCCTCAGGCGGTAGGTGAGGGCGCCGTGGCGCCTCTCTAGCCACTCCTCAAAGAGGGGTCTTATCGCCGCTTTCGCGGCGTGCCCTGCGCTGGGTTGCGACAGTCGCTCCTTCCATGCCGCTATGAGATCGCGCCGGAGATCCGTCCGCTCCACAGCGATTTTTAGCGGAAGCAGAACTTCCCCCCGGCGGCGTAGTGCCTCCGCGCGCCACTCATATACGCGCGCGAGGACTATCGCCTCCAGATCCCATGGCGGCAGTCCGGCAATGAGGCTTGCCGCCTCGCCCGAGATCGTGCGGTAGCCCCGGATGAGCCTTATGGCTACCACCTTCTGGGGCGCTTACTCACGCTTTTGAGAAATGCCGCGCGCTTGACGTTCGTCCATGGTAATTAGTACTTTATTTTCTATCCCAAAACTGTTGAATTCGCATTATTCGCAATATGATTGTCGGCGTGTTTTCAAACTAATCATTGAAACAGGTGCCGCCGAGCGATGCGACACTCGCTACTACACCAAATATAATCGTTAATAATGTTTATTTCATGTTGAAAAAAAAGTTAATATTGTAAAAGCCGCTCGCGCGCTCGTGGCGCGACTTGCTTTGGTGTAACTCGACAAATATAAGAAGAGCTCCAGATGCTATACAAAATGTATGCAAAGCGGAGCTCTTTTTACGCGAGTGGGGCTCCGTAGCGAGCGGCGCTCGGCGCCCCCTAGGACCACTGCGCCCGTGTGCAACGCACACCCTGCACAATAGGTAAAGACAGCCCTGACCCCAGCCTTACCAGGGGTATCGTATTACCCAGTAACTGGGTTGTGGAGGTCAGATAGGCAATCGCTCCATGTAAAATACTGGTATTCAGCTGCATCTGGTTAGACTGGAAGCCGACCCCAACATAGTTGGGAAAAGGCTAGGCAGATGATGATGACTGGTATTTTGTTAATTCTCCCTATATGGATGATCATCATCATCATCATTTCAGCCGAAAGATTTCCACTGCTGGACATAGGCCGTCCCAAGCCACCTCCACTTTGACCGGTTCTGTGCTTCTCGCATCCAACGGATCCTCCTATCCTATATGGATACCTGTGAGAATACCAGCCTATTACTGTCTCACTGCAGGGAGAGACCTCTCCACAGAGAAGGCATGAGCGTTAGTTACATCGCATGGGGAAAATGGTGTGATGTCATTTATAGAATGTTGAATCTAGTTTATGAAATATTCTATCAACGCTGGTTATAATAAAACGATTAATCTACTCCATGCAATAAGGTCTTTCCTCAGTTATTTGACATCAATCAACAATTACCTGTTAACGTCTGAAAGCATGATAGTTTGAAGGTGTCTGCAGTCAGTGACTCGATGCCGGAACACTTGGGGATGGGACTCAGCTGGCTGGCGAGGGCAAACAGTGGGTAGAACATACTAGCTAACACTATCTTCTCATTGGTGGTGGCTCGAGCACGCCCAAACTTCAGACTAAGAGGGTAGTTTTCCTGAAAATATAAAGATATTTCTTAATCATGATGAAATAGCTTTGTCATCACTGGCTTGCTGTCTTAGCATCTTGTTGGTTTTAGCATTTCTTACTATAGGTACTATGGTTACTATGGTTTACAAAGTAGATCGGACAAAGGGGAATAAATAGAGTCGCAGCCCTTATGACAACCCGCTGACCCAGTCATGCTTAAAAAATTGGTCTACAAATTACCTTAGTTTCTATAACTTCAAACACATCTCTGCCATCTTCGGTGGTGCGCCCCGTCACTGGCGTGCCGTTCACAGACAGTAGGACGTGCCCAACTGGAAATTATGAAGTAGAATTGTAGAAGACTAGAAGTAATGGAGATATTATATGAAGTCCAGTATGAAATTTCAATTTAACTCTCGACTTGGGTCTAAAATACATAACTACGCACCATTTATTCCGTCTCGTTGTCCGAAAGCAACGATAACTTTCTTATTTTCATACTGCAACTTGATGTCGAGTGGGAACCCGAAGGTTTTCTCTGCCTCCACACGGGGAATATTATGGTCATAGTTAAATATGAGACCGCCAGACTTGCTGACGATGTAAACACCGTATATGACCATTATTTATTTAATTTCCAATTGAATTTTATTTTAAATGATCAATAACAAATCAACATTCATTCCACCCACTGCGACTGTTCGAAAGTCAAGTCAAGTCAAACTTACAATCAAAACTATTCGTAGTGTCGTCTATTTTATCTGAAAAGATTTATTTAATGCTGCATGAAAGATATAGCAAAAGCATGGTTTTTCTCAGTATGTTTTGGTGTTTTACTTGCAAAAAGTTTTGTTTTGGGGGAATTTTTTATATTATTTTGTAAAACCAAAAATAAGATAACACTTTGAAATGGTTACAAAAGAGTTTTCGAGCGGAACTCAGCGTGTCAGTACTGTCAGTGTGTTGTGTGACATTTAACAATAATTATTAATCTGTGGTTTAATTTGACGTGTTATTTATTTGGTGTTGCATGCTGAAAAAAATTTAAACAATTTATTTATGTGGTAATCATTTTCAAAAGCTCCGTGACGTAGACAGAGTAATCTATAGACTCATGGTATCCGTGTCACCGAAAGGGACAAAAAATTCCGGCAATCTTCATCATACTAACATTTTTACAGCTTATTACACTGCACCTAACCATTTTCATAGTTGCGCAAATGTACTATTATTTAATTATGCACGAAAAAGATCTTATTTTCCGTTTAATCGCGATGTAGTTTTTACAAATTCATTCATAATTTTGAATATTTCATTCATAAACGTCAAACTTGTTGTGCACATTGATGTGCTTAGCCGACACGCAGTAAGGGACAGAAATATTCTTACTCCGTCTCTTTTCTTTGCTAGTCACGTTAATATTTTTCTCTTTTTCTTGTGCGAATGAAAAAGAAGATATGCAGCAGTCTATAGTTTACTCTGTCTACGCTCCGTGACGAGAACGTTGGATGGAACATAGGTTTGATTCCCGAACTGATTAATTTCATTCATTAATTTTTCACACTGGTGTCGGCCGGAAGAGTAGGTAAGTTAAGTAAACGCAATCCTCTAACGTGTTCCACTGTATCTGGTTGATTAAGAGTTAAGGGGACTACTGACTTATGCGCGGTCACTGTCGAACTGCATAGAAAAGAAAGAGAAGCGTGATGATGACACAACGCTGGTAATTTATTGCAAAATATGAAGCAATTATCTATTTCATCATCATCATCATTTCAGCCGAAAGACGTCTTCTGCTGGACATAGGCCTCCCCCAAGCAACTCCACTTCGACCGATTCTGTGCTTCTCGCATCCAACGGGTTCCTGCGGCCTTCACAAGGTCGTCGGACCACCTTGTGGGAGGCCTTCCAACGCTACGTCTTCCGGTACGCGGTCGCTACTCAACCTTTCGGCCCCATCGGCCATCGACCTCGAAACCTATCCTTCTATAACGAGGTGTGAGACAGGGAGACGTTATCTCTCCGAAACTGTTCACCGCTGCACTGGAGGATGCTTTCAAGGTTCTGGATTGGAAAGGGTCTGGCATTAACATCAATGGCAAGTACATAACTCACCTTCGGTTTGCCGACGATATCGTAGTCATGGGCCGTTCACAATGGGCCTTATAAGAAGGCTAAAAGTCACCCAAAGGGCAATGGAGAGGGCTATGCTTGGAGTTTCCCTGCGTGATCGAATCAGGAATGAGGAGAATCCTAGAGTCGGACTGACATAGTGACGTTTTCGTACAGACACTTCAGCACCTCGATGTACCGATAGTCGATCTGGCACCGCTGAAGAGACTACAGCACTACAAACGACAAGCAGAGAGGCAGGTTATACTCTTCGGTCTTCTGTATAACCTGTCGCAGCGTATGTTATGTGGTCTACGGTGCTAAAGCCTTTAAGGAATCCGGCTTGTTCGGGAGGCTATGATTCTTAAGAAGGGCATTGTCGCCCTTCTTAAAGAAAAGTATCACCACACCTCTGTTCCATACCTGTGGTGTTTTACCTTCGATTATGACGGAACCAAACCTGTTTGCCATAATCGCCAAGCGGGTTGGCGATCGCAGTACGGTATGGTGGTGGAATGCATAGAGAACGCTGCTGCCCATTCTCCGGTACGACCCTTAGTCGCCTTTTACGACACGCTCGGGAAGTATGGGGTGGTGCTATTCTTTAAGTCCGGCACCACTCAAACTCATTATCTATTTACAAAAAATCTATTGTTTGGACTAAAAAATAAAACACTCTGTTATGTTGCTTGTAATAAACTGACAAAAAATCTTATTGTGAAAAGAAAGTTTTTAGTGGTATCTTCATGATTTTTTTCTATCGTATCAAATTACAGTTTGATCACAACCTAATTGCTAAATTAAATTAATATGGCGTCAGAGGCAGAACCCTGCAATTATTTACATCGTATAGTAACAGAGAAATGTTTGTAGAAACCAGCACTATAGAACAGAATGGACAACGGAAAACATACCACCAATCATCCATGATTAATATTACCGCAGGGTTCCATATTTTACACAAGTTCCGAATTACACAAAGAGAAAGCTGTCGATCTCATTTTCAGCGTTTAAATATTCTAACATTGCCCAGCTTAATACATACTTGGGTTGAAGTTAATTTAAAAAAATATATCCATGAATACGAGTCTGGGGAAGAAAGAATAGCCCGGGAAAACACTCGTAGAAAGGACTTTAAAAATTAAGTTGTACCTAATTTTAACATTGTCAAGCATAGCCCTCATTACCAAGCTGTACAAATATTTAATAGACTGCCAGCGGATTTGAAGATTTTATTAACCGCTAGCTCTTTTTTAATTAAGGCTAAGCTCAAAGCATTCTGTTACATAAAAACTTGTACTCAATGGACGAACTGTAATTTAATATTAATATTTCAATTACCTACCTAGAGAAAAAAAATTGCTACCTACCTATTTATTTATATTTTAGTATTATTGCTGCATGTTCATTTTTAGAAGTTATATTAATATTATTAATTATGATATGTAGGTATCAAACACAAATAAATAAAATTGTTCCTGATAAATAAATAAACAGTTGTATTATGTTTTCAACACATTATCAACAGTATCAACCTTGCTTATTACCTGAAGAAAATCATATATTTTTCTGATTCTGTTTACTGTAGTCGATCATAAACTTTTATTGTTTCTAAAACTTCCGGTTTTGCGTTTAGGTCCTGTAAGCCCCTTAAGTCAACAAGCAGAGCAGTTCCCCTGCGTATTACGTATTTTTAGGGTTCCGTATACCCAAAGGTTGTCAACGAAACTCTCCTTTGATCCTATCATTGTAATATGAAGGCAGTTTCCCACGAATTCATTTAATCACGATCCACGAATTAATAATACCAAAATGGATAATACCAGTATAGTTAATTGCTTTCGTATCTCGTACGTGATAGATAGAAAACTGGATAAAGTAGGTACTGGTATTAATTAATCTTAGTAATCTGATAGACTTGTAACTGTTGAGGTTTTGAGTTGTAAACTCTTTTAAAAATTGCAAATTATATAGGCAGGTACTTGTAGAGGTATGAGGAACAGGGTGTAAAGTTCATTCATCCTAATTAATAGAAAAGGGAGGATCCTCCACGAGACGGGTGTTGTGTCTGGCGGGCAACTGCCCTATGATTCATGTCAGGCCGTTGTATCTATGCTAGTTGCGTGGTAAACTCTGCTTGCGAGATGCAGGATTTTGCGTGACGACAGTATGAAGCGTTGTTCGCATGTGGCGTTGTAGATACCGCTACATACTTACGTACTTATAAATAATAACAAATAGGAAAGTATCGTAAAACACCCTTTAATTTAAAGGACTAAAACTGCCTCGTTTTGAATTTCAAGATTTTCAGGGTGTTTGCACACTATTTATTTATTTCAGATACTTATCTTGTATTGTGTTATAGTAACGACTGGAAGGTTTGGATTTGAACTATATAACTTTAATAAGGTAATTGCAAGAGATAAATAAAAACTGCCCAAGTGCCTGTCAGACCACGCACAATGAAGAGTTCCGTAGTTGGGATGAATTTTATTTATCCCAAAAACAAACTTAATTTTGTTAATGTTTTCCCATACATCTGATACATCGATATACGTCATGGTCAATTCTCCAACTGCAAATGGAAGTCTGTAATAATAATAATAAAAAAAAGTGATATACTTACTTACTACCAAAGACATTTGTACCTACCTATCTTAAATCTCTTTGCTTACTACAAATGAATAATTTTAAGACTTTTTCTTTATTTGTGCTGACCTTGCTTCTTGCCAAATTTCATGATTCTAGGTTAACGGGAAGTACCTTAAGGTTTTGATTTATTTGCGAGTATCAAAATATTTCGCATACCTACTTCCGTTGCTTTCTCACCAGCATGCAGGTGTTATCATGCTTCTATACCTAATCTTTTATCAATGTGACTCTTAAGAATCACCGCCAGACCGTCACCATATCGTCTGTGCCTTTCTCTTCTCTAATAATCAATTTATTAACATTAAGCCGAAGACAATATTTTAGAACTGACTGAGCTAAGGCACCGATCACCTACATTTACATTTAGATTGAAAGGGTCAATAAGTAATCAAAAATATACAGTAGATAGTTAAACAACTGTCGAGGGGGTTAGTGCTGGACAGACACAAACTTACATTTCAAATGCACTTAGTGAAAATCAAGTTCACTTCATAACGTTATATCTTGAAATACGACTGAACAAACATGATCGTTTATGACGCGAGTGTATCATATTTTGCAACACCAAGTCTGACTTATTTACCTACTTCTTGACTACCCTCTACCTACTCTTGTCGCTCGCTTGTCGTGATCCACTCCAGACTTTTCAATGTGTGTAAGTACCTATTTATCACGTCGGTAATACTGCTCCAGTTTAGTTGACATATTATCTACTAGCTATATAGCAATGGCGTCTATTTCGGTTACTTCTTCGAATCGAAACTGTCCTATCTTAGGTATTCCCTCGCGAGTGGTCTTGATAAGCGGCGCGAGCTGCGGTGCTATTCTGTAAAAATCTCACCATGAAAACTTAGGTGAAGTGAGCGTGGAGTGAGCTGTCAATAGCGTCAATTCCTAGCAAAAACAAACTCACTTCACCTAACTTTTCACGGTGAGATTTTTACAGAATCGACCAGCTGATGCGCCCGTCAGTCTGTGTCATCGAAATTGCAAAATTCTAAGCCACTGTGTCCACAGGTTCAATTATTTTGTAGTCAGATCTTCATCTCTCGTACCTATAGCTGCATGAACGATGAAAGAAAATCAACTGTCAGAAAGATGTAGCGAGGCTGATTGCTCAAATTGCGCCGAGCGAACATATATGTCGCCAATCGGAGCTAGGAGATAATTGATAAAGTTACTTATTTACAGCAATTTGCTCAATAAAACTGCAGCTGAGGAAATCAGTAATAAAAGTATAATCTCACACTCATGTAGGTAAGTAATCAAAATAGCTTCTGTTCCGATTTTAATTGCTCATTAATCAAGAGATTAGAAGCTTTGAGAATAATCAAACCTATGAAGCTATAAAGCTATTATTAATTAAGTAGGTACGCGTTGCATCAAATTTTCACTGCACACTGGCCTGTGGCCAGTCCATATCTAATTCTTTAAACCCTAACTTCTACTATGATCTATCAAATATTTGAAATTCATGTTGCAGACGATATTAAAAAAAACAAAGCAACGTGTCCGAGGTCGCGACCGCCGGCGGCGGCGGCGGCGGCTGGCAGGCTGGCTATGGTTTTCCCGGCATCCTTATTGATACAGGTGATGCAGCTTGTGCCATAACCTGTGGCTACGTAGTAAAATCACTGTCTTAAAGTTAACCAAGTTGCTGAGTAAGTATGTTATGTGTGCAATGTATCTAGTTACATTAATAATTATTATTGTCGTAACTCCATTATTGCTCCTAGAGATGGCTAGTGTATACTGGAAGATAATCGTTTAGCAGGTCGTTTGCGGTCCAGTTGTGTTGCATCTGCTCCGCTGGTCTTAAAGTGTAAATATACAGTTAAGTGCTGATCTATCTTGATAATAATTAGTTCGCGATGCCTACGAATACCTACTTATATTGCTTTTGGCGCGCATGGTGAATCATTCTGATTCATCAAATAATTTGCTCGTTCTATAGATATACATAGAATTATTATCAGTTAACAAATTACCTATGTATGTACTATCAGCATTTAGATTGGTACCTCTCATCTAGTTTTAGGGTTCCGTACCTCAAAAGGAAAATACGGAACCCTTAAAGGACCACTCGTGTGTCTGTCCGTCCGTCTGTCACAGCCAATTTGCTCCGAATCTAATGGACTAATTAAGTTGAAATTTGGTACGCATATGAATCTCTGTGACCCAAACAGAGACGTGTAAAGTAAATAAATGAACTTTGAATATGGGGGTAATTTTTGGGGGGCAAATAGAAAATTTAAAAAAAGAAGTTTCGCAATCTGTACCATGTGACATATGAAATGAAAGGGCTTACTGTGAGGAATTCAAATATATTTTTTTCATAATTTTACAGTCAATTGTATTCAAAGTTATTTAAGAAAATAGACGAAAATTTACCATACTCGCCCCTTATCTCAAAAACTACTGAGCCTAAAATTTTGAAAAAAAAAAACAGAAAATTGTTCTATATCTATAGATTACAGGGAAACCTATAAGAAGTCTGTGGTATTAAAACAACATGGTAAATCTCTCAATATTGAGCGTACAAATTTACATTTTCAGTTGGAATGTATGGGAGAACATGTTTTTAACTACAATGTTAAGTTTGTTCTTGGGATAAATTCATTTCAACTACGGAAGCCTTCATTGTGCGTGGTCCGACACGCACTTTTTTTTATAAGTTCAGATGCCTATTACGATAACCGTGAAACTTTTTTTTCCTTGAAAATACATCGAGAGGAATCACTAGCACCATCTGTCGCCTCGATTACGAACTATATTTTTTTTTTGTAAATATACATTGTCCCTGTCTGCCTACTCTATAACGTTTAACCAGCGTGAATATACTATGTAAGTACCTACTATGTCAATCATAATATTTCCTTATCAAATTATAGCTTATTAAGATATTATTATCACTTTTATTGATATTTTTAAACGGCGTTCATCAATTGAAAGCGTAACACTGCGGGGTGTGCTCTTGTAGTGAATGTGCAGCGCGCGAGTCGCAAACGCAGCTTCCCAGAAAGCGTTTTCCTCTACGGGTAGGCAGAGCGCTGACGAATCGCTACGTCACGTCGGTGACGCGCTGTCGCAGAACTGAATAGTATAAAAACGTGCGTGTTAGCGCGCCGCGTCTCCTAGTGTGCCGCGCTGCGAGTGAGGACACCCTGGCGCCCCGCAATGAATGCATGGACTCCGACGTGGACGAGTCGGGGGATGACACCGTGCCCGCCGGTAATGTCCCACCTCTAGTGCCTAGTGTTGTGTAGTGCAAGTGTATAATATGTGAATCTTCCAAAACCGAAGTGTTACGGTTCGGTTGCGGTGTTCTAACCTCGCTCGAAGGATGCACGGATCTGACAGGACTCCACTCTCTACCTAGTGTTACATTACGTTACCGTTACGTGTGGTAACAGCGTATGTATATCGATTAAGGAAAACGAAAATAATATTTCTTTGTAACATTTACTTTGCATTTTTGCACGCAAATATTATCATGTAGATACTTAGTTTATACCGAAACTGTGTTCTGCTCCAAGAGATAGCTAAGATTTGAGCATTACCCTGATATACTTTATATAAGTATATATAAGTAATGCTCAAATCTTAGCTACTGTCATCATATATGATGACAGTCGAAGTTTTTACCTCTAAAATTATAAGTTTTAAAGTATTGTCATCTGCTGCGGTTAAGTTCTTAGAAAAAAGAGAATTTGCAAGCAGGCTAAACATTGTTTATTAAAATTAGCAAAAGTTATAGAAACAAAAACAAACACGCTGACTGTGCTAACATTCTTCTAACAGATGGAAACCTGAATAAAGAAATAAGTAGGTAGGTATCTAATGTTAATGAGAGAAATCCTGAAAAAATGTATCGGTCTCATATCTATACCTAATTCATCATCATCATCATCTGCCTAGCCTTTTCACAACTATGTAGGGGTCGGCTTCCAGTCTAACCGGATGCAGCTGAATGCCAGTATTTTACATGGAGCGACTGCCTATCTGACCTCCACAACCCAGTTACTGATTACGATACTTACTCCTTGGTAAGACTGGTTGTCAGACTTTCGGGATTGTGATTTGTGACTACCCGTAACGACTGTCATAGATCCACGAATCACAGCCGGGACCAACGGGTTAACGTGCTTTCCGAGGCACGGAGGGGTCACGGTATGTAAAGATGGTCACCCATCCACAGACCAACCGCAGCAAGCGTAGCTTAACCTGATCGATCGACCTGTGTCTGTGATCGGTCTCATACCTAATTATAAACAATAAAACTTAAGTATACCTGAGTACCTACTTTGAATAAGTCTGTTTAGAAACTAGGTAAGTACCTGACCTGATTTTTCAATAGTCAGATAATTTTTATCTGAGGAATAAATGTTGCGGTTTGACAGCTTTTGTGGAAAATATGTCAAACTGTCATATTTATTTTTCAGTTACCTACAAGTTAATTAACTGACTATTAAAAAATCAGCCCTTAGTTAAATTAATAATAAAATTTACAGGATAATATATTATCCTAAATGGAAAAATCTAAATGGAAAAATCGTTCCATTTGACGTCAGGCATATGTAAACAATCAACAAATATATAATTACAATAATATCCTGATTAGTAGATATAGGCACGGTCGCTGGTCGGCGGCGGTGCAGCGTTTAGGCCTACGATCATAAGCTTCGATCAATATTATTGATCGAAGATCATAAGCTTTTAACTTAGCCTCTGTAGCTTGCAATCTTATCAAACTAAGTAGGTACAACTGTAAAATGTGTCACACATTATTTTACCATCTCTTCAGTATTTTATAGTATGTACTCTACATTAATTTATATTTGTCCAAATCAAAGTGTAAGTAATAAGAAAGAAGTTTATTAATCAAATCAAAATAGTATTTTTTCTCAAATAATAATATTGTCGTTGTCACGCACACTGAAACTGAAAGAAGTTTGAAAGCAATCCCGCACTACCTAGGAAGGTACATTCCAGAACTTCGATCAACAATCATGACATTTAAGTATTAAGCTGGATGTCATTACGCACGGAAATTTATCATTGAGTTATTAAAACAGAAAGTAATACTTAGGCAGCCTCTAGGTATTAGTATCAGGCAGATAATATTCAACTCAAACGAATATCATCATAAAGATCTAAACAAAAAAGGTAGGTGTAACAAATTTCTTCCATTTCTTAACTACATAGGCGGATACCCTTCTGGTTATACACTTAAATGAGTGGCCCCAGACATTCATGGGTCTGGGGCCACTTTAATAAAATAAAATAAATATAATAATGTAAAATATGTATAAGTAAATAATTAGTATCTGTTGCCTTCAGAGATAGGTTATTTAAATACTATCATAGTTTTCCAGTCTCAAAATATACTAAGTATTAGGTGCCTACCTACTTATAAATCATGGTGTCATCAGTAGGTATAGTCGCACTTATGTTATAGTCTATCTAACACTTATAACAAATTAATCAATTTCAGTACATTCGCAATTCTTTGTGAACAAGATAATCTCCGCAACTCTTCTGCTTGAATTGAATTAATTCATTAACATAAATTAATTTAACAAAAAAGAACTCGGTTGTTTTTAGGGTTCTGTACTTCAAAGGAAAAACGGTACCCTTATAAGATGACTTCGTTGTCCGTCTGTCAATACCCTTTTTCTCAGGAACGCGTGGAGTTATCAAGTTGAATTAATGTCAAATACTCAGGGCTGCAAGCCTTTGAAGCAGTGAAAAAAATCTAATTTCTAAGTCAACCCAATCAAGAGATACGGGTGTTTATGTTCCATATGCCGCATATTTTGACACTCGCAAGGGAATCAAAACCTATGGGGTACTTCCCGTTAACCTAGAATCATGAAATTTGGCAAGAAGCAATGTCATGTAGCACAAGTAAAGAAATAAATCCAAAAACCGTAAATTTTTAGTTACATATACCTACCTACAAATTTGTGGGGAACCCTTGGTACGCGAGTCCGACTCGCACTTGACCGGTATTTTTTTTTACACTTTTAGCCGTCGTACCTACCCCTCACAGATTCGTATAAGTACCACTACTTGCTACTACTTGCTATGTAAAAGAACCTCCTTTTTGAAGTCTGTTAATAACAGTGACAGGCAGTTTTATAACATCATCAACATACACAAAGTTGATTAAATACGAATAATTCATGCTAACTCAAAAATGATCTAACAAGCAAACTTAATAAAAATGACTAAGGGACAGACGTGCGAGCTTCTTCTACCAAATAATACCAAATAATAAAAAAAAAAATCGGTCCTCCACTGATGAAAATATCGATGAACATACATTAAAAACCGGTCAAGTGGCACACGAAGGGTTCCGTACCAACGTACAATATTTAACTTAGTAAAAAAAAGCCGAAAAAATCACGTAGAAAGAAATACATAATTTGTGAAAATTTGAACTGTCCAGCTATCGCGGTTCTTGAGATACAGCCTGGTGACAGACAGACGGACAGACAGCGAAGTCTTAGTAATAGAGTCCCGTTTTTACCCTTTGGATACGGAACCCTAAAAAAATACAGACAGACGAACATAGAACCTCCTCCTTTTTTGAAGTCGGTTAAAAATGATTTCTGATGTCCATAAAGAGGTGCCAGTGAATACTGACTGCACACAAAAACCAGATATTACATTATCGACAACAAGATGCTGACACATCAATTTCTAGGAATCATTACAAAAACAACACCAGTGACATTTAAAACACACATCTGTTACGGTTCAGTATCACGCCGCGCCGCGCCGCGCCGTGCGACCATTTATATGCTAACTGAATTTGAATTGAATTGTACATTATCTATTTCGGCTAATTAATAATTTTAATACACATCAGCTCCTTGGAAAAGTTCTCTTTCGATGGAAGTATCACTGACCATCTGCTGCACTGCAGTGTTCCAACTTGATGCATCCTAGCTTATCATCACCGTCATCATTTCACCCGAAGGACGACCACTGCTGGACCTCCTCACTGGATAAGACTAACTAATACAACTCGATTTAATCAGACTTGACTAATTTTCTTAACTAATGAAAGTAGGTAATTAGCGGATAGCCCATTTATTTTAAGGTAAAATAAATAAATATGGTATTATACCCTAATTTTAAAAGCAATAACCCGCATATAAACTACTGGATATGTGGTTACATAAATACATTATTGATTGGTAAAGCATCACTAGTGACCAGCACTAGGTAGTGGTGAAGGGCATTTTGGGGACTGTCTAATGTAATTCTGACGTTCAAAACGAATACGAACGAACGAACGAACGAATTACTTTTGACCAGCTTTTGTCGACCTAGTGACTCTAGTGAGGGACATCCGAGATATTCTCATGATGATCATGATAACATCATGAATGTCTACTGATGATAATGAATGTGGGCCTACGGACTGTTCCAAAGAGCCTTAAGTAGGACTTCAGTCCAGGTCCAGTGCCCAGTGATAGTAATTCTTAAAGAAAAATTCGCACCGGTTCATTGTAAAATTAATAGGCAATATTTTGACATACTTAATGAATATAAAACGGGTCCCCCCTATAAAGCAGAACTTTTTATGTCATAATATTATTTTGCATAGCAGCGTATCTAGCATAAACTTCATTTTATATTCAAAACTCATAAATTTGTAAGTCAGAATCATCTTTAAGCATACATTTCCTATCCATAATAATAAAAAAGTAGTTCAACCATCATATCGCAGAATGTTCACAGTCAGAATCGTCTTTTGGCATACGTGAGTTCGTGCAAAGGGGTCACGGATTTAACATAACCATTTTTTTTAAATAGGTAATTAATTTTTTTTTTTTATTAGGGTCTAAGTTGGTTTATAAGCAATAATAAATAAGAGGTAGTCGACGGAGCCCCGCTTGGTGGGGTATTTCTGTCTACAGGGTTTAAAGGAACCTAACATAACTCAAGTCGGGGTGCCCCAAGTCCCGAGATGGCTTAATATATTTTTATAGTTCATTCAAATACCATGGAAAAATACACCGAACAAACAATATTCGTTAAAAATAATTCTACTGTTATCTTCATAGTATGCCAAGTGAAATTACGCCAAATAAAATCCTGCCATTGTAAATTCGGACATATAAACATTCGGCCAAACAATAATTATGTTAAATAATTTTTAAATGCCTTAAAAATATTCGTCTAAAGAAAATTATGCCAAATCAATTTCGGAGCATGAATGTTCTGCCAGATAGAAGGAACCGACATAAAACAATTCTGGTCTACTGCCACTTTTACATAGATTATCTATTTCTTTTCTATCGTCACTACAGCCCTCGAGGCTTCGACTAACATAAATGGTGCTCTTTATATCCTAGTGTAAATAAAAGGCTGCGTTGGTTGGATCGGCGCTACGGCTACGATGCTACGGCAGTGCTACGCGGTTGATAATTAAACCTATTGTTTGACGATATTTTCAACAAATTAATACAGTTCTATCTGAATACACTGAACACTGATTGCACGTGACATAATATTGAGAATCTAACGTAACAGTTTAATATTTTTCAGCCGCTACAGCATCACTGAAAAATACCTATAGGAGTTGCCAGTTATAAATCCATACTGAATATTATAAATGCGAAAGTGTGTATGTTACCTCTTTACGCTTAAACCGCTGAACCGATTTAGATGAAATTTGGTGTAGAGATAGTTTGAATCCCGGGAAAGGACATAGGATAGTTTTATCCCGATATTCCCATGGGATCGAAACTTATGCGGGTGAAACCGCGGGGCGCAGCTAGTTTAATATAAATAAAAATATATTCCGAGGTTTCACTTTCTGTCGTGTTATATAAAATACTTTGTACCGTCTGTCATTGCTAAGTGAATGTAGTAGTAATACCACCAGCTCAAATTCGACTACACGTAAATGCTTTGAGTGTTCATATAATATTGCAAACATCTATCAGGAGGTAGGAGACTTGTGGTTTATAGCGTTCGGCGTTCCACTAATCCTCCGGACCGTAACCTTCCACGGGCCTCACGCGAGCCCTTCAGTGTGGGTTGGTGGATGACACACGTCTTCGAATTTGGTTCTGGGGCATGTCGGTTTCCTCAGAAATATGATGATTTGCCACTTTGATCGGTGGTGATGAAACTACACAGAGTAGAGTCGACCGTTCACTGTTACTGATGTGTACGGAGCTGTTTTCCGCGGTTCATTTGTTTGACAGCATTTCATTTTGTTTTGTGCGTAGCCTGGCCGTGTGTCGCAGTGGACAATACTGCCTACATTTTCATACAATGCGATACTAATTACACCTGTGTAGCTTACCCGTGGGCTACTTATGGCGCGGGATTGCCTGGGTTTTAACCCACGACTACTCGTAAAGGCCCTTACAAACAGGCGCGACACGCGACGCGAATCGCGCGCGACATAATGGCATCGCAAGTCGCGCAACGAGCGGTGCCTTTGTGTCGCGCGCGATTCGCGTCGCGTGTCGCGCCTGTTTGCAAGAGCCTTAAGTCGGGCGGCGCTGTCAATCTCAATTCTGATTTCCATGTGATTGTTCCAGATCCGGACAAATGGGAGCGTGGAGACGTGCTGCGCTGCGTGCGCTGGGTGGCGCGCACGTTCGGAGTGTGCGCACCGCGCCGCCACCTCCTGCCCGACAGCGGCCGCGCGCTGCTGCAGCTCACAGAGGACAACTGGCTGCAGGTACGGACTAACTAAAATAAGTTATACGAAATACGAGATCATCACCATCATTCAGCCGAAAGACGTCCACTGCCAAATATAGGGACTCCCCAAGCATAAACACCGACCCCGATTCTTGCATTCAGAGGATTCCCACGACACTCACCAGGTCGTCGCTACACCTTGGACAGAGGAGCCTGTATAATTAAGACCCATACCGATACCAGCGTGGTCGGTAAATGTTTTAAATAAATCACTATAAAAGTTCGAACAAACGCACAAAAAAAGGCATAGCAAAGGCAAGTCCAGGCATTAAGTCCACCTTTGTACCTTTTTGTGCGAAAAGTTAAATAAATAAACCATGTCTAAATCGGCTGAACGTCGTTTTTCCCTGCACATTGTAATTACATTTTGTTTGTGTGCCAGTTTCTTCCGGCGGTCACTTTAGCCAAGCATAAAGGATGAACTATAAACCTAAACTGAAACCTGATACTGAAACCAGTGTATTGCCCCCGAACAGATTCATAGAGACGGTCGGGGTGACTAGCTTCAACTTTCTGACTTCTTTTGACAAAATTCAAAAGTGCCTGTACAAGGTTTAATTGAAATAAATGCTTTGAGTTTGAGTTTGATAAAATTCAGACGATATTTTACGAACTGTACGAGTATGTTCAGCGTAGCAAATTGATTGCCTAAACGACCGAACTCACTCTCGACTTGAACAAACATCAGAATATTTTCACAGCTGATAACATTGACGCTGTTTTACAATAGTCAATTTAGGTGATTGACAAAATCAAACTCAGCCCCGCTTTTCTTTCAATCAAGCAGGCTTGTAAGAAAGTCACAGCAGGCTACTCCTTCGATCCGCATTTAAAGCGAAGATGAGAGGATATGCCTCAAACACACGTTTTCGACATTTTTAAGCTAAATGGAGAGACCATTTAGCTTCAAAGTCTTCCTCTCTGCTTTGGTGAAAATCGAACCTGCCGAGCCTTTAAGCATAAAAATTTGACCATTGTAACTGTATAATCTCCATGTTCAGGTATGCGACGGCAGCGAGCAGTCGGCACGTATCTACCACGCGTACCTACGGCATGCTCACGCCGGCGCCACGGGGCAGGCGCCGCCGGAGCCGCTGCCTGAGCACCAGGCCAGCACCAGCGCAGCCGCTGCGGACTACAGTGAGTACTAGTGTTTAGGCTACAGTGAGTACTAGTGTTTAGGCTACAGTGAGTACCTACTAGTTTTTAGACTTACTTCGATTCTTTACTTCTTTCTTTTTGCATTCATAGTTTGACCACTTTTATATTAACGTGTAGCTTAGGTACCTTAAAGAATGTTAGACATCAACGCGCGTCTCCAAGGACGATTAAAGTCCCTGGTACGTATTTAGGAATTATGATGAACGAAAAAAAGTTCTTGGCCTAAGAACTTTGTTAAATAAACTATCATAAATTGTGATTTATGCTGCAAAATCAAAATCTTGCGTAGGGTCTATTCTATCAACCTACATAATTTCATGTTTAGTTCTGTACCCTTTTAATTTGCTATTTTATGGTGTATTTCTTTCTTTAGCTCAATGCGTAACATTATTCTCAGTGTATTTAGAAACTAAAAAAGCAATTATTCATCATCGTAATGCTCTAATTTAAATCAGCGCCATCTATCGGCGCGTAGTAAAGTCGAAAGTAGAAAGCGCGCCAAAAAACTTATGAATGGATGCGCGGTGAATGAGTCACACAGCCGCGCGCGTTCCATTCATCTCGCACGGTAACTGACTCACATTGTTTCTCCGAAATTAAACTTTGATCTGTAATAAAATTACTGGTCAGTTTATTTATTTCCATAAAAAAATAATCACTTTATAGTGAATTACAAATTATGGTTCGTATAGTTTAGTCATTTTCATTAGGCCTACTAAGTGTAAAAATATTTCGATGCATTTTGATGTGGGTTACCTGGTTCAGGCTTCAGGGTCACCGTACGTTAAACTATGTGACTGCAAGGAATGCATTCTGCCTATACAAAGAATTACATTGCTACTTTTTTTGTCGAATCCCGCCTGAGATCGTTTTAATGTAATTGAATTTGGCCGAAGGTATTTTATAATGCGTTATGTTAATGACTTCTTAGTAACTTACTATGGTCAAACACGTGAATGATTAGCATTAGCAACATATACCATAATGTGTGCATTCTTACAAAATCTTTGATAATCTCCCCAAAATTGACGTTGCTTCCTTTTAAATAATGAGCGACAAAATTAGGAAACTCTGATGATTGCTCGTCAATTCCTCGCAAACGTCTCGCGACTTTCACG
Source organism: Oligia latruncula (assembly GCA_948474745.1). NCBI lineage: Eukaryota > Metazoa > Arthropoda > Insecta > Lepidoptera > Noctuidae > Oligia > Oligia latruncula. The sequence continues at coordinate 718,158 of OX419691.1, read as the reverse complement.
TTCTAACTCTATCTGGCCCTCATCCCCTGGGAGCGCGGGAACACGCAATCTGCCCCAAAACGAAGCGTATCTTAATAGATCGCTTGCGTAATGACCACCGATCATTACCGCGGCTATCTTCACGACGAGGGAGTTACGGGACAAGGCAGGGAAATGGGGTTGCGTTGTTATTGCGTTTATATTCCAAAGTCCTTTTGTATTCATTCGAAGTAAAATCATGTGTAAAGAATTTTACCTAAATATTCCTTTTTTTATGAATTTTACTAATGTGTACATCATGTTAAAAGCATTAAAGGCACGCGCTAAATAGTTGTCGTGTTTGAGATGTTGCCAATATTACCGTCAGCCATTCTTTGGAGATGTGGCATCTGGATATTTGTCATTCTTATCGTCATCGTCATTTACTTCCGTCTTCTCTAAATGGCAGAGTGGCTTTTCCTTTCCTGTTTGTATATTTCTGGCAGAGATTGTTACACAAGGAAATATAGCAGGTAACAGGCAAGCTTATTGCGTGATGATTATTGTAGAGGAAGTCTATTATGTGGTGTTGTGAGTACAGGGAGGTAAGACCGGTTGCATTGTGACGAAGCATTCTAGCAAATCAACTCATGGAACTTTTTCTCCAAGGTCAAAAAAACATTCGCTTCCACGAAAATTTGGACGTCATTTTGTTTTGAATTTGGAATCATGCTGGAGATTCCCGCGCTCTCCAAGATGGCGCGCATATTTTGGCGCGCTCCCTACGTTCCGTTACTCACACGCGCTACTGATTCTGTGATTCACTTCCTTTTGACACTAAACTCATTACCGCCACGTGCCCGCGGCTGCGGGACTCTACTCGATTAGTATAGGTACTATTATGATACACCTTTATTAACTCGATACATTGGTGTGTCAGTCACCCTATAATAGATAATAGTTACCTATTGCATTTCGCAATGTGAACTTAGGTGGAAAGTGAAAACACATAACAGTTACAGGAAAACATAATATTTATAATACTGAATATTAATTTGGTGGTTCTCATTCGCAATGAAGACTATGTTGACAGATTTTTATCGACTTGGTAACGTGAATTACCCGTACTGGCAAAGAGCTCTAACATACTGTGATAGCCTTTTAATAACAACTCAGTAAAACATGAATCTTAGAATCTTAGTTCATGTCAGTCAGCCTCAATGTCAAATTAATAAGAAATAAAGAGCGATATTGACATGATTCATCTTGACAATCAGCATGAATTATGAGGAAAAGATTTCTGCACTGAAAATACCTAAATGGCGATAGTTGAAATAAAATGTCAAAACAAATGACATGGCTGAGTTACCAACAGACTTACAGGTTAAATAAATTAATTTCGACATACACCAGATGAATGGTGTTAAATGCGATGACTAAATTTTAAGGCAATAATTCTTAAAACTAACTTTCTCTGTAGGTAGTGGTTGAGACACAATGTTTGCAAGCCGGATCTACCTGCGCGTGCGCTGTAAGATTTGCTCAATGTTTTATGACTAGTACCTACTCTTTACTATGTCTCAACAGATGAGGTTCAAGTACCAGTGAGTAACGCGGTATCTTACACAAGATGGTTCAAATACTAGAGTACTATAGCGGAAGTGAATCAATATTTACTCGGAAATGATCGTGATTCACTGTTCCGGATTGAATCACTATGATCTCAAAACGTTTAATGAATTAAATTCTTATGTCGTGAGTGCTAGTGTTTATTTTGACTTGCGCGTGCCGCACGTGGTTAGATCGTTGTTTGTATGAGTAATGCGCAGGCGCCGGTGTTTTCGCGCATGCGTCGTCATCGTGGGAGAGTTGACTGTAACAAGTATATTATGTGAACTTATGTGTCACTTTACACAATTTCTGCCTTTCATCTTCACAATATTGTTGATTAGGAATTGCGTCTATAGTCAGTTATCGATAAAACAGCAGATCAGATAGTACCTACAGAAGACAACTGAGCTGGCCTAGAACTCTTGAATTCCCCGAACAGACGAGATTGATTGGGGTTTTTTCGATAGCTTCATCACTCGAATCCAGGTTGAATGTTGATCCATTCAGTCAATAAGATTTTAAAAAGTTCAAAAGATTTAACATAAATAGTCTTCGTAAAGATACATGAGATTACGATTACCTATAGGAAAAGTCCTGCCCAGTAGCAGATTAAAAAGTTGGGCTAACTATATCGTTTGCTGCATATACTGATGAAAGTGTTGCTAGGTAGACAGGGTTAGTACTACCTACTAGTAGTCGTTACTAACTAGGTAGTAGATCACACGAGCTGGCAGCCTGGCATGGTAGGTACCAAATACTCGAATTACCTACTAGTTTTTATAAGATTCACCTTCAATCAAATAAACGGGAGTGTCAGGATCGTCTAGGATACACGGAACTACCGGTGACTACCCAAGAACAAATAAACTAACTTGGCTTTAGAAGCCATACCTACCATTCGAGATCCATAATGACATCTCTTTTGTGTCTCGGGCGCCAGGCTCATAATTCACAAGCTTGTTTTACACAACGCCTCGCCTGTCGCATCGCACACATTTAATGTTATTAGCAAATTAAAACAAAATAAAACAGAGTGTCAGCTGCACGTCCCAAATGTCTTGATGTTTAAATCGACCTTTTTATGTTATTTATCGCGTAAATTGGCAGAAACGACTTAAATATCAACGAGGTTAGTTTACTTGGCGCCGGCTCCTCATTGGTCGGATTCAAACGAAGAACACACCCACACCACACACGAGGTATCGTTTGTAAACCACAGTAAATTAGATTTTTTGTGGTCTTGTAATATTAACAATTCAATGTTATTAATTGTTTTGGTCTTCTTTACTGGAAGGTTGCAGGGGTGACCTTAGTATAAAGACACTTCAAATTATAAGTGTCAGAATGATTTAATGTATGAATTTCTGTAAAACCGCAGTATGTAATGGATTATGCAAATGTAACACAATAAATTTACATAAAATCTTTGTCGTCAAAATTGTTGAGGTTCATGAGGTAGTAACAAGCAATCCAAATGAAATTCTTGGGAATATTTACAAAGTGTTTTCATGGAATGATTGAGTCCTAATACTTTAATGTTGTTAGGTAAAGTCAAGATAAAATATTTTCAGCAACGAATGACCGCTGGCAAAGGGAAACAAACAGGTACCTGAGTACTATACGAGCATTCAGCTTAAGGAGACTCCACGGACCTGCTTGTACACTGCAACCTACAGGGGCTACAGGTGCGCTATAAAATGATAAATGATAAATGATTTTATTTCTGTAAGTAGGTTTGTACAAACACTTTTACACGTCAATCATATTTTTTTTAAACTAGATGAGGTCGGCGTTTCCTAACTGACTATTCTGAGAAGAAAGGCCGAAACAAACTCAGAAGTCACAGTCTCTTTTAAAGTCCAGACAAAAACTTGGTCAGATCGTGTGAAGACCATGTAGATTGGTGTCTGAAATGGTCTTTTGAGGAAAGAACCACACAGATTGAGCGGACCTGTCCAATCAGTGCACGCATTTGTCAAAAATCGTGCAGCTCAACTCAGAACTTGAGGAGCTCAACGATTCGACGAACAATACCAAAGACAGGACATTTGGGTAGGCCGCTAAAAATACTCAAACTGCCAGATCATGATTAAAACTAAGAAGGAAAAAAAGAAATGACCCACATAGTCCTCACATTCACAATAATTAAATAAAAAAAAATAATAAAAATTACTTACAAAGTAAATATTCATGTCATTGTCTAAATAAAATTCATCAATGTCAATGTGTATATAAAAAATCCGGACATAATCTTTGAGGACCATGTAGATTAGTGTCTGAAATGGTCTTTTGAGGAAAGAACCACACAGATTGAGCGGACCTGTCCAGTCAGTGCACGCATTTGTCAGTAACCGTGCAGCTCAACTCAGAACTTAAGGAGCTCAACGATTCGACGAACAATACCAAAGACAGGACATTTGGGCAGGCCGCATAAACTACTCAAACTGCCAGATCATGATTAAAACGAAGAGAGAAAAACAAAAAATTACCCACATAGTCCTCACATTCACAATAATTAAAATCATATTTTATAATACTTTATACAGTAAATGTACATGTCATTATTTAAGTAAATAGATACCTACTTAAATATGATGGAGATCTCTCTCACGTAACAACGGATAAGTTGAACGCATGGCGGTTATTCTAAATTTAAACCGTTCAGATAATGGCGGCAGACCGCACATAGTCTGTAGTGTTCTAGGAACCGCGAGTGATTCGGCAGCGGCGCGGCCGGCGCCGGCGGCGCGTCCGTGCGGCGCCTGCTACGAAATTAGGTACATCATTGAAAATAACTAGCGCTTGGGACGCTAGGTTTAGCAACTGTAGGCCATAGGTTAACGAGGGACTAGACGAAATTATTAGAAGCGAGCCCAGCCAATGGGAGGACGAGGATTACACGTAGACCAATCCGGCGCTTCCGTTTTGCGGAAGTTTAATTTAATTAATTGTTACGTGGAAACATTACGTAGTATTTTAATTTTATAAGCCATTTCGTTTTTGCAGTATTTTAATTTGTTTAGTAGTTTTGGAGTTAAACTGTACCTATGTGTGTTTAAATCTAGAGAGGCTTGTGACTGTGTGTAAAATAATAACAGCCGCACAGGTCGATCTTCAAGGTTAAGCAACGCTTGCCGAGTCGGTCCGTAGATGGGTGACCAGCCATTACGTACTGAGACCCCTCCGTGCCTCGGGAAGCATGTTAAGCCTTCGGTCCCGACTGCCATTTGTAGATCTTTGGCAGTCGTTACGGGTAGTCAGAAGCCTGAAGGTCTGACAACCAGCCTTACATATTAAGGGGTATCGTATTAAATTATCCAGTTGGTAACTGGGTTTTGGAGGACAGATGGGCTGTCGCTCAATTTAAAATACTGGTATTCAACTGCATCCAGTTAGACTGAAAGCCAACCCCAACATAGTTGGGATAAGGCTAGGCAGTTTTTTTTTAAATTTATGGATCTGTCTGAATGTTAGCTCAAGCCTCAAGTCAACAACAACCTACCTACTAAAATGTTCTTTAAATTACGTAATGAATGCGGTATAGTTAGCTTTACTAAAGAATAGAATAGAATACTCTTTATATAAATTATAGACATAAATATAGAAAACTTACAAAGGGTGCCACAATGGGCCCTTATCGCTAAGAGCGGTACTAAACCTTTAAGATCAATATTTTTAGTGTCAAAGGAGATATATATATGCAGAACGCATAGCGTGTAGGAAGTGCGTAGAGTGTGGTAAACCACAATGCTACGTATACTAAGTGGTACAGTGTTGTCGAAACTCTGCGGCTGGGGATGTCCAGTGTCCACCATGCCCACTGCGAGCGTGCGATAATAGAGCAGATAAACATCACCGCACGTCATCGTCAGTTGAAGACTAATATAGATCCACTTATATTTAAAACATTCAACAGTGAAACCTCTTTTTATTATCATAAGCGGAGCATGAAGTAGGTAGCGTAGAGATACCGATTAGAGAGGTAGGTAGAGCACTGATTACTACCTAAATAAAAACGAAACTTGGCATTGCGAAGGTTGAAACTGTTTTAATTACTTATATGATGGACATCATAAAATAATCATGTTAACAAGGAAAATACAAAAATGAAAATGTGTATCTAATGTTTTATTTCTGTCTGATATTTAATCCTGACTCGTTAGAAGTAGATTCCTTTGCTTTTATTAGAATATTAATATTATACATGACATAGTTGGTCTAGCGGTCAACATTGGTGGGTAATCAATTAAAAAACAGAAATAAGAGTAAAAGACATTGCATTGACCGCAGCAAATCAAATCGTTTTTCTATACTTACCTTTACCTACACTGCTTTAAAAACAAACGGAGATCCATGTTTTTTTTAATATTTAACAAAAACTAAAATCAATTACAAGGCTCCACAGTTTCCATGGATTTCCCTGCATCGTGCAGGGGTCGCGGCGGCCCGACGCGCGACGGGGTGCACATTAGCATAAATGTCAGGGGTTACGAGTCGCGCCCTGTAGACTGTAGCCTGTCATAACACGGGATTTGTATGATGAACAACCCTTGACGGGGATCACTTTACTTACCATAGTCCTTCATGGTAAACCCGATATTTAAGGTAAAATGTTAGGGGGATTATAAATTCATTGAGTACGAGTCGGATATCTATAGTACAGTCAACAGCAAAAGTAGATGATCAAAATCAGAAATTCAATACTAATGAACGGAGTTCGCGTCAGAACTGTGTGGCGTCGAAGTACTACAACTTAGAATACTTACTACGTAGAATACTTTTGAATCACTTCGACGCCACACAGTTCTGATGCGAACTCCGTTCATTAATATTGAATTTCTGACTTTGATCATCTACTTTTGCTGTTGACTGTACGAGTTATGAAATTAGCAGCAAACCTCGTGAGCACCCACTCGTTATTACTTAACTTGGTAACGAATATTTAAATGTAGCATGTCTGTGCTGCAAATATTTAGCATTCGGTTTAAATCTAAACTGATTTGAAACTATAGGTACCTACCTACCTATAGTTTCAAATCAGTTCGGGCAAATACAGACGTGCGTGATGAACTTTACCTTGTCAAATACAGGCGTGATGAACTTTACCTTGTCAAATACAGGCGTGATGAACTTTACCTTGTCAAATACAGGCGTGATGAACTTTACCTTGTCAAATACAGGTGTGATGAACTTTACCTTGTCAAATACTGGTGTGATGAACTTTACCTTATCAAACACAGGCGTGATGAACTTTATCTTATCAAACACAGGCGTGATGAACTTTACCTTGTCAAATACAGGCGTGATGAATTTTACCTTGTCAAATACAGGTGTGATGAACTTTACCTTGTTAGATACAGGCGTGATGAACTTTACCTTGTCAAATACTGGTGTGATCAACTCTACCTTGTCAAATACAGGCGTGATGAACTTTACCTTGTCAAATACAGGCGTGATGAACTTTACGAAAGTCGGTCGAAAGTGTTCAGTTTAATGATGTTATAGGTAGGTGTAACACTAGCATCTTTTAGTCGTTGTAATCAATTAAATATACGAGGGACCCGTGGCTAAATAATAACAGCCGGACAGGTCGATCGATCAGGTTAAGCCACGCTTGACGCGGTTGGTCTGTGGATGGGTAACCACCTTTACATACCGTGACCCCTCCGTGCCTCAGAAAGCACGTTAAGCCGTTGGTCCCGGCTGTCATTCGTGGATCTTTGACAGTCGTTACGGGTAGTCAGAAGCCCGAAAGTCTTACAACCAGTCTTACCAGTTACCAAGGGGTATCGTATTACCCAGTAACTGGGTTGTGGAGGTCAGATAGTCAGTCGCTCCATGTAAAACACTAGTATTCAGCTGCATCCGGTTAGACTGAAAGCCTACCCCAACATAGTTGGGAAAAGGCTAGGCAGATGATGAATCAATTAAATATACTAATTAACTACTCATGCTTCCTAATTATATGCATAGATCACCATAATGAGCCCATCAAGGTCCAATAAACGGCGGTGATTAGGCCCCACTCTGTTGTTACAGTAACGATATGTATGGTCACACAAGCACACACAGCTACCTTAACATAATAATAGTGGAGACTGCGGAGATCACCTGTTGTGTGCTCCAGACCGGATTCCTCTGCTTTCACATTCCCGCAGCAACCAGCGCGGGCGCAGGCCGCTGTGAATCATCGCGCGGAATGCGGACCGTGTGAACTTAGCAAGGCATCGCGGACCCGATAGACACCGGGACATTGACTTAGTTGCTATTATATTGCTATTATATATTACTCTACTTATACAAACTATTCATTCGAGGGCACAGAGGTACCTACGTACGTACTATTACATTCCTCACCGATGTGGTTTAGTACACAACTCGTAAGTGGTCGGCATCATCCAATAGGGAAGATAGGGTACCTACAGGCACAATAGATTGATATTCGATGTACAGACAAGTACCAGAAAAACAGAAAAAGGAAAAATGTAAGTAGGTATGCGCCCAGCGCAAGTTGCGAAACATTTATGTACAGTCAACAAAAGAGATAAGTATGCAGGATCGTCGGATATAGTTGAAGTTTAGTAAGAAACCGATGAATGTTTTAAAATTTAATTTTATTAATAGAAAACAAACAGCTCATTTATCAAATTAAATTTCAGTCGACAACAGCCATCGGTTTCTTACTAAACTTCAACTATATCCGACGATCCTGCATACTTATATCTTTTGTTGACTGTACCTATCACTTTTCGCGGATTTCTAAATCTTGAACCATACCTACTTGGCTACTAAAATATGTAGCATTCCAGATTAAATAATTAATGTTGAAGATACCGGTAATACCGCATTTTTGGTGAGGACGCGATCATTAATGACGATGATTCATATTACTGGTATGAGACAGTTTTTGTCTTATAGTACCTATATATATACTTTCTATTTATTTATTTGTTTTAAATGTAGGTAGTACGCACATATTTATGGGTTATTTATTTCAGTTTTTCATTAATCACAACACAACACACACAACAATGTCGCAACATTTTATTTGATTTTGTTAATTTATTTTAACGGACACGCATATCTCTATGTGTTTGTTATTCCAGCGTATGGCACTCGTGGGTTGCAGCTGAAAATCAGCGTCAGGTGGTACACCTTGTGTTGTCATCTGACATTATGCTGAGCTGAGGCCCTTTTGGCATTATAATCTTTGTTTTCTGTTTTTATAGTTTTAAGGTGTACTTATTTTGATGTAATGCCAATAAACGCATTTTTCTTTCTTTCTTTCTTTCTTTCATTCCTTAAACTTCACTTACATAAACCATTCGTCGAGAAATTCTATATGGTTGGTAGTTGATGATTGATTAGGTACTTAGTTGTGTTGTGAGTACAAGACGGAGGAACATGCCTGCCTCAATTTGCACACTGTGTTACATAACACCTTGTTGGCTGGCTTATATTTTAATTTTTTGACATGCAGGATATACATGATCTAAGTATTCTTAGTTCTTACCTGCTTATATAGTTCGTGTCGAATAAGAATTCTAACGCGGTTGTCCTATAGATAGAAGAGAGAACATTGTTACTTTCTACAGGGCCGTCTTTACCTATTGTGCAGGGTGTGCGTTGCACACGGGCGCAGCGGTCCTAGGGGGCGCCGAGCGCCGCTCGCTTCGGAGTGGGGCTCCGAAGCGAGCGGCGCTTGCGCCCCACTCGGCGCGCGCGATGGCCGGCCGCGGCACTTTCAATGACCAACGTAAAAAGAGCTCCGCTTTCCATACATTTTGTATAGCATCTGGAGCTCTTCTTATATTTGTCGAATTACACCAAAGCAAGCCGCGCCACAAGCGCGCGAGCGGCTTTTACAATATTAACTTTTTTTTCAACATGAAATATTTATATTATTAAATATATTATTAAAGATTATATTTTTAGTGTAGTAGTGAGTGTCGCATCGCTCGGCGGCACCTGTTTCAATAATTCGTTTGAAAACACGCCGACAATCATACGAATTCAACTGTTTGGGATAGACAATAAAGTTCAAATTGCCATGACACGAACATCAAGCGCGCGGCATTACTGAAAAGCGTGAGTACGCGTGGCGCGTGCCGCACTGTTCTACCGCTCGCTACACGTAATTTTGCTAAATAAGCCTTGGCGCAATGGATTAAGTTTTATATTTGAGTAAACATGTAAATATGAAATTTACTTCATATTTGCGGCTTTTCTTTTGATTGAAATTTACCTAATAAGTAAGATTTAATTTTGATATTAGCTGAATTAGTCTGCCACAAGCACAACTGTTGAGAATTTCGACGGGGTCGGACCACTCGACGGACGGGGTTTGACACTCGTCAAAAATTATTAAGCTACGCTACCAAATTTCAGTCTGAAAACTGAAAAAAGAAAACATTTTTTGAAAAAAAAAAAAACATAAACTTGTGCTTTGTTTTTCTTGTCACTCTTTCCTTCCTAAAAATACTTTTTACCCGTGTGTACAGTGGCCCTCGCTCGCAGTGAGCTTCCCAAAGTCAAATGTTCCCAATTGATATTGAAAACTTTGTTTGATATGAGGTCATAATTAGAATGAAGAAATTTCAAAATTTGGACATTGATATGATGTAACATAACATCTATATGTATAGACATGTTAACATGGGTACGTTTTGGCTTGTTAGGGTAAACACCAGAACACCCTGTATAATTCTAAATACAGTCAACAGCACACCATGGTATCCAAAACCGACGAATTTCTTCATCTCCAAACAATAGTTTATTATCCATTGGGAAAATTTGACAATTTGTGGTAACTTGATGTGCTGTTGTTACTTGAACTTTGTACCCATTCCATTTTGACCGCGCGCTTAATAGGGGGCGCTTTTTTTTTTACTAGGGGGCGCTTGGGTAATGTATGCACACGGGCGCTACATGGGCTAGAGACGCCTCTGACTTTCTAATACCAATCTCAATTGTTGACCTACACGACCATCGATACTAATAATTATTATAATGTTTCCATCGACAACGCAATGAGTGAAGCGTCAACGAGTCTTCACGGAAAATACAATAGTTGAAGGTGACGACCTTGAATAGACACGTAATTTGACTACCACAGCCGCCTCGGAAATACCCACTCATGTACGTACTCGTAGGTCGTTTGATACAAAACACTAGATATCTGGCAGAACCGATGTAGTTCCTAGTATTGAACAGTCTCTAACAGTCGCTCAGCCGGTGTTTATTAAGGACATGCTACTTATATCACGTGGCGCCGCTGATCCTGATAAGCTTTCCGCGAAAAGCACGAATTTTAGGGCTTATAGAAGAATAAGACCTAAAATAAAAAAAAAATCTATACCTATTAGTATGTAAATAAATGATTTTAGTCATTTGGCCTTGTACTTATTAATGTAACGAAGAACGTCTGTTGATAGGATGTTATCTTTAAGTACCTATACTTTGCACTGGAGACAAGCATCGATCGATTTGCATCGATCGTTCTTACATATAATAATTATAAATTCAACATTAATGATGTAACAAATATTTTTGTAAAAATATAATTTAAAAGAGTGACCATGGAGTTTCTTGCCCGTTCTTCTCCATAGGTACAGACGGGCGCACATCAATCTACCTGAAACTGTAAAATTTTCCCAATAAACTTTGAACCTTATGCTTTAGCAATAAAGTTTTAAAATCTAGTAAAGAAATTTGACAGATTGTAGTAGCTTGATGTGCTAGCAACTGTACCTGCTACTACGCTTGTGAGTGGGCAACTAGCCTCATATTTTCTGACTGACCGACTTCTTGACAAGTGCCTGTAAATGGATTAATTGAAATAAAGTTACTTTTGGGTTGGGGGAGTGCCGAGTGGGTTCCGCGCTACGGGAAAGTAATACTCATAATTTAAAATCGTAGATATATTTTCCTTCAAATTATCTAACTTTCGATCCAATTTCACAAATTAAAAGGGTTGCACCATAATAATGTTCTCGTTTCGTAAAATTAGTTGCAATTTGATGCAAGTTGCAGCGAAAAACTTGCCCAACTTTTGTCGCAAAATATGAGTGGTAGTGTCAGTGCGATGCCGATGCGGAGCGGTCGTCTATAACCTAAGTAAATTATATTATCTATAACTACGAAGTGACTATCTTCCTGTATCCGCGTCACAAGTATCTGTCGGCGGCCGCGCGGGGGCGCCGTGGTCGCGGGGCGGAGCGCCGCAGGCCACACCTGCCCGGCTGCCCGAGGCTCCGCCCTCCGCACTCATTCTCAAGACTTGAGACAAGCCAGACTGCCTGAGTTACGAGAGGCAGAGTGTGGGAGTCGTACGTTTTACGGTTCAGCACCTCCGCTTGGAAACGAATAATACATTATTGAAGTTTAGTCTTACACACTCACATCTTGGTAACTTTGAAAATTGCAAGTACTTTAAAAGGAAAAACAAACTATTTTGAATATTAGATCTAGATGTTATGTACTTAGATGTAATATTTGAAGTAGTTACAGTACTTTTGTATGCTGATTATCGCAACTTCCTTGAAACTTGCACAGAAAAATAAGTTTGTGCATACCTTATCGTGTCTACTGCTGGACATAAAAGCAATTTCCAAAGTAACCAAGATGTGAGTGTATAAGACTAAACTTCAATTAAGAATTAAAATATGTCAAGAAAATTTTAAATTCATACATTTCTCTCAATCAAAGAAGTCATGACGTCGTAGTTTAGTATCCATAGCGCACAAAAATGTTAACAGCTCAGTTGCTACGGCGTAGCGCTACGCTTTCGTAGCAGACTAGAAGTTAACCAAATTGTAAAAAAATAGTGTGCCCGCCTGCACGTGCTTATGTTACAATAGTTTATGTTAAAAACCAATCGCTTTCGCTTGTGACTTGCGTCACAGACCGTATTTCTAAGAAGGAATCTTATTGTCCGCCATCATTGATCCCGAGCGCGGCAACCGCAGACGACGGCGGCGACCGCCGGCTGCGCCCACGACCTCCAGTTATAGAATTGAACTGAGCGTGCAGTTGTACACAATCTAGGTATAATGTCATTGTATACTTAGCTCATCGGTCACAATTTTTAGGCAACTTACCATTGTACATACAAGACATTATACATTTTCATGAATGGACCACAAAATGTACCAAGAGTTGTTTATCAATACAATAACGTTTCCTCCTCAACGCTTTATAACTCTCTTCTCTAGCACCAAAAGCAATTTAACGCAGTAATAATTACTATGTATCAAACACAGATAGTATAAAATGTATAAGCACCCTTTATTTGTTAAAATACACCCGACACACTTAGCGAGCCGATAAACTTAATGAAATATTCTCTACCACACACATACCACTTCAAACTTGGGCTTCGGCCACATTGAGTCATCTATTAGTGAGCACCACTCGCACCTCCGACCTGACCACAGCGGCTTCACGAGATAATGGCCTCCTTATATTAATGTTATTACCTGTAGGCACTAAATTAATAAGTGACACTGTTTTATTAACGACTTATAAAATTAGGGTCCGTGATTCCTGTAACCGACCGCCGCGCGCCGGGTGGAGCCGATCATGATTGGGTCCGGATGCGGCGCGTTATTAGTGACTAGCTGTTACCCGCGACTTCGTCCGCGTGGAATTTAACAAAAAAGTTATTGTTCAGTTCGCAGAGTTTACGCGATAACTTATTAATTCTGTATTCTGCGTAAAGAAATACCATGCTAATTTTAATGAAATTCTTCTATTTTATGAATCGATATTTTGTTTTTGTACATATTTCTCCATTTAGTTCTTTTTTCGTTTTTGGTAGTTTAATTTTTTTCTTGTTTAATTTTTTTTTTCTTTGTTTTTCGTATTAGGTTTATTGAAAAATTTCTTTTTAAACAATATTTGGTGTACGATTTTCTGGGGCTAAAAAAACAACACTACTGGCATTCCTTCCACGTGAACATGCCACGTATAGTTGCCCATGGGTAAAGCAACCCTTAGTTAAATCTATTTATTTTTTTTATTTATTTATTTATTTACTCAATACATAAAATTGTAGAACACAAAAAAAAGTTAAATCTATGCCAGCTTTGCTTAACGTTTGCCCTTGTGACTTGTCGATTGTCATAGCAAAACTGACATTGATAGGGAATTGCAATCTTTTGAATTCAAATGGAAATTTCGACGGTATTATAGGAATCCGTGGTATAAATACTATCTCACCTTTTCCGCATCCAGATATTATACGACTTTCTATAACGTTTCTTTGCTACGACACTACTCGCAACCTAGTACCTACCATTGCAAAGTTTCGGTGTGTTTAAATTACGGAGCAGAATGATGGGCACGCCAATCTTAAGTTCTAGTTTGTGAGGGGGTAGACCAGGCACAAATATACTATTTACAAATTCTGTTGGGTGATTAACCACTTCATCCGGATTGCAAACTGTATTGATGGAAAGGTATGTTTGTGATTCACCAGGTAGTTTATCTAAAATGCGCTGATTAAGCGCAGTAACCTGGTCGTACATAGGTGTTAAAATTGATCTTTCACACAACCACGAATCTTCTTTGATATTGAGATTGTGAATATCATCATAAATACTATGTATTAAAATTTCAATGTCCGCCACAACCTCACAAATACCGGTAGGTAGTTCTATATCATGAGTACTAAGTATTCACTTCTGGAAACTTTCCCTCTCCAACATCAAGAAGAATTTTGCTAAATTCTGAATCGGCTGAATGTGCTCTCATATTTTCTTTTAAATTAAGTTTTTTACAATGTCTCCAAAGTACTGAACGTTTAAAACAGGCGTTAATTTCATCAGCTCGCTTACCTTTAATCACAACTGGTAATATTTGTCTAAAATCTCCAGCGAATAAAAATAAGACTCCTCCAAATAATAGATTATTACTTCTTATGTCCTGCATATCCTATTCACGGCTTCTATAGATTTTTTTTGCCATAGTGCATTCGTCCCATACTACAAATACACAATCTTGTAGAACGTTGGCTTTGAGACTATTTTTGGATAGAAAGAAAGAAAAACTGTTTATTCTGCACAAACAAAACGCACATATACACACGCGGATATACTGCATACTGAATGGAATTTTCCATACGGTCTAAATCTAATGGGATTTTAAACATCGAATGTGCCGTTTTTCCCCCAGGAAGTAAGGTTGCCGTTATGCCGCTATGAAAGAAAACGTTAAACATTAATTTATAATTATTACTAAACTAATGGTAAAAAAGGAAAACAGTAAAAATGTAACAAAATATTGGGTTAAAAACTACTACCTCTAAAGTAATTTATCAAATTCAAATTAAATAAAAAACTAACTAAAAAGGTCTTACTGCTACAAAACATTGCACATGTAAGGAAACAATTTGAGTTAAGAAGAACAGAACAGTGGAAAAATAAATAAAAGACCTAATCAAACAAAAAAGTATGATATAAGTGCTGGAAATCAATTTTTAAACGAATTCGTTGAGACAACCGTTAGCAATAGCCCGCTCGCGCGTTCTGAGCCCGCGCGATAGGCAGCCTTTGTGATATTAAGTCGTTGGTGGGAGAAGCGGGTGGGAGGCGCCCGAGCCACGACGTGACGGGCTGACGCGTGGGCTGCGCGCGGTACTGGACGGTACTTGGACATTGCAATATTACTTTATTTTATAATAATTTTATTTTAACAATATTATGTGTATATGACATCATAATACATAATTATATTATTTATTCAACAATCAATTTCTATGGAGATTAAGAAATCTTCACGTATTCATTGTTTTTTTTTTTTTTTCGTGGAACCTTATTATTTTTTCTAAAAAAAAAGTAGCCTAAGTTACTCCTTATTACATCAGCTATCTGCCAGTGAAAGTCCCGTCAAAATCGGTCCAGCCGTTTCAGAGATTAGCCGGAACAAACAGACAGACAGACAGACAGACAGACAGACAGACAAAAATTGTAAAAATTGTTATTTTGGTATATGTACCGTGTATACATCCATATGCATTTAGTAAAAAGCGGTTATTTTAATATTACAAACAGACACTCCAATTTTATTTATTTGTATAGATTTGAGTTTGATTTCGAAAGGTTTATAAGGTACCTACCTATTAAAATTATTGGTTCTGAACTTCTTTCTGAAGACCACGAATTTTTTTTTTTTGTAAGCTTTTACCTTTTTTGCTCGTTTATGACTTTAAAGCGATTCTGTAGCGACATTTTTATGAAAATGCGATTTTATTCCGTAATAAATATTTAAAACTATATATCGTTTACGAACAAATCGCATTTTCTATGTGAATGCCTATAGTATCGTATAGTATCGTCTAAATTCTAATAAATATAAGCTATCGATCCTATCGCTTAGCTATCGATTTAATTTAGAAATTTTTGGCTAACAATCCAACTTCAAGTGGTTGCTGTAACACCTTACTTATTGTCCTCTAAGTTCAGCTTCCAAAATTCACATCTTCGTTCCAAAAGCTACTGAACTATATTGACTGATAAGGATTATCAGTCAATATAGTTCAGTAGACAATAAATCTGAACCTGAGACGTTCCCATCAGAAGCCGCTATCTCCATGACACCGTCATTACTTGACCTGTCTCCTGAGGGTCGCGCCAGACCGGGGGCGCAGGGCGCAGGGCGTGGGGGCGCGCTATATTGGCCGCGCGCCGCGGGACGCCATACATTATGCATGGCCGGCGCGGTGGCGCATTATGCATTATGGAACAACCCCTCTACTTATCTGGCTTTCATTAAATGTCACCGAATTGTTTTTTTAAGTAATGTGTTTAGAGTTGAACTGTTTCATGGGTTTACTGATGACAGTAAGTAGCGACTGCTAAGTTTGAGGTATTGGGTTCGATCCTATGGTAGACTGTAATGCATAATAATTACAGTGGTACCGTAAGGAAAATGGGACTGCGGATCAAAACTGATTAAATAGCAATGTTACGTGCGGCGGCGCCATTTCATTCATATAATATGAGCATGACGCATGTTTTGAGACAGTCTCAGTTGCGTGGTGTTCGGTAATTATATAATAATCACCATTTTTAGCAGGAAGTTGCCGAACAAAATAAAATGCCGCACGATAATTGCAGCAAAGTATGGGCTGTCAAGTTTTCTTTCTGAAGAGCCGCTGCCGCCGCGCCGACAAGCGTGGTCAATAGAGCCAATTCACCATGGACCAGGCTTGCCGGCGCGGCGGCGATGATATTTCCAACATCCTTCGCGTCTACTTTGTGTGTTCCTTTTTTTGACAGTATCACGCTTATGTATCGTTACGTAGTACAAAATAAAGCCAAACCTCCGATCGACCCGTGCGGCTCGGTAGAGAATTAATTCCAAAACGTTTATATGTAAGTATATACCTTTAATACATTAATGTTAATATACTTAATATCGAAATCCCGATGTTCTGTCAAGTCGTAAAAACCGTGTGTGTATGTTTTGTTCATTCATGAATAGAATTTGACTCAGAGAATCTATAAATACGAGATCCTGAATCAGACTACCTTTCTTGTTCACTACAAGGATGTTTACCTACCTCGCTGCATGCATGGATAGTTTGTTTTGTATTCATCAAAACTGTTTGTGGTTCTACCTACGCGTGCTATATACTGAAATGTTTTGACACAAAAGTGGGAGCGTTTACGTTACAAGAGTTTTATATAAATTTTAGCAGCTCATGTGCGTCAGCAATTCAAAGATAGATCTACAAGATGAACACCTATGTGGTGATGAAGAGTACATGAAGTCGGTTCAGGGTGCCGACAGCTAAAAACGGGTTGGACGTTATAACTTTGCATATATATATTTAGGAGGATACGTGCATTGGATAATTAAACTTCTTAAAACTAAAAAAACTAGAATAAAAATATAATTTATCCTGACCTAACTAAAACTATTAACAAACTAACATATGGCGTCGAAAAATTCCTCCGCATTGCTGTAATGTACTCAAGAGACTGGTGGCAATGCCACGTTGTATGGCAATGCTTAGCCCCTAGCCAAGGTGAAAGCCAGCTCTTGGGTCACAGGAAGTGTCAACCAGCTGTTTGGAGATTTCATTGAACATTTTAAGTTTTGCACAACTTGGAAAGTTCTGATTCCAACAGTATCCAGAGATTTGCAAATCTTTTTATTAAAAAAAATATACAATGATATATTAGTCTTGCATTCTAACAGAACATTTAATTCGATGAATTTCCCTACACCGACATTAAATTATTTATTAGTAATAAGTTAATAACCAACATAAATTCACAGTTTACACCACACATACAAGTAATAGGTTAATATATGTGAACCTAAGAACTTAAAAATAAAGCTTCTGCTAACATCGCCGACATTTAACCAAGACAATCACGACCTTCGTGTTGAGTCGCGCTTGTAATATTGAATGTTCCGTTAGAGGCGGTGGCTCAACGGCTCAACAGCTCAACAACTCACCGTCTCAGCGTGATGTCTTCATTACTCTGTCATCCTGTGCCACGCTAAGCCACCCTCCACAGATACGAGGTGCACAGGATTAACAACGAGGGTATACGGTTATCGTGCGTAATGAAATAGATAAATTAAGTCATAAGTTAGTCTCTTCAGAGTTCATTGAAACTACATATTTGCAAGTAAAACACTGTGATTTGTAGTCATTTAAAGAACGTAGGTCACCATTGCAGAGTGGAATATAGTAATATTGTTTTGAGCATAACGTTCATTTTTATCGACTATTTTATCCAAACTCGGTGTAATTTGTTTGAGTTAATTTATCACTTGACACTGACTTTCTCTTCGCACAAGAAGAGAAAGCTGCAAGTGAAGGTACTTGCAGCTTCCGTAGCTACTGTTTGTCACCCGTTACTACTAAACATCCTTCTCTACGTCGCACAGTATCTGAAGGCCAATTCCCGTAATGAGTTTCCAGCTAGATTTCATCTCAGCGGCAATCAATATAAAAAACTTGTCTAAAATGAAGGGAAATCAAAGATAGTTGTAACTGATTGAGACAGAGATTAGAATGCGATCGTTCTTAACAATACGGGAATTGCCCCTCTGATATAGTCTGCCTGTAGCGCGACACCTTGCACCCCGCCCGCCCTCGTCGCGGCAGGGCGGACGGCGCCTCCGGGCTCTTCCGCCACACTCGCGCGCTTCCGGTGCCGCATCCGGCCGCATATCCGGCTTGTGCGACCCCGTCTTAGATGTTAAAGAAGTGATATAAAGTTGACTTAAATAATGAACATTAAAACATTATTGATGATACTTACTATCTTTGACTTGTTGCGTGCTGTGAAACTCTAAACTTTCTTTGTTTTAAACATTGTTGTGTGTAAAATGAAACAGAATAGTCAGAACATTCTGTTGGCGACAAAATAATTTGTGCGTGCAGTGTAACTTGGTATCTAAATAGCAAGTAATGATGTGACTAATTAATTGAGTGATGTTGTGGCTAAGTACGAGTGAGCACCGGCGCTTCCAGCATCTGTATCACGGTACATCTTTATTTAAATCTCAACATGCTAAAGAAAACCTCATCTATGATTCTAGATCATATTGTTGATTTGAATTAATGATTTCGATCTTCGATTGCGTTATGCGTAGGGGAATAACCACTTAAGCGGCAGGGTTACTATGTCAATACAATATTGCTACCAAGTCATGCTTGCATAGAGACGCAGGTTCCCGGTAAAGACAAGGTGCGCTCGGTGCTAAAATATCCCCGTATTATTAACTTGTGCGCTCACACATACAGAGACAGGTATCCATTTCTTTCCGTAGATAACCTGCAGCGATCTGAAACCCGCTGCTCTATGCAAGTGCTCTGGCCGCTAAACTTCTTAAATAGATAACTAATATTTATTTGGCCATAAGTATCTAATAAAATATATTGTTGCGTCTCATTGCACAGTTATTATATCATGTATGTTGACACTTTTCAATCAAAGTAAATAAAGCAGATAGCGTTGTTATCAGTCTCCGCTGATATTTAACTGAAAAATAATATTGTTAAATGTAGGAGACTCCACTGTCAATACAGTTATCAAATGATGAAATGGACGCTATCTGTTACTGAAGATTGACACCGTTTCAGAAGATTTTTACGAACATAGTGAAAAATTAATTTCAAGTAATTAAAATGTAGGTAAGTGTTTGTTTAGAGTTTAGACGTTTCCTTGTGCGTTGAATGCATAATAGGCACGAATCATGGCTTTCCGCTTTTTAAAATGATGAAGAATAGCAATCAACAAAAATAAATTTAAAGTTCTTCTATTCGGTCTTAACTATCTGTCTGCCTTTCTTAATGAGAATGGGTAGTTGAGACCGCGAAATTAAAATTTTTCTTACGTTTTTTGCAATTTGCAGGTCAGTGTCAGATTGTATCTTGATCAAAATATGATTCGCGACAATAACAGGTAGGTACCGTTATTGTAAGAAAATTAGAATTTCGGGGTCTATCACTACCCGTCATACATGTTGTTAAGATCAAAAGAGGATACACATACTTAGGTTGTTAGATGTTGTGATAATGTTGGCCTGTTGGTCTAGTGGTCAGTGACTATGACTGCTATGCCGGAGGTCGTGGGTTCGATTCCCACCCAGGACAAATGTTTGTGTGATGAGCATGATCATTTGTTCTGTGTCTGGGTGTAATTTATCTATATATGTATGTATTTAGAAATATATAAGTATGTTTATCAGTTGTCTAGTACTCATAACACAAGCTCTGCTTAGCTTGAGACTAGACGGCGTTGTGTGATAGTTGTGGAATATTATTATTTTAACATATTATCTCGGGACCTTGGGGTCCCGGTCCTTTGGAAGGCGTACGAGGGGCCGAAGCCAACTCGCAGAGGCCCGTTAGAGATGTTCAATGAAATGAGGCACCAACCGACGATTATCCCTGTATGCACTATGCAAGTGCACCCAAGGATAACCCCCGGTTGGTGTAGGACTATTGCAGGATATGGAAAAATAAAAAGTTGGACTATTGGTTTGGGTGGCTAAAGTGGACCGGTTTCCAGGAACTATGGTAAAACTATGACCCCTGCCTGATCAATGCTTTATATATACACAGATAAAATAGCAGGGGGTGACTTGCACACTCAATAATGGGCCCCCGAAAACGGCCGCTAGCACATAGTGACGTAGCGACAAGGGGGCAACACGTCCTGAGGTGCTTATGAGGAGTGGAGAGGTATTCCACGGCTATCAGGACAATCCCGGAAGTACGGTCAAGATCCCTACCAGCATCTTACTGGAATACTTCCTTCCTCCGAGCACGTTTGCTCTTGCGAATCTCCACTCAAGCCGGCCAATAAAGGCAAGAATGAGGTGGGAGCTCTGTTCCTCGTCATTGTTCACTCCAGCCGGCCGATAAAGGCAAGCCAGAGGTGAGGAACAAGACTTCTCCCGGGAGATAGGGTCCGTGGGGTCGCTACTGCCCAACAGCTCGCCACATGCTGCCCTGCGGTTTCTGTATCCCTCTTGGTCTGGCTCCTCACATTAGACCTGTTCCGGCAAAGTAAACTCTTCCGGCACAGGCCTAGAGTTCGGAGCGCGCAAGCCCCACCACGACGTCAACGTAGAGATACGGCGGTGGGGTTATTATTATTATTATTATGTTATGCTATGTTATGGTAAACGGTGAAGGAAAACATCGTGAGGAAAAACTGGCATGTGCTAGAACCAAAAATTCGAAGACATGTGACATCTACCAACCCGCACTGGGCCTGCGCAGTGGATTACGGCCCACTGCCTCTCACCGAGAGGAGGCCTGTGTCCCAGCAGTGGGAACATTATAGGCTGATTATGCTATGTTGTGCTAAGCTAACCGTACTAAAGATAATATAAAAATCGCAAATTTACGATTGATTTAAAGTTTCACTGAGTCGTTATGTAACTGCATTACTTGTTCTGCAAACAAATGCAATATTATTACACTGCAGATTGAATGCAGTCACGCTTATGTAAATGACCCATGTCTGGCAAATGTCTGTGTTTACGCGCAACTCACAAAGATGAAGTAATGTATGATATGACGTCAACAATGTCTCCTGAACTACCTATACATAGATGCTACTGCGATCGTAATCCCTGACATTGTACTCCACTAGGGTATGTCATCGCCGCATCAACAAGTATGGTCGCATCAAGAATCTTTGTACATAGGTATAAACATATAGATAAATATCTAGATGTTTATAACTATGCTATCTATGTATGCATGTATGTAGATTGAAGGTAAATACTTACCTATATTAATGAAATGACACATAGCTTTATCTCTTATCAAGGACGTCGTCTGTCTAGTAATTGGGTTTATATTCAGTAGGTACATAATATATTCAGTAGGTACATAATATAAGGAACAATAACAGGATATCAAACTCGGAATTACCAGTTATCTCAGCTGAATTGTAATGGCCTAAGTGACTGACGTCAACTCTTTAGTTTGAAGACGTTGGGACTAGGTACTTTTTGTTAGGGTTCCGTACCCAAAGGGTAAAAACGGGACGCTATTACTAAGACTTCGCTGTCTGTCCGTCCGTCTGTCTGTCACCAGACTGTATCTCAAGAACCGCGATAGCTAGACAGTTGAAATTTTCACAAATTTGTATATCTGTTGCCGCTATAACAACAAATACTAAAAACAAAATAAAATAAATATTTAAGGGGGGCTCCCATACAACAAACGTGTTTTTTTCGGCGTTTTTGCCTTGTGGAACCCTTCGTGTGCGAATCCCACTCGCACTTGGCCAGTTTTTTATTTATTTATGGTTCAGAAAGCTTACAGTCTATTATCTAGGTACATAATGTACAATGTACAATGTACAATGCCATTCACAAGCTTCCACAAATTAAACGTAAAGTTTTGTAGGTACTAAAGGAGGTATTCTATATAGTGGCACAATAGTGGTAACTACATTCGTTATTTTGTGCAGGCTTACACGATGTAGGGCTATACAATGTAATGTGGATCTTACACTTTGTACTACTTAGGGCATACTGAAAGTTTCTGGATTCTGATATACATATAAGACTAACGACAAAAGACGATAAGACTTACGATACATTTATGGTTTTTCAAAGTATATTCCCTCGCAATTAATGCTATTATGCATTCGCTGAAACCACTGTACAAAGCAGTTGGACCGGTCTTCCTTAGGGACCTCTTCAATGGCTTCATGGAACGCATTCACCGCCGATTGAGAACTCGTAAAACGTGTGCCTCTAAGTTTTTGGAAACAAAAAGAAGTCGCAGGGTGTAAGGTCCGGGCTGTAAGGCGGATGCGTCATCAGTTCCACATTTGAAGCCTTCAAATAGGCTTCTGTTACCTTAGCGGAATGTGAGGATGCGTTATCGTGGTGAAGGAGGACGTTGCCTCGAGGACGCTTTTCGCGAACTTTTTCTAAGACTCTGGGCAAGCAAGTGTTGACGTACCAATCTGCAGTCACTGTCCTTTGATCTTCAAGTGATATTGTGGTGTAATGTCCTGATTAGCCGAAAAAAAGCAACCATTTTTTTACCAATGCTTCGACTTTTCTTAAATTTCGTTGGCAAATCTTCAAAAGGAAAGAGCCACTCTGCCGACTGGCTATTCGGGTTCAAAGCAGTACACCCCGGTTTCGTCACCTGTCACGATATTATAAACAGCAAATGACTGTTCTCCGTTAAACTTTTTTATCATTTTATGGCACCACTGCCCACTGGACCCGCAGTCGTTTCTGGTCCACCGTTAAGTCATGCAATATCCATCCAGTGCAAAGCTTCCGATGCATATATATGTAAAATGTTTTGCAATTGGCTCATTCCAATGCCTAACAAAGCACGAATTTGCTAGCAAGTAATTTTTTTTGTCAGTTTCATTATGTTGTCGTATGGTGTCAATATTAGACTCTGTAACCGCAGTCGCCGGCCGACCTTCACGTACCTCGTCATAGAGATGATCACGTCCACGTCTTAATTCTCCAAACCAAGAAGGCAAGAATACACAGATCTGCGACATGGTGCTTCATCACTAAATGCCAATTGAAGAATTTTCATTATTATGTTATATATTTATTTCAATTATTAATTAAAATTTCAGACGTAAGTCCTAAAGCATGCTACTTTTCTTATTATACTAAATTGTTGTGCCCGACAGGGATCCATGTGAAACATTTAACATAAATATTAAGATCTTTTATAATACGCTTGTGAGTGCAATATAGATTTGAATTTTGATTTTTTGTTTTTAAGTCTCTGGCAACTCTCTTGTTGACTTATAACGAAAATCATAAAAAATCATTGAACGAAAATGTTCACGAGTTAAATTCATTTTGATAGCGACTCACAATTTTCGAAAGGACGTCACAATAAAAAAACAAATGACCGTCTCGCAAATAAAAAAAGTAACATGTTCCCAAAGAGTTCCATTTTCGAATTCCATAATTGTTTTTTCATTCTTTGGTTGTAAGTGGCCAGATCCAGAAACTTTCAGTATGCCCCACGTATTACCAGAATCTTATGTTTGTTGCCTGTTACTGACGATGGTGTGTTGTTATTGTTACAGATCCGTATGGAGCGCTGACGGGGTGCGCGCGCGCCTCTGGCGGACAGGTGCAGCTGTGGCAGTTCCTGCTGGAGGAGCTGGCGGCAGGGGCGCCCGGCATCTGCTGGGAGGTACGTAGAGAGAAGAAATTAAAGGAATGTCTGTGGTGAAAATATTCCAGTCGCGGCAAAGTCTGAGGACTTTTTGGGGCGGCGTATATTACTCACGTCGTTGTTGTTTCTTAGAATGTTAATATTGTTACCTGTCTGGAATACTTAACCAATTACTTTTCAAGTATTATTACATTAACAAAATAAGTTGTGACTGATAATTGCACTTATGTCATAGGGTCATTTAAAAGAAATCCGACGGCATTTTTGCAGTTTTTAGGTATCTTGTGAAGTTTTTGATATTATGGTATATTCATGTTGCATCAGCTACTGACTGACTTTGTGTTGTACCCCAGGGTCCTCCGAACGATGGCGAGTTCCGTCTGTCGGACCCGGACGAGGTGGCGCGGCGCTGGGGCCGGCGCAAGCAGAAGCCCAACATGAACTACGACAAGCTGTCGCGCGCGCTGCGCTACTACTACGACAAGAACATTATGAGCAAGGTATGTTATGTGCAAGTTATACGACACAGCTAAAGGTTTTACAGATGTCCCTAACGTCTGCTGCAGAGAGCACAGTGCCAAGATCACCGAGCGTCGTATTACAGTTGGTGACAGCGACCAGTTTTTGGATGCATAGAAATGCTACAGCCATTGCTTTGAATAAGTAAAACGCTTGAATTCTACCGATTGCTATTAGCATCATTTTGAAGTGAGACTGAATAATCTACTCTTTAGTTTATTTGCTTGATGCGGGATATACAGGGTTATAACTCGTCCAAATGTAGGGAATGGCTGATATTTTTTCGCGATTTCAAGTTTGGTCCAATAATAAAAGTTGTTCATAATGATGAGTACAATGACTTCTTAAGAGGTTGTTGGTGTTTTTTCCAATAACCCTGTATAATATAATTTCAATGGAATAATGCAATAATGCAATACTGCGATATTTTTATCTTTATTTTGACAAAAACTTTATGTTATGTCTTTCAACTGCTGCCAGGTGCACGTACAACCAATATAGTTGGCTGAATGGAACTAGAAGAAAAAAAAATAAAAAGTGAATCGTGTGCTTATATTGTGTACGCCGCAGTTTACGTCATTATCGAAATAGTTTCTCACGCCGCCCGGCGGCCGTATCTACCTACTCCCACGTCATACGGGAGCCCACGATCAAAATGGTTGCCTCGTCGTTTTACGACCAAAACCGTATAACATCGATACATTTGGTTATTCTGAAACCAAAAATAATAATTTCAGAAATTTTCCGCGCTAAAAATATAGCTATCTGTCTGATTTTCAGAATGTATGTATGTATGTAGTTCAACGATAGATTTTAGACGTCGAAGACACCAGTAAGGTCGCACGTGGCCAGGATACCACAAAATTAAAAATACGCCAAAAAGTCCCCTAGCAAACCGTCTGAAAATCTTGTTTTCAAGTGAACATTGGGTAGTTCATGCGAATAAACATTTTTAAGAAAAAAGTGTGAGCATTATGATCTGAAACAATTTAGAAAATATAAAATATTTTGTTAATTTAGCATATCATGATCAGCACTTAATGTTCCCACTGCTGGGACACAGGCCTCCTCTCGGTGAGAGGGAGTGGGTTGTACTCCACCACGCGATCCCAGTACCATGCCAGTGCAGAATCAATGTTTTCATAGTGATTTGTTTGCTGATTGCTATGTCGTTTCCACCAGGTTCACGGCAAGCGCTACGCGTACCGGTTCAGCTGGGCGGGGCTGGCGGCAGCCTGCCAAGCGCAGGCGGGCGACGCGCCGCCCTACTGGCACTACCTGCCCGCCGCGCATGCGCACCCTCCCCCGCACACACACCCCGCACCCACGCACACACACAGCGAGCCCGCACCCTCCACCACCACGCAGTAGTGCCACGTAGCCGTATAGCTCAACTACGTGCTACGACGTAAAAGAAAGTGCTACGGCGTAGCGCGTAGCACCCCTGTGCTACGTCACTTGCTTCAGTGACGCGCTTGGGTGTATTATTGAATCTGATAGTGCAACAAGTACGTTTGAACAAGTACATACAGTACAATATTGTCAATCAGTGCAGTATCGGTGTGACCTCATCAATTCATGACGCAGTGTGGACCGGCCTACAAACGTCTGGTAAATTGGATTTTTGTAAGGACTTTTATTAAGTACTTAATAGTAAGAAACTCTCGCAGACTTACTAATTTGCAACTGGTATTGTTTTGTAATGATATGAAAATAAGAACTAAGATTAACAATCTTCAGTGGTTGAGTTTAAAATGCTATCTTAGACGCTATGTACACACTGACACTGGATATTGATGTAAGCGTATATAGGGTGACTGGTAATTAGTGACCGATACTTAAACACGTGATTTTACTCATCATTATGAACAACTTTTACTATGGGACCAAACCTGAAATCGCGAAAAAAAAATCAGCTGCTCCCTACATTTTGACGGGTTAAGCGAACATAAATGTAGGGAACAGCTGATTTATTTTTCGCGATTTCAGGTTTGGTCACATAGTAAAAGTTGTTCATAATGATGAGTATAATCACGTGTTTAAGTATCGGTCACTAATTACCAGTCACCCTTGCCTGTGAATGTGAATTCCTTTTTCATTTCTCAGTGCCAACAACCTGTTTATTATGTTTTGTAATACATTGCACTATACCTACAAGGAATAACACATTCTGTAGGCCATCCAAGAATTTGTTCCGACCGGGAATCGAACCCGTACGTGATACATGTAAATAATGCATGACATCTCCTGCCAGTAACAAAAATGAATAGTTACTTATAAAGACGATACTTGGCAGACATTCGTGTCGCGCTCCAACAGACATGTCCAACCAATCGGTGTCGGTGATAACTTACACTAATATTACTCGGAACGCCCAGATATTGGCGATTCATTATATCATATTCAATTAGTAGGTTAAATCGTGTCATTACCTGTAATACACAACATTGTACAGACATGTGGTTGACATACAAATAATAGAATAAGTAGGTATATGGTGTAGGTAACCGGTTGAGCTTAGTGGTTTGAATTATTGTAATTTTACGTTAAGCAGCGCCACGCGCCGTCGCGCGCCGGCCGACTGCACGGTCTACACAATCCACTGCCTCTCATGTTATAGCCAAGAGCCTCGACCAACACCTGAGGAGGCTCTCGTTGGTCAGCTGGATCAAGGGCTTATTCAGAAAGCGGTACTTCTGGACACGGCTCGCATTGTCAGGAGGTTCCTCTTTGTGAAGCCCTGACCGCCGGTAGCTTGGACCCTGTTTCCGATACTGGTGGGCAACTATTTTTTACATTTTTAAATGTTTTTTGACGTGAATACGTCTTTAAAATTGCTTCCATAGTGGAAGGCAAGTCAAAAACATCATTGATAACAAAATCGGGGGATACAGTTTGGTGTTGCAGCTTCATATAGCTATCGTCTCCATCCTAAATTCAATTACACCATTAGCTGATCAAAGAATTCATTACGCCAAGTGAAGACGGTTAACATCGCGCTCGGTGGAGGGGGAAGCGCCGCCATTTTGAGGTCTTTTTGCTGCGTATCGAGATTTCTACTTAGTATAACTTCTGACTCGGAAAAGCTACGACTTTCGTTTAAGTTTTAATCGTCAGCTCTCGTCAAAACCTATTCATTGGGTACAAAATATTAGTGTAAAAAAGTGACAGTGAATATAATGTCTTAAAATAAAAATAATATCAAAAATATATAATGTCGGCCTATACGCATCAAAAAGCCAAATCCAAATATAGAGATCATATACCGTTGGAAAGGGCTTGTCAAGAGCAATCGAATGGTACCCTAATAAAACACCATATGCCCTAGCCAAGCAGTGCAGGGAACGTAAAAGAATCAATGCGGCCGAGCGGATCAACCCCGTTATGTAAACGTATTCACGTACAACACACGGTCATGTCCATGACACAGCCACACCCCATTTTTTTTTTCAATCTTAAATTATTTAAAAATGTGATTTATAAGTATTTAAATGAAATAAAATAGTAAATAAATAACTAATAATTCAAATAATAAATAATACATCGTTGTCTTAGTTTATGAAGAAAGAAATAACATAAAAACACAATGGCGCGAGAGTAGGGCTAGTGGCCAGTAACCATAATAATAATGATAACAACAAAAAATAATTCGTAATTTGAAA
Organism: Oligia latruncula; assembly: GCA_948474745.1. Classification (NCBI taxonomy): domain Eukaryota; kingdom Metazoa; phylum Arthropoda; class Insecta; order Lepidoptera; family Noctuidae; genus Oligia; species Oligia latruncula. Next base: position 689,748 of record OX419691.1, on the reverse strand, counting down.
ACTACCGCCTGCGCCGCTACCGCTCACTCGCCGACTTATGGCTTTCTCTTTCCATCAATTTGCCTACACTTTGCACGTAATTCATTTTAATTTAATTGATGCGATGTTATGATCCGTGATCCCGGCAAATGACCCCAGCTACAGTTCTTCAAGTCAGGTTGCTCCAAGATGTTATTTTAGAAAATTCTAAATAAATAATTTACGTTTTTATTAGGTTCTTAAAACGAAAACGCGAAACCGTATAGGTACGTGTGTTACGCTGTATACTATATAAGGTATGATGTGTAGAGCCAGCGAACTGTCGTCCAGTGGCAAAGAACGACTGAAGTTGTTATTTATTGAATCAGGTGCTGCCTTACTTATCAGCATTATTGTTATGTTTTAGTTCTTTCTATTTTAAGGTTCTTTGAGAACTGCTATCGTGGCATTTCCTATTAAATCTGGTTCCATATCAAGTTGTACATATCTTCTCTATATTCTCTCCTCTATGTAGGCGCTAGTACTTTAGGTTGTGAGTCTCTTTGAAGCCTTGGTGGTGTTGATGTTACCTTTCTAGTTACTTAACTCTCTTACAAGTTAAGTTTTTATTTCATTTTCACATTTTCAATTGCTTAATAATAATAACTTTATTGATACTAAAAACCTTCGTTACAATAAGTAGTACATGTAGGTAACAAGAACAATTGGTTGTAAAAAGGTGTCTGGAAATGGTGGAAACCCTGCCTCCTAAACTAGGGGAAACCTGTGCCTTAGGAGACAGTGTTTTTAATATATTTCAGCATCTATACACCTCATTGTTATATCATACAAATACAAACTTTGTATATTATACACAGTCGAATTGAATCAGCTAGCGAAACTCCACAGACATTATGGGTATAACTCAACATGATAAAACAAAAAAAAGTAATTTAAAAAAATTAAACCGACTTCAAAAAGAAATTAACTCAAAATTATGAAATAACTTTAATTTCGGAAGTCGGTGTCTTGGGATCTGTATTTTAGTTTTATGCCACCGACTTCCGAAATTAAAGTTATTTCATAATTTTGAGTTAATTTCTTTTTGAAGTCGGTTTAATTTTTTTAAATTACTTTTTATTTCGTAATTTTTAGTTTTTGCACTAGTATTTGACCAAGGTTTTGACATGTTTTCCCTTTGACACTACACCCGTAGCTCTTATCAATAAGCCAGGCCGTCACACTTACACGTATTAGTCCATATCTTGAAAATTACTGAATCGATTTTGATGAAACTTGCACTGTTCCCTAAGTTGAAGAAAATGTAAGCCAATAAAAAAAAAATGGTCACGATCCGATTAATAGTTCCGGAGATATGCGTGGACAAACATACATACATACATACATACATACATACATACATACATACGTCTATGAAATTTTGTATATTTGTTTGGAAGCCCTAATAGATCATCATATGTGAATATAATGCAAATCCAATAATATTACATACATACGTATCGAATTGATAACCTCCTTTTTTTGAAGTCGGTAATAAACTTTTTTCTTCAACTCATATTTTTTCCTCAACTCATCTTTTTTATTTGATCGTGTTTAGTCATCGCATCGATACCCATAACGTCTGTGGAGTTTTGTTAGCCAATTCAATTTGACCTTGTGTGGGTGTGTACCTATGTTTATTTGTTAATATTAGAGAAACAGGTTTATCATTATTCCTCATCAGAAGCAAAGCTGTCTATAAAGGGAGATTTTTATTGACGTGCATTTTGTCTTTATTGGTATGTAGTTATATGTACTGGAATATTATATTAAATTATTTGTATGTAAGTAATTGATAAGTCTGCTGTATGTGTAATGTATGTGTGTGTAATGGCTGCCCTTCGGGAAGCAAGAATTTTTCGCCACTAGTGCTGTTGTTGCCTGTGGCTACAATGACGTCATACTTCGTTGATTTTAGTTATAGATTCTTTTATTTGTGTTTTTTTATTCTGAATTTCTATAAATCACTTTTCTTACATAGCTGTAACAGTCTGTTGGGAAAATACGGAATTAATTATGAACGGTCTTATGCTTTGTTGAACGTAACGAAAAGTTAATATTGAAGAAGAACCGACAAACTAATAGATAAGTACTTACAATTAGTTTTTCAACAAAAATAGGATGTATGTTGAACTTGGATCTGTTATTCTATTACAGTTTGTTTTAGTATCTACTTATTTTTTATTATTATAACGATAACGTAGGCTTATGTGTCAATTAGATACGTAATTATTAGGCTTAATATTTTAGTGCTTTAAATGTGTGAATGGCTAGCTAATGTGCTTCTTATGTTAATTTATATATTATTAAGTATTTGTAGTTATGGTCGGAAGTCAGTGCATCGTCTGACTGACATTTATTCGCAAGGGATATCAATAAATTTTTCAAAACGGTTAAAATTTGGTTTTTGCCTGAAATGTGGTCAGAGTTTAATGTATTTCAATACGAAATCACTATATATAGTTATAATCACTTACAGTTACAATAAACTATACCATACTCCCCCTAAATGCATTTGTTTTATCAATGCGTACTGTTATAACACATTTACTGTTGGATTAGTCAGGACGACTTCCAGCCTCCCGAAGAACTGGATTCCCTAAAGGATTAAGTTCCGTAGAGCACACACATACGCTGTGGCAAATTATACAGAAGACCGAAGAGTATTTAAACCTGCCTCACTTCTTAGCGTTTGTGGACCACGAGAAAGCCTTCGACTTGGGCTGTACCAGTCTCTCCGATGGTGCCAGATTGACTATCGGTACATCGAGGTGCTGAAGTGTTTGTACGAAAATGCCAGTTGCCAGTGATGCCAGTGATATGGCACTGCAACGTGGTCACTCACAATAGGCCTCATTAGAAGGCTGAAAGTCACCCAAAGGGCAATGGATGGCAATGGTTGGAGTTTCCCTCCGTGGTCGAATCAGATACCAAGAGATCCGTAGGAGAAGCAAGGTAACCGACATAGCCCGATAAATTGCCATACTTACCTAAGTGACAGTGGGCAGGGCATATTGCTCGTAGACGGCCGATGGGCTAAAAGTTCTGGAGTGTACCACGTACCGGAAGACTTAGCGTTGGAAGGCCTCCCACAAAATGGGGATGCGAGAGGCACAAAACCGGTCGAAGTGGCGGTGCTTGGGGGAGACCTATGTCCAGCAGTGGACATCTTTCGGCTGAAATTATAGGTATACAGATTTTCTCACATGGCTGGCCGATGCCTGGTAATTAGTCAATCGAAGTACAAGTCAGAATAAAGTGAATAAAGTTTTGGGTAAGACCTAACCCTGTAGCAAAGAGTTATATTAGTCTTTGCCCTGTAGCGATCGTATGCGGTCGAGGCAGGTCGTGTTACCCCTGCATATTATGGTCTCCAACGACCTCGTTATGTTTCTATGTTGTTGTGTCGTTCAAATTTTTGTTGTTTATCGTTAATAAATCAATTAAGTATAACAATGTAAATTAGCATATTATTCTGGTTGTTTTATGAAACTTATGTTAATTGTCTACAACATGAACTGTATGATAACCTTCCTTATAAATGTATTTTTACAAATTAGGTATTCCGTATAAATGTACCTATCTAATGAATTGTTTGTTTGTTTGATTTTTGAATGTGCTTTTCAACTTAAACGCCAAATGTTTCTAAACGTTCCTAAATGAATCGTCGGCAGTTCAAAGCATTTCAGTAGAGTTCTACAAGGATCTTTTGGCGCCTGAATTACATAAGTATTTGGTGAAATTGTCACAGAAGTTGTATTGACAAAACAAGATGGCGGCATTAGTTTCGATAGATGTGTACTTATATAAACATCACACTGTTATGTAAATGCCAAATGCATGCACCTGTAGGTGGGTCTAGCACACAATTCCAAATATGTATCTTTTAAGACAAGAAATGTTGTCTTATTTGGAGTTATTTTGTCTTATTTATTTATAGTCTTAGTTTGTCATAATTGGCGACTATCATATTACCTAGAACAATTGTCAGCTGTAGTGCGTGCTAGATGAATAATTGAATATTGTAAAACTACATCATCACAACTCAGTTCCTTGTCAATTCTGAATACTTTACACAAATAATAAATCCTTTAAATTAAATAATTATTTGTGTTAGTTTTTATTTTGATCCCTGTAGCGCCTGGTTCCTAGTCAGATCATCATGTGAAAGGAAGTGTGTTATCTGCCATATAATATGCAGTATACCTACATGAGGTCCACATATCTGTCTGTTTGTTGAACATTTTTATAATACCACGATTACATAAAGTTAATCTGTTGATGAAACGCTGTATGTACAGTCAACAAAGGAGTTAAGTATACAGGAGCGTCGGATATAGTTGAAGTTTACTAAGAAACCGATGGATGTTCTGGACTGAAATTTAATTTAAGACTGTTTGTTTTCTATTAGTAAACTAAAATTTTATTCGAGAATATCCATCGGTTTCTTAGTAAACTTCAACAATATCCGACTCTCTTGTATACTTAACTCCTTTGTTGACTGTACCTTCTTATTTATTCAGAAAATAATTACACACGTATACTACATGCACACAAAATAATGAAAGCGGCTTTCTGTGGCCAAAACTGATACTTATCTGATTAGAAAGATCAAACAGCCTACTACTGCCTGACCAAAACTAATACTTATCTGATTAGAAAGATCAAACAGCCTACTACTGCCTGACCAAAACTGATACTTATCTGATTAGAAAGATCAAACAGCCTACTACTGCCTGACCAAAACTGATACTTATCTGATTAGAAAGATCAAACAGCCTACTACTGCCTGACCATAACTGATACTTATCTGATTAGAAAGATCAAACAGCCTACTACTGCCTGACCATAACTGATACTTATCTGATTAGAAAGATCAAACGGCCTACTACTGCCTGACCATAACTGATACTTATCTGATTAGAAAGATCAAACAGCCTACTACTGCCTGACCATAACTGATACTTATCTGATTAGAAAGATCAAACGGCCTACTACTGCCTGACCATAACTGATACTTATCTGATTAGAAAGATCAAACAGCCTACTATTGCCTGACCAAAACTGCTGGTCAAATACTAATCGATGACATAAAGGAACGTGTACTTATATTTATAATAATTCTGTACAAAAATACAATGAATGTAGTTGTCCTTGCGAGGGCGGATACCGTTGATGATAGCCTGCCCACGCGCAGCGCCACCCGCATGGGAGCGCAACCGTTGGACATGTTTGTAGCAATAACATCTTATTTAATATAATAAATAAATAAAAACATTATTTGGTTCAGAAAACACGGTACAATATTTAAAAAAAACTATTACAGCTAATACGTAACATAAGAGCCTAAAGGAGGTAGATTTTTACGAATTCCCTGGAGCCCACTCTAGGACCCCCCGTGTCGTGGGGACTAGTCTGTTCCCAAGTAGCTAACATGTTCCCGTTCAGGTGACGTCACATAACATAGCATCACGCCTGTATTTCCCGAAGGGTTTTGCAGAGGTGATGTACTTATAGAACACCCACATTTCACCAGTTATGTTTAAGTGCCATGTAATCGGGCACAAATCCAGCCTCCTGCTGCTTCAGAGAAATCCCAGATAAAACGTGATGCTCAGCCCTTGCGACCACTAGACCAGTTATGCAGTCCATTCCATCCAGTGGTCTGCCAGGAATGGACTGCGGAGAAGTAAAACTTAAGTACAATGTAAAAAAAGTAACTACTTAGGTACTAATATTATTGCGTCGTAGAAAGTGGGTTTGACGACAAGAGGTTTGGGTACGAGTATGTGGTGTAAATGGTTGTATTAGTGCGCTCATGCCTATGTTTATTATTTTATTTATATGTCAGATATGTAAGATGAAAGCTATATTGTACCACTTACCAGTATTCACCACACACAGCCAATCCTCAGAACATATTACCAAACCTGGACACCAAACATTGCAATGTTTGGTGACGCATAACAGAAAAACGATTAGCTTCGTGTCAATTAGACTAAGACACACTTTTAACAGTGGTTTTATAACGTGCGCCAGACTAGTAAGGAGAGATCGGGGGACCACTAAAATCACTGAAAATCTAAGTTCGGAAATATTACTGCCACAAATCAGTGTGATTTAAAATATCTCATAGCTTGTCGCCGAAGGTTGTCGCTCCCTGTGCGGCAGTGGCTGCACAGCGCAGGCGACGCCGACGCGAGTCGTAACAAGATGGCGTCGCGGCCGGCTGCCCTGCTCACCGCGCTCCTGCTCTGTTTAAACGGTAATCTGTTACTATTATTACTCTTCTTCCATCACCACTGACATCGAACTTAAGTGCCACCTCATAAAACTGGCTGTAGAAATACTGCGACCGTTTCCGCTGCTTCTCAATAAAAACTCAGAGATTTTTGCAGCAGTGGCGCGAATCTTACAATAGTTATTATTTTAGCATCTGGTCTACCAACTTATTAAGCATGTTTTAGACCTAATATGAAGTTTAATCGCACCTCTTCTGCCACAAATCTTAACCAGTCTGTTTTTTTTTTACCAACTGAAGCAAACAATTTTGTCAACATTGTCGTGGGTAACATATTTCCAGGTCACTCGCTTGGTATTGAACCACTGTTTATGTGCAGGAGTCCCCGTGGCTCGGAGCGCGTGCAGCAACGCTACGCAGCTGTCCGTGCAGGTGGACACGCTGCTGGCGGAGTACGAGCGCGAAGCGCCGCCCGCCGCGCGCGTGAGCGTCACGCTGGCGCTCGACGTGCACCACGCCACCGTGGACGAGGCGCACGCCGTCATGCGTCTGCTCGCTGACCTCACGATGGTGAGCCAGAGAGCCAAGCTCACATTACAGCCGCAATGGGCCCCAGCGCAACGCATGTTTATACAAAAAGTTCACCTCGCCTGCAGTGTGCGCTGGTTCATAGAAAATCTACGAAAGAGATAAAAGCAGTTTTTTGCAATGGTTTGAGTGCGGCGTGTCCCGGCTCAATCTATGCTAGCCCCAACACTATAATAACCAGTAGGTAGGGGTTGTGATCGCTCCCTACCCTGTCACTGAACCCAACATACTTGCCTAAAACGTACTTAGTGCATGACGGCCGCTACAGCAACAAATTAATTAATCCGATAGAACAGAGCTGCCGGAAAGTAGATGGCGTCAGGTACCTAGTGTCAGATGGCACACGAAAAGTAGATGACGTCAGGTAGTGTCAGATGGCACACGAAGTACCTAGATGGCGTCAGGTAGTGTCAGATGGCACACGAAAAGAGTAAATCTACCGAAAGTCGCTGTTCACGTTTGTTTTGCATCTACAAACGAGTGCTTTTAAAAAACATTGTAATTTGCAAGCGATATCAATACATCAGTATAATGTTACCGCTTAAATAAACAAATGTTTTGACCTACATAAATTAATAATTCTGAATATCGGGAAAAAGGTTTGCATTTTAACACCTTTTCATGAACATTGATTCCGACTAAAAGTTAGTGAAGTTAACTTGTTGGGTCCGCCAACAATAGATTTTCTATTGTGTCTGCTGGCTGGCAGTCAACGTGTCTATCAGAACTCGGAAAGATTTTATTTCCGTGTTTGGTAAACCACGTTAATACGCGTAAATCTCGTAATTTGTCGTCATTGCATCACTGGAAAACATATTAAACGACCTTTGAAGTGGCTCGTGCGCTAACTACAGACAAATAAATATCATATTTAGTTCTCTGGTGTCTACAACACCTTATGTAATATTTTTGCCATCAGTATTGGCAAAGGAGCTAAGATAAGTGACTGGGCATCACAAAAAGGTTTTTGCAGCTATTTATGATGCGAGTCCAGATTAGTTGAGTACAGAACTACAGATAAAACAACCGGTAGGTAAGTATCATGTGCTCTGCAATTTCTTCAGGACACATCTCGTCTAGCTCAGCTAATAAAGTCTCTAGAAAGCTAGTAATAGTCCCGCTGGTTTACTTCCGCCGACAGGACCTTTCGTTTAAGAATATGGGAAGCGCTATAAATAAAAACCATGTAAGTACCTATGTAAGTAAATGAGATTATGTAGATATTCGCCTACGCGTTTTTTATCAGTCCGCGTTGAACGGATGAGTCGATTTTGTTCAACAATTAAAGCATTACGATGACTGAGCTACCTATCCTAAATATAATAATGATTTATCGCTTGTGTTCCAGTCGTGGCAGGAGCCGCGCGTGCGCTGGAACGTGTCGGAGTGGGGCTGTGACAGCGCGCTGACGGCGGCAGAGCGGCTGTGGCTGCCCGACGTGCTGCTGCTGAACGCGGCCGCCACCAGCGCGGGCGACGCCGGCCTGCGCGCGCGTCTGGACGCCGCCGGCGCAGTGTCCTGGATAACGCGCCTCGACGTCACCGTGCCCCTCGACCTGGCGCTGCAGGGCTGGCCCACCGACACTCAAGTCTGCACCTTCAAGTTTGGTTCCAGAGCCTACAACGATGACGAGCTGGTCATAGAGATCAGTGAATTTAAAGTAAGTTGTGACTGCTGGCTGTATATTTAAGGACTATGCCCGCCATCGCTGTGTTGGCGCTGAACAAGTCACCGAGCGGCTAATTCAGTGTCAGCATACTAGCATGACGCGTGTTGTCACCGAGTGCCTACTTCAGTATCATACTAGCATGACGCGTGTTGTCACCGAGTGCCTACTTCAGTATCAGCATACTAGCATAACGCGTGTTGTCACCGAGTGCCTACTTCAGTATCAGCATACTAGCACAACGCGTGTTGTCATCGAGTGCCTACGTCAGTATCAGCATACTAGCATAACGCGTGTTGTCACCGAGTGCCTACTTCAGTATCAGCATACTAGCATAACGCGTGTTGTCACCGAGTGCCTACTTCAGTATCAGCATACTAGCATAACGCGTGTTGTCACCGAGTGCCTACTTCAGTATCAGCATACTAGCATAACGCGTGTTGTCACCGAGTGCCTACTTTAGTATCAGCATACTAGCATAACGCGTATTGTCACCGAGTGCCTACGTCAGTATCAGCATACTAGCATAACCCGTGTTGTCACCGAGTGCCTACTTCAGTATCAGCATACTAGCATAACGCGTGTTGTCACCGAGTGCCTACTTCAGTATCAGCATACTAGCATAACGCGTGTTGTCACCGAGTGCCTACTTCAGTATCAGCATACTGGCATGACGCGCAAATTTTGGTACAGCAAGTGCGGCTGCTTTAAATGTAGATGTAAAGAAGTTTTCCATACTTTCCGTAAGCGAACAGATTGAGGAACGTTGGACTGGTATGTACATTGCTTCGACGATCAGATGAAATTAGAAAGGTACAATTAATGAGGAGACAAAACATACCATTACATATTTTAAGTATATAAATATGCTATCAAGGAAAGGTATTTGGTACTCTTTGGTCTACGTTCTGTAGTGTTGCGGATTGCGAAGTATATTCACTAAAATTCATATTATTACATTCTAAAATAGAATAACCTGTTTAATAACGACTGATTTCAACAGTTTCCTAATCATTCTCTATCCTCACAGCATGCAGTAGCATTCGAGACGGGATCCTGGGAGATCCAGAAGGTGATAGGTGCAACGTCGTCTTGGCAACGCGGCGAGGAGGAGGTGAGCACGGCGACGTGGACGGTGTCGGTGCAGCGTCGCGCGCCGGCGCACGCTCTAGCTGCCGGCGCCGTGCTGGTGACTGGCGCACTGCTGCTGGTGACTGCTGCAGCGCTGCCGCCGGTGCAGCGACCCGCGCTCGCGGCCTGTGCGTCCTTCACAGCCGCGCTTTGGTCAGCATTCAACATTACCTTCAATCAATCAACTCCGCCTACCCATTGTTGCACTTCAAACTACAACTCGGTTCTCCGCCTTCCGCATCCACTCTATCACAGCAGCCTTTTTGAGGTCACTTGCCGAAACGAGGTCTTTACTCTCACTGGTCCAGTCCAACAACTACCGGTCCTTCGTCGGACAATTGCTGCTTCAGCTTGATAATGAGCCTGAATCATGGAGTACAACAACGATTAACATATTACATGCACCAGCACAACAAACAGATGCTCCGTCATCATAATTGCACACAAGCATCTTCAGAAAACGGTTCAGTGCATCGTTGCTGTATTTACAGGTTGATCTCGACGCTGATTCGGCTGCCGGGCGCCAGCTCGTGCCCGCGCGCCATGTCGGTGATGTGCGCGTTGTGCGTGTGCGGCGCGCTGAGCGGCGCGTGCGCGGCGCTGGTGGTGCGGCTGGCGCGCTGCACGGCGGCGCCGCCGAGGGTGCTGCGGACGCTGCTGTCCAGCCTCTCCGCCGTGTGCAGTCTGACGCCCTCGGCGGTAAGAACCAACTTAATTACCGTCCCATGGCGTCCGCCTTGCCCTACGAGGGGCGTTCAAAGTATTCTCGGTATCGGGGTTATTTACTAATGACGTGGGTAATTTGACTAATTAATGAATGACTTTATCTAAGGGTATAAAGGTATATCATTTAGTTGTGATCATTAGTTTGTCAGTTATCCTTAGTCAACGACAACTGCAATGGCTAATATGACAATGTTGAAGAAAATCGAGCGCCGCACTGTTATTAAATTCCTTACCAAACAAGGAAAAAGTCAAAAAACTATTCACGAAGAGATGGTGGCTGTCTACCAAGATTCTCCACCTACGTTATTTTTTTATTTTTTTATTACTAAATGGGCCCGCTCTTGACCCCGATCACGCCTGATGGTAAGCGATAGATGAGGTCTATGATGGAACGAGCGTGCCCAGAAGATGCCTGTTCTGTTATCTACGGTTCAAAAGTGGTCAAATGAATTTAAAAGGGGCAGAGAGAGTATTAAAGACGACACTCGCTCAGACGGCCCAGTTACTGTCTCTACGGAAGAAAACGTGTAGTGAAAAAAGTTGAGAAGCTTATATTGAAGGATGTCCGAATGAAGATTACAAATGATAGCAGAGAAGACCTCTCTGTTGGTTACGTGCACAAAATATTGTGCACGGAACCAAATAATCATTTCATGAAGAATACTTCATGACCTTCATTACCTTTCAAAAGTCAGTGCAAGATAGGTGCCGCGAAATCGCGAATGCTCACGGGCGGCGCGGCGCCTCAAAAGCAAGTGCGAATCGCGTGCTGTAGTGTTTTCAGAGCGCTGTGGTGAAGTTCCATCAACTATTTTCGATCGAATTGTTACCTACTGGAGATGAAATGTGGGTTCATCATTGGGACCCTGAAAGTAAGCAAGAGTCCATGCAATGGCACAATCCACTATCGGTCAAGAGATGACGCTGACCTAAAACGGCAATATTCTACACCGCAGCGCAGCATTAAAATTCTCTGACGAATATAGGCCGCCAGTGTGGGTCGCCGATGATTTAAAAACATTTCACGTTTTACAATACGGAACCCTCGTTGCGCGAGTCTGACTCGCTCTTGACCGGTTTTTTCATGTCGATACCTACTGAGAATACATTGAACGCCCCTCGTAAGTTTCTCTAAAAGAGCCGTAAAAGGCTCATATATCCAGCATCCACCGCGTGAAACATTGCAACAGTGAGTTGCCATACTTCGTTCGGAATAAGGAAAGTTCACGCATTTGGAGAACCAAGAGCGTCTACTTTTACTATGTAGGTCATTGTAGGTATTTATGCTAGTACCTATTTACAGTCACGAGCATAAATACCTCACACTTATGTAAGATTCTGAGGGGCTCGCGGCTTAGTAATAACAGCCGCACAGGTCGATCGATCACGTTAAGCTACGCTTGCCGCGGTCGGTCCGTGGATGAGTGACCATCTTTACTTACCGAGCCCCCCCCGTGCCTCGAAAAGCACGTTGAGCTGTTGGCCCCGGCTGTCATTTGTGGATCTTTGACAGTCGTTACCCGTCGTACAGCGCGAAACGCTTTTGAATTTTGCGTACCTACCTAGTGGATGTAATGCTTGAGACTCTACCACTACTACAGAATGCTGCAGACATGGCAATCAGGATGGTAACCGTTGAGGTACCGTAGCTCTCTCGAATAAGAGGGCTTCACGCACTGTTTTGAGATATATAGGCAGTCAAATGATTGTACCTCGTGAAAGATAATGTAGAAGTTCAATGAGCTGTTGTGCGAACTGTTATGAAACTTATGAATGTGTCGGCGGCGTTGCCGTGCCGTGCCGTGCCGGGCCGGGCCGTGCCGTGCCGTGCCGTGCCGTGCAGGGCCGTGCCGTGCCGTGCTCTAAGCCGATCACGCCATCGACAAATGTAATAAATTAAAAAAAACGCGAACGCGAGTAAACATTTGCACGAACTTTTCGTGCAAATGTTTACTGCTAAACAAGTAATAACATTGATGGTGGATGTGCCGCAGGAGTCGTGCATCTCGTCGGAGAGCGGCGCGTGGGCGGCGGCGGCGCTGCTGCTGGACCGCGTGTGCTCCATGTGCATCGTGCTCACGCTGTTCGTGCTCATCGCCGTGCAGCTGTTCTAACATCCGTGCTCGGCTCGTCGCGCATGACTTGTATCACGACCGGTCAAATGTTCCTTGACACGTGTCTCTGGCGAGATCGTACGAAGTTACGTGAGGTCACCTGAGAACACCAGACAGACATCTTGCCGTGAGGCAAGATGAAAATGACTCTAGCGAAGTCGGTGACGTCACTTAACTTCATGCAATGTCTCTGGAGACACGTGTCGGAGGAGGTGGAGGATATTTGTCCCCGAGGAATAAACGGCTAAATGCTCACTTCGGTAATGCCGTCTCCGCTCTGGATTCAAGTCTTGTGTTCCCGACTGCTCATCAGTATCTTTGAAGCAACAATTGCTCGATAGGCGCTCAAAGCCGCTGTTGCCTCCACTAGCGTTCCTTGCCGAGTTGCTCTCATCATGTAGCAGTCGTGCAACTACTAGCGTTCCGTGCCGAGTTGCTCTCATCATGTAACTACTCAGTCGTGCAACTACTCTTCTATTTCTATGCTAGGTCTACGTAGTGCCGCCTTCCTGTAAATATCAGTACAAGTTATTAATAAAAATTACGATAGCACACTGTGTTTCACTTCATAATGTTCAGTGCAGTGCAGCAGTTACAAAGGCGGCAGTGTGTGATGGCTTGTGACGTTTACATGTTTTAATTAATTGACGTTATTATTGACTGATAAATGTGAGGAAAGAGATACCACATTGTTGAACGGGCTGCAATAATTATGTTCCGCTGGAACTATAATTATAATTTATCGAATCGATTAATTACAGTTTTAAAGTAAGCTGTCACATGCGCCATCATATAGTGCTGATGCTGGTACTGGTTTAGGTATACTCACTCACTCACTCAATGCTTTATTTGCATTCCACAATGTGTACATAAGTGGTAAGTTCCAAAAAAGAAAGAAATTATGTTCATTATGGACCCTGTCGGGCACAGCAAAAAAAAAAAGAAAAATAAACACAAAAATGTAGGAGAGAGGAAGAACTTAGATCTAAAATAAATTCAATAATACCATATTAGGGACTCTTTATACTTACTATGAAGCTATATTGTTAATTCCGGCGCATAGGCGCTCTTCCCGAGACGTGCTGGTGAATGTCGTGGTACTCCTGGGACTTCCGGTTGATGACATGGAAGCCCACCTCGGACGCCAGCAGCAGGACTGCTATCAATGCTCCCAGTGCCAATACCTGCAAAATTATACTATTTGTTTCAATAAACTCATGCATAATGTGGCTTGTTTGAGCATAATTAAGTTACATTCCTGTTTCACTGTATTTTCGATCGAGAGCTACTATTTATCAATATCAGGTCAGTTTAAAAGAGAAGGTACTAGTATTTCAAAACTTTGGTATCAAACTGGATAGTTGTGCGGGCGAATCGATATCTAGCACAGAACCTTAGACACTCGTGTACTATTAATATTAGTGTACCTGCAGTGCTGGCAACACATCGATATCTAGCACAGAACCTTAGACATTCGTGTACTATTAATATTAGTGTACCTGCAGTGCTGGCAACACATCGATATCTAGCACAGAACCTTAGACATTCGTGTACTATTAATATTAGTGTACCTGCAGTGCTGGCAACACATCGATATCTAGCACAGAACCTTAGACATTCGTGTACTATTAATATTAGTGTACCTGCAGTGCTGGCAACACATCGATATCTAGCACAGAACCTTAGACATTCGTGTACTATTAATATTAGTGTACCTGCAGTGCTGGCAACACATCGATATCTAGCACAGAACCTTAGACATTCGTGTACTATTAATATTAGTGTACCTGCAGTGCTGGCAACACATCGATATCTAGCACAGAACCTTAGACACTCGTGTACTATTAATATTAGTGTACCTGCAGTGCTGGCAACACATCGATATCTAGCACAGAACCTTAGACATTCGTGTACTATTAATATTAGTGTACCTGCAGTGCTGGCAACACATCGATATCTAGCACAGAACCTTAGACATTCGTGTACTATTAATATTAGTGTACCTGCAGTGCTGGCAACACATCGATATCTAGCACAGAACCTTAGACACTCGTGTACTATTAATATTAGTGTACCTGCAGTGCTGGCAACACATCGATATCTAGCACAGAACCTTAGACACTCGTGTACTATTAATATTAGTGTACCTGCAGTGCTGGCAACACATCGATATCTAGCACAGAACCTTAGACATTCGTGTACTATTAATATTAGTGTACCTGCAGTGCTGGCAACACATCGATATCTAGCACAGAACCTTAGACATTCGTGTACTATTAATATTAGTGTACCTGCAGTGCTGGCAACACATCGATATCTAGCACAGAACCTTAGACACTCGTGTACTATTAATATTAGTGTACCTGCAGTGCTGGCAACACATCGATATCTAGCACAGAACCTTAGACATTCGTGTACTATTAATATTAGTGTACCTGCAGTGCTGGCAACACATCGATATCTAGCACAGAACCTTAGACATTCGTGTACTATTAATATTGGTGTACCTGCAGTGCTGGCAACACATCGATGATGCCGATGCTGACGAAGCCGCCGCTGGAGGCCTCGCACTGCGGCCGCGCCACCAGCCACACTCGCCGCGCGCGGTCCATCAGGCCCACCTCGCGCTGCCAGCGCATCCTGCGTGCACACAAACATTACCAATGAGAACAATGAGAATTCATGATTGTATTATTTAAAGAATCAAGTTCTTCTTATTTATTTAACAAGCAGATGTGCTGCTTCTTCTTCTTCCCAGCGAAAGCACTTTAAGAAGGGGTGAAGGGGGGCGTTTTGCAAGACTGTCAAGTAATTATGACGTTCAAAAAGTGCTGATTTTCAGCCTAATTTGAATAAATTACCTTTGAGTTTAAACCCAGACCAAAATCTAAAGAAGTCACTGTTACCTGCTGGCGAACAGCTCCTTGTAGCCCGAGTGCTTCCTCATGGGCACGGCCACCAGGGGCAGCTTGAACGCCTCGATCTCTTTGAGGCTGCACTTCTCGCGCTCCGTGAACGTCTGTTTTATAATGTCGTACCCCGAGCTGCTCTCCACCTGCACATTAAACATTCAGTATCACCATCACAAGGAGTTCTGAATTAACTTCAATTTCTCATGCCATTTCAAACGGATGACTAATATTTAGTAAAACGCGGATTTACGGCACTTTGTGAAAATAAAAAATATGCTATAAAGAAATCAAACGGGGACTTTCTGTTGGTTCAGCTCACTTTATTGAGTTTATGAAGAAAGCTAACGCCACTCGATGACTTGACTAGACTTGGTGGCACGTAGACAAGGAAAAGATTTACAGAGCTATGTAACGAATTTCAAATTGGATTGGCCTATGTCTGGGGTATCAAACATCAACAGAAACATACCTGGAAAGCGAAGAAACCGGTGCGCACGCGCGCGATGCCATCCACCACGCTATGGTAGGCACGCTCGCCCTGCGGCAGGATCTTGCGCCGGAACAGCTGCACCGTGGACTCGTCCGGACTCTCCTGCGAGCATCAGCAGAGTTACAATGCTTCCAAAGAAATGAGTCACCGGTATCAAACTTATTCAAAACATTATTCTGTTATTATCAACTTCGAACAATTTTATTGACACAATTAAAACGATGTACAGTCAACAGCAAAAGTAGATGATCAAAGTCAGAAATTCAATACTAATGAACGGAGTTCGCGTCAGAACTGTGTGGCGTCGAAGTACTACTACTTAGAATACTTACTACGTAGAATACTTTTGAATCACTTTTGATTTTGATCATCTACTTTTGCTGTTGACTGTACAGTCACGAGCACCAATATGTCAACACTTGGCAACTTTAAATTGCGATTTTTTCACGAAATAACGAATGCAACGTTGAAATACGACACTTTTCGAAAATACGTTGTTGTATGTTCCTACTAATATAAAATTTCATTCAAAAATAAAGGAGAAAATCGCCTTTGAATAATGCCAAGTGTATACATACTTTTGCTCGTGACTGTACTAACGTATTTAGTGGTTCGTGGTACAAGTGAGCCCTATATTAGGTAGGGGAGACCGAGGGGTTTTGACACAGAGGTGATTTGAAACAACACTGATTTCGCGGAATTTAAAACTGTTAGCGAGCTAGCACCGACACAAATCAGCCGCTCTCCACCACCCGCCGGGCCCTGCAGTTCGTGTGCGTGCCTCTGACGCGCGGTTGTGTAGTTGTGGCTGCCACGTAGCAAAAATCGTGAAAAGTAAGTTTTAAACGTTTTTTTAAGATACCTGTATTTTGATAATGCGTTTATATTTTAGCTTGGGTTTTATATGTTTCGAAAGCTCATTAACTAACGATTGAAACCATGGCGTTGGTAAAACTAATTTCTTTGTGTTTTGCTTCTGGATTTTTGTTTGTTTATAGATTGGGAGGATTTTTCACACTGAGGGGATTTGAAACAGACTGTTTCAACTCACCTCGCTTAAGATTTGTATGGGTGATTGCTAATACGGTGTGGTTTATGTTTTTTTTTTTTTTGCCAATTTTGTTTCAGTGTGCCTACTGATTATAAAAGGAAGACTAATGGAGGTATGGCGAGTCGCGAAATTTACGATCTCGCCGTAGAAGAAGTTCCATTGCGTCAGAAAAGTAAGCGTGATGCTGCTTCGAGCTACAACCTCAACCACACTGACCGACAAATCCGCTATCTTAACTGACACTCCTGTAAAGGATGAATTAGCTGCAATTGAAGCAGCTAGGACTACTAAGAAAAAAGTTTAAAAACCTGATTACGAAGAAAAGAAATCACATAAAAGATCCAAGCCAGAAACTAAAACTAAAAAGACCAAGATATCCAAGAAAAAAAAGACAGCGAAATAATAAATATGTTAGAATGTTTTATTTCAATAAATACCTTCAAATTATATCGTCGTTTCTACTTTACAACCCTTAATTCTACTCATATATCAAGTGTTTCAACTCACCTCGACCCCTGTTTCAACATACCTCGGTATGAGGGGAGTTGAAACAAAATGTCTTGTTACATTAAAGTTCATTTTTCACCACCAAATTCATACTTACACGTTATTTGTGACAGGTAATTTGAAGTGTAAGAAATGAACTATCGATTGGCACTACACTCATACGATTAGTGTGTATAGAATTTTATATATGAATTAAAATGTCAAAATTGTTTCAACTCCCCTCGGTCTCCCCTACTTCGTGATACAAAATTAATTAAATCGGCGCGCCGATTTAATGTTTTGATTAAGTTTGATCCTAAAATGTATTTAGTGATTTGTGTTGCAAATGAGCCTAAATATATTGATAGAATAAATATAATGTGAATTGGATATTTTGTTTCCGATGTAAATAAAAATATCAGCTTGATTTATATGTGCGAGGTAGGAGGCACCTTCTGACAATGCTCGCCGCATCCAAGACTACCGCCTTCTGTATCAGACTCGTCGCCCAAATGTCTATATGGTCCGAAGGCTACAACTGGAGAAGTACGGCCTGATTCCTAAGACCATACTCACGAGGTAGTAGACGTTCTTGTACGTGGTGTCCTGCACTCCGATGACCATGGGCGAGCGCGTGAGGTCGTCGATGGAGCGCAGCGCGTTGCTGGGCGTCTGCAAGATGGCCACGATCTTGGCGGAGTAGGCCGTGAACACGAATAGCGCCGACAGCAGCGTGCTGAACATCACCACGCGCACCGACGTCACCGCTGGCGTGCTGTGGAAACCTGGAAGGGATGTGAGAAAGAATAGCTATTGTTGAAAACGACTGGCATTGACTTATATGTTACTAGACGACTGGCCTCTAAAAATGCCATAGGGTGCGGATTCTACATGAGGTTACGCGAACAATGCGCCCACAAAGTAATAACTAGGCGTAAGTCTTGTGTGAGATACATTATATGTGATGTAGGCTGTTTGCGATGTCTTGTGCACCAAACTAACGATTCATTTATTTAATAATTATAGGGAACACCCAAATGTTCCGAAATATTTTATTCGAATTTCGTTGTCCCGATTTTCAAAAGTCCGAATTTCATAATACCTAACAATTTTAATGTCTATTATTAAAAATCACGAAATTTATTTTATCGAAAATCTTAAATGCGATCTGTTTGTTTTCCGATTTTCATATTATGTTCGAAGAATTAAATGCTGGATGGGTTCGCGGTCCGAAAAAGGAAATTCCGATTTTCAATTTTCCGAATAACCTGCTAAAATTAGGATACTGATTCAATTAGGATACTGATAATAATTTGTGTATTAATATTATATTAATATTATATTTTTGTGTTTTCTTCTCCTTGTTACCTGCCAAACCCGATTTTAGGATGAACTAGTTTCGCCTAGGCCAAACCAATTCTCCCTACACGCGATAGGACAAACCCATCCGGTGACATGATTGCGGTTGGTCCATGGGCGACGTAGGATGCAAGAGCGAACAAAGGGCACCCCGAGGTTAGGTTTGGTTAGGTTACTTTTCCCCCCGGGGTGGCCGCGGCGGGAGAGGAGTGCCGGGTATTGCGGTGCGCCGCTCTCCCTACATTCCGTGACCTTGACGGGGTCGCCACCGTCCGATGGCGGACGCGGTGGGGCCGCAAGGGAGGAGGAGTGTTGGTATGACGTTAGCCGCTCTCCCTATCCTCTGCGGGCGAAAATTGGCAGGCGGCGGGGCCAATGACCTGACCCGTTGCAGGGGGACCAAAGGTGCCCAGACATGGGGTCGTCTGACGCCCATGTGCTGGTGTGGTCCCTGGGGTGGTTACGGCGTGCTATGTGTTCTGGTGCGCCGGTAATGGGGAGTACTCCCCAGAGGAGGGTCCGGTGACGGACAGCCGCGGCGTGTTCACGGATGAGTGCTAACGCGTGCCCGTGTTCCCGCCGTAAGCGGCAGAGGACACCGTGGAGTTTTAGTGGGTTAGAGTCCCACATAACTGCACTATCTCCCCGTGGTAGTGCTGAATGCATGAGCATTTCTCCACGTAAAAAAAAAAAATTTAGTCCCTCCCCTTACTGGAAGTCTGCAGTAAATTAAGTAATCTAGATAACGTCCGTGACAGTCATCCACACATCTTAAAATATGGGATGCATTATTCTATTATCACCATGTTAATTACTGTCCTTATAGTATCATTATGTATGTTTTAAAGTTTATAAATGTATACGACCCGAGGGGCTCGTGGATAAATAATAACAGCCGCACAGGTCGATCGATCAGGTTAAGCTACGCTTGCCGCGGTTGGTCTGTGGATGGGTGACCATCTTTACATACCGTGACCCCTCCGTGCCTCGGAAAGCACGTTAAGCCGTTGGTGTCGGCTGTCAGTCGTGGATCTTTGACAGTCGTTACGGGTAGTCAGAAGCCCGAAAGTCTGACAACCAGTCTTACCAAGAGGTATCGTATTATTACCCAGTAACTGGGTTGTGGAGGTCAGATAGGCAGTCGCTCCATCTCCGCGGCATGTGCTCTGGCCGGCACCCCGCCTTGGGAACTCGAGGCGTGGGTGTTCGCCAGAGTATATGAATGCACGGCGGGGCGAAGGGCTAGAGGAGAACGCCCAGCCCCGGAACAGCGGGAGGCCGTCCGGCGGGAGGCAAAGGACGCCATAGTCGTCCACTGGACGCGGGACCTCGCTGCCGCAGCCTTCGGCCGCCGAACCCTCGACGCGATTGGGCCGGTCCTGCGAGACTGGCTCGAGCGGTCGCACGGGTTCCTCTCCTTCCGTCTGGTGCAGGTGCTGTCCGGACACGGTTGCTTCGGATCATACCTGCACCGTATCGGGCGGGAGGAGACGCCGTCGTGTCACGACTGTGGCGCGGCGGAGGACAAGGCGCAGCACACCCTCGAGGTGTGCCCGTCGTGGTCCGGGCCGCGCCGCAGTCTCACCGCGGCGATCTTAACGGACCTCTCGCTCTCCGGCTTGGTCAACGCCATGCTGGGGGATGAGGGGTCCTGGGCGGCTGTCGCCTCCTTCTGCGAACACGTCATGTCCCAGAAGGAGGCGGCGGAGCGCGCGCGAGAGGAAGACCCTCTCGCAGCGCCGGTCCGAAGGCGGAGGAGGGGTCGAAGAAGACGTCAGTATGACAGTCATCTCCGTCTCCTCCCAGGTGGAAGCCAGCAGGCGACGGGTGCGGGGGCACCCTCGCCTGTATTGTACAGGCTTCCACTAGTGCCGGACGGGCATGGCCAGGTGTTCCCGGCTATTCCCGTAGCCCCCCAGACGGGGGGACGTGCGGGGCCCGCCAGCTAGGCGGGCATGCGCCGGGGGGGTTCTGGATGCAAAGGCTGAGCCGGATTCCCATGACCTCCCCATCAAGGCGATGAGGGAACACCGCTGAATTTTAGTGGTTATACTGCCATCCTGGCAGGGAGTCCCACATACTCCGTCTCGTCCCCCGACGAGCGGAGATGCGTAATGACATTTCTCAGAGAAAAAAAAAGGCAGTCGCTCCATGTAAAATACTGGTATTCAGCTGCATCCGGTTAGACTGGAAGCCGACCCCAACATAGGGAAAAGGCGGCAGATGATTAAATGTATACGACCCGGCAGCAGAACCCCAGTTAAAGTATCACTCTCATCAAAACCAAAATCGATTTGTAAAATCAATACAGCAACATAGTAATTCCGATAATGAGGAAACCTTCCCTTCCATCCAGCTATTAGAACTAGAGTTAAGAATTTAACTTGATGGTTTTGATTTTACATATAAATAATTACATAACTACGGGGGAGGGGGATGATGTTGCTCGCGTCCGTAGGATTTACCACCTTCTCCTAGGCCCACCCTACACGTGTCCCCCGGGTGGTGCAAAACGAGCAACTCAACGCCGAGCAACAGGCGGCGGTTAATTAACCTGATATGGCTACCCCAAGCCTAGAGAAATTAAATCTTCTCTAAAAACGTGGCCATGGCATCTTGGGAAAGTGCCATGGGTACCTTCCCACCCCCCTTTTTATGAATATGGAAAATGATGAGAATACGATGTCTGGCAATCCGGCTAACACCCGGCGCTCACAGGTACCCGGGCCTGTGGGTGTGAAATTTACTACCGAAGACTCCACAGGGGTAGGCGACCAGGCCCCTGTGACAGTAAATGTGTCTGGCAGCAATAGCAGCAGTAGAAAGTTCGTTCAACAAGCTTTTCACCCAAGCCTGTTTATATCGCGTCCTAGGAGTACCTCACTAGGAAACATTACCCAAAGATCGTTAGAGAATCCAGCCAACAATAGCCAAGGCAAGGAAAATTCTAACCCAATTGAGTTGCAAAAAGATCACAGCGATTGTCCTCCTGATTGGCAAAGAGTCCCCACCACCAGGAAAACCAAAAAAAGGAAACTTAATAGTCCACCGACACCTGAGAGTATAAATGTCTCAAACCGATATTCAGGACTACCTGTGGAAGACAATTTCCATGAAGGAACTCGGACATATGAAAAGAAAATTAGCAAACCACCACCTATAATGCTCTATGGGGTTGACGACGTCAACAAACTCACAGAGCTTCTAGAAACAGTCGCGGAACATACAAAGTTCAGTTATAAAATAATTAATAAAAACCAGCTACGAATTACAAGCGAAGACATTCACATCTATAAAAACATAATGAGTGTGATCAGAGAAAAAAACCTGATAGGTCACACGTTCAATAGAAAAGATGGAAAAAACCTTAGACTGGTTATCAAAAACCTACACCATACAACCCCACACCAAGCTATCAGGGAGGCATTCGAAAATACCGGAAACGTAGTAGTAGGTGAAATAATAAACTCTAGATATGGACCGGATAAACTACCAACATCCACCTTTTTCATTAATTTGCAATCAGGACCGAACAACAAAGCAGCAAAACAGGTGAAAGTTATTTATCATCAGATAGTTGCTATAGAAGATCCTAGGAAAAGGACAGCCCCGGTACAATGCCAAAGATGTCAGCAGTACGGACATTCAAAAAATTACTGCATGAGACCTTACCGCTGTCTGAAATGCGCAGAATCACACAACACTAAGGAATGCCCTAAGACTGATCGTGCTTCCCCAGCCACGTGTGCCCTATGCTTAGGCCCACATCCAGCTAACTATAAAGGATGTGAGGTCTATAAAGAGATCTTGGCCAGAAAATCTCGTAAGCCAAACTACACAAGACACAAAATAACACAAAACGCACAGATCAGCAATAACTATGAAGAACACAACTCACAGTTCAAAAAGAACGAAAATAAAACTGAACGTAAACAATACTCAGATATAGTTAAGACAAAACCGCACGAAAGGACCACAACCCAAACCTACGAACAAACCACAACCACCAGAAAACTGGAAGAAATGTTCCTTAAACAAAGTGAAAAGATTGACGTTATCTTACAACAGATGAGCACCTTGTTAGGACTCATAACTACACTCGTCAACAAAATCACAAAATGATCAATACGATCAAAATAGCTACCTGGAACATCAATGGACTATCTCCTAACAAAGGCGAAGTCGAGACTCTCATTAACTTCCATGGCCTCGATGTCCTACTTATATCCGATACACATTTCACATCTAACAGCCAAATCAAAATAAAAAACTACAACATCTACACTACAAATCACCCTGATGGTACTGCACATGGTGGGACGGCTGTTATAATCAGGAAATCCATCAAACACCACGAACTGCCCCAGTTCAGCACGGAGCATATACAGGCAACCACAATAGCCATCCATGATTGTAATGGAGATATTACCTTGTCTTCTGTATACTGTCCTCCGAAACACAACTTAAAAGAAGAGCAACTTACAGTCTATCTGAAAAGTCTTGGACCCCGCTTTATATCAGGGGGTGACTGGAACGCTAAACATGTCCATTGGGGCTCGCGACTTAACACGACCAGAGGAAGAGAGCTAAAAAAGTGTGTTGACACGAACAATTTAATCACAATTGCCACTTCTGAGCCAACCCACTGGCCGACAGACCCCAACAGACTGCCTGATGTGTTGGATTTCTTCATTATGAAAGGACTCAGCAGGCTATTCTATGATATCCAATCTTGTTTGGATGGGTCGTCAAATCATATACCAGTTATCCTAACAATTGGCGCAACGGTTCTAAATCGCCAAAAAAATCCCAGGCTATACAACAACAGAACAGACTGGACAGAGTTCCGTAGCATCATTGATATGTCACTGAAGCTCAACATTGCCTTAAAAAATAACGAGGACATTGACAATGCAGTTATAGATTTTACCAGAACGATCCAGGAGGCGTGTTGGAAGTGCACACATGAACTGAATAGTACCAAACCAAGACATAACACAGTGCCGCTGGAAATTCGGCAGATGATACTAGAAAAGCGAAGATTGCGTCGTGTGTGGCATATTAGCCGCCATACTGATGATAAACGGGCCTTCAATAAGGCTATACTAGACTTGAAACGAGCTATCAAAGACGCAGAAGATGATACCGTAGAGGCGCATTTGCAATCCCTGACTGCAACCAGTGCGACTGACTATTCACTCTGGAAGGTATGCAAAAGCTCAAACCAGCCAAAAAACCCAAAACCGCCTATTAGAATAGAAGGAAGAAGCTGGGCCAGAACAAACCAAGAAAAAGCAAATGCGTTCGCTGAACATCTCGCAAACGTCTTCGTACCAAACGAACCAGAACCTGGAGTAGATGATGCCGACGTAGACAATATACTAAAGCATGATTTCCAGCTGGAAATGCCAATCAAATCGGTAACTCCTCAGGAGATTAGGCGGGTAATCAGAGCTATGGATGATAAAAAGGCCCCAGGTTTTGACCTCATAGACAAAAAGGTCCTTGAGGAGCTTCCTACAAAGGCGATCGTTCTTCTGACAACTATTTTCAATAGTATGCTTAGGGTAGAATACTACCCATTGCTGTGGAAAGTATCACAAATCATCATGATACACAAGCCAGGAAAACCGCCTCATGAAGTGACGTCCTACAGACCAATTAGTCTGCTGCCCGTACTCTCCAAGGTTTTTGAGAAAATATTATTGCGCCGACTTCTGGGTTCAATGTCGATAATTCCCGATCATCAATTTGGCTTTAGACCAAATCATGCCACTACAGAACAAGTACATAGAGTGTGCCGCGTCATCAGAAATGCCCTAGAAACCAAGCAATACTGCTCCTCAGTCTTCCTTGACGTGCAACAGGCCTTCGACAGAGTATGGCATAAGGGCCTACTAAGTAAAATAAAATCACACTTGCCACACTGTTACTACAAAATTCTGGAATCTTATCTAGCTGATAGAATATTCCAGGTAAAGGAAGATGATTGCACCTCTTGTTTCCATAACATACTAGCAGGTGTACCCCAGGGCTCTGTTCTTGGACCAGTGTTGTACACCATCTTCACGGCAGACCTACCGCAAACTCCTGGAGTGACGATTGCTACCTACGCGGATGACACCGCGGTCCTGGCATGTAGCAGTTGTCCTAACAGAGCGTCGCAAAACCTACAAAAAAGTCTAGATGAAATACACAACTGGCTGGTCAAATGGAGGATACGAGCCAATACATCGAAATCGGTCCAGGTCATGTTTACACTAAGACACCAGCAATGTCCACCGGTGAAACTTGGTCATAGTCAACTCCCACAAAGCAACTGCGTCAAATACCTTGGTATGCATCTGGACCAGCGACTGACGTGGAGGAAACACATCGAAACAAAACGAAAAGAGATCGACATTAGATACAAGGGCATGTACTGGCTTCTGGGTAGGAATTCCAAGCTGTCCGTGGATAATAAAATCTTGATCTATAAGACCATATTAAAACCCATCTGGACTTACGGCATTCAACTGTGGGGCTCCGCATGTGACTCAAATATCAGCATGATCCAGAGAACTCAGAACAACATCTTAAAACAGATATCGAATTCGCCGTGGTTTATTAGGAATACTGAAGTCCACGAACACCTGAGCATGAAAACGGTCAAGGAAGAGATAAGTTCATGCTCACAAAAGTACAAGTCCAGACTGGAGAGACATCCCAACAAATTGGCCTCTCAACTCACAATACCAACTTGTGTCAACAGACTCAAAAGACGCAACATTCTACAAGTAGATGACCTGTAGAAGGCTGCATTACTAATAAGAGAATTGCTCCTGATGAGAAGTAATTCTTCCCTGCCAGATATTCCTACAGCTCATCTGCTCATAGTTTTACAACTGATTGCAAGATCTGAACAGAAAAAAAAAAAAAAAAAAAAAAAAACATAACTACGAAGTAACCCCGAAGTTATTTCTTAAAGGTTATTTCTTACCCTTTGTTGTAAGGGTTAATGCTAGATCAGCGCCTCGTCGGCGCTGCCAGCTTTTATCTACTTCTCGGTTAGAGACATGATATTTTTCAGGCAGTTGACATTGACACTCAACCTCCGTAGCAGACGGTTCTGCCCAAGGGTCATGCGTGCAATCCTAAAGTAGATATAATATCCTAAAATTACATGTCATGTATTTATCCTTGCAGTTTGTGCTTCCTAATAATATTTAAATATCTAAAACTAAGTCCTAATTTCCTATAAGTAATTGGTAATAATCTATGTTAATAATAGCCTTTGGCATTAAACCCCATCTCAAGTCAATATTCTAGTTTTTTATTTAAAGTTTTGTTCCCTATATCGAACAAAAAAACTGTAATATCCTAAAATATACTTATTGTCCTAAAGTAAATAATTCTTTTTTTTTTAATACGAATCGGTGGAGAATTATTTACAACATACGTTCCCGCGACCCCCGGCGTAGGTGTGTGATGGAACACCGGGGTGGTTTTTAGCCAGTAAGAGTCTGACAGACCCCGCCACCCACTCCAGGGCGGCGGACATCCATGAAGATTTTCCACCAAGGAAACAAAAAAAAAAGGTTAGGTTCGCATGACATTATAATTTGACGTCAGCGAGTAGGTGGCATAGAGGTAGGTGGTGTGAAAAGTTCATTGACTGACATCCATTCTTGAATGTCGGGCGTTGAAACAACGACAACCGGCCAACCGTGACAAAGTCGAGGACTGGATTTTGCGTCGTCGTCTTCGTCGATGGCGAGGCGGAGGGTTGCACTGGGCCCCTTGGATTAAAGGGGCTGTTATCCATTTTGTTTTATTACAATTTCACTATTTCTTGTCCATTCAAAAAATCCTGATGTAATTCTACTGGGTTATTCGTTCTGTATGTGTCACCATAAAAATCCCATTTTTCATTGAAATATTTACTATAAAGCCAAGAGTAACTACAAGAGCCGTACCTTGCTGACACAGTGTGCCAAGCGCGAAGGTGACAGTCTCGGGCAGCGTGAACTGCTCCAGTTCGAGACCCGGCCGCGTCCTCTCGCGGACCGTCCTCAGGGCCACCAGCAGCAGCGCGGCGGCCGCGGCCACGCCGCCGCTGGCCGCCCACACGCCGCTGCTGAATGGCGCCAGGAACACGTTGGACACTGCCGAGCGGGACGGCTGCCGAAAAATGAACGCACTCCTGAAAACGATATAAGTACCTATTTTAGATGACTGACTACCGCTGAGCCTGTAGTTTTAAATCACGCAATTGTAGGTACAATAAACATTTCATAGATATAGATGTATTTATGCTAAATAAAAATGCTTTTCGAAGTAAAGTTATCAATGTACTGAACAGCTTAGTTAGATCTAGTGGTTAATGCTTGTTTATTAGCTGGTAACGATTTAACATGTTTCGTAGAAAAAACTATATAGCTTACCGATAAGTCCTCGTCATAGCATACCTTTTTCTTTGTTAATATGTGGAAAATGTTGTGATTATTGCATTGATTTTCTTTTATATACCTAAGTACCTTAGTGGTAAGAGTTATATTTAATGTAATAGATACCTATCGTTTTTTTTTCCAAATAAAATAAAATAAACAATGTGTGTGATTATGATTATGATGATTAGACGCATTTATGGCTATCGATCAATCACGCACTTGCAACACAAACCCTCGGCGGTCCTCGTTCACTATTTTACGCTGAGTCGTAAAGTGTATCAATTGAATATAATCTGCTGTATCTTACACGTACCGATACTGGAGGTAATTTACATTAGTAATCATACAATGCGAATGACAATTATTATTACACTAGCTTCTGCCCGCGACTTCGTACGCGGATCCTGTTGGTTATGCCAGCGACAACGGGGTAGTCAAAATCGAAGATCTGAAACGTCTGATGTCGAATTCTAAGAACCCGGGGACTGGATAACAACGGGATGCGCGAGACGATTCGAGACGTCATTTTCAGGCAATAATGAACCAATAGGGTGGTAAACTTGGCCTTGCACTTTGAATGTTGGCATAAATGGGCCTTCTGAAATCTGTTTCGCAACAAAAGACGTCATTTGAAAGGCATTATTGTACGAACGTATGTTGTCCAAGAAATGTTTTGACTGTGATGGTCACCGATTAGCAGTGATCTTAATATTTCTGGAGGATTTTGTAATATTTCAATATGTACTTTCCCACCTGAGCAACACATATTGTTTGTTTCTTTTTGCTATTTAACAGCTTCACAAAAAGTAAAATTTTTAACCATACCTCCGATGGCGGAATATGTGGCGTAGTCAATCATAGGAGTATACGTAAATGCACTCCGTTCCTTATCAACCCAAGGAAGGTCGCCATGCCCTACGGCTATATCTTGAGACACATCCGATTCTTCAGATGATATCGACATTCTGTTCAGAGAATGTCGAAGTCGATCAGAATTCAAACGTTCGTTGCGCTCTTCTTAATCTGTCTCTTCATGCCGTACTCCAGCAATTCTTTCTTTCTCACTTTCTGATTATGAATATTTTGTTGTGTGCGTGTTCGGAACAATGTATGATAATCTCACCGTATCAGCGGTCAGTCGCGCATCATATTCTTCACTGGTCTCTAGAGATCTGGATGTAGATGCGTAAATACGCTGAGAACGCAGGCGTGCTTCGCGATCCGAAGAGGTTTCCACGGAGCGAGTTGCAGCCTGATGTTCTCAAACAGCATCAAGTCTCTCCTGACGCTCTTCGGTAGATCCTTGGGATCTTATGATCCTCAATCTTTTAGCTCCTTTGGAACATTGGGAAAGATTTGACCTCTTTCTAGGCATGGGTATAGTTTTATTATGAAGATACCTGATCAATTAAAATCTAAGTGACTGCTCCCCTACCAAGGGTGCCCAGACACGGGATCGTCTGGCCCATGTGCTGGTTTGGTCCCTGGGGTGGTCACGGCGTGCTATGTGTTCTGGTGCGCCGGTGATGGGGAGTACTCCCCAGCGGAGGGTCCGGTGACGGACAGCCGCGGCGGGTTCACGGATGAGTGCTAACGCGTGCCCATGTTCCCGCCGTAAGCGGCAGAGGAGGACACAGTGGAGTTTTAGTGGGTTAGAGTCCCACATAACTGCACTATCTCCCCGTGGTAGTGCAGAATGCATGAGCATTTCTTCACGTTAAAAAAAAATAAATGGGAGTTTTGGCCAGTAGAGTCAAATTTTCAATGATATACCATCGTCATCGAAAATGAGTCCTAAACTGTTACCGCCTTCACCGCGTGGAGGTGAAATTAGTGATAGCTTAGATTTCCACATCAGATGTTTCTGATCTTCGATTTTTATAAGTCAACAGGAAATGCCCATCAGACCGAATAACTTTTACTAAGGCGTCATTCCTATATGTGTTATGGTGTAGCTGGGCTCTTGGAGTTCCCCATCAGGTGTTCCAGATCTTCAAATTTATTCTCTCAGCAGAAAATCCTCATCACGTGGATAAATTTTTGCTATGGTACCATTTTTGTATCTCTTATAGTTAAGCTGGTCTGTTTCGGTTCTGCATCAGGTGTTCAAGTTTCCAAGAAACATTATAGCCTGAATGTTGTCCAGCCATAATAACTATACAACAAAAAAAAAATCATTCAAATCCGTCCAGTAGTTCCGAAGATCGGACGCGCAGGCCCGAGGTGTGTACGTACTCTGATAGAATACCTTAACAAATGTTCGCCGTCATTCTTTAAATTGACATAACTTTTTTATTTATGAACCGATTGACATGAAATAAACACTAAATGTTAAGTGAAGCCTACTACAATATATTAGTGAAAACCGCATCTAAATCGAATAAACCGTTTCTGATATTAGCGTGCACAAACAAACAGACAAACAGACAAACAGACAAACAGACAAACAGACAAACCGACAAACAGACAAAAAAAAAATTAATTACAATTTCGGGTTCGGCATCGATATAATAACAACCCCTGCTACTTTTTTTTTATATATTTCCATTGTACAGACACCACTTTTCTACAAATTTATTATATGTATAGATTGAGCTTTGTTTACTCAAATTATCATAACCAAAACTTTCACAGAATATCGCAATATTATCAATCCGATATCTAGCGATAGGTAAAGGAAGGAAGACTGGAGAAATAATTGGACGAATTGACTCAATATTCGTTTTAAATATTTGTGAATTGTGTAAGTAGAGCATATACAATGACATACAGTCAGAAACGAAAGTATAAAATAATTACGGATTCCTTAACTCCAGATGTACCTTCATAGTCATACGCAATAAATCCAAGACTAGGAAATACATACAATGATGAATCTTTTAATTTTTAAGTTATAACTAATTAAGTGTCGATTTATCTAAGAATGATATTTTTTCATGTAGTGATCTATACGTTGTTAACCAAACAATTTTAATATCACTAGGTGTAGATGGAATCTAAATGCATTTAATATCACTGGTGTAGGTGGAATCCAAATGCATTTAATATCACTAGGTGTAGGTGGAATCTAAATGCATTTAATATCACTAGGTGTAGGTGGAATCTAAATGCATTTAATATCACTAGGTGTAGGTGGAATCTAAATGCATTTAATATCACTAGGTGTAGGTGGAATCTAAATGCATTTAATATCACTAGGTGTAGGTGGAATCTAAATGCATTTAATATGACTAGGCTAAGACCGAATATTACAATACCGATGGACGAAATCCCGAAAATTGAAACGCCGAATAGTTGTTTGGTCGAAAGTTTAAAATCCCGAAAGTTCATATGCCCGAAAGTTTAAAACCCGATGTTTAAAATCCCAAAGTTCAAATCCCGAAATTGCCACCGTTTCCGAGAAAAACGATTTTTTGTAAACCTAACCTCAAAGATCAACTTTCTCAAGAAAGAGCGAGCGAAGGGCACCATGAGGTTAGATTACTTTAAACCCTTTACACAGAAACACACACAAACGGACTCCGTCGTCTATGTCGACGGAGCCCCGCTGCGCGGGGCCCTATTTCTGTGGAATGGGTTTAAAGTAACCTAACCAAACCTAACCTCGGAGTGCCCTTCGCTCGCTCTTTCATCCTACGTCGCCTATTGCGTTTGGGATTTCATCCATCGGTATTTCGTCCATTCGAGATTTCGTCCTTTCGGGCATTTGAACATCGGTATTTTGTGTTTCGATATAACGACTATCGGCATTTAAAACTTTCGTATTTTGAATTTCGGTGTTTTGGACCCGGAATTTCAATCATCGGTATTATGAACTTTCGGGAGTTTCTCTCAGTCTGTTTAATTCTAGACAGTTTAGTCGCCAGTTTCGTAGATTAGTGATTGATTGATTGGTCAGTTTTGCCGATTATACAGTTTTCAGTGTTTGCCAGTTTTCGTTGATTCTTCAGCCAAAGAACAGTCGGTTGACAACTGTCACACGACTGCCAATCCATACTAATATTATAAATTCGAAAGTAAATCTGTCTATCTGTCTGTGTGTACCTATGTTACTCAAACTCAAACTCAAATCATTTATTTCAATTAAACCTTGTACAGGCACTTTTGAATTGTCAAAATTAAATAGTCTGTCAGTTAGTCAGAAAGTTGAAGCTAGTTGCCCATTCCAAAGCGTAGATCTCTATGGAGAAGAACGGACAAGAAACTCCATGGACACTCTTTTAAATCAAGATATTACAAAATCCTGGGTACATTATTCTTGTTGCTTCTATATGTGAGAACAATGTAAAAAAGACAGAAATGAAGAAACAATTCAAGACATAAGATTAAAAATAAGCCTTGGCAGTTAAGAGATGACCAGTCTCAACCGACGGCGCCCGTTCACGAACATGACGCGTGGATCAGCACCATCCAGCTCAACCATTTTGTAGGGAACCGAATGATCCAACACACGCGCCACCATCGGTGAGACATTTAAGTGAGCATGACACGTTCTCAACTGCCATGCTATTTCAAGTCAACATCAAAATCATAATAAACGGAAACATGGTTCTTACATTTACAAAATTAAAAAAAAAAATGCTTCTAAATTATACAAAACTACAGTTTGCAATTTATTTAAGAGTAAATAGAATTTTATTACCTACCAAACAGGAAGAGATATTTAATATTGAAGTATTCAACAATTAAAACTAGATTTTATAAATTAAAAAAGTTATGTTCGTAATGTCAGAAACACAAAAAAAAGAAAAAGGGAAGCACCTCTTCCAAATATTGAACCTTTTCACGCCTAAACCACTGAACGGATTCCGATAAAATTTGGCAGAGAGATAGATTGCATCTCGAGGAAGGACATAGGATAGTTTTTATCGACATACCTCGCGGGCGAAGCCGCGGGCGAAAGCTAGTTTAAATATATATTATTAAGATCTATGAGATAACTTTTAGCCATATCTATACATATAATAAATTTGTAGAAAAGTGGTGTCTGTACAATGGAAATATATAAAAAAAAAGTAGCAGGGGTTGTTATTATATCGATGCCGAACCCGAAATTGTAATTAATTTTTTTTTTGTCTGTTTGTCTGTTTGTCGGTTTGTCTGTTTGTCTGTTTGTCGGTTTGTCTGTTTGTCTGTTTGTCTGTTTGTTTGTGCACGCTAATATCAGAAACGACTTATTCGATTTAGATGCGGTTTTCACTAATATATTGTAGTAGGCTTCACTTAACATTTAGTGTTTATTTCATGTCAATCGGTTCATAAATAAAAAAGTTATGTCAATTTAAAGAATCACGGCGAACATTTGTTAAGGTATTCTATCAGAGTACGTACACGCCTCGGGCCTGCGCGTCCAATCTTCGGAACTACTGGACGGATTTGAATGATTTTTTTTTTGTTGTATAGTTTTTATGGCTGGACAACATTCAGGCTGTATTGTTTCTTGGAAACTTGAACACCTGATGCAGAACCGAAACAGACCAGCTTAACTATAAGAGATACAAAAATGGTACCATAGCAAAAATTGTTCCACGTGATGAGGATTTTCTGCTGAGAGAATAAATTTGAAGATCTGGAACACCTGATGGGGAACTCCAAGAGCCCAGCTACACCATAACACATATAGGAATGACGTCTTAGTAAAAGTTATTCGGTCTGATGGGCATTTCCTGTTGACTTATAAAAATCGAAGATCAGAAACATCTGATGTGGAAATCTAAGCTATCACTAATTTCACCTCCACGCGGTGAAGGCGGTAACAGTTTAGGACTGATTTTCGATGACGATGGTTTATCATTGAAAATTTGACTCTACTGGCCAAAACTCCCATTTAAATATTTTTTAACGTGAAGAAATGCTCATGCATTCTGCACTACCACGGGGAGATAGTGCAGTTATGTGGGACTCTAACCCACTAAAACTCCACTGTGTCCTCCTCTGCCGCTTACGGCGGGAACATGGGCACGCGTTAGCACTCATCCGTGAAGCCGCCGCGGCTGTCCGTCACCGGACCCTCCGCTGGGGAGTACTCCCCATCACCGGCGCACCAGAACACATAGCACGCCGTGACCACCCCAGGGACCAAACCAGCACATGGGCCAGACGATCCCGTGTCTGGGCACCCTTGGTACGGGAGCAGTCACTTAGATTTTAATTGATCAGGTATCTTCATAATAAAACTATAACCATGCCTAGAAAGAGGTCAAATCTTTCCCAATGTTCCAAAGGAGCTAAAAGATTGAGGATCATAAGATCCCAAGAATCTACCGAAGAGCGTCAGGAGAGACTTGATGCTGTTTGAGAACATCAGGCTGCAACTCGCTCCGTGGAAACCTCTTCGGATCGCGAAGCACGCCTGCGTTCTCAGCGTATTTACGCATCTACATCCAGATCTCTAGAGACCAGTGAAGAATATGATGCGCGACTGACCGCTGATACGGTGAGATTATCATACATTGTTCCGAACACGCACACAACAAAATATTCATAATCACAAAGTGAGAAAGAAAGAATTGCTGGAGTACGACATGAAGAGACAGATTAAGAAGAGCGCAACGAACGTTTGAATTCTGATCGACTTCGACATTCTCTGAACAGGAATGTCGATATCATCTGAAGAATCGGATGTGTCTCAAGATATAGCCGTAGGGCATGGCGACCTTCCTTGGGTTGATAAGGAACGGAGTGCATTTACGTATAGGTACTCCTATGATTGACTACGCCACATATTCCGCCATCGGAGGTATGGTTAAAAATTTTACTTTTTGTGAAGCTGTTAAATAGCAAAAAGAAACAAACGGTATGTGTTGCTCAGGTGGGAAGTACATATTGAAATATTACAAAATCCTCCAGAAATATTAAGATCACTGCTAATCGGTGACCATCACAGTCAAAACATTTCTTGGACACATACGTTCGTACAATAACGCCTTTCAAATGACATCTTTTGTTGCGAAACAGATTTCAGAAGGCCCATTTATGCCAACATTCAAAGTGCAAGGCCAAGTTTACCACCCTATTGGTTCATTATTGCCTGAAAATGACGTCTCGAATCGTCTCGCACATCCCGTTGTTATCCAGTCCCCGGGTTCTTAGAATTCGACATCAGACGTTTCAGATCTTCGATTTTGACTACCCCGTTGTCGCTGGCATAACCAACAGGATCCGCGTACGAAGTCGCGGGCAGAAGCTAGTTTCTAGAATATTTATACAAACTCATTTTGTGAAATTGTCGAACTGATATAGGTACCTATACATCTAGTAATTGCCTGCCGGGAGTTACCTTATTTTTTACGAAAATTATTTATTTTATTCTCAGCCGTTGTTTAGGATCACGGATCCACTGCTACATCTCCATACTTTCCTAATCTGAACCGCGTTATTACGTTATTCAGGATTTCATCAATGCACGACTCCTGTCAAGTCCTGTCTGATCCTCCACCCGCCATGGCTAGTGACTGTGACCTACTCGTGTACTAGTGTGTGTGTGAGGATTACTCAAGATGACCAGGTACTG
This sequence comes from Oligia latruncula, assembly GCA_948474745.1. Classification (NCBI taxonomy): domain Eukaryota; kingdom Metazoa; phylum Arthropoda; class Insecta; order Lepidoptera; family Noctuidae; genus Oligia; species Oligia latruncula. Next base: position 655,024 of record OX419691.1, on the reverse strand, counting down.
ACGCGAGCACGCAGGTCTCGGAGAAGAAGTCGACCACCTGCATGCGGTCGGATCTCATGAAGATGGAGGCCAGCCCCACCTCAGCCTCCTGGCGCTGCAGCCGCCCCACCAGCCCGTCGAAGGAGCCGTTGTGCGACACGCCATAGAAGTCCATCTGGCGCAGGTCGAAGCTGCACAAACAGAACGTCGTCACACACACACACACACACACACACACAGACACACGATCAAGGTAATTCGTGGACAATGTGACACACTTTCCCGACGATAGAAAGTTTATAAATAATATGACTCTACAACTACAAGACAATAATGTTTTCTAGAGACATTTGTGAGAATTTCAGAAATGTTCGTACAGTCATCAGCAAACTCACGACAAAAATTTTGATGAGTTTTTGAATTTATATCCATAAGTTGCTAAGGAATCTTATTATAGTCGGTGGTAAACAAAATCAGTTTTTGAACTCAATGACATCTCTATATTGCGACGCCTTGTTAATTCGACGCCTTGTTACTGCGATATTTCGTTACATCGAAAAAAATGGTTGCCTGTAAAGTCGGTTTTACGGGCGAAGATTTTACGTGACAACGTCTTTTTCTCGGGAGAATAGTTGAGTGGGAGAGAGACGCAAGGCATTCGGCGGGCCTCTCTCTCGTTCGGTGACTCATCGTAACGTTACCGAGCGTTACACTTTTTCATAAGTGACTCCCAGCCGCAACCTAATTTAAGACGTTGTCACGTCAAAAACTGTACTGCGAACGATTTTACTGCGTAAATATCATACTGCGAAGCCTTGTTCAATCGATGTCACGTTACTGTGATGTTACTTAGGAAAACTTACTTCGGACGACCTTACGGCGATAACCAAGAACATCGATTTTCTTTTCCAAATTAATACCTACATTTTTCACATTTCTTTAAAAGCAGTCGCAGTATAGAGATGTCGTTGAAAGGTTTTCGAAGAAACAAAATTCGATGATACGGCTTTCGCACTCAAGTAGGTATTCCATCGTGTGGGGTATCGTTGAATAGGTCTTCTAAAGTGACTTGAAGGTTGCTAAAGATATATTTCGATTTAATGCTCCATTTACGAAATATTAAACGCAAATATGCCACCATCGCTGTTCTTACCATATGAACCCACACTGATAGCAATAAAATTGTAACGAGCATCTACAAGTGCTAACAAGACGATGTGAAAATTTTTGTTCCAGTAGGGCGTCCCCCCCCCCGCCCCTCTAAAAGCTAAACTGCTGGCTTGAAAAATCTGGAAAAATTCAAGATGATAGTGCATTTCATGAACTTTAAAGGAAAACTATAGGAATTGAGATAACTTTATTAGTTTAGCAGTAATAGTCGTTGAACTTGGGTGTTGAATAATTTTGTACCAAATACAAAATCCTTAGCATTAATCCTATATAGTGACTAAGACGAAGTAGTTACTTGTTTATGACGGGTAAAGACTTGCATTAAAAAAATATGAAATAAAAAAAACATAACAAATTATCATAAGTTTCACAATACTGCCGCTAGATGGAATGATGGAATTACAATTTTGTGAATTGAAATAATAACTTGGCAGCAATCGTACTCTTATTTTTTAGCTTTACAAGGAAGAAAGTGGTTCTTATTAGTTAATGTCGAATCTGTTTAAATAATTATTTCAATCTTCGAAATCAATATTTTGTTGTGTTTAGTATCGCTATTCAATAACAGATGGCGTTGTGCCGTGACGTCACTTTTGTAGATCGCGGTGTTAAGATTTTCTTGCAAGGTATGACCTCCGTGGTTACGTTATGTGTTAAAGTTTTGCTTTACTCTGGACACCCTTGCATATATTGTTATTATAACCATTAACTAATAACTCCTAATATCTTTACCATTACATAATTATATTCATTATATTCAGAATAAAGAACAACAGAATCGTACTATATAGTGATAACGGGGCTACTACGGAACCCTACACTGTGCGTGGCCCGACACGCACTTGGCCGGTTTTTTATAATCTGTCCTTAAAATCATGGTTCCTAACATAGGTAATATGACCATAGAAATGCTTCTTTCTTCTAGGTAAGTATATAGCTATGGGTGACACTCGGCGAATTGAATACGATTAGCAGCATCATCAGCCTTCGACATTTCACATAACAGCGACCTTATCATACAATCTGCCGACGACATGAATACGAACCGGAAGTGCATGTCCTCCGCAGCCGACATCATGAGCGGGTACGTGAACTTGGGGAAGGTGTCGATCTGCCGGTTGCGCAGGTCTGACCAGCCCTTGAAGTAGGCCGGCTCCGTCACCTGGGTACAAGCGTTTACAGAATAGCTTACAGTAAGCTGTTCAAAATAACATCTAAGAATAGAAAAGAAGCAGAAAAAAAAAGAATAATCAAAAACGGTTCATAAACGACGAAGTTATCCGCGAATACACACATAAAAAATATATATATAACTACACACATCAAAAGTGTCTAGGGATCAAGCATTTTTATGCGGATTTCTTGAGATTGAGATGTGGCTTTGTAATAAATTTATGATTTTATAAATTTATATGGATCCTTTTTGGTGCATTTCATAATTTGAATCAGGAACTGTGAATCAAATTCGAGTAAAAGATGAAAATCAGCTGTCAATATTTTCCCTATAAAAACATACAACGCATTGAAGACATTATTAGTGCTACTGTTTCCCTACTACTGATTAAAACCAACGTTATTATGGAGCGGCGACGTCATTTAAGCAGGGAAGAAATGCTCAGAGCCGTGGGAATGATAGAAGCTGGTTCCCGGCAACGTACTGTGCCTTTAGCTCTGAATACAAGTCAGAGTGTTATCAGTCGACTTTGGACACGTTACCGAAGCACTGGTACCGTGGCTGAGCGCCATGGAGGACGGTATCGCTGCACCACACGGAGACAAGACCGATACATTCAAATCTTAACTCGAAGAGCTCCAACAATAACCGCCATGATGTTAGCCGTGAGGCTTCATCACTCTTCAGGGAACTTAATTAGCGACCAAACAGTCAGAAACCGCTTGCATGAAGTGAACCTTCATTCCCGAAGACCGCTACGGGTACCACCTATAGCAATGCACAATCGTAGGATTCGATATCAATGGGCTCTTGAACACAGAAATTGGGCAGAAGAACAATGGCGTTTCGTGTGCTTTTCTGATGAGTCTCGTTTTGGTATGAGACCGGATACAAGACGTATACGACACTGGAGAACCCCTGGACGCCAACAGCGATTAAAATCCTGCCAGGAAGTCCATCCTTATAGTGGTGGAACCATCATGGTATGGGCGGGTATTTGGATCGGCGGAAGAACTGAGTTGATTTGGATCAGAGGCAACCTCAACGCTCAAATTTATGCTGAGACGATTGTATCAGACGTCATCGTTCCTCTACAAGTGCAAATCGGTCCCTTATTTCAGTTAATGCATGATAATGCACGACCGCACACCGCAAGAGTTGTAAGACAGACTCTCGCCGCAGCTAACATCAATGTCCTGCCCTGGCCTGCTCAGTCGCCAGACTTGAACCCGATTGAGCATGCATGGGATATGCTACAGAGAAGAGCTCTGCCGAATATGGAGGGTATCCAGTCGCAAGAAGACCTTTTTTTGTTGTTGCAACGAACATGGGCGGCCATTCCACAGCGTGATTTGGATGAACTCATTTTGAGTATGCCAAACCGATGTTCTTGTGTTGTTAGTGTTCGCGGTAGAAACACGGATTATTAATTGTTTAAGTTACCCAAAAAAATTTTAAAGAAAACTGTTATTTCAGTCTTTTTTTCGAACTTTTGTGTTAGTGGTTCAAATGTCAAAAATCCCTTTATTAGGAAAATGGCAAATTTCTTTATTAATGCAAAGGTGACTTGGTTTATCGTTACTGTGACAAACGAAAACACTTTATTTGATGAATCCTTAAAGAAAATTTTAATTAATATCAATCAGGAGAAAAGTTATTGCAAAAATATATGTTGATCCCTAGACACTTTTGATGTGTGTATATACGGTCGAATTGAGAAACCTCCTCCTTTTTTGAAGTCGGTTAAAAATTAAGGAAGCACATTTAATTTCGAAAACCTTAAAAGGATGTTCGGAAAATGTCCATAATTAATAATATCTACCGGTGTAAGTTATAATCATACTCAAAAAATTCAGAATGCGTGAAAATGATAACGCAGCGTGACTGATCGACCATTCGCCACAGAACTTCCAATCAAACTCAAAGCATTTATTTCAACAGGCACTTTTGAATTGTCAAGAAGTCGGCGGTCAGTCAGAAAATATGAAGCTACTCGTAGTTGCCCATTCCAAAGCGTAGGTACCTATGGAGAAGAACGGGCAAGAAACTCCATAGACACTCTTTTAAATTATATTTTTACAATAATATTAGTTAGGGTCAGGCGGGGTAAATATAAGACACCCAAAATTTCGGATAAAAATAAGACATGATTATAATTCCGTAGAAAAAGACATAAAAAGAACCTTATTTGATTAAAAAATATGCTTTATGTGTACTCTGTTAAGACACAATTTTTTAAACTTGTGACTCATTGGGTTGAACACTTTTTAAGACATTTTGTTAAGAACAAAAAAAAGTGGCGTGAAAACTTTACATCGGGCACTACGAACTTTCCGTTTGCATCCTCTCATTCAAGCGTGTGCGGAAGCCACCCCCGCTCCTGGCATCCCTTGCGAGCCGTACTTGCGCAGGAGGGCGGCAGTTTTTGTCTACGTGCAGTCGTTTAGCAGAGAACTTGCGTTGTTTGGAGGGTAAAAAATGAGACGCGCATTTGGGAAAATATAAGACGGTGTGTAGTGTAATAATAAGACAGTTGATATTAATTGTGCATCAAGATGCCTCGCAAATATGTGCCAAAACACAAAAGTTATAGCGACTCAAAGCTGCAAGAAGCGATTGATAAAGTAAGAATGCGTGATTTATTATACAGAGAAGCTGAAACGAAGAAAAAAATTGATAAATCGTTGATAGGGAGGAAAATTCACAATTTAAACACAAATAAGCTAGGAAGAAGACAGTTATAAGCATAGAAGCAGAAGAAGATCTTGGCTTCGACATTGACTACGAAAAATATCATATTGACTACTAAATGTTGTTAAGGCTATGAGTATAATTATGAGTAATTGTCTCAAATTTACACCTTTTCAGTTGATACTTAAGTTTAAAAAAAATTGATGCATAAGTAATTCTGTATCAGGTTTTGTATTTTTTCGTCTTTTATACTGTCACTGGTAGGCAGATAAGTTTAAATGTAGCATTAAATTGCTAATTGCTGTGGTGATTACCAAATAATTTAAACCAAAAAACAAATTTATATGGAAGCAGAATATGGTATGTTGATTTTTTTAAATTTTCTAACAATTTTTTGTTGAATTTAATGAAAGTTTTCGTATTATAGTTAACCCTGTTGTCTTCTTATTGCCCCTGTATCTGAAAAACACGCAAGGTAGTATAGAAGTTTCAAGCTGTTTCATTTTTTGACTTCTGTGTCTTATATTTCCCCCATTATTGAGGAAAAAAATGAAACACATACTTTGTATACAAAACTATATATCTAGGCCAATTATCTTCAATTTAATGGTAACATGTTAAAGATACCAATGGATAGTATATAATCTGTTCTAAGACTCACAAAATAATCTTTAACAGCGTCAAAAATGAAAAGATTTGTTTTTCGTCTCATATTTACCCCGCCTGACCCTACATCATTAATGTTGAATTTATAGTTATATTATACGTGAGAACGATGTAAACAAGACGTACGCTTTAAAAGCGTAATTTTCACCTTTGTAAAAGGCTTCAATCATTAATGGTAATCACATTTCCATCCTACTCCTCCCTAGTCCCCAGATTATCCCATCCTTTGTTATCCACCAACACTTACTATGGAAATACCCTTCATAGACACGTTCCTCAAGTCTCTCCTCCTGGACACGGCGGTGGGCAGCGCGGCCCACAGCGCCAGCAACTCCTGCCGCGAGCAGTTCCTGGCCAGGCCTAGCTCGGTCTGCATGTATGGCATGCCCGGCTTCACTCTGTACACGTCCACCAAGCTCTCCGGCGAGGACCACACCACGTCTGCGTCGGGCAGGATGTTGCAGGCCGATAGAGTGGCCTCAATGATGGACCGCTCAGCCGTGGAATTGTGGAGCAGCAGCCACGAGTGGCGGTAGTTGAACCCGCGAGAGGCGGATGCCTAGAATAAATTTATGTCTCTAACCATCTTCTAGCAAATAGAGCGATTGGAGTACCCTCGACTACTTATTCTTCTGCGCTTTTGGCTACTCAATTTTTGAGAGTTTATAATAAGTACTTACGTATGTTTCTATTATACCTATGTAAGTATATTGAAGAAAAAGCACCTAGACAGACGATAGGTAATCGTATATAGATATATAGTAAAGTATATATAGATAGATAGTAAAGTGGGGTCGGCTTCCAGTCTAACCGGATGCAGCTGAATACCAGTATTTTACATGGAGCGACTGCCTATCTGACCTCCACAACCCAGTTACTGGGTAATACGATACCCCTTGGTAAGACTGGTTGTTAGACTTTCGGGCTTCTGACTACCCGTAACGATTGTCAAAGATCCACAAATGACAGCCGGGGCCACCGGCTTGACGTGCTTTCCGAGGCAGAGGCACGGAGGGGCGGGAGGGGTCTCGGTGGTCATCCATCCACAGACCAACCGCGGCAAGCGTAGCTTAACCTGATCGATCGATCTGTGCGGCTGTTATTATTTAACCACGGGCCCCTCACAGACGATAGATAAATACAAAACGTCCTTGTGGCATTCTTTCCATCTACGTATGGCCTGTTTCCAGTCTTATTGCAATAATGATAAGCAAATAGCATTGTAATAATAACAAAATACAGCAGTAGCTAAATTATTATACTACTAGCTGACCCGGCAAACGTTGTTTTGCTCCTACACTACTCCTACCCAACTCCTACCCTACTCCCACACTACTCCTACCCTACTCCTACCCTACTCCCACACTACTCCTACCCTACTCCTACACTACTCCTACCCTACTTCTACCCTACTCCTACCCTACTCCTACCCTACTCCTACACTACTCCTACCCTACTCCTACACTACTCCTACACTACTCCTACCCTACTTCTACCCTACCCCTACCCTACCCTACTCCTACCCTACTCCTACACTACTCCTACCCTACTCCTACACTACTCCTACCCTACTCCTACACTACTCCTACACTACTCCTACCCTACTTCTACCCTACTCCTACCCTACTCCTACCCTACTCCTACTATAAAAAAAAAATTAAAAAAAAGTATCCTATGTCCGTCTCCTGGTCCTAAGCTACCTCCCCACCAATTTTCAGCCAAATCGGTTCAGCCGTTCTCGAGTTATAAGTGGTGTAACTAACAGACTTTCTTTTATATATATAGATTATAATTATAATCATTATCATTACTTTTTTAAATAACACAGACATAAGTATCAGAGTTAATAATATACATAATAATATTTTAAAGATCACTATATGTTTTCGTTAGTACTATATCGTGCCAATAGATGTCGTTACGTGTTTCCACTTATTGCAATAAAAAGTTGTTATAGAATGCTTTAAATTGATTATATCTTTTGATAGACTAAAGCAATTGCGATGAAACAAAGACTAATCACTATTCCGAGTTCTACACTATATTTGAGTATAAAAATGAACCATATTGGTTCGGTACTTTTTACGTTGAACCTGTTCAAATAAAAATCTGTCACATCCAAACAGACAAACCGACAAACAGACAAAAATTCCAAAAATTGGTGAAATGGCATCTGTTGGTTAGCCTTTAACACCCCACCTATTTTTTTTAATTATATTTTCAATGTACAGAAACGCCTCGTCTACAGATTTATTATATATATAGATATAGATATAGATATAGAATAGATATAGATATAGATATAGATATAGATATAGAATAGATATTTATACCTTACACACACACAGAGAGAGCTCAGAGAGCAGGTGCTGGCCCAGTGGTGTCGGCCCCGACCTACGAGTTGTAGGTCGTGGGTTCGAACCCAGCCAGGCGCTTTACTTTGTGCAAATAATTTCATCACCACTGCTCTCAACACGGTGAAGGAAAACATCGTGAGGAAACAGGCATGTCCTAGAACCAAAAATTAGAAGACATGCGACATCTACCAACCCGCACTAGGCCCGCGTGGTGGATTATGGCCCACTCCCTCTCACATAATAGGAGCCAGAGGAGGCCTGTGTCCCAGCAGTGGGAACATTGTAGGTCGATTATGCTACACATACAGAAACTCGCAGGGGTCGGTAGACACAACAGAACGCCGCGCGCCGCCTCGCGCCGCCGCGCGCCGCCTCGCGCCTGCTTACTTACTCGTTTTGCTTTACTAAGGGCCCATGTTTCAATCTTCTGATAATTTTTATCTGAGGTATAAAAATTGCAGTTTGACAGTTTTTGTGCAGAAAATATGTCAAACCGAAACATTTGTTCATCAGATAAAAGTTATCTGATGATTGAAAATTGAGCCCTAAATTACCTATATAACTAACTGTACAATATACACAAAAATAAAAGAGGAACTTTCACGTTACCACTCCGATTATTTGAAACGTAATTCTGAAGGAGAATGCCAGTCATTTGGACGGTACCTGGCCCAGGATGAGGTCGGCACCGGGACAGGCGAGGTCCAGCAACATGGCCTCCGGGAACCAGCCGCGCGGGGTCATCGGCGGCGCGCGCAGGAAGTCGGACACCAGCGCCAGTCGCACGCTGGCACGGCTGCTGGTGCGGTACAGCTGCGTTACTTGCTCTACAAATGTACTGTTTGTAATGTTCTAGGGGAAAGTCAGATTACTTTATGAAATATATGTATATAAGTATATGTGACGAGCTAGCATATTATAATGTCAGCTATTAAAACAAGATGGATGAGCATTTTCCGCGTTCTCATATATGTTTACCTCAACAGTAACGTACCTAATCAACGCTTAGTATTTTCAGAAAAGATACGCCATGAACATAGGATTTCATTTTTCTGAGTTTTTAATTTAACACCTATTCAATTGTTCTACTTTGGTTTGAAATTAAATAGCTAAACCTATCCGCATTACCAGGCGTCCAGCAAATGAAGGCAGTCATCATGGACAGATCCTTGGTGAGAAAGTACGTCAGTATGAAGCTTGTCAGCTCCATGTTGACTCGGTGGCAGACGGGCGCGCAGTAACGCACTGGCGCCACCCCTCGGCTCCTCGCCGCACGTGCTCCCAGGCGGGTAGTTAAGGGGAAGGCCTTTGCTCAACGCAGTATTATTTTAGCCTATTAAATATAAAGTTGCCTGCGCCTACTATAGAAAAAACATTCTCCTTATTTACTAGTGCTCACTCAGAACAGAACCATGCGGTCAATCCATAAAACAATTAACTTTGAGCTAATAACTCGACATTCGAAACCAATGTTATTGAAATTAATCTTTGTTTCTCTTTTCTTTTATTAAAAACAAGTTCCATTGAATGCCTCACCACAGTCACCACGTTTTGTCTACGTACTGGCGCTGTTGCAATAATGATAATGTTAAATGACATTTTTCCACTAAATTTTTCATTACTTCATTCATCATTAGTTTTTAGGGTTCCGTACCCAAAGGGTGCCAACGGAGCCTATTACTAAGCCCCCGCTGTCCGTCCGTCCGTCTGTATGTCATAAAATAGCAAATAATAAAAATAAAATAAAGTTAAAAATTAAAGGGGGCTCCGTGTGTGGACTTACGTGTGTTTTTCGGCGAATTTTGCCTTGTGGAACGGAACCCTTCGTTCGTGTGCGAGTCCGACTAGCAGTTGGCCGCTTTTTTAATTATTTTGTCGCTTCATTTGATGTTTATGTCTGTAGGCATGTATGTACTTTGTCAGATACAAATCGATAGTTATGACAACTAAAGAGTAAATTAATGTTGACATTATTTAGTCAATCATCCTTCTAATCAAAATAGACTTTTTAATTAATTATTTATTTATTTATCCATTTATTTCAGGCATCAAGGCCCATATAAAACACATACAATACAACATTAATAACTTAAAAATACTATAAATACATTACAACATTATAATTAACTCTAAAAAACTATCAAACTAACGAACACGAAGTGTCTGCGTCGTGTTTCGCTGACTGGTGTCATGTATCCGGCCACGAAACACAACACCCTTCGGCCAGAACTCTTCCTTGAGGAACTTCTCGAGATGATTTGTCGGAACACGCACCATGAACGACTTGAAGTTCGTGTTGTGACGCGACTTCAACTTCTTGACCCTCAAAGTCCAGTTGGTCTTCACACGCATGTACTCCACGATCTCCTCAACCTTCGTGGAGTAGTGCAGTCTGGACACGTACAGCTGCGTCGTCGGGATTGCTGGACGCAGCAGCATGTTGGGTCCTGTCAGCGCGGTGCCGCACTGGTTCCGACAAGGCTTCTTCTTCTTCTCCACCTTGATGAAACCATCCTTGTTGCACGTGTGTTTCTCTGGATCCTGTCTATTCAAAACCTTGTTGGGTTTCGACCGGCTCCGTTTATCCCCTTTTGGTTTTTCCGCTAGTTTTACCTGCGATTTTTGCGATACAGCAGGCTTGTTAACGGCTACTATTGCAGCGTAGGCTCGTTTAGGGTTCGACGAACCTACACACGTCGTAGTCTCCATCTGTGTCGAGGCAGGGACGGCCACGGCACGCGTTGCAACGCATGCATTCTCGGCAGTTGGTGACGCATTCGAGCTCGCCGACTGGAAACTGCAGATGGAGGCGTTTTGTACCCCGCAACGCGTGTTCACATTAGCGGCGTCGGTAGGTGACCTACTTGCAGACATTGTGTTGCGCAAGAGCACTACTTCTGCCCGTAGATCACTGATGGTGTTGTTGGACACCTCCAGCTTATGCTGCATCTCGGCCTGGCTTTGCTTCAGGTAATGTCCTTCAGCAGCCTGGTGACGTCGAACGTGACGGGAGGCAGCTTGTGCAGATCCTTCGCCACGAATTCAGGCACGTCATCCGGGTCGGTCTCGTCATCAGACTCTTCACTGTACCGTCCCTTCGAAGAGACGGCATCTGGCTGACTTTGCCAAGCGTTGTGAACAGCAGCAACTTGGCACTGCTAATCTCTTCCTCCTTGTACGATGACTTGCAGATCTGCAAGATGCTGATCTCGTCCATGCAGTCGATGGCATGTTTGATGAATGCCAATACTTCGTTGGCTATGAGAGTTTGGGAACTCATAGCGGAAAACGGGCAGCGGCTATAGCTTCTCCTTAACGCCCATTAGATGGGCGATCATTATAAACCGCAGAGTGTTTGTGGAGCAATCTTTGTGCACTATTACGTAGCATTAGATTATGGTGCATTATGTCGCATAATGAGCACAGCAGACTACAATATAATGCAGGGTAAATAATGAGCGATAATAGCTCGTTTAATAATCCTAATTGAATATAACAAGAAAATATTACCATTTGCTGGTCAGGGTCAAGATAAAAAATCGCATTAGTCTTTATAATAAAGTCTCTTATTCCCCGGAAAAGACGTTTGTCTGGTTGTATGAAGTAGGTATGCACTGGCGGACTAAGCCCGTCAGAGGCCCGGGGCGGCAAAGCTGAGGCCCTAGCTTTAAAAAAAATTTAGTTTTACAAGCTTTATATTCTGTTCACATTTGTATGTTTAAATAAGTGTTTATGTTTATTTCTTTAAAATCTGGCAAGTGAAACATACATCCCACCAAAAACATTTTCATGTAATAATAATAATCTTTATTGACATAAAAATATTACAACCATACATGTGAAACCCCTGACTCCTGTGCTAGGCGAACCTGTGTTACAGGAATCAGTGTCCTCCGGAAACAAAGCGAGCGTGTGATTGCGTGTGTACCTATGTGTACGTGTGTGGGGGTGTGTGTGTGTGTGGGGGGGGGGGGTGGGTGTGTGTGTGTGTGCGATAATAAGCGAACGCATGTGCGTGTACATGGGTATGTATGTGAGTACCTATCTAAAAGTTTTTTGTAAATTATACTCGTCTTTTATGTTACTGTTAATATGAACTTCTCAGTGTCGTCATAACTTAAGGACTGAAGCCAAGGTCTTAAAATCTGTTTTACCTTATATAACGTAAGCTTATAAATCGAGATAGATTTATTAACACGGTTGTAAATCTTTGAACTTAACGCACAAAAGTGTCTTGACGCGAGAGTAGTGCGACATTTGGTAACTTTGCAGACTGGGAAACCAGTGCGTCTACATAATGCATCTGAACTTATTGGTAACATAGTGTGTCTACGTAGAATAGTACGAAGGATATATAATTGTCGAACTGTAAGGACCTGAGCTTCCGAGTACAACTGTCTAGTGGGATAGATTTGTTTTTTGAAGGACATCACTTTAAGTACTGCCCGTTGTGCCCGTTCCGCTCTAAGCATAGCTGTTTTAAAAGTCCCTCCCCATACTGGAATGCAGTAGGTAATTATAGACTCTCATAACGAGCGGTAGACCATTGTTGCAGTCTCCTTGTCCGCAGAATGTCGTAGGTCTTTAAACAAATAAATAAGCTTACGAAATGTAAAATGTTGCCAAGACGAGACCACATATGGTTCGCACTGTCAAAAAGTTATCAGATCTCATGTAGAGTCAAGCTTCTAACTCTACAAGCCATAACTTCACAAACTCTACACCTTAGTCAAAATATGAGGCTTGGCCGTTTCGTTACTACAAGAACTATTGTATAACAGAAAAGTAATGAACAGTGAATAAATTTTTCACCTTACGCCCATGTGATGGTAGCGAAACGGCCAAGCCACATACACACACACATGGCTTAGGTAGTCAGCTACGTTTTTTTTTAATAATTAAGAAAATTGCAGCAGTCTTCTGAGTTTATAAACAGCCAGTGTTAATTTAAAAAAAAAACTTAGTAAGTGGGACGGCCCGCCGCGGCGGTGAACAGAATCTACCTACTTATGTGGCTGTGACGCGGTGTGTTCCATATTTCAAATTTAAAAGTATTAAATAAGTAGTATTCATGTTCATGTCATCAATAAATATTTTAGAAAAACTACTATTTTTTACTTTCCTTATATTCGAAATGAAAAGTAGAGTGTTTAACGCGGGTGAAAGACATCAATTCCCACTCGGACTATAGCCGCCCTCGCTGCGCTCGGGCGTCTAAATACCTCGTATGGGACTTGATTCCTTTCGACCCTTGCATAACAATCTACTATTGGTGGGATTTCACATCTTTTTGAAAGTTGCTTATGAAATAAAAAAATTTTTTTTTTGGGGGTTATTTACTGAAAATCCTGAAATACGTATTTTATTATTTATAACAAGGAGTCCCTATATCAATTTTCAGAACTCTAGCATAAAATTTGCGGAAGTCTCGTACAAACTTCCATCCCCTAGTTTAAGGGGTTGGAGGGTAAAAGTTCCAAGTTTTAGAGTTTTTTTGTTGTTTGTGTACTATTACTAGCTTACATACCAAATTTCAGCTTTCTAGGACTTCAGGAAGACCCTTAGAATATTGATGATCGTCAGTGAGTCAGTGAGTCAGTGACGAAATCGGGGTATTTTAGATCAATAAAATCTAAAGTATAAGAGCTATGCAATTGAAACTTTATAGGTTTAATAAGTCAACCACTGACATCATATCCCGAAAATTTTGTTTATCTGGTATAATCCAAACCCAAGTTATGAAGGTTCAAAAATACGACGAAGTGCTTCGAGAAAAGGTAGGTAGTGCCCTTGCGCTTCGCTTGGCTCGTCTTGGCGGGGGCCCGGCAGTGCCCCCAGAGAGTTATTTTCTACGAAACATGTTAAATCGTTACCAGCTGATAAACAAGCATTAACCACAAGATATATCTAAGTTGTTCAGTAAATTGATAACTTTACTTCGAAAAGCATTTTTATTTAGCATAAATACATCAATATCTATGAAATGTTTATTGTAGGGTAGGAAGGGGGAATGGCGTTCAGTAAGGAAAACATGGTGTATTTTTTAAATTATTTATTATAAATCAAAATTAAGAAGTGTAACAAGTGTCTTTAATTATCGAGTTATCAACAATTTAACAACAAAAGCATATATCTTTGACCTACTACCTAGTAGTCGGGAAACATTATTTAAAAAAACATGTTTGAACGGCATTGCCCCTGGCTTTGGGTAATGGCGCTCAGGGTACGGGTTAATAACGCTCAAACCTATAAGATACATTTTAATTAAAGGAATATTTAATTTTATGAGATCAATTTTTACAATAAAAGTAAAGTCTACAATCACCAATTAGCATCAATTATCCCCATTTGTACGTAAGATTAGCCTTGTTGGACTTGCCGACAAAAATCACATAGGTAACCAAAAATTAGATTAGCATGGCCGCAAATGGAGAAACGCACTTCACGGTCGCATGACGCGAACTGACGGTCCGTTTGCATCACTGTCTGTTAGAGACCCCCTCCCCTTGTGCTTCACGCGACGTGGCATGTTGCTAAGTTCCAATTTGACAGAGTTACAGAGGTGAGCGCCATTACCCAGTGAGCGCATTTCCCCCTTCCTACCCTACATCTGCGTGAGACGCAGAAGAGGCGCACGTTTACCTGCGTTTGTCCGGTTTGATGCATACACAAACAAACGGTAATCGCGCACTCCACGACGAAGAATTGATCTAGGAACTACAAGTTTAATATCACTACTAAGGTCTATACAGTTTAGCTTGTTATGGTAGAGGTCATGCAGTGTCATTACTTGCAGAAGCATTCGTCTCTTCTCGAGTGGGAGTAAATTATACATTGCTAAAAGGTCTTCGTAAGGTAAGCGTGGTAGTTGGCATCTGAATTGCATATTTCGTAAGAATTTTCGACGTACTTTTTCAGCGGCTATTTTATATTTATTATTTAACGGGTCCCATAGCAGACAGGCGTATTCAAGCTGAGAACGAATGAGTGAACGTTATAGATGTAAAAATGTGCAAGGGCGCCTAAAGTCGGTTGCTGTTCTGTTAACGAAGCCGTTCATATTAAATGCTCTAATGTGTAACGATGTTTTCTTTACGTAGGTCCAAATGTAATTTACAGTCAAATAGGGGTTCATTACCCAGGGTTCATTACTCTTTTTAGTATAGTACCACATAAAGTATGTCAATCTAATCATATTTTATTATACAGGGTGATTGGAAGATGGGTGCAAAGCTTTAAGGCGAAGATAGTACAGACAATTTAGAACCATTTAAGCCATGGTTGTCTTAGACGAAGTCTTACTACTTTTTTTTACCAATTTATTAAGATTTTTTTCAAAAATTCCTAAAGTTTTAACTAAACTATTTATTTATGGCCAAATTGAATGATAAACGAATTCATTTTTATTGTATTTAATTAAAGTAATGTGTAAGCAATCTAGCAAAACATGTTTTAGGCCTCTGTGTCGTTAGACATTTTTTTTACAGATATTTAAAGTTCATAACAAATTTTAAAATTCCTAAATACTTTTTGTAAACCTTATTTTAAAAATAACGGAGCGTGCTTTTTTTGTTCAAACCTTTTTGAAAACATGCTTGATAATCGCTCTTTCTTTTGAGGTAACATTTACGCAGATATCTTACAAATTATTGAAATTAGAACCTAAAAACCAATTTAAGGGAGAAATTTTAAATTTTAGGCAGTCTAAATAAAACAACATTTGAATTAAATTTATTTATGTTTCATGGTCAAAATGTTGTCTGTGATTCCTAATACAAGCACGGCTCCGTCTTCTCACTTCTGTTGTTGTTATTTTCAACATCATATCTCCAGCTTCATTGTTTCAAACTCTGAATTCATTCTCTCTATCAGTTCTTCTCTCGTGTTTATTTCAACATTCGTATACACCAGCTCCTTGGCGCGGCCCCACACGAAAAAGTCCAGCAGGGTCAGATCTGGTGAGCGAGCGGGCCAAGGGATGGGTCCATCTCTGCCAATCCAGCTGTCAGGAAAGCAATTATTTAAGTGTTCCCCATGTGTTGTGTGGGTTATGAAAGTTTGTAATGTCCTCCCTAGAAAATTTGCTTTCATCCGTCCACAAGATTGATTTCAAATTCAAATTTTCTAGGGAGGGCATTACAAACTTTCATAACCTTCATGAATGGGCCGCCAAAGACAACAATCCACATTTTAAGAAGCAGGTGTCGTTTCAGAGGAAATTCTCTGTCAATGTTTGGGCTGGAGTAATTTGCAGGACGTTGATTGGGCCCCACTTCTTACCGGAGACTTTCAATGGTGAAAATGATTTGCACTTTCTACAAGTGGATTTACCAGAGCTGATAGAGGAAACCGGTGTCCCGATATTCGCAAGAGACAGTACAGTCATCTTTCAGCAAGACGGCTGTCCAACGCATTGGATGTTAAATGTAAACACTTAAATAATTGTTTTCCTGACAGCTGGATTGGCAGAGATGGACCCATCCCTTGGCCCGCTCGCTCACCAGATCTGACCCTGCTGGACTTTTTCGTGTGGGGCCGGGCCAAGGAGCTAGTGTATACGAATGTGGAAATAAACACGAGAGAAGAACTGATAGAGAGAATGAATTCAGAGTTTGAAACAATGAAGCTGAAGATGATGTTGAAAATAACAACAACAGAAGTGAGAAGACGGAGCCGTGCTTGTATTAGAAATCACGGACAACATTTTGAACATGAAACATAAATAAATTAAATTCAAATGTTGTTTTATTTAGTCTGCCAAAAATTTTAAATTTCTCCCTCAAATTGGTTTTTAGGTCCTAATTTCAATAATTTGTAAGATATCCGCGTAAATGTTACCTCAATAGAAAAAGCGATTATCAAGCATGTTTTCAAAAAGGTTTGAACAAAAAAAGCACGCTCCGTTTTTTTTAAAATAAGGTTTACAAAAAATATTTATGAATTTTAAAATGTTTTATGAACTTTAAATGTCTGTAAAAAAAATGTCTAACGACACAGAGGCCTTAAACATGTTTTGTTAGATTGCTTACACATTACTTTAATTAAATACAATAAAAATGAATTCGTTTATCATTCAATTTGGCCATAAATAAGTAGTTTAGTTAAAACTTTGGGAATTTTCGAAAAAAATCTTAAGAAATTGGTAAAAAAAAAGTGGTAAGACTTCGTCTAAGACAACCATGGCTTAAATAGTTCTGAATTGCCTGTACTATCTTCGCCTTAAAGCTTTGCACCCATCTTCCAATCACCCTGTATAATTTTGTTTTTAGTAAAGCTGAGGATATGGCATTTGGGTATACTTAAATTTAACTTGATAACTGTACAGTATTCCGAGAGATGATTAAGATCGCTCTGAAGTTCCGAACTATCGTTATCATTTTTTATGGTTTTATAGGTACAATAGTTTCAAATCGTCAGCGTCTATAAGAAAATTTGTGTATTGAAAGCATTGTATTTATGTCGTTTATGAATATAACAAAAAGTAGGTCCTAGTATAGATGACGACGACACGACTAGCCTCGAGGAATACCAGATGATGTCATCTGGTATTCCTCAAGGTTAGTCGGGAAGTGCTGGTATGTACCACCACCACCACCAGCACCACCACCACCACCACTTCCCGACTTATACCCATTAATCACGAGTATCAGGCTGCGATTAGTAATATATGAGCAAAACCAACGCAAAAGACTGCCCCTAATTCCGTTGTAGGCTATTTTATTGAGGTTTTCATGGTCCACTCTATCAAATGCCTTCTGATAGTCTGTATACACTGACGTCCACCTGAACTCCCTTGTCGATACTATGGAAGAGGAAGTTAGAATCAATTGCTAAGTTCGTCATTGTGGATTTTTGTTTCACAAAACCGTGTTGTTCGGGTATGATATAGGTACCTACTTAGTTATGGATGAAGTGGTAGATGGCATTATGAACAAGGTTCTCAAAAAGTTTAGATTCAATAGAATTCAAAATCGGTTGAACGCCCTGTAAAAAAGGTAATAATTAATTTGAAGTATTATCAACATGTCTGTAACTGAACATCATTTCAGGAAGATAATAGGTACCTACCATAAACCTGTTCCTAAATAGATGCGAGTTTTATTAGCCTAGCTTGAAAGATCTATAATATAAATAAATTAATAATTGGCTGAAAGACTAAAAAATTATAATCATATCTAATAGGTGAGAGCCAATGATTATAAACTACGTCATTGGTGAGAGCCAAGCTTTCTGCTCAAGCATCTAATAGTTACGCTATGTCATAATAGCCGCAAACTACGGCTGCGCTGAGGTTTTGTGTTCCAAACATTCTTTGTCGTTATTAAAATATGCTTAGACAGAAATAGACACGTGCTTCGTCCAACTACCGGCGCGGTACGGCCACGGCCGGGGGCACCGGGCGGCGGCGGCGGCGTCCCGCCCTTTCCGACGCGCCTTATTTTTTATCGACTTCAAAAATAAGGAGGTTATCAATTCGACACGTATGTATGTTATATATTGGAATTGCATTATATTCACAAATGACAATCTATTAGGGCTTCCAAACAAATATACCAAATTTTATAGACGATGTACTTACATGTATGTTTTTCCACGCATTTCTCCGCAACTATTAATCGGATCGTGACCGTTTTTTTTATTGGCTTACATTTACTTCAACTTAGGGAACAGTGCAAGTTTCATCAAAATCGATTCAGTAATTTTCAAGATATGGACTAATACGTGTAAGTGTGACGGCCTGGCTTATTGATACGAACTACGGGTATAGTGTCAAAGGGAAAACATCTCAAAACCTTAGTCAAATTCTAGTGCAAAAACTAAAAATTACAAAATAAAAAAGTAATAAAAAAAAAATAAACCGACTTCAAAAAGAAATGAACTCAAAATTATGAAATAACTTTAATTTCGCAAGTCGGTGGCAAAAAACTAAAACTATAAATAAAATACAGACACCGACTTCCGAAATTAAAGTTGTTTCATAATTTTGAGTTAATTTCTTTTTTTTTGCAGTCTGTTTAATGTTTTTAAATTACTTTTTTGCAGTCTGTTTCTGTTTAATGTTTTTAAATTACTTTTTTGCCACAGCGCTGGCGCCCCTGTTGGATTGGATGCATTCAATAATCTCACGATTTAGTTCAAACTCTATCACTATACAAATAACTTAACTATGTTAGTTAACTTTTTTTTAATCGATAAATTAAATAAATGTTCGTTTTGCACGACTCATAATGCGAATCATTAGAGAAGAGTAGGTAGGTACTTACCTACTTTACGATCGAAAAAAATATTTTGCTTTCTTTCCGCAACTTTTTCTATTGTTTAGACTTTAATGGAGATTGATTCTCTACTTTTCAAAAAAAATTTTAAAACGAAAAAAACATCAAAATATTTCAAAAAAAATTCCCGTCAATAACGTGTGAAACCTGAAAACATTGTAGCTTGCGAAAAAATCAATTAAATGAGTATTTTTTTTTAATAGGTTCTTTTCTCCCATAGGAGGAACCCCATTGAAAATTGCTCTTTTATTCAAAGTATATACATAAATAAAAAAAATGTGTGTAAATTATAATTAATGAAAAACTAACTATAATATCTATGGTTTTTATGGTTTTTTATACGATCAAATGAGCTTGCCGTGCCTTGTCAAGTTGATAGCATTTAGTAGTTCTTGAGATATCCAGCTGTGACAGACAGACAGACAGACAGACTGAGTCTCACCATAAGGGTTCCGGTTTACCATTTTGGTACGGAACCCTGAAAAAATACATATGGTTAAATCATCTATATTAGGGTTCCGTACCAAAATGGTAAAACGGAACCCTTATGGTGAGACAAGTCTGTCTGTCTGTCTGTCACAACTGGATACCTCAAGAACTACTAATGCTATCAACTTGAAAGGAATAGTTTTAGATGACGTCTGCCCAACTACTTTGCAAATAAGAAGGAAATAAAAATATATGTATGTCGGAGTTGATTCTGAATTATTATAATTGTGGGTAGTCCACATAATTTGTTATGAGTTGTTGTTCTTATTATGAATTTAAGTGATTTTACTATCAATTATTGTCTAACAAATTGGAACATAATTTATTGAGTACTCGGTGTACGCACTAATTGATTTTGGTACTTATCTCGATAATTGTAACCAATGGTTTTGTTCAAAACAATTGATGTCATGTTATTGTGATTTTAAAATGATTTACTTTGTGAAATCTCCATTGTTTATTGACGATAATTATTCTTGTATTATTTGATTACGTATAATGTACTTAAGTCTTATTAGATTTAACACATTTTAGTATTTTGTATCAACTCCAGTAAACACGTTGACGTACCTACTTCCGTGCGTCATCGGACAGAGTTGTTGTGGGGCGAATGCGTGGTGGGGACAAACCCTTTTTAGGGTTCCGTATTTCCTACAAGGAACCCTTATAGTTTCGTCATGTCCGTCTGTCTGTCTGTCCGAGGTTTTGCTAAGAGACCGTTAGTAGGTACTAGAAAGCTGTAATTTTGTAGGAGTGTGTACCTATATCAATTACGTCGACAAAGTGGTAAAATAAAATTTTGGAAAATATATTTTTTTAGGGTAGCTCCCCTACCTGTGAAGTGGGGATGAATATTTTTTAGGGTAGCTCCCCTACCTGTGAAGTGGGGATGAATATTTTTTTCGTCGTATACCCCATTGTGTGGGGTATCGTTGAATAGTTCTTCTAAAATGACTTGGTTGCTAAAATAATTTTTGGAGTTTTCTCTGGTTCAGGTATACGCAGAGGACGACCAATGCCCTACGTGTCCAATACAATAATGGATTTAGGATGTTGTTAGGGTTGCCCCGCTTTTGTAGTGCCTCTAGTATGTTTGCTGAGGCAAGGGTGGCTTCCATGCCATTATGCGCAAGCGGCTCGTGTCGTTACTGAGCAGAGTCCGGAGTAGCACTAACAGCATCCTAAAGGTCATTGCTCATAAACAGGACTCAAATATCCTGAAAGAATTTATTCGTGTGCAAATTTTATAACTCTCTGTATTATTATAATAGCTATGGACTTATATATAGTCTGAAATAAAGATTTTATTATTATTATTATTTTGTTTATATATTTTTTTCTCTCGGCCTAGCCGGATAAAACTGATGGCACGGGCCTAAGCCAAGTGTCCAACAGTGGGGTTAGGTGTGGGAGTAATATTATAAGTAGACTGTGTGGTAGACGAAACAATATTTAAGTGGGAGTATTGATGTAAGTATTATTATTATTAATGCTTCATTTACGAAATATTCAACTTTAAAGTGCAAATTTTTGTTCCAGGGCGTCCCTCCCTAAAAGCTAAACTGCTGGCTTGAAAAATCTGGAAAACTTCACGATGATAGTGAATTTCATGAACTTTAAAGGAAAAGTATAGCGGTTAAGGTAACTTTATTAGTTTAGCAGTAATAGTCGTTGAACTTGGGTGTTGGATAATTTTGTACCAAATACAAAATCCTTAGTATTAATCCTATATAGTGACTAAGATGAAGTAGTTGCTTGTTTATGACGGGTAAAGACTTGCACTAAAAATCAAAATATGAAATAAAAAACCATAATAAATTATCATAAGTTTCACAATACTGCCGCTAGATGGCGCTGTACCAACAGGTGACGCTTTCATTCGAGTAGGTACCCTGTATAAGTCACAAACGAACTTTTTGTGAATTCAATTAATAACTTGGCAGCACTCATACTCTTATTTTTTAGCTTTACAAGGAAGAAAGTGGTTCTTATTAGTTAATGTCTAATCTGTTATATAATTATACATATCTATACATATAATAAATTTGTAGAAAAGTGGTGTCTGTACAATGGAAATATATAAAAAAAAAGTAGCAGGGGTTGTTATTATATCGATGCCGAACCCGAAATTGTAATTAATTTTTTTTTTGTCTGTTTGTCTGTTTGTCGGTTTGTCTGTTTGTCTGTTTGTCTGTTTGTTTGTGCACGCTAATATCAGAAACGGTTTATTCGATTTAGATGCGGTTTTCACTAATATATTGTAGTAGGCTTCACTTAACATTTAGTGTTTATTTCATGTCAATCGGTTCATAAATAAAAAAGTTATGTCAATTTAAAGAATCACGGCGAACATTTGTTAAGGTATTCTATCAGAGTACGTACACACCTCGGGCCTGCGCGTCCGATCTTCGGAACTACTGGACGGATTTGAATGATTTTTTTTTTGTTGTATAGTTATTATGGCTGGACAACATTCAGGCTATAATGTTTCTTGGAAACTTGAACACCTGATGCAGAACCGAAACAGACCAGCTTAACTATAAGAGATACAAAAATGGTACCATAGCAAAAATTTATCCACGTGATGAGGATTTTCTGCTGAGAGAATAAATTTGAAGATCTGGAACACCTGATGGGGAACTCCAAGAGCCCAGCTACACCATAACACATATAGGAATGACGCCTTAGTAAAAGTTATTCGGTCTGATGGGCATTTCCTGTTGACTTATAAAAATCGAAGATCAGAAACATCTGATGTGGAAATCTAAGCTATCACTAATTTCACCTCCACGCGGTGAAGGCGGTAACAGTTTAGGACTCATTTTCGATGACGATGGTATATCATTGAAAATTTGACTCTACTGGCCAAAACTCCCATTTATTTTTTTTTAACGTGAAGAAATGCTCATGCATTCTGCACTACCACGGGGAGATAGTGCAGTTATGTGGGACTCTAACCCACTAAAACTCCACTGTGTCCTCCTCTGCCGCTTACGGCGGGAACATGGGCACGCGTTAGCACTCATCCGTGAACCCGCCGCGGCTGTCCGTCACCGGACCCTCCGCTGGGGAGTACTCCCCATCACCGGCGCACCAGAACACATAGCACGCCGTGACCACCCCAGGGACCAAACCAGCACATGGGCCAGACGATCCCGTGTCTGGGCACCCTTGGTAGGGGAGCAGTCACTTAGATTTTAATTGATCAGGTATCTTCATAATAAAACTATACCCATGCCTAGAAAGAGGTCAAATCTTTCCCAATGTTCCAAAGGAGCTAAAAGATTGAGGATCATAAGATCCCAAGGATCTACCGAAGAGCGTCAGGAGAGACTTGATGCTGTTTGAGAACATCAGGCTGCAACTCGCTCCGTGGAAACCTCTTCGGATCGCGAAGCACGCCTGCGTTCTCAGCGTATTTACGCATCTACATCCAGATCTCTAGAGACCAGTGAAGAATATGATGCGCGACTGACCGCTGATACGGTGAGATTATCATACATTGTTCCGAACACGCACACAACAAAATATTCATAATCAGAAAGTGAGAAAGAAAGAATTGCTGGAGTACGGCATGAAGAGACAGATTAAGAAGAGCGCAACGAACGTTTGAATTCTGATCGACTTCGACATTCTCTGAACAGAATGTCGATATCATCTGAAGAATCGGATGTGTCTCAAGATATAGCCGTAGGGCATGGCGACCTTCCTTGGGTTGATAAGGAACGGAGTGCATTTACGTATACTCCTATGATTGACTACGCCACATATTCCGCCATCGGAGGTATGGTTAAAAATTTTACTTTTTGTGAAGCTGTTAAATAGCAAAAAGAAACAAACAATATGTGTTGCTCAGGTGGGAAAGTACATATTGAAATATTACAAAATCCTCCAGAAATATTAAGATCACTGCTAATCGGTGACCATCACAGTCAAAACATTTCTTGGACAACATACGTTCGTACAATAATGCCTTTCAAATGACGTCTTTTGTTGCGAAACAGATTTCAGAAGGCCCATTTATGCCAACATTCAAAGTGCAAGGCCAAGTTTACCACCCTATTGGTTCATTATTGCCTGAAAATGACGTCTCGAATCGTCTCGCGCATCCCGTTGTTATCCAGTCCCCGGGTTCTTAGAATTCGACATCAGACGTTTCAGATCTTCGATTTTGACTACCCCGTTGTCGCTGGCATAACCAACAGGATCCGCGTACGAAGTCGCGGGCAGAAGCTAGTATATATATATATTTGTTGTGTTTAGTATCGCTATTCGATAACAGATGGCGTTGTGCCGTGACGTCACTTTTGTAGATCGCAGTGTTAAGATTTTCTTGCAAGGTATGACCTCCGTGGTTACATTATGTACTAGCTTCTGCCCGCGACTTCGTACGCGGATCCTGTTGGTTATGCCAGCGACAACGGGGTAGTCAAAATCGAAGATCTGAAACGTCTGATGTCGAATTCTAAGAACCCGGGGACTGGATAACAACGGGATGCGCGAGACGATTCGAGACGTCATTTTCAGGCAATAATGAACCAATAGGGTGGTAAACTTGGCCTTGCACTTTGAATGTTGGCATAAATGGGCCTTCTGAAATCTGTTTCGCAACAAAAGACGTCATTTGAAAGGCATTATTGTACGAACGTATGTTGTCCAAGAAATGTTTTGACTGTGATGGTCACCGATTAGCAGTGATCTTAATATTTCTGGAGGATTTTGTAATATTTCAATATGTACTTTCCCACCTGAGCAACACATATTGTTTGTTTCTTTTTGCTATTTAACAGCTTCACAAAAAGTAAAATTTTTAACCATACCTCCGATGGCGGAATATGTGGCGTAGTCAATCATAGGAGTATACGTAAATGCACTCCGTTCCTTATCAACCCAAGGAAGGTCGCCATGCCCTACGGCTATATCTTGAGACACATCCGATTCTTCAGATGATATCGACATTCTGTTCAGAGAATGTCGAAGTCGATCAGAATTCAAACGTTCGTTGCGCTCTTCTTAATCTGTCTCTTCATGCCGTACTCCAGCAATTCTTTCTTTCTCACTTTCTGATTATGAATATTTTGTTGTGTGCGTGTTCGGAACAATGTATGATAATCTCACCGTATCAGCGGTCAGTCGCGCATCATATTCTTCACTGGTCTCTAGAGATCTGGATGTAGATGCGTAAATACGCTGAGAACGCAGGCGTGCTTCGCGATCCGAAGAGGTTTCCACGGAGCGAGTTGCAGCCTGATGTTCTCAAACAGCATCAAGTCTCTCCTGACGCTCTTCGGTAGATCCTTGGGATCTTATGATCCTCAATCTTTTAGCTCCTTTGGAACATTGGGAAAGATTTGACCTCTTTCTAGGCATGGGTATAGTTTTATTATGAAGATACCTGATCAATTAAAATCTAAGTGACTGCTCCCCTACCAAGGGTGCCCAGACACGGGATCGTCTGGCCCATGTGCTGGTTTGGTCCCTGGGGTGGTCACGGCGTGCTATGTGTTCTGGTGCGCCGGTGATGGGGAGTACTCCCCAGCGGAGGGTCCGGTGACGGACAGCCGCGGCGGGTTCACGGATGAGTGCTAACGCGTGCCCATGTTCCCGCCGTAAGCGGCAGAGGAGGACACAGTGGAGTTTTAGTGGGTTAGAGTCCCACATAACTGCACTATCTCCCCGTGGTAGTGCAGAATGCATGAGCATTTCTTCACGTTAAAAAAAAATAAATGGGAGTTTTGGCCAGTAGAGTCAAATTTTCAATGATATACCATCGTCATCGAAAATGAGTCCTAAACTGTTACCGCCTTCACCGCGTGGAGGTGAAATTAGTGATAGCTTAGATTTCCACATCAGATGTTTCTGATCTTCGATTTTTATAAGTCAACAGGAAATGCCCATCAGACCGAATAACTTTTACTAAGGCGTCATTCCTATATGTGTTATGGTGTAGCTGGGCTCTTGGAGTTCCCCATCAGGTGTTCCAGATCTTCAAATTTATTCTCTCAGCAGAAAATCCTCATCACGTGGATAAATTTTTGCTATGGTACCATTTTTGTATCTCTTATAGTTAAGCTGGTCTGTTTCGGTTCTGCATCAGGTGTTCAAGTTTCCAAGAAACATTATAGCCTGAATGTTGTCCAGCCATAATAACTATACAACAAAAAAAAAATCATTCAAATCCGTCCAGTAGTTCCGAAGATCGGACGCGCAGGCCCGAGGTGTGTACGTACTCTGATAGAATACCTTAACAAATGTTCGCCGTGATTCTTTAAATTGACATAACTTTTTTATTTATGAACCGATTGACATGAAATAAACACTAAATGTTAAGTGAAGCCTACTACAATATATTAGTGAAAACCGCATCTAAATCGAATAAACCGTTTCTGATATTAGCGTGCACAAACAAACAGACAAACAGACAAACAGACAAACAGACAAACAGACAAACCGACAAACAGACAAACAGACAAAAAAAAAATTAATTACAATTTCGGGTTCGGCATCGATATAATAACAACCCCTGCTACTTTTTTTTTATATATTTCCATTGTACAGACACCACTTTTCTACAAATTTATTATATGTATAGATAGATTAAAGTTTTGTTTTACTCTGGACACCCTTGCCATATATTGTTATTATAACCATTAACTCCTAATATCTTTACCATTACATAATATTCATTATATTCAGAATAAAGAACAACAGAATCGTACTATATTGTGATAACGGGCTACTACGAAACCCTACACTGCGTGGCCCGACACGCACTTGGCCGGTTTTTTATCTATGCGCATTCGTTTGTGCTGGGAGACGGTCAAAGAGTAAAGTAACTATGAGACGGTCTTCGGTCTCGACTCCTTACAGAGCACTAGCTCCCGACATACCTGTCGGTTTACTAAAGTTCAGACTATTAACTGTATGGTTCATAGGTACGCTATATTTGTGGGCGACTCTGTCAATATACGAACAGATCGATCCTACGATTTGTTCGCAATTACTTTGTTACTGCAGTGCGATTCTGTAACCATGCTCACCGTGAAAACATAGGTGAAGTGGTGTGTGTGGAGTGAGCTGTCAAAGTGTCAATTCCTAGCAAAAACAAACTCACTTCACCTAAGTTTTCACGGTGAGATTTCTCAAACATTTTTTCTTTTTAGGGTTCCCTACCAAAATGGTAAAAACGGAACCCTTATGGTGAGACTAATTCTGTCTGTCTGTCTGTCACAGCTGGATATCTCAAGCACTACTAATGCTATCTTGAAATTTGGAATAGTTTTAGATGACTCGTTTGCCCAACTATTTTGTAAATAAGAAAGAAATAAAAATATATGTATATTTTTTGCTGATAGTGGAATTAATTATATCCAAGATAAGAATGTTTGGAAACATGCTGGTCCTGCTCCATAGGACAATCTAAAAGTCTAGACAAAATCAAACTTGTTCCTAATTTAATTTATATATTTTTTTAATTATGTCATCTTATTCTAATTCATTTTTACAATCTGCGACTACAGTGGCTCACACACTTGTTAAAGTTCAACTACTTTTGCATTTTTTTTTTTTAAATAACTTGTAAATATGTGAGCACCATGTATCTATCACTTATTTGATTTACCTGTCATTGCTTAATTTTTAATTCTTTTTACCTTTTGTGGTAGACTAATTTTATTATGGGTGCATCGTGTTCACATATAATTTTTATTATGTATACAAGACCTTGTAAAACATTTTTAAAAGAGTAACGGTGGAGTTTCTTGCCCATTCTTCTCCATACGAAAACTACCATTTGGAATGGGCGACTAGAATCATTTCTATTTAGTTTTTTTTTGACGTTCAAAAATGCCTTGTGCCTATTTGAAATAAATGATTTGACTTTGACTTTAATGTAACTTTTGTTGATGATTTCTGAAAAAGTTTGCTATGTAGACTTCGTTTTATTTTTCCTGTAAACTTGAAATTTGGAATAGTTTTAAATGACGTTTGAACTTTGACCAACTATTTTGCAAATAAGAAAGAAATAAAAATATATGATTGTATATTTTTTGCAACAGGGACTGAAAGGGGGTCTGAAAAATTCGAAGTGGGGTTGGCACTAGGGCATGTGGGGTATCATATGAAAGAGCGCAGTTTGCACATTCTCAAACATTTTTTCTATTTTTTCAGGCCGCACAGTTTTCGACGCTTATCAAAGAGAAAAATCTGAAATTACTCTAGGTACTTATGTGATAGAAGTTTATGTAAAGATTATAGAAAAAATAAAACGATGTCTCTAAATCCGACTCGCTCTTGTCCGGTTTTTTATCCAGTAGGTATCACAATCAAAATCTTAGTTCTGGTTTGGTACTAAAGTCTTATTTGTTTTTGTTTTATTGCTGAATGGGGGCCCGCTCCTGACCTCGATGACGCCTGTTGGAAAGCGATGGATGAAGTCTATGATGAAACGAGCGTGCCCAAAAGATGCCTAAATTCCGCTTATTGAGAAAATGAACCAAACACTTTGGACCGTGGCATTGCGCTTGGTTTCATTCTCAATCAATGATACATTGTTTGTTCCAATCTCGTTGATGCTCGAAGTTCAACAGGGTTAAGTGTAGACAGACAATCTTCTGCAGCGATTATATAAATGCTTACCTCGCGACAACGGATTATAGAAAATAACAAAAACGTACATTGTATCGGTTAGCTATGCCCTCACTGTGCGCTGATAGCGCACAGTGAGGGCATAGCTTCGCATAACCTGCGTTAGTTTGTACATTTCTTATCTGTTGCGCAACATGTTACAGAAACCTTTAAAAACTTGCTGCGGCGTGGGGCAGCGGCGGCGACTCACCTAGGTATTACAATCGAATCGAATAAGTTGAGACCGCGAAATTCAAATTTTCTTAGGTTTTTTGCAATTTGCAGGTCAGTGTCAGGTTGTATCTTGATCAAAATATGATTTGCGACAATAACAGGTACATATTTAGAGAATTATAATCAATCACTGACCTGCAAATTGCAAAAAACTGGCCAAGTGCGAGTCGGACTCGCACATGAAGGGTTCCGTACCACAAGTCAAAAACGCCGAAAAAAACACGTTTGTTGTATGGGAGCCCCCCTTAAATATTTTAACTTTATTATTTATTATTAAAGTAAAAATACAACTGAGTATTTTGTGAATATTTCAAGTGCCTACCTGTTGCCATTATTGATATCGAGCAAAAAAGGGCAAAAAAATCGCGTTTGTTGTATGGGAGCCCCCCTTAACTATTTATTTTATTTTGTTTTTAGTATTTGTTGTTATAGCGGCAACAGAAATACATAATTTGTGAAAATTTCAACTGTCTAGCTACCGCGGTTCTTGAGATACAGCCTGATGACAGATATCGAGCAAAAAAGGGCAAAAAAATCGCGTTTGTTGTATGGGAGCCCCCTTAAATATTTATTTTATTTTGTTTTTAGTATTTGTCGTTATAGCGGCAACAGAAATACATAATTTGTGAAAATTTCAACTGTCTAGCTACCGCGGTTCTTGAGATACAGCCTGGTGACAGACAGACGGACGGACAGCGAAGTTTTAGTAATAGGGTTCCGTTTTTACCCTTTGGGTACGGAACCCTAAAAACGTAAGAAAATTCGAATTTAGCGGTCTACCACTATCCATTCACCTTCAAGTCATATCCATCTACAAGTCAAATGATCAAGTCGAAGACTTTTTGTTTGCTTTATTGTCCGTTGTTCATGTTATCATGTTCATGTTAAGAGTCTTTGAAAGATTATTTTACACGTTTCCTAAGTAGTTAGGAAACGTGTAAAATAATCTTTCAAAGACCCTTTAATACACACATTACCTGTGAAATGTATGTATTTCCTAGGAATTGTATGCAATTCCAAGATGATACTGGGAAATATAATAAAAAGTAATGCTTTCCGTGACTAAAAGAAATAAAACACGTTTGTAAGTAATCATATTATTGATTAAGCATAACATTCTAAAGCATAAATTTAGCATGCTGCATGTTTTATTTCCAACGACGTCCACGTCGTCGTCGACGTCGACGTCAGGTAGACGGAGCCCCGCTGCGCGGGGCTCCCTATTTCTGTCTGCAGGGTTTAAAGGAACCTAACCAAACCGAACCTCGGGGTGCCCTTGTGCTCGCTCTTGCATCCACGTCGTCTAGTAGCACAACATATTGAATTTTTAAGATTTCCGATTGCTATTTATAATAATAATAATAAAGCCTTTTATTCGGACCATAGATATACAATTACTTTTTCTGACACTACTGCACTGTTACATAATATATTTTTTTTATTACATAATTTAAAATTCGCGTATTTGGTGCTTCTTTACTTTCTGTAAGTCCGTTTGCCAGTTGGCAAAGGCCTCCTCCAACCTACTCCATTCTGATCTCTCTCTGGCTACTCTACTCCATGTTATGCCTGCAACCTGCCTGATATCATCTTCCCATCTTTTTTGTTTTATTAAAAATATATATCATAGATGATACAATTGTACACATTTCCTAGGAATTGTATAGAATGACGGATTGCACACTTTTCCGTTAACAGAAAAGTGTGCAAACCGTCATTCTATACACACTAATAAAATAAATTCTAACTCGCTAATAAAAATTCCACATTAATAAAATAAATGTCATTGCTATAATCCTGTTAATTGGTATTGTTTTCGATCTCCAAATATTACAAGTTTTGAAGCAAATACTTATATTTTTTTTTATATTTATTTGCCAAGTTCGGCCATTAAATTGCACTTAAGGAATAAAATAAAACATGTGAAGTAACGTCAACATAAATAGTCTATATTATTATTCTATGTTCTGTATCACTATAGGTTGGAGAGCAAGAGCGCGGAGATGGCGGGGCATGCGTCGGGCTGCACGAACAGCGGCGTGTAGTTGACCACGAAGTAGATGCTGGCCGAGCCCAGCACGGAGCCCAGCTGGCCCAGCGCGCCGCACAGGCGCATGCCGCGCGCGCCGCCGGCCCGCGCCCAGCCGTACACCCACATGCGCGCGTACGAGATCGTGCCCGACACCACCACCCACGCTATCACCTGCAGTACAACAACACGTCACTATACAACATAGCCACAGGATACTATATAAACCGCTATCAATCATAAATCGTTATTTATCTCAACATCATAATATTAGAGGCACTGCGGACGAAGTCGCGGGCAAAGTGCTAAGTTACAAATGTCTTAAAAACAGTTGTTCATTGAATTATCTTTGTGGACATCTCAGAGTTCATTTCCATGATAGCATTATATTTCACACAACCCTCAACTACAACACTCCCAAAATGGCCTATCTATTCATACATAATATTAATGTTTTTTTATAACCCCCTGCCAAACAAAGCACCAGGTATGGTACTGACAGTCTGACATTCAAAAAACCCTTAACCCTTCCTCGAAATAAATATGACAAAGATGATAACCGAACTAACTCATCAGACAGACGACCCGAAGAGAGATTGGCGCCAAGCAATAAGTAACGTAACCAAAACGTTCACGCAATAGTCTGGAACACAAAACCTCAGTTTTCCTTGAACGATTTGTTTGTCGCTAACAGAAATAATGAATTAGGTAATGAATTTCAAGTCAAGGTGAGTCAGCGCTAGGGAAATAGTTACAAGCTAGCAATTTTAATAGTTGCAATAGGTATAGAATCTTAATTCGTTATTATATTCTGTTTTCGTAGAGTGTTTTATAAAGGTGTTATTTTTATTATATTTATTTGGAACCAAAAACAGTTATACATTAGGTACCTACAGCATTTACAAAAAATAGTTTATTTGATAACTATATTTGTACAACAAATTTGAGATTGAAGTCTCCTTTTAAGCAAAAGATGCCAAGATGCATAATTATTACAATTCAATTATTTTTTTTATTCAGTAACAATTCACATTGCGTTCGAATATAATCCAGTATGAAACAACAACAGTCGAAAAAACGTACGACCTTATTGTCCACGAACACGACGTGACCTCGGAGTATGATAACGAACGCAAGTTAAATGAGAGAAAAAAAAAAGGAAAGTACATATTTAGAAGAAAAACACTATATACCGACGAATCTAAGGAAGCGGATGACGAGAGCATCCGTCCTATGGGCGACTTGCAAGAGATTGTGAAGCCATTATGTAGATTGCGACAGCGCGAAACTACTATAGGTTTCTAAAAGTCGACGGAGAGGGGATTCATCACAACCATGATCAGTGCAAGTCTGGAATCCAAGATCAATCTATATATATAAAAGAAGAAACTGACTGACTGAATGAATGACTGACTGACTGACTGACTGACATATCAACGTACAGCCGAAACTACTGGGTCTAGGAATGTGAAATTTTCTACACGGCTTCCTTTTATAATGTAGGGGAGCACTAAGAAGGGGTTTTTGGAAATTCAACCTTTAAGGGGGTGAAAAGGGGGGATTTCGTTTGTATGAAAAATCTTATTCCTTGAGTTAATAAACTTGAAACTTGGCACGAATACTTATCTAAGTAAATTATTAAGTTTGGCATTTTTTGTTTTTCTTAACTACCCCCTAAAGGGGGATTGGGGGGTGTCAAAGTTTATATGGAAGAATTTTAACGGGCTGTCCGATTAACTCGAAACTCAGTATTTATACTTAAGACCAAAAATAGAGAATAACGTGTATCAGAGTTTTTCGAAAATGTACCCCTGACGGGGTGAAAAGGGGTAGTTAATTTTACAGGGGAGGATTTTACTGCGTGACTTGATTTACTCGAAAATTGGTATAAATAATCTTTGAGTCAAGTAATGAACACATCACAAACTTTTTTCGAAATTCCACCCCTGTGGGGGTGAAAAGCGGGGACACAGTTTATATGAAAAATCTTATTCATTTGGTTAATAAACTTGAAACTTGGCACGAAAGTAAATTATGAAGATTGACACTTTTTGTTTTTCTAAACTACCCCCTAAAAGGGGATTGGGGGGTGTCAAAATTTGTATGGAAGAATTTTAACGCACGGTCCGATTAACTCGAAACTCGGTATTTATACTTAAGACCAAAAATAAAGAATAACACATATCAGGGTTTTTCGAAAATCTATCCCTAACGGGGTGAAAAGGTGTACTTAATTTTACAGGGGAGGATTTTACTGCGTGGCTTGATTAAGTCGAAAATTGGTATAAATAATCTTTGAGTCAAGTAATGAACACATCACAAACTATTTTTCGAAATTCCACCCCCGTGGGGGTGAAAAGCGGGGATACAGTTTATATGAAAAATCTTATTCATTTGGTTAATAAACTTGAAACTTGGCACGAAAGTAAATTATGAAGATTGACACTTTTTGTTTTTATAAACTACCCCCTAAAAGGGGATTGGGGGGTGTCAAAATTTGTATGGAAGAATTTTAACGCGCGGTCCGATTAACTCGAAACTCGGTATTTATACTTAAGACCAAAAATAACATGTATCAGGGTTTTTCGAAAATGTACCCCTAACGGGGTGAAAAGGTGTAGTTAGTTTTAGGGTTTTTCAAAACTCGACTCCTACCAAGGTGGAAAAGGGTAATAAAGTTTAAGGGGTGGATTGCTGGGAAATATAGTAGGAAATGCTGTATCCACTAGCAGGAATAGCGCCACCAGTGGTTCGCAGAGCACTGACTCCAGCGAAAGAGCCAAAATGGTCTCCGACACATGACCCTTTGCACGACAACATCCTTGTGCCACAAAGGCTGAAAAGCCGAAACAGTCTTTCAAAGTGTGTCGTCAACTCACTGGTGAACCATGACAAGAAAGACTGAAGCTGTGGCGAGATAGTCCTTCCTTACCCGAACCGTTCGTCCCACCCGCTGAAGACCTCCCACCTGGACATGAGTAACCTTGGGTAACCTGGAAGTCTTTAAACAGACTCCGGACCCAGGATAGCTGAAGCAAGGAAAACCTGTTTAGGTGGAGATTCATAGACGACTCCGCCTTGGAGTGTAAATGTGGTGCTGTTCCACAAACGATGGGACACTTAATATCCTGTCAGCTGCACGTTATAGGAACTGGTGGACGCTGGTAATGGCGCCAAACAAGTAGCCGAAATCTGGGCCGAGTCCATTTAGATTGCTATCGACACGCTAAGAAGAAGAAGGGGTGGATTTTACTGCTTGCTTCCATTAACTCGAAAATGAGTAGGTATCGGTCTTTGAGTCAAGTTGTGGACACGTCATCCCAAACGATTTTTCAAAAATCCACCCTTGTGGGGGTGAAAAGCGAGGATCCTGTTTATTTGAAAAATCTGATTCCTTTGATCTACAAACTTAAAAATTGGCCCGAATTCTAAATAAATGATAAAGATCATAAACATACATATTCGAAATTTTTAGAGGAAAGTACGAAATACACGCGGACGAAGTCGCGGGCAAAGTGCTAGTATCTTATAATGCTTTAGCAAATCTGCAGGGAATCCTTGTACGGAAGCACTTGTAGTGCGTGCCACGAAGAAATTTGTGTTATGGACCCTATAATATAATAACACTAGCGGACCCGGCCACCCGGCGAATGTGGTACCGCCTCAGAATCAAAGAAGCCGATCCATACAAAAAGTACGAGAAAATCTTATTAAGTATTATTATTTTTTGTGAATTTTCCCCATTTTTTAGGGCTCCGTACCAAAATGGTAAAAACGGAATCCTTATGGTGAGACTGAGTCTGTCTGTCTGTCACAGCTGGATATCTCAAAAACTACTAATGCTATCTTGAAATTTGAAATAGTTTTAGATGACGTTTGCCCAACTATTTTGTAAATAAGAAAGAAATAAAAATATATATATATTTTTTGCTGATAGTGGAATTAATGTAGGTAACTTTTGTTGATGATTTCTGAAAAAGTTTGCTATGAGACTTCGTTTTATTTTTCCTGTAATCTTTACATAAACTTCTATCACATAGAATAATTTCAGATTTTTCTCTTTGCAAACTTCGGAGATAAGGAGGGGGGGGGAACGCTATTTTTTTTTACATTCGAAAACTATACGGTCCAAAAAATGTTTGAGAATGTGCAAACTGCGCTCTTTCATATGATACCACCACATGCCCTAGTAGCCCCACTTCGAATTTTTCAGACCCCCTTTCAGTCCCAGTTGCAAGAAATATACCAACATATATTTTTATTTCTTTCTTATTTGCAAAATAGTTCCAAATTTCAAGTTGATAGCATTAGTAGTTCTTGAGATATCCAGCTGTGACAGACAGACAGACAGACTTAGTCTCACCATAAGGGTTCCGTTTTTACCATTTTGGTACGGAACCCTAAAAACCTTCTTTCTTATATGTATGCCTCTGACATCACTACGGGGAATACAGGGCTTGTACAAGCAGACGCCACTGAAGCTATAACTTCGTAGAGAATATCCGTCCAGTTGTGGGTAATTTATTCTACAACTTAAAAGTTCTAATACCTCCTCCTATTTTCAGGATAGGATATGATAATATATCGCTAAGCCAAAGCACTGCATTTATGAATTAAGTATAATTTATAATATTATATCCAGTGTCCAGTCTAATTATACCTATTCGCACGGATTCACTCCGGAAGTATCGACAGCTCGTGTACATATGACAATAAAAATAAAATATTACGACAGTTATCATATCACTCCTGGATGGTATCGCCAAGATAATGGTAACCTACCAACCAAAACCAATACGACAGGTAATTCCTAATCAACGCAATGATTACCTATTATAATGATCAGTCATGCTTCAGTCAACCAGTCAGTCACAGAGTTTTGCATGAATTTCAGAATAATCGAACAATTTCCGGCCTGACGCTAAAGAGAAACAATGATAACGACTTGTTAAAAGAAAAATAATCACAAGTCACTTAGTATTGATTGAAATGTTTGAACAGTGGGTTCAGTACGCGACGCAGAAGACAATACGTCACCGCAGACACCGCACCTATGAGCACGGGTCACCTAGAGTGCTGGCAGGGTCGCGTACTCGCGTATCTTTCTAGAGATTTTATTTTTTTCAGTTATGTAGGTAGCACATCCGCCGCTCTACGTTACGAAAAACTCAAGTCTGCTATTTTTATAAATTCGCCATTCCAACAAAAAAACTAAACTCAATTTCCTTTGTATTGTATAATTGCATAGCACAGATGTGAGCTCTATGTATGTACTATACCTTATTTACCATTTACCGGGTAATGTCTTTCATTGACTTGAATGTGCCCTGGTGGCTGATAGTATGTCATGCTCACACAAATGTCTCGCTGACGGTGGCGTGTGTGTTGGATCATTTAGCTCCCTTCAAAATGGTTGAGCTGTGGTGCTGACCCATGCGTCATGTTCGTGAACGGGCGCCGTCAGTTGGGGCTGGTCATCACTTAGCTGCCTCGGCTTATTTTTATTTTAAATTATTTTATTTTTGGATGGTTGTTTCTTACTATTTCCTGTACTCTGGGCGCTTTTAACGCGTACGTCTTTTTTACATCGTTCTCACATAATATATAATTGGAAATTCAACATTAATGATGTACTTAACTAATATTTTTGTAAAAATATAATTTAAAAGAGTGTCCATGGAGTTTCTTGCCCGTTCTTCTCCATAGGTACCTACGCTTTGGAATGGGCAACTAGCTTCATATTTTCTGACTGACCGACTTCTTGACAATTCAAAAGTGCCTGTAAATGGTTTAATTTAAATAAATGCTTTGAGTTTGAACACACATTGTAATTTTGCTAAAAGTTCGTAATCTGCTAAATTCATAATGGTCGATCATTGGTCGGTCAATGGCACAGAACATAATTATACGATACTCCTAACGAATTAAAAGCAATAACTGCACAATGACGTTCTAATGGTCACTGATCAAAGGAACTGTCAAAATTTTAGCAGATTAACGTTTAAGTCAGTCATTAATTTGTCATTATGTACGAGATTACCATTCTATGCCATTTCTTTCAATGTAGTGTCAGTGGTTGACCATTGGAAAGTCATAATGACACCATCATATTAAAATGTACGTTGTTGAGCAGACACATTTTTCGAACATATAAAGCAATGGTTTAGCAATATCCTTTAAAATGATTCAGATTGAGATTGATAGTGTGTTACGCAATTAGGGAGCTGTACTAATACTGGGATCTTGATTTGATAGCAAACTCAACTAGCTCCAAAATAAAACTCTGAAGATGCAGATTTGATAACGACGAAGGTAGATTTTTATGCGAAATTTTTATCAAAGAGAATAGCAGAAAACGTAAATCTTCTAACATCACTATCTCGAACAGCAAAACTAGGACTGTCTTGTGTTCACGGATATGTGAACGTTGACGTGCAACCTGACGGAAATATTTATCTTAATATTAAAGCAGATAACTCAACTAGGCCTACACAAATACATACAAAACTCAATTATATACTGCATCAAAAAGTTGTCTCATGATCATGTGTGTGTGTGTGTGATAGTAATTTGGGATAATTTAGATAATTTTAATGTAGCTTGATAACATCACGGAGTGAGCCACGTGCAGCGTAAGGCGCTTTGTACACGGGGCGGTTTCTTTACGGTACGGCATATAAACCGCGCAGTAGACAAAACGTGTCTGTCAGCAAGCTTCCATAGTGATCCATGCAACTGTGACGACTGTGCCTAGTGTGCCTACACACGGGGAATAAACGTGTTTGTCAGCAAGCTTCCATATTGATCCATGCAACTGTGACGACTGTGCCTAGTGTGCCTACACACGGGGAATAAACGTGTCTGTCAGCAAGCTTCCATAGTGATCCATGCAACTGTGACGACTGTGCCTAGTGTGCCTACACACGGGGAATAAACGTGTCTGTCAGCAAGCTTCCATAGTGATCCATGCAACTGTGACGACTGTGCCTAGTGTGCCTACACACGGGGAATAAACGTGTCTGTCAGCAAGCTTCCATAGTGATCCATGCAACTGTGACGACTGTGCCTAGTGTGCCTAGTGTGCCTACTCACGGGGAATAAACGTGTCTGTCAGCAAGCTTCCATAGTGATCCATGCAACTGTGACGACTGTGCCTAGTGTGCCTACATACGGAGAATAAACGTGTCTGTCAGCAAGCTTCCATAGTGATCCATGCAACTGTGACGACTGTGCCTAGTGTGCCTACATACGGAGAATAACCGTGTCTGTCAGCAAGCTTCCATAGTGATCCATGCAACTGTGACGACTGTGCCTAGTGTGCCTAGTGTGCCTACTCACGGGGAATAAACGTGTCTGTCAGCAAGCTTCCATAGTGATCCATGCAACTGTGACGACTGTGCCTAGTGTGCCTACCCACGGGGAATAAACGTGTCTGTCAGCAAGCTTCCATAGTGATCCATGCAACTGTGACGACTGTGCCTAGTGTGCCTACACACGGGGAATAAACGTGTCTGTCAGCAAGCTTCCATAGTGACCCATGCAACTGTGACGACTGTGCCTAGTGTGCCTACACACGGGGAATAAACGTGTCTGTCAGCAAGCTTCCATAGTGATCCATGCAACTGTGACGACTGTGCCTAGTGTGCCTACCCACGGGGAATAAACCGTTATTTTTCACGGCAAGAAAAACGTGTGTGAACAAAAGTCTTTTTTTACAAAAAAAACAACCGACTTCCAAAAAACACTGTGAAAAATAACTTTAATTTAAACCCACTAAAAAGTGAAAAATAAAAAAGTTTTTATTTTTCACTTTTTAGTGGGTCAGTTTGTAATTTCGCACCTTTAAAGTAAAACCGTTACTAAACGAAATTATAAAATTTTACAGGAGAGCCAATATTAGAAAAAAGTCACTGTTTTTTGTCAATAAGAAACTTGAAATCTCGAAAAAAAATCAGCTGTTCCCTAAATTTTTTTTATACGAATATAAATGTAGGGAACAGCTGATTTTTTTTTCGAGATTTCAAGTTTCTTATTGACAAAAAACAGTGACTTTTTTCTAATATTGGCTCTCCTGTAAAATTTTATAATTTCGTTTAGTAACGGTTTTACTTTAAAGGTGCGAATTTATCTAAATTACTATTACTATAGCCTAATGTCAACTGCTCATCACCTTTTACAAAATATTGCTTTTCCCGATGCAGGACGTTAATTGTTGAGGAGTTCTCCTAGTAAGAACCAGGAGAACTGGAGCTGATTGAGAAGTCACCACCAGCTCCACTTCACCATACGCATTGTAGAGCATAAATTGCTTAGCAACCATATTAAAGTAATCGAATCGCAACCCGTGAAATATTTGTCATTGAGTAGTTCCGATGGCCATCTGTGATCTTCATCATCAGCTCCACTTTACCAAATGATGATTTCCGAGAGCAAATGCTCAAGTTACTTTAAAAAAACTGGCCAAGTGCGAGTCGGACTCGCACACGAAGGGTTCCGTACCACAAGGCAAAAACGCAGAAAAAAACACGTTTGTTGTATGGGAGCCCCCCTTAAATATTTATTTTATTTTGTTTTTAGTATTTGTTGTTATAGCGGCAACAGAAATACATAATTAGTGAAAATTTCAACTGTCTAGCTATCGCGGTTCTTGAGATACAGCCTGGTGACAGACAGACGGACGGACGCATATAACCTCCTCCTTTTATACAAATTGTTCACGACAAGATCTCGAACTTAGATTTCTGTCTGACAAGAGTTTCCCAAGAGCAGCTTATGGAATCGCCTATCGGCTCTGCACAATGGACATATACTTCCAGAAGCTAGAAGCCACTAGCCAGTAGATGTAGGACTTCGGTTAGCTACTTAGCTTAGCTAGACACTTTCTTCGGAATGAGATCAAAATAAATTTTAAAGGAATACTCACAACTAAAGCTTCCCCGGCCGCGGTGTGCTGCAGCGGCGGCGCGGGGCTGAGCAGTGCGGTGGCCAGGATGTAGGCGCAGGGCGCCGCGCTCAGCGCCAGCAGCGCGCCCAGAGCGCGCGCGCCCAGCGGCCGCAGCCACACGCCCGCCAGGCACGCCGCCGGGTTGGCCATGGCGCCCAGCGTCACCGCCAGGTGGTACGCCTGCGTGCCGTACGGCATGCACGAGTACGATTGCACCGACGGCAGCACGCCGTTGTTGAGCGCGTTCAGCAGCGCCATCAGCAGCATCACGCCCACCCATCGCGGCGCCAGCAGCGACGGCCGTTCTGACGTGGCCTCGTCGTCTTTGGCCGCGGCCGCCGGCGCCACACGCTCCATTTGGAATCCTTTGTAGTTGTTGATGACGACAAAGGCGGCCAAGCTGGTCGCCGAGAGCCCGCCCAGCAGCAGCAGGAACACCATGGAGTCGAAGCGCGCGGGCGGGTAATGCGCCACCAGCGAACTGTTGTCGGCCGACGGCAGGCACTCGGGCTCGCCGCCCACTCCCTGCACCAGGGCCAGCAAGCTCGGCACGAACCCGCTGAGCCCCTCGCCCACGAGGTACGTGGCGAGGTATACGTCGCGGAAGTGGCGCAGGTACGGGTAGAACAGCACGGAGCTGGTGCAGCCTACCAGCGCCGCGCAGAAAGTCAGCGCCAGGTAGGCCACTGAGCGCTCTTCACCGCCGATTACCGACGTCTTCTCGTACAGGAACGCGTTGAGCACGAGCGCCAGCGTGCCGATCACCAGCAGCGCGTAAATGTAGAAGGCGTCCTTGACGCTGGGCAGAAGGCGGCGCATGAGGGCGTACAGGAGCAGGCCACTGTTTGCGAGCTGCACGGCCATCACCATGGACGAGGGCAGCGCCCAGCCCTCGGGCAGGCGGTCCACCAGCAGCGGCAGCTGCACGTACAGCCCGTTGACGCCGAGCCACGTGCCGATACCCCAGAACACCATCAGTACGTCCAGCGCCACAAGTCGCTGCGCACCCCACATCTTGGCGGTGACTCCGTCTCCTCGTTCAAGGCACGGCGAGCTCTCCTTGTCCTCGTTCAACCTGCGGCACGACGAGCGCTTACACTCTCAGCACTAGCTTCACTGCGCTGAGTTTGGCGAGTGATAACAGACCGGTTTGCAACGATGGTGACGATTTGTATTTATACCAACTTATAGATAAGAAAGTATACCTATTTGTTTACGTTATTGTACGAATTATCGTGAGCTAACTTCTCACTGTAAATAAACGTGTGAAATGTTGCTTTATATATACATACTAAGTGAGTTTAAGATAGCGCTCTGATAAGATTAGCGACAAGTGTCCACGAGTGTGGGCTGATGAAGCAATCGCGGAGACGACTGCAGCTGGTCAGTGAGTCGTCCTAGGGGCGGATTTGTTAGAGTTGGAATATACGCTTAGGGCCACTATGAGCCGAAGGCCGAACGGCCAATAGTTCTTGTTGTAACGACACCGTTACTGCAAGAACTATTGTATAACAGAAAAGTAATGAACAGTGAATAAACTTTTCACCTTACGTCGATGTGATGGTAGCGAATCGGCCAAGCCACATATTTTGACTAGGGTGTAGAGTTTGTGAAGTTAGGGTTAGTTCACACCGAGGCGCGACGCGATGCGCAGTTTTCTAGATAGAAATACAATTACAGACCTTATCTACTACACTAAAAGGTACACAATTCAGTGTCTACTTACTTACTACGTCGAGCTACGCAGCGCGGCGCCGCCGCCACGCGGCGTAGCTCACTGAATCGTGTACCTTTTTACAAGCTTTTATTTAGCTTGCACTGTTCGTATGTAAGTATGTATGTATGTATGTAAGTTGTCCGTCAAAGTTTGCATACCATTTTTCGACCATTTCTTGGTATCCGATTGAGCTGAAATTTTGCATACACCTTTAATTCTGCTAACAATACAATGTATGTACAATACTCAATATTGTAATAATTTCAATATGGCCGCCGCTCCAAGATGGCGGATTACATATTTTTTCTCAACCCCCTTAATATGGGTATCAAATGAAAGGGCTTGAAGAGTAGAAAACGATAAAGTTAGTAAAATTACATAAAGTTCAATATGGCCGCCGCTCCAAGATGGCGGATTTTATATATTTTTTCCCAACCCCCATAATATGGGTATCAAATGAAAGGGCTTGAAGAGTAGAAAACGATAAAGTAAATAACATCACACTAAATTCAATATGGCCGCCGCTCTAAGATGGCGGTTTATATTTTTTCAATCCCCATAATATGGGTATCAAATGAAACGGCTTGAAGAGTAGCAAATGATAAAGTAAATATGGCCGCCGATTCAAGATGGCGGATTTCATTTTTTCTCAATCCCCTTAATATAGGTATCAAATGAAAGGGCTTGAAGAGTAAAAAACGATAAAGTTAGTAAAATTATACTAATATTAATAAATCTTTAAGACTAAAAAGTAAAAAATAAAATTAAAATAAAAAAAAGTTTTTACAAACAAGCTTTTATTTAAATAAGAACGTAACCAAAAAAATAAAGAATAACGCGAACTAAAAAGAAAAAAATAAATTTAAGTGACACTGTCATTTAAAAAAAATATATAAATTTTAAAAGCTTGAGGCACTGATGTACGGTATCCGTTATACAGGTGTACCTATTACACAATAACAGTGCCTCAAGCTTTGAATTTTTTTTTTTTTTTTTTATGACAGTTTCATCTGTATTTATTTTTTTTTTTTAGTTCGCGTTATTCTTTATTTTTTTGGTTACGTTCTTATTTAAATAAAAGCTTGTTTTTAAAACACTTTTTTTTATTTTAATTTTATTGTGTAGTAGATAAGGTCTGTAATTGTATTTCTATCTTGAAAACTGCGCGTCGCGTCGCGTCTCGGTGTGTTTTTGTAAGTCGCATGAATAATAAACTTTTTTTCGGGTTGATTTACTAATAATCTTGAAATATGTATTTTATTATTTGTAACAAGGAGTCTCTATATCAATTTTCTGACCCGTAGCATCAAAATTTTCGGAAGGCTGATTAAACTTCCATCCCCTAGTTTAAGGGGTTGGGGGGTAAAAGTTCCAAGTTTTAGATTTTTTTTGTTGTTTGTGTACTAATACTAGCTTACATACCAAATTTCAGCTTTCTAGGACTTCAGTAAATACCCTAAGAGTTTTGATGATCATCAGTCAGTGAAGAAATCGTTTTTTTTAGTTATCAATAAAATCTAAAGTATAAGAGCTATGCAATTGAAACTAAGGTTTAATAAGTCTATTGTTGACAACATATCCCGAAAATTTTGTTTATCTGGTATAATCGAAACCCAATTTATGACCGTTCAAAAAAACGACGAAGCGCTTCGATAAAAGGTAGGTAGTGCCCTTGCTTGCTTCGCTTGGCTCGTCTTGGGGCACTCCCGTGACCCCAGAAACGAAAATTTCGAGAAAAAATTAAGTCCTAGCGCCATAATGCCCCTAAGGCTACACTCCAACCCTGCAGCTGCTGAACAGATAGTGCACACTGACCTTATACAGCCGTCTATCAATCATCTTCATGCTACCAGCATTGTTAGTATAAACTGCAAAAGTTATAGGTACGGGAGTTCGCGTTCGAGTGTTAGTGTTAGTGCAACAGAGCCGTCCACTGATATGAACTAGACGGAAACCGATAAAATAACGAAATTATGAAGCAGTAATTATAGATAGCACCGATTGAACATGACAACAGACTATAGATAAGTAAAGTGATATTTAGAGCAGGTTCCGATGAAGACGTGTTATAGGCGGAGACGGGTCCGCGACCGTCCTGCGCAGTCCATCGCTGGTGAACGTCACTGCGTCGGCGTCGCCCAGACACAATACCTCCCATCATTAATTACGATCCCATGTTCTACTACACGAGGCACGACGCGGCGACGGCCATAAGTTAGTAAGTCATTTATATTATTTGCGAACCGCGAACACTTATCAGATCAATATCATGATTGTCTTTTAATAAATTAATATTGTGTGTCCGCTACTCAGCTGTCACTGTGAGAAGTTGTGATAACTCGTACGAGAC
Organism: Oligia latruncula; assembly: GCA_948474745.1. Classification (NCBI taxonomy): domain Eukaryota; kingdom Metazoa; phylum Arthropoda; class Insecta; order Lepidoptera; family Noctuidae; genus Oligia; species Oligia latruncula. The sequence continues at coordinate 611,323 of OX419691.1, read as the reverse complement.
GTAACTTGACGCAAGTCGAGGTCATGGTCACGAGTATAACAATAGCTAAAATAATTATTAATTTATCATATTATACTAATTACGATGTAAATGAGTGGTTAGTTAAAACATTGTAATTTTGTAATAAATAACTCCGTTGTCTAACACAATGTTAGTTGTAAAGAGACGACAGCCCCTGTGGCATCATACTTGGTTCAATCGTAGTTTCAGCAGTCCGCTCCTATACAGCAACCAATACATAGACCAGCGTCATACCACAAGTGAAGGAACCGCTTGTTCGCTAACTAGGTACCTATGTATAGGAACCGCTCGTTCGCTAACTAGGTACCTATGTATAGGAACCGCTCGTTCGCTAACTAGGTACCTATGTATAGGAACCGCTCGTTCGCTAACTAGGTACCTATGTATAGGAACCGCTCGTTCGCTAACTAGGTACCTATGTATAGGAACCGCTCGTTCGCTAACTAGGTACCTATGTATAGGAACCGCTCGTTCGCTAACTAGGTACCTATGTATAGGAACCGCTCGTTCGCTAACTAGGTACCTATGTATAGGAACCGCTCGTTCGCTAACTAGGTACCTATGTATAGGAACCGCTCGTTCGCTAACTAGGTACCTATGTATAGGAACCGCTCGTTCGCTAACTAGGTACCTATGTATAGGAACCGCTCGTTCGCTAACTAGGTACCTATGTATAGGAACCGCTCGTTCGCTAACTAGGTACCTATGTATAGGAACCGCTCGTTCGCTAACTAGGTACCTATGTATAGGAACCGCTCGTTCGCTAACTAGGTACCTATGTATAGGAACCGCTCGTTCGCTAACTAGGTACCTATGTATAGGAACCGCTCGTTCGCTAACTAGGTACCTATGTATAGGATTAGGGAAACTTACTAGCACATAAACAATAAAGTGAATAAATTGGCTAGATTATGTAAATGCAACGAGTTGTAGTAGAGATAATGAAACATTACACAATTAAACGTAGTCCACATTCTAATGCAAAAACTGGATTCAGACACACGCCAGTCCTTCAAGGAAACCATGGAAAATCCAAGGGAAATGCCATCATTAAACGAGTTCCTGAAATTCATTGAAACCAAGTACATGTCAATGGAACCGGGTACAAACCCGAACCGCCCACGTAACTTCAACAGTCAACAGCAAAACATTCAAACGAAAACAGTTCATAATGCAACATACAGCAAGCCTAAAGTGCAACAACATAACGTTCAAGATGGAGCTAAGAACATGCCGAGAACATTCCATAACAAGCAAACATTTCATAGTTGCCCTAAATGCAATAAACAACACGGTCTCTATAATTGCAGAGAATTTTTAAGTACTTATGTCACCAGAGGAAAGGTTAAAGACCGCTAACAACCTACATGTATGTCTAAATTGCCTGTTTAGTCATAACGGCGAAAAATGTACGTCGGAAAAAAGTGCAAGCACTGCGATGAGCCGCATAATAGCATTTTGCATGAAGCGATTGGCGTTGCAAAATCGAGTAGCGGCAGGCCTAATGTAAGTCAACAACTGAACACGCACTTAGCACATGACAACTCGAATGAGGTGTTGCTAGCCACGGCTCAGGTCAAGACGATAGCCAATGATGGAACTACGATCATTTTACGCGCTTTATTAGATCAGGGCCCAGGTCAGCTTATTACAGAAAATGCTGCACAAAGATTGCAGTTAAAACGGAGCAGGTTGAGCGCTGTGGTGTCAGGTGTAGGTGCGTCAGCCACCACTAAGTGTAAAGAAGTGCTTCATCTTAATTGCAAAGCGTTATACGATGAAATTAACATTAAGGCACTGATTATGCCGGTAATAACAAACAAACTGCCAAGTAAAACAAACTGCCAAGTAAAACAAACTGCCAAGTAAAACCAGTGGATAAAGGCATCCATCATAGCACAACGGGCTCATTTAGGCTGGGTGGTATGCGGTAATTACAAAACATTCAATTGCCATGTAATTGTCAACAACATTCACGAGCTTGCCCAATTCTGGGAACAGGAGTCTTTGCAAGAAGATGATGAAGATAAGGACCCTGACAACAAGTGCGAACACTTCAACAAGGAGACAACAAAACGACTTTCTGATGGGCGATACCAAGTTCGCCTCCCTCTTAAGGAAAATTTTATTGAACATTTAGGAACATCGAAACCACAGGCCATAGCCCAATTTCAACAACTAGAGCGAAATATATATTAAAAACATTCAACAACGACACTTTGTCAAGAAGGAGTACCGAAATGGGAATAGAGTGGTTCCACGCCCCAAGCTGGCCGACTGCGGGGGGACTTTGAGAAGCTGCAGTCAAGTCTATGAAATACCAAAAAAGTTGACATACGAAGAGTTTTTAACACTGCTCACTCAAATCGAAGCCTGCATGAACTCTAGACCACTTTTCCCTTTAACGGAGGACGTGGAAGACATTTTTAACTTAAATTAACTAACTTATACCTAATTAATTTCATTCACATTGGTTTTATGATTCTTATTTACATTAGTAAAATATTTGTTAATAAGTTATCTTAACTATAATTTTTGACCCGCCAAGATGTACGGTCAGCAACCGCACATTGTACTTTGGCCTAGTTAAAAATCCTGCAAATATTGTTAAATAATGAATGTAGTATCGTCACGTAGGTACGCAAGCACGTCAGTCTTTTATATCGAGTTCGCGCAACATCTAGCATTTTATAACATTTTTATTAAGTTCTTATTACATTAATTTAGTGCAGTTTCTCATTAAATATTTCTCGAACATTAACATAATTATATTTTATTAACATTCAACATTATATAATTATGTAAGGGCTTGCCCTTACACCCGTCATAGGTACATTTCAACGAAAAACTAGTAATGTTGTTAGCATAGATTTATAATAAATCTATGGTTGTTAGTAAAGAGGACGTGCGCGGGCGCACGCAGGACGCCACATTTAGCTCCTCGACGCACCACCAGCAGAGCAGGGGCTCCTAAACCACTGACCTACATGAACGACCACTTACATCTTAAAAAACGAACGTCTCCGCAGACCAGTTCTTATCACTCCCTTTGATTGATAATTAACTGGACAATTTAACGATGCAGTGTACTGTGACGTAACAGCCGAACGAGAGACGAATAAGTACGTAGTGTTAGCTTTTGTAATGAATTTCGACACAACCACCTTTAAGTATCAACAAGACTTGTCTGAATAAAGAGCACACGGTCCGACGAGCCAACAGTCAGCTCCGGCGCGGCGGCGGTCGTATATGATATCTCATATCTACATAAGTAAATACGACATGATTGGTGTCAGGAGCCGGGAGGCTGTTGTTCAACACTCGGCCGCTGAAATATTTGTTCAGGGTGTGCTACTTGTTTGATAAGGTGTGTACACAGATATTAGTAGATACCTACCGGCAGGGCAGAGCCATGGAGTCGCGGGCGCGGCGGAGCAGCGCGGCGCGCTAGCATGCCGCCCACCGCAAGCCGGCCGCGCGCCCTTAGCTGTGACACGTGCCATGGAATGGGTCAAGCGGAACACACACCACGCCAGCTATCGACAGAGACATCGGTGAGCCGCAGAAGATACAACATTATCATCAGATTGACCTGAACGACGGCAGCCATATGACTAGACGTGTCTGTCGATAGCTCGGATGGCGCACACGGCGCGGCGGCAGTCGCCTGCAGACAGCGGTGTTGCTTACAGGTTGCTGCTCGCTGGCACGCATGCTGTCTGGAAGCGACGCCATTGCTACAGAATATATCTTACAATATTGACAGAGCGCGTATTTGGGAGCATCTGGATATATTATATTCTTGCCTTATCAAGTACATGCAGTCAATACAAATAAACAGCAAGACAGCTGGCTTTAAGTTAATATTCATATTTAATGTAACAAACAATGTCGCAAACTCTTGACGGCAATGCAAGAGATAAGTCTTGAGATATGTTTTGTAACAATAAGCCTTGAAGGATGAAAGGTTACATGTTCTATGTTATAGGTTTGGTTTCCGCACTTAGTTCTTCAAATGGACCATTATGCGTGGTGGATGAAAGGTTTTTTTTTCCTTCTTTACCAACTGTGTTGATATCGACTATTCTGAATTATTAGCATATATGAATGTCATAAACATAAAAATCTGTTAACAAACAGTCAAATGATTAGTATTAGTACTTATTGTTTTATGATGACTTGATGACCCCAGCCCAGCATAATTATATCAGTATTTATTAGTCTATATCTAAACTATAGAAAAAAAAACGCGAAAGAAGATCCAGTTAATAGTTATTTTCCTGTTTGTTAAAGAGGCTTTTAGGAAATAGCCAATATTCTCAACACAACCACAGTTGTCATGTTGAGGATAATGGTAACATGCGGAGACGAGTCTCTGAGAATATTGAATATTATATAGAATATGGTCTAAAGTAATATGATGCAACATAGCCTAACAGAAGTAACATTAAGTGATGTCTTGAGAAACAAATTCTTTAAATTACAAAAGGATGTGAAACTTTTAACATTTCTATACTTAGATGTTCCACACGAGAAGACTTTATTGCACCATAAAGATAGTATTGCAACACTGAATTAAGAACAAACACACTGACCATTGATTTTATTAGAATAAAATCAATAGCTTAACTTGTTATGTAAGAACCAAAACTGAGTCTAAATTGAAACTGGTGAGCAATCAGCCAATACAATATCAGTCAGTTCATGTTCTGAAGCCTATTGAGTCCCAACTGAATAATTAGTACACTTCACTCAAACCAACCCACCACATTTAGCAAAAGTTATTGAATAGATAGAATTGTGAAAATAACTACATACTGTGCAAAGGAAGCTGGCATTATCCCCTCATGTATACAGAAGATAGTTCAGAAGACTTGTCACCTGGAAACCATAACACTTCAGTTCCACCTGACTCAGAACTACTGAGGAGTATCTACACTACGGAGGAGGCTCCACAACCAGCAGTTCCTCACAGGACATAACAATTACTGAGATCTAACACAAAACGTACTTACTAATTCATTAGTAATCATTTTATTAATAGGAACTAAGTCATTTCAAAATTATTTCAATGACTAACTAATTCTTAAATATGTTAATCCAAACATTATGGAACTGGGAACTGCAAAAATTGTGTAATTGATTTATTTATTGTTCTGAAAGCTTACTGTGTAATATCTAGGTAAATAATGTACAATTAGCTTCCACAAATTTAATAAGACCTTTCTAAGTGATTATTATTAAATCATCAACAACATCAAGGGTACGTGAACTTAAATTTCTAGACTGTGACAAGGCATACAAAACTGCACACTAACACTGGTGATATTCAGTGGTTTATAAACATAATTATTTACAAACCTCACGCTGCTCGCCATGCCGTAGTTTTAAGGCACTCGTTCAGCACTTGTTGTCCGTTCGGTATCACAATACGGTTCAAAATATTTCATTAAAGAGTTTCAAAGTTGCGCTTGCGTACAAGTTTACTTCCTTACATCATTCTCAACGGGCTCTCTGCCTTATTAAAACTTTTTGACACTGTAGGAAATCGACCTGAATAGCTTCAGATAACACTTAGAACTTATTAAAATATTAAGTACAAAAGTAAATTCGTAGTTATAGCTAAAAACTACATGTTCAGTGAACTTCTTCCTGCATCTGATTATGACTGATGGATGACTGAAATGATTTTTTTGACAGCAATGAATGACAGCACACAGACAAACAGCACATGACGAGTGACGACAACAGCTGTTCAAAGTCTAGGTTATGGTTGTCCAATTACCAAACTAAACGGAAATAGAAAAGAATTAGTCGATTACAACCGATTTTACATTTAGTCAAACTTAAATAGTAAATACCACGTAATAAGGGAGATTTACACCCCAGTGAGCCACTGAGATTGCTGTAAAATACACTTTTTTTAATGTTCCGTACCCAAAGGGTAAAATGGGACCCTATTACTAAGACTTCGCTGTCTGTCCGTCTGTCCGTCCGTCTGTCTGTCACCAGGCTGTATCTTAAGAACCGCGATAGCTAGACAGTTCAAATTTTCACAAATTTTGTATTTCTTATGCCGCTATAACAACAAATACTAAAAACAAAATAAAATAAATATTTAAGGGGGGCCCTCCCATACAACAAACGCGATTTTTTTGCCCTTTTTTGCTCGATATCAATAATGGCAACAGGTAGACACTTAAAATATTCACAAAATACTCAGTTGTATTTTTACTTTAATATTATATAAATAATAAAATTAAAATTAAATAATATTTAAGGGGGGCTCCCATACAACAAACTTGTTTTTTTCGGCGTTTTTGCCTTGTGGTACGGAACCCTTCGTGTGCGAGTCCGACTCGCACTTGGCCAGTTTTTTTTAGTTTCCTAAGTCAATCTAAGTTAACCTGTACGTGTACAGTCACGAGCATAAGTATTTATACACTTGGCTTTATTAAAAGGCGATATTCTCATATTATAATATTATGATATTATATATTCAAAAATATATATATATAATATATATTTTTGAATGAAATTTTATAATAATAGTAACATAATATTTTCGAATCCATATGTGTATGTAGTGTCGTATTTAATGTTGCATTCGTTAATTCGTGACAAAATCGCAATTGAAAGTTGCCAAGTGTTGACATATTAGTGCTCGTGACTGAACATTCGGACTTTACGAGACCTAATAACAATTTTATTAAATTTTATTATAATAGCGTTAGAGACCATCACCTGTGACTTGTGAGCTGGGTTAGGGGTTCTTCTGTAAATCAGTCGGACAGGAACAGGAAGCGTTCATCAGTTAAAAATACGTCAATTCTTCTAAAAACGTCTCCACTACTCGACTTTTAACTAGATCATGAGGGCTTCCAAGCAAAAAGGGTCCAGTATTGAGTGGGGTACTGAGTTTTGACTAGATTCAATATCTGGAATAGTCAATTGATAATAAGCCCACACAGCACACAATGTCTAAAGAATATCTAGTAAATATCTTTTAAATATTCATACAAACATCTAGGAGACCTCTGCTGATATTTACAAGTACTATAGTAGATATCTAGAAGATGACTCTATGTCCGCCTCCTAAATGTCTTCTAGACATTTTAAATGCACATCTACTACACATCTACTAGACATGTCTTCTAGATGTCTACTAGTAAACTTTAGAAGATATCTTCTAGATTATCTACAAAATATCTAGTAGTGTAAGGGATGTCGTTGCCGGAGGATTTATTACACAACGTACAGAGTATAATTGTATATGTATAGGACGAATCCACACAACCTTTTCCCAGAAGGGACGAAGGAGGGGGAAAGGTGTCCTCTAAACCAAAAAGGACACTAGGTCTAGAGTTAGGCTAACTAAGTAGCGATGTCCCGTGTGACTATTCCAAGGTAGGACGTAATCCACGGATGCACCACTAGTTCAGTTTTCTCAAATAAAATAAAATATACTAGCGGAGGTCATTAACCATCGGAGAATCTCGACACCGCGATTCAGAAACGACGTTTTACGTCAGCGCCATCTAGCGTAGAGTTGCGACATGTTGTAGTGTCTCTCATAAGTAATAGGTGGCGTTAGTAGATTAAAAAATAAGGTTTGCTACAGTAGGAATTTAGCAAAATATCCTCTAGACATCTTCTAGATGATTCGAGAGTGTAGTATAGACATCTTCTAGATTATCTGCTATATGTCTAATAGAAAGTATGCTGAATATTTTCTAGACGTTTTCTAAATGATTCAAGATATCTACTAGACGTTATGCAATATCTTCTCTAAGAGATGATCAGCTGTAGATGTCTTCTAGATATTATGTAATATCTTAACTAAGAGATGATTTCAAGACCAGTTGTAGATATCTACTAAACGTTCCATTATGATCTTAGATATCTTAGATTTCAGTAGACTAATATTGCATATCTACTAGATATTATGTGCTGTGTGGGCAAGGTCGTCGGTCCACCTTGTGGGAGGCCTTCCAACGCTACGTCTACCGGTACGCGGTCGCCACTCCAGAACTTTTCGGCCCCATCGGCCATCTGTTCTGCAAGCAATGTGCCCTGCCCACTACCACTTAAGTTTGGCAATTCTTCAGGCTACGTCGTCGGTTACCTGGTTCTCCTGCGGATCTCCTCATTCTTGATTCGGTCACTCAGGGAAACTCCAAGCATAGCCCTCTCCATTGCTCTTTGGGTGACTTTTAGCCTTCTTATAAGGCCCATTGTGAGCGACCACGTTTCAGTGCCATAATAAGTCATCACTGGCAACACGCACTGGTCAAAGACTTTCGTCTTGAGACACTGCGGTATGTGGGACGAGAAGATATTTAGCTTACTTGTTACCTAGATTTTGATTTAATATTGTAGATTGAGATACTCTGCATGAAATAAACTTAGAATTATATTAGTAATATTACAAAATAAATATAGTTTATTTTGTAATGTTACTAATATAATTTTTCAAAATTTCAAAAAAAAATTACAATCGAATTAAAGGATTGATACATAGTTTAGTAAAAAGGTCCAGTTGTCGGTATTACTAAAAAGTGAGTAAATACAACAGCATATTACAGTAAAAAACAAAAATTAACTGTTCCTACTCTATTTAGAACTATCAAAATGACAAGACCAGATTTTTTATTATTATTTGAACAGAACAATGATTATTTTGGCTACTGGTACCTTTTATAAAATTACATAACCCGTAGCCAAAATTAAACACAAACATTGTTCTAGCTGGGAATCTTACTTAGATCTAACTTACGTTTTGGACAAAATTAAATTCCTCCTCGTATGACCAACTTGTTCAGAGTACAAACATGTTGCTTTTGTCGAGTACTCTTTCCAATTGTTTGTTTCTGAAGAGACGTTGTTGGCACGGAAATGTTGATCTCTAGGAATGCTAGAGGAACTTGGTTCGTTAGGGCTTTCAGGCACAAAATATCTTTAGATTCTTCACTAACGAACTTATGAATTTTATTATAAAGATACGATTTTCTTTCGTAAGTCATGCCAAGTGTCAAGTCGTTGGTACCTTATTCGGGTTCACCCTTGCTACAGTTAGTTGACTGTCAGTATTTTTTTCGTAACGTAACATTGCCCTCTAATATTTTCATTCATTTCAAAATGACAGAAATGCAGAAGTTCGATAAAAAATTTGCCCAGTCGTAAGTTTTCACAAAAGTTTCTCCTTTCTCATCACCAAGCTACTATTGATTTTGTTTTCGGACAAGCTTGAACAGCAGCTGCAATACATCTTAGGTTAGTACATTTCCATTTTCTGAAACTTTTTTTAATACACCGAAATACATGTCGCGAGCAAACTTCATATGACCCACAGGAAAAAAAGACATACGGAAACTTCGGTGTCTGCCTGTTAAAACTCGCCATGTTGCTTATTGCATGACAAAGTTATTTTTATTTTGAAAAGTATGTACAATAAAATTATATGCGTGACTAGCTACATTTTTTTCGCCTGATACCAAAGTTTTCGAAAAATGATGTAGCATTGAAATAATTTAATTACATATTTTGCTCCCTTCCCTCTCTCTGCAGTAACAACAAATAATCTGACTTTAAATCCTGTCAAGAAATACAGTGGCCCGATTTGTTGAGAACTGTGTGGTAAAATCACGTATTATTATATTTAAATGATGTAAGTATGCAAAATATTGTAAAACATTTTAAAAGAGTGACGGTGGAGTTTCTTCCTTACCTTTCTTTTTTCCATATGAACTTCTTCCTTACCTTTCTTTTTCCTTTCTCCATATGAAAACCACCTTTGGGAAGGGGTGACTAGAATAAATTGTAATTTATGACGTTCAAAAGTGCCGTATAAGTGCATACCACACTAATATTGTATAAGCGAAAAGTTTGTGTGTGTGAGTGTGTGTGTGGGGGGGTGTGTTTATATGTTTGTTACTTCTTCACGCTCAAACGGCTGGACCAATTTTGATAAAATTTTGTACGGAGTTAGCAGACACCCTGGATTAACATATAGGCTACTTTTTAACCGACTTCCAAAAAGGAGGAGGTTATATGTTCGACTTTATATGTTTTTTTTATAAGTATGTTCACTAATTACTCGAAGACGGCTGGACCGATACCAAAACTTCTTTTTTTGTTTGAAAGGGTATACTCTCGAGGTAGTCCCATTATCATCAAGTTGGAATCTGATGAGAGGATCCCATGGAAATCGAGGGAAACCTTCAAAGTTTATAGGCAAACCTATAGCGATTTGGATATTTTTTAAAGTAACTTGAGAATTTGCTCTCGGGAATCACCATTTGGTAAACTGGAGCTGATGATGAAGACCACAGATGGCCATCGGAACTACTCAATGACAAATATTTCACGGATTGCGATTCGATTACCTACTTTAACATGGTTCCTAAGCAATTTATGCTCATTACAATGCGTATGGTGAAGTGGAGCTGATGGTGACTTCTCAATCAGCTCCAGTTCTCCGAGTTCTTACTAGGAGAACTCCTCAACAATTAACGTCACTGCATCGGGAAAAGCAATATTTTGTAAAAGGTGATGAGCAGATGACATTAGGCTATTGTTACTTAGATAAATTACAAACTGACCCACTAAAAAGTGAAAGTTTGTAGTGTTTTTTTTGGAGGTCGGTTGTTTTTTTTGTAAAAAAGTTTTTACCAAACTTTTCTCTTAAAATTTCTGGTAGGTACTAAAGACACATCATGATTATAAAGTCAATTACCCTAAGAACTTGTACATACATAATTGATTGATTAATCAACTATAATCGCAAAATCCAATTTTTTCATCCAACTTTACAAAACTGAATTGTCTCGAAAACTAAATGCCGAGAACAGACCCTTTTTGCTTGGACGCCCACTACGTAGAAGAAGTCGAAGCTATTGTCGGTAAGCGGGCACATTTATCTAGTTTCCGGGTTTAATTTTTTTGCAACGAAGTTCCGTAAGTATGTTGACTTGCGGTAGGAGTTGACGGGTAGAAATCATCACGTAAGGAAAAATCGTGATGCCTCCTCCATGCTTTTCACTCCCTCTCTCTGTCCCTTTCTATTATAATACGAGTGTGTGTGCGTGCGAGTACCTACATCAAAGATTAAAGTAACTATAGAGGAAGAGTACATAATAGAGATTCAAGCAAACGAGCACTGTGCGCGGCCGGTTGTATAACCTCAATACTGAACTAAGAACTTAAGAAGTATTTTTTTTAGTATGATCCTTATAGACCTTCGTTCCTGACGGGGGTCCCCCGACCACACACTTTTTTAAAGCCTCCTAAAACAAGTTGACATTAATCGATTCAACTTTCACTTCAATCGACTAACCCAGTAACCCACTCTTAAGGTGAATGCGCAGTTATTTCATACAAAAACTGTCAAACGTCAATTTTATTCCTCGAATAAAAGTTTTATGTCGACGGAAAAATTAGCCCTTAGAAAGATGTATTAATGTATTAAAGTCCTAGCAATAACAATAAGTACCTACTATTCTCTGTGAACGAGTGAGGACGCCATTCTGTAGTGCAATGAAAAGGTTGTTGTAAGTTGTACTTCCATAACCTTACCTATAAATAAAAAACAAAGTCGCCGAAATGTCTGTACGCCGCATAACTTGTACATTTAGTATTTTATCTATGGCATAACTTCCGAAAATCCAATGGCTGCACCACAGACTACAATATAATGCAGGGTAAAGCACGATATACACGGTTTGAAACGGTGGTTTCAAACCTAAGTTTAAAACAGTGTAGACAGTAGTTTGAAACCAAATTCGTATGACCTTTAAACGTCCTTGGTAGAAAAGCCTGCGTTGCAAACCAGTGGCAGATGTTGGTTTTAAACCGTGTAGCAGGCATCTCGCATTGGTTTGTAGACTGGTTTTAAACCGTGTATATCGTGCTTAATTGTATAATACTTTTTTTTGTTGTGTTCGGTATTGCCAGGACAAGGTTTGTATAAAAAAAAAATTACACATCATGTGCCCACATCGTCTCTTCGCAAGTGTACAATCTCAAAAAAATATAAAATTGAGTTATGTATACCTCTGCTGAATTTGTTGACTAAGGCACCTGTCTCACCGCCGACGAGCTGCTACTAGCTATGGCTATGTTCTTGCACAAGAAACATACAAAAGATTGTAGGTTCCGTGTCAGTAAAAGACAATAGTTGATCGCTAACTGTGCACACCGCGCCGACGAGTACTCGTCGGAGCTATCAAATAGAGAACTCGCTCAGCAACTCTCGCTTGGCGGGTAGAACTCACTCTCACTGAGAGACTCACTCTTGGTACATCCACTTATAAGTGATACCTACTAATCGCTCGTGGCCATCACGCACTCGCTTCTCGTTGCTCGCCGTCTCGTTTTTTAAGGTTCCGTATCAAAATGGTAAAAAGAAACCCTTATGGTTGAGACTCTGTCTGTCTGTCACAGCTGGATATCTCAAGAACTACTAATGCATGTGGGGTATCTTAAGAAAGAGCGTAGTTTGCACATTCTCAAACATTTTTTCTTTTTTTTTAGGCCGCATAGTTTTCGACTTTCGATGAAAAATGTAAAAAAAATACCGTATAAATAAATATAATACGTATAATAAATACCTTATCACCGAAGTTTGCAAAGAGAAAAATCTGAAATAATTCTATGTGATAGATAGAAGTTTATGTAAAGATTACAGGAAAAATACAACGATCTTTTTCAGAAATCATCAACAAAAGTTACATTACATAAGTACATTAGTTCCACTATCGGTCAAGAGATGGCGCTGACATAAAACTGCAATATTCTACATCGCAGTGCACAGTGTTAAAATTCTTTGATGAATATAGGCCTCGCCGATGAAAATTTAAAAACATATGATGGTACGGAACACTCGGTGCGCGAGTCAGACTCGCTCTTGCCCGGTTTTTAGTTGCTAGTTTTACCCGCTTCTCGTTAATCGCTGGCGGCAGCTGCAACCAGACCGCGGTCAATCGAGATTTTGAGACGCCTTTTTAAGGCTAGCCGCATACGTCCGGTTTCCTGATCAGGAATTCAGATTCGGAGACCCTGAATGCACGCATTTCATAGAAAATCGTCTCTAAGCGCATACGTTCTTAAATATTTTCGTCCGGAAAATATCAGAACGTAAGACGATTTTGTGCAACATGAATTAGCAATATCCTTCAAAATGATTCAGATTGTGATCGACAGTGTATTACGCAATAAGAGTGCGGGTTGCACCCGTATCGCCCTTAAGGTGAATGGTTAACGTAAGAAAAACGTAAGAAAATTTGAATTTCGCGGTATCAACTACCCATTCACCTTAACACTCTCACCGCCATGTGGTCCGCCTGCCGCCCACATAAACTATGAGTAATAGTGTTCTGTGCACATAAATTTCAGTGCAGCAAGCCACTGTAGATTTTTTCATTTTTGCTGGCAGGCCATGTGGGCTGCCTGCGTACCACAACTAGCGCGCCAAATTCTATGACAATTACTTGTTGTAACTTGGAAATATTTGTAAGGGCAGGCCATACTGTAATTAGGACCTCCGCTAGGAGTAATAGTGTTCTGTGATTAGGACAGTTGCACGCGCGCCGCCCACATATAATGTACTCTGTGGCCCACATGGCCTGCTGTAAAAGTTTTTCGCGCCAATTTCGCACAGACTTCGCGCGCGTGTTTAGAAAATATCGAATTTTAGTGACTCTGATTATTCAACCACCGTCATTTTTACGATCGATTTGGGTCTAAATCAACTAGCAGTGAATCATGTTGATCTTCTGACGATGGTTTGCCTCTGAACGAGCCCCGGGAGGCGGCGCCAGCGCATTTTCGTAAATATATTTTCATATAATTTGTCTTGTTTTATTGTGTCAAAACAATTTCTTTTTTTTTCTTTGTGACAAAATACTCAATAAAAATTACTTAATAAACTAGTTTTACTTATTTGACTTTGAACCTTATAAATCTATAAATATCATAGAATATCCGTGATAAATATATTCCGATTTTCATCGATTTTTTTTCATTGGTAGCTCTTTTAGTCAATAATTTATAGCAGACGACATCAAATCCTTATCTAGCAAGCCAAGCTCTAAAAAAATAAATGAATTTGAGGGATCACAGCGGACCACACGCCGCGGCGCCGGCCTGCTGGTAAACTTAACGACGTGTCCCGCCGGCCGCACATGGCGTGCTGCAAAAGTTACACAAAATCTAGCGTGGCGTGGTGTTAAAGACATTGCATGGCCCGCGCGCCGTCCACATTGCCTGACGTTCTAGAAAAACCTTAAATGTGTATGGCGGTGAGAGTGTTAAAGTCATCGTGTCGTCTTGTTCATCAAGTCTGGGAACTTGAATGATAAGCACGGAAGAGCAAATATTGTCTGTCACAACTTTGATTCGTTGTAAGTTGTCAGTCGTATGAAATAGCTAACTCGGCGAATTGATGAAGAGCGTCAATCTGCTCAACAACCAAGTTTCCTGGCATACACATGTACATCGTTGTAGATCACTGCACAGTGAAGTTGCACTGATCTATTGAGTGTAATCGATTACATGTGGAATAATATCCAATTGAGAGGGGTTCACAAAACAACAAATAAAAACAACGATCGGTTCGACAGTATTTTAATTTAAAATTTCAAAAAGCAAATACAATAATCTCCGCATGACTCGTCTCATAAAGCTTTACACGTAAAGTAGTTATCTTTAATAGTACATAATAATAAATATAACAAACAGTGAAGTACAGAGCGCGCGTGCGTGTGAGGCGCTCGCCTACTTGTCCTTCTCGCTGTCCGACTTCCTGCCCAGCGGCACGGCCGCCCGCACCCTGCAACACACACACGTTACCGCACCGACACAACACACCTACTTACGTACACATGCTACTGCGTCATGGATCATCATCATCTGCCTAGCCTTTTCCCAACTATGTTGGGGTCGGCTTCCAGTCTAACCGGATTCAGCTGAACACCAGTATTGCACTGCGTCATGGATAGCCAGGGGAATAATTGCTAAGCAAATTGACTAGTTAACAAACTTAATTGTCCACATATTCAAAACACTACTGTCAATATTTGACAGTCCAATGGCAATACCACCACCTGTACCAATCTGCTAAACAATTAATTTCCCTTACGGAACATTACATACACCTGTCATCATACACATACTTCTGCGTCATAAGAAGCGCATGCCTGCAACATTAGTGTGAAAGAGTGTGCTGCCTGATCTGATAGCAACCGCGCATGCTTTACAATAATGCCTGTGTACCTCAGGCTCAGGAAAATATAATTTGTATTTAATATACTATTCCAAGGTTGATATGGATGGCTGTTATTATAACACATTTATTTTTGTGTTGTTAAGTGGATTTAGACGGCGCTTACAGAATTGAGGCATGATCAGCTGTACAAACATGATCAGCTGTACACACACTACACATGAGGAGTAGGAATGTGTTGTAGCAATGTAAGGAGGAATTACAGGATGCCTACATATCAAGCTTTAGAAAGATCTGAGAGGCTTGAACTAGCATGCCGATGGACATGTTTTCACTCTCTCAGCCAATAGTTGAAACGTAAACAGATTTTCAAAAACAAGTCCTGATTCATAAGTATGAAATTAGAGATAGGTAATTTATTCACAGCCAGCCGCGTGACATTGTTGAAATTGCTGAACAATAGCTACCTAAATACATATTCCGATATTTCGTTATTAACAACTGCATGTTGATTACACAGCAAACTGGAAATAATGCTGAATCAAAATGTTAATTAATATCATTTTACGTAACGCAAGCTTTCGACTTTCTAGGAGACATGCAAATCATACAATGGTTCCCTTTCCACGTTTATTATTCAGAACCTTACATGACAAAAATGAATGTAAATCTGTATCACGGTAGTCTATCTCACTCTTTGATATAACAGAATGTAAATCTGTATCATGGTAGTCTATCTCACTCTTTGATATAACAGAATGTAAATCTGTATCACGGTAGTCTATCTCACTCTTTGATATAACAGAATGTAAATCTGTATCACGGTAGTCTATCTCACTCTTTGATATAACAGAATGTAAATCTGTATCACGGTAGTCTATCTCACTCTTTGATATAACAGAATGTAAATCTGTATCATGGTAGTCTATCTCACTCTTTGATATAACAGAATGTAAATCTGTATCACGGTAGTCTATATCACTCTTTGATATAACAGAATGTAAATCTGTATCACGGTAGTCTATCTCACTCTTTGATATAACAGAATGTAAATCTGTATCATGGTAGTCTATCTCACTCTTTGATATAACAAAATGTAAATCTGTATCACGGTAGTCTATCTCACTCTTTGATATAACAGAATGTAAATCTGTATCATGGTAGTCTATCTCACTCTTTGATATAACAGAATGTAAATCTGTATCATGGTAGTCTATCTCACTCTTTGATATAACAGAATGTAAATCTGTATCATGGTAGTCTATCTCACTCTTTGATATAACAGAATATAAATCTGTATCATGGTAGTCTATCTCACTCTTTGATATAACAGAATGTAAATCTGTATCACGGTAGTCTATCTCACTCTTTGATATAACAGAATGTAAATCTGTATCATGGTAGTCTATCTCACTCTTTGATATAACAGAATGTAAATCTGTATCACGGTAGTCTATCTCACTCTTTGATATAACAGAATGTAAATCTGTATCACGGTAGTCTATCTCACTCTTTGATATAACAGAATGTAAATCTGTATCATGGTAGTCTATCTCACTCTTTGATATAACAGAATGTAAATCTGTATCACGGTAGTCTATCTCACTTTTTGATATAACAGAATGTAAATCTGTATCACGGTAGTCTATCTCACTCTTTGAAACTATTAGAGGCCTTTGCCCTGCACAGGGCAATCATATTACGGGCTCATAATCAAATAATAGATAACTGTACAGACTACCAGGCTTTGTTGCTTGCTTTGATAATGATGATGTTGTTACACTGGGAGCGACAGAAGGTTTCAAGTAAAATGTTTGATTGTAGTATAGTCAACCTCGTAATTGCATTACCACCCTAACATTGAATGCCACTTGCAAGTCATAAAACGTGAAGGTCTATTTTAGTTTTCAACCCCAATGTGATAGTTAGATAGTTTACCTTAGTGAAGTTTTAATTGAACTGAGAGGTTTTGTCGAACGCTTTCTAATTTGGCAAAGTAGCGCTTGTGCCAATATTTAAAAAAATAAGTAGGTATTGCAAACTAAATAAAAATTAATATTGTCAGTAACGGAAAGTAAATTATTTACAGTACTTGCTGGAGTGCATGCGCCTACTAAGAGGCCATCCATAAATGACGTCACTCGAATTTATGATTTTTGGAGTTTTAATACTTAACATTCATTTTTATACATGTTGATTCCCTCCTCCCCCTTAACGTGTGACGTAATTGATGGATAATTTACAAATTACAAATCAGGGATAAATCGGTAAACTGAGAAGAGTAACAAATTACAGAACTGAATGTGGCGCCCCTGGCTAGGTGACACATCACAGTATGTTAAGGTTCGCCAGCCTTGCCAGGCCTGCGGGGCCAGCATTGCGTAACACATTAGTGTGTAGGAATGGCTTTCATTTTGAAAATTCAACAACATTCATTTCGTTATTTAGTTGTTGAGCAGACAAATTTTTAAAATATCCTTCAAAATGCTTCAGATTGTGAGTTACGCAATTAGGGTGCTGGTACCCACAAAATGAGTACAAAAATAATAAAATGGATGCCCCAAGTAGTAGGAGGTACTATGACTCACTTGGCGGAGATCTCGTTAATATAAAATGGATGCCCCAAGTAGTAGGAGGTACTATGACTCACTTGGCGGAGATCTCGTTAATATAAAATGGATGCCCCAAGTAGTAGGAGGTACTATGACTCACTTGGCGGAGATCTCGTTAATATAAAATGGATGCCCCAAGTAGTAGGAGGTACTATGACTCACTTGGCGGAGATCTCGTTAATATAAAATGGATGCCCCAAGTAGTAGGAGGTACTATGACTCACTTGGCGGAGATCTCGTTAATATAAAATGGATGGCCCCAAGTAGTAGGAGGTACTATGACTCACTTGGCGGAGATCTCGTTAATATAAAATGGATGCCCCAAGTAGTAGGAGGTACTATGACTCACTTGGCGGAGATCTCGTTAATATAAAATGGATGCCCCAAGTAGTAGGAGGTACTATGACTCACTTGGCGGAGATCTCGTTAATATAAAATGGATGCCCCAAGTAGTAGGAGGTACTATGACTCACTTGGCGGAGATCTCGTTAATATAAAATGGATGGCCCCAAGTAGTAGGAGGTACTATGACTCACTTGGCGGAGATCTCGTTAATATAAAATGGATGCCCCAAGTAGTAGGAGGTACTATGACTCACTTGGCGGAGATCTCGTTAATATAAAATGGATGCCCCAAGTAGTAGGAGGTACTATGACTCACTTGGCGGAGATCTCGTTAATATAAAATGGATGCCCCAAGTAGTAGGAGGTACTATGACTCACTTGGCGGAGATCTCGTTAATATAAAATGGATGCCCCAAGTAGTAGGAGGTACTATGACTCACTTGGCGGAGATCTCGTTAATATAAAATGGATGGCCCAAGTAGTAGGAGGTACTATGACTCACTTGGCGGAGATCTCGTTAATATAAAATGGATGGCCCAAGTAGTAGGAGGTACTATGACTCACTTGGCGGAGATCTCGTTAATATAAAATGGATGCCCCAAGTAGTAGGAGGTACTATGACTCACTTGGCGGAGATCTCGTTAATATAAAATGGATGGCCCAAGTAGTAGGAGGTACTATGACTCACTTGGAGGAGATCTCGTTAATATAAAATGGATGCCCCAAGTAGTAGGAGGTACTATGACTCACTTGGCGGAAATCTCGTTAATATAAAATGGATGGCCCAAGTAGTAGGAGGTACTATGACTCACTTGGCGGAGATCTCGTTAATATAAAATGGATGGCCCAAGTAGTAGGAGGTACTATGACTCACTTGGCGGAGATCTCGTTAATATAAAATGGATGGCCCCAAGTAGTAGGAGGTACTATGACTCACTTGGCGGAGATCTCGTTAATATAAAATGGATGCCCCAAGTAGTAGGAGGTACTATGACTCACTTGGCGGAGATCTCGTTAATATAAAATGGATGGCCCCAAGTAGTAGGAGGTACTATGACTCACTTGGCGGAGATCTCGTTAATATAAAATGGATGCCCCAAGTAGTAGGAGGTACTGTGACTCACTTGGCGGAGATCTCGTTAATATAAAATGGATGGCCCCAAGTAGTAGGATGTACTATGACTCACTTGGCGGAGATCTCGTTAATATAAAATGGATGCCCCAAGTAGTAGGAGGTACTATGACTCACTTGGCGGAGATCTCGTTAATATAAAATGGATGGCCCCAAGTAGTAGGAGGTACTATGACTCACTTGGCGGAGATCTCGTTAATATAAAATGGATGCCCCAAGTAGTAGGAGGTACTATGACTCACTTGGCGGAGATCTCGTTAATATAAAATGGATGGCCCCAAGTAGTAGGAGGTACTATGACTCACTTGGCGGAGATCTCGTTAATATAAAATGGATGGCCCCAAGTAGTAGGAGGTACTATGACTCACTTGGCGGAGATCTCGTTAATCTTGGCGCGCGCGAGCTCGAGGTTGGCGTCCACTTGCGCCTTGTTCATCTCGTACGCCTTCGGCAGAGTGAACAGCGCTATCCACCCTGCAAACATTACACAAAACACGCTATTACTTACAAATGTACTGAAAAAATATTATAAATAAGTACTGCGGTTAGTGCACAACCACAACACATGGTTCAAAATCGCTTAACACTTCACTATCGTCGATAGAGACCTGCTTTCTGACAACTGTTGAGACCATGGTAGCCCCCCTGGCAGGTCTCCGTTCCCACTATAATCTCTTCTTACGTTTAAACAAGCTATGTTGTCGTCTCCTGACCAAGACTCTTCCAATAGCTGCATAGCAAGCGATTGAGACTGTATTAAATTAATTTAATCGCTGACTCTGTTTCATAATCCTAATATTTCAAGAGCATTTATGTACAGTTCGCGTCAAATAATTTTGCCGCTCTGAAGCTAGGGTTTTCGTTAGCCGCGCCAATCCGCGCCATGCGCGCTGCTGTTTTATTCATAGGATTAACTACTGCGCAGTGATTTGTTGCCTACTTCAGAGCGGCAAAGTTATTTGACGCGAACTGTACTATGGACACATTAGTTTTACTATTAAAGGACGTGTGAGTACAACCTGCGTCCGTTCGGTCAGCACCTCAGCACCTCAGCACTGTTTACGATTGTAACTTCAATCAATGATAAGCCATTCGTCACGTGACTCGTGAGTACGACTGTTTATGATCTGTGACCTAATAGTTCTATTCTTAGTAATATGTATGACTAAGACACCAATTAAACATAAATATTTGTATTACTTTTTTCGATTCTTAGGTCGAGTTGTGTTATGGATTTCCACCAAGAAATAGCGACCCAAAATTTGTTGCCATGTTAATCTGTTAATGGCAACAGGGCTAGCCCCCGTATTGATAGGAGCCCAGAGGGTTTTTGAGCAAGCATTTGCAGGGCGAAAAGTTTATAGCCGAGTAGGTGCGGTGAGGAGAGAACACTGAAAATATATTTGATATAGGAGCCCCGTGGTCAGGAGTCCGTATAGGAGCCCCGAGGTCAGGAGTCCATATAGGAGCCCCGTGGTCAAGAGTCTGTATAGGAGCCCCGTGGTCAGGAGTCCGTATAGGAGCCCCGTGGTCAGGAGTCCGTATAGGAGCCCCGTGGTCAGGAGTCCGTATAGGAGCCCCGTGGTCAGGAGTCCATATAGGAGCCCCGTGGTCAGGAGTCCGTATAGGAGCCCCGTGGTCAGGAGTCCGTATAGGAGCCCCGTGGTCAGGAGTCCGTATAGGAGCCCCGTGGTCAGGAGTCCGTATAGGAGCCCCGTGGTCAGGAGTCCGTATAGGAGCCCCGTGGTCAGGAGTCCGTATAGGAGCCCCGTGGTCAGGAGTCCGTATAGGAGCCCCGTGGTCAGGAGTCCGTATAGGAGCCCCGTGGTCAGGAGTCCGTATAGGAGCCCCGTGGTCAGGAGTCCGTATAGGAGCCCCGTGGTCAGGAGTCCGTATAGGAGCCCCGTGGTCAGGAGTCCGTATAGGAGCCCCGTGGTCAGGAGTCCATATAGGAGCCCCGTGGTCAGGAGTCCAAATAGGAGCCCCGTGGTCAGGAGTCCACTTTCAGATTTAAAAAAAGGGCCAATAATAAAGTGATCTTCAGAGCCGTTGATTCTCATATATGATCGTGTGCGATCTAACCCATAATGACTTCAATGCGCAAATCTGACGAAGAAATTGTGGGCTTTCCCCTAAATCTGATGACTGTAAACTCAAATTTGGACTTTTTTTTAAAAGGATATTCAGGGCAAGTGAAAGCTATTCTGTGCAATAGTGTTACATGTCTTGATACTGAATATATAAATATCTGACGGAGCCCTTTCGCAAAAATGACGAAATTTCATTCATTCAGAAAAGTACCCAAAAGTGGTCTTATTTTTGCACTTATCTCTAATCGAATAGCTTTGATTGCTATCTGAAGTTGAATCTGATCATTTTGTGAAGGTTTTATCGGTATGGAAAATTTTAAAATAATCAAACACTTGAAAACAATTATTACAAGTAGCAAAATTAGAAAACTGGAGTACACCATAAACAAGAGTAAATTATTTCAAAGTTTGACTATGTCACTAAGCAAACAAATTATTTGAATTTGCATCCTCATCTTATGGACTGTCCAACAAGCTCTCAACATTTAAAAAAATATTCAGGTTAGGTTACCTTAACCTTAGGCCCTTTTTTGAAATCTGAAAGAGGACTCCTGACCACGGGGCTCCTATCTGAAACTTTTCAAATATATTTTCAGTCTTCTCTCCTCATGCCGCGCCTACTCAGCTATCAACTTTACTCCATGCATATGCTTGCTCAAAAACCCTCTGGGCTACCCCTACCATATAACAAAATATGTGTGTAGACTTCAGGCTACTGACTACTGCTTCAGGTAGTACAGCCCAGGCGCGAGGCGTGTTGTTTCTACTTCGCGCAGCTCTATAAATTTTTATGAAAATCAGTCCGTCGTGCGCTGCTGTTACTTCAGATAAATGTCAAGATGTTTAACAGTCGACTGGAGCCGAGACGGTTGCCCAATCGACCGTTAAACGTTAACACGCTATGAATCCGAGAGTGACTAAGGTAGTCTCATTTTTTACTAGATGTCCAAAGAAAACCAATATAATTAGTTGATGATAAGCAATTCTAATTTGGAGTCGATTACATTTTTTTTTCATTGAATTAGTATTTAATTATTATGAGTATATCGCGACGAGCCTTGTCCTTCGTGTCCATCGACTGAATCGGTTTGGACCCATCGCGGTGCCCGTGCTTTGCGTCAGTTCGTCTCACAGGAGTTAGGAAAAGAAGGGCAGTGAGTGACCGATACGACGATTTCCTACTATCCACAACACGTCAACCTTTAAATCAAGAGTGAAAGAACAGTCTAATTTCATTTTTGGGTCAGCTAAGTGTATACTAATCCCCATCCATGACTGTCCACAGTGTCCACCCGGCGCTGTCGAGGGTCCAGCGGGGCAATTGCGTAACACATTATCAATCGGAATCGGTTTCATTTTGACAGTTCAACAACGTTCATTGCGTTATTTAAGTGTTGAGCAGACAAATATTTCAAACTTATGAAGCAATGGATTAGCAATTTGCTTCAAAATGATTCAGATTCCGATTGATAGTATGTTACGCAATTAGGGTGCGGGTGTAAAAAGACGCTTAACGAAGCCGAGAGTAACTTGTGCTCCCCGTGATTGTGATTGTTGTTTTGTGCTGGAGCATAGGTCCCCGGGAACCTCGTGGTTATGGAGACATTGAAAGTCAAAGTTAAATGTTATAACTTAACTTACCCCCACATTTCAACTCAACATTGCCCGCTGCCGAAAACAGCGGATTTTTCACACCAAAAATAAAAGCAATTTTTCAACAACGTTTCTGCCATTTTGTTGATTTTAGACCAAAAAACTACATACCAGTCGGACAAAATTTAAGTAGGTCAGTGACACGAAAAGAAGACAAAAAATAAACATAAAAAAAATACAATTAAATGTATAGTCCGACTTTTAATTAGCTGAGTTTGATGTACAGAATGCGTAGGTAACGGCTATGTGATGGGTCTTTTTACACTCTGTAGTAATTTGAAAAGATGTGTGTACTGACCGAGTATGATGAGCGTGATGCCGTTGAAGCAGGCGCCGACGTACGTGAGGCACCACAGCAGCACGCCGAACTTCAGCGAGTCCACGAGGTCCTCCACCAGGAACAACCTGCAACACGACGCGAGGGTCAGTGGCGAGTGCCGCCGCCCGATACTCTAAAAAAAACCGACTTCCAAAAAAACACTACAAACTGAAAAATAACTTTAATTTCGGAAGTCGGTGTCTTAGGGATCAGTATTTTAGTTTTTGCCACCGACTTCCGAAATTAAAGTTATTTTTCAGTTTGTAGTGTTTTTTTGGAAGTCGGTTTTTTTTTTTGTTAAAAAGTTTTTATTTCTCGCTTTTTAGTGGGTCTATTTACAATTTATCTAAGTTACAATAGCCTAATGTCAACTTGCCCATCGCCTTTTTCTAAAATATTCCTTTTCTCGATGCAGGGCCGTTAATTGTTGAGGAGTTCTCCTTTTATTAGTTTTTTACCGACTTCACAAAAAGGAGGAGGTACTATGTTCGGGTGTTTGTATGTTTTTTTTTTTTTTTTTTGTATGTTTGTTCATCGAATACTCCGCCAATTGTCGACGGATTTTCAAAATTCTTTTTTTGTTCGAAAGTAGATAGTTCTGAGGTGGTCCCATTGTCACCAAGTTAGGATCTGATGATGGGATCTTAGAGAAATCGAAGGCATTCCTCAAATTTTATAGGCTCACTTATTGTTTTTCGCATATTTTATGAAGTATCTTGTGTATTTGTGTATGGTTGTCACCATCTCAGGTAGCTGGGCTGATGATGGAAGGTACAACTCCTTAACAGTAAGAAGTTACTTGAACAGGCAAGGACTGTTTTTTTAGTAAATTGTTTTGATGTTTGATAGGGCATTTGCCACATTTGGTCTCATGATCATCAAGTCATGACCTGATGCTGCAGTCAGGATAGTCTGCAGAGTACCTAACTCCTCGACAACTAACAGCAGATATATCGTGTTTAGGCTCGTTGAAAAGGGCTCGATGTGTGGATAAACGTACTGTTACTGAGGAACACCGAAGACCTGATGCTGAAGCCAGGAGCATCAGAAAAAGTACAAACCTTGAAATTACAGCACCGTAGTCGTGTTTGGGCTCATTTTAAACAGGACTAATTTTAAGTTCAATGCAATGTTGACATAAGTCTGGCCTGATGCTGCAGCCAGGATTATCAGCATCTAATCTAAAAACTAATAAAAGGAGAACTCCTCAACAATTAACGTCCCTGCATCGGGAAAAGCAATATTTTGTAAAAGGCGTTGGGCAAGTTGACATTAGGCTATTGTAACTTAGACACATTATAAACAGACCCACTTAAAAGCGAGAAATAAAAACTTTTTAACAAAAAAAAAACCGACTTCCAAAAAAACACTACAAACTGAAAAATAACTTTAATTTCGGAAGTCGGTGGCAAAAACTAAAATACTGATCCCTAAGACACCGACTTCCGAAATTAAAGTTATTTTTCAGTTTGTAGTGTTTTTTTGGAAGTCGGTTTTTTTTTTGTTAAAAAGTTTTTATTTCTCGCTTTTATAGATTAGATGCTGATAATCCTGGCTGCAGCATCAGGCCAGACTTATGTCAACATTGCATTGAACTTAAAATTAGTCCTGTTTAAAATGAGCCCAAACACGACTACGGTGCTGTAATTTCAAGGTTTGTACTTTTTCTGATGCTCCTGGCTTCAGCATCAGGTCTTCGGTGTTCCTCAGTAACATTACGTTTATCCACACTTCGAGCCCTTTTCAATGAGCCTAAACACGATATATCTGCTGTTAGTTGTCGAGGAGTTAGGTACTCTGCAGACTATCCTGACTGCAGCATTAGGTCATGACTTGATGATCATGAGACCAAATGTGGCAAATGCCCTATCAAACATCAAAACAATTTACTAAAAAAAAAACCGACTTCCAAAAAAAACACTACAAACTGAAAAAAAAAACACTACAAACTGAAAAATAACTTTAATTTCGGAAGTCGGTGTCTTAGGGATCAGTATTTTAGTTTTTGCCACCGACTTCCGAAATTAAAGTTATTTTTCAGTTTGTAGTGTTTTTTTTTTTCAGTTTGTAGTGTTTTTTTTGGAAGTCGGTTTTTTTTTTGTTAAAAAGTTTTTATTTCTCGCTTTTTAGTGGGTCTATTTATAATTTATCTAAGTTACAATAGCCTAATGTCAACTTGCCCATCGCCTTTTTATAAAATATTCCTTTTCTCGATGCAGGGACGTTAATTGTTGAGGAGTTCTCCTTTTATTAGTTTTTAGATTAGATGCTGATAATCCTGGCTGCAGCATCAGGCCAGACTTATGTCAACATTGCATTGAACTTAAAATTAGTCCTGTTTAAAATGAGCCCAAACACGACTACGGTGCTGTAATTTAAAGGTTTGTACTTTTTCTGATGCTCCTGGCTTCAGCATCAGGTCTTCGGTGTTCCTCAGTAACAGTACGTTTATCCACACATCGAGCCCTTTTCAATGAGCCTAAACACGATATATCTGCTGTTAGTTGTCGAGGAGTTAGGTACTCTGCAGACTATCCTGACTGCAGCATCAGGTCATGACTTGATGATCATGAGACCAAATGTGGTCGTTAATAACAGTCCTTGCCTGTTCGAGTAACTTCTTACTGTTAAGGAGTTGTACCTTCCATCATCAGCCCAGCTACCTGAGATGGTGACAACCATACACAAATACACAAGATAATTCATAAAATATGCGAAAAACAATAAGTGAGCCTATAAAATTTGAGGGTTGCCCTCGATTTCTCTAAGATCCCATCATCAGATCCTAACTTGGTGACAATGGGACCACCTCAGAACTATCTACTTTCGAACAAAAAAAGAATTTTGAAAATCCGTCGACAATTGGCGGCGTATTCGATGAACAAACATACAAAAAAAAAAAAAAAAAAAAAAAAAAACATACAAACACCCGAACATAGTACCTCCTCCTTTTTGTAAAGTCGGTAAAAACAGTCCTTGCCTGTTCGAGTAACTTCTAACTGTTAAGGAATTGTACCTTCCATCATCAGCCCAGCTACCTGAGATGGTGACAACCATACACAAATACACAAGATACTTCATAAAATATGCGAAAAACAATAAGTAAGCCTATAAAATTTGAGGGTTGCCCTCGATTTCTCTAAGATCCCATCATCAGATCCTAACTTGGTGACAATGGGACCACCTCAGAACTATCTACTTTCGAACAAAAAAAGAATTTTGAAAATCCGTCGATAATTGGCGGAGTATTCGATGAACAAACATACAAAAAAAAAAAAAAAAAACATACAAACACCCGAACATAGTACCTCCTCCTTTTTGTGAAGTCGGTAAAAAGTCTGGCAAAAAGAGATATCACAGTTCTGCTGGGAGACCTTAATGCCAAGGTAGGGGGATACGAGAGATGAACACCTAAGGGATGTAGTTGGCAAATATGGACTTGGTACCAGAAATGACAGGGCCGAGAAATGGGTGCAATTCTGCGCGGAGAATTCCTTAACGATTATGAACACCTGCTTTAAAAAAACATACAAAAAAAAATACAAACACCCGAACATAGTACCTCCTCCTTTTTGTAAAGTCGGTAAAAAACCACCGAGACTGTATACGTGAATAATGCCAGGTGACCGAGCACGTAATCAAATAGACTACATCGCTGTCGACAAGAGATGGAGATCGTGCATAACCTCCACTAAAACATATCCTGGAGCGGATTGCGGGAGCGACCATTTATACTCTTGGTGACAGAGATGTGTCTCAAACTGAAAAGATGCCAGCGGGTAGTTCAACCGACACAGAGGAGACCTGAAGCTGAAGAACTAAAGGCCTTCAGTGAGAAAGAAACTACTCAAAAGGTAAGCGTCCACAGTTTCGCATCGGACGCATCGCACGTAACGGATTTTAGTTTGCCTTGTATAAAAACTCATACAACAGCGTCCACTGATCCGGACCGTACGGACCGCTCATCGGCAATGCCTACATGCGATGAGTACCGATGACGTCATACGGAATGCCGATCAGTGGACGCGCCCCATCGCTTTCTTCCATTCTCACAAACACTTTCCGCACGTACGATCACGATCACTACAAAAATCCGAATGAAGGTGGCATCGGTAATCCGATTGCTGATACTCGCGTCGGCAATCCGATCGCTGCCGATACAGTGGACGCAGTCTAATTAATCCGTTTGATGCGATGCGTCCGATACGTGCGATGCGGGCCTGTGGACGCTTATCTTAAGGCAATGCTGAATCTGCGCTTGCAGACTACCGGGTTTCGGCAATGGTTCAACGTTTGTGCCGCAGGGACTATAATGACTACCTCAATGAACAGTTTGTCAGGACATAGAAAATCATGCGCAAAAATTTCAGACAAGGGATCTCTTCCTGAAAATTAAGAGTAGGTATTACTCGAGAATTCAAGCCGAAAACTTGGGCCATAGAAAATGAGGAGGGAAGACTGTTGACCGAAATAGATAGCGCTCCGCCGGCACGCTGATGTCCCAGTACTGTATGTATGTATGTGTGTACGTGTGAGTGTGACGTACCTGCGCAGCTCAGCGAGCCCTGCGTTGAGGTGCGCGGTGGCGGCGGCCGCTAGCGACTGCGCGCGCTCTGCCGGCACGCTGATGTCTTTCTCCAACAACCATCTGGAACAGAAGCACGCATACTGACAAACACAATCACTCTTGCAACTGATATCAAATATTACTAGCTTCATGCTGCACGTTACTCACATACAAGGTTATTACATTTTTATGAGAGCGCCCTTGTAACAAATTCTTTTTTATAGAAAATTTTAAAAAATCTGCACTGTTGAAAAGACAATCGCACGACGCGGTCGCGCCACTCAAATGTTTGAAAATCTATAAAATAGGTCATCCAAATAATTAATTTATATATATTTTTTTTTTTTTTTTTCAAATTGAGCGTCTCTGACGTCCATGGTTGTTGGTACCGTGCGTGCCAGTGTCAAACTAGGTACTCCACGGTCGCTCGCGTCGTAAAATCGCGCAATGATCACGTATTCGCGTTCTATTAGGACACCCAGTTTTTGCTATCGCGCGAACACACGATGGTCGCGTCGCGCGTCGCTTACTCGCGCGATGATCGCGCATTCGTGTTCTATTAGGACGATGCCATCGAGAACACCAATTTGTATAGTCAATATCGTAATCGTAATTGCGTTACCACCCTAAGGTTGAATACCACTGCACATAATTATGCAAGTTGAGTCCGACCGAATTTCGTTCTTGGTTTTCGCCAATTGTTGATTTTCGCTAATTGTCGGTTTTCGTCCGATTTTTTAATTATCGGCAGTGGCCGAAAAATATTAAGTTCCCGCAAATCAATATTAAATGTTTTTTTAGAGGTATTCCTTCGTTATACTTAATAAATAATAGCACAAAATCTATAAAATAACTAAGAAATCGTTTGTTCTTTGAGAAAACTATAAAAGTTAATTTTCGTATAATTTAGGTTTAAACGGTTTAATTCATTTTATTTTTCTCTGTTTATAATTTACTTTTCCCAGTCAAAAACCTAACGAAAAAACTAAAGCTAAAATCATTTGTAGGTAGGTATTTATTTGTATAGGTACGGATTTCGGCAGAAAAACAAGAACAATTTCGTTCAGATTCTACCTATTTACTTACAATCAAAAAACGTCAACCAATAAAACAAAAAATCTCAATCTTAGTGAAGTTTCAATTTACTGGAAGTTTTTGTCAAAAGTGGTTGAGAGGTCGAATAAACAACAATAAAATGAATATTTTCGAAAATATTAAATCGCTCCCATTTTCTAGGCATGTCAGGCCTCACGCTCACCAACAAGTCTGGCAGCCGCGTCACCGCGTGGCATTCCCTGAAGGTTTCCCTCGAGAGCTGGTATAAAGCGCCCCGTTCGCCGATAATGATATTACATTCCAATCCGACAACAGTGTCCTTCCATTTCATCA
This sequence comes from Oligia latruncula, assembly GCA_948474745.1. NCBI lineage: Eukaryota > Metazoa > Arthropoda > Insecta > Lepidoptera > Noctuidae > Oligia > Oligia latruncula. The sequence goes on along the minus strand of OX419691.1, from coordinate 581,976 downwards.
GGCACCATTCCAATTTCTAACACATCGTTCTGCCATTTTGCTAAGAAATATAGTCGGTAGTCTTTCGTAGAAAGAATAAAATATTTTACGAGGTATTATAGTTTTTCGTTTACGTATCTAGGTTATCTGTGCTGGCTCTATCTGTAATATTTGATGTGTACTTTCTAAAGCTACGGGCTACGTTGGACTAGATTACGAACAATGGTAACAAAATGAAAGTGTCAACCATCGTCTGCAAAAAATAAGTAGGTATGTCCTCAACAATTTATGTAAAAAGTATGACAATCAAGTTTCTAATTTGTGCTAAAATATTTACCTACTCAGCGTTATAATTACTTAGATGTCGTCGGCCATTCAAGTAAGTGCTGTAAAGATACACTTGTCATCTATTAACCTTATACATATACTTAGAAACATTACAATTTAGATACGTATGTAGGACTATAGGAGGTACCTATACTTACTGGTTCTAATTTTCTAAATAATTTAATCTAATAACGATTAGACTTTATCAAAAGTAATGTAAGGAAAAACTAGCGCACAGGTTTTTAATTTAATATAAAGCTAAAGTCCTTCATTCATTATAGTTTTCTCGTATCAAGAAAAGACGAACTGAGAACCTCCTCCTTTTTTTGAAGTCGGTTAAAAACGAAACAATACTGAAGTCCAGTACTGTTGAGGTGGCAGGTGACGTTGTCTAGCAGTACAGTCAGAAATGCCCGTTAAAACGTTTAGCATAAAAATATGTATTCTAAAATATTATATTTCTTAAAACTGCCGGGGTCAGATTTTGATGCCACTTTGCACAAGGGTATAGTTGAGGTATCCCCACAGAAATACCACAACTGTATTGGTTCATAGACCACTTTTAATCGGATACAATTCAAAACATGGCGACCGCACGTTGTCCTGAATTACAATCAGAAATATTTGCCTACGTTTTGGACGAACTTAGATCAGTGGGAAAGATTACGCAAGTTCTACTAACATCTGAACAAACAGTAAAAGCGCGCTGATTACACTCATAAACCTAATAGGAATGTGTGTCCGTCCGTACATTCACCATTGCCACTCGTGTACGTGAGAAGGCTTACAAAGTCGTCAGGAATACATCAATGAAAGCGTAACTTACGCCAACATTTTGGCAGTTCCGTGGGATACGAAATGTTGGTCGTTTGACAAGATGAAGAAGAAGTGATAAATCAAAGTTCGCGTTACTATGTGATTGGAAACGTTTAGTCGACATTTGACAGATTCTACTTTTGACATCATAGTCTACTTACATATGACAGATTCTACATATGACAGATTCTACTTATGACAGATTCTACATAGGACAGATCTGATATGTTGGTTTGTCGACGGAGCCCCGCTTCGCGGTCTCCTATTTCTACGTAAAGGGCTTAAAGTAACCTAACCAAACCGAACCTCGGGGTACCCTTCGCTCGCTCTTGCATCCTATGTCGACGTAGCCCCGCTACGCGGGGCTCTATTTCTGTGTAAAGGGTTTAAGTAGAATCTGTCATAAGTAGAATCTGTCATAAGTAGAATCTGTCATATGTAGAATCTGTCATATGTAGAATCTGTCATATGTAGAATCTGTCATATGTAGAATCTGTCATATGTAGAATCTCTCATAAGTAGAATCTGTCATAAGTAGAATCTGTCATATGTAGAATATGTCATATGTAGAATCTGTCATATGTAGAATCTGTCAGAAGTAGAATCTGTCATATGTAGAATCTGTCATATGTAGAATCTGTCATGTAGAATATGTCATACGTAGAATCTGTCATATGTAGAATCTGTCATATGTAGAATCTGTCATATGTAGAGTCTGTCATAAGTAGAATCTGTCATAAGTAGAATCTGTCATACGTAGAATCTGTCATATGTAGAGTCTGTCATATGTAGAATCTGTCATATGTAGAATCTGTCATATGTAGACTATGATGTCAAAAGTAGAATCTGTTAAATGTCGACTTAACCATTGGAAAGAGTCAACGTTTAAGTTAGTAGAATATTACAGATGCTGACCAAACAGACACTTGTATTGATTAATAATTAATTATCTTAAACAATTCAAATCTTTATTCATTGACTATTATTATTTTTCTAAGATTCATATTTTATTTTAATCATTATTATTAGGCTAGAAATATATGATGTGACTTTTTTTTATAAGAATATTTGTACGCCATAGTATGGCAGGATATGCTGGAACCAATATTGTAACATCTACATATTTTACCATATTCTAACAAATAAACATTTTTGATTTGATTTTGATTTGATTTGATAAGAAAATTACATTGTTGATGATTGAGTAACTCACGATGTCCACGTGTTTGAACATTCCGGTCAAAGCGGGGTAACACACTATCAGTAGTAATGGGTTTTATTTTGACAGTTCAACAGCATTCATTGCGTTAATTACGTTGTTGAGCAGACACGTTTTTCGAACATAATAATTATGAAGCAATGGATTAGCAATATCCTTCAAAATGATTTTGGCTATCTTATTTTTCTTCATTCAACCCATTGAATGCTTAGCATGGATCTTCTGGACTCTAGAAAACATTGACATTGGACATTTCTTATGGTGGTAATTTGAGATGCGGCAGGGGCAGTTAGGTACTAAATATGCACTGCAGCTACAGGAAAACGTTTTAGCAGTCATACGATAGAACGTGAGAATGTACATAATGTATGAAATCTAGCCGACTGTATTACTGCTTGGCCATTACCTAATCTAAAAGTTAAGAGATGGTCTCTCCTTCCAGATACGTCATCTTAAATCACCACCCTGTATTGAGCGTCTGAAGCAAAGTGTATATGGGTTATCGCATTGGCGTGACAATGAGCGATCGTAGATGAGCAGTGAGAGAGAATATATAGGTAGGTACTAACTTGAATGGGTGTCCATCATTTGTCTTCTGCACGGCCTGCAGCACGTTCTTGTAGATGCGGAAGGCCACGGCGGCCGACAGCGCCAGCAGTGAGGCGTAGGCCAGCACCGACACCACGGAGCAGCACGCCAGCGCCACCAGCAGCGCCAGCCCCGCGCCCAGCGCCAGCCCACTCGGCGCCGCCGCCCGCCAGTAGATCAGCGACTCCACTGCACACACCAAAACAGTCAATACCGACACTCACTGCGCCACCGAGCTAGCGGTGTTGACTGTGGGAAATAGGTTCACACAACGAACTTGACATAATAAAATACATATTTTATTGAAAACAAAAAGACGATGTTGAAACTCTCAGGATAACCCACTCCAGTTCTTCCAACGATAACTTAACGTTACGCACTACGAGCATCGAAAGTTTTTTTTATCGCGGTGAAAGTTCTGACTATAAAACTGAATCCGTCGATGATCTCAAAGTTTTGATTAAAATAATGTTAAGATTAACGGTGAACGTAGAGCCAGCCCCGACTTGCGAGATGCGAACCGGTTATTTCAAACCTTCCAAACTTTCTCAATGAGGCTTCGTTCGCAAACAACCGAATGTGTTATGGAGCGAGTGAGTCCAATAGCGCTAAGAATATACCGTTATTCAGTTTCGGCTGTCGTCCTATCAGACCATGAACTCGAAATTAAACATGATTGTTCAATCGATAATAAATTACACTGTAAATCATTCCCGCATAACATAATACGTGATAATACTTTCCGATTGCTTTGTTTTGTTAACTCCACTAAATTTAAGTTGAACTATCGCACCAAATGATAAGATTATCGACGCGAGAAATCTTTTAAAAGATGAAAGAAATCTTATAGTATGTTCGGAAACAGACACCGTATGGCTCGCGACTTGCCTCCTGCCTACGTTACACGGCTAAGGCTTCCGCTCCACGTCCACACGGGGCCGGGCGATGCACCCGCGGCGCACCGGGAGCAGGGGCAGGGGGCGCACTGACACGTCACACACACGTCCAGGCGGTAGGCGCGCGGGCCGGCGAGGTTTAGTACCTGGTCCTCGGGGCGGCAGGGGCTCGTACTGCGCGTTGTGTCGCGGCGAGTGCTTGGGGCGCGCCATGGCAGCGGAGTGAGCGGCCGGCGCGCGCGCAGCCTGCCGCGCACATGGCGGGCGCCACGCGGCCCTGCCTTTCACACACGTCATCGTGACGCTGACCCGCGGCGAACACCGCAGCGCCCGCGCAACACCGCTGCCACGCGACACATCCCGACCGCTCCATACATTGTCAGAATTGTCAATTTGTCACATTACACGCAATAGGTACTCCAAGGCTTTATTAAACGCCTATCATGGCTAGCCAAAACCCTAATTACGTAGCACATTCTTTCATATCGAAACTTTAATTTTGAAGTTAGCATTTACTTTATTTATTTAGACCTCATCTATCGCTTACCATCAGGCGTGATCGGGGTCAAGAGCGGGTCCATTTAGTAATAAAAAAAAAACTTATGTTTAACCAACCACGTAATTGCTTTTCCAACAAGAACTCCAAGCAAAACATAGTAAACATTACAAAGGTTGAAACCACATGAGTAGACATTGTCTACTCATGTGGTTGAAACTACCAGGCCACTCAGAAAATATTGCGAAAAAAAAGTTTTTATGTATGAGAGACTGGCCAGTTATAATATATTTTGAAAATATGATTGTTTGTAAGTAAAAATAGGTACGTTCCAATTTCAAAATTTCCCTCCACATTATTTGCGAGCTAATTTAAATTATCGTGTCTCATAAAAAAATGGATCTGCGCCGGGAACATTTTTGCGCTATGATTTTTTACGATTTCAAGTGTCGCCTGAAACCGGACGAATCGTACTATAGACTTCAAATGGCATTCAAGGATGAAGGCCCTTCTAAGGCAACCGTGAATCGTTGGTATAACGAATTCAAGTGCGGTCGACTAACTTTGGGGGATGAAGAAAGAAGTTGTCACCCTTTGACGGCTGTTACGGAAGAAACCGTGCAGTGAAAAATTTAATCAAGACAATAGGCGAGTTACATATAAAAAAATTCAGCACATACTATAGGTTGGATCGGGGAGCCTTCACGAAATTCTACACGTGCATTTTCGTGTGAGGAGGATAGTTTCACGCTGGGTGCCGCACAACCTCACCGATGCTCAGAAGCAGGCCCGGGTGGAATGGTGTGCCGTGATATGATAAACAAATTTGAAGCAGGCTCGTCTCGACGCAGCGTGTTTACGACATCATTACAGGTGATGAGTCTTGGATTTATCAATACGATCCAGAAACGAAGCGCCCGCCAGTCAACGGTTTGGGTGTTTCCAAACGAATCAACGCCTACCAAAGTGAAGCGATCTAGAAGCGTGGGGAAGATTTTGATCGCGAGCTTTTTCAGTTTGACTGGCTACTTGGTGTCAATTCCTTTACGGAAACAAAAAAGCATCAACGCTGAATGGTATACTACCAAATGCTTGGCAGAAGTTTTCTCTGTTGTGAGCAACAAGCGACCAAGCACAGGGCTTCGCGGGCTACTGCTCCACCATGACAACGCGCCTTCGCACACCGCGCTCAAAACGAGGACTTTCTGGACAGCACGCCGGTCAAAATCCTGGGTCACCCTCCTTACAGCCCTGACTAGCACCGTGAGACTTCTTTTTATTCCCGAAAATAAGAAATCAGCTCAAATGGATACAATTTTCGTCGCCGGAAGATGCGCTGTCCGCATTCGAGCAGGCTGTAAACGAGGTGTCTGCGGCGGACTGGAAAAGTGTTTCGAAAACTAGGGCCCGGCGCCCACTATCGGCATCGGCATCGGCTCAGGATTTTTATAGTACGAATAAAAATGCAACTTAATTGTATGACGATAAAATTGAAATTTCAATGATAATAATCATAGTAGGTGCAAAAATAAAGATCCGACATACCGTGTCATTGAAATTTAAATTTTATTGTCATATAATTAAGTTACATTTTTATTCGTCGCATAAAAATCCTGAGCCGTGCCGATGCCGATAGTGGGCGCCCGCCGGGCCTAGTTCAGACGCATGAAAATTTGTATAGAGGCTAGTGGAGAGTACTTTGAAAAGATTGAATAAAACATATATTTACCTATAGAACATTTTTTTTTATTGATTTTATTACTGAGTGTCCCACGTACGTATCTAACTGTCGCATTGGTATTAAAGGTCAAATAGACATTGACGTTGAATGACGTTTAAGTGACATTCAACGTTAACCTCGTATTTAGTAGGCGAAAAATGTCCCGCAACACGTTTCGCTACAGATGTCGGTCGAAGACGAACGACATCGGGCGATTTCGCTCGACGCCTTTAGCGTAACGTTTCGCGGGTGTGTACCCTAGTGAATGCGTGACTTTATACTTTAGGGTGGTAAAAAAAATTGCGAGGTCGACTGGACACGGTTCATTGCCTGTGAACCAAATTGCAGAACAGATCACTCTCAGACGAAGATTATTATCCTAAATTAACTTCAGGTTGAAGAACCAGACGTCCAAACAATATTGATCGATGTATCGCTTTAATCGAACCTTGTGTGAGTCATGCTACCATATCGGGAACTTGCCGGCCGTAGATATCATTTGAATTTATTTATGAAGTAATTATGAGGCAGCGTCTAATAATATCTGGTGCCTTCGCAAAAGGAGTGGGCAGGTACATTCTAGAAACGCCTGTGATGACGAATGTGAGCATAGAAACAGCTTGGCCTAGGGAGAGCTTGAACCAGCCGGGGGTTGCGGAAGGATCGTTACGTTCCCGCGACCCCCGGCGTAGGTGTGAGATGGAACACCGGGGTGGTTTTTACTCAGTAAGAATCTGACAGACCCCTCCGTCCGCCCCAGGGTGGAGGACTGGGCGGAGGACATCCCATGAGGACTTTCCTGCCCGGAACAAAAAAATAAGGTAGAGCTTGGACCAACAACAACGCACACCTTCACAGTACGTGTCGGTCTGTGCCTACTGCCTACACTTGACATGAGTGAGACACGGACATGACAAGTTGATTGTCATGCTTACAGGGTCGAGTTTTTTTAACTGGGATCAACTTTCCAAACGGTCGGAAGAAAGATTTGTTACGTAAGTATTACAAATTGAGCATTTCAAAATCATTACAATTTAGTTAGTTATAGGATGTTGTAAAATTATTTTCGTCAGCCTAAAATCGCATCTCAAGTGTTTTATCGCCAGATAAAGCAACGAAAAAAAAAATGTGCTGAGCATGTTAGCCTGGCAGGATGCTCTTGCAGTCTCGCATTTCAAAACGTCACCTTTTCATGTTGAACGGTTGATTCATAGCTGCCTAAGTGATACAGACTATCAATTAATTCCTTGTCTTCAATTCATGATCGATTAGAAAGTTCAAAATTTTACTTCCTAAGAACGATTGAGAAATAAATTCGATTTAGTGGAATGAACCATAATCAGCCTGTAATGTTCCCACTGCCAGCAGTGGGAACATTATACACACCGAGAGGATGCCTTTGTCCCTAGACATAGGCCTCCTCTCGGTGAGAGGGAGTGGGCCGTAATCCACCACGCGGGCCCAGTGCGGGTTGGTAGATGTCACATGTCTTCGAATTTTTTGGTTCTAGGACATGCCGGTTTCCTCACGATGTTTTCCTTCACCGTTTTGTGAGCAGTGGTGATGAAATAATTTACACAAAGTAAAGCGCCTGTCTGGGTTCGAACCTACAACTCGTAAGTCGCGGCCGTTACCACTTGGCCACCACTGCTCTCTGCTATGTGGAATGAACCAATGGACCCAAATAGGTACTAATCACGATCCTCTCTTGAACGAAACTTACAACGAAGGATACAGACGGCAACGAAGTTATAGATATAGGCAAATATCTAAATATATAAAACTCAAAGGTGACTGACTGACTGACATAATGATCTATCAACGCACAGCCCAAACCACTGGAGGGATCGGGCTGAAATTTGGCATGCAGGTAGATGTTATGACGTAGGTAGGCATCCGCTAAGAAAGGATTTTTCGAAATTCCACCCCTAAGAGGGTGAATGGGGGGAGGGTGAAATTTCACGCGGACGAAGTCGCGGGCGAAGGCTAGTTTAAAATATACAACAATGTAAATCAATGCCCAACCGGAAACAAAAACAAACTCCGCCTCAGTTACTGCAGTAAATACTATGTAGTAGACAACTATAATTGTAACTTGAAGCATGTTTGTAATAAATACAAAATGATGGTGCATGCGGCACACTCGACGTATAGCAGCACCAAACGAGTTTGTACACAACGTGAGCGTCGAAACTGAAAGTCGGTGCTATGTAGAAAGGCTTTCATTATCAGTGTGCGCGGGCGCGCACGGGACGCGGCGACGACTGCGCTCGACTCCGCGCCACAACAAACACGCAGGCGTAAGCGCAGCCGCTTACTGCACGCACTTGGCACCGAGCGGCGCCGACACACGGTCAATGCCATCCAGCCTTAATTGCCTTATCAAGCTGAATCTACTGCTGATGTTATTATGACGAAGATTCTTACATCTTTTTCGATAGGTATCAATGTACAAGTGACTTGGATAGATATCTATGTAAATGTAGCATCGCTCGCTTTTTTAATGTTATGGAGCAAAACCTGTGCGAAAATTATAACAATTATCAGAAGAATAACACAGCTGTTAACACAATAGGCTGTAAAAAATATTAATAGCAATGCAGCAAGTATCATAGTGAAGCTCAATAGGCAAATCATAATATGTATTATGTTATTACTGTCGTTAAGGCGAAAGCGCCTGGGTTGCCTGCGAAATTCAATTTTTTACGTTTTTCTGGTCAGCATTAAGTTGTACGTTGATTAAAATATGATTCGCGACCGTAACAAATATGAATTTACAGAATTATAATCATTAAAGTCATCAACACAACTCTCTAAGACCAAGTAATCCTACTGAATGACTATTTCATGAAATCTTGACATTTTTTTAGGATTATACTAACTTAACAAGTTGTATTACTGATTCTATATGCAGTGATATCAACTGGTTACAGTTGTTCACGACTCCGGCGTATCATCCTCTCATGCAGTGATACAGTTGTTCACGACTCCGGCGTATCATCCTCTCATGCAGTGATATCAACTGGTTACAGTTGTTCACGACTCCGGCGTATCATCCTCTCATGCAGTGATATCAACTGGTTACAGTTGTTCACGACTCCGGCGTATCATCCTCTCATGCAGTGATATCAACTGGTTACAGTTGTTCACGACCCCGGCGAATCATCCTCTGATGCAGTGATATCAACTGGTTACAGTTGTTCACGACCCCGGCGTATCATCCTCTCATGCAGTGATATCAACTGGTTGCCGTTGTTCACGACCCCGGCGTATCATCCTCTCATGCAGTGTTAACAACTAGCGAGTGATGATGCTTCACCTAGGCGGAGCTGCGCCCGCCAGCCGCGGTAGTGCTAGTATGTATTCATGCACATCTGCATATTACATGATAGTTAATCGATTCCGCACATAGCTGCTGCTGGTCCGCATTTCTAATTCAATGGAACGGAACATGAAGTCTGTGTCGGCAGTTACGAGTAAGTAGTTTGCATGAATGAATGTGTTTATAGGGCGCAATGTGTGGAAAGATGAAAGTTAATCACAATATGGTGGAGAGAGACAATGCGTGGAGGACGCCGCGCGTCGTCACGACACAGAGGTAAAAATAACGCCCAGTCCCAATGCAAGTGCGGCTTCCGAACACTGCCACACACCGCACACGCTCGCACCAACACATTGAAACGTTCTAATTCAACCGAAACTAGCATTCCTCTTCACAATTAACAATATTCTCAAATCCTACGACTGTTGCGCTAGAAGTAGGTTGAGTGATAAACGCATCGACACGTCATAAAAACGTACCTAAGGCATCATAAATGTGACCACAATAGGTCTAAACAAATGGAACCGGTTAACAAAGGAAAATAACCGTGATAAGGTGAACTAACGACCCTTTGTCTCCGGCGATAGTCGGGCCAAGGAGTCCTCGATAATATCTAATTGGGAGGTTGATTCCAATAAGGTTTAGATCGATAGAACATTTTTCAACACACAACACGAACTTGTAAATTGCGCAAGTTTTGTAGACGGGGCAAAAACTGACACAAACGAAGTGGATGCTCGATTGCTCGCGTGACGTCGTCGCATCGCGTTGATAGTAAAACTGTAATTATCTGGGATATAGCACCAATGTTATTTGGTGATAACTGCAAAGTTCTGTGTGAAGTTCTACAAAACTCGCTTTCCGAAAGAAACTTTCTAGCAAGCTATTAATTGAACTAGCTTTTGCCTGCGACTTTGAGCGCGTGAATGTCGGAAAATATCCCACGGGAACGTATTACCGGGACTAAAAGTACCCTACCTTAGTCCAGGTTACAAACGATCTATGTGCTAAATTTCATCCAAATCCGTTCAGCCGTTTTTGCGCCAATCCGGAACATAAATCCAGACCAAAAAACAAACGAACTAAAATTCTAAAAACTATATTTTCAGCATCAATTTCCCTGCTGCTTCATCAACGTTCCCTCATCTCGTAGCAATTTAAAAAAAAAAAAATCACATAAACCTACATGGGCACTTATGAAACGTCAGAAGCTAGGTGCACGGTTCCAATTGGTCGTTTCCTATGTCCGTTTCCTTCCGGAGAAGAACCGGCAAGAAACTCCACGGTTACTCTTTTTAAAAATGCCAATTGTTGGCTTTTACAATGTTTCCAAATTACAGTAGGTGTGGGAGGACATCGTAGGCCTGTCAACAAGTACCAGGTAGGTACTTGATAAAATAAAGCACCTACCATTTAATCTCTTCACCACCCTTGGTTGACTGGTAGAGAATGCCTAAGGCATTAAGTCCGCCTTTGTACCTTTTTGTGCACTTGCACTAGAATTTGACCAAGGTTTTGAGCTGTTTTCCCTTTGACACTACACCCGTAGCTCGTATCAATAAGCCAGGCCGTTACACTTACACGTATTAGTCCATATCTTGAAAATTACTGAATCAATTTTGATGAAACTTGCACTGTTCCCTAAGTTGAAGTAAATGTAAGCCAATACAAAAAAAAATGTCATGATCCGATTAATAGTTCTGGAGAAATGCGTGGACAAACATACATACATACGTCTATAAAATTTTGTATATTTGTTTGGAAGCCCTAATAGATTGTCATTTGTGAATATAATGCAATTCCAATAATATTACATACATACGTGTCGAATTGATAACCTCCTTTTTTTTGAAGTCGGTAAAAAATGGTCTACAGATCTAAAGTCTACAAGGCCTACAAAGTCCTCACATTTACAAAATAAGAATCTATCAAAAGAATAAATAAAAAAACTTTTTAACAAAAAAAAAAACCGACTTCCAAAAAAACACTACAAAGTGAAAAATTACTTTAATTTCGGAAGTCGGTGTCTTTGGATCTGTACCTATTTTAGTTTTTGCCACCGACTTCCGAAATTAAAGTTATTTTTCACTATGTAGTGTTTTTTTGGAAGTCGGTTTTTTTTTTGTTAAAAAGTTTTTATTTCTCGCTTTTAAGTGGGTCTGTTTATAATGTGTCTAAGTTACAATAGCCTAATGTCAACTTGCCCAACGCCTTTTACAAAATATTGCTTTTCCCGATGCAGGGACGTTAATTGTTGAGGACTTCTCCTAGTATTCCACCATCAGCTCCATTTGACCATTCGCATTGTGACGAGCATAAATTGCTTAGCAACCACATTAAAGTAATCGAATCGCAACCCGTGAAATACTTATTATTAAGTAGTTCCGTTGGCTATCTGTGGTCTTCTTCATCAGTTCCACTTCACCAAATGGTGGTTTCCGAGAGCAAATGCATGAGTTACTGTAAAAAATACCCAAATCGCTATAGTGTCCCTATAATATTTGAGGAGTTCCCTCAATTCCTCGTGGATCCCATCATCAGAACTGGATTTTGATAAAAATGGGACCAATCTGAAAGTATATCCTTTTAAATAAAAAAAGAATTTTCCAAATCGATTTATAAATGACGGCGTACTGAGGTAACAAACATAAAAAAAAACACAACCGAATTGAGAACCTCCTCCTTTTTTTGAAGTCGGTTAAAAATAAAAACCTACTAAAACCAAGTGATATCATTCCCATTACAACCAGTATCAAAGAGATGAAACATTTGAATTGTCTGTATAAAATGTCAAATAATACAGAGATTATGTCAAAAAAGTATGTAAAAAGTTATAAAAAAAAATAAAAAACCCGACTGCGGTAAAAAACTTAAGTTAAAAGAACTGAAAAGCTAAAAACAAGCCCATTTTAAATTAAATAAAAATTGGAAGCAGGCGGGACCCATTTGAATTTAACAATATTATAAAAATGGTATGGGTCCCGCCTGCTTCCAACTTTTATTTAATTTATAAAATGGGCTTGTTTTCTGGAGGATCTGCTAAGTAATTCTTTACTCAGACAAATGCTTCCAGCAAGACTAAATGAACACCATGCACAAGAGAGGGTTCTGTTACGAAAGTAATAAGATAAGGTATGTAGGTATATGTTCTGTAGTCACGTAACTATGTGACAGGTGACAGGTGAGAGCGGATTATGCTCCGTGCGATATCGTCGCTTATCAGCGGGACGCGCCTTGCGCTGGCACCGGGACTGGGCCAAAGGAAGCAGCTCATTCATCACACACTCGCAGACCCTTCTCTGTCATCTGCAGTGTCTTTGCACATTGTATGTTATTATTAATATTGATGCATTTTAACGTTTCGGATGAAACTGATCAAAGTACTTATAATCTAAGAGAGTAAGCAGTAACCGATTAGCAGTCAATTAGCGTTGAATTATAAATATTAAATTAACATAATGGATCTAATGACGCCAACGGACTCATCACCATCATTTAATATGTGTTCATGAATAGGTACCATAAATTGGGATTCCATAATTGGGTAATAGTTTCATTGCTAAATTTCTATGTAGCTCGTAGTCGTAACTTATGAGTAGGTAACATTTCTGCTTGTAACATTTGCCCGCCTTTCAAAATGTTGCCTTCTCAGTATTTCTCATTATTAGAGTGCTGATAAAATGATACTCCCACGTTCTGTAGTAAGTACATTTCGGTTGTCACGAATCACCACGTGTCGTCGTGCTGGCAACAGATTCCGACACACATGTTATCCAGACCTCATTCTATCTTAGTTTGTACTTCCTTGTGTCTTACTATAATCTTATCTGTCTTATCATATCAATGAAGATATACATGGATTTGAAAGTTTTACTTCATATTCTGAATGTGTGCCGGTCGTTTGCACATTTTTCCGATCCATTATCACATGTATGCAAAGAATCATTATTTAAGGTTCTTGTTGTATGCATGACGCAAGTATCTATTATAGCAGCAAGTACAATTAGTGAGTAGCCATTAGATCAAGGCGAGATCAATAAGAATGCGCAGATGAGATATGACTTAACAAGTTATCACTGACGTCACGTCGCGGCTACAGGTACAACAACCAATGCAAATAGGAACCTAAATACTTACAATACTTTTGTTCCCCGTCATTAGCATTACATATTGTACTGACCAAGGACATACTCGTACACAGAGTAGGTACCTGCTGAGCATATCGATTATTACAGTCTTCATTTTGACTTACTCGAAAGAATAACTTAACGTGGGGCTCACATTGGTCCCGTCATCATGCACGTGCTATACAGTCAACATAATTGCTACAACAAACAGAAGTAGATAGGACTAGCGAGTTGCTCATGGACGAAGCTCGTCTCGGTACGTAACAGATACCCAGTGGCACCTTTACACACATTTGTATACATGGACATAGGATTCCTACGACCTCCAGTATCCGATCAAGTTTCTCTCGTCGCGTAGAAAACCAGGAAACAAAGAAAAACCAGCCTTCCGTTAAAACTTGTAAGGTAGAGCTACGACTAGCTAGTAGAACAGAGGGGGAGACACGTGGCGGGTCAGTTCTAGGGCATGCGCTTATAATTCAATTAGGCCGGGCATGACGTTATCTACGTAGTGTGTCCGAACGAATTCATCGGCACGGGATGAGTTACTGACAACATGAACAAAACGAGAGTCCTGAACGTGTCTGGGAATGAGAGGAACCCACGACGTCGTTACAGAAATAAGTCTAACTTACGATCCATTTGGCAAATACTTATCTCTATTGTCTCATCTTATTGTTACAGATTATAGAACTCAATTAGTTCGAGAGACGAAGTTGAGGTCCTCGTGATTGAGCAAGGAGGAAAGAGCATATTCGGAAAGTGGATTGTGGCACCATGCCGAAATTTAGCATGTTGGGAGAAGATAAAAGAACTTTAGAAAATAAACCCATATTCAAACATATGCCAATAGTGGAATATTTTATTTTGTTTTTGGCAAGGCGCCGCCGTCACTTGCCGCCAACGTAATTCGATAATTAAAAAGCAATCTCCCCAGCGATCTCCGACATGAATTATATAAATTCGGACCAGTCAAGCCGATGGATCGTCAAACGCTATAAATCAGATTGTTACCGGCCTCAGTGTCAGTTAAAATCAGTCTAATTTCATCTTGGCTGGCGATTTGAAGTGTGCAGGGTGAGCAGCATGGCACAGCGCATGCGCGCCGCCACACATTCATTACCAACACAATATTAATGACATCCAAGAGTCAGATGAGCCACGAGCCAGCGTAGCTATCAACTACAATACTTGATTACATACAGATAAATATAAAGACGTCGCTGTCGCAGCCGTGACGACACACAATTAGCTAGTTACGCACTGCAAAGCTATTTGCACCTTTTTGTCCCATACTACAGATATAAATACTCGAGACGGTGCAGTGGAATTTTTCAACTACCTTTGTGGTCAATGACAGTTTAAGTAATCCGCGGAGTTGAGGATCAACATGGACTAAAAAGTTATAAATGAATCGTACACCCGGTTACAGTCGATTATAGTGTAGGTCGGATCTTCGTTTGCGATCCAACACGTGACATAATTCGGTGCAAATAAAGTATTATTAAATAATAGTGATACATTTAAGACGGTCTTGTCGAACCTTGACTCGACACGCGGAGTTATTATTGTTCTGTCACCGGCGGCGACTACGATTTTATCGTGGTTTGGCGGGAGTTCACGACACGAAACAGATTAGCCGTGATACGCACGGAGCCGACTGACCACCCGACCACGTCCAGCACCACCACCGTCACCTCCACCGTTGCTAAGTACCACCATCACTGGCGACATCATCCCCGAGGCCGCGAGCCGGTTAATGAGTTATCGTTAATGTCACTGGAGCGGTGTTAACACTGAGCTCACACAACACTACAAGTACGAGTGCTAGCGGCGGCAGTGGGTCACAGTGCAGGGCCGCAGGGCGAGGCGCGCTGCCCGGGCGGCGCGGCGGCCCGGTTGGCGGCGCGCCACCTATACGTATTTCTGCCCTCCGCTCTCCACGACCACTCACCTTCGGGATGCAGCCTCTGCGGGTCGAACCAGGCATCTGGAATAGAAGGCTGCGCGTTAGCGGGTTAGTCGCGACAGACAGAGAGGAAAGCGGGCGAAGCGAAGCCGGCGCGAGGGGGAGGGGGCACTTACGCGGGTTGAGGACGCTGCAGAGGGAGGGCCCGGAGTCCGGCATGGTGGTGATTTACGTAACGCGAGCGTGAGGTGGATAAGGGCGGCGGACGGAGCGCGCGCCGCGCCGGACTCTCGCGTCGATACTGGCGGCGCAGCCCCGCGCCGAGACCTCCCACCCCGCCCCGCGCCGCAGCCCCCCCGCCCGCGCCTGCCCGCACGCATGCGCACCTACCACCATGTCTGCCCAGCACCCCCAGCGTGCTGCAGCACCACCACCGCCCGCCACCGCGACACGCATGCCCGCACCCTCACCAGGATATCGGTGTTAGTCTCACAAGGTTAGCTCATCGTGCGGTTAGTATCCGGTGCAGACAGATGATTAGACAAGTTATTTACATACAAATAGTAACACGAACAGAAGTAACGAGTAAGAGCGAGATAACGGTGTCTGGTACCTATGCATGTTGTTTACAGGGCGCGCGGGTGACGGGTCGCAGGTCACGCCGCGGTCTACATGAAATTATGTCAGAGTCGAGCTGCACTGACCTGCAAAGTGCATTCGCCTTTTGTATTCATTGATCAGTATTAGTAAATTCCTCACGGATCCGCGGAAAATAACGAAAAATTTGAAAGTCATTAAATAAATGGCAAAATTAGCGCTTAGAACGCGACGCGACATTGTTTACGTCTTATCAGGTACCTTATGTTACGATGAATCATGTAGTCGTGATGCTGACGTTTTATCCTCATTCAGCACACAATAGCTACAACACGTTCAATGTTGGTAAGAATCTACCAGGTACACTAATGGTGGCCAACATGTCAAAACGAAAAGCAAAAAGTCATCTTAGCGCTGAATACTTTTACTAAGCTAAGTCTGCATTGTAATGTATTATGTCATCATCATCAATATTATTCTCGGTGTGGAAATATTTTATTGTTAAAAAACAATTAAAACCAGTGAGACGCAGACAACTTTCGAAACGTGTCGCCTTCACGCATCGTAAGCCATCGCATAAAAAGTGATTATGACAACTGAATAAAGGCTGATCTTGTTCCGAAAGACACTGCCACATTTAAAATAGATGCGAGAATTCACACCTTTGTCGTATTCTTGCAAATTAAGATAATAAGCAAAGTAGATCACGAACTTCAAGTGCAGAGAGCTGTAGTCAAGTCTATCAAAGAATAATGGCAAATTTGGACCTTGACAAGTCATTTGGGCTCCTTAGTTCTAAATCGCAACCATTCCGAGAGAATCATACATTATTTAAGACTTTCGTATTGCCAAATAACCATGGAGAGTGCCGTTTTATCCGAAGTCATTGCAAGTCATCAAAAACAAGTACAGAACCAAGAGATCATTACGAGATTATGAGTACAGGATGATGTTTCAATATTTGCTTACTTATGAAGATGGTAGGTGTTGACTTTGAATTTATCTAGAAAACATAAATAACACTAAATGTAACTACTGAATCTTGATAGACAAGACTATACTTGCAGCACAAATACTTAATAGTTTAGAAGTTGTGAAGTGGATTGATTTTTGTGTGTGGAGTAATCACAGTCGTGGCGGATACTGGGCGAGAACAACGGAGTACCCACTGCGAAAATGAGTCAGCGCAGTTCACCTCCATTATGGTAATACTAATTAGAATTACAGACAAACCTTCCAATTAACCAACCCTAAAACTACACGCTCATATTCGTGGATTTACCAACTATTACGTTGTGGGTTGCGGGTACTGAGGAGACATATTCGTAGATCTTGGATACCTGAACTTCAGATAATCAAATGCCAAACTACGTATTAGAGACAACACCGCAAAATATCACCAAAAATAGAACTTTATAATGAAAAGCGTCAATAAAAAGCTAGTTCCTGAAACAATTACAAACCTCAAATACTCGGCTAATATTATGATTCATAGAAATTGCACAAACATGATGTAACATGTGTATCGACTTGAGTTAATGTTGAAGATTTACGTTTTTGGTGCTACCGTACCAATATTGAGGCTATCCACACTAGTAGTAGTATTTTAGTACTTCTCCTGCTAAAAGATGGGATGAAGATCAATCAAAGTTAATACTGAAGCTATTTTGCACTCCCACGCAGAATACTGGCCGTGACTTCGGATTGCGGAGCCACGGCCAGTGTACCAAAATGACGTGTTCAATTCAAAAAAATGCTACAGTTGGCCTTTGTTTTAGTCCAAACCAACACACAACAGAACGAAAGCCAACTTGTATTGCTGGGTCTATAAGTTCCCAGACGCCAGTAATAAATGTAAAACATAAATGTAATGCAGATTAAATTGTTAATAATGTTCAGTCTGCTTGATTTTGGCCAGCGTAAGAGGTTCCCGATTGTGATAGCAGCACCTGGTAGCAAAGAATTCTCTTTTATTGAGCAGGTTGCATAGTAAATTAAGCACAAGTGACGTGTGCGACGCCATGTCGCGCCGGTTAAAAATACCCCGTGCGAGTGCGAGACGGCCACGATGACGTCATCAGCTACCTGTGTGCCACTTACACGTGCCGTAATGTTCCCTCTGTTAAGTTCAATGAAACTTAACAACGAAGCCAATTAATCAAAAGAATAACTTACTATCTCAAGGTCAGTACTGTAGAGACTCATACATAATATTGCTATCTTGGAAAAACTCTCCCAACTTTCCTCCATGTATCATAGAATTCTACATAAGTATAGCTACCTATTTTATTTATTCCTTCAGAACAATAGTTATCGAAGAAATTGTTGTGAGCCACACGATACTCACCATGTGGCATTGGCATCAAGTGACTTTCCCTGAGAGATGCACCCTGGAGAGACACACACGGAAAAATCTCTAAATTATGAAACTCTAATCCAGGCTTTTGGTGTACATATTATATGTTGGGGATGTCGGGGGGATTCTCAAAAGGCCGTTTACCGTAATCCTTAAATCAAATATGTTCTTGATACAATATGCAATGGAATATACCTAGAGGAAGGTGGGGTAATAAGACGGGGTAGCGAGGTAAGACGGGGACCGTAACAAAACTGATGATACAATGTAGCTAGAAATGTTCTTCTAACGCTATTTAACTGAAGCTGTTAGTGGCACAAATAGTTTGGTTGAAACTGTGCACGTTGGGATTTTGTAAGGATTATCTAATTATTAACGTATATAAAGTGACTGACTGTTAAAAATATAATGGTGTACAAGATGAATTGCATATTTTTTTATTGACATTTGTTTATTTTACTATTGTAATCACATTAACCCGTTCCCGGTTTGCTTCGATTTATAACCTCAAAAAAGTTTGGGAAAGATGGGGTACCTACTTGCGGGTAAGACGGGATATGACTTACGGCCGAAATTAATAACCAATCTAATCCTTCCTAAATTAGAAGACATCGAAACTGTCCGAAACCAAAGGTAACAAATAAAAATAAACTGAAAAAAGCAAATATAATTTGAGATCTAAAAGAACCAAGGAAGCTGATGAAGGATCTGAGAGTTCTGAGGACGAAGATACTGAATTTCTGTACTGCCAGGGCTTGTATTCCGAGTCTACTGAAGCATGGATCACTTGTCAGATTTGCGGTAAGTGGGCGCATTGTGGCTGTGCAGGAGTGGAAGATATCGATGACGAAGCTGTCCATATCTACCCGGCTTGTGAAGATAACGATGATTAAACATTCTATACCCCATCTTACCCAAGGGGGTACACCGTCTTGCCCTGTATTTCTATAAGACACAAAGACAGTGCTCGAGTGAAGTGAATTTTACTACCATAGTTTTAAGTTTATACACTAACACACATTGTATTATTATAATATATATGTTAGTCTGTAAGGTTATTATCTATGGGCCAAAGTAGTCTGAAAATAAAGGTATTATTATTTCCTTTATTATATTAAATATCACATATAAATTATATTTTTAAATATTAGAATATAGAAAATATAAAAACATTTAAAAATATAAAAAATAGTAGCCCACCGGTATCGGGAACAGGGTCCAAGCTACCGGCGGTCAGGGCTCCAGAGAGAGGAACCTCCTAACAATGCGGGCCGTGTCCAGAAGTACCGCTTTCTGAATCAAACCCTTGATCCAGCTGCCCAACGAGAGCCTCCTTAAGTGTTGGTCGAGGCTCTTGGCTATTAACCCATTGGCTGTCACGACTATCGGCACAATGATTGCCGAGTCCACATCCCACATGTCGACAACCTCGCGAGCCAAGTCAAGATACTTGATCTGTTTATCTTTCTCGGCTTTCACGAGGTTCTCATCATGCGGGACGGTTATGTCAACAATCATTGCGCGCCGCTCTGATCGATCCACCACCACTATATCAGGCAACAATAGTCCTGTCAGTGATGATGGATCGATCCCAATATAATGTGATATTACCATTTTCAAGAACTGGGTCGGGCACATACCTGTAGTACGGCACCTCCGATTCCACAAGGCTGTATTTCAGAGCAAGTTGCTGATGGATTATTCTGGTTACAAGGTTGTGTCTATGCAAGTACTCTCCGTTAGCTAGACGAGAACACCCGGAGATAATATGCCTGATTGATTCTCCCGGCCGGTGGCATGCCCGACAGATGTCAACCGTGCCGTCTTTCACAATAAATCTCCGGTAATTTTTCGTCATCATAACTTCGTCCATGTATTATGTATTATTATTATAAGAAAAAAAATATTTTTTTGTTTTGACCGATTAGAATTTAAAGGAAGAAAGATTGGTTATTTTCCTATTAAAAATTCCTACAATGTGTACAATAAAAAAAAAGAGTTATTTATGAAATACCTTAAAGTCCCCGTCTTACCCCACCTTCCCCTACATAGTCATGACCGGAGACAGTCATGAAAGGGGTGATTGATTTAATAAGCGAGTTTCCCCACCGTGCATCGGCTTATTCGCCCTAATCAAATAAATTACAAGCAACTATTTTTCATTCACGACACTGAACTGTTCGGGAACTTTATAAACCATCTTATGAACATTATGAGCAGTTCATTAAACTGACATTTCAGAAGGCAGATTAGTCCAGTGCTCATTTCTGGAAGTAAAAGCTCGCTCGTTGGCTAGCAACAACTTGATCCGTTTATATAAAGAGAGCAGACGGTGACGGTGTGTCTGTGCGGTGGTTGGTGAGCAGCGTATCGATCGCCGCGCCACCCGCCCTCGCTCGCGACCCCATCACCCCACCCACATACAGCGAGGACTAGCCTTTATAGTTTATTGCATACATGTCTGGGTTTTTACAGATATTCAGGACTATTAGTAATCAAATTACTAACGACAGCAAATGCTGTTGGCAATTTATTACTAGCAGATCTGGATTTATAACTATGACATTCTGTGACAATATGAAAAGAAACAAGTAATTTAGCCTGCGAATCTATTCGTAGGACCAAAGCATTAGAATAAATTACGAACGATCCGATAGATTACAACAAACTAATGGAATCAACACTAAATGGAATCTTTCTGCTTGATACACTTTGACGACGACCGCTAAATTAAAACAGTATACCTACTGTACTTATACATTTATTACAGCTTTCATCATAATTGAGGTCACAATTTTATTTTATTTAGTCTCCTTCTCCTCTTCTGGCGAGTTGCAGCACTACCACTGAGTTGACGAAAACGACAGTTCTTGTAAGTCGTCTAACAACAAAATAAAGCAATTAGGTTAATTCGATTCTGTATTTTAACAGCCTTTTTGGGAGCGTCATTATGAATGGGAGAGTAAACAAAAGGGTGACAGGGAAGTGACGTCAGCGGGAGATCTCGGCACAAGGGTCACAAAGGGCTTACCGCTTAGCGCTATATTTTTGTGAAGAGCTTGGAATTAGGTCAACGAGTGCACACAGAGCTCGTGTTGATCTTGGAACTGTCTGTGGTTCTGCTTGTTCATTTTGTAAATATTTGTTTCGTGGTACGAGTCGCAAGCCAACTAGGAAAAAATAAATGTATGGCTCAGGAAGTATAAATTGCCCAAGTGCTCTTTTATTTTTACATTGGGTTTCAGGAATTATTAAAAAAAAATACGCCATAACATTTATTGCCCTGGATTGAAGAAGCTGAAAGTCATGGGGCCGTTGTCCAAAAGTGGGATAATGCAGGCTGATATTTATTAAAGTGACATGCCAAACAAGTTACATTCTTGTGATCTTGACGATATAGGTTAAGCCTTCTGCGCTCTGAACTTGAACCATGACTCGGGTAGTTAACATCTGGGGAGCTGGGGAGTTTGTTGCACCACGACTTCCTAGCCAAACCACGAGGAAGTGGTGAAGGGCGTTTTGGGAGACTGCCTTACGTAATTGTTGACGTTCATAAAGTGCTGATTCTCAGCTTAATTTGAATGAATGATTTTGATCAGTCAGTATACCTACCTAGACCATGATAGTGTTAATCAAAGAAATCTAATAATGAACATACGAACAATCACACCTATAATGATAAATACAGTTTGGCATATCGAGAAGTGCTGAACGTAGTTGGTGACACTCGCTCGAGTCTCGACCTACATAAAGACTGCCTCGGAGTTACTATGAAATCAAACTTTTTGTAGCGATTTAACAACATTTAGCTATTTCTACCAGACTATCTATTCATGTAATTATACATAGTTAAAGATGATCACACCGATTGTAAATCAATCGATCCTGCATGATCAAACAGTTTAAAGATTTTAAACAAGTGATTAACGAAGGCTTACCTAAATCAATTTCCAACATGCTACCATTTCTTCGTTTTGTCACCAAATTAGGGTGGAACTGAACTGAACGACAATGAAACTAGTTGATTAAAATTTGATTTATTTGTAAATGGAGTAGATTGAGTGAATGCTGATGACTGTTATTGTAAAGTTAAGGTCTTAACAATTCACCTACTATGACATGGTACATTGTCCATCAATACAATCTATCCATTTTGCACTTTTGCAGAGCGCGCTGAGGTCGATTCGGGCGAGTAGATCGTTTGAGAATAAAAATAAGACAACTATGAAACATAGCATCATCAAACATGTCTCGAGCAGATCTAGAAGGAAGCAGAGATTTCTTTCAAAACGTATTTTCAATTTATTATTTAATGTTAGTTGTCACTTCTAATACTAACTGCGCCAAAATTAACTGCGGAAGCACAGCTGACGTAATTTTTTTTATGCAGAACACCGCGCGGATGAATCGGAAGGATTTATTACCGGAATGTGACCTAATAGCCGCTGACTATGTCCACCACCGCCGCAAGGAAATCTTTTAGCCGACAAAACCGAAACCGAACTAATCATAGTAGAGTTTAGGAAGCATAATTTTGAATAATTGAAGCAGCCGACACCCTTTCAAATATCGGTATGTCGATACTTACGCGTGATATCGTCACCGCTTCCGGAACCCATGTTTCACACACAACAATATCCACACAAAAGGCAAGTCCTCGCGAGAATGAGTCACAGCACGAGCACACGACGCCACATCAATGTCAAACGAGCACTCGGAACAGTTGTGAGCAGCGAGCAGAGAGCGTGCGACGTGAGCGCGCGGCGGGTGCTCCGTTTGTGAACGCAGCGCGGTGCTGCTTCAGCGATGCTAAAATTAGCGATGGTGGCGTCGTGCATACCACGCGTTACTCGCCGCCACCGCCGCCGCGCCGACGCCGCTCCCTGCGACCGCGCAATCGCGCACCAACAATATGCCTATTGCCACAGTTTCATTTACTCTTAACAAAATTCAAAAGAATAGACGATTAGGTATGTAGGCATCGGTAGATGAAACACTTTGATAGAGACTATTACAAAAAGTATCTCCGTTAAGGGGCAAACTGTACATAATGAACTAACTACGAAAAATTGTTTGGGGCACCTAAGGTATTTTGAAGGAAATTTTAATCTCAATAACTTTACGTCGAGTCCCGCTCTCAGAATGACAAAGATAAGATAAAGACTTGAAGATAACACTAGTTTCAACTTCAACAATTATAAAGTTATAAATAAACCAAGGCATTAATGGATAGCAACTAAGTTTTAATAAACGATAGTAAATAGCGACGCAGGGAACTGAAACCAGTGGGAAATAAACGATGACTCGTCGATTTACAGCGTAAGTCCTCTGACTGACGGGCTATCATTTTGTTAAACCAAATGTAACAAAGTAAATTCAGATAATTATAACACTTAGGGCTGATTTTTTTTTCAATCATCTGATAAGTTTATTCGAGGAATCATTTTGTCACTGTCAAAAATTCAAAATTATTCCTCGGATAACATTATCTGGCGTTGGAAAAATCAGCCCTTAGTTGAAAGATCTTTACCAAGTTAAAGACAAAGAGACAAACTGTATAAGTATGACGATGACTGCCCGATACGACATAATTAGTATTGTATCGTGCTGACTGTAGCCAGTTAGTCACCAATTCACCAAGTCACCTGCAAGCCTGTGTGGTCGGGTGGGCTAGTAGCAGACAACTTAATGTCTAGGGCAAGAGTAGGACGGGAGCGATTCGGACGTTGTCTGAATAATGTATGGTGCGGGCTATCGGACGTCCGCGTGCAGGCCGAGCGTGGGCCCGCGGGTGCCGTTACCCGGTGCTGCAGCGCGGTCAACGCTCTTGCCGCTCCGCCACCTCTGCAGCCGACCTCCTCTACCCCTCCTAGCTTCGCCACCCCGCCCCCCATTTGACTGCTGTCACTATTTCACTGATTTATATTCATTTCATTTTGACAAAAGACGTAATCTCCCAGAAATTTCCCGAGGTTGAATCTTGTTGGTTTGAGATGAATAAGAACCTAACTTAATACTTGCGTCATATCAATGCGGCATAGACGAACATTTCGTAACCATCATTTCCTAATATTAAAACTTGCCACAATGTTGTTCAGGTGCTGTAATACACTTGTTGTATAGCTAATATTGGTGTGCGCGGGCATTGTTCTCCTGCAGACGTGATTCTTCACGGTCCATGGCATGCAGCGCGCGGTGCTCGCCTTCAAATGGAACCATTCTAATTTTCTAAAACTTACCGTGTCGCGCAAAAAAACGCTGCGCGCTAGCGACACCTCATGCAGACACGAACAATGAAATCACCTACCAGTTATAGCTATGATTCTCCATTATCGAAGACTATGTTTGCAGTCATTTCATTTTATTTAAGAAAAGAAAGGCATTTTGAAACGTAATGACAAACAATTTGCCATTCACAGTATAGATAGAGCGTAACAAGGAAAGAACATCTTACCGAGTCCCATTTGGCAGAAGATGACTTCGGCCTCAATCACATGCGCTACTTGACGTTTCGGCTCAGGCGCTGCTGGCTTCGGCGGCTGGACCGGCTCTGACTTCACTGCTTCCGGCTTCGGAGGTTCTGGTTTCGGGGGCTCGGGTGCTGCCGGCTTCGGTGACGCCGACGGTTTGGGTTCCTCTGGCAGGGGCTTTTCGGGCGCCACTGGAGCGCTGGGAGCAGGCATTGGAGCGGGGGCCGGCGCCGCCGCGGGCGCCAGCACAGGCGTGGGGTCGTGCGGCGGCTCGGGGGTGTAGGCGGCGCGCCCCGCCTCGGCGCGGGGCTCGGCCCGGTGCATGGGCGACTCGCCGGCTGTGTCGGCGTCCGACTCGCTGTCTGTGAATTTGTCGGCGATGTGGTCGGCCGAGGCGGAGGGTGCACGGGGCGCCTCTGCCAGCAGCTCGCGCTCCATTTCAAGGAAGCTGCGCGTGGCGGCAGCGGCGGGCTGGCGGTGCGGCGACTCGGCCGCCTCTCGCTTGCCGTCGCGGTCGAGGTGCTCGAAGTCATCCGTCGAGTCCTGATCGCGCTTCATTACGGGTTCGGCAGGCGGCGCATCGGCGACCGGAGCGGGGTCTCCACTCGCGAGACCCCCAAGTAGAGAGTCGGCGCTGTCCATGTTTCCTTACGTGACGATAAAAAAGACCGGTGTCGAAAGTGATCGATAGGGTGCGGGAGTAGCGCGAGTGCGAGAAGCTGCGAACGCAGAGGGCGGGTCCTGTCGTGCGTCCTCGCCGTATCGTACTGCGGTCTGCTAGCCGTTCGCCGGTCGCGGCTGCACGACGTCACTCAGCACGAGAAACGAACGGTATTACTCATCGCCGACCCCTTCGTTGCAGCGGGGGCGGCGCCGCTCGCCGGTAATATAGATAATAAAATTAAATTATAATATGTAAATTAAAGCAAATATAATAAGTTTAATATTTAACTGTAAAGATGGTCAAGTAAACAGTTAATATAAATAAAATTGCACAAAAGTATGAGAATGTCTAATGCAAGCAAGAAATTGCCAAAAGTATTGACTTTCCGATCCTGACCTTTTTTGAAGGCGCGCTGGCTAAGTAAGCACTGTTTTACCGACACTTCACAGGCAGCACAGTGTCAATCGGATACAAGTATACAACAAGAGAAAATAGAAGAAAATTTCACTTCACTGGGGTTCCACTACCTATATAAAAAAGTACTCTGTGGGCACAGATAACTATATATCTGTGGGTTCCACAAATGAAAGGAAGCGATCACAGAGCATGTAACTTTTTAGTACAACAGCTGTTACCAGTGTGACCAGTTCAATTTGTAAAAAAGTATGCAAAAAACCTTTTAAACATAAAAAACAACCGACTTCAAAAAAACACTACAAATTGCAAAATAACTTTAATTTCGAAAGTCGGTGTTGTTGGTTCCGCTTTTTCATTTTTTACACCGACTTCCGATATTTACTTCGCGCAGACAAGCCATGGTGTCTACGTCGAAGATGGCGCACCGACGCCTCGGATGTTTGTCTTCGAAGTATGCATTCCAGTGCCGTTTTGTGGAAATAAACTACTATAAGGTGAAAGCGCCAGGGTAGCCCGCGAAATTCAATTTTTTTTAGGTTTTTTGCAATTTGCTGGTCAGTATTAAGTTGTACGATAATTAAAATATGATTCGCGGCCGTAACAAATATGTATTTACAGAAGTATAATCATTAAAGTCATCAACACAACTCTCTAAGACCATGTAATCCCCAAGAATGACTATTTCATGAAATCTTGACATTTGGGGATTACATGGTCTTAGAGAGTTGTATTGATGACTTTAATGATTATAATTCTGTAAATACATATTTGTTACGACCGCGAATCATATTTTAATCAACGTACAACTTAATACTGACCAGCAAATTGCAAAAAACGTAAGAAAATTTGAATTTCGCGGGCCACCTTAGAGCTTCCCCCTAAGTACACACACACACACCACACACACACTCACTCACTTTGTAGTGTTTTTTTTTTGTAAAAATGTTTTTATATTTCACTTTTTAGGATTCCGTACCAAAATGGTAAAAACGGAACCCTTATGGTGAGACTCAGTCTGTCTGTCTGTCTGTCACAGCTGGATATCTCAAGAACTACTTATGCTATCAACTTGAAACTTGGAATAGTTTTAGATGACGTTTGCCCAACTATTTTGCAAATAAGAAAGAAATAAAAATATATGTATATTTTTTGCAACAGGGACTGAAAGGGGGTCTGAAAAATTCGAAGTGGAGCTACTAGGGCATGTGGGATATCATATGAAAGAGCTCAGTTTGCACATTCTCAAACATTTTTTCTTTTTTTTTTAGACCTCATAGCTTTCGTCTCCCTTATCTCCGAAGTTTGCAAAGAGAATAAAAAGTAATTTAAAAAAATTAAACCGACTTCAAAAAGAAATGAACTCAAAATTATGAAATAACTTTAATTTCGGAAGTCGGTGTCTTGGGATCTGTATTTTAGTTTTAGTTTTTTGCCACCGACTTCCGAAATTAAAGTTATTTCATAATTTTGAGTTCATTTCTTTTTGAAGTCGGTTTAATTTTTTTAAATTACTTTTTATTTGGTAATTTTTAGTTTTTGCACTAGAATTTGACCAAGGTTTTGAGATGTTTTCGCTTTGACACTACACCCGTAGCTCGTATCAACAAGCCAGGCCGTCACACTTTCACGTCTTAGTCCATATCTTGAAAATTACTGAATCGATTTTGATGAAACTTGCACTGTTCCCTAAGTTGAAGTAAATATAAGCCAATAAAAAAAGAATGGTCACGATCCGATTAACAGTTACGGAGATATGCGTGGACAAACATACATACATACATACATACGTCTATAAAATTTTGTATATTTGTTTGGAAGCCCTAATAGATTGTCATATGTGAATATAATGCAATTCGAATAATATTACATACATACGTATCGAATTGATAACTGCGCCCCGCGGTTCCACCCGCGTAAATGTCGATCCCGTGGGAATATCGGGATAAAAAGTAGCCTATATGTTAATCCAGGGTAGTGATGTGCCTAGTGGCAATATTGCCACTGCCGGCAATATTCCCAATGTTGCCGCTACCGGTAAAATACCAATATATTTTATTATTACTGCAATTGTAATCATCGTTTAGTTATATTTAGTGTAGTATATCGATCATAAAATATTTGTAAAGATTTACACTTTGTTATTTCCAATATTAAAACAACACAACAACAACAACAACAACATTAAAAGAAACGTTTCGAATTTATGCCTTTTTAGGGTTCCGTACCGAAAGGGTTAAAAAACCGGGCAAGAGCGAGTCTGACTCGCGCACCGAGGGTTCCGTACCATTATATGTTTTTAAATTTTCACATTCGAGCTACTTATTAGATCTCGTTCAAACCAATTTTCGGTGGAAGTTTACATGGTAATGTACATCATATATTTTTTTAGTTTTATCATTCTCTTATTTTAGAAGTTACAGGGGGGGGGACACACATTTTACCACTTTGGAAGTATCTCTCGCGCAAACTATTCAGTTTAGAAAAAAATTATATTAGAAACCTGAATATTATTTATAAAGACCTATCCATAGATACCCCACACGTATGGGTTTGATGAAAAATTTTTTTTTTAGTTTCAGTTAAGTATGGGGAACCCCCAAAATTTATTGTTTTTTTTCTATTTTTATGTGAAAATCTTAATGCGGTTCACAGAATACATCTACTGACCAAGTTTCAACAGTAGAGTTCTTATAATTTCGGAAAAAAGTGGCTGTGACATACGGACGGAAAGACATGACGAATCCATAAGGGTTCCGTTTTTTGCCATTTGGCTACGGAACCCTAAAAACGGGACCCTATTACTAAGAATTCGCTGTCTGTCTGTTTGTCCGTCCGGCCGTCTGTCTGTCACCAGGCTGTATCTCAAGAACCGCGATAGCTAGACAGTTGAAATTTTCACAAATTATGTATTTCTGTTGTCGCTTTATCAACAAATACGAAAATCAAAATAAAACAAATATTTAAGGGGGCTCCCATACAACAAACGTGTTTTTTTCGGTGTTTTCGCCTTGTGGTATGGAACCCTTCGTGTGCGAGTCCGACTCGCACTTGGCCAGTTTTATTCAATACACAACGATTTTCAATTCTAATCTCAATATTTATGTGTTATTTCTTATAGTCACTACCGTGTATGGCAATATAGGCAATATTGCCGGTAAAATACCGGGAATATTGCCAAAAATGCTGGCAATTTTGGCAATTTTACCCAAAACAATATTTTATTGTACACAATGTAGACTATGGCCTTTAAATGCCAATTTTAAGTATTGTAAAAAGTTTCCGTAGATAATTTGACTTATAATTAAGCAATATTCCCAAATATTTCCACTCCCGGCAATATTGCCGGCAATCTTGCCACCAATATTCCCACTTCGGGCAATATTGCCGGCAACGGCACATCTCTAATCCAGGGTGTCAGCTACCTCCATACAAAATTTTATCAAAATTGGTCCAGTCGTTTGAGCGTGAAGAAGTAACAAACATATAATCCAAAGAGTAAAGTAACTATGTAGATATAAACACACCCCCACACACACACTCACAAACTTTCGCCTTTATAATATTAGTGTGATTTTTCTTTCTTAATTCTCTAGTTGAATGTTTCAGAACGAAACTATTCTATTCTATTCTATTTTTAATTATGGCAAGTAAAGCCGATGTCGACTATTCTGCTAATGTCGAAAGTGAATTGGAAAAGCAAGTGTGCATTATGTATAAAAAAAAAAAAAAAGGTTAAATATGATATAGTTGAACTTTGTAGATCTTGTGGGATTAGTATTGGACTGAAACAAACAAAAATATAAAATTACATATTATAATACTAGAATTGTTAGAACATTAAAATAAACGTATACCACATCCAAACATATATACAATAGAATATCTATGGCAATAAATTATAATTTTATATTATTGTGGCGGATGAATATCATCAGCGCCACAAGCAATTCTGAAGAGGGATAGAGAACGAAACTTTACAGATATCTGCAGTGCGCGGGGCGGGCTCTTGAGTATTAATGTTCTGTGGTCTGTCATGTGTCATGTGTCTGGTCTGGGTCTGTCACGTTGAAGTTTCTGCCTGTCAGACAAGTCAAGTCAAAACACTATAGTCGATAAAGCAGTTACTTGTTACTTAAGGGGGAAGCGTTAAGGTGGCCCGCTAAATTCAAATTTTCTTATGTTTTTTGCAATTTGCTGGTCAGTATTAAGTTCTACGTTGATAAAAATATGATTCGCGGTCGTAATAAATATGTATTTACAGAATTATAATCATTACAACCAGTAATACAACTTGTGAAGTTAGTATAATCCCCAAATGTCAAGATTTCATGAAATAGTCATTCTTGGGGATTACTTGGTCTTAGAGAGTTGTGGTTGTGGCGATGACTTTAATGAGTATAATTCTGTAAATACATATTTGTTACGGCCGCGAATCGAATTTTAATTAACGTACAACTTAATACTGACCAGCAAATTGCAAAAAACTTAAAAAAAAAATGAAACAACCCTGGCGCTTTCGCCTTAAATTATAACCTGTGGGCGTAGCCGTAGACAGTTCTCTATAAGTTCCTTGGTTCTCTGTCTACCTACGCCAGGGGCAGTCTACGATGGTTTTTCAGCAATATAGCGGTTCTCTTGCATTCATTCCGAATAATAAATCGAGTTCTAACTATCAGTAGGAAATTTAGCGCTTACAGCGATAGTATACTCTGTGCAGCGATACCATCGCTGCCTTTTTTTTTTTTTTTTTTTGCGGATGGGAAATCATCAAATGACCCCTCCCGCTCTGGGTGGAGCGGAAGGGAGTGTCAGACTCTTACTGACTAAAACTCACCCGTGTTCCTTCCTTAGCCCTTTATGTTCCGGGCCAGCGGTAACCCTTTCGGACAATCCTGCTGACCCGGCAGGCTTCGGCCCTATGGGGCCCCTCCTCGATGCTGACATCTCTTTGAGGCGCGCGTGGAACACGTACGCGCCGTCCGGCACGGGCCTGGTCCTGATCGGACGGTGAGCTACCCATTAATCTCCGCCCGCAGGCCTGCGCCTACGGTGGCCGGGAATCGTCGCGCGGCTCCCGACGCCCGGAGCGTCTCCCGCGGCGGCTGGGACGGGAGGCTCTCTCCCTGAGCCGTCCCGCCACCTCCTTCGCTAGCATGACTGCTTCGCAGAAGGAGGTGACTGCCTCCCACTCCCTCTCGCCCCGGACCATGGCTTGCACCAGGGCCGGGCGCGAGAGGTCGCCGCCGCTGCCGATCGCCTCTACGAGGACACGGCGGTGCTCTGCCCAAGCGGGGCAGACCTCCACCGTGTGCTCCACCGTGTCCTCTACCATTGCTGCCTTAGACAAAGAAAAGTATAGACGGCGGGTAGCGCCATTTCATTTCCACAAGAAAGGGATAAAGTATTGAGTTATTATAAGTAACAGAAAAGGATAAAGCTATACTATTTCCGTCTCTCAGTCCATGCCCGTTTTTTTCAAGGCCGCAACACATGTAGCTGAACAAACTTTGACAGATATCTCGTCTTTGTGGAATTGTGAAGTTTATTTTAGCACTTTTCTACATAATTTACTAATATATTTGCTTGTGTATATTGTTTTAAAGCCGAGATTAATCTATAATATAATGCGGTGTAGTGTACTTAACTGTAAAAGCGATATTGAGCGGCAAATACCAGGATTGTCCTTTCACACGTAAGTTTCAAGTTTTCATAAATGTTTCGGTTAGTAGAACAATGTACTGTGTGTTAACTGTTTTAATTAAGTGATAGTATCAGTTTTTGTCATACTATGAGTGGTTAGAAGACTTAAAATCGCGATTCAAAGTAATGTTTATAATAACCTAAAATGCAGTGTTGCTAGTATCGGGTCGCGCAATTTCCCATTTGTCCGTCACAATCTTACCATTATATTATTTGTTTATCAATATAATAATCACAATCTTATCAATATATTATTATTATCTTATTCATAATATTTTATAATCATTATACTTTGTCTTGTATAAATTATTCAGGATAGATTCAGGTAATGTTTTTATTTTTGGACCCTTGATTTGTAGCCTTCGAGGAACAAAAATTTTAAGCTTTTGATAATATATAATGAACCATTGATATAAATTAACCACCGATCTCGTTATCCGATCGTATAACGAGCGTTCTAACTACCCAGCTTGATAACTACGTAGAAGAATATTTATTTTTATATGTCACAATCGTATTTAATATAATTTATATACTTATTATTATTTTATCGCTCCATGCCACGTTCTATTCCGAATCTGTGCTCCGCTACGGGTTGGAACTGCGTGGTAAAGTCCGTTTCACGAAAGAAGTCCCGCGGCAATAAGTGGAACTAATTATTAATAGATCATAGCAACATTCCTAGTCCTGCAACAACCTTCCTACCTCATACACCTTTCTATAAGGAAGAATGTGCATTTTGTTATTTGCCTGTTATGATGTCAAGATAAATAAATAAATCATTATTTATGTTTACGTCGCACGACAGTGGCGCCACGTCTACGAGACTTCTTTCGTGACACGGACTTTACTTCAATCTCCCTGATTCTGGGTAAAGGGTAAGGTTTATGGTATCACTGAGTTCTATATACATTATGGTTATGTTATTTTTTTGCAGTGCTGCCAACTTAGCATTTTTTTGGCTAAATTTAGCACATTCCCAAGTGATTTAGCACAAAAAAATTCAGTTTAGCCTATAGCATATTTTTTAGCATTTTACCCTGATATGATAAAGTCTGCATTTTGTATATTTTTTAAAATTTTACCATTAAACTTGTAACAGAATTACAAGCCAGATTGCCTACGAAACTACGAACTTTGCAGTTCTACGAAAAATGTAAATATTTTGAGCACAAGAAACGCTAAAAGTTGTCAAACTACCAATCGTTGAGATAGTCCAAGAATTTAAAACAGATGCAACAGGAATTGATAAACTTATCACAATGGCGAAACATTGTTTTTATTCAATGCAATTATAAAATGTAAGATTCGGATTAAAAAGGGTTAACAAATGCCGTTTTGCCTTTACTCAAACTTGCGAAAAATAGGGACATATTATAAGGCTTATGCATCTACGTCTTCCGCGCTATATCTACCGGCTGCTTCTATTCAAGAGGATACCGAAGATGTTTTATGTGTCACAAAATTGGTGCTTCTTTTACACTAGGTATTGTAAAGATTTTATAATAAATGCTCTTTTTCTCCCTATTGGCATTTTTTTTATATTTTCCGAAAAATTTTAGCATATTTTTGGCATTTTTCGAATGTAGATTTAGCATAAAATAATTTTTAGAGTTGGCAGCACTGGTTTTTTGTCTCATGTGTGACGCTACCCGTTTCTCTATAGCTTTCAGACCGCTGCGCATTATTTTTTTCTTTCAATCAAAAAATGATCAAAAATTACCACTGACATTACTAAAAGGTTACATGCTCTGTGGACATTACTGTCAACGTAGACGGAGATAGTTTACTGTCTACGACTGTCAAGCTGTCAAGTGTCAAGACACCACACCACAGTCCACATTCCATTTCGGAATTCCATTTCATTTCCAACATTGCAAATTCCAATTCCATTCCACAAGGATGGCGGTGACAGTAGCGGACGGTTGTGTTAATGCGAATGAAATAATATCGCTCAATAAACAACAAAATTGCAACGGAATAGAAGGAAACTTGCCTAATGGAAAAGTGAATAATCATAAAAATGGTTACGTGAAATCAAAACATTTAAATAATGGTGACACTGTGAGTAGATATTCATTTATTTTATTAACCTTCCAAAAATGTTTACAATGTGGTCACGTTATGTTATTTTGCCGGTGCATGGAATATTTGACACGTCCCGCGGACGGAGCGCTTGGTGGCTTCAGGCGCGGGCGGCCGGCTCATTGCTAGCAGCCGCGCTGAACTAGTGCGGGGCTGTCCCGACCTTTGTGTCGTATCATGTACTGTACCACACGGCACGTCAACCAACATAAGTCGAGTACATTTTAGACAATAATAATTAGCCATAGGGTTATCTTAGGGGTCCAATATTTGCATTTAAAGTATCACTTCTGGATTCTTTAAAGAGTTGTGTTTAGTACCTACACCTACATTTCGTTTACGTCTCAGATAACACAGGGCATAGCTTTTGTCACAAATCGGGCACAATTAAAGCCTCTGGAATAATTAAATTCGTTTTGCTCAGTGCATCACATCGCCTTTCATACTGAAGGATGATGGATTCTAATAAGTCTCACTGTAGAGATACGAATGAGATCATGCCTGATTAAACAACAAGATAATTAATTGAATACAATCAATATCACTCATCACAGTCCATCATTGACTACCTCTAGAAAATGCCTGAAATGAAAAAGGAAATGCTGACCTCATCTAGTTAAAAAAAATATGAATGACGTGTAAAAGTGATTGTACAAACCTACTTACAAGAAATAAATCATTTATCATGGTAGCAAATGCTCGCGAGGGAAGAGAGGTTGAGGAATGTGATGTGGGGAACAAAAAAAAAAGTGCACTGAAAAATATAAAAATTAATACTTAGTGTGTGGGGGTGTGTGTGTGTGTTACCTAGTGTTAAGTTTGATTATTTTACTTAAAATTATTTTTATTTTCAAGAAAATATTTTATGTTTGAACTAGTTGATTGTTTTCAAATTTGCAATACAAGATTGATTGGTTGATCTAGATAGGTTGATTGATAAAGAAGTATATATTTGGTTTTTAGATAAATGAGAAGTTAATATAAGTTTTATTACTTGTATTCCAACTAAGCCAAAAAATCCGGACAAACTAAAGAGCCAGACAAAGTCCGGACAAAAGTGTAGAAGTCCGGACATGTCCGGACAAATCCAGACGGATGGTAACCCTATATTATGCGCTTACCTTATTATTATGTGCGTTTCGTTAGAACAGCCTGCCATTATAAGAAGTACAACATGTCATGTCATATGAAATTTTTGTTTGTGTAAACTGAAATTATTGTTTGTACCTTTATGAAAAGTGTATGACTGCTAGCTGTAATAACTGTAACTTAGATACTAATGAATTTTAATTGGGACGGGAATGCCCTTGTGTAATAATAACCTACATACAATATATTAATAGTCTTCACATTTTCCCCATTTACTTAATGATAAAGTGAGTAAATAATATTTAACTTCATTATTATTTGAATGACTGGTTCTTCTAACAGAACTCATTTATTTCATTGAAAGATTAGGTCATGGCAACAATTTTCTTTATTGGTTTAATGTAACCAATATTTAGATTTTTTTAAAGTGGCTTCTTTAATTTTGTCTGTGGAGTTTCTTCCCCATTCTTCTCCATAAGAACACTACCTTTTCAATTTTTTATGTTTAAAAGTGCCTCTAATGTGCTTAATTGAAATAAATGATTTGACTTTGACTTTAATTTATGTGTAACAGTCACAATAGCTGACCCATATGTCTACAATACATTGTGGTATTGTGCAATTTATCATGTTCTTGAGTGTTTAGGGTTAGTATTGAAGAATAAGTGATCAAAAAGTTAGAGTGAGTAACAATTTTATTACACTTATATTTTCATTACACCGTGTAACATCAATGTTGCACAATGTTGGTAGGTTTTGCTCATGGAAACAAATGAAATGAAATGAAATGATTTTGAAATGAAATGAAATGATTTTTATTTTTGTAAGTAGGTTTGTACAAACACTTTTACACGTCAATTATGTTTTTTTTAAACTAGATGAAGTCGGCGTTTCCTATCTGACTACTCTGAGAAGAAAGGCCGAAACAAACTCAGAGGTCACAGTCTCTTTTAAAGTCCAGACATAATCTTGGTCAGGTTATATGAAGACCATGTAGATCGATGTCTGAGGTGGTCTTTTGAGGAAAGAACCACACAGATTGAGAGGACCTGTCCAGTCAGTGCACGCATTTGTCAAAAATCGTGCAGCTCAACTCAAGACTTAAGGAGCTCAACGATTCGACGAACAATACCAAAGAAAGGACATTTGGGTAGGCCGCATAAACTACTCAAACTGCCAGATCATGATTAAAACTAAGAAGGAAAAAAAAGAAATAACCCACGTAGTCCTCACATTCACAATAATTAAATAAAAAATAAATTACTTACAAAGTAAATATTCATGTCATTGTCTAAATAGAATTCATCAATGTCAATGTGTATATAAAAAAAAATCCGGACATAATCTTTGAGAACCATGTAGATTAGTGTCTGAAATGGTCTTTTGAGGAAAGAACCACACAGATTGAGTGGACCTGTCCAGTCAGTGCACGCATTTGTCAGTAACCGTGCAGCTCAACTCAGAACTTAAGGAGCTCAACGATTCGACGAACAATACCAAAGACAAGACATTTGGGTAGGCCGCATAAACTACTCAAACTGCCAGACCATGATTAAAACGGAAAAAATTACCCACATAGTCCTCACATTCACAATAATTAAAATAATATAATACTTTATACAGTAAATGTACATGTCATTATTTAAGTAAATAGATACTTAAAAAAAAAAAAGAAAAAGAATTAAAGTGTAAAATAGCAAAATAAAAACAACATTCATTGTCTAAACCTTTTGGAGCAGCTCAATCCCAAGCCTTTTTGTCCTCAATATAGTCTTTTACAGTATAATAGGCTTTCTGACATAATTTTCGCTTTATAAAAGATTTGAATTTATTAAGGCTTTGTTCTTGAATGTGGCTAGGAAGTTTATTATAAAAACGGGCATCTAAACGAGCCACCTATTTTTTTGAGCCTTGTTGTAGGAACAACAAATTTGTGTTTGTTCCTAGTATTTATGTTATGGATATCACTGTATTTTTTAAACACATTAATATTTTTATGTGCATACAAAAGATTATCATAAATGTACTGAGAAGGCACAGTCATTATATTAATCTCTTTAAATTTGTCTCTGAGGGAGTGTCTGGGACTTAATTTATAAATGGAACGAATTGCCCTTTTTTGTAAAATAAAAATTGTCTGAATATCGGCGGCATTTCCCCACAACAGAATACCGTACGACATCACACTATGAAAATAACTAAAGTATACTAAACGGGCTGTCTCTAAATCAGTCAAATCACGAATTTTCCTAACGGCGTATGCTGCAGAGCTAAGCTTTTTTGACAATTTATCTATATGGGGGCCCCATTGAAGCTTGGCATCCAACGTTATGCCTAAGAATACTGTGGTATCTTCGGGTTTCAACTCTTCATCCTTAATGAGAACACTAGTTTCTACTTGTCTAACGTGGGGTATCGTAAACTTAATACATTTCGTTTTTTTTTCGTTAAGAAGTAGGTTATTGACATTAAACCAGTTAACTACTTTTGCAAGGGCGTTATTTACATTGTCAGTAACCAGCTGCTGACGTTTGAGTTTAAATAAAAGTGAAGTGTCATCTGCAAACAACACTATATCATGTTCATCCCTTATGAGGTAAGGCAAGTCATTAATATAAATAATAAATAAAAATGGGCTGAGAATTGAGCCCTGGGGGACCCCCATTCTTACTACAGATCCGGGGGACCTTTTTCCGTTAACATCAACTCTCTGAATCCTATCACTTAAGTAAGAAGTAAGAAGATCCAGAGAGGCGTTCCGGATTCCGTAGTGGTGCAGTTTCCTGATTAATGTTTCATAAAGAACACAATCGAATGCCTTGGACAAATCGCAAAAGATGCCCAAAGCATCGCATTTGTCCTCCCATGCATTATAAATATGTCCTAAAAGTTCAACTCCTGCATCGGTAGTCGAACGACCCCTTGTAAATCCGAACTGTTTGTTATGCAGTAATTTATTTTTATTAAAAAATCTTTGCAATTGATTTAAAATAAGTTTTTCAAAAATTTTACTAAAGGTAGGTAGTACTGAAATAGGTCTATAATTAGTAGGGTCTGATGTACTACCCGATTTAAACAACGGTATTATTTTACTGTTTTTCATAAGATCAGGAAACTCACCACGGTCAATACAATTATTAAATATAACAGCTAAAGTAGGTGCTACAATGTCTATAATCGACTTAGCAACATCCACAGAATTACCCCATAGATCTGCGGTCTTTTTAACATTTAACGTGTGAAAGGTTTTAATTATATCTTTACAGGTTACATATTGGAATTGAAATTCAGAATCACAAACTGGAACGTTTTCTTTAAGTAAAGACTCTGCAGCAATGGGTGATGAGTTAAGAGATTTAGTAGTTGATACGGGGATCTCTGCAAAGAAATTTTCAAAGGCCGCGGCGACTTGACAATCTGATTTAATTATATTGTCATCAATAACAAGGCTGTAGTCACCACTTCGGGTGCATGACCTTCCCGTTTCGCTATTAATGACATTCCAAGTCGTTTTAATAATGTTAGTACTATTTTTAATTTTTGAACTCAAATAATGTGACTTGGCAATACTACAAACTTTTTTAAATATTTTAGAGTAATTCTTAACATATAAATTAAATTCAGCAGTGTTTATACAAATTCGTTCTTCATATAATTCATAAAGTCGTTTTCTACTTTTATGTATACCAATGGTGGCCCAGTCACTGAATGGGTTTTAAACCTGTGTAGGGGGCGTTTTATAAACATCCAATAAGATTGTGCACCTAAAAAGATGTTTCTACATTGTTGTAAATCTTAATGGAATACAGATAACTTAAAATAAAATGTTAATTATTTTTATACTACAGCTTGGTTATTAATTTTTATCTGGGGGCACGGATGTGCTCCCAAGCCAAGACGAGCCAAGCGAAGCGCAAGGGCACTACCTAAACCTTTTTCGGAACGCTTCGTCGTTTTTTTGAACCCTCATAACTTGGGTTTGGATTATACCAGATAAACAAAATTCTCGGGATATGATGTCAATAGTGGACTTATGAGTTTCAGTTGCATAGCTCTTATACTTTTAGATTTTTATTGATATCTAAAAAACCAAAAAACATAATAATTATGCTATTGGGTGCTACATAAAGAAACAGGTTTCCGGTGCAGGCGAGTCTGTGCAGGTCGGTACCGATCGGTGCGGCTGATCCACATTAGCTTATGCGCTCACACATAAAGAAACAGGTAAAACATGTAACCGTTTCCTTCCGAAAATCAATCTGCAGAGACCTGTACCGGAAGTCGCGACAGAAAACAATCTGCAGAGACCTGTACCGGGAGTCGCGACAGAAAACCCGCTTCTTTTTGTAAGCACCCTACGACATGAGCTGGCTGCTTTATGAATTATGATTCCCGCCGGGGAACGTAAAAGACATTTAATTAAATGCATTTCTTTCATCTTTATTCTACCGCATGCGTTTGCTTCGGTCGTAAACAAACCATATCGCATAGTTGAGTGGTTGTGCGCTGCACTGCAATCACACCACTCGTTATCAGCACGCGTAGGTGGCGGCAAGCCTGCGCACGCGGCACCGCCCGTGCTGCCCGTGCTGCCCGTGCTGCCCGGTGCCTGAGCTCATAGGCGGGCTAGGCACACCTTGACACAAATACACACATGATTTGCGCCAGCTAATTATTTTTCTATTAGCAATGATTAGATGTAAGTGCAAATCGATTGTATAACAGTGGAAAACGCTTGGGGTTCCCAAGTCTTCGATCACTGTCTATCTAACAGAATAAGAATCTTGCCTTTATTGGCCGGTTTGAGTGGAGATTCGCAAGAGCAAACGTGCTCGGAAGGAAGTATTCCAGTGAGATGCTGGTAGGGATCTTGACCGTACTTCCGGGATTGTTCTGATAGCCGTGGAATACCTCTCCACTCCTCATAAGCACCTCAGGACATGTTGCCCCCTTGTCGCTACGTCACAATGTGCTAGCGGCCGTTTCCGGGGGCCCATTATTGAGTGTGCA
Source organism: Oligia latruncula (assembly GCA_948474745.1). Taxonomy (NCBI): domain Eukaryota; kingdom Metazoa; phylum Arthropoda; class Insecta; order Lepidoptera; family Noctuidae; genus Oligia; species Oligia latruncula. Next base: position 542,189 of record OX419691.1, on the reverse strand, counting down.
AGTCACCCCCTGCTATTTTATCCGTGTACTAGCTGTTCCCCGCGGTGTCACACGCTCGCGGCTCCTAAGGGTCGTAGCGTGATGTTATATAGCCTATAGCCTTCCTCGATAAATGGACTACCCAACACTAAAAGAATCATTCAAATCGGACCAGTAGTTCCAGAGATTAGCGCGTTCAAACAAACAAACAAACAAACTCTGCAGCTTTATAATATTATTAGTAATTAGTATTAGTATAGATATATAAAACATTGATCAGGCAGGGGTCATAGTTTTTTTTCCATAGTAATTCCTGGTAACCGGTCCACTTTAGCCACCCAAACCCATAGTCCAACTTTTTATCCTATCATGGATTATACTCATTTAAATGAATCAAGGTAATTTTACTGATTAATTCGTTTGTTCATCCGCGACACATCAAAGCGTATCAGCGGAAAATATTAGAAAAGGTTATTTCAAAAAACCTCAAACGTACGACGAATTATAGTTTGGATCGGAATTTTAATTGGGCAATAATCTTGTTTGAAACAATTGGAAGTCCCTGTCCGATGTTGAACACGTTCCAGTAAGCATCTGATGGCACTGCTGCACTGCTACTATGACCCTGATATTGACCGACCGTCATAACATAACTATTAGCTTATCGCTAACACCGCGCCCGTCATGGCCGTCATGCGTCAGCCCGCTGACATGGTGCCTGCTGTCAAACAGATGACGAACTTACAAGTTACAATGGCGCCGATTCTGTTGTTCACAAACTAAACTAAATTTAAGTTCAGGCATCTTTTTCTTTCTATTTCATTATGACAAGGACAGAAGATAAATATTAGTTTAGTCCTGTCAAATTAGTCAGCGCCTGACGTAAATTGACGTATTTTTAGTAGCCAATTTTTTAATCTTGTCTAAAGTTGTCTATGGAGTACCTATCTTAATTTGACAGGACTAAACTAATATTTATCTTCTGTCCTTTTCTTAATGAAATAGAAAGAAAAAGATGCAGGAACTTAAATTTAGTTTAGTTTGTGAAAAACAGAATCGGCGCCAATACCTTCATGTGGATGGTCGTTGTGTAGGTTTGCTTGGTTTCGAGCATTTCGGAGCCACGTCTTATCTTTTTTATGCTTTTTGTTATCTATTACTATACTCCATTTATAATAGCATTAGAAAAAAGAGGCTCGCAGAAGCAGGAGTACGAAACCTTTTATTTTCAAGTTAAGTTCAAACGATTTTAATAAATAATGTATGTGCTTTTTTGTAAGTAACAATGTATGGCATACAATAAAGCATATTCCATCCATCTACTCGTCACAATGCTTGGATAGGTACATAAAATGAAACAATTTTTAGTAACAATCAGTTTATTAAAAACAACTTTATCACAATGGCATGTCCTTATTATGTTTTTAACAAACCAAATAAATACGACACAAAACGCTACTTGACTGATGGTGACAAGTCATAATTTTAACTATAATAATTTAGAATGCCAGAGGATTAACAAAAATACACTTTCGCAAGCTAAATACCAACTATAAAAACATTTTCCAGAGACATAGAAGTGTGAGATGAGATTTATTGCTATTAAAGAAGAGAAAAAGTTTTGCCACCTTAATGATATAATGGAGATGATAGATGTTCCATTCCCAATTATTCATCATCCTCTGATGATGATGATGAAGTTTCACCAACGTTAATAATAAATCTTTCTACAACATTATCCATTATACCATCAAGTTGGCAAAACCTTTCCTCTTCTTTAATTGTATGAGCAATGCAAGATTGCCGTTTCTCTGCAGTTATGTTTATGAGTGCTTGCCGCTTCACTTCTTCTAATTTAAAACTTTTATTGTTTTGGGCTACGTACCCCTTCATTTGAGCCCAAACTAATTCTATTGGGTTGAGCTCGCAGTGGTAAGGGGGGAGGCGCAATACTAATATATTTTTTTCTTTAGCCATATCATCTACAGCAAACTTTTGGTACAAATGTTTTATTTGTTTCACTTTTTCTAATAAAGTGGCCCTAAGGTCTTTTTCCTCAAAAGGAATATTTTTGTTTTTTAGCCACTCTTGAATATCTGCCTTTCGTGTGGCTGCAGTTGGCAGCTTCTCCACTTTCCTCGAATGATATGGCGCATTATCCATAACAATAACAGCACCATTCTCAATTTTTGACAATATTAATTTGAACCACTTTTCAAAATTGTGTGCATCCATTTCAGAATGGTACTCTCCATCACCCTTTTTGGCTTCAAATATTAATTCACCATCCATTAAAAACCCTTCTGTAGATCCTGTGAAATGAAATAAAAGCAAATCAATAATTGTGCACCGGTGGCATAGATTACTTGACTGCTGGAAATAGATCTCAACCTTTAAATAGCAACCGAAATTGACTGCATCATTACTGTCCTTGAACAGATAAATCTACTACCATAAACCCATAATCTACCCATAAACATCTTTCTCCGAGTGGAGGCATTAAGACAATTTCAGTGACAACGGAGAGATTATTTTATTCATGATTTGTTATGTAACAATGGTAAAGTAATTAAAAAAAAATACATATAAATCAAGGTTTACCAATATGGCCAATGATAAGCCGCCTTCCTTCTCCAGTTAGCTTGCAGAATCTTGTCCAACGTTGGTAACTCATTATCAAAGAAAGAAGAATGAATTTTTCTTGGTATTCCACTTAACGTAATATCATCATAATCATCAGATTTTGAGTATTTCCGTTGGCGAGGAGGTGGCGATTGCAGGCGACCTTCTGTATTGTACTCTTTGAGTACATTATAGACTGTTGCACGAGATATGCCTATAAATTAAGATTAGTAATGTATGTTATTACCTTACAATGCATGTTACTTTCAAATACATTTATTTTTTAAGGTAATCATTATAAGATCCTTACCCGCAATTTCTGCAGTTTTGTTAATTAACTGCGTTCTATAAAGAAGAGTACCTTCGGGCCCCCTTAACATCTTCATAAATATTTATCACTATTCTTTTTTCTGTAGAACGAAGCGGTGTTTGCTTTATTCTATTTTTCTTAGGAGACAATATTTTAGCATCGTGATCTACTTTCGGGCCTCGTTTTTTTCGCTGCTGACACTGATCAGCGCTACTAGCAGTTCCAGAGCGCACATTGCGCTTGCAAGCCACTCGGGCCTGCACCGGGATCGTCCGTGTGCATAGTTCAACAAAACGTACCGCTTTGTACGAACAACACAAAACTAACACCAATAACGATAACAAAACAATAACAACAGAAAAACAGTAACAAATAACAACTAAACCACGAAAATTCAGCAATAACAAGTATCCACAAGTGAGTGAATGACAATTTGACAACTGCAGATTATTTACGCAATTTGACGTATGGGCTGGACGGATGATATCATAAACCGACAAAATAAAAAAACACGTGCTGCCACCACTTAGAAGGGAATATGTAACATTTTAGATTTGGTAGGGTTATAGTGACATGAAAAACGTTCCGGGTCCTGTCCTCCCCTGCTTCTTTTAGATTTTAAACCTTGACACGACAATATTTTATGTAAAAACTAAATAATATTAAATGAAAGCCTTGTAATTTCAGAAGGTAGATAGGTTAAATAAGTACAAATAAGTCTGACAGCTGTTAATTAAATTTATTATATTTAACTCCACATCAATCTTGACTGTAATAATGTTTGTTGTACTTTTATTACAAAGTGTGCCCCTAAACGAGTCTTTTTTAACTTCTGTCTAATGCTATTGTAAATGGAGTATAGAATCTTAACGCTGTGTGTGTACAGTCAGTTATAGCAATTAGCTGACCCACCTTTGCATAAATGGTTGAGATTTTTTAGAATACGAATCGATATAATTTTATAGTTCTTTTGTATTTTTACCCGACTGCGCGACGCAAAGGAGTGGTAATGTGTTCATCAGCCTATGTATGTTGTATGTATGTATGTTCCTTTGAAGCACTATACAGACCAAACGTCTGGGCCGATTTTTATGATTCACACGTCAATTGATTCCTCTTAGTCCGGCGAGTGTCACTAAAGACATGACGTTAGTGAAAATTCAATATGGCGACTACTATGTATGTCTTCAAAAAATTTTTTTTTTCTCAAAACCTATCGAGTGGGGTATCAAGATAAAGGGCTTTAAAAGATGATTACAAAAATATAAACAACTTCTATGGTTAAAAGTAATTCGAAGTGACAAATCGTAAAAAACACGTACCAAGAACTAAATCGTCAGCGAAATCTTTCACATTAGTAAACTAAAAAGCTGGAAATAAAAAAAGTTATTAAAAAAAATAAAAACCCGACTGCGGTAAAAAAAATAAGTTAAAAGAACTGAAAAGCTAAAAACAAGCCCATTTTTTAATTAAATAAAAGTTGGAAGCAGGCGGGACCCATTTGAATTTGAAAATATAATAAAAATGGTATGGGTCCCGCCTGCTTCCAATTTTTATTTAATTAAAAATGGGCTTGTTTTTAGCTTTTCAGTTCTTTTAACTTATTTTTTTTACCGCAGTCGGGTTTTTATTTTTTTTAATAACTTTTTTTTATCACACTAATATTATAAAGGCGAAAGTTTGTGAGTGTGTGTGTACATTTGGGGGTGTGTTTGTTGTCACATTTAGATGTGTATTTCAGGTCCTCAGTATGATAGCCGAAATTCATACAGAAAAATGTTGAGATAGCATTATCCCAATAAGCTCATCACTATAGATTTACTTACCTGTCTCTTTCTATCTTATTCTAAAAGGCCAACGAGGTATTTAAACCAGTTTTTTGGAGGGTCCTCGGTTCGTTCTAGGACTAACAAGGTCCTCGTAAGGGTGTCTGTACAAACAGGGGTGTGTTTATATGTTTGTTACTTCTTCACGCTCAAACGGCTGGACCAATTTTGATGAAATTTGTATGGAGGAAGCTGACACCCTTTTTTTTTTTTTTTGCGGATGTGAAATCATCAAATGACCCCTCCCGCTCTGGGTGGAGCGGAAGGGAGTGTCAGACTCTTACTGACTAAAACCCACCCGTGTTCCTTCCTTAGCCCTTTATGTTCCGGGCCAGCGGTAACCCTTTCGGACAATCCCGCTGACCCGGCAGGCTTCAGCCCTATGGGGCCCCTCCTCGATGCTGACATCTCTTTGAGGCGCGCGTGGAACACGTACGCGCCGTCCGGCACGGGCCTGGTCCTGATCGGACGGTGAGCTACCCATTACTCTCCGCCCGCAGGCCCGCGCCTACGGTGGCCGGGAGTCGTCGCGCGGCTCCCGACGCCCGGAGCGTCTCCCGCGGCGGCTGGGACGGGAGGCTCTCTCCCTGAGCCGTCCCGCCACCTCCTTCGCTAGCATGACTGCTTCGCAGAAGGAGGTGACTGCCTCCCACTCCCTCTCGCCCCGGACCATGGCTTGCACCAGGGCCGGGCGCGAGAGGTCGCCGCCGCTGCCGATCGCCGCCGCCGCTGCCGATTCTATCGATTCGTATTCTAAAAAAAAAAAATCTCAACCATTTATGCAAAGGTGGGTCAGCTAGCTAATTGTTATGACTGACTGTACCTGCGAATTTTATTTGTTTCTCTTTGTGGAGCTCTTTAATTAAGGAATCGCAGCTTTTACAATATCCTAGCAGATTTTAAAACTATCATAGGAAGAACCTTCGACGCTCCTGTACTAGCATTTTGTTGGTTGTCTTATGCAATCTAGCAAGCCTCATATTTGTGCACTGGATTTCTGTTCACCTAAGCTAGAACAAAAATGACGAAAGAATTTGTATTTATTTAAAGACTATCTTTATCGGACAATTTGGGTATTTTGGTTATTTTACAACAGATTAGTCAACCGAGTCTCTCCTATTTAATTCTCCTAAATATTGTTTTGCTTTTCAGTTTGTGTCGGAGCGCGGGAGCGTGCCGAAGATGGACTGGTCCCAGTACGACACGTTCCCCGGCTCGTTCGAGAAGTGCACGCTGCTCACGGCGGCGCTCACACATGTCGGGCTGTACATCCTCATGTTCCTGGGCTTCGTCAACCAGTTGCTCTTCAAGCCCAAGGTCGCCACGGAAAAGAATAGAGAGGTATGTAACTGTTTATGTCTTATGCAGGTGAGATTTGTTTGATCTGTTGAGCGGCCTGCTCTGAAACCATATTGCGTATTAGAAAACAAATTGTATTCTAGATACTTTGTTAGCCTGCTGTTGATTATACGTTCAAATATCTTCGTTAACGTTGTTAAGGTCACGATTGGCCTATAGTGTTGCTTACATTGTCTCCGTCACCCGTCTTATGAATCGGGTGCACCACAGCTCTTTGTAATGCGTCGGGAAATATTCCAGAAACAAAACAGCAGTTAATTAAATAGGTAAGAACGGGTGCTGTAGAACCGGGTGCGATATAAATATGCTTTAATACCTCAGTTATTTGATCCCAACCAGAAGAGCAGTCACTTTTATTATATAGTCTTTGATCAGGGGCTTCTCCTCGCCGCTAGGAGTCTCGTCTCGTAGGCCTGCGTTACCATTGATTAGCTGTAGACCTCAACGGAACGTGTCACACATGGCCAGCCGGCGCGACGCGGTGAGCTGCCTACACGCATCGTTGAGTCTATGCGAGCGATACTATTGTTGATTGTTAGTCACTTACCGACAGGTACTGCCAACCGCCAATACTGCTAAGTTACCGTGTTTATGCGATTTACTTCCATCGAAATGATCTTATTCAGGACTATAAAGAGCACTTCAAATATGACTTCTGGATTTGCACTGTAAGGTAGAGATGCGAGCATTTCTCCATGGCACACTTGAAATCATCAACCAGAAAGCCATTACACCGAGCAACGAAAATAGCTTGGTCGAGCATCTGGAGGTTTGGACTGAGAATTGAGATGTATCGACTAGTCGGCTTTTTAATTTATTCCTATTTCTTTGTTTAAAAATAAGGAAATAAATCGTAAACTTTATAATAACATTATAAAGAGGTAACAGTTTGTTTGTTTGTATCTAGGGGTAATCTCTGGAACTCCCAGTCGGATTTGAAAAACCTTTTTGCATTTGATTGCCCAATTCTCGAGGACGGCTATTTAATATAACGCTGTGACCCTTAGGAGCCGAACGAAAAGAAAATACTTAAGTCAGAAAGAACGCTAAGTGAAAACGAAGTGATAGCGCGTGGGTCTAGGGAACTAGTGATAGCGCGTGGGTCTAGGGAACAAGTGATAGCGCGTGGGTCTAGGGAACAAGTGATAGCGCGTGGGTCTAGGGAACAAGTGATAGCGCGTGGGTCTAGGGAACAAGTGATAGCGCGTGGGTCTAGGGAACAAGTGATAGCGCGTGGGTCTAGGGAACAAGTGATAGCGCGTGGGTCTAGGGAACAAGTGATAGCGCGTGGGACTAGGGAACAAGTGATAGCGCGTGGGTCTAGGGAACAAGTGATAGCGCGTGGGTCTAGGAAACAAGTGATAGCGCGTGGGTCTAGGGAACAAGTGATAGCGCGTGGGTCTAGGGAACAAGTGATAGCGCGTGGGTCTAGGGAACAAGAAATTTCACGCTAACGAAGTCGCGGGCAGAAGCCTGTTGTAAATTAAATAATTAAACTTAAATCAAGAAAAATATTATATTAACAAAAAAATCTAAACGAGAGCTTCTATAAGTCTAAATAAAGAACATAGTATACCTGTATACGAAACCTATTATTTATTATTTACTAGCTGACCCTGATCCTAGCGAACTTCGTGCCGCCTCAGAATCAATAAGAACGAATGTATGAGAAAATAAATTACCTTCATTATTTTTTTTTTGTGAATTTGTCCTATTTTTACCGACTTTACAAAAAGGAGGAGGTACTATGTTCGGGTGTTTGTATGTTTTTTTTTTTTTTTTTTTTTTTTTTTTTTAATATTTATTCTGCTATTCGGGGCGGAGACAAATCCAACAAATCAAAGATCATTAAAATCGGTCTATTGGTCTAGCGGTTCATAATTCATAAGATATAAATGGTGTAATTAACCCGACTTGGTTTTATTTACATAGATTTAAGAATCACAGTTTCGGTTTTGTATTCCCGAACGCAACCAAAAGCAATGATCGGCTCAGCCAATAGTAGGTATTTTTTTTACCGACTTAACAAAAAGGAGGAGGTACTATGTTCGGGTGTTTGTATGTTTTTTTTTTTGTATGTTTGTTCATCGAATACTCCGCCAGTTGTCGACGGATTTTCAAAATTCTTTTTTTGTTCGAAAGTAGATAGTTCTGAGGTGGTCCCATTGTCACCAAGTTAGGATCTTAGAGAAATCGAGGGCAACCCTAAAATTTTATAGGCTCACTTATTGTTTTTCGCATATTTTATGAAGTATCTTGTATATTTGTGTATGGTTGTCACCATCTCAGGTAGCTGGGCTGATGATGGAAGGTACAACTCCTTAACAGTAAGAAGTTACTCGAACAGGCAAGGACTGTTTTAGTAAATTGTTTTGATGTTTGATAGGGCATTTGCCACATTTGGTCTCATAATCATCAAGTCATGACCTGATGCTACAGTCAGGATAGTCTGCAGAGTACCTAACTCCTCGACAACTAACAGCAGATATATCGTGTTTAGGCTCATTGAAAAGGGCTCGATGTGTGGATAAACGTACTGTTACTGAGGAACACCGAAGACCTGATGCTGAAGCCAGGAGCATCAGAAAAAGTACAAACCTTGAAATTACAGCACCGTAGTCGTGTTTGGGCTCATTTTAAACAGGACTAATTTTATGTTCAATGCAATGTTGACATAAGTCTGGCCTGATGCTGCAGCCAGGATTATCAGCATCTAATCTAAAAACTAATAAAAGGAGAACTCCTCAACAATTAACGTCCCTGCATCGAGAAAAGGAAAATTTTATAAAAAGGCGATGGGCAAGTTGACATTAGGCTATTGTAGCTTAGATAAATTATAAATAGACCCACTAAAAAACGAGAAATAAAAACTTTTTAACAAAAAAAAACCGACTTCAAAAAAAAACTACAAACTGAAAAATAACTTTAATTTCGGAAGTCGGTGGCAAAAACTAAAATACTGATCCCTAAGACACCGACTTCCGAAATTAAAGTTATTTTTCAGTTTGTAGTTTTTTTTTGAAGTCGGTTTTTTTTTAGCAACCAACTACGTCAGTCGGCTAGTCGGCCCATCTCTACTGCGAATGCTTTTACTGAATAAAACAGTGAAAAAAAACTTTTTAACAAAAAAAAAAACCGACTTCCAAAAAAAACACTACAAACTGAAAAAAAAAAATCACTACAAACTGAAAAATAACTTTAATTTCGGAAGTCGGTGTCTTAGGGATCAGTATTTTAGTTTTTGCCACCGACTTCCGAAATTAAAGTTATTTTTCAGTTTGTAGTTTTTTTTAGATTAGATGCTGATAATCCTGGCTGCAGCATCAGGCCAGACTTATGTCAACATTGCATTGAACTTAAAATTAGTCCTGTTTAAAATGAGCCCAAACACGACTACGGTGCTGTAATTTAAAGGTTTGTACTTTTTCTGATGCTCCTGGCTTCAGCATCAGGTCTTCGGTGTTCCTCAGTAACAGTACGTTTATCCACACATCGAGCCCTTTTCAATGAGCCTAAACACGATATATATTTGCTGTTAGTTGTCGAGGAGTTAGGTACTCTGCAGACTATCCTGACTGCAGCATCAGGTCATGACTTGATGATCATGAGACCAAATGTGGCAAATGCCCTATCAAACATCAAAACAATTTACTAAAAAACTTTTTAACATAAAAAAAACCGACTTCCAAAAAAAACACTACAAACTGAAAAAAAAAATTTTTTTTCAGTTTGTAGTGTTTTTTTTGGAAGTCGGTTTTTTTTTTTGTTAAAAAGTTTTTATTTCTCGCTTTTTAGTGGGTCTATTTTATCTAAGTTACAATAGCCTAATGTCAACTTGCCCATCGCCTTTTTATAAAATATTCCTTTTCTCGATGCAGGGACGTTAATTGTTGAGGAGTTCTCCTTTTATTAGTTTTTAGATTAGATGCTGATAATCCTGGCTGCAGCATCAGGCCAGACTTATGTCAACATTGCATTGAACTTTAAAAATTTGTCCTGTTTAAAATGAGCCCAAACACGACTACGGTGCTGTAATTTAAAGGTTTGTACTTTTTCTGATGCTCCTGGCTTCAGCATCAGGTCTTCGGTGTTCCTCAATAACAGTACGTTTATCCACACATCGAGCCCTTTTCAATGAGCCTAAACACGATATATCTGCTGTTAGTTGTCGAGGAGTTAGGTACTCTGCAGACTATCCTGACTGCAGCATCAGGTCATGACTTGATGATCATGAGAGCAAATGTGGCAAATGCCCTATCAAACATCAAAACAATTTACTAAAACAGTCCTTGCCTGTTCGAGTAACTTCTTACTGTTAAGGAGTTGTACCTTCCATCATCAGCCCAGCTACCTGAGATGGTGACAACCATACACAAATACACAAGATACTTCATAAAATATGCGAAAAACAATAAGTGAGCCTATAAAATTTGAGGGTTGCCCTCGATTTCTCTAAGATCCCATCATCAGATCCTAACTTGGTGACAATGGGACCACCTCAGAACTATCTACTTTCGAACAAAAAAAGAATTTTGAAAATCCGTCGACAATTGGCGGCGTATTCGATGAACAAACATACAAAAAAAAAAAAAAAACATACAAACACCCGAACATAGTACCTCCTCCTTTTTGTAAAGTCGGTAAAAACAGTCCTTGCCTGTTAGAGTAACTTCTTACTGTTAAGGAGTTGTACCTTCCATCATTAGCCCAGCTACCTGAGATGGTGACAACCATACACAAATACACAAGATACTTCATAAAATATGCGAAAAACAATAAGTGAGCCTATAAAATTTGAGGGTTGCCCTCGATTTCTCTAAGATCCCATCATCAGATCCTAACTTGGTGACAATGGGACCACCTCAGAACTATCTACTTTCGAACAAAAAAAGAATTTTGAAAATCCGTCGACAATTAGCGGCGTATTCGATGAACAAACATACAAAAAAAAAAAAAAAACATACAAACACCCGAACATAGTACCTCCTCCTTTTTGTAAAGTCGGTAAAAATAGTACTCCTCATGCTGTACCGCACTGCAGGATATTGACCGACTGTTCCCATTAGAAATGGCTGCATGCTGCAGGGGTAGCTCGTGAGGGGACAATATTTATGGGGGGATAAATATTGTCCCCCCATAACTATAAAAAACCCCCAAATTTGGGGGGATTCCCCCCAATCTGGCATCACTGCATGGGTAGCTCGTGAGCGAGTGATACAAATGGTCAGGTGTATCGAGTGCCCGTTCACATTAGACATGGCTGCATGCTGCATGGGTAGCTCGTGAGCGAGTGATAGAAATGGTCAGGTGTATCGAGTGCCCGTTCACATTAGACATGGCTGCATGCTGCATGGGTAAGCTCGTGAGCGAGTGATAGAAAAGAGCTAGCTCTTTTCGATTGACGTCGCTCTCGATCACTCACTCGCTCGCTAAATAGCTGAGTCACTGAGCTTCAGACTGAGCTATAGAAGAGCTAGTGAGTAACAAAGAGTCCAAACTTCCAAAGACCTATTGACTATTGAGCGAGCCGAACCGTCTCTTTTGACCCGCGAGCGGCGTGAGTTAAATGGGCTAACAGTCGGCGTCTGTCAATGAGCTATAGAACAGCTAATGAGCTAGAAGAGTAATGTATCTCTTTTACGTGAAACAGCTAATCGCTTTTTTTTTCTTTACAGTGAGCTATTTCGCCCATGTCAGGGAATGGGAACTTACAAACTTCAATTCACTCCGTATTATATTTTTAATCAATAAATTGTAAAGAGCTTTTGCTTACCAAGAATGAATGATCCAATGAAGTTACAACGCATCTGAGTAATAAAATAATAACAGGTTTAAGAGCTTGAAACGTTTCCAGATGTCTTCCCCATCGTCATATCGCACCTTCGGTAGAACAAGGGCATAATTGCAGTTAGTTAGTTAGTTGCTCGAAAGTTTTTCTTCTTTGCATGATATAAACTATATTATAGTTTATATCATGCAAAGAAGAAAAACTTTCGAGCAATATTAACAGAGCAAGACCTCACTGAATGCAATAAATATCTTAAAATAGCTCTCCTGTAAAATAGCAAAAACTGCAATTATGCCCTTGTTCTACCGAAGGTGCGATATAAGGAAGGCCCTACCTATCTACCTAGGTATATCTATACACCTAGGTACCTACCTATGCTATTTCATTAGTGGAATATTGTTACATAACGTACAATGTACATAGACTTCATGCTTCAATATTAATTTCATTTTTGTTTTGAATCAAACATTTTTGATCAAATCTTTTTATTGTCGGACTAGGATTTATGCATAACTAGCAGCACCCCGCGGTTCCACCCGCATAATCGTCGATACCGGGGGAATATAGGGATAAAAATCCTATGTGTTAATCCTGGTTATAAATTATCTGTGTGCCTTTCATCTAAATCCGTTCAGCCGTTTGTGCGTGAAGTAGTAACAAACATACAAACACACAAACTTTCGCCTTTCTAATATTAGTGTGAAGTGTGATGTGATAGTACTGTACTTAATTAAATAGAATATCATTAGTTCGCTTCAGTGGTTCGGTAGTGGATGCTAATCTGTCAGTGGATCCGTAACGGCCACATGCAGCGTGCTCGTGCTCGTGCTCCTGCGACCCTGGCGGCTAGGTGCTGTACCATGGCTGCACTAATGCGTGTAGCCGCGTGTGTACGCAGAGTTATTGCCGTCATCGGTAGCGTGATGGCTATTATTGCTTCTATGGTAAGCTGTTGTGTTTATTAAATTAATTTGTCGTATTCCAAACACTGATGTTTAGTGTCGGCTCTGGCACAGTGGCACTGGTGTGGTGTGCCGAACCCGTAATACCTGATGTTGCCCTTTATTTATGTGTTAAGTGTTGTGTACATCTTTTGTTCCCTAGGCCTCGTGCACACTGCACAGTAGGCAATACATACGCGGCCGCGACTTCATTAGCGTGCATGTTGGTAGACCAATAGGATTTCATGGGTATTATTTGTTTTTGCGGGAAACTCTTTTCTAAATTAAAGTAGCTATCTGGCAGTGAAAGTTCCATCCAAATCGGTCCAGCCGTTTTGAAGATTAGCCGGAACAAATAGACGACAAAAATTCTAAAAATGTTTTTTTATTTTTATTAGTACCGTATATACTTTCATATGCATTACTTAAGTAAAAAGCTGTTATTTTTTACATTAATAACGGACACTTCAGTTTGATTTATCTGTATAGAGCAGGGGTGGCCAATTACTGGCCAGCTTGGTTAGACCCAGGATCTACTGTTTACTGGCGACACCCTGTGCGATCTACCAGTTACATACGTAGTATTTTTTTATTTTATTATGAGGGAAAATATAAAACTGAAAATTATTCTTAGTAACTAAGTACTTATTTATATTAATGTGATGTGAGCATTGCGTTTGAGCATCATTCGCTAGATTAGCAAAATCAGGTTTGTAGTTGGAAATATGTTTTGCCTTGCCACGATCGACTGGACTAATCGACCGGTTGGCCACCCCTGGTATAGTCTATACGAAGTAGAAGAAGAATCCATACCTCTATACCGTATAGAGGTATAGATTCTTCTTCTACTTCGTGTCGCGGGCACGACTATAGGTATATTTTAGATATTAATGTATAGATTGCGACTATACATTAATATCTAAAATATACCGAATATACGACCCATTACTTTTATAATATTAAATCAAATCAAATCATTTATTTTTGCCAACATGGGTAGGGGTACAGATGTTACACAATGTTTTGATAATGTTCTCCATGCTCTGCCGTCACATGGGCATGCAAAATTTACACATAATTTACAATCTACTTTCAAGATACATACTTAACAAATAATATTACAAAATTATCAAATTTGAAAATCATTTTAACCGTATTTTCAATGTCAAGGAGTATTTAGTCAATATGTAATTAAATAAATGTCAAAGTAAATAGTGAATAAAATAAATAAAGTCCTAGTTTATATAATAATTGTTTTGTCACATGTCATTTCTATAATTGTAAATCTGATTATTAATTAATTATTGGCCATAAGGATTCCCTTTTAGATATTCCTTCACACTGTAACACTTTATCAGTTAGAAATTCCTTTAGCTTCCGCTTAAGTGCAAGTTGTCAATGTCTGTAATACAACATGGCCATTTATTATAAATCTTAGATGTCATGCAATATACACTGGAGTCCATTAAATGAGTTTTGCAGGGTACAGTCTGAACTTTATTTCTATATCTAGCACTTCGGAATTTTTTATACATATGCATATTACTTTTGACAAAGACTGACATCTCGTAAATGAACAGGCTAGGTAAAGTAAGAATCTTAAGTTTTTTAAAATATGGTTCACAGCTACAGTGGTCTTTAGTCTACACATTGCCCGTATGCACTTTTTTTGGGATTTGAAAACAGACTCCCATTCCGTCGAGTTCCCCCAGAAAATTACTCCATATCTCAGCGTGGACACCACGTATGCATGGTAGGCTGTTATGACAGTGGATAAATATACAATTTTTGTGAGTATGTATAACATATAGGAATATTTATTTAACTTCAAGCAGACAGATTCCGCATGTGATTTCCAATTCAAATTGCAATCTACATTCAAACCTAAGAATTTTGTTACATCAACTTCATTAATTTTTGTTCCAGCATAATTTATGTTTAAGTCTGTTGGTGGTTTAGTCCTGTTTCTGAAAATCATGAAATTAGTTTTCTGTAAATTAATTAGAAGGTTGTTTGTTCTTAACCAATCGACAATGCGTGCGAATGTAGTGTTAATGTCATTTTCCAATGATGCATAATCTTTGTTGCAAAATATGACTGTACTATCGTCCGCAAAAAGAATCATTGGAAAGTGCACGGTTTTCGGAAAGTCATTAATGTAAATTAAGAATAATAAGGGACCTAGGACACTGCCCTGGGGTACGCCATATATCACTTCTACGTAGTCTGAAACATGATCAGTTTCTCGTTTTTTATTAGAGCAGAATTTCGTTATTGATGTGGCTTGTTTCCTATTACTTAAATATGACATAATGCCATAAGCATAAAGCTTGTTTCTAAGTGTCATATGGTCCACATAGTCGAACGCTTTGGTTAAATCCATATACATATAATGCACAAACAGGTACTTTTTTATCAATACTTTTAGTTACTGTTTCAAGAAATTTGTAGATTGCTTTATTAATATTTTTATTTTTCCTAAAACCCATTTGCTCGTCGACTAAAATATTAAATTTTTCAAGGAATTGGTATAAGCTATTATAAATATTTTTTTCTAGAATTTTGGAACATACCGGTATTAGGGCAATTGGTCTGTAACATGACATATCGCCTTTATTATCCATTTTAAAGAATGGTTTGATGATAGTTTTTTTTAAAGTACTAGGGAAGTGACCATGCTCTATGCACAGATTAAAGAAAAATATGACTAAGTACTGGACTTATTACAGTGCTTACGTATTTCATAATTTTTGTAGCTATGCCATCAAAACCGGTACTGTTTGTATTTTTAAGGGATTGTATAATTTTGTCGATATCAAATGGTGTAACAGGATTTATAAATATTGAGTTACATTGTGAGCATGTCGGTTTATGTGTATTGCTACTACTACTGTTATTAATTGATGTCATAGGTCTGACTTGGTCAATAAAAAACGTGTTAAAATTGTGAGCTATGTCAATAGGATTTTTAATTGTTTTCCCATCAACATTTATTTGCGAGATGTAATTCTTTGGGATGTTCGTCTTGCTCTTGTTAATGACACTCCAGCTAGCTTCAGATTTATTACAGGCAGTGTTTATATAGTAGTTATTTTGAGATTTTTGTGTTTGTTTAATTATTCGATTAAGCCTAGACGAGTATATTTTAAATTTATTTTTGTCTTCGGCAGACTTTGTCTGTATTTCCACAATATAACTCGTTTTCGCTTAGAGCAACTTTTTAACCCTTTACTAATCCATTTTGGCCGCCTTTGAAATGACTGTTTGATTTTTACTATGGGAAAACACAAATTATACAAGAGACAGAACATATCATGAAAATCATGAAATGCACTTTCAGGATCATTATTTTGCTAAATTTCTACAAATTTAAGAGAACTCAGATAATTTTTAAACTTTACCATATTTTCTAAACAATAGTCTCGTCTTTCTATAAACCAATAATCAATTCTGGGATTAAATTTAACTGGGCATGTAACCAATTGGGCTGTGTGATCTGAGAGGCCAAAGTCAAAAATGTCACACATCCTTTCAAGTTGTGGATCGGGTTGGTAAGTTTACGGCCAACTTTAAGTTAAATTCTGCCAGAATGCCTTTATAAGGGTGAAGGATGGTATGTTAATAAGTGAATGGTATGATGGTATGTTAATTAATGAAACCTAATACAAATATAATTTTGTTATCAAATTATTTGATAAAGAATTGACCTTCATGGTGCATACATTTCTGTTCAGCATTGCTACTAATGTTATGTCCATACATTAATACAAATTATATATTTTGTTAATGTACTTTCAGTTTTGATCTTGTGTACTTTTATTTTATTTTATTTATTTGGGAAAACAAACAGTGACACATTACATTTTGTACGAAGAAATACAATAAGATACGGCCAAATGTGTAACCAACAACATTTTCCACGGAATACACATAAAAATAATAATCTTTACAAACCATGCTATCTAAACTAAAACCTACAACAATAATTTAAGTTAAGAAAACATTTCTTGTGTAAAATAGTAAAACAAAAGCAAATATTAACAAACAGCAAAAACTCAGAAGGCATGCAAAATCTTAATTAAAAAAAATTAAATTGACTGGTGACTAAGTATTTTGAGTACAATATTTTTGAATCTACCAGCAGAAAGAGCAAACATATCGATATGATAGAATTTTTTGTTGTAATTACTAGTAAGTCGCCGCAGGGGTGCCCGCATACCTGCGTTACTGCGACAAGAAGTAACTGCAAACAGCGGCCGTGCGCGCACCCCGCGACATGCTGTCGTTCTAGGAACTATGTAACTTATTTTATTATGGATATCAATACAGTCATATACATTGCTACACAAATCAAACAAAAATACCGTCTCTAGGAGAGTGCGTCTTGATTTTAGGTCAAGTAATTTATACTTCTTAAGCAAATAATCATAAGATAAATCTTCGTGGAAGCAACGGTAGTGCATGGCTTTTAAAAATTTTCTTTGAACCCTTTCAATACGTTCTGAATATTTATCGTAAAAGGGATTCCACACTGGCACTGCGTATTCGAGCTGTGATCTGATCAGAGACTTATACAAATATAAATAGGTAGAGGGGCGCACAAACTCCTTCGCAGATCTCATCACAAAACCGTACATCCGATAGGCATTATTTACAATTTTGTTAATGTGGGCATCAAGGTGAAGTTTATCGTCGAGGAGAATACCAAGATCACGAATAAGGGACACCCTTGATAGTGAAGTATTATCCAAAGAATATGGGTGCTTGAAAACATTCTTATTCTTCGTGAAATTGATACAACAGCATTTCGACAGACTCAGTTGCAATTTATTACATTTGCAATATTCACTGAAGCGATCCAGATCTTCCTGTAATAATATGCTGTCTTGCAAATTTTTGATGGGCCTATAAATTTTGAGATCGTCAGCATAGAGCAAGACTTTAGAATTTCTAAAACAAGTGTCAATATCGTTTATAAATAAGATAAATAAAAGGGGTCCCAGAATCGAACCCTGAGGTACACCAGAAGTTCCACTAATAGTTGTAGCAGATCTGAAACCATTCACTACGACCCTTTGAGTTCTGTTCGTGACATATGAAGAGAACCATCGGAGTAGATCACCACGTATACCGTTAAATGAAATTTTATTCAGTAGCAACTCATGATCAACCTTGTCGAATGCCTTTCGAAAGTCAGTGTAAATGGCATCCACTTGAACACGAGAATCCATGTTGTTGAACAAATAATAATTGTACCATTGCCACCATATAATACATAATTCTATGGTGGCACTGGCTGACTGGCGCGGTACCTACTCCTACACTACACTGATTAGTTTGTGAAGCAAGCTTATGAATATTGTACTCTAATCATTCATATGAGAGAACAGTGAGGGGGAAGTAAGGATCACGGGGTAATTAATTTAATTATGTGAGAATCCGTTTGATAGCCTCTAAATATTATCTTCAGAGTAGTCAGCATATGCTCAACGCACAGCACAGCTTGTGGCACAGCTGAAGATGCACTAATCAAATGATCAACCGAAAATAAATAATTAACGCATTCACAATTGTTTGTATATGAATTTTATTATATGTCAAAATACGCTTAGGTAGACATTGAATAGAGTATAATAAAATACTCCTATGTACACCATATAAATGACAGATATAAATGTAGAAACCAATTCAGCCTATCGCAGTTCACAGCTAGACAAAGGAGTCTTCCAAGTTGCTCCACAACTCCGCCTTGCGCACTCAGTTGGCTGCATCCCACAGTCTCACACTTCGCTTCCACTCGAGATGGCCGGACCACTGCTACTTTAGCCTCAGAATCCATAATAAATAGTTGCTGTATCTTGATAAATCTACAATTCTACATGCTCTGTTCGATATATCCAGTTCCTTTTCATTTCAGAAATTATTTTTCCAAAAAAAACCCCAGTATAAGGCCGCTCGTAATGTTAGTTGCAGATGGAAGGTATTTAACGTGTTGACGGGATCCGGCCGTCCGCGTCGCCTCCAACTTTCTGCTGAGTCAGTGTGGCATATTGATAGCGAGGAACCGGAAACCCTAGCTCCCCGTTTATAAGTGGCTCATGCTCCATCGATCATCTTTTGTAATTAACTAATTATATTCATTAGGTATTTTGATAGTTCCATAGCTCACTGATCTTTATAACGATATTAATATTACAACACTTATTTTTGCATAGGTATGCTTGTCTTGTGTATTATTATTCCGTTCGATTAATAATTCATAATTTACATACAAAGAGATAATTGTTAAAAAGAGTAATTATGTTGATTGTTTTGCTTAGCCGAACATGAAGCTAATGTGTTAATTCAAATTTATTTATTAATAATCATATTGTACAAGAATAGATTGGGCGGTGACCCCCAAACGAAGTGGCCTGTATCGGGTGCTGCTGTTTATAATTGACTGAATAATAAATCCTCATGTAAAGCTTGTACCTGTGACCCACGTCTATCTTTGCCGTATTATATTTGTACCTAAGTGTGTACTGTGTAGCATAATTTAAATTTTCTGATTTCCTTGACGTTTCGCCTAGAATCAAAGAAAGCTTGACTGCGTACCTACAGTTGTAAAGTGTTGACCAACGACACCGACCATTTTGTTCACAAAGTAATAATTATGTGGACACTTCTTAAAAAGTGTGGCCGACTTCCCTTATCGGGAAAACAATAAGTGCACGTCACAGCGCCACATCTTGGTACAGACGCCAGCACATCAACCTACCTGAAACTGACAAATTTTCCCAATCAACTTTTAACCTTAATGCTCTAGCGATAAAGTTCAAAATCTATAAAAGAAATTTGACAGATTGTAGTAGCTTGATGTGCTGGCGTAGTTCTTAAGAAATCCAGCTGTGACAGACAGAAAGACAGACTGAGTCTTACCATGAAGGTTCCGTTTTACCATTTTGGTACGGAACCCTAAAAAACGAGGAAGATAATTGTTTAAAAGAAAAAAACTTTTTTACAAAAAAAAAAACAAACGACTTCCAAAAAACACTATAGGTAAAGTGAAAAATAACTTTAATTTCGGAAGTTGGTGTCTTTGGATTTGTATTTTAGTTTTTTGCCACCGACTTCCGAAATTAAAGTTATTTTTCACTTTATAGTGTTTTTTTGGAAGTCGGTTGTTTTTTTTTGTAAAAAAGTTTTTATTTTTCACTTTTTAGTGGGTCAGTTTGTAATTTATCTAAGTTACAATAGCCTAATGTCAACTGCTCATCACCTTTTACAAAATATTGCTATTCCCGATGCAGGGACGTTAATTGTTGAGGAGTTCTCCTAGTAAGAACCAGGAGAACTCCTCAACAACCACTCACCATACGCATTGTGACGAGGATAAATCGTTTAGCAACCATATTAAAGTAATCGAATCGCAACCCGTGAAATATTTGTCATTGAGTAGTTCCGATGGCCATCTGTGGTCTTCATCACCAGCTCCACTTTACCAAATGATGATTTCCGAGAGCAAATGCTCAAGTTACTTTAAAAAATACCCAAATCGCTATAGCTTTGCCTATAAAATTTTAGGGTTTCCCTCGATTTCCATGGGATCCTCTCATCAGATTCCAACTTGATAATAATGGGACCACCTCGAGAGTACGCCCTTTCGAACAAAGAAATAATTTTGAAAATCGGTCCACAATTGGCGGAGTAATCGCGTAACACACAAAAAAAAAACATACCGTCGAATTGAGAACCTCCTCCTTTTTTGAAGTCGGTTAAAAATAAAGGTCTCATCTCGAGATTGGAACCCAGAACTAAGGCGTTTGCTAATCCAATACGTAACGCTACCCGCTGTCGGTACTTGCTGTGAAGAAGTAAATTTTAGCAATCGAACCAACCAGGGGGCTAACTCTCCAAATTAACTTTAATTCTAATGAAAGGCCAATACGATTCCGATGTTAATTTTACAGTCACGTGATTCGGTACTCTTGAAAACGATATTGTCACCATTGAAATGAAATTGACATTGGTCTGCCATTATTTTGTTACACGTGAAGTTAGCTACATAACGGGCTGCAATAGTGTGGTTCAACTCATTACGATAAACAGGTAATGGGGCTTTAAAATGCTTTATCCTTTAAATAACAAGGCTGATAAATAAAAATGATATAAATAGTTCTTTAATTGATTAATTATAAAGTATTTAATTCAGTTGGGCGTAAGAAAATGATTAAATTCATAAAATTACCATGACTTTGGCTGCATGCGGTAGGATCGTTGCCTACACTTCTAAAAAAAAAGACTGCGTGTAAGTTCTCCAATTTCAAACATATTTTTTGTTTGTTTATGACAATATTGTTCGCGTTTGGTTCTTTTTAGTAAGAAATAATTACTGTCCGCTAAGTTACTTAACTAATTAGTATTACAGTTTTATACAAATGATAACAAGTAAATAGATAAACAACTGCTTCATAAAGTACTTAATGTTTTTGTAACGATCGCCGAACGTGTTTATGTGAATAGTGAATATTACTGAGATACCAGTGAAGTGATATTAGAATATGTAAAAGTGATAGTTAGAATAGGATAATTAAGACCCTAAAATACCTAGCGTGGGAGTCGATATGTGCTACTACTGTTTTACTGAGTAAGATTTTGATTTTCTAATTAACTAAATTTTAAGTGTTTGTATTGCTCTAATTAGCTTTCTAACTGGTTTTTATTTTTAGTTTTCGTATAAGAATCTGATATCAATATTTAACGTAGAATTTTTGATAATTTTAATGTACGAAGAAAAATTATAGAATAATTACGTAACTTGAAAACGAAGATTTTTGTGCGAGATTTTAGTGTCAAATGAGAGGATTATGTTCAAAACTGATATTCTAGTTTGAATTATGAAAATCGGTCTACGGGTTTTAGAGATAGAAAGAATTTTGTATAATGAAAACACGTATGCAAATCTGAGGTGTGCATTCTGTGTTGATACATCACTATACACACAGATGTAGGTACGGCCTGTACGGCGTGCTAACAGCAATACGATCCTTAACGTGCCGAAGCAGTTTTGATCGTCTAATGTAGGTACAGTCGGTGGCCAACATTATCTAACCCACTTCTAGTGGGTCAGGTAATGTTGGGTGGGACAGACAATGTTGGTCACCGACTGTACATGTGCGATATCTTAAAAACATCACAATCCAACTTCAGTCCCGTCAGTTATCAGCAGTGTTTGTGTTTTCCAAATTGGATGTTTTATTTTTGCGGGAAAAAACATGTCAGTATACATATTGTATCCTATTGTAATGAATGATACACAAGACCTAACTGTTAATTGTAATTTTATCACAGTATACGTGTGTTCCGCTTTCACGCAGCTAGTCCGATTTTATTAAGTTAATGTTCTAGAAAGTTTTTATTGTATAGAGATAGGATAAAAATGTTGTTATGTAAAACGAATGAGGAGTAAAATCCTTGCTCACTCCGTAATTTGCTTTAAATTCGTATTTATTCATAGAAAACGCTTTGTTCATATAACGGATCATTCGACGCTCATCTCGTCTTTGTTTCAGTTGTTTTTTATGGGAATTACGTAAAACACTATATATTACTGCATATCGTGCCATATTATACTCATAGAACCCACAAAAAACCACTTAAAACGCAAAATAATTTCTAAAAAGTTACACTTTTGTTATTGGAAAAATCACTATCAACAAACTATCCCAACGCAATATTAACGCAATACACAGCTGTCAAAATACACTCAAGAGTACCGTTTACGCCACGCCAAGCCCGTTCCCAATTCCACTTAGTTCCCCAAAATGGACACCCAATATAAAAATCAATTGGCTCTAGCATCGAACTCAATAGTACGAAACGTCACAATTCCAATGTCGATCTATCGGAATTAAATTCGAGAGTTAGCACCCTGGTCACGTAATTACGTACCCTGTGTGAAAAAGCGACGGTATGTTTTTTGTTTCGTGTGACGTATGCAAATCTGAGGTGTGCATTCTGTGTTGATACATCACTATACACACAGATGTAGGTACGGCCTGTACGGCGTGCTCACAGCAATACGATCCTTAACGTGCTGAAGCAGTTTTGATCGTCTAATGTAGGTACAGTCGGTGGCCAACATTATCTAACCCACTTCTAGTGGGTCAGGTAATGTTGGGTGGGACAGACAATGTTGGTCACCGACTGTACATGTGCGATATCTTAAAAACATCACAATCCAACTTCAGTCCCGTCAGTTATCAGCAGTGTTTGTGTTTTCCAAATTGGATGTTTTATTTTTGCGGGAAAAAACATGTCAGTATACATATTGTATCCTATTGTAATGAATGATACACAAGACCTAACTGTTAATTGTAATTTTATCACAGTATACGTGTGTTCCGCTTTCACGCAGCTAGTCGGCTTACACAGTCATGCGAGCGCATGTCTCGGTGTACAAACTGCATACCTACTATGTCGTGCTGGAGAAACATGCCTCCCGAAAGAACGGTCCTCCGTGTCTTGCGTTGCCCATTACTTGTTTAACATGCGGCGCCCCTTAAGGCGGATACAGATATTGCGAAGCATGCGCAGCGCACGGCACTCATCGCAAGATTCGCAAAGTGTGGACGTTCATATTCGTGGTGAGGCATGTGCTTCCGCATGCCTCACCACGAATATGAACGTGCATGCCTCGCAATGTCTCCGCCTTTAGAAGCACCTGCATGCCCTACACTCAGCCACCACTGCAATCATTATACCATTGCTTACATAATGCTACTTCGTCAAATAGGCGTCCTCGTCGACCAGGCCGCTCATTCTGTCAAGGTCGATGACGATAATCTAGCCAAAAAATGGCAATCGAAGTTCTTGCGACAGTTACGCACAGTGTAATAGTGGTGCATACTGCTTACTGGAGTCTACGCGCTGGAAGTTTTTGACAGGGCTTAATACATTACAAAATGTATGACATACATAATAATAGAAACCGGCCAAGTGCGAGTCGGACTCGCACACGAAGGGTTCCGTACCACAAGGCATAAAACGCTGAAAAAAAGTTTCTTTTATACCCCTTTAAATTTTAACTTTATTTTATTTTTATTGTTTGTTTTTTTTTTTTTTATTTTTTTTTATTCTTTGTTTATTTAGGGACATTTATCGCAATGCGTATGTCAGTCCCATCGTACCCTAAATACACATTTCTCATATCTGGGCCATGAACCTAAACAGACTCTTCGCATCATCGCCATTTGGTTCTGCCAGGATTTTATGGAATGTGCCTACTTCAAGTCTGTTCAACCTCAAGACCCTATTGTTTGTTGTTATAGCGGCAACAGAAATACATCATCTGTTAAAATTTCAACTGTCTAGCCATCACGGCTCATGAGATAAAGTCTGGTGACAGACAGACAGACGGACAGTGGAGTCTTAGTTTTTTACCCTTTGGGTACGGAACCCTAATAAAAAATGAGCACAGAGATAATGAAGAAAAACATGTGCTTGATTAATGTACGAATTATTCATTATTGACCACACTCGAATTTACTGAAAATACACATTCGAACGATATTTATCATTTTTATGGCTGCCATTTTAGATTTGTAGCTATGATATTGTTGGGTGCAACTGCAGGTTAGGCTAAGTTAACCAATCCTTGCGGAAGGATCGCACGTTCTTGCGACCCCCGGCGGCGCGGCGGCGTAGGTGTGAGATGGAACACCGGGGTGGTTTTTAGTCAGTAACAGTCCGACAGACCCCGCCGCCTGCCCCAGGGCGGCGGACATCTATGAGGATTTTCCACCCCGGGCAAAAAAAAGGTTAACCAATCCAGCGAAACATGTCTTCGTTTCCAATGCGCCGAATGACTGCATTTCAAGGAGAATAGAGTAAAAACAAAACACGCTAGACTAAACACCACTGTCCGAGCGTCGCGTCCTCGTGAGTTCATTCGATTATTTGGCGAGTGAGTGCGTGACCTTTACAACAATGTTTCGTTCACTTGTAAAAATATTAGCCGTCTCGTTTGCACCAGGCTTCGATCAGCTCGGACTGGCAAGCAAACTGGCGGCCTTGCCCAAGAAGCAACTACCAATCATCGTTGGAGATAGCTCCTCCTATCTACATCACAGAATGATTGAGAATTTATATATTTTTTCCGTTAGCCTTGGTTGTTTACGACTGCTGGGCAAAGGCCTCCCCTTTTTCCTTCCAAACCTCCCTGTCTTGCTCTTGAGCGATCTCTGGCCATGTTGGCCCTGCAAACCTCAATAACAATATTATGAACATTACATTATGCCCTCATCTCTCGAGTGCTATGAAATAATAATATATTTCAGTAGTTCAGCTCCTCCATCATCAAAGTACCTATACCCCGATTTTTAATTAGCTGCAGTAAAATTACACTTCTTACTGTAATTTCGTTAAAAAATGTTGCCACACTATCTCTACTTGTGATGTGATTAAAACGCAATGAAACATCGTTTTAATTTAGATATTCGAAATTGACCAATTTTGATTTAACCGTAAACAATCAAATATTCTTTGTATGGATCGGATAAAAATATATGTTGTAGTTTCAATTCAGCGTAAATATACACAGTCTGATAATTTTGTTTAAATTTTTACTCTAAAACTTCTACTATATCGATTTAAGAAATCACTTTTTTAAATAAATTAAAGTTTTCATTAGGAATAACGTTTACTGTAATGCTATTGTGTAAAAATCTCACCGTGTAAACTTAGGTGAAGTGAGCTGTCAATAGTGTCAATCGCTAGCATCAGGTGGAATGACAGCTCACTTGAAGCTCACTTCACTTATGTTACCACGTTGTTTGGTGATTTTTTTTTACAGAATAGCACCGCTGCACAGGATTATTTGCAAAACATCAAAAACCTAAAAAATAAGAATATTTCAAAGATATGTTAGTGATTAGAATTAATGCTTTTTTAGGGTTCCGTAGTTCCTACAAGGAACCCTTATAGTTTCGTCATGTCCGTCTGTCTGTCTGTCTGTCGGAGGTTTTGCTAAGATACCGTTAGTACTAGAAATCTGTAATTTTGTAGGAGTGTGTATATCAATTACGCCGACAAAGTGGTAAAATATATTTTATTTAATATATTTTTATGGTAGCTCCCCTACATCTGAACTGGGGATGAATATTTTTTTCGTCGTCTACCCCGTTTGGGGTATCGTTGAATAGGTCTTCGAAAATGACTTGGGGGGTTGCTAAAATTATTTTTCGATTTAATGCTCCATTTACGAAATATTGAACTTTAAAGTGCAAATTTTTGTTCCAGTAGACCCCCCCCCCCCCTCTAAAACCTAAAGCATTTCATGAACTTTAAAGGAAAATTATAGCGGTTAAGATAACTTTAATAGTTTAGCAGTAACAGTCGTTGAACTTGGGTGTTGGATAATTTTGTACCAAATGCAAAATCCTTAGCATTAATCCCTTAAACTTTTAAAGTGACTAAGATTAAGTAGTTGCTTGTTTATAACGGGTAAAGACTTGCATTGAAAAACAAAATATGTTTTTTTTAATTTTTTTATTCAGAATAAAGAACAATAGAATCTTAATACATTGTGATAACGGGCTACTACGGAACCCCTACACTGTGCGTGGCCCGACACGCACTTGGCCGGTTTTTTTATAAATCCAATCCGATCACTGATGTGATGACAAAAAAGTAATTAGTCAATGCTCAATGTTTTTGTTGTAAACTTATCCTGAATTTTATTATAAATATCATCTTCTAATAATATTATCCTCTTTTTAACCGGCTTCTAAAAAGGAGGAAGTTCGCAATTCGGATGTTTAATTTTTTTTTATAATTATTTTCGGGCATAACTCCATCGTATCGTAAGTAGACCGATTTGCAAAATTATTTTTTTGTTCGAAAGCAGTTTATTCCGAAATGGTCTCATTTAAATTTCGTAAACATCTGATGATGAGTTTCGGAGACAGACCACGGAACTCTTCAATAAAGGCCAGCAAATCAACCGCGATTGCTGCTATCACATATCTATGCATTGTGTAAGCAATCAAACAACATAACATCACGCCTGTACCCTCTAAAGGGGTACGTGGATGTGTTTTCAGTATACCACGGTACACCCTCATTTCTGTCAAAGTTGTTATTGGGGTAGCTCTAACCTGAAAATTCCCTCATTTTTTAATGGATAAGGTATTCTATGCTTCAGGGGTGGTCCCATATAATTTTTATGAACTTTGCTTGGATAGTTTTTGAATTAGCTTCAATAGTTAATAGATACGAATTTTTTCCACTTAGTTTATATTGATGATGTTTTAATAGCTTCCTGTCACTGATATTCACATAGCAAGTAGTGGTAGTGAAATTATTAATTATTAATCAGTCAAACAAAAATCTCTCCCACAACACAATCTCCAAACTGAGGATAAGTGACAGCAAAATGGTTACAAGTCCACAAGAGATAGCTAATGCTTTCAGTGATTATTTCGTTGATAAAATTGTTCCCATTGCAAATCGTGGCACTAAAGTTACCAAACACATAGACAGAAGAAATTACTCTATGTTTCTTGCACCTTGTAGCCCCTCAGATGTTGAAGCTATTATATCATCACTAAAAAATACAAATAGTGTAGGGTATGATGAAATATTGATAAATAGAGCGATCTATGATATTCTATATGTTATAATGACACAAGTAGATATTAAGACACCAATCTGCGCTATCTTTTGTGACATGACTCAAGCGTTCGACTATGTGGATCATAAAATCTTACTTGCAAAACTTGAACATTATGGTTTACGGGGAAATGTTTTAAGTCTTATAGAATCGTATTTGACAATTCGCAAACAATTCGTAGAGATTAAACGCATAAATTAAACTAATAAAACAGAAGAAACATACACTTCTCATATGCGAACGGTAAAATATGGTGTGGGGCAGGGTACTGTCGTGGGCCCCCTGTTATTTGTTTTATATATATTGCCTAAAGTAACCACTCACCCTATAACATTATTTGCGGATGATAGTACTGTTGCTATAAAATGTAAAAATAAGAATGAATATGAATCTGACATAAACACTACATTATTGAATATTATAAACTGGCTAGATAATAATAATTTAAAGATAAATATAAATAAAACTAAACTAATTCAATTTACTCACAGAATACCAACATTTAAAGATTTGGGAGTTAACTATAATAATATTGAAATTAGCGAGGTTACCACAACAAAATTTTTAGGACTAACTATCGACAACAATATAAATTGGAAAACACATACAGAAGAGCTATGTAAAAAAATCAGTAGTACATCGTATGCACTGTATAAACTTGCACCCGTGCTTAATATTGATGCCTTACTCACTGCATATCATGGAGCGACAGCGTCATATCTCAGATATGGGATAATATTTTGGGGCAATTCGACAAACAGGGAAATGGTTTTCAAAGCTCAGAAAAGGTGTATACGAGCGATGTTCATTTAATCTTAAAATTCCAGAAAGCTGTGAAACATACTTTAGGCAATATAAAATCCTGACGTTACCTTGCATGTACATTATTGAAACCGCGACTTTTGTAAAATCAAATCCTGAACTTTTCGAGACTATGGCAGATACAAGTACTCGTAGCAGGAGGAAACACCCACAAATTAGATGGCGATTACAGAAAGCAAATACGGCACTACTACGTAAGAGTATATACGGAATGGCTCCAAAAATCTATAATAGGTTACCAGATGAATTAATAAAAAGCCTAAGTAGTCATCTTTTCAAAAAACATTTGCATCACTTTCTAGTCATTAAAACTTATTATAAAACTAGTGATTTTCTCAAAGGTAAATAATTTGACTAGATAAAAATACAATTTCAACGAGATTGTGATACTTATTTATTTTTTATTATTGTACATATGATGGATATATTTTTTTTTTATTTTTGTATTGACATGGCCCTTATGAAATGTATTTAAGTATTTGAATTTGATTCTTTGTTCGTTTTGTTTGTATTATAAAAGGAGGTGTTTCTTCTTTCATACATTTATGGCCAAACAATGTACCTTATGAACAAAAGTACTGAAATACAGGAAAAAAATCGCAGATTCTGAAAAAAATAGATTGGATTTATTTATACATTTGTACCACATGAAATTGTCGTTCAAAGATGTTAATAACTTGCAACCCATTAATTAATTTGGCAATCTCATGATACATGCTTCCGATGATGCGTTTCGTTACTTCATTTTATAAATGTAACATAAAGAAATTATCCTGAAAATATACTGATTATTGTCTTATTTTTGTATCAAAAAAGTTTTTTTGCATAAATAAGACATTATTTTTGTGAAACATTTAGCAAACAAGAGTTAAAAAATACATTTATTTTTCAGATTATTGTATGCGTTTGGTTAGCTTTCTGAAAAGCCAAAAGACTGTGGGCCAAGGCCAGTAATTATCGATTTTTTTCTTATTAGTACCAATAATGTCATCATTTCGTTTCGGTTCCTCGCCTTTGTTCGTTGGTTTCCCGTCTCTTGGAACGCTATTTCGTGCGTGATTTCATAATTGTTGATTTGTCTATTTTTCCCTGGATTTTCGATTTATTATATCTTGACGACCTGGATTACCCATTTAGACTTGACTTTTATTAAGTTTAATTTGACAGCTGGCAGCTGACACTGCTGTTATGAACGTTTCGTTGAACGCAGTTACGATGTGAGGTAGTGATTTTTTATTTCTTAATCTATCAAATATTGGAGGATTTTAAATACTGCTAATAACACAATTTATTGCAAGGAATTTAACTTTTAATTTGTACCTCGGTACAAGTTTGGCCGAAAAAAAAAACACCTCCTTTGTGCTATTCTTTATTTGAATTTGTCATGGGAACTATTTAATTTTTACTATTAATAATATTGTTATGATTATGAATGATATACTTAAACTAATTTTATGTTGATGCATGTATTTACTTAAATCTAATAAGGACGAATTTTGTGTCTTTGGGATCTGTATTTTATAGTTTTAGTTTTTTGCCACCGACTTCCGAAATTAAAGTTATTTCATAATTTTGAGTTAATTTCTTTTTGAAGTCGGTTTAATTTTTTTAAATTACTTATTTCGTAATTTATAGTTTTTGCACTAGAATTGGACCAAGGTTTTGAGATGTTTTCCCTTTGACACTACACCCGTAACTACACCCGTAGCTCGTATCAATAAGCCAGGCCGTCACACTTACACTTCGATCAATAATAGTACTAGATGCCCGATAAGCGCTTCAAAAACGGCCCGAAAAATACGAGCACGAATCCTTTTGTGCTCTTATTTCAAATTGGTATGGTCCAATCATAGCCAATGTTAAGACGTCAAAATGCCTCAGTGCGCGTTCAAAAGTTGTGTAAATAACCACCGTAACACCAAGATTTTGGAAGGAATATCTTTTTTCGGTAAGTTTTTATCATTAAATGTTTTTCATAAAATAGTAACACAATTAAATAGTAAATATAAATCAATTAGCAAATATTATGATTGTTTGGCCAATGTTTGCGACAACGCGCCAACTATTCTAACAAACATTTGAAGCATTGAAATGTAATTCCAAGAACTACGTCTAGTTCCAAATTCGAGTAAGTACGAAATTGTCAACAAAATGTTTTTAACCGTATTGCTTAGAAGTTAAGTTTCATTTTAGAATAAATATTTTTGTACTTATTATAAAAATGACTTTTCATTTTCAAGTGACATTTTAAATTTTTGCTTCGATGACAGAAGGACTTAAATATTAATCATTTGCAAACGTAATTAAACTTTATGTTAGTGTGTTAAGGTTTATAATAATCTGAAGTTGTTAATATTATTAAACTTTTTTCTATAGTTCGTAGTAAGAAATATAAATGTTTGTGTGTGCAAACGTGGCCACTTTAGCGACTTATTTTTAACCCCCGACGCAAAAACGATGGAGTGTTATAAGTTTGACGTGTCTGTGGGTGTGTGTGTGTGTGTGGGGGAGGGTGTGTGTGTGTGTGTGGGGGGGGGTGTGTGTGTGTGTGTCTGTGTGTCTGTCTGTGGCATCGTAGCTCCCGAACGGATGAACCGATTTTGATTTAGTTTTTTTTGTTTGAAAGGTGTATTAGTCGGGAGTGTTCTTAGCTATGTTTGATGAAAATCGGTCCAAGATGGCCGCCGCTACAAAATGGCGGATAACATATTTTTTCACAATTCCCTCAATATGGGTATCAAATGAAAGGGCTTCAATAGTAGAATACTATACACTATTAAAAATTTCAAATCCAAGATGGCCGCCACCACAAAATGGCAAAATACATTTTTTTTCACAACTCCTTCAATATATAGGTATCAAATGCAAGGGCTTGACAAGTAGAATAATGTACACTATACTTATTGAAAGGGAATGAGGAATATTAGCTACCTAACGAAATGAAAACTAAAAACTTGAAAAATATAATAAAACAAAAAAAAATCTGTTTAGTCTTAAAAATTATTCTTCAACTATAAATTAATCAATATTTTTAGACGGATAAAAAACCTGATTAAACACCAAATTACCAGAATCTTAAAACGGAAGAAAAGAAATGAAATACAAAAATTAAGGAGTCCCTACAAAAAGCATGAAATAAAAAATTAAATCAAAAATTTAAAAAACCCCCGACAAAAATAAAATTAAGGAATCCCTACAAAAAGCATGAAATAAAAAAATAAATTTAAAAAAATCTTATGGAAGTCGGGGGACCTCAGAATAGAAGCTGTTCCACAGAACGGTCCCCCGACTAATCCTAATCATTCATCTAGTACTATTATTGATCGAAGCACTTACACGTATTAGTCCATATCTTGAAAATTACTAAATCAATTTTGATGAAATTTGCACTGTTCCCTAAGTCGAAGTAAATGTAAGCCAATAAAAAAAATGGTCACGTTCCGATTAATAGTTGCGGAGAAATGCGTGGACAAACATACATACATACGTCTATAAAATTTGGTTATTTGTTTGGAAGCCCTAATAGATTGTCATATGTGAATATAATGCAATTCCAACAATATTACATACATACGTGTCGAATTGATAACCTCCTTTGTTTGAAGTCGGTTAAAATTACTTTAATTTCGGAAGTCGGTTTCATTGAAGTCTGTCGAAGAATGACTTATTTCTTACATGAAGTCGAAACGCAGTCCACTAACGTAGCAACCTACAACACATGATCTCCAAATTTTCCAACAATCTGCCATGTCCACACGAATAAATGGCAAAAAAAATACGGTTAGCTCGGAGACAAGTCGTAGCCGACCTCAAGTTTAAGGCAATAAATATATGCGCTCAAAAACCGGATTGTGTCATTTAATAGTTATTGTTTCTACATATTACTGTGGTTTTATTGGCTGTCGCGTCATTGTGCAATTAATACTGGAAAGTACTAGGCAAGGCACATGCATAGGTAGGTACTGTGCACAGAACAGATATAATAACTGTTCTGTGGTACTGTGATGTGATGTGGTCACTTTGAGGAAGGTAACATGACGTGGTCCTTATCTCGTTGTAAATACTGAAGTAGGTACATCTAGTAAAAACCAGTACTTATTGGCTCTCGCTAAATAATATCAAGCTTAGTTACCAGGCTACTCGAACGTAACGTTGTCGTCGGCTCCTAGCTTTTAATTCCTAAAAAATAAATATAAAAAAACTATAAGTAAATATTTGTTTTACCTACTACATCGAATGGCACTCAATGCTGGATATTCAGAATGAAACCAAAACGCTGACATAATTCGTTAATTGATGCCACGGCCGCTGCTCCAGGCTGCCGCTGCTCTGCACACTGGCTGCTATTCGGAGTGCGGGGTGGTTGTTATGATTGCTGCTAGTAGGTCAATTATCGAACTGCTAAAGTGCGCACGCATCGAGCCACTCGTTCGCCCGACTGACGCCTGTTCCATCTCATTCATAATTATTTTGTTTGTCAGAATGCTTCATCTTCATCCTTTATTTTTGCTGTATATTAGAATAGAATACTACTATTAATGATTAACCTCGCCACATTGAACATAATGAACATCCTATGGTCTTATTCGCTGACGATATTAGGTACTGCCTTGATTAAATGTATTGACAAAAAAAAACATAATTATGAACATGACTTAAATGATACTTTAATAAACATTATACGCTGGCTTGACCAAAATAATTTAATGATTAATATAACAAAGACTAAGCATCCAGCTCCATCTGCGAGAGAATCGCGGCGATAGTCTCGCCGTGCTATCATCGCCGCGATGATATCGCCGAGACACGTTCTAATAGGGGGACGACTCCCGGCCACCGTAGGCGCGGGCCTGCGGGCGGAGAGTAATGGGTAGCTCACCGTCCGATCAGGACCAGAGCGGGAGGGGTCATTTGATGATTACCCATGCACAAAAAAAAAAAAAGACCGCTGGGACTGATCGGTTCGAATTCCAAAATATGTAGACGCTCGTTTATCATTTTTTACAAAGAACAATTAGGACCTTAAAACTTTAATTCGAAAAAACATTAATTCATTTTAAAAATCAATAATAACAGGATAAGTACATGCTTTTTGATTTTAATTGAGTATTTTTCATAATGTTAAAATCCATTTAATCGATATCGTTTATTTTCCCTTAATGAAGTAGAGCAGCCCTAACGATAGACATACCTACAAGAACTGACCAATTGCAGCCGCGCGTTCTTCCTCGTCCCCCGGCCCGCGGTAGTGAGTCGCGTGCTTCAAAAAAATCGGCCTATATACGCTCTCTTTTGGTTAAATCGGCCTATACGCTCTCTTTTGGTTATATTCTCTATGGGGATAATGTTTTGGGGAAATTGTAGTCTCGTCGCTCGCATGACAAAAAAAAAAGTCCTATCTCATTTTCTAGCCGATTTGAGTCAGGACAAATACACTCTTCCATTCGTCATTCTTTACATTTTCCTTTCAAAATTGTTATATTTTGAGATCCAAATAACATAGAGGTACGACGCGGTTAGTGAAAAGTGAAAAGAATCACGAATAGAAAAATGTAGCTGTTCCAACTCAAATCAGCCAAAAAATGAGATGTGACTTTTAGTCATGCGCGTGACGGTCTGAGGTAACAGGTGTTCAAGGCTCAAAAACGCTGTTTATGGGCTATGTGCAATTTAATAGTAACAGATAGCTGGATAGCTGCGTACCTGTATTTCAGTCCCTCAAATTACTAACATTCCCATCACTTTATATTATCGGGTGGCCGTTTTTGTTAAATCAAATAAGTATGCATCTTTTTAATAAAGTGTCTGAAACCGCCCTATTAAAGAAAAGTACATATTATAATTATGTATGGGTCCGATCGATGTAATAAAAACTGAGACATTTCCACTTTTCAAAAAGATATTGTCAGATCATAATAATAAATGTTATTATTACTCATTTTGCGAATTTCTGACGGATAAGATTAATATGTCCTTACATCCTCTGTTAAATAATCCTGAATACTATAATAACATTTTAATAGCAAGAATCTTTTTAATTTCTTTTTAAATTCATCGATGGATGAAGGTTCTAGAATAGACTTTGTTAGGTGATTGTATATGCGCGGTGCCATACTGAAAATGCTTCTGGTATATAAGGCCGTCTTGTTAGACTTGCAACAAATTTTATCACTATGCCGCTTACTTCTGTACTTTTCAAAAAGATGTTTGTTAGTTCTTGCGAAGCTAGCAACCTCATAAATGTAGACACACGGCAATGTTAAAATATTATATTTGATAAAATATGGTCTGCAGCTATCAGTCTGGTTGATATTAAACACACTCCAAATACATCGCTTTTGCGCCTTGAATGCAATGTCCTTATTCGTGGAATGACCCCAGAATATAATACCATACTTTATCAAGGATGCCACGTAGCCATGGTATGCAGCAAGTACAGCAGAAGAGTCTACCGTTTTTGCCAGCATATGTAGGGCGTATGATTGCTTATTTAATTTTTGATTTAAAGTATCAACATGTGTCTTCCAGTTCAAATTATAATCAATTGACATGCCTAAGAATTTTGTAGTTGCAATCTCATTTATTTTGTTCCCTGTATCATTTATGTTAATGTCAGTAAATTGGGCTTTACGATTTCGAAATATCATAATTTTAGTTTTGTCAAAGTTCATTTTTAAATTATTATTAGTTAGCCATTTTATAATATCACTTAAGAGTGCTGTTTATATCTTGTTCAAGGAATAACTTGTCCTTACTTGTAAAAACGACAGTACTATCATCAGCAAAAAGTATAGTGGGATGTTTAGTTACTTTGGGAAGGTCATTTATATAAATGATGAAAAGCAGAGGGCCTACAACACTTCCTTGTGGGACACTTTGTTTGATTTCTCTGTATTTTGAAGTGTAGTTAATTTCTGTTCTTGTTTTGGTGCATACTCGAGTAACGTGTGGCCATGTACAGACGCCAGCACATCAAGTTACTACAATCTGTCAGATTTCTTTAATAGATTTTCGACTTTATTGCTAAAGCATAAGGTTCAAGGTTGATTGGGAAAATCTGACAGTTTCGGGTAGGTTGACCTGCTGGCGTCTGTACATGTACATGTGGCCTGTTTTCTGTTGGTAAGATAAGAAGCTATCAGCTCTAATGAAGTGCCCCGAATTCCATATCTGTATAATTTATTTAACAGAATTTGGTGATCCACGTAATCAAAGGCTTTACTTAGATCCATATACAATGCGCACGCCGGAATTTTATTGTCTAGGCTAGTCATTACTGTAGTCAGAAAATCATAGACGGCCATATTAATGGTTTTATTTTTCCTAAAACCTATCTGCAAATTATATACCTATAAACAAATTGAAGTTCTCAAAGACCTTGTAGACTTTAGATCTGTAGACCATTTTTTATTTTATCAAGTACCTGATACTTGTTGACAGGCCTACGCTATCCTCCCATACCTACTGTAATTTGAAAATATTGTAAAAGCCAATTATTTTTAAAAAGAGTAACCGTGGAGTTTCTTGCCGGTTCTTCTCCATAGGAAACGACCAATTGGAACCGAGCACCTAGCTTCTGACGTTTCATAAGTGCCCATGTAGGCTTATGTGAAATAAAATATTTTGATTTTGAAAGTAGTCATTTTAACTGTATTGACCTCGAACTTGACGAATTCGTAATCCCATTTTATTAAACTTGACATTATGTACTTATTGTATTGCCTATTAGATTTCAAATTATGTACTGAATTTAATCTTAACATGGTAACCTTTTATTGATTTGATTGAATGTGTTAATCTAATACATAAAATTCTCGTGTCACAGTGTTTGTAACAAAACTCCTCTGAAACGGCTCCACCGATTCTTATCAAATTTTGTGTGTATATTCAGTAGGTCTGAGAATAGGACGTAAACTATTTTTCATACCCCGAAGTCATAAGGGTGGTCCACCCCAAAAATTAAATTTTTATTTTTTGGACAAATTTTTTTATTTTGGTTTTTTATGATTCGGAATTAAAAAATACATGCAACCCTAAATTTTCACCCTTCTACCACCAACGACGCCTATTTTTTAATAGCGATAATAATACTTTATTAATTTTCTACTATCGGTGGTCGATAATTGATGATCAGTTACCACTCGATCAGTTCAGATCAGTCTAGCGGTGTCACTTCTCACTAGGGAATGCAAATCCGTTCTGTTTTAAAATCCGGATTTTTTAGAACGGATTTTTGGTCTAATCCGGATTATCCGGATTTTACGGATTTTTCATGAAAATAAAAAAATCTACCCATGTATATTAGTTTGTTAATATGATTTTTCTGATATTTGTGTAAATGGATTAAAATAAAATAAAAGCACATGAAAATCAAATCAAATGAATGTTTTAATAGTACACCCAGCAATAACACCATAATTATGGTATTTATTGATAAAAATTTGAATAAACCCACAAAAATAATTTGATTTGATTTTCATGTGCTTTTATTTTGGGTGTACTATGCCATATCCAATGCCAAATAATCCAATATTACTTGATCGACCACTTTAAATCGAACGTCTAAATACTCGAAAGTTCTTGCTCGATATTTTGAACGCTCGATGTATTGAGTGGACGGTAGATTGAATGTTCAATTTATTAACCATTCGATATTATGAATGTTCGAGTATTTAGACTTTCGATTTATATTTATTTATTGGCATTCGATTTGGATTTGTACACCCCGCCCCGCTCGCTCCCCCGTGAGCCGATAAACTCGATACTCACGAAACCTGATGCCGCATTTACACAAACGCGCGAACCGCGAGGCGAGCCACGAGGCGAATAACGAACCCGCATGTGTAAACAGTGCGCTCGCTATTCGCCTCGTGGCTCGCCTCGCGATTCGAGTGCTCACGTTGTGAAAATACTTTACCCCGCGAATGTGTGAACAGTAGTTCGCGAAGGCCCATGGTTCGTCGAATCGTTCGTCGAGCCACGAGGCGAATAGCGAGGACGATTGTGTAAATGCGGTATGACGCGCGAACAGCGAACTCGCTCGTTTCGATTTTTTTGTTACAATTTCTTATTATTCAAAAAATCCGGATTCGATTTTCAAATCCGGATTTGGAAGTCTATTAAAAATGTGCGGATATCCGGATTTTTCAGATTACGGATAGTCCGGATTGCATTCCCTACTTCTCACCCCGTAAACAGCACAGAGTATGAGAACGAAGCCGGTCTCCTGTCTTTCTCACACAATAAGCTTTCTCTCACTCAAGGACCTAAACCGTTTTCGGCCATTATATTATAGATTGTGCGTCGATCGTAGCAGTGACGCTTATACCTAATCATTATTATAGATTTTGCGTCGATCGTAGCAGTGACACTTATACCTAATCATTATTATAGATTGTGCGTCGATCGTAGCAGTGACGCTTATACCTAATCATTATTATAGATTTTGCGTCGATCGTAGCAGTGACACTTATACCTAATCATTATTATAGATTGTGCGTCGATCGTGGCAGTGACACTTATACCTAATCTATACTAATATTATAAAGCTGCAGAGTTTGTTTGTTTGTTTGAACGCGCTAATCTCTGGAACTACTGGTCCGATTTGAATGATTCTTTTAGTGTTGGGTAGTCCATTTATCGAGGAAGGCTATAGGCTATATAACATCACGCTACGACCCTTAGGAGCCGCGCAGCGTGTGACACCGCGGGGAACAGCTAGTCATTATTATAGATTGTGCGTCGATCGTAGCAGTGACACTTATACCTAATCATTATTATAGATTGTGCGTCGATCGTAGCAGTGACACTTATACCTAATCATTATTATAGATTGTGCGTCGATCGTAGCAGTGACACTTATACCTAATCATTTTAACACTTATATTTGGTAGGGGTAGGGTAGGGGTAGGGGTAGGGGTAGGGGTAGGGTAGGGGTAGGGTAGGGGTAGGGGTAGGGGTAGGGGTAGGGGTAGGGGTAGGGTAGGGGTAGGGTAGGGGTAGGGTAGGGGTAGGGTAGGGGTAGGGTAGGGGTAGGGTAGGGGTAGGGTAGGGGTAGGGTAGGGGTAGGGTAGGGTAGGGGTAGGGTAGGGGTAGGGTAGGAGTAGGGTAGGGGTAGGGTAGGGGTAGGGTAGGGGTAGGGTAGGGGTAGGGTAGGGTAGGGGTAGGGTAGGGGTAGGGTAGGGTAGGGGTAGGGTAGGGGTATGGTTGGGGTAGGGTAGGGTAGGGTAAGGGGTAGGGTAGGGGTAGGGTAGGGGTAGGGTAGGGGTAGGGTAGGGGTAGGGTAGGGATAGGGTAGGGATAGGGTAGGCGTAGGGTAGGGGTAGGCGTAGGGTAGGGTTAGGATACCACGCGAACGAAGTCGCGCCGCGATAGCGGTAAGACCCGTAATGAAGGAGTGGCTGGAGAGACGCCACGGCGCCCTCAGCTTCCGGCTGACGCAGGTGCTTACCGGACATGGGTGTTTCGGGAAGTACCTGTGTCGGATAGGCCGGGAGCCGACGCCCGAATGTCATCACTGTGACAGCTGCCGCGAGGACACGGCGCTGCACACGTTGGAGGAGTGCCCAGCTTGGGCAGTGCAGCGCCGTGACTTAGTCGCGGCAGTCGATGCTGCGGGCGATCTCTCGCTTCCGGCCGTCATTTCATGCATGGTCGGGAGCGAGAGCGGCTGGACGGCCGTCGCCTCCTTTTGTGAGGACGTAATGTCGGCAAAGGAGGCGGCGGAAAGGGAGAGAGAAGCTGTTACCTCTCTCCCGGCCCGCAGCAGACGCACCGGGCGTCGCAGGGTGGCGGACGACCTCCGGCCACCATAGGGCGCGGCCTGCGGGCGACAGACTAGGGGCGTCTGTCGCCCGATCAGAAACAGGCCTCGAGGCGGCGGCGTAGTGTTCCGCGCGCGCCTCTCAGTTGGAGTACCTGCGGCCGCTGGGTGACGGCCGCAGAGGGTGACGGGGCCCGCCTACAAACATCTGGCGGGCCAATACCTGCCGGGGGCGCGGATGAATGCGCAAGCGATACCCGTACCCCCGGCAATAGGTACAGGAAGGGAACACCGGGGTGGTTTTTAGTCAGTAAGAGTCTGACAGACCCCGCCGCCCACCCCAGGGCGGCGGACATCCATGAGGATTTTCCACCCCGGAACAAAAAAAAAAAAAAAAAAAAAAAAGGGGTAGGGTAGGGTAGAAGTAGGGTAGGGGTAGGGTAGGGGTAGGGTAGGGGTAGGGTAGGGGTAGGGTAGGGGTAGGGTAGGGGTAGGGTAGGGGTAGGGTAGGGGTAGGGTAGGGGTAGGGTAGGGGTAGGGTAGGGTAGGGTAGGGGTAGGGTAGGGGTAGGGTAGGGTAGGGGTAGGGTAGGGGTAGGGTAGGGGTAGGGTAGGGGTAGGGTAGGGTAGGGTAGGGGTAGGGTAGGGGTAGGGTAGGGATAGGGTAGGCGTAGGGTAGGGGTAGGCGTAGGGTAGGGGTAGGATACCACGCGAACGAAGTCGCGCCGGACAGCTAGTAATTATATTAATGAGTATTTATTATTATAGCTAAAACTGTTTGCATGCCTTAGTAAAGGTTGTTAGTATAGGATCATTTTCTCATCTGTAACTTGTACTTATCTACTTTCTGTGCAAATAAAGAACTATTCTTTTATCAGTATTACATCAATCCATCTTCTTTTAGTTATTTTTCATTCGGTATTTCGGTGTTAATTGTGAATTGGCCAAGAGTCATAATCATGATTAGGTGCTTACGTCGAACCGCGCAATCGTTGTTGTTCCAAACAAACTATGTCTATGTTCTGTACTTTGCCTATGAGGGCCAGCTATTTTTTATTTCATACCGGATACATGAAATTATTATATTTGACGCAACCACTTGTGTGACTCATGAGTAATTCATACGCGATATCTAATCGATACTTGCATATGTAGATATCATCGACTGAACATCGCGAAATGTGTCATCTTTCACACTGTGATTGATCGACAAGTTTGATCTATATGAGCACATCTAGCGTTTACAATGACAGATTTATAGATTTAAGCAGCACCCACTTCGCCAGTTACGAGTCTGCAGATAACTTTTACTAAATTGTTCTTAAGTTTGTTATTAATATTTATTTATTTAAGAGTTTTTCGGGTTTTTTTTTTTTACTTAATCAGTCCACTTCAATATGAACATGTTTGCTTTATTTGGGATTCGACTGGACCTCACGGCACAGGGAATCCTAGTATGGGTTCCGGGGAATTGTAAAAATATAGACGCGCCTTGCTACTTTTTTTTTAGGGTTCCGTACCTCAAAAGGAAAACCCTTATAAGATCACTTCGTTGTCCGTCTGTCTTTCCGTCTATCAAGACCCTTTTTCTCAGGAACGCGTGGAGTTCAAGTTGAAATTAATGTCAAATAATCAGGGCTGCAATCCCTTCAAGCAGTGAAAAAAACCAAACTTCTCAGTTAACGCAATCAAGAGATACGGGTGTTTATGTTCCGCTTATGTCGCATATTTTGACATTCTCAAGGGAATTAAAACCTATGGGGTACTTCCCGTTAACCTAGAATCATGAAATTTGGCAAGAAGCAATGTCACGTGTAAAGTAAAAAATCCGAAAACTGTAACTTTGTAGTTACATACCTACTTTGTTGTTTTCTGAACCGAATAAAGTTTTCATTGACAATAGTTGAATATCTTGCGCAGGGGTACGCGACGCTGTACGACCCGTTCGAGACGTTCTTCTCACGCTACGTGTACCGGCGTGTGCGGCACTGCTTCAACCGGCCCATCTGCTCCGCACCCGGCGCCGAGGTCACCCTCAAGGAGCGCGCCACAGACGACCACAACTGGAGCTTTTGGTAAAGCAGCGCATTCACGATCAAATTTGAATGTTAGAATTTGAAAAGTTATTGCAATGTAACTCTTATCTCAGTGTTATAAAGTATAAAATATAATTATTGCAGTGAGTTTGATAAAACTCGCGGCATACATTCTAATTTATACCTTACGTAACCGAGAGAAGAGTTAGGTACATTGCAGTGACTTACTATTGGTTTTACGTCTATAATGAATGTCCTATCTGACAGCCTGGTCCATCGCGCACTCCCACGCCATCTCCCAGTGCGAAACACGTAATGCTCAACTGTACCTTTTATAATTCGAGTCCTACTGGATGGTTCTGGTTTGCAAGTTAGATGCTGCTACAGTTTAGACAAGTCTAACTCGGTTGTACGGCGCCAACCTGAGCCTGCAGTAACTGTGACCTTTGTTCGGATGATGTCACAATGACAATGCTTTCTCTAATCAAGAATAGTAAGTTTCCAAGAGAGAGCTGTGTTTTATTTTGAAAATTGTTTTTAGAGTAGGAAGGTATTCAAGAATATGCCTTAAACTGGTGTAATGAGGTATTTATTAAATTTTGCTTGTAGTTTGTCTTGGAAATGTGATTACTGAATCACTGTACTACACTACATCTATGTATGAACATAGCATAGAATAGAAAGTGTTTATTTGCATAGAATGTAGCCATGTAGGAATACAGGAGAGTTGTTACAAAACAGTGTTTCGTTCCAGGTACGTTCTACCATTTGGCATGCAAACAATTATTGTACTTATTATAACTGATACAATATCTAATTTTACAGGGTTCGGTAAGTTTTAGCAGATATAATATTTTGTTTTAGCGTGTAAATGTTTATTGCCTGTCATCTTCGATCAACTGTCATATTCTCATTCCACACACGATGATATAATTATAGTTACGAGCTTGAATAACACTAGCAAAGGAATCAGGAACATAACATGTAACTCGTGCTGCAGGTTCACGGGCGCGGAGCGGCGCTGCATCAACCTGGGCTCGTACAACTACCTGGGGTTCGCGGAGGGCGCGGGCGGCCCCACGCACGGCGCCGTGACGGCCGCGAGCCGGCGCTACGGCCTGGCCGTCTGCTCCGCGCGCGCCGAGCTCGGCACCACGCCGCTGCACCGGGAGCTGGAGGAGACCACCGCGCAGTT
Source organism: Oligia latruncula (assembly GCA_948474745.1). Lineage (NCBI taxonomy): Eukaryota > Metazoa > Arthropoda > Insecta > Lepidoptera > Noctuidae > Oligia > Oligia latruncula. The sequence goes on along the minus strand of OX419691.1, from coordinate 499,897 downwards.
CCTCGGGGTCGAGGTACGCGCTCGCATAGGAGACGGCGCCGACGATCTGGTTCGCTCTGTATTCCGAGGCGTGGCGTCCCACACCCTGCTCCTCTCCGTCCGCGACTACACTCGGCGTGTCCGCAGGCGGCGCTGGTGGTGGGCATGGGGTTCGGCACCAACACGCTGGGCCTGCCCGGGCTGCTGGGCGCGGGCTGCCTGGCGCTGAGCGACGAGAACAACCACGCGTCGCTGATCCTGGGCCTGCGCCTGGCGCGCGCGGCCGTGCGCGTGTTCCGGCACAACGACGTGCGCCACGTGGAGCAGCTGGCGCGCGCCGCCGTGGCCGAGGGACGCTGGAGGAAGATCGTCATCGTGAGTGTCGGCGACCGCGAGCTCGACGCAAGAGTGACGAGCGAGCGGGGAGCTCCTCAAAACTCTAATAAAAGGCACTTTTGAAAATCAAAGAATCACCAGTGGGACAAATAAAATTGAGTTCTCTGTATTAGTAACTATTTCTTCGATAGATAAAATGAGATCGTTATACAACAAAAAAGGTCGTAACCTAATTTTAAACTGCACTGGCCACTTTTGCGTTGATAGATGAGATGACATTTATTATTGACTATGAAACCTGACGTAAATGAAAGGGACGCCACCGCCAAGATCGGTGTGCAAGTTATGATTATGGTGAATGGCGATCTGAGATCGATAAATCGATAATCAATTTTTTTCGCGCTTATTAAGATTGAAATTATTTTTTTTATTAGATAACTCTCAAAACTTAGATAACCGTCAAACTCTTCCGTAAAACCATATTTTACACTTAATTATGTTGGTTCAGTATACAAGTATAAGTGCGTAAATCACTTTTACGACAAAAATTACAAAATGTCGACTCTTTAATCACACTAATATTATAAAGGCGAAAGTTTGGGAGTGTGTGTGTGTGTGTTTATACGTTTTTTAATTGTAATTATTCACGCTCAAACGGCTGGACCAATTTTGATAAAATTTGGTATGGAAGTAGCTGACACCCTGGATTAACATAAACAGGAATAAAAAGCATAATTCTGATTACACACTACAGACGTCAAGCGGTCTCATTTGCGATAACAAAGAAGTGGCTCAAGAATTTGTAAATTTCTTTACTAGTATCCCACTCAAAACAACTGAAACTTTAAATTCCTCGCCCTCCCTCGCTTTGGATTTAGTAAGGGCGAACGTTTCAGCCTGCCCGGTTGAATTTAACTTTAGGCATATTAACCCCTTAACAGTAATTAAAGCTTTTAAGCAAATTAAGATCAAATTGACAGAAGATCTTTGGGGAATGTCCATTAAGGTCTGTACCTCCATAATTGAGACTATTGCGCCTTACTTAGCCTTAGTATTTAATTCGTGCGTGGATCAAGGAGTCTTCCCCGATTTAATGAAATACAGTAAGGTAATACCACTTTACAAATCCGGGGACAGTAAAGACACGAATAATTATAGACCCGTATCCGTTTTGCCGGTTTTCAGCAAGGTGTTTGAAAAGATAATGCTTAATCAGATGCTCAATCATTTTAACACGAATAAAATCTTACACGATCAACAGTATGGTTTCACCAAAGGGCGTTGTACGACCGACGCCGGTGTAACTTTATTAAAACACATTTTTAACGCGTGGGAAGAGGCCCAAGACGCAATAGGAATCTTTTGTGACCTCTCCAAGGCATTTGATTGCGTCGATCACGAAACCTTGCTGTTGAAACTTGAGCATTACGGACTTGGAAAACTTGCGCTCAGTTTAGTTAGTTCTTATTTAAATGATAGGCAACAACAAGTTCAAATAAATGGTGTCAATTCACTTGGTTTAATAGTAAAAATTGGTGTGCCACAAGGCTCAATATTGGGTCCTTTCCTCTTTTTAGTGTATATTAATGATCTACTCCATTTATTAAAAAATCAACCACAAATGGTGTTATTTGCTGATGACACTTCCTTAATTTTTAAGGTAAATAGACGTGCTACAAATTTTGACGACGTAAATAATGCCCTACTGCAGGTTCAAAATTGGTTCACTGCTAATAATTTAGTATTAAATGGAAATAAAACTAAGTGCATAAGATTTTCTTTACCAAATGTCAAGAGTAGTGATTGTGAGATAATATTGAATCAAGAGAAACTGGAATTCGTCGATAAAACTGTTTTCCTGGGGATCACGCTCGATTCAAGGCTACAATGGGGTCCTCATTTAACATCTCTTGCAGGACGGCTAAGTTCAGCAGCTTATGCTGTCAGAAAAATCCGTCAATTTACTGATGTAGATACCGCGAGACTAGTCTATTTTAGTTACTTTCATAGTATCATGTCTTACGGTATTTTACTTTGGGGACGGGCTGCAGACATCGATTCTATTTTTATTCTGCAGAAAAGAGCCATCAGAGCTATATATAATCTCCGCAGGCGCGATTCTCTAAGGGAACTGTTTAAGGAAATTAACATCATGACGGTGCCTTGTCAATATATCTACGAAAACATCATGTATGTAAGGAAAAACTTACATCTTTTTAGTAAAAGAGGTGAAAGACATAATTATAGTACTAGAAATAGGGACCTATTAGTTCAACCAGGTTTCAGACTGGCTAAAGTAGATTCATCTTTTATGGGGTACTGTTTAAAATGTTATAATAAAATACCTCCCCACATTCTTCAACTGAATGAGACAAAATTCAAGTCTTGTATAAAACGCACACTATGCAGTCAGGCATATTATAAGTTAGGGGATTACATCGCTGATAAAAATGCCTGGCTCAATGCTGGTCCTGCTCCACAACCACAACTAATTGATTGACACTTGAAAGTATTGTTGGAGCTGCTGAAGATTGTAAGACTATCTTTGTAGTTAATTTCAATATTTGGAAGAGGTGCTTCCCTTTTTATTTTTTTTTGTGTTTCTGACATTACGAACATAACTTTTTTTAATTTATTCAATCAAGTTTTAATTGTTGAATACTTCAATATTAAATATCTCTTCCTGTTTGGTAGGTAATAAAATTCTATTTACCTCTTAAATTGCAAACTGTAGTTTTGTATAATGTAGAAGCATTTTTTTTTAATTTTGTAAATGTAAGAACCATGTTTCCGTTTATTATGATTTTTTGATGTTGACTTGAAATAGCATGGCAGTTGAGAACGTGTCATGCTCACTTAAATGTCTCACCGATGGTGGCGCGTGTGTTGGATCATTCGGTTCCCTACAAAATGGTTGAGCTGGATGGTGCTGATCCACGCGTCATGTTCGTGAACGGGCGCCGTCGGTTGAGACTGGTCATCTCTTAACTGCCAAGGCTTATTTTTAATCTTATGTCTTGAATTGTTTCTTCATTTCTGTCTTTTTTACATTGTTCTCACATATAGAAGCAACAAGAATAATGTACCCAGGATTTTGTAATATCTTGATTTAAAAGAGTGTCCATGGAGTTTCTTGCCCGTTCTTCTCCATAGAGATCTACGCTTTGGAATGGGCAACTCATGGACGTAATATATAGAGTTACTTCTATATATTACGTCCATGGGGCAACTAGCTTCAACTTTCTGACTAACTGACAGACTATTTAATTTTGACAATTCAAAAGTGCCTGTACAAGGTTTAATTGAAATAAATGATTTGAGTTTGAGTTTGAGTTTGACGTTTATCCCGATATTCCCACGGGATCAACGAAACCGCGGGGCGCTGCTAGGACAAAATAAATCTTCACATTAATACATAACTATAAACTATTTACTTATTATTAATTAGACAGATAAAACTGTAAAATAAAATATTAATCCAAAAATCTATTTGAATCCATTGAGCTAAATAACTAGAGAAGCAAACCTTGTTAAAATGTGTAAAAAAAATTAACCACTATTTAAACGCGACGACGTAGCTTTGAAACCACTACACATTTAAAAGTAAACATATATCTGTCTCACTTACACAAGTTGCAAGAATAATACCGTCGCTTAGATTAGACAAAGACCGCAATATAAACATGCAATGGCGGGATGGGGTTGCCTAGCCATGCGAAATTTTACCCAACTTTTTAAGCCATAAAAACGCAAAAAAAAAACATTAAACGTTATGAACGTTATTTTTTAATTATGTATTTAAATATTTAAAAACAATTATTTTTATGTTACAATGTTATTTTTTTGTTACACATTGTCACACATTTAGTTTTATAATAATAGTACATTATGATACATGTGTGCTATGTTGATCATTATACTCGAGGCGATATTATTCGCGCGAGCCGCAGGCGAAAAACGTCGTATGAAACGCGTATGCGCGTTTCTTACGACGTTTTTCAACACACTTGCGAGAAAATAAAACAGACTTGTATTGTTAAATATTAACTTGTATGGAAAATGGCGCGCTGGTTTTGTTTCCCCGCGCGCCGTGCTAGCCACAGTGCTAGCCAGCCAGCACTAGCGATGCGCGCGCAGGTGTATAGTATATTTCATTACAAGTGCGGAAAGGCTGTCATTGCAAAGAGTTCCGACAAATGTCTACCCGAGCCGAGGCGCAGCCGAAGGCGAGGGTTGACAGTCGGAACAAGTTGCAATGACGGTTCCGCAGGTGTACTGAACGACTATTTTTAATACAGTTGCGAAAAAATGAAGCAATTTAATAAACTAATAAAAACACAATAAACTCAACTAACTAATCATTTTTTCTGGAAAATGGCGCCAACCGTAGAATATAAGCAGAGTTTTTTTTTCTTCACCCATTTTGGTAGGCAAAGGGAACTATCCATACAGCTTAGTCTTCAGTATATTTTTTTTATTGATATGAAATGAAATTTAATGAGATGAAATGAAATGAAACCTAACCTAAATCATTCAATCTGATATTGAAATAAATTAGTAGCTTCTTTTTAGAAATATACGTATTTGTATGAATCACAAAAACTCTTTAGTAAAAACTTCATGGTTGGTTTTTCTTTTTAATAGACATTATTTCGACAGTTGGGAAAGAGAACGCACGAGTTCGGGAAAGGTAAAAAAAAGCACTATTATGTAAAAGCCCACATCCCGAACGCTATACGTCCCTGCAATACACCACTTTTTGAGCAACTGTATTAAAAAATCATTTTAAATATTATATTAGTCATTGGCACTGAGAAAACCGTTAAACAGCCTATAGAAAAAAAATATAATAAACACAAACTAGCTAATGTAGACTGATTGTAGTGTTGTCGTACGTCAAATTGTAGTGTATTTAGTATGGAATAAGAAAGTACTATTGGCATAGAGAAATATACAATCGTTCAGTGAGAATCCGCAAAAATAGAACGCCAGTCAGGGTCTTTTCCGTTTGGTTTCGGAAGGGACCACGGACTAATTTAAGGTGTTCACCTTATTATATATCAGGTTGTATCTTGATCAAATATGATTCACGACTACCTATAATGTATATGTATTTACAGAATTATAGTCATTAGAATTTAATTTTTAAGTTAGATTTGTTCCGTAAGTACTTTTCCATAAGAGATTTGTTCTTGAGGAACAAATCTAACTTAGAAAATGTATTAATGATTATATTTCTGTAAAGAGGTACCTGTTATAGCCTCAAATCATATTTTGATCAAGATACAACCTGAAACTGGCCTGAAAATTGCAAAAAACCTAAGAAAATTTGAATTTCGCGGGCTACCACTGCGCATTCTCCTTAAATTGTCCGTGGTCCCTGCGCATTCACCTTAAGGTAAATAAATATTAGTTTATTTTGCGACCAAGGACAATACAGACTATTTAAAAAAAAAGTGAAATATAGCTCGCGGATTTCTTTTGGCATGAAGTCTCTTTGATGAGATTAAAAAAGCGCGCATCTCCGACTAGTAAATAGTTATCTGTGGTATTACAGCACATGTGGATTAAAGTAAAGAAAAAGCACGCGTTCTTAATACTGGACCTAAAAGCGGTTCAATAAGAGCCACTTTACGAGCAAGTGTGTTGAAAAATATTTTAAATCACTTACTCTATAAATTAAAAACTCCCACATAATGTGGGAAACTAAAACTAACTTTTTAGTAGTAACACTGAACCTAATTTACAAAATTCTACATTTTATTTATTTTTATTGCGTTTTCACGTAGATATAAACACAGAAATAATAAAATTACGTGTGGAAAGTAATTTCGGTTAATTTAATCGCACTCCCACTACGCATTTACCCATTTTGGCGGTAATTTTTGGTCGCGTGTCACTCCGTCACTCGGTTAACTTCGGTTGGCGTCATACAGAGCACTGAACTGACATTAGCTACGATTGTGGCTGTGGTCTTGATCCCAGTGGCAACGCCTTGGCGCGGTAACTAGCAATAATCTAACATAATTAAATAATTATATATCAATGTTTGAATCTCGATTTTTTGTGAATCGATTTTTCATGCTTTGACTCGAATCGATTGAATTATCGATTTTATGAAACAGATTTCTGGCCGTTTCTACACAGGTGTCTGCCACTAATGTCAGATGCATTGTGAAAGAAATGACACTCCTGTAGACAGTGATTATTTTTTTTAAATGATGGTCTTCGATCAATTACACACGTGTCAATAAAAACCTAACTTAACCTGTAGGCGTGTCAATAATTATAAACAAAATATACATAATATTCCTTTGTCATAAAAATTCACGTCATCGATAATAACTCGTTATACTATGTGTAGGTTATTGTGGTTACCGGATGATTATGGATACAATGGAACGTCAACATCGGGAAGTGCTTAAAAGAGAAAAGCGGAAGCAATACAAATACCTATTGTTTTTTTTTTTTTGAGATTTTGACCTTGCCTATATTTGGAATAATTTATCCATGATAATCTTCTATCAATAATAGTACTAGATGAATGATTATGAACAAAAATAAGTCGCTAAAGTGGCCACGTTTGCACACACCATTTATATTTCTTACTACGAACTATAGAAAAAAGTTTAATAATATTAACAACTTCAGATTATTATAAACCTTAACACACTAACATAAAGTTTAATTACGTTTGCAAATGATTAATATTTAAGTCCTTCTGTCATCGAAGCAATAAATTTAAAATGTCACTTGAAAATAAAAAGTCATGTTTATAATAAGTACAAAAATATTTATTCTAAAATGAAACTTAACTTCTAAGCAATAAGGTTAAAAACATTTTGTTGACAATTTCGTACTTACTCGAAATTGGAACTAGACGTAGTTCTTGGAATTTCATTTCAATGCTTCAATGTTTGTTAGAATAGTTGGCGCGTTGTCGCAAACATTGGCCAAACAATCATAATATTTGCTAATTGATTTATATTTACTATTTAATTGTGTTACTATTTTATGAAAAACATTTAATGATAAAAACTTACCGAAAAAAAGATATTCCTTCCAAAATCTTAGTGTTACGGTGGTTATTTACACAACTTTTGAACGCGCACTGAGGCATTTTGACGTCTTAACATTGGCTATGATTGGACCATACTAATTTGAAATAAGAGCACAAAAGTATTCGTGCTCGTATTTTTCGGGCCGTTTTTGAAGCGCTTATCGGGCATCTAGTACTTACTATTATTGATCGAAGATGATAATTTAGATCTCTATTTTTAAATCTCAGTGTAATCCTGCACATGTTCCCAAACTCGAAGGCAGAAATTGGTCATGTATTTAAAAAAAAATATATATAATTATACAAAAAAGACAACATTCTAAAAAAAAAAAAAACTAGAAAGTGAGAAATAACTATAATTTCGGAAGTAGGTGTGATTCTGTGATTTTGTATTTTAGTTTTTGTCGCCAAATTTTTATTATCAATCGTTTGAAGGACACTAATTGAGACACAATAGAAGTTTTATTGTGATCACGTCTGGGGGCGTTTACTGTCCCGCAACGTGTTAAAATACAAAAAAATAATAATAATTCGTAGCCACCATCTTAGATCTTCATTTTGACTTTACTATCGGCTTTAAAACCCTTTATAGATGGGGGCCCGGGAGATACTTGTACAGACGCCAGCATATCAAGCTTCCCGAAACTGTCAAATTTTGCCCTATTCGTTTTAGATCTATCAAATGACACTAAAAACAACACAATATCTACACAAACAAGAAAACATGTTTTCAACTTACGTAATATAAAAACGGGGCCTCCTAGCACAGGTATATCTTTACTTAAAAGGAGGTCCTTACGTAAGATTTACTGTAAAAGTTGTACTTGTTACTGCAATAAACTTTTTGTATTTTTTGTATTTGTAATAGTTGGTGGCGTGAATTTACCTTACAAAAAAGTTACTTCGTTTATACTGATTCAAAATAGGAAACTATTATATAAATCGAGCTTAGATAGCCATTTTTTTGTTGTTGCTCCATTTTTTAGGGTTCCGTAGACGGACATGACGAAACTATAAGGGTTCCTTGTAGGTACAAGGAACCCTTATAGTTTTGTCATGTCCGTCCGTCTGTCTGTCGGAGGTTTTGCTAAGAGACCGTTAGTACTAGAAAGCTGTAATTTTGTAGGAGTGTGTATATATAATTACGCCGACAAAGTGGTAAAATAAAATTTTGGAAAATATTTTTTTTTAGGGTAGCTCCCCTACATGTGAAGTGGGGATGAATATTTTTTTCGACGTCTACCCCATCGTGTGGGGTATCGTTGAATAGGTCTTCTAAAATGACTTGGGGGTTGCTAAAATTATTTTTCGATTTAATGCTCCATTTACGCAATATTAAACTTTAAAGTGCAAATTTTTGTTCCAGTGGGGCGTCTCCCCCCCCCCCTCTAAAACCTAAACTGCTGGCTTGAAAAATCTGGAAAAATTCACGATGACAGTGCATTTCATGAACTTTAAAGGAAAATTATAGCGGATAAGATAACTTTATAAGTTTAGCAGTAATAGTCGTTAAACTTGGGTGTTGGATAATTTTGTACCAAATACAAAATCCTTAGCATTAATCCTGTAAAGTGACTAAGATGAAGTAGTTGCTTGTTTATAACGGGTAAAGACTTGCATTGAAAAACAAAATATGAACTTTTTTTTTTTATTAATATCAGAATAAAGAACAACAGAATCGTACTACATTGTGATAGTGGGCTACTACGGAACCCTACACTGTGCGTGGCCCCGACACGCACTTGGCCAGTTTTTGCACTTCATAGACGCGTGTCTCAAACGGAGGGTAATCAAAAAATAAAATCCTAAAATATTGTTTTTAAATAACAATAAACTTTCTTTGTATTATAGGTGTAGTTTATTTTTTAATTTTCAGACTGAATTCCGCCAATGGACACCCTGTATTATGAGATTACTAATACAAGATAAATCTAAAAAATATCGTTAAACCTATGTTTAACAAAACCATGACCTGACGGATAATTAGGTAAATCTCAATATGAACAAGCCTTTCAAAGAGTATAGAAAATGCTGACAATATATAAATAGCGCGATACGTCTTCACATCATTCTTAGAACTACTTTTATGTTCTGTACTTTTCGCGTTTCAACGCATCAGCAAAAACAACATACGAAATAAACTTTTACTTTGTTTGAATGTAAAAGTTTAGAAGTAGTTAGGAAGCCAGTGACACTCGCGCTACCAAGCAAAATTTAAAGACGTATAATTTATCCAAATCCGTTCATTCGTTTAGGAGTTACGAGGGAACAAAGAAACGGACATACACACATATACACAGTGTTCTTCACGTTATCCATAACCTTTATCAAACACTTCGATAGCTTTTTTTCTTCTACAAATTAAATCTAATAACAGGAAGTAGTACTTAAAAAACTTTTTACAAAAAAAACAACCGACTTCCAAAAAATACACTACAAATTGAAAAATAACTTTAATTTCAGAAGTCGGTGTCTTTGGTTCCGCATTTTCGTTTAATGACACCGACTTCCGAAATTAAAGTTATTTTTCAATTTGTAGTGGGTCAGTTTGTAATTACAAGCTTTTTTTATCTAAGTTACAATAGCCTAATGTCAATTGCTCATCACATGTTACAAAATATTGCTTTTCCCGATGCTGGGACGTTTATTGTTGAGGAGTTTTCCTGGAAAGAGCCAGGAGAACTTCTCAACAACCACTCACCATACGCATTGTAACGAGCATAAATTGCTTAGCAACCATATTAAAGTAATCGAATCTCAACCCGTGAAATATTTGTCATTGAGTAGTTCCGATGGCCATCTGTGGTCTTCATCATCAGCTCCACTTCACCAAATGATGATTTCCGAGAGCAAATGCTCAAGTTACTTTAATTATTGAGTAGGCCACACGACGAAAGAGCATTGCTAGAAATGACGCGATTACTCAACTTAAATTCGGTTTCAAATTGACGCATCAGCATGACTAGTAGGTAGAGGTCGTCCTATGTAAAACTACAATCTTAATTAGGTGTTATTTTTGTACGAACTGAACATTTTGGCATATTGAACCGTATGAAGTAAGCCCAACAAAAGGAGGTAACTGCTGTAAATCGTTGAGGAGTCCCCTCGACTGTCTTTCGGCTCCATCATCAGATCGACTCCAGGCCTTCATTAAATTGTAGTGCTTTAAAATACCTAATGAAAAAATTAACAAACGCACTAGTCGCTCCTACGATTTTCGAATGTTCCCCTCGATTTCACTGGGATGCCATCATCAGATCCTGGTTTCCTTCATCATCATGGGACCACCCTTGGCATATCTCCTTTCCAACAAAAAAAGAATAATCAAAATCGGTTCATAAACGACGAAGTTATCCGCGAACAAACATAAAAAAAAATATATATACGGTCGAATTGAGAAACCTCCTCCTTTTTTGAAGTCGGTTAAAAAGGCTTTGTTACAAAGATATTTGTAATTTCATTTAATGAAATTTAATTGAGCTATGCAGTAAGAAAGGGTCTTAACTTGTTTTTGATAAGTTTCAGCCCGCTAAATCATAAGAATGAAAATACGTCGTTGCCAATTCGGATAAAGAGCGCATATCGGGTGATTTACGTCAAGGTATTTAGTTTGTATGAAAATTTACAAAAAATAAGAATTCATTAATGTGTCCATAATGAAAAACGCATATTTCCATGGTCTGAACATCTGGTCGAAGTTTATGTATATCGTCCGGAACACGGTGTATACATACTTACATACAGGTCAAGGTAATAGGAAATACGGGCTGGTGTCCGCAACTCCACGTCAATGCGCGTATTTTGCGTACGGGTCAAACACATAACCCTCCTTTTGGGCTTCGCCGCAGTCGGGTAACAAGCTGATTCAAGCGATTATTTTAATTTTTTAACGACTTAAACTAATTCAATCGTTGAAATGAAATATGTTAGTTTTAATTTTCAATGAAACATTCGCCAACCCCGGCAGGTGGTAGAGGGCGTGTACAGCATGGAGGGCAGCATCGCGCCCCTGCGCGCGCTCGTGGCGCTGAAGCGGCGCCTCGGCCTGCAGCTGTACCTGGACGAGGCGCACAGCGTGGGCGCGCTGGGGGCGCGGGGGCGCGGCGTGGCCGAGCTGGCGGGCGTGGCGCCGGCCGACGTCGACGTGCTCATGGGCACCTTCACCAAGAGCTTCGGCGCCGCCGGCGGGTACATCGCCGGTCAGTCGTCGCATCTGTTTATTCATTTAGACATTTTTTGTAATCTGGGTCCTACGTTTCATCTTGAAATTGTATGTTGCTTTTATATTTCAAATTAGAGATTTGATTCTCTTACGACTGCAGGCTCGTCGAAGCTGATCAACTGGATCCGCCTGCACGGGCACGCGCACACGTACGCGCACAGCATGGCGCCGCCCGTGGCGCAGCAGATCCTGTCGGCCATGCGCCTGCTGGACACGCCGGCCGGCCAGCAGCGCGTGCGCCAGCTCAAGGAGAACACGCACTACTTCAGGGAACAGTGAGTACCAGCCTGGCTAGTCGATGATCTGTAGATCACTCTTGAACTGCTGGTAAGCGGTCTAACATTGTAGTTACCTCAAATTATATCATTTCATAATCTACAATGGTTTTAAGAGCTTTTATTTAACCGACTCATTGCCACCATCATTTTCATCCATACTTTAGCCAGGCCCCGAACATTGGTCGATGACGCGCCAGGCGCGCCATGGGCCTACATCAAGGATGACGTACCTAGAGCGTCATTGGCACCCTGTGATGTTTTATGCGTATTTTGCCGTTATCTTGCGTCGATTTGCTAAGAGAAAAAGTTCTGTGTGTGCTTCGATTCGTATTCGTTGGTTTTCAAAGGAAATATGGCCTCACAAGGTAGGATTTATTTATTTTAGTAAAATGTTACGGGGGTCGACAACATTTTTGAAAATTTGCTTGTGTTAGGTCAATTGTTTGTGATAATAAAGTTATTATTTGTAGAAATGTAGATAATCAGCAAGGAGACGAAATTATTTCTGGATGTAGTCGAGCATCCTATTCACTAATAAGCATGAACACTACCAACAAGACAACAATAAAGAAAATGATGTTTGAAAATTCAGATTTTTTATCTTAGTACTGTCGTATAATAACAAACTAAGATAACAAAATCGGACCGTGGAGTTTCTTGCCGGTTCTTCCCCATAGGAAACGACCAATTGGAACCGTGCACCTAGCTTCTGACGTTTCATAAGTGCCCATGTAGGCTTATGTGAAATAAAATATTTTGATTTTGGATATTTTTATCGTAAATGAATATACGAGTATCATATGGATATTTTTATTTTTATCTTGGATATTTTTTTTAATCAATACTATTCTAGAAAAAAAAAATTGTTTATTTTGTAGACGCAAAATGAAGAAATAAAGGTATATTTTAAGGTGGAGCCGCCAGGGTAGGCCGCGAAATTCAAATTTTCCGTGTCCCTTCCACCCCGTTTAAGTTTGTAAACTGTTAAGAAAGGTTTGCTATCCCTGACTTATAAAATATGTATTCTAAATTAATGGCCAAGGGTATTGTTGGGGCTCCAGAGTGGAGGCTGGACGCTGACCCCGTGTGTGAAACCATCAGAACAAGGGTGAGTGCCAAAGATATAAGAAATGTTTTAAAAAATATGAAAGGTGGGAAATCCCCTGGTCATGACGGTCTCAGCGTCGAGCACCTACATAACGCAGGGCCACACATTTCTAGACTTTTATCTATGTTCTTTAATCTGTGTATCGGGCACTCCTATCTTCCCAGTGAGCTAACAAAAACGATAGTCTCTCCCATAATAAAAAACAAGACGGGTGATAGCTCGCTCAAGTCGAACTATAGGCCGATCTCACTGGCCACTGTCATTGCAAAGGTTTTGGACAGTGTGATTGAGGCTCAGTTAATAAAGTTTATTAATCTTCATGATGCTCAGTTCGGCTTCCGCGCCAACCTTTCTACAGAGAGTGCAATACTGAGCCTCAAACACACTGTCGAGTATTACACCAGCAGGAAAACGCCCATTTATGCATGCTACTTGGATCTCTCTAAAGCGTTTGATCTTGTTAATTATGAAAAGCTCTGGGATAAACTTAAGGAAACTAAATTGCCGGGAGAGATACTAAGCATTTTAAAGTTTTGGTATCAGACTCAAGTAAACTATGTAAAATGGGCTGGCACTTTATCAGATCCATATGTATTACAGTGTGGTGTAAGACAAGGTGGATTGTCGTCACCTATTTTGTTCAATTTATATGTAAATGCGCTGATCGTTGAGCTTAGCAGCATGCATGTCGGTTGTCACATAGATAACATCTGTGTCAATAATTTAAGTTATGCAGACGACATGGTGCTGCTGAGTCCAACGATCGGTGGACTTAGGGCGTTGGTAAATGTGTGTGAGAAGTATGCGACAAGCCATGGTCTGAAATATAATGCCACAAAAAGTGAACTCATGATATTTAAGGCAGGTACTAAATCACCAGATCATGTCCCGCCAGTTTTCTTGAACGGAACCCCTATGAAATTGGTCACTTGCTTTAAATATCTTGGGCACATAGTCACTGAAAACCTACGTGATGATGAGGACATGGACAGGGAACGTAGGGCGCTGTCGGTCAGAGCGAATATGATTGCCCACAGGTTTAAGCGATGTAATGCTCAAGTCAAATTAACACTTTTTAGAGCGCACTGTACTTCACTATACACATGCTGCCTGTGGGCTCAGTATTCGCAAAGATCCTTCAGCGCTCTACGAGTCCAATATAACAATGCGTTCAGGGCGCTGTTGGGGCTGCCGCGCTGGTGCAGTGCGTCGGGCATGTTCGCGGATGCACATGTTGATGGCTTCCATGCCGTGCTTCGCAAGCGATGCGCCACGGCGCTCTGCAGGCTGCGCGCCAGCACTAACAGCATCCTAGCAGTTATAGCGGATAGGCTGGACTCGCGCTATGTCCAGCATTGGGTTAGTACCCATATTAAAAAATAACTGATTTCTGTTTTCTTATTATTAACACTACCATTTAAGTTCTATTGTACTAACACTACCTTTTAAGTTCTATTGTACTAACACTACCTTTTAAGTTCTATTGTACTAACACTACCTTTTAAGTTCTATTGTACTAACACTACCTTTTAAGTTCTATTCTACTAACACTACCATTTAAGTTCTTTTGTACTAACACTATGGATTTTTAAAAAGTCTGAAATAAAAAGTTTTTATTTTTATTTTTTTTATTTTTTATTTATTATTGTCAACTTCAATGTTTAATTTAGGATAAAAAGTGGTAGTTCTCTTTATCTCAATTTTTTTAAATCTGTATTTAAGTAAGTTCGATTTGACGCGCCAGGTGCGTCAATGGCCTCCCGTGATATTTGCTCATGACGCGCCTAGGGCGTCATTGGCCATGAATCGGTCAATACCTTGTTTGCGTGTTTGATACTCTACAAAAAAACAATAGTCTGACAGTAGCTCTAACAATTACTTTTCTAACATGTTTATCAGATTCTGTGAAAACAATACATTTTACAACTTAAATTAAAATGGTCACACGTAAAATATTAAATAATTGCTTCTCAAAATCCGATCACTGGTTAAGCTCAGCAGTTAATATAAGTTGACGTGTGCTCCGCAGACTGCGCGCGATGGGCGTGGTGGCGCTGGGACACCGCGACTCGCCCGTCGTGCCGCTGCTGGTCTACACCTTCAGCAAGATGGCGGCCACAGTCGAGCGCCTCACCGCGCGCCGCGTCGCTACCGTCGGCGTCGGCTTCCCCGCCACGCCGCTCAACAAGGCGCGCATACGGTAGGCCTCGCGACAGTGGCGCGGGCTCACGTGCCGCGGGACAGGGCGCGGGCTCACGTGCCGCGGGACAGGGCGCGGGCTCACGTGCCGCGGGACAGGGCGCGGGCTCACGTGCCGCGGGACAGGGCGCGGGCTCACGTGCCGCGGGACAGGGCGCGGGCTCACGTGCCGCGGGACAGGGCGCGAGCTCACGTGCCGCGGGACAGGGCGCGGGCTCACGTGCCGCGGGACAGGGCGCCATTCACGTACCATAAGTCCTTATGAGTTAGGCTGCATGCGGTCATACTAAAATCAACGACCCTGGAGATCACTATATTTTTGACTGCCATTACAACTTAAGAGCGTTTACGTCGTACGGCATTTCACACAAACTTTCAAACCCTTATTTTTCGAAATGAATGAACCGATTTTAATGAAACTTCATACGCATAAGCAGGATACAAAGGTCTAAAAAGTTAGTAGAGAACATTTTCGAAATGTCTTATTTAAAAAAAGATAACTGATCTCTGTTTTTATGGATTTAGAATCGGTCTAATTTGGCTGTAACACTATTTTTCGAAAATGTTCTCTACTAACTTTTTAGACCTTTGTATCCTGCTTATGCGTATGAAGTTTCATTAAAATCGGTTCATTCATTTCGAAAAATAAGGTCTTGAAAGTTTGTATGAAATGCCGTACGGCGTAAACGCTCTTAACTTAGTTTACGATGTAACTTTATATGAATAACCATTTTAATAACAATATTCATTCCAAAATAAACTTAATTACCAGACGGATAACGTTGATATTGTTTTACATGCAGGTTCTGCCTGTCGGCATCGCACACACGCGCGCAGTTGGACGAGTGCCTGGCAGCCGTGCGCAGCGTGGTAGACGAGCTGGGCCTGGCCTACTCGCGCAAGCACTCGCCCGACCACTAGCGCGGTGTGCTGGACGAGCTGGGCCTGGCCTACTCGCGCAAGCACTCGCCCGACCACTAGCGCGGTGTGCTGGACGAGCTGGGCCTGGCCTACTCGCGCAAGCACTCGCCCGACCACTAGCGCGGTGTGCTGGACGAGCTGGGCCTGGCCTACTCGCGCAAGCACTCGCCCGACCACTAGCGCGGTGTGCTGGACGAGCTGGGCCTGGCCTACTCGCGCAAGCACTCGCCCGACCACTAGCGCGGTGTGCTGGACGAGCTGGGCCTGGCCTACTCGCGCAAGCACTCGCCCGACCACTAGCGCGGTGTGCTGGACGAGCTGGGCCTGGCCTACTCGCGCAAGCACTCGCCCGACCACTAGCGCGGTGTGCTGGACGAGCTGGGCCTGGCCTACTCGCGCAAGCACTCGCCCGACCACTAGCGCGGTGTGCTGGACGAGCTGGGCCTGGCCTACTCGCGCAAGCACTCGCCCGACCACTAGCGCGGTGTGCTGGACGAGCTGGGCCTGGCCTACTCGCGCAAGCACTCGCCCGACCACTAGCGCGGTGTGCTGGACGAGCTGGGCCTGGCCTACTCGCGCAAGCACTCGCCCGACCACTAGCGCGGTGTGCTGGACGAGCTGGGCCTGGCCTACTCGCGCAAGCACTCGCCCGACCACTAGCGCGGTGTGCTGGACGAGCTGGGCCTGGCCTACTCGCGCAAGCACTCGCCCGACCATTAGCACCAGCACACAGCACCTACCGCCTAAAACATCGTATACTAGTTATACTCAATAAATTATTTTCTCACGCTTCCAAATCTTTTATTTGCATACATGTAGGGTGGAAGAAATCGTTTGATTGGCAGAAATAACCACCTTTATAATGTAATTTTATACCTTTATTACCACCCATGCTATCCTATAAACCCTCTGTAATAGTACATTATGATACATGTGTGCTGTTACAGGTGTGCGTTACCCCAGCCAGATATTGTCGAAAATCGTCATCTAAGTGCAATAGATAATTAGATATACAGCTTCTGTAAATGGCAAGCACATTTTTGAATTTGGTAAAGTGATAGTTTTTTAATTATTTGATAAAAACAGTTCCGGCTGGAGTAACGTTACCCCAGCCAGATCTTTTGTTTTATAACGGATATATTATGGTTGCGAAGATATTTAAAATCCTGCTGGGGTAACGTTTGCACGATTGCTGTATCTTGGAATTGACTAAACGGATGATTATACTTTTTTTACAGGACATCTGGCTAATTAGTTATAATTTGTTACGCAATAAAAGAATCCACAAAAATGCACCGTTTTGAAGTTATTTTAGTAAATAGAAATCTGCTTTAATAGGTCCTAGCACTTCCAATAAGCGCTCCAAAGAATAACTTGAAACGTTATTATATAGGTAATTACTGTCTGTAAATGGTACTGAAGTTTCATTAGTATCCTATACGTAATTAAAAAGTTCTAAAGAAAATTCAATTTGTTCCGGCCACGGCACGCAGCCGAGTTATTTGACGACCGATTAACCGAGTTTCCTGTAGTAGTGGTGTTGACGACCACAGCGCCATCTATTAACGACGAGTGACGCTAACCGATGACGAAGGCAGTGCGCAAGGATATCAACGCGATACTAGCGACGCGCTACGGATCTTACTTACTTCACTGTCTTCGTGACCCGCTAACGAACCACACAAAATTATAACTGTTTTTTAAATTGTGAAGAAATACTTACCTCAAACATTGTAAACCGATATTACACGTTATCATAAGGAGCCTTGTGTCTGGGGGTCTACTCCGAAGTGACACATTCGAATGTTCGGAACGATCCGACACACGACCGAACCGAATATTGTTGTCCTACTACGAAATAGGTTCGGATTGGCTGAGTTTGGTCGGGACTTCGGGACCATAGTCAATATTCGAAAAGAGTGTCGGACTGAACGAAATGTAGTGCTAGAGGTGAACGTTATATCGATATGGTTTTATTAGTCATTAATATTCATTTCGATATAATTGAACTGTTGAATTACAGAGTAAAATTATTTTTTAAATTAAGAAAATAGAACTTTGCCTTTAATTCAATATTTATACATATGAACATTGTAATATTTCTATTGTAATATTTAAAACAATATATTGTAGCTGGCATATAGATTGATTTGCCGATTGTCAAAATAAAAAGAAAAAGGATAAACGTCAAAGGATGACAAGTAAACAAACAAGGGGAGATATTGTGATTTTTATTATTGCAAAATTGAGAAAAAGTACTTTTAAACTCACACCAAATCTCATCTGTCGCTATCGCTATATCGATAAACGTATTTCGTCAAGTGCTGACTGAAGTGTAAAGTGTTAAAGTCAAGTTATGAAATGTATACAAGCTAATTATAGTACTACAAGTATAACTTATGAACAAACATTCTGCAAGAACAAGTCACCATGTCCAGACCGACAGCGGCACAAATTGATGCTCTCCTCATCGAGATTTGGCCCAAGGCAACTTGAGGAGCATCAACAGTCGTACGCTGAATCATCGACTGTGGGAAGAAATTTGCACCACGCTGAATGCTATATTATTTTTTTAATTTTACTTGTAACAAATTGAAGATTAGTTCTAGTTGTTTAGTATTGTAAAAAATATATTTTATTCATTGATTGTATCAGTCTTTCCCTCTCTCTTTGTACCCTCCTCAAAGCATCTGTTGTGGCAAATGTAGCAGGCTGATATGTGACCTGCCGGGAGTTGTCCGATTCAAAATCATCTTGAGTTAACTCCGGAGCACTCACTCCGGCCCTTATGCACAATGCACATATTATGCACAACACAGCAGGGTAAAATTATTCTGCCTGCTCTATCTGCATCCTAGTGCACCTCCTTCGCTGCCAAGAGACACCTCCATCAACTCTTGACTATCCCAAATGTGCGGTCAATGGTGGAGCGCGCACGCAGTTTACAATAAAAAAAAACTAGAATATAAACCTTAAGAAATGTAGGTTGGTACATTTTCCTTACACAAATCTTTTAATATCTTCAGAATGCGTGGTCCGATTTACATAAATCTAATTGGAATATTAGTTTTATACATATCTCTATCATTTGAGACCAAATTTATTTCAATATCTACATAAACAAAAAATCACATTTTCAAGTTACGTAATTATGTGACAATCCTTAGGTAAGTACATATTCCAAAAAATGCCTTACTTTGGATTAGAATATGAAAACTAATAATGAAACTATGCTAGACATTCACTTTAACACTTTAAACAAATGTAAAACTCAATAAAATTATAGTGATTCAAAGAGATTTAAGGTTAATAACTTTAATGTCTTTGGTGATTCAAAGAGATTTAAGATTACCGTCTTTGTAGTGATTCATTAAATTCGATAATTTTACGATACTCAAAAGGTAGCTACTTTGCTGTCGTGTATTTTGACATTAATTTCACGATGTAACTCTTGTCAAACTCAAATTATCGGTCAGTCTTTTCTCGTTCAGAGTAGGGTTTACGATTCAACAAGTGTCAGAATGAAGTTCGGTCGGATCGGAACCGACCGAACCAAATAGAAAGAACTTCATAGTAGGAAATGGCCGAACATTCGGCCGATACGATACATTTACCACTTCGGAGTAGACCCCCTCTGATTCCAATCCACGACGCTGACACGACGACGTCGACCTGGACGACCTGACAAAGAAACCCCCAACATATTTGCCTTCGTCATCGGTTAGCGTCACTCGTCGTTAATAGATGGCGCTGTGGTCGTCAACAAGTGTTAACTGAATCTTATATCAATAATTAGATATACAGTTCAATTATATACCTGTGAAATTTCAGACTCTCACACTAATTAATTAACGAGATAATCGGAAAAATATATTTATGCGCGGTAACCCGACCAAATCTAGGATGTTATAAAAAAGCGGCCGTGCAATACATTATACCAACCTTCTAAAATTATTAGCATTATTGTCCTTAAAAGTTGGTACAGTCACGAATAAAATTAGTTTAATTGAAAAATTAAACTTACCATACTAAATGTTTTAAATAAACTTTAAATTGTTCAAAGTAAGTATCCACTATGCCATTCTTATATCTACCTACCTACGTTTAACCATTCTATCGATGAGGTGGGTACCTACTTACTTACCAATTTACAAGGTACAAATTGCGCATAATTAGTTTTTAGTTAATTTTATATTAGGTATGTATTTAGGTAAAGGAATTTATTATTATATTTTAATATGACATAATAACGATACATGGTATAGATAGGTGGTAAGTATAGGCCTATGTAATATGTTATGTATATTTTTCATTTATGTTGTGTAAAAAGAGAAGAGGTGGCTTTAAACAGAGCAGAGTGGAAAATCAAAGAGGAGGCGTTTGCCCAGGAGTGGGACACTGTAATAGGAGGCTAGTTAAAAAAAATGTGTAAAAAGTATACCTGTTGTAAGTAGTAGAAGCATCTTGATATTATATAATTGATCTGTGATTTGTATGCAATAAGACTTAGCTTGACTTTGTACTGTGTCAAAAAGTAAGTATTCTAAGAACTTGACTGAATTGTTATGTCGTTTATTTTTACTATTGTAGATTCTTTATTTTTATACAATAAAACTTAGTTTAAGAATACGGCTATCTTTACGTAAGACATTTGTGATTTTTAAAATCAGATTAGAAAAACAGTAGCACCTACCTACCTACTATAAAATATGTTAGTAGGTACTTACTGCACTGTGATTTTATTCCATTTTATTATTGTTGATCTGTGATTTTTTACAATAAAACTTAATTTTAAATATGGCTACAACTATTTTATTTTAACTTATTCGGAACGCTAAGCACAACACAGTGAAAATAGTGAAGGTGTTTATCAGTTCTTAGTTTTAATTTCAGATAAGCAAGCAACGTTGCATATTAGTCCATTATAAAAAATCTGTGATTATTTTTGAAGTTAATTAATTTATATACACTTACTTACCCTAAAATAGAATATATTTATTTGCTTTAAAACATGGTACATTAAGGTCTTATAAATAAAGTTATGATCTTACATGTTTCGCCATGGACTGGCATACAAATATTTAAACAATTATTATAAACCTTAATTAATATCTGTATATGATCATCATCATCTACATAGGTAGGTAAGTACTCCATATTTTTTATTACCTACTCATTATTATTTTTGAAATGATTATTCTATCTGTACATACAAAAATATTTAATTATAACTATGTTTTACTTTACTACTTGTGTACCCGTCTGTACCAAACACGTATTATTCTCACATATTATCCTGTAAGTTTTAGAAGGTTGGTATAATGTATTGCGCGGCCGCTTTTTTATAACATCCTAGATTTGGTCGGGTTACCGCGCATAAATATATTTTTCCGATTATCTCGTTAATTAATTAGTGTGAGAATCTGAAATTTCACAGGTATATATTTGAACTGTATATCTAATTATTGATATAAGATTCAGTTACCACTACTACAGGAAACTCGGTTAATCGGTCGTCAAATAACTCGGCTGCGCGCCGTGGCCGGAACAAATTGAATTTTCTTTAGAACTTTTTAATTACGTATTGGATACTAATGAAACTTCAGTACCATTTACAGACAGTAATTACCTATATAATAACGTTTCAAGTTATTCTTTGGAGCGCTTATTGGAAGTGCTAGGACCTATTAAAGCAGATTTCTATTTACTAAAATAACTTCAAAACGGTGCATTTTTGTGGATTCTTTTATTGCGTAACAAATTATAACTAATTAGCCAGATGTCCTGTAAAAAAAGTATAATCATCCGTTTAGTCAATTCCAAGATACAGCAATCGTGCAAACGTTACCCCAGCAGGATTTTAAATATCTTCGCAACCATAGCAAATACAAATACAAATTAAGTTGTACCCCATTTATTTCAAATTGATATCTAATTATTTAGATAAAATTTATTTCAATATATCCGTTATAAAACAAAAGATCTGGCTGGGGTAACGTTACTCCAGCCGGAACTGTTTTTATCAAATAATTAAAAAACTATCACTTTACCAAATTCAAAAATGTGCTTACCATTTACAGAAGCTGTATATCTAATTATCTATTGCACTTAGATGACGATTTTCGACAATATCTGGCTGGGGTAACGCACACCTGTTACACTAGGCTTCCTTATCGCGCTCACCTGCGGCTCGCGCGAATATTACCGCCTCGAGTATAATGATCAATGCACAAGCGTTTCATACGACGTTTTTAACACACTTGTGAGGAAAAAAAACAGACTTGTATTTTTGATTTATTTTAAGTTAATTTCTTTTGTATAAATTAGTTTGATTTATATCAATTTCATTTTATTTGATTTGATGTTCTCTAATTTGGATTTTTATTTAATTTAATTTATTTTAGTATTATGTTTTTCTATGAATGTATGTCGTGTGATAATGGGTGTTCTTTGTCTGAAAATAAATGAATTTATTTATTATTTATTGTTAAATATACTTGTATGGAAAATGGCGCGCTGGTTTTGTTTAATGCGCGGCGCGCATCGCTAGCGCGGCGCGCAGGTGTAAATACAGGCACTGACAAAACCGCTAAACAGCCTGTAGAAAAAATATAATATACACACTCACTTTACTCACTATACTTTTTACACGGGCTACAACGTAGACAGAGAATACTTCTCTGTCTACGGGCTACAACTGCGCATAAATTTAAGTCCATTTTGGGACCAGGACAATTAAGACTAAAAAAAAAAATATGGCCCGCGGATTCCTTTTGGCACGAAGTCTTGATGAGATTAAAAAAAGCGCACATCTCCGACTATAGTCGGACTTTTAATTAGCTGCAGTAAAATGACAGCTGTGTTACTACGTCTTTTTGTTTTTTCGCTGCCATCAACCAAATCTTGTTTTTTTTAAACAGAATAGTGTAACAAACGAAACATATTTGACATGCATATCTCTAAACTAAGTCCGAAATGAGTTATTAAGAAGTGGCATTTTACTGCAACTAATTAAAAGTCTGGCATAAATAGTTATCCGTGGCGTTATCGCACTAGTACAGTAAGAACATTGACTTATATATTACTAGCGTAAGGACCGGGCTAACCGCGCGACTAAATGGCACCAACGCGCTGGCCCTAAAATTACGGTTTTAGGGCCAATGCGACTCAGCGAGGTTGACAGTGGTGCGCGCGAGGGAGAGAACCAAGGAACTTATAATAAGTTCCTTGGAGAGAACATATATTTGCCTGTCATAAAAATGCCTAGTTGCGTGGTAAAAGGCTGCAAAAATTACGATACAAAGATTAAAAAGAAACATGGGATATCGTATCATCGGAATGTAACCTTACATTATTTTTGTTGCAATTAAATGATTAAATAAACACATTTTTATCTACAGCGACAATTATTTTACAATGGCGGCCATTGTGTGGCCAATGGCTTCTCGAAGTGAACCTTGTACGGACGTAATTTTTTTATTTTTGTCTTATGAACGTACCTAGTGTAGGTTTTGAATTTTGGTACCAAATTAGGAGAAGACATAGGTATAAACGGTTTTTATACAATATGCGATAGCGAATACGATACAAATAATATTTAAATTACAGATTTCCAAACTAAGGAGAAGGCTTTTCAACTTCATGACAATGTCAATGAATCAAAATAGGTAATAATATAAGAAAACCAAACAGTATTTTATTGCAAAATGTGCAATTTATGCAATCTATTTGCTGCTTTTGCAGCAAATGCTAGGTTTTTTTTTATAATATTTTGATTTCGACTGTCTGAAATCTGATATATTGAGAATCTTATATTTTAATAATCTGGTATTTTGAGAATCTGGTATTCTGAGTTTAAAGGATATCGGCATGGAACTGACTTATACTGACTGACGATAAAATGTGATAAAAAAAACATTTAAGTAAGTACGCACGTACAAGGTTACGTCGTCAACCTATGCAACGCTGCACTCACGTAGTTCGTATGATTTATGACAGATGGCGTTACTTTTGCTTGTATGAAGAACGTCTATGTAAAATGTTCAGATGGGCGTATCCTTACTTTTGAAATAATTGAGTAAGAAGTAAAAAGCACGCGTTTTTAATACGCTGCATTATGGACCTAAAAGAGGTTAATTAAGAGCCACTTTAAGAGCAAGTGTGTTGAAAATAACTATTATTTACCGTTTGACCTTCCGGTAAGAATTCCGAGTGCACAACACTGTGATCAAAGACATTAAATATTAGCGACTCTGCGGTTGAGTTTTTGGAGAAAATTCAGGTATTTTGGCACTAGCCGAGCGGCAACATGTTTCATAACCAAATGATTATTTAAAATGATACGGATCGACTCGTGAGACACAGAAAGTTCAGCGGCTATCTCTCTCAAACTTGAATGAGGATTTTCAGTCACTATTTCCTTCACTTTTGCGATGTTAACTTCAGTTGAGGACGTTGATGGCCTACCAGAGCGAGGCAAATCTTCCAGCATATCTCGACCGCTTTTGAACACTTATTGTACCACTCATACATGCCCTTCGGAGTTTAGGTTTCAACATACAAACCCCCAGGCTGTTATAAAAGCTTTTAAAGATCTTAAAATTAAATCAACAGAAGATCTCTGGGGAATGTCTGTAAAAGTTTGTAGATCTATCATCGAAACGATTGCGCCCTATTTATCTTTCATATTTAACATCAGTGTAGACCAAGGAGTCTTTCCGGATCTCATGAAACACAGTAAAGTAGTTCCTTTGTTCAAATCCGGTGATAGGCCTGTGTCAATTCTGCCAGTTCTCAGTAAGGTGTTTGAAAAGTTGATGCTCAATCAAATGTTAATAAAAAATCCATCTTTCATGAACAACAGTACGGTTTCACCAAAGGGCGTTGTACCACTGACGCCGCCTGTGTCAACCTAATAAAGAACATTTTTAACGCCTGAGAAGAAGCACAAGATGCCATTGGAATCTTTTGCGACCTCTTTAAGGCGTTCGATTGCGTAAACCATGAGAAACTTCTGCTGAAACTTGAGCACTATGGGATTAGGAATTTAGCTCTTGATTTACTAAAGTCATACCTAAAAGATAGGAAGCTTAAAGCTCATTAGGATCTGAAATGGCAATGGGGGTGTTTACGCCGTTTTACGTGACACCAACATGTTGGATGACGGAGACGCTCAACCAACCACTCGTCGTCAAAGCTTGGCGAAATGGTAGGAGGCGACCTTATATAAGGCCGCGCACGCTCATAAAAAAAACGTCATTTCGTCACTTGAACATACCAAGCAGTCATTAAGTACTGCCGCACCGCTGCCAATTAACGCTCGCCAACTTGACTCCCTCAGTCAGTTTAGGCTGGAGCCGCGCTCATAATAAAACTGCCATAATTAATTTAATCAACGCTAAGTAAGATACGCTCGCAGCCAATTTCCAGACCGGTCTGGGGCTCTGCTGAGCGCCGCAAAATTAAGGTTTATCTAGAACACAAGAACAGGGGCGCCCCTTGGACGTCGTCAGCCGCCGCCAGCCAGAGTTTCCCGTTCGCCAGAGTCAAGGTTAGTGTTTTCTTGATTCCTTCATATGGTGTAATTCTCTGCTGCGTGTCCTCTGTCTGTACCCATTTTATAACAGGATTAGTGATATCCTTCGCACTCGCCCCAATTTAGAATTGATTCTTTTTCGCCAACCAAATATTAAATTAGTCCACCCGCTATTATCCCCCCGCTCAACCAGGGGGCGTTCCTCAAGGTTCGATATTGGGTCCATTCCTCTTTTTTAGTTTACATTAATGATTACTTCAAACCACCAATTACTTCAAAATCAACCGAAGCTGATGTTATTGGCAGGTGACACCTCATTGATTTTTAAGATAGACAGACGGGCACAAAATCTTGACGACGTGAAAACTCTATTCTTCTGGTCCAAGATTGGTTTACGATATACTTATAATTTGGTACTAAATGAAAAGAAAACCAAATATGCATTAGATTTAAATTACGTAATGTTAGAAGTAGCGAATGTGACATCATACTGAATACTGAATGGAGAAAAAGTGGAATTTGTTGATCAAACCAACATAACTTCGTCGTCCGACATCTTGACTACGGGTGGCAATGAATGTAGAGCACGGGCGAGCAAAGGATTTTAGAACACGACGGCGGGCGGCGGCGTAACGTATTACGTAACATGCTCGCTGCGAATGGTAGATAGGGTAGAGCCACCAAAGAGTGCGCATTTTATAAACATTTATTTATTAAAAAATCAACTTAAATATTACACTTTGTACTTCTTATTAATTTTAAGCTTTGGTTATTCAGGAATACAATTTTAAACTTTAATCTAAGGTAACCATCTCAAATAATTTTAAATAGTCTCAAACATAATACTCGTCCCGTGCGCACTCTTAGGGTGCTCTGTTGCAAAGAGTACGCAGTGACAACCCTTCATACAAGCTAAGAGTGCGCAAGAGAGCGAAGCTTTGACCTCTTGCTATTTTTTCTTTTATTTCTTTTAAGATTTCCTCAGTAAAAACTAATTTTCTTTTATATTTCCCCATCTTGTTCGTCCTGTAAAATAAAAATTAAAAATCTAAAAACCTAAGCGTGCTGTTTATTTTAGCTTCATACAAGCTATGCGTACTCTTTAGGTGCTTACTCTTAGCTAATACGCATTATTGGGCATGGACCGTATTATTTTAGAAAGCACGTATAATGGCGACATAAACTCTTCTATGCATCATAGTTAGAAACATAAATGTCTAGTAAAATAACAGTCGATGGATGCAAATTAATCACAACCCTTACAAATCATGGTTTAAAATGTTGAAAATTAAAATCAAACACCTCAAAAATCTATTTTTAGCTATAAAATTCATAATAAATAACTTAGCGATGCAATTTGTCTTCCTTCACCTTGACATAACAGTTATACAGCATCATATTGTAGTCTTTGCAGATGCCACTGATATGTGGCAGTGGGTTTGCCATTTCGAGAAAAAATAAACCTACAAAAAGGGTCTGCGTACTCTTTGGTAGCGCGTACTCTTTGGTGGCTTTACTATACATTACGGCCCGTAACATAGGTCAGTACCCACCTTTACAGAAAGCAATCGTCACACGATTTCGCGATTATTTACTTGGATAATGGTGTAGGTACAGACGCCAGCACATCAAGCTACCTACTACAATCTGTCAAATTTCTTTAATAGATTTTCAACTTTTGACAGTTTCGGGTAGCTTGATGGGTTCACCCTTGTTTGGTATAGGTAACAACGTTTTGTCGAAAATCGCTTCAGCTAATTTTAGTTACAATAAAGTCATTTCGTATAATTATTCATTTGACCGAATAATTAATTGGTAGATTTTTATTTAGCATATTTATTTCTTTCATTTGACCGAAATGTTTTTATTAAAAAAAAAAAAAAAAAATCAAATGCACTAATTTTATTTAAACTAATGTTTCACTAGAATAATGATTTAGTCGAAAGATCGTATCAAATATTCAGTTGACCCCAGGGCACCCCGAGGTTCGGTTTGGTTAGGTTACTTTAAACCCTTTACACAGAAATAGGAGCCCCGCCAAGCGGGGCTACGTCGACAATTCGACATAGGATGCAAGAGCGAGCGTCGACATAGGATGCAAGAGAAGCGTGTGTGTGTGTGGTGTGTGTTCAAGTAACATAACCAAACCGAACCTCGGCCGGGGTGCCCTTCGCTCGCCCATGCATCCTATGTCGACGTAGCCCCGCTTCGCGGGGCTCCTATTTCTGTGTAAAAGGTTTAAAGTAACCTAACCAAATCGAACCTCGACGTATTACATTAGACCAATTGAATGTTCGATAAAATACATGTTATCTACCACCTGAACATTACATCAAATGGACATTACCTACCTATAGGTACCTTTTGATCAATAGCGCAAATGTTGTTATCGCAAATAAATATTCGATGAAATGAAAATTATGTTAATCGATATTATACAAATTGATCATTATCTTAAACGTTGTTCGAATTAGTAACATTACATGAAAAGTTGTTATACCAAACAAGGGTGAACCAGCTTGATTGATCGCGCGACTATGTCATATTCATAATATTGGTCGCGTATTCCAGATAGGACGCAGGGTCAAACAACTCTCGGTAATCCGTCGATGGCGTCCGCGTCGCGATAAATAGGTAGCGCCGCCCGGCTCATGCGTCACAGCCCATCTGAGTTTATAGGTACTAAACTTATTATTGACTTATCTTATCTAGAAATTTAAATGGTGCCAGGATAATACCGAGCAACATAGTGGCGGCAAAACATGAGGCTAAAGATTTTAACAGTTTTTGGATAAAGCGGGGCAATTGAATCCTAAGCAGAGTGTCCCTGTGAGCGTCGACACTCGACAGTGCATAGGGGATCAAAATATTGCGAATGTTTTTAAATATTTGTTTACTTAGTGTAGAACCAATGCCATGTACATATGTGCATCTGGATTGAGGGCCTATTTTTGAACCCTTACGAAACGAAATAAGACTTATAGGGAAATTAGTTAAAAATAGTAAAAACTTAAAGCAAAGGGCCATGAATTTCTTAAACGTGAATTAAAACTGTTATGATTAAATAACTGAGGCCCTCAATCCAGACGCGTGCATGAAGTGGCACAGCCTAAATCTCAATAAGGAGGTACTATCTCTGGGTTAAACCACATGCTCTAGTAACCCCACTTCGAATTTTTCAGACCTTTCAGTCCCTGTTGCAAAAAATATACCTACATATATTTTTATTTCTTTCTTATTTGAAAAATAGTTGGGCAAACGTCATCTAAAACTACTTATTCCAAATTTCAAGTTGATAGCATTAGTAGTTCTTGAGATATCCAGCAGTGACAGACAGACAGACAGACTGAGTCTCACCATAAGGGTTCCATAACTCTAATAACAAAACCGGAGATCCATCTGACAAGTATAATTACCGCCCGATATCATTGGCCACAACCAAAGAGAATATAACCATATATCGTCGTTGGCCACAACCATGGCGAAGGTCCCTGACAGTCTCATGAACGCGCAGCTGAGTGAACAAATTTAGAGTTTTTTTTTTTGACGGCACGTTTGGCGCGGTGCTTAGCGATTGACTGCTGCGCTGCGTATCGCGGGTTCGATTCCCGCACGGAACAAATATTTGTATGACCTACAAGTAGTTGTTCCGGGTCTGGCTGTTTGTGTATGTGAGTTTAAATGTTTGTAAACGCATCCACAATACAGGAGAAATTCCTAGTGTGGAACAACGTTTTTAAAAAAATAATTTAGATACTTTAATGACTTGCAGTTTGGCTTCAGACCCAACCTGTCAACGGTGCCAATTATGTGTCTGAAACAAACTCAAAGCATTTATTTCAATTAAACCATTTACAGGCACTTTTGAATTGTCAACAAGTCGGTCAGTCAGAAAATATGAAGCTAGTTGCCCATTCCAAAGCGTAGGTACCTATGGAGAAGAACGGGCAAGAAACTCCATGGATACTCTTTTAAATCTGGGGGCACGGGAGAGCCCCCGCCAAGACGAGCCAAGCGAAGCGCAAGGGCACTACCTACCTTTTCTCGAAGCACTTCGTCGTATTTTTGAACCTTCTTAACTTGGGTTTGGATTATACCAGATAAACAAAATTTTCGCTACCATCACATGGGCGTAAGGTGAAAAATTTATTCACTGTTCAATACTTTTCTGTTATACAATACTTAGTTCTTGTAGTAACGAAACGGCCAAGCCTCATATTTTGACTAAGGTGTAGTTTGTGAAGTTAGGGCGTGTAGAGTTAGAAGCTTGGCTCTACATGAGATAAGTTTTTGGCAGTGCGAGCCATATGTGCGGTCTCGTCTTGGCAACATTTTACATGAAAATGTTTTTGGTGGGATTATATTTTTACAAAAACGCAGCTGTCAACGACCCATCGAAAATCTGTAGTTATTACCGACCTATAAAAGTAATTCGGAATCTTTACGTTTCCAGAACTATTCTAGCGATAGGTAGGCAAAGTTACACACGCGTTTATTCCTTGAGCATCGTATACTTTTACGTTATTGTGAGTAGCTGTGCAAAAAAGAGATAAAATACGTCAGTTACTGCGGGCAGTGCTGCCAACTTAGCATTTTTTTGGCTAAATTTAGCACATTCCCCAGTGATTTAGCACGAAAAAATTCAGTTTAGCATATAGCATATTTTTTAGCATTTTACCTTGATAAGATAAAGTCTGCATTTTGTATAGTTTTTTAAATTTTACCATTAAACTTGTAACAGAATTACAAGCCAAACACAACAAGTTAACAAATGCCACTTTTCCTACGAGGTCTCTGTCTCAAACTTGCGAAAAATAGGGACATATTATAAGGCTTATGCATCTACGTCTTCCGCGCTATATCTACCGGCTGCTTCTATTCAAAAGGATACCGACGATGTTTTATGTGTCACAAAATTGGTGCTTCTTTTACACTAGGTATTGTAAAGATTTTATAATAAATGCACTTTTTCTCCCTATTGGCATTTTTTTTATATTTTCCGAAAAATTTTAGCATATTTTTAGCATTTTTCGAATGTAGATTTAGCATAAAATAATTTTTAGAGTTGGCAGCACTGACTGCGGGGCAGCGTGGACGCAGGAAGTGTCGTACTGTTCCCTTGATCCTTCAAGTAAGTAGGTACGTGACTTTTCTATTTAAGACATTTATACAAGCAAATGACGTCTATACTTTATCTTATTAGGGTTCCGTACCCAAAGGGTAAAAACGGAACCCTATTACTAAGACTTCGCTGTCCGTCGGTGCGTCCGTCCGTCTGTCTGTCGCCAGGCTGTATCTCAAGAACCGCGGTAGCTAGACAGTTGAAATTTTCACAGATGATGTATTTCTGTTGCCGCTATAACAACAAATACTAAAAACAAAATAAAATAAATATTTAAGGGGGGCTCCCATACAAAAAAACGTGTTTTTTTCGGCGTTTTTGCCGTCTGTCAGTCGCCAGGCTGTATCTCAAGAACCGCGGTAGCTAGACAGTTGAAATTTTCACAGATGATGTATTTCTGTTGCCGTTATAACAACAAATACTAAAAACAAAATAAAATAAATATTTAAGGGGGGCTCCCATACAACAAACGTGTTTTTTTTCGGCGTTTTTGCCTTGTGGTACGGAACCCTTCGTGTGCGATTCCGACTCGCACTTGTAATACTAAATACAACTCTATCACCCTCACCATGAGTCATAGGCCTTCATAAAATCTATCCAACATGTCGACAGATCCTTTCGGAAACGACGAACCTGTTGGCTAATGGCCATATCAATGAGGAGTAGCTCCTTATATAGTACCGCGGGACCCATTCCTACATCCATTCTGAGAGCCAGACATGTTGGAGTTGGTGTCTAAGTTTGTTAATTTCAGTTCTCAAAATGGATGTAAGAAGTTTATAGACCCTCGGTAAACACGTGATCGGCCTATGATTTTTGGGTTCCGCGGTGCTACCTGAATAAATAAATAATAATATAATCTAATATTATTACTTAATATTATCTGAAATATTCACCGAAATAAGAAATAGTAACTCCAAAAACCGGCCAAGTGCGTGTCGGGCCACGCACAGTGTAGGGTTCCGTTATCACAATATAGTACGATTCTGTTGCTCTATAATCTGAATATAAGTAAGTAATGGTAAAGATATTAGGAGTTAATGGTTATAATAACAAAAATCGACTTTAAATTTGAATTATCATTTTTAAGGCGTGTGGGATCACTCAAATAACTCGAATGAAAATGTAACCCGTTGGTACAACGCCATCTGGCGGCAGTATTGTGAAACTTATGATAATTTATTATGTTTTTTTTTAGTTTTTTTTTATTTCATATTTTGTTTTTCAATGCAAGTCTTTACCCGTTATAAACAAGCAACTACTTCATCTTAGTCACTTTAAAGGATTAATGCTAAGGATTTTGTATTTGGTACAAAATTATCTTATACAACCAAGTTCAACGACTATTACTAATAAAGTTATCTTAACCGCTATAGTTTTCCTTTAAAGTTCATGAAATGCACTATCATCGAGAATTTTTCCAGATTTTACAAGCCAGCAGTTTAGCTTTTAGAGGGGAGGGACAAACTGGAACAAAAATTTGCAATTTAAAGTTTAATATTTCGTAAATGGAGCATTAAATCGAAAAATAACTTTAACAACTCCTAAGTAATTTTAGAAGACCTATTCAACGATACCCCACACGATGGGGTAGATGACGAAAAAAATATTCATCCCCACTTTACAATTTCAGATGTAGGGGAGCCCTAAAAAAAATATTTTCCAAAATTTTATTTTACCACTTTGTCGGCGTAATTGATACACACACACTCCTAAAAAATTACAGCTTTCTAGTAGGCAGATAATCATTAAGGCTATCATACATTGCCGGTTCTAACTTCAGGTCTGGTCTCTTAGCAAAACCTCGGACAGACCGACAGACGGACATGACGAAACTATAAGGGTTCTAACTACGGAACCCTAAAAAAGAAAAATATTGAAACACCGTGTACTTATTTATTACCTATTTTCCGCTTTGCAAATCGGTTGGCTCGTAAGTACCTACTAGTACTTACCTATATTTTGAGGTGAAGAAACGATTTTCAATGAGATGAGATTGTCATTCCTAGGGACATGCTAGCATGGTTTACTCTTACTTTAGCTAAATTAATTTCTTATAAAACACTCGATTCGTTTCGTTCAAAAAGCTTGGTGAACAGGAAAACTGACCCAAATACAGCCACATACCTACAAGCCCAGCAAATCAGTTAATGAATCACACATCCATATCTGCTTATCAAGCCGCGGTGTAGATACGACAGATAACAACAACGTAGGATTCGCAGGTCCCGCTAGTTCCCCACGCACCGCGCTCGTAGCTCCTGCCTTCTCGAGCTATCGTATTGTGTGACGTGAAGAGTGCCGACTACCTGTGACTGGCACGTGTATGCGTCTGCGCCAGTGAGGCATGGCGGGAAGTGCGTGTGCCGTGCTGCTGCTGGCGGCGCTGCTGCGCGCGGCGTTGGGCGACGGTAACATGTCCGTGCTGTGGAAACAGTGAGTCATCCACGACCACATCCAGTATTATCAATCACTACCTGACCCGACAGACGTTTTCATGTCCAAATTAATAATACTTAGAAATAGTTCATATAAAAATTCCATTACGTTCAGTTCACCTGAAATTGAACATTTTCCGGGAATCTTTTCCAATTGTTCAATTCCATCTAATTCAGACTATTAGGACCACCGGACCCCTAAGACGTCCCACTGAACCCATTTTGAGACAAAAAATACTTAGTCAAATCGATTCAGGCGTTCTCAAGTAATGCGCTTACCAACGAACAGCATTTCATTTGATTTTATCTATCAGCAATAGCAATCACAAATTATGTATTCAGGTCAGATACAGGACTGTTTGTTTGTTGTTACTACGTTCTTTTTAGGGTTCCGTACCCAAAGAGTGCCAACGGGACCCTATTACTAAGCCTCCGCTATCCGTCCGTTCTACCTATCTCATGAACCGTAATAGATAGACAGTTGACATTTTCAAAGAGTGTGTATTTCTATTGCCACTTTAAAACAACAAATCATAAAAATAAAATAAATTTATTTGAGCTTTCTCACAATTAGATAACAAATTGACAAAAGAGGATCAACTACAAGCATTTTCTATGCCTAAATGGAGACTCCTCGACATGCAATGTAAGCCAAAATGATATGAAATCTACCACATACCACTGTCTTAAACTTATTACTACTTATAACTGAAACTTTCAGTAGCGCCATCAGGATGGAGTTTGGTGTGGACAAATGTGCAGTCATGCATGTAAAGTGAGATTATGGAATCCGAAGGAATTCAACTTTCGGATTCCATACACTTTAGATCCTTCTCCTCATCTGTCATAAGTATTTGGGTATGTCGGAATAGCGTTAGGCAGGCAGATTAGCGTGGAGGAGGTGGTGAGCGCTCTGTTCCCTTCACGGGGGGAGCACACCCCCCCCCCATGGCTCCGCCAATTGCGGTGCCCGAAGCAGACCACGCGGACGACGACGACATCCCTGAAGTGACCGGGGTAGAACTGAGAGTGGTGATAGGAAGGTTAAAGGCCAAAAATACCGCCCCAGGACCCGACGGCTTGCCAGGTAAAGCCTGGGTCCTGGCCTCGAGGGCTCTCGGGCCTCGACTGGAGGCGCTCTTAAGCGCATGTTTGGAGAGAGGCCAGTTTCCACTTCGTTGGGAGACGGGGAAGCTGGTCCTCATTCGGAAGCCTGGGCGCCCTGCGGACTGTCCGACCGCATACCGGCCCATCGTGCTGCTCGACGAGGTCGGCAAACTCTTTGAGAGAGTGATTGTGGACCGCCTCGTCGGGCACCTGGTGAGGACGGGGCCGGATCTTGCGGACAGCCAGTTTGGCTTCCGCAAGGGGCGCTCGACGGTGGACGCCATCATGCGCGTGAGAGCCCTCACGACGGGGGACGCGGTGTCCCGGGGTGGGGTCGTCGTGGCGGTGTCACTCGACATCGCCAACGCGTTCAACACCCTGCCCTGGAGCTGCTTTGTGGAGGCACTCCGGTATCACCTGGTGCCGCCCTACCTCCGTCGAATAGTCGAGGCGTATCTGACGGACAGAGCCGTCATCTACCCCGGTCGATGTCGTGCGGTGTCCCGCAGGGATCGGTTGTGCGGCCGTTCCTGTGGGACATCGGCTACGACTGGGTGCTGCGGGCCGACCTCCCTGATGGCGTCAGCGTGGTTTGCTACGCTGACGACACGCTGGTCCTGGCGCAGGGGAGGTCGCATCAGGCGGCGGCCGACGCGATGACACGCGGGGTTGCGATAGTCGTGGATAGGATCCGGCAGTTGGGTGTCGAGGTGACATTGCACAAGTCCGAGGCCATGTCGTTTCATGGGCCCCGGAACGCGCCACCATCGGGATCCCAACTAACGGTGGGAGGGGTTCACATCGGCGTCGAGATAACGATGAAGTACCTGGGTCTCGTCCTCGACAGCCGGCGGAACTTCGTCGAGCATTTCCGACGTTTGGCCCCCAAACTGAAACGGGCCGGGGCCCCGGTGTGGGCGCGTTCACTGCGGCGGCGAGCCGCCCACTACCTGAACACGCCCCAGAAGGTGGTAGCCGTAAGGCTTATCTGGGGCTACCGCACGATCTCGGGCGAGGCGGCAAGCCTCCTTGCCGGACTGCCGCCATGGGATCTGGAGGCGATAGTCCTCGCGCGCCTGTATGAGAAGCGCGCGGAGGCACTACGCCGGGGGGAAGATCCGTTTCCGCGGCAAATCGCTGCGGAGCGGACGGATCTCCGGCGCGATCTCATGGCGACATTTAAAGAGCGACTGTCGCAACCCAGCGCAGGGCACGCCGCGATAGCGGCGATAAGACCGCTCTTTGAGTAGTGGCTAGAGAGGCGCCACGGCGCCCTCACCTACCGCCTGCCGCAGGTCCTTACCGGACACGGAAGTTTCGGGAGGTTCCTGCACATCATCAGGCGGGAGGAAACGCCCGGGTGTCACCATTGCCAGGATCGCCCAGAGGACACGGTGGAGCATACAGTGGAGGTCTGCCCCGCTTGGGCGGAGCACCGCCGTGTCCATGTAGAGGCGATCGGCAGCGGCGGCGACCTCTCGCATCCGGCCCTGGTGCAAGCCATGGTCCCAGCCGCCGCGGGAGACGCTCCGGGCGTCGGGAGCCGCGGGACGACTCCCGGCCACCGTGCACCGTAGACGCGGGCCTGCGGGCGGAGAGTAATGGACAGCTCACCGTCCGATCGGGACCAGGCCCGTGCCGGACGGCGCGTACGTGTTCCACGCGCGCCTCAAAGAGATGTCAGCATCGAGGAGGGGCCCCATAGGGCCGAAGCCTGCCGGGTCAGCGGGATTGTCCGAAAGGGTTACCGCTGGCCCGGAACATAAAGGGCTAAGGAAGGAACACGGGTGGGTTATAGTCAGTAAGAGTCTGACACTCCCTTCGCTCCACCCAGAGCGGGAGGGGTCATCTGATGATTTCCCATCCAAAAAAAAAAAAAAACATGTAAAGCGAGGTGAGATTATGGAATCCGAAGGAATTCAACTTTCGGATTCCATACACTTTAGATCCGTCTCCTCATCCGAGTGCGACAACTATAAGTATTTGGGTATGTCAGAATAGCGTTAGGCATCAACGTTGCTGACATGAAGCAATCGTTGAAGGAGCGCTTCTTTGGTCGCCTGGAGAACCAGAAGCTTCTTTCAGGCGGAAACAAGTTGCGCGCCTTTAACGGTTGGGTCATGCCGATTTTTATGTAATCTTTCGGCATATTTAATAATAATAATAATTCATTTATTTCAGGTATCGCAGGCCCTTAGAAAATACCTTTCTTTCTTTTTTTTTTTCGGATGGGAAAAAAAATAAAAAAAAACAATACACAAACAACAACAACAATTCAGTTTATAAGTGTAGAAAACACTATTCGCATAAAATGCATAGTTTTGGCCCTGGAGAGCAAATAGTGAAAAACGTCCCAAAATTTCGAAGTTTTTTCGGTTTTCCCAGTTTCCACAGGTTTTTCGAAGTTGCAAATTTGAATTCACATAGACCCTAACAGACCCATACAACATACCAAAAATGCAGAACTACATCACGCTTTGCGAATTTAATGTCTTTATCCGACGGCCTATAGATACATAAAGGATATAAAAAGAAAAAATTGTTAGGAATATACAACGAAATTATATTGGGTACCCTACCAAATTTTGCAAAAAATATTGGGTACCCTACCAAATTTTGCAAAAAATACTGCTAGGTATTATAAAATCAGCTGTTCCCTACATTTTGACGAGTTAATAAATAAGAACATAAATGTAGGGAACAACAGATTTTTTTTTTCGCTATTTCAGGTTTGGTCCCATAGTAAAAGTTGTTCATAAATTCATAATGAATCGAGTACAATTTTTTTTTTTTGCGGATCGGAAATCATCAAATGACCCCTCCCGCTCTGGGTGGAGCGGAAGGGTGTCAGACTCTTACTGACTAAAACCCACCCGTGTTCCTTCCTTAGCCCTTTATGTTCCGGGCCAGCGGTAACCCTTTCGGACAATCCCGCTGACCCGGCAGGCTTCGGCCCTATGGGGCCCCTCCTCGATGCTGACATCTCTTTGAGGCGCGCATGGAACACGTACGCGCCGTCCGGCACGGGCCTGGTCCTGATCGGACGGTGAGCTACCCATTACTCTCCGCCCGCAGGCCCGCGCCTACGGTGGCCGGGAGTCGTCGCGCGGCTCCCGACGCCCGGAGCGTCTCCCGCGGCGGCTGGGACGGGAGGCTCTCTCTCTGAGCCGTCCCGCCACCTCCTTCGCTAGCATGACTGCTTCGCAGAAGGAGGTGACTGCCTCCCACTCCCTCTCGCCCCGGACCATGGCTTGCACCAGGGCCGGGCGCGAGAGGTCGCCGCCGCTGATTCGAGTACAATGACCTCTTAAGAGGTTGTTAATGTTTTACCAATAACCCTGTATACCTACTAGAGTATTCGGATACTCATAGCATAGCCATAGCAACGTATACCTACTAGAGTACTCGGATACTCATAGCATAGCCATAGCAACGTATACCTACTAGATTACTCGGATACTCATAGCATAGCCATAGCAACGTATACCTACTAGAGTACTCGGATACTCATAGCATAGCCATAGCAACGTATACCCACTAGAGTACTCGGATACTCATAGCATAGTCATAGCAACGTATACCTACTAGAGTACTCGGATACTCATAGCATAGCCATAGCAACGTATACCTACTAGAGTACTCGGATACTTATAGCATAGCCATAGCAACGTATACCTACTAGATTACTCGGATACTCATAGCATAGCCATAGCAACGTATACCTACTAGAGTACTCGGATACTCATAGCATAGCCATAGCAACGTATACCTACTAGAGTACTCGGATACTCATAGCATAGCCATAGCAACGTATACCTACTAGATTACTCGGATACTCATAGCATAGCCATAGCAACGTATACCTACTAGAGTACTCGGATACTCATAGCATAGCCATAGCAACGTATACCCACTAGAGTACTCGGATACTCATAGCATAGTCATAGCAACGTATACCTACTAGAGTACTCGGATACTCATAGCATAGTCATAGCAACGTATACCTACTAGAGTACTCGGATACTCATAGCATAGCCATAGCAACGTATACCTACTAGAGTACTCGGATACTTATAGCATAGCCATAGCAACGTATACCTACTAGAGTACTCGGATACTCATAGCATAGCCATAGCAACGTATACCTACTAGAGTACTCGGATACTCATAGCATAGCCATAGCAACGTATACCTACTAGATTACTCGGATACTCATAGCATAGCCATAGCAACGTATACCTACTAGAGTACTCGGATACTCATAGCATAGCCATAGCAACGTATACCCACTAGAGTACTCGGATACTCATAGCATAGCCATAGCAACGTATACCCACTAGAGTACTCGGATACTCATAGCATAGCCATAGCAACGTATACCCACTAGAGTACTCGGATACTCATAGCATAGTCATAGCAACGTATACCTACTAGAGTACTCGGATACTCATAGCATAGCCATAGCAACGTATACCTACTAGAGTACTCGGATACTTATAGCATAGCCATAGCAACGTATACCTACTAGAGTACTCGGATACTCATAGCATAGCCGTAGCAACGTATACCTACTAGAGTACTCGGATACTCATAGCATAGCCATAGCAACGTATACCTACTAGAGTACTCGGATACTCATAGCATAGCCATAGCAACGTATACCTACTAGAGTACTCGGATACTCATAGCATAGCCATAGCAACGTATACCTACTAGATTACTCGGATACTCATAGCATAGCCATAGCAACGTATACCTACTAGATTACTCGGATACTCATAGCATAGCCATAGCAACGTATACCTACTAGAGTACTCGGATACTCATAGCATAGCCATAGCAACGTATACCTACTAGAGTACTCGGATACTCATAGCATAGCCATAGCAACGTATACCTACTAGATTACTCGGATACTCATAGCATAGCCATAGCAACGTATACCTACTAGAGTACTCGGATACTCATAGCATAGCCATAGCAACGTATACCCACTAGAGTACTCGGATACTCATAGCATAGTCATAGCAACGTATACCTACTAGAGTACTCGGATACTCATAGCATAGCCATAGCAACGTATACCTACTAGAGTACTCGGATACTCATAGCATAGCCATAGCAACGTATACCTACTAGAGTACTCGGATACTTATAGCATAGCCATAGCAACGTATACCTACTAGAGTACTCGGATACTCATAGCATAGCCGTAGCAACGTATACCTACTAGAGTACTCGGATACTCATAGCATAGCCATAGCAACGTATACCTACTAGATTACTCGGATACTCATAGCATAGCCATAGCAACGTATACCTACTAGAGTACTCGGATACTCATAGCATAGCCATAGCAACGTATACCTACTAGAGTACTCGGATACTCATAGCATAGCCATAGCAACGTATACCTACTAGATTACTCGGATACTCATAGCATAGCCATAGCAACGTATACCTACTAGAGTACTCGGATACTCATAGCATAGCCATAGCAACGTATACCTACTAGATTACTCGGATACTCATAGCATAGCCATAGCAACGCATACCTACTAGAGTACTCGGATACTCATAGCATAGCCATAGCAACGTATACCTACTAGAGTACTCGGATACTCATAGCATAGCCATAGCAACGTATACCTACTAGAGTACTCGGATACTCATAGCATAGCCATAGCAACGTATACCTACTAGATTACTCGGATACTCATAGCATAGCCATAGCAACGTATACCTACTAGAGTACTCGGATACTCATAGCATAGCCATAGCAACGTATACCCACTAGAGTACTCGGATACTCATAGCAACGTATACCTACTAGAGTACTCGGATACTCATAGCATAGCCATAGCAACGTATACCTACTAGAGTACTCGGATACTTATAGCATAGCCATAGCAACGTATACCTACTAGAGTACTCGGATACTCATAGCATAGCCGTAGCAACGTATACCTACTAGAGTACTCGGATACTCATAGCATAGCCATAGCAACGCGTTCGTTCTAGTTTCTTTAGCTGCATAACAAGTAAACATTTTTTAGAATTTATTTTCAAGTCACATGAAATATTCCTACAATAAACTAACCTCCTGTGTGTGTGCTTATGAATAATTTGTGTATTGTGTAAGATTAACTAGATTATCGTTTACGGCGTTGTCTGACAGGCTCACGTTCGAGGAGACGCACGAGCTGGTGGTGACTCCGGCCGTCGAGTTCATCTTGTCGTTTGCGCCGGTGAGTCCACTATACACGAACTTTAATGATTGCTGTACATTTGTCGATTTTTTATTGATTGTAAGTACTTATTAAATGTGAAACACGAGCTCCTTGATATTTGTAGCACCCGGCACAGGGCGTGTTCCCGATCCGAGTGTGGGTCAAAGCCGACGGTGGCGACACTTCGCGGCCGCTGCTCGTCACAGCGAGGCGCAGGATAGGTAAAGAAGATAGAATTCAATTGACCTAGCAAACAACCATGCCATGCCTAACCAATAGCCATGCGTCTATTTATACCTCGTACACTAAGTGTTTGTTTAACTTACGTAGGTACATTATGTGTAAGACAGTCCAAAACAGCACTGATGCAT
The DNA here is from genome assembly GCA_948474745.1 of Oligia latruncula. Taxonomy (NCBI): domain Eukaryota; kingdom Metazoa; phylum Arthropoda; class Insecta; order Lepidoptera; family Noctuidae; genus Oligia; species Oligia latruncula. Next base: position 458,991 of record OX419691.1, on the reverse strand, counting down.
AAAAGTGTCTTCTGCATGGCGCCAAATATATTCAATCACATTCCGCCACACATTAAAGAATTGAATGTTAACTTATTTAAGAAAAAATTAAAGAACTTTCTAATTCAAAAAGCCTACTATAATATTTCCGAGTTTTTAACAGACAAAGTATTGATATAGTTATTTACATTCTGTGTTAACATTTGTTTTAGGGTTCCGTACCCAAAGGGTAAAAACGGAACCCTATTACTAAGACTTCGCTGTCCGTCCGTCCGTCCGTCCGTCCGTCCGTCCGTCCGTCTGTCTGTCACCAGGCTGTATCTCAAGAACCGCGGTAGCTAGACAGTTGAAATTTTCACAGATGATGTATTTCTGTTGCCGCTATAACAACAAATACTAAAAACAAAATAAAATAAATATTTAAGGGGGGCTCCCATACAAAAAAACGTGTTTTTTTCGGCGTTTTTGCCGTCTGTCTGTCGCCAGGCTGTATCTCAAGAACCGCGGTAGCTAGACAGTTGAAATTTTCACAGATGATGTATTTCTGTTGCCGCTATAACAACAAATACTAAAAACAAAATAAAATAAATATTTAAGGGGGGCTCCCATACAACAAACGTGTTTTTTTCGGCGTTTTTGCCTTGTGGTACGGAACCCTTCGTGTGCGAGTCCGACTCGCACTTGGCCAGTTTTTTATTTATATTTTTTTATTAATTATTATTGATGATATGTTATGTTATATTCAAGTAAATTGATCTGACTTGTGTGAAATAATAATTATGTAGATTTTTTATTCCTAAAATAAAATTAATCATTCAAAAAGTCAAAGTATGACTTTTTGAATGATTAATTTTATTTTATTATACATTTCGATGACGAGTTGATGACACTATTCTGTGGTATATTTGTTATATTTTTATTGTTTACTTTTGTTTTTTAATTGAATTGTTAATTGCTTTGAATAATGGGCAAACCATTAGTAAAAATGACCTACCTGATTTAAATATTTGTACGCCGTTATGGCAAAACATGATTGTGCTATAATTTTATGTAACATCTTGCATGCCCTAAGTGTGTATACTTATGTTTTGGACAAATAAATGATCTATCTATCTATCTATCTATCTATCTATCTATCTTAGTGTACGAGGTAGGAGGCACTGTACCGGCTCCATCTATCTTAGTGTACGAGGTAGGAGGCACTGTACCGGCTCCATCTTATCATCGCACTCACCCGTCTCACCCATAGATGGTTCTGTTCCGGTCCTGAAGGGCGCAAGTTGACGTCTGAGGAACAGCTATAAGTTCATATTTTACCGGTTTACCTATAAGTAAGATACTACTACTACTACTGCACTGGTACTTATAGGTAAACCGGTAAAATATGAACTTATAACTGTTCCTCAGACGTCAACTTGCATGCCCTTGTATGCACACTGCACAGTAATTAACATGACATAGGTACTCAGATGAGTACCTATGTCATGTTAATTACTGTGCATACCTACTATTGTATAGAATCAAATATTTTCTAACTGAACAGACAGCTGTGCTGCTGGGGAATTTGTAGCGCCACTTCTTCTCCCCAGCGAAAGCGGAAGTGGTGAAGGGCGGGCGTTTTGGGGGACTGTTTTATGTAATTTTGACGTTTGAAAAGTGCTGATTTTCAGCCAAATTTGAAATGACTTTTGATTTTATTGATTAGTCTGTAAAACGCAAAGCACTCCTTGTATAACAGACTACCTAGTTTGACTTCAATATAAACTCATAGTCTGTTAGTGGGATCTTAAAAGGTCGCGTGATTGATCTGTCAACACGCTTATTTGTCCACCGCCTGAGAAGTCTGGTGCTGATACACGTGTCGGGCCGAAAAGTTGCCATCGCCTGGGGTGATTGATTCGTTATAACTTGCCCGGTATATTGAGAGTGAGGTGTGCGTGTGGGTGGCAGGTGCTTGGACGTGGCAGCTGCCGTACCGCTCGGGCGCCGCCATGCTGTACGAGCTGGAGCGCACGCTGTGCCCCGACGACAGCGTCGACGCCGAGAAGCTCAACGACGACTGCGGTCAGTACCATACATTAGGCGTTATGCACACTCGTAGTCAGATGCTCCACACTCCGCACACAATACCAGCGACGAGCTCACACGTGATGCGGTGCAACTCCGAGTATACTGAGCAATTTATTTGATTCCCGCCGCAACGAAAAAGATATTATAAAGTACTTATTGAGATCTAGTTACTGGTAGGGGAGCGCAGAGGGTTTTTGAGCAAGCAATATGCAGGGCGAAAAGTTGATAGGTGAGTAGGTCCAGGATGATGAGAGAACACCTAAAATACGTTTGAACGGTTTCGGATGGAAGCCCGGTCAGGAGTCCACTTTCAGATTTCGAAAATGGACCAAAAATAAATTGATCTTCAGAGCCGTTGATTTTTCTATGACCGTGTGCGACTTAAGTTTTTATAACCCATAATAAGTTAAATAGGCAAATCTGATGAAGAAATTGTGGGCTTTCTCTAAATCTGAACACTTTGAAAACTCAGAAAAGGACAAGTTTTAAAAGGATATTCAGCACCCGAATTGCGTTCCTATAACACTTTCAATTACTGAATCATTTTGAAGGATATGGCTAATACATTGCTTCATGTTCGAAAAATTGGTCTGCTAAACAACGTAAATAACGCAAAAAGTCTGTACCTAAGTATGTTTCATGGATTTTTGTAATGTCGTCAGGTTTGGATGATCCGACGTTACCTACGTCGGGCGAGTTCTCCCTGCACGTGGGCTCGTCGTGCTCCACGCCCACGCGCGTGCAACTGCGCGCTACCTTCGCGCGCGAGTGGCGCCTGCCCTTCCTGTCCTCAACCGTCGTAGAGACGCAACAGGTACGCCATGACGTGTTACAGACTCACAGTGCACTATCCTCGGTTCCTCGGCGACCGGAACTACTCCAAGATCAGTCGAGATTTCACAATAAATAAGGGTAAAAAAAAAATCTGCTGTTCCCTACATTTTATGTTCGCATAGCTCGTCAAAATGTAAGGAAAAGCTGATTTTTTTTTCGCGATTTCAGGTGTGGCCCCATGGTAAAAGTTGTTCATAATGATGAGTACAATGACCTCTTAAGAGGTTTTGGGTCATTGACTTATATATTACTTACTTTTGAAATCATTGTTTTGGGTTAATTCATTAACACCTTGTATAGGATTACAAAGCTACATTTTCAGTGAAAGAATCAATACATTAGGTACCTACAAACTGTTTAAAAACTAAAAAACGTAAGCATTAAAAAAAACATGGTAAAAATTAAATAAAATTAGGCTCAATTATCAAGTCGTGTCAGTTTACTCATAATTTCACCGCTTCGCGCATGTCGCTGTGTGTGTGAGCCGTGCACGTGTAGTAGTGAGACTCAATACCTAAAATTGAAGCGCGTCAATTCGTAAACGCGTCCTCACTGATTACTCCACTGGCACCCAAGCAAAGATTAAACTTGTGTGGTGCCAGGACTCTCTCTGCTAATACATTTCTCAATGTATTACAAGACTATGTAGTAGACCGGAGTTACATTGGGTAATTCTAATTAGCTATCGATTGAGTACAAAAAGAAAAGTTATAAAACAAAGAAACAAACGATAGAAAAGATTAAATCATCATCATCTGCCTAGCCTTTTCCCAACTATGTTGGGGCCTTGGGGCCAGTATTTTACATGGAGCGACTGCCTTTTTTTTTTTTTTTTTTTCTCTCGCTGAGAAATGACGTTACGCATCTCCGCTCGTCGGGGGAAGAGACGGAGTATGTGGGACTCCCTGCCAGGGTGGCAGTATACCCACTAAAACTCAGCGGTGTTCCCTCATCGCCTTGATGGGGAGGTCATGGGAATCCGGCTCAGCCTTTGCATCCACAACCCCCCCGCCGCATGCCCGCCTAGCTGGCGGGCCCCGCATGTCCCCCCGTCTGGGGGGGGGCTACGGGAATGGCCGGGAACACCTGGCCATTCCCGTCCGGCACTGTTGGAAGCCTGTGCAATACAGGCGAGGGTGCCCCCGCACCCGTCGCCTGCTGGCTTCCACCTGGGAGGAGTTGGAGATGACTGTCATACTGACGTCTTCTTCGACCCCTCCTCCGCCTTCGGAGCGGCGCCGCGAGAGGGTCTTCCTCCCGCACGCGCTCCGCCGCCTCCTTCTGGGACATGACGTGTTCGCAGAAGGAGGCGACTGCCGCCCAGGACCCCTCATCCCCTAGCATGGCGTTGACCAAGCCGGGGAGCGAGAGGTCCGTTCCGATCGCCTCGGTGAGACTGCGGCGCGGCCCGGACCACGACGGGCACACCTCGAGAGTGTGCTGCGCCGTGTCCTCCGCCGCGCCACAGTCGTGACACGACGGCGTCTCCTCCCGCCCGATACGGTGCAGGTACGATCCGAAGCAACCGTGTCCAGACAGCACCTGCACCAGACGGAAGGAGAGGAACCCGTGCGACCGCTCGAGCCAGTCTCGCAGGACCGGCCCAATCGCGTCGAGGGTTCGGCGGCCGAAGACTGCGGCGGCGAGGTCCCGCGTCCAGTGGACGACTATTGCGTCCTTCGCCTCCCGCCGGACAGCCTCCCGCTCTTGCGGGGCTGGGCGTTCTCCTCTCGCCCTCCGCCCCGCCGTCCATTCATATACTCTGGCAAGCACCCACGCCTCGAGTTCCCAAGGCGGGGTGCCCGCCAGAGCACATGCCGCGGAGAAGCCGACCGTGCGGTAGGCCCTCGCCACCCGCTGGGCTATGGCCCTTTGGGGGGCCCGCAATGCATGGAGCGACTGCCTGTCTGACCTCCACAACCCAGTTATTGGGTAATATAATACGATACCCCTTGGTAAGACTGGTTGTCAGACTTTCGCGGGGTTTCTGACTACCCGTAACGACTGTCAAAGATCCAGGAATGACATCCGGGACCAACGGCTTAACGTGCTTTCCAAGACACGGAAAGAAAAGATAAAATATAAAAGATAAATAAAAAATGTAGGTAAGCCTCTCTCTAGTGTGAATTAGGTGAGGTTTGTGGTGTAAAAAAAAAAAAAAAGTGTAAGTGTATGACTCACAGAACACTATTACTCCCATTGACGTAATATATAGAAGTAACAGGATTACAGGACCGAGCACTCGATAAATCGCGTCATTCAAAAATGAACCATATTAGTTGGGCCTTGGGTTTATTTTAGATACATTGTCGTAACCGAGGCAAAACGTGCCGAAAGAGAGAGCCCAGTTCGAGCCGTCTGTCCCTTTTTCTCAATTGCCAGGAGATAAAAATGTTAAATATTTAATTGACCGAACAGTCAAATATTTAACTTCTAAGTCATGAAGGTAGCAACTAAGAAAATAATTACTTTTGTAAAAATTTATGCTTGGTTACAAGACCAGCAAACTCTCTTAATTTTATTTATTTAATAACTAACCAACTTCAGAATGACGGCTCTAAATAATTTTCGTAAAAACTACTGTGGTAACCCTGAAATGTGTCATTGTCATGTGTGTCATTGTCATGGCGATTTTTCTTGTTGTTTTGAACCATGGGCGCATGAACAGATAAATCGACGGTATTTTTTTGTGAAAATGATCAAAAAGTGTTGCGTAAAATCGTGCAAAAGCGAATCCTATGGTGGATGCGGCGGGTCTCCCTTGTTTTGCCGAAAAGATTTTGCCAAATTATCACTTCCCAAACAATTTTCCGCATAATTTCATTTGCCAAATTATTACTTAGCAAAAAATCTCTTCACAAATAATTGTAACCCATACCTAATGTTTGGCAAGTGAACGTTTAAACAATAACTTGTTTACCAACTAGTACTTTTACCAATTTTTATTTAGTCAAATATTTCAGTTGGAATAACTCATTTTACGCAAAATTACATTTGCCAAATATTTAGTATCGTCAGTTTTCGCAGTTTTAAGGCAGCCATTTCAAGCATAAGATCTAACTTTGAAGACGTTTTAATACAAGGGTGTTTTTTCCACTTGGGACAAATTCTAAACAGGTAATAATAATATTAAGTATTCTGGTATAATTTTTTAAAATAATTAATCTCGTCTAACTAGTTCAGTTTCGGGTAGACTTTTTTTCCATTTTTTTTCTATATAATCTAGTCGTTCCTGGGACTCGCCGGCCGCTGCCGCGGCACCGCTCGCTTCGCTCGCTCGGCTCGTGCGTAGGAGGTCACAGTTTTAATCTAACCTAAGCATTTTTTTAAAATAATTAACCTCGTCTAACTAATTCGGTTCTCGATAGCCTGTTAAAAATAATCTCTCTTTTCCATATTTTTTTTTCTATATAATTTAGTCGTTTCTGGCACTCGCCGGCCGCTGCCGCGGCACCTCTCGCTTCGCTCGCTCGGCTCGTGCGTAGGAGGTCACGGTTTTCACCTAACCTAAGCATTTTTTTTTTAATAATTAACCTCGTAACTAATTCGGTTCTCGATTGTCCATTGCAAAAAAAATTAAATAGTAAGTTACAAATATTTTGTATTAAATAAATGATTATTTAAAAATAAAATTGCGTTTTTTAATTATTTAATTCCCAAAAAAAAATTCTCAAAAAATCTTATTTATGCCTTTATATTTTTTGTCATATCAAATCGTTTGACCAAACGTTTATTGTCTAAAGATTGTTTGCCGTAATAAATCATTTGATTAAAGACCAAATGCCTAAATGACATTATCCTTAGTAATATTCTGCCAAGTAAAAATTTGACCAAATGAAAATGTGCATACTAAAATTATTCCAAACATTGCATTGGTATAATAAAAGGTTGCGAAAATTTGTTTGGGTAGTGAAATTTTGGCAAAATCTTTTCGGCAAAACGGCAGGATCCCGATTTTTACAGAATCGACCGGCGGCTCTCGTGAGTTATTCATATGACACTAGCTAGCGATATCGTAACTCGAAATCACGAACTTTATCCTACACCATTATCCCTAGCACTGATGAAGACGGGAAGGTACGCATCGTTCACGTAATTGAATTATGAATCGAAAATATTACTTTGAAATATAGTATTTAATTAAACTAAGGACTATTATTATCTCTGTATGATAGTTGTACAATGTGCGCATATTGCATTAAATTTCACCAACGTGTTAAAGGACTGCTGTATTTTAGATTCAAAATTTACATACATTATCGATACTTAACGTTAAAATTTATTCATGCTAGGTCAGACAGAACAATTATTTTATTATTTATTTGTACCAATATATTGAATGTCAGTCCTTGAATTTTCCTGTGTGTAAAAAATGTTTGGTCACCCTATTAGAAAGGGACAATCGGCTCCAGAGGTCATCTCTCTGTCTGCTCGTTTTTCTGGAACGAGTGCTCGGTCCTGTTACTTCTATAATGGGTGACTGGTAATTAGTGACCGATACTTAAACACGTGATTTTACTCATCATTATGAACAACTTTTACTATGGGACCAAACCTGAAATCGCGAAAAAAAAATCAGCTGTTCCCTACATTTATGTTCGCTTAACCCGTCAAAATGTAGGGAGCAGCTGATTTTTTTTTCGCGATTTCAGGTTTGGTCCCATAGTAAAAGTTGTTCATAATGATGAGTAAAATCACGTGTTTAAGTATCGGTCACTAATTACCAGTCACCCTATATATTACGTCCATGATTACTCCTAGCGGAGGTATGACTGTCTGTGTCATGTGTATGTGTCGTGTGTGTGTTTTATGTATATTATGTGTCGTGTGTGTGTGTGATGTATGCGCTTGTAGTATGTTAGAGTTGTTTGAAAAAGCAGAAACTTTTTAGAAAAGCTTTCCAAGTAACTTTTCAGTCTCCTCGTGTAGGTAAGAGTTTCTTTTTACATTCGAATTTATTTAAGCCATAAATATCGCATTGTTAAATTCGACTACCTAATACTCGAAAGTGTCTTTATAGTGGAATACCTACTTGAGTGCGAAAGCCGTATCATCGAATTTTGTTTCTTCGAAAACCTTTCAACGACATCTCTATACTGCGACGCCTTGTTACTGCGATATTTCGTTACATCGAAAAACTGTACTGCGAACGATTTTACTGCGTAAATATCATACTGCGAAGCCTTGTTCAATCGATGTCACGTTACTGTGATGTTATTACTTAGGAAAACTTACTTCGGACGACCTTACGGCGATAACCAAGAACATCGATTTTCTTTTCCAAATTAATACCTACATTTTTCACATTTCTTTAAAAGCAGAGAGCAACAACTTAACTTAACTTTGCAATGATCTACAATCTTTACTTTTACACTGATGTTCATGACAGATGGCGCTCTCTGCTTTACAAGGCGTCGCAGTATAGAGATGTCGTTGAAAGGTTTTCGAAGAAACAAAATTCGATAATACGGCTTTCGCACTCAAGTAGGTATTCCTCCAAGATAGTTTGTATGTACAATCTTCAGCAACTCCAATCTACTTCCAAGATAGTTTGTACAATCTTCAGCAACTCCAATCTACTTCCAAGATAGTTTGTACAATCTTCAGCAACTCCAATCTACTTCCAAGATAGTTTGTACAATCTTCAGCAACTCCAATCTACTTCCAAGATAGTTTGTACAATCTTCAGCAACTCCAATCTGTCTACTTCCAAGATAGTTTGTACAATCTTCAGCAACTCCAATCTGTCTACTTCCAAGATAGTTTGTACAATCTTCAGCAACTCCAATCTACTTCCAAGATAGTTTGTACAATCTTCAGCAACTCCAATCTACTTCCAAGATAGTTTGTACAATCTTCAGCAACTCCAATCTACTTCCAAGATAGTTTGTACAATCTTCAGCAACTCCAATCTGTCTACTTCCAAGATAGTTTGTACAATCTTCAGCAACTCCAATCTGTCTACTTCCAAGATAGTTTGTACAATCTTCAGCAACTCCAATCTGTCTACTTCCAAGATAGTTTGTACAATCTTCAGCAACTCCAATCTACTTCCAAGATAGTTTGTACAATCTTCAGCAACTCCAATCTGCCTACTTCCAAGATAGTTTGTACAATCTTCAGCAACTCCAATCTGTCTACTTCCAAGATAGTTTGTACAATCTTCAGCAACTCCAATCTGTCTACTTCCAAGATAGTTTGTACAATCTTCAGCAACTCCAATCTACTTCCAAGATAGTTTGTACAATCTTCAGCAACTCCAATCTACTTCCAAGATAGTTTGTACAATCTTCAGCAACTCCAATCTGCCTACTTCCAAGATAGTTTGTACAATCTTCAGCAACTCCAATCTGTCTACTTCCAAGATAGTTGGTACAATCTTCAGCAACTCCAATCTACTTCCAAGATAGTTTGTACAATCTTCAGCAACTCCAATCTACTTCCAAGATAGTTTGTACAATCTTCAGCAACTCCAATCTGCCTACTTCCAAGATAGTTTGTACAATCTTCAGCAACTCCAATCTACTTCCAAGATAGTTTGTACAATCTTCAGCAACTCCAATCTACTTCCAAGATAGTTTGTACAATCTTCAGCAACTCCAATCTGTCTACTTCCAAGATTGATTGCATAATTGCCGATCGTAGTGAACAGACGTATCGAGCGATTATTACAATAAACAATAATCACTTGCGAAATTGTGATTTAGTTTAACCAAATAGCCAGTAGTGACTCATACTCTAACATTAGATTTGTGAAAGGTGTGTAAGTAGAAATGTCCGGTGTTTAACAGGAACAAAATAACCTGCTCCATGATGGACGAGAGTACATTCATCCGGAGTAGTAAAGGTGTTCGCTCCCCACCTTCAACACCTGTGCCCGGGGCCGTACCTACTTCTACCTCTCAAGTGCCTACCCAGCGGACCGATGCCCCTGAAGTTGTCTCGACGTCAGAAATTCAGAACTGGATGGCGGTTATCGAACAGAGTCTGAAGGAGGTGTGCGCTATTGCAGCTGAGGGAAAGTTGAATATGGAGCAGAAAACGCGCGTCAATAGCCTATGCCGGAAAATTGGACACGGGACTGCGCAGATGGCCGTCATGTACCAGTCCGTCAAAGCAAAAGCACTCCAATCGCACTACACAGTCAGAACTCTCGAAAACCAACTCAATCTTTCGCAGCAGATACAGAACCTTAAGCTGAGTATCGAAGATTCGACGAAACCTGTCCAGGGATCTTCCTTTGCTGACATGGTAAAGAAAGGTGCTAACAAGTTTATCCAGCCGAGTAATATAAGTTCTGTGGCCATCTATCCGAGTGACAAGTTAAAGACCAGCGATGAGACCAAATGTCTTGTCCAAAAAATTATCAACCCCGAACAAATGAAGCTTCATGTGAGAGGCCTGCGCAAGACGAAGAACGGCGGTGTTATCATCAGCACCGAAACAAAGGACGACATCGAGAAGCTGAGACAATCGGTGCAGCTAACTAATTCAGGTCTAACAGTCGACGAGCTCCATAAAAGGAAGCCTAGGGTTGTGATTTTAGGAGTGCCAACATCCTTGTTTTTACCTGCTTGTACGAACAAAACATAGCCGAAAAACTTCAGAACTGCAGCCTTGAGACGTTTTTGAGCTCAATTAAATTAAGTCATAAGTCAGGTAAGAAAGACAGTGAGACCTGTAATTACATAGTTGAAGTATGTGCAGTCATACGCAAAGCCCTGATATCACAAGACCGAGTTTTTGTAAATTGGTCCTCATGCCCTGTGAGAGACTTTACCTTGGTCACCCGATGTTATAAGTGTCAGCAGTATGGACATGCGGCCAAGTCATGTCGACAGACATCGTTTACCTGCGTCCACTGTGGTGATCAAGGTCACTCAATAAAAGATTGTCCAAAAAAGGCTGACGAACCAAAATGCGCTACTTGCTTGCATTTCAAAAAGCCAGACAAGCATAACACAGGCACTGCTGACTGCTCCGCGAAAATAATGGCTGAAAAAAGGTACATCAATAAAATTCTATAGATTATGGAGGCGCCTAAGAGCGCCGTAAATTGGTTATTTTTCTGACCTTCTTTTTTAGGGTTCCGTACCCAAAGGGTAAAAACGGAACCCTATTACTAAGACTTCGCTGTCCGTCCGTCCGTCTGTCTGTCACCAGGCTGTATCTCAAGAACTGCGGTAGCTAGACAGTTGAAATTTTCACAAATTATGTATTTAGGTTGCCGCTATAACAACAAATACTAAAAACAAAATAAAATTAATATTTAAGGGGGGCTCCCATACAACAAACACGATTTTTTTGACCTTTTTTGCTCGATATCTGTCACCAGGCTGTATCTCAAGAACCGCGGACGCTAGAAAGTTGAAATTTCACAAATTAAGTATTTCTGTTGCCGCTATAACAACAAATACTAAAAACAAAATAAAATAAATATTTAAGGGGGGCTCCCATACAACAAACGCGATTTTTTTGCCCTTTTTTGCTCGATATCAATAATGGCAACAGGTAGGCACTTGAAATATTCACAAAATACTCATTTGTATTTTTACTTTAATAATAAATAATAAAATTAAAATAAAATAAATATTTAAGGGGGGCTCCATACAACAAACGTGTTTTTTTCGGCGTTTTTGCCTTGTGGTACGGAACCCTTCATGTGCGAGTCCGACTCGCACTTGGCCAGTTTTTTTTATATTTTTAACTACCACTATGATAAATAGTTTGATTAATTATTTAGATAATTTCTCTGTATCCGAGTCCAAAGTATTGTGAAGCTGAAAACTGCAAACAATATCTATCCGGCTACAAAACACCGCTAACCATATTAACACAAAATATTCGCAGTGTGTTTAAAAATTTTGATAGCTTTAGTACATTTCAGCAACGGCTACTTATACATAAATTGTGACGTTATTGTTTTAACCGAATGCTGGCTTGCTAAACAATGTAACATACCACTAATCCCGGGGTATAATATGTATAGAAGTACTATAAATTACAACCAAAATGATGGGGTGATAGTTTATGCAAGAGATCATCTCAATGTCTCTGTTCAAGAACCTGATATGCACGACTGTAACAGATTGTTAGTTAAAATTGGATCAGAATTTGCGATATTAGCATTTTATCGACCTCCGTCTTTTAAAAATACTAGCATTTTTACTGACTCTCTGAATGAGACCTTGCAAACCCTGTCATCCATCAAAAACACGATTGTAATTGGAGATATTAATATCAATATTATATCAGGAAGTGCTGATGCGTCTGCTCAGGACTGCCTCAACCTATGCGCCTTTCATGGCCTTCTCCCAGCACACAGCTTTCCTACACATCACAGTGGCTCCTGTTTGGATCATATTATGCTTAAATCGAATTTGCCTTCACTTGCACTTGTTGTTAACTCAACAATAACCGATCACAATGCTGCCCTACTAACCCTTAATTGTAAATTACCTAAACAAGACACTCGCAAAATTACAAAACTGAATATAAATAAACTTGAAGAAGATTTACGAGTCATCGATTTTGATCCAGTCTATTTCCGCTGACCCGCAGTTTTGCATGTTGTATGTAATTGAAAACATACGAAATGCAATTCAGAAAAACACAGTCGTATCGCAGTTGAGTAACAAAAATCACAACATAAAACCATGGATCACATCAGGTCTCATTCGCTGTATGAAACATAGGGATAAACTGCATATGAAAGCCAAATCTAATCCTGACAATGCAGTATTGCAACTTTCGTACAAAAGAAATCGAAATTTCTGTAATGATCTCCTTAAAAAATTAAAAGCAACTAACTACGACAAAGTGGCATTGGAAAAGGCTGGACCAATTAGTAAAAAGATCTGGAAATATATTAAAGACGCAACGTATACAACGAAACCGACCTCTGAGTTTGTTTCGGCCTTTCTTCTCAGAGTAGTCAGATAGGAAACGCCGACTTCATCTAGTTTAAAAAAAAAACATGATTGACGTGTAAAAGCAGCACTACTTTAACATCCTTTGCACTGCTAGATACTGACGAGACTGAGGTAGAAAGTATAATTATGACCTTGAAAGAAGACTGTGCAGTTGGCTGGGATGACAAATCAAATAATATTATCAAAAAAATTCAAGGACATTTTGGTACGACCACTGACTTATATTTTCCGCATTTGTTTATCATCAGCATTCCCCGAGTGTCTCAAAAAAGCTGTAATAATCCCTGTCTATAAATCAGGCAGCAAAGAGCAAGTAACGAATTATAGACCTATTTCTTTACTGCCTTTCCAAAAATATTGGAAAAAATTATAAACAAAAGGTTGTTGAAATATTTGGAAGATAAATCAATTCTGTCTGAGCGGCAGTTTGGATTTAGGCCTAAAGTTTCAACTGCTGATGCGGTACACCATCTGACTGACTATCTAGCGCAAAAACTTGACAAGGGTAACCACACAGTAGGAATTTTCCTGGACCTTGCCAAAGCTTTTGACACAGTTTCAATTCCAATCCTGTTGCGCAAGCTTGAGCTCATGGGTGTAAGAGGCACCCAGCTGAGAATGTTCAAAAATTGGCAATGTTCTCAGCGCTGTTCAAAAAAATACATTTCTTGGTGTTCCTCAAGGAAGTATTTTAGGGCCCACTCTGTTTATCTGTATTTTTGTATCTACATAAATGACCTTTGCAATCTAAAGCTAGAGCATGGCACTATAATAACTTACGCTGACGACACTGCTCTACTTTTTTCGGCTGACTCAGAAAAAGTCTACAATCTTGCGCAACACGGATTCAACATTGTAAATAAATGGCTTCAAAATAACTCACTAACCCTAAATGCAGATAAGACTAATTACATTAAGTTTTCGATGCGCAAGCAAATATCGAAGATCCCCTCAGCGTTGCATGCTCATTGTTGCCCAGTCCCTGCAGATAGCCAGTGTAAGTGTCCTAATATTAAAAAGACAGATAAAATAAAATACCTGGGTATTATAATAGATGACCCTTTCCTTTAAACCACATATGGAAGCTCTAAATAATAGAATTCGTAAATTGATATACGTATTCAAAAAGATACGATTTATTGCAGATCCAAAAATAATTAGGCAAGTATACTTTGCTCTTTGTCAGTCAACTTTGACTTACTGCATTACTTCATGGGGTGGAGCGAGTAAAACTTTGTTATTGCCCATTGAAAGAGCTCAAAGAGCTATCCTCAAGGTGGCTACTTGCCGCCCTTTTATTTTCCCCACTAACCTCCTGTATAAAGCATGTAAAGTACTTACAGTTCGACAGTTATTTATAATGAGCACTGTATTAGAACAACACGCAGCGCTTCCATACAGCACTGAATTTACAAAAAGGAGACGGAAGGATATAGTTTGCCCTCAAAAAAGTACAAAACATGCTTTCACGGCCAAATTTTGTATGTACCTCGGACCGCTACTCTATAATAGGCTTAATGATAAAGGAAACATCTACTCCTTAAATCATCGTAACTGCAAGAAAATCCTTATGGAGACTCTTCAAACTATGTCCTATGAAGATACAGAGAAGTTATTACTTGTGCTAAAGTAAATATTGTTCATATTACCTATACTGTGTGAGTCTGCATAACGTGCACATAACGAAATGAGGGAAACATAGCTTAATTTTATCGACGGTAAAAAAAAATTGGAAAAATAAAAACATATTTAAAAGGAAATTTACCTGCTAAAGTATGGTGATTGCAAGGCCTTTCTTTAACAGTTGATAGGAAATGTTGTGATTGAGTAATAAACATGGTATTTTTACGTTTAGAAATCTGATACGATGGAGAATCATTTAATGTAATCAAAAAGGGTAGGTTAGGCTTTTATCGAGAAATTTTACAATTATTGTAAAAATTTATGAAAAAACATCAGATTTTTGTTAAAAAAAAAACCATTATTCTCAATTGAGGGGCGATTGTTTACCCAGGGGTCACAGCAGCGAAAAAGAATTTAAAAAATGCTACAAAAATTATTTTTTTTAGGTTTTTTAAAATATTTTTTCCGTCGATAAAATTAAGCTTAGTTTCCCTCATTTCGATATGTGCACATTATGAAGACTCGCACTGTACCTATACCTACCTACACCTTTTTACATATTTACTAATAAGATAAATAATAGAAGCATGTGATTATTTAATCAATTTATGTTACCTCCAATCGCCTGAAACACAGGATTTCCTAGTTCAGGCACAAATCATGGGTGAACTCGACATACTAGGGTGAATCAAAAAGTTCTTAGAAATGCATATATATAAAACCTTTTTGGGAGAAGTTCGATATTCAAATTTAAGAGTGTTTATTACACAATATTTATGCAAACTTTTTTTTAAATTAAATTCCTTTATTACGTATATTTACATAATTTATGCTAATATCTATTTAAAATAATAATAATATGTACATTTATATGAAAAAAAAATTAGCAAAATGATCATAGGGCATCAAAAAATTCGTCCGCATCGCTGTCAACAGGAACAGTGCCCAAAAGGCTGGCAGCATTGCCACGTTGTATGGCAATGCTAATTCTTTGGCCAAGAAATAGGCCAGCCCTCTGGTCACGTGAAGAGTCGACTAACCGCTTGGCGATATCTCGAAAAACCAAGTGGGCACTCGGACCCCATGGCCCTAGTGTTTCAACCCCAAACGGCTCGAACATATAATTCCCAATCAGGTTGGAATATTTTCGCCGTTTGAGGTTTTCTGCACCTGCAGCAGCCGCCCCAGCACAGCCCACCGTGCTAGGAAGATGGGATGGCGCAAGGGTGTCGACACATGTTGCATCCCACACCAAAGGTCTGCCTAACTTCCAGGGCATTATGGTCATTCCGTCTGGTCTCTTCCCATCGTCGCGTGCCAGGCCGTTGGGTTCTAAAACAGCTGGCACCCCGGCGGTGACAAGAGCACGGCGGATGATGTCATTAATGCTGGCGTGCCGTGCTATCCGGCCTGCGCTCCTACTACAAGATAGGCCATGGTGCCCGAGGCAGTCGACAGCTTCACCGCACTGACAGCGATGCGGAGCCCCGCAAGGAGCGCCCAAACGCAGACAGGTAGCGAGCCGGAAGGTGGTGTCACCCAGCATAGTGCCTATGTTGGGTGACGGGAGTGCTTGAAGCCAGAGACCCGACTCCCACTCACCCACAGCCAGCAGGCGAGCACGCTCAGCAGAATTGGTGGACGTATTAATAAGATTATTCCGTACCAACCTGCAGAGCGGCTCATCCCACTGTCTCTGGGAAGATGGGTTTACGGGCCGATCTGTATCCGGGCAAGCCGCTTTCCAGGCGTTCACCGCGTCGGTCAAGCACGGCACTTCAGAGTCGACTAGGCAAGGGGCTAAAATTTTCCCGGTCAACTTTTCAGTGCTGTGGACAGAAGACAGGAACGCCGGTAAGCTAATACTGGTAATTTTGCGGACGCCGAGGCCACCAAAACGGATGGGTAGTGTGGCTTGAAGCCACGCTCGGTCGTCCAAGGCCACATTTAGAATGGACGTTAGCGTGCTGCGAATAATTTGGTCAATTTTGTCCAAGAGGTGTGGTTGCTTCCATAAAGTGGAAGAGCGAGAGAGAGAAAATACATAAAATTTGGGCCAAAACAACAATATCTAATCAGGGTGAATGCCGAATGTAAATTAATTTTGGAGAGTCTGTCCGAAATCTCGTTGAAATTTTGAATTTTTTCGTCGATGAAAGGAGTAAAACTATCTTCGAAAATCGGGGAACCTAGGAGGTGCAGTGAACTTTTGTCTAAAATTTTGATTTGTGGGGCTATTGCATTAAATTTATCTAGAGTCAATTGTCTGTCGGTAATGTCAGAAAGGTAAAGTTCACATTTTGAGGGGTTAAGGTCCAAGCCAATAGATTGAAATTCCTGTTTGAGGAGTTGAAGATCTTTCAAAACAGTGTCTACGTCACCTCCTAGCGTTCCATCGTCTAAATACCACACGTTAAATTTTGAATTTAGTTTCTGAATAATTGGATGAATAGCCAAACTGGAAATGACTGGCCCGAGAGGGTCACCTTGTTGGCAACCAACTGCAGATTTCAAAACATTGTCCTTGTATAATAATTTGGAAGGGTACCTGTAACATTGCCACATAAAACCATAAATTTCGGGTAGTTCCTTTTTGACTTCAGCCAACAAAGTGTCCCTGTTCACAGAGTTAAAGGCATTCTTAACGTCAACCTTGAGGATGACCTCACCTTTGTTGGACTTTAAAAATGTTGAAAGGGCATGTACGGCAGCCTCACAGCCCCCTTTCGAGCCAAAACCAAGCTGCAGGGGCTGAAATTTAGCTGTAAGCGATTCGCTGTATAGCTTACAGCAAATTTTAGCTGCCGTACGCCTGTAGGTGCACCCGACGGCGATGGGACGAATGCCGCCGTCTCTCTTGCGCAGGGCACATAGATTGGCCCCGTACAAGACATCGACGACGGCCTCGTTCACACCACCGGTAAGCATGAGGTTAATCATGGCCGCAAGCTCCTTCAAAAGCGACTCACCAGCTTCCCCGGCGCCTGAACTCAACAGATCCTTTAGGTGTTGTGGAGTCAGGCCGTCGAGGCCGCCGGCGGAACCACTTCGGAAGGAGCTCACGGCTGCAAACAACTGGGGGGCCGAAACGTTGAGGAAGGTTGAATTTAGGTCGGGAGGGTCGGGGGGGTCGGGAAAGGTGAGACCATCCGCAGGCGCTGGATGTTTACTCTCTAGAGCTGTTAGTGTTTCTGGAGAGTAAGGCGCCACCACATCGCTGCTGAAAAGTATCCTGGCCGCACCCCTGATGTCACCTTCACTTAATTTGGATTCGACATGTGAACATAATCCTTTTTGACTTAAGTTATGGAATGCAGGTAATTTTGGATCTAAAATTAGGGCCGAATTGTTACAATTTTCTTTAATTTGGTTAGTTAATGTTTTTTTAGTTGCCAAATTTTTTTGAACATGCAGAATCCTATAAGGGAAGGTAAGTAATTGCTCCCAGGCACTTTGTGAGTTCTCCTGGGTCGCAAGACGGATACATTGCGCCAAACTCGCTGCAACAGATCGTCTCGCGCCCCGGGGAACTCTCTTTAATACAGGGGTAGAATTTTTTAATTTTGCTAATTTTTTCCATAAACTTTGTTCTAGAGGTGTTGATGTTGGGGATGTGGCTGGGGGGCACAATGGTACACTATGCGATTTGTGGATCTTGCCATAGTGTATCCTCAGCCCCCGTTCGCCTTTAAAAAAGCGTGCCTGTGAGCAATGTGGACATCTCACCAGCTGAACATCAAGCGATGTGGTAGGCTGACTAGCACAGTTTCCGGCGTCGCTACAGCCGGCATTGAACATATATAAACACACTTAAACTTACAATAAAACTTACCTAATGAATATAAAAATAAACTATTTAAACACGCACTCAAAAAAAATAATAATTACAAAATGACACAATAGGATAAATTATTGTCAACTGGTTTTGACACAGAGCAGCATCGTATTGTAGTCTTTGACACAGAGTACTTTTTGAGAGACTGGTCTGGTTTTGACGACTGCGGCGCAGTCGCGCTCGGGGCCTGGGGCTCTGCGCATGCAGGGCGCAGCCTTTGCACCCGTTGCCTTGGCTGCAGGCGTCGCGTCGGGAACTCGGGATGAGTGATAACACAGAGTACTTTTTGATAGGTGATAATATTTGCCGGCGGAACACAGTATATTTCTGAGTAAATCGTTTTGATATTATAATAATATGATACACGATTTTTGGATTCTGAGGAAATAATTTTCGCTTTGAAATAAAGCTCAGATTTATTTTTGAAATAAAAAATAGTGTCAGCGTAACACACTTGTCGCCATTTGCATTTATGCAAACTGTCACTTGTTTTTGTCAGTTCGTTCGCATGTAATAAATTGTTTTGTGCAACGAGTTGATAAAAAAAAAAAAATAAAAAAAATTATGAAGTGAGTTACGTGCGGTGATAAAATATCTCAGTTTGAAAAAAATCTCTACGAAGTAAATTTTTTCGGACATTCAGCAGACATTAGGGGATGATGCTGTACCCTATTCTACGGTTGCGTACTGGGTGGCTGAATTTAAAAGAGGTAGATCAAGCTGTAAAGATGACCCGCGTTCTGGGCGACCTTCAACCTCCGTTACGGAAGAAAATGTCAAAAAGGCTGAGAGTCTGGTTTTGGAAGACAGAAGAATAACTATAAAACATATAGCTGAGATCCTAAAGATATCATTTGGTAGCGCTCAATCCATTTTAATTGATTCACTGGGGTTTAAAAAAGTGTCGGCAAGATGGGTGCCACGAATGTTAACCGACGAAAACAAAAAGCGACGTTTGGAAATTTGTAAGCGTAATCTCGAAATGTTCCAGCGTGATTCGGATAATTTTTGCCGTCGCCTTGTTACTATGGATGAAACGTGGGTCCACCATTTCGATCCTGAAACAAAGAGACAAAGCATGTCTTGGAAACGACCATCCTCTCCATCCATTAAGAAATTTCGAGTTGCTCCTACCGCTGGCAAAGTTATGGCCTCAGTATTCTGGGATAGTGAAGTAATCCTTTTTATTGATTACATGCCAAAAGGCCAGACGATTACTGGACCCTATTATGCAAATTTAATCCCGAAAGTGCGTGAAGCGATTAAAGAAAAACGTCGTGAAAAACTGTCATTGGGCGTGCTGTTTCTTCAAGATAACGCTCCTGCTCACCGATCAGAAGTTGCGCTCAATGCACTCCGCTGTGCTGGCTTCAACCTCCTTAACCACCCACCATATTCACCGAACTTAGCCCCAAGTGATTTCCACTTATTCCCAAAATTAAAAGAGGAAATTCGTGGAACAAAATTTCACGATAATGATGCGGTCATGGCTGCCGTAGAGGAGTTTTTCGAGAGTCAAGAAAAACATTTTTTTTCATAAGGAATAAGGAAGTTAGAAACGCGTTATTCTAAATGCATTGCATTATGTAGAAAAATAAAATATTTTTGTTTAAATCTTGGCATTTTTTAATATTGATTCCAAGAATTTTTTGATTCACCCTCGTAGATTTAAGAAAAACTGTATTTTATAGTCTTTTATATTTTTGAATAAATTTTATTATTTTTTTTTTTTTAATCTCTCTCGCAGAGGCCCCTTAGGAAATTTTAATGAAATGCGGCACCAAACGACGATTATCCCTGTATGCACTATGCAAGTGCACCCAAGGACAACCCCCGGTTGGTGTAGGACTATTGCAGGATATGGAGAAATAAAAATTTGGACTATGGGTTTGGGTGGCTAAAATGGACTGGTTACCAAGAACTATGGAACAACTCTGACCCCTGCCTGATCAATGTTTTATATATGCACGGATAAAATGGCAGGGGGTGACTTGCACACTCAATAATGGGCCTCCAGAAACGGTCGCTAGCACATAGTGACGTTATGACGTAGCAACAAGTGGGCAACATGTCCTGAGGTTCTTATGAGGAGTGGAGATATTCCACGGCTATCAGGACAATCCCGGAAGTACGGTCAAGATCCCTACCAGCATCTTACTGGAATACTTCCTTCCCCCGAGCACGTTTGCTCTTGCAAATCTCCACTCAAGCCGGCCAATAAAGGCAAAATGAGGTGGGAGCGTCGTTCCCCGTCATTGTTCACTCCAGCCGGCCAATAAAGGCAAGCCAGAGATGAGGAACAAGACTTCTCCCGGGAGATAGGGTCCGTGGGGTCGCTACTGCCCAACAGCTCGCCACATGCTGCCCTGCGGGTTTCTGTATCTCTCTTTGTCTGGCTCCTCACCTTAGACCTGTTCCGGCAAAGCCTTCCGGCACAGGCCTAGAGTTCGGAGCGCGCAAGCCCCACCACGACGTCAACGTAGAGATACGGCGGTGGGGTTATTATTATTATAATATACTTTGTACAATCTTCAGCAACTCCAATCTACTTCTAAGATAGTTTGTACAATCTTCAGCAAATCCAATCTGTCTAATTCCAAGACAGTTTGTACAATCTTCAGCAACTCCAATCTACTTCCAAGATAGTTTGTACAATCTTCAGCAACTCCAATCTGTCTACTTCCAAGATAGTTTGTACAATCTTCAGCAACTCCAATCTACTTCCAAGATAGTTTGTACAATCTTCAGCAACTCCAATCTACTTCCAAGATAGTTTGTACAATCTTAAGCAACTCCAATCTGTCTACTTCCAAGATAGTTTGTACAATCTTCAGCAACTCCAATCTGTCTACTTCCAAGATAGTTTGTACAATCTTCAGCAACTCCAATCTACTTCCAAGATAGTTTGTACAATCTTCAGCAACTCCAATCTGTCTACTTCCAAGATAGTTTGTACAATCTTCAGCAACTCCAATCTACTTCCAAGATAGTTTGTACAATCTTCAGCAACTCCAATCTGTCTACTTCCAAGATAGTTTGTACAATCTTCAGCAACTCCAATCTGTCTACTTCCAAGATAGTTTGTACAATCTTCAGCAATTCCAATCTACTTCCAAGATAGTTTGTACAATCTTCAGCAACTCCAATCTACTTCCAAGATAGTTTGTACAATCTTCAGCAACTCCAATCTACTTCCAAGATAGTTTGTACAATCTTCAGCAACTCCAATCTGTCTACTTCCAAGATAGTTTGTACAATCTTCAGCAATTCCAATCTACTTCCAAGATAGTTTGTACAATCTTCAGCAACTCCAATCTACTTCCAAGATAGTTTGTACAATCTTCAGCAACTCCAATCTACTTCCAAGATAGTTTGTACAATCTTCAGCAACTCCAATCTGTCTACTTCCAAGATTGTTTGTACAATCTTCAGCAACTCCAATCTACTTCCAAGATAGTTTGTACAATCTTCAGCAACTCCAATCTGTCTACTTCCAAGATAGTTTGTACAATCTTCAGCAATTCCAATCTACTTCCAAGATAGTTTGTACAATCTTCAGCAACTCCAATCTGTCTACTTCCAAGATAGTTTGTACAATCTTCAGCAACTCCAATCTACTTCCAAGATAGTTTGTACAATCTTCAGCAACTCCAATCTACTTCCAAGATAGTTTGTACAATCTTCAGCAACTCCAATCTGTCTACTTCCAAGATAGTTTGTACAATCTTCAGCAACTCCAATCTACTTCCAAGATAGTTTGTACAATCTTCAGCAACTCCAATCTGTCTACTTCCAAGATAGTTTGTACAATCTTCAGCAACTCCAATCTACTTCCAAGATAGTTTGTACAATCTTCAGCAACTCCAATCTGCCTACTTCCAAGATAGTTTGTACAATCTTCAGCAACTCCAATCTGTCTACTTCCAAGATAGTTTGTACAATCTTCAGCAACTCCAATCTGTCTACTTCCAAGATAGTTTGTACAATCTTCAGCAACTCCAATCTACTTCCAAGATAGTTTGTACAATCTTCAGCAAAATTTCTAGTATTAGTTTACCGGCTTTCATATCTTCGGTCCACGGCACTGATAAATTAATCAGGAAAATCCTAGCCTCCACACTGATTAACTCTGATGTGCCGTGTTTCACCGAGGCTATGGATGCCTGGAGACTCGCTTGCACAAATACAGATCCACCCGACAATCCATCTACCCAGACGGTGGGATGAGCCGCTCTGCAGAGTAGTACAGAACAATTTACTTGACTCGTCTGTTACTACTGCTGAACGTGCGCGCCTGCTGGCTGTGGGTAGGTGGGAGTCGGGTCTTTGGCTTTATGCACTACCTTCGTCGAACATAGGCACTTTGTTCGACGACACTACTTTTCGCCTCGCTGCTTCCCTACGACTAGGCACTCCTTGCTGTTCTCCCCATCGCTGTCACTGTGGCGAAGATGTCAACAGCCTCGGACACCACGGCCTGTCTTGCAACAGAAGTGCGGGTCGCTTAGCGCGGCACGCGAACATTAATGACATCATCCGACCAGCTCTTGTCACCGTCGGCGTTCCAGCTGTATTAGAACCCAATGGTTTGGCACGCGACGATGGCAAGAGACCGGACGTTATTTCCATGGAAGGTGGGTAGGCCTTTAGTGTGGGACGCCACGTGTGTCGATACTCTTGCGCCATCCCATCTTCCTGGCTCGGTATGCTGTGCTGGCGCTGCTGCTGCGGCTGCGGAGAACCTCAAGCGGCGAAAATATAATAACCTCATCGGAAATTATATTTTCGAGCCGTTTGGGGTTGAAACCCTCGGGCCGTGGGGTCCGAGTGCTCATGGTATTTTTAAAGATATTTCAAAACGGCTGGTTGACACTTCCCGTGACCCAAGGGCTGGCTTTTACCTTGGCCAGAGGCTAAGCATCGCAATATAACGTGGTAATGCCGCCAGTCTCTTGGGTACATTACCAGTCGACAGCGATGCGAATGAGTTTTTCGACGCTATTTTCTAGTTTTAGTTATGTTAGAATTTGATTTTGTTATTTTTACCTGTCTAAATTTCTTCCAAGATTGACATTGAACAGAACTCTCGTTGAATTCGTTTATTTATACCTACTCCATAATGTTGCAGGGAGCGCCGCGCGTTAACTTCTACAGGTGGCTGCCGGGTCAGAACAACGTGCGGCTGGTGGTGGAGTCCGACGACGACGTGTGCGCCACCATCGCCGTGCAGAACTACACGGTCAGTAGCACCAAGTCACCAAACACCAGCAACCAGCGGCTCTGTTATGGGCACTGGTAGTGCGGTTACTTGATGTGCAAGGCGACATCCAGTAGAAGGCTTGAGGCAGCACTTATGTTCTACATCATTTTGTTTTGTTCTGTGAAAGTTTGGAGATTGGAGATAGTTTGGCTCGTTATTTCCGACTAAACTTTCGACTAAGTAACTTAACTATAACTTTGCTATCAAGGCGCATCACCTTTCCTCGTCACAGCGCAGCGGTACCTACTTACAAACGTCTGAGAGAGATGTCCGTATCTGTATTGTTAGTATAATGTTGTAAACATTATTTCAGTGCCCGATAGCAGAGACGTTGGAGGAAATAGAAGTTTCGACGTTAAGGATGACCGTAGTGCGATCTGGCGGGGTGCAGCTATCGGTAATTAAAACCATTTCACTTTTATTATAATTATTGTACCTACCTATCACCATTTTTGCCTAGAGAACAAATAAATTAAGAGTTAGCAAGTAAAGTGTTTCTGTTGGTTTTCAGCGCAACCGATATCCACGGGGTTTTTACATACTGACGGTAGTGCAGCACTCGGACGAAGCATGCCGCGAAGAGGAGCCGGCCGACGTGGACTGGCTGTGGGAGGTCGCCGTGCTGGACCAGCAGCAGAGCATCAGCGAGGCGTCTCCGCCGCGCCGCAAGGCGCTCACCCTGCACACGCGGGTATAGTCCGTACAGTGTACCTACAGTGCGCTGTGCGCGGCCTCGCGCTTGCGCTGTACCGCGTGTGACGTGCGACGTGTTGCAGGCGGCGCTAACTCGCGCGCAGTACATGGTGGGCGCGGGCGTGACGCTGGCGCTGTTCGTGCTGTTCTACGTGCTGTTCGGCGCGCTTGTGCTGGTGCAGCGCTGGCCATCCTGGAAGAGACTGGTGGGCCCGCGTGCGGTGTTGGCTCGCAGTAAGTATGCCGGCGACCAAATTGAATGTCAAGGGCAATTTTGTTCATAATTAAATACTTACTTGAAAAACACCTTTGCAAATAATGCAATACCTACCATATAAAAGGTTATAGTGAACATAGACATTATTTATATGCTGTCGCGGACTTTTTTTTTACTTTTAAAGGGGAACAATTCCGTCATAGGTACATGATTTTTGCGTAACTTTAACCGTTTACGCAGCGTACGAAACGGAAGCTCTGAAAAGGAATAATTTGTCCTGTTTTTTTTTGCAACATTTTGCATTGACGCTCCGCTCCTATTGGTCGTAGCGTGATGTTATAATATAGCCCATAGCCTACCTCGATAAATGGACTAACCAACACAAAAATATTTTTTCAATTCGAACTAGTTCCTGAGATTAGCGCGTTCAACCAAACTCTTCAGCTTTATACTATTATTATAGTAGGTATTATGTAATATTATTATAGTATTATATAATATTATTATAGTATTATACTATTATTATAGTATTATTATAGTATTATAATGTATAGATTTTTAATGATATATTTAATGAGGCAAACACATTTTCTAAAGACTACCTATTATATCATTAATTTTAGGTCAAAAATGTGTTTGCCTCAAAAAGTATCCAGTTTCGGCTAACATTACCCACCATCAATGAGATATTTATTATTTATTACACGACTGCTCGAGTGCAGTCGTGTTTTAATTTTTTTTTTATCGAAAACATTTGCCTTGCGTGCGTGCGACCCGTATCAAATAGCGTTATTACCGCGCGGGCGACCGTCACACGGAGTTGCGCGGGCGCGGGGCCCGCCTCCCCACGACGGATGACCGCACGGGTCCCCGCAACCATAGTAAAAACATATAAGTAGGCCAACTCGAGCCCCGAGCGAGCGATAATAGCCTAAACACGTAGGGCTGTCACTTATAGTTTACTAGCTGACCCAGCGAACCGTACCGCCCCGGCCCGCGCCAGCCGCTCTGTTCCCGCTTTTTAAATCTCTGATATTTTCTAAAATCTTCATTTTAATGATATGCCGTAAAGGGCAATTTTGATCTTCATGAAATGCACAACGTATTTAATGTATTTAATTGGATAAGGAATAATATTGTATTGTTTAAAATAGCTTAGTAAATAACCCATTTTTTTTGTATTATCTATTCTATACATATAATAAATCTGTAGACGAGGCGTTTCTGTACATTGAAAATATAAAAAAAAAAAATAGTTGGGGTGTTATAGGATAACCAACAGATGCCATTTCATCAATTTTTAGAATTTTTGTCTGTTTGTCTGTTTGTCGGTTTGTCTGTTTGTCTGTTTGGATGTGACAAAATTTGATTTGAACACGTTCAACGTAAAAAGTACCAAACCAATATGGTTAATTTTTATACTCAAATATAGTGTAGAACTCGGAGTAGTGTTTAGTTTTGGTTTCATCGCAATCGCTTCACTGTATCAAAAGATATAATCAATTTAATGTATTCTACGACAACTTTCATTACGTAAGTTGGATACACGTAATGACATCTATTGGCGCTTTATAGTACTAACGAAAACATAATTATTGTGTTTATAACATTATTATGTGAATAATCACGTCATGCAGGCTTACCTATAAGATGACTATCACAGTCACTTCTGCCTGTGTTATTTTAAAAAGTAATGATAATGATTACATAATATAATGTTAACCGCTTTCGATTGTTGATTGATTAGTGGCGCTAAAAGAATTTCAAATAAAAAGTGAGGATAATGTAAGATAATATTATGTGATGTAGTGTTCTGAGTGATAAAGATTGCAATGATAAATGATTTTATTTTTGTAAGTAGGTTTGTACAAACACTTTTACACGTCAATCATGTTTTTATTTTTTAAACTAGATGAAGTCGGCGTTTCCTATCTGACTACTCTGAGAAGAAAGGCCGAAACAAACACACACACGGGCAACTTTATGTAGGAGCTCTTTCGAGGGGCAAGCAACCTTTCAAACATTGTTAACAGAGAAGCATTTTCTTAGTGACATAAGGTTTTAAGATCATAATTATCATACTTTCATAGTTTTTTGCCTTTTTTCTCGATTTTTTTTAAATTTCTTTACCATGATAACGCTTCAACGCACACCTCAAGACGGGCTGTTGATTTAGTGAGTATAGGTTCGGCAGGTGCACACCCTTTTTTTTTGTTTCCGGGGTGGAAAATCTTCATGGATGTCCGCCGCCCTGGGACGGGCGGCGAGGTCTGTCAGGCTCTTACTGACTAAAAATCACCCCAGTGTTCCATCTCACACCTACGCCGGCGGTTGCGGGACCGTACGATCCTTCCGCAACCCCCGACTGGTGACGTCAAAGAGGGGCGCGCGTGGAACACTACACGCCGCCAGCTCAAGTCTTGATGTGTTGGCGGTGACAGACGTCCCCGAATTCGTCGCCCCTGGACCCGTTTAGGGGGGCTGGAAGAGGGCGTTGTACGCCCTCCGCCGACGCCCGATGCGCCTACTGCGGGCCGGGTGAGTGGATGAAATCTCCCTCTCCCTTTCCACAGCCTCCTTCTGCGAGACGACCGTTTCGCAGAAAGAAACCACCGCGTCCCAGGACTCTTACGCTGCCGTCGACTCGACTACGGCCGGCAGCGATACGTCAAGGTGCACACCCAATACAAGTAGCACTGCCATGTCGTAAAAAGGTATTGTAAATTATGTCTTCGAGACAATAACGAAATTTTTAGCCATTGTCTTGGTTACAACCATATCGACCCTTTTTTTTTCGGATGGGAAATCATCAAATGACCCCTCCCGCTCTGGGTGGAGCGGAAGGGAGTGTCAGACTCTTACTGACTTAAACCCAGCTACCCATTACTCTCCGCCCGCAGGCCCGCGCCTACGGTGGCCGGGAGTCATCACGCGGCTCCCGACGCCCGGAGCGTCTCCCACGGTGGCTGGGACGGGAGGCTCTCTCCCTGAGCCATCCCGCCACCTCCTTTGCTAGCATGACTGCTTCGCAGAAGGAGGTGACTGCCTCCCTCCCTCTCGCCCCGGACCATGGCTTGCACCAGGGCCGGACGCGAGAGGTCGCCGCCGCTGCCGATCGCCTCTGCGAGGACACGGCGGTGCTCCGCACAAGCGGGGCAGACCTCCACCGTGTGCTCCACCGTGTCCTCTGGGCGATCCTAGCAATGGTGACACCCGGGCGTTTCCTCCCGCCTAATGATGTGCAGGAACCTCCCGAAACTTCCGTGTCCGGTGAGGACCTGCGTGCGTCAGGCGGTAGGCACTCCTTAAAGAGGGGTCTTATCGCCGCTATCGCGGCGTGCCCTGCGCTGGGTAACGACAGTCGCTCTTTCCATGCCGCCATGAGATCGCGCCGGAGATCTGTCCGCTTCGCACTGATTTGCTGTGGAAGCGGATCTTCAATTCAATTCAATTCAATTCATTTATTGCATCAAATATGGTAGGTACATTAAGTTCTTATAAAAAAATATTAAGTAACACACATTTGGCCAATATTTAGCATGCAATAGTACAACTTCCCCCCGGCGTAGTGCCTCCGCGCGCCACTCATACAGGCGCGCGAGGACTATCGCCTCCAGATCCCATGCCGGCCCCGGCCCGTTCCAGTTTGGGGGCCAAACGTCGGAAATGCACCATATCGACCCTCAAGGTATCTTATGGCTATCCACCAAGAGAGAGTTAGCAAATGTGGGCACAGGTTTAAAGAATAAGTTAAGAAAGACTTCAAACTACTTTTCAGATAAACTTCAGTAGGTACGATTTAAGAGTAACACCAATGATGTATTCTTCTTTTTATCTTCTAGATATCTCGACGCTATGATAAAGTCTTAATATTGGTATGTAAGATATCTACAATACCAAGTTAAGAATTTCTAAATTTATCGCAGAGCGGCAGAGAAGACAAGACTTATAAAAACTAACTTCAAACTTCACCTACTAATCTCAGATATACTTTAGATAAAATGGTGGTATGATTTTACGATTTATTCCGGTCTAACTTAGTATTCTAAAACAAATGCAAAATAAAATGGACATAATGTGGCTATTTGGTCAGACAATCAGCCTCGAGCAGACGCTTTCATTTTTATTTATCCTCAAAAATCAAAGTGACACTTCGTCGCATTGTCATTATGAACCCTGAAGACGCAGTGACTGCTGTGCAGTCGAAAGGGCTATGGTTGAGAACCCCAGGCAAGGGAAGCGTTACCAGACAAGATCGGAAGATTTTTCCTTTTACACCTTTCCTAAGCCACACATTATTGTGTTCCGACATCCACGCGAACGAAGTCGCGGGCACAGCTAGTGTAAAACATAAAAATGGTTACTGTGGATTATCTTTAGGAGATAAACATATACCATCGCGGACTTTTTTATTGATATTTTTAAGATAATTATACAATTCCGTAGTACATTAATTTGATCTATCTCGTAAGGTTTGGCCAGCGTTTGCAATGCAAGCGCACAAAAATATGTTTGTTACGACGTCACATTACAAATCTTTGAATTTCTCGACTTTTCTCTACTACAATTATGCATGTATCTATATATATAAAATGATAAACTGACTGATTGTTGATATATCAACGCACAGTCTAAACCGCTGCTCCTAGAGACATGAAATTTGGAGGGTGTGTTCTTTGTGAAGAGTAGTGATCCACTAAGAAAGGGTTTTTCGAAATTCCACCCCTAAGAAATTTCACGCGGACGAAGTCGCGGGCAGAAGCTAGTTATACATAAAAACCTTCCTCTTGAATCACTGTATCTATTAACAAAAACAGCATCAAAATCCGTTTTGTAGTTTTAAAGATCTAAGCATAGATAGGGACAGACAGACAGCAGGAAGCGACTTGTTAATTATAACGCGTTTTAACACGAATTATAACACGAGCACTAATATGTCAACACTTGGCAACTTCCAATTGCGATTTTTTCATGAAATAACGAATGCAACGTTAAAAGAAACACGACACTTTACATAAAACTATGGGTTCGAAAATACTATATTCCTAATAATATAAAATTTAATTAAAAATAAAGGAAAAAATAGCCTTTGAATAAAGTGTATACATACTTTTGCTCGTGACTGTACCTATTTATTCAAATAAATTATTATGAAATTGTTAAAAGAGGTAGGTATATATATAAATTTTTACGAGCAGCAGGGCAGCGGCGTAGCGTGCGCGGGCGCGGGCGGTATTACGTACGGCGCGGCGCGGGCGTAGTCACCCACGACTGGTGCACCTTTAGCAGCGATAAATTTTGTCACTGTGTGCGTGCGACGACGCATACGTACGAGCGCGCTCACATACAAACCATGTTCGGTGCGTTTCTATGAAGATAACCTACTTATATGTTTTTACTATGCCGCAACGGAGCATTTTTGTATGGAACCGCGCGGGGTGAATGGATAGTGGACAATAGTGGTAGCCCGCCAAATTCAAATTTTCTTACTTACGTTTTTTGCAATTTGCCGTTCAGTGTCAGGTATCTTGATCAAAAAGTTCAGGTCCTATGAGAACACAATATAAAAATTTATTACATACAGGCAATTACAAAACAGCACTACATAAGAAAAGTATTATGGCAATGGGCCCTATAATATACAATAAAATTCCGCACAATTTTAAAGAACACCCTCTAAGAATATTTAAATCTAAGCTGACTGCATTATTATTAGAAAAATGTTATTATTGTATAAAAGACTTTTTAAATGATAAAAATATATAAGAAATAAAAAAAAAAAAAATATGACATTATACGAGAATTTATATTAAATCAGAATTATGTAATTATTAATTGTTTATTTTAGATGAAAATTGTATCCTTAGTTTTTACGACTGCATGATTTATGAAAATTTTATGTTTTTAGTTTTTACGACTTTGCATGCCGTAAGGTAGAATGTAGCGGAAACATTTAGTGATGTACCATCTTATACCTGTACCTACATTGTTGGCAAATAAATAAATCTGAATCTGAATCTGAAAATATGATTCGCGACAATAACAGGTACATACCTACATATTTACAGAATTATAATAATTAGAATCATTATTACATATTTCTAAGTTAGATTTCTACAACCAACTACCAATCTCTTATGGGAAAGTTTTTACGGTAGAAATCTGTTGTTGTTGGACGCCGAGCGACACAAGTAGGTTATCCAATCTCCGCGCCGAACGGTTAGGTACCTAGGTACTATTTTTATCAATGAGCGCAAGACGACGCGGTACGAGCGGCGCGGGTGTGCATGTTTTTAGGGTTCCTTAGTTGGTACCTACAAGGAACCCTTATAGTTTCGTCATGTCCGTCCGTCTGTCCGAGGTTTTGCTAAGAGACCGTTAGTGCTAGAAAGCTGTAATTTTGTAGGAGTGTGTATATCAATTACGCCGAGAAAGTGGTAGAATAAAATTTTGAAAAATATTTTTTTTTAGGGTAGCTCCCCTACATGTGCAGTGGGGATGAATATTTTTTTCGTCGTCTACCCCATCGTGTGGGATATCGTTGAATAGGTCTTCTAAAATGACTTGGGGGTTGCTAAAATTATTTTTCGATTTAATGCTCCATTTACGAAATATTAAACTTTAAAGTGCAAATTTTTGTTCCAGTAGGGCGTCCCTCCCCCTCTAAAAGCTAAACTGCTGGCTTGAAAAATCTGGAAAAATTCACGATGATAGTGCATTTCATGAACTTTAAAAGGAAACTATAAGAATTAAGATAACTTTATTAGTTTAGCAGTAATAGTCGTTGAACTTGGGTGTTCGATAATGTTGTACCAAATACAAAATCCTGAGCATTAATCCTTTAAAGTGACTAAGATGAAGCAGTTACTTGTTTATAACGGGCAAAGACTTGCATTGAAAAACAAAATATGAAATTTTTTATTTTTTTTATAAGTATTCAGAATAAAGAACAACAGAATCGTACTACATTGTGATAACGGGCTACTACGGAACCCTACACTGTGCGTGGCCCGACACGCACTTGGCCGGTTTTTGTACGAAAAAATAGGTAACTTAACAAGCTTATAACTTTGTGATTTTTCATGATACAGCCGGTTGATTCTGTAAAAATCACCGTGAAAACTTAGGTGAAAGTGAGGTTGTTTTGCTAGGAATTTACACTATTGACAGCTCACTCCACGCTCACCTCACCTAAGTTTCCAAGGTGAGATTTTTACAGAATCGCACTGCTGTTTTGAAATTTTGTAAGTACATAGATTCTTTCGCGTCTGCATCACTCCACGACAACTGAGGACGTAGTGCAGTATTTGAAGGTGAAGACCAACTGGACTCTGAGGGTCGAAAGGTTGGAATCGCGCCACAACATCAACTTTAAGTCATTCGTGGTACGAGTTCCAACACTTCCAACCCAACATCTACAGACCTGTCTGAAAGAGGACTTTTGGCCGAAAGGTGTCGTAAATCGACGTTTCCGAGGACGGTTACGCTTACGCGACACCTCGCAGCGAAACACGACGCCGACAACATAGTCATAGTTATATGTATTAGTTTATTATTGTATAAGAGTATTTTTGTGTATTTTATCAATGGGCCTTAGTTGCCTGAAAATAAAATGATGATTATGATTATTTACATAAAAATACTAGACACGTGTTTCGGGTTTGGTATATAAACTAAAACTAGGTAATGTTGTATGTGAATTTCAACAAATGCAATTTGAACGGTGAACTTTTTCATTTATATATTTTTTGTATATTTTTCAGGTTTTATGTACCTAATCTTTAGGATATGAAATATCCCCGTATCATCAACATATCATTTGAGACTAAGCAGAAAATTCAGTTCGAATTCTGGTTTCCACCGATATGACAAACCGGCACCGATTATTTTTTCTGTACCCCCATATGATAAGGTTATCCACCGAAATGATGCATATCCAACGATATGATAATCTATCCACCTTTGAACATCAAAAAGGAAATAGTTAACTAGAAAATAGTTTCTAGAGGAACCTTTAATTCGTTCAATTGCTCCTCCTCACCATCATCATCTCGGCCTATAGACGTACATTACCAAATACAGACTCCCCTAATGATACATTTATACATCTACTACCCAGTGGTATCGTGGGTGGTAATGATTTTGATAGTCTATGTAGGTAATTATGTATGTACCTATGTATATATATGTATGTATATAATGTATGTGTTTGTATGTTCCATTGTTTCTTTGTATACTTAACGAAATGACACGGGATCTACCGATATGATAAACCGACTCACCGAGATAATAAAATGATCTACCGATATGATAAAGCAATCCACCGATGTAACAAAACTGTGCGTTGATCATGAACCAAAACACCGATATTAGATATAAGACACTAATTGATTTTTTCTTATCATTTCGGTGTAAATTATCACATCGGTGGTAATAACGACTACCAATTACAGCGATATGAGAACAGCGACGTGAGAAATAACACACTTTTTAGAGAATTAGAAAAAATGCTATCTAGGATAAATTCAATAACAGTCAATGAAGCTAATTCACTTACTACCTCTGTTAGAACCAAACAACAATAATAAAACTACTCATTACACTAGAAAAATGCAACCACCGATAATATAAAATAATAGTCCGGGAGCAACTGAAATGGGGCGTATTTACGTTATTGGCGGGGGGAATATGCAGCGATTTGACACAAGTCCGTGATCTTGACTGCGCACTAGCACACACACAGAACATTTAAACCCTATAAAATTGGGATGGGGATGGGGACGCTGTCGGACTCGTCGATGTAAAGTAACACACAAGTAACACACCGATAAAAAAAGTGCAGATTCAAACTAGACCAATAACATCGGGTAATTTGAATAAGTTTAATAACACTTTAATTAGCAAGCTAAATGCTCAGGGTCTAAGTATGACTAATGGTAATATTTTGTATGAAGAATTCTTTTCATTAGTGCAAACAGAGTTCAATAATTCCGAAGAAATCTAAAACTATTTGCCCTAATTTTTTATTCAGTGACTGGGCAACTAAAGGGATCAGGAAAAGTAGGGAAAGGTTATTTGAACTGTATGGCCTTAAGCCGTATATTAACACGGATACTTTTAATAAGTATGTTGCTACTTATTCTAAAATTTTAAAAATATCTGCAAAGCAGCTATAGCTTCTTTCATTAGTAACAAGGTTAAATCAGCAGACAATAAAATAAAGACAGTTTGGAAAATTATAAACAATGAAACGAACAGGAACAAAAAACATAATACTGATTACGCACTGGACACTTCCCGCGGTCTCATTAGCGATAACATCGATGTTGCTCAGGAATTTGCAACTTTCTTTACCAATATCCCAATTAAAACTACAGAAACTTTAAATTCCTCGCCCGCACTAGCTATTGAATTATTAAGAGCGAATGTCTCAGCCTGTCCTGTGGAATTTAAATTTAAACATATAAACCCCATAGTCATTTTATAGGCATTTAAGCAACTTAAGATCAAAATTACTGAAGATCTGTGGGGCATGTCTACTAAAGTTTGTCAATCCATTATCGAGACAGTTGCATCCTATTTAGCTTTAATATTTAATTTGTGTGTAGATCAAGGGGTTTTCCCGGATTTAATGAAGTTCAGTAAAGTTATTCCACTTTTCAAATCTGGGGACAGCAAAGACACTAATAATTATAGACCTGTATCGGTTTTGCCGGTTTTTAGCAAAGTGTTTGAAAAAGTAATGTTAAATCAAATGCTCAATCATTTTAATCGTAATAACATCCTACACGATCAACAGTATGGTTTCACCAAAGGACGTTGTACAACCGACGCCGGTGTCACCTTATTAAAACACATCTTTAACGCATGGGAAGAGGCACAAGATGCA
This sequence comes from Oligia latruncula, assembly GCA_948474745.1. Taxonomy (NCBI): domain Eukaryota; kingdom Metazoa; phylum Arthropoda; class Insecta; order Lepidoptera; family Noctuidae; genus Oligia; species Oligia latruncula. The sequence goes on along the minus strand of OX419691.1, from coordinate 424,659 downwards.
ATAGGCATTTTTTGCGACCTATCCAAGGCATTTGATTGCGTTAATTACGATACACTGCTCTTGAAACTTGAGCATTACGGACTAGGTAAACTTGCTCTTAGCTTAATAAAATCGTATTTAAATGATAGATTTCAGCAAGTTCAAATTAACGGTGAGAATTCATCGGGCTTAAAAGTCAAAATAGGTGTACCGCAGGGCTCAATACTGGGGCCATTCCTATTTTTAGTATATATAAATGATTTACCTCATTTACTGAAAAACCGACCACAAATGGTGTTATTTGCTGATGACACATCGCTGATTTTTAAAGTAAGCAGACGTGCACAGGATCTTGACGACGTAAATAACACTATGCTTATGGTTCATAATTGGTTTACTGTAAATAATTTGGTATTAAATGAGAAAAAAACTAAATGCATTAGATTCGCTTTACCGAATGTTAGGAGTAGTGAATGTCATGTTGTATTGAATAAGGAGATACTTGAATTCGTTGAAAATACGGTTTTCCTGGGGATCACGCTTGACTCAAAGCTGCAGTGGGGTCCGCACTTAACATCACTGGCAGGGCGGCTAAGTTCAGCCGCTTACGCCGTTTGGAAAATTCGCCAATTAACAGACGTGGAGACCGCGAGACTGGTTTATTTTAGTTACTTTCATAGCATCATGTCTTACGGCATTTTGTTGTGGGGACGGGCTGCAGATATTGATTCTATCTTCATTCTGCAAAAGAGGGCTGTCAGAGCCATCTACAAGCTCAGCAGACGCGAATCTCTACGGGAACTGTTTAAAAAAATTAACATCATGACGGTTCCTTGTCAATATATATATGAAAACATTATGTACGTTCGAAAAAATCTACACCTTTTTAGTAAGATAAGTGACAGGCATAATTTTAACACTAGAAATAGGGACAAATTAGATCAACCGCGTTTCAGATTGTCTAAAGTAAAAACTTCTTTTTTGAGTTACTGTGTAAAATGTTATAATAAAATACCACTCGATATTCTTCAATTAAATGAGAAGAAATTTAAAACATGCATTAAACGCACACTATGTAGACAAGCATATTACAAGTTGGATGATTATATCGTAGATAAAAATGCTTGGCTTAATGCTGGTCCTGCTCCACAGACACTTGGACTCACTAGTTAAAATTTCAATATTTGGAAGAGGTGCTTCCCTTTTTCTTTTTAAGTGTTTCTGACATTACGATCATAACTTTTTATTTTTATTTATTCAATCAATTTTTAAGTGAATACTTGTTGGAGCTGCTGAAGATTGTAAGTCTATCTTTGTAGTTAATTTCAATATTTGGAAGAGGTGCTTCCCTTTTTCTTTTTTTTGTGTTTCTGTCATTACGAACATAACTTTTTTAATTTATTCAATCAAGTTTTAATTGTTGAATACTTCAATATTAAATATCTCTTCCTGTTTGGTAGGTAATAAAATTCTATTTACCTCTTAAATAAATTGCAAACTGTAGTTTTGTATAATTTAGAAGCATTTTTTTTAAATTTTGTAAATGTAAGAACCATGTTTCCGTTTATTATGATTTTTTGATGTTGACTTGAAAGAGCATGGCAGTTGAGAACGTGTCATGCTCACTTAAATGTCTCACCGATGGTGGCGCGTGTGTTGGATCATTCGGTTCCCTACAAAATGGTTGAGCTGGATGGTGCTGATCCACGCGTCATGTTCGTGAACGGGCGCCGTCGGTTGAGACTGGTCATCTCTTAACTGCCAAGGCTTATTTTTAATCTTATGTCTTGAATTGTTTCTTCATTTCTGTCTTTTTTACATTGTTCTCACATATAGAAGCAACAAGAATAATGTACCCAGGATTTTGTAATATCTTGATTTAAAAGAGTGTCCATGGAGTTTCTTGCCCGTTCTTCTCCATAGAGATCTACGCTTTGGAATGGGCAACTAGCTTCAACTTTCTGACTAACTGACAGACTATTTAATTTTGACAATTCAAAAGTGCCTGTACAAGGTTTAATTGAAATAAATGATTTGAGTTTGAGTTTGAGTTAGGTTTAAATTTGTCCAGCGAAATGAGAACATGTTGCAGGACAAGTACGTTTGTGCCTCTCAGTACCTAATAATAATCGTTAATTATGTAATAAAATACGCTAAATATTAATAATAAAACTAATATTCTATGAAATAGAATAAGTTATATACTTAACTTACCTAGGTACTTATTTTTATTAGTGTATAAGCTTTTTTGTTTGTAAAAAAATACGAGGTTTATGTATTTATTTCTACCTTTGTAATAGTCCTAGGCAAATTATATTTTTGCCACAACCCAATAACTACCTCATGATCATCTGCCTAGCCTTTTCCCAACTATATTGGGGTCGGCTTCCTTTCTAACCGGATGCAGCTGAATAATAACTACCTATTGAATACTAAAAAAAATATTCAGAACAATATTCCTTTTTTCAAATACTAATTTCACTGAAGACAAAAAAATAAGTCATTTGGGAAATTCACCCATATTTAAACGCTATGAATTCGCCTACCACCCCACAATGACTTAATAATTAAAAGTGCCTTCTTCAATCGAGAATTTATCGATTTTTCAGAGCCTGATGAAGTTACAAGATCGGAGGTGGAAAGCACAATGTCCATATCGCCTGGGCGGCGACGGCGGCGACACTCCAGTGAGTTCTAAAATAAACACAAGGCTACCTTGTGCTCATGTTTCTAGAGGTTCAACTTTACTTGAGGAAATCGGTCAAGGAGAGGGAAGATAGTGCCCGAAGTTAAATGCGAGCCTTTGTTGTTTGTTTGCTGTTATCCTTATATAAATTGATCTTCTATTAATTGATTGTTCTATTAATTGATTGATCGGGGATGATAACAACAACAACAACAAACAAACAACGATGTAATTATAACATTTATTAAGGTACTAGCTGACCCGGCAAACGTTGTTTTGCCATATAAATTATTTCTAGCTGCCCGGCGCTATCGTTCGCGTGGTGTAAATAGTGTAACTAACACGACTTTCTTTTAATTTATAGATTATAATCATTATCATTACTTTTTTAAATAACACAGACATAAGTATCAGAGTTAATAATACACATAATAGAATAGAATAGAATAGAATACTCTTAAGAAGAAAACTCTCTCTTCTTTTCTCTTTTCTCTTTCTTTCTTCTCTCTCTTCTCTTCTCTCTTTTCTCTCTTACTCTTACTCTCTCTTTTCTCTCGTTTTTTCTCTCTTTCTTTTCTCACATAATAATGTTTTCAAGATCACAATATGTTTTCTTTAGTACTATATCGTCCCAATAGATGTAATTACGTGTTTATTATTACAATAAAAAGTTGTTAAAGAATGCTTTAAATTGATTATATCGTCGACCGTAGGTTCAATTAAGGTAAGGGACAAAATACCCAAAATGAGTTGAGTATACAGTTTTGTTCAGAATTTTGCGCTCTTTCGAATGGTGTATATGAAAAAATTCTAGCTTAAAAAAAATGTCCCTTACCCTACTGATTTTTGGATTCGAATTTCGAATCAGCCCCATAATAACTACGAGTATGTATCTGAAAAACTATGCAATATAGCAACATTTTTTCAACAAGACCTTTACACTATTTTTTCATTGGATTGGATCCAACGTAGAGATCAATTTAATGTAAGGGACATTACTAACAAAATACGTTGGTGTAAGGGACGTCTATTTTCTTAAATAGCTAACTTATTTAAATAAATGTCACACAGGTAGATAGAACACTAAAATACAAGATTATGTGTGAAATCAGATCCGAAAAAGGTTAATAACAAAAAAAGTTATAGGCGATTTAGTCCGAAAAAAAACTTTGTCGGCCTCTCCTGAAAAATCGTATTATGTCCCTTACCTCAATTGAACCTACGGTCGACGATATCTTTTGATAGACTGAAGCGATTGCGATGAAACAAAGACTAATCACTACTAGGAGTTCTACACTATATCTATATATAATAAAAGAAAGTCGTGTTAGTTACACCACTTATAACTCGAGAACGGCTGAACCGATTTGGCTGAAATTTGGTGGGGAGGTAGCTTAGAGCCAGGAGACGGACATAGGATACTTTTTTTTTTTTTTTTTTTTTTTTTCTTTTTTTTTAGTAGGAGTAGGGTAGGAGTAGGGTAGGAGTAGGGTAGAAGTAGGGTAGGAGTAGTGTAGGAGTAGTGTAGGAGTAGGGTAGGAGTAGTGTAGGAGTAGGGTAGGAGTAGTGTAGGAGTAGGGTAGGAGTGGGGTAGGAGTAGGGTAGAAGTAGGGTAGGAGTAGTGTAGGAGTAGGGTAGGAGTAGGGTAGGAGTTGGGTAGGAGTAGTGTAGGAGCAAAACAACGTTTGCCGGGTCAGCTAGTTTGAGTATAAAAATGAACCATATTGGTTTGGTCCTTTTTGCGTTGAACCTGTTCAAATAAAAAATCTGTCACATCCAAACAGACAAACCGACAAACAGACAAAAATTCCAAAAGTTTATGAAATGGCATCTGTTGGTTATCCTTTAACACCCCACCAATTTTTTATTTTTTTATTTTCAATGTTCAGAAACGCCTCGTCTACAGATTTATTATATGTATAGAATAGATAGGGTTATCATCCCCGATCAATAAGCCACAGGAAAATTTATAGAAGGATAACAGCAAACAAACAACAAAGGCTCGCATTTAACTTCGGGCACTATCTTCCCTCTCCCACCTATATGTATCTACCACCATTTTTGTAGCGGCGACATTCGACAGCAGTGACAACAGTGACACGGACGAAGAGGAAGAGGAGACCGGCACTGCTGCCACGGTCGTCACTACCGGGGTCTTAGACAGCGTCACCACTGCCAGCGACACCACCCCCCCTCCTGACAATGACAGAAGAGGCTCTACAAACAATACTAGGGAGACTGCCGCCGGCCCCGACGCCGCGCCTGCTACTGACGAGCACCTCGCCGGCCGCACGGATGGCACCACAGACACCACCCACATCCCCGACGGCGACACCAACACGCGCGGAGTGCAGACCGAACAGAACGGCAACGGGAACTACGTGCTACAAGCTAATAGAGATCAGGTAGCACATTTAATATTAAGTCACGTTAAGCGTTTACATAAATGAAGCCATTTTTAACCGACGAAAAAACGGAGGAGGTTCTCAAGTCGACGCGTATACATATAATATACTTTTTTTTTATGTATGACCATGCATAACTTTTTACAGAATAGTCCGATTTTAATAATTATTTTTTCGTTTGAAAGGATATACTCTCAAGGTGGTCCCGTTGTCATCAAGTTGGAATCTGCAGTGCGATTCTGTAACCATCTCACCGTGAAAACTTAGGTGAAGTGAGCGTGGAGTGAGCTGTCAATAGTGTCAATTCCTAGCAAAAACAAACTCACTTCACCTAAGTTTTCACGGTGAGATTTTTACAGAATCGACCGGCTGATGAGAGGATCCCATGGAAATCGAGGGAAACCCTCAAATTTTATAGGCAAACCTATTGAGTATTGCTATTTGAGTATTTTTTAAAGTAACTTGAGCATTTGCTCTTGGAAATCATCATTTGGTAAAGTGGAGCTAATGATGAAGACCACAGATGGCCATCGGAACTACTCAATGATAAATATTTCACTGGTTGCGTGTTGCGTATCGATTACTTTAATATGGTTGCTAAGCAATTTATGCTCGTTACAATGCGAATGGTGAAATGGAGCTGATGGTGGAATACCAGCAGAACTCCTCAACAATTAACGTCTCTGCATCGGGAAAAGCATTTTTTTTGTAAAAGGCGATAAGCAAGTTGACACTATGCCATTGTATTGTAACTTAGATAAATTATAAGCAGACCCACTAAAAAGCGATAAATAAAAACTTTTTAACAAAAAAATTAAACCGCCGAAAATACTGAAAACTAAAAAATAATAGAGCTGTTTTGCATTAAAACAAAACAGTTATTATGTTATGAAAAACACATAGCATTGTTAATTGCACAGTCTAAGAATTTGGCCATCTAATCTCTATATATTCAATGTACTCTGTGATCTAATGTTCTAATAATCAGAACAAACGTACCTCTATGTATCTCTAAGTAGTCTGTGCTCTATGTCTCTTCGTTACCTTTTACTTGGCAGTCTTGCCGATCCTTGGTCACAGCTGCCATTTTCAAATGTCATTCATAGAAGTCTTCAAAACTCAACAGCAAACGCATTGGTCCAATGCTATGGGTTTTTCATAACATAATAACTGTTTTGTTTTAATGCAAAACAGCTCTATTATGTTTCCTTCAAAACACATAGCATTGTTGAAGACCTGTTTGATATCCGCTGGTGAAAGAATACCCGAAGGATGTAGACGCTATTTGAATTATATTATATTAAATTAAATTAATGAATATTTCTGTCTGTATTCATTAAATGTTCAAACCAAAAATTAACAGTTTTCAATCTATTATTCTAATAAATTCAAAAATTAACAAATCTTCCATAAAATGTTATAGATTGTTAACAAATGTATTTTGCCTTATATAGGGTGAACATGAAATATAAGGCTATAATGATATTTTAAAATCAATGATATTTAAGCAGAATTAAAATAATCATCTCATTACTAAAGGATAATATTATTAATACTGATATTTTAGACAGGTAAAAATAACAAAATTGTACTAACAAATATGGATGTAATCGTAGGATGAATCTGAAATAAATTTATTATTATTATTTTCGTTTATTTGTCTATTTACACATCTAATTACATTTTTAAATATTTCTTAAAATATAAAATAAGTATAAAAAACATTTAAAAATATAAAAAATAACGATCCGCCGGTGTTGGGAGCAGGGTCCAATTATTATTATTATTATTCCTTTATTTCATTAAATATCACATAAATTATTAGAATACAAAAAATATAAAAACATTTAAAAATATAAATAATAGTAGCCCACCGGTATCGGGAACAGCGTTCAAGCTACCGGCGGTCAGGGCTCCAGAGAGAGGAACCTCCTAACAATGCGGGCCGTGTCCAGAAGTACCGCTTTCTGAATCAAGCCCTTGATCCAGCTGCCCAAAGAGAGCCTCCTTAGGTGTTGGTCGAGGCTCCTAGCTTTTAACCCATTGGCTGTCACGACTATCGGCACAATGATCGCTGAGTCCACATCCCACATGTCGACAACCTCGTGAGCCAAGTCAAGATACTTGATTTGTTTATCTTTCTCGGCTTTCACGAGGTTCCCATCATGCGGGACGGTTATGTCAACAATCATTGCGCACCGCTCTGATCGATCCACCACCACTATATCAGGCTTATTGGCAACAATAGTCCTGTCAGTGATGATGGATCGATCCCAATATAATGTGATATTACCATTTTCGAGAACTGGGTCGGGCACATACCTGTAGTACGGCACCTCCGATTCCACAAGGTTGTATTTTTTATATTATTATTATTATTAAAATTAAATTCTAACATAACTTAAACTATACAGAAACTAGAAAATAGCGGATAATTGGATCACTTATATCCTTAATTAATCTAAAGTACCAATATTTTTGAATCTCAAACTTTTTATTGATGTTTGAAAACAAACTCAATATCTAACCGTAATTTGCCATACAACGTGGCAATGCTGCCAGCCTTTTGGGCACTGTTCCTGTTGACAGCGATGCGGACGAATTTTTTGATGCCCTATGATCATTTTGCTTATTTTTTTCATAAAAATGTACATACATATTATTATCTATACTAATCTATATATATATAAAAGAAAGTCTGTTAGTTACACCACTTATAACTCGAGAACGGCTGAACCGATTTGGCTGAAAATTGGTGGGGAGGTAGCTTAGGACCAGGAGACGGACATAGGATACTTTTTTTTTTTTTTTTTATAGTAGGAGTAGGGTAGGAGTAGGGTAGGAGTAGGGTAGAAGTAGGGTAGGAGTAGTGTAGGAGTAGTGTAGGAGTAGGGTAGGAGTAGTGTAGGAGTAGGGTAGGAGTAGTGTAGGAGTAGGGTAGGAGTAGGGTAGGGTAGGGGTAGGGTAGAAGTAGGGTAGGAGTAGTGTAGGAGTAGTGTAGGAGTAGGGTAGGAGTAGTGTAGGAGTAGGGTAGGAGTAGGGTAGGAGTAGGGTAGGAGTAGGGTAGAAGTAGGGTAGGAGTAGTGTAGGAGTAGGGTAGGAGTAGGGTGGGAGTAGGGTAGGAGTAGGGTAGGAGTAGTGTGGGAGTAGGGTAGGAGTTGGGTAGGAGTAGTGTAGGAGCAAAACAACGTTTGCCGGGTCAGCTAGTTATAAATAGGTAAAATTTGTAAGTTTGTATGTAGGGGGTAAGCTCTGGAACTAATGATCCAATTCTAAAAATGTTTTCACTGGTAGAAAGCTACATTATTCCTGAGTGCTATAGGCTATAAATTATTTTTTCAACACACTTGCTCGTAAAGTAGCTCTTATTGAACCGATTTTAGGTCCATAATGGCGTGTATTACGAACGCGTGCTTTTTCTTTACTTTAATCCACTTGTGCTGTAATACCACAGATAACTATTTAGGTACTAGTCGGAGATGCGCGCTTTTTTAATATCATCAAAGAGACTTCATGCCAAAACTAATCCGCGGGCTATATTTCACTTTTTTTTAAATAGTCTGGATTGTCCTTGGTCGCAAAATGAACTAATATTTATTTACCTTTTTTTTTTTTTTTTTTTGCGGATGGGAAATCATCAAATGACCCCTCCCGCTCTGGGTGGAGCGGAAGGGAGTGTCAGACTCTTACTGACTAAAACCCACCCGTGTTCCTTCCTTAGCCCTTTATGTTTCGGGCCAGCGTTAACCCTTTCGGACAATCCCGCTGACCCGGCAGGCCTCGGCCCTATGGGGCCCCTCCTCGATGCTGACATCTCTTTGAGGCGCGCGTGGAACACGTACGCGCCGTCCGGCACGGGCCTGGTCCTGATCGGACGGTGAGCTACCCATTACTCTCCGCCCGCAGGCCCGCGCCTACGGTGGCCGGGAGTCGTCGCGCGGCTCCCGACGCCCGGAGCGTCTCCCGCGGCGGCTGGGACGGGAGGCTCTCTCCCTGAGCCGTCCCGCCACCTCCTTCTTCTTCTTCCTTGGCAAACCACTGGAGCAACCTTTTTTCATTTGTCTTGGTCTGCTCTTCTCAAATATTTTTTGACGACAAACATTTAAAAGGATAGCAAAATTTAGGTTTTCAAACTTGTTTCAGAGAACAAAATCTCTTTATTAGAAGCATTAATAATATTATCTTCCTTTCTACCGGGCCTGCAGGCTGCAGGCAGGGTCCTTATGATTGGTATCAGTGTTTCAAAAAAGGCCTACATATTCTAACTCCTGATTGAGATTTAGAATTGACTTTGGAAATTCATTTGTCATCCAAGCTTTGTTAAGACCCACAGTCTCCGAGACAGCTTTAAAAATATCTAAACTGAATAAAATAGTTTAAATAATATTGCAATTTAAATTATTAGATGCAAATACAAATTCTCTGTCACTTAGTTGATTAGCCAACTAAGTGACAGAGAATTTGCAATTTGTTGCAATTGTCCAGGGAACTGAAGAAAGGCAAAGTCAAAGCATTTATTCCAAATAAGCACATAAAATGGCACTTTTACGAACGCACACTCTTTTTAACGTCAAAAAGCACTTTTGAAAGCTGTCAACTCCCATATTTTTCTTGGTTCTAAAAGACTCTCCGGAGTCGTTGGTGTGAACTATGACATGAACAGCTACCCTTAATTAATACATAATTACTTTCGTTTAACTTTTTAGTAGATAATACCGGAGTGTAAACAATAGGCTATTTGATTATAATATCATAATCTTAGATATCCGGATGTATTTGCTCCACTGCAAATATAATAAATATGATCTATATGATAGAGGACACGTTGATTAATGCCAAGAAGATCCAGAGATGGTCCTGGTCCTGACCTGACATTTCCTTAATTATTACAAAATACAGCAAAAAATATACAGTATAGCATAATAAGTTATAACGTTGTTTAAATATTTAACATTTCTTATTAGGTAAAAAAAAAAAAATTTTTCTAATTGCAGATTAGACTTAGAGGTGCTGAACCTCTTTAATGTAAGTAACAAGTGCATACCACATGTGAGCAATAAACGATTGTAATTACATTCCTGGTGTTCCAAATGGGACCGTAGGAAACAATCCTAGTGGGTAGGTTACAGCTCAATTAACAAGTGTCTGTAGACCTACTATAGCAGCCGACTCCTTTTGCTCTAGACCCACATTGGAGATCCCTGCCACACCACCCTCCGCGGGAGCTAAATAGTCTTTAGTTTTGTTTAGTGGCATAAGTACTCACTCTACTTCTAATTCAGTGTGTGAAACACATGGGGTAGGTGAGCATACATGTAAGGTTTACTTTTATTGGATTGCTTTTCATGATGGGATGTCAAATAAAAGAACCTGCTTGAGTAATTTTAGCTCCTCAAGACATTCTGTATTTGTTTTAGGAATTACTACCTATTCCTAATCACCATATTTTTACACTGAAATCCATTTCCATAAGTTGTAATATTATTTACAGACGAAAGGGTTGTACCTAGATACTAGCAAGAAACAGATTAGAAATTTTTTGATAGTATTTTTGAGAAAGAGTAATTATATAATGTGTAATAATAGCAGATATTCAGCACTTACTTGACTTATTGGCTACTCATTCAATTATAAATGCGTAGGTCCGACTTACAGAAAATCGTTTCGATCTCTTTGCCCTGTCGTTCGGCGGTGGGAAAAGGGGTGCCTCAATCCTCCGAGGTTGAAGAGTTTTTCCCCACTATTGCGCTTAAGAGAATCGCGGCGCTCAGGGTCACTAAACCCGGTTCCTTGAAGTAACCGGTGCGGTGACCATATATAATTTGAACTTCCGATCTCCCTTCATCATTTCGCTGACTAACGATCAGCGAAATCACTTACCACAATCACTATTATTTACTTTCTATAAAGTTTTACTTGACTCTTCACAAATTTTTCCGTATGCTGGCGGCAAAATTTTTAGGCGCTATGAATGACATTTGAAAATGACAGCTGTGACGGTAACTAAGAGACATAGTCACGTTTGTTCTGATTATTAGAGCATTAGATGGCCAAATTCTTAGAATGCTTCTTCAACAATGCTATGTGTTTTGAAGAAAACATAATAAACCTTGTTTATTTAACCTTAATAACTAGGTTCTTAAAGTAATGTAAGTATACCTAAGTAATTTTGTCGGCGCCAAACAAATTATTTAATTACGTAAAGCGTGATGCGCGGCAGCGGCGGGCGGCGCGGTGTTATCGCTTTGATTATTTGGCGCCGACTCAAAATTACTTAGGTATAGGTACTTACATTACTTTATGAACTTAATTATTAAGGATAAATAAAAAAGGTTTATTATTTTTTAGTTTTCAGTTTTTTCGGCGGTTTATTTTTATAATACCTCAGTGCAATTGGTTTTTAAACCCCGACGCAAAAACGACGGGGTGTTATAAGTTGGACGTGTCTGTGTGTGTGTGTGTGTGTGTGTGTGTGTGTGTGTGTGTGTGTGTGTGTGTCTGTCTGTGGCATCGTAGCTCCCGAACGGATGAACCGATTTTGATTTAGTTTTTTTGTTTGAAAGGTGTATTAGTCGGGAGTGTTCTTAGCTATGTTTGATGAAAATCGGTCCAAGATGGCCGCCGCTACAAAATGGCTGATAACATATTTTTTCACAATTCCCTCAATATGGGTATCAAATGAAAGGGCTTCAATAGTAGAATACTACACACTATAACAAATTTCAAATCCAAGATGGCCGCCACAACAAAGTGGCGAATTACATTTTTTTTCTCAACTCCCTCAATATGGATATCAAATGAAAGGGCTTGACTAGTAGATTTTTTTATTTCTGTGAGAGAATAAAAATAATTTAAAAAAATTAAACCGACTTCAAAAAGAAATAACTCAAAATTATGAAATAACTTTAATTTCGGAAGTCGGTGTCTTGGGATCTGTATTCAAGTTTAAGTTTTATGCCACCGACTTCCGAAATTAAAGTTATTTCATAATTTTGAGTTATTTCTTTTTGAAGTCGGTTTAATTTTTTAAAATTATTTTTATTTCGTAATTTTTAGTTTTTGCACTAGAATTTGATCAAGGTTTTGAGATGTTTTCCCTTTGACACTACACCCGTAGGTCGTATCAATAAGCCAGGCCGTCACACTTACACGTATTAGTCCATATCTTGAAAATTACTGAATCGATCTTGATGAAACTTGCACTGTTCCCTAAGTTGAAGTAAATGTAAGCCAATAAAAAAAAATCATCACGATCCGATTAATAGTTCCGGAGATATGCGTGGACAAACATACATACATACATACATACGTCTACAAAATTTTGTATATTTGTTTGGAAGCCCTAATAGATTGTCATATGTGCATTTAATGCAATTCCAATAATATTACATACATACGTATCGAATTGATAACCTCCTTTTTTTTGAAGTCGGTAAAAAGGGAGGAATGGTCAACAGCAGCACCCAGGCTTATTATAATAATATCCTCTTGACCGAACTTCGGTCACGGCGGCCAAGTTCATCGGAAAATAGCCAAGTACGCACAAGTGCAAACACGGGTGCACTCGCTACATTTTCGAAATCTAGGGTGCTACTAAGAAATGCCAATAGAAAAACCCAACAACACCTTGCTCGCGGGGTATCAGACGCAGGTGCTTACGCTAGGCAGCCGTGTGACATGAAGTCGTGCCCATAGTGGCGCCCCTTCGGGCTGCCGGCGCGCCTGCACGTGGCGGCGCTGGCGCGGCGGCGCGCGCGCGTGCTGGGCGCGCGCTCTGACCGCTACCTGTACACGCTCTACACCGTGGCGCTGTTCTACTCGCTGCCCGTGCTGCAGTTCGTCGCCGGCTACCAGATCGTGAGTACCGCTACGAAAGTACGTTACTAGTTGAAGCCGGCGGGCGATGCTCAATGGATTGTCTCAGGCGCTGAACACGACGGGCTCGCTGGACGCGTGCTACTACAACTTTCTGTGCGCACACCCGTGGGGTGGCGTCTCGGACTTCAACCACGTGTTCTCCAACGCCGGCTACCTGCTGCTGGGCGCGCTGTTCATGCTGCAGGTGCGCCGCCGCAAGATGCGTCGGAAGAGGAAGCCCAGGGACGAGGTACGTATGCAGCGTTACTCCGACTGAATGGCAGCAGCAGTAGGCAGTACACGTGTCCTCCCGCAGGAATACGGCATCCCGGCGCACTACGGACTGCTGTCGTCGCTGGGCGCCGCCATGATGATGGTGGCGCTGCTGTCGGCCACGTACCACGTGTGCCCCAACGCTCTCAACTTCCAGTTCGGTACGTACGCGCGCGACCTACTCTCGGTAATGATGCCGACCTCATGGATTAGAATGAAGAACCGCGTGGTTTATCTCTAGCATTTAACTTCTGTTACTGACAAGAACTCTGTTGCTAATCGGTTGAAACCATTTTGTTTGTGTCACTCCATTCAACAACTCTGTTCAGATCATCTTGTAGAAGCGCGACATCGCTCGATGATTCGATTCTTCGAGCACACTTTAGATCATCAGCGTACAAAAAAAACACTAAGAAAAGTAAAAGCAGCGGGGAAAGTCATTTATCCAGTGATACCATCGGCATACGTGGCCATGGCCAGTCTGTGAATTATATCCAGCAATGCCATACGGCCTTTAAGTGGCCAGTTTGTGAATCCAGTGTCCATTAAGAGGTCAATCGTCGAATCCGACTCGGCTGGGCAGCGTTCGGGAAGCTACGCAATATCTTCTCGTCCCATATACCGCAGTGTCTCAAGACGAAAGTCTTTGACCAGTGCGTGTAGCCAGTGATGACTTAAGAAGGCTAAAAGTCACCCAAAGGGCAATGAAGAGGGCTATGCTTGGAGTTTCCCTGCGTGATCGAATCAGGAATGAGGAGATCCGCAGGAGAACCAAGGTAACCGACATAGCCCGAAGAATTGCCAAACTTAACACGTTAGCTGCGGCAAAAAAATCATAAACTTTCATCTGGTGCGGTGGCGGTCGAAATGCACATCCATCGACCTTTTTGACAGTGCGTATCAGTCCTTTTTGACCTGACACCACTAGGGTAGATTAAAGCGCTTAACTTTGCGAATACATGGTGTACAGGGTCGTTCTCAAAAAAGTGGCACCGCTCGATTTTTATCAATTTGAGAAAATGTATCAATTATTGTTTTTTTTTTTATAAAAATCCATTCTGGGTATTTCTCTTATGTTGAATTGTTCTAAGGGAATAAAAATTTCACATATATAGACAAAATACAGCTATTCAAAAAAATACCTTACAGGTCAAAGAGATATCGTACAGTTTAATGAGTTTCATATCTTTTTTTTTTAAGTTCTCTTTTCCTAGCTATGATTTCTTCTTTTTTCTTAGTTTATGGCATTTCACCTTTGAAAAACAAATAAATAGGTTAGAATAAAACCCTAAATGTACCAAGAATAAGCATTTTGCATGCATTTTGTGACAAAATAATAAAAATGCCCTAAATAAAAACTGTATCGAATTATCATAACTTTTTTTTATCACTATTGTAAATATTAAGTAAATATGCTTAGTATTCACACCAAATCGTAACGTGATTTTTCTAGGAAGATAGTTTATTAAACAATAACTAGCAAAGTCTCTCCAATAACCTGTGCTTTCCAAACAGGTTAAAGAGACACAGGTTAAGGAAAAAAAAGATGGTTTGATGTCATAACAACAAAACGGTGCCGTTTTTGGAGTTTATATATAAAGAATAATAAAAACGCAGCAAATTACGTAGTCTAACGTTTATACTCGCAAAGTAGTTAAACCGCAAATAAAAATATTATAGTCAGATTATAGAAACATACTGTTACAAACTCAGATTGAAGCAATTCATCGTTATTAAAAAAAAAATGGCGCACTACACTTCTTTCCTTGACAGCGGGTAGTCCGAAACTGCTTGGTCATTTTGCGCGGGGGTGGGATATTGAGTAAGTAATAGTGTTTGTGTGATGCGCGTTAGTGTGCAAGCACAGGTTATGGAGAAAATCACTCCGGACACGATTTGAACATGAATAACTCGCAAATTATGTTCATTATTAATAAACCGTGTAAAAAAAGTTAAATTTATTAATATACAGACTAGTATTTTAATAATTTTTAACCCATATTTTAAATATTTATTTTTTTATGTTTATTCAAAGTGTCACTCTTTGCGTTTGGACATGGCAGGTTAGTGAGAAACAGATGTTACAATTTTATTTTGCTGTAAGAATATCACTTCGGGTTTCCAGCCTCTGCGTGAAAAGTCTCTTTGAGTACAATATTGTGTAGAATTTTATAAAAAACATTTAAAAAATCACACATTTCCACTAAAAACTGCCTGACAGGTTACAGAGCCACTTTTTTGAGAACAATCCTACACTGTTTTTTTTATACTGTTAAAATAATCCTGAACCCAGTTTCTTTACGTTCCTTTCGCCCCTGGATCTGCCAAACAGGAAATGAGAAATCAACCAAGGAAAGTGTCAGGCCGTTATCGACCGAAACCGCACTAGAAAGTACTTTTTTATAGTGATGGGACAGACAAAAATATAGGTTTATCGAATATAAAAAAGAATTATAAGAAATAAATAAGTATGTATTTAGTAAATCACTAAGTCAGACAGGAACTAATTTGGTACGTGTCTTTCTTCGCAAAGAGATTGATTGCATTTTTTGCAAAATGTTTTAATTTTTTTTAACTTTCTATTTTACTTCTTTGCACTCTATTGTCTGTCGTAGCTTTTCATAGCACCGTGCACAATTTCTTCTCTTAGGACCTTTTTCGTTGCGTCATACTTAGGTAAACACCTGTCGATAAAAAACGACACGCCACGTACTGTCCTGTAGAGAGCACAACAGTTTCAGTCTATCAAAAACTACTCTGTGAGTGACTGGCGGCTCGACGCTTGCGCGCGCGCTCCGTGCTGCATGGTCGGCAACGGTCATACACCACAATAGGCCCGCCGCCGCAGGGACCGGGTATTTTTCACCGTCAGTGCGACATATGGTGGTCGAAAAGGGCCCGCCACAATGTTTTAATGCCAAATACCTACATTTGTAACCACAAGCCGAAATCTATGTATATTTGTCTCTGTCGAATTCCTACAAATACCGAAGATAATCGTTCCGCACAAGCGAGAAAGATATAGTTTTGACCGTGCGCACCAGCGCTAAGCTCTGCATCGGGCCGATTTTTTGTGATCCGCGGGCACATTGCTCGCAGAACAGATGGCCAATGGGGCCGAAAGGTTCTGGAGTGGCGATCGCGTACCGGAAGACGTAGCGTTGGAAGGCCTCCCACAAGGTGGCCCGACGACCTTGTGAAGGCCGCAGGAACCCGTTGGATGCGAGAAGTACAGAACCGGTCGAAGTGGAGGTGCTTGGGGGAGGCCTATGTCCAGCAGTGGACGTCTTTCGGATGAATTAATGATACCATATGGCATACGTGGCCAGTTTGTGTTGTGAATTAGTATGGAATGAGGAATTTTATCGAAGGCCCTACTGAAATCAATGTACAGTCACGGGCATAAGTATGTATACCCTTGGCTTTATTCAAACACGATTTTCTCCTTTATTTTTTAATTAAATTTTATGTTATTACGAACAAAGTATTTTCGAACCCATAGGTCTGTGTGAAGTGTCGTATTTCAACGTTGCATTTGTTATTTCACGAAAAAATCGACATTGAAAGTTGCCAAGTGTTGACATATTGGTGCTCGTGACTGTACGGTCACCAAAAGAGATAAGTAACCAGTGTCGTCGGATATAGTCGAAATTTAGTAAGAAACCGATTGATGTTTTTGAATGAAAATTAACTTGATAAATGAACTGTTTGTTTCCTATTAATTAAATTAAATTTTATTCAAAAACATCCATCGGTTTCTTACTAAACTTCAACTATATCCGACGACCCTGGTTACTTATCTCTTTTGGCGACTGTACAACACATCAAATTGTTTGTTAGAGTCAATAGATTATATGGGAGACTCCTAGAAAGACAGTGAATTTTTGGCAGTAGACCTTGAGGGAACAACGCCGGGTGTGAGGACAAGTAGACCCTGAGGCAACAAAGCCGGATTTGAGGACAGGGGGCCTAAAAAGGCCACTTTGGCAGAATCATAAACGTATTTTGCTTTTTTTCGTTGCAAGAGATTGGGATTAGATTTGGATTGGTATTTAAGCACAGACAAAAAAAAAAATAACTGAAAAATCCTTCACCAATGGGATTTGATACGATTAACTTAATTTGATTTGATGAATTCCTTTTATGATTCTGCAAAAGTGGCCTTTTTAGGCCCCCAGATCATCGACTCAAATAACTTAGCAACCGTGCAGAGAAGCGCGATAGGCCAATATTTTGAAATACATAGTACCTTTTTTGTCCGACTTGCACAGAAACAACGTTGGCCTTTTTCCACTCGGATGGGAAGCTTCCTCTGTGGCTAGCGCCACCTTAATATTTTTCCACTCGGATGGGAAGCTTCCTGTGGCTAGCGCCACCTTATATATTTTTCCACTCGGATGGGAAGCTTCCTGTGGCTAGCGACACCTTATATATTTTTCCACTCGGATGGGAAGCTTCCTGTGGCCAGCGACACCTTGTATATTTTTCCACTCGGATGGGAAGCTTCCTGTGGCCAGCGACACCTTATATATTTTTCCATTCGGATGGGAAGCTTCCTGTGGCCAGCGACACCTTGTATATTTTTCCACTCGGATGGGAAGCTTCCTGTGGCCAGCGACACCTTGTATATTTTTCCACTCGGATGGGAAGCTTCCTGTGGCCAGCGACACCTTATATATTTTTCCACTCGGATGGGAAGCTTCCTGTGGCCAGCGACACCTTGTATATTTTTCCACTCGGATGGGAAGCTTCCTGTGGCCAGCGACACCTTATATATTTTTCCATTCGGATGGGAAGCTTCCTGTGGCCAGCGACAACTTATATATTTTTCCACTCGGATGGGAAGCTTCCTGTGGCCAGCGACAACTTATATATTTTTCCATTCGGATGGGAAGCTTCCTGTGGCCAGCGACACCTTACATATTTTTCCATTCGGATGGGAAGCTTCCTGTGGATAGCGACAACTTATATATTTTTCCACTCGGATGGGAACCTTCCTGTGGCCAGTGACACCTTTAAATATATTTTTGCACTCGGATGGGAAGCTTCCTGTGGCCAGCGACACCTTATATATTTTGCCATTCGGATGGGAAGCTTCCTGTGGCCAGCGACCACTTATATATTTTTAATAGCGGGGTAACCAAGGCCGGTGCTTAGGCAGCACTAAATAAAGGTGGGATTCCGTCAGGACCTGCTCCTTTCCTGGTGTTAACACAACGTAGCTTTTTGAGTAGGAAATCACTATCCAATTCCGGTATTGTTCAGCACTGGCTCTATTAGTTTCCAATGAGTGAAGGAAACTTTAGTCATTCTTAAATTCTGTGCCATAATCAGGGATATAAACAGAAAGATGCGATATAGTTACCAAAAATATCACAACAAAGACATTAAATTATTTACTTATCTTAAATCTCTTTGGATCACAAATATCCGAACCATTTGATGCCATATGTCATACACTCGAAGTCGTGGACGAGTATGTTTACCTAGGACAAACTGTCCAGTTAGGTAGGTCTAATTTCGAGAAAGAGGGCAATCGTCGAATCCGACTCGGCTGGGAAGCGTTCGGGAAGCTACGCAATATCTTCTCGTCCCACATACCCAGTGTCTCAAGACGAAAGTCTTTGACCAGTGCGTGTTGCCAGTGATGACTTATGGCACTGAAACGTGGTCGCTCGCTCACAATGGGCCTTATAAGAAGGCTAAAAGTCACCCAAAGAGCAATGGAGAGAGCTATGCTTAGAGTTTCCCTGCGTGATCGAATCAGGAATGAGGAGATCCGCAGGAGAACCAAGGTAACCGACATAGCCCGAAGAATTGCCAAACTTAAGTGGCAGTGGGCAGGGCACATTGCTCGCAGAACAGATGGCCGATGGGGCCGAAAGGTTCTGGAGTGGCGACCGCGTACCAGAAGACGTAGCGTTGGAAGGCCTCCCACAAGGTGGACCGACGACCTTGTGAAGGCCGCAGGAACCCGTTGGATGCGAGAAGCACAGAACCGGTCGAAGTGGAAGTGCTTGGGGGAGGCCTATGTCCAGCAGTAGACGTCTTTCGGCTGAAATGATGATGATGAAAATTTAGAAACATACGGAACCCTCGGAGCGCTCTTGCCCGGTTTTTACTTTATGTAACCGCACTAGTGCGGTAACGCCACAGAGACATTTACATTTTTCACATTTACTAGTCGGAGATGTGCGCTTTTTTTAATTTCATCAAAGAGACTTCATGCCAAAAGGAATCTGCGGGCTATATTTCACTTTTTTTTTAAATAGTCTGAATGGTCGTAGGTCCCAAAATGAACTAAAATTTATTTACCTTAAACTGTCCGTGGTCCCTCCCGAAACCAAACGGAAAATACCCTGACTGGCGTTCTATTATTGCGGATTCTCACTGAACTAATGTATATTTCTCTATGCCAATAGTACTTTCTTACTCCATACTAACTAAACTACATTATACATACATTCTGAGATTTGGGACAATATTTTGGGGAAATTGTAGTCTGAGAGAACAGGTATTCAAGGCTCAAAAACGATGCATAAGAGCAATGTGTAACATGAAAGTAACAGATAGTTGCGTACCTGTATTCAAGTCCCTAAATTTGCTAACATTCCCGTCACTTTACATTTTCGAAATAGCTGTTTTTGTGAAATCAAATATGCATCTTTTTAATAAATCGTCTGACAATAGAACACGACCAATTAGAAGGCAGTATTCAAACATGCTATGTGTTAGTAGTCATAACACTGCATTATTAAGGAAGAGTGTTATATGTATGTGCCCGATTATCTTTAACAAAATACCCGATGGCAAAAAAAACGAGTCCATTCCACTGTTTAAAAAAAGAAATTGTCAGTCTTATTAATTGATAAATGTTATTACTCTATTTGTGAATTTTTAAATGATAAAACTTTATAGCTACCATCCTGACATCTTTAATTCTTTATTTAATTTTATTGACCATATTATAATAATTTTCATATTGACATTATATAGACTATTAAGCACTTGTGCTAAATGTTTGCATGCCTAATTTAAGGTAGAATGTATAAGGATCTCTAATTATAAAAACATCTGCATTTTTTTGTACCTACTTTCTATGCAAATAAATAATTATTCTATTCTATTCTATTCTACAATTTGACATACGAACTACAACACTACGATCAGTCTAAACATTATTTTGTGTTTATTATATTTTTTATATAGGCTGTTTAGCGGTTTTGCCAGTGCAACGCGCAAAACGCAAAACGCGCGCGCATCGGTAGCGCGGCGCGGGGAAAAATAAAACCAGCGCGGTTACACACAATGACACAATACAGGTCTGTTTTTTCCTCGAAGTGTGTTGTCCGTTAATTTAACGCCTAGTATACTGTGCGCTGCTCCATTGCTCGTTGGCAGACCTTGTTGCATAATTTTGACATTTTGACCTGTTGCATAATTTATATGACAAGATAGGACTGTTATTAAAAATCTCACTATCATTTTTACCAACGATTTTAAATATTATCTACCCGATTTTAGAATTCATTGGACGAAGTCCATAGAACTAGTTTAGTTGGTTTTCAGAGCTCAAGATCTATGTCTATTGGTTGTTTTAAAAGATTCTTTAAGATTGTGTTTATTTCACTGACATTGACATCATCTTCCATACATCTTTGTCAGCATTGAACTTGTATTGCACACAAATGAGTAAATAAATAACTCATACGTCATACTTTTTCTAGGTCCTGCAAATACAATCGGTCATTTTTTTAACCGACTTGTAAGACGTGTGCGTTAATACTTATGATCTTTACATTTAGCTAGCTTCTGCCCGCGACTTTGTCCGCGTGAAATTTATTGTTCCCCCGACCCACCCCGTCGCATCTCATCGCCTGCCCGCGCTATTACTTCGTTTTTGCTTAGCGTTCTTTCCGACTTTTTTCTTTTTGCTCGGCTCCTAAGGATCATAGCGTAATGTTAAATACCATATAGCCTTCCTTAAAAATTGGGCTATCAAATACAAAAAGATTTTTTCAAATCCGACTGGTAGTTCCAGAGATAACCCCCTACATACAAACTTACAAACTTTACGTCTTTATAATATAGCTCCTACAAAAAATCGGCCACTGATTGTATGACGTCTGCGAACGCTCTGACCATGCATCGTTTTGAACCTCACCACATGCTATGGTACTACACTATTAAACCTACCGACGCGACATCCCGATTGAAAATGCACTCATGTCCACTAGTTATGTCGATAATAGTACATTATGATACATGTGTGCTATGTTGATCATTATATTCGAGGCGATATTATTCGCGCGAGCCGCAGGCGAGAGCGATAACAAAGCCGAGTGTATATTGATTAATGCACACGCATTTCATACGACGATTGTCAACACACTTGCGAGGAAAAAAAACAGACTTGTATTGTTAAATATTAACTTGTATGGAAAATGGCGCGCAGCATTGACTCGCATTTTAAATATATTAGTCTTTGGCACTGACAAAACCGTTAAACAGCCTATAGAAAAAAAAAAAACACAAACTAGCTAATGTTTAGACTGATCGTAGTGTTGTCGTACGTCAAATTGTAGTGTATTTAGTATGGAATTAGAAAGTACTATTGGCATAGAGAAATATACATTCGTTCAGTGAGAATCCGCAATAATAGAACGCCAGTCAGGGCCTTTTCCGTTTGGTTTCGGAAGGGACCACGGACTAATTTAAGGTATTCACCTTATTAGACATATATCAGGTTGTATCTTGATCAATTATGATTCGCGACTACCTATAATATATATGTATTTACAGAATTATAGTCATTAGGATTGAATCCTTAAGTTAGATTTGTTCCTTAAGAACTTTTTTCCATAAGAGAACAAATCTAACTTAGAAAGATGTATTAATGATTCTAATGATTATAATTCTGTAAAGAGGTACCTGTTATAGCCGCAAATCATATTTTGATCAAGATACAACCTGACACCGACCTGAAAATTGCAAAAAACCTAAGAAAATTTGAATTTCGCGGTCTACCACTGCGATGGCATTCACCTTAAATTGACCGTGGTCCCTGCGCATTCACCTTAAGGTAAATAAATATTAGTTCATTTTGCTACCAAGGACAATCCAGACTATTTAAAAAAAAAGTGAAATATAGCCCGCGGATTTCTTTTGGCATGAAGTCTCTTTGATGAGATTAAAAAAGCGCGCATCTCCGACTAGTAAATAGTTATCTGTAGTATTACAGCACAAGTGGATTAAAGTAAAGAAAAAGCACGCGTTCGTAATACACGCCATTATGCACCTAAAAGCGGTTCAATAAGACCTACTTTACGAGCAAGTGTGTTGAAAAAATATATAATAAACTACCCGAGTCACGAGCAAAAGTATGTATAGGTTAGCAGGGGGAACAGCGCTCACTGGGTAATGGCGCTCACCTCTGTTACTCTGTCAAAATGGAACGTAGCAACACGCCACGTCTCGTGAAGCGCGGGGGGAGGGGGCCTCTAACAGACAGCGACGCAAACGGACAGTCAGCTTGCGTCATGCGACCGTGAAGTGCGTTTCTTAGTTTGCGGCCGCGCTGATCTAATTTTTGGTTAAGTGTTTTTGTCGGTAAGTCCGAAACTTTAATGCTTATTTAATTATTAATTTTACTTTTCTAACCATAAAACTATTCTATTTTGTGATAATGCAATCAATTTTCAACAATTGTGTATGATTTTTTTTTAATTTAAAATTTATTACGAAACGACCATTTGGGGTTATACCGCTCGTCTGAGCGCCATTACCCCTTAGTGACTTATTTTTTTTTTATTGTCGTAGATATGCCGACTAGAATCATTTCTATTTAGTTTTTTTTTTGACGTTCAAAAGTGCCTTTATTGTGCCTATTTGAAATAAATGATTTGACTTTGCCAAGAAATCGTGAAAGGACCACGGCTAAAGCGGCTTGGACCGAAGAAGACCTTCAATCCGCTAAAACTGCGATTGAAGGAGGTTTGTCCAAAAGAATCATGCTAGGGCTCATGCTATATGTTCAGGGTGGGATTCGCCGGATGGATATATCTGTGATTTATGTCTCCAAAAATAATAAAATATTACTATTTCTAATTAGTCTTACCTCTAATAATTTGAATTATTTTATATTATAATAATTGAAGTTAATTTGACATTGAAGACTTTACCTACTATATTTGTTAAATTGAAAAAGGCTAATTTTACTCACAAATTGGGATAATTGATGCTAATTTGTGATTGTAGACTTTAATTTTATTGTTTAAAGTTGATCTCATTAATATTTTTTTAATTATAATGTGTCTTACTTGTTATATAAAAAAAAAACAGGTTTGAGCGTCATTACCCCGTACCATGAGCGGCATTACCTACCCAGAGACAGGGGTAATGCCGCTCAAACATGTTTTTTTTTATAATGTTGTTTTACTACTAGTAGGTAAAAGATATAAGCTTTTGTTGTTAAATTGTTGATTACTCGATAATTAAAGACTATGTTACTTTTCTTAATTTTGATTTATAATGAATAATTTAAAAAATACACCATATTTTCCTTAAGTGAACGCCATTCCCCCTGCTTACCCTACACTTATACACTATATGTATGTATACATTCAAAGGCATAAAATCGCCTTTGAATAAAGCTAATTATATTATTAGGAACATAGTATTTTCGAACCAATAGGTTTATGTGAAGTGTCGTATTTCAACGTTGCATTCGTTATTTCGTGGAAAAATCGCAATTGAAAGTTGCCAAGTGTTGACATATTAGTGCTCGTGACTGTACTTAGAAATGAGACAAAGATTGCTATTTTTACAAATAAATTTAAAAAAATATTACTAAATAAATGTTATTATAGCATAAATGAATATTTAATTGACAAATCCATAGAATAGCCATAATAATGTAAATTAGTAGGTAATAAAAGTTTTAGATTAAATTAATAATTAAGTAGGTAATAAAATGTTACCTTAAATTAATAGTTTGATTATTAATTGTATGTACTTAGATTAAATTAGTTTGCATGTTTAAATAAGTCCTCTTCCTAAAAATGTTTTGTTTTGCTGTGCCCGACAGGGTCCACGATTGTTACTACAAATGTTACCTACCACCTAAGCATATACATTGTGGAATGCAATAAATGATTGAGTATTGAGTATTGAAAAATGTCGTAAGAAACGCGTGTGCAACTGTGCATTGATCATTATACACACTCGGCTTCCTTATCGCGCCCGGCTACGGCTCGCGCGTATAATACGGCCTCGGGACAAAGCACACATGTAGGTATCATAATAACGTGACCATTCGCCCCGCTTTGGGCGGGACAGTCCCGCTTTCAGGCTGTCTGTTACGTTGTCCCCAACCAGAGCAAAAATGTCCCGCTTTTACAAAGGGACCAAACGATATTCAATTCAATTTATTCATGAACAATTTACATAGTGACATGACATGCGAGTGCGATTAGTCATTCATTATTCCGAGTCCTGACATTTTAAAACTAATTTGCTCCACCGACAATTTTTTTTATTTATTTTTTTTAAACTTTGTTCCACGCTAGGAATTTCTCCTGTATTGTGGGTGCGTTTACAAACATTGAAACTCACATACACAAACAGCCAGACCCGGAACTACTACTTGTAGGTCATACAAATATTTGTTCCGTGCGGGAATCGAACCCGAATATAATACAAATGCGTCTTCAACCGCAACATAATATTAAAATTACAAATTAATATGTACAGAAAGCGTCACTATGTCCTAACCCCTCAAGTTTTAAAATGTTACACTGCTACAACATTGAATTCCTTACGAATAATCTAAGAATACTTCAAAAAGAGTCCATTGTGTTGACTCGGATTCGAACCATCGCATCACCGAACGTCGTCATATTCATACCGGCAGTTTGACGAACTAGCCAGCGAGCCCATATGAATTGCGATGAAATTGTTATCTACTATCGGCTGAGTCATTATATCTTTAGGTCCCTGTCTAATCGAAAGATGTTATAATTTGAGGGTATCCATTAATTTTACTTACTTACGTTGTCTTTATAAAATTAATCCATACCTTCAAGTTAGAACTTTGTATACGTTCACTTAAAACGGCGAAGAGTAAACAACTACTATTTATCCATTATTTTTTAAAATGATTTCTGATTTTATAAGAACTAAAATAGTTGTTCTGTTTGTTGTAAAATAAGATCATAGTTTTGTTAAATAATAGCAATAATAAATATTATTAAATGATTAATAAAGTATTTTATTTTTCTTGATTTTTTAATTCTTTATAAATAATTACTACTTAAAACAAAATAGAAAAATATATCAAAATAATATAATGAACAAAAAGCACATTTCGTGCCTATATAGGATTTGAACTTCCAATCTTATGCACGGTAAGCGGTCTTGAAACCTCCAGTCTATTTAGACGATGAATAAGTTGTTGTAAATGTTAACCCTATTATTGTTGCTTGTCGTCGCAAAAGTATTGTTTTATTGAAAAAAAACAATAATAAAAACAATTAAAAAAAAAACTTACTTAAACTTATTTATTCACTAAAACAATACATTATTTAAAATAAAATGTTTTTGCAAAATACAAAAACCAACTTGGGCCTATCACGGATTTGAACGCACATGTCTTTTGGGGGGGTAACTACTTAATGGAGCTGTGTGTACCTACCTAATATATTATTTTTCATGTCCTTTTCTCTTTTTAATAAATACCTAGTAAAATAAGTTTTTTTTTGTTTAATTCCGCAAGCGTCCCGCTCTGACAAAAGAAATAAATGGTCACGCTAATCATAAAGATAGATTATTGACTTGTAGTTGAAGTTTTCTTAAATAAAGTGATGTTGTTGCACAGATACGGCGTTCATGTACGTGCTGGCAGTGCTGAGCATGGTGAAGATCTACCAGTCGCGCCACCCTGACATCAACGCGCGCGCGCACGCCACCTTCGGCGTGCTCGCCATGCTCATCGCGCTCGGTACCGCAGCATACCTTATGCTTCATAATGCTCATCGATAACAACGAAAATAAACGAGCAAGCACAAGAAACCTTGTTCTCAGTTGCCAGTTATTGTAATTAGGGTTACCATTTCTAAAGAAAAGTTCTGTCAAAAAGCTAGACATTTCCAAGAAGTCCGGACATCTTTCTTTTTATCCGACTGCGCCAGAGGAGGGTTAGTTAGTTAGGGTTTTTTCAGTAATTAATTGAACTTTTTTATTTTATAAAATTAAATCCTTTTAATTCGAAAAGTCCGGACAAGAGATAAGCCCCAATAAAGTACGGACGGGGAGCCAAAAGCAGGTCGGAATGTCGGATGGTAGAAATGTAATAGAAAGTCCCGGTTACTACTATAAAATAACATAACGATTGTCTGCCCTTGATTTGTTCGGGAGCTCTCGCAAGCCCGGGTGGTGCTTGTCACACGCGACATCACGGTCGCCCGGTCGCCCAGTCGCCCGGTCGGCGCGCGGCGTGGTGACGAGGTGCTGTAAGGTGTGTGTTGTGTGCAGTGGTGTGGGGCGTGCTGGGCGGCGGGCCGCTCTTCTGGAGCGTGTTCACAGTGCTTCACATCTTCACCTTCCTGCTGCTGTCGCTGCGCATCTACTACGTGGGACAGTTCCGGCTCGGTCAGTAGACACGTGTGACATGACTGACACATACATACAGCCCTCACATTGCACCCGCTAACCTAACCTAATGCACCTCCTACCAAGCTTTGCAGACGAACGCCGAGCGCATACGTACCTAACGTATTACAATACGTTAGGTACGTATGCGCTCGGCGTAATAATAACCACAACTAGCGATATTTTTATACAATCACAGCATTTAATTTAAAGGCAACTATAGCGATCAACTATATGCGGCAGCCGCCCCTGGGGGTCTACTCCCTAAGCACGAAGTCCGGCGTTTCCTACCCCCTATCACCTACTGAAGGATGAATCGTTCGGGGTCCGAACGAAGAAGGAATGACAACGCGATTTGACAATTGTCCCTACTCCCGCTGTGTTTTTGCCCGTCCGAACTGTTGAACTTGACTCCGATTTTAACGGATATTTATGTCAGTTGATACGACATCAAAATAGTTCTCGTGCTGTCGACGGAAGTTAAGTATTAAAACTATGGCTGCTTTTTTAATTATTGAAGAAGTTTTACAGGAAGAGCGGAGGCAACGTAGATATAATTTACGCCAAAATTTTAGGTTGGCGAGTATTCCCGACGACGACGTTGAGTTCATAGGGAGAAACCGACTAAACTATCGACCGATAGGAAGTCTGTAGTAAGCGGGGGCTCTTAGTCTGAGTCATATCAATAAATGCATAAATACATAAATATAGGCTGCTAAACACATTACCCTCCTTTGCGTAGCGCAGTCGGGTAAAAAGAGACTATGTTTCGGGATTTTACCATTAGAGTTTAGTACATGCTAAGTTTTGCCAATGACGGTCTGTATACCTATATTGTATCAACATGATGATGCCGGTTTCCGAACAAAAATGGCTAAAATAATTAAAATCTATATTTAAAGACATAGTAAAAAGGATATTTTAAAAAATGTGGTAATTTTCTAACGACAAAAGTATTCATTTTTGTTTAATAAGATAGAAAACTACATAATAAGTAAACCGGTAATCGACCGGTAAAAAAGGGGAACTCTATCGCCATGCGTCATTCGTTCACGAATATTGTCTATGATTCCGTTTGAAATGATGAATCCGAAATCGTTAGGGAGTAGGGTTTGTTCCGACGTATCGGGCTACTGTCGGACGGACTCGTTACTTCGTTGACGGACTTAGGGAGTAGACCCCCTGCTTCGGTGGACTTGTTTACGACTTGACAAAACATGAAGATTTCTTTATTAAAACTAGGTTAAATATTAATATTATGTATTATTCACACAAACCTTTCGGAATAAATTCACTAAATGAAGTTGAAAACCACATCAAAATTCGTTGCGTAGGTACCTAGTTTAGAAGAACAACGTAGTCACACAGACAGACACGAAAAGCAACTTCAATTTATAATAATAATATGTAGATACTTATAGAAGTTTGGTACCCCTATGACAATGCCGGCACAGCTACGCAGAGCCTGCAGCAGGCGGCGCGCGAGCTGGCGGCGCGGCCGGCGCGCGCGCTGCGCCCCATGTACACGGCGCGCCTCGTCATGCTGCTCATCGCCAACGCCGTCAACTGGGCCTTCGCGCTCTACGGGTATGTCTGCCACATCAGGGCGATGTTACTTTTATCTATGATGTCTTAAGCCGGCCATACACACTACGGTCCACTGGAGAGGTCTTCCTGTGCAGGTATGCCTGCGCAGGTGAACCGGAGCGTGTATGAGAATAGACCTGTGCAGTTTTTTGAACCTGCGCAGGCGACCGGCGCTAAATCGAAAAGCAATTCTTTCGAGTGACACCGTACGGTGTACAGTCAACAAAGGAGATAAGTATACAGGAGCGTCGGATATAGTTGAAGATTACTAAGAAACCGATGGATGTTCTGGACTGAAATTTAATTTATTAAATGAGCTGTTTGTTTTCTATTAATAAAATTAAATTTTGTTCGAGAACATCCATCAGTTTCTTAGTAAACTTCAACTATATCCGACGCTCCTGTATACTTATCTCCTTTGTTGACTGACCTGAAAAGAACTGAAGACCGCTTCGGTACACCGGAACCTCCCCATGATTGATGTGTATACAGTAGCTCAATGGTACCCATACACACTACCGACAACGTGTGGTTGACCTGCGCAGGCAAACCTGCACAGGCAAACCTGCAACCTCTCCGGTAGACCGTAGCGTGTCTGCGTGTATGGTTTAAATATTACTCCAAGTTTGAGCTCGGTTTTTTTTTCCTTTAGCTTCGCACGGTTTGTCCATTCAGACAATGTTACGTTTTGTTTTTTATTACGAAGGAAACAAATGTAGGGAAACAAAAATATTATTATTCGAATTAATTATAACGGATAGAATAATGAGCTAAAAATAAAATGACGAAACCACTATAACTTACTAATAGTTAAACGGTTGGGTGTCCCGCGTCCCAAGGTTACGTCATCACAAGTGTACCTACATTTTTTTCGAGGCGCCGCGGGGCGCCCTCGCCACTCATACACGACTCGTACAGAAAAAAATTCTATGGACCGCTGTTAAACTAATGGCTGTTTCTTTAAGTGGATAGACCAGGGTAGATTATAAAACTTGTTTCGTAACTTTAAGAGACTTAGATTTATTAAAATAATCATTTATTTTTAATGTTTGTTTACATTACGAAAATTAAAAATTAAAATAATTTTCATTCAAAATCGAAAGCGATGACCCTATTTTTTTATTTACCTAAAAAATAGCCCCATTCATACCGAATCGAATGACATATAATACATACCATTGTAGTTTCAAAGTTTATATAAACAATAACATTTATATCACGCGAGTATCCTATTACGCACACGTCATCGCCGTCATTTGTTTGATTTTCAACTACAGATAACTAATTTCGTAATAATGCTACGCACACACGGTTTTTGGCACAGATGTACTCTATTTAGTAACTCGACTAAAGAACATGGAACGCAAGCAATACTCACATAGACAAAATTACGAAAAATAAAATACTGAGGCGTGGAACGTGCTTGCTGTCACAATTTTTTCCGGGTCTAGATCAGGACTGGGTCAAAAAGCGAATGTGCACACGAGGCAGAATCGGGGACGTTCTCACCTAAGCGGGTAATGAATGAGACTATACATTTATATTATACAGAAAAGCTATTACTACAAAGTAAAGAAAGTATTGAGGTAGGAAAAGGAGTACTGAAGGAGAAGAGGTTACTAAGAAAGGATGAACGGTCATACCTATAAGGGACAGGAGAAAAAAATGTGATTTAAGTCGCCTACGTCTGTGCCACACAGGCAGATGGGGTCATCGATGAAGTTTGGCAAGATGGGCTGGAGAGCAGACATGACCCAGTCTCATCGGTATTAGAATGGAGGTCTCCATCTTGCCAAACTTAACCACGGTTTTTCCGGAACGTCCGCGTCGGGTTGAATAAGACAAAAATAACGACCCTTCGATTTGCTTCCGATATCCCAAGC
Organism: Oligia latruncula; assembly: GCA_948474745.1. NCBI lineage: Eukaryota > Metazoa > Arthropoda > Insecta > Lepidoptera > Noctuidae > Oligia > Oligia latruncula. The sequence goes on along the minus strand of OX419691.1, from coordinate 394,342 downwards.
TACCTTCGATGTGCTTCCGATATCTTAAGCTACCTTCGATGTGCTTCCGATATCCCAAGCTACCTTCGATGTGCTTCCGATATCCCAAGCTACCTTCGATGTGCTTCCGATATCCCAAGCTACCTTCGATGTGCTTCCGATATCCCAAGCTACCTTCGATGTGCTTCCGATATCCCAAGCTACCTTCGATTTGCTTCCGATATCCCAAGCTACCTTCGATGTGCTTCCGATATCCGAAGCTACCTTCGATTTGTTTCCGATATCCCAAGCTACCTTCGATGTGCTTCCGATATCCCAAGCTACCTTCGATTTGCTTTTGATATCCCAAGCTACCTTTGATGTAGTACTTCCGATATCCCAAGCTACCTTCGATGTGCTTCCAATATCCCAAGCTACCTTCGATGTGCTTCCGATCTCCCAAGCTACCTTCGATGTGCTTCCGATATCCCAAGCTACCTTCGATGTGCTTCCGATATCCCAAGCTACCTTCGATGTGGTTCCGATATCCCAAGCTCTCTTCGATGTGCTTCCGATATCCCAAGCTACCTTCGATTTGCTTTTGATATCCCAAGCTACCTTCGATGTGCTTCCGATATCCCAAGCTACCTTCGATGTGCTTCCGATATCCCAAGCTACCTTCGATTTGCTTTTGATATCCCAAGCTACCTTCGATGTGCTTCCGATATCCCAAGCTACCTTCGATGTGCTTCCGATATCCCAAGCTACCTTCGATGTGCTTCCGATATCCCAAGCTACCTTCGATGTGCTTCTGGGTGTCTCGAACAATTTCAGCTCGGTTATGGTGCTTGATATATTTATTTATTTTCCCTCTTTCACCTGTCATTACAGGGTTACCTTTACGTGCTATTGGATAAAATAAAAAAAATGCAAATCAGATTCGTGAAACTATTTTATTTAGTAGATCAAAACACAAAAAATAACCGTTGTAAAAGTAGTGATTACGAAACTGATTTTTGGAATGTAAAAAAAACCGACTTTCAAAAAAAACACTACAAACTGAAAAAAAAAACACTACAAACTGAAAAATAACTTTAATTTCGGAAGTCGGTGTCTTAGGGATCAGTATTTTAGTTTTTGCCACCGACTTCCGAAATTAAAGTTATTTTTCAGTTTGTAGTGTTTTTTTTTCAGTTTGTAGTGTTTTTTTTGGAAGTCGGTTTATTTTTTGTTAAAAAGTTTTTATTTCTCGCTTTTTAGTGGGTCTATTTATAATTTATCTAAGTTACAATAGCCTAATGTCAACTTGCCCATCGCCTTTTTATAAAATATTCCTTTTCTCGATGCAGGGACGTTAATTGTTGAGGAGTTCTCCTTTTATTAGTTTTTAGATTAGATGCTGATAATCCTGGCTGCAGCATCAGGCCAGACTTATGTCAACATTGCATTGAACTTAAAATAAGTCCTGTTTAAAATGAGCCCAAACACGACTACGGTGCTGTAATTTAAAGGTTTGTACTTTTTCTGATGCTCCTGGCTTCAGCATCAGGTCTTCGGTGTTCCTCAGTAACAGTACGTTTATCCACACATCGAGCCCTTTTCAATGAGCCAAAACACGATATATCTGCTGTTAGTTGTCGAGGAGTTAGGTACTCTGCAGACTATCCTGACTGCAGCATCAGGTCATGACTTGATGATCATGAGACCAAATGTGGTCGTTAAAAACAGTCCTTGCCTGTTCGAGTAACTTCTTACTGTTAAGGAGTTGTACCTTCCATCATCAGCCCAGCTACCTGAGATGGTGACAACCATATACAAATACACAAGATACTTCATAAAATATGCGAAAAACAATAAGTGAGCCTATAAAATTTGAGGGTTGCCCTCGATTTCTCTAAGATCCCATCATCAGATCCTAACTTGGTGACAATGGGACCACCTCAGAACTATCTACTTTCGAACAAAAAAAGAATTTTGAAAATCTGTCGACAATTGTCGACAGATTTTCAAAATTCTTTTTCGGCGGCGTATTCGATGAAAAAACAAACAAAAAAAAAAAAAAAAAAACATACAAACACCCGAACATAGTACCTCCTCCTTTTTGTAAAGTCGGTAAAAATGCTGCCAGTTCATGAGAGGGTAGTGTTGTCAGTAGCTTTAGAACAGTATTGTAGCAATGAATTTGAAAACAATGTTATACGCACAAGATCTCAAAGGAACAATAATAATGAGAAGATGTGTAGTGCCCACACTGCCCACTTGTAATAATTATTATGGTCAATGATGTAGAAATTGTTTAGTCCCACCCAACTATTTTTAATAACCTTCCAGTCGATATCATTTGTATCACAAAAACCGCCTTTAAAAAAAAAATATTAAAAAAACTAAAAAACCCGACTGGGGGAAAAAACTTAAGTTAAAAAAAAACTGAAAAGCTAAAAATTGTTATTAAAAAAAATAAAAACCCGACTGCGGTAAAAAACTTAAGTTAAAAGAACTGAAAAGCTAATAAAAACAAGCCCATTTAGAAATTAAATAAAAGTTGGAAGCAGGCGGGACCCATACCATTTTTATTATTTTCAAATTCAAATGGGTCCCGCCTGCTTGTTTTTATTAGCTTTTCAGTTCTAAAATGGGCTTGTTTTTATTAGCTTTTCAGTTCTTTTAACTTAAGTTTTTTACCGCAGTCGGGTTTTTATTTTTTTTAGTAACTTTTTTTATTTCCAGCTTTTTAGTTTACAAATGTGAAAGATTTCGCTGACGATTTAGTTCTTGGCCTGTGTCCCAGCAGTGGGAACATTATAGGCTGATTATGATTATTATTATGAAAACAAGTATTATGTAGGAAGCAGGCGGGACCCTCAAACCTCGAGGAACGCAAATGAGTCCCGTCTGCTTCCAACTTTTATTTAATTTAAAATGGGCCTGTTTTTAGCTTTTCAGTTTTTTTTACCCGACTGCGCCAGAAGGAGGGTTATGTTTTTCGAGTGTATGTATGTATATTTCTTTGGCACGCTATGTAGCCTAAACTACTTGATCGATTTCAGCTTGAGAGGTGCCGTTAGATTCGTCTTAATGGTGAGACTGACACTGGGTATATCAAAATTTAAAAAATAAATAAAATGGTGGATTTATGGCGCCATAATATTGTCTTCAAAAAAAATTTTTTTTTCTCAATACCTATCGAGTGGGTATCAAAATAAAGGGAGGTGATTACAAAAATATGTACTTATATACAACAACTAAACCTTCTGCGAAATCATTCACATTTTTAAACTCAAAAGCTGGAAATAAAAAAAGTAATTAATAGTACATTATGATGGGTCTCCCTTGTTTTGCCGAAAAGATTTTGAAAAATTATCACTTCCCAAACAATTTTCCGCCAAATTATTACTTAGCAAAAAATCTCTTCACAAATAATTGTAACCCAAACCTAATGTTTGGCAAATGAACGTGTAAACAATAACTTGTTTACCAACTAGTACTTTTACCAATTTTTATTTAGTCAAATATTTCAGTTGGAATAACTCATTTTACGCAAAATTACATTTGCCAAATATTTAGTATCGTCAGTTTTCGCAGTTTTAAGGCAGCCATTTCAAGCATAAGATCTAACTTTGAAGACGTTTTATTACAAGGGTGTTTTTTCCACTTGGGACAAATTCTAAACAGGTAATAATAATATTAAGTATTCTGATAGTATTTTTTAAAATAATTAATCTCGTCTAACTAGTTCAGTTTCGGGTAGACTTTTTTTCCATTTTTTTTTTCTATTATAATCTAGTCGTTTCTGGCAGGTCACAGTTTTAACCTAACCTAACCTAAGCATTTTTACCGACTTCAAAAAAAGGAGGTTATCAATTCGATACGTATGTATGTAATATTATTGGAATTGCATTATATTCACATATGACAATCTACTAAGGCTTCCAAACAAATATACAAAATTTCATAGACGTATGTATGTATGTATGTATGTATGTATGTATGTATGTATGTTTGTCCACGCATTTCTCAGCAACTATTAATTGGATCGTGACCATTTTTTTTGTATTAGCTTACATTTACTTCAACTTAGGGAACAGTGCAAGTTTCATCAAAATCGGTTCAGTAATTTTCAAGATATGGACTAATACGTGTAAGTGTGACGGCCTGGCGTATTGATACGAGCTACGGGTGTAGTGTCAAAGGGAAAACATCTCAAAACCTTGGTCAAATTCTAGTGCAAAAACTAAAAATTACAAAATAAAAAGTAATTTAAAAAAATTAAACCGACTTCAAAAAGAAATGAACTCAAAATTATGAAATAACTTTAATTTCGGAAGTCGGTGGCAAAAAACTAAAATACAGATCCCAAGACACCGACTTCCGAAATTAAAGTTATTTCATAATTTTGAGTTCATTTCTTTTTGAAGTCGGTTTAATTTTTTTAAATTACTTTTTATTTTAAAATAATTAACCTCGTCTAACTAATTCGGTTCTCGATAGCCTGTTAAAAATAATCTCTTTTTTCCATATTTTTTTTCTATATAATTTAATCGTTTCTGGCACTCGCCGGGCGCTGCCGCGGCACCGCTCGCTTCGCTCGCTCGGCTCGTGCGTAGGAGGTCACAGTTTTAACCTAACCTAACCTAAGCATTTTTTTTTTAATAATTAACCTCGTAACTAATTCGGTTCTCGATAATGTCCATTGCAAAAAAAATAAAATAGTAAGTTACAAATATTTTGTATTAAATAAATGATTATTTTAAAATAAAATTGCATTTTTTTAATTATTTAATTCACAAAAAAAAAATCTCAAAAAATCTTATTTATGCCTTTATATTTTTTGTCATAACAAATCGTTTGACCAAACGTTTATTGTCTAAAGATTGTTTGCCGTAATAAATCATTTGATTAAAGACCAAATGCCTAAATGACATTATCCTTAATAATATTCTGCCAAGTAATTTGACCAAATGAAAATGTGCATACTAAAATTATTCCAAACATTGCATTGGTATAATAAAAGGTTGCGAAAATTTGTTTGGGTAGTGAAATTTTGGCAAAATCTTTTCGGCAAAACGGCAGGATCCCCATTATGATACATGTGTGCTATGTTGATTGATTAATGCACACGCGTTTCAAACGACGTTTGACAACACACTTGCGAGGAAAAAAACAGACTTGTATTGTTAAATATTAACTTGTATGGCGCGCTGGTTTTGTTTTCCCGCGCGCCGTGCTAGCCAGCCAGCACTAGCGATGAGCGCGCAGCTTGTGTAAATAAAAGTATTGACTCTCATTTTAAATAACTGACAAAACCGCTAAACTGCCTATAGAAAAAATATTATAAACACAAACTAGCTAATGTTTATACTGATCGTAGTGTTGTCGTACGTCAAATTGTAGTTTAGTTAGTATGGAATTAGAAAGTACTATTGACATAGAGAAATATACATTCGTTCAGTGAGAATCCGCAATAATAGAACGCCAGTCAGGGTCTTTTCCGTTTGGTTTCGGAAGGGACCACGGACAATTTAAGGTATTCACCTTATTATACAGTGTGAGTCTTCATAATGTGCACATAACGAAATGAGGGAAACATAGCTTAATTTTATCGACGGAAAAAATATTTAAAAAAATAAAAAATATTTAAAAGGATCTTTACCTGCTAAAGTATGGTGATTGCAAGGCCTTTCTTTAACAGTTGATAGGAAATGTTGTGATTGAGTTTATAAACATGGTATTTTACGTTTAGAAATCTGATACGATGGAGAATAATTTAAAGTTATAAAAAAGAGTAGGTAATCGGGGTTTTTATTGAGTTATTTACAATTATTGTAAAAAATTATGAAAAAATATCAGATTTTTGTTAGAAAAAAAACCATAATTCTCAATTGAGGGCGATTGTTTACACAGGGGTCGAAGCGGCGAACAAGAATTTTAATAAAAATTCTTTTTTTTTTTTTTTTCCCTCGATAAAATTAAGCTTAGTTACCCTCATTTCAATATGTGCACATTATGAAGACTCACACTGTATATCAGGTTGTATCTTGATCAAATATGATTCGCGACTACCTATAAATTATAATGTATATGTATTTACAGAATTATAGTCATTAGAATTTAATCCATAAGTTAGATTTGTTCCGAACTTTTCCATAGGAGATTTGTTCTTAAGGGACAAATCTAACTTATAAAGATGTATTAATGATTCTAATGATTATAATTCTGTAAAGAGGTACCTGTTATAGCCGCAAATCATATTTTGATCAAGATACAACTTGACACCGACCTGAAAATTGCAAAAAACCTAAGAAAAATTGAATTTCGCGGTCTACCACTGCGCATTCACCTTAAATTGTCCGTGGTTCCTGCGCATTCACCTTAAGGTAAATAAATATAAGTTCATTTTGCGACCAAGGATAATACAGACTATTAAAAAAAAAAAGTGAAATATAGCCCGCGAATTTCTTTTGGCATGAAGTCTCTTTGATGAGATTAAAAAAGCGCGCATCTCCGACTAGTAAATAGTTATCTGTGGTATTACAGCACAAGTGGATTAAAGTAAAGAAAAAGCACGCGTTCTTAATACACTCCATTATGGACATAAAAGCTGTTCTATAAGAGCCACTTTACGAGCAAGTGTGTTGAAAAAAATATTAAAAATCCCGACTGCGGTAAAAACTTAAGTTAACAAAAACTGACAAGTGAAAATATTACAGTTTTTTTAACTTAAGCTTTTTACCGCAGTCGGGTTTTTTATTGTTATTAATTACTTTTTTAACTTAGGGTGTTATCACACCAATCGATCGATCGTCGATCCATGCAATCGATCGATGGTAGAATGGATTAGTCGACGTCGATCGATAGTTTCTACCACACCAATCGATCGATAGTCGATAGATGCCATCGATCGATGGTAGAATGGATTAGTCGACGTCGATCGATAGTTTCTACCAGACCACTGTTTAAGAGCGTTTACGCCGAACGGCATTTCATACAAATTTTCAAGCCCTTGTTTTCCGAAATGAATGAACCGATTTTAATAAAACTTCATACGCATAAGCAGGATACAAAGGTCTAAAAAGTTAGTAGAAAACATTTTCGAAATGTGTTATTTAAAAAAAGATAACTGGAAATCTCTGTTTCTATGAAAAGTTTAAAATCGGTCTAATTTGGCTGTAACACTATTTTTACCGACTTCAAAAAAAAGGAGGTTATCAATTCGATACGTATGTATGTAATATTATTGGAATTGCATTATATTCACATATGACAATCTATTAGGGCTTCCAAACAAATATACAAAATTTTATAGACGTATGTATGTATGTATGTATGTATGTATGTATGTATGTTTGTCCACGCATATCTCTGTAACTATTAATCGGATCGTGACCATTCTTTTTTTATTGGCTTACATTTACTTCAACTTAGGGAACAGTGCAAGTTTCATCAAAATCGATTCAGTAATTTTCAAGATATGGACTAAGACGTGAAAGTGTGACGGCCTGGCTTATTGATACGAGCTACGGGTGTAGTGTCAAAGCGAAAACATCTCAAAACCTTGGTCAAATTCTAGTGCAACCACTAAAAATTACCAAATAAAAAGTAATTTAAAAAAATTAAACCGACTTCAAAAAGAAATGAACTCAAAATTATGAAATAACTTTAATTTCGGAAGTCGGTGGCAAAAAACTAAAACTAAAATACAGATCCCAAGACACCGACTTCCGAAATTAAAGTTATTTCATAATTTTGAGTTCATTTCTTTTTGAAGTCGGTTTAATTTTTTTAAATTACTTTTTATTACAGACTTCAAAAAAAAAAAAAACAACCGACTTCCAAAAAATACACTACAAATTGAAAAATAACTTTAATTTCGGAAGTCGGTGTCTTTGGTTCCTCATTTTCGTTTAATGACACCGACTTCCGAAATTAAAGTTATTTTTCAATTTGTAGTGTATTTTTTGGAAGTCGGTTGTTTTTTTTTTTTGTAAAAAGTTTTTATTTTTCACTTTTTAGTTGGTCAGTTTGTAATTACAAGCTTTTTTATCTAAGTTACAATAGCCTAATGTCAACTGCTCATCACATGTTACAAAATATTGCTTTTCCCGATGCTGGGACGTTTATTGTTGAGGAGTTCTCCTGGTAAGAGCCAGGAGAACTCCTCAACAACCACTCACCATACGCATTGTAACGAGCATAAATTGCTTAGCAACCATATTAAAGTAACCGAATCGCAACCCGTGAAATATTTGTCATTGAGTAGTTCCGATGGCTATCTGTGGTCTTCATCATCAGCTCCACTTTACCAAATGATGATTTCCGAGAGCAAATGCTCAAGTTACTTTAATTATTGAGTAGGCCACACGACGAAAGAGCATTGCTAGAAATGACGCGATTACTCAACTTAAATTCGGTTTCAAATTGACGCAAAAAAAATGTAAAACTACAATCTTAATTAGGTATTATTATTGTACGAACTGAACATTTTGGCATATTGAACCGTATGAAGTAAGTCCAACAAAAACTGCTGTAAATCGTCCAAACACAAGGTAGCTACTGTAAACTGTTGAGGAGTTCCCTTAACTGTCCTTCGTCTTCATCATCCGACCCCGAATGACAGTCACAACCATGTAGGTGTAAAGTTCACATCAATACAAATTAATCAAGCCCAAACACAAGGTAACTGCTGTAAATCGTTGAGGAGTCCCCTCGACTGTCTTTCGGCTCCATCATCAGATCGACTCCAGGCCTTCATTAAATTGTAGTGCTTTAAAATACCTAATAAAAAATTAACAAACGCACTAGTCGCTCCTACGATTTTCGAATGTTCCCCTCGATTTCACTGGGATGCCATCATCAGATCCTGGTTTCCTTATCATGGTACCACCCTTGGCATATCTCCTTTCTAACAAAAAAAGAATAATCAAAATCGGTTCATAAACGACGAAGTTATCCGCGAACACACATAAAAAAAAAAAAAAAAAAAAAAATATACGGTCGAATTGAGAAACCTCCTTCTTTTTTGAAGTCGGTTAAAAAAAAGGTTATCAATTCGATACGTATGTATGTAATATTATTGGAATTGCATAATATTCACATATGACAATCTATTAGGGCTTCCAAACAAATATACAAACTTTTATAGACGTATGTATGTATGTATGTATGTATGTATGTATGTATGTATGTATGTATGTATGTATGTGTGTATGTATGTTTGTCCACGCATATCTCCGTAACTATTAATTGGATCGTGACCATTCTTTTTTTATTGGCTTACATTTACTTCAACTTAGGGAACAGTGCAAGTTTCATCAAAATCGATTCAGTAATTTTCAAGATATGGACTAAGACGTGAAAGTGTGACGGCCTGGCTTATTGATACGAGCTACGGGTGTAGTGTCAAAGCGAAAACATCTCAAAACCTTGGTCAAATTCTAGTGCAACAACTAAAAATTACCAAATAAAAAGTAATTTAAAAAAATTAAACCGACTTCAAAAAGAAATGAACTCAAAATTATGAAATAACTTTAATTTCGGAAGTCGGTGGCAAAAAACTAAAACTAAAATACAGATCCCAAGACACCGACTTCCGAAATTAAAGTTATTTCATAATTTTGAGTTCATTTCTTTTTGAAGTCGGTTTATTTTTTTTAAATTACTTTTTTCGAAAATGTTCTCTACTAACTTTTTAGACCTTTGTATCCTGCTTATGCGTATGAAGTTTCATTAAAATCGGTTCGTTCATTTCGGAAAACAAGGGCTTGAAAGTTTGTATGAAATGACGTTCGGCGTAAACGCTCTTAAAATGTCATTTGCAGAATGTACCTAAGCGATCTTTGGCTTTAAAAAATGGTCGCATCCAGAGTGTTCTGCGTTTGCGTCTCCGTAATAATAGTACGAGCAAAATCGTGCTGGCCAACAACAACGCGTACTCTTGTGAATATCTACATTTCGAAAGAAACTGATGGAATATAACCGGGGTCAATCGATCTACGTCGATCGATGCCGTCGACCGATGCCATCGACCGGCAATCGATCGATTGGTTAGTCGACCGGTATCCGTCGATCAATTAAAGCTACCACACCAATCGATCAACGTCGACCGATGTCGATCGATTACATCGATCGACGATCGATCGATTGGTGTGGTAACACCCTAAGTTTTTTACTGCAGTCTTATTGTACGTGTTACTTACTACTAATTACTTTTTTTTTAGTTATAATGTACGTGTTTTTTGTCACCTTCATTTATTGATATCCCACTCAATGGTATTAGAAAAAAAAAAAAATCGAGCTCCACAATATGGCACCCCAAATCAACCATTTTACTTTTTTGCTATTTATAAAACCCTTCATTTTGATACCCCACTCGAAAGATTTTGAATCTACACGAAGATAAAGCTATAAATCATGTAGTTTAAGTTACTATAATTATCTCGGTATCGACCGGCCTCGGAACAAAAAACATTAATTCGATTGGCTCATCTGTGAACATTATTGGCAGCAATATTGAGGGGTCGATGAGGTCGATCTGTCGAATGGCTGGTGTCTGTACCAGGCAGTAAGAGTTGTCCCTGTGGCAGGTTGTTCACGCAGGGCGCGGACTTCGCGGGGCACCTGCTGTCCGTGCTTCTGTGCAACACGCTGCTGTACATGGTGTTCTACCTGAGCATGAAGCTGCTGCACGGCGAGCGCCCGCGCTGGTACGCGTGGCTGTACCTCGTCGGCGCCACGGCCACCTGGGTGCCCGGCCTCTACTTCTTCGTCTCCGGCAGTACCGACTGGTACGTATCCCGTACCTGCTACCCTTACCTACCAATTTACCAGAAATTTAAAAAATAACAACATGTAAAACATTTGCGGTAGGTAAGCTAACTCGTCACTAGGTAATCGAGTCCCCTTTTTTTTTTTTTTGGGTGGGAAATTTTCAAATGACCCCTCCCGCTCTGGTAATCGAGTCCCTCTCCCGGTCTCTTCATGCCTACGCAGACCGGCACCCTAATTTATTTATTTTAGTACATGGAGGACTTACAGCTAAGTAGTAAAAACAAACAAAAAAGCAAATCATAGTCACCCGAAACTTCGAAAGCCAATTACAAATCCTCACGTATATACTTATAATAATAATTAATAATTGTGTAACACATTATCAATCTCAATCTGAATCATATTGAAAGATATTGCGATTTATTCCGGTCTGATCCCCTGAACCCCCCCTCCACCTCTAGGAGTATCTGGACCTGAGGCAAGGGATTTAAATTTTTACTAATGGACAATTCAAACGTATCGATATAGAAATACCTACGACATAAATTTCTATGCTTTAAAATGATGCCGTGGCATCGAAAGGGATTTCATTGCACGGCATTGATCAAGACGCGCCACGGGCTCCCGCGGCGGGATGCCATGGCGTTTTCAGTATACTATATACTATAGTGTACTCTGTGCATGGCGTCCTGCGGTAGGCAACGGCATGCCAAGCACTCCGGCGCTCGTTGTGACATACCGTGGGGTGAGGCGGCGGGGGTAGAGAAGCGGGGAAGCCGCTGGAATGCCACGGTATCTGAGCGGCTAGTGTGCGCTGACTGACGGCAAAATCCCTTGCGCATCATGCGGCCATGGCGTCCCGGTCTGCGGCACAATCGTAAATAGAGAAAGGTGCGTGAGGTAGGAGGGTTGCTGTAGGAATGTTGCTAACTATATCATAATAAGTACTACCTACCACTTATTGTCGCGGGACTTCTTTCGTGGGACCGACTCTATCTATAACACGCTGGATGCAAGTCATAGGTGTATACACGAGCGTTCCGTTCCTCTGAATATACTATAGGTATTGTACTTGCCGTTCATGTGTGCTACATACCTACTTACTTGAGTAGTTGTGACGAGCGCTTTAACACAGGTCCACGACGCCGGCGCTGTCGCGGCACATGAACCACGAGTGCCGCGTGCTGCAGTTCTACGACTCGCACGACCTGTGGCACATGCTGTCGGCCGTAGCTCTCTACTTCTCCTTCAACGCCATGCTCACGTGGGACGACGGACTCGCCGCCGTGAAACGCACCGAGATCGCTGTGTTTTGATATTCAAACCATTATAATTATTTTAATAAACTTAGTTAGGTACTTACTTAATTTCTTAAGTGCCGTTATCTGGCCCTACTTTGCTCCTAAGGTGGTAAAAATGCTCCACTTCCGAAAAATTATTAAATCTGATTTTACGTACTCTACTATTACTATTTTACTCTAGGTACTATTTAGTAGAATCCAATATTTTTATCTGAAAATATTGTTGCACCAGAGTTGACAGATGTCAAAGTCAGCCATTATTTTTTTCTGTGTCATCTGTGTGTGATAGAAATGCATCGCTCTTCGAGGTGAAAATTTCGGAGCAAATAAAAATGACTAAGTATAACACTATGCTCCATTGAAAAATAAATGACAAACCTGTGAAGAGAAATTACGGTGCAAAGTTACCCCCTGCATAAGAACTACTTTGCTCCAAAAGAAATAAAAAACTTGGTCACTAAATACAATAATGTATTTAATGTCAGGTTAAACTTTAATAGTACTATTATTTAAACAATACATCACATTACTGATTTATGCAAGATTTAAAAAGATGTGGATTAAAAAAAAAAGTTTGAGCAAATTTTGGTGCAAAGTAGGACCAGTTTACGGTGGTTTTATTTTTACAACATCAACAACTCGATTACACGATGCAATATGTAAGTACAGTACCGGTCAGAAGTCCACTGCCAGCATTACAAAACTATCACAACGTAACTCGTCGCACTTACGACCATTTCACACACACATACACACCCGTATATTGCACTCTTTCATCACGTACGAAACAGAAAAAGCGCGGTATATGATCATCATCATAGGCCTATCGCGGCACGCAGTCTTTTTTAACCCCCGACGCAAAAACGACGGGGTGTTATAAGCACAGAGTACTTTTTTATTGGTTATAAGTTTGACGTGTCTGTGTGTGTGGGGGTGTGTCTGTCTGTGGCATCGTAGCTCCCGAACGAATGAACCGATTTTGATTTAGTTTTTTTTGTTTGAAAGGTGTATTAGTCGGGAGTGTTCTTAGCTATGTTTGATGAAAATCGGTCCAAGATGGCCGCCGCTACAAAATGGCGGATAACATATTTTTTCACAATTCCCTCAATATGGGTATCAAATGAAAGGGCTTCAATAGTAGAATACTATACACTTAGATAACAAATTTTAAATTCAAGATGGCCGCCACAACAAAGTGGCGAATTACATTTTTTTTTCTCAACTCCCTCAATATCTGTATCAAATGAAAGGGCTTGACTAGTAGAATACTATACCTACACTATTAAAAATTTCAAATCCAAGATGGCCGCCACCACAAAATGGCGAATTACATTTTTTTTTCACAATTCCTTCAATATAGGTATCAAATGCAAGAGCTTGACAAGTAGAATAATTTACACTATATTGAAAGGGAATGAGGAATATTAACTACCTAACGAAATGAAAACTAAAAAATGGTTGCCTGTAAAGTCGGTTTTACGGGCGAAGATTTTACGTGACAACGTCTTTTTCTCGGTTGAGTGGGAGAGAGACGCAAGGCATTCGGCGGGCCTCTCTCTCGTTCGGTGACTCATCGTAACGTTACCGAGCGTTACACTTTTTCATAAGTGACTCCCAGCCGCAACCTAATTTAAGACGTTGTCACGTCAAAATATAATAAAACAAAAAAAAAAATGGTTGCCTGTAAAGTCGGTTTTACGGGCGAAGATTTTACGTGACAACGTCTTTCTCTCTCTCGTTCGGTGACTCATCGTAACGTTACCGAGCGTTACACTTTTTCATAAGTGACTCCCAGCCGCAACCTAATTTAAGACGTTGTCACGTCAAAATGTCTCATGTGTGACCACGCTACCCGATGCTCTATAGCTTTCTTACTCTAAGATTATAAGTAACGTTATAGGGCTTATCCGGTTGTAATAACGTTACAGGAGAAACGTTACAAATTCATTCGTAACGTTATTCTTCATACTTTTTCGTCTTTTGACGTGACAACGTCTTAAATTAGGTTGCGGCTGGGAGTCACTTATGAAAAAGTGTAACGCTCGGTAACGTTACGATGAGTCACCGAACGAGAGAGAGGCCCGCCGAATGCCTTGCGTCTCTCTCCCACTCAACTATTCTACCGAGAAAAAGACGTTGTCACGTAAAATCTTCGCCCGTAAAACCGACTTTACAGGCAACCATTTTTTTTCGTCATCTTCAATGTCATGAAGCTGGCAAAGTTGAGTATCGAAATGAATAACGTTATTATATCGTTATACTAATAGCGATCATATTGTTATTGAACAGTTCAAGATTTCATTCCGTTTGGCAGTCTCGTTATAGCCAAGGAATTAATTTTGTTACGATCCTGGTGGAACGGTACAAATTATCGTTACCGAAACTACGCGTAACGTTATTTTGAATAACGTTTCAAGTCCCTGCTCACAGGACTCTAGTAGGTACAGTGTGCCCAGTATATCTTGACCATTGGCAATACTAACCTAAGCATTGATATTCTATTTCAGTATTAGTTTCGTATGGATTTTTATTGTTCAACACAGTTGTCTATAAGTTCAAAAATATGAAAGTTCTACAAACATTGAACAGAATCACTGATAGAACAAAGAATGAAAGATACGAACGAAACGCATTGAAATGTCAGTGACACAGTGAGTGACGTCACGTCAGCGATTGTCGCGTTCTCATTATTTTTATTTCGCAATTTCGAAAAAATCTGCATAAATTTATTATTTTGTGTCGTATAAGTGAAATAATTAGCTCTGGCACATATCACTGACATGGATAACCAATACTACTACAAACTGATGGCGAACTATCTATCAAAACGGAACTGTGACGAATCGTTCATGCGATATTTTTTTGGTAAGAATTCGCTGAAGAAAACACCCGAGGAGTTAGAACGTGCAGATGAGAGGAAAAGAAGACTACAGCGGGAACGATCACGTCGATATCGAGCGTTAAAGAACGCACGTCGACAACACGAGGGCGGCGGGAGTGGCGGCGGCCGGGACAGCGCGGACGGCGACGCGCCGCGCTCCAAGTCGCGCGCCCTCGCCATCGAGGAGGAGTACAGCGACGGCGACGAGCCGCCCACGCTGTGCGACCTCAGCTACGACGACAAGTGGCGGGAGCGCGCGCCTGCTTCCGATTGCGCGTCTGACGATAACTCGGCGCAATCGGCGGCAGAGCTCACGGACGCGGCACTCAGCACGGACGCGCCGCTGAGCCTGCGTGAGCTGCTGAGCTCGCCCAACGCCGAGCTGGACTACCCCACCGTGCACAGCCTCATGTTCCACTGGCTGCAGACGTAACACTGTGCTGTTCACACTCCACACTGGAATGCATGCGACAACTTTGGCTCCCACTAACTCTTTTTCGAAATCCTAAATTGTTCCCATTAATGTGCTGCACACAGCCCTGTCTTCCATAATAACTAGTTCCGGTACTGAGTTGCCAGCAAGTAGGCAAGCATTGACAAGATTCATATCAAATGCCATGTATTTCTTAGAAACTACTGTGAGTGTGGTAGTCTTACACATATCAAAATGTTGCTGCTTTTATGATATTTTTTTTTTTTCTATGATATATGAATTGATCACATGTGTTGACAGAACCGTCCTGCTATGATTTTTTGACTAATTAGATAGTAGTTTAATATGTACTTTGACTGTAGATGATAATAATTAATGGTTCAGGGTGGTTTTAGCAAGCTAAGCGATATAGGTACAAGTTTGTAAAAGGGTAAACGTAAGCTTTCTAATAAGCAAAGGGTGCATTGATGCCTCCAAGTTGTTTATTTTCACAACATTCAACACAACACAAGTACAATGTGAATCCAGATAGGTTGTAATCATCTTATGTAAATTTTAAAAGAATGCACAAGTATTAGTTTGAATAAGAAACTGTTATGTCAATAGCAGAAGTATCAAATATTGACTGCAGAGAGAATAAGGATTAGCAAGAATGATTGTAGTTGGCTCGGCATTGTTTAACAATAAGAATAAGAACATATCACTTATTTGCATTTGAAGCCATGCCATTGATGCCATTGCACTGAACAAGTGGTAGTCAGTAGTCTGCATTGATGCCATTGCACTGAACAAGTGGTAGTCAGTAGTCTGCAGTTGTGGTGATAGTATGTGCAGAGATGTGCTATAGACATGCGGGCTAGCGTGTTGAGGGTGCTGTGTTGTAAGCGCAGCGCCGGCCAATAGCTCATAGAGTATTCCACTAGACAATAAGCTGTTTTTAAGTTGCCATATCCTAATATTTAGATACTCAACAATTATACATAATTTTATTATAATTATATGCATAGAAAAGTATAGAGTATTATATATACCTATAGTTTGTGATACAAATGAATTTACATTTGGTGTGAAATCTACAATGTTAAGTAAAACAGGTTCATAGCATAAGTTAGTGCGGCAAGTGGTGTCATGGACTAGCGGTGCATCCTGACCCCTGCCCCACACTGGGTGCACACACGGCAGTACTCCATGTATGTGAGACATTGCTAAATACAACATTCCTATATCAAAATTACATAAACAGCCTGTATTTGCTGGCAGTGGTGGGAATTGAGCTAATGCTAGCAATATGTGGTGCAAACAAGATGATGTCATGTGCAAAGGTGTATGGTGATGTATAAAGTACCAACCAAGTCAATATTTTTTAAATATCTAGGTACTTACTTGATTCAAAGTAAGTGATTGGTATTTAAATCTAATCTAATTTTTTTTAATTACACGTTTTTGCTAGACCTACAGGGTGAGTTTTTGAAAAGGGATCACTATGTCAGCCTTGCCAACTAACTGAGTTATAAATTTGGATACAATTTTGATTGTAATAAAAAAGAGGATTTTTTTTAATCTAATTATGCAGCTGCATACTCGAATATTCCTCAAGATAAACCCAAGATGGATATCTAAATAAATTTTTCTGTTTCCAACAGAAATTTTTTTTTAGTGTCTAGCTCTTAAACCAACTCTGATTAAATATTCATCCTGGTGGTTTACAAAGTGAAGTTTTTTATTCTAAGATATTAATTTCTGAAGTGGGTCTTCAGGTCGAAAACCGAATCTCTTAGATTTTAAGCCAAAACTAACAGAGCGAAATTAGTTACATATTTTTTTAAAGTCTAGCGGACTTTTCTTCTTTAGCCTGGAACCGATTCTAAAGTTTTATAAAAAAATATACAATCACATGCAAAGCAAGTATATTGATATAGATAATATTTTCATGTTCAAAAGTCAAAGAAATAATTTTTTTTTTTAAATTTTCCATGTTTTTATTTGTAGACTCGAAATCATAATACGCATGTAAAATAAATAAAAAATCCAGTAGCTAGCTACATTCCGTGGGTGCTTACTGCTATTCTATTGTCATTAGCTAATTCTGTCCCAATTCCCATCTCAAAAATTCGTTCTGTAGGTAGGTATACAAATATCTAGTTTCGATGCGACTGGTTTAATAACTACTTATTTGCATTTATGATAAATACTCTAGATAAGGACTGATTTTTCCATCGCCAGATTACTTCTAGTCGAGGATAACCATAGGATAACAGTAACTGTCAAAAATTAAAAAAAAAAAATCTTCCGATAAAATTATCTGGGGTTGGAAAAATCAGCTCTTAATCTACTAAATACTCTGGGTTTGAATATTTTGCTCTCTTATGTTTAATTAACAAAGGAAGTACGCTAAATACTAAAATAATGTTTAAATTGTAGCCTATAGGCACGCACGTGAACAGTTATGGTGTGTACGTTGTTGCTGAAAGGTGCAGTATGAAAGTTGGCAAGACCGCAAATATTTCGCTGTTTTAGTAATATTCATGAATATTATTTAAAACGGCGCAATATTTGAGTAACCCATCATATAAATGCGCCGTTGTCAACTTTCAGAATTCACCCTTTTAAGTAGGAATACATCAAATGTTGTTTCTACGATAGACTAAGTTATTTTGTTTGCTTTCAGTCCTTTTAGTCTCATAACTTTCAAGTTGCAAAATAACATAATTGGTAGCAAAAAGATCAAATCTCATAAGACCCAAGTCTCGAAACCTCCAAGTTGCAAAATATCTACATCTCAAAACGTTCAAGTTGCAAAATATCTACATCTCAAAACGTTCAAGTTGCAAAATAGTCAAGTCTCCAAACATCCATGTCTCATAATATACATTTTTTATTTAAGTGGATTTGTAAGTGGTGTTTTTTATATTTTTGACATCGACCTTGATCCACCAATTTAAAAAAATATATACCTATGAAACTATAACGCTGTACTATAACACCGCAAGTCAGCACAAGAAGAAGTTATTATTGGCCTTCAGGCCACTGACATTGTTACATAATCAGAATCAAAATAAAACATATTGGTATCAAATTCAATTAGTTGGAGCTTGTAAATGTAGGTAAAATACAACAATTTTATTGAATGTTATTATTATTATTATCTATATTTATTTTTAATTTACTAGCACATAACCCTCCGAATGTTGCGGCCGTTCCGCGCGATTAACTAAACGCATCTTAATACTTTTGAAATTGAGGGTACACAAACCTTTTAATTATTTATATTAAAAACACATCTTAACCAGGGTACTTTCTTTTGCTTTTTTTGTTGTACCCTCAATGTCGTTATTTTCTGCATAGTTCGACGAGAAGTGTGTACATACTATAGAGTAAAAATATTGTAGTTATTGACTATTAGAAAATGGATCAGGAATTGAAGTTTATTAATAATCAAAAAGGGAATTTATTAATAATGTTTTGTTCCATAAAACAATGTTTTATTAACTTGTTTTTTTTTATTTCACTCATCGTGCGTCATTCCAATATTTAAAATAGTGTTTTTCTTAGTGTATTTTTTGTGTAGCTATTTGTTTTTATGTATGTATGTGTGTTTTTGTGTATAAAATTGTATTGTGGGTGGTTTTTTATGGACTTATGGTCTGAAATAAAATTTATTATTATTATTATTATTAAACTGTGACCTTGGTAAGGTGCTTTTCCTTGCCTGAGTTAATTGCGCACAAACTTTTTCAATAACAAGGGTTAGTTTCCACCAATTTTTTTTTAAATTTCAAGGTCGATGTCAAAAATATAAAACACCACTTACAAATCCACTTAAATAAAAAATGCATATTATGAGACATGGATGTTTGGAGACGACTATTTTGCAACTTGAACGTTTTGAGATGTATAGATATTTTGCAACTTGAACGTTTTGAGATGTAGATATTTTGCAACTTGAACGTTTTGAGATGTAGATATTTTGCAACATGGAGGTTTCGAGACTTGGGTCTTATGAGATTTGAACTTTTTGCTACCATATGTTATTTTGCAACTTGAACGTTATGAGACTAAACCGCGACACCTACTGGTTTCACAGATTTCAGGGCTCTTGCAATTTTTATCGTTTGACTGCGGTCGCAACGTGTCATGTCAATTGTATGAAAAAAAACTGGCCAAGTGCGAGTCGGACTCGCACACAAAGGGTTCCGTACCACAAGGCAAAAATGCCGAAAAAACACGTTTGTTGTATGGGATGGGAGCCACCCTTAAATATTTATTTTATTCTGTTTTTAAGGTTCTGTACCCAAAGGGTAAAACGGGACCCTAAGACTACGCTGTCCGTCTGTCACCAGGCTGTATCTCATGAACCGTGATAGACAGTTGAAATTTTCACAGATGATGTATTTCTGTTGCCGCTATAACAACAAATACTAAAAATAGAATAAAATTAATATTTAAGGGGGACTCCGATACAAAAAACGTGTTTTAATCGGCGTTTTTGTCTTGTGGTACGGAATCCTTCGTGTGCGAGTCCGACTCACACTTGGCCAGTTTTTAATATTTGTTGCTATAGCGGCAATAGAAATACATCATCTATGTTTGCAACTGTCTAGCTAGCACGGTTCACGAGATACAGCCTGGTGACAGACAGACAGACGGACAGTGGAGTCTTGGTAATAGGATCCCGTTTTTAACTTTTTACCCTTTGGGTACGGAACCCTAAAAAAGTGATCAAACGAGAATTGAAAGAGCCCTAAGACTCATTACTTATGTACCTTATTGTAAATCCGGTTTTAATAATTCAGTGGAACTCCAAAGTGCATGGCACACTTATTAAAGACGGTACATGCCTTGTAGAGTTGTAGGTGCAAAGTAGAAGTTTGTCATGAGTTCATGATTCCTCAACACATTCAAAGTAGAAGTTTGTCATGAGTTCATGATTCCTCAACACATTCAAGTACGATGCGAGTTAGATGAAAATTAGCAGAGAACCAGTACAGTTAGGTTTAAATAAAAGTAATCAATTGTGAAATAGTTATAACAGTGGGCCACGAGCTATGCATTGCTTAAATCGTTGCGGTTCTCAGTGCAGGGACACCATCAACGTATTCGACGCGTACAGCCATATTATTAGTTTAGACTTAGTTTTAAGTAATCTATTGAAGGCACTAATTTGTAACAATATTATACACAGTTATAGGGGTACTTATATGTATACCTACATGAGCTGGTCATACCACTGCACTGTCCTCTGGCGCAGGTGCGGTCAGCGATCTGGATTCGATACACTGTTTTTTCAGCATGTCCTACTTTAGTTGCCGGCCGTACCTCAGTGGTGTTTTCAGTTTCGGATGCAATTATGATAGGTATTATCGTTCCAATCCTGGAGTTCACTTAATTCACCTGGGTCAATTCATCTAGGTGCGTTAACTATACCTACTATTCTTCTTGTAGCTACATTTATAATTAAAAGTTCAGTCTATATTTTTTAAGTAAACTTTATTCACCTAAAATTTAATAGATAATTCTTTATAACTAAATTGAAACTTAATTGCTATGTAAAAGTTGTTAGGGGCGTTCATGCCCTACACTAGCGCCGCCATTCAAACAATCAATGTAGGTAGGTTCCAACCAACGCCAAGTTTTAAACCATTTTCTTTACACCGGCCTCATTTTGCAATTATGTTGGAAGTAATTTGTGTTTGAAACTTTTTTAGATATCAATACAATAAAAATTTTATTATTTTATGGTTTTCTGAAAACCTGCCAAGTTTAATTGGAAAATTTTTATTGTATTGATATCTAAAAAAGTTTCAAACACAAATTACTTACAACATAATTGCAAAATGAGGCCGGTGTAAAGAAAATGGTTTAAAACTTGGCGTTGGTTTCGATTTCAACTCTTTTGCTGGTCAAACATCTACATGAAGTAAGGAACTTGGCCTTCTTTTTCAACATTATGTTTTTGGTGGGATAATATTTACAAAAAGTATGGTTAATGTACCTAGGTGAATTAACCCAGTTGAATTAATTAAACTCCAGGGTTCCAATAGGTGCTTTCGTTCTCAGTTTTGTAAGTCTAATAAATTATAGTTAGGTACTGTACAGTCACGAGCAAAAGTATGTATACACTTGGCTTTATTCAAAGTCGATTTTCTCCTTTATTTTTGAATGAAATTTTATATTAGTAGGAACATAGTATTTTCGAACCCATAGGTATATGTTAAGTGTCGTATTTCAACGCTGCATTCGTTATTTCGTGAAAAAATCGCAATTTAAAGTTGCCTAGTGTTGACATATTGGTGCTCGTGACTGTACCTACTGGCAGCTTCATTGCTAAGGTAAATAGAGAACTGGAAATGGGGCGTATTCTGAACAAACTGAAATGATTATAATTACAATATTTTGTTAGAGCAACAAACTTTGTTGCTAAAATATGAACAGTGCTAAATATAGTGACGTGGTTTTTAGCAGACGACCCTTGCGCCTGCGCGGCGATGCCTTCGACGAAATCTAATGTTATGTGAACTATGCGTGGGTACTTTAAGGTAGTGCCATATTAAAAGAGCTTCCTGTCTATTTTTAATTACCTACTAGTCTTTTATTATAATCCTACCTGCCGCCATCGGCGTAACCACCAACAACAGGATGCGCATCTGGATTGAGGGCCTGTTTTTTGAACCCTTACGAAACGAAATAAGACTTATAGGGAAATTAGTAAAAACTTAAAGCAATGGGCCATGAATTTCTTAAACGTGAATTAAAACTGTTATGATTAAATAACTGAGGCCCTCAATCCAGACGCGTGCATAAAGTGGCATAGCCTAAATCTCAATAACTACTATCTCCGGGCTAATAGTTTTTATTTAGGGATTTAGTTAAGAATTTCTTAAGTATATTAAGAAATTCCCAAATCTGTAGAATAGGACATTACAGATTTATGTCGGTATATCTAGGGCCCTCACTTCAATGTCTGTACTGAGGAATCTGCAAAACATTAATTTATCTGAAGAAATACAAGATAAATACGACTTTAACATATTTTACTTAGATACCTATGTGAATTAGTTAAAAAGAAATAGGTAATGACAGAAAAGTTTTTTCGGCTTTATTGACTAGACTCAACCTCATAGATTAACGCAAATTAGAATAAGATTTTTAACTATTTCTTTACTAAATTGTAACATACCGTCCGTTCTTCTATATGTGATACTTTAAGAGAAAATCGATTTTCAACTTTTTATAAGAGAAAAATTTGTAGGGTAGATACGATTTGTTACTTTTATGGAATGATCAGTATGTACCCTCATACTTAAAAGCTATTTTTAAGCGAATAAGTAGGTAAATATTTGTTGCTTGAACTGTCGGAAGCGATTCTGTTTTGTGTAGTGCAATATACTACGTATACCGCCATAAATCTGTAATGTCTCTACAGATTTGGGAATTTCTTAATATATTTAAGAAATTCTTAACTAAATTTTTAAATAAAAATTATTAACCCAGAGATAGTACCTACCTACTTATTGAGATTTAGGCTATGCCACTTTATGCACGCGTCTGGATTGTGGGCCCAACTTATTTAATCTTAACAGTTTTAATTCACGTTTAAGAAATTTATGGCCCATTGCTTTAAGTTTTTACTATTTTTAACTAATTTCCCTATAAGTCTTATTTCGTTCCGTAAGGGTTCAAAAAATAGGCCCTCAATCTAGATGCACATAACAACAGGGCGCGGTCCAATGAAGATCCCGGAGCCCCTTGCATGTGTGCTGAGAATGGCCACCGTGTGGTTTTATTTCAAGTAACACCAATCGCGGCCTTTTCCGCCTGATCACTTAAAATTTTTTTCGCCTAAATCCTGCGGCGGCACGCCAAGCCACGCTCCCTTAATGTTTTCGCCTATTCCGAAAGCGATAACGCAATTAATTGCAACCTGCACTGCGCAGCTTAGTGACGCATCACGTGTGCTCCTTTTGTGAATTTTACGGACGAACTATTTGACCTTGGCGCGCTTACTAGAGAGTGCTTCAATGTTTTGAGATTGAGTGCAAGCAAAAATGAACGGTGGTCAGGCGGGAGTCTCGTGTCCGCGATAGTAGGTAGGTACAGAACCTACCCGAAACTGTCAGATTTTCCCAATCAACCTTGAACCTTATGCTTTAGCAATAAAGTCTAAAATCTATTAAAGAAATCTGACAGATTGTAGTAACTTGATGTGCTGGCGTCTATACATCATCAAAAAAAAATTGCTGCCTGCTCCCCATATAAATATTATGTAGATAGGGGAGCATTGGGCAGTCGGGAGGTTTGGGCACTCCCTCATTCCTCAAAATCTATTATAGATATTTTTTGTTTTCTACCACAGCACTATAATAATAGTCTAATAACTGGCAACACCGCTTATCAAAAGTGTCAGCTGTCATGTCACTTGGTTGTCAAGTTACATGCGTTTGTTGCGTACAAAAGTAAATATTTTGATTGTGATTTGAAGAAACATAACAAAGAAATCTGCAAGAAAGTGTAAGTATCTGTGTTAACTTCTTCTATTGTGTTTAATGAAGATAATATTTACCTGTCAATTAGGATTCAACATTTGATAAAAATAAACTTATTCAAATCTATTTGAAAAGTGATGTTATGGGGAGCATTGGGCACGCAGGTAGGAGGGAGGTTTGGGCATGCCCAATGCTCCCTCTGTTTTTAGTGTATTTTGGTGTCATATTTTTGTGGTTTTTTGATATGCCTATTGGATTGAATGGTTAATCATCATTTCTTTTCAGGACAATGCCGTTTTCATTTAAAAAGAAAAATAAGCGACGTGACATCGTTTAAACTAAACCATGGACTGTCAAAAATTGCACGCGAATTGGTTTATGAATACGCCAAGTCACGTGTAGTATAGTAAAGCAATATCGTGCATATTAAATACAGTGCCCAAACCTCCCTACAGGGATGCCCAAACCTCCCTCCCACCGGGAGGTTTGGGCACTTTGGACATGTGTTCGAAGATCTTTTGTAACTTTGAGACTAATAATTATAATAGCAAAACTTTTCTTAGCAATAATTACTGCCAAATATGTGTGCTCGATATATTTGGAATAACATTTTGATTATGATAAAAATTACAGTTTTATTAACATTTATGTAAAAAAGTGCCCAATGCTCCCCTACCTCCCCTATAGATAGCTGATAATTTTTTCTCGACTACGATGTTGGTCCTATTGAAAAAGTTATTCAGTTTGATGGTACCTATGTTCACCTAACGCAAAGAGAATAATAGTCTTCGACCTAACGCGACAAAAGTAATTTAAAAAAATTAAACCGACTTCAAAAAGAAATCAACTCAAAATTATGAAATAACTTTAATTTCGGAAGTCGGTGTCTTGGAATCTGTATTTTAGTTTTTTGCCACCGACTTCCGAAATTAAAGTCATTTCATAATTTTGAGTTGATTTCTTTTTGAAGTCGGTTTAATTTTTTTAAATTACTTTTTATTTCGTAATTTTTAGTTTTTGCACTAGAATTTGACCAAGGTTTTGAGATGTTTTCCCTTTGACACTACACCCGTAGCTCGTATCAATACGCCAGGCCGTCACGCTTACACGTATTAGTCCATATCTTAAAAATTACTGAACCGATTTTGATGAAACTTGCACTGTGCCCTAAGTTGAAGTAAATGTAAGCTAATACAAAAAAAAATGGTCACGATCCGATTAATAGTTGCTGAGAAATGCGTGGACAAACATACATACATACATACGTCTATGAAATTTTGTATATTTGTTTGGAAGCCTTAGTAGATTGTCATATGTGAATATAATGCAATTCCAATAATATTACATACATACGTATCGAATTGATAACCTCCTTTTTTTTTAAGTCGGTAAAAATATATGGGGCAACTGATAATTACCTACTTTCGCGATTCCATATACCTACAGGTACATTTTTCAATGACATCGACTTAATTCTGTAGGTACATAATTATTTGAAGGTTTTACAGTCGATAGCTTTAACTCCTACGTACCTACCTACGCAATATGGGGCATGTGCACGAATATGGTACTTGTTCAATGTCAACCGCATTGCTAGTTTGCGTCACCAGAGGTAGGTACTTCAGATAAATAATTATACCTAATATCAAAAACTTCCTGTAATCTATTGCTCTAGCCCCCCCAAAAAGAATTGCTCTAGCCCCCCCAAAAAGCGTCACTTCGATCGGCTTCGGGGCCAACGACCAACGAAATTGAAATCAATCAGAACGTGCAGACTCCAGACAGCGCTGTATGACTGGTCCTGTCGCAGGGCTTGTCTGAGGCAGGTTGCGAGTTGTGCGCGAGCGCTCACAGAACGTGCAGACTCCAGACAGCGCTGTATGACTGGTCCTGTCGCAGGGCTTGTCTGAGGCAGGTTGCGAGTTGTGCGCGAGCGCTCACAGAACGTGCAGACTCCAGACAGCGCTGTATGACTGGTCCTGTCGCAGGGCTTGTCTGAGGCAGGTTGCGAGTTGTGCGCGAGCGCTCACAGCATTTACCTACCCTTTCGTCTCGAGTACGCTCCCTAATTGCCAAGCATGGAATGTATGCGCCTGCATAATGAAAACCTTATTAATATAATGTAGTTATTTTCTTTACACATTTAGGTTTACAGAAGTAATAAGAGTGAATTGAATATTATGCTTCCGTTAAATAAAATTTAATAAATAAGTACTTAAGTAATCTTACAATCTTGTAATAACATAGGTAATACAAAAATTGATATTGGTTTATGCATCTCTAGTAGGTACCAAGATCCTGTATCACAGCATTCACAGCCGTCTTATCATAGGTACCAATCACTACCTGTGGTACCTCTACCTAGTAGGTAGTACCTACCCACCTAACAGACTCATTAAATAATGTTCATTACCTACCTAGTACATAAAAATAAAATATCTGACAATAAAACAAAATATTAAAATCAACAATCATGGTTGTGTAGCGTCGTTCTTGGTTTTTGATTTACTTATAATCAACGTAAGGCGCTTTTCACACATCCCGGCAACCGGGTAGCCGGTGCCGGGTACCCGGCGGCGAAGTGCATAGCCATGTATGTACGTTAGCTTCCACACGTAACGGCGGAGTTTGCCTGGAAAGTGTTATACGTGTTACCCGATACTCGGCACCGGCTACCCGGTTGCCGGGACGTGTGAAAAGGCACTGGTATGCATGCTGCGCGGACTGCTGATTAGCTAAACACGCAGTCTCCATAGTGAGGGTAGGGTTCTGTATGTTTCTGAACCCTTCCGTTAAATATAACATTTTCATTCATGTAGCAATTTAGTTAAGCTCATAATATATGTAGGTATAGGTCGACCTAGGAGCCTGCGTGACTATATCGCAAGATTCGCAAGCGTACCTACCGGAAAAGTGCGCGTCCTATGCGCAGTCAGTGGAGCGGAAACCTCGTTGTAAATCAAACAGTAAGGCAACACTCTTACATTTTTTCCAACTGTAAAAGTTAATTAGAAGTATAATGTATGCGGCGCGTGCGGTTCTGTATGGATGAGCAGCTCGCTGGCGGAGCGCGCGGCGCGGCGCCGGCGGCACTCGCGCAGTGCCGCCGAGGCCGCGCTCTGCACCGGCCCGGCTCGCGCCCAACGGCCGCCACCACGCGGCGTGGGCGACCGGCGGCCGCCCGTCCGCCCGTGTTCACCGGACCTACGCTCATAGTGCACTAGTGTCGCGTGCTCTCCTTCACACGAATTATGAAAACCTGCACCATGTACAAAATAACTTACGTGACAAGGAAAAAACAGGTAACTTTCTAAAACTAATTAAATAGAATGTATTTTGGAATCCGTCAAGCTGGTTACGGATTACCCACCAACCTACCACCACCTAATGACTACTCTAACACATTCCCTTCAGCTACAGAGGAACTTACACAATTTTTCAATGTATTGCTCACTGTTACGGATAGCGGGAACCCCCCGGCGCTCGCGCTCGCCAGCTCGCCGCGACATACTCCCGCGTAATCGTCGGCGTTCAGGGAATATATCATAGCACCTCCCAACTGATTTTCTATGATGAATTTCGCTTTCTCCATAACACTTTGTGTGCCTTCATAGGAGACCCATTCCTTGTTACTGTATAAGTAAGGTACCTTAGCCTCATTGTCCTCTGATATGTTAACATCGCTTGTGTTAGTTACGAATGCACACACATCGGGATAGTTGACAAAACCTAAGGAGCCCAGTGATCCAAACCCACACGCTGGACTACTCACTTGGTGGTTGTTGACATTGACCAAAGTGAATGTGTGACCATAAGTGGGTATGCCAACTATAATTTTATTACGATTCAGCCCCTTGTCCAAATACATGTGAACCGTGTAGTTGATGTTCAGAGTAGCCAGGTACAGCTGTTCTCTGCTACGCTGATACAGTGGCGAGTTAAAGCCAGTGAAAGGGGTGTATTTAGTATAGTAATGAAAATCATATGTCATGATATTCACAAAGTCAACATATTCATTCAATTGGTCAACATCATAGGAAATATCGACTATTGTCTGTGGAGCTGCTGCAGCGATGGTTAGTAGATAATTTCGCTTTTCCCTAATGTATTCCATGCGGATCTCCCGAAGCAACTGTGAGAAATGTTGTCTTTCACGACCGGCTACCGCTACATTGTGTAAGGCTGGAAACTCCCAGTCAAGGTCTATCCCATCCAAGGTATAATTTCTCAATAAATTTTTTATGGATTTTATGAATATTTTTCTTGATTTGTGATCTAATACCATATTTGGAAAGCCATTATCATTTTTGGCACCTCCAACTGACAGCAGTATTTTTAGGTCAGGGTTGTTATGCTTCAGTTTGACTATTTCAAGTAGTGTTCTGTACTGGTGGTCTTCTAATGCAATCTCATTTTTCACAACTCGAGCGAAAGCCATATTAATGTGTGTACACAGGTTTGGGTGAATATCAGAGGGCATCAATTGATTAGTAGCATGCTCGCTTGGGAAATTGTAGTAGCAGGAAATAACTTTGGGACGAGCAGCTTGGGATACTGCCTCCCTTTGCCTTACCACATCTTTAATCACATCATATTTCATCCGAATTAAGTTCCCGGGGAGATTGGCACCTCTGTGCCACGTGTGGTACAATGATGCACAAGCAGCCGCTGTGATTAATACAATCAGCAAACAGCTTGTCATTCTCAACACTGTCTCACCAAACCTCCAAGTGACTCTTGTTACTGTCTCACCAAACCTCCAAGTGACTCTTGTTACTTCTTTTTTAAGATGATTGTATTCATCTTCTCCTAATTGGTAATATTTATTATTGCTTTCCTCCTTAATGGTAGTATTCGGCATGGTACTGTTTTCTGAAAATATATAAAGTAATATATTTTGTAGTAAGAGAGTATGAATTTTGTATATTTTAAGTTTAGTCAATCACACAATTTGCACGTCTATGGAGACCTTTGGTTTTCATATTCATATATTATATTGCATTCCATAACAGCTCTGATGTCGCGAAATCCTAAAGATTGGTCTATTTCTTATCTACATCTACGATTGTCTAAATCTACATATTTAAATTAATTTAACAATAAAATAAGGGCATAAAAAATTATAAGATTATTAACATTCTAGTGATATTTATTTGTATGTATGTATGTATATTCTTATAATACTTGTTTAGTTTGATTAAGTGAATTGTTTTTAGATTATTATTTTTTTTGTCTCTTTCACACGCTGTCTACATCTCTCTATTTATTGTCCTATCGCAGGTATGTTGGAAGAGATTTCTTATGAAATATGCATCACCTTTGAACCTACCTATTTTTCTGTTCTGTTTTTTTTTTCTTGTCTGTTTATATAATTATGTGTAAATGGTAAAATAAATAAATACTTAATAAAAAGAAATAAGATTGGATGATCATTCATCACATCATCATTTTAACAGTGGCGTTTCTTCAGATCCATAATCATTTATCAGAATAAATATCGTTTCTAAAAACTAATAACGAAGACTTGAAATTTACCTTAGTACTGGTATTATTTACAATAGTAGGCGGTAGATGCAGGTTACAGACAAAACCACAATCCCTGTGCAGGCATACAAAATCAGAACCTAAGACGACCCATTGACCGAATCCGTTTCTTTATTTTTCTAATGATTATGAAATCGCAATTAATGCCTGAAGAACAGTGAAAAAAATAAACAATAAAGTTCAAAAAACAATAAATCAATCATTCACACTACACTATCAAAAAGTACTATAGTACTCTGTCCACAGCAAAGACTACAATATGATCGTAGTATCTCTAAGTAGTTTGTGAATATGATGCTGTATAAGTCCACTTAGTCCACAGAACACTATTAGCCACTAATATATATAAACTGGGATATATAAACTGGCAACTGACGTTTTCGGTTTTTGTTAAGGGCCTATTACATCTTCCTAAATATCGGATCTGATATTTAGTCGCTCCTAAATTCAGGATAGTGTAATTGCATTTAGGAAGGAAGGATCCGATTTAGGATGCGATTTAGGACAAGAATGGCTTCCGACGTCCTAAATCTAAATCGCATCCTAAATCGGAACGGTGTGAAAACCGTACCAAAAAGTACGGTTTTCCGTACTATTCATCACACAACCGTACCTCAGTGTAGACCGTACCTTTTTCGTACCTTTTTTAAACTAGTGATTTATTTAAAACAATACTTTTTGTTCCTTTAAATATAGAGAAAAATATCGCTTTATATCTGAACTTCCTCATTACATTATTCCTATGATAAATTATTATCAAAAAATTTTTTTATTCATTGCATCATTAACGAATTTAATTACTTTACTTCATTCTGTAATTGATTTACAAATGAATTTGTTCGATATTGGCAATCGGTAATAATGTTCTACTTTACCATATCCCTTTGATTATTCGATTCCCTATCGCTTTCTTTCCAACCTATGGTCGCAGACAGCCAACTCGAAGAAGAAAAAACTGATCTAGTTCTTGCAGAAGTATCCCGAGCCAACCGTACCTTGAAGTTAAAAACCGTACCTTTTCAGAAAGCCAACCGTCCATTTTTGGGAAATCATACTGGCAACACTGGACGCTCAGTCGCCGCTCGCCTGCCGTCGCGAGCGCATGTTTTTCGTTGATTGTATGCATAGGTATTAAGTAGGTACGAGTTTTTCATTGATTGCATGCATAGGTAAAAAGTATATTTTTTTTTGTATAAAAGGTGTCACCAGATTTAATAGGGTTATTGGTAAAACATTATCAACCTCCTATGAAGTCATTGTACTCATCATTATGAGCAACTTTTACTATGGGACCAAACCTGAAATCGCGAAAAAGCTGTTCCTTACATAAATGTAGGGAACAGCTGATTTTATTTTTCGCGATTATCAAATTCTTTTGAATTCATTCGAACATAATTTCTGAAGTCATCTGGTTCTAAAGCCCTCCTATTGTTCATGCTTGCTAGTTTTTAACGCAATAATAAATAATTTTTCACCCATCTCGTTCTTTTTCTCTTTTTAATTTCTGTGGAGCCAACCGCTAGGGCTACGATAATACCAATTTTTTGGTTTTTCGTTAATATTGGGGTCATATCGACACACTTCTTTTTACCTCGATACGTCCGTCACTCGCCGCTCGTCCTTATCGACTGATTTAGTGTCCTAAATAGGGAATGCAAACCGGTTTCACCGAAAACCGAAAAACCGGGTTTTCGGTATATTTAAAATGATTAAAAAAACCGGGTTTTTTTCCACGTTTCCGGTTTTTCGAGTTTTTTTATTATTTTCAAATGGCAACACCCAACACCACGTGTCAGTCAAAACTATGAATTTGGTGTCAGGCATTTTGTTTTACCAAACGTTGCCAACGGTTGCTAGTGAAAAGATTCAAGATTCAAAATTCTTTATTTGTGGAAAAAGACGTGTTGTTTATTGTAGCATTAGTAATTTGGTAACATTTAACTGTTTTCTATAGTTGAGTGAAGGTGTTTAGTGAATTGGTCGTGCAGTTCAGTTATTTTTGTAAGTATTTGACATTTATAGTATGTACAGACGCCAGCAGGTCAACCTACCCGAAACTGTCAGATTTTCCCAATCAACCTTGAACCTTATGCTTTAGAAATAAAGTCGAAAATCTATTAAAGAAATCTGACAGATTGTAGTAACTTGATGTGCTGGCGTCTGTACTTTACTTAGGTTAGGTACAAATTGCTATTTTTAAATGTTAAGATATTCACACAGTGTGCCACACAATGCGTTATATTATAATTGTGAAAGTTTGATTGTTAGTATGTTTTTTACTTTTTCACGCAGAAACAGCTAGAATCTAGATAGATTTGGATGAAATTTGGAATAGAGATAGCTAGGCGACCTACATAGCCTACTTTTAATCCCGAAAAAATCATGTTCCACTTATTCTACGCTGCCGAAGTCTCGGGCAGCAGAAGGTAGTAGTTAATTTATAAAACAACGGTTTTGTAATGATAGGCATAGGCCGTCTGCCCATCGCCTACGAAACTGATTTGCCTTTGTTTCCTTACCTAACGTTTACAGTATGCCCAGGAAGTGCCTGGGCCCTCGATCAGCCTGGAACATTATATTTTCCCTCTCTCAGTCCAGTATAATTCTTGTTAATTTCATAATTAAACAGATCAAGTTATTGTTCTTGCTTGTCGCTTTCAGATTACAATGGATGACTTTGTAGAAAACATTAGAAAAACTGAGGATAAAAACAGCGTGTGGGGTCATTTTTTAAAATCGAAAACGAAATCGGAAGCAATCGGAAGTTATTACGGTTTCATTTTAAAAGTTAAGGTTTATGATTAAAGAATTTATAATATGGTTATATGTTGGTTTTGTATTTTGTAATACTTTCTATTCATACGTGATAGTTAGAATTACTTAATTATGTTTCGTTGATCTTTTTAATACTGTTGATTAATATTGTACCTACTAGGGTGAAGCACAAAAAGCAAATAAACATTTTAATTAAACAAATTTCTGCATTTTTATTGAAATTTTGAATATTATGTATTTATTTTTAATATATACGTTTCTATTTAATTATTGAATATATGCAAGATGTAGGCGGCCTGAATTTCACAAGTAGTTTAAAAAAAACTTAGACAAAGAAAAAAAAACCGGGTTCACCGAAAACCGGCTTTTTTAATACGAAACCCGAAAAAAAAACCGGGTTTTCATTTTGACCGATTTTGCATTCCCTAGTCCTAAATCAGTGAACGTGTAATCAGGAGCTCCGGCGACTAAATTTCTTGTCCTAAATATCGGATCCGATATTTAGGAAGATGTAATAGCCCCTTTAGCGATCAGCGCCATCTGGACGGCACGCAGGTAGGTGCGTATACGTCGATATTTATATGAATTGCGTTTTTATAATTTCGCTCAATAGATACTTAAACAGTGTATTGACCTATGCATATTTCTATGAAACATTCATAAAAATATACATAGATCAAAACACTTTTTAAGTATTTAGATATAGTACAGTCTATGCTGGAATTTCGGTATTTCTGGAATATACGGAGGATCTATTATAGCTCCTGGAATTTCGGTATTTCTGGAATATATGGAGGATCTATTATAGCTCAACTCAACGTAATAACACAAAAACACCAAAAATTACAAGAAAAATGCGCACGAGCATGCAAACACACCGGTGGAAAATTTATTGTGACGTTTAGACTCAGTGTTGCTAGCGTTTTGTATTACTAAACTACCCTTAAGATTCTATCATCGTAAAAATATCACAATTAATACAACTTTATAATCAAATATTTAAAAAAACCATTATACTCGGTTGTAAGTGCATAAATTTTTGTGCAACTGGAATAATTAAAGAAAATAGCAAAATTAACAATTAGTTTAAAATACCAAATATTTCAAGCAAAAAAAAGTGGTAACACTGCAATAAAAAGTTCTATGTATTAAAAATAGATGGCACTTTTCGCAATAAAAAAAATATGTTCTAAGTTACCAGGTCATGACTATTAGTAGTACTCCTGTAGTCCTGTCCTGTACTCCTGTCTGTGATCATGTCATTCGCTAACTAGTAACTGTCACCTGTTTTTATCTATGCCTGTTCTGTTCATTTCATAGACTAATAATATAACGCACGAGTGACCGAGTTTTTTGGCAAATCACAAAAAAACGTTTTGCATATGCATACGATTTTAATCGTACTCCTACGATTTTTTGGCATCGTTTTTTTTTTCTGTTTGTGAACAACAACGAAAGTTTTTATTTTCGTGACAAAAGTAAAGAGTATTTCTTAGCCCTCTTACGCACTAGCGGTTAACCGCGGGGGCGGCTAGCCGCTTTTCCAATTTAATATGCAACCGCTTATGATCGTACGCACTAAACCGCCGTACAATCATAGGCTAATTAGCCTATGATTGTACGAAAAGCGACATAGTTACTTTACTCTTTGGGCTAGCCGCGCGGTTAACCGCTAATGCGTTTGCCCACTTAGTCTTGTGGCCGAAGTGCGGCTACACCTAGTTTTAGCCGGCCACATGCGGTTCGTGTGTATTTTGGGAGGCGACGTAGGATGCAAGAGCGAGCGAAGGGCACCACGAGGTTAGGTTTGGTTAGGTTACTTTAAACCCTTTACACAGAATAGGACGTCGACGTAGGATACACCTAGTTTTACCCGGCTAAAACTAGGTGTAACCGCACTTCGGCTATTAGCCGCAGTGTTGCCAACTCCAAAAGTTCAAATTATCGAGTTCCCACGTCAAAATTATCGTTTTGTGCAGACAACATTGTAGCCATCGCGAACAAAACATGGTAAAGGCTGGCCCAGAAGCATGGGGATTGGCACATGATACTTGTCAGTGGTGCTTGACTGCTTGCAAGGACGTGCCTTCATGTAAAGTGCTACAAGTATCTGACAGGGGGGGGCATTATTAATAAACACGCGGGGTTAGTTCCTATCAGTTCCTATTTTGGCCATGCACCAAAACATTCTTGTACAACTACAATCCACTCACGGTCAAGTCTACCCATGGAATTAGTATATAGGTAATAAAGACTTGAATTTACCTGTCTCGGCGCATCTCGGTGACAAACAAAATGGCAATTTTTTTTCAAAAACGTAGGAAAATGACCGTGATAAAAATATCGAATCAAATAAGTAACAAATCTCACGAAAATTTAACGATGAACTAGATTGCGTATATCTACGATAAAAGGTAATGGGACCTTTATTTCATCTTTTATGGCTTGTCGTAATCGTAACCACATTTCAGTTTAATGTTATTGCATGTAAATTAATTCCTAAACGAACAATTTTGTTTATTGTTTTTGCAAATGACAGCTTTAATTTGACACTGACACTTTGACAGTGACAAATCACGATTCAGTAAATGAGTTGATTCAATAGTCTTCTTTTTAATTTAATTGCATTATTTATATTAATTTGATGTAGGCGTGTGGTTTTATCATATCGGAGGTTGCACAGGCCTCAAATCTAGCATCTAAATATGGACGACGCGTCCATGAACCGCTACGAAAAACAGCTGTATAGTGTGTTCAAAACGTTCGACGTAGATAACGAGGAAGCCTTAGACAGATCAGCAGTTCATAAACTTTGTGACGCATTGCAGCTTGAGGATCGCGGAGCAGCCCTCGTGAACACGCTGTTTGAGCGACGCTCTGACCGCGTCACCTTCGCACAGTTCCGGAACGGGTTGCTAGCCGTGCTGGGGGGCGCAGGCGGCGAACCCGCGCGTTCGGTGCACGCTCCGCTGGAGCCCCTGCCGCAGCCCGACCCGCCACCGCATCAGAGTGACGACGATTCCTCTGGTCGCGAAGTGGCTCCAAAATTTGTGTTCGGCTCCAAAAAATATGGTCGTCGATCAAGGCCCCCTCGTTTAGGAGCCGCGATGGACGAGCCCCCGAGTCCACGCTCCTCTTCCGCTTCCCGCCTCGACACCGACGACAAGAGAGCGAGACAGCGGATGAGATGCAGACGTAGTGCATCCGCAATGGAGAGCCGCGACGACAACGTCGTTGTTGACGGCGGCCAGGATGGCTCCTCCGCCACGGAGACGTTCGAACACGACCGCCGCATCGACAGGGACGAGGCCCTCGCCCTTTGCCGCGGCCTGAACATGGAGGGCATCGACCGGCGGCTCATAGAGCGAATATTCGATGACACTGGAACCACAGATACGACGGTTGGCGAGTTCTTCGATCGCTTAAATGCATCTCTCACTACTACTATGGAAGAGGCATCGCGCGAAGTGCGGGCGACCGCGACGATCTGTGACACCGCAGCCGACGCGGCAGATGACGAGACAGCGGCCGGGCTGCCCAGTGAGCTGGTGCTGGAGGCGTGGGAGCGCGCCGGCGTGCAGCAGCCGCGCCGCCTGCTGGCCGAGCTCGGCTTCGGCGCCGTCGCGCTGCGCCCGCCTGAGCTCGAGCGCGCTCTCGACGAAGAGCTGCGTGCGCTCGCCGAGCCGGCGGGGGAGCCGCGGGACGCGCGCGCTCTGCTGCTGCTGGCCGCGCTCGCGCTCACCCGACTACGACTGGAGCTGGCGCGACGCCGCGCGGACCTGGCTGCCGCCGAGCGAGACAAGCTCCGCGGTGACGTCGCCGAAGCTAACAGGCACGCTAGGCTTCTAGCACAAGAAGTAGACGAGAGCCACGCTCGCATCGAGGCCGAGTTGAAAGCGAGCCTTCGGCGTGCCGAGGCGCGTCATGCTGAATCTACGCGCCAAACTACCGCGGAAACTTCGGTAGAGCGCGAGCGGGCGGCTGCGGCGCGGGCGCGCTTGGAGGCCGAGGTCGCGCGGCGCGCTGACGTAGAGGCGCGCTTGCGCGGGGAAATAAGTAGCCTTCGCGCGCGCGCCGAGGAGCTGGAGGCCCGTGCGGCGGGTGCGGAGGAGCGCTGCGGCGAGGCGGAGCGCGAGCGCGCGCGCCTGGCGACCGAGCTGCGCGCGGCGCTGGCGGCCGGCGCGGCGGCGCGGCAGAGCGCGGTGCCGGCCGAGCTGGCGGAGCGCCTGCTGGAGCTGCGGCGCGACAACCAGCTGCTGCGCGACCGCAACGACGAGCTGTGTGCCGCGCTGGAGGCGCATGCGCGGCGCTCGGCGGCGGGCCGGCCCGAGGTGCGCGGGGGGGACCTGTCCACCGAGCTCGATTCGCTTTTGACTCATGACCGGTCCGAGGTGAGTCTCATTAGGGTTTATAGTTATTAAAATAAAGCTGTTTGTTACCTTGACAGTTTTGAGTTGACAAGTTTAGCACTTAACCGAATATTATCTAATATTACTGAAGAGTCACTTGAAAGGTTTTTCTAGTAGGTATGGTGTGGGGTGGTAAATGGAAAATTGTTGGTCATTTTTATGATCTGGATTATATTTCGCCTTTCAGGAATGTGATTCGTCTCCAGTGAGTATAGACCAAAAGATTCTGGGTCATGTAGAAGCTGTAACAAAGCTCAGAGAGATCTTTGATAGCGTACACGCGATCCCAAGTATCAGCGAGACGGATGGTCAGTCGTGCGCGTCGTGCGCCTCCGTGGGCGACGCCGCGCGCCGCATACAAGAGCGTGTGCGCGAGCTGGGCGACGCGCTCATCTGCGCCGAGCACGACCAGCGCGCCGCCCACGGCGGCGCGCAGACCATCGCGCTGACTGACGCGCAGACCGACGCGCAGACTGACGCGCAGACCGACGCGCAGACTGACGCGCAGACCGACGCGCAGACCGACGCGCAGACCGACGCGCAGACTGACGCGCAGACCAATGCGCAGACTTACACGCAGAACGTGCAGACCGACGCGGCGCCCGACGGCGACGCGTTGCGCCGGGACCTGCTCGACGCCGAGCGGCGGCACGAAGACGAGAAACGGAAAATGGCCGGCCTCATCAAGTGAGTATGCGTTCCACAGTGGACAGTGGCCTGGCCGTGGTGCGATGTTCAACACGAGCGACTATATTTTCAGGGATCTCGAGAGCAGCCTCGAGCAGATGAAGGCGGAGTACGACAAGTGCGAGGAGTACTGGAGCGGCAAGCTGGAGGAGGAACGCGACATGTATAGCGAGGAGCAGCGGCTGGGCGATGAGCGGCTGGCCGAGCTGGTGGCCAAGATCGGCGAGTACGAGAGGCAGTTCGCGCCCGCGCTCGCGCTGCCCACCATCGACGAGCGCCACAGCCTCGAGGCGCAGTTCACCGACCTGGACGACGAGTTCCAGCGCTACCGCCGCGATAAGGAAGAGGAGCTGAGCGCGCGCGGCGCCGAGCTGGCGCGCATGGCCGAGCGCGTGGCGGCGCTGGAGCGGCGTCTGGCGGCCGCGCCCGCGCCCGCCCCCGCGCCCCCGCCCGCGCCCGCGCCCGCGCCCGCGCCCGAGCCCGCGCCGCGCCTGGCGGGCGAGGTGCGCGAGCTCCGCGCCCGCACTGCGCGCGCGGAGGCGGCGGCGCGGCGGCTGCACGCGCGGCTGGCGGCCGCAGACCTGCTGGTGAAGGACCTGTACGTGGAGAACTGCCAGCTGGCACACCGCCGGCCGCTGTGACGCACGTGTGCCGCAGGTATCGGCGGCACGCGCGGCTGGCACCGCAGACCTGCTGCTGAACGACCTGTACGGCGAGAACTGCCAGCTGGCGCATCGCCGGCCGCTGTGACGCACGACGTATGCCGCAGGTATCGGCTCGCACGTCGTCCCTACCTGCCGCGCGTTCGATACCCGTGAACGACTCGGCTCGAGTGCCTTGCCATGCTATTGTGTGTAGTAAGTACCTCATGCACATGCGCATATAATCACTAAGGCTGACATTGGTACACGTTACTTAGCACATGCTGTGGCTGTATTCGTTCGTCTATCTTGCATTAAGTAATATAGTCGAAGATCCAAAATAAGATCGGTCTGTACCCATCTGTTTACGGGAAGTTTTTTTTTAAATTATGTACATATACACATATTTAATTGGGCAATCTGAAATGGGTTGCCTTAATATCAATACGTTCATGTCTATAATTAATTAAAAATATTGCTTTTTTTTTTTAAATTTCACTGATTTGTTTGCCAAATGAATTAGATTCCAATTAAAAGTGTAAAGCATACAGAACATGTGTAGTTAGGTTGCCTACCTTTTTCTGGTCCTAACCCAACTCACCTGTTTATACCTGGCAACCCGTAATAGGGACTGCACCTGATAACTGACAAAAAATGTCCACGCTAGGGGTTCTAGAATCATGTGTTGAATTAATAGTTTCAGTTAGCGCGTCGATGTCCTGCCAGCCTGCCACACACATCATCACCGTTCTCCTGCCCTTATCCCAATTCATTTGGGGTCGGCGTCACATGTCTTTTCCCTGCTACACCTATCTATACTAATATTATAAAGCTGCAGAGTTTGTTTGTTTGTTTGTTTGTTTGAACGCGCTAATCTCTGGAACTACTGGTCCGATTTGAATGATTCTTTTAGTGTTGGGTAGTCCATTTATCGAGGAAGGCTATAGGCTATATAACATCACGCTACGACCCTTAGGAGCCGCGCAGCGTGTGACACCGCGGGGAACAGCTAGTTTGCAATATATTTCTAAACATATTATTTTTGTTAATAAGTATATTATTTTCATCTAG
Organism: Oligia latruncula; assembly: GCA_948474745.1. Classification (NCBI taxonomy): domain Eukaryota; kingdom Metazoa; phylum Arthropoda; class Insecta; order Lepidoptera; family Noctuidae; genus Oligia; species Oligia latruncula. The sequence continues at coordinate 355,395 of OX419691.1, read as the reverse complement.
TAAACAGATGGGTGGAGGCGTGAAGGTTGATCTTACTTCGGATGACAGTTGCGCGACAGGTTCAGAAGTAATTCTTAGCCACAGTGCGTGCTAAACGTGCTGTCGTCTAATCTTGACCAAGTGGTCCCTGGTAATGCGATACACTTCACGAGTTCATCTTAATCATATTATGTTATTATAATGTTATCAGATGAATTGTACTGAAATTATAGATCCGCGAGTCGCTAGCTAGCTCAAACTAGTGACATCTTTATATATTATAGATCCGCGAGTCGCTAGCTAGCTCAAACTAGTGACATCTTTATATATTATAGATCCGCGAGTCGCTAGCTAGCTCAAACTAGTGACATCTTTATATATTATAGATCCGCGAGTCGCTAGCTAGCTCAAACTAGTGATATCTTTATATATTATAGATCCGCGAGTCGCTAGCTAGCTCAAACTAGTGACATCTTTATATATTATAGATCCGCGAGTCGCTAGCTAGCTCAAACTAGTGATATCTTTAGAACCTGATGCCCAGATGTACCTGACAAAGGTTTTTGGTGTCGAAATTAAATGAAGAATAATGCGTATTTCAAAGCTGCTACAAAACTTCGGGGAAAATGATCATCATGAATGATGTTCATGATGTGTGATTTGAATGATGTTCATGATGTGTGATTTGAATGATGTTCATGATGTGTGATTTAAATGATGGTCATGATGTGTGATTTGGCCATGTTTGTTCTTAAACACAATCAGTCCTGTATTTGGTTGGAGAGCGATCACTGACTTGACTATTTGGCTATAACATAACTTCTGCATAACGATGTTCCCGCTTTCTCTGTAACACTATTGTAACAAAATACGGTCTGCCGCTGTCCTATGTCCGTGGTGCGTCGTGGTATGCACGCTGTCCTTCAGACCGAGCAGTAAGCACTGTGTCCTGAGCAGCGATTGTTACGTGCCGCCTCTCCGCAGTCATCCGCAGTGGCACTGTGTGTCGCCTGCATATTATTTAATTTATCTCTTTATAAGTTGTATTTCTCTAAACAACTCCAGTAATTATTATGATTTAACTTACAACTTTACTAATGAAGTTCTCCAGTAAACATTTTTCTACGTGGGAAACTCGGCAAGTCTTGCGAAAAAAAAATTTTCTCTAACATTTTTGTTAATTATAATTTAAAAAAATATATATTAAGTCTTCAAAGTACCTACTCTCCATTAGCCACTATACAAAGTTTCATGCGTCTGAACCAGTTTTCGAAACACTTTTTCCAGTCCGCCGCAGACACCTCGTTTACAGCCTGCTCGAACGCTGACATTGCATCTTTCAGCTACGAAAATTGTATCCCTTTGAGCTGATTTTTGTATTGATAAATCCAAGACTCATCACCTGTAATGATGTCGTAAACACGCCGAGACGAGTCTGCTTCAAATTTGTTTATCATATCACGGCACACCATTCCACCCGGGCCTGCTTCTGAGCATCGGTGAGGTTGTGCGGCACCCAGCGTCAAACTATCCTCCTCACGCGAAGATGCAAGTGTAGAATTTCGTGAAGGCTTCCCGATCCAACCTGCAGTACCTATGTGCTGAATCTCTTGATACGTAACTCGCCTATTGTCTTGGATTAATTTTTTTACTGCTAGCACGTTTTCCGTAACAGCCGTCAGGCGGACACTTCTTTCTTCATCCCCCAAAGTTAGTCGACCGCGCTTAAATTCGTTATAACAACGTTACACGGTTGCCTTAGAATGGCCTTCATCCATGAATGCCATTTGAAGTCTATCGTACGATTCGTCCGGTTTTAGGCGACACTTGAAATCGTAAAAAATCATAGCGCGAAAATGTTCCCGGCGCAGATATTGGCGCAGATCCATTTTTTTATGAGACACGATACGATAATGATAATTTAAATTAGCTCACAAACAAGTGGAGGGAAATTTTGAAATTGGAACGTACCTATTATTACTTACAGTTCGCGTCAAATAACTTTGCCGCTCTGAAGCTAGGCTCTTTCCTAGCCGCGCCAATCCGCGCCATGCGCGCTGGTGTTGTATTCATAGGATTAATTACTGCGCAGTGACTTGTTGCCTACTTCAGAGCGGCAAAGTTATTTGACGCGAACTGTACAAATAATCATATTTTCAAAATAGATTATAACTGGCCAGTCTCTCATACATAAAAACTTTTTTCGCAATACTTTCTGAGTGGCCTGGTATTTGTTTTTCGTGTTAAATTTTCCGCGTTTAATATAAGTTGGTCAGTTGTAACGGTAATATTATTGAATCTGACTCCTCGCAGTTTCCGAGGCGGTAACAACGCCACAGATATCCTAGGACCGAGGTATAATAACACTAGCGGCGCCCCGTGGTTTCACCCGCATAAGTGTCGATCCCGTGGTAATATCGGGATAAAAAGTTATCCTATGTAAAGGACATAGGATAACTTTTTATCCCGATATTACCCGGGACTGAAACTACCTCTGTACCAAATTTAATCTGAATCGGTTCAGCGGTTTAAGCGTGAAGAGGCAACAGACAGACAGACACTTTCGCATTTATACTATTACTATGGATCGTAATAATAATATAATATTATAACATAATATTTGTATAACACTGAGGAGAATACTCCTCAGTTTTATACAAATATTAGTATACTAATGTAATGGAAAAATAAAATGTTTTTAGTAGGTAACAGGGTTCGAGTGGACTGCTACTCACTAGTTCAGTCGTATTCGTCAGGAGGATGTCCGACAGAGAGTCGTATTGAGTGTATCGCCACAGCCTGCTGGCTGGCCGAGGCACGCGCTGCCGAGACGGCTGCGCGGGATCCGGGTACAGTCACGAGCATAAGTATGTATACACTTGGCAATATTCAAAGACGATTTTCTCCTTTAGTTTTGAATGAAATGTTATGTTATTACGAACAAAGTATTTTCGAACCCATAGGTTTGTGTAAAGGGTCGTACCTATTTCAATGTTGCTTTCGTTATTTCACAAAAAAATCGCAATTGAGAGTTGCCAAGTGTTGACATATTAGTGGTCGTGACTGTACACGGCGCGCGTCGCCGAGCACTGCTTGTGATGTCCTACTCTCCTGTGTGTGTAGTACGTACGACATTCTTATGCAGCTGATTTTGTTGTAATTTAAATTACAAACATACTCGTTTGTTTAATTATGCTAGGTTGTGTTGTATTCCATTCCATAAGGTAAATATGTACCTACTTTACATATCCTTGCTGATATATTGTTTGTTAAATATATTAATTCGCTGAAACAGTGCCTAAGCTATGATATGTGATCACAATCAATGTGTTAAAGTTAACTAATTAGCTAATTTTAAGTTAATAATAATAGACAATTGTGTCTATGATTGTAGCCTGACCCCCGTAATAGAAAGCAATCGTCGTGATCATTCGTTCGGAACCTTCTTGTCGGAGTAACGACGCGTTCGGGTTCGGAACCTTCTTGTCGGAGTAACGACGCGTTCGGGTTCGGAACCTTCTTGTCGGAGTAACGACGCGTTCGGGTTCGGAACCTTCTTGTCGGAGTAACGACGCGTTCGGGTTCGCTGAAAAAAATGAACGCGACGATCGGTTCTATCAGGACAAGGTCTAGTGATTATTGTAGATAGACGGAGGTTACACGTTCAGTTCGGCATCAGTTCAGTCTGTGACCTAGATCACGTCTAGACTGATGGCTGAATGATGGACTGACGCGCGGTATTACACGGTAAGTCAGACTGACGATCAGTCCAACCGAAAACTTCTACGCGATAACACGCATAAGCATTTGGAATGGATTTTACCAAAAAAAAATGCTTGTATTGCTATAATATTAGCTCTGTCTACGAGGAATCGTAGAAAAAGAAAGCGGCGGTGGTATAAAAAGTGGCTAGTGAAAAGATTATTCTACACACACTTAAATTTACTGAATGAGATAAGAGACACAGAAGATGACTATGATAATTATTATCATCATCATCTTCCTGCCCTTATCCCATGAAAGATTTTTATTTTTTTTATTCCAAAGAATAAGTAGGTAACATTTCTAATGTGAGAATAATTCTTTCTCCGGGGCTAATGGTTGAGAGGGGGACGTCGGGGGCGGCGAGGGAGTCGGCGCAGGCGGCGACATGTCGTGCGGCTCCATCGCTGTCTAAGCAGTGACTGACATCAGACTGATAGCTAATAAACACACGTTCAGTCAGGCATCAGACTGACAAAAATTATTAAAATATTTAAATAATCGTCATTCTGGATCATCAATCCATCAGTCTACGTGTATACCTACAATCAGTTTCCCGTCATTCTGACATCAATCATGGACTGAACTGACGCCAGAATGAGCGTGTAACCTCCGTTATACACGCAACGCGGTCCCTGGAAAAAATTGACCTTACTCATAGTGTACGGGAGTCTGGGAGCGGGAGACGCTCGCGTAGTCCCGGCGACATGGATCTGTTCATGTTTGTGTGGAGTGACGTCCGTTTGGTTGAGCACTGATTATTATACAGTACGCGGCCAGGCTGCCGTTCTGTGTTTAAATATTATTTTGATTATTAAAGTGTTGATCAAAAAACTGCGTTTTATTATTAAACAAACCAATAGGTAGGATATGAACAGAAACAACAACAACAGTATAACGTTTATTGCGATACTGTGGGTCAATTAAACGTGGCTTCGTTAACTGAACATTACACAACAACAACAGTATAACGTTTATTGAGATGCTGTGGGTCAACTAAACGTGGTTTCACTAACTGAACATTGAACTGAACATTAAAGTTACCCTAACACTTGGTAGCTAACTATAAATACATAATATCGTCGTTGTAACTATACCTACGAATAGACTGGACATCAATGTCATTTCATCTCATGAATTGATCAAATTGATAAAATATAAAAGTAATCGTGGTGGTGGTGTAGTAGTAGTGTTCAGACCTATTGAAATAATAATTATCTATCAATCTAGTCAAGTGCGACTGTCACCGCAAAAACAGGATTTACTAGGTACATTGATATATAAAAACCCAATATTTTTTATATCAATGCTTTGGGAACCGATCACTTTTCCGAAGTATTTTTGGTCGAATTTCATTTTACCGAAAACTATTGACCAATGTCTTTTTTGCTATGCTACATACAAGCATTATTTGACATATTTTTAGATCATCGAAGTATCATGTGTCATAGGTATTATTTTACCGAACTATATTTCGCCGATTTACAATATATTTTTTTGCTATTGGCCGAAGCCTCTTTTGAAATCTATTCATTTGCCAAATGATTTATTTGCCATATTTTCATTACACCGAAACAACATTTTACAGAATATTATTTGGTCACAAATATAATATGTATAGCCGGTTACTTGGATCCTGCCGTTTTGACTAAAAGATTTTGGCAAAATTTTATTATCCAAACAAATTCTATGTCGGCGGAGCCCCGCAGAGCGAGCGAAGGGCACCCCAACGTTCGGTTTTGTTAGGTTACTCCTTTTCACAGAAATAGGTGCCCCGCGAAGGGGTGTCCGTCGACGTAGGATGCAAGAACAAGCGAAGAGCTCCCCGAGGTTCGGTTTTGTTAGGTTACTTTAAACCCTTTTCACAGAAATGCGGAGCTCCGTCGACATAGAATGGGCGCCTCGAGGTTCGGTTTTATTAGGTTACTTTAAAGTTTAAACCCCGAAATAGGGGCCCCGCGAAGGGGGGTTCGTCGACGTAGGATGCAAGAACGAGCGAAGGGCACCCCGAGGTTCGGTTTCGTTAGGTCACTTTAAACCAGTGGCAGACGTGACTTCGATGAAGTAAAAAAAAAAAACGAAACGAAAATAGTTGAAAAGTTTTAGGTGAAATGAAATTCGGTCAAATATTTTTCGACCTATGATAGGTAACCCAATGCGATATATTTACATAAAAATAATACAAATAGGTACTTATTTATTTTAGAAATGTACGTCACAGATCGATAGTGACGACTAGAGTACTAGACTAGTGACAATGTTATTGGAGCAGTGTGCTGGACGGCTCCCCGACGGCAGCTGTCCCGGCTCCTGGCGCTACAAGTACATGCCGTTGACGAGGTAGTCGGCGTCGTGCGCGAAGGGCGACTTGCCGCGCCCGCGCCGCCGCCGCATGGCCGCGCGCGCCCGGCACGTCAGCATGCCCATGATGGCCGTCATCATGAACAGACCTGCGCCACAAACGTATCAGACACTTCACACGGAGGCACTGCTGCATAGGATGGAGAGGATACTAACGATCGATGCGCGGGTTCATTTGTTTGCCAGCCCCTGCGACCCACGGCCACGCTACGTGGGGAGGTGTAGGTATATTGTGGCCGGGAGTCGCAGTGGATGCTCCTGCCCGCCTGACATTTTCATGCAAAGTGAAGCTATTAAGTAATTAAGTACCTACAAATGCGTAGCTTAGACGTCATCATAGGTAGCACTGAAACTGCGCAATACACTTTGACCACAAAGCAATAATGTAAGCTTCCCTCAACAGCATGGGAACAAAGGTGAGTACACTACGGCCTAAATATCTTGAGAGGTCTGAACATAGGCACTAAGAACTTTCGTGCATGTTCTCTCACTCACACTCGCCTCATCCACCATTTGGTTCCTAAAAAATCTTACTGCGCAGCCTTCTGCGCGAAGTTCAGACTTGCCAAGATAAATCGGCCGTCCGGTACCTACCTAGCACGAGTAGCATCATGGCGGCGGGCGGATGCTCGCTGAGCCCGTCGTGCTCGTCGTGCTCGCCGGCGGGGTAGTGCACGTGCGCCGCTGCAGACACCGCCTTTTTGTCCGCGCTCTCCGCAGACTTGCTCGTCTGAACAGTCTGCATACAACAGAATGAAGTGCATAACTTATACCTACCTAATATCGAGAAGTACCGATATAACGAATGCTATAAATATGTAATAGTACTATCAATCAATGAAAATAATATTGAGGTGACTAGCTTATCACAGAGCTCCCAATCATGGACAATTGTGTTTACAAGTGTGACCTTCTCCTTGCTGGTCGCGGCGACAGGCGCGCGCGCGGGCGGCGGGGCGCGCTCGGCGGCCGGCGCCGGCGCCTCGGACGGGTCCTTCTTCATTAACTCGAAGCCCTTCTTAGGGCTGTCCCGCAGCGTCTGCTGCTGGCTCGAGTACACCACCGGGATCTCCGGCATCGTCTTCGGCGGGATGTACACCGGAATTTCCTAACAGGATATCACAGTTAGTTACTTACTTGGTAATTGTAATAACCATCTCAGTTACAGGCCGATGTCTGGATTTGTTTCCGGTATAAAAATAGGCTCATCCAGTCGCCCCCATAGGCGTATATGGGGGGGGGGCGTGCCCACCTTAGAATGGTCTGGTGCCCACCCTAGGATGTTTGGGGACCACCTGGTAAGAACCAGGAGTAGTTTACCTGGTAAGAACCTGGGGAACTCCTCAACAACCACTCACGCATTGTGACGAGCATAAATTGCATCAACCATATTAAAGTATTGGAATCGCAACCCGTGAAATATTTATCATTGAGTAGTTCCGATAGCCATCTGTGGTCTTCATCATCAGCTCCACTTTACCAAATGATGATTTGCGAGAGCAAATGCTCAGTTACTTTAAAAAATACCCAAATTGCTATAGGTTTGCCTATAAAATTGTAGGGTTTCCCTCGCTTTCCATGGGATCCTCTTTTTATATTATCTCTTATTATATTATTAGGAGGCAATTTCAATAATTAATTAGTAAAAGAAATGATTTACAATAAACTTAGCATTTTGAAGTTATTTAAGATTCATACATCAATACAGCCGGTCGATTCTGTAATCACCGTGAAAACTTAGGTGATGTGAGTTTGTTTTTGCTAGGAATTGACACTATTGACAGCTCACTCCACGCTCACTTCACCTAAGTTTTCACAGTGAGATGGTTACAGAATCGCACTGCAGGTTATGTTAAATAAGTGAAATATCACTGAATACATTATTTTAATTTATTTAGGAGCATAATTAACTGGGAGTCAAAGAATACAAAATACCTACATTGTAGTTTTACATACTTATTTATTCATTAAGTTCATCAGGCTGCCAATCTGCCATCACCTAAATTAGTGTCCCCGGATAAAAATTTCAAAAACCCCGGACATTTCGGTGAAATAAAAAACATCAACAATCAACAAACAGATCTGATAACTTTTTGACAGTGCGAGCCATATGTGGTCTCGTCTTGGCAACATTTTACATGAAAATGTTTTTGGTGGGATTATGAATTGTCACGAGCGCACTGATTTGCCGCGCGCCTAATTTTTGACAGAAGACCGATTATTATCTGTCAACATTTTTTTGTAAGGGCAACATATTCAAAAGAATATTTATTCAAGTTCCATTAGTTTAGTCGTTTTAATATTTAATATTTTTGAATAAATTGTGCCGACTTGCACAGAATAATGAAAACGTGGATCACATGGAAAAAATATTAACATATTTTTTTAACAAATCCCTTGTGCGTCTCTGGGCCTAATATTGGCGCCCCTTTAGACTTATTTAAAAACCATGTTGCTTTTGATTTGTTTTGTGTCTAATGTGATGGTTATTTTGTGACTTCTGTGTTAGATTTATAATTTTTTTAAACTTATCAGCGTTAATTAAAAATATTTTTGTTTGTTTTCGTTGGAAGGGCCCTGTAATACAGTATTACAGGGCCCTTCCCAATTAAAAAAAAAAGTACTATGGCAGTAACTGCCAGACTGCCATAGTAATTTTATTTGTTTTTGCTACATAATTATTTTGATACCTTTTGAAATCCATTTAGATTTTTTTGTTGTGTAAGGAAAACACAAATTATAGAAAACTGATCATAAGCTTCGTTAGGGTCATTTTGTAAGACAAAATGTCAGCAAAGGTCAAATTGTTCACACAGTAATAGTCGGGGTGGGTCAGTTCTCAATTTAAAGGCGGCTGCGGCTGAGTAGCGGCGCGACGACAAATCCGTGATTGGTCGGCGCGAGGCGCGGGAGCAAACGTGCTAGCGCGTTGGCGAATATCGGTCGGGCGCTTTACCTCTATTGGCCCTCTTACGTCCAGGGAAATGGGAGCGTCTTCCGCTATACACTCCCCCTCGGGTTCGTGAAGGCGTCCTCGCTCAGGAACCCGCTCATGATCGGCAGAAACAGGCTTGGCATGACGAGGCCGGCCTCGATTACGTTTTGGCATAATAGGAAGAGGCGGCGTATCGTCCCTATTGACAAAGCGCGTAAGTTGGGACGCATGGAACCTGCCTAAGACCTCTTCAGGAGAATTAATTTTTGATACTATGTAAGTCGTAGGACTGGCTTTCTTAACGACCTCATAGGGACCATCCCTTTTTGGTACAAACTTAGCCGACAATCCTTTAGCAGCATTACTCAATACGTGCGACTTTACCAAAACTTGATCACCGACATCAAAATCTAAGGGTTTTCGACCCTTATCGGCGTAATCTTTACGTTCTCTACCCTATCCCTAATCGAAACTAAAGAATTTAAAAACCTCTTCAGGTAGGGCGTTATCTGAGGAACAAAGTTATCCTTTTTCAGGACGACCCTAATATCATAATGAACATCAACTGGTGAACGAAGATCTCTAGCTAAGGTGAGAAAAGCTGGTGAAACACCTGTTGTCTGACACAAGACTGAGTTCATAGCGAAACGAACTGATGGTAAGTGAAGTAACTGAGCCAGCTGCACCTTTAGGTCTCTGTTTTTCCGTTCGGCTGGGTTGGCCTCTGGATGATATAAGGGTAACAAGTCCTGTTCAATTCCTAAAACGTACATACATTGTTGCATAACCGCAGAGACAAACTGTACCCCATTATCCGAGATAATGCGACGCGGAAAGCCGTACCTAAGGAAATACTCCTCGATTAGTGTCCGAGCCGAGCACAGACCTCCGAGGTGGCGTCGACCAAAGAAAAAAGCTCGACCCACCGAGTAGCTGTGTCCTCGACTAATAAAATGTACTTCTCCCCCTTCTCTCCAGGAGGGAGCGGGCCAAACAAGTCGATCACCAAGACCTTCCCCTTTGATTCAATACTGGGGTCTGTAAAAGGCCTGAAGGCTTCAAGTTTGACGACTTGTACCGCTGGCACGTCGCACAAGACTTAACAAAGTCTGCGACAAACCGTCTCATCCCGGGGAAGAAAAATCGCTGTGAAAGCTTATGTAAGGTCCTATCAATACCTTGATGCCCAGCAATAGGAGTATCGTGACATTCCCTCAAAACGTCCAGAAGTAAACTCGCCGGAAGAACGAGCTGAGCTTCCTCAACGTCGACGTCAGGGTTGTAACGATATAGGACTCCTTGCTGCATAAAGTAACCGCGCTCAGACCAGCGTTAGGTATCTCAATCAATCAATACACAATATTTACACTAAATCTGAGGCCATTGCAACGAATGAACGAATATGTTGTGTTTGTGAATGTAAAAGGTTTTCTTGTTTTCAAAGTAAGCGCATAATGTTATCGTAACTCAAACTCAAAGCATAATTTATTAAATTTCAATTAAACCATTATCAGCACTTTTGAATTGTCAAAGAGTCGGTCAATTAGTCAGAAAGTTGAAGCTAATTGCCCATTCCAAAACGTAGATCTGTATGGAGGAGAACGGGCAAGAAACTCCAAGGGCACTCTTTTAAATCAAGATATTACAAAACCAAGAATGTAAGAGTGACAAGAGTGTTACCTGCTCGGTGCGCGGCACGGGCCAGCCGCGGCGCGGGTCGGGCTCGGGCCAGTAGGCGCCGCCCCAGCCGCGCTCCGCCGACATGCCCTCCATACCTGCGCACATATGGACACAGCGCATGAGCGCACCGAGTGTAAGTGTCCTATCGTTATTGTAACATTAGCCAAGGTTAAGACTTATATTATGCACGGTCGCGGTTACCGTTCCCGTTGGGCTGCGGCGGAGGCCAGGCGCGGCGCGGCCAGGGCGGCTCGAAGGGCGGGAACTGCGCGCCGCCCTCTGGCTCCTGCAACAGCCCGCCCTTGTGGCTGAAGATATGCGAACTCGCCGGACCCTCTGCCAACATTGTTATTCGTGTAACTTCATCTTGCTTGATGTCGTAACTCATTAATTGCAGCGGTTAGTTTCAGTTTCAGCGCACGGACCATGTTTATTTAAGTAAGTGAGTGACCTAAGCAACTTTCTATTTTTTGCACTATTTCGGGTGATCAGGTAACGATCCTGTCAGATTTGTCTATTGTCAGGTGTTTGCTGAATGTGCAGCAGTTGTAGACCAGCAGGGTAATTGCGTAACTCACTATCAGTAGCAATGGGTTTAATTTTGATAGTTCAACAACATTCATTGCGTCATTTACGTTGTTGAGCAGACACATTTTCCCAACATATGCAGCAATGGATTAGCAATATGCTTCAAAATGATTCAAATTGAGAGTAATAGTGTGTTACGCAATTAGGGTGCAGAGAGTGTACGTGTCGCACACGTTCGTACCGTTGTACCGGTGCTGCGGCTGCGCCTGCGTGAGGCGGTGCGGCCAGCGCTCCGGCAGCGCGGCGCCGTCGCCCGGCACGTCGCCCGTCGCCTCCACGCTCTCCTGCACAACCAGCTCTCACTGTAAGCACTACCTGATAAATTATCAACAATATTATGTAGAGGTGTCGGAAGCAAGTATGAGATAAGACAGCACCTGCAGTGGCTTGAGAAGCGCGGGCGTGGTGGCGGGCGGAGAGGGCGCGCATGGCGTGGGCGGAGGGGGGCAGCCCAGCTCGGGCGCCTCGTCCGAGCCGTCTGCGCACTGCGCCACGCCGTCGCACGCGTTATACACGGCGATGCACTCACCGCCGCGCCGGCACGCGAACTGGTACCGGCTGCACCGCGACGCTGCAACAACCAGCAGCTGCCTACTACTGCCTTCTCTCGCACGAACCCCGCGCCGCGCGCTCCTGCGCACCGACACAGGCAGCAGAGGGGATTGCCGACTAGGGTACTGATCCCGTGCCACCGGAGCCTGCCGCAGACAGTGCGTCGTTTGATGACCATTTGACTGCCTAAAAAGCGCTGAGCAGGAGATAAATAAGTTTATTATTTGTCCGCGATGATAGAACGTATGGATCTATGCAATACGCACAATTAGTAGGACAAAGACATGGCGGGATTCCGTACGCTACTCTATCGTCGTGGACTAATTGTTCATCGTCTGCTCAGCGCTTATCAGTCAACATTTGGTAGTACCTAAGTCTGATAATAGTCGGTGGGTGGTTGGAACTTGGAACCTTCGGATGTCGGTATGTCCTGTCCTGGATTTCTGTTTGCAATAAACTCGCAGTTAGTTAATAATCAACAAGGTAACTTTATGTAACGGAACATGATTCATGTCTGTGCTCATGACGTCACCCTAACCGTTAGGTCCACAGTGGCGCCGATTCTGTTGTTCACAAACTAAACTAAATTTAAGTTCATGCATCTTTTTCTTTATATTTCATTATGAAAAGGTCAGAAGATAAATATTAGTTTAGTCCTGTCAAATTAAGATACTCCATAGATAACTTAGACGAGATTAAAAAATTGGCTATTAAAAATACGTCAATTTACGTCAGGTGCTGACTAATTTACGATTCGCGCGTTTGTATGAAGCTTTATCTCTGTTCCGTTTATCTACTTAGTGATACAACCGCGCGAATCGGTTGCACTACTACAAGCACGCGGGGCATGTGTGCGTGACCACTGGCCGCTTGTCGCGGACGCGGCGAGACTGGAAAAAACCGGTTTACGCTGACACAGCCAGTTGACTATCTCAGGGTTGCGTATTGCGACACACGTTGTTGGTTTTTTTAGTTGCAAGTTAGCCATAGCCAGTCATAGCCATCGCTCTTCTTTTGCGTTTCAAATGTAATTGCATCACTTTCGCTCGCTTAGTAGGTTTTTGAGGATTTTAGATTTTCGAGGTAGCGCTATAATAATGGTTGTTTATTGTTGTACTGTGTGTAATGTGTGTATGAATAATACTATAAAAAATTAAAATATATCATACTTTAACTATCCCAAGGAGTACCTACTTACAATATGTAAGTAAATATTTGATTAATACTTTCTAAGTAAGTAGGTGCACCTTTATTTTATTAATATTATGTTAAAGAAAACCCTATTTTAAGTTTCTTTTAATTTGTATTTATTTATCTGACGTTTTGTCAATAAGCTCAAATATCCATAGCAACCACATGCAGATGAAATGTAGATGAATAAACTATGGTAATGGTATTAAAAGAAAAATTATACCTCCTTTTTTTGAAATCGGTAAAAAGAACATTATTAGAGTAAGTAACTTGTAAAGTATTCTATCATACTGAATAACAAATGTTTTGTTTAATTTGTTTTAACCTAATTGTGACAACCCTACCAAAATAGGTAACAATTTTGCACGTTCTTGCCTCTGTTCCGTTTGTTTTGTCTACTCATGTGAGTCATGTGGCGGCGGCGCGCGGCGGCGGCGCACAGTAGGTCGAAACTGCTTTATGAGGGACATAGGTTTTTTTTTTTACAAATTCCTTTTTTTAAATACCTATCGAAAGATCTGATATTCTGATGAATAATTGTTATGAAACGTTTTTCTCTTAAACTGATAGTTGGCCCGGAAAAAACTATTTTAAATTTTTGTTGTATGGAACGAAACAGAAACTGCTAAAATTTGGCCAAGTATTGACAGATCCTGCTTTAAAACTACTTAATTCTTATTCTTTGGCTATAATTCTACGCTATCAGCATGCGCCCATAGTTGCCCATTCAAGTGTTATGAGATTCAGTAAAATATATTTTCAAAATTAAGGCTTTCCAACAACAAAGACAATTTTGATTATTTGTTTAATTATTATTATTACTTTAAAAATATTTTTTTTTGTACTTTTTTCGATAAATACATGTTTATAAATGATTACAAGTCCCGTCAGCCGTCCTTGCGCCCTCGCCAAAATAATAATTCCAATATATTCCGATCCCGAGCCCAAATAATTCCGATCCAGCCAGTCCCTTGCTGTCCTCTCCCAGCGACGCCCTAAGCCGAGGTCCGAACCCCACAGGGGGTGCCCTTAGCATGTAGTCGCTTAGTTTTTAAGTTTGTTTTAAGCCCTGGCTGGAGGCCTTAATTTTTATTGAGGCATCCACAGGAAAGTCCGGCCGCCAACCTCACAGGTTGACCTGCGAGATGCCATACCAAAAAAAAAGACTGGCCAAGTGCGAGTCGGACTCGCACACGAAGGGTTCCGTACCACAAGGCAAAAACACCGAAAAAAACACGATTGTTGTATGGGAGGGCCCCTTAAATATTTATTTTATTTAGTTTTTAGTATTTGTTGTTATAGCGGCAACAAAAATACATAATTTATGAAAATTTCAACTGTCTAGCTATCGCGGTTCTTGGGATACAGCCTGGTGATAGACAGACGGACGGACGGACAGACGGATAGACAGCGAAGTCTTAGTAATAGGATCCCGTTTTTACCCTTTGGGTACGGAACCCTAAAAAAAGGAACTCACACTCGCAGGCGCACTACAAGGCACAGTGCCTCACTTTATTGTGCAACGTGCCTCACTTTATTGTTCGGCGCGATCTATCTGTCTTTATCTGGGGGCACGGGAGTGTGCCCCCGCCAAGACGAGCCAAGCGAAGCGCAAGGGCACTACCTACCTTTTCTCGAAGCACTTCGTCGTATTTTTGAACCTTCATAACTTGGGTTTGGATTATACCAGATAAACAAAATTTTCGGGATATGATGTCAGTGGTTGACTTATTAAACCTATAAAGTTTCAATTGCATAAAAAAAAAAAAAAAAAAAAAATAAGTTTATTTCATATCATTTTGGCTTACATTGCATGACGAGGAGTCTCCATTTAGGCATAGAAAATGCCTGTAGTTGAAGGCTCCGCTCTTCCCTTACATCATAAACATACAAGTAGGCAAATAACGAAAAGAGGAAAAATAAAAACAATAACGAAAGAAAATACGATCAATTATATAGGTGTATGTGAGTGCGCGCGTGAGTGAGGGTGTGTGAGTGTGTGTGAGGGTTAGGAGGGGTGTGTGTGCGTGTGTGAGGGTGTGTGTGTGTGTGGGAGAGAGACAGACTGATTTTGAGTGCATGTGTATATTATTTATTTTTAAGTCACACGTTGCAAAAGTAACTCAGTATCATCATAATTTAAATTGTGTAGCCAAATTAATAACTTTTTCTTGCATTCATATTTTTTTTTATCATAAATATATATGTGTTTATTGATTTTATTGTATAAAAAGGCTGAGCGTTTTTTATATTGTCTGCTGGCAAATTCTGTTTTTGTTGTGGGAACGTTTACTATGCAGTGTTTATTTCTCTTTTCTAGTATTTTAGGATCATGTGGTATCTCTTTGTGGATTTTGAGGATGATAAGAAGGATGTACAATTTTCTCACTGACAGCAGATTGCATAATTCGTAAAGCTTTTCAGTAGAGAATATCCTTTTTTTGAAGTACATTACCTTAAGTATCGCTCTTTGAGCGCGTTCTAACTCTAGAAAACTAGATTTCGTTGCTCCACCCCATGCCGTTATGCAATAAACTAAAACAGACTGGACTAAAGATACATAAATTTCATTTAATAGATTTCTTTGATTGTCCTTATTTTTATTTACATTTATTCTCTTTGGTACAACATATCTCAGCTCTTTAAATATCCAGATGAGTTTTCGAACTCTACTCATGACTTGTTCCAGTTGAGGATACCAGGAAAGACGCTGGTCAATAATCACTCCTAGATATTTTGTTTGGGTAACTTTTTGGATAGTAGGGCAATTGCAGCAAGTTCCATCTGTAGTAATGTCGCACGTGTGGATTCTTAAATTAAATTCTATATCTGGTTTAACCTGGTTATAAATATTAAAACAAATGAAGTTGGTTTTGCTAGTGTTCAGGGTAAGCAGATTTGTTTTTAACCAAGTTGCAACAAGAGCTAGCCCTTGTTCTGCACTATTTTTAACATCATCCCATGTTTTCCCTGAGAAGACGACAGCTGTATCATCGGCGTATGAGAATACTTTGGCATTATTTATCTTTATGTTGCAGAGATCATTAATGTAAATTAAAAAAAGTGTAGGTCCTAGTACACTTCCTTGTGGTACGCCGTATGATACATCTGCGTCCTCACCAACAATTTGTTCAAGTTTCACTTTTTGCGTTCTATCAGAGAGATAATCCTTAAAAAGCGCAAGTGGTACTCCACGAACACCAATAGCTTCAAGCTTGTGTAAAAGAATGGGAATAGAGACGGTGTCAAAGGCTTTTCTTAAATCCAAGAAGGCTGCCAAACATTTGTTTCCTTTATCGAGTTGTTCGGTTACTAAAGAACTTAGTGCAATAACAGCATCTTCAGTTGATTTTTTTTTGCCTAAATCCAAATTGAGAAGGTGACAGAATATCAAATCTATTTAGGTACTGCAAGAGGCGAGTATTTATCAATTTTTCTATAATTTTTGAAATGGCAGTTAAAACGGAAATAGGTCGATAATTGTTAACATCGTCTCTATCACCACTCTTAAACACAGGTGTAATAATAGATTTTTTTAATGGGGCTGGAAAAGCACCTTTTTGAAAACATAGATTGGCAAGGTGCGTGATAATTGGTACAACTTCGTTTTTAGCGAGTTTCAAGAAGCAAGTGGGTATATTGTCCCATCCGGGGGCACTGTCAGAACGTAGATTCATAAGCGTGGTACTAACTTCGGGTTGATCAGTATCCAGAAGTACCATTGAGCTTATGTGTGATGGCGTTTTATTTGGGAGTTTGCTAAAAGAGTTAGTACCAGATGCTATGTTTTGGGCCAGATCTCTGCCGATACTTGCAAAATATTTATTTATAAAGTTAGCGGATTCCATGGGAGATGATTTAACCTGCAACAATTCTAAGTTCTCTGTTCGTGATTTATTAGTATAAGTGATATTTTTTATATTTTTCCAAAGAAGTCTATTGTTATTGATAGCGTTAGTAATTTGTACCCTATTATATTTTCTTTTTAACTTTTTAATGATATTATTACAATAGTTTCTGTACCGCGTATATGTCAATTTGGCTATTTCATTGTGAGGATCATTTCGTGCCTTTTTCTGTAGCGCGTTACGATTCCGAATACATCTCAGAATACCCTGAGTAATCCAGGGTTTTATTAAACGTTTACTGCTTGGTATGGTAATAGTGCGTGTATTAGCAGTCAAAGATTCAGTTAGTTTTTCTATTAAAGACATTGTAACTACACTTGGGTCATCGATAAACAGAAGTTCAGCTAAGTTTTTATTTTGCAAATATAGGAGAGCACTGTTAAAATCTATAGTTGTTTTAGTTTTATCTGGAGTGATTTTGTCCTTTGTTTTTGCTAAAGAAAGAAAGGTGGTATAGTGGTCTGTAGTGGTAGTGCGTAAGATGGCTATAAATGCAGATATTTTTTTCGGATTAATTTTTAGCATAAAATGATCTAGACAATTCATTTCTCTAGTGGGTAGAGTATGCCCGGCCAGAATTCCGTATGACGATAACATAGTAAGGTAATTTATTCGGTTTTTGTGTTCGTAGTATTGTTCAGTTTCCCTGGGTCTCAAGTTAATATTTATATCCCCTGTGATCACAATGTTTCTTTTTTGTACATTTATTGATTCCAAATGTAAGCTTAAAGAGTCAATAAAGTTCTCTGCGCTTAAATTTGCAGGGGATCTATAGACACCAAAGACAATGTTATTTAGTACCTCGATTTGAAGACAAGATGCGTGTAAGAGCTTAACTTCTGTAACTTTATGTTTTAATGATTTTTTCACATACGCGACGACTCCGTCATGTTTATTTGAAAGATTTGTGGTATAATAGCAATTGTAATTATTAAGTTGTGGTACAGGTTTATTTAAATTAAGTTGACATTCCGTTAATATAATGGTGTCTGTTTCAAATTTAAAACTAGATAATGTAAGTAAAAAGTCGTCGAAATTACAACAGATGCCTCTAATGTTCTGGGAAATTATAGTAAAATCATTTTTGTGTATGGATGTATGTTTCTCGAGATCTGTACATAGCTCTTATACTTTAGATTTTATTGATATCTAAAATAACCCGATTTCGTCACTGACTCACTGATGATCATCAATATTCCAAGGGTCTTCCTGAAGTCCTAGAAAGCTGAAATTTGGTATGTAAGCTAATAATAGTACACAAACAACAAAACAATTCTAAAACTTGGAACTTTTACCCTCCAACCCCTTATACTAGGGGATGGAAGTTTGTACGAGACTTCCGCAAATTTTGATGCTAGAGTTCTGAAAATTGATATAGGGACTCCTTGTAATAAATAATAAAATACATATTTCAGGATTTTTAGTAAAGAACCCCCAAATAAAAAAAAAAATTTCTTAAGCAACTTTCAAAAAGATGTGAAATCCCACCAAAAACATTTTCATGTAAAATGTTGCCAAGACGAGACCACAATCCACATATGGCTCGCACTGCCAAAAAGTTATCAGATCTCATGTAGAGCCAAGCTTCTAACTCTACACGCCCTAATTTCACAAACTCTACACCTTAGTCAAAATATGTGGCTTGACCGTTTCGCTACCATCACATGGGCGTAAGGTGAAAAAATTATTCACTGTTCATTACTTTTCTGTTATACAATAGTTTTTGTAGTAAAGAAACGGCCAAGCCTCATATTTTGACTAAGGTGTAGAGTTTGTGAAGTTAGGGCGTGTAGAGTTAGAAGCTTGGCTCTACATGAGATCTGATAACTTTTTAGCAGTGCGAGCCATATGTGGTCTCGTCTTGGCAACATTTTACATGAAAATGTTTTTGTTGGGTATCTATAATCTGATATTATGATATAAAACAACATTACATCTGTACAGTTGTTTGTACAGTTGTCATAAGCTTGACCTGAGCGGAGGCCCCGTCGCCCTCAGGAATATCAATTCAATTCAATTCAATTTATTTATTGCTGAACATAGATGGTACATCAAAGCTAGGAGGTTGAGGGATAGGATAACCCCGCAGTCCATCACTGGAACCACACATATAGTTTTTGTCTAGACCACTTTTTGTACACTAGAACACATTGATATATATGTTACACTAGATTAGTAATTACCGCGCCAAGGCGTTGCCACTGGAAATAAGGAGACCACAGCCACAATCGTACCTAATGTCAGTTATCAGTGCTATGTGTGACGCCAACCGAAGTAAGCCGAGTGACACGCAACAAAAAATTACCGCCAAAATGGGAAAATGCGTAGTGAAAGAGTGCGATTCAAGGTCACAAAAACACAATAAATTAACCGGAATTACTTTCCTCACGTAAGTTTATTTTTCTGTGTTTATATCAACGTAAAACGCAATAAAAATAAATGAAATGTAGAATTTTGTAAATTAGGTTCAGTGTTACCACTAAAAAACTTAGTTTTAGTTTCCCACATAGGTATGTGGCAGTTTTTAATTTATGGAATAAGTCATTTAAAATATTTTATAAAACTAAATGTGTGACAATGTGTAACAAAAAAATAACATTGTAACATAAAAATAATTGTTTTTAAATATTTAAATACATAATTCAAAAATAACGTTAATAACGTTTAACGTCTTTTTTTTTTTGCGTTTTTTTATGGCTTAAAAAGTTGGGTAAAATTTCGCATGGCTAGGCAACCCCATCGCGCCATTGCATGTTTATATTGCGGTCTTTGTCTAATCTAAGCGACGGTATTACTCTTGCGACTTGTGTAAATGAGACAGATATATTATGTTTACTTTTAAATGCAATACTCAATACTCAATTCTTTATTGCATTCCATATGTATTACATAGATGGTATTACAAAGTAAATGATCAATATGGACCCTGTCGGGCACAGCAAAAATTAGGAGAGAGGAAGAGGGCTAAGTAGCAATTCAATTGTGAGTGTTTTTGTGAAATAAATACTTTGTTATTACTATTTATTATTATATTAGATGTGCTTAATTGGGTGTATAATTATGTAGGTTTTTACATTATTGGGTTTGTGTAAAGGTAGTATTATCTAATATTTTCATTATTATTTCTAGGTAGGTATGTTATTATGTATGTATTCATATTTTCATATCTATATTTGATATTCCATATTGTATTATATTATATTATATTATATTTATTTCATAGTGTTTGGTGTATAAGAGAGAAAAATTAGAAAATTTATTTTATTTCGCTATCGATTTGTCATCTAAAAACTCCTTTACTGAGTAGTATGTCTTGGATTCCAGAAATTGTTTTAATTTATTGATAAATACATTTGTTTTGGTTACTTCTCTAATGACATTTGGCAACTTATTATAAATTTTTATGGACATAACTAAAGGGCTGGTTGAGTGCATTTTGAGTCGGGATTGAGGTATGTTTATTTTGTTTTTGTTGCGTCGAAAAGTGTATCTTTTTTGTGTTTCTTCGCAAGTAGTGTAAAAATCTGGGTGTTTTCTGACAAATTTACATAATTCTAAGATATATAAACAGGGAAGTGTGAGTATTTTGTGTTTTCGGAAGTGTGGTTTGCAGCTATCTGTTTGTTCTATATTAGTTATTATTCGAATTAACTTCTTTTGTAAAATAAATATTGTTTGTGAATCCGTACTGTTACCCCACAGCATGACCCCGTAGGTGAGCCATGCCTGGGCATATGCATAATAAGTGACAAGTGCAGTTTGCAGGTTGGTAGTTTTTTTAATTTCGCGTAGGTAAGGCATATGAAAATTTTGATAGTTTTGCTCTTATTTTCTGTATATGAGATTTCCAATTTAAGTGGGTATCAATAGACAAACCGAGGAGAGTAAATTCATTTACTTGTTCTAATTTTATATTATTAAAAATTAAATTGAATTTTAATGGGGATTTTTGATGGGGATGAAAAGTAATTAATTTTGTTTTGGTAAAATTAATTTCTAGATTATGGTTATCCATCCCGTTTACAGCTGTAGAAAGAAGGGAGTTTAATTTATCGTTTATATTGTCATCGTTCTGGCATGAGGTTAGCAAAGAGATGTCGTCCGCAAATAGAACACATGGTCCGTTTATAATTTTAGGAAGGTCATTTATGTATATAAGAAACAAAAGGCAGCCTACTACACTCCCTTGGGGAATTGACGCGTTTACTTCTTTGCTGTCGGATCTTATTTTAATTATTTCATTTGTGTTGTTATCGAAATATTCAATTTCTACTAGTTGTACCTACCCTATCCTTTAGGTATGATGCAAACCATTCGTGAGCTTTTCCTCGTATTCCTATCCCATATAACTTGTCTAATAGTATTTTAAATTGCACCTTATCATAGGCCTTGGACATATCGAGCAGCATACCAATGGCGTAGTTTTTATTATTAATAATAGTTAGAGCCTCTTGTACGTATTTGTAGACTGCTAACGTTGTAGACCTATTTTTACGGAAACCGTTTTGGCAGTCGTCAAGTATATTATATTTTTCACAAAAAGAGTACACACGGTCACACATAGCCTTTTCAAAGATTTTAGACGCAGTAGGTAACAGCGCGATAGGTCGATAGTTATTAGGGTCGGTTTTAGATTTTTTTTTATGTATGGGTTTTATCAGTGCGTGTTTAAGTTTTATCAGTGCGTGTTTAAGTTGATTGGGAAAGGTTCCTTCTTCAAACGATTGATTAATTAGTTTATAAAATGGTAGGGTTAGTTCGTCTGCACATTGCTTAAGTAGAAATGGTAGGGTTAGTTCGTCTGCACATTGCTTAAGTAGAAATGGTAGGGTTAGTTCGTCTGCACATTGCTTAAGTAGAAATGGTAGGGTTAGTTCGTCTGCACATTGCTTAAGTAGAAATGGGGGAAGTTCGTCTACTCCATAGCTCTTTTTATTTTTTAAATTTTTTATTATTTTATTTACTTCATAGGGATCGACAGGGTCGAGAAACATGGTGTTTTCTGTGGGGCAAATCACAGGAGCTCCTTTTGCTGGAGAGGTTTTTTCCCCAATAGAAGCAAAGAAGTCATTGAAAAAGTTTGCTATTTGCTTAGGTTCAGTTAACAAGTTATAATTTTTATGTAATTTTATATTGATTTTTTCGTTTTTTATTGATTTATTTGTTCTTTCGTTTATTATATTCCACATAGTTTTTACTTTATTTGTTGCCGTTTTCATTTTATTTATATATTGTAATTTTTTTGCTGTCACTACAGATTTATTTAGGGTTTTTTCGTATTTTTTATAATATTTTGATAGTATGGGATTGTTTGTTTTAATGGTAAGTATTTTAAGTAATCTTTTGTTTTTGCAGGATAATTTGATACCCTTGGTTAACCAGTACTTCTTGTAAATCGTTTTTATTTTTACGCGCTGTAGCGGAATACACTCATTTAAAATTTTATTTAACGTATTATTAAATGCAATGTAGTTTTCATCAATATTTTTACTTAGTTCTATTATTTCATTCCAATTTTGATTTTTTAATTCAGATTTAAATTTTTTTACATTCTTGGTATTATATAATCTTTTTTTCGCGAACCAGTTTGTTTTTTTATTGCGGTCGCTCGGTAATTTCATGTGAAAGATGGTTGCACAGTGGTCCGAGAAACCTAATTCTTCTACGGTGGTATGAGTATGTCTATAGTTAAAATTTGTAAAAATTAGGTCTAAGCATGTTGAGGTAGTTTGTGTGATACGTGTGGGGACTTTGATATGTTGTGTGAATTTATGTTCCAACATTAGATCTAAGAACAAGTTAGTTTTTAAACAGCTGTCCAAGATATTAATATTTAAATCGCCTCCTATTATCACGTTATATCTTAAATATTTATTATTAATATAATACATCATTTCTTTTAGCTGACGAGTAAATATTTCCTCCTCTCTTCTATTCCAATAAATTGTAACTATAACTATATTCTCATTAGGTAATTCTATTGCACATAATTCTATACAATACTCAACAGACATATTAGCAATATCACAAATTTCTTTGTACTCGAAATGGCTTTGCAACAAGATACAGACGCCGCCGCCTCCTCGAGTACGGCGACAGTAGGATGCTGCAATTTTGTAGCCGCTAAAATGTAAGTTACTCAATTTTTCTGGTGACAGCCAAGTTTCACATAGGCATATAGCGTTATACATTGTTTTTTCATGGATAAAGGCTTCTAGTAGATGTTGTTTGTTATAGATACTTTGTATGTTTTGATATAAAATTCTAAGTCGTGGTTCTGTGGTTTCGAAAAGTATTATTTTTAGTACATTCATTAATAGTAGGTTTGTTATGTTGCGTAGTATTACTTTTACTTTCTTCTATCGTGATTGTGTGACAAGGTTGGTCAGTGTTGTTCGTCTCTATAATATCATTTTCCTGTATTATTGTTGAATTTCGGTGTTGTTTTTTAATAGTGTTGTCTTTCATATTGATCGGTTTTCCTTCTATGTACAGTTTATTATTCTTTATTATTGCATGTAGGCCATTTTTTCTGGCCTTAAACAGTTCTTCTCGCATTTGTGCTCTCTCTTTTTGTGCATTTACATCTAAGAATTCCGATATGAATAGTCCCGTACCCTGAAAACACTGGTTGTTATTTATTATGTACTTAGTCATTCTTTTGCTGAGTAGCTCAATTACTAATGGCCGGCTCTTAATGCCTTTTCTTCCCACTCTGTACATGTCTTCGATATAGCCTGAAAGGTCCACGTTCATAACATCGCGAAACAATTCTATAAGTCTGTTATAGAGCTCACATTCAGGTTCTTTGTAGTATTCTCCAAGACCGTAAAGTACAATTTTTTTACGATTTACTTCAGTGATGTTTGGTGGTAGGGATGTATGTAATGATAGTTCTTTTATTTCTTTCTTTAAGTTCTCATTTTCAGTTCGTAAATTTTCTATTTCAATGTTAATACTTTCTATGTCTTGTATTCTTTGGTTATTTTCTATTGTTAAGGCACTGGTTTTGGTATGAAAATCTTCTCTTAATTCAGTAATGGCTTTACTAATTTCTGTTTGTATTGTATTCTGTAGTTCTTGTATGATGGATTTATTATTTTCTTTTAGACGTGTTATTATTAATTCGCTCAAATTCTGTAGGGTTAGTTGGGCTTGAGTTTCATTAAATATTTCAAGATTTTCCTGTGTATGAATGGTGTCTCCCAATAAACTCAGATCTTCAGAGCAAATAGTGTCGTTATTGCAGTTCGTTGTTTTCTTTCTCATCGTGACATTACTTCCGTCTGCGGGGGTGGTTAGGGTTTGGTTATAGTCAGTGTCTCTCGGGGTTCGTATAGGGGTATCTGTATTTCCTGTTTTCGGTATTTGACATATGCAAGTCTGGCATTTCCACATTTCTTGTGTAGCGGTTTCAAAGCTACGTCGTCGCGTTTAAGGCGAAAGCGCCAGGGTAGCCCGCGAAATTCAATTTTTTTTAGGTTTTTTGCAATTTGCTGGTCAGTATTAAGTTGTACGTTGATTAAAATATGATTCGCGGTCGTAACAAATATGTATTTACAGAATTATAATCATTAAAGTCATCAACACAACTCTCTAAGACCATGTAATCCCCAAATGTCAAGATTTCATTAAATAGTCATTCTTGGGGATTAAATGGTCTTGGAGAGTTATACCTATGTCTGTCTCTTTCACACGCACGCCATTTTGTAAGGTAAGTCAGGTTTGCTAAAGGTAAGCGTCCACAGTTCCGCATCGCACGCATCGCATCAAATCAGATTATTGCGATCCGTACGATGCGGATCAGTGGACGCACTTGTGTTACTTTCTTTCTATACAAAGAATACTAAAATCCGCTACGTACGATGCGTCCGTAGCGTCCGATGCGAAACTGTGGATCGTTTTTTGCGATTTCTCAAAAAACGTCTTTTTTGAGTTATGTCAGTATTAAGCTTGCGACATTTTAATGAGGTTTGCTTCTCTAGTTATTTAGCTCAATGCTAGAACATAAGTATTGTCTCTAGTAAATAAATTCCTAACTGTCATCGTTGGTTTCATTCAACCGCCAGCATTATAATCTTCAATAATTAACTGGGATTATGCAAGGATTATGTCAATAATTAGGTACCTAAGTACATACTAAAGGAGGCGGACTCTGTAATAGGAAGGAAACTTCTTATACTTTGGTACTTTAAGGTCGCGCGGAGGACGACATCTATTAGCGTTTTGTAACAAAGGAACACTCCATTCAGTTCAGTGTCAAAGTAACTTGTTGGTCAAGCAGTCCAGCTGTCCAGCTAAAGAGTAATGTCGTCTGGTGAGCTGGTGGACAACGCGGGTCGATGACCTCGCGCTACACCGCTCATTAGTTTATAATGCAAGCTACAAGTGGGCGCGTCCACAATCACGCTCCACTAATTGACATCGAATGCTCCAAACAACACCCAAACAGACCGTTCATTTCCCTGTCAATGTCAGTGCAAATCAAATCGTTTATTTGTGATACATGGGTTACTTAGGGCCCACCACTGTGCACACCACGTTTTTAGGGTTCCGTAGTTCCTACAAGGAACCCTTATAGTTTCGTCATGTCCGTCCGTATGTCGGAGGTTTTGCTAAGTAATTTTGTAGGAGTGTGTACCTATATTAATTACGCCGACAAAGTGGTAAAATAAAATTTTCAAAAATATTTTTTTTTATGGTAGCTCCCCTACATCTGAAGTGGGGATGAATATTTTTTTCGTCGTCTACCCCATCGTGTGGGGTATCGTGGAATAGGTATTTATTAATTAATGCTCCATTTACGAAATATTGAACTTTAAAGTGCAATTTTTTGTTCCAGTAGGGCCTCCCCCTCCAAAACCTAAATTGCTGGCTTGAAAAATCTGGAAAAATTCACAATGATAGTGCATTTCATGAACTTTAAAGGAAAATTATAGCGGTTAAGATAACTTTATTAGTTTAGCAGTAACAGTCGTTGAACTTGGGTGTTGGATAATTTTGTACCAAATGCAAAATCCTTAGCATTAATCCTTTAAAGTGACTAAGATTAAGTAGTTGCTTGTTTATAACGGGTAAAGACTTGCATTGAAAAACAAAATATGATTGATGATTTTTTTATATTCAGAATAAAGAACAACAGAATCGTAATACATTGTGATAACGGGCTACTACGGAACCCTACACTGTGCGTGGCCCGACACGCACCTGGCCTTTTTTTTTTAAACGTGCCGTTGACGCGCGTTTGTGGCGATACAGACGCGATACGCACGCGAGTCAGACGCAGCCTGTAGACCTTCTAGTATAGACTATGGCGCGTATAGAAAACGTGGTGTGCACAGGCCCTCAAAGGTGTTCATTATCTGGGGGCACGGAAGAGCCCCCGCCAAGACAAGCCAAGCGAAGCGCAAGGGCACTACCTACCTTTTCTCGAAGCACTTCGTCGTATTTTTGAACCTTCTTAACTTGGGTTTGGATTATACCAGATAAACAAATCGGGATATGATGGCAGTGGTTGACTTATTAAACCTACATAGTAAAATTCAACGTTAAGCGCACCAGAGAGTGGATCTGCTCAGTGCTCATGGACTATTCGAGAAAAAATAGAAAAAAAATAAGTATCTATATTATTTGCAATTTACAAAAAAAAACTTTGAAATCCTTCGAAAATTTACACCCCTTAAGATATTTTTAACTACCATGCCATGACCACAATATTTCAAATATTTCTGTTTTTAGGGTTCCGTACCTCAAAAGGAAAAACCGGAACCCCTATAGGATCACTTTGTTGTCCGTCTGCTGCTTGAAGTTTTGGATGATGGTTTGGTTTTTGATGATTTTTGCTTACATACGTCGCGTCGGGGGCCCCGGTAGCTTGGGGAGCTCGCATCATGGATACGGCAGTATAGTTACGGCTCTGCCAAAGTGCTAACACAGGCTGTGTCAGCTGTGAGTGAAGTGGTATGAGCATATGAGATGAAATGCATACGTATCGTGCTGGGCGGGCGGTCGTCGCGGGGCGGCGTGGGACGCGGCGGGGCGGGCGCTGGTGGAGGCGCCGTACTCGCTGTCGTGGTGCTGGACGTACTGCTGCTCGCGCCCCCGCTCCTGTGATCAATAAACTCTTGGACCAACTGAGATTGAGTACTAGAAAAGTCAGAAATTGCAAAAAGACTTTTCCCATCTAGGTAGGTACAATCTCGTAAATAAAATTTCTGAAACGTAGATACTATTCAGTAACAAAATTTTGTGGAAAATTGCACTTTAAATTTTTTTTTAAACGTTGGAACAACAAGGTGCTTTGCTGAGATTATAAAAAAAAACGCACATCTCAGACTGCCAGTGCCAACAAACGCACATCTCAGATTGCCAGTGCACTGCTCAAAGAGAATTGGCACTGCCAGTGCCAACAAACGCACATCTCAGACTGCCAGTGCACTGCCAGTGCCAACAAACGCACATCTCAGATTGCCAGTGCACTGCTCAAAGAGAATTGGCACTGCCAGTGCCAACAAACGCACATCTCAGACTGCCAGTGCACTGCCAGTGCCAACAAACGCACATCTCAGATTGCCAGTGCACTGCTCAAAGAGAATTGGCACTGCCAGTGCCAACAAACGCACATCTCAGATTGCCAGTGCACTGCTCAAAGAGAATTGGAACTGCCAGTGCCAACAAACGCACATCTCAGACTGCCAGTGCACTGCCAGTGCCAACAAACGCACATCTCAGATTGCCAGTGCACTGCTCAAAGAGAATTGGCACTGCCAGTGCCAACAAACGCACATCTCAGATTGCCAGTGCACTGCTCAAAGAGAATTGGAACTGCCAGTGCCAACAAACGCACATCTCAGACTGCCAGTGCACTGCCAGTGCCAACAAACGCACATCTCAGATTGCCAGTGCACTGCCCAAAGAGAATTGGCACTGCCAGTGCCAACAAACGCACATCTCAGACTGCCAGTGCACTGCCAGTGCCAACAAACGCACATCTCAGACTGCCAGTGCACTGCCAATGCCAACAATCCAGTCTGTATACAGGGTCAAATTAGCTAGTTAATTAATTAATTATTCCGCATACGTGATGGGTATTGATATCTAACATGATCAAACAAAAAAAAATATTTGATGAGTTTCTTGTTAGTATCATCAACCGCAGGTAGTATAGTGCACTTAAAATTGGTATCAGTATAAAAAAACAGTTTTCTTTGTGTAAACTTTTAACAATAAAACATTTAAAAACGATAAAATAAAAAAGCAATACCTACTCAATATATTTATTGCTTCCCTTTACTAATCGCTATTTTTTAATATAAGTTATTATGTTTTTTTTTTTTTTTTTTTAACTCTTTATTGATTAATAGGGACTTTTATACAATTGTATATGCCAGTCCCATCGGACCTTATAACGTAATAGTACTACTTAATAATAAACGAACTTATCGGACCTTATAACGTAAAATGTAATAATACAAACTTAGCTGAACTATAAGCAGCTTCGGAATTAGGTGTCGACAAGATATGATGGAACATACAAACATCGTTCATATTTATCTTGAGCTCTCTAACTAAACCCTCTCTTGCAGACTGAAATCTGACACACTCCGTCAGTAAATGTAACACATCTTCCAGTGTGCCACACAACTCACAATTTGGTGAATCACTTTTTTTCATTAAAAATCCAAAATTGTTGAGCGGCATGTGTCCAGATCTCAGTCTGTGAGCTGTAACTATAATTTTTCTGCTTAGCCTAGAGTTACAAAACCACGGCATACGAGGAGGCTCCGAAACTATAGACCTGTACCAAATCCCTTTATCTTTCGATCTTTGATTAAAATACTCTTTCCAGACTTCATGACATTTATGTTTATACCTAGGCAATATTTCTATATAAGGGTAATTCTTCAGGGACAAAATTTTCGATGTCTGTGGGTATATTTCTGTAACCAACTAACAAAACGGCATGTAATATTTTTTTTTGTACAGTTTAGCTTTATCCCTTATACTGGGACAAATGATTTTTTTTTAATAATTGCTGTCTAGGTACAAAATAAAAATATTTGAAGTTCGTTCTTCTGATTCATATAGCGCGTCCGTTTGCCATTTTCCGGAACAAAATGGTCGATGTCGCATTTTCCTTTTGATACATCAATATAAATTATAATTATATCGAAAGGAAATGAATTGTCCTCTTACAAAAAAATGTGTATAGTTATAAATAAGTAAAAAAGAACTTAGTAGAAGACTTGTCCGTGTAGTGCCGGACTTGTCCGTGTAGTGCCGGACTTAAAGAATAGCACCACCCCATACTTCCCGTGGGTGTCGTAAAAGGCGACTAAGGGCCGTACCAGAGAATGGGCAGCAGCGTTCTCTGTGCATTCCACCACCATACCATACTGCGATCGCCAACCCGCCTGCCAAGCGTGGCGATTATGGCAAACCTCCCCCCAAAAATGACAAGCACAAAAAACACTTGGCCCCTAGTACCCGGCGGCTACCAAAATCACCGAAAACTGGACCTGGCAACATACAACACGCGTACACTCCGGACCGACGAGAAGATCACCGAACTCGAGGAAGAATTGAGCAAGATACGATGGAGTATAGTCGGGTTATCTGAAGTCCGAAGAGAGGGGGAGGACTCGATAATCCTCAAATCCGGAAACTTGCTCTATTTCCGGGAGGGCGACCAGCAGTCCCAAGGTGGTGTCGGGTTTATCGTCCATAAGTCCCTTGTGAGCAACGTGGTGAAGATCGAGAGTGTGTCGACCAGGGTGGCGTACCTTATACTCAGAATATCCAAAAGGTATTCGCTGAAGGTCGTACAGGTCTACGCCCCGACCTCGTCACACCCCGACGATGAGGTAGAGACCATGTATGAGGATATTTCCAGAGCCATGCATGGGTCTAAAACTCACTTTACCGTTGTCATGGGGGACTTTAACGCGAAACTGGGTAAACGAAACGATGATGAGCTGCGAGTGGGGCAATTTGGAGTTGGACGCCGGAACCACCGGGGCCACCTACTGGCCAGTTTTATGGAGAAGGAAGGCCTCTTTATGATGAATTCCTTCTTCAGAAAACGTGAGCACAGAAAGTGGACCTGGCAGAGCCCGGATGGTGCAACTAAAAATGAGATTGACTTCATTATGTCGACGAAGAAGCAAGTGTTCAATGATGTCTCTGTGATCAACGCGGTGAAAACCGGAAGTGATCACCGCATGGTAAGAGGCACATTGAACTTAAATATCAAGCTGGAAAGATCTCGACTGATGAAGTCTACGCTCCGTCCTGCACCGATCCAGGTCCATAACCCCGAGAGCTTTCAGCTCGAACTCCAGAATCGTTTCGAATGCCTAGGGAGCTCCGTGGACGATTATAACGATGGGTTCGTGGAAACTGTCCATACGGTCGGGTCTAAGATCTTCAAGACCCGTCGTACGAATTCAAAAAAGAAGCTCTCTGATCCTACTTTGCGGCTCATGAAGGAGAGGCGCGAGATGATCCTGCAGTCTTCGGAGGATGCGTAAAATTACCGGCAACTCAATAGACAGATCTCCAAGTCCTTGAAAAGCGATCTTCGCCGCTTTAATACAGACCGTATTAAGGACGCGATAGAGCGAAATAAAGGCTCCAAGGTCTTTGCTAGAGATCTGTCTATTGGGCAGAGCCAGCTTATGAAACTGAAGACCGAAGATGGCAGGATCGTATCCGCCAAACCTGAGCTGCTGAGAGAGATCGAGAGGTTCTATGGACAGTTATACACGTCAACAAGTAACCCCGTTATGAATCTGGCAAACGCCCCGAGAGCTAGATTGACCCGGCACTATACCGAAGACATCCCGGACGTCAGCCTGTACGAGATTAGGATGGCTCTGAAGCAGCTCAAAAACAACAAGGCGCCGGGTGATGACGGAATTACGGCCGAGTTGCTGAAGGCCGGCGGAAAACCCGTTCTTAAGGCCCTTCAGAAGCTGTTTGGTTCCGTCATACTCGAGGGCAAAACACCACAGGCATGGAACAGGGGCGTGGTGATACTTTTCTTTAAGAAGGGCGACAATGCCCTTCTTAAGAATTATAGGCCCATCTCACTCCTGAGCCATGTCTACAAGCTGTTTTCGAGAGTCATCACGAACCGTCTCGCGCGCAGGTTTGACGACTTCCAGCCTCCCGAACAAGCCGGATTCCGTAAAGGCTTTAGCACCGTAGACCACATACATACGCTGCGACAGGTTATACAGAAGACCGAAGAATATAACCTGCCTCTCTGCTTAGCGTTCGTGGACTACGAGAAAGCCTTTGATTCGATCGAGACATGGGCTGTGCTGCAGTCTCTTCAACGGTGCCAGATCGACTATCGGTACATCGAGGTGCTGAAGTGTTTGTACGAAAACGCCACTATGTCAGTCCGACTCCAGGATCAGACCTCGAAACCTATCCTTCTGCAGCGAGGTGTAAGACAGGGAGACGTTATCTCTCCGAAACTGTTCACCGCTGCACTGGAGGATGTCTTCAAGGTTCTGGACTGGAAAGGGGCTGGCATCAACATCAACGGCGAGTACATAACTCACCTTCGGTTTGCCGACGATATCGTAGTCATGGCTGAGACTATGGAGGACCTCAGTACAATGCTCGATGACCTCAGTAGAGCCTCCGAAAGAGTGGGTCTTAAAATGAACATGGACAAAACGAAGGTCATGTCAAATGCCCATGTAACACCCACTCCCATAAAGATCGGAGACGCTACACTCGAAGTCGTGGACGAGTATGTTTACCTCGGACAAACTGTCCAGTTAGGTAGGTCTAACTTCGAGAAAGAGGTCAATCGTCGAATCCGACTCGGCTGGGCAGCGTTCGGGAAGCTACGCAATATCTTCTCGTCCCACATACCGCAGTGTCTCAAGACGAAAGTCTTTGACCAGTGCGTGTTGCCAGTGATGACTTATGGCACTGAAACGTGGTCGCTCACAATGGGCCTTATAAGAAGGCTAAAAGTCACCCAAAGGGCAATGGAGAGGGCTATGCTTGGAGTTTCCCTGCGTGATCGAATCAGGAATGAGGAGATCCGCAGGAGAACCAAGGTAACCGACATAGCCCGCAGAATTGCCAAACTTAAGTGGCAGTGGGCAGGGCACATTGCTCGCAGAACAGATGGCCGATGGGGCCGAAAGGTTCTGGAGTGGCGACCACGTACCGGAAGACGTAGCGTTGGAAGGCCTCCCACAAGGTGGACCGACGACCTTGTGAAGGCCGCAGGAACCCGTTGGATGCGAGAAGCACAGAACCGGTCGAAGTGGAAGTGCTTGGGGGAGGCCTATGTCCAGCAGTGGACGTCTTTTGGCTGAAATGATGATGATGATGATGATGAAAAAAGAAGTGTCCGGCGTATAATACTGATTAATGTGGCGTAAGCTACGCTTGACCGTACTTATGTCTTAGGTCGGGTAATAATAATGAGAGTCTGGCTTCCAGCGCGGGGGGAAGCCAGTCGTGCAACAGACGACCTAGAAGGTGGACGTGAGGCTGGTTGGCTTAGATCCGGGTGTTACGAAGGAAAATACCTGATTCATCTGTGTTTGGTTCAGGTGGCATCCTGATTACAATGCCTACTTTATAAAATTTATTTTATTGTTTTAAAACTTCAATCTGTGTTTCGTGTGATGCTTTTGGGTTATAGATTCGTGTAGAAAAATGAAAATAATGAAGTCTGTATGTATGATGAGATAAGCATGATTGTAGGTAAAATCCTGATTCATTTGTGCCTGATTCGTATGGTCAAAACCCCATATGAATAATAAAATAAATTAGTTTTTCCCCTCTCCAGCACGAAAGGAGCGTTTTTGTTGCGTAATTCTCCTTGTCCAATTTTTGACCGTGTACAAGTCAGTAGTTTTAATCTTATTTACTTAGCTATAACCTTTTGAATAATAAAAAAATTACAGGAGTATAATCTTGTTCTAAATATGACACTTTTGATATGTCTTAGTCCTATTTAAGAATTAATAATTATTGTTTAGAATTTACATTCATAACTAACGGTGTATTTATTACTTTTTATTTCTGTTTCTGATTAATCTGTACTTAACACATTCTAATTCATCTGGGCACAAAATCCATATCTTGAAAACTACTTTATAAAAACGAGTCCCTCATTCAAATATAATATTATTTGGTATACCTATTTTCATATAACATGTGTTACAGAGCTGAAAGTGAAGTTAAATTTTGGCCATATGGATCAGTCAAAGAATCAAATTTCGAAGAACTACCCATAATTAGTTCCAATGTTTTTTTCTCTATGATTTAATTTTATTATTTGCATTGTAATCCAAATTTAAATTATGAAATTATTATTAGTATTTTTATGTTATTGCTAATTACTTTAATGTGTAGGTACTGCATGCTTCAAGTATAACCAAGATGTAAAATCTAAATATTTGCACGGCTGAAATGCCAAATATAGTGAAACCCAGAGATCGAACTAATGTTAGCTACTTAAATTCAAAATGCAGAAATTGGTAGCAGCTCAATCCCAAGGCTTTTTGTCCTCAATATAATCTTTAACGGTATAAAAGGCTTTCTGGCACAACTTACGTTTAATTAAAGATTTGAATTTATTAAGGCTTAGATCTTGAACGTGGCTTGGTAGTTTATTATAAAAGCGTATACATTGGTATCTGAACGAGCCACCTATTTTCTTGAGCCTTGTTGTAGGTACAACAAATTTGTGTTTGTTTCTAGTATTTATATTATGGATATAATATCACTGTATTTTTTAAACAATTTTATATTTTTAAGGGCATATAAAAGATTTTCATAAATATACCTACTGAGAAGGCACAGTCATTACATTAATCTCTTTAAATTTGTCTCTGAGAGAGTGTCTCGGACTTAATTTATAAATTGATCGAACAGCTCGCTTCTGCAAAACAAAGATAGTCTGAATATCGGCGGCATTTCCCCACAATAGAATACCGTACGACATTACACTATGAAAATAGCTAAAGTACACTAAACGGGCAGTCTCTATAACAGTTAAATTACGAATTTTTCTAACAGCGTATGCTGCGGAACTAAGCTTTTTTGACAATTTATCTATATGTGGACCCCACTGAAGCTTAGCATCCAAAGTTATGCCCAAGAATACTGTGTTGTCTTCAGGATTCAATTCCTTGCCCTTTATCCACACATTAGTTTTCACCTGCCTTACGTGGGGTAGCGTAAACTTAATACATTTGGTTTTTTTCTCGTTTAGAAGCAAATTATTAACATTGAACCAGTGGACTACTTTCGAGATCGCACTATTTACATCGTCAGTAACTAACTGCTGACGTTTAAGTTTAAACAAAAGAGAAGTGTCATCTGCAAACAACACTATATTATGATTATCCTTTATGAGGTACGGCAAGTCATTAATATAAATAAGAAACAAGAAAGGACCAAGAATTGAGCCCTGTGGGACTCCCATTGTTACTATAGATACCCATTTTGATAGATACACATTTACTTAACCCATCCATCACGACTGCGGAGTTTGGCTAGCTAATTTAATTTAACCCTGTATTTATGTCACTGCCAACCAGTTGCAGTGGCGTAGCGTGCCTTGGATTGGAGGGGCCCCGTATCATTTATGTCACTGCCAACCAGTGGCGTAGCGTGCCTTGGATTGGAGGGGCCCCGTATCATTTATGTCACTGCCAACCAGTGGCGTAGCGTGCCTTGGATTGGAGGGGCCCCGTATCATTTATGTCACTGCCAACCAGTGGCGTAGCGTACCTTGGATTGGAGGGTCCCCGTATCATTTATGTCACTGCCAACCAGTGGCGTAGCGTGCCTTGGATTGGAGGGGCCCCGTATCATTTATATCACTGCCAACCAGTGGCGTAGCGTGCCTTGGATTGGAGGGGCCCCGTATCATTTATGTCACTGCCAACCAGTGGCGTAGCGTGCCTTGGATTGGAGGGGCCCCGTATCATTTATGTCACTGCCAACCAGTGGCGTAGCGTGCCTTGGATTGGAGGGGCCCCGTATCATTTATGTCACTGCCAACCAGTGGCGTAGCGTGCCTTGGATTGGAGGGGCCCCGTATCATTTATGTCACTGCCAACCAGTGGCGTAGCGTGCCTTGGATTGGAGGGGCCCCGTATCATTTATGTCACTGCTAGGGCTTGTAAATATTCGAAGTTTTTAGATATTCGAATATTCGAAGTTTTTACAGGCAGTATTCGAATTATTCGAATATTTATTCGAATATTAGCTTTTTCCTTTGAAACCAAGTTAAAACCTTGAAGGGACAACATGCATAAACTATTAATACACAAGTTTGAGTTGAGTATTTTTATTATATGTAATTGAATCACCTTTAACCTCTCAGGTGTCGCGCGGCTAGAGCATGGACTATCGGAATATTCGGAACCTTTTTCCAATACCGCTTTTGTTTCGATATTAAATTTTTGAATACCGATATTCCGTTATTTCGATATTTTTCCGATATTATGGCAAAAAAAGATCAATTTCGTTTTAACGTTGTTAGGGTCCAAATATTAGAAATAAGAGTGGAGGGGCCCCGTATCATTTATGTCCCTGCCAACCAGTGGCGTAGCGTGCCTTGGATTGGAGGGGCCCCGTATCATTTATGTCCCTGCCAACCAGTGGCATAGCGTGCCTTGGATTGGAGGGGCCCCGTATCATTTATGTCACTGCCAACCAGTGGCGTAGCGTGCCTTGGATTGGAGGGGCCCCGTATCATTTATGTCACTGCCAACCAGTGGCGTAGCGTACCTTGGATTGGAGGGGCCCCGTATCATTTATGTCCCTGCCAACCAGTGGCGTAGCGGGCCTTGGATTGGAGGGGCCCCGTATCATTTATGTCCCTGCCAAACAGTGGCGTAGCGTGCCTTGGATTGGAGGGGCCCCGTATCATTTATGTCCCTGCCAACCAGTGGCGTACCGTGCTTTGGGGATTAGAGGGGCCCCGAAACATTTATGGCACTACCAACCAGTGGCGTAGCGTGCCTTGGATTGGAGGGGCCCCGTATCATCGATACGGCTGATGCCGCGGTAGCTACGCCCCTGCTGCCAACTTATTTGGCCTTTCAATTAACAGCCTAGCGTCTTTACTAAACGGCGCCCCGTTCAGCTAGCGGCCTGATGATAAATGCAGCCGATGCGTCTACATATAGGTACAGCGTGAAATAATGGTTGTTTTCCCGAAGCGAAATGATTTTGTCTTGATAGTACAATCGATTTATAAGAAAATAAAAATAAAGTATTAAAAAATTACAGATCTACAATTGTGAAAAACCACACTCGAACGCGATCTCGAACCAATAGTATAGCTACAGCGCAAAAAGACGCCTGCGCGTGGTCGTCCTGCTACCTGCAAAGATGTTAGGGGCGCACGTGAGTTACTATTGATTCTCTTGCTTTCGAGTTGAGATCATATTTTTATAATTATTAAAAAAAAAAAAAAACCATTAATCGGTAGCACTACTGAGTACAAATCGTTCTGCCGCGGGAAAACAACCATTAAAATTTCACGCTGTATACGCTGCTTCTGCCCGCGACTTCGTCCGCGTGAAATTTGTACTGTCCTCTAAAAATTTCGAAAATGTGTTTCTGATCTTTATCATTTATTTAGATAAATAAGTATTCCGGCCAATTTTTAAGTTTATAGATCAAAGGGATCAGATTTTTCGAATAAACTGTATCCCCCCACTTTACACCCCCACAGGGTGGAATTTTGAAAAATCGTTTAGGATGTGTTCATAACTTGACTCAAAGACCCATAGTCCCATACCTATTTTCAAGTTCAGAGTAAACTAGTCGCCAGCTCGAACTCACTGATGGTCATGGCCAAAAAACACGATGTCTCACCTGGCTTCGTGTCCGACAGAGCTAGTGATGAGCAGTTAGACGCTAGTCTGCATGACCAGCGTCTAGTTCTCACGCACAGAAACACCGTTCCGAACTGATAAGCGCGTAAAAAAAATCGAAAAGTGCTTCGAAAAATCGAGTTTTATGAAAAAGCCACTGTATAAATCAATTACAAATAAAGTTTATTGAACTCTTCGATAACTGAGCTTCGTCGGCACGGACTTGGTTTTGAAGATTTTACAGTTCTTTTATTACTAATTTACTCCCAAAGTTACGTTAAAATAGCAAGAAAAATCTTTGTTGGCTCATAACTTCTTAATGGGTTTTTATTTTACTATTCTGTTTCCGTACAGACAAAATCTATATCTATCTATACATATAATAAATCTGTAGACGAGGTGTTTAGTACATTGCAAATATTAAAAAAAAAATTGTTGGGCTGCTATAGACCAACAGATGCCATTTCATAAATTTTTTGAATTTTTGTCTGTTTGTTGGTTTGTCTGTTTGTCTGTTTGGATGTGAGAGATTTTCTATTTGAACAGGTTCAACGTAAAAAGTACAAAACCAATATGGTTCATATTTATACTCAAATATATTGTAGAACTCGGAGTAGTGATTAGTCTTTGTTTCATCGCAATCGCATCAGTCTATCAAAAGATATAATCAATTTAAAGCATTCTTAATTTTTTATTGCAATAAGTGGAAACACGTAACGACATCTATTGGCGCGATATAGTACTAACGAAAACTTATTGTGATCTTTAAAACATTATAATGCGTATAATCACGTCGTAAAAACCTTCGCTAGGTAGGCTATTTTGACAATTTGCAAACGAATTATGGTAATTCCCACTGTTCGACTATGCATTAGTAGTTGGCGACCTCTAGCTCGTAGTGCGCGAGGCGCTCCTGGTCCTGCAGCTCGGCTAGGAGCCGGCTGATGGTAGCACGCCGATGCTGAGTGGTACACATAGTATAGTGGGTAGTGACCTCAGGTTGGCGAGCTCCTGCTCGTGGTGCGCCAGGCGCTCCTGGTCCTGCAGCTCGGCTAGGCGCCGGCTGATGGTAGCACGCCGATGCTGAGTGGTACACATAGTATAGTGGGTAGTGACCTCAGGTTGGCGAGCTCCTGCTCGTGGTGCGCCAGGCGCTCCTGGTCCTGCAGCTCGGCGAGGCGCCGGCTGATGGTAGCACGCCGATGCTGAGTGGTACACATAGTATAGTGGGTAGTGACCTCAGGTTGGCGAGCTCCTGCTCGTGGTGCGCCAGGCGCTCCTGGTCCTGCAGCTCGGCGAGGCGCCGGCTGATGGTAGCACGCCGATGCTGAGTGGTACACATAGTATAGTGGGTAGTGACCTCAGGTTGGCGAGCTCCTGCTCGTGGTGCGCCAGGCGCTCCTGGTCCTGCAGCTCGGCTAGGCGCCGGCTAATGGCAACACGCTGATGCTGAGTGGTACACATAGTATAGTGGGTAGTGACCTCAGGTTGGCGAGCTCCTGCTCGTGGTGCGCCAGGCGCTCCTGGTCCTGCAGCTCGGCGAGGCGCCGGCTGATGGCCAGCACGCCGCTGCTGAAGTTGCTGTGCGCCGTGAACTTGCAGCGGAAATCCTCAGGGGGCCCGCAGTTGAACAGGTAGCAGCTGCCGGGGCCCTGCGCATATCATTCAACAGCTTAGGTTCTATACTGTGTTGAAGCGAGTTAGCAGAAAGGCATCGATACGAGGACAGGTCCCTTTGCCCATAACAATATAGGTGCAAGTCAAGAAGACTACCATAAACCGGCTTTACTCATTGGCTTTAAAGTTTGTTCACCAAAATAATTATCTGGGGGCACGGGAGTGCTCCCGCCAAGACGAGCCAAGCGAAGTGCAAGGGCACTACCTACCTTTTCTCGAAGCACTTCGTCGTATTTTTGAACCTTCATAACTTGGGTTTGGATTATACCAGATAAACAAAATTTTCGGGATATGATGTTAGTGGTTGACATATTAAACCTATAAAGTTTCAATTGCATAGCTCTTATACTTTAGATTTTATTGATATCTAAAATACCCCGATTTCGTCACTGATTCACTGACTCACTGTTGATCATCCATATTCTTAAGGTTCTTCCTGAAGTCCTAGAAAGCTGAAATTTGGTATGTAAGCTAGTAATAGTACTACAAAACAACAAAAACTTTTTTACAAAAAAAAAACAACCGACTTCCAAAAAACACTATAAAGTGAAAAATAACTTTCGGATGTCGGTGTCTTTGGATTTTAGTTATTTGCCACCGACTTCCGAAATTAAAGATATTTTTCATTTTATATTGTTTTTTGGAAGTCGGTTGTTTTTTTTTGTAAAAATGTTTTTATTTTTTACTTTTTAGTAGATCAGTTTGTAATTTATCTAAGTTACAATAGTCTGACGACTACTACGGTGCTGTAATTTCAAGGTTTGTACTTTTTCTGGCTTCAACATCAGGTCTCTATGTACTTCGGTGTTCCTCATTAACAGTACGTTTATCCACACATCGAGCCCTTTTCAATGAGCCTAAACACGATATAATATCTGCTGTTAGTTGTCGAGGAGTTAGGTACTCTGCAGACTATCCTGACTGCAGCATCAGGTCATGACTTGATGATCATGAGACCAAATGTGGCAAATGCCCTATCAAACATCAAAACAATTTACTATAAAAACTTTTTACAAAAAAAAAAACAACCGACTTCCAAAAAATACAATACAAATTGAAAAATAACTTTAATTTCGGAAGTCGGTGTCTTTGGTTGTTTTTTTTTTTGTAAAAAGTTTTTATTTATCACTTTTTAGTGGGTCAGTCTGTAATTACAAGCTTTTTTTATCTAAGTTACAATAGCCTAATGTCAACTGCTCATCACATGTTACAAAATATTGCTTTTTCCGATGCTGGGACGTTTATTGTTGAGGAGTTCTCCTGGTTCCGATGGCCATCTGTGGTCTTCATCATCAGCTCCACCACCAAATGATGATTTTCGAGAGCAAATGCTCAAGTTACTTTAATTATTGAGTAGGCCACACGACGAAAGAGCATTGCTAAAAATGACGCGATTACTCAACTTAAATTCGGTTTCAAATTGCCGCATCAGCATGACTAGTAAGTAGGTAGAGGTCGTCCTATGTAAAACTACAATCTTAATTAGGTATTATTTTTGTACGAACTGAACATTTTGGCATAATATTGAACCGTATGAAGTAAGCCCAACAAAAGGTAACTGCTGTAAATCGTTGAGGAATTCCCTCGACTGTCTATGGTCTCCATCATCAGACCTGTAATGGCACTTATAATATAACCTATACGGGTGCAAAGTTTTTATTTATTTTATTTATTTATCACATGAAATGTTTCCTTTGCCATTACAGTTCTCATCAATATAAATGAATTAATTCCAAACACAAGGTAGCTACTGTAAACTGTTCAGGAGTTCCCTTGACTGTCCTTCGTCTTCATCATCAGACCCCGAATGACAGTCACAACCATGTAGGTGTAAAGTTCACATCAATACAAATTAATCAAGCCCAAACTCAATGAATACATTGCATAGAAAACCTTCATTTCATAAGGATGAAAATGTTCCATGGAAAGGAATACCTGGAGAAGTTAAAGTCAAGATCTAATGGGAGATGCCCAAGATGTAGTGGAAGATGCCCAAGAACAATAACGAATTGTTGAAGAAATTATAGGCGAAACATAGTTCCTCCGAAACATCAAGGAGATTATGTTTGTTATGAGTAATTACCTAATGTAGTATACTATTTAGTAAGTACCTAAGTACATCACTAGTAGAGAGAGTGATGGACGGACAACACTAGAAAAGGACTGCGTTGGCGTCCCGGAAGCAGAAATTATGTAAGCGCTAATATTGTAGACTCGAGTAAAATAATTATTTTTTCATCCCCCCATCTCGGAAAGAGTATTTTTACCGACTTCACAAAAAGGAGGAGGTACTATGTTCGGGTGTTTTTTTTTTTTTTTTTTTTATGTTTGTTCATCGAATACTCCGCCAATTGTCGACGGATTTTCAAAATTCTTTTTTTGTTCGAAAGTAGATAGTTCTGAGGTGGTCCCATTGTCACCAAGTTAGGATCTGATGATGGGATCTTAGAGAAATCGAGGGCAACCCTCAAATTTTATAGGCTCACTTATTGTTTTTCGCATATTTTATGAAGTATCTTGTGTATTTGTGTATGGTTGTCACCATCTCAGGTAGCTGGGCTGATGATGGAAGGTACAACTCCTTAACAGTTAGAAGTTACTCGAACAGGCAAGGACAGTTTTAGTAAATTGTTTTGATGTTTGATAGGGCATTTGCCACATTTGGTCTCATGATCATCAAGTCAGGACCTGATGCTGCAGTCAGGATAGTCTGCAGAGTACCTAACTCCTCGACAACTAACAGCAGATATATCGTGTTTAGGCTCATTGAAAAGGGCTCGATGTGTGGATAAACGTACTGTTACTGAGGAACACCGAAGACCTGATGCTGAAGCCAGGAGCATCAGAAAAAGTACAAACCTTGAAATTACAGCACCGTAGTCGTGTTTGGACTCATTTTAAACAGGACTAATTTTAAGTTCAATGCAATGTTGACATAAGTCTGGCCTGATGCTGCAGCCAGGATTATCAGCATCTAATCTAAAAACTAATAAAAGTAGAACTCCTCAACAATTAACGTCCCTGCATCGAGAAAAGGAATATTTTATAAAAAGGCGATGGGCAAGTTGACATTAGGCTATTTTAACTTAGATAAAACAAACTGACCCACTAAAAAGTAAAAAATAAAAACTTTTTTACAAAAAAAACAACCGACTTCCAAAAAACACTATAATAATAATAATAATCTGGCAACACCAATGTCAACAGGTCCAACAATTTACAGTTTAAGTAATTTATTTTATAAAAGCAGTTTTGATAATAATTTGGAAATACTACAGCCATAGCCCTATAACTTCTCAATTTTAATATAATCTTATAAACAAATAGTACTTCAATGGACCATATTTTGATAATATTAAACCAAAAATTGCCGAACCGGAGGAGGTGACATCTGTCATGTCACCTTCAACAAAGACTACAATATAATGCTATATAAAAACGAACAAGAACACAAAATAGGATGAAATGTTGACAAGATCTGCCGCCGCTAGACGTCTCGCACGCCTACCATCTCCGGACTCTTCGCTCAGCTCCGCCTCGCCGCCGCCGGTACCCAGCCCCACTGTGAGCGCTGTGACGACACCGACCGCGGCAGTTGCGTCGAGCTCGAGCGACGAGTACTTCTCTCCGCCCACGACGCCACCACCTGCTCGTCGACGGGGAGGACGCCGGCCGCCGGACGGCTTAGGACCTCGAGGCCCACCGGCCTCTGATAGGGTCCCAGCTCCCGGCGGAAGTGTGCAGCGCATGAGATGGACACGATCCATCAATGAAAATGTCATGCGCTCATACTATGGGGCTACAGAGGGGGGAAACAATCTGACCGCGTACCGTGTTCGGATGCTCTCTCTGTTTCAGGTGCTTGAACCAGCTGTCAACGTTTCGGCACAACGATTATCGGATCAGGTGCGTGTCATTCAGCGTAACCATATGTTGGATGACACTGTACTTGATCGCCTGCGAATTGAAATGCAGAGTAGCCATGTCATCACCCCCCAGTCGCAGACTGCTGTACTACTACCGCAGTCTGATACAAGTCATGCTGACGAGGGGAGTAATGACAGGGCTACAAACGTAAGTACCCAATGTAATGAGGAATTGAGGAGTGCTTTGGAGGATGCGATTCAGGAATATCGCTTCATGTCACCCGAACTTAGGCCACGCTTACCTCGTTTGCCCATGCATAACAAAAATAGGGCGCTGGTGGCGGTTCTGGATTCGCAGTTGTCAAACTATTTTGATGGCTGCGAAGACCTCACCGATGCTCATTCGATTCTGTACTGCGCGGCTGCAGCGGCATGTCGTGTAGCTCACGTCAAATTTGCCAATGACTCTAGAGCTACACGACCGAAACCAGCCGTACCAGCTTGGCAGTGCAGAATTGAACGCCGTATTGGTGGGGCCAGAGCGCTCATTGGCAAACTAATCTGCTTCAGGGAGGGCAATACTCGCCCTAGAGTGATGCGCTTTGTGAGACGGGCATTCTTGGGGACTGATATCAGTCCTCAAGACTATATGTCTTGTGTCACGGAGCGCATCGACTTCCTGAAGCAGAAAGTGTATGCATGGGCGAACCGTATTCGTCGGTACAGGCGGCGAGTGGAGCGATACACTCAGAATCGCACATTCCAGAGTGATGAAAGGTGGGTTTATAGGGCTTGGGAGCGACCGGACCAAGGTGTTACTGACACGTGCCTACCGGATGATGACGCCATGTGCTCGTTCTGGCGAAACATCTGGTCGGTGCCTGTCAGTCACACCGAGGGTGATTGGACTGGGAAGATTGAGCGAGCGTGCGATCTAATACCAGAAATGGGGGTACTTACCATCAGCCCCCAAGATGTTGCTCGTGCAGTCCGACCGTTGCCTAACTGGAAATCTCCAGGGCCGGACGGGCTGCACAACTTTTGGATAAAATGGTTCCAAGGGTCGCACGCCTGCTTGGCATCCCAGTTCCAGTCAGCCTTAGAGTCAGGGTCGCTACCCCAGTTCCTAACGACAGGAATAACCCACCTGCTCCATAAATCAGGTAGTACCGCGGATCCCAAAAATTATAGACCGATCACTTGTTTACCGACGGTCTATAAAGTTCTTACATCCATTTTGAGAACTAAAATTAACAAACATATAGACACCAACTCCATCATGTCTGTCTCTCAAAATGGATGTAAGAACGGGTCCCGGGGTACTAAGGAGCTGCTCCTCATTGATATGGCCTAGGGAATGCAAAACCGGTCAAAATGAAAACCCGGTTTTTTTTTCGGGTTTCGTATTAAAAAAGCCGGTTTTCGGTGAACCCGGTTTTTTTTTCTTTGTCTAAGTTTTTTTTAAACTACTTGTGAAATTCAGGCCGCCTACATCTTGCATATATTCAATAATTAAATAGAAACGTATATATTAAAAATAAATACATAATATTCAAAATTTCAATAAAAATGCAGAAATTTGTTTAATTAAAATGTTTATTTGCTTTTTGTGCTTCACCCTAGTAGGTACAATATTAATCAACAGTATTAAAAAGATCAACGAAACATAATTAAGTAATTCTAACTATCACGTATGAATAGAAAGTATTACAAAATACAAAACCAACATATAACCATATTATAAATTCTTTAATCATAAACCTTAACTTTTAAAATGAAACCGTAATAACTTCCGATTGCTTCCGATTTCGTTTTCGATTTTAAAAAATGACCCCACACGCTGTTTTTATCCTCAGTTTTTCTAATGTTTTCTACAAAGTCATCCATTGTAATCTGAAAGTGACAAGCAAGAACAATAACTTGATCTGTTTAATTATGAAATTAACAAGAATTATACTGGACTGAGAGAGGGAAAATATAATGTTCCAGGCTGATCGAGGGCCCAGGCACTTCCTGGGCATACTGTAAACGTTAGGTAAGGAAACAAAGGCAAATCAGTTTCGTAGGCGATGGGCAGATGGCCTATGCCTATCATTACAAAACCGTTGTTTTATAAATTAACTACTACCTTCTGCTGCCCGAGACTTCGGCAGCGTAGAATAAGTGGAACATGATTTTTTCGGGATTAAAAGTAGGCTATGTAGGTCGCCTAGCTATCTCTATTCCAAATTTCATCCAAATCTATCTAGATTCTAGCTGTTTCTGCGTGAAAAAGTAAAAAACATACTAACAATCAAACTTTCACAATTATAATATAACGCATTGTGTGGCACACTGTGTGAATATCTTAACATTTAAAAATAGCAATTTGTACCTAACCTAAGTAAAGTACAGACGCCAGCACATCAAGTTACTACAATCTGTCAGATTTCTTTAATAGATTTTCGACTTTATTTCTAAAGCATAAGGTTCAAGGTTGATTGGGAAAATCTGACAGTTTCGGGTAGGTTGACCTGCTGGCGTCTGTACATACTATAAATGTCAAATACTTACAAAAATAACTGAACTGCACGACCAATTCACTAAACACCTTCACTCAACTATAGAAAACAGT
This sequence comes from Oligia latruncula, assembly GCA_948474745.1. NCBI lineage: Eukaryota > Metazoa > Arthropoda > Insecta > Lepidoptera > Noctuidae > Oligia > Oligia latruncula. Next base: position 310,408 of record OX419691.1, on the reverse strand, counting down.
TAAATGTTACCAAATTACTAATGCTACAATAAACAACACGTCTTTTTCCACAAATAAAGAATTTTGAATCTTGAATCTTTTCACTAGCAACCGTTGGCAACGTTTGGTAAAACAAAATGCCTGACACCAAATTCATAGTTTTGACTGACACGTGGTGTTGGGTGTTGCCATTTGAAAATAATAAAAAAACTCGAAAAACCGGAAACGTGGAAAAAAACCCGGTTTTTTAATCATTTTAAATATACCGAAAACCCGGTTTTTCGGTTTTCGGTGAAACCGGTTTGCATTCCCTAATTATGGCCATTAGCCAACAGGTTCGTCGTTCCCGAAAGGATCTGTCGACATGTTGGATAGATTACAAGAAGGCCTATGACTCGGTGCCACATACATGGCTCATGAGGGTGCTGGAGTTGTATAAAGTAGATACAACTCTGCGAACCTTCCTGATGTCGTGTATGGGGCAATGGAGGACGGTCCTTCGCTATCCAGGATGTCGAAATATCCAGAGGAATAGCGAGCCGATAAGGATCGAGCGAGGCATATTCCAGGGCGACAGTTTGAGTCCGCTTTGGTTCTGTTTAGCCTTGAATCCTCTAAGCACACTGCTGGAGGATTCTGGTCTAGGCTATCGGTTGAGGAGAGGTAGTCAGGTTATATCTCACCTCCTTTACATGGATGACCTAAAACTCTTTGCTCCTAACAATTTGCAACTGATGGAGCTACTGAAAATTACTGAAACTTTCAGTAACGCCATCAGGATGGAATTTGGTGTGGACAAATGTGCGGTCATGCATGTAAAGCGAGGGGAGATTGTGGAATCCGTGGGAACCCAACTCTCGGCTTCCACAAACCTTAGAGCCCTCTTCGCATCCGAAACCTATAAGTATTTGGGTATGTCGGAAGCGTTAGGGATCAATGTTACTGACATGAAGCAATCGTTGAAGGAGCGCTTCTTTGGTCGCTTGAAAAAAGTACTTAATAGTCTTCTATCAGGCGGAAACAAGGTGCGCGCCTTCAACGGTTGGGTCATGCCGGTTTTGATGTACTCTTTCGGCATACTCAAATGGACTCAGACCGAACTCGACGCCCTAGATAGGAGGGTCCGTACGCTGCTGACTGCAAATCGAATGCATCACCCACGGTCATCGGTAATGAGGCTGTATATTCCGCGAAAGTGTGGAGGTCGAGGGTTTTTAAACGCTAAGACCCTCCACAATCGCGAGATATGCAGTCTCAGGGAATATTTCCTAGAAACCGACGTGGGGATGCATCGAGATGTAGTCGCCGTGGACAAGGGCCTCACCCCGCTCTCCTTAGCTAAAGAGAACTGGCGCAAGCCAGTAGTGCTTGACACCAATGATCGCATGGAGGTATGGCAGAGTAAGGAGCTTCACGGACGCTTTTTCCGGGCCCTACATGGACCCGATGTAGATCTACTAGCGTCCGTAGCCTGGCTGCGTTTCGGTGATCTCTTTGGAGAAACCGAAGGTTTTGTCTGTGCAATTATGGACGAAGTTATGATGACGAACAATTACCGGAGATTTATTGTGAAAGACGGCACGGTTGACATCTGTCGGGCATGCCACCGGCCGAGAGAATCAATCAGGCATATTATATCCGGGTGTTCTCGTCTAGCTAACGGAGAGTACTTGCATAGACACAACCTTGTAGCCAGGATAATCCATCAGCAACTTGCTCTGAAATACAGCCTTGTGGAATCGGAGGTGCCGTACTACAGGTATGTGCCCGACCCAGTTCTCGAAAATGGTAATATCACATTATATTGGGATCGATCCATCATCACTGACAGGACTATTGTTGCCAATAAGCCTGATATAGTGGTGGTGGATCGATCAGAGCGGCGCGCAATGATTGTTGACATAACCGTCCCGCATGATGAGAACCTCGTGAAAGCCGAGAAAGATAAACAGATCAAGTATCTTGACTTGGCTCGCGAGGTTGTCGACATGTGGGATGTGGACTCAGCAATCATTGTGCCGATAGTCGTGACAGCCAATGGTTTAATAGCCAAGAGCCTCGACCAACACCTAAGGAGGCTCTCGTTGGGCAGCTGGATCAAGGGCTTGATTCAGAAAGCGGTACTTCTGGACACGGCCCGCATTGTTAGGAGGTTCCTCTCTCTGGAGCCCTGACCGCCGGTAGCTTGGACCCTGTTCCCGATACCGGTGGGCTACTATTTTTTATATTTTTAAATGTTTTTATATTTTTTATATTCTAATATTTAAAAATATAATTTATATGTGTTATTTAATGAAATAAAGGATATAATAATAATAATGATTTTTATTTCGGACCAAAGAATCCATAGAGTGTTAGTAACATAATATTAAAACAACTTATTATCTAGTGTTAGTACCAATCACCCTCCGTACAAACTGCTTAAGAATTGGAGAGCTGAAACTCTCCGCTACAGTTCTCAGGATGCTGTTGCGACTGTCTCTCACTCTCCTCAGTAGTGACGCTGTTTTTTTGCGTATAATCGCGTGAAACCCATCGGTATGAGCTTGTGCAAACATCTCCGATGCGCTGCAGTAGCGAGGAAGTCCCAACAACATCCTGAAACCATTATTGTACTGGACGCGCAAGACATCCAGCGACCTTTTAGTGTAATTGACCCATAGATTACTCGTGTACAGACTCTGGCAGTACGCCTTGAAAGTTGTTATTTTTACTAGGTCTGTACACCGAGCAAATCTACGGGCCAGCATGTTGCACCGGACAGCGAGTGCCCTGCGCTCCCTCTCTATATCTACATGGTCCTTAAGGTCGTCGGAAAGAAAGTGACCTAGGTATTTAAAAGTGGATACCCTTTTAATTACTGACCCGTTTACAAGTAGCTCGGGTCCCACTTCACGGCATTTGCCGCCGACCTTAAAGACCATGTATTCACATTTCTTCACATTATAAATTAATCCATGTGCAGCAGCGTAGGCTTCACAAGTCTCAAGCAACTCTCTGATTGCCCCCGCAGACCTCCTTGTCTCACCCCGCATTCCAACCTATACGGTTCAGAGAGCATACCATCCCATTTCACATGATTGGTCTGATTACTATACTATAAAGTGAAAAATAACTTTAATTTCGGAAGTCGGTGGCAAAGAACAAAAATACAAATCCAAAGACACCGACTTCCGAAATTAAAGTTATTTTTCACTTTATAGTGTTTTTTGGAAGTCGGTTGTTTTTTTTGTAAAAAAGTTTTTGCTCTTCGATATCTGAGTGCAAAAGCCGTTTTTATCCGCTAGAGGATAAAGTAAATTGAATTTGGAACATCGTGTGCACTAAGTTTGTGAATTCAAAACATCATTACACCACACACACACTTCTCCCTCCATGGTGCCGAATTTATCATACAACCTTTTTTAATTTGTTAAAAACTCAGACTTCTTGGTGTACTTTTTTAGGGTTCCGTACCCAAAGGGTAAAAACGGAACCCTATTACTAAGACTTCGCTGTCCGTCCGTCCGTCCGTCCGTCCGTCCGTCTGTCTGTCACCAGGCTGTAGGTATCTCAAGAACCGCGGTAGCTGGACAGTTGAAATTTTCACAGATGATGTATTTCTGTTGCCGCTATAACAACAAATACTAAAAACAAAATAAAATAAATATCTAAGGGGGGCTCCCATACAACAAACGTGTTTTTTTCGGCGTTTTTGCCGTCTGTCTGTCACCAGGCTGTATCTCAAGAACCGCGGTAGCTAGACAGTTGAAATTTTCACAGATGATGTATTTCTGTTGGCGCTATAACAACAAATACTAAAAACAAAATAAAATAAATATTAAAGGGGGGCTCCCATACATCAAATGTGTTTTTTTCGGCTTTTTTGCCTTGTGGTACGGAACCCTTCGTGTGCGAATCCGACTCGCACTTGGCCAGTTTTTTCTAATTTGCTTTGCGCGCTTCATTTTCTTTTCACGTCATATTGTTATAACCGGTTAAAAACAAGAAACTTGAAAACAAGTGAAAAACCTAAAATCTATATATATACTAGCTTCTGCCCGCGACTTCGTCCGCGTGAGTTTCACCCTCTTAGGGGTGGAATTTCGAAAAACCCTTTCTTAGTGGATACCTACTCTTCACAAAGAACACACCCTCCAAATTTCATGTCTCTAGGATCAGCGGTTTAGACTGTGCGTTGATATATCAACAATCAGTCAGTTTACCATTTTATATATATAGATATACATATAATAAAATTGTAGAAAAGTATAACAAATTGTAGAAAAGTATAATAAAATTGTAGAAAAGTGGTGTCTGTACAATGGAAATATATAAAAAAAAGTAGCAGGGGTTGTTATTATATCGATGCCGAACCCGAAACTGTAATTATTTTTTTTGTCTGTTTGTCGGTTTGTCTGTTTGTCTGTGTGTTTGTGCACGCTAATATCAGAAACGGCTTATTCGATTTAGATGCGGTTTTCACTAATATATTGTAGTAAGCTTCACTTAACATCGGTTCATAAATAAAAAAGTTATGTCAATTTAAAGAATCACGGCGAACATTTGTTACGGTATTCCACGGAAGAGTTACGGTATTCTATCAGAGTACGTACACGCCTCGGGCCTGCGCGTCCGATCTTCGGAACTGGACGGATTTGAATGATTTTTTTTTTCTATCAGAGTACGTACACGCCTCGGGCCTGCGCGTCCGATCTTCGGAACTGGACGGATTTGAATGATTTTTTTTTTATTGTATAGTTATTATATGGCTGGACAACATTCAGGCTATAATTTATCTTGTTCAGCCATAATAACTATCAACAAAAAAAATCATTCAAATCCGTCCAGTAGTTCCGAAGATCGGACGTGCAGGCCCGAGGCGTGTACGTACTCTGATAGAATACCTTAACAAATGTTCGCCGTGATTCTTTAAATTGACATAACTTTTTTATTTATGAACCGATTGACATGAAATAAACGCTAAATGTTAAGTGAAGCCTACTACAATATATTAGTGAAAACCGCATCTAAATCGAATAAGCCGTTTCTGATATTAGCGTGCACAAACAGACAAACAGACAAAAAAAAAATTAATTACAATTTCGGGTTCGGCATCGATATAATAACAATCCCTGCTACTTTTTTTTTATATATTTCCATTGTACAGACACCACTTTTCTACAAATTTATTATATGTATGTCGTGGATAGATGGCAACACAGTATAGTGAACAGCGCCATCTAACAATTTGATTGGTAAACGAAGAATCATGTGATCGGAAACGCAAGCGAGCCCTACCGCTTGGACACGATCGTCGGTGGAGGGGATGCCGCGAGGACTGGTGGAGAGACCGAGTGGTGCGACAGTCAGTCTACAGTCGACCGTCGAGCTCGGACAGTCTCGGCAATCGCTCAATACCAACGCACGTGTTTGTTTCCGACACACGTGTGCGTTTCGGTTGTAAATAGCTAGTTTATTAAAGTTACTGTAAATTAAAATAATCTTTTCGTTCGAGTACCCACTGAAGTGCCCACACCTATCTAAACTATGTCGGATCGTGAAGAAGACCCGATGTATCGCATCTCGGCCACCCGCTGATGCGACATCAGAACTGGGATACACTCGAGCTGAAAAAATTATGGAGAATTGAGCGATGACGTCACGTTGCGATGTTTCTTTGCCTGGATTTCACCTGGATAAGGACGTTGAGTAACTAAGAATCGAGCCAAGCAGTCTCGCAGCCGTCAGTGAAACCCTTCGTGTGCTGCAAGTGAGAAACCAGGACATATCGCGGCCCTGCACGAGCAGTGGCGGCAAGCGGATGGTGGTCAATGTGTTGGATGTAGTGAAGGGCGAGTGGACGTCACACAACTACCCTCAGGCACGTTACAAAATAAAGGTGAGCTGTATTGTTTTGTTTACAATTCTGGTGCTGAATGCAAGTTAGTAAAAGTGAATTGTGCAACCGAAATTATGTGGCAAACTAGTTAATAACGTTGTTGCGTTGACTAGTATCAATCCAACGCGTGTATTCAGCACAGAACAAATCATATGCAGCGTTGCGATTAGGAAGCGACAACTTAAGATTTTATTACGTTTTTACCCGACATTTACTTGCAAAGTAATATTATGATAGGACAGAGACAGCTATAACAACATTTTCGGTTAGTGATTTCGTGTTATTAGAAAACGAAGAGCGAAATCAGATTGTAAGACTAAGCTAGATCGGAAGTTCAGAGGTCCGTTTCTGGTAGGTGATTTTAGCTATGATTAGATAGGTAATCAAAGCTTGTTTACATAGCTCTGGTTGATGATTTTCGCTTTCATTAGATAAAATCAAAGTTTGTTTACATGGCTCTGGTCATTGGATGTTTTTGCTAAGATTAATCAAAGTTTGTTTAGTTCAATTAGAAGTAGTTTTGACAATAAGAAGAGGATTAAAGTTTTCTGATTTCAAAGGTTAGAAGCCGTAAATGGTCAGAATTGACCGAGTGGAACATGCACTGCTGTTGAATTTTTGGTTACAGGTTAACACACAAGAACGTGTGCAACAGGATGGCAGTGCCCTACAGCATCTGTTTTCGATGCGGCAACACCAGACATTTTGCTTCGAGATGTCCACGAAGCAATGATGTAGGCGCCAGTATGGTGGGGGTCCCAGGCGGTTTCGGGCCAGCGCCTGCAGCAGCTGCTAGTAGCGAGTGATACGGTTCAAGTTTGCCATGTCAGTAATCCGAGCAGTGTATTGATGAATACTGGGTGAGTCACAACCATTTTATTACGATTCTGTCAATCTATCATCAATGATTGTGTTGCGTCAAAGTTGGCTTAGCTTAGTGACAACTTATGATGAGTTGACTGATATTCACTTAGATGAGATAGTAGATCACGCGACACAGGGTATTAAAAAAATGCAATTAGGATAACATTCGATTTGACTAAAGTAAAGTTAGTAAGTTTGCTTTAATGATTGTTTTACGAGTAAAGGCGCTTGATTCAGCGAGCCTAAGAATACCCTCATGATTATGTGAGGATACCCGATCACCAAGTTACTCGAGAATTAGATGTCATAGTTGATGACAGTGGTAGTGAGACCACCTTTGATTAAGAATGGCTTGTACACTCGAACTCAAAACTTAAGACCAAACCTCATGAGTAACATGTGGCGATGGGTCTATAAGAAATCGTTGGTGCGATTTCTGTCTGTGTTGGTGCACAGAGCGCTTCATGTGTTGTAGCACATATTGCGCAAGATATCTTAAGGGTCGTTGGTGCGATTCTTTTCTGTGTTGGTGCACAGAGCCCCTCATGTGTTGTAACATATGTGGTGGCAGATATCTTAAGAAATCGTTGGTGCGATTCTTTTCTGTGTTGGTGCACAGAGCCCCTCATGTGTTGTAGCATATGTGGTGGCAGATATCTTAAGGGTCGTTGGTGCGATTCTTTTCTGTGTTGGTGCACAGAGCCCCTCATGTGTTGTAGCATATGTGGCGGCAGATATCTTAAGAGTCGTTGGTGCGATTCTTGTCTGTGTTGGTGCACAGAGCCCCTCATGTGTTGTAGCATATGTGGCGGTAGATATGTAGAGAGTCGTTGGTGCGATTCTGTACTGTGTTGGTGCACAGATTACAATGTAAGTTTCACGAGTTGAGTATACATTGCCAATGAGTTTGATTTCGGTAAATTATAACTGATTTGTTACAAGTTTGATGGTTTAACTTGTTGATCGGTCGAGTCCTGTCTGTGTTGGTGCACAGAGCGCTTCATGTGTTGTAGCACATATTGCGCTAGTTTTCTTTTACTGAGTATCAATCGGTGGAGTCCTGTCTGTGTTGGTGCACAGAGCGCTTCATGTGTTGTAGCACATATTGCGCTAGTTTTCTTTTTCTGAGAATCAATGGATCGAGCCCTGTCTGTGTTGGTGCACAGAGCGCTCCATGTGTTGTAGCACATATTGCGCTAGTTTTCTTTTACTGAGAATCAATGGGTCGAGTCCTGTCTGTGTTGGTGCACAGAGCGCTTCATGTGTTGTAGCACATATTGCGCTAGTTTTCTTTTTCTGAGAATCAATGGGTCTATTCTGGTCTGTGTTGGTGCACAGAGCGTCTCATGTGTAGTAGGCACATGTGGTGACTAGTCTCAACCGCACCTTATGTGCAGTAGCTTATGTGACAACTGATATCGTAAGAATCATTGGTGTGATTCTGGACTGTGTTTTGCACAGATTTTGGTAAATAGTAACTGAATCGTTACAATTTTGATTTTGTTTGGTTCAACTTAATGATCGAACCTTTTCAAATGATTAATGTTGTATGGGGTGCGAAACCTTGACATCAAGGCATTGTAAATGAAGACTAGAGAAATTAAAGTAACAATGAGATAGATTTACCTGAATTATTAGGTAATGGCAGGATAGCCGAGTTACCTTAGATATTTGGCAGGATAGCCGAGCTTGTTTACTCTGTGAGTATTTTTGGTCCGCAGGTACTACACCCGAGGACGGGTGCTAGTCAGTGATGGCCGTGTCGTGGATAGATGGCAACACAGTATAGTGAACAGCGCCATCTAACAATTTGATTGGTAAACGAAGAATCATGTGATCGGAAACGCAAGCGAGCCCTACCGCTTGGACACGATCGTCGGTGGAGGGGATGCCGCGAGGACTGGTGGAGAGACCGAGTGGTGCGACAGTCAGTCTACAGTCGACCGTCGAGCTCGGACAGTCTCGGCAATCGCTCAATACCAACGCACGTGTTTGTTTCCGACACACGTGTGCGTTTCGGTTGTAAATAGCTAGTTTATTAAAGTTACTGTAAATTAAAATAATCTTTTCGTTCGAGTACCCACTGAAGTGCCCACACCTATCTAAACTATGTCGGATCGTGAAGAAGACCCGATGTATCGCATCTCGGCCACCCGCTGATGCGACATGTATATAGAAGATATCTATCTATCTATCTATCTATCTTCTATACATATAATACATATAATAAATTTGTAGAAAAGTGGTGTCTGTACAATGGAAATATATAAAAAAAAAGTAGCAGGGGTTGTTATTATATCGATGCCGAACCCGAAATTGTAATAATTAATTTTTTTTTTTGTCTGTTTGTCTGTTTGTTTGTGCACGCTAATATCAGAAACGGCTTATTCGATTTAGATGCGGTTTTCACTAATATATTGTAGTAGGCTTCACTTAACATTTAGTGTTTATTTCATGTCAATCGGTTCATAAATAAAAAAGTTATGTCAATTTAAAGAATCACGGCGAACATTTGTTAAGGTATTCTATCAGAGTACGTACACGCCTCGGGCCTGCGCGTCCGATCTTCGGAACTACTGGACGGATTTGAATGATTTTTTTTTTGTTGTATAGTTATTATATGGCTGGACAACATTCAGGCTATAATTTTTCTTGGAAACTTGAACACCTGATGCAGAACCGAAACAGACCAGCTTAACTATAAGAGATACAAAAATGGTACCATAGCAAAAATTGTTCCACGTGATGAGGATTTTCTGCTGAGAGAATAAATTTGAAGATCTGGAACACATGATGGGGAACTCCAAGAGCCCAGCTACACCATAACACTTAAAGGAATGACGTCTTAGTAAAAGTTATTCGGTCTGATGGGCATTTCCTGTTGACTTATAAAAATCGAAGATCAGAAACATCTGATGTGGAAATCAAAGCTATCACTAATTTCACCTCCACGCGGTGAATGCGGTAACAGTTTAGGACTGATTTTCGATGACGATGGTATATCATTGAAAATTTGACTCTACTGGCCAAAACTCCCATTTATTTTTTTTAATGCTCATGCATTCTGCACTACCACGGAAGATAGTGCAGTTATGTGGGACTCTCACTAAAACTCCACGGTGTCCTCCTCTGCCGCTTACGGCGGGAATATGGGCACGCGTTAGCACTCATCCGTGAACCCGCCGCGGCTGTCCGTCACCGGACCCTCCTCTGGGGAGTACTCCCCATCACCGGCGCACCAGAACACATAGCACGCCGTGACCACCCCAGGGACCAAACCAGTACATGGGCGCCAGACGACCTCGTGTCTGGGCACCCTTGGTAGGGCAGCAGTCACTTAGATTTTAATTGATCAGGTATTTTCACAATAAAACTATAACCATGCCTAGAAACAGATCAATTCAAAGAATTCTGATCGACTTCTACATTCTCTAAACAGAATGTCGATATCATCTGAAGAATCGGATGTGTCTCAAGATATAGCCGTAGGGCATGGCGACCTTCCTTGGGTTGATAAGGAACGGAGTGCATTTACGTATACTCCTATGATTGATTACGCCACATATTCCGCCATCGGAGGTACTTATTGTAAAAATTGTACTTTTTGTGAAGCTGTTAAATGGCAAAAAGAAACAAACGGTATGTGTTGCTCAGGTGGGAAAGTACATATTGAAATATTACAAAATCCTCCAGAAATATTAAGATCACTGCTAATCGGTGACCATCCACAGCCAAAACATTTCTTGGACAACATACGTTCGTACAATCATCATCATCATCAGCCTATAGCAGTCCACTGCTGGACATAGGCCTCCCCTAATGAGCGCCATAGCGCCCTGTCTTCAGCTTGACGCATCCAGCATCTGCCTGCAGTCTTTCATTCGTACAATAATACCTTTCAAATGACATCTTTTGTTGCGAAACAGATTTCAGAAGGCCCATTTATGCCAACATTCAAAGTGCAAGGCCAAGTTTACCACCTTATTGGTTCATTATTGCCTGAAAATGACGTCTCGAATCGTCTCGCGCATCCCGTTGTTTTCCAGTCCCCGGGCTCTTAGAATTCGACATCAGACGATTCAGATCTTCGATTTTGACGACCCCGTTGTCGCTGGCATAAGCAACAGGATCCGCGTACGGAGTCGCGGGCAGAAGCTAGTAAGTAATATGAGTGGTTCTAGTGACGAGGAAGTTTATTTGACGCCAACAGAATTGACTGAAACTGTTTAATAATGCGCAAATGAGCTTTCTCCCTCAACAATCACGCGTGAAGTATTTGAAACAGTACGATATGTTTAACACGTGGCGACAAGCTAAAGGAGCCAAAACTTTCTCAGAAAACGTTTTGCTGGCATATTTTATTGAATTATCCGAAACCAAGAAATCAAGCACTCTATGGAGTACGTATTCAATGCTAAAAGCAACAATAAAGATGAAAAAAGACATACATATCGACACCTGTCCTAAATTAGTGGCATTTTTAAAAAAAGCCTCATCAGGTCATCAACCAAAAAAATCGAAGGTTTTAACAGCATCTGAAATTGAAAAGTTTCATAACGAAGCACCTGATTCCGTATATTTGGCGACAAAAGTAAGTCAGTTGGACATTCAGTATCTACTTAAGTACCTATATTAATCAACTACTTAACATAATCTAATACGTACTTAGTAGATTTTGATAGTCATTTATTATGCATGCATATCAATTTTATTAATTTATCTACTACAATACTCTTTACGTTACAGGTTGTTCTTATTATTGGAATAAACGGAGCATGTGGAACTCATGAACTAACACAACTTAATGTCAAAAACATTCAGATGACTTACTAATAATTAATTTACCCAATACAAAGACAAAAAAAGTAATTTAAAAAAATTAAACCGACTTCAAAAAGAAATCAACTCAAAATTATGAAATAACTTTAATTTCGGAAGTCGGTGTCTTGGGATCTGTATTTTAGTTTTTTGCCACCGACTTCCGAAATTAAAGTTATTTCATAATTTTGAGTTGATTTCTTTTTGAAGTCGGTTTAATTTTTTTAAATTACTTTTTATTTTGTAATTTTTAGTTTTTGCACTAGAATTTGACCAAGGTTTTGAGATGTTTTCCCTTTGACACTACACCCGTAGCTCGTATCAATACGCCAGGCCGTCACACTTACACGTATTAGTCCATATCTTGAAAATTACTGACTCGATTTTGATGAAACTTGCACTGTTCCCTAAGTTGTAGTAAATGTAAGCTAATACAAAAAAAATGGTGACGATCCGATTAATAGTTGCTGAGAAATACGTGGACAAACATACATACATACATACATACATACATACATACATACATACATACATACATACATACATACATACGTCTATGAAATTTTGTATATTTGTTTGGAAGCCTTAGTAGATTGTCATATGTGAATATAATGCAATTCCAATAATATTACATACATACGTATCGAATTGATAACCTCCTTTTTTTGAAGTCGGTAAAAAGAGACTGCAACTTCGTCATTCGCAAGGAATACCTAACAATTGTTGAGAAATATCAAGCCTTACGCCCGCCTAACACTCCAATCAATCGATTTTTTTCTACAATATCGCAACGGAAAGTGTGTTAGACAGCCTATGGGTGCTAATAAAATTGGCAGTATCCCACGAGAAATAGCAACATTTCTTGAACTTCCAGCACCCCTTTTGTACACGGGTCATTGTTTCCGACGAACTTCAGCCACACTTTTGGCCGATTCAGGAGCTGATCTCCTGTCCCTTAAGCGCCATGGAGGCTGGAAGTCCAATGCGGTTGTAGAGGGATACATAGAGGATTCCATCCAAAATAAGTAAAGGCATCGTAGGAGCCATTACACTGAAAGAGCCTCAGTCAGATCCTTGGACTGGCCCTTCTACATCAAAAATGAGCCGTTACGAAACACCTAACCATTGCCCTCTCTCGCCAACATTTACGCCGAGGGAATCCGATGAATCGGTACAACTATTAAAGTATTGTTGCGCGCCACAATTAATGCCTGGTACATGGTGACATTAGTTACCACTAGCGCCATCTAGTATCGAGTAGCAGAACTAGTCGAGTCACGATCGTTCTAGAAAATTCTATACTAGAACTTTGTAGAACTTTCTCGAACTATCGACACCTAGTCGGTCAGGGCCGGTATGTACTCGAACATTCTAGATGTTTCTACAATGGAAGGTTCTAGAACTATCTGCGGCACTATATAAGGCCGGGATGCGCGACGACCGACACAGTTTGGATAAAGCGACAAGAGCGAAAACATCTAAGCGATCTTCAAGTGCGAATTAAGAGTGATCAGTAGTGAGATTGTGTTCTCTTAGTTAGTGTTTTGAGTTGTAATTAGTGTTTTTAATCAAAGAGTTATTTTTGGTTATTAAATCGGCAGTTTTTATTGTCAGGAACCCGAAGCTCGTAACAATTGGTGTCAGAAGCAAGGATTATGCCGGTTTTACCCAAAGACGACACGGAGGGTATCCGTACCCGGAGTCAACGACAGCAAGAGACGGACCAGAGGCGATTCGGTGGAGCAACGCCACAGAGGTCGGAAGGCCAGCTACCGACCACGGAGGCCGGCCCGTCCACAGCTGCTCCAGCATCGTCAGCACCAGACTTTGCTGCCCTGATGATGATGCTGCAGGAGCAGTCCCGTCGACAGGAGGAACAGGCTCGCCGACAGGAGGAACAGGCTCTCCGACTGGAGGAACAGGCTCGCCGACAGGAGGAACAGGCTCGTCGGCTGGAAGAACAGCTCCAGCGTGATAAGGAGGAACAGGCCCGCCGACATGAGGAGCAGGCGCGCCGCCAGGAAGAGCAGATGCTCCTTATGAAGGACCTTCACGCTACTTTCGGGAAAGACATGAAGGAGGTGAAGGATAAGGTTGCTCAACATGACAACCGCCTGTCGGCAGCTGAAACCCGAATCGACCAAGTAAATAATCGGGTTGACAACGTGATGGCTGACGTGAAGCTAACCGTGATGGCTGACGTGAAGAAATCGCTGGATTATCTCAAACTTGGGGATGGAATCGCAGCTCCCGTAGCTACAACACCTACGCTACGTGGATTTAAAGTGCCACCGTTCGACGGAACTTCTTCCTGGTCGGCCTACAAAATCCAGTTTGAGGCTGTCATGAAGGCGAACGGGTGGAATAAAAGTCAGGCCATGACTGCCCTCACCCTAGGCCTGCGCGACCAGGCCTTAACCGTTCTGGAAGCTCTCAGTAAGGAGGTGACTTACGAGCAGCTCCTTGAGGCATTGGAGGCTCGGTATGGCGACGCTCACCTGGAACACGTGTTTCGTGCGCAGCTCAAGGATCGCGTGCAACGCAGTAATGAAAACCTGCAGCAGTGGGCCCTTGAAGTGGAGAAGCTGGTTCGTAAAGCGTACCAGTCTGTACCTGCGCTTATTGATGGGAACCTGGTACAGGCATTCATTGACGGCATCCGCGACCTTGAAGTTAGAGCTTCTGTGAGGCTCGGTCACCATGGGACGCTTAAGGAGGCCTTGGCCCATGCACTGGAGGTGGAAGCTGTGCGGCAGGATCATCGTTCCCATCGCGTCAGGGAGGTTGCAGCGGCTACAGTTCGCGACCGCAATAAAGGGTACAGCCCTAGGTGCTACGGCTGTGGCGAAAAGGGCCACCTTCGATCCAGTTGCCCTAAGCGAACTGCAGAAAGAGAAGACGGCCGATCTCCAGAGGGCAGTGCGGCTAACAGCACCGCCCAGCATCAGCAGCAGGGAAACGAGTAATAGCCAGGACTGCGGGGCGGGTGCTGGCTGATATTCAAAGAGCCCCAAGGGTTTCGATCACACAAACCCATGACGGGAACAGCCTAATCATCAAGGGCGAGGTCAACGGAATGCCGTGTAAGCTGACCATAGACACTGGAGCTTCTCGCACGGTTGTCAGTTCCCAACTTACAAGTCGGTCCCTTGGGGACTCCGCATACAACCGGGAACGCATTAATTTGGTAACAGCCACCGGTCAGCGCATACCCGTCCATGGAGAGAAAAAGATGGAGTTGAAGCTAGGCAACAGAATCTACCTGCATAATGTCATCGTGGCCGATATAATGGACGATTGCATCCTGGGCCTTGACTTTATGAGGAAGAATTGTTGCGAGATTGACGTCAAGCAAGGTGTTTTGAAATGTGGACAAGAGGAACTTTTCGTGGAAGGGGCGTTGCCAGGTAATGTGTACAGCCTTAAGAAGATTGTTCTTCCGCCGAGATCGGAAACGATTGTGCCGGTTAGTCTTCCTCGGAATCCTAGGCAAACACATCGTTGTGTACTCGTGGAAAGGGTAGACAATGACCTTCCATGGAAAGTGGCACGAACTTTGGTCAGAGCCACCGACATCTCAGGGGTACGTGTGCTGAACCTTTGTGATCAGGAACAGATTATAGAAAAAGGCACACTAGTCGGTACTTGCGAGGAAGTGGATTGGTTGCGTCGATGCCAATATCTATCGACTGGGACCCTCAGCAAGGATGCACAAACGAAAGTGACCACACTTTTAGACGACTGCCGCAGCGCTCTGTCCCAAAATGAAATGTTCAAGGCGAAGAAGATGTTACTCAAGTACGCCGATGTTTTCTCGTCAAACGATGCTGACATCGGGAAGACTGGCTTAGTTCAACACAAAATAAACACAGGAGAAGAACTACCTATCCATCAGCGGCCAAGGAGATTGCCGGTAGCACGTGAAAAGGAAGTGGAAACCATGATTGAAGGAATGGTGAAGGATGGTGTTATTGAACCTTCATCTAGTCCATGGTGTTCACCTGTAGTGCTGGTAAGAAAGAAGGACGGCAGCATGCGGTTTTGTGTTGACTATCGTCGTCTGAACGACGTTACAAAGAAGGACAGCTATCCTTTGCCAAGAATTGATGACACGCTGGACATGCTTACTGGAGTAAAGTGGTTTAGCACGCTGGACCTGAAAAGTGGCTACTGGCAAGTCGAAATTGACCCTAAGGACAAGGAGAAAACTGCATTCTCGACAGGAAAGGGTCTGTGGCAATTTAAAGTTATGCCGTTTGGATTGTGCAATGCTCCGGCAACTTTTGAAAGGTTGATGGAACTTGTACTTACTGGACTAATTGGCGATGCCTGTTTGGTCTACTTGGATGACATCATCATCGTAGGCCGCACGTTTGAAGAACATCTTCAAAACCTGGAACGCGTGCTCATGAAGATCCAGAGTGCCAACCTCAAGTTAAGTCCGAAGAAGTGTTCACTATTCAAACGACAGGTTAGCTTTTTGGGATATGTAGTGTCTGAAGAAGGTATCCGCACGGATCCAGAGAAAATCGCCGCTGTCAAGGATTGGCCAGTTCCAAAAGACAAGACGCAGGTCAGAGCATTTTTGGGTTTGTGCTCCTATTATCGGCGATTTGTCAAGAACTTTGCAGACATAGCCAAACCCCTGCATAAGCTAACCGAAGAGAAGCGACATTTCTGCTGGGATGAAAGTTGCGACATCGCATTCCAGGAGCTAAAGGACCGTTTGTGCAAAACACCTATTTTGGGGTACCCTGATGCGGGCAAGGAATTTATAATTGACACAGACGCAAGTGACATAGGACTTGGCGGTGTGTTGTCTCAACGGAATGGTGATCAAGAGGTTGTGATAGCGTACTTCAGCAAGTCGCTGTCAAAGCTGGAAAAGAACTATTGTGTCACGAGACGGGAATTGCTTGCTGTGGTAAAGTCATTGCAGCATTTTAGCAAATATCTTCTGGGGCGGAAATTCCACGTACGAACTGACCATGCTGCACTGAAATGGCTATTGCAGTTCAAAAATCCAGAAGGACAAGTTGCGAGATGGATTGAGCTACTGCAGGAATACGACTTTGTGGTCGAACATCGCAGCGGGAAATCACATGGCAACGCAGATGCATTGTCAAGAAGACCTTGTCCTGAAGACTGCAAGCATTGTACTAGGCAAGAAAGTAAAGAAGTCGTACCTGTGAGGATGCTCAAGACAGAACTCAGCAACGAGTGGAAGGAAAGCCTACAACGTGCACAGCAGGAAGATTCGGACATCAAGCCGATTCTGGAGTGGATGAAGGCCAGAGCTCCTAAGCCCAGGTGGAGCGACGTCTCAGCGATGAGCTCGATCACAAAAAGCTATTGGGCCCAATGGGACAGCTTGGTGATTCAGGATGGAGTCCTGTGCCGTAAATGGGAAAATGCTCGGGGAGACAGCTGTCATTTACAAATGGTTGTCCCTAAAGCTCAAGTACCGGATGTTCTACAGCTGTACCATAATGGTTGTTCAGGAGGTCATCTGGTAGTAAAACGGACTCTACTGAAGATACGAGAACGGTTTTACTGGGTCCACTGTCGGGACGATGTCGAGGACTGGTGTCGCAAATGTACAAGTTGTGCAGCTGTAAAGGGACCTCAGACTCGCAGTAGAGGTGCATTGAAATTGTACAATGTTGGTGCACCATGGGAGAGGATAGCCCTTGACGTTGCGGGGCCGTTTCCGGAAAGTGAAAGTGGCAACAAGTATTTCATGGTTGTGATGGATTACTTCACCAAGTGGCCGGAAGTCTTCGCCATTCCAAATCAAGAAGCTTCGACAGTTGCAGATAAATTAGTTCATGAAGTCTTCTGTCGTTTTGGAGTACCTTTAGAGATTCACAGTGATCAAGGAAGGAATTTTGAGTCACAAATATTCCAGGAAACTTGTCGAGTTATGGGTACTCATAAAACCAGAACAACTTCTTACCACCCACAGTCGGATGGAATGGTGGAACGATTTAATCAGACATTGGAGAGGTACCTAGCCAAAGTTGTGGAAAATCGGCAACGAGATTGGGACAAGCACATACAACCGTTTTTGTTGTCATATCGAAGCGCTGTTCACGAAAGTACATCGGTGACACCAGCTTTCGCAAACTTTGGAAGAGAATTACGGCTGCCTGCAGACCTGATCACCGGAATACCACCTGATGCCCCACGCAGTATAACCGATTATGCGAATGACTTGCGGAACAAAATGAATGACATTTATGAGCACGTCAGACAATCGGGCCAGCAAATGTCTGAAAAGATGAAAACCCGTTATGACCGCAAAATGAACAATAAAGGGTTCGACGAAGGTTCACTAGTGTGGTTGCACAATCCAGTCCGCAGCAAAGGGAAATCTCCTACTCCTAAGCTTCAAGCTAAATGGGACGGACCGTACCGGATTGTGACAAAGATCAATGACGTAACCTACCGGATACAGAAAGGTGCAAGAGGTACTCCTAAGATCGTCCATGTGGACCGACTGGCGCGTTATTATGGGGCTGATAATGCTCGGGACGAGCATGTCTTAGGAGGGGGCAGTGTTGCGCGCCACAATTAATGCCTGGTACATGGTGACATTAGTTACCACTAGCGCCATCTAGTATCGAGTAGCAGAACTAGTCGAGTCACGATCGTTCTAGAAAATTCTATACTAGAACTTTGTAGAACTTTCTCGAACTATCGACACCTAGTCGGTCGGGGCCGGTATGTACTCGAACATTCTAGATGTTTCTACAATGGAAGGTTCTAGAACTATCTGCGGCACTATATAAGGCCGGGATGCGCGACGACCGACACAGTTTGGATAAAGCGACAAGAGCGAAAACATCTAAGCGATCTTCAAGTGCGAATTAAGAGTGATCAGTAGTGAGATTGTGTTCTCTTAGTTAGTGTTTTGAGTTGTAATTAGTGTTTTTAATCAAAGAGTTATTTTTGGTTATTAAATCGGCAGTTTTTATTGTCAGGAACCCGAAGCTCGTAACAATTGGTGTCAGAAGCAAGGATTATGCCGGTTTTACCCAAAGACGACACGGAGGGTATCCGTACCCGGAGTCAACGACAGCAAGAGACGGACCAGAGGCGATTCGGTGGAGCAACGCCACAGAGGTCGGAAGGCCAGCTACCGACCACGGAGGCCGGCCCGTCCACAGCTGCTCCAGCATCGTCAGCACCAGACTTTGCTGCCCTGATGATGATGCTGCAGGAGCAGTCCCGTCGACAGGAGGAACAGGCTCGCCGACAGGAGGAACAGGCTCTCCGACTGGAGGAACAGGCTCGCCGACAGGAGGAACAGGCTCGTCGGCTGGAAGAACAGCTCCAGCGTGATAAGGAGGAACAGGCCCGCCGACATGAGGAGCAGGCGCGCCGCCAGGAAGAGCAGATGCTCCTTATGAAGGACCTTCACGCTACTTTCGGGAAAGACATGAAGGAGGTGAAGGATAAGGTTGCTCAACATGACAACCGCCTGTCGGCAGCTGAAACCCGAATCGACCAAGTAAATAATCGGGTTGACAACGTGATGGCTGACGTGAAGCTAACCGTGATGGCTGACGTGAAGAAATCGCTGGATTATCTCAAACTTGGGGATGGAATCGCAGCTCCCGTAGCTACAACACCTACGCTACGTGGATTTAAAGTGCCACCGTTCGACGGAACTTCTTCCTGGTCGGCCTACAAAATCCAGTTTGAGGCTGTCATGAAGGCGAACGGGTGGAATAAAAGTCAGGCCATGACTGCCCTCACCCTAGGCCTGCGCGACCAGGCCTTAACCGTTCTGGAAGCTCTCAGTAAGGAGGTGACTTACGAGCAGCTCCTTGAGGCATTGGAGGCTCGGTATGGCGACGCTCACCTGGAACACGTGTTTCGTGCGCAGCTCAAGGATCGCGTGCAACGCAGTAATGAAAACCTGCAGCAGTGGGCCCTTGAAGTGGAGAAGCTGGTTCGTAAAGCGTACCAGTCTGTACCTGCGCTTATTGATGGGAACCTGGTACAGGCATTCATTGACGGCATCCGCGACCTTGAAGTTAGAGCTTCTGTGAGGCTCGGTCACCATGGGACGCTTAAGGAGGCCTTGGCCCATGCACTGGAGGTGGAAGCTGTGCGGCAGGATCATCGTTAGATTCGTCGAGTGACACTGGGTATATCAAAATTGAAAAAAAAAAAATTAAAATGGCCGATTTTTGGCGCAAAGTTATGTCTTCAAAAATTTTTTTTCTCAAAACCTATCGAGTGGGGTTATCAAAATAAAGGGCTTTAAAAGATGATTACAAAAATATAAACAACTTATATGGTTAAAAGTAATTTGAAGTGAGAAATCGTAAAAAACACGTAAGTACCAAGAACTAAATCGTCAGCGAAATCTTTCACATTTGTAAACTAAAAAGCTGGAAATAAAAAAAGTTATTAAAAAAAATAAAAACCCGACTGCGGTAAAAAACTTAAGTTAAAAGAACTGAAAAGCTAAAAACAAGACCATTTTAAATTAAATAAAAGTTGGAAGCAGGCGGGACCCATTTGAATTTGAAAATATAATAAAAATCGTATGGGTCCCGCCTGCTTCCAACTTTTATTTAATTTAAAATGGGCTTGTTTTTAGCTTTTCAGTTCTTTTAACTTAAGTTTTTTACCGCAGTCGGGTTTTTATTTTTTTTTATAATTTTTTTTTTATTTTTGCACTCGAGTGCAAAGATTTTTCACCTCGTGCTCTTTTGATTCCCTCGCTAACGCTCAGGTTTCTAATTTTTGAATCACTCGCTGCGCTCGTGATTCAATTTTTGAATCCTTCGCTTGCTTGTTCATCAAAATTGAGCACGCGGTTAAAAAGCAACTTTGCACTCTTGTATAACAAATAACTATTGTTACCTACTCAGATTGTTTCATTAAAAAACAACATAATACAACTTTAGTGTCAGTACAAAAAGTTTTCGTGTCAGTAGAAAACATAAAAACTTGTAAAATACCTAATGCCCTAGCCGGGCTAGCCCTAGCCCTGGCCTATTACGAACAGTTTATTCAAAAGTCACGTCGCACAGAGGTTGTAGGGTTGTAAGGTCTGTATGCCAAGTGTTTCCGGTTTGAATATTAACCAAGTCCCATTGCACCAAATAGATACTTACTTGAAAAATCTCAAAGTACTTAGTTTGTTTACGGCAATTCACCTTCTCCTCGTAGACGAAGACGTCGCAGGCGTCAGTTTCGCAGCACAGTCGCAGGCACTCAGCGCGCGCGCCAACGTCCAGCTCGGACAGATAACGCGCGCCCATGTCGCGCGACTCCTCCGTGCGGATGATCTTGTCGCGCTGCACGTCGAAACGCGGCGCGCACGCCCCCGGATCCAGCTCGCGCGCGCCCACCGCACCAAGCAGCAACGCCGCCCACCACGACCACACCCGCAAGCGCATCGCTCTCACCGCTCGCACAGTTCCACACCTGGCAACACCGCTCTCACCGTCTAGACACAGAACACTTCGTTTCCTTGAACGCACTCCCAAATTTTGTCTTTTCGGATACGTAGGACCACTGCACGGATGTTCGCAACCCCGCCGTCCTTGTATGATACAGGTGTAGCCGCGAGCGCTGGCGGCAGTGGCGGCTGGCTGCGTGTTCGTGCTAACTAATTGTTATCGCACACATTAGCGGGCGCCGAGTGGCCGAGTGCGCGGTCGATACTGTCGCGTCTGCGCAATCACTCGCGCACAAGGACATCATGTAGTAAAGGCACTAGATGTGGCACAAGTGCACAGTGCACACCGGCTGTGTTGACAAACGAATTCGAATAAAAAACAATTTTAACTGCAACAAAAATGCGTAATTTTAGCCTTTACTGTTCCCACTGCTGGGACACAGGCCTCCTCTCTTCGAGAGGGAGTGGGCTGTAATTGACTATACGGACCTAGTGCGGGTTGGTACATGTCACATGTCTTTGAATTTTTGGTTCTAGGACATGCCGGTTTCCTCACGATGTTTTCCTTCACCGTTTTGAGAGCTGTGGTGATGAAATGTTTTAAATTCTACAAATAAGCGGAGCTTATCATAGAATGTTAAACTGTTGTAAGTACAATTAAATAACTGTAAACAAAAACGAAGGTTGTATACGGCCAGCACCCTAATTGCTTAACACACTTCAATCTCAATCTGAATGATTTTGAAGGATCCATTACCTACTGCATATATGTTGAAGGATCCATTACCTACTGCATATATGTTCGAAAAAAAATTGTCCGCTCAACAACATAAATAACGCAATGGATTTTTTTGAACTGTCAAAATGAAAGCCATTGCTGCTGTAAACTGTAAGTGTGTTACGCAATTACCCCGCTGGGATGACGCATTATTCTGAACTCTGCGAATAGCACTGTGTGTGTGTAGTGTACATGTTACGGTACGAGGTACGATTAGCACTCTGTGTAGTGTACATGTTACGGTACGAGGTACGATTAGCACTCTGTGTAGTGTACAGACGCCAGCAGGTCAACCTACCCGAAACTGTCAGATTTTCCCAATCAACCTTGAACCTTATGCTTTAGCAATAAAGTCGAAAATCTATTAAAGAAATCTGACAGATTGTAGTAACTTGATGTGCTGGCGTCCGTACATGTTACGGTACGAGGTACGATTAGCACTCTGTGTAGTGTACATGTTACGGTACGAGGTACGATTAGCACTCTGTGTAGTGTACATGTTACGGTACGAGGTACGATTAGCACTCTGTGTAGTGTACATGTTACGGTACGAGGTACGATTAGCACTCTGTGTAGTGTACATGTTACGGTACGAGGTACGATTAGCACTCTGTGTAGTGTAGATGTTACGGTACGAGGTACGATTAACACTGTGTGTATGTCTAATGTCTATTTTCCTGTGAACGTTTGAGTTCAAGTTTTCGAAAATAAACTAGATGGCGTTGGGTTCTTCACAACACAACTATGATTAATTTACGAAACATAAGTAAGGTGTTGGGAAGAAACGTATTTAGCAAGGAGTTACACAGCTAATACATTAATTATTACATTACATTTACCAGCTTACGTAGCTTAAATGATAAAAATAATAAAAGAAACCGATAGGAATAATGAATTGGAGCACTCTATTGTATTAAGTGTGTATAGACCCCCCTTCAGGATTGTAGACTGCTTTAAATATGTAGGTCTGTAATGGATGAAGTGTTACACATGATTTGTAACACAAACAAGTCCGTTATCATTTGCGGTGATTTTAATGTCAATTTATTAGAAAACTCTGCGGGGCAATTGCGTAACACATTATCAATCGGAATCGGTTTCATTTTAACAGTTCAACAACATTGAGCAGACTTTTTCGAACTTATGTAGCAATGGATAAGCAATTGCCTTCAAAATGATTCCGATTCCGATGGATAGTGTGTTACGCGATTAGGGTGCAGATTAGGGTGCAGATTCTTGTAGTTAAATTTTAAGTCTGTTTCAGTCCTACAATCTATTAAACCTATCTTTGGAGCCCACAAGAACCCCTACTAGTGCCACATGCCTAGATAATACAAATATTATACCAAGCCACAAAGAAGAAAAAAAAGAAATTATAAGTTTACTAGATTCTGATCATTGCGGGCAAAGGATTACTATTCAAAACCAATACAAAAAAACCGCCCAAGTGCGTGTCGGGCCACGCACAGTGTAGGGTTCCGTAGTAGCCCCGTTATCACATGTAGGTATAGTACGATTCTGTTGTTCTTTATTCTGAACATAATGAATGAATATAATTATGTACCTAATGGTAAAGATATTAGGAGTTAATGGTTATAATTACAATGTATGCAAGGGTGTCCAGCCAGAGTAAAACAAAACTTTAACACATAACGTAACCACGGAGGTCATACCTTGCAAGAAAATCTTAACACCGCGATCTACAAAAGTGACGTCACGGCACAACGCCATCTGTTATCGAATAGCGATAATAAACACAACAAAATATTGATTTTCGAAGATAATTATTTAAACAGATTAGACATTGGCGCCGATTCTGTTGTGTCACAAACTAAACTAAATTTAAGTTCAGGCATCTTTTTCTTTCTATTTCATTAAGAAAAGGACAGAAGATTTATAGTTTAGTCCTATCAAATTAGTCAGCGCCTGACGTAAATTGACGTATTTTAATAGCCATTTTTTTAATCTCGTCTAAATTGTCTATGGAGTATCTTAATTTGACAGGACTAAACTAATATTTATCTTCTGTCCTTTTCATAATGAAATAGAAAGAAAAAGATGCATGAACTTAAATTTAATTTAGTTTGGGAACAACAGAATCGGCGCCATTAACTAATAAGAACCACTTTCTTCCTTGTAAAGCTAAAAAATAAGAGTAGGTACGATTGCTGCCAAGTTATTATTTCAATTCACAAAATTGTAATTCCATCTAGCGGCAGTATTGTGAAACTTATGATAATTTATTATGGTTTTTTTTATTTCATATTTTGTTTTTTAATGCAAGTCTTTACCCGTCATAAACAAGTAACTACTTCGTCTTAGTCACTATATAGGATTAATGCTAAGGATTTTGTATTTGGTACAAAATTATCCAACACCCAAGTTCAACGACTATTACTGCTAAACTAATAAAGTTATCTTAATTCCTATAGTTTTTCTTTAAAGTTCATGAAATGCACTATTATCTTGAATTTTGCCAGATTTTTCAAGCCCGCAGTTTAGGTTTTCGAGGGGGGGGGGGACAGGACTGGAACTGAAACAAAAATTTGCAACTTTAAAGTTTAATATTTCGTAAATGGAGCATTAAATCGAAAAATATCTTTAGCAACCCTCAAGTCATTTTAGAAGACCTATTCAACGATACCCCACACGATGGGGTAGACATGTAGAGGAGCTACCCTAAAAAAATATATTTTCCAAACCATTATTTATTTTACCACTTTGTCGGCGTAATTTATACAGGGTGTTAATGAATTAACCCAAAACCTCTTAAGAGGTCATCAGAATCAGAATGCTTTATTTGTAAACATAGGTCAAATTACAATAGTGTGCGAGATGTTACAGGTAGGTAGATCCTCTATGTTTTGCCCAGAGGCGTACAAATATATTAAATTGACATTGTCGAATTTTTTATATATAATCATGAAGTGGTAGAATTATGTAAAATTATGTAAACTTTCACATTAGTAATAAAATCAATATTAATAGGGTACATGCATAACAATACAAATTGAAAATAGAATTAATTTCAATAAATGTCAAATATATTAAGTTACCTAAATGTCATAATTATGCTAACGTCAAATAAAATTCTAAATCGTCAAGCAAATATACATTTTAAGATTGACCCAATGTTAATTATCTGGAGGAGGAAGTATCGATCTGTCATCGAAATAGTCCTTTATTGAGTAGTAGCATTTATCTATTAGGATTTTCATAAGCACTCTCTTGAATTTGACGAGATTTAGTGACTTCATCGTTTCAGGCAGCTTGTTATATATTTTTGTGGCCATACAGAACGTACTTTTATTCATTGGGGCTGTTCTGCCATGTGGTATTTCGAGCTCTAACTTATTTTTGTCCCGTAACTGTCTATAATAGCTTTTGGAAGCTACTTTGTATTGCGTGATGTGTGTTTTCACAAATATGTTAGTTTTGTAGATATACAACGATGGTAAAGTAAGAATATTTAGGCTTTTAAAGTGCGGTTGGCAGCTGTCGGTGCTATTTAGGCCACACATAGATCGTATATACTTTTTTTGAGCTCTAAATACAAATTCTCTGTCGACTGAGTTACCCCAATACATTATGCCATACCTAAGTGTTGAGGCAACATAGCCGTGATATGCCATTAGTACCGAGTCATGGCTGACAGTCTTTGATAGTTTGTAAAGTACATAAGCGAATTTACAATTTTTTTTACAAATTTCGTCTGTCTGGGATCGCCAGGTCTAATTTTTATCTATTAAGATCCCAAGGAATTTGGTGACATCAGTTGAGTCAATTTGAGTCCCTAAATAATTAATGTCAGGGATTTTATTCGGAACTCTCTGGTGGAAATGCATAAATTTAGATTTTTCTAAATTTTTATTGAGATTATTTTTGTCAAACCAAGATATAATAGTATTTAATGTCGTATTTATTTCATTTTCATATGTCATAGGATCGTCGCATTTAATTATTACTGTGCTGTCGTCAGCAAAAAGTACCATAGGATGTTTTATGTGTCGGGGAAGGTCATTAATGTACAGCAAGAAGAGTGGAGCTCCTAGCACGCTGCCCTGAGGTACGCCGTACTTTACTGTCCTACATTTGGATCGATATTTTCTCGCAACCTATGTTTGTGCAAATTTGTGTTATTTCTACATACTGTTTTCTATTTTAATAATATTCCACAACTATCACACAACGCCGTCTAGTCTCAAGCTAAGCAGAGCTTGTGTTATGAGTACTAGACAACTGATAAACATACTTATATATTTCTAAATACATACATATATAGATAAATTACACCCAGATTAAATTAAATCCTATTTTTCAAATAGGATTCTAACAATTTAAGTATATTCCCCCTGATACCATATTTTTCAAGTTTGCTTTACAAATTTTCGTAATCTACATAATCAAAAGCTTTATTGTGAATGTGAGGACTATGTGGGTAATTTTTTGTTTTTTCTCTCTTCGTTTTAATCATGATCTGGCAGTTTTAGTTTATGCGGCCTACCCAAATGTCCTGTCTTTGGTATTGTTCGTCGAATCGTTGAGCTCCTTAAGTTCTGAGTTGAGCTGCACGGTTACTGACAAATGCGTGCACTGACTGGACAGGTCCGCTCAATCTGTGTGGTTCTTTCCTCAAAAGACCATTTCAGACACTAATTTACATGGTCCTCAAAGATTATGTCCGGATTTTTTATATACACATTGACATTGATGAATTTTATTTAGACAATGACATGAATATTTACTTTGTAAGTATTTTTTTTTTTTATTTAATTATTGTGAATGTGAGGACTAAGTGGGTCATTTCTTTTTTTCCTTCTTAGTTTTAATCATGATCTGGCAGTTTGAGTAGTTTATGCGGCCTACCCAAATGTCCTGTCTTTGGTATTGTTCGTCGAATCGTTGAGCTCCTCAAGTTCTGAGTTGAGTTGCACGATTTTTGACAAATGCGTGCACTGATTGGACAGGTCCGCTCAATCTGTGTGGTTCTTTCCTCAAAAGACCATTTCAGACACGAATCTACATGGTCTTCACACGATCTGACCAAGATTTTGTCTGGACTTTAAAAGAGACTGTGACTTCTGAGTTTGTTTCGGCCTTTCTTCTCAGAATAGTCAGTTAGGAAACGCCGACCTCATCTAGTTTAAAAAAAAATATGATTGACTTGTAAAAGTGTTTGTACAAACCTACTTACAGAAATAAAAATCATTTATCATTTGGTTAGATCCATATAGATAGCACAAACAGGATTTCTTTTGTCCACATTTGTTACAATACTCACTTTGGTACCGTGGCCAAGTCATTTCAACCAAAGACCAAATCAGCCAGGAAATAAATATGAGAATTGCAATTAGTTGGACAAAATACTGGTCCCTCAAGGAGATAATGAAGTCTAAAGACCTAGGCATGACTTTGAAAAGAAAGACTTTCGACTCCTCGTGTATACTCCCATGTTTAACGTATGGGTGTGAGACCTGGGCACTCACGAAATCGCTGAGAGAAAAGCTTGCCAAGTGTCAAAGAGCAATGCCTTCTCAGTATTTATATGCCCATAAAAATATAAAATTGTTTAAAAAATACAGTGATATCCATAATATAAATACTAGAAACAAACGCAAATATGTTGTACCTACAACCAGGATCAAGAAAATAGGTGGCTCGTTCAGATGCCAATGTATACCTACGCTTTTATAATAAACTACCAAGCTACGTTCAAGATCTAAGCCTTAATAAATTCAAATCTTTCATTAAACGTAAGTTGTGCCAGAAAGCCTTTTATACCGTTAAAGATTATATTGAGGACAAAAAGGCTTGGGATTGAGCTGCTTCCAATTTCTGCATTTTGAATGTTTTTTTTCTTTTTTATATAGGTACACATTGACATTGATGAATTTTTTTTTTTTAAACTATGACATTTGCTTACTTTGCAAAGTATTATATTATTTTTTCATTGTGAATGTAAAGACGATGTGGGTCATTTTACATATATATATTTTTTTATTATTCTCTCTGGTCTGTTAGTTTTTTTTTTCATGGTCTGGCAGTTTGAGTAATTTATGTGGCCTATCCAAATGTCCTTTCTTTGGTATTGTTCGTCGAATCGTTGAGCTCCTTAAGTCTTGAGTTGAGCTGCACGATTTTTGACAAATGCGTGCACTGACTGGCCAGGTCCTCTCAATCTGTGTGGTTCTTTCCTCAAAAGACCACCTCAGACATCGATCTACATGGTCTTCATATAACCTGACCAAGATTATGTCTGGACTTTAAAAGAGACTGTGACCTCTGAGTTTGTTTCGGCCTTTCTTCTCAGAGTAGTCAGATAGGAAACGCCGACTTCATCTAGTTTTAAAAAAAACATGATTGACGTGTAAAAGTGCAAGTACAAACCTACTTACAAAATAAAATCATTTCATTTCAATGGAGAGAAGCATGGTAGGCTCAAAGAGACAGGATAGAGTTAGAAACACAGATCTCCGGGCCAAAACAAAACTGACCGACATTCTAACAAGAATAGACCAACAAAAGTGGAGGTGGACAGGCCACATGATGCGAGACACTAAAGGAAAGTGGAGCAAGGTTGTGACAGAATGGTATCCAAGGGATGGAAAAAGTCAGCGGGATTGTCCGAAAGGGTTACCGCTGGCCCGGAACATAAAGGGCTAAGGAAGGAACACGGGTGAGTTTTAGTCAGTAAGAGTCTGACACTCCCTTCCGCTCCACCCAGAGCGGGAGGGGACATTTGACGATTTCCCATCCACAAAAAAAAAAAAAAAAAAAAAGGGATGGAAAAAGAAAGCGGGGAAGACAGCTTACCCGATGGGAGGAAGAAATTAAGCTGATAGCAGGTCCAAACTGGAGGAGGGTACCCCGCGGATGGAAATTGTTAGAGGAGGCCAATGCCTTGAGACACACCGAAATTAGAGACATATTGTGATTTTTTTGTTGTAATTATTTTTGTAAACTTTGATGTCTAATTTCGGAATTAAAGGCTTTATTATTATTTTTATTTTTTAACATATCTCGGGAGTCGGGACTATGGGGTCCCGGTCCTTTGGAAGGCGTACGAGGGCCCGAAGCCAACTCGCAGAGGCCCGTTAGACGTTTTCAATGAAATGAGGCACCAACCGACGATTATCCCTGTTCGCACTATGCAAGTGGACCCAAGGGCAACCCCCGGTTGGTGTAGGACTATTGCAAAACATGGAAACAAAAATATTGGATTATAGGTTTTGTTGGCTATTCGTATATATATAGGGTGACTGGTAATTAGTGACCGATACATAAACACGTGATTTTACTCATCATTATGAACAACTTTTAGTATGGAACCAAACCAGAAATCGTGAAACAAAAAAACAGCTGTTCTATACATTTTGACGAGTTAGACGAACATAAATGTAGGGAACAGCTGATTTTTTTTCGCGATTTCAGGTTTGGTCCCATAGTAAAAGTTGTTCATAATGATGAGTAAAATCACGTGTTTAAGTATCGGTCACTAATTACCAGTCACCCTATATATTTGTCTTGCTATTCAGTTTTACAAGGCGTTTTTATTTTGGAATTATATTTAATCGGAATTCGTATTTTTGATGTTTCGAATTATCGTTAATTCGGACTTTTTGTTATTCGATCTACTGAAACTCGGTATTTTGAGAATAGTAATTATAAACGTTAGGAATAAGTACCTATTGAAATTTCGGAATTATAAAAATAGGATGAATGATAAATCGGAGTTGTTATATACAGTGTGAGTCTTCATAATGTGCACATATCGAAATGAGGGAAACTAAGCTTAATTTTATCGACGGAAAAAATATTTTAAAAAATCTAAAAAAAAAAAATTGTAGCATTTTCAAAATTCTTTTTCGCTGCTGTGACCCCTGTGTAAACAATCGCCCCTCAATTGAGAATTATGGTTTTTTTTTAACAAAAATCTGATATTTTTTTATCAATTTTTACAATAATTGTAAAATTAAGTACTCAATAAAAGCCCCGATTACTTACCCTTTTTGATTACTTTAAATTATTCTCCATCGTATCAGATTTCTAAACGTAAAAATACCATGTTTATAACTCAATCACATTTCCTATCCTATCAACTGTTAAAGAAAGGCCTTACAATCACCATACTTTATAAATAAATAAATAAATAAAATCATTTTATTTCGAGTATCATTGACTCATAAAAATATCAATACACTCATGCAGTCACATTACATTACAATACATTTACAATTCAAAATAACATACATAACACAAATAATAAATCATATAATCACATTTAAATTAACATTTTAATTATACAAAAAAATAAATGAGGTTTACTACTCACATCAGCCTGCCACATGTCGCTGACAAAGTGGGAGATGATGGAGCAATCAAGCCTCCCCGCGCTTTAGCAGGTAAAGATCCTTTTAAATATTTTTTTATTTTTTCAAATATTTTTTCCGTCGATAATTTCCCTCATTTCGTTACCTATGTCAGTTATGTGCACATTATGAAGACTCACACTGTATTAGGAATTTTGAACCATTCGGAATTATGAAAATCGGTTTTTTGAAATTCGTATTTGTGATTGTCGGATTATAGTTTTTCGTATTTATGTAGTGTACCCCTTCTTCGGAAGTCATTGCACATATATAAACACAAACATATCTACCTACACAAATTGTTAAAATTTTAATATACAGGGTTATTGGTAAAACATTAACAACCTCTTAAGAGGTCAATGTACATATTTTGTACTCATCATTATGAACAACTTTTCTATGGGACCAAAGATGAAATCGCGAAAAAAAATCAGCTGTTCCCTACATTTTGACGAGTTATACAGTTATACGAACATAAATGTAGGGAACAGCTGATTTTTTTCCCTTTCTAAGTGGAGGGCCGGCCGTCTCTAAAATGCCCGGGGCCGGTTTCAGGTCCCAGAGGCGGCTTATTAGTACGCTCTGTGTAGTGCCAAGAGTGCCCAAAAGCGACAACTACAGTATCTACGTTGCCTGGAACCAGCTTGTAACATTCCGGCGGCGCTCATCATCTCTTCTTGTGTGAAATGATACCGTCACCGTCGCTTGCTTATGCATTTTTTTTTCAGTTCCGATGCAGAAATTGTAATGGTTTTTTAAAAACGCTATTACACACTTTTGTAGTAATCCTGATTGACAGTTGATTTTCTATTTTTAATCAAAATTTAAAGAAAATTCTTTATTCAAATAGTGAAATTAACTAAAAAGAATCAATAACGATCCAAAAAAGTTAAAATAATAATCCCCAGTGTCATTGACTCTGGTAGAGCCACCATCAGGGATTTTATTAATTTTGATAACACAAAAAAATTGTCGCTAATTATCAGAATTTGTCGGATACTGGTTCAAAAGATATAAGGGTTTATAGGTGGCCGATCTGGAGAGAGTCTCCCCAGCAGGGCCGCATTTATATCTCAAAAACTACTTAAACTAAAACCTAGCGAAGATCTGTTTTCTCCCATATTTTGTCGCCAATTAGTCGAAATTTGTCGCCAAATATCAGAATTTGTCGGTCACTGGTTCAAAAGATAATATAATGCTACGTTCACACGCGCGCGTTCAACTCGACATTCAACGTGCACATTCACATTCACGAGCGTGTAAACGGTACGCCCGAGCCCGTAAACGCGCCTGTGAACGTGAATGCCGCGAACCGGGCGTGCTGACTGACACGACGGCGTGCGTGTGAACAGCTTGAATTTTCGCCGACCTGGGGCGGGCTGCATGCCGCGCAGCCCGCCAGGCAGCCCGCCGGGCTGCACGGCGTGCATGTGAACATAGCATAAGGGTTTATAGTTGTAGGTATAGTCCAAGAGCTAGATCGAAGAGTTCACGAAAAAACTCTTCGACTAGCTCTTGGACTATACCTTACTAATTGAACTCATTATATCTCCTAAACTAAGACCCGATTAAATCTGTGACTTGGCGACTGATTCGTTCACGTTGCAGTTATTAGTTCAGCTTTGGTACATGTCACAACACAAGGCTGTACTTCAAGATGCGCGCTAACGTAAGTAATGACAGCAGTAAAGTGCCGCGCACCGCACGAGCCGCGAGCCGCGACCGGCGGCGCGGCGGCGTCCGGCTGGGGGAGTATAACGCCGACGCGCGTGCGCGGCCACTCTCCTTAGTCTCCAAGCTGCAGAAGGATCACAAGCTGTCGATTTTTTACGAACAGTTTCTGCCCGTAGCTTCAAACCGTCAGCTAAGTAACTAGTTCTTACAAGGGAGTATCGTGATACCTATCGTAACTTGGGGAAAGCCCAGGCAGATGATGAGTAGCAAATAGGGATTGCGTGCGTTGAGAGCGGAGCTCCACTCAGAACATCTCATTACGTTGAGAGCGGAGCTCCACTCAGAACATCTCATTACGTTGAGAGCGGAGCTCCACTCAGAACATCTCGTTACGTTGAGAGCGGAGCTCCACTCAGAACATCTCATTACGTTGAGAGCGGAGCTCCACTCAGAACATCTCGTTACGTTGAGAGCGGAGCTCTACTCAGAACATCTCATTACGTTGAGAGCGGAGCTCCACTCAGAACATCTCATTACGTTGAGAGCGGAGCTCCACTTAGAACATCTCATTACGTTGAGAGCGGAGCTCCACTCAGAACATCTCATTACGGTAGGTAATAATAATAATATTCTTTATTTTCGGACAACAATGATCCAGCGTGTTAGTAAACAATATTATAACTTATTACTAGTGTTAGTAGTTAAAATAAAGTAGAGAAGAAAACCGATTAAATAGTATTGAGAAAAGGACATCCCCAAATTAATGTTTAGGGATTGTCCTTCCCACAAAACCTTTAATAATCGGAGAGTCGATACTCTCCGCCATAGTTTTTAGAATGCTGTTGTCACTCGCCCGCAACGTTGACAACAGCGACGCGGTTTTCTATCTATTTTCGGCACATCAACTAAAATTGTACTCACCAATATCGATTTCTCCAAATTTTTCCGAACAAGCTCATAGACATATATATAAATCATTGAACAAGCTGCTTTCATTTTTTTTGTTGACATTTTTAAATTTTCAACGGCATGTTCCCCTTTCGATAAGTATTTTTAATTTTAACTCAGTTTAGTCGTATTTAATAGTTACGAAATTTCATTTTCGCGGCTTATCAAAATCAAATTAATATAGGTAGGTACGTGAAATTGAAACATTTCATTTCTTAATTAGATTGAAGGAGAAGAATATTGATTGGATTATGGATGTAAAATTTTGATAAATAAATACCTAATTGTTTTCAGTCTACTAAGTTGCAAATGATGATGGATTGTTTTATTTATTTCATTTAAATTGATTTATTTGTCATAAAACAAAGCAAACCCGTGATTTTGACAAGAACTTTAACATAAACCCAAACTAGTTCAGGTTTTTGATCTAAAATCTGGATTGTTACAGGTTTATGATGAAATTGAGTTTAAAATGTGTCATCTTCCGGTTTTTCATAAAAAACCTAGGTTTTTGATCAAAAACCTAATTTTATGAAAAACCTGCGACATATCTATCACCTCATGTACAGACGCCAGCACGTCAAGCTAAGTACTACAATCTGACAAATTTCTTTAATAGATTTGAACTGTATCGCTAAAGCAGAAGGTTCAAAGTTGATTGATGATAAAATACCGTATACCGTGGGTGACCAAACCACGGCTACTGAGCCCCCCCGCCTCGACAATGCGGGAACCTACCGGGGGGGATCACACTTCTAACCTAACCTAACCCATTTGGTCGGGCTACCCCTTCGATCAACAATATGGTATTGTTGATCGAAGGGCTACCCTGACTTAGTTACTGCGCCCAATTCGGCTCTCGCGTGATTGGTTACAGTTGTAGCGGTATCTACAACGCAACATACTGACGTCACGAGCGGCGAGTCACCCAGCCAGCCAGCTTCCACGGCTTCAACGGATATCCTGACCACCAGCATGCAGCGACCGCGCATACCTGGTCATCATCCTCAGCCTCATCAGCAACCTCGGCACAGCATACTGCACTTTCGGCCGGTCCACAAGCAGAGCCATAGTAACCCTCTCCTGGTCGACGCCCCAGCAGTCAGCCTCAACCCGGCGCTGTACCACATCCGAGGCACTGGAGCATAATGCAGCGCCACCCCGACTTACTGGGGACATCTTCGCAGACAGTTCCGACTCACCGTGACCTATATGGCAACCGGTTCCGACTCACTGGAACCTCAGCTGGCCTGGCAAGCATCGCAAGATACAAGACTCAGCCCACTATCGACCTCCGGTCTCCGGGGGAGTGATGTAGCGGTATCTACAACGCAACATGCGAACAACGCGTCATACTGACGTCACGCAAATCCTGCATCGCGCAAGCAGAGTTTACCGCGCAACTAGCACGGTCCGACATGAATCATCGGGCAGTTGCCCGCCAGACACAACACCCGTTTGGTCGGAGGATCCTCCCTTTTCTATAGAGTATGAGTCAACTTTACTCCCTGTTTCTCATACCTCTATAGATACAGTTAAAACCAACTATAATATTGAATATAATTCAGGCCGTCAGATGAACGGCCGCCGCCGTTTAGTTAATTAGACCAGTTGGCTGCTACGTATACCATTTTAAACGCGTAAGTAGTTATTGCACTTTTCTATATACGTTAATATGATTTTTGTTTTGAAAACCGACGAAAATTTCTATGCTAGGGGGTCTAAAATCATAATTATGTGGGACTCTAACCCACTAAAACTCCACGGTGTCCTCCTCTGCCGCTTACGGCGGGAACACGGGCACGCGTTAGTTAGCACTCATCCGTGAACCCGCGGCGGCTGTAATTAATATTTATTATTATAATTATTATACGTGGTTACAGTTGGCACACTGGTTACAGTTGGCGCACTGGTTACAGTTGTCGCACTGGTTACAGTTGGCGCAGTGGTTAAAAAAACCATCCTGTACCATGATTTTTTTCCCGCGGCTTCGCACGCGTTGAGGTTTGACAAGGTTTTTTCTTCTCCAATGACAAAATTGTATTTTATTTTATTTTATTCTGTTCGGGAAACTTACAGCTAAATTAAACAATGCTCTTAAACAATATGCATCTGAAGGCCATTTACAAGTTTCCACTAATAAACACTTGAAACAAAAAAGGTCGGTACAAAATACCTCTAACATAAATTAGGAAACAAAATAACAAAATTAACATAATAAAATAACACGATCGATTAATAGGTACAAACTAGAAACCACTTAGACGCTAACAATATTACTTATCCGTAAAGAAGCTTTTCACCAACAAATGCTTAAGCCGAGAAACACTGGTACCTATTGAAAATGTCTAAATCATGTTCACTAATAAGTTCATTAAAACTTCTGCTCGCACGAATTAGAAACGAATTCTGCCTGTACGCTGACTTGGAATGAGGGACATGCAACAAGCTAGGTTTGCGAAATATTTTGCAGTGTGTAACTAACCCTAAACTGCCTAACTGCCTAACAGCCAACAGCTCAGGGCAATCTATAGTAAGTACCATTTGCGATTTTAAATAAATACGCCATATCAGCAATGCGTCTGCGCTCGTGCAGTGGCAAGTTATGAAACCTCTTACATCGAGCTACATAATTGGGAGTATATTTCCTAGTCTTGAGTCGTCTGTGAGAAACGAAGAAACCGTTTTTGAATTCCCTCAATTCTAACTAGGGTTCCACACTTGTGAGGCGTACTCCAAATGGCTGCGGACAAAAGCACAATAAAGGATGTTATACCTTTTAACGTTTTTAAAATCCGCTGATAACCTCAGTATAAATCCAAGTGCTTAAAATACACCTCCTTGCCTGCAACTTTCATGGTGATCGGTCAAAAGACATATTATTACTTACTTACCTATTTTCCTATGTTTGAAATCAAATACCTACTATTCAGATTTATTTTCTCAAAAAAAAAAAACTACCGTCAAGTAAAGTTTTAGTGAGTAAGAATCCCACACTCCCCGGTCTCTTTGTTTTTCAACGAGATTTCAACAATTCAGTGAATATTTGACCGTTTTGCGTGATCAGATGCGGGACGCGAGGCCCGGAGAGCCGGAAGGCCGGAGGCTCGTAAGAAGCGCACCTTCTGAAGCTTGCGTGTGGCCGGGCAGCGGGCAGCCGCGTGTGGCGCCGGGCGCGGCAGTGTCGGCGCGACCCGGCCGCAGCCCGACGCGCCGCCCTCATGTCGCTGTTCTTCAAGTTCAGGAGCGGCGTGAGTACCGCGAGTGCGAGCGGGCGCCGCGCGCCGGAGGCCTGCCGCGCGCCGGCGCCCGGCGCCCGCTCCACGACACCTGACTCGCACAACTGCGGGCCAGCACAATACCTGCCTGTGATTTTTTGTGTTCTGAAGCTGGTTGTGCTGGACCGCGTCGCATAAGCTTCTCGTCAATTCCTAATGTTTCATATTATTAAGTCGTTAGGGCCATCTAAGAGATCATTCATTCGTTGAGCCTTGTGCAAAGTGTAGAAGTAACTTCATTGGTCTGTGACTCTGTGTGTAATATGGAGCAGTGATGTGTACACCTATGATAGTTTGTAACTAAGCAGAGTGCTGTGCACAGGGTGCGCAGGGCGGGGCTGTGGGGCGCCAGGCCGCCAGGGGTTGCGCAGGTAGGCGAGCGGCGCCGCGCGCGTTCGGAACGCGGTCACCGACTCACCTCAGACTCACCAGTACCACACAGCACACAACGAGCCGCGCGGCTGGTACACGCCACGCGTCTTGTTTTGCCAAACAACAATATTAGGTTCATAGTTTCATACTTTGCTCTGCACACTTCTCCCACCACTCAATATGGCATGCTTTCGATCTCCATCTCATTTTGTGCTGAGTAGTGAAGCAACCTTGGTGCCCATCTGGCTGGTATCGGATGGGGTATCATTCTGAGTCATTCAAACCCCACAAAAAACGAACCTATCTCCGACCTTTTGTTAATTTTGATCAATAGACAAGATCAACCACCTACGTAATACTTGAACTGACATTGGTCACGTCACGTCAGGCCTAGTATGAAATTGCTTAGAATTGTTGGGACTGTCCTCAGGCGTTCGATTGTCGTCATCCACGACCACGAGTCCACGACACGCTGGTCTTCTTCTTCGTCTCATATCGATAAGTCCATTTATATATTTTTAAATTAGCTTTATGATGAATAACGAACTTATCTTTTAAACATATACACTCACTCTCCGGTCGTTCGAGTAAGGAAACTTATACAGTGTGAGTCTTCATAATGTGCACATAACGAAATGAGGGAAACATAGCTTAATTTTATCGACGGAAAAAATATTTGAAAAAATAAAAAATTTAGTAAGTTTTTA
This sequence comes from Oligia latruncula, assembly GCA_948474745.1. Taxonomy (NCBI): domain Eukaryota; kingdom Metazoa; phylum Arthropoda; class Insecta; order Lepidoptera; family Noctuidae; genus Oligia; species Oligia latruncula. The sequence goes on along the minus strand of OX419691.1, from coordinate 273,319 downwards.
GTATTTGTTGGTATAGTTGCAACAGAAGTACATAATTTGTGAAAATTTCAACTGTCTAGCTATCGCGGTTCTTGAGATACAGCCTGGTGACAGACAGACGGACGGACAGACAGCGAAGTCTAAGGCCCGGCGCCCACTATCGGCATCGGCACGGCTCAGGATTTTTATGCGACGAATGACGATAAAATTGAAATTTCAATGATATAATAATCATCGTAGGTGCAAAAATAAAGATAGGGTATCCGACATACCGTGTCATTGAAATTTAAAGTTACATTTTTATTCGTCGCATAAAAACCCTGAGCCGTGCCGATGCCGATAGTGGGCGCCGCACCGGGCCTTAGTAATAGCACAGTCTATATTATGTTTTTATACTGTGGTAATAGGGTCCCGTTTTTACCCTTTGGGTACGGAGCCCTAAAAAGTACGGGAGTCACACGGGCCGCGTGTTGTTGAGGTGCGCGGCAGGGCCGCTATCAGCCGTGCCGGGCTGTGCGCGGTCGGCGGCCGGACGGCGAGGCGGGCCCAGCCGCGTCGTCGTCGCCGCGCCGTCCGAACTGCCACAAAATACAGAGAGTACAGAAGGCAATCACATGTATGTACTTCACTTTTCATACCAACGCCCGGCGGTCGCGCTATGGTTGTTGTGATGACAACTCAATGGCAACACTGCTCGAGTCAGTCCCCACCTAGGGTATTAGTGTTCTGCTTCTGTGAGTCAGTCACGCTTTACCCTCTGTAGCGACTGGACGTGTCCTTTGGATTGTTGTGTACTTACGGATAATCTGATAGTTTTACTTTAAACCCTAAACCCCTAATAAAAGATCATGGTGAACACCACAGTTGTAAATTTTGGCTTATGCACAAAAAACTATCGTGGTAGTGGCCCTCGTATCTAGTTGTTTGATTTATTGTTGAGCTTATTCTACAATATTAAAACAAAATAATAAACATAGTATTACAATACAAAAAGTTTACAGAACAAAACACATAAAATTTTACATTTGTCAATTTTCACTATCGAAAATCCCTAATAACTTCAAAACGGATTACCCTATTTACACAATTTATTTTTAACCGACTTCCAAAAAGGAGGAGGTTTTAAGTTCGATTTTATTTATATAATATATTTTTTTTTATGTATTTTCACCGATTACTCGAAGACGTCGGCGAGCGGCGCCCACGCGCCGCTTTCCTTCAATTCGCCTACTTAGCATTTGTTCATTCTAATAGTATTGCTTATTCGTTTTAATTTCATTGATGCGATGTTATGATCCGTGACCCCGGCAAATGACCGCTGCGCGACAGTTGTTTAAGTACAGGTTGCTCTAAGATGCTATTTTCTAAAATTTTAAATAAATCCGTAAATAATATGATGATGATGATGATGATGATGGGGCTCCCTTTTCCGCACTTAGACTCCCATTCGGTCCGTTGTGCGTGGGGATTCTGGCTAACAGAGCCAGCCAAGCTCCGCCCAAAAGCAATCCGTAAATAATAACGTTTAATGGAAATATAATTGCTTCATGAAACGAAAATGTGAAAACGTATAATATCGTCGCTTAAGTTCTAACACCGCGGAAGTCAAAATACGCAACTTTTCAGGAGAGCAAAAAATCCGTTTTATTTAGCCTCAAACAACTGTTCATATTTAGGTTTATTCAATATAGAAATTAAAATATGTTTAATTCAAACTCTCGTGTTTGATTCGTCAAACGATGCGCCTTGCGATTCTCTATCGAATGACATACAATACGTATTTTGTCAAAAAAATGACTTCCGCGGTGTTAGAACTTAAGCGACGATATACGTTTTCACATTTTCGTTTCATGAAGCAATTATAATGTGTGTTAAATTAATGTCGCCATTCTAGCGCCACGTTGTATAAATTACAAACTGATCCACTAAAAAGTGAAAAATAAAAACTTTTTACCGACTTCAAAAAAAGGAGGTTATCAATTCGATACGTATGTATGTAATATTATTGGAATTGCATTATATTCACATATGATGATCTATTAGGGCTTCCAAACAAATATACAAAATTTCATAGACGTATGTATGTATGTATGTATGTATGTATGTATGTATGTATGTTTGTCCACGCATATCTCCGGAACTATTAATCGGATCGTGACCATTTTTTTTTTATTGGCTTACATTTTCTTCAACTTAGGGAACAGTGCAAGTTTCATCAAGATCGATTAAGTAATTTTCAAGATATGGACTAATACGTGTAAGTGTGACGGCCTGGCTTATTGATAAGAGCTACGGGTGTAGTGTCAAAGGGAAAACATCTCAAAACCTTGGTCAAATACTAGTGCAAAAACTAAAAATTACGAAATAAAAAATAATTTAAAAAAATTAAACCGACTTCAAAAAGAAATTAACTCAAAATTATGAAATAACTTTAATTTCGGAAGTCGGTGGCATAAAACTAAAATACAGATCCCAAGACACCGACTTCCGAAATTAAAGTTATTTCATAATTTTGAGTTAATTTCTTTTTGAAGTCGGTTTAATTTTTTTAAATTATTTTTTTTACGTCAATAAACGAAAATGCGGAACCAAAGACACCGACTTCCGAAAATAAAGTTATTTTTCAATTTGTAGTTTTTTTTGGAAGTCGGTTGTTTTTTTTTTTGTAAAAAGTTTTTGCCCTATCCGTTTTAGACCTAAACCTATCAAATGACACTAAAAAAAACACAATATCTACACAAACAAAAAATCATGTTTTCAACTTACGTAATAGGTGGCGTAAATTTACCTTACAAAAAAGTTACTTCGTTTAATACTGATTCAAAATAGATCGAGCTTAGATAGTCATTTTTTTGTTGCTCCATTTTTGCACTTCACAGACCGCGTGTCTCAAGCGGATGGCACTCGCGCTAGCAATAGCCCCAACCAGTCCGAGATAACGTGTCCGTGAGCGGTGTCTATGTGTACGTTACTCGAGCGCACTTTGTATGTAGATTGCCTTCTGTACTCTCTGTATTTTGTGGTTCGCCCTGGCCGCCCCGCGCCCGCGCGTCGCACTCGGCCACTCGCGTCGCGCTATCTGTCTTTCGTTTCGCGGTCGCGCGCAGTTGAACCTAGCGCGGCTCTTCGTGCGATCGTGTTTCAGCGTTTTTGTATATTGTCTGTGGTTGTTGTGATTGTGTCGTGCGCAGTGTGCACGCACTCGGTGGGGTGCGTAGTGGTGGTAAAGAGTGCAAGTGTTGATGGTGGTCGCCGGTCGGCGTTCTCGCTGGTCGCCGTGTGAAGAGCTGAGCGCGGCGCCCGAGAGCCCAGGGGGCAGTGACCGCGGACGCGATCTCGGTAATGCCCGGAGATGGTTGCGAGCGACACACTCGCGCGTAACGTGCTTCCCGCAGGTTGTTACACTCCACAAACTCCACATTACACTGTTATTAATACCGAAACACGCTGTCGAATCGAATCGACTTGTCATGTAGGTACATGATACCTAAGTACTCATCATCTACTTGATGACTAATTTACTACTCACCACACCATAGCTTTCTTGGGATGCACGTTGTGCTCTATGATTGCATTTGTTTTCGAGTGTTTCCAGAGCCAGTCGTAAGTGGCTAAGTCAATTGTCAGCGAAATGAATCCACTGTGACTATGACCGCAGAGCACTATTTTCAGCAACAACGTCATACAATATACCTACTGAATATACATGTTGTGTAGAGTTAGGTAAGTAGGTACCTACTGGGTAGTACTAAAATATGGCCTCGTGACTTATAGTCGTGATCACATGCGTGTGCGTGACGTCTTGTTTGGGTTAAATAAGTCCGTACGGACAGTAAGTACGTACTGACTACTGACTAAGCACATTTTCAGTCTCGGCAAGTGCCAGCTGCCGCCAAAGTAATTAAGGCGGAGATTCCTTGAAAACGGTCAAAAAGTTGGTTTTTTAAAGCAGTGTATCTCTTAAACCGTAAATAATTTTAACCAAAAAAAAAAACATGATATTTTCAAGACTTATTTTAATACAGTGATGTAACTCAAATCATAATTAAACATACATTAATGCATGAAAAAAATCTTCAAACACACCTCTAAATTCTCTTTAAAAGCAGTTTATCTCTTCATTCTCAATTATAATTACAATTAAAAATATACCATAAAATTTCTAACGCCAAACTGCATCCAGTGATGTATTGTTTATTTTGAAATAGTTATTATCTAATTTTATACGATTTTATTTACATTTTTACGATATACGCTTGCTCATTTCCTTGCCGCCCGCACCGCGCCAGTGTTCTTCGGAACGTTGTTGAGAACAGACCTGTGTCGCTTTGCTCCGCGGTGAAATTTTTACTTTTTGTACCGTGAAAATAAAGATAATACATAGTTGAAAGAGATGGAAAGCTGCTCGCCGAAAGCATTTACTCCATAATGTGCAGAATATAGCACGAAGACGGTAAGAAACTTTATTATAAGTACCTAAATAAAGAATGATAATAATAAATACATTTCTCGTGAATTTAATATTTATAACTTAGTAACAATGCCTATAGATATAAGAGTACACCCTAGTATAGGCATTGTTACTAAGTTGAAATTGATTTACCGAATCATATCATCACCTGAGGCTCACCGAAGGCCACAGAGTAATTAAAGTACCTACAGTAGGATCAGCTGTGCTGCCAATTGTATTTCAATGATTTTATTATTTTAGATTGGCGAACAAGCAAATTACTACTCAAGAACTGGATGATACTGCTTCTCGATTAGATGTCGAGTAAGTACCTACCTACTTATCAAAATCGACTGCCTCCATGGTCTAGTGATGAGAGCGCTATCTTCTCGATCTGGAGGTCGTGGGTTCGATTCCCTTGGGAAACAGCAGCTTTAGTTGTTGTGGGCTAGGACATTGCAGGCTGATTACCTGATTGTCTGACAAGACAGATGATGAGATGATCCGTACTGTCGGAGGATCACGTAAAATAGTCGGCCCTGCGCCTAATCTCCCGTCGCGCCGGTCGTGTCCGTACCGTCTCATCGGGATACGAAAGTGATGGAATAGTGAGTGCACTTTTGTATTGCGTTTGCGTGCATAGGTACTTGAGCGCTATACAGGGTCAAATTAAATTAGCTAGCGAAACTCCGCAGACGTGATAGGTTTCTAAACATGATAAAACAAACGAGAAATTAAGATGATAATGATTTTTTTGGGGTCATCCACTGTCGGTAGTTTCACTCACTTAAAATATCAGTCTAAAAATATTTTTTTTTGTAAATTTCACAGACGTGATGGTATCGATATCTGAACACGATAAAACAGATTTTATCAACTCACACTTCAAGCAACAACAATACCAGCGGTCATTGACCCCAAAAATCATTTTTTATTATTATTTTATAGTGTTTAGTAGCTATCGATACCCATCACGTCTGCGGAGTTTCGCTAGCTAATTTAATTTCATCCTGTATTATTATTTATTACTCATCTCAACCAGACTGCTAAATACAGGGTAATAATATTAGGCCGGCCACATACAGTCGGAATTCCGTTACGGAAATCCGTTTCGAAATATCGGTTCGGAATTGAATTTTTTTTTTTGACCGACGTTTTCCTTTACGATTACGTTCACGTGGATGGATTCGCGGGCATAAGCTAGTGTTTATTTAATAAATATTGTATTTTTCCAGTTCTACTATTGAAAAGCGATCATCATCCATTGTTTACAAAATTCTACAAGCAAATCAAAAGGCATTTCAAAAAGAAGACAGGTAATTTTGCGAATTCCGTATATTCTTCTAATCCTGTGGGATTTAGTGATCTATCACAACATCTTGATTTAGACATCTAAAGTATTTAATTAAATATTTAGTGATCAATCTATTGAACAAAATCTGAACTTAGCATCCAACAATAAATGAGGGCGATATTATGTCAATGTTTTCTGAAATAATGAATGATAAAATAATAGTTAAAAACATAAGTACCTATCACAGAATACATTGTATTATTTTCAAAAATAATTGTTGTGTTTTTGCAGTCCTACTACTGAAACGCTGAAATGGCTCACTTTATTATTTTGAAATCAAACTAATATTTATTATATCAATGATTGAGGTAATTGCATTAGAAAACTAAAACCGTAATATAGGTTTCGTATATTGGAAGCTACAATATTAAACTTTTTGTTTTTGTTTATAGGACCATCTACCGGCATGGAGTCAACGATTATTGTCGAGGGTTTTAAGAAAAGCATAGAAATGTATAATTTGTTATATGGCAGAATTATATCAGATGATGACGTCAACACATATTCAAAGCTTTTGCAAGAAAGGCCGTATGAATTTTTACAATAGAAAAATTTTAATGCCGAAACCACTTGCTGAGGAATTTGTGCAACAAGGTGCAAAGTCTTATAACAGACACGAAATTTCTTATACGGTTCAGAAAACTCCTAACAAAGAAAATAATATTAACCTTTCGAAAAGTAGTAGTAACTGCAATAGGCTATTTGACAATGTAAAAAATAAGGTCATAATTATTGACACTCGTATAGATTATCGCTTTTAAAATCGATTTGCATTAATTTTACTACAAAACAATGTATTATTTATTAAAAAAATCCCGAAAAAACTTCATCTTTTTAAATCTGGCGCCACGTAATCGAAAACGGTCTGGATTGGCTGAACTTATGATGACGTCATGATATAGTCAATTTCTGTCTATCGTTGACAGAACAGATGACTTTTGTCTAGTATCTCGACCGTTTCAACGTTTGTTTACGTGTATTTTGACGTCACGACGCCATATTGTTAAAGATAGCGTTTTGGCGGCTTATTTAAACAGTACATTTTTATTTACTATTTTCTAAAAGAAATACATTATGCAATTTGAAGTAATAGGTTTTTGTGGGCTCGTTAGACACCATGAAATAATCTGAGATGTTTATCAGAAACCAGTCAAATAGCCTATTGCAAAATACAAGCATACTGATAATGCAATGCAACTCCATGCTGATATAATGCTTGCTGCGGAACATGCTTTTGGACAACATACTACGTGCAAAGGATACTTTTGTAGCAAACAAGGCGAAGTAGAAGATATTGATAAAGACTTTTACACAAACACTCTTTGCCAAAAAATAAAATTAATATTAGCACAGCTAGCCGCGCACTCGCGCAGCTTGTTGCACGATGTCGATAGCAACTCTGTAAAAAGATATCATAGCATTATTGCTAAATTCGTAGGTGGCAAAAGAATAAACTTTCTCAAAAATATCTATATCAAATGAGATGTAATACTGCGGCTCTATCTTTCTACACAAGAAAACCTTTGAGTATCTTGCATAAATCAAAACGCCCATAATTGATGGAAGAGGCGTTTTGATTTTCCAATGTTCTTTTTTTCTTCTTTGCATATTTCTTAGATCTTTTTAGTCGCTTTATTTTGTTCATTTCAAATTTATGTATTTGTCCTCTTGGACTTCAACCTACAATAGATTTATGCAAGATACTCACTCATTTGATATTGATATTTTTGAGAAAAGTTTATTCTTTTGCCACCTACGAATTTAGCAACAATGCTATGATATCCCTCTACAGAGTTGCTATCGACATCGTGCAACAAGCTGCGCGAGTGTGCGGCTAGCTGTGCTAATAATATATTTTTTTTGCCAAAGTGTGTTTGTGTAAAAGTCTTTATCAATATCTTCTACTTCGCCTAGTTTGTCACAAAAGTATCGTTTGCGGGTGGTATGTTGTCCAAAAGCATGTTCTGCAGCAAGCATTATATCAGCATGGAGTTGCATTGCATTATCAGTATGCTTGTATTTTGCAATTGCAGTTACTACTACTTTTCGCATGGTTGGTGGTTTCTTTTATTTGTTAGGAGTTTTCTGAACCGTATAAGAAATTTTGTGTCTGTTGTAAGACTTTGCAGCTTGTTGCAAAAATTCCTCAGCAAGTGGTTTTGGAATTAAATTTTTCTATTGTAAAATTTTCATGTGTGTGTTTTCAATTTATAATGTGTGTTTTTATTTTGCTTTTGTCAATGTTCAAAATAAATCTGACATTCAATACACTTTCTCTCTCACTCTCGCACTCTATATTTCCCTTTTTCTTTTTTTACACAAAAAAAATTGGACCCTATAAATGGACCAACCTTTATAGTATGTCTTGATTAGGCCGGCAAAATCGGAATTCCGTTTCGAAATATCGATTCGGAATTTCGAAGGCAGCAAATCCATACGAAATAAATTCGAAGGCAGAAAATTTCGAACGGAAAACTACTGTACGTGTGCGATAGATCCTTGATTTTGTATGGATTTGTTGCCTTCGAAAATGCCAAATCAATATTTTGAAACGGAATTCCGCAACGGAATTCCGTCCGTATGTGGCCGGCCTTATTGAACCAAAAAGTTCCGAGCCCACGACCGCTTGTGGCTTCTTGATAAACTTCTGGATAATAAATTGAACTGGGGGTCACGGGTCATACGGGCCCACAAACCATCATTCGATACCTTGGGGCTCAAAGGGTGTATAGCATTTTGGCCAATTAGAGTTATTTACACCATCTTGAAACACACACCCCACCCACACCTTTAAACTCGAATCTATCGAGTTTTTGGATTTCCTGAAAAGTCGTGTTCATCTTTTGAACCCCGAGGTATCGATATGGGGCGCATTGGGGTTAGGGCTCCATGAACCCCATTTTGAGCTTCGCGCAAACGGTACAGATATGGACGGCAGATTTGATATTGGTCAGATTTTCCACTCGATTTATTCTGCGTTAAAAAAAAAAGTAGGTAAGTACCTACTAACTCATTCACTTTTATTTGTGAGCGAAATCGCGTGGAAAAGCTAATAATAACTGTCTACATTCCGCCGCCCGGTTACATTGATAATACATAATTATATTCTATTTTATTAATATTACAACGAGTTCTTATTTGTAAAAAAAATAATTATATACCACTGCTCTGAAATATGCTACTGGCTACCTATATGCGAGCATCGCGCGTCGTGACACTGGCAGCCAGCCCTACAAAATATAAACTTCGTGAGCGCTTCGCGCGTAAGTATGATGAGGGGGTGCGCGGGGCATTCTCAGCGGTAACGCCCATTTGAGCAAGGTCAACGGCATAATACTGGGCCTTAAGTAACCAAAACCCTCACGCGTTCTGTACCTACAGTAGATTCCTGTATTGAACTGCAGTCAGAGGCTGTCCAACGTCCAGCTGTTCATTGTCATTGGAACGCACGATGACAGATTCTTTATCAATCAAAGTCCCAGTCATAAGCTAACTTCGCAATTTGCAGAAATCGTTTACCATGCGAGGTCCGCTTATAGGTACCTACTGGAAGCGGGTATAGCTTACCTGTTATTATATTATGTACCTACGCAGGTACTTAGCACTTCAATGCAGAGCGACTAGTGAGTAGAGTAGCGCTGAATGGGACACGTTTGGGCTATAGCACTGAGAAAAGAAATGGTAACACCCCCAGTGGTCAGCCTTTTCATCATCATCTTCCGGCCCTTGTCCCAGGAATAGCTGCCAGTTAAACAATGTGCTTCTAATAGCCAAGTTGTGCAATTAACTTAATGGTAAATTAGACTCTTCCATTAAGGCTCCTACAAACAGGCGCGACACGCGACGCGAATCGCGCGCGACACAAAGACACCGCAAGTCGCGCAACGAGCGGTGCCTTTGTGTCGCGCGCGATTTGCGTCGCGTGTCGCGACTGTTAAAAAAGTGTGCGGAGTAATCTGTGCCTAGGCTGTAAGTCCTTGAAACCCAATTGATGAATTCAACCAATCTAGTCAATCGGTGAATTAATCGCCAAAGACATAATGCATGCGAATTGATTCAACTAGGTAGGTAGGTATTTAGTTCTATTTTCCACCTGAGGCGCTACTTAAACAAAACAACAAAAAAGGTCAAGTGCGAGTCGGACTTGCGCACCGAGGGTTCCGTATTTTGAAGGTATGTAACTACAAAACGGTTTTCGAATTTTTTCCTTTACTTGTGCTACTAAACTTACCTACATGACATTGGTTTATTCCCGGTCGTCCCCGCCCCGTCGGCGTCGTCCCCACTGGGCACGAGTGGGAAGAAAAAGTTTCGTTCCTTCCCAGTGGTGACGATTGGAACTTTTTATTTTCCACCCGTTCCGCTATAGACCGAGAGTTAAAATGCAATAATGGGGATTGGAGATTTCACGGAAACTTTTTTTTCCCATTCGTGCTCAGTGGGGACGACGAGGTGGGGACGACCGGGAATAAACCCATGACCCATTGCTCCATTGCTTGACATTTCTTTACATGACATTGCTTTTGCCACATGATTCTAGGTTCCCTTGCGAGTGTCAAAATATGCGGCATAAACGGAACATAAACCCCGTATCTTTTGATTGCGTTGACTTAGAAGTTTGATTTTTTCACTGCTTCAAGGGATTATCTATTTGATATTAATTTCAACTTGATAACTCCATGTTGCTCTTGCTACGACTGACGGATCATATTTAGTTATATTTCTTTGATAAAATTTGAAAAACGTATCTGAATTGTTACACCAGCCAGCGGTTTTTCTGATCAGGTCAATATTTACGCCTAGCTGGTGGGCCTTAGATGTAGAGGCGTGTCTCGTGCTATGCGCCGAGAATATGGATACGTCGATCCCGCTCGCATGGAGCGTACTCTTTATCCAGCGACACAGCGTCTGTGTGGTCACCGTTTTATGGGGCTTTTTGCATCCGATAAATAAAGTATCATTTTTACGTAACGATGAAGTTTTATCAATGTAATCAACTAATGTCTGTGCAGGACATATTTCTTTTTTCTGTAAAAAGTAAGGCAATACTAAGAGAGGTTGATTGGTTCCTTTTTTTGACGTTTTTATTAAGTCAGGTATTTTTATTATGATTTCGTTAGGTTTGATTTCAATGTTCTTTATATTGATTTTCGAAAAGGTCTGGACCCTATGGGCCGTAACAAGAGCTAATAAGGTTATACATTTTTTTGTCAGTTGATCTAGCATTAATGTTTCATTAATGTTTCATTAGGATAACAAGTAGCTAAGTGAGATAGAGCGCATGAGGTATCCCACGTTACATTGTATCTGGGCATGGGTGGACGTAAACGGAACACACCTTTAAAAAACCTTGTTATTCTTTCATCTTTTGAGACACTAGGTCCCAATATCAAGGATAGGGCTGCTCTAAAACTATTCAAACTACTGCATTTAGTACCGGCATCAAAAAACATTGTTAAAAATCTCAGTACATCGGTAATCGATGTGGCATAAAAATCAAGAGAATTCTGGACACAGAAATCGAACCATTTTTTATAACAAACATCATATTGTCTGATAGAACTGTCGGCTAAGGAGGCGAGCATTATATGTTCCGACGACTCCGGGACGCTTCTTCGCGATAAGGCTCCACTGATAAAATCCCTGCAGCCAGGGTAAGATGGTTTTGAATGTTGCCGTTGCTGGAATGATCGAAAACTATATTGTAACTGTCTGATTTAAAAGTAATTAATTCCGATATTAATAACTTTTTAAACAAGGGGAACCAAAGCTGCGTAGGCCATAAAGGTACTATTACGATGCCTTTTGCTTGATCATTCATGATTTTTTTTAAAGTTTTTAGAATAACTGGAAAAGGCGGAAAAGCATAGAAATACATCTTAGACCAGCTAATTGTGAAGGCGTTTATTGCGAACGCGTCTGGATCTCTATGCCAAGCAATGTATTTTGTACATTTTCTGTTACAATGACTCGCGAATAAATCAATGCATGGTGTGCCAAACTTTTCAAGGATATAGGAAAACATATTTTCCGTTAAGGACCATTCTATATCTGGATGGTTGCGTCTTGATTCTTTATCTGCTATGGTATTGTCTGCAGATTTAATGTAATACGCATACACAAAAATTTTTCGGGACTCGCACCATTGCCAAATATCCTTTGCTGCCTTGGTTAGGTGTGGATATTGAATTCCACCCATCCGATTGATGTAACTGATAGCAGTTGAGTTATCAATGCGTAGAAGTAATTGGCAATCGTGAAAGTCCCTTGCAAAAACTTTAAGTGCAAAAAAGGCGGCCGAAAGTTCCAGGTAATTTATATGTTGTTTTTGCTCTGACAACGACCACCCGCCACACGCTGTCTCTGAGCCACACGCTGCACCCCACCCAGTAGTTGAGGCGTCAGAGAATATTTCTACCGAGTAGGTATCATCTTTGATACGGTTCTCTGGCTTTACTAAGGCCTGTAGCCACCATCTCAGGTCATCGTGCAGGTGATCGGGGATACTCATGTAACGATTGTAATCGTCGTGACCTTGTAAACTAAGGTACTTACAACGTTCTAATTCTTTTGTATAAAGCCAGCCGTATTCTACGGCTGGACAAACAGAAATTAATAAACCGACTAATTTAGCAAAATCTTTTATTTTGATACGCTTTAATCTCATAAACATGTAAATCTCGTTAATTAAGCGTTGTTTCTTAAGATCGGGCAAAATAATTAAAAAATTCTGGGAATCAAGAATAAAACCCAAATATTTGCATCTCATGGAAGGTTGTAAGCAACTCTTTTCATAGTTGATGATAAATCCTAAGGCTGTTAGTAATTTAATGGAAATATTAATATTTTTTAAACAATCGTTATATGAATATCCAATTAAACATAGGTCGTCTAGATATATAGTAGATATAAAGCCAGCCAATCTGTGCAATCCAACGACGGGTTTCATCAATTTAGTGTAAACATATGGAGCTGTGTTTAAACCGAATGGCAAGACATTAAATTCAAATAATTTACCGTCAAATTGAAAACGGATATATTTTTTGGAGTCTGGATGGATTTTTAATAAAAAATATGCATCTTTGAGATAACAGGTGGCCATAAAACAATTTTTTGTCATCAATTTTATTGCTGTGCGTAAATCCTCCAACTTGAAATGGTCAGTCTGTATATATTTATTTAGATTTTTTTGATTCAGGATAAACCTTTTTTTGCCATTCGGTTTAGGCACAAGAAAAATACTCGATATAAATTGATTGGCACACGGAGCGCATTCGGATATAGCGCCAATTGTCATGAGACTATCAATAATTTTGTAAAAATCATTGATCTCAGTTTGTGTCAAAACAGGGACAGAAGGTACAACTTCTTGTGAGACATGTTTAAAGAAAGTTATCCTATAGCCTTCAATCCAGGAAAGAACAGTTTTGTCTTGTGTAAGGCGAGACCATTGTCTTGCAAACAACGCTAAACGACCAGCATATTGTACCTCATTTACTGGCGGCGAGTCGGCCGCGGCTGATAGCGCGATGTCCTCGACCAGCTGGCGTGCGGCGGCGGCGGTTGCCGGCTCGCCGGCGGCGGTGGCGGTGGCGCCCTCGCTCCAGCAGGCGAGAAAGGCTGGCGGCTCCTCTGCGGCCCCGACTGCCTGCGAGTCGAAGGGGGAGCCTTCCAGTTTAAACCGCGCGAAGTTGATGGCTGAGGTTGAGTGGTCTTCCTATTTTTATCATAAGTGACTTTTATGTCGGCACCAGATTTCGTCACTGCTTTGGCAGTCTTCAATGTTTCAGCCAGGGCCTCTCCGAAAAGATACTTGTCTATCTTTGTCTGCATCAAATGGTCGTTAATGTCCTCCTTTAAAGACGACAAGGCAAAATAGCGCCTTTTGACTGAGTCTGAGTGTAACGTGTCGCACATTAACTTTGCCGCATCCATAAGTTGTTTTAAAAGGGCCTGATCTTTGTCCTTTTCTTGCATCTTAGTGGTTATGATGTCACTCAAACAGGCCAAGGCAGTACCAACCTGTCTTTGCCTGTTTTCTATTCCCTTGTCGCGTTTCACGCTTGCTTCGGGCAAGGCAGCCTTTATTTCCGGATTGAGCATCGGTGGAATTATTCTAGGGCAGTTGGCCGGTGTCAGGTGCTTTTTCCCTAATTCTTTCCGCACGTCGTTGTCCAGTCCATTGACAATTAGATGCTCTAGGCGGTTAGCTAGGCCAACGTGAATATCTTTGCCATACTCGGTGGTTTGTGTGGGATCATCACCTAGTATGTCAATCAAGTCATCATCGGGTGTAATAGTTACATCGCTGACGGTGGCAGCGATTGCGCAAGGCTCAGCGACCGGGCAAGGCTCAGCGGCTTGCGGGTGCGGCGGCGTTGAGGACGGATGCGACAGCGGGTTTGGCTGTGGCACCGGCGGCGGCGATGGCGCGCGTGGTTGCAGCGCGGGAGACGGCGCATGGGGTTGGGGCGGGGGACAGCGCAGGGCGAGGCGCGGGAGACGGCGCAGTCGGCGGCGCCCGCAACTCCGTTGTCTCATCTGACGAGACGGCCCGTACAATTGATGCCAGTCTAGGTCTTGCCATATTGTCATCGTCTGAGAAGATGTCCATTGAGTTTCTTGCTTCTGCAAGTCAAAGAGAAAGGTTGCAATTCCAGTGAATTGAACGTCTTTCCTAAACTGAATGGTAGATGTTGCAATTCCAATGAATTGAACGCACCATAGTAAATAACGATATAAACAGCCCTTTGTACTGTTCGTGTTCGAATTAAAAGTAGGAAGGTATGTGTCAAATTCCAGTGAATTCAACGAACCTTTGTTTAGGTATTGCACGGCCTAGAGATTTGTTTATGTTACGCCTGTAATTTGTAGCAATAACAAATATTATAACATACCTTCATAGTTATGCTCCGATAGCATGGAGTCCTCTCGGGATGAAGGTGATATTGAAAACCGTTGCCGCTCAGCGCGTTTTAATTCTTTCTCCAGTTTACGAAACTTCTTTTTTAATTTTTCGATGTTATCACGCTTCCTCTTCGGCATTTTTGTTTTGTTAAAAGTTACAACACACTTGAAAAAACACTTTTAGTCCGTACCGACGAGAACGGGGTGTGCAGTGGTGAAGCACTGTAACGTGAATGACAAGCGGAGTTTTAGGGCACGTCTACCTACATAAAAAAAAAAAAAAATTACACTCTTATCTCTCAAAATACAGTGCTATGTGGTGAATCCTGGTGATACTACATGTGTAAATAGGTAATAGGTTTATTATTTCAGGTTACTAATCTCGAGAACGAAGCACGAGTATAATACATGTTATACCACCTGAACATTACATCAAATGAACATTATACCTTTTGATCAATAGCGCAAATGTTGTTATCGCAAATAAATATTCGATCAATAGCGCAAATGTTGTTATCGCAAATAAATATTCGATGAAATGAAAATTATGTTAATCGATATTATACAAACTGATTATTTTCTTAAACGTTGTTCGAATTAGTAACATTACATCAAACGTTGTTATACCAAACAAGGGTGAACCGTTTTAATGTTTTAATCCAATCAATAGATTTTTTGTAAATAGATAATTGGTCAGAACTTTTTGATGGATTTTTATTTTACTATTCTATTTCCGTACAAACAAATTAAAGTCAAAACGATATAATGTTTAACTTTGGGTGAACAACGTCAAACAGTGGAGTAATACTCGCCCGTAATTTGTATGGAAAAAATATCAACTAGTGGCACCTTAATATGGCTTTTCAGACATCTGCCAATAAATATCAACTAGTGGCACCTTAACATCAACTAGTGGCACCTTAATATGGAAATAATATCAACTAGTGGCACCTTAATATGGCTTTTCAGACATCTGCCAATAAATATCAACTAGTGGCACCTTAATATGGAAATAATATCAACTAGTGGCACCTTAATATAGCTTTTCAGACATCTGTCAATAAATATCAACTAGTGGCACCTTAATATGGCTTTTCAGACATCTGCCAATAAATATCAACTAGTGGCACCTTAATATCAACTAGTGGCACCTTAATATGGAAATAATATCAACTAGTGGCACCTTTATATGGCTTTTCAGACATCTATCAATAAATATCAACTAGTGGCACCTTAATATGGCTTTTCAGACATCTGCCAATAAATATCAACTAGTGGCACCTTAATATGGAAATAATATCAACTAGTGGCACCTTAATATGGCTTTTCAGACATCTGCCAATACATATCAACTAGTGGCACCTTAACATCAACTAGTGGCACCTTAATATGGAAATAATATCAACTAGTGGCACCTTAATATGGCTTTTCAGACATCTGCCAATAAATATCAACTAGTGGCACCTTAATATGGAAATAATATCAACTAGTGGAACCTTAATATGGCTTTTCAGACATCTGTCAATAAATATCAACTAGTGGCACCTTAATATGGCTTTTCAGACATCTGCCAATAAATATCAACTAGTGGCACCTTAATATCAACTAGTGGCACCTTAATATGGAAATAATATCAACTAGTGGCACCTTAATATGGCTTTTCAGACATCTGTCAATAAATATCAACTAGTGGCACCTTAATATGGCTTTTCAGACATCTGCCAATAAATATCAACTAGTGGCACCTTAATATCAACTAGTGGCACCTTAATATCAACTAGTGGCACCTTAATATGGAAATAATATCAACTAGTGGCACCTTAATATGGCTTTTCAGACATCTGCCAATAAATATCAACTAGTGGCACCTTAATATGGAAATAATATCAACTAGTGGCACCTTAATATGGCTTTTCAGACATCTGCCAATAAATATCAACTAGTGGCACCTTCACATCAACTAGTGGCACCTTAATATGGAAATAATATCAACTAGTGGCACCTTAATATCAACTAGTGGCACCTTAATATGGAAATAATATCAACTAGTGGCACCTTAATATCAACTAGTGGCACCTTAATATCAACTAGTGGCACCTTAATACCAACTAGTGGCACCTTAATATGGAAATAATATCAACTAGTGGCACCTTAATATGACTTTTCAGACATCTGCCAATAAATATCAACTAGTGGCACCTTCAAATTCAAATTCAAATGTTTATTGCTCAACACAGTACATAATAAATACATTTCTAGATGTCAAGTGAATGCGCAGTCCACTGTGTTGCACCAATTCAGGCATGCAAAATTATCTTTAAAATTATACTATGTCATAAAACTCATAAATTCCAATTAATATCATAAAAAAAATAATCATTTAAATTACAATTAGTATACAGTGTCATAAATTTAGATCTATATGTTATACAATTTCATTAATTCAAAATAATACTCTATATAATGTCATAAATTCAAATTAATAAGTTATACAATGTCATAAATACAAATAAATAACTAAATAATTGCATAAATTCAAATTAATAAGTAAGAAATGTCAGAGTATTGTATAATGTCATAATAATTAAGTCATGTCTAATACAGTCAACACATAATATTAACAATACAAGTAAGTAAAATAATTTTATTATAATAAATCGGACCCAAGTATTCACCATAATTATATTATGTATTACTAATATACACCCACATTTCTATCTGACAGGTATTCATTAATTGTGTAGTACGTCTTACTTATCAGTAGATTAACGAGTTGCTTCTTAAATACGTTGATATCTGTAGTACATAACAAAGCATTAGGTAATTTATTATAAATATGTGGTGCCATTCCTAATAAGTTTTTTTGGAATACTGCTTTTTTGTGTTGCCTGGTGCTTATTTTATTTTTATGTCGCGAACTATGTAATTTTTCAAATAGTGGAAGTTTGTTTTGACAAATACAGCCACTTCACATATGTATAGGCAGGGTAATGTTAAAATACGGAAATTCACAAAGAACGGTTTGCAGCTTTCCGTACTTTGAATCCCGCATATCGCCCTAACACACCTCTTTTGCGCTCTAAATACCGTCTCCATGTTGGTGGAGTTACCCCAATATATGATTCCGTATCGTAATGCAGACGTCACATATGCATTATACGCCATAAGCAAAACCTTTTGATTTACCTCCTTTGCGAGGTTACGTAAAGCATATGAATGTTGACTAAGGCGTTTACATACACGGTCAGTATGAGTTTTCCACGACATGTCTCTATCCAGATCAAGCCCTAAATACCTTAATATGGCTTTTCAGACATCTGCCAATAAATATCAACTAGTGGCACCTTAATATGGCTTTTCAGACATCTGCCAATAAATATCAACTAGTGGCACCTTAATATCAACTAGTGGCACCTTAATATCAACTAGTGGCACCTTAATATGGAAATAATATCAACTAGTGGCACCTTAATATGGCTTTTCAGACATCTGTCAATAAATATCAACTAGTGGCACCTTAATATGGCTTTTCAGACATCTGCCAATAAATATCAACTAGTGGCACCTTAATATCAACTAGTGGCACCTTAATATCAACTAGTGGCACCTTAATATGGCTTTTCAGACATCTGTCAATAAAAAACAATGGTATTTTTACCGCATTCCATAGTATTTAAGGTTCTGGGGGTCTACTCCGAAGTGACACATTCGAATGTTCGGAACGATCCGACACACGACCGAACCGAATATTGTTGTCCTACTACGAAATAGGTTCGGATTGGCTGAGTTTGGTCGGGACCATAGTCAATATTCGAAAAGAGTGTCGGACGGAACGAAATGTAGTGCTAGAGGTGAACGTTATATCGATATGGTTTTATTAGTCATTAATATTCATTTCGATATAATTGAACTGTTGAATTACAGTAAAATTATTTTTTAAATTAAGAAAATAGAACTTTGCCTTTAATTCAATATTTATACATATGAACATTGTAATATTTCTATTGTAATATTTAAAACAATATATTGTAGCTGGCATATAGATTGATTTGCCGATTGTCAAAATAAAAAGAAAAAGGATAAACGTCAAAGGATGACAAGTAAACAAACAAGGGGAGATATTGTGATTTTTATTATTGCAAAATTGAGAAAAAGTACTTTTAAACTCACACCAAATCTCATCTGTCGCTATCGCTATATCGATAAACGTATTTCGTCAAGTGCTGACTGAAGTGTAAAGTGTTAAAGTCAAGTTATGAAATGTATACAAGCTAATTATAGTACTACAAGTATAACTTATGAACAAACATTCTGCAAGAACAAGTCACCATGTCCAGACCGACAGCGGCACAAATTGATGCTCTCCTCATCGAGATTTGGCCCAAGGCAACTTGAGGAGCATCAACAGTCGTACGCTGAATCATCGACTGTGGGAAGAAATTTGCACCACGCTGAATGCTATATTATTTTTTTAATTTTACTTGTAACAAATTGAAGATTAGTTCTAGTTGTTTAGTATTGTAAAAAATATATTTTATTCATTGATTGTATCAGTCTTTCCCTCTCTCTTTGTACCCTCCTCAAAGCATCTGTTGTGGCAAATGTAGCAGGCTGATATGTGACCTGCCGGGAGTTGTCCGATTCAAAATCATCTTGAGTTAACTCCGGAGCACTCACTCCGGCCCTTATGCACAATGCACATATTATGCACAACACAGCAGGGTAAAATTATTCTGCCTGCTCTATCTGCATCCTAGTGCACCTCCTTCGCTGCCAAGAGACACCTCCATCAACTCTTGACTATCCCAAATGTGCGGTCAATGGTGGAGCGCGCACGCAGTTTACAATAAAAAAAAACTAGAATATAAACCTTAAGAAATGTAGGTTGGTACATTTTCCTTACACAAATCTTTTAATATCTTCAGAATGCGTGGTCCGATTTACATAAATCTATTTGGAATATTAGTTTTATACATATCTCTATCATTTGAGACCAAATTTATTTCAATATCTACATAAACAAAAAATCACATTTTCAAGTTACGTAATTATGTGACAATCCTTATGTAAGTACATATTCCAAAAAATGCCTTACTTTGGATTAGAATATGAAAACTAATAATGAAACTATGCTAGACATTCACTTTAACACTTTAAACAAATGTAAAACTCAATAAAATTATAGTGATTCATTAAATTCGATAATTTTACGATACTCAAAAGGTAGCTACTTTGCTGTCGTGTATTTTGACATTAATTTCACGATGTAACTCTTGTCAAACTCAAATTATCGGTCAGTCTTTCCTCGTTCAGAGTAGGGTTTACGATTCAACAAGTGTCAGAATGAAGTTCGGTCGATCGGAACCGACCGAACCAAATAGAAAGAACTTCGTAGTAGGAAATGGCCGAACATTCGGCCGATACGATACATTTACCACTTCGGAGTAGACCCCCAGGACTAAGTTTACATCTTTAACTTTAACCAAGTTTTTATACGAGGATCAATGTATCGAAAGATGACATAGTCAATGAAAATCTACTGGTACGTACTATGCGAAGTCTTGAACTGAATTCTTCATCATATTCAAACAGTACCTATACAAACAGAAGGCCAATTGCTTCATATTTTGCAATAAATTACCAGCGCGTGCAGCGTTGTGTTGTGTCATCGCGCTTGTCTTTCTATTCTATACAATCCAACACAGACCACGCTTTAGGTCATGTAGTCGCCTTAAATAAAAAAGGTTTATTATTTTATGCTTTTGAGTTTATTTCGGCGGTTTAATTTTTTTGTTAAAAAGTTTTTATTGAAAGACTGCTTTGCAGTGGAAAAAATGCAAGTCCGATTGATTTGATTTACCCTTCCATTAATTAGTGGTAGAGGTCAGAGCAGTGGTGGCCAATTGGTGACGGCCGCGACTTACGAGTTCCTTTACTTTGTGTAAATTATATCATCACCACTGCTCTCAAAACGGTGAAGGAAAACATCGTGAGGAAACCGGCATGTCCTAGAACCAAAAATTCGAAGACATGCGATGCGACATCTCAACCCGCACTGGGCCCGCGCGGTGGATTACGGCCCACTCCCTCTCACAGAGAGGAGCCCGGTGTCCCAGCAGTGGGAACATTATAGGCTGATTATACGAGCGGCGAATTCGATTCGCACTTGGCCGCCGGCCGCCGCACAGTGGGTCGAAACTGCTATATGAGGGACATAGGGATTGTTTTTACAAATTCCATTAAAAAAAAATACCTTGAATGGGCAACTATAGGCGCGCGCTGATAGCGTAAAATTATAGCCAACAATCCAAAGAATAAGAATAAAGTAGTTTTAAAGCAGGATCTGTCAAGACTTGGCCAAATTTTAGCAGTTTCTGTTTCGTTCCATACAACAAAAATTGAAAATATTTTTTTCCGGGCCAACTATCAGTTTTAGAGAAAAACGTTTCATAACAATTATTCCTCAGAATATCAGATCTTTCGATAGGTATTTAAAAAAAATGGAATTTGTAAAAAAAAATCCTATGTCCCTCATATAGCAGTTTCGACCCACTGTGCGCCGCCGATGCTGCTGGCTGTATAATTTCGAGTACGATTCGCCCTTGGCCGCTGCCGATGCGGCTAGCTGTATAATTTGTCAGGTATATTCTATTATTGTGACTTTCCTAAAATGCCTACTAGCCTGGCCTCAGATATATTTTTTATTAGTTTTTAAAATAGGTACTTACCTTTTAAAATACCTGTTTGTCCACCGTGAAGTCTCTTGGTATTGTTGATCGAAGGATATTATTCACCAGAATCCCGAGTTTGTACGAAATGATATGCCAAGTAATTAATCTGCATTTCTGCACTGCCTGCGTTATGTAGATGCGCGGGTGCTGTCGATGCTGCCGCTGCTGCGCTACTCCTGCGGGGCGCGACGTGTTGCTAATATGTAGATGCGCGGGTGCTGTCGATGCTGCCGCTGCTGCGCTACTCCTGCGGGGCGCGACGTGTTGCTAATATGTAGATGCGCGGGTGCTGTCGATGCTGCCGCTGCTGCGCTACTCCTGCGGGGCGCGACGTGTTGCTAATATGTAGATGCGCGGGTGCTGTCGATGCTGCCGCTGCTGCGCTACTCCTGCGGGGCGCGACGTGTTGCTAATATGTAGATGCGCGGGTGCTGTCGATGCTGCCGCTGCTGCGCTACTCCTGCGGGGCGCGACGTGTTGCTAATATGGCGCCGTGCGTGACCATCTCGTTTCGTGTATCGTTTGTTGCGGCGCGCCAGTTCCCGTTATCCGTAGTGCCCGCGAGGCCGCCATAAACCAGTGACAGTGTCATGTCGGAGCTCTACGAGGAGACAAAGGCAAGACGGTTGCTTCGAGTCTGTCTGTGCGTCGACCGTAGTGCCGCGCGACGAGGTCGAGGGTCACCGGACCCGCCCGCGCCCCCGCCGCCGCACGCCGGCCGTCCTGTTCTATTCTATATGTATAATACAAAGAGAATGTTAAATATCGTCATTGCTATATAGCCCGTCGGATAAAGACAAAAAAAGTGGCTAAATTCGCAAAGCGTGATGTAGTTCTGCATTTTTAGTATGTTGTATGGGTCTGTTAGGGTAGCGTGAATTCAAATTTGCAACTTCGAAAAACCTGTGGAAACTGAGAAAATCGAGAAAATCTTCGAAATTTTGGCGAACGATGTTTAGTACACTTATAAACTGTATTCAATTACCTACAATTTGAGAATATTGGCAAAATTGCCAATATTTCGCGAAATAAGTGGGTAAAACCTGAAAATTTCAATTTTCGAGAAAATTGGTCATCTTTGAAGTGCCATAGCTTGGCTCCTATGGGGTCAATAGAGCTGCAATTGATTGTAGGTAATTGAATACAGTTTATAAGTGTACTAAACATCGTTCGCAAAAAATGCATAGTTTTGGCCCTGGAGAGCAAATAGTGAAAAATAGGCTCCTATGGGGTCAATAGAGTTGCAATTGGGCTTACCCACAGATATAGATAGACCTAGATAACGCAAGTATCACGAACTGTATGAAAACCAAGCGTGCCATTTTTTGACTACCTACTATGACGTCAAAAGCTCGCGCTCTCGCTCACGCTTACGCAGCCAGCAGTACACAGGACTGAGCGCGAAAGTGGCGGCTTATGATTTTTTATCGTAAGCTGGTGCGATTTTTGGCACGCGAAGTAGTTGCTCTTGCGTTATCTAGGTGTATCTATATCTATGGGCTTACCCTATGAAGAAAGGCTACTAAAACTATTTTGTAGTACATTTATTTAGCTATTATTGGGGCCCAAAAGGAAGTCTATGAGAATTAAAACGAAGACAGCGACGGAAGATGTAGACCACAATATCATTCTAATGGCGTTAGAGAAAACCAAGAGCTACGCCCATGTGTTCGTAGTGGGAGAGGACGTAGATCTGCTTGTTCTCCTCTGTGGGTTGGGTTCTAACATCCAGAACTTGCGCTTTCAGAAACGGGGACGTAACAGAAATAAGGCCGTTTATACACGCTGTTTTTTCGGTTAGTCAGCATTGATTTTATGTTTTGCCTAGAACTTAGTTTCCAAATCAAACTTCGAGCGAGATTATTGCAAATGACCTCCCCCACCAACATTATTTGTAACATTCCTGTCTAATTTCCAATAAACCAATAAAGTCTTTTGTCTCTATAAAACATTTTACCTCCTTTTCGTTTTTTTGAGATTGTGAGTGAACTGCTAGTCGCACAGACTTCGTTTTAGGCTCCAATAGAAACTAAATAAATGTACTACAAAATATTTTCAGTAACCTTTCTTCGTAGAGCAAGTGGTTTTGCCAATATTTCGCGAAATAAGTGAGTAAAACCTGAAAATTTCAATTTTCGAGAAAAATTGGTCATCTTTGAAGTGCTATAGCTTGGCTCCTATGGGGTCAATAGAGCTGCAATTGGGCTCAAATTGTAGGTAATTGAATACAGTTTATAAGTGTACTAAACATTGTTCGCAAAAAAATGCATAGTTTTGGCCCTGGAGAGCAAATAGTGAAAAAAGTCCCAAAATTTCGAAGTTTTTCTCGATTTTCTCAGTTTCCACAGGTTTTTCGAAGTTGCAAATTTGAATTCACACTACCCTAACAGACCCATATAGGGCTTGTAAATTTTCGAAGTTTTTAGATATTCGAATATTCGAAGTTTTTACAGGCAGTATTCGAATTATTCGAATATTAGCTTTTTCCTTTGAAACCAAGTTAAAACCTTAAAGGGACAACATGCATAAACAATTAATACACAAGTTTGAGTTGAGTATTTTATTATATGTAATTGAATCACCTTTAACCTCTCAGGTGTCGCGCGGCTAGAGCATGGACTATCGGAATATTCGGAACCTTTTTCCAATACCGCTTTTGTTTCGATATTAAATTTTTGAATACCGATATTCCGGTATTTCGATATTTTTCCGATATTATGGCAAAAAAAGATCAATTTCGTTAACGTTGTTAGGGTCCAAATATTAGACTAGTAGTAGGTAGTTTCAAAGATATTGATCATTTAAATTTTCCCATAAAACATCTATTAATATTGTGATGTGCATCTGGATTGAGGGCCTATTTTTTGAACCCTTACGAAACTAAATAAGACTTATAGGGAAATTAGTTAAAAATAGTAAATACTTAAAGCAAAGGGCCATGAATTTCTTAAACGTGAATTAAAACTGTTATGATTAAATAACTGAGGCCCTCAATCCAGACGCGTGCATAATGTGGCATAGCCTAAATCTCAATAAGTACTATCTCTGGGTTAATAGTTTTTTAATTAAGAATTTCTTAAATATATAAAGAAATTTCCAAATCTGTAGAATATGACATTACAGATTTATGGTGGTATATCTAGGGCCCTCACTTCATTAATGTCTGTACTGAGGAATTTGCAAAACATTAATTTATCTGAAGAAATACATAAATACGACTTTAACATATTTTACTTAGATACCTATGTGAATTAGTTAAAAAGAAATAATAACAGAAAAGTTAATTGTTAAGAAGTAAATGAAAGTCGGTATTGCACATTGTATTGTTACCAAAACTAAAGGTGTATGCAAAATTTCAGCTCAATCGGATACCAACAAATGGTCGAAAAATGGTTTACAACTTTACTTTATTTACTTTTTTTACATACTTTTTTGACATAATCTCTTTATTACTTGACATTATATACAGACAATTCAAATTTTTCATCTCTTTATTTGTGGTTGTAATGGGAATCATATCACTAGGTTTTATTAGGTTTTTATTTTTTATTTATCCTTTTGATAGATTCTTATTTTGTAAATGTGAGGACTTTGTAGACTTTGTAGACTTTAGATCTGTAGACCATTTTTTATTTTATCAAGTACTTACCTGATACTTGTTGACAGGCCTACGCTATCCTCCCATTCCTACTGTAATTTGAAAATATTGTAAAAACCAATTATTTTTAAAAAGAGTAACCGTGGAGTTTCTTGCCGGTTCTTCTCCATAGGAAACGACCAATTGGAACCGTGCACCTAGCTTCTGACGTTTCATAAGTGCCCATGTAGGCTTATGTGAAATAAAATATTTTGATTTTGATTTTGACGGACAACTTACATACATACATATATACATACATACGAAAAGTGCAAGCTAAATAAAAGCTTGTAAAAAGTTATGTGTGGTCATATTTACATAAAAAACCGGCCAATTGCGTGTCGGGCCACGCACAGTGAAGGGTTCCGTAGTAGCCCCGTTATCATATACAGTGTGAGTCTTCATAATGTGCACATATCGAAATGAGGGTAACTAAGCTTAATTTTATCGACGGAAAAAATATTTAAAAAAATTTGTAGAATTTTTATTAAAATTCTTTTACGCTGCTGTGACTGCTGTGTAAACAATCGCCCTTAATTGAGAATTATGGTTTTTTTCTAACAAAAATCTGATATTTTTTCATCAATTTTTACAATAATTGTAAAATTACTCAATAAAAGCCCCGATTACCTACTCTTTTTTATTACTTTAAATTATTCTCCATCGTATCAGATTTCTAAACGTAAAATACCATGTTTATAACTCAATCACAACATTTCCTATCAACTGTTAAAGAAAGGCCTTGCAATCACCATACTTTAGCAGGTAAAGATCCTTTTAAATATTTTTTTATTTTTTCAAATATTTTTTCCATTGATAAAATTAACCTATGTTTCCCTCATTTCGTTATGTGCACATTATGAAGACTCACACTGTATAGTACGATTCTGTTGCTCTTTATTCTGAATATAATGAATATAATTATGTACTTAATGGTAAAGATATTAGGAGTTAATGGTTATAATAACAATATATGAAAGGGTGTCCAGAGTAAAACAAAACTTTAACACATAACGTAACCACGGAGTTCATACCTTACAAGAAAATCTTAACACCGCGATCTACAAAAGTAACGTCACGGCACAACGCCATCTGTTATCGAATAGTGATACTAAACACAACAAAATATTGATTTTCGAAGATAATTATTTAAACAGATTAGACATTAACTAATAAGAACCACTTTCTTCCTTGTAAAGCTAAAAAATAAGAGTACGATTGCGGCCAAGTTATTATTTCAATTAACAAAATTGTAATTCCATGATTCCATCTAGCGGCAGTATACTTATGGTAATTTATTATGGTTTTTTTATTTCATATTTTGTTTTTTAATGCAAGTCTCAGTCGTCATAAACAAGTAACTACTTCGTCTTGGTCACTAATTCACTATACAGTGTGAGTCTTCATAATGTGCACATATCGAAATGAGGGTCATCATCATCATCATCATCATCATTTCATCCGAAAGACGTCCACTGCTGGACATAGGCCTCCCCCAAGCACTTCCACTTCGACCGGTTCTGTGCTTCTCGCATCCAACGGGTTCCTGCGGCCTACACAAGGTCGTCGGTCCACCTTGTGGGAGGCCTTCCAACGCTACGTCTTCCGGTACGCGGTCGCCACTCCAGAACCTTTCGGCCCCATCGGCCATCTGTTCTGCGAGCAATGTGCCCTGCCCACTGCCACTTCAGTTTGGCAATTCTTCGGGCTATGTCGGTTACCTTGGTTCTCCTGCGGATCTCCTCATTCCTGATTCGATCACGCAGGGAAACTCCAAGCATAGCCCTCTCCATTGCCCTTTGGGTGACTTTTAGCCTTCTTATAAGGCCTATTGTGAGCGACCACGTTTCAGTGACATAAGTCATCACTGGCAACACGCACTGGTCAAAGAATTTCGTCTTGAGACACTGCGGTATGTGGGACGAGAAGATATCGCGTAGCTTCCCGAACGCTGCCCAGCCGAGTCGGATTCGACGATTGACCTCTTTCTCGAAGTTAGACCTCCCTAACTGGACAGTTTGTCCTAGGTAAACATATTCGTCCACGACTTCGAGTGTAGCGTCTCCGATCTTTATGAGAGTGGGTGTTACATGGGCATTTGACATGACCTTTGTTTTATCCATGTTCATTTTAAGACCCACTCTTTCGGAGGCTCTACTGAGGTCATCGAGCATTGTACTGAGGTCCTCCATAGTCTCAGCCATGACTACGATATCGTCGGCAAACCGAAGGTGAGTTATGTACTCGCCGTTGATGTTAATGCCAGCCCCTTTCCAGTCCAGAACCTTGAAGACATCCTCCAGTGCAGCGGTGAACGGTTTCGGAGAGATAACGTCTCCCTGTCTTACACCTCGCTGCAGAAGGATAGGTTTCGAGGTCTGATCCTGGAGTCGGACTGACATAGTGGCGTTTTCGGACTATGTCAGTCCGACTTTCGGACAGACACTTCAGCACTTCGATGTACCGATAGTCGATCTGGCACCGTTGAAGAGACTGCAGCACAGCCCATGTCTCGATCGAATCAAAGGCTTTCTCGTAGTCCACGAACGCTAAGCAGAGAGGCAGGTTATATTCTTCGGTCTTCTGTATAACCTGTCGCAGCGTATGTATGTGGTCTACGGTGCTAAAGCCTTTACGGAATCCGGCTTGTTCGGGAGGCTGGAAGTCGTCAAACCTGCGCGCGAGACGGTTCGTGATGACTCTCGAAAACAGCTTGTAGACATGGCTCAGGAGTGAGATGGGCCTATAATTCTTAAGAAGGGCATTGTCGCCCTTCTTAAAGAAAAGTATCACCACACCTCTGTTCCATGCCTGTGGTGTTTTGCCCTCGAGTATGACGGAACCAAACAGCTTCTGAAGGGCCTTAAGAACGGATTTTCCGCCGGCCAGGCTGACGTCCGGGAGGTCTTCGGTATAGTGCCGGGTCAATCTAGCTCTTGGGTCGTTTCCCAGATTCATAATAGGGTTACTTGTTGACGTGTATAACTGTCCATAGAACCTTTCGATCTCTCTCAACAGTTCAGGTTAGGCGGATACGATCCTGCCATCATCGGTCTTCAGTTTCATAAGCTGGCTCTGCCCAATAGACAGATCTCTAGTAAAGACCTTGGAGCCTTTATTTCGCTCTATCGCATCCTTAATACGGTCTGTATTAAAGCGGCGAAGATCGCTTTTCAAGGACTTAGAGATCTGTCTATTGAGTTGCCAGTCATTTTGCGCATCATCCGAAGACTGCAGGATCATCTCGCGCCTCTGCTTCATGAGCCGCAAAGTAGGATCAGAGAGCTTCTTTTTTGAATTCGTACGACGGGTCTTGAAGATCTTAGAACCGACCGTATGGACACTTTCCACGAACCCATCGTTATAATCGTCCACGGAGCTCCCTAGGCACTCGAAACGACTCTGGAGTTCGAGCTGAAAGCTCTCGGGGTTTTGGACCTGGATCGGTGCTGGACGGAGCGTAGACTTCATCAGTCGAGATCTTTCCAGCTTGATATTTAAGTTCAATGTGCCTGTTACCATGCGGTGATCACTTCCGGTTTTCACCGCGTTGATCACAGAGACATCATTGAACACTTGCTTCTTCGTCGACATAATGAAGTCAATCTCATTTTTAGTTGCACCATCCGGGCTCTGCCAGGTCCATTTCCTGTGCTCACGTTTTCTGAAGAAGGAATTCATCATAAAGAGGCCTTCCTTCTCCATAAAACTGGCCAGTAGGTGGCCCCGGTGGTTCCGGCGTCCAACTCGCAAATTGCCCCACTCGCAGCTCATCATCGTTTCGTTTACCCAGTTTCGCGTTAAAGTCCCCCATGACAACGGTAAAGTGAGTTTTAGAGCCATGCATGGCTCTGGAAATATCCTCATACATGGTCTCTACCTCATCGTCGGGGTGTGACGAGGTCGGGGCGTAAACCTGTACGACCTTCAGCGAATACCTTTCGGATATTCTGAGTATAAGGTACGCCACCCTGGTCGACACACTCTCGATCTTCACCACGTTGCTCACAAGGGACTTATGGACGATAAACCCGACACCACCTTGGGACTGCTGGTCGCCCTCCCGGAAATAGAGCAAGTTTCCGGATTTGAGGATTATCGAGTCCTCCCCCTCTTCGGACTTCAGATAACCCCACTATACTCCATCGTATCTTGCTCAATTCTTCCTCGAGTTCAGTGATCTTCTCGTCGGTCCGGAGTGTACGCGTGTTGTATATTGCCAGGTCCAGTTTTCGGTGATTGTGGTAGCCGGATCTCTTCCGGGGATTCTTAGCACCCCTTGCCTCGCCGTGGCCTTAGCCGCTACCGTAACCAAGGGTAGGCGGGCCGCCGGGCACTAGGAGTGTTTTTTGTGCTTGTCATTTTGGGGGGGGTTTGCCATAATCGCCACGCTTGGCAGGCGGGTTGGCGATCGCAGTATGGTATGGTGGTGGAATGCACAGAGAACGCTGCTGCCCATTCTCCGGTACGACCCATAAGTCGCATTTTACGACACCCACGGGAAGTATGGGGTGGTGCAATTCTTTAAGTCCGGCACCACACAGACTTGAGAAATGAGGGTAACTAAGCTTAATTTTATCGACGTATTTTTTTTTTTTTTTTAATCTAAAAAAAAAAAAACTTTGGCACTCCGGGAGTGCCGACAGAAGTGAAAACAAAACACAAAAAGAATACTTTGCCATCACTCACTGACATATCGGATATACATTAAAACCGAGTACATCCCGAGGACAGCCGAACACATCCGAAGCGGGTATTTTTTTTAATCGTCTTATAAACAAAACACGCGTGGTGTCGCTTACGGTAACAGTGGCGCGAGTTAGGCAGGATACAAAAGTTAGTATTTTTAGACCTTTGTATCCTGCTTACGCGTATGAAGTTTCATTAAAATCGGTTCATTCATTTCGAAAAATAAGGGCTTGAAAGTTTGTATAAAATGCCGCACGGCGTAAACGCTCTTAACTAAATATCTATTTAAAATAGTTTGAGTCTAATTATAGAATCTAAAAAAAGCTTCAAAATGTCAAACGAAATATTTTATTCAAAAAACAGCCATATTCGCAGGTATGCTGGTAGGGTGAACTACGCCGTAGCATAGTGTGAGCTACGCCGTAGCACAGTTTGACCTACGCCGTAGCACTCTCCATCCGTCTTACGAATTTTCGATCAGGTCACTTGTCCTGACGCGAGTTTAACATTTTTTACCCATTACAAAAAAAGTGTACAACGCCGCTAAAGAAGTTTTCACTTCAAAAATTTTGTAGAATTTTTATTAAAATTCTTTTTCGCTGCTGTGACCCCTGTGTAAACAATCGCCCTCAATTGAGAATTATGGTTTTTTTCTAACAAAAATCTGATATTTTTTCATCAATTTTTACAATAATTGTAAAATTAAGTAAGTAAATTTTATTTGTTTGAACATGGTGTACATTGCATGCAAGATATTATTGGGATACATAAAAGTTCTATCATGTTCAGCCGCATATCGTGGCGTACAAATTGGTAAGAAGAAAATTACTCAATAAAAGCCCCGATTACCTACTCTTTTTACCGACTTCAAAAAAAAGGAGGTTATCAATTCGATACGTATGTATGTAATATTATTGGAATTGCATTATGACATATGTATGTATGTTTGTCCACGCATATCTGGAACTATTAATCGGATCGTGACCATTTTTTTTTATTGGCTTACATTTTCTTCAACTTAGGGAACAGTGCAAGTTTCATCAAGATCGATTCAGTAATTTTCAAGATATGGACTAATACGTGTAAGTGTGACGGCCTGGCTTATTGATAAGAGCTACGGGTGTAGTGTCAAAGGGAAAACATCTCAAAACCTTGGTCAAATACTAGTGCAAAAACTAAAAATTACGAAATAAAAAGTAATTTTAAAAAAATTAAACCGATTTCAAAAAGAAATTAACTCAAAATTATGAAATAACTTTAATTTCGGAAGTCGGTGGCATAACACTAAAATACAGATCCCAAGACACCGACTTCCGAAATTAAAGTTATTTCATAATTTTGAGTTAATTTCTTTTTGAAGTCGGTTTAATTTTTTTAAATTACTTTTTTATTATATTACTTTAAATTATTCTCCATCGTATCAGATTTCTAAACGTAAAATACCATGTGTTGGGGTTTTCTCGTCGTTGACATAGACCCCGGTAGTTCAAAATCAAAATATTTTATTTCACATAAGCCTACATGGGCACTTATGAAACGTCAGAAGCTAGGTGCACGGTTCCAATTGGTCGTTTCCTATGGAGAAGAACCGGCAAGAAACTCCACGGTTACTCTTTTTAAAAATCATTGGCTTTTACAATATTTTCAAATTACAGTAAGTATGGGAGGATAGCGTAGGCCTGTCAACAAGTATCAGGTACTTGATAAAATAAAAAATGGTCTACAGATCTAAAGTCCACAAGGCCTACAAAGTCCTCGCATTTACAAAATAAGAATCTATCAAAAGGATAAATAAAAAATAAAAACCTAATAAAACCTAGTGATATGATTCCCATTACAACCACTAATAAAGAGATGAAAAATTTGAATTGTCTGTATATAATGTCACGTAATAAAGAGATTACTTATGTCAAAAAAGTATGTAAAAAAAAGTAAATAAAGTCAAGTAAATAAAAAATGAACATCGTAATTTGAGAGCAGTTAAATAGACATTTAAATAGTTAAGCCGTTAATGAGGAGCCAGGGAAGCCACATGTGCAGAAGGAATTATTGCCAAACTACCTTGTCTTCAACATAGTCTTTAATCTTATAATATGCTTTTTTGATAAGGACACGTTTGATGAAGGTTTTGAATTTTCCATCGCTAAGTTCTGAGTTGTTGTAGGTAGCAAGTTAAGTTACACCAAACCACTGATAATAAGTTTAATAGTTTATTTGTGGAAACAGTTTAAAGCGTTCGCTTAGTTATCTGAGCCGCACTTCACATATGTTTATTAAGCAGTTATTGACCCGCACATTAGCGCGTGACCGAGTTTTAGTGACGACTGACTTGACTGATTTGTCATTAAAGTACGCGTAAACGTACTTTTGCTGTATGAGCATTATTGGCTCGTACATGCTCCCGAGGGAAAAATGTGAGTACTCAGATTACCACACTTGCGTTACAAGTTAAATAAGTGTTAAATGTTAAAAAGTAAAACTATAAATAAACAGGACATAATTCTTAAATCATTCATCATAGTTGAAATCTTGTTCCAATTGCTGATTGCGGCGGACGGTAGTCCTCTGAATGTCCTCCTTCGGAATCTCCTTTAGTTCTATATCTTCTGTCCTCTCTCGAGTCTTGTTCGTATTGATACTGATTTATAACTCAATCACAACATTTCCTATTAACTGTTAAAGAAAGGCCTTGCAATCACCATACTTTAGCAGGTAAAGATCCATTTAAATATTTTTTTATTTTTACAAGCTTTTATTTAGCTTGCACTGTTCGTATGTAAGTATGTATGTAAGTATGTAAGTTGTCCGTCAAAAGCAAACAATTTTTCGACCATTTGTTGGTATCCGATTGAGCTGAAATTTTGAATACACCTTTAGTTCTGGTAACAATACAATGTGCAATACTTAATATTGTAATAATTTCAATATGGCCGCCGCTCCAAGATGGCGGATTACATATTTTTTCTCAACCCCCTTAATATGGGTATAAATGAAAGGGCTTGAAGAGTAGAAAACGATAAAGTTAGTAAAATTACATAAAATTCAATATGACCGCCGCTCTAAGGTGGCGGATTACATATTTTTTCTAAACTCCCTTAATATGGGTATCAAATGAAAGGGCTTGAAGAGTAGAAAACGATAAAGTAAATAACATCACACTAAATTCAATATGGCCGCCGCTCTAAGATGGCGGTTTATATTTTTTCAATCCCCTTAATATGGGTATCAAATGAAATGGCTTGAAGAGTAGCAAATGATAAAGTAAATAAAATCACACTATGTTCAATATGGCCGCCGATCCAAGATGGCGGATTTCATTTTTTTTTCAATCCCCTATTAATATGGGTATCAAATGGAAGGGCTTGAAGAGTAAATAACGATAAAGTTAGTAAAATTACACTAATAGTAATAAATCTTTAAGACTAAAAAGTAAAAAATTAAATTTAAATTAAAAAAGTTTTTAAAAACAAGCTTTTATTTAAATAAGAACGTAACCCAAAAAATAAAGAATAACGCGAACTAAAAAGAAAAAAATTTTAAGTGACTTGTGGTTGCAAGGTCATAGGTAATATTAAATCACTGATTGGTTTTGGATTTAAAGAGTTTATTAAAGGTTCTTCAAGTTTCTTATATAATGTCTTAAAGTAAAATGTTATGTTAAGTTTCTTATATAATGTCTTAAAGTAAAATGTTATGTTAAATGTTATGTTAATTTCTATGTTAAATGTTAATGAATGCACCCGGTCCGTTTGATGCCTGGTAATGCACTGACGTTAAAGTATTATAAAATTGTCACTTAGATACAAGTACAGTGAATGTTGTAATCTGCTGCGTTAGCAGGTGTTCGGTTGCTTAGACCGAACATATTCCGGGGCGGCAAAGATGCTGTTGAGATGAGTTGATGATAGTACAATTATGTTAGTTAAGATGATAGTAACCTAATGTTAGTGGTGATTCTTAAGATAATAAGAAACAATAGTGTTTAAGAGATAATCTTAATGTCTCTAGTTTTTGTTTAAGATTGGTAAAAAGCTTTATTTTGTTTTTTAACCGCGCACATTTGCACTGCACTTTGAGCCCTGGGCTGACGGTCAGCCTCGTTACATTGTCGCGCACAAGCACTAGCACTCGCGTCGTTAACACTTTGTAGCTCGATGTCTGGGGAGATAAGCACGCGTCGCCTGCGGCGTCGTCGCCACCGCCACAGGAGCACGGCCGTGCCCGCAGCCGCCACCAGCACGAGGGTGTAGCTTACCACGTAGTGATGGATGTCATGTGGTGACAACATCTCATCTAGTTCTACGTCACTGTTTCTCATCTGCTTGATTTGTTTGTAGATTTTAAGCAAGTCGTCATCTAATTCGTCCTGCTCAGTTTGATTGTCGTGGGTCTTCTCCATCGGTATGCTCACATTGATAATGTTGTTTAGTTGGTCAATCTTGGGTGCGTAAATATTTGACTGAACTGTTATGTTGTTGTCAAATTTTGTGTTTGCATGCAAGGTAAAATCTTGCCCTTTGATAACACAACCCTGTCTGAGGTATATTACTCCTGCTTTGTTGAGTTGTTCGACT
Organism: Oligia latruncula; assembly: GCA_948474745.1. NCBI lineage: Eukaryota > Metazoa > Arthropoda > Insecta > Lepidoptera > Noctuidae > Oligia > Oligia latruncula. The sequence goes on along the minus strand of OX419691.1, from coordinate 238,998 downwards.
GTGACATGCTCTCCACAAATTATTTTAATGGAATAGTTGTTGCAGCAGTGATATAAATACTCAGTAGGTTCGTTCAACGGTACCCACATGTTTGAACATAAAGTTTGTTCAACTTTACATTGGTTTGTCTCATGATTGAGATTGCAGTAATTGTTGTTGTCACTCTTGTTGAGTGTGACATGTTGAAAGCTCATTGTTGTTTATCGGTATGTATGAATCCTTTTCCAGATTCACTGCCATGTATTCTGATTTTGGCAGAATGCTTGTCATATCCTTACCGAATTGTTTGGGAATCGGTATCACTCTGTATAATTTGTATCGATCTCTGCTGATTAATGGGAAAGTTATTTGGAATATGAAATATTTTTCAGTGGTCCGTGCTTTTATTTGCAATAGATGATACAGGTTTCTCACATCAGTTTGATCGACAGGTAGCATTAGATCATCCGTAAGTTGGCTAGAAATGACATTGAGTTCTTGTTGTAGTTGTTTAGGCGTTAATAAATGTATGTTGAATTGACCATGGCGAATATTCGTCAAAGTCTGCAGTAAAGTGTCTTGATTCCCCCTTAATGTTTGGAGCAAAGTATTTGCAGTGAATGCAGTTATGATCTGTCCTTGCACTGCACTCATGTTACTCATTATTTGTTGTACTCCATTTGTTAATCTATCCAATGTATCTAAATGTTGATTTATAGTTTTATGTTGCTTATGGATAATCCTTTCAGTTCGTTTCAGAATGTTGTATTCCGACTCTACAACAGATGTTTGATTTTTCCATAATTTAGCCAAATGATTTTGATTTCGCTTTATGAGTTCTATGTCCTTAGTGTATTGTTCTGCGAAACGCTCATCCAATACGCCGAAGAGGTAATTCGCCGCGTAACCTAACCCATTGATAAGCCCACGACGCTGTCTGGCGTGTGCGATGAATTGTTGTGTCATCAAGAGCGTGTTGTAGTATCTTAGTTCGAGGAACTCGTGCTGTAGTTGAGGCACTATCATGTTACAAACACCGCTGTTGATATTAGTACATGTGTTATCTAAATGAGTTAATAGTTTTTCTAGCGCTGTTGTGCCCTCCCAGTAGGGCGACATATCGTAATAGACGACTAAGGTCCATTTATCACGGATGAGATTCATTTTGGCTATAGGGTCAAAATATAAGGACTGATTATTCCTTAATTTTGTAATGTTATACATCATGCCATGCGCAGTGTTGATTGCGATTGACATAAATAATGTTAATGCTAGGGCCAAAGAAATGAAGTTGGCATGCCCTAGTCTTACCGGCATTTTACGTCTTCTTGTTTTGTTCTCTTCTTGACTGTCTTTTGTTTGATTTTCTTCTGTTTTATGTTCTTGTTCACTTATTTCCGACGAATTAATAGGTAATAGGGAAAGTTTTATGATAGGACTCTTCACGATTCCATTTTTGGTTTTTAAGGATACCACCCGTACAAGTCCGTCTCTGCCCGGGTGGACATCGACCACTCTTCCCATAGCCCATTTTCCAGCAGGTATATTGTTTTCTTGAATGACGACCAAATCGCCCATTTTCAAGTTTTGTTGTGGTTTCAGCCATTTACTTCTCGCTGTTAGTTGACTGAGATATTCTGACTTCCACCTTCTCCAAATGTCTTCGGATAGTTTTTGGATTAAATGCCAACGTGTTCTGGCATCCTTTTCCGTTTCAATAACTGTTAATCCTGTGCGTCCTGTTAAAAAGTGTGCCGGTGTTAAAAAGTCCAGCTCTTCTATGTTTTCTGTTATGGAGCACAGAGGTCTAGTGTTCAAGCAAGCTTCAAGTTGAGCAAGTATAGTCGAGTATTCCTCAAACGTGAGTTTCTGTTCACCAATTACACGCTTAAGATGGAACTTAAGGCTTTTTACAGCTCTCTCCCATAAGCCTCCAGCACTCGGCCACGATGGTGCGTTAAAGTGCCATTCGATCTTCATCTCGGTCACTTCTGCTAAGAAGCTGTCCTTGAAAATTTGTTGTAATTGTTGGTATTCATTCTCCAAAATGTTGTTCGCGCCAACGAAATTAGTTCCTTGGTCGCTGTAAAGATGTCGCGGAGCACCTCGTCTAGCTGCCATCCTCTTCAACGCAGCCAAGAAGGCAGAGCTTGTTAAGTCCGAGACTAGCTCCAAGTGCACGGCTTTAGTGACCATGCAAATGAAAACCGCCACGTAACCTTTAGTTGTTTTAACTCCACGTCCTTTGTTTGTTTTAATATCCACAAACCCCGTGTAATCGACGCCTGTGTGATAGAAGGGTGGAGCGGGGTTGCATCGCGCCTCGGGAAGATCGCCCATTAGTTGATATTGTCTTCCTGATTCATGTTTTCGGCAAATAACGCATTTTCGTATCTGCTTCTTTGTAGCATTGTTCCCACTTGTTATCCAATAGTAATGACGTAGTTTGGCTAGGGTTACACGCGGCCCACCGTGAAATGTTAGTTGATGTGCTTCGTCAATGAGAATCTCCGCCAGCCGACACTTATGTGGTATGATTATCGGGTGCCGCATCTCCTCACTTATGTTAGCGTTCTTCAATCGCCCACCAACACGTAACAATCCGTTTTGATCAATGAAGGGATCCAAAGTTAATAATTGGCTTTTTAAGCCAACGCTACCATGTTTGCGCATTTTTTCTATTTCTGTCGCAAATTCCTTATTTTGCACATGTTTTATAATAATTGTTTTAGCTTTGCGCAACTCTTGTAATGTGAGATAGCTTGGGAAGTGTATACGGTAACGTGCAGGTGTTATCGCTCGATATATCCATGTTAATATATGTGTAATTTTCTTTGTACTGTTGTATTTTTCTAAGAAGTGATCGATGATATTTGGGTAATCTTGCACGATGTTGACTTGTTATTTGACTGTTTTTACCTCCTCGTTGCTGATAAATATTTGTTTTTCAGTTTCCTCTTCCGGAATCCACGTTTTCAGCCATTGGGGGCCTTGCCACCACAATGTATGTTGTATTAACTGCGACGCTAACATCCCACGGCTGGCACAATCCGCTGGATTGTCCGTCGATTTTACATAACGCCAGCAGTCAGGAGGCATTGTTTCTGTGAGTTTAGCAACCCTATTTGCGACGAACGCCTTCCACCGGTTAGGCTCACCATGAATCCAACCGAGTGTTACTTTCGAATCCGTCCATCCAAATATTTCTAGTCTATTTGTTAAGGATTGTTGAATTTTATTTATTAGTTTAGAGAGTAGGTATGCGCCACTAAGTTCCAGTTTTGGCAACGTAAGGGCTTTCTTATGCGGCACGAGTTTAGATTTTGCGGCGATGAGTATTACATCCGATTGGTGTTTTATGCGCGCGTAAACTACGCATGCATATGCCTTCATGGATGCGTCACAGAACCCATGAATTTCGATGATGTCATCACTGTTGTTCTTCAGCCACCTTGGTACTTCGCAGCTGTGTATGTTGTCTAGGTCTGCTTTTATTTTAGACCAATCATTAAAAATGTCATCTGACACTTCCTCATCCCACTGTAAATTGTTTTCCCATAGTTTTTGGAACAGTAATTTTAGTTTAGTTGATAATGGCGTTAACCAGCCTAACGGATCGAACAATTTCGATATTTCCGATAGTAGGTGGCGTTTTGTTGGCCTTGAAGACTGTTTAGAATAATCGCAACGAAAGAAGAAATTATCCGTGTTCGTGTTCCAACACAAACCCAGTGTTTTCGAGGTTGACTCCGATTTCGTGTTGAATATAATGTTTGTGTCATGATTTTGATGACTCGGTACGTCTTCGATTAATGTTGGTTCGTTGGAGGCCCATTTACGTAAGTTAAAACCCCCTGAATGTAGTAAGGTAATCAAATCTGATATTAGTTTCTTACCCTGTTCAATAGAATGACAACCGTGTACAAGGTCATCCATGTAAAATTCTTTGTCTAACACCTGAGTCGCGTCAGGATATTTTTTCTGTTCGTCTGCTGCTAATTTCTTCAGCGTCATTAGAGCTAAAAATGGAGCCGCTTTTGTTCCATATGTTACTGTTGTGAGTTGATAAGATTGTATAGGACATTGAGCATTGTTACGCCAAATTATTTTTTGTAGAGGTTGATCCAATTCATGTACTTGGATCTGCCTATACATCTTCTCGATGTCTGCTGTATAAGCGTATTGATATTGTCTCCATTTTAGCAATAATATTTGCAGATCTTGTTGAATGTTAGGTCCTTTATGCATCAAGTCGTTGAGGCTGAATCCCGAAGATGTCCTCGCAGATGCGTTAAAAACAACCCTGTATTTTGTTGTAGTCGATTCCTCTCGTAGCACACCGTGGTGAGGTAAGTAAAATTCCGGTGTTATGTTACTTTTCAAAGCTAGCTTCATATGGTTTAATTGTAAATATTCATCCATGAACATTTTGTATTGTAGGGCTAGCGTCCCGTGTTTCTGAAACTTGCGCTCCAAATTTTTAAATTGAGCTAAAGCCATTTGTTTTGAAGAGCCCAACTTGTTTTCTATGTTTTCCTTTAACGGTAACCTGACTTCATAGTTTCCGTTTTGTGTCCTAGTTGTGGTGTTTAAGTAAAACGTAATGCATTCTTGATCCTCGACAGATAGACTGGGCTGTTCGGTTATCTCCTCTGTTTCCCAGAATTTATGCATGTCTTCCAAGTTGTGCAGCACTACATTACATTGGAATGTTTTTGTTGAGCCTCCACACAATATCCACCCCAGGTGGGTTTGTTGCGCGATAGGCTGTGTTGTGTTACTCCCTTTGATGACTCCCTCCATGATAATGTTAGCGTAGACTTCGGCTCCGAGTAGCAAGTCAACTGGCCTACTAATGTAATACTCCGGATCCGCCAAGGTAATGTTTTCTGTGAATGACCATGAAGGTTTCGAAAATGTTTGATTGGGGAGATTTTTAAGTAGATTGTTCATAATCATAGCCTCTGTTGTAAAAGTGTAGTCACTGCTTAGGGCCTTGCATGTTATGTGAACTAACCCTTTACAGTTGCTCTCCTTTGCGCCTACGCCTAGAACAACCCCATTGCATTTATGGCGTTTTATCTTTAACAACTGAGCGGCTTTTTCGGTTATTAAAGATATCTGCGAACCCTGGTCGATAAGAGCACGCATGTTGTGATAAGTCCCGTCGGCTGCCATGACCTTCACGAGAGCTGTTGTAAGCAAAATCTCTGCATCACCGTTCTGCGATGCATTAGAAACCTTGACCGTCGGTTCATTATGTTTAGAAACTGGAGAGCCCGTTTGTTTTGCAAAGGCGTCATGTAATATCGTACTATGATTAGCTGTACATTTGCGGCATCGTTTTGTTGAAGTACACTGGTTGCCGTTATGACTAAATAAACAACCTGCAGTTTTTGCGTAATTGCAAGCTTTTGTTCAGTGGGCATTTCCAGGAAAGTTTTGCAATTGTAGAGGCCGTGGTCGCCACTGCAATGTGGACATTTAAACTTCGACACGTGTAGTGTCTTTTTCAAGGTTCCATTATTCCCACTGTTGTTATGTTTCTTGAAACCTGTTGAGGAATGTTGTTGGTTGTTAGACCCTTTTTGTTGAGAGTGGTCTTGTTTGCGACGAGCTGACTCCAAACTGATGAATTTAGTTTCCAGGAAATCCAGAAATTCTTGAAGTACTGGTAGCTCCCGCGAGTTTTTTAAAGACTCTATGTAATCTGTGTACGAGTCAGAGTCTAGTTTTTGGGATAGGATGTGTACCACCATAGGATCCCACGATGTTGTATCAATGTCTAAATTGCGGACAGCATTCAGACATTCTAATGTTGTATCATGCAGTTTTTTTATTTGTTGTAAGGACTGCTGTTGCATGTTGGGCAATCCTAGAAGAATGTTCATGTGAGAAGAGAATATAGCCCTTTTGTTGTTGTATCGATGATGCAGAATATCCCAGCATATGGAATAGTTATCTGCGCTGATTGTTAAATGTTGGATGAGCCGTTCAGCTTCCCCTTTAACTTTTCCTTTTAAAAACTGCATTTTTTGGGCACTCGAAAGTGACGGATTGTTATGTATTGCTTCTTGGAACAAATCTTTGAAGCACGTCCACTGGTTATAGTTACCGCTAAAAACGGGTATTTCTAGTGTAGGTGTAGTTTTTTCTCTATGAGCCACAGACCACATTTTAGTATTAATCGCCTTTTTCAGACTGTTGTATTGTTTTTCATGACTCAAGAATGTTTTTTCATACTCTCCATTTTCTTCGCTTAATTCAGAATCGATTTCCCAATGCAGAGTATCGACTGCTATCCACCTAGATTGCAGCGTTTTGAGAACGTCTTCAAATTCCCATTTGTCGGAAATAAGTTCCAGGTTAATGTTAGAGACCGTTCTTTGGAATGCCTTAAAATTAGCGGCCTGCTTGCGAAGCATGTCGTCGAGTTTGCTGTTTGTGCCCTGATTTACCGTCCAAGCACGACGATCTCCTTGACCCAACTGCGAAGGTTGACCATCTTCTCCCGGCTGCTGTTCCTCTGTAGATTCCTGTTCAGTCTCGAATTGTTTACCAAAAAACGTACCTTCTCCAGGCCGTCCTTGATCATCACTTCTAGATGGAGCTTCCAGCAGTTGTTGATGCATCTGGTTGATCAGCGTTTTGACCGCTTGGTACGACTTGCTTGTTTTCTCGTACTCTTGTTTTGTAAAGTAGACATGCGACTTACTTCTGTTGAAAGGCGATCGTGGTTAAATTGATACTCCTTCCAGTATTGTTCTAAATTGCTCAAACACTTTTTCAAGTATTCGAAGCTTCGTCTTTGGACACCGGTCTTCTTCAAATTAACCCCTAGCTTTTCGATGTTGATGGCGAGCGCCAATTGGACGTCGAAAAGCTCAGCCATTTCGCACGTTGTTTAAGGACGTAAAATCTCCCAAGTTGTAGAAAATAATGGAAAGATCTTACTTGTAGTTTTCGGTTATACCACTGTTGATGTTCTCCTTGGATCAGGAGCGTAATCCCATCACCAACCAGTCCAGAATACCACCTTAGTCCACACACCACACTGTTGTTCACGCAACACTCGCGAATACTTTTCGAAACGCGCGTGATCCCTCTCGAAGGACCAATATGTGCGGGTTACAAGGTCGTAGGTAATATTAAATCACTGATTGGTTTTGGATTTAAAGAGTTTATTAAAGGTTCTTCAAGTTTCTTATATAATGTCTTAAAGTAAAATGTTATGTTAAATGTTATGTTAATTTCTATGTTAAATGTTAATGAATGCACCCGGTCCGTTTGATGCCTGGTAATGCACTGACGTTAAAGTATTATAAAATTGTCACTTAGATACAAGTACAGTGAATGTTGTAATCTGCTGCGTTAGCAGGTGTTCGGTTGCTTAGACCGAACAATATACATTTTAAAAGCTTGAGGCACTGATGTACGGTATCCGTTATACAGGTGTACCTACTACACAATAACAGTGCTTCAAGCTTTTAAAATTTATATATATTTTTAAATGACAGTGTCACTTAAATTTGTTTTTTTCTTTTTAGTTCGCGTTATTCTTTATTTTTTGGGTTACGTTCTTATTTAAATAAAAGCTTGTTTTTAAAAACTTTTTTTTATTTTAATTTTATTTCAAATATTTTTTCCATCGATAAAATTAAGCTATGTTTCCCTCATTTCGTTATATGCACATTATGAAGACTCACACTGTATAGGATGAATGCTAAGGATTTGGTATTTGGTACAAAATTATCCAACACCCAAGTTCAACGACTATTACTCCTAAACTAATAAAGTTATCTTAATTCCTTAATTTTCTTTTAAAGTTCATGAAATGCACTATCATCTCAAATTTTTCCAGATTTTTCAAGCCCGCGGTTTCGCTTTTAGAGGGGGGGGGAGGGACGGGACGCCCTACTGGAACAAAAATGTTCACTTTAAAGTTTAATATTTCGTAAATGGAGCATTAAATCGAAAAATATCTTCAGCAACCCCCAAGTCATTTTAGAAGACCTATTCAACGATACCCCACACGATGGGGTAGACGACGAAAAAAAAAATTAATTCCCACTTCACATGTAGGCAGGGAAGCTACCCTAAAAAAAAATATTTTCCAAAATTTTATTTTACCTACCACTTTGTCGGATTAATTTATATACACACTCCTGCAAAATTACAGCTTTCTAGTACTAACGGTCTCTTAGCAAAACCTCGGACAGACAGACGGACATGACGAAACTATAAGGGTTCCTTGTAGGTACTACGGAACCCTAAAAACTAGAGCAGCTGCTATAGTTTTTTTGAACCTGTTTAAGGCAATAGTAATGACGTGTAGTGTTCAGTGAACGAGTGACGTATGAGTACGTATGACTTGCTGTTGCAGAACCGCGGCAGTGCGAGCGCGGCAGCGTGCGGCATGGAGTGCGGCGTGGCGGCGCCGGCGGGGGGCTACCCCGCGCCCCCCGCGCACGCGCACCCCGCGCTCTCGCCCACTGAGCGCTCGCCCGCCAAGTCTGGCCTGCACGTCAACTTCAGTGAAAAGGGAGAAGTAAGTTTTATACTTTTATGCACCATGCGCCGCCAGCACCACCAGCGCAGCGTCCAGCATTGAGCCTGCGCTACTAACATTCTGATTCTTACAAAGCTTTTGAAAGTGCACTATAAATAAAAATAATTCGATTTAGGGTTCCTCACGTCCCAATGAAAAAACGGAACAAACAAACAAACAGACAAACAGGCACCTGTTTGTCTGTCCGTCTGTCACAGCCAATTTGCTCCCGAATCTACTGGACTGATTTTGTTCAAAAGTACACAATATGAATTTCTGTGATGTAAACGTGAATTTTGAATACGGGGTCTGGATGGAAAATTTTGAAAATTGGGTCACTTTGGTCACTCATTGAGGGACAAATAAGAATATGAAATAAAAAAAAGTTTTTAAAAACAAGCTTTTATTTAAATAAGAACGTAACCCAAAAAATAAAGAATAACGCGAACTAAAAAGAAAAAATAAATTTAAGTGACACTGTCATTTAAAAATATATATGTCGGAGTTGGCTTAATTATTATAATTGTAGGTAGTCCACATAATTTGTTATGATATGTTGTTCTTATTATGAATTTAAGTGATTTTACTATCCATTATTGTCTAATAAATTGGAACATAATTTATTGAGTACTCGGTCTAATTGTAACCGATAGTTTTGTTCAAAACAATTGATGTCATGTTATTGTGATTTTAAAATGATTTACCTACTTAGTGAAATCTCTATTGTTTATTTATGACAATTGTTCTTGTATTATTTGATTACTTATAATGTAATGTCTTATTAGATTTATCACATTTTAGTGTTTTGTATCAACTCAAGTAAACACGTTGACGTACTTCCGTGCGTCATCGGACAGAGTTGTTGTGGGGCGAATGCCAGGTGGGGACACTGGGGACAGACCCTTTATAACTGAGCGCATTCGTTTGTGCTAGCGGAGACGGTCTTCGGACTCGACTCCTGACAGAGCACTAGCTCCCGACAAACCTGTCGGTTTACTAAAGTTCATACTTTTACTGTATTGTAAATACGCTATATTTGGGTGACTCTGTCACTATACGAACAGTAATCGATCCTACGATTTATTCGCAATTACTTTGTTACTGTACTTAATTGTTTTACTGTGTATCTAGTTGTGTCATGTACCTACAGCGTGTAATTTGCTAGTGTGTTAATTGTTCATGAAATTATAATCTGATTTAAACTGCAAACCGTTTTTCCATAGCGCAATAACCAACACTACCCACAGTACGCCCACTGTAATTTAAATATGCCTGACAATATCGAGACACACTATACCTGCTCCGATATCACTACGCCCACAGTTGTAGCTATAATATACCTGATGTCGGGAGACAGACTCAAATCATACCTGATCCGACATATATAAATTTTAAAAGCTTGAGGCACTGTTATTGTGTAGTAGGTACACCTGTATAACGGATACTCAAGCTTTTAAAATTTATATATATTTTAAAATGACAACACCACTTAAATTTATTTTTTTCTTTTTAGTTCGCGTTATTCTTTATTTTTTGGGTTACGTTCTTATTTAAATAAAAGCTTGTTTTTAAAAACTTTTTTTGAAGTGAAAACTTCTTTAGCGGCGTTGTACACTTTTTTTGTAATGGGTAAAAAATTTTAAACTCGCGTCAGGACACGTGACCTGATCGAAAATTCGTAAGACGGATGGAGAGTGCTACGGCGTAGGTCAAACTGTGCTACGGCGTAGCTCACACTATGCTACGGCGTAGTTCACCATACCAGCATACCAGCGAATATGGCTGTTTTTTTAATAAAATATTTCGTTTGACATTTTGAAGCTTTTTTTAGATTCTATAATTAGACTCAAACTATTTTAAATAGATATTTAGTTAAAAGCGTTTACGCCGTGCGGCATTTTATACAAACTTTCAAGCCCTTATTTTTCGAAATGAATGAACCGATTTTAATGAAACTTCATACGCATAAGCAGGATACAAAGGTCTAAAAATACTAACTTTTGTATCCTGCCTAACTCGCGCCACTGTTACCGTAAGCGACACCACGCGTGTTTTGTTTATAAGACGATTAAAAAAAATACCTGCTTCGGATGTGTTCGGCTGTCCTCGGGATGTACTCGGTTTTAATGTATATCCGATATGTCAGTGAGTGATGGCAAAGTATTCTTTTTGTGTTTTGTTTTCACTTCTGTCGGCACTCCCGGAGTGCCACTGTTTTTTTTTTATTTTAATTTTATTTTTTACTTTTTAGTCTTAAAGATTTATTACTATTAATGTAATTTTACTAACTTTATCGTTATTTACTCTTCAAGCCCTTCCATTTGATACCCATATTAATAGGGGATTGAAAAAAAATGAAATCCGCCATCTTAGATCGGCGGCCATATTGAACTTAGTGTGATTTTATTTACTTTATCATTTGCTACTCTTCAAGCCATTTCATTTGATACCCATATTAAGGGGATTGAAAAAATCTAAACCGCCATCTTAGAGCGGCGGCCATATTGAATTTAGTGTGATGTTATTTAGTTTATCGTTTTCTACTCTTCAAGCCCTTTCATTTGATACCCATATTAAGGGGGTTTAGAAAAAATATGTAATCCGCCATCTTGGAGCGGCGGCCATATTGAATTTTATGTAATTTTATTAACTTTATCGTTTTCTACTCTTCAAGCCCTTTCATTTGATACCCATATTAAGGGGGTTGAGAAAAAATATGTAATCCGCCATCTTGGAGCGGCGACCATATTGAAATTATTACAATATTAAGTATTGCACATTGTATTGTTACCAGAACTGAAGGTGTATTCAAAATTTCAGCTCAATCGGATACCAACAAATGGTCGAAAAATGGTTTGCAAATTTTGACGGACAACTTACATACATACTTACATACGAACAGTGCAAGCTAACTGTACCGTGTGAACCAAACTCAGTGGTCACAGTGTCTTAAAACCCAGACATAATCTTGGTCAGGCCGAGGACCATGCTGCATGCAAGTTAATGTCTGAGATGGTCTTTTGAGGAAAGAACCACACACATTTGAGAGCTCAACTCGGAATTTAATAAAAGTGTGAGTGAGTACCTATGCCAATATTAATTCGGTGATTGCGCAGGTGAAGGAGCGACGCGAGAAGTTCCTGACGGCCAAGTACGGCAGCCATCAGATGGCGCTGATCCGAAAGCGCCTCGCCGTCGAGATGTGGCTGTACGACGAACTGCAGAAGTTGTACGACACGGTGAGTGCCTCGCGGAGCCCGCCGTGGTGCCAGCGTTACCGATCTGGTGGGCACTTTCGAATTACTAAAACAAGGCATAATGGAAGTGGCCAGCGCTTTCGTTTTGGTTTGTTATTGGCTGCTGTATCGTACCCTCGTGTGTTGCAGAAAGAGGCCGGCTGTGCGGCGGGTGCGGGCGCGGCGGCCAGCTCGCAGGAGGTGGAGGTGGACATCGACGAGCTGCTGGACATGGACAGCGATGAGCACCGCCGCCGACACCTCACGGTGCGCACACAGCTCCCACACGACACACTGTTCCTCAGTCCCCCACTCACTGCTGCGCCAGTGCGGAGTGCCGACGAATATTTTCTTCCTATTCGAATAACGGTACATCTCTATAACGTACCTAAACAGATCAGGCTTCTCTTTTACCGACGAACACATTGTCTACAGTCAAGTCTTTTATATCTTCGTCAGTTTTCAAATTCCTTCCAGTGTCAAATCAGGACAAATACCTTTTGCAGCTACGGCACAGGAACAGACTATTGCACTTATAGAAAATATATTTAATAAGTAACTCGTTTACAAACATCTAATTGTCATACACCTTTGAGGCCTTGACCAATGTTGAGTTGACATCAACCTAAAACCAATAAATTGTCAGTGTACATTTTTTTAAGTGAAAACTTCTTTAGGCGCGTTGGGCATTTTTTGAGATGGGAAAAAGCCATTGAACTCGCGCCACTGTTACCGTAAGCGACACCACGCGTGTTTTGTTTATAAGACGATTAAAAAAATACCCGCTTCGGATGTGTTCGGCTGTCCTCGGAATGTACTCTGTTTTAAGGTGAATACAGTGGTAGATCGCGAAATTAAAATTTTCTTAGGTTTTTTGCAATTTTCAGGTCGGTGTCAGGTTGTATCTTGATCAAAATATGATTTGCGGCTATAAAGAATCATTAATACATCTTTCTAAGTTAGATTTGTTCCTTAAGAACGAATCTCTTATAGAAAAAAGTTCATAAGGAACAAATCTAACTTAGGATTCAATCCTAATGACTATAATGCTGTAAATACATATATATTATAGGTAGTCGCGAATCATATTTGATCAAGATACAACCTGATATATAATAAGGTGAATACCTTGGTCCCTTCCGAAACCAAACGTAAAAGACCCTGACTGGCGTTCTATTAATGCGGATTCTCACTGAACGAATGTATATTTCTCTATGCCAATAGTACTTTCTAATTCCATACTAAATACACTACAATTTGACGTACGACAACACTACGATCAGTCTAAACATTAGCTAGTTTGTGTTAATTATATTTTTTTTCTATAGGCTGTTTAAGGTTACCTATCATAAGTTCGAAAAATATTTGACCGAATTTCATTTCACCTAAAACTTTTCAATTATTTTCGTTTCGTTTTTTTTTACTTCATCGAAGTCACGTCTGCCACTGTATCAGTTGACCTATTATCAATTCGATTTTTTTCGTTACTCCGACGTTTCATTTGGTCAAAAAACTTTTTACCGAAGTTACACTTACCCGAAATAACATTTGTTCGAAGTATTATGTTTCCGAACATTCATTATACCACTGTTTTAATTACCATATTTTCATTTCACCAAACGCGATTCTGCGGAATTTTGTGTTCGTGGAGTACGTAGATAAAGTTGTTCGTGCGTTACCTATTTACCTAACTAGATAGTTTAACTAAATAGTTTAGGTAAACGAAACAATTAAGTCGGTTTACAACAAAATACAGCCCTGAATTTTGGAGTTGTGAAGTGGTGAATAAAATGGGCATTCCACGAACACAAAATTCCGCAGAATCGTGGCACCATTCCGCACCATCACATAAACCAAGTTATTGACAAAAAAAACCTGGCTTTTATCATTTATTGCACGAGCTGATTAAGGAATCAAAAGTAAAAATGTCTGATATTGAATTAATGATATGCGGTACTCCACCAGAAAAAAATACGTCGTTAAAGAAACAAAAATTCAAAAACTTATGGAAATTAAAGACAATTGGAGTGAAATTAAATATTTGAAAGAGCTTTCAAAACGAATTTAATGATTACACTGGCGGGCGTTATAGATTAAGCGAACAGGAACTAATTCCATATAAGTTTAACCTACTATTGTTTTTTAATTAATTGTTTAAATATAATTGCACTTAATAAAACGGTTGATTATGAACAAAAGTGGTTTTAAGTGGTCTCAGTAAGAAGCATGCAAACAAGGATGCTTGCTACAAGCATGCAGCATGCAAGCAGGCATGCAGCGTTCAAGCAGACATGCAGCATGCAAGCAGGCATATGGCAGCATGCAAACAAGCATGCAGTATGCAAGCAAGCATGCAGCGTGGAAACAAGCATGCAATATGCAAGCAGGTATGCAACATGCAGCAAGCATTGTTTCTGTCACGGCTCCGGCGCTGCGGGGTTTGGACGGCCCCACGCGAGCTTATCGTCGCAGATGGTTTTAACGCTGACCACCGCAGCTTCGGCTCCGCGCCTACGCGGGCTTAAATTACACTCTAGGGGTAGGGCAGACAAGACTGCGTGAAGTCGGTTTTGCAGCGATTCGCTTCTGCCACTAAATTTTGAAGCACAACATATTAACTTGCATCCAATGTCGACGGAGCCCCGCTTCGCGGGGCCCCTATTTCTGTGAAAAGGGTTTAAAGTAACCTAACAAAACCGAACCTCGGAGTGCCCTTCGCTCGCTCTTGCAACCTACGTCGCCTATCGACCGACCGCAACCATGCAATGTAATTATGTAAGAAAAACCATGTAATTCCCAAAAAAAAGATTTTTGTCTATATATTTTCATAACAAATCATTTGACTAAATGTTTAAGTGTCTAATCCCAGTAACCGGCTATATATTTGTGACCATTCCGTAAAATGTAGTTTCGGTGTGGTGAAAATATGGCAAATAAATCATTTGGCAAATGAAAAAAGTTCAAAAGAGGCTTCGGCCAATAGCAAAAAGTTATTTAGTTAGTTTTGTGACGCGAATTGAACACGGGCTAGTAGAATTCCGTACTAATACAAAAGCGTGTGGATTTCGCGAGACCGATGTCGCCAGTTGGACACGGAAAGGGAAATACGCTGCTAAGCAATTTATGCTCGTTACAATGAGTATGGTGAAGTGGAGCTGATGGTGACTTCTCAATCAGCTCCAATTCTCCTGGTTCTTACTAGGAGAACTCCTCAACAATTAACGTCCCTGCATCGGTAAAAGCGTTATTTTGTAAAAGGTGATGACCAGTTGATATTAGGCTATTGTAACTTAAATAAATTACAAACTGACCCACTAAAAAGTGAAAAATAAAAACTTTTTTACAAAAAAACCACCGACTTCCAAAAAACACTTTACAGTGAAAAAAACTTTTTTACAAAAAAAAAACGACTTCCAAAAAACACTTTAAAGTGAAAAATAACTTTAATTTCGGAAGTCGATGTCTTTGGATTTGTATTTTAGTTTTTTGCCACCGACTTCCGAAATTAAAGTTATTTTTCACTTTAAAGTGTTTTTTTGGAAGTCGGTTGTTTTTTTGTAAAAATGTTTTTATTTTTGGTTAGCTTAGGTTCTGTCCCACTGCTGGGCTAAGGCCTCCCCCATTTCCTTCCACATTTCCTTATACTGTGCCTTCTCCGTCCAGTCGGTTAGGAACGAGTCTAAATCGTCACGCCAGCGTTTCTTAGGCCTGTCTCGGTGGCGACGCCCGTCTTCAGGCACCCACTGTGTGACGTGAGTGCGTGTGACCCGCCCAGTCCCACTTCAGCCTCGCAGACTTGCCGCCAACATCGGCGATACCAGTCTTGGAGCGTTACGAGATTAATTTTGTTGAATTAAATTTGGTTTTTTATTTAAAAACATTGCTCACAATAAAAACATCATGTAAAAACAATTGGTAAACTTTTTAGTATAAATTTCCTGAAAGTTTTACACGAATCCAGAGTCATCTAATTCCGAGGTTTATACCTTTCAGGGCCTCCACCCAGTCCGGCAGCCCTGCAGGGTAATTGCGTAACACACTATCAGTAGCAATGGGTTTCATTTTGACAGTTCAACAACATTCATTGCGTTATTTGCGTTGTTGAGCAGACACATTTTTTGAACATATGGAGTAATGGATTAGAAATATGCTTCAAAATGATTCAAATTGATAGTAATAGTGTGTTACGCAATGAGGGTGCTGCACACCACACACAAGCACAGAGACCCCCAACTACTATTAAAATCACTTCAACTCTATAATAATGACGTTTTACATTTATTTTTGCAGACTTTACTAGCAGATGCCAAAAAACCACAAAAAGATGTACATGTAAGTAGTTATTAAAGAAATTAATTTTTAGAGTAAATGACGGTAGAGTGGCGGGTCAGCGCCTGGACGGGCAGTGGGACTGCTGCGCCAGTGCTCCGACACCCGGCCTCAGGCAGTTGAACTGACCGACCCGTCCGCCCTCCCCACGGCGAAGGCCATACATACGAGCTGTAGAGCCTATGATATCATACTCGTATAATATTTCGTATCGTTGTGCCAGTTGCAATTAGGAACAGTTCTCTCATCTTATGATGACCTTTCAGCTCTGCGAGCTCATACAGATAACATACAACCACACTTACTTAATACAATCTCGATCAAGATTCGAGATCTCTCGAGATATCGAGCCCTTTTTCGAGCGAGATTCAAACACTTGTGAAGACAATCTCGTTCTTGAACTCTTGTTTGAGATCTCGATGAGATTTCGTGACTGAGCGCGCGTGTTATAGCACACTTCTTGAGAAGCCATTTTCAATACAATAATAATTTGATGTATTAACAGTGTACGTGATTGTGTGTGCTGATTTGTTGCGTTCTGTATGCGTCATCATCATCATCATTTCAGCCGAAAAATGTCCACTGCTGGACATAGGCCTCCAAGGCTCCAAGATACGGGAACGACTTTTGCTGTTCAACAAAAAATACTTTGAATTTGTAATTCAATTTGATTGTAAGTCTGTACAGCCCATGCAGACTGTTCAAATCGCTTTTAATTGACAATAGATATATATGGCTTTCATTTTGACAGTTCAACAACATTAATTGACAATAGATATGGCTTTCATTTTGACAGTTCAACAACATTCATTGACAATAGATATGGCTTTCATTTTGACAGTTCAACAACATTCATTGACAATCATGGACGTTCTATATATTACGTCCATGTTGACAATAGATATGACTTTCATTTTGACAGTTCAACAACATTAATTGACAATAGATATGGCTTTCATTTTGACAGTTCAACAACATTCATTGACAATAGATATGGCTTTCATTTTGACAGTTCAACAACATTCATTGACAATAGATATGGCTTTCATTTTGACAGTTCAACAACATTCATTGCGTTATATAAGTACCTTGTTGAGCAGACAATTCGTACATAATTATGAAGAATGGATTAGAAATATCTTTCAAAATTGTTCTGATTGTGATTGTCAGAGCAGTGGTGGCCTAGTGGTGACGGCCGCGACTTACGAGACTTACGGTCATAGGTTCGAACCCAGAGAGGCGCTTTACTTTGTGTAAATTATATCATCACCACTGCTCTCAAAACGGTGAAAGAAAACATCGTGAGGAAACCGGCATGTCCTAGAACCAAAAATTCAAAGACATGTGACATCTACCAACCCGCACTGGGCCCTCGTAGTGCATTACGGCCCACTTCCTCTCACCGAGAGAAGGCCCGTGTCCCAGCAGTGGGACATTATAGGCTGATTATGTGTTATGTGTGATTGAAAGTGTGTTACGCAATTAGGTTGCCGGTATGAGATGAGCCGGATGTTTACAACGATCCCGGAAGTAGCAGGAGAGCTCGGACTAATAGTTGCTGAAGTATTTACAACGATCCCGGAAGTAGCAGGAGAGCTCGGACTAATAGTTGCTGAAGTATTTACAACGATCCCGGAAGTAGCAGGAGAGCTCGGACTAATAGTTGCTGAAGTATTTACAACGATCCCGGAAGTAGCAGGAGAGCTCGGACTAATAGTTGCTGAAGTATTTACAACGATTCCGGAAGTAGCAGGATAGCTCGGTCTAATAGTTGCTGAAGTATTTACAACGATCCCGGAAGTAGCAGGAGAGCTCGGACTAATAGTTGCTGAACTCGGACTAATAGTTGCTGAAGTATTTACAAAGATCCCGGAAGTAGCAGGAGAGCTCGGACTAATAGTTGCTGAACTCGGACCAATAGTTGCTGAAGTATTTACAACGATCCCGGAAGTAGCAGAAGAGCTCGGACCAATAGTTGCTGAAGTATTTACAACGATCCCGGAAGTAGCAGGAGAGCTCGGACTAATAGTTGCTGAAGTATTTACAACGATCCCGGAAGTAGCAGGAGAGCTCGGACTAATAGTTGCTGAAGTATTTACAACGATCCCGGAAGTAGCAGGAGGAGGTTCTGGCTTTGGAAAAATTCTACTCAATTACCTAAGCCATAGTTTTACCAATCATAGTTACCATAACATAAGTTTTAAACAAATGATAAAAAGAATTGCCAATGCAAACCTTGATAATTATTGTACTATGGTTTTGCTATTAGGTAATAGCACTGGTATTACCAGAAAGGACATAGTGGATGGTGTAAACACCTTATTAAAGTTAAACATAGGTAAGCTAATGTTGTGTGCTTTTCCTTACTCAGATACTTTATCATACAATGAAAATAATTATATTTATAAGTTGAATAATACTATTCACAATCTGACATGTTGTCATAGAGACAAATTATTGTTTTTTGACACTAACAAGTTTGTTAGTGGTATTAAGTTAACTCAGAGAACTATATCTCTGTCTGGGGAATGTAGACATATGATTGCTATGTTGATAGCATATAATATTAACGAGGTTATAGCTAATATAACGAGTTCTAGTATTAGTGACGTGTCCGTGTTGCCTAGTTATACTAAAAACATGGTGATTAATTATGGATCGTCATGTTGTACGAAGGAGGATCCACCACCACCACCACCACCACCACCACCACCACCTATAATACCAACATCCTTGGAGACTACTACCAGTCAGATAGGATATTCTCCTCCCGCTGGAACATACTCGGGCAATCTAGACTCTCCAGTTGTAGTTGTGGAGGTCACTCCGGATAACTATTTAAACTAGTCAGTGAGACAACAGAAGTTACCCCTTCAAATACCAAATTATTATTACAGAATAATAAAAAGGTATCTTCTGGCAATATAATTAATAATAATAAAAAACCAAAGGGAGTGCAACATATTTTAAAATTATTTAATCAGAATATCCAAGGTTGCGCTTCCAAATTATTGGAAATAGAATTGTTTTTGGAAAACACCAAGTTTGATGTCATTTGTTTAACAGAGCATTGGTTGAAAGATCATCAAGTAAAGTCAATTAATTATGAAAATTATTGTGTAGTTAGCCATTTCAGCCGAAAACGTATGATACATGGCGGATCATTAATATTAATTAAAAATTCTATTAAATCAAAAGAACGAAAAGACATAATCGGACTGTCTGTTGAACACACCATTGAATTGTCCTGTGTTGAGCTTGATAAGCATGTTATAGTATGTGTATACAGACCTCCAAGTTACCAGAATCTATCGGTGTTTGATTCTGTAATGGAAGATGTGTTAAAGAAACTTAGTACTAGTAGTAAGTCAATAATAGTATGTGGAGATTTTAATATTAATTTATTGGAAAATAACTCGAATACTGTCAGATTGTTAAGTCTTTTTAGGTCATTTGATTTGTCAAATGTTTTTATTGAACCAACCCGAGTGACAGCTTCTTCTGCCACTTGTATTGATAATGTTTTTTGTAATTGTGATTACTTACACAAAGAAATTGTAAATAAGTTGCCATCTGATCACAGTGGACAAAAAATAACATTTAGCTCCTACATGCCTTTACAAAAAATTCAAATAAGGTTTAGGACAATTACATGTAAAAAGTTAGAGAAATTAAATAATTCTTTGGCCAGTAAGTTATGTGATCAGAATTTTAATAATATAGGTGACCCAAATTAATTCTACGCCGAGTTCTTTTCAATATTAAACGCGCAGTTTAATGACACTTTTCCACTAAAAACTAAAAATATTCACACAAAGTTTTTATTTAGTGACTGGGCGACTCCAGGTATTCGTAAAAGCAGGGAAAAACTTTTTGAACTCTATGGCTTAAAGCAACATATGAATAATACAAACTTTCATCAGTATGTTGCAAAATATTCAAAAACTTTTAAAAGTGTGTGCCAAAAAGCTAAAGCTCTTTATATTAGCAATAAAATAAAATCAGCTGATGATAAAATAAAAACTACCTGGCAAATAATAAATAATGAAACAGGTAGAAAAAAAATAGGCTTACACTGAATTTAATTTAGAGACTGCACATGGCCCCATCAACTCAGATGTAGAAATAGCTCAGGAATTTGAAAACTTTTTTTCTAATATTCCCCTTAAAACTACTGAAGCTTTAAATTCATCCCCCACGCTTTCTGCTGCCTTACTTAAAAATAATGTAAAGGCATGCCCTTTGGAGTTTAGGTTTCAGCATACAAGCCCCCAGGCTGTTATAAAAGCTTTTAGAGATCTTAACATTAAATCAACAGAAGATCTCTGGGGAATGTCTGTAAAAGTATGTAGATCTTTTATCGAAACTATTGCGCCCTATTTAGCTTTCATATTTAACACCAGTGTTGACCAAGGAGTCTTTCCGGATCTTATGAAACATAGTAAAGTAGTACCATTGTTCAAATCCGGTGATAGTAAAGATCCTAACAATTATAGACCTGTGTCAATTCTACCAGTTCTCAGTAAGGTGTTTGAAAAGTTGATGCTCAATCAAATGTTACGTCACTTTAATAAAAATTCCATCTTTCATGAACACCAGTACGGTTTCACCAAAGGGCGTTGCACTACTGACGCCGGTGTTACCCTAATAAAGAACATTTTTAACGCCTGGGAAGAAGCACAAGATGCCATTGGAATCTTTTGCGACCTCTCTAAGGCGTTCGATTGCGTAAACCACGAGACACTTCTGATGAAACTGGAGCACTATGGAATTAGAAAAGCAGCACTTGACTTGCTAAGATCATACCTGAAAGATAGAAAGGTTAAAGTTCAAGTAAACGGCGTAAACTCATTAGGGTCTGAAATGACAATGGGTGTTCCTCAAGGTTCGATATTGGGTCCATTCCTCTTTTTAGTTTACATTAATGATTTACCCCAATTACTTCAAAATCAACCGAAGATGGTGTTATTTGCAGATGACACATCGTTAATCTTTAAAATAGACCGACGGTCACAAAATCTTGACGACGTGAATAACTCTATTCTTCAGGTCCAAGATTGGTTTACGGTAAATAATTTAGTACTTAATGAAAAAAAAACCAAATGCATTAGATTTAAATTACCGAATGTTAGAAGTAGCGAATGTGAAATCATATTGAATGGCCAAAAACTAGAATTTATTGATCAGACAGTTTTCCTAGGAATCACGCTAGACGAGAAATTACAATGGGGACCTCATATAACATCTATTGCGGGGCGGCTAAGCTCCGCCGCTTATGCTGTTAGAAAGATAAGACAGTTAACAGATGTAGAAACCGCGCGTTTGGTCTATTTTAGTTACTTCCACAGTATTATGTCTTATGGCATTTTACTATGGGGTCGGGCTGCTGACATTGAATCCATTTTTATTTTACAAAAGAGAGCTGTCAGAGCCATTTACAATCTACGTCGTCGCGAATCTCTTAGGGAACTATTTAAAAAGGTTAATATCATGACGGTACCTTGCCAATTCATTTATGAAAATATTATGTATGTAAGAAAAAATCAACATCTTTTTAATAAAATAAGTGATAGGCATAATTTTAATACTAGAAATAAAGATAAATTAGATCAACCTTTTTTCAGATTATCTAAAGTACATACATCTTTTATGGGGTACTGTGTTAAATGCTACAACAAAATACCTTGTGACATATTGCAATTAAATGAAAGAAAATTTAAAACTCATATTAAAAGTACACTTTGTAAACAAGGATATTACAAATTAGAGGATTATATCCAAGATAAGAATGTTTGGAAACATGCTGGTCCTGCTCCATAGGACAATCTAAAAGTCTAGACAAAATCAAACTTGTTCCTAATTTAATTTATATATATATTTTTAATTATGACATCTTATTCTAATTCATTTTTACAATCTGCGACTACAGTGGCTCACACACTTGTTAAAGTTCAACTACTTTTGCATTTTTTTTTTTAAATAACTTGTAAATATGTGAGCACCATGAATCTATCACTTATTTGATTTACCTGTCATTGCTTAATTTTTAATTCTTTTTACCTTTTGTGGTAGACTAATTTTATTATGGGTGCATCGTGTTCACATATAATTTTTATTATGTATACAAGACCTTGTAAAACATTTTTAAAAGAGTAACGGTGGAGTTTCTTGCCCATTCTTCTCCATACGAAAACTACCTTTTCGAATGGGCGACTAGAATCATTTCTATTTAGTTTTTTTTTGACGTTCAAAAGTGCCTTTAATGTGCCTATTTGAAATAAATGATTTGACTTTGACTTTGACTTTGAGAGCTCGGACTAATAGTTGCTGAAGTATTTACAACGATCCCGGAAGTAGCAGGAGAGCTCGGACTAATAGTTGCTGAAGTATTTACAACGATCCCGGAAGTAGCAGGAGAGCTCGGACTAATAGTTGCTGAAGTATTTACAACGATCCCGGAAGTAGCAGGAGAGCTCGGACTAATAGTTGCTGAAGTATTTACAACGATCCCGGAAGTAGCAGGAGAGCTCGGACTAATAGTTGCTGAAGTATTTACAACGATCCCGGAAGTAGCAGGAGAGCTCGGACTAATAGTTGCTGAAGTATTTACAACGATCCCGGAAGTAGCAGGAGAGCTCGGACTAATAGTTGCTGAAGTATTTACAACGATCCCGGAAGTAGCAGGAGAGCTCGGACTAATAGTTGCTGAAGTATTTACAACGATTCCGGAAGTAGCAGGATAGCTCGGACTAATAGTTGCTGAACTCGGACTAATAGTTGCTGAAGTATTTACAAAGATCCCGGAAGTAGCAGGAGAGCTCGGACTAATAGTTGCTGAACTCGGACCAATAGTTGCTGAAGTATTTACAACGATCCCGGAAGTAGCAGGAGAGCTCGGACTAATAGTTGCTGAAGTATTTACAACGATCCCGAAAGTAGCAGGAGAGCTCGGACTAATAGTTGCTGAAGTATTTACAACGATCCCGGAAGTAGCAGGAGAGCTCTGACTAATAGTTGCTGAACTCTGACTAATAGTTGCTGAAGTATTCACAACGACCCCGGAAGTAGCAGGAGAGCTCGGACTAATAGTTGCTGAACTCTGACTAATAGTTGCTGAAGTATTTACAACGATCCCGGAAGTAGCAGGAGAGCTCGGACTAATAGTTGCTGAAGTATTTACAACGATCCCGGAAGTAGCAGGAGAGCTCGGACTAATAGTTGCTGAAGTATTTACAACGATCCCGGAAGTAGCAGGAGAGCTCGGACTAATAGTTGCTGAAGTATTTACAACGATTCCGGAAGTAGCAGGATAGCTCGGTCTAATAGTTGCTGAACTCTGACTAATAGTTGCTGAAGTATTCACAACGACCCCGGAAGTAGCAGGAGAGCTCGGACTAATAGTTGCTGAACTCTGACTAATAGTTGCTGAAGTATTTACAACGATCCCGGAAGTAGCAGGAGAGCTCGGACTAATAGTTGCTGAAGTATTTACAACGATCCCGGAAGTAGCAGGAGAGCTCGGACTAATGGTTGCTGAAGTATTTACAACGATCCCGGAAGTAGCAGGAGAGCTCGGACTCATGGTTGCTGAAGTACCTAACTGCTCGGCATTATGTTGCAATATCATGGATTTTCACAAAATATTCAAAGCCAGATGGAAACAGGCGTTATGTGCAGTCAACCGCATATCACTAACACTTGCACTTTACTCGACATAAATAAAGTTGCTGTCAGTGTCAATTTGTAACCACTGATCCGCACGTCCTCACGTCGTGTCGCCGCGTCGCCGGTGCTAACACTGCTCTTGAGCTGCTCTAGCGTAGCCCGGAGTTGCTAACACTGCTCTTGGGCTGGTCTACCGTAGTCCGGAGTTACGGAGTTTCAACAGAAAGCGAGGCCGGCTTATACTGGTTTTTCGGCTGAAATGATGATGATGATGACATTCAAATTAATCAGCAATATTTTAACGGTTAACCCATATTCAATACTCAATATATTTATTGCACTATTCTATAAGGATTAATCGGTCCCTGGTCCTTTGCAATCGTCCTAGGATTTTTGATTTTTCTTACGAGGTTACGACATACCTAAATACTTATAAGGACAAACGATTTTTTTAATGGGAGAACTGCACCTGTACTCGTAACTTGCAGTCAACATTGGGTTCATTATGTGTTGTAGATACCACTTTTTGAGTATTTTTGCCTTTCCACCAAAAATTGTTAACTGAAGCTGTGGCGAGACAGTGCTTCCTTACCCAAACCGTTCATCCCACCCGCTGAAGACCTCCCACCTGTACATGAGTTACCTTGGGTAACCTGGAAGTCTTTAAACAGACTCCGGACCCAGGTTGACCAAAGCAAGGAAAACCTGTTCAGGTGGAGATTCCTAGACGACTCCGCCTTGGAGTGTAAATGTGGTGCTGTTCCACAAACGATGGGACACTTAATATCGTGTCCTGCGTGTCCTGTCAGCTGCACGTTACAGGAACTGGTGGACGCTGGTGAAGGCGCCAAACAAGTAGCCGAATTCTGGGCCGAGTCCATTTAGATTGCTATCGACACGCTAAGAAGAAGAAGTAGATGCTAAGGAATCTGTAGGCAGAAGTGTCTGTGTATGTACCTATGCGAGTTTTAATTACTCTATGCTTTACTTTTCAGAAATTCATTAACGACTTGCTAGAAAAGGCGAAAACTCTGTAGATAATGGAACCAAATCTCACGAATCGAACGCGAGGAGCGGCCGCGGCCTCGTCACCGCTCCCCTTAGATGTAATTATTATAAGCATGTCCTAGCTCGTAGATATGTTGTGAGCGCGCGTGCGCGGACGTGCGGCGACGTACTAACATATCAGCGGAGGGAGGCCTGGCGCGGTCGCCAGCAGCTAGTACAACCTCGTCGCGAGCCTACCACCGTTCCAGTGAGTTCATACCTACCAGTATTTTAAATGATGATTGAGGAGCATCTTGTAAACTGCCGATTTGGTATTAGGTATAAATACAGACTAACGGGAAAAGGCTCCCCTCCAGGCGTAATTGTTTGCCGGGCGATGTAGTGCCCCATCAGGTGTCATTATTAGAAAATTAATTAATGCTCGTAGAATAATATCACTGTTTTGTGATGTCGCAGGATAACCGAATAAATCGAATCTTTGCGAATATCCTGGGACGATGGAAAAGGATCGACCGGATTTGTGGAATCTAAGAATGCTATTCGTAATCATACGAGCTATCATTAGGTTGATTGAAAAACTCCCAAATTGTTGGAAAATTGAACGCGTTAAATTACATGATTGATCAGAGCTATGCTGAGCTCTGGATAAAAGTGACAACAATAACAGATAAGGAATGTATAACGTTTTAAAGAGTAGAACGAGTAGTCGCGTTCGTTCGTTTTAGAGTATTTATATTCTATCAGCGAAGCGATCAGCGCATCCGTCAGTGTATTACGTTTTATCAGCGAAGCGATCAGCGCATCCGTCAGTGTATTACGTTCTATCAGCGAACCACGGTCAGGGAACGGTTATTCGCGACTTCCCTACCTGAGATAAGCCGGAATTTTGGAATGATCCTGGTAACAGTTCGGATGAATACGAAAATTTCTCTTGTTTTCCAAATATCCGGTCTTTTGCAATTGCCCTAGGGAGTATCGCAAAGAGACAATTTTTTAGATTATCCTACGACACATCCACCTGCCAGCCTGTTCACTTAAATAAGCGATATTCGCAACAGTCACCGCAAAGTTCACTACGAACTTATCCCACTGTCAACTGAGTGACTCTGAACAGGCCTTCCAAAACAGAATAATAATATGTAAGGAAGGATGACTTTTAGATGTTATTGTAAAGTTAGCTTACTATAATATTAGTATAATTACATTTGTACACGAGCTACGTCTCTGAACAAGGTGCATCAGCATACCAGTCGTGAAGTCGGAAGCGCTCGTTGAGGTCAGTGCGCCTCGACCACGCGACGCGCGAGGCTGGCAGGCAATATCGCAACCACGAGTCCGCGACACACTTCATGCGAAACGATTGTTATTTGTAAGAGTAGGTATTAAGAGTGCAATTAACGCTTGTATAATGTATCGGATATTACTAAAAGCAATCTTCTGCTGCAAAATGTACATAGTGCGAAACAAAACTTGTGAAACAGTCGTCAGATGTGCTCTGACAATGTCATTTGTGTACCTACGTTTCGTAAATACCTGGACTCAGCCCGAAAGACCAGGACCGCGCGAGTGCGCGCATGCGTCGCGCGCTGCACACGCGCGGCCTCCGCGCGCCAACACGCAGCGAGCAGTCAGTGCGGCCGTCATTGCTTGAAAGGCTTGAATAGATTCGCTTGAATCCTATTGCAACTTTACTAGACCTAGTATTTTAATGTCTATGGGGTTACGCTTCGCGCAGGAAACTAGGAATGTACCTATAGTTTATGTCGAGCTCTTACTGCATGGTTCGGATAGCATATATATGTATTTATAAAGCATAGCCTACACTACAATGCAAGTTAAGCTCATACTAGGATCCTTAGCTACATTATTAATAAGATACCCATACCTGCATAGCCTACTCAAACCTACTAAAAAGCGCCGGTAAACTTGAGCATTCAGTTGTAATGAGCTACATTATTTGTACAAGATCACACGGCATGTCACAGGAGCATTTGGCCGAACTGGGAGCATTCTAGTTTCATCTGGCCGAACAGGGTGCATTCTATAGTTTCATTTGGCCGAACAGGGAGCATTCTAGTTTCATTTCAGTTTTCCCCGAAAGGTTAGGCAGTGACTGTTAGTTAATATATTTTCGGACTGCCGCGGCGCTCTAGTGGGTGCAAGTGCTACTGCTGAGCATGAAGCCCCGAGTTCGATACCCAGGTCAGGTCAAGTGTTATTGGGGTTTTCTATCAGGAATTCCTCGGTAGTAACCCGGAGCCTGCAGATATGTGCCCGGTTTATCTGGCGAAATGTGGGTGTATGGGTGGACATCTGCTTTGTCGGGCGTTGTCCGTAAGAGCAAACGCGCAGGTTGGCGCGCTGCTGACAGGAGGCAAAAGTGACCTTGTTCCCAGCTTACTGTACTTACAGCGTACTAGCCCAGTGCACTGTGAGCAGGTAGTACTCGTTCACCGCCCGACGGGTCGAGTGTCCTGCAGAGACTACACAGTGCTGCCCCGACCGCGTCATGTGGACGCCAGCTCAGGCGCCTGATTCTTTCTACATGAACCACTGCAGTAGTGCATGTTGGAAAGATTCGCCAAAACCCCGAGAATTTTTGCTTAAGATGTTTTCATAGATTTTGATGAAGTATACTAACACGCTGTCAATTCAATTCTTCACTGTGCCCTTATATTGATGTAGGTACACTCTGCCTAACGGAGAAAACAGGTGCGACGATATTTTATAATAATATTATTGATATGATATAATATGATTGTTTTTGGATGTTTTATATATCGCGTAGGCACGGGAAAGTGTAGGTACTAGCGATTCGGTACACCTTTGTAGATTTTATACCTCCCTGCTCCATTAAATTGCCCCACTTGTGGGGCATAGTGTAACCTTCGAAATGTTAATGTCTACTTTGTACCACTAATCGATTTATTACACAAGGGCTGGTAGTTACAAAAAAAATACGTTTGAGAACAGTTTGTTATTGAAACTGACTTCTTATATTCCGTAATGTTTTTTCTAACTTTAGCCTTACAAGCCGCGTGCCCGATTGGGTTTCTAACTTTAGCCTTACAAGCCGCGTGCCCGATTGGGTTTCCCATCGGCAAAAACACCGAACTTCCAAAAAATCGTTCCTTAGCACTCACTTTCGCGATATCGCGGGACTCTAGACGCAGTGGCTTAGGCGTTGCATTGTCTGTCAGTGAATGAATTAATTGAATTCTCTTAAATCCAACACAGACCTAGTGTAATTTTCTTCACCAAAATCGATTAGTGGGACAAAGTGGACATCAAAATTGTAAATATTCCACTTAGCCCCACCTGTGGGACTTGGCAGGCCAGAGTGGAATAATCCCGGCGCTGTTGTATGAACCTCAGCTGAAGGTGCTGGGCGTGGCCTGTTACTAACACGACGCCTGCAGTGTGCTGGTGCGCGGAGGAGGTGAAACACGTGTCGCGGACTCGCGGCGACGACGTTAGTCATTGTTACACATTAGTGCGTTGCAATGGTTGTATTGGAGCTAGTCTCGATTATGTTCGCGGTCTCCAGTTCGAAGCACTTTGTAATAAATAATTTTAAATAAATGTGTTTATTTTATTTGACCTCCATGATTTTGTCCTACGCCATGGATTCCCAACCGTGTGCGTTACGCCAGCCAAAAAATGTCGAATATCGTCATTTGAGTGGGGTCACTATCGGAAAGATTCTCATTTGCTCGCTCTTGCATCTTCCTTCCTATTTCTGTAAAAAGGGTTTAGAGTAACCTAACAAAACCGAACCGAGGGGTGCCCTTCGCTTGCTCTTGCATCCTACGTAGCCTATCGACCGAATGCAATGTAATAAAAAAAAAAAAAAAACCATGTAAATCAATATTACGACAATATAATCAAATGTACAGACGCCAGCAGGTCAACCTACCCGAAACTGTCAGATTTTCCCAATCAACCTTGAACCTTATGCTTTAGCAATAAAGTCGAAAATCTATTAAAGAAATCTGACAGATTGTAGTAACTTGATGTGCTGGCGTCTGTACGAGACCCGTAAAATTTTCAAAAGCCGGCTAAAGTACTGTCAAAAATAGACAAGATCCAATTAAGATGGACGTATTAGCAGAACAACGAGCAAATAACAATTTCTGTGCGTTTTGGAAGTCTACAGGTAAGTTGGAGGCTAAGCCTGGTCTCGCGGCGGATGTGGGAGGGGTTACTGATCATGGGGACATTGCTAATCTATTTAGGAACCATTTCACAGTAAGGTCTCCACTTGGTCCCTCTGTCTCGGGAATCGGCTTTGTGTTTCATGAACGGGGGGATGAGCCGCTACTGCGTTTCACCACGAAGCAAGTAAGGTCGGTGATAAATGGTATGAGTGGGGGCAAATCCCCTGGGCATGATGGGCTTAGCATAGAACATCTTAAATATGCGGGCATGCATATGCCGAGGGTCCTGTCCTTGTTCTTTACGATGTGTCTCAGCCATTCGTATTTACCGGCAGACTTAATCAAGACCATTTAAATTAATTCTATTTTCAATTTGTATTGTTATGCATGCTTTAATATTGATTTTATTACTAATGTGAAAGTTTACATAATTTTACACAATTCTACCACTTCATGATTATATATAAAAAATTCGACATTGGCGCCGATTCTGTTGTTCACAAACTAAACTAAATTTAAGTTCATGCATCTTTTTCTGTCTATTTCACTAAGAAAAGGACAGAAGATAAATATTAGTTTAGTCCTGTCAAATAGCGCCTGACGTAAATTGACGTATTTTTAATAAGCAATTTTTTAATCGCGTCTAAATTGTCTATGGAGTATCTTAATTTGACAGTACTAAACTAATATTTATCTTCTGTCCTTTTCTTAATGTAATAGAAAGAAAAAGATGCCTGAACTTAAATTTAGTTTAGTTTGTAAACAACAGAATCGGCGCCAATGTCAATTTAATATATTTGTACGCCTCTGGGCAAAACATAGAGGATCTACCTACCTGTAATCGCACACTATTGTAATTTGACCTATGTTTACCAAAAAAAAAAACCATTGTTGTACCCATCGTGAAGAATAGGACAGGAGACATGAATGAATGAATAATTTTATTTACTTAATTCCTTTACAGATCAAAACAATAATACATTGCCCCACAAAACTGCTTCATCTCGGACGTAGGTAATTATCGCCCGATATCTCTTGCCACTGTCGTGGCTAAGGTGTTGGACAGTGTGCTTGACTCTTATTTGGCAAAATATATAAAGTTGCACGATGCACAGTTTGGGTTTTGTCTTGGACTGTCTACGGAAAGTGCTATCCTGTATTAATTGTAACAACATCAGTTATGCGGACGACATGGTGCTGCTGGGCCCGTCGCCGGGGGCTGTCGTGGAGCTGCTCAAAGTATGTGAGACCTACGCTGCTGCACATGGACTGGTCTATAATGCCAAAAAATGTGAATACATGGTCTTTGGGGTCGCTGGTAAGCGCCGGGAAAATTCCCTCGAACTTGTCATAAACGTTACGCCAATACGTAGAGTCACAAGGTTTAAATATCTTGGGCATTTTCTTACCGACGACCTCAGGGATCATGGTGACATTGAGAGGGAGCGCAGGGCTCTAGCGGTCACGGGTAATATGTTGGCACGAAGATTTGCTCGGTGCTCATGCGCTGCACACAACCACCGGTAGCGGGGACCCGACTCGGGGCCGGATGGCCTCTAAGTCCCAAGCTCCTCGGTGGCCGGCCTCTCCCCTGCCGACGTACAGGTGTTGGCGACGTCGGCGGAGAAAAATACTCGTCGCTCGAGCTCGACGCAACTGCTACGGCCGGTGTCACAGCACTCTCGATGGGGCTGGGTTCCGGCGGTAGCGGGGCGGGGCTGAGCGACTCGACGCCGATGTGAACCCCTCCTACCGTTAGTTGGGATCCCGATGGTGGCGCGTTCCGGGGCCCATGAAACGACATGGCCTCGGACTTGTGCAATGCCACCTCGAGACCCAACTGCCGGATCCTCATTAGCCAGGGCTCAGGCGCAAAACGTCTCTTTCGCAAAATGTCCCCTGGTCGTAAAACGTCTCTTTCGCAGAATGTCTCTTTAGTAAAATGTCTCTTTCGCAGAATGTCTCTTTCGTAAAATGTCTCTTTCGCAGAATGTCTCTTTCGCAGAATGTCTCTTTCGCAAAATGTCGCGCCAGGGACTTAAGAATAAAATTTTGATTTTTAAAACAAAAAATCATTTATTAAAATTATACTGCAATTATGATGTTAAAATTTTGGTACTTAAATTTACCTAAGAATGTATTAAATCCAATCCAAAACCAAATAAAAACAAAATCAATAGGTGTCAAATATTTTACACACATTCAAAATTTAGATCAAAAGAATCAATAATGTTAGTAAACATATCCACAGATAATATAATAGGAGCTATTACTAATGGTAACTAAACCTAAGTATTGCAAATGAAAATATTTTTTATACCATTTTTAAAATGATTAAAAATTATATATTTAATATTAAATGGCAAATAAATAAATTTACTTGAGTTATTATCAAGTATTGCGAAAAAAAAAAATGTTTTAATCATTTTCATAACATTATTGATAAAAAGAAAATATAAATATATGACATATCAAATGAAATTATATCTTAATTGTGGCACTGAAATTAAATCAAAATTTTATTCTTAAGTCCCTGGCACGACATTTTGCGAAAGAGACATTCTGCGAAAGAGGCATTCTGCGAAAGAGACATTTTACGAAAGAGACATTCTGCGAAAGAGACGTTTTACGACCAGGGGACATTTTGCGAAAGAGACGTTGCCTGAGCCTTAGGGGCTGCCTCCACACGGCGATTTCATCGCCGCGGAAATTTGATGGCGCGGCGAGACTATCGCCGCGATTCTCTCGCTCGTGGAGGCAGCCCCTTAGCCAGATGTCCTGTAAAAAAATTATAATCATCCGTTTAGTCAATTCCAAGATACAGCAATCGTGCAAACGTTACCGCAGCAGGATTTTAAATATCTTCGCAACCATAGCAAATACAAATTAAGTTGTACCATTTCAAATTGATATCTAATTATTTAGATAAAACTTATTTCAATATATCCGTTATAAAACAAAAAAATGGTTGCCTGTAAAGTCGGTTTTACGGGCGAAGATTTTACGTGACAACGTCTTTTTCTCGGTAGAATAGTTGAGTGGGAGAGAGACGCAAGGCATTCGGCGGGCCTCTCTCTCGTTCGGTGACTCATCGTAACGTTACCGAGCGTTACACTTTTTCATAAGTGACTCCCAGCCGCAACCTAATTTAAGACGTTGTCACGTCAAAAGATCTGGTTGGGGTAACGTTACTACAGCCGGAACTGTTTTTATCAAATAATTAAAAAACTATCACCTTACCAAATTCAAAAATGAGCTTACCATTTACAGAAGCTGTATATCTAATTATCTATTGCACTTGGATGACGATTTTCGACAATATCTGGCTGGGGTAACGCACACACTAATTTTTTATCAAAATTAAATTTCCTGATGGTGGCCTTGCCAGAGTCAGTGACACTCATTTGTGCACGTTGTTCTCGCTAGATAGGTAACCAGCCATCCTGATGTCAGAACGGCAGTTTAAAAAACCGGGCGTAGCAATCAACTAGGTAGCCACGTTCTATAATTCGATGTAAAATATAGGTAGTGACACCGTCCATTCAGAATAATTAAATTTTTGTAGTAAAACTTGAAATAAAACTATTCGTAATTTGTGTAAAAGTTTCTTTAATGAACAACTTATTCCTTCTATTTGACATTTTATGTATTCCTTCGAACAGTCTCATCATGGTCCCCTAAATAGCTATGCTGAAACATGCTATTAATGTTCAAGACAATCATTTTAAGCATTATTTATTATTTTCTTACAATTCGTCTATACATATCAATAATCATTAGAACCAATTATGAACATTTTATTAATGGTACTAATTAAACATCAGCTCCATACGTGTCACGTGGCGTAGTGCGTGGCACGTGAAGCAGCTCGGCGTGCGTCACGTGGCGTAGTGCGGCACGTAAAGCAGCTCTGCGGGCGTCACGTGGCGTAGTGCGGCACGTAAAGCAGCTCTGCGGGCGTCACGTGGCGTAGTGCGGCACGTGAAGCAGCTCGGCGTGCGTCACTTGGCGTAGTGCGGCACGTAAAGCAGCTCTGCGGGCGTCACGTGGCGTAGTGCGGCACGTGAAGCAGCTCGGCGTGCGTCACGTGGCGTAGTGCGGCACGTGAAGCAGCTCGGCGTGCGTCACGTGAAGCAGCTCGGCGTGCGTCACGTGGCGTAGTGCGGCACGTGAAGCAGCTCGGCGTGCGTCACGTGGCGTAGTGCGGCACGTGAAGCAGCTCGGCGTGCGTCACGTGGCGTAGTGCGGCACGTGAAGCAGCTCGGCGTGCGTCACGTGAAGCAGCTCGGCGTGCGTCACGTGGCGTAGTGCGGCACGTGAAGCAGCTCGGCGTGCGTCACGTGGCGTAGTGCGGCACGTGAAGCAGCTCGGCGTGCGTCACGTGGCGTAGTGCGGCACGTGAAGCAGCTCGGCGTGCGTCACGTGGCGTAGTGCGGCACGTGAAGCAGCTCGGCGTGCGTCACGTGAAGCAGCTCGGCGTGCGTCACGTGGCGTAGTGCGGCACGTGAAGCAGCTCGGCGTGCGTCACGTGGCGTAGTGCGGCACGTGAAGCAGCTCGGCGTGCGTCACGTGGCGTAGTGCGGCACGTGAAGCAGCTCGGCGTGCGTCACGTGGCGTAGTGCGGCACGTGAAGCAGCTCGGCGTGCGGAGGCGCCGGCGCGTGCAGCTCCTGCAGCGCGTCGCGCAGCTCCACGTAGCGGCGCTTGAACTGCAGCCCGCAGCCGCGCGCGCGCCGGAACTCCAACAGCGTGCGCGCGCCGCCCTCAGAGCCGCCGCAGCGCATCGCCCACGCGCGCATCTTCAGCTCCGCACCGCACTCTATCGCCATCTGTCAGCACAAGGACCGGTCAGCAAGCGGCGCGGGGGCGCGGGGGCGCGGGCGGCAGGCGCGCGACTCACCAGGCGCGGGTGCAGGCGGCGCCACACGTAGCCGCGCGAGCGCAGCGCGTCGCCCAGCGCGGCCATGGCCTGCGCCTCGTCGGCGCGCAGCCACACGCGCGTCATGCGGCGCCCGAGCGGCGCCAGCGCGGCGCCGTCGGGCGGCGAGGCCAGCAGCAGATCGTCGGCGTGCGCGGGCTGCGAGTAGCTGATGAGCGCGTCCATGTCGGCGGCCGACAGCTCGTCGGGCGCGTCGGTCGTGTCGGTCGCGTCGGCCGCGGCCGGCTGCGAGCGCCACGCGCGCGTCGCGCCCTCTGTCGACGGGAACGGTCGGGAAATTCGTCTCGGTTTCGACTCCGGCGACGTGTATCGATTTAAAAAAAAACATTTTTTTATTTATAACCGCCAGAAAGTTCAAAAATGCAAGTTCCTTTTTACAGACAAGGTGTGATTGAAATAACTCAAAACCCGAAAAGGGGTCATTGTAACGATAATTATGAAACAACTCACTGTGAGAACAACAATGACATCATGATAAAAAGTCAGTTAATGTTCACAAACCTGACTAAATGAAATGTATAGAACAGAATAGTTGGCCTAGTACGCACGTGGTAATTCACGAAAGTAAAGTAAACTTATTACGTTTATCCACCTCAGGGTGGATAAACGTAATAAGTTTAAGCGATATAAGCGGAATAACTGAACGTTGATTCGAACGATTTGTGAATTGGAGAAATCAGACTTTTTGCATATCAACAGGCCATACTAAGCTAAGCTAGTGCTAAGCAAAGCAATGCCCATAGACAAGATTATTAAATCTGTGTCAGATACTTCGCTGAGGCTAAAGTAGCAAGTCAAAGCAGTTCTTCTAGAAGTTATTTATACTTTTGATTAATGCTTATTTTGCTTTGGCAATGACTATTTATCTTGGCCTAAGTTTGCTCGTCGCATTCATTTAAACCAAACCGGGCAAGAGCTAGTCGGACTCGCGCACCGAGGGTTCCGTACTATCATGTTTTTAAATTTTCATACGGGAGGCTTATATTCGTCAAAGAATTTTAACACTGTGCACTGCAGTGTAGAAAATTGCAGTTTTATGTCAGCGCCATCTCTTGACCGCTAGTGGAATTAATGTAACTTTTGTTGATGATTTCTGAAAAAGTGTGCTATTTAGAGACTTCGTTTTATTTTTCCTGTAACCTTTACG
The DNA here is from genome assembly GCA_948474745.1 of Oligia latruncula. Lineage (NCBI taxonomy): Eukaryota > Metazoa > Arthropoda > Insecta > Lepidoptera > Noctuidae > Oligia > Oligia latruncula. The sequence goes on along the minus strand of OX419691.1, from coordinate 203,991 downwards.
TAAACTTCTATCACAGAATTATTTCAGATTTTTCTCTTTGCAAACTTCGGAGATAAGGGGGAGCTGTGACGTGACAGACTGAGTCTCACCCATAAGGGTTCCGTTTTACATTTTGGTACTGAACCCTAAACATGCTAACGCTAGTTGTATTTTAAAGTAAAAGTTATTCATAATGATGATTGCAATGACCCTTTGTCGGGCTTTTAAGTTGCTTATAGACCCTGTGTAGTACGATAATCGAAAAAATCGGCTCAGCGATATTCTAGGATGATTGGTAAAGGATTTTATTTAAATTCTAAGACTGATTATCGTAATCATTTGAGCTATTAGCTATTATTAAGATCACGAGAATGAATCCGAGATATCAAGAGATAAAAAAATCCGATCGTACTACGACGTACATACATATTTTTTTGAAAGAGTCCGTTGTCATACACATACCAAACGAAATAAAACAAGACGAGAAAAATGAAGACGCAGACAAAGACCCGGGGCCGACGCGTAGATAGTGCGGCGGCGCGGTGCTTTGGTAATCTAGCTTTATGAGCATTTCTCACGTCACGGAGCTAAATCGCCAAAGAGCCGAGCCGCGCGAGTCCACGACGAGGCGAGACGCTCCTCCGGTGCCGAGCGGCGCGCGCCGTGCTGAGGCACGAGGCGGCTCCGAGACCGGACCCACTCAGAGTCACCTAGTACCTGACACGGTCGCGCGCCGGGTCGCGCGCTGCGGGCGGCACTCACCGGCGGGCTCGCGCATCCACGGCAGCTCCAGCAGCGCCGGCAGCGCGGCGCGGCGCTCGGGCTCGGGGGCCAGCGCGCGTCGCAGCAGCGCCGCGGCCGCCGCGCCCAGCTTGCGCCAGGGGCCGCGCGGGTCCGCGCCGCCCCGCGCGCTCCACGCCGCGTAGCGCGGGTCCGCGGGGCTCGCGCGCTCCCACGGCAACTCTTCGAACACACACGATAGTTAGACGGGGCCGGGGGACAATAATCGACGGAAGCTGCTCACCGACGACGACGAAGTTCCCGAGCGTAGGTGCGTGCGCCGCGACTCGTAACTTCGGTACCATAACTTTAGGGTCTGCGAACACGCCTACAGCTAGGATACCAAAGAGACTCGCCGCGACTCGGAGCGGTCGGCGCGGGGCCCGGCGCGGCTGCGGAGCGACTACTCACCGCCGGCCAGCATGGCGAGCAGCACCAGCGCGGCCGCCCACAGGTCGGCGGGCGGCGCGCGGTAGGCCCGCTCGTGCGCGCGCAGCACCTCGGGCGCGGCGTAGGGCACCGTGCCGCACACGCGCGACAGCAGCCGCTCGCGCGTGCCGTGCCTGCAACGTGCCAGCGGTACAGACTCATGTACTACTCTGAAGAACTCTGTACTGACTGTAATGGACAGTATAGGTACCTCGTGGTGCGGATTTCGAAATTGTATTCATGACTTATGAATACAATTTCGAAATCCGAACTAGCGCGCACTGGGCCTGCAGTCTCGACATAGATAGCGACGCTGTCGCAAACTACTAATACAAAAAACTAATAATACCGACAATAATCGCTAGCCATAACGATCCATATGACAAACGCAAGTCTCTACATCTGTCAAAAATGCTCGCAAAATATATTCGTAAACATTACGAAAATCGTAAAGTTTGCGACAAACTTCGGTAAGATACCGATGACAATCGATAACTTTGAGAGTCGAGACTACCAAATATCGCTAAATCCGGATCGATAGGACTTTGCGACCGAATTCGGTCGTAAAGCGATTGCTATCTATGTCGAGACTGCAGGCCCTGGGCTAGGTTCGCGCCAAATTCGGCTCTAAACGCTATACAATGCGTTCAAATGCGCCATCTCGCTCACACTTAGTCTGGCTTTTGTACCTGGCTTGCCTTTCCTTTCTCTGTCTCGCAGTTTTCGCATACAAATTGCTATAAAAACGTTTACATTTGTTGATATATTGGTAAGTACTTATACACAGAGTTCTATGAAATGAAAAGCCAGGCTTTTGAGAGGCATGAAGTTCGCGCAAATGCACTATCCGCGCGTTGCGTTGACCCGCGTAAAGTTAGTTGCGAAAGCACGAGTCGATGACATGACGCGACTCAAATTGTTATTGTTTTGAATACTTTGAGAATTAGTTTTATTATTTGAAAAAAATATTGATTGTGGTGATGTCATTCCCTATGATTTTGTAAATGGTTAATGAATGTAGTGTTCTTTTATCATTATGTGTTCGGAATCTGTCATCGAAAAGGTACGTAAATACATTGAGTTTTCTGCAATTTTCTGCCAATAAATAACTCTTTACTTCACCGTAGCCAATCTTAAATTACTGTCGGTACTTCTCGGAAATAAAAACAAGTATTTTTGTCAGTCAAGACAGAATAAATAAAATAGGTACCTACTCGTTCGATCGTTTATTAGGTATGAATATGACAAACCTATGTAGTGGCTCATATTAAAATTATTAATTGACTTTAAAAATGTAAGTACCTAATTCATAAAATAATGCGTACGAGAAAATAACAATAAATCGATAATAAAATTTGGAGGCCATCTAGTGCATTTTGATTGAACAAATTTTGCAAGTGACAAGCAAAATGAAAAAAGGTCCGGCTAAGCGCTGTGGTTATGCGCATTCATTAGTATAGATGGCGGTTATGACAATTACGTACTGATGCTTGAATTAAGTAGTACCTGGTCTTCGTATTTTAAAGGTTTTCTTACCAAAATTATAATAATGTTGTTAGTACTACTAACAACCATTAACAACAAGAAAATCAGCCAATCCCTCAGTTGGGCGTTTTTTTTATAGGTACCTTGAAAATCTGTGGGCTTGTCCTCATTTTGACCCCTAACACGCCACTGCTCGTGACCTACATTAATGTATGCAATGTACAGTACTCCTCTCGGCATTTTGATAAAAAGTTTCAAAATGATACATGTAGACGATCAAAAGGTGTGGCGGCAAAAGGAGAGTTGAAGCGTTCTATTCTGTACAGGCATCGCAGTGGAATAGAGCATAAAACGTACCTCACCTGAAGAGTGTCGCCATGCCGAAGTCAGAGATCTTGAGCTGGTCTCGGTTGTCCAACAGCAGGTTCTCGGGCTTGATGTCGCGGTGCGCCACGCCGCGGCCGTGCAGGTACGCCAGGCCGCTCAGCAGCTGGCGCCAGAAGCGTCGCGCCTCCTCCTCGCGCATGCCCACGTCCGGCTCTGCACACAGTCGCGGTCAGTGCGGGCTCACGGGCCGCGCGCGCACGCTCCCGCTCGCCCGCGCTCACCGATGCGGTCGAACAGCTCGCCGCCCGGCGCGTACTCCAGGAACATGTAGTGCAGGCCCTGGTGCGTGCGCTCGCCCAGGCAGCGCAGCACGTGTGGGTGGCGCAGCGCGCGGTGCAGTGCGGCCTCGCGCGCCGCGCCCGGCCCGTGCTGCGCGCCCGGCCCGTGCTGCGCGCCCGGCCCGTGCTGCGCGCCCGACCCGTCCTGCGCGCCCGGCCCGTCACGCGCCGCGCCGCGCACCACCTTCAGCGCCACGGCAGCGCCGCTGCGCGCGTGCACCAGCAGCCGCACTCTGCGTCACGAGACGAACACGAGTCAGACGGAGTCGGAGCTCGCTTGTTACTTAGATTACGCGGGAGAGCGAACGTAATGTGCTATTGTGCAAACTTTTGCGCCGAAAATACAAGGTTGTCATAGAACAACGATCGGCGGAGGCGGCGGCGGCAGTGACCGCGCGAGGTGGTTAAACTTTCAAGGATGCGCCGAGCCGCCGTGACTCGCTCACGTCGTATTTTTTCTCTCTCCAAATTGCAGTGTCGATCTAGTTCCGCGTTCGCCTAAGAACTCCGTTCGACACGGGGCAGCAACGAAAAACTATCGCATCGTTTTTCGAGGTGTATGTATAAACATTGTGGGATTTCCTTCGAAACCCAATTATATTTTTCTGTATCCCCATTTGCCGAAACTCCCTGGCCGCGCCATCAATACAGTGATGGAATTAAAAAGCATGCTTTCAGATAAATTGTACCATTTATGTTCGTTACAGTAATAAAAAAAACTCAAAAGAATAACGAGGGAGGGGAGGGGGGAGGGGAGGGGGGAGGGTATTGGTTGGCACGAGTTTACAAGGCGCACCCGGGACCGGGATCCAGACGTAGTATACACTAAACAATTGTACGCATTTAATACTACCCAAAACGTAGGATAAAACATCCAATTCTAATCAAGATTAAGCTCAACAGCCGACAAGCTGATCTTTGTATTTAAGACTAACTAGATGTGGCCTTATTTACAATTAGAAGCACTGGGTTATACGGTGAGGTGGTTGTATACAACTATACAAGTGCTAGAAATAGTAAAAACAATACGAAACATTTGCATAACAAGAATAATTATTGACCTTCAAGAATTACTTTTATAAGAAACTAGCAGAGCCCCGCGGTTTCACCCGCGTAAGTTTCGATCCCGATTCCCGGATTTCGGACGCAAAAATAAAAGTATTTTTATTTACTTTTGTACGTATTTTCTCTTATGTCACTCTGCAGTGTAGACAAAATTTGTAGAAAATTTTATTAGCTTTCAGCTAACCCACCATTTGAGAACGCAGCTAAACAGCATTGTCCTATACATTTTTTAGGGTTCCGTAGCCAAATGGCAAAAACGGAACCCTTATGGATTCGTCATGTCTGTCTGTTTGTCCGTCCGTATGTCACAGCCACTTTTTTCCGAAACTATAAGAACTATACTGTTGAAACTTGGTAAGTAGATGTATTCTGTGAACCGCATTAAGATTTTTACAAAAAAATTGAAAAAAAAAAAGAATAATCAAAATCGGTTCATAAACGACGAAGTTATCCGCGAACACACATAAACAAAAAAAAAAAATATACGGTCGAATTGAGAAACCTCCTCCTTTTTTGAAGTCGGTTAAAAAACAACAAATTTTGGGGGTTCCCATAAGTACTTAGAACTGAAACTCAAAAATGTTTTTTTCATCAAACTCATACTTGTGGGGTATCTATAAATAGGTCTTCAAAAATGATATTGAGGTTTCTAATATCATTTTTTTCTAAACTGAATAGTTTGCGCGAGAGACATTTCCAAAGTGGTAAAATGTGTGTCCCCCCCCTGTAACTTCTAAAATAAGAGAATGATAAAACTAAAAAAATATATGAAGTACATTACCATGTAAACTTCCACCGAAAATTGGTTTGAACGAAATTTACTAAGTAGCTCGCCGGTGAAAATTTAAAAACATGATGGTACGGAACCCTCGGTGCGCGAGTCAGACTCGCTCTTGCCCGGTTTTTCAAAATTCTAATCAGTTTTCGAGCATCACGTTCTGCAAAGCTCCGCTGCTGTCTGTCTGTTATTTTTTCACGCAACCGCTGAAACGATTTAGATGAAATTTGGTATAGAGATGATTTGAGTCTCGGGAAAGGACATAGGATAGTTTTTATGCCGATATTCCCACGGGAAACTTATGCGGGTAAAACCGCGGGATGCTGCTAGTACATAGATAAAAGTTTCGATAACTAGTGAACGGATTTAGATGAAATTTGGTAGTTAGATTCGGATCAGTGGGGCAATTGCGTAACACCTCAGATTATAGAATAAAGACAGATAGACCGCGCCGAACAATAAAGTGAGGCACGTTTGTAGACTTGTGTGCGTGACATCACTGTAAGAACACGTGCCTCTGTGTGCGTGTACGGTTGCCTGGCTAATGAAACAAATTGGGGTAAGGGACAACTATGTCAAAACTCGTGCAGTGCAATCCATTTAAAGTATGGATGACATTTTTTTTTTGAGATAACAAAGACATTAGTGTAAGGCCAGTTTTATTATGATTTCTTCAAAAATAAACCATGTAATGGTAATTCGTTGATTGGGAACACCCTTACCCTAAGTGAAGTGGATTGGCGGCGGTAATTACACCATTTCAAGTTGCTATATTGCATAGTTTTTCAGATACATTGTTATTATGGGGCTGATTCGAAATTTGGATCCAAAAATCAGTAGGGTAAGGGACATTTTCTTTAAGCTAGAATTTTTTCATATACACCGAAAGAGCGCAAAATTCTGAACAAAACTGTATACTCAACTCATTTTGGGTATTTTGTCCCTTACCTCAACTGAACCTACGGTCGACGAAGTAATGAACAGTGAATCAATTTCTCACCTTACGCTCATGTGTCGGTTGTAGAGCCCGGAATACACTTGCCTGTAACTTGCACAAAAATATGCAAGTAGCTGGCATACCATTATGGTATTCACCAATCAGATCCCACCAAAAACATTTTCATGTAAAATGTTGCCAAGACGAGACCACATATGGCTCGCACTGTCAAAAAGTTATCAGATCTCATGTAGAGCCAAGCTTCTGACTCTACACGCCCCAACTTCACAAACTCTACACCTTAGTCAAAATATGAGGCTTGGCCGTTTCGTTACTACAAGAACTATTGTATAACAGAAAAGTAATGAACAGTGAATAAATTTTTCACCTTACGCCCATTGATGGTAGCGAAACGGCCAAGCCACATATTTTGACTAAGGTGTAGAGTTTGCGAAGTTAGGGCGTGTAGAGTCAGAAGCTTGGCTCTACATGAGATCTGATAACTTTTTGACAGTGCGAGCCATATGTGGTCTCGTCTTGGCAACATTTTACATGAAAATGTTTTTGGTGGGATTTCACATCTTTTTGAAAGTTGCTTATGAAATAAAAAAATATTTTTTTGGGGGGTTATTTACTGAAAATCCTGAAATACGTATTTTATTATTTATAACAAGGAGTCCCTATATCAATTTTCAGAACTCTAGCATCAAAATTTGCGGAAGTCTCGTACAAACTTCCATCCCCTATTTTAAGGGGTTGGAGGGTAAAAGTTCCAAGTTTTTAGAGTTTTTTTGTTGTTTGTGTACTATTACTAGCATACATACCAAATTTCAGCTTTCTAAGACTTCAGGAAGACCCTTAGAATATTGATGATCATCAGTGAGTCAGTGACGAAATCGGGGTATTTTAGATATCAATATAAAAACTTTTTACAAAAAAAAAACAACCGACTTCCAAAAAATACACTACAAATTGAAAAATAACTTTAATTTCGGAAGTCGGTGTCTTTGGTTCCGCATTTTCGTTTAATGACACCGACTTCCGAAATTAAAGTTATTTTTCAATTTGTAGTGTATTTTTTGGAAGTCGATTGTTTTTTTTTTGTAAAAAGTTTTTATTTTTCACTTTTTAGTGGGTCAGTTTGTAATTACAAGCTTTTTTATCTAAGTTACAATAGCCTAATGTCAACTGCTCATCACATGTTACAAAATATTGCTTTTCCCGATGCTGGGACGTTTATTGTTGAGGAGTTCTCCTGGTAAGAGCCAGGAGAACTCCTCAACAACCACTCACCATACGCATTGTAACGAGCATAAATTGCTTAGCAACCATATTAAAGTAACCGAATCGCAACCCGTGAAATATTTGTCATTGAGTAGTTCCGATGGCTATCTGTGGTCTTCATCATCAGCTCCACTTTACCAAATGATGATTTCCGAGAGCAAATGCTCAAGTTACTTTAATTATTGAGTAGGCCACACGACGAAAGAGCATTGCTAGAAATGACGCGATTACTCAACTTAAATTCGGTTTCAAATTGACGCATCAGCATGACTAGTAGGTAGTGGTCGTCCTATGTAAAACTACAATCTTAATTAGGTATTATTATTGTACGAACTGAACATTTTGGCATATTGAACCGTATGAAGTAAGCCCAACAAAAACTGCTGTAAATCGTCCAAACACAAGGTAGCTACTGTAAACTGTTGAGGAGTTCCCTTAACTGTCCTTCGTCTTCATCATCAGACCCCGAATGACAGTCACAACCATGTAGGTGTAAAGTTCTCATCAATACAAATTAATCAAGCCCAAACACAAGGTAACTGCTGTAAACCGTTGAGGAGTTCCCTCGACTGTCTTTCGGCTTCATCATCAGATCGACTCCAGGCCTTCATTAAATTGTAGTGCTTTAAAATACCTAATGAAAAAATTAACAAACGCACTAGTCGCTCCTACGATTTTCGAATGTTCCCCTCGATTTCACTGGGATGCCATCATCAGATCCTGGTTTTCTTATCATGGGACCACCCTTGGCATATCTCCTTTCCAACAAAAAAAGAATAATCAAAATCGGTTCATAAACGACGAAGTTATCCGCGAACACAAATAAAAAAAAAATATACGGTCGAATTGAGAAACCTCCTTCTTTTTTGAAGTCGGTTAAAAACCGACTTCCAAAAAAAACACTACAAACTGAAAAATAACTTTAATTTCGGAAGTCGGTGTCTTAGGGATCAGTATTTTAGTTTTTGCCACCGACTTCCGAAATTAAAGTTATTTTTCAGTTTGTAGTGTTTTTTTTGGAAGTCTGTTTTTTTTTGAAGTCGGTTTTTTTTTTTGTTAAAAAGTTTTTATTTCTCGCTTTTTAGTGGGTCTATTTATAATTTATCTAAGTTACAATAGCCTAATGTCAACTTGCCCAACGCCTTTTTATGAAATATTCCTTTTCTCGATGCAGGGACGTTAATTGTTGAGGAGTTCTCCTTTTATTAGTTTTTAGATTAGATGCTGATAATCCTGGCTGCTGCATCAGGCCAGACTTATGTCAACATTGCATTGAACTTAAAATTAGTCCTGTTTAAAATGAGCCCAAACACGACTACGGTGCTGTAATTTCAAGGTTTTTACTTTTTTTGATGCTCCTGGCTTCAGCATCAGGTCTTCGGTGTTCCTCAGTAACAGTACGATTATCCACAAATCGAGCCCTTTTCAATGAGCCTAAACACGATATATCTGCTGTTAGTTGTCGAGGAGTTAGGTACTCTGCAGACTATCCTGACTGCAGCATCAGGTCATGACTTGATGATCATGAGACCAAATGTGGCAAATGCCCTATCAAACATCAAAACAATTTACTAAAACTGTCCTTGCCTGTTCGAGTAACTTCTAACTGTTAAGGAGTTGTACCTTCCATCATCAGCCCAGCTACCTGAGATGGTGACAACCATACACAAATACACAAGATACTTCATAAAATATGCGAAAAACAATAAGTGAGCCTATAAAATTTGAGGGTTGCCCTCGATTTCTCTAAGATCCCATCATCAGATCCTAACTTGGTGACAATGGGACCACCTCAGAACTATCTACTTTCGAACAAAAAAATAATTTTGAAAATCCGTCGACAATTGGCGGAGTATTCGATGAACAAACATACAAAAAAAAAAAAAACATACAAATACCCGAACATAGTACCTCCTCCTTTTTGTGAAGTCGGTAAAAATCTAAAGTGTAAGAGCTATGCAATTGAAACTTTATAGGTTTAATAAGTCAACCACTGACATCATATCCCGAAAATTTTGTTTATCTGGTATAATCCAAACCAAAGTTATGAAGGTTCAAAAATACGATACGACGAAGTGCTTCGAGAAAAGGTAGGTAGTGCCCTTGCGCTTCGCTTGGCTCGTCTTGGCGGGGGCACTCCCGTGCCCCCAGATGTTGTTATGGCACACGGCATGCAAGCTGATTGGTGAATATCATACTGGTATGCCAGCTACTTGCATACTTTTGTGCAAGTTACAGGCAAGTGTATGGTAGTCCTTAGGGCGTGTAGAGTTAGAAGCTTGGCTCTACATGAGATCTCATAACTTCTTGATAGTGCGAGCCTTAAGTGTTAAGTGGTTTCGTCTTGGCAACATTTTACAAGAATTTTTTTTTGTTGGGATTTCAATTCTTTATGAAAGTTGCTTACGAAAAAAAATGTCTTCTTTCTTTTTAGGGTTCCGTAGCCAAATGGCAAAAACGGAACCCTTGTGGATTCGTCATGTCTGTCTGTCCGTCTCGCGTCCGTCCGTATGTCACAGCCACTTTTTTCCGAAACTATAAGGCTTAGCAGGCACTACGATTTTAATCGTTGCGATTTAGTTATAAAATCGCAAATACAAAAATTGTTCAAGCGATATCTCATACGATTTTTTTCCGCAGTGCGCGGACTCTAGTATAATTTATCGCAACGATTTATTTTCGTAGTGCGCGCATACCCTAAGACTTAGCGCGCACTACGATTTTAATCGTTGCGATTTAGTGATAAAATCGCAAACAAAATTTTTCAAGCGAATTCTCAAGCGATTTTTTTCCGCAGTGCGCGGACTTTAGTATATTAGTATTGGCTACAGATTGACGATTATTTATCGCAACGATTAAAATTCGTAGTGCGCGCTTAGGATAGGTCTTCAAAAATGATATCGAGATTTCTAATATATTTTTTTTCTAAACTGAGCAGTTTGCGCGAGAGACACTTCCAAAGTGGTAAAATGTGTTTGTCATGTAACTTCTAAAGTAAGAGAATGATAAAACTAATAAAAAATTAAATTTAAAATTTAAAAAACCCCCGACACAAAATAATAATAAAATTAAATGTAATTGGAAAAGGATAAAATAATATAAAAACCCCCTGACTTAAAGAATTTATGTAACGAGACTAAAACAGATAAATTCCTATGGAAGTCGGGGGACCTCTTAGAATAGGTGTTCCACAGAACGGTCCCCCGACTTCCATATGAATTTATCTGTTTTAGTCTAAAAAAAATGTAATTCGTCACTTTGTGGTGGCGGCCATCTTGGATTTGAAATTTATCATAGTGTATAGTATTCTACTATTCAAGCCCTTTCATTTGATACCCATATTGAGGGAATTGTAAAAAAATATGTAATCCGCCATTTTGTGGCGGCGGCTATCTTGTACCGATTTTCATCAAACATAGCTAAGAACACTCCCGACTAATTCACCTTTCAAACAAAAAAAACAAAATCAAAATCGGTTCATCCGTTCGGGAGCTACGATGCCACAGACAGACACACACACACACCCCCACACACACACACACACACACACACACACACACCCCTGTTTGTACAGACACCCTTACGAGGACCTTGTTAGTCCTAGAACGAACCGAGGACCCTCCAAAAAACTGGTTTAAATACCTCGTTGGCCTTTTAGAATAAGATAGAAAGAGACAGGTGAGTAAATCTATAGTGATGAGCTTATTGGGATAATGCTATCTCAACATTTTTCTGTATGAATTTCGGGTATCATACTGAGGACCTGAAATACACAGCTAAATGTGACCAACGATGCACATACGAGGACTTTGTGTAAGCCAACCGAGGACCTCTTACGTAAGCCCTGCGACGTCCTTCCGAGGACGTATTTTTACACAATATTTCTTATAGCTTGTACAAATTGCGGACGTTGTGTTAGACTTTATATCACTAAACCGAGGACAGTTTTTCGCGTAGAACTTGTACAAACCGAGGACCTGGAAAATACCTACCTACCTACCTAAAACATTTTACGTGTAAGATTATAATCAATGTTCCGATTTATTTCTTACACACTTTTTCTAAAATAAAGTACCAAGCGAGGACGAGTCAATGTCTTTACATTTGTCAGCGCTTCTCAAAGGATTATTTATCAAAGAGAGCCGACAGTAACGGCTTTATTTTGTTAAACACTCGTGATTGTTGCTTATAACGTAAACAAAAACCCAGAAATCGATCCTTATCAGCGACACTATCGAATGGTGTAATAAATACAGTGTTTTTTTTTTCAAAATCAACGGGTTCGATTCCTGGCTAGAAATATTGATTTTTCAAAAATCCAATGATGCAGTTTTAGTTTTCACCAAAATCGAGGCCGCGACTCTTTTGAGTACTTTTCGCTATTCCTCATAGTTTCGGATTTGGCCATCCACGCTCACTTCGAAAATTCATCCTGTATATATAAAAGGAGAAACTGACTGACAGACTGACATATCAACGCACAGCCGCAACTACTGGGTCTAGGAATGTGATTTTAGACGTTACGGACGCTTTTAACGTTCTACATTGTTCTCACATGCATAATTTTTAACATGAATGATCTAAACAAGATTTTGTAACCATATTATTTTGATTTATAAGAGTGTCCATGGAGTTTCTTGCCCGTTCTTCTCCATAGGTACCTGCGCTTTGGAATGGGCAACTAGCTTCATCTTTCTGACTGACCGACCCCTTTTTTTTTTTTGCGGATGGGAAATCAACAAATGACCCCTCCCGCTCTGGGTGGAGCGGAAGGGAGTGTCAGACTCTTACTGACTAAAACCCATCCGTGTTCCTTCCTTAGCCCTTTATGTTCCGGGCCAGCGGTAACCCTTTCGGACAATCCCGCTGACCCGGCAGGCTTCGGCCCTATGGGGTCCTCGATGCTGACATCTCTTTGAGGTGCGCGTGGAACACGTACGCGCCGTCCGGCACGGGCCCTGGTCCTGATCGGATCGGACGGTGAGCTACCCATTACTCTCCGCCCGCAGGCCCGCGCTTACTGTGGCCGGGAGTCGTCGCGCGGCTCCCGACGCCCGGAGCGTCTCCCGCGGCGGCTGGGACGGGAGGCTCTCTCCCTGAGCTGACCGACCCCTTGACAATGCAAAAGTGCCTGTTGAGTTTGAGATTGTGAAATTTTGCACACGGCTTCCTTTTATAATGTAGGGGAGCACTAAGAAGAGGTTTTTGGAAATTCAACCTTTAAGGGGGTGAAAAGGGATCCCCCCTTTTTACCCCCTTGTTTTTTGTTTGTATGAAAAATCTTATTCCTTGAGTTAAAAAACTTGGCACAAATACAAAAAATGCCAAACTTCATAATTTACTTAGATAATAAGTAAATTATGAAGTTTGGCATTTTTTGTTTTTTTAAACTACCACCTAAAGGGGGATTGTGGGGTGTCAGAATTTGTATGGAAGATTTTTAACTCGCGGTCCGATTAGCTCGAAACTCAGTATTTATACTTAAGACCAAAAATAAAGAATACCGTGTATCAGGGTTTTTCGAAAATCTAGCCCTAACGGGGTGAAAAGGGGTAGTTAATTATACAAGCGAGGATTTTACTGCGTGGCTTGAATAACTCGAAAATTGGTATAAATAAATCTTCGAGTGAAGTAATGAACATAATAATATAACAAACGATTTTTCGGAATTCCACCCCTGTGGGGGTGAAGACCAAGAATACAGTTTATATGAAAAATCTTATTCATATGGTTAATAAACTTGAAACTAAAGGGAGATTGGGGGTGTAAATTTTGTATGGAAGAATTTTAACGCGTGGTCCAATTAATTAATTCGAAACTCAGTATGTAAGACCAAAATAAATAATAAAGTAAGTATATCAGGTTTTTTAGAAAATCTACCCCTAACGGGGTGAAGAGGGATAGTCAATTTCTTAGGGGAGTATTTTATTACGTGACTTGATATGATAATTGGTCATAATATTTAAGTCAAGTATAGAAAAATCCCAGACGATTTTTCAAAACTACACCCCTATGGGGATAAAATATTTTTAATAGCCATGTTTATAATCACGTCTAAACAGGTCTTGACAGGACTAAACTAATATTTATCTTCTGTCCTTTTAAATATAAAGTTAATTAAGTTAAGTTAAGCCATTAAGTTATTAAGTTTGCATGCTTCCCAAATTATTTTGATCTCGCTTGATAATATTTCTTTGTTGTTTTCTAAATAAGCATTGTGTTATGAAATTTTATGTCAAGTTTTTAGCCCAATTTATGTCGATTTCTTTTAATTATGGTTTCTATAAGTCTTTTTGTTTGAGTCGTTTTCTATTAACTGTTATGTAAGTTTTATAATCATGCTTCTCAAAGATGTTATTGCAACTTGATGATTATTTTTATAAGTAGATCGTTGGTAAAAGTTTGTTAAATAATTTGTTCCATTTTAAAATAAACCTACTTACTTTTATTTCAGTAAAGTTTATGACGTGGTTTCCTTTAGTATGTTCATGTTCTGTATTTCTTTGTACTTTATATTTGTTTCAAATCTTGCTGCAGACATTTCACCTAGGAAGGCATTTATTTTCTTTATGAAAAGCACACGTATTTAGCCCCTATGACAATACAATATTTTATGGTGCAAATCATAATGTTGTATAATATAAGCGGGCCTAGGTACTTAGCACATGCTGCAGAAAAAGCCTGATTATTCCCCGTCCACCTAGTAGCTACCAACGATTTGTTTAAGGATTCAGTCTACCTTCGATTTTCTCCTTCATAATTTTATTTAAATGATAGCATATAATTTGTCTTCTACACACAAGGAAAACTGTCGAAACGAGGACTAGAATACACACTGTTCGGAAAATCTAGCAAACCGAGGTCTTAAATACACATTGTCTGGAAAAGCTACCTAACCGAGGTCTTTTGTGTTAAAGTTAACACATATGTCCTCGGATAATACAACAAACGTGAAATGAGTGTAAAGAGTCTGTGTATGAGGCGACAGTGGCACCATCTGGTGGATACACAATGTCTGTGTAAGATTATGAATAATCTTGATCAAACCGAGGTTCAGACAACTTTTTCGTATTAAGTATATAGAAAGACTCAAAATGGCTTGCAGAATACGAATCTTTGGTCAAGTCAAACCGAGGACCCTCGAAAAGGTCCTCGCTTTGAAAAGGTCCTCGGTCGTGCCTTGTGTATTCATACGCACGTCCTCGGATGGTACTTAAAACAAACACACACACACACCCCCAGACACGTCAAACTTATAACACCCAGTCGTTTTTGCGTCGGGGGTTAAAAAAAATATATGATGTACCATGTAAACTTCCACCGAAAATTGGTTTGAACGATATCTAGTAAGTAGCTCGCCGGTGAAAATTTAAAAACATGATGGTACGGAATCCTCGGTGCGCGAGTCCGACTCGCTCTTGCCCGGTTTTTTTGGGGTTGATTTACTGAAATATGTATTTTATTATTTACTAGCTGCGCCCGCGGTTTAGCCCGCGTAAATTTCGATCCCGTGGGAATATCGGGATAAAAACTGTCCTATGTCCTTCCCCGGGATGCAATCTATCTCTATAACAAATTTCATCTAAATCGGTTCAGTGGTTTACGCGTGAAGAGGTAACAGACAGACACACTTTAGCATTTATAATATTACTAGGTGCGCCCCGCGGTTTCACCCGCATAAGTGTCGATCCCGTGAGAATATCGGGATAAAAACTATCCTATGTCCTTCCCCGGGATGTTATCTATCTCGCTGCCGAAATTCAGTGGTTTAGGCGTGAAAAGGTAAAATACAGACAGACAGAGTTACTTTCGAATTTATAATATTAAGTATGGATAACAAGGAGTCCCTATAACAATTTTCAGACCTCTAGCATCATAATTTGCGAATGTCTCATACAAACTTCCATCAACTAGTTTGAGGGGTTGCGGGGTAAAAGTTCCAAATTTTAGAATTTTTTTGTTGTTGTTATTTTGTGTACTAATACTAGCTTACATACCAAATTTCAGCTTTCTAGGACTTCAGGAAGTACCTATCCTAAGAATTTTGATGATCATCAGTGGAGTCAGTGACGAAATTGGGGTTTTTTAGATATCAATATAATGTAAAGTTTAAGAGCTATGCAATTGAAAGTTTTTATGTTTAACAAGTCCACTATTGACATCATATCCCAGCCATTTTGTTTATCTGGTAGGTATAATCCAAACCCAAGTTATCGAGGGTTTTAAAAACGAAGAAGCGCTTCGAGAAATGTAGGTAGTGCCCTTGCGTTTCGATTAGCTCGTCTTGGTGGGGGCACTACCATGCACCCTTTTTTTTATTCTTTAACTTGTATTATAAATACCTAGTTTGGAAAACTGCTTCAAAGGGCATAGAAAGCATAGTCATCCCCATCACCATTTTGATTTTTTATAAAGTAGAGTAGAGATGCATCATGAAATCACAAAAAAAAAAAAACAAACAGCAGATTACTTATTAACGGGTTGCCCCTAGTAAAAATGTTCATAATGATGAGTACAGTAACTTCTTAGCCACAAACCGAGAGAGTTTATATACATAAACTCTCTCCTTTTTCCCATGGTAGACAGAAACTACAGAATGCCACCTGCTACAATCACACCACACCTACACCTTTTGCTTGTTTACATTCGTAAATCCGATTGTCACGCATGTCATGCCGGTTGCATTTATTCTATTACACCTTGGTCATTGTTGCTTGAATTTTTTTATTCATCTCGGTTACAAATTGAAGAGCAGCGAGATGGCTACAGTTTTTTTGTCAAAAAACCCATCTTTTTTTTAATGAATTAATATTGTTAGGAAAATGTATTTTAATGCTTGGAAATTTGTTCAAATAATTACTGGTAGTTCAGCACACAGATCAAATATTTACCATGTTTATGTGGATCAACCACATGATGTTTAATTCTAATAATAAATCCCATTGTTCAATTAAGGGCTGGTTTTTCAATTGATGGATATTTTTTATTTGTGGAATAAAATTAACGTCTGACCAGTTTTTGTATGGAAGAACTGTCAAAAATTTAAGATTATTCCTAGGATAAAGTTGTCTGGAGTTTGAGAAATCAGCCTTAAAGCATTGACTGCCACCGTGGTCACCAGTGACCACGAACAATAGATTTTCTATTGTGTCTGTGGTCTGGCAGTCAACGTGTTAAATGATACAAAACGGGATTTTAAATATATTTTAGTAGATTTTTTGTTGTAAGATTAATTATTTAGTGAACAACAAAGAATTAGGATGTGAAGGTGATGATAAATATGTAAGTAGGTACTAGGTATGTTTGTTTCTAGAAAAATCTAAAAAAGACAACTTTCAGAAACGAAATTGCTCCATTATTAACGAAGAATCATTTCCATGCTTTTAAACGATTTGTGGATGCAATTGCTTCTAGTTTACGACGTGTTATTGTTATCACCATGTTTTTTTTTATTATGACAATAACTTTCATAGTGCCAGCTAAGTCAAGCATTGGTAGCCTAGGTACATGTTTTTTGATAATTTCATAAAATAGACTACGCTGATTAAAGACCTATTTGGAACAAGTCAACTTACTCGCCATAAGCACCTTCGCCCAACACTTGGGCGACCAGCCAGCCCTCGACGAACTCGGCACCGGCAGCCATCGCCCCGCCTCGCGCTGTCACCTGCAACATAACGCACTGTCAGCACCAGCGGACGCGCCCTCACTCACATGCTAGTGCACTGCTGATGCCTACGGCTCGCTGCTCACCGCTGCTGCCTGCTACTGCACTCAATATTGCCGCCGAGCACGACCACGCCGCCGGGTTTTCCGCCGATTGATTCAAATACTTGAAAATACGTAATCGTATGATCTTATCCTTGAGTTTTAATCTATTTGACGATGAAAATTCGTTTGATTTGCATCAATCTGCCGATAAATGCGCTCTAAATGGCGGAAGGCACGTGGAGATGAGTGAACAAAGCGAAAGCCGAACGGCGCCGTCGCCTCGCCTGTCTGTCGAGTGTCGACGACTTGCCACACATCACACAATGCGATAACGGTAATCGTTTCCGAAATTGCAAAAATTTGCACTAGGTTATAAGAATTCTCTAGTAACAAATAATAATTATTTTAGAGAAATAAATAATATTATCTACTGAACACTAACCTTCCGAAAACGATCAATGGATCACACCATTTTGCCATTTTCTTTTCTTAAACGCCCGTCCGTTCACCAACCAATCGCCATTCGCTCGCTGATTTGCCGACTACGCCGCCGGCCAGTGCTGCCAACTCTAAAAAGTATTTTATGCTAAATCTATATTCAAAAATGCTAAAAATATGCTAAATTTTTTCGGAAAATATAAAAAAAATGCCAATAGGGAGAAAAAGAGCATTTATTATAAAATCTTTACAATACCTAGTGTAAAAGAAGCACCAATTTTGTGACACATAAAACATCGTCGGTATCCTCTTGAATAGAAGCAGCCGGTAGATATAGCGCGGAAGACGTAGATGCATATATAAGCCTTATAATAATAATATAATAATAAAAAAAAATAATAATATTCCACAACTATCACACAACGCCGTCTAGTCTCAAGCTAAGCAGAGCTTGTGTTATGAGTACTAGACAACTGATAAACATACTTATATATTTCTAAATACATACATATATAGATAAATTACACCCAGACACAGAACAAATGATCATGCTCATCACACAAACATTTGTCCTGGGTGGGAATCGAACCCACGACCTCCGGCATAGCAGTCATAGTCACTGACCACTAGACCAACAGGCCAGTCAAATAATATGTCCCTATTTTTCGCAAGTTTGAGTCAGAGACCTCGTAGGAAAAACGGCATTTGTTAACTTGTTGTGTTTGGCTTGTAATTCTGTTACAAGTTTAATGGTAAAATTTAAAAAAATATACAAAATGCAGACTTTATCTTAACAGGGTAAAATGCTAAAAAATATGCTATATGCTAAACTGAATTTTTTCGTGCTAAATCACTGGGGAATGTGTTAAATTTAGCCAAAAAAATGCTAAGTTGGCAGCACTGCCGCCGGCGCCCGGCCCGGCCCATGCCCGGCCCACAGAACACATATACTGGTAACTTTAGTATTTTACCTATGACTGGCCCGGCCGCGGGCCGAGTATCCGACCGAGGACCGAGGCGACCACAGGTCCACAGAGGAGTCGACCGATGCACAGGACAGTAGACAGAGTAAACTATAGACTGCTGCATATCTTCTTTTTCATTCGCACAAGAAAAAGAGAAAAATATTGACGTGACTAGCAAAGAAAAGAGACAGAGTAAGAATATTTCTGTCCCTTACTGCGTGTCGGCTAAGCACATCAATGTGCACAACAAGCTTGACGTTTAGAAAGAAATATTAAAAATTATGAATGAATTAGTAAAAACTACATCGCGATTAAACGGAAAATAAGATATTTTTCGTGCATAATTAAATAATAGTACATTTGCGCAACTATGAAAATGGTTAGGTGCAGTGTAATAAGCTGTAAAAATTAGAGTATAATGAAGATTGCCGGAATTTTTGTCCCTTTCGGTGACACGGATACCTGAGTCTATAGATTACTCTGTCTACGCACAGGACCGATAATGGAAGTATGGAACACCAGACACTGGACCAGTGTGACCAGATTCAGTATTTTAATACTTTTTCGGTATATTTTATCGACTTATTTTCCGAGCATCAGTAATTTAGTATTTTTGTAGGTATATTGGCGGAAGTAAGTATTTTTGGATAAAAAGCTATGGTAACACCGTAGCGATCGTTCCCGCGAACATTGATGTTCAGGGAATTACCCGGATTTAGTCTATTTCAGTATTTTTGAGGTGCTTCGTATTTAATCTGGTCACACTGCACTGGACACGACAGCACGTAGAACGCAGCCAAAGAGTAAAGTAACTATAAACGCAGCCGCACCCCAAAACCACAGCGCGTTCCCGCCATTGACATAGAAAAATATTTCCTATCTCAATGGTTCCCGCACCCGCGCCCGCACCTCGCCCGCGCCCGCCCCGCGTCTCAGTCTCGACGCACGCTATCTCTGCACACAGCCGGCGGCGTGGCGTGGCGGGGCGCGGCGTGACCGGGCTGCGACGCGGCGCCGACGGCATCGTTCACACCCCACACAGCACATAATATCTAGTAGATATCCAATATTAGTCTACTGAAATCTAAGATATCTAAGATCATAATGGAACGTTTAGTAGATATCTACAACTGGTCTTGAAATCATCTCTTAGTTAAGATATTACATAATATCTAGAAGACATCTACAGCTGATCATCTCTTAGAGAAGATATTGCATAACGTCTAGTAGATATCTTGAATCATTTAGAAAACGTCTAGAAAATATTCAGCATACTTTCTATTAGACATATAGCAGATAATCTAGAAGATGTCTATACTACACTCTCGAATCATCTAGAAGATGTCTAGAGGATATTTTGCTAAATTCCTACTGTAGCAAACCTTATTTTTTAATCTACTAACGCCACCGATTACTTATGAGAGACACTACAACATGTCGCAACTCTACGCTAGATGGCGCTGACGCAAAACGTCACGTTTCTGAATCACGGTGTCGAGATTCTCCGATGGTTCATGACCGCTAGTATATTTTATTTTATTTGAGAAAACTGAACTAGTGGTGCATCCGTGGATTACGTCCTACCTTGGAATAGTCACACTGGACATCTCTACTTAGTTAGCCTAACTCTAGACCTAGTGTCCTTTTTGGTTAAGAGGACACCTTTCCCCCTCCTTCGCCCCTTCTGGGAAAAGGTTGTGTGGATTCGTCCTATATATATACAATTATACTCTGTACGTTGTGTAATAAATCCTCCGGCGACGACATCCCTTACACTACTAGATATTTTGTAGATAATCTAGAAGATATCTTCTAAAGTTTACTAGTAGACATCTAGAAGACATGTCTAGTAGATGTGCATTTAAAATGTCTAGAAAACATTTAGGAGGCGGACATAGAGTCATCTTCTAGATATCTACTATAGTACTTGTAAATATCAGCAGAGGTCTCCTAGATGTTTGTATGAATATTTAAAAGATATTTACTAGATATTCTTTAGACATTGTGTGCTGTGTGGGTTAAGTTCTGAGTTGAGCTGCACGGTTACTGACAAATGCGTGCACTGACTGGACAGGTCCACTCAATCTGTGTGGTTCTTTCCACAAAAGACCTTTCAGACACTAATCTACATGGTCCTCAAAGATTATATCCGGATTTTTTTATATTCACATTGACATTGATGAATTCTATTTAGACAATGACATGAATATATAATACTTCGTAAGTTATTTTTTTTATTTTTTATTTAATTATTGTGAATGTGAGGACAACAACAACAACAATAAACAACAACAACAATGAATAAATTTTTCACCTTACGCCCATGTGATGGTAGCGAAACGGCCAAGCCATATATTTTGACTAAGGTGTAGAGTTTGTGAAGTTAGGGCGTGTAGAGTTCGTTTGGCTCCCAGACTGGAGCGGGCCGGGGCTGCGTTGAAGCGGCTCCTGCCCAATCTAGGGGGTCCAAACGCCTTCTGCCGGAGGCTCTACGCGGGGGTCGTGCGGTCCATGGCCCTTTACGGGGCACCGGTGTGGGCGCGTTCACTGAGGCGGCGACCAGCCAGGCGGTTGAACGCGTTCCAGAGGGTCATGGCCGTCCAGTTAGTCCGGGGATACCGCACGGTCTCCGGGGAGGCAGCGAGCCTTCTTGCCGGATTGCCGCCATGGGATCTGAAGGCCAAAGTCCTCGCCCACATATGGGAGTGGCGAGAGGAGGTGAAACGTCGGGGCGTAACTCCGCTGCCGCGAGAAATCGCGGTGCAGCGGACAGAGCTCCGGCGGGATCTCATGGCGACATGGAGAGTGCGACTGTCGCAACCCAGTGCTGCGCACGCCACAAACTCAAACTCAAAGCATTTATTTCAATTAAACCATTTACAGGCACTTTTGAATTGTCAAGAAGTAGGTCAGTCAGAAAAATATGAAGCTAGTTGCCCATTCCAAAGCGTAGGTACACAATTACGGCGATAAGTCCCCTCTTTGAGGAGTGGCTAGAGAGGCGCCACGGCGTCCTCACCTTCCGCCTAACGCAGGTCCTCACCGGACACGGCTGCTTCGGGAGGTTATTGCTTCCGAATAAGGCGGGAGGAAACGCCCGGGTGTCACCATTGTGTGGATCGCCCGGAGGACACGGTGGAGGATACGGTGGAGATCTGCCCAGCTTGGGCAGAGCACCGCCGTGTCCTGACGGCGGCGATCGGCGGCGGCGATCTCTCGCGTCTCGCCCTAGTCCGGGCCATGGTACGGAGCGAGAGTGCATGGGAGGCTATCGCCTCCTTCTGCGAAGCAGTGATGCTCGTGAAGGAGGAGGCGGAGCGCGTGAGGGAGAGGCAACTAGCGCCCTCACGCCCCCAGCCGCCGCAGGAGACGCCCCGGGCGTCGGGAGTCGATAGCCGATTCCCGGCCGGCCAGTGGGTGGCTACTTGGCCAGACTTCCAAATAGGTGGCCTTGCTAGTATTTCAGCAATAATTAAAAGTCTCGGTGTTCATTATTCGCGGCGAAAACAACTAAACTCGTTTGATCACCGCTCTAGTCGCCGCGACTGCCGCGCGACGCCGTGTAACACCGTGGCTCGCGCTGTACTGATTTCCTATAAAGTTACTTTACTCTTTGGTACTGATTCATGTATTTGTTTTACTCGCCGGCGGCCGGCCGCGCCGCTAGTCGCCCATGCGAATCGCTCGGCAAACTTCGCCGGTGGCGTCGCCGCCGGTCGCCACCATGTCGCCACTACGCGTGGCAAGGCTAGTACACATTTCTATAATTTTGTTTTAGTCGCAAGACGCTTCGACGTTCGCACCGCGCGAATTTTCGCTGCAGCGAATGTCCCGTGGCCAGGCCTTAAGTGTGGCCAAGCGCTTAGGGCTTGAATGAGAGGAGTACTCCATTTTTTTTATCCTAAAGTTAGATGATTGTGGCCTATTGCTTTTCATAGATCTTTATTTTGAGGTATTGTCGGAAACATTTTGAAGAAAGTGATTACGAGGTTAGAAGCAATATTTTAAATTTTCCATGGCAAATAATAAATTAATTTTAAATTCATCTAGGATTTAAAATATTGAAATCACAGAAAATAACGAAATATCGAAATAAAACCAATCTCATGAATGTATGTAATACACAAAATGAAATGAAATCACACACACACAGTCACAAAATGAAAGGCCGTAGGGGACCGACCTATGGTCACGCCATCTACAATTTGGATTGACCTATAACTTTTTTTATTTCGTTCATTTAATAAATAAATATACTTTATCATACACCAGAAAATACAAAACAAAAAATACAACTATAACTCAAAACATACAATGGGCGGCCTTATCGCTTTCTGCGATCTCTTCTGGGCCACCAAGAAAGGGCAACCTTCCATCCCATCCCCATGAAGAGAGGGCGGCGTTCGTTCCGATTTTTGGTCACGAGCCAATTTGAATTTCGTTGGCAAAATACAAAACATAGGACAGCAACTTCCGAAATTAAAGTAATCCGAAATTATAATATTTTTTGGAAACCGATTGTTTTTTTTTTTCGTTGTTAAAAGTTGATTAGCGATTTGTATTCGAAGCAATTCATGAATTCACCACGATTTATCTCTACAGGGTAGCGTTTTACAGCCAACGCAGCAACTGAAAGTTGGTTTTACTATACAGTGTGAGTCTTCATAATGTGCACATAACGAAATGAGGGAAACATAGCTTAATTTTATCGACGGAAAAAATATTTGAAAAAATAAAAAAATATTTAAAAGGATCTTTACCTGCTAAAGTATGGTGATTGCAAGGCCTTTCTTTAACAGTTGATAGGAAATCTTGTGATTGAGTTATAAACATGGTATTTTTACGTTTAGAAATTAATCTGATACGATGGAGAATATTTAAAGTAATAAAAAAGGGTAGGTAATCGGGGCTTTTATTGAGTAATTTTACAATTATTGTAAAAATTGATGAAAAAATATCAGATTTTTGTTAGAAAAAACCATAATTCTCAATTGAGGGGCGGTTGTTTACACAGGGGTCACAGCAGCGAAAAAGAATTTTAAAAATGCTACAATTTTTTTTTTTTAGATTTTTTAAAATATTTTTTCCTTCGATAAAATTAAGTTTAGTTTCCCTCATTTTGATATGTGCACATTATGAAGACTCACACTATACAGGGTTATTTGTAAAACACCAGCAACCTCTTAAGAGGTCATTGTACTCATCATTATGAACAACTTTTACTATGGGACCAAACCTGAAATCGCGAAAAAAAAATCAGCTGTTCCCTACATTTATGTTCGTTTAGCTCGTCAAAATGTAGGGAACAGCTGATTTTTTTTTCGCGATTTCAGGTTTGGTCCCATAGTAAAAGTTGTTCATAATGATGAGTACAATGACCTCTTAAGAGGTTGCTGGTGTTTTACAAATAACCCTGTATAGCCTATGGGGTTAATCTGCCTACTCGCCATTCTGATGGTATAAGGTCATACTTCGCAACGAAACTCGAAACGATTAACGATTCGAAAAAAAAAACTTCATAGCTACATCAAAATAGTCTACTGTTGTATAGGAATTTGATTGGTTTTGGAATATTCATGGAATATTATAAGCACAAACTACTTAGAGATTGATTATAAGTTTCATAGCGAAAGTTAGTTAGTTTCTTGTATGATGGATAGAATCATTCTCTTGATGGATGCAGGTGACTAAATTGCCACCTTGTATTTTCTCTCAATAAAGTACTAACTAATTCCATGATTTCTCTATTGTCATGTCTTTGTCATTGAACATTTGAACGAATGAGAATCTTGATTTGAGAAGTATTGTGTTTGTCACAGAGTACTTTTTGATAGTGTTGTTATACTGGCTGGTGTTTGTTGATTACATACAAATACTTGGTTAATTGTTTATGACTCATACATTTTAACACATAGCTACGCTCCGGAGGCTAAAATTAATAAATAACATGGTAAATTAAAAGCATTAATTAATTAATAAATTAGTGTAAAGTCTTGCAAAACTATAGGTTTGAAACATAAACTTAAATGTGAATTTGTTACAGGCTGGATATTCAGAAGATCAACTGGCAGGTGAGTCGTCATTATCTGATAATACAAAGCTTGCCACGCTGGTGGTTTACCGTAAATATGAACAGAACCGCAAGATCGTGCTGCACTCCAGCTTCTCGGTCGTGTAGTCACTTAAAATGAGCGCAGAGGGTCGACTTGCATTGCGACACTTGCGCGTAATCCGTGAGTCATGTCATGTCAATCAACGTCTTTACCGAAAGCGGTGGCGGTGGTGTTACAAGCGCCCTAGTTTCCTTATAAGGTTTGTATTTTAAAGCGATCCAGGTGTGTCGCTTGGCCCGGCGGCCTCGCTCGCTCGCGGAGTGGGTCGCGATTAGTGCGTCGTCACACGCCCTCGCAACATGTTCATGTACGAGCCGCCCACCAAGCTGAAGCTAACCTCCGTGGAAGGTATCCTCGATTCCTCGCCTTATGTGCCACACCCTCCCCCTGTTTTACTTTTCTAAATTAACTTATATTTCACCTTAATTTAATGTTTGGTATCTTTGTAGAATTCCAGGAAGCATTCCAACTATTTGATTCACGTGGAGATGGCAAGATCCATGTAGCACAGATTGGGGATGCCCTGCGAGCTCTTGGACAGAACCCTACTGAATCTGATGTGAAGAAATGCACCCTACACTTGAAGCCCGATGAAAGAATATCATTTGAAGTGTTTCTACCCATTTACCAGGTAAGGACATAATATATTATATTTATAAATATATATTATTTATAAATAAATTATGTATGTAGGTTGGCAGGAAAATGATTGCTGATAAACAGGCACTACGTCACTACCTCCACATACACAATATTATTTATGGTCTCACAAGTAAATGCCGCTGTTCTGAATTCATTTTTTGTTGGGTGTTACTTAAGCAGCTATTTGTTGCCAATACAACTGGGATGCTGACTTATTTTATTCTTTTAAATTTGAAAACTACTGTTACTAGGAAAAAGATAAATAATAGTAAAAATTGCTTTAAAAATTGCCAAGATGTAAGATTTAAAAATTATTTATTTAAATAAAAATTTATATGTTTGTCCTTTATGCATTCTGAAACCATTGGTCAGATTGTGATGAAACTTTGGTAGGGTGTTCTGGGGACGCCCATGACGGTTCCTAATTATTAAAAACTTCTCCATAGGTACCTACGCTTTGGAATTCAAAACCTTCATCAAACGTGTCCTTATCAAAAATGCATATTATAAGATTAAAGACTATGTTGAAGACAAGGTAGTTCACATGTGGCTTCCCTGGCTCCTCATTAAAGGCTTAACTATTTAAATGTCTATTAACTGCTCTCAAATTACGATATTTATTTTTTTACATACTTTTTTTGACAATCTCTTTATTATTTGACATTATAATACAGACAATTCAAATTTTTCATCTCCTTATTAGTGGTTGTAATGGGAATCTTAGCACTTGGTTATAGTAGGGTTTTTTTTTTATCCTAGGTACTTATATATATATTTTTTTATTCTTTTATATTTATCCTTTTGGATAGATTCTTATTTTGTAAATGTGAGGACTTTGTAGGCTTTGTAGACTTTAGATCTGTAGACCATTTTTTATTTTATCAAGTACCTGGTACTTGTTGACAGGCCCTACGCTGTCCTCTCATACCTACTGTAATTTGAAAATATTGTAAAAGCCAATTATTTTTAAAAAGAGAAACCGTGGAGTTTCTTGCCGGTTCTTCTCCATAGGAAATGACCAATTGGAACCGTGCACCTAACTTTTGACGTTTCATAAGTGCCCATGTAGGCTTTTTTTTTTTAATTAGCCTGCACTGTCCCACTCCTGGGCAAAGGCCTCCCTCCACTCCCTCCATCTCTCGCGAGCCCGCGCGTCCTCCTTCCAGTCTTGGTGGAACCTATCCAGCTCGTCCCGCGTCAGTCTCTCCCACGTGGTCTGCCACGACCCCGCCTCACTGTGTCATGTGTGTTCTCTCATGTAGGCTTATGTGAAATAAAATATTTTGATTTTGAATCAAACTCAAACTCAAACTCAAACTCAAAGCATTTATTTCAATTAAACCATTTTACAGGCACTTTTGAATTGTCAAGAAGTAGGTCAGTCAGAAAAATGTGAAGCTAGTTGCCCATTCCAAAGCGTAGGTACCTATGGAGAAGAACGGACAAGAAACTCCATGGACACTCTTTTTAAATTATATTTTACAAAAATATTAGTTACATCATTACTTTTGAATTTATAATTAAATAATGTGAGAACGATGTAAAAATAAACAAGACGTATGCGTTAAAAGCGTCCAGAGTACAACAAATAGTACTAAAACAACAATCCAAAAATAAAAATAAAATAATTAAAAATAAGCCGAGGCAGCTAAGTGATGACCAGCCCCAACTGACGGCGCCCGTTCACGAACATGACGCATAGATCAGCACCATTCAGCTCAACCATTTTGAAGGGAGCTAAATGATCCAACATACACGCCACCGTCAGCGAGACATTTGTGTGAGCATGACATACTATCAGCCGCCAGGGCACATTCAAGTCAATGAAAGACATATTACCCGGTAAATGGTAAAATAAGGTATAGTACTTACATAGAACTCACATCTGTGCTATGCAATTATACAATACAAATGAAATTGAGTTTATACAATGCAAAGATAGTCTTACAATCTTCAGCAGCTCCAACAGTATTTTCAGGTGTTAATCAATTAGTTGTGGTTGTGGAGCAGGACCAGCATTGAGCCAGGCATTTTTATCAGCTATGTAATCCCCTAACTTATAATATGCCTGACTGCATAGTGTGCGTTTTATACAAGACTTGAATTTTGTCTCATTCAGTTGAAGAATGTGGGGAGGTATTTTATTATAACATTTTAAACAGTACCCCATAAAAGATGAGTCTACTTTAGCCAGTCTGAAACCTGGTTGAATGGGCAATTAGCTTCATATTTTCTGACTGACCGACTTCTTGACAATTCAAAAGTGCCTGTAAATGGTTAAATTGAAATAAATGCTTTGAATCTAGCAAAAATATAATGTTTAGGTATCAAATAGGTATTAAATTATTGTGAAGGCGAATTGAAATTTTGGAGCCCTTACGTGAAGATTCTAAATGTGGGCAGTCATCCTGATGTCAGAGAGACTGGCAATTTTTTAAATTCATTTTCTCATTTATTAATTAGGTACCAATTATTTAAACAAAGGTATCAAATAGTAGCAAATAGGTATTAGATTTTTGGTAATATTTTAAAGCTGATCGGTCATTTTTGGCAGTCATTCTGATGGTCACTAATGGCCGCTTTTATAATTTGCCGTGGCACGGCACGGTACGGCACGTTTTTACCGTCACGGTAAAGTAGGAAAGCAAAATGTATGCATTTGTATGCAAACGCTTTTAATTTACCGTCCACGGCAACGGCACGCCGTGAACCGCAACGATCTACCGTGCCGTTGCCGTAGCATACTGCGCTCCCTATCAAATCGTCGCGGCATTGTTGAGAGTGTAGTGTGTGCGTACAAGAAATTTGTATGTGTGCGTGCGCGGCGAGCTTTTAAATCATTACTCAGATGAGAAAGTATGTAATAAAGCGATTTTGTTGACATCCGAAAATAATTGAAAAACTTATTTGGGTCTTCCTTGAGCTTATCAAATAGCGTGTAGTATGACCCTTCTAAATATTTTACTTTTAAAAGCGGATGTTGCCAATACTTTCTAGTAATATGTCTTTTTTTACGTCTTAAATATAACAAATATAGCATAAGTAGTCGCTGTCTCTTCGAGAACATGTCTGCACTTTGAAGACGCGCAAAACGTAATAATTTCACGGCGAATTATAAAATCACCCTACGGCACGGCATGCCGTCCACTGCCACAAAACTTCTATCACGTCCACGGTAATATCGTGCCGTGCCGTGCCACGGTAAATTATAAAAGCACCCAATCAATGCCCTAGATTGATGAGGAAAGTGGTGTGATGACTAGTACAGTGGTACGTAGGACCTACCGAATTATTTTTTAGCTTTTAGTACATTATCTACGTCATTATTTTCATTAAAACCGTTTAACTTAAAAATATTTATATACTTATTTTTTATACTATGTATATGTCGCAGCCAACTGGTTTAATTAGCCGTTAAGTTAACCGCCTAGCCTTTTTAATAAACGGCGGCCGTTCAACTAACGGCCAGAATGATATTCAATTATAGTTTATGATGGAAGTCTGTAACCAATCACGCGCGAGCCGAACTGGTCGCAATAACTAAGCCAGGGCACCCCGACCAAATGGGTTAGGTTACAACTGTGGTCAACCGCGTGCGAGCCGAGAGAGCGAAGCGTGCGAGCCGAGAGAGCGAAGCGAGGCGAGCACTACTACCAAAGGCCAGGCGGTTAACTAAACGGCTACTTTAACCAGTTGGCTGCGACATAATTATAGATAAGCATTTTACCGCTCGTCGCGCTAGTCGGCGCAAGAATGAACATTACCCAGAGACAGTGGTTTATGGAATGCAATGAATGTACAAAGTAAAAAACTTTTTAACAAAAAAAAAAACCGACTTCCAAAAAAAACACTACAAATTGAAAAATAACTTTAATTTCGGAAGTCGGTGTCTTAGGTATCAGTATTTTAGTTTTTGCCACCGACTTCCGAAATTAAAGTTATTTTTCAATTTGTATTTTTTTTTTGGAAGTCGGTTTTTTTTTTTGTTAAAAAGTTTTTATTTCTCACTTTTTAGTGGGTCTATTTATAATTTATCCAAGTTACAATAGCCTAATGTCAACTTGCCCATCGCCTTTTTATAAAATATTCCTTTTCTCGATGCAGGGACGTTAATTGTTGAGGAGTTCTCCTTTTATTAGTTTTTAGATTAGATGCTGATAATCCTGGCTGCAGCATCAGGCCAGACTTATGTCAACATTGCATTGAACTTAAAATTAGTCCTGTTTAAAATGAGCCCAAACACGACTACGGTGCTGTAATTTCAAGGTTTGTACTTTTTCTGATGCTCCTGGCTTCAGCATCAGATCTTCGGTGTTCCTCAGTAACAGTACGTTTATCCACACATCGAGCCCTTTTCAATGAGCCTAAACACGATATATCTGCTGTTAGTTGTCGAGGAGTTAGGTACTCTGCAGACTATCCTGACTGCAACATCAGGTCATGACTTGATGATCATGAGACCAAATGTGGCAAATGCCCTATCAAACATCAAAACAATTTACTAAAACAGTCCTTGCCTGTTCGAGTAACTTCTTACTGTTAAGGAGTTGTACCTTCCATCATCAGCCCAGCTACCTGAGATGGTGACAACCATACACAAATACACAAGATACTTCATAAAATATGCGAAAAACAATAAGTGAGCCTATAAAATTTGAGGGTTGCCCTCGATTTCTCTATGATCCCATCATCAGATCCTAACTTGGTGACAATGGGACCACCTCAGAACTATCTACTTTCGAACAAAAAAATAATTTTGAAAATCCGTCGACAATTGACGGAGTATTCGATGAACAAATATACAAACAAAAAAAAAAAAAAAAACACAAACACCCGAACATAGTACCTCCTCCTTTTTGTGAAGTCGGTAAAAACAGTCCTTGCCTGTTCGAGTAACTTCTTACTGTTAAGGAGTTGTACCTTCCATCATCAGCCCAGCTACCTGAGATGGTGACAACCATACACAAATACACAAAATAAAATAAAATATGCGAAAAACAATAAGTGAGCCTACAAAATTTGAGGGTTGCCCACGATTTCTCTAAGATCCCATCATCAGATCCTAACTTGGTGACAATGGGACCACCTCAGAACTATCTACTTTCGAACAAAAAAATAATTTTGAAAATACGTCGACAATTGGCGGAGTATTCGATGAACAAACATACAAACAAAAAAAAAACATACAAACACCCGAACATAGTACCTCCTCCTTTTTGTGAAATCGGTAAAAATACTGTGTTTTTCGCAGGCCATCTCGAAGGCGCGCAGCGGTGACACCGCCAACGACTTCATCGAGGGGCTGCGCCACTTCGACAAGGACGGCAACGGGTTCATCTCCTCCGCCGAGCTGCGCCACCTGCTGTCTACGCTCGGCGAGAAGCTCAGCGACGACGAGGTACCACATGGTCTCAGGGCTCAGGTGTCTCATGGTCTACTCATATTGATTACATTTATAGTAAGCTTAGAATACTGCTGAGTAAATTCTATCATTTAAGCTTTAAAGTTCCCTCTAGCACCTTAAAATGTTTATATTTGTCCTTAGTTGACTCAGTACTGAGTTATTCTCTTGATTGTTATGGTTCGACTTTTATAACTAGCTTCTGCCCGCGACTTCGTACGCGGATCCTGTTGGTTATGCCAGCGACAACGAGGTAGTCAAAATCGAAGATCTGAAACGTCTGATGTCGAATTCTAAGAACCCGGGGACTGGATAACAACGGGATGCGCGAGACGATTCGAGACGTCATTTTCAGGCAATAATGAACCAATAGGGTGGTAAACTTGGCCTTGCACTTTGAATGTTGGCATAAATGGGCCTTCTGAAATCTGTTTCGCAACAAAAGATGTCATTTGATAGGCATTATTGTACGAACGTATGTTGTCCAAGAAATGTTTTGACTGTGATGGTCACCGATTAGCAGTGATCTTAATATTTCTGGAGGATTTTGTAATATTTCAATATGTACTTTCCCATCTGAGCAACACATACCGTTTGTTTCTTTTTGCTATTTAACAGCTTCACAAAAAGTAAAATTTTTAACCATACCTCCGATGGCGGAATATGTGGCGTAGTCAATCATAGGAGTATACGTAAATGCACTCCGTTCCTTATCAACCCAAGGAAGGTCGCCATGCCCTACGGCTATATCTTGAGACACATCCGATTCTTCAGATGATATCGACATTCTGTTCAGAGAATGTCGAAGTCGATCAGAATTCAGACGTTCGTTGCGCTCTTCTTAATCTGTCTCTTCATGTCGTACTCCAGCAATTCTTTCTTTCTCACTTTCTGATTATGAATATTTTGTTGTGTGCGTGTTCGGAACAATGTATGATAATCTCACCGTATCAGCGGTCAGTCGCGCATCATATTCTTCACTGGTCTCTAGAGATCTGGATGTAGATGCGTAAATACGCTGAGAACGCAGGCGTGCTTCGCGATCCGAAGAGGTTTCCACGGAGCGAGTTGCAGCCTGATGTTCTCAAACAGCATCAAGTCTCTCCTGACGCTCTTCAGTAGATTCTTGGGATCTTATGATCCTCAATCTTTTAGCTCCTTTGGAACATTGGGAAAGATTTGACCTCTTTCTAGGCATGGTTATAGTTTTATTATGAAGATACCTGATCAATTAAAATCTAAGTGACTGCTTCCCTACCAAGGGTGCCCAGACACGGGATCGTCTGGCCCATGTGCTGGTTTGGTCCCTGGGGTGGTCACGGCGTGCTATGTGTTCTGGTGCGCCGGTGATGGGGAGTACTCCCCAGCGGAGGGTCCGGTGACGGACAGCCGCGGCGGGTTCACGGATGAGTGCTAACGCGTGCCCATGTTCCCGCCGTAAGGGGCAGAGGAGGACACAGTGGTTTTAGTGGGTTAGAGTCCCACATAACTACATAACACAGTCGCCAATTACAGATTTACCAGCAATCTCAAAAATAAGTGATCACACAATAATAACAAAACTAAACTAAAGGCTATAACTAAAAAAAATTATGGCAAGATACTTCTTAAACTTAAGATTACTTACAAAAAGTAATTTAAAAAAATTAAACCGACTTCAAAAAGAAATTAACTCAAAATTATGAAATAACTTTAATTTCGGAAGTCGGTGTCTTTGGGATCTGTATTTTAGTTTTATGCCACCGACTTCCGAAATTAAAGTTATTTCATAATTTTGAGTTAATTTCTTTTTGAAGTCGGTTTAATTTTTTTAAATTACTTTTTATTTCGTAATTTTTAGTTTTTGCACTAGTATTTGACCAAGGTTTTGAGATGTTTTCCCTTTGACACTACACCCGTAGCTCTTATCAATAAGCCAGGCCGTCACACTTACACGTATTAGTCCATATCTTGAAAATTACTGAATCGATCTTGATGAAACTTGCACTGTTCCCTAAGTTGAAGAAAATGTAAGCCAATAAAAAAAAAATGGTCACGATCCGATTAATAGTTCCGGAGATATGCGTGGACAAACATACATACATACATACATACATACATACATACATACATACATACATACATACGTCTATGAAATTTTGTATATTTGTTTGGAAGCCCTAATAGATCATCATATGTGAATATAATGCAAATCCAATAATATTACATACATACGTATCGAATTGATAACCTCCTTTTTTTGAAGTCGGTAAAAAGTAAAATAAAAAGACGAACAACATTGCAATTTTGCCCACTTACTTAAAACTAAGGCTAAAGTAAATAATATAAATAGAAATGAGATCATAATGAAAATAAATTAAAAACAAATTATAAAAAGGTGAAGGATTTCCAAAGTATATTAACATAACATTTATTTATTTTTACCGACTTCAAAAAAAAGGAGGTTATCAATTCGATACGTATGTATGTAATATTATTGGAATTGCATTATATTCACATATGATTATCTATTAGGGCTTCCAAACAAATATACAAAATTTCATAGACGTATGTATGTATGTATGTATGCATGTATGTATGTATGTATGTATGTATGTTTGTCCACGCATATCTCCGGAACTATTAATCGGAACGTGACCATTTTTTTTTATTGGCTTACATTTTCTTCAACTTAGGGAACAGTGCAAGTTTCATCAAGATCGATTCAGTAATTTTCAAGATATGGACTAATACGTGTAAGTGTGACGGCCTGGCTTATTGATAAGAGCTACGGGTGTAGTGTCAAAGGGAAAACATCTCAAAACCTTGGTCAAATACTAGTGCAAAAACTAAAAATTACGAAATAAAAAGTAATTTAAAAAAAATAAACCGACTTCAAAAAGAAATTAACTCAAAATTATGAAATAACTTTAATTTCGGAAGTCGGTGGCAAAAAAAAACTAAAATACAGATCCCAAGACACCGACTTCCGAAATTAAAGTTATTTCATAATTTTGAGTTAATTTCTTTTTGAAGTCGGTTTAATTTTTTTAAATTACTTTTTTATTTATTTATCACAAACACTGCTACCATTACAGGAAGTTCTGCGGTAGCGTGGTACTTACTTAGACTATATTAAATAACTAGCTTCTGCCCGCGACTTCGTACGCGGATCCTGTTGCTTATGCCAGCGACAACGGGGTCGTCAAAATCGGAGATCTGAAACGTCTGATGTCGAATTCTAAGAGCCCAGGGACTGAAAAACAACGGGATGCGCGAGACGATTCGAGACGTCATTTTCAGGCAATAATGAACCAATAAGGTGGTAAACTTGGCCTTGCAATTTGAATATTGGCATAAATGGGCCTTCTGCGGTGCTATTCTGTAAAAATCTCACCGTGAAGTGAGCGTGGAGTGAGCTGTCTATAGTGTCAATTCCTATCAAAAACAAACTCACTTCACCTATGTTTTCACGGTGAGATTTTTACAGAATCGACCGTCTGAAATCTGTTCTGCAACAAAAGATGTCATTTGAAAGGCATTATTGTACGAACGTATGTTATCCAAGAAATGTTTTGACTGTGGATGGTCACCGATTAGCAGTGATCTTAATATTTCTGGAGGATTTTGTAATATTTTAATATGTACTTTCCCACCTGAGCAACACATACCGTTTGTTTCTTTTTGCCATTTAACAGCTTCACAAAAAGTAAAATTTTGAACCATACCTCCGATGGCGGAATATGTGGCGTAGTCAATCATAAATGCACTCCGTTCCTTATCAACCCAAGGAAGGTCGCCATGCCCTACGGCTATATCTTGAGACACATCCGATTCTTCAGATGATATCGACATTCTGTTCAGAGAATGTCGAAGTCGATCAGAATTCAAACGTTCGTTGCGCTCTTCTTAATCTGTCTCTTCATGCCGTACTCCAGCAATTTTTTCTTTCTCACTTTCTAACTGATTATGAGTATTTTGTTGTGTGCGTGTTCGGGACAATGTATGATAATCTCACGTTCATCACTTGTTTCAAAAGACCTGTTAGTAGATGTGCGAATACGCTGAGAACTTAAGCGTGATTCTGTATCGGTAAACGTTTCCGATTCGCGAGACAATGCATGTCGCTCACGATCAGCGGACAGTCGCGCATCACGTTCCGCACTTGTCTCTAGAGACCTAGAAGCAGATGCGTAGATATGCTGAGAACTCAAGCGCAATTCTCTATCTGTGAACGTCTCCGACTCGCGAGATAATGCGTGACATTTACGATCAGCGGTCAGTCGCACATCACGTTCCCGACTTGTCTCTGGAGACCTAAAAGTCGATGCGTAGATACGCTTGGAACTCAAGCGCAATTCTCTATCCGTGAACGTATCCGACTCGCGAGACAATGCATGACGTTCACGATCAGCGGTCAGTCGCGCATCATATTCTTCACTGGTCTCTAGAGACATGGATGTAGATGCGTAAATACGCTGAGAACGCAGGCGTGCTTCGCGATCCGAAGAAGTTTCCACGGAGCGAGTTGCAGCCTGATGTTCTCGAACAGCATCAAGTATCTCCTGACGCTCTTCAGTAGATTCTTGGGATCTTATGATCCGCAATCTTTTAGCTCCTTTGGAACATTGGAAAAGATTTGACCTTTTTCTAGGCATGGTTATAGTTTTATTGTGAAGAAGATACCTGATCAATTAAAATCTAAGTGACTGCTCCCCTACCAAGGGTGCCCAGACACGGGGTCGTCTAGCGCCCATGTGCTGGTTTGGTCCCTGGGGTGGTCACGGCGTGCTATGTGTTCTGGTGCGCCGGTGATGGGGAGTACTCCCCAGAGGAGGGTCTGGTGACGGACAGCCGCGGCGGGTTTACGGATGAGTGCTAACGCGTGCCCATATTCCCGCCGTAAGCAGCAGAGGAGGACACCGTGGAGTTTTAGTGGGATAGAGTCCCACATAACTGTACTATCTCCCCGTGGTAGTGCAGAACGCATGAACATTTATTCACGTTAAAAAAAAATAAATGGGAGTTTTGGCCAGTAGAGTCAAATTTTCAATGATATACCATCGTCATCGAAAATCAGTCCTAAACTGTTACCGCCTTCACCGCGTGGAGGTGAAATTAGTGATAGTTTTGATTTCCACATCAGATGTTTCTGATCTTCGATTTTTAGGGTTCCGTACCCAAAGGGTAAAAACGGAACCCTGTTACTAAGACTTCGCTGTCCGTCCGTCCGTCCGTCCGTCTGTCTGTCACCAGGCTGTATCTCAAGAACCGCGGTAGCTAGACAGTTGAAATTTTCACATATGATGTATTTCTGTTGCTGCTATAACAACAAATACTAAAAACAAAATAAAATAAATATTTAAGGGGGGCTCCCATACAAAAAAACTTGTTTTTTTCGGCGTTTTTGCCGTCTGTCTTTCGCCAGGCTGTATCTCAAGAACCGCGGTAGCTAGACAGTTGAAATTTTCACAGACGGTGTATTTCTGTTGCCGCTATAACAACAAATACTAAAAACAAAATAAAATAAATATTTAAGGGGGGCTCCCGTACAAAAAAACGTGTTTTTTTCGGCGTTTTTGAAGTCTGTCTGTCGCCAGGCTGTATCTCAAGAACCGCGGTAGCTAGACAGTTGAAATTTTCACAGATGATGTATTTCTGTTGCCGCTATAACAACAAATACTAAAAACAAAATAAAATAAATATTTAAGGGGGGCTCCCATACAACAAACGTGTTTTTTTCGGCGTTTTTGCCTTGTGGTACGGAACCCTTCGTGTGCGAGTCCGAGTCGCACTTGGCCAGTTTTTATAAGTCAAGAGGAAATGCCCATCAGACCGAACAACTTTTGCTAAGACGTCATTCCTAATGTGTTATGGTGTAGCTGGGCTCTTGGAGTTCCACATCAGGTGTTCATGCAGATCTTCAAATTTATTCTCTCAGCAGAAAATGCTCATCACGTGGAACAATTTTTGCTATGGTACCGTTTTTGTATCTCTTATAGTTTAGCTGGTCTGTTGCGGTTCTGCATCAGGTGTTCAAGTTTCCAAGATAAATTATAGCCTATATGTTGCCCAGACATAATACCAATACAACACAAAAAAAATCATTCAAATCCGTCCAGTAGTTCCGAAGATTAGCGTGTACAAACAAACAGACAAACAGACAACATTTTTTTTTTGGATTCGTGCTCTATTACTGTTTCTAAACCCCCCTCAGTTATTTTTTTTTAAATATATTCAATGTACAGACACAGTTTTTTTACTGTCTTATTATATGTATACACTAGCTTAAATAACATAACACATATAACATTATTTTTGTGAATTCATTCAGAGAGCATGAAAATAAATCGATCCTGTCAGCCGTGTCATTCAGTGCGTGTAAGGCGCGCGTCAGTGGCGCTTTGCTGAGCAAGTTAGTTCGTGCATGTGGCACTGCTAGTAACCGTGGCTTCCGGCGCCGCGATACGTAATTATCAGGCACATTCAGACGAATCTCCTTCAAAACACCGGAATTATATGTCTTACCACGTAATAATTTAAAAACATATGTGGTTACAGATAAGTCCCTCCTTGTCTCGAGTTTGTTGTACCCGACCATACCGATAACGAATAAGGTTGGGTACATCAACGGATAGAAGGGATAGACACCGTATAGTTTCAAGTACAAAAATCTGGTGAATTTGTTTTGTATGCGCTCCAACATGAGACTATATTTAGTCTCATGCGGAGCCCATATGACAGCATTATACTCTAGCTGAGTTCTTATGAGCGCATTATACAATGCTGCAACTGCTTTTATATTTGTATACCCCGATGCCCGTCGAAGAACGAAACCCAGACTTCTGTATGATTTCTTACACACATTTACAATATGGTCTCGAAACGTTAACTCGGTGTTCAGGTGCACACCCAGGTCGCGTACTTTTTCTACCCGCTCAATTGATGTGCCCTCAATCTTGTACTCGTGATGATGTGGTTCTCTCATTCTGCTAAAAGTTATGACTGAGCATTTTTTTATGTTAAACTGCAGTTTATTTTTCCTACTCCATTCTGCTACATAATCTATATCTTGCTGCAATCGTGCACAGTCACTTTTATCTTTAATGGCCATGAGCAGCTTGAGATCATCCGCGAATAATAGACAAGTGGCAGTCCTGACAGCTTCAGGCAGGTCATTTATCATAATAATAAAGCTCAGCGGACCCACATTACTGCCCTGGCTTACTCCTGATCTTGTATAATAAGGCTCAGATTTACAACCGGCATATTCTACAAACTGTCGTCGATCTCTCATGTAGTTAGCAAAGAACTGAAGCAATGCAGGAGTACATCCGACTGCTGCCAGCTTTTCTAATAATATGTCATTATCAACCAAATCAAAAGCTTTTTTGAAGTCAAAGTAGGCAGCGTCGACTTGCACTCCAGCATCAACATTTGGAACCACGTACGTCATAAAGTTCAGTAAATTGCTGGTTGTGCTACACGCCGGTCGAAATCCGTGCTGGGCGTCCGATAGCAAACTGGACACTTGGTCTAACATGCACCTCTGTATGGTTGACTCAAATACTTTTGCTGAAGCTGACAGAACCGCCACCGGCCTATATCCACTCACGTCTGAATCCATCCCACCCTTAGGTATTGGAATCACGCGCGTGATTTTCCAACACTCAGGAAAATACGAGGACTCTAGGCACAGATTATAAAGGTGTAAGAGTGGCTTCGCTAATACAGCGCGGCAATCCCTAATAACAAAAGCGGGAATTCCGTCTGGTCCCGCTGACCGTTTTGGTTTAAGTCGAGTAAGCAATCAATCTTGTTATTTATGGTGTTATAAAAATATTGAACCGCCTCCTCTGGGTCATGTATGTCATACATCGGACTATAATGAACCATAATCAGCTTTGGTAAAACTCCACTGAGGCCACAATTCACTCGATTCTGTCATTGCATGGTCTGCAAGCGCGTGATCAGAGGATTTACTGTCCGAACGCTCACACTTACCTTTGGGCACGCTTATTATGAGCGGCGGGTGGTAGGGGTCCACTAGCACAAGCGCTTCGTCCGCCGTCGCCGCACTCACACGCACCTCACCCACACCCAATGAACACAACACTAAATCCAACTGACGGCTATTGCAATTTGGTACGTGATTTGTCTGTATGAATTCACAAAACGATAGAAAATATTCATAGCAATTGATCACATTATTATTACATGAATGCAAATTAAAATCTCCTATAACAACAACGTCCCTATATTTAACACATAACTGCTCAATAGTTCTAAACAAGATCATATAATCATTTTCGCAACTGCTTGGAGGAATATAAACCACACAGCACAAAAACAAATATCTATTACGGGTATGTACGGTAGCACAAATCAGTTCAAAAGCGCATCTATCTACATTGACGTCACCAGGTACTGTCACTTTACTTAGCTCGAACCCGTGTGTGGCCACGAGAAACACGCCTCCTTGTTTTCGTCCGTCCATTCGGTCGCATCGTAAGATTTGATATCCTAGCGGTATAATTTCGGCATCATTTATTGACTCATTGCAGCCAGTCTCTGTTATTGCAATTAAATCAGCTCCCACAGTTTCTACATTATTGCAAAAAACACCCAACTTCGTACGTAGACCTCTAGCGTTTTGATAAAAAAATTCAATATTTCTATTTTCCGTCGTTTGGTTTATTTGTTGGTCTCCGAAACCAAATCCATTCGGCAAATTCTGCATTCAGAGGCCATACATCTGGTTGACATAATGTGTTGTATAACCCCTCAGAGATTCCAACAATGAAAGAAGAGTAGTCTCTCTCTGTCTTATGCTTAATTTTTTCAATTTTGACATTCACTTCAGAACCACACACCTGTCCTGTTTTACATGAGTGGTTAAGTTTTCGACAGTAGTTTCCGGATGGAGGCGCCAAACATATTATCAGATTGTGTTTTTCGGGACTTCAGTATTTTGACTTTAAAGACCTTTATAGAATCGTGACG
This sequence comes from Oligia latruncula, assembly GCA_948474745.1. Classification (NCBI taxonomy): domain Eukaryota; kingdom Metazoa; phylum Arthropoda; class Insecta; order Lepidoptera; family Noctuidae; genus Oligia; species Oligia latruncula. Next base: position 164,337 of record OX419691.1, on the reverse strand, counting down.
TGTGTGACAGGTGGAGCAGCTGCTGCAGGGGCAGGAGGACTCGCAGGGCAACATCAACTACGAGAACTTCGTGCACCTCATCATGCAGGGCTGAGCGGCCGAGCGCGCCTGCCCTCACTGTCTCTGCACATTATACTAGCATCAGTTTGTGAGTGGCGGGCGCCGCCGCGCCGGGCTCGCACGCATTTACGGTGGCCATACGCCCCGCTCATTGCACTCGTAGACTGTTTAACGAAACTTACGATTCCGTATATGTATTCCCATTCGAATGTATTCCAAAACTGATCATAATTTTATATAACGTTTGTACAGAAAATAAATAAATAATTATAATCATTATTTGACTTTTCCTTAAAAGATAACATTGGGTCTCGCGCTTCGAAACTACAAATTTAATGACGTGATTTCGGACGGGACTTGAACCAAGAAAATAAGTACATTAACAAAACCTTATTTATCTATTCCGTGAACAAAACAAAGATATTTCACTAATTAAAAATGTACCTAATAAGTTAAACATTACTTTAAATAAGTAAGTATGATTCTATAATATTTCCTTACCGCTTGTGTAAAACTTTAATATTAGTCATGTAACTTGACGCACAGTAATTTTAATCATTTTCTTACGCCCAAACACATTTAATACGTTACAAACAACTATTTTTAATACAGTTGCTCAAAAAGTGGTGTATTGCAGGGACGTATAGCGTTCGGGATGTAGGCTATTACATAATACTATTATGTAATAGCCTACATCCCGAAATAGTGCTTTTTTTTACCTTTCCCGAACTCGTGCGTTCTCTTTCCCAACTGTCAAAATAATGTCTATTAAAAAGAAAAACCAACCATGAAGTTTTTACTAAAGAGTTTTTGTGATTCATACAAATACGTATATTTCTAAAAAGAAGCTACTAATTTATTTCAATATCAGATTTAATGATTTAATTGAATGAGTTAGGTTAGGTTTCATTTCATTTCATCTCATCTCATTAAATTTCATTTTCATTTTCATTTCAAATGGCAAAACATGCAGATCTACCCGTTATTTTAAGACCTTGCACATATTATTTGATGTATACTCATGTTTTACAATAAAAATATATTCTATTCTATTCTATTTCATATCAATAAAAAAAATATACTGAAGACTAAGCTGTATGGATAGTTCCCTTTGCCTACCAAAATGGGTGAAGAAAAAAAAACTCTGCTTATAGTCTACGGTTGGCGCCATTTTCCAGAAAAAATGATTAGTTAATTGAGGTTATTGTGTTTTTATTATTTTATTAAATTGCTTAATTTTTTCGCAACTGTATTAAAAATAGTCGTTCAGTACACCTGCGGAACCGTCATTGCAACTTGTTCCGACTGTCAACCCTCGCCTTCGGCTGCGCCTCGGCTTGGGTAGACATTTGTCGGAACTCTTTGCAATGACAGCCTTTCCGCACTTGTAATGAAATATACTATTCTACCATATTTATTTATTAGCCTTGATATGATTAAGCATTCTAAAGCCTTATTACGGGTTCATCGTAATGAGTTGAACAACACTATTACGGCCCGTAACATAGCTAATTTCTCTTGTAACAAAATAATCGCGGGGCAATACCAATTTCAATGTTGACGATATTGTTTTCAAGAGTACCGAATCACGTGACTGCAAAATTTACACCGCTGGAACAGGATTCGGTCGCGGTCCTCCTGCTTAGTTCACCTGGGTGAACCACGGGCAGTTTTTCTTGCCGGTGGGTCACCACAGTCCACCTAGGTGGACCACGGGCACTTTTTCTTGCCGGTGGGTCACCTCAGTCCACCTAGGTGGGTCACCTCAGTCCACCTAGGTGGGCCACGGGCACTTTTTCTTGCCGGTGGGTCACCTCAGTCCACCTAGGTGGACCACGGGCACTTTTTCTTGCCGGTGGGTCACCTCAGTCCACCTAGGTGGGCCACGGGCACTTTTTCTTGCCGGTGGTCCACCAGAGTCTTGTCTCCGAGTAACGCAACAATTGCTGGGTGTACTTCGCGAACTTAGTAACTCCAAACGGTCGCCTTCATTGTCGCCGAACTCAGATTTTTCTGAAATCATTCAGGGGATGTAGACCAAGGCGCTCGAGAGTTGCAATGGTGGGTAAAAAACGTAGGCAAAAGTGCAAGAACAATGATTACCCACTTTCTCACCACAGACGCGGCGGACGCGGGCTGGGGAGCACACCTGAACAACATCATGTTGTCAGGCAAATGGAATTGCCATTGTTTTCAATAACAAGTTGATTGTTTAAGTCGGGAAGTACCAAATTGTTTGTTGTGTTTCTAAATGATTGTATTTAGTAGTAATATATTACTTTACTGTTTAGGGTAATTGATATTAAATGTTGATGTGTAATTTGAAACGAATTTCTTTAATTCCTTAACCTCTATGCAAAGAAATGTCTTAGGCTCGACACACACCAAAAGAGCGTCGAAGCGCGGCGAAGCGGAACGCAGTTTCAGTGTCATATTAATTTTAACTTTATTTTCATTACTATAATCCTTATTATCGCATGAGAAACTCGAACGAGTCGCGCGGATGCCAGCGGCGCCGCTGGAATTCCAGCGACTTAGCCGTGCGACTGCGCGAGAAGTCGCGGGAAGTCCCGAGAATGCTCGAGGAGTCGCGAGCGGCCGCTGGCAATAGCCCCTCGCGCCCGCTCCCCGCGCGCGTCTGTTGCGCGCGAGCAATCGCACTCATTCCTTGCAGTGCAACGAATACAGAAGTGATGGAAATGGATGAAGAAAATCTTATTTATTTGGTGCAAATGTACGACTGCCACTATCAAATCGACTGACAATATCAAATCAAGGCATTACAGCGATAAACACGTGCGGAGCGGGTCGCGGCGCTTCGCTGCCTTTCGCCGCTCTTTTGGTGTGACTTGAGCCTTAGAAAAACTGTGATCCCATGTCTCAGTGACGCCATCTGGCATATAGTAGCAAAATTAGAGCGGCATAATCAAGGAATAGAAAATTATCAACAAATTATAAATGCAACTTTGGCGAAAAGTTTATTTGTTGTTGTTCAAAATTAAGTGTTATTACAATTGATGAATGTTGTTTTCATTTTACATGTCAAAATCAATAAAGACCATTTTTCCATCTAACAATCAAATTCGAGCAATCCATAACGAGTTTAGCTACTCAACACCAGAGGGCGCTGTAACCAATTTACTCTAACATCATTGAAATAGATGTCATAATAATTATTCGTATGCACCTGTTATCTATTTTTCTACCAGCTAGAGATGTAGACAAGATTTCGATAATTTAATGTCGATGTTTGTACAATGTAATAACTAAAATCTTTTATCATGTAATGGACCGAAGTCCGATTAGTATAAAAGGTAAAATGGTTAAATAAATCGATAAGTAGCATATTAAAAATATTAATTCTTCTTGAAATAAAACATAATTATTTGTTTAATAATTGTCGTTTTGACGGGTTTTATATTCAATGAATGCTTATGTTAGGAGAAAGATGAATATCTTAGGAGATATCATAGTTTTATAATAACTCCGGAAGGCTGCTGCAAGCTGGTCATGACTATGAGGGTATAAGTAAGATTAATATGTAATACTCTTACAGTAATGGAATATAATAATAATAAATAACGTTGACGTCGTGGTGGGGCTTGCGCGCTCAGAACTCTAGGCCTGTGCCGGAAGGGTTTACTTTGCCGGAACAGGTCTAGAGTTAGGAGCCAGATCAACAGAGATACAGAAATCCGCAGGGCAGCATGTGGCGAGCTGTTGGGCAGTAGCGACCCCACGGACCCTATCTCCAGGGAGAAGTCTTGTTCCTCACCTCTGGCTTGCCTTTATTGGCCGGCTGGAGTGAACAATGACGAGGAACAGAGCTCCCACCTCATTCTTGCCTTTATTGGCTGGCTTTTTTTCTTTTTTTTTTTTTTGCGGATGGGAAATCATCAAATGTTCCCTCCCGCTCTGGGTGGAGCGGAAGGGAGTGTCAGATTCTTACTGACTAAAACCCACCCGTGTTCCTTCCTTAGCCCTTTATGTTCCGGCCCAGCGGTAACCCTTTCGGACAATCCCGCTGACCCGGCAGGCTTCGGCCCTATGGGGCCCCTCCTCGATGCTGACATCTCTTTGAGGCGCGCGTGGAACACGTACGCGCCGTCCGGCACGGGCCTGGTCCAGATCGGACGGTGAGCTACCCATTACTCTCCGCCCGCAGACCCGCGCCTACGGTGGCCGGGAGTCGTCCCGTGGCTCCCGACGCCCGGAGCGTCTCCCGCGGCGGCTGGGACGGGAGGCTCTCTCCCTCATCCGTCCCGCCGCCTCCTTCGCTAGCATGACGGCTTCGCAGAAGGAGGTGACTGCCTCCCACTCCCTCTCGCCCCGGACCATGGCTTGCACCAGGGCCGGACGCGAGAGGTCGCCGCCGCTGCCGATCGCCTCTACGAGGACACGGCGGTGCTCCGCCCAAGCGGGGCAGACCTCCACCGTGGGCTCCACCGTGTCCTCTGGGCGATCCTGGCAATGGTGACACCCGGGCGTTTCCTCCCGCCTGATGATGTGCAGGAACCTCCCGAAGCTTCCGTGTCCGGTGAGGACCTGCGTCAGGCGGTAGGTGAGGGCGCCGTGGCGCCTCTCTAGCCACTCCTCAAAGAGGGGTCTTATCGCCGCTATCGCGGCGTGCCCTGCGCTGGGTTGCGACAGTCGTTCCTTCCATGTCGCCATGAGATCGCGCCGGAGCTCAGTCCGCTCCGCAGCGATTTGCCGCGGAAGCGGAACTTCTCCCCGGCGTAGTGCCTCCGCGCGCCACTCGTATACGCGCGCGAGGACTATCGCCTCCAGATCCCATGGCGGCAGTCCGGCAATGAGGCTTGCCGCCTCGCCAGAGATCGTGCGGTAGCCCCGGATAAGCCTTATGGCTACCGCCTTCTGGGGCGCGTTCAGGTAGTAGGCGGCTCGCCGCCGCAGTGAACGCGCCCACACCGGGGCCCCGTATAGGGCCATGGACCGCAAGACCCCCGCGTAAAGCCTCCGGCAGGAGGCATTTGGCCCACTCAGGTTGGGCAAGAGCCGCTTGAAGGCGGCCCCGGCCCGTTCCAGTTTGGGGGCCAAACGTCGGAAATGCTCGACGAAGTTCCACTGGCTGTCGAGGACGAGAACCAGGTACCTCATCGTTGTCTCGACGCCGATGTGAACCCCTCCTACCGTTAGTTGGGATCCCGATGGTGGCGCGTTCCGGGGCCCATGAAACGACATGGCCTCGGACTTGTGCAATGCCACCTCGAGACCCAACTGCCGGATCCTCTCCACGACTATCGCAACCCCGCGTGTCATCGCGTCGGCCGTCGCCTGATGCGACCTCCCCTGCGCCAGGACCAGCGTGTCGTCAGCGTAGCAAACCACGCTGACGCCATCAGGGAGGTCAGCCCGCAGCACCCAGTCGTAGCCGATGTCCCACAGGAACGGCCCCACGACCGATCCCTGCGGGACACCGCACGACATCTCTCGCCGGTTCCACTCCCCATCGCGACCGGGGTAGCTAACGGCTCTGTCCGTCAGATACGCCTCGACTATTCGACGGAGGTAGGGCGGCACCCGGTGATACCGGAGTGCCTCCACAATGCAGCTCCAGGGCAGGGAGTTGAACGCGTTGGCGATGTCGAGTGACAACGCCACGACGACCCCACCCTGGGACACCGCGTCCCCCGTCGTGAGGGCTCTCACGCGCATGATGGCGTCCATCGTCGAGCGCCCCTTGCGGAAACCAAACTGGCTATCCGCAAGATCCGGCCCCGTCCTCACCAGGTGCCCGACGAGGCGGCCTACAATCACTCTCTCAAAGAGCTTGCCGACCTCGTCGAGCAGCACGATGGGCCGGTATGCGGACGGAGAGTCCGCAGGGCGCCCTGGCTTCCGAATGAGGACCAGCTTCCCCGTCTTCCAACGGAGTGGAAACTGGCCTCTCTCCAAACATGCGCTTAAGAGCGCCTCCAGTCGAGGCCCGAGAGCCCTCGAGGCTAGGACCCAGGCTTTACCCGGCAAGCCGTCGGGTCCTGGGGCGGTATTTTTGGCCTTCAGCCTTCCTACCGCCGCTCTCAGTTCTACCCCGGTCACTTCAGGGATATCGTCGTGGTCGTCCGCGTGGTCCGCTTCGGGCACCGCAATTGGCGGAGCCATGGGCGAGGGGGTGTGCTCCCCCCGTGAAGGGAACAGAGCGCTCACCACCTCCTCCACCAGCTGGGGGCGGAGACTGCGTCAGCGGGGGGGCCCAGGTGCGGAGTTTATTCCGCACCATTTTATAAGGGCGCCCCCACGGATCTCTGTTCAGAGACTCCACCATCTCCTCGCGGGCCACATCTTTGGCCCGCTGGACAGCCTCTTGGAGGGCGGTCTTCGCTGCTCTGTACCCCTCGTACAGCTCCGCCTCCGTGGCTCCCGCATCCGTAGGACGAATGCGGAGCCTGCGGTGCCTGGTGTACCGGTGTCGCACGTCGACGTACGCCTTGCGTAGCGCCTCCAGCTCCTGCGACCACCAGTACACCTGACGTCGGGCGCGTCCTGGCCGGACTCGGGGCATTGCCACGTCGCAAATCTCGGACATGGCCTCCCGGAACCACTCCGCCTCCTCGTCGATATCGGCAGGCCTGTCCGGTGATAACACCCAGGCCTGCACGATCGAGGCTTCCAGGAGGAGCTCCCGGTCCAGCCGCTTCAGCGCCCACCGCGGACCACTCGGGGCCTGTTGGACCAGCGCGCTAGAGGTCTGGGCGGAGACGTCGAACCGGATATACCGGTGATCGGAGTAGGTCTCCACCTCCTCCATGACGCGCCAGTCAATTACACGCTGTGACAGAGCGGGGCTGGCGAACGAGATGTCCACCACGGACTCACCCCGCATCCGCACACACGTGGGAACAGAACCCCGATTTAGGACGACCAAGCCTGTTTCCAGAGCCCAGTCCTCCACCATCCTGCCCCGCACATTCGTGTAACGGGAACCCCAGGCCAAATTCTTGGCATTGAAGTCCCCGAGCACTAGCACGGGGAAGGGATGGCTTCCGGCGACGACGACACTCAACTCTGTTAAAGAGTTGTGGAACTCGGCGAGAGTTCGGCTCGGAGAGAAGTACACTCCCACGACTACAATCTCTCCGAACCGTGCTGCTACGCATCCCTGTCCCTTCGTAACGCATTCGAGGGATGGGGTGCCGGCGGCGACCGACGAAATTATGGCCACTGAGCCGCTCAGGTCCTCCACCCAGTCATCCCTGGGCGGGACAAAGTACGGCTCAGCGACCATGGCGATGTTGATCGACCACTGCGCCACACTCTGGAGCAACAGGTCCTGAGCGCAGGCGCAGTGGTTGATGTTCGCCTGGAGGAGGCGCAATGGAGCCATTACTCCTCCATTTCAGCCCCCTCCTGGGCCCCCTGCGAGGGCTCCACGACGGCAGCGGCGGCGGCGGCTGTGGCGGCGGTAGTGGCGGCGACAACGGCGACGGCGGTGGCGGCGGCGGTGGCGGCGGCAGCGGCGGCGGGGACTGTGGGAGTGGCGGCGGCGGCGGAGGGCCTGCCTTTCTTCCTGGTTCCGGTGGGTGGGGCGCAGGACTTGCTCCCCGCCCGGTGATCGGCCGGCTTGCCAGCAGCCGCACATGTGATGCAGTGCGGCGCGGCGTTGCACGAGCCGGCCTTGTGTCCGGGCTGACCGCAGCGGAAGCACAGTGTGCTGCGGTCTACCTCGGAGGTGCACTGGATGCCAACGTGGTGCCCCACATGGCATCGGTAGCACCTCAGAGGCTTGGGTTCCAGGAGTTTGACCTGCGCTGAAACCCAGCCCACCAGGAGCCTTCGGCCCTCCACAATCGTTCTGGCCGCCGTCACGGGGCAGCTAACCGTAACGGTTCGCATCCCCGCGAAGTCAGGACGTAAGGTGCCCGCCTTGACCTGATCGGCCAGACACCCTCCGGTCCTGGCGACGGCGGCCACCACCTCTTTCTCCGTTACGGAGTCATCCAGGCCCAAGATGCGCATGTCTGCGCGCTTGACGGGCCTGGAGACTCGAGCATCTTCCGCATTAAGAAGATAGCTGACGCCCTTAGCTTCTCAGCTAGGGCGTCAGCGGTGGGGCCACTAGTCGCCCCGGGGATCTCCAGCAAACGGGCGCCAGTGGCGGTCACCCTGTGCCGGAGGCCCCCGGTGATCCCCAGCTCACGGAGGTCCACCATCTCCCTCGCTTTAGTGAGCACGTCGCAGTACGTCACGCCCCTCTTATCCGCGTCCGGCTGTAGCGTTATCACTACAGCCGCGGTCTTCGGGGCGCGAAGTCTAGCCGCAACGGCTCGCTCCTTGCGGCGCCGCCTTTGCGCCTTCTTCCTGGCCGCCTTTTTCTTCTCCCCGGCCACCTGCAAGTCGGCGTCGGTCGCGGGAGAAGTGCGGGAGTTTTGGGGGCGGGGCGTGGGCTCTGGGGCCTTCGCCTCCCGTGCCGTCCTACCCTTGCCTTTCCGGGCCTGCGCCGGGGTGCTACCACTGGGCGCCGGTGAGTTATTGAGTGTGCAAGTCACCCCCTGCCATTTAATCTGTGTAATTTATAGAGAACATCGGTCAGGCAGGGGCTATAGTTTTTCCATAGTCTTAGATAACCAGTTCTCTTTAGCCACCAAAACCCATAATCCAATAGTTTTGTTTCCATATTTTGCAATAGTCCTACACCAACCGGGGGTTGTCCTTGGGTGCACTTGCATATTGCGAACAGGGATAATCGTCGGTTGGTGCCTCATTTCATTGAAAATCTCTAACGGGCCTCTGCGAGTTGGCTTCGGCCCCTCGTACGCCTTCCAAAGGACCTTTCTCGGGACCATGGGGTCCCCCCATGGTCCCGAGATATGTTAAAATATGTATAAAAATAATAATAATAAGGCCAGCATCATATTGTAGTCTTTGAATAAGGCTGGCAACACCAATGTCAACAAGTCAAACAATTTTCAGTTTAATTTATTTTCTAAAAGCAGTTTTGATAATCATTTGGAAATACTACAGCCACAGTCCTATTAACTACTCAATTTTAATATAATTTTATAAAGAAATAGTACTTCAATGGACCATATTTTGATAATATTAAACCAAAAATTGCCGAACTGGAGGAGGTGACATCTGTCATGTCACCTCGGATATAAACGAACAAGAACACAAAATAGGATGAAATATTGGCAAGATCTGCCACTAGACGTGCACGCCTACCACCTCTGGACTCTTCGGTCAGCTCCGCCTCGCCGCCGCGCCGCCGGTATCCAGCCCCACTGTGAGCGCGGCCTCTGATAGGGTCCAGCTCCCGGCGGAAGTGTGCAGCGCATGAGATGGACACGATCTATCAATGAAAATATCAAGCGCTCATACTATGGGGCTACAGAGGGGGGAAACATTCTGACCGCGTACCGTGTTCGGATGCTCTCTCTTTTTCAGGTGCTTGAACCAGCTGTCAACGTTTCGGCACAACGACTGTCGGATCAGGTGCGGGTCATCCAGCGTAATCATATGTTGGATGACACTGTACTTGATCGCCTGCGAAGTGAAATGCAGAGTAGCCATGTCATCGCCCCCCTGTCGCAGACTGCTATAATATTACCGCAGTCTAATAAAAGTCATGATGACGAGGGGAGTAATGATATGGATACAAATGTAAGTACCCTGTGCAATGAGGAATTGAGGAGTGCTTTGGAAGATGCGATTCAGGAATATCGCTTCATGTCACCCGAACTTAGGCCACGCTTACCTCGTTTGCCCATGCATAACAAAAATAGGGCGCTGGTGGCGGTCCTGGATTCGCAGTTGTCAAAATATTTTGATACCTGCGAAGACCTCACTGATACTCATTCGATTCTATACTGCGCGGCTGTAGCGGCATGTCGTGTAGCTCACGTCAAATTTGCCAATGATTCTAGAGCTACACGACCGAAACCAGCCGTACCAGCTTGGAAATGCAGGATTGAACGCCGTATTTGTGGGGCCAGAACGCTCATCGGCAAACTAATCTGCTTCAGGGAGGGCAATACTCGCCCTAGAGTGATGCGCTTTGTGAGGCGGGCGTTCTTGGGGACTGATATCAGTCCTCAAAACTATATGTCTTGTGTCACAGAGCGCGTCGACTTCCTGAAGCAGAAAGTGTATGTATGGGCGAACCGTATTCGTCGGTATAAGCGGCGAGTAGGGCGATACACTCAGAATCGCACCTTCCAGAGCGATGAAAGGTGGGTTTATAGGGGTTGGGAACGACCGGACCAAGGTGTGGCTGAGATGTGCCTGCCAGATGATGATGCCATGTGTTCCTTCTGGCGCAGTATCTGGTCGGTGCCTGTCAGTCACACCGAAGGTGATTGGGCTCGGGAAGTCGAGCGAGCTTGCGATCCAATACTAGAAATGGGGGCTATCACCATCTGCCCCCAAGATGTAGCTTGTGCAGTCCGTCCGTTGCCTAACTGGAAGTCTCCAGGGCCGGACGGGCTGCATAACTTTTGGATCAAATGGTTTTCAAGGTCGCACGCTCGCTTGGCATCTCAGTTTCAAACTATTTTGGAGTCTGGTTCGCTACCCCAGTTCCTTACGACAGGAATTACCCACCTGCTCCATAAATCAGGTAGCACTGCGGAACCCAAAAATTATAGGCCGATCACGTGTTTACCGACGGTCTATATAAAGTTCTTACATCCATTTTGAGAACTAAAATTAACAAACATATAGACACCAACTCCATCATGTCTGTCTCTCAGAATGGATGTAGGAATGGGTCCCGCGGTACTAAGGAGCTACTCCTCATTGATATGACCATTAGCCAACAGGTTCGTCGTTTCCGAAAGGATCTGTCGACATGTTGGATAGATTATAAGAAGGCCTATGACTCGGTGCCACATACATGGCTCATGAGGGTGTTATAGTTGTATAAAGTAGATGCAACTCTGCGCACCTTCCTGATGTCGTGTATGGGGCAATGGAGGACGGTCCTTCGCTATCCAGGATGTCGAAATATTCAGAGGAATAGCGAACCGATAAGAATTGAGCGAGGCATATTTCAGGGTGACATTTGGAGTCCACTTTGGTTCTGCTTAGCCTTGAATCCTCTAAGCACACTGCTGGAGGATTCAAGTCTAGGCTATCGGCTGAGGAGTGGTGGTCAGGTTATATCGCACCTCCTCTACATGGATGACCTAAAACTCTTTGCCCCCAACAAATTGCAACTGATGGAGCTACTGAAAGTAACTCAAACTTTCAGTAGCGCCATTAGGATGGAATTTGGTGTGGACAAATGTGCGGTCATGCATTTAAAGCGAGGGGAGAGTGTGGAATCCGTGGGAATTCAACTCTCGGATTCCACAAACCTTAGAGCCCTCTCCGCATCCGAAACCTATAAGTATTTGGGTATGTCGGAAGCGTTAGGGATCAATGTTCTGACATGAAGCAATCGTTGAGGGAGCGCTTCTTTGGTCGCCTGAAAAAAGTACTTAATAGTCTTCTATCAGGCGGAAACAAGGTGCGCGCCTTCAACAGTTGGGTCATGCCAGTTTTGATGTACTCTTTCGGCATACTCAAATGGACTCAGACCGAACTCGACGCCCTGGATAGGAGGGTCCGTACACTGCTGACTGCAAATCGAATGCATCACCCACGGTCATCGGTAATGAGGCTGTATATCCCGAGAAAATGTGGAGGTCGAGGGTTTTAAACGCTAAGACCCTCCACAATCGTGAGATATGCAGGCTCAGGGAATATTTCCTGGAAACCGACGTGGGAATGCATCGAGATGTAGTCATAGTGGACAAGGGCCTCACCCCGCTCTCCTTGGCTAAAGAGAACTGGCGCAAACCAGTAGTGCTTGACACTAATGATTGCATGGAGGTATGGCAGAGTAAGGAGCTTCACGGATGCTTTCTCCGGGCCCTACATGGACCCGATGTAGACCTACTAGCGTCCGTAGCCTGGCTGCGTTTCGGTGACCTCTTTGGAGAAACCGAAGGTTTTGTTTGTGCAATTATGGACGAAGTTAACCGTCCCGCATGATGAGAACCTCGTGAAAGCCGAGAAAGATAAACAGACCAAGTATCTTGACTTGGCTCGCGAGGTTGTCGACATGTGGGATGTGGACTCAGCAATCATTGTGCCGATAGTCGTGACAGCCAATGGGTTAATAGCCAAGAGCCTCGACCAACACCTTAGGAGGCTCTCGTTGGGCAGCTGGATCAAGGGCTTGATTCAGAAAGCGGTACTTCTGGACACGGCCCGCATTGTTAGGAGGTTCCTCTCTCTGGAGCCCTGACCGCCGCCGCCGGTAGCTTGGACCCTGTTCCCAATACCGGTGGGTTACTATTTTTTATATTTTTAAATGTTTTTACATTTTTTATATTTTAATATTTAAAAATATAATTTATGTGACATTTAATGAAATAAAGGAAATAATAATAATAAAGCAATACAGCACATAACAGGAGCATGCATAACCCTCACACAGACCGACTACACTCACAGGCACAACCAGCTTGCAAACATCGTCCATCAAACACTAGCACTCAAACATGGTCTCATACAAAACACTAACACTCCCTACTATAAGTACGCGCCACAAACTATCCTAGAAAATGAAACACATAAACTGTATTACGATCGCGCCATACTTACAGATAGGACCATCCATTACAATAGACCAGACATAACCCTACAGGATAAAATAAGAAAAATCACTTACCCTATAGACATTGCAATTCCCAACACCCATAACCTACAAAAAACAATCACTGAAAAAATAAGCAAATACGCTGAGCTAAAAGAAGAAGTTATTAGAATTTGGAGACAAGATAAAGTTTATGTTGTTCCTGTCGTTCTCTCCACGACTGGTGTTATCCCCAACCATCTCCTCCGTAGCTTGAAACTAATTGATCTAGAAGAATCCCTTTACATCAATCTGCAGAAAGTAGCCATCCTAAACACATCTGCATGAATTTCCTAACGTTTCGTTTCCTTTCCTTTTTTTTTTGAATTTTGTTTTTTGACGTGACAACGTCTTAAATTAGGTTGCGGCTGGGAGTCACTTATGAAAAAGTGTAACGCTCGGTAACGTTACGATGAGTCACCGAACGAGAGAGAGGCCCGCCGAATGCCTTGCGTCTCTCTCCCACTCAACTATTCTACCGAGAAAAAGACGTTGTCACGTAAAATCTTCGCCCGTAAAACCGACTTTACAGGCAACCATTTTTTTTTTTTAATTTTATGATGAGACACTCATCATAAAATTCACCACACGCTGCATTTACTTGGCATTGGCCCGTAAATGTAGCTAAAACCAGTCACAGCAACAATATGCCCTTTCAGCATGTCGGCATCGATTTTTGTGGTCCTTTTAATTTAAAAGTATCAAGAATCAGGAAACCACTCGTAACAAAAGGGTATGTAGCTCTATTTGTTTGTTTTTCGACCAAAGCTATACATGTAGAAGTTGTGTCGGACCTTACAACCCCAACTTTCTTGGCATGCTTTGATCGCTTTATTTCTAGGCGTGGTAAGTATACCATCTAAAGTATATTGTGATAATGCAAAAATATTTAAGGGAGCTGAAAACCAATTAAAGGAATTATACAATTTACAGGCTTCCAGAGCTCATAGAGACTCTGTATATAATTATTGTAAAGCTAACTACATAAAATTTATGTTCATTCCTAGCTACTCCCCTGAATTTAGTGGTATTTGGGAAGCCGGGGTAAAGAGCGTAAAGCATCATCTCAAGCGTGTGGTCGGCACTCTGTGCTTGACTTATGAAGAGTTTAACATGGTGATGGTGCAGATAGAGGGTGTTTTGAACTCTAGACCTCTGCTTTCCAACCCCAATAAATATATTTAACTCCAGGTCATTTTCTAATTGGTACGGCTTTGTCTAGTTTGAAGTAGATTTATTGGAAATTCCAATAAATATATTGAAATTTTGGAAAATTGTGTCTAAACTCAAGCAACACTTTTGGAAGGCATGGTCAGCAGACTATCTCACTCAACTTCAGAGCCGTCCCAAGTGGAAGTATAACTCTAATAACCTAGGTGATCTTGTCCTCGTTAAAGATGTAAATACCTCTCCTTTGCAATGGCCTATGGCAATGATTGTCAAAGTGTTTCCTGGGCCAGACAATAATGTAAGGGTGGCTGAAATAAAATTTATTTAAGATCTATAGCTAAGTTATGTCCTCTACCAGTGGAATAATGTTATAATTTTTTGTGCTTCTGCTAACCTATCAGCCTCCCCCCCCCCCCTCAACTATGTTCAATACAATGTGAACATATATTTGTTTTTCTTATTTTTTTATATTGTGTGCGACATTGATGTGCCTTGAAAATATTTTTATTGGTGTGGCAACACACACTTTTTATTGTCATTCTTTTTTTACTATTAAATTTGAAACCTTTTGAGTGTAACTCGCCATTTTTTTCTTTTTTATAATTAAATAAGTGAAATCTATATTTTGCTTCTCTCTGTGTTTTATTACAAACAGGTGTGTCCGTTTCGACTGCTCGGCCACAGTGTCGTAGAAAAAAAACGACTACGTCAACATTACGAAGGAATTTGTAAAACACTAACAATGAAACTCGCAAATTCGTAGATCCAATATTCAGAAAGTTGTAAAGGTTTAACCATGGCCGCGCGGTCGAAACGTGGAGAACCGCGCGGCCACGCAGTCCTCTTAAACGGAGCTTAGTAGAGGTCTCGATTATTTTTGCTAACCACTGATACGATTTCGAAGAAAATATAGACAGCATGAATGAAGTCCTAATGTTTGAACTTCACGACTTACCTACAGACCTTAAATGCTATGGCCGCGCGGTCGAAACATGGAGAACCGCGCCGCCACGCAGTTCTCTTAAACGGAGCTTAGTAGAGGTCCCATTCTTTTTGCTAATCACTGATACGATTTCGCAGAATATGTAGACAGTATGGATCAAGTCCTAATGTTTGAACTTTGCGACCTACAAACCTTAAACGCTATGGCCCCGCGGTCGAAACATGAAGAACCGCGCCGCCAAGCAGTACTCTTAAACGGAGCTAAGTAGAGGTCCTATTCTTTTTGCTAATCAATGGTACGATTTCGAAGAATATGTAGACAGTATGAATGAAGTCCTAATGTTTGAACTTCATGACCTACAGACCTTAAATGCTATGGCCGCGCGGTCGAAACGTGGAGAACCGCGCCGCCATGCAGTTCTCTTAAACGGAGCTTAGTAGAGGTCCCATTCTTTTTGCTAATCACTGATACGATTTCGAAGAATATGTAGACAGTATGGATAAAGTCCTAATGTTTGAACTTCACGACCTACAGAACTTAAAACCTTTAATGCAATTCAGAAGAAGGGTGACCAAGATTTATGGTGTGTCAATCAGACATTCCAAAAGAGTCGTTTTTATATGTCGTAGGTAAGTACATACCTATTATCATAATTAGGGTTTTCCTTTATGAATATAATATGAGTAAGTGTACCAGAAACCATTACCAACTCATTACAAAGTCTGACGTTGGAAAATGTCCTAGCTGGAAAATGACGTACATGGAATCTGACGTCCATTACCGCTTTCAATTGGATGGAGAAGTACTTATAACGAAAATATTGACACCGTATTCATATAAATACTAATTTAACATTTTGCTAAAGAAAACCCTCATTTAATCATGTATACACTCGTTTATATTTCTGTGGATTAAGTAGGTATGGAACGTCATAAAATTTGTATATAGAACAATACACAATTGCCGGAGTTAACGAGTAATAAACATACAAAAAAAAACATAGTCGAATTGAGAACCTCCTCCTTTCTTGAGGTCGTTTAAAAATTAAACAAAAACTAAAAATTTAACAACGACAACAACAACATTTTTTTAAACATAAAAAGAACTTAATTGTCAATAAGACCATAACTTACATTGTGCAGTGTTATAGGCTGCACTGAGCTTTCATGAGCTTTGTTTTTATTGTCATCACAACAAACCCAATTATCGTTGATCAAGCAGTGACTCTTGTAGTGACCGATATTACCTACATAAGGAGGAACATATTCAAACGCGCCTATTAACTTATATGTTTTACGTCCTGTTTTTATCTACCGTGGTATTTCACTGAGTATTATATTTTGAGTTCCATTTAAATCAAATAAAGCAATATTAGTTACTTCATATTTGTATTGAATGCTTTTATTTTTGCATTCTGAACAAGGTTTTAATTCGGAATTATCGACAACGATGGCGTCTTTCAGGGTTTTGATTCCAAACATGTTAATCTACCTATATCTATACTAATATTATAAAGCTGAAGAGTTTATTTGTTTGAACGCGCTAATCTCAGGAACTCCTGGTTCGAATTGAAAAATTATTTAGGTGTTGGATAGGTAGTTCATTTATCGAGGAAGGCTATAGGCTAATAACATCACGCTACGACCCTTAGGAGCCAATACATTAGTAATACATTCTTTGGTTCGTTTAACACTATACAAGAAATCAATTAGAATATGCTCAAACACAAAAGCCATATTACTATTTCATTCGTAATAATTGTTTTTTTTTGTCGTAAAAGTGCGAAATTATTTCTTCTCTGAGTTTGTATGCTTCGTTTTCATTTTGATTTTTGGCTAAAATAATAATAAAATCAAGGATTAAATTATTTTTGCATGTGTTGAAGAGTTCGCGAATATACCTAAATGTTTGTTTGGGATCCATATGCCAACATAAAAAACACGTCTTCCCATGCACTTTCGCGCCGCTTTCACTAAATCGTATGTAGTTTTTTTCTCTCTTTCTTCAAGGTACTTACCTATCTATCTTAATATAATAGGCTATTTGACTGGTTTCTGATAAACATCTCAGATTATTTAATGGTGTCTAACGAGCCCACAAAAACCTATTACTTCAAATTGCATAATGTATTTCTTTTAAAAAATAGTAAATAAAAATGTACTGTTTAAATAAGCCGCCAAAACGCTATCTTTAACAATATGGCGTCGTGACGTCACGATTCACGTAAACAACCGTTGAAACGGTCGAGATACTAGACAAAAGTCATCTGTTCTGTCAACGATAGACAGAAATTTACTAAATCATGACGTCATCTTAAGTTCAGCCAATCCAGACCGTTTTCGATTACGTGGCGCCAGATTTAAAAAGATGAAGTTTTTTCGGGATTTTTTTATAAATAATACATTGTTTTGTAGTAAAATTAATGCAAATCGATTTTAAAAGCGATAATCTATACGAGTGTCAATAATTATGACCTTATTTTTTACATTGTCAAATAGCCTATTGAAAATGTCCGATTGACGCACCATACATCTTGGTCACCCTTCTTCTGACTTGCATTATAGGTTTCAAGTTCTGTAGGTCGTGAAGTTCAAACATTAG
This sequence comes from Oligia latruncula, assembly GCA_948474745.1. Lineage (NCBI taxonomy): Eukaryota > Metazoa > Arthropoda > Insecta > Lepidoptera > Noctuidae > Oligia > Oligia latruncula. Next base: position 146,923 of record OX419691.1, on the reverse strand, counting down.
GACTTCATCCATACTGTCTACATATTCTTCGAAATCGTATCAGTGATTAGCAAAAAGAATGGGACCTCTACTAAGCTCCGTTTAAGAGAACTGCGTGGCGGCGCGGTTCTCCATGTTTCGACCGCGCGGCCATAGCATTTAAGGTCTGTAAGTCGTGAAGTTCAAACATTAGGACTTCATTCATGCTGTCTACATTTTCTTCGAAATCGTATCAGTGGTTAGCAAAAATAATCGAGACCTCTACTAAGCTCCGTTTAAGAGAACTGCGTGGCCGCGCGGTTCTCCACGTTTCGACCGCGCGGCCATGGTTAAACCTTTACAACTTTCTGAATATTGGATCTACGAATTTGCGAGTTTCATTGTTAGTGTTTTACAAATTCCTTCGTAATGTTGACGTAGTCGTTTTTTTTCTACGACATTGTGGCCGAGCAGTCGAAACGGACACCAAACAGGTTGGATATCAACTCCAAAAAGGATTGATGACAAAAAATATCATGCAGGATTTGTTAATACTGCAGTAGTGATATTAAAAAAAAATACTTATAATCTATTGGTACTAATAATAATCTATAACTATCTATACCTATTCTTTACCTATAAGTAAATAAATTAGTATTATATCTATAAGGTGACTGGGGGTAAGATGAAAAACGGGGAAAGATAAAAAACATAAATAACGCCGAATACCAGGGAATTCTTTTAATACTGGCAATATCGTTGTGGACACCATTTTATCTTGCCCCGCCCCGCAGTCTGCGTCAGTCGCTAAGTGAGGGGATTCATGTGTTATTTGACATTTTTCTGTACATTACATTTCCCGCGTAAAATTGAGTTTTTCAATCTTACCCCGCTCGCTGTATCTCCTTACACAGGTAAGTAACAAACCTTTTTTTTTGATATTCGTAATTTGATTTGAAATGTAATAATATGATCTATAATGTGGTGATTAGTATATTTCACGTATTTTAAGATTTATGGTACCTTTCGAACTTTCCCCTGCAAAATTTAACGGGGTAAGAAGATAATATAAAACTATTCATCTTACCCCGTTTACGAAACTCCTACAAAAGGTCAGGGGCCCTCAATCTTAAATACACGGTAGTAATTCCACAACATCGTATCATGAAATTAGTACATAATTCTAGACTCTCTAGTGTTAAACCGCTTGTCGGCTTAAAAAAAATCAGATGCTCTGTACTGTACATAAGTGCAATACCTACATGATTAAAATGTATCAATCTATACGCAGATTTTTTAAGCGGATGAATAAATTCTACGTTAAGGTGTCTAGAATTATGTACCTACTGAATCCATGGTTAAAGTTTTCATTCTGATGTCCTTCAATTTGTATGTTCTATTCTAATCATCCGAAAACCACTGTGGTCACTTATTAAAACAAATTAGGGATACCTACTGTTATGGTCTTGTTAATTTTCTCTAATAATTTCCTTTGGTAGGGAAATTATTAACCAGAATTTGCCTCGATGGTCGTCGCAAGCGCAGCTACTGTGCATGAGGTCTTGGGTTCGATGCCCAGGTCAGGCTGTGTTTTTGATTTTCCATTAGGAATCTCTCTATACCTACACATAGCTGGCAAAATATTAGCGTACTATACACCTCTGGTTTGTGTGGTGAAGTCAGTACTTTGCCTCACAAACCAGAAGAATTTTTTTATAGACCGTGTCTGGAAAAAATATAATGCCATATAATGTACGCTACGTGGTACTAAATGAAAACGTGTGTTTTATTTATCGACCCGAGTTAGACTTGACAGTCATGCATGAGCATGATTATTTAATTCTTTTAATATATCCATAACATGTTGACCCCTGACTGCCAGCCGTTTCAACGGGTTAAGATCCATATATTTTATTTGATCAATTATTTTTTCTTGCATTTAGAATGCGATTTTTGAATGTAACTGATTTTCAAGTTATTTAGGTTATTGAAACAGAAGGTTTATTGATCACCACACAAGCATAATGACCATGAGTACGATTTTAGTCACTATTTCAATCTTACCCCTTCAGCGTTTCATCTTTCCCATACATATTTTTTTTCTTAAGACCAATTTTACTAACTAATGTGGGGTCTAGTTCTAATGTGGGGTCCACAAGTAGTGGGATTGGGTTATCATTGCCTGGTGATGACATGGGAGTCTCGGGGCTCACTCTGGATGTTGATTTAAACTAGTTAGTAAGACAACAGAAGATACCAGTAACAATATTGTTATTCCTACCAACAACAAGGTGCCTTCTTGCTCTCAAATAGTAAAGTGTAAAAAAGGGTCTAAGCAGAATTCCTTGAAATTATTTCATCAAAATATTCAAGGTTTTTCATCCAAACAATTAGAAATTGAACTATTTTTAGAAAAAACCATGTTTGAAATTATTTGTTTAACTGAACATTGGTTGAAAGATTATGAAATGCTAATTAATTATGAAAATTAAGTGTGGGCAGTTGTTTTAACCGAAAATCTATGCTGCGTGGGGGTTCATTAATCTTAGTAAAAAAATCTATTGAATCTAAGACTCGTAAAGATATAGTTCATCTTTCGGTTGAACATAACATTGAACTGTCCTGTGTTGAGCTAGATAAGCATATTATAGTGTGCGTTTACAGACCCCCAAATTATCAAAACTACTCCATATTTGAGTCAGTAATGGAAGATGTTCTAGCAAAACTTGGAACTGGTAAAAAATCGCTAATTATCTGTGGTGACTTCAATATTAATATCTTAGAGAATAGTTCAAATAGCAGTCGATTATTAAGTCTCTTTAAATCATTCAATTTGTCAAATGTGTTTTCAGAACCAACTCGCATAACTATAAATTCTGCTACATGTATTGATAATGTTTTTTGTTGCTGCGACTACTTAGATAAAGCCATTGTAAACTATCTCCCTTCTGATCACAGCGGTCAAACCGTTGTGTTCAAGTCCAATACACTGTTACAAAAAATTCAGATAGAAACTATATTTTGTAGATAAATAACACCAAGCAATCTAAATAGATTTAATAATAACTTAATTAGTAAGTTAGGTGTACCAGGCCATATTAAAAACAATTCGAATGAATTATATGAGGAGTTCTTTTCGATAGTGCGCACCGAGTTCAATAACACTTTAAAGATGAAAACTAAAACTATTTGCCCAAATTTTTTGTTTAGTGACTGGGCAACTAAGGGTATTAGGAAAAGTAGAGAGAAATTGTTTGAGCTGTATAGCCTTAAGCCTTATATTAACTCCGAAACTTGTAATAAATACGTTGCTACCTACTCTAAAACTTTTAGAAATACCTGCAAAGTAGCTAAAGCCTTGCATATTAGCAAAAAGATTAAATCAGCCGATAATAAAATAAAGACGGTCTGGAAAATTATAAATGATGAAACTAACTGAAATAAAAGACATAATAGTGATTTCGCACTAGAGACTTCGCGTGGTCTCATAAGCACTAACAAAGATGTTGCTCAAGAATTTGTAAATTTCTTTACCAGTATCCCACATAAAACTACTGAAATCTTAAATTCCTCGCCTTTACGTTCTATTGATTTATTAAAAGCAAACGTTCCATCCTGCCAGATTGAATTTAAGTTCAAGCATATAAACCCTGAAATAGTAATAAAAGCTTTCAAGCAAATTAAGATCAAATTAACCGAAGACATATGAGGAATGTCTATCAAAGTATGTACCTCCATTATTGAGACTATAGCGCCGTACTTAGCATATTTAATTTGTGTGTGGATCAAGGAGTCTTCCCGGATCTAATGAAATACAGTAAGGTAATACCACTTTTCAAATCGGGGGACAGTAAAGATACCAATAATTATAGACCCGTATCCGTGTTACCAGTTTTCAGCAAGGTATTTGAAAAGGTGATGCTGAACCAAATGCTCAATCATTTTAACACCAATAAAATATTACACGACCAACAATACGGTTTCACCAAGGGACGTTGTACGACTGATGCCGGTGTCACCTTATTAAAACACACATTTACGGCCTGGGAAGAGTCCCAAGACGCCATAGGAATTTTTTGCGACCTCTCCAAAGCTTTTGATTGCGTCGAACACGAAACCTTACTCTTAAAACTTGAGCATTACGGACTGGGTAAACTTGCGCTCAGTTTAGTAAAATCTTATTTAAATGATAGACAACAGCAGGTTCAAATAAATGGTGTCAATTCACTCGGTTTAAAAGTAAAAATGGGTGTACCACAAGGCTCGATATTAGGTCCTTTCCTCTTTTTAGTATATATTAATGATCTACCCCACTTGTTAAAAACCCAACCACAAATGGTGTTATTTGCTGACGATACTTCTTTGATTTTTAAAATTAATAGACGTGCATCAAATCTTGACGTCGTAAATAACGCCCTACTGCAGATCCAAAATTGGTTCACTGCTAATAATTTAGTATTAAATGGGAAAAAAAACGAAGTGCATAAGATTTTCTTTACCAAATGTCAAAAGTAGTAATTGTGAAATAGTATTGAATCAAGAGAAACTAGAATTCGTCGATAAAACTGTTTTCCTGGGGATCACGCTCGACTCAAGGCTTCAATGGGGTCCTCATTTAACATCCCTTGCAGGACGGCTAAGTTCAGCAGCATATGCTGTGAGAAAAATCCGTCAATTTACTGATGTTGATACCGCGAGACTGGTCTACTTTAGTTACTTTCATAGTATCATGTCGTACGGTATTTTACTATGGGGACGGGCTGCAGACATCGAGTCTATTTTTATTCTGCAGAAAAGAGCTATCAGAGCCATATACAGCCTCCGCAGGCATGACTCTCTAAGGGAACTGTTTAAAGATATTAACATCATGACGGTACCTTGTCAATATATCTATGAAAACATCATGTATTTATGGATCTTTGACAGTCGTTACGGGTAGGCAGAAGCCCGAAAATCTGACAACCAGTCTTACCAAGGAGTATCGTATTACCCGGCCAGTAACTGGGTTGTGTAGGTCAGATAGGCAGTCGCTCTATGTAAAATACTGGGGTGAATCAAAAAATTCTTGGAACCAATATTAAAAAATGCCAAGATTTAAACAAAAATATTTTATTTTTCTACATAATCTCCCTCCAATGCAATGCATTTAGAATAACGCGTTTCTAACTTCCTTATTCCTTGTGAAAAAAAATGTTTTTCTTGACTCTCGAAAAACTCCTCTACGGCAGCCATGACCGCGTCATTATCGTGAAATTTTGTTCCACGAATTTCCTCTTTTAATTTTGGGAATAAGTGGAAATCACTTGGGGCTAAGTCCGGTGAATATGGTGGGTGGTTAAGGAGGTTGAAGCCAGCACAGCGGATTGCATTGAGCGCAACTTCTGATCGGTTAGCAGGAGCGTTATCTTGAAGAAACAGCACGCCCAATGACAGTTTTCCACGACGTTTTTCTTTAATCGCTTCACGCACTTTCGGGATTAAATTTGCATAATAGGGTCCAGTAATCGTCTGGCCTTTTGGCATGTAATCAATAAAAAGGATTCCTTCACTATCCCAGAATACTGAGGCCATAACTTTGCCAGCGGTAGGAGCAACTCGAAATTTCTTAATGGATGGAGAGGATGGTCGTTTCCAAGACATGCTTTGTCTCTTTGTTTCAGGATCGAAATGGTGGACCCACGTTTCATCCATAGTAACAAGGCGACGGCAAAAATTATCCGAATCACGCTGGAACATTTCGAGATTACGCTTACAAATTTCCAAACGTCGCTTTTTGTTTTCGTCGGTTAACATTCGTGGCACCCATCTTGCCGACACTTTTTTAAACCCCAGTGAATCAATTAAAATGGATTGAGCGCTACCAAATGATATCTTTAGGATCTCAGCTATATGTTTTATAGTTATTCTTCTGTCTTCCAAAACCAGACTCTCAGCCTTTTTGACATTTTCTTCCGTAACGGAGGTTGAAGGTCGCCCAGAACGCGGGTCATCTTTACAGCTTGATCTACCTCTTTTAAATTCAGCCACCCAGTACGCAACCGTAGAATAGGGTACAGCATCATCCCCTAATGTCTGCTGAATGTCCGAAAAAATTTCCTTCGTAGACATTTTTTTCAAACTGAGATATTTTATCACCGCACGTAACTCACTTTTATCCATAATTTCGGGTTTTTATCAACTCGTTGCACAAAACAATTTATTACATGCGAACGAACTGACAAAAACAAGTGACAGTTTGCATAAATATTGTGTAATAGACACTCTTAAATTTGAATATCGAACTTCTCCCAAAAAGGTTTTATATATATGCATTTCTAAGAACTTTTTGATTCACCCTAGTACGTAAGGAAAAATCTACATCTTTTTAGTAAAAGAGGTGAAAGACACAATTATATCACTAGAAATAGGGACCAATTAGTTCAACCAGCAGGCTGGCTAAAGTAGACTCGTCTTTCATGGGCTACTGTTTAAAATGTTACAACAAAATACCTGCCGACATACTTCAACTGAATGAAACGAAATTTAAATCTTGTATAAAACGCACACTATGCAGCCAGGCATATTATAAATACAAGTTAATTCCGCCGCAAAAACAAATTAATTCTACCAGCACCTAGACTACAAATGTACAAAAATAGCCCAGAATGCCGAAGCATACAAATATATAATAAATTACCTGAACATATACGGTCCACGGAAACAACATGTGTATTTAAAGCTAGGTTAAAATCATTGCTCTTACAAAAATGTTATTACAGTATCCAAGAATTTATGGAAGATAAAATGTTAAAATAGAGTTCAAATATAATTATATCTGTGTGTAAATATTATAATTGTATATTGTGTCATGTATAATGTGTGATAAATTTTAGCATTGCCACGTTAATAATAGGTACTTAATAATAATATCTTAATTTATAAATTCTTAATAATAATACTTAATATATAGTCTGAAATAAAGAATTTGAATACTACTAATACTAAATACTACTACTAATACTACTTGTCAGAGATATGGAACGTACATTACGTTCCAGTCATCTATGATCGGTTGACAGTTGGTTGACAGTGACATTGCAACAATTCCAATAGCATTATGTTAATGTTCATACAGTGCTTTTGTAAAAGTCGCATTATTAATAAAGCTAACGATATAATGTTTCATGTATTTAATTATTAGCTCCAACTGAGCTTACATGGTGCCGAAACAACAACAACAATGAATTATGAAGAAAATACGTCGAGTGCTGGCGGCACAGGAATAAGACCGCCGAAGCCGATGGTTATAGAAAATGGCGGAACGGGAAATGCTTCGACGTGGAAACTGTGGATTCAACAGTTCGGATGGTATGCGACAGCCACAGGACTGGACAAGAGACCACCCGAGATTCAAGTGGCAATGTTCATGAGCGCAATTGGACCAGAAGCGGCCGTCATTTACAATACATTTGGCCTGACAGATAATGAATCGCAGAGCTTAGAAACTATAAAAAAGAAATTCGAAGAATATTTCATCCCAAAAACCAACGTAACATACGAAAGATACATTTTTAATCAAATGGTTCAAAATAACGAAGAAAGTTTTGATGAGTTTTTGACCAAACTAAAGAATAAAATTAGAAACTGTGATTATGAAAAATTAGAGGATAGCATCTTGCGGGACAGAATTGTCATTGGCATAAAAAGCAAAACAACACGTGAAAGATTGTTAATTGAGAATGATTTAAATCTTCAAAAAGCAGTCGACATATGCAGAGCTGCGGAACAACTAAAATTGCAAATGAATAAAATTGACAATAATAGTGAAATAACACCTACAGTGGCGATAATTAAGAAAAAAATGAAGGCCACCCAGCAGAAATCTGGGTTCTGAAGTTGGAGCTATGATCTTGGCCGGTACCCAATGTCTGTGATCCTCTCTCAGCATCACCTGTTCACCGCTATCAAATGTTTCTCCTTGTTCCTTTCCTTTGTCAGCATACTTCTCTACCAACAAATAAAAAAGTCACATTTAAATTAGACTCTGGTAGCCAATGCAATGTAATACCAAAGAAGATAGCAATCAAGGCAAAAGCAACCATTACCTCATCCCATACAAAATTCCTGACATCATACTCAGAACACAAAATGACAGTTATCGGTGAAACAGTTATGGAAACCATTGTAAAAAAGAAAATATTTAAAATAAAATACTATGTGATTGAACAAGACTTTTCACCGATCCTTGGTAGAAGAACATGTATAAAGTTGAATCTAATAAAGCGAGTTGATGCTCTAACAAAGGAAAATGATATTTTTGAAGGAATTGGCTGCCTCAAAAATTATGAGTATGATATTGACCTGATTGACAACCCAAGATTACCAATTTGTCCAGCAAGGAAGGTACCTCATATCATAAGAAATAAAGTTAAAGAAGAACTCGATAACATGGTAAGAGATAATATTATAATTCCTGTTACAGAACCTACACCAGCAGTTTCACCCATGGTTGTAGTGAGGAAAAACAACAAAATAAGGCTGTGTATTGACCCATCAGAAATTAATAAAAACTTGAAGAGAAGATTCTACCCACTAAATACCATCGAAGAAATAGCTACAAGAGTTGCCGGATCACAATGGTTTAGCCTACTTGACTGCAAAAAAGGATTTTGGCAAGTAAAGGTTACACCAAGGACTTCTAAATACTTAACATTCAGTACACCCTTTGGTAGATACTCGTGCCTTAGATTGCCATTTGGGCTGGCATCAGCTCCGGAAGTATTCCAACAAATAATGAGCTCTCTCTTAATGGGCATAAACAATGTGGAGGTCTCGATGGATGATATCCTTATCCATCATCCAACCAAAGCAGGATTGGAAGCCACCACTAATGAAGTCATAAAAAAGCTGAAAGATGCTGGACTCAAATTAAACCCAGATAAATGTGTTCTTAACACACAAGAAATAAGGTTCCTAGGACACATTTTTGCAAACAATGGACTCAAACCAGATCCGGAAAAATTAGAAACAATAAATAAAATAAAAAGACCTGAAAATGTCAAAGAACTACAAAGGTTCCTCGGGCTAATCACATATTTATCAAAATTCATACAAAACTTATCCCACATCACAAACCCATTACGGCAGCTGTTACAAAAAGATATAGAGTGGTATTGGGACAATCCTCAAGAAGAAGCCTTCAAACAACTTAAACAACTGCTAAAAAGTCCACCGGTTCTGGGATTCTATAAGCCCGAAGACCCCATACTTCTGTCAGTTGATGCTAGCAGTTATGCATGTGGTGGTGTACTAATGCAAAATGGCAAACCCATAGCTTACTGTGCAAAAGCACTTACAAAGACCGAACAAGGTTACAGCCAACTAGAAAAAGAAGCTAACGCTATTTTAGTAGCATGCAAAAAATTTCACACATATATTTGGGGATGCAAAGATTTAACCATAGAGTCTGATCATAAGCCATTAGAAACAATATTTAAGAAAACTCTGTCAGAAGCACCACCCAGACTTCAAAGAATGTTGTATCAGATACTACCCAATGCCAATGTATACGCTTTTACAATAAACTACCAAGCCACGTTCAAGATCTAAGCCTTAATAAATTCAAATCTTTCATTAAACGTAAGTTGTGCCAGAAAGCCTTTTATACCGTTAAAGATTATATTGAGGACAAAAAGGCTTGGGATTGAGCTGCTTCCAATTTCTGCATTTTGAATGATTTTTTTCTTTTTTATATACACATTGACATTGATTAATATTATTATTATTATTTTTTTTTTTTTTAAACAATGACATTTGCTTACTTTGTAAAGTATTATATTATTTTTTCATTGTGAATGTGAAGACGATGTGGGTCATTTTACATATATATATTTTTTTATTATTCTCTCTGTTCTGTTTTTTTTTTTTCATGGTCTGGCAGTTTGAGTAATTTATGTGGCCTACCCAAATGTCCTTTCTTTGGTATTGTTCGTTGAATCGTTGAGCTCCTTAAGTCTTGAGTTGAGCTGCATGATTTTTGACAAATGCGTGCACTGACTGGACAGGTCCTCTCAATCTGTGTGGTTCTTTCCTCAAAAGACCACCTCAGACATCGATCTACATGGTCTTCATATAACCTGACCAAGATTATGTCTGGACTTTAAAAGAGACTGTGACCTCTGAGTTTGTTTCGGCCTTTCTTCTCAGAGTAGTCAGATAGGAAACGCCGACTTCATCTAGTTTTAAAAAAAAACATGATTGACGTGTAAAAGTGTTTGTACAAACCTACTTACTTACAAAAAAAATAAAATCATTTCAAAATCATTTCATTTCATTTCATTTCATTTCAATCATTACCATATAATGCTAAAATAATTTACAAAAGGGGGCAAGAATTGTTCATTGCAGATACCTTAAGCCGAGACTGCAGGGAATTAAGCAGCCAAGATATGAATGAAGATAAAATTCAAATATGTGCCATAATGCCATTTTCAAAAAACCGGAAACAAGAACTAAAATATGAAACAGAAAAAAGCATAGAACTAAGAAAATTAAAAGAAATCATACTCAATGGTTGGCCAGATGATATAAAATTACTACCAGAAGAAATAAAAAAATATTGGTACTACCGAGAACAGTTAAGTGTATATGACCACATGATATTTAAAAACAACAGAATCCTGATTCCACAAAGCATGGTTCCAATTATACTAAAGCATTGTCATCTTAGCCATAAATCAACAGTGGGTACACTACAGCTTGCGAGAGACAATGTATTTTGGCCTAACATGAGCAGTGATGTGCAAGATTACGTAAGAAGGTGTCAGACTTGCTTAAAAACACAAAAAGACAAACCAATGGAAACAATATTATTGCAAGAAGTACCTAAACTTCCATGGAGTGTTGTAGCTTCTGATATATTTCATCACAAGGGAAAAAACTTCATAGCCATTGCAGATGCATACTCAGGATATTTTGATTTCCATGAATTATCAAATCTAAACAGCTCTACAGTGATTAAATCAATGAAAATTTGGTTCTCTTCATTTGGGATTCCAGAATTTCTACTAACAGACAATGGAAGACAATATGATAGTGAACAATTCAAAGAATTCAGTAATCAATGGCAATTCCAACACAGATTATCTAGCCCACACTTCCCCAGGTCCAATGGATTGGCAGAAAGATACGTACAAGAAGCAAAAAATCTGTTGAAAAAATGCTTGGATGAAAATTCAGATGTACAATTAGCCCTTCTACATCACAGAAACACACCTAGAGAGAAACTAGGTTCACCAGTACAAAGACTAATGGGCAGAAGGACAAAAACATTATTACCCATAAATTCCAAATTACTCAAACCAAAAATCATAACAAATATTGAAAATAACTTAAAAGCTGCAAAACAAAAGGAAAAGAAGTATGCTGACAAAGGAAAGGAACAAGGAGAAACATTTGATAGCGGTGAACAGGTGATGCTGAGAGAGGATCACAGACATTGGGTACCGGCCAAGATCATAGCTCCAACTTCAGAACCCAGATCCTATTTGGTTGAGAAGCCGGACGGGTCAATTTACAGAAGAAACACCTGGCATTTGCGATCACTTCCACCAATACCTTCACATAACAAACCAGTTCTGGTTTCAGATAACTTAAATAATGTACTTGAAGAACCATCATTTGAAGAACCATTGAAGAACATGATGGTTAGTAGTGAACAGGCGGAGTCGAATAAAGTGCCGCCTACAGAACAGTCACCACTTATGACAGCACCAGAACCACCGCCAAAATCAGCATTACCCCTGAGACTGCCAGAAACACAGCCGCTGCTGGATCCTGGACTCTCCTTACCTAAAACCACTCGCAGTGGCCGGCCAGTCATTCTTCCCAAGCGCTACGCTTAGAAAGGGGGATGTCAGAGATATGGAACGTACATTACGTTCCAGTCATCTATGATCGGTTGACAGTTGGTTGACAGTGACATTGCAACAATTCCAATAGCATTATGTTAATGTTCATACAGTGCTTTTGTAAAAGTCGCATTATTAATAAAGCTAACGATATAATGTTTCATGTATTTAATTATTAGCTCCAACTGAGCTTACACTACTAATACTCATTACAATATTATTAGTTTTTAAGTAATCTTGCTGCGCCCTAACAGGGTCATGTACTGACTAGTTTAAGTAATCTTGCTGCGCCCTAACAGGGTCATGTACTGACTAGTTTAAGTAATCTTGCTGCGCCCTAACAGGGTCATGTACTGACTAGTTTAAGTAATCTTGCTGCGCCCTAACAGGGTCATGTACTGACTAGTTTAAGTAATCTTGCTGCGCCCTAACAGGGTCATGTACTGACTAGTTTAAGTAATCTTGCTGCGCCGTAACAGGGTCATGTACTGACTAGTTTAAGTAATCTTGCTGCGCCCTAACAGGGTCATGTACTGACTAGTTTAAGTAATCTTGCTGCGCCCTAACAGGGTCATGTACTGACTAGTTTAAGTAATCTTGCTGCGCCCTAACAGGGTCATGTACTGACTAGTTTAAGTAATCTTGCTGCGCCCTAACAGGGTCATGTACTGACTAGTTTAAGTAATCTTGCTGCGCCCTAACAGGGTCATGTACTGACTAGTTTAAGTAATCTTGCTGCGCCCTAACAGGGTCATGTACTGACTAGTTTAAGTAATCTTGCTGCGCCCTAACAAGGTCATGTACTGACTAGTTTAAGTAATCTTGCTGCGCCCTAACAGGGTCATGTACTGACTAGTTTAAGCCTAGCCTATAACTATGTATGTGTACATTGTGCAATAAATATATAAATAAATAAATAAATTGGGGGACTACATCGCCGATAAAAGTGCTTGGCTAAACGCTGGTCCTGCTCCATAAGGACGCACAAATAAATTGATTGGCATTGGAAAATACTGTTGAAGCTGCTGAAGATTTTAAAATACACTTTTTGCATTATATAAATTCAATCTCCTAGTATTGTATAATTGCATAGCACATGTGTGAGTACTATGTACATACTATAAAGCTTCCATTTACTGGGTACGCCTTTCACTGACTTGAATGTGCCCTGGCGGCTGAGAGTATGTCATGCTCACTCAAATGTCTCGCTGATGGTGGCGCGTGTGTTGGATCATTTAGCTCCCTATAAAATGGTTGAGCTGAATGGTGCTAATTACATGCGTCATGTTCGTGAACGGGCGCCGTCAGTAGGGACTGGTCATCTCTTTGCTGCCATGGCTTATTTTAATTTAATTTAATATTTGAATTGTTTTTTTCATTACGGACGCTTTTAACGTTCTGCATCGTTCTCACATGCATAATTTTTAACATGAATGATGTAAACAAGACTTTGTAACCATATTATTTTAATTTCAAAGAGTGTCCATGGAGTTTCTTGCCCGTTCTTCTCCATAGGTACCTACGCTTTGGAATGGGCAACTAGCTTCACCTTTCTGACTGACCGACCCCTTGACAATTCAAAAGTGCCTGTAATTGGTTTAATTGAAATATATGCTTTGAGTTTGAGTTTAACGTTTTTTTCATAAAATATTGTTTCAAAAGATTGCTGTCAACAATAAAGAAACAAGTTGACTATACTTTTTTACCCAAAACATCATTTTATGCATTTGACTTAAATCCCTTTGTTTCACAACAGTTTCAAATCAACACTGTTTATCTGATCAAAAATCCATTCCGACTTACCCCCACTCACCTTACTAATAATAAAGCTGAAGAGTTTGTTTGTTTGAACGCAATAATCTCTGGAACTACAGGTCATATTTGAAAAAATCTTTTTGCATTTGATAGCCTAATTCTTGAGGAAGGCTATAGGCTATTTAATATCACGCTATGACCCTTAGGAGCCGAGCAAAAAGAAAAAAAAATTAAGAATGAACGCTAAGCGAATACGAAGTGTTGCGACGGGGTACAAGAAACACGTAAATAAATAAAAATATAGACCAGTGCATACTAAGGGTATGCACTGGTCTATATTTTTATTTATAAATATTCTTGTTAAATTGTCAAATTGGACGTAATTAGGTAAGTATACAATGATTTCAAAGTAATATATTATATGTCAATGGGTACCTATGTGGAAACAGACCGTCTCTCAATTCACTTGTTCACTTTCACCTATTTGAAACTTAGTCGTTCAATCCACACTAAATCTTTCCGTGGTATACACCACGTCCACGTGGTCTGTGAACTACGCCTATCGGTGTCCCTATGTTATAATAATACCTACATCATGTAACCACCACTTCACCACTCATGCTTTAAGATTAAGAATGATTTGTGAACAATAACAAGCGAGTACCTAGGCGAAGAAGTTACACGTAAGTAGCGGAGCGGGAATTAGCGACGTTTCCTGCTTGCGGCTGCGCGTCGTCGGTTGCGCGCCTTTGTCCGGCGCGCGGCCGCGGCGGCGCTTGCGGCCGGCGCAGGTGCGGCGCGGCGCGAGGTCGGCTCGCGGACGTTACTCACGCTGAGGTTATCTCCATTACGTACGGTAGGAGCGGTCAATTGGCCCCGCGCTCCGCTGCGGGTCGGTCAGTCAGTCGCAGACTCGCAGTCAGTCGCCATGTGTGTGTGTGCGTGCGCGTGGGTGCTGTGCGCGCTGAGCGCGGCCGCCGCCGCCTCGCTGCTGCCGTTGGACGCCGAGCACCTGCACGCCAGCGTGGGCGGGTTCGCCGTCATGAACTGTCACCTTGACTTTCCTTTCGGCAACGAGATTCCATACCACTTACAATGGGATAAAGATGTAAGTGCCAGAGAGCTGCATGTTCATTCATGAAAACATAGTAGGTAGGTTGGTACGTACATACATAATTGCATTAAGAATACATAATTAGAACAACACCTGCGCGGGGTAGACAAAAGCTACAGAACGCCGCCGCCGCCGCCGCGACGCCCACTAACTGATCTCACACACCACTCACTCATTTAAAACTTTTTTTTTTTAAAGTCCTTTAAACGGCAAAGAGCGAGTCGGATTTGTCCACCGACTATTGCGAAACCTTTATGAGGTAGGTAAGGTTTTATATCAAAGTTTGTTTGTAGGTCACACACGGGGTCAAAGATACGGGGTAGGTACCTATTTGATTATTTTTTTAAAACTGTGCTGGTTTTAGAGACGTCGTTTTTAGGGTTCCGTACCCAAAGGGTAAAAACGGAACCCTAAATCCGCCCCTAAGACGACCCACTGACCAAGACTTCGCTGCCATGTCTGTCCGTCCGTCCGTCCGTCTGTCTGTCACCAGGCGGTAGGTATCTCAAAAACCGCGATACCTAGCTAGACAGTTGAAATTTTCACAAATTATGTATTTCTGTTGCCGCTATAACAACAAATACTTTACTCAAAATTATGAAATAAATTTAATTTCGGAAGTCGGTGTCTTGGGATCTGTATTTTTTACCCGACTGCGCGACGCAAAGGAGTGGTAATGTGTTCATCAGCCTATGTATGTATGTATGTTTGTATGTTCCTTTGAAGCACTATACAGACCAAACGCCTAGGGCCGATTTTTATGATTCACACGTCAATCGATTCCTCTTAGTCCGGCGAGTGTCACTAAATACATGACGCTAGTGAAAATTCAATATGGCGACTACTATGTATGTATGTATGTCTTCAAAGAATTTTTTTTTTTCTCATAACCTATCGAGTGGGGTATCAACAAAGTGCTTTAAAAGATGATTACAAAAATATAAACAACTTATATGGTTAAAAGTAATTCGAAGTGACAAATTATAAAAAAACACGTACCAAGAACTAAATCGTCAGCGAAATCTTTCACATTTGTAAACTAAAAAGCTGGAAATAAAAAAAGTTATTAAAAAAAATAAAAAACCCGACTGCGGTAAAAAAACTTAAGTTAAAAGAACTGAAAAGCTAAAAAAAAGTAATTTAAAAAATTAAACCGGCTTCAAAAAGAAATTAACTCAAAATTATGAAATAACTTTAATTTCGGAAGTCGGTGTCTTGGGATCTGTATTTTAGTTTTAGTTTTTTTGCCACCTAGCTTTTTTTTCATAATTTTGACTTAATTTCTTTTTGAAGTCGGTTTAATTTTTTTAAATTACTTTTTATTTCGTAATTTTTAGTTTTTGCACTAGAATTTGATCAAAGTTTTGAGATGTTTTCCCTTTGACACTACACCCGTAGCTCGTATCAATAAGCCAGGCCGTCACACTTTCACGTCTTAGTCCATATCTTGAAAATTACTGAATCGATTTTGATGAAATTTGCACTGTTCCCTAAGTTGAAGTAAATGTAAGCCAATAAAAAAAGAATGGTCACGATCCCATTAATAGTTACGGAGATATGCGTGGACAAACATACATACATACATACGTCTATGAAATTTTGTATATTTGTTTGGAAGCCCTAATAGATTGTCATATATGAATATAATGCAATTCCAATAATATTACATACATACGTGTCGAATTGATAACCTCCTTTTTTTGAAGTCGGTAACGTGTCGAATTGATAACCTCCTTTTTTTTTTGATGTCGGTAAAAAAATGGTATGGGTCCCGCCTGCTTCCAACTTTTATTTAATTAAAATGGGCTTGTTTTTAGCTTTTCAGTTCTTTTAACTTAAGTTTTTTACCGCAGTCGGGTTTTTTATTTATTTTTTTAAATTAATAAATTAGTTTTAGTTTCATGCCACCAAAGTCAAAGTCAAAGTCAAATCATTTATTTCAAATAGACACATTAAAGGCACTTTTGAACGTCAAAAAAAAAACTAAATGATTCTAGTCGCCCATTCCAAAAGGTAGTTTTCGTATGGAGAAGAATGGGCAAGAAACTCCACCGTTACTCTTTTAAAATGTTTTACAAGGTCTTGTATACATAATAAAAATTATATGTGAACACGATGCACCCATAATAAAATTAGTCTACCACAAAAGGTAAAAAGAATTAAAAATTAAGCAATGACAGGTAAATCAAATATAGGGGGTCGAAAATGGCTTGAACTGCTTCGAGAAAAGGATGGTACGGCCGTGCCGCTTTTTGCTCGACTTGGCGGGGGCACTGCCGTGCCCCCCGATAAGTGATAGATACATGGTGCTCACATATTTACAAGATATAAAAAAAAAAAATGCAAAAGTAGTTGAACTTTAACAAGTGTGTGAGCCACTGTAGTCGCAGATTGTAAAAATGAATTAGAATAAGATGTCATAATTAAAAAAAAAAAATATATATATATATAAATTAAATTAGGAACAAGTTTGATTTTGTCTAGACTTTTAGATTGTCCTATGGAGCAGGACCAGCATGTTTCCAAACATTCTTATCTTGGATATAATCCTCTAATTTGTAATATCCTTTTTTACAAAGTGTACTTTTAATATGAGTTTTAAATTTTCTTTCATTTAATTGCAATATGTCACAAGGTATTTTGTTGTAGCATTTAACACAGTACCCCATAAAAGATGTATGTACTTTAGATAATCTGAAAAAAGGTTGATCTAATTTATCTTTATTTCTAGTATTAAAATTATGCCTATCACTTATTTTATTAAAAAGATGTTGATTTTTTCTTACATACATAATATTTTCATAAATGAATTGGCAAGGTACCGTCATGATATTAACCTTTTTAAATAGTTCCTTAAGAGATTCGCGACGACGTAGATTGTAAATGGCTCTGACAGCTCTCTTTTGTAAAATAAAAATGGATTCAATGTCAGCAGCCCGACCCCATAGTAAAATGCCATATGACATAATACTGTGGAAGTAACTAAAATAGACCAAACGCGCGGTTTCTACATCTGTTAACTGTCTTATCTTTCTAACAGCATAAGCGGCGGAGCTTAGCCGCCCCGCAATAGATGTTATATGAGGTCCCCATTGTAATTTCTCGTCTAGCGTGATTCCTAGGAAAACTGTCTGATCAATAAATTCTAGTTTTTGGCCATTCAATATGATTTCACATTCGCTACTTCTAACATTCGGTAATTTAAATCTAATGCATTTGGTTATTTTTCATTAAGTACTAAATTATTTACCGTAAACCAATCCTGGACCTGAAGAATAGAGTTATTCACGTCGTCAAGATTTTGTGACCGTCGGTCTATTTTAAAGATTAATTATGTGTCATCTGCAAATAACACCATCTTCCGTTGATTTTGAAGTAATTGGGGTAAATCATTAATGTAAACTAAAAAGAGGAATGGACCCAATATCGAACCTTGAGGAACACCCATTGTCATTTACTTGAACTTTAACCTTTCTATCTTTCAGGTATGATCTTAGCAAGTCAAGTGCTATTTTTCTAATTCCATAGTGCTCCAGTTTCATCAGAAGTGTCCCGTGGTTTACGCAATCGAACGCCTTAGAGAGGTCGCAAAAGATTCCAATGGCATCTTGTGCTTCTTCCCAGGCGTTAAAAATTTTCTTATTAGGGTAACACCGGCGTCAGTAGTGCAACACCCTTTGGTGAAACCGTACTGGTGTTCATGAAAGATGGAATTTTTATTAAAGTGACGTAACATTTGATTGAGCATCAACTTTTCAAACACCTTACTGAGAACTGGTAGAATTGACACAGGTCTATAATTGTTAGGATCTTTACTATCACCGGATTTGAACAATGGTACTACTTTACTATGTTTCATAAGATCCGGAAAGACTCCTTGGTCAACACTGGTGTTAAATATGAAAGCTAAATAGGGCGCAATAGTTTCGATGAAAGATCTACATACTTTTACAGACATTCCCCAGAGATCTTCTGTTGATTTAATGTTAAGATCTCTAAAAGCTTTTATAACAGCCTGGGGGCTTCTATGCTGAAACCTAAACTCCAAAGGGCATGCCTTTACATTCTTTTTAAGGCAGCAGAAAGCGTGGAGGATGAATTTAAAGCTTCAGTAGTTTTAAGGGGAATATTAGAAAAAAAAGTTTTCAAATTCCTGAGCTATTTCTACATCTGAGTTGATGGGGCCATGTGCAGTCTCTAAATTAAATTCAGTGTTACGCTGTTTTTTCCTACCTGTTTCATTATTTATTATTTGCCAGGTAGTTTTTATTTTATCATCAGCTGATTTTATTTTATTGCTAATATAAAGAGCTTTAGCTTTTTGGCACACACTTTTAAAAGTTTTTGAATATTTTGCAACATACTGATGAAAGTTTGTATTATTCATATGTTGCTTTAAGCCATAGAGTTCAAAAAGTTTTTCCCTGCTTTTACGAATACTTGGAGTCGCCCAGTCACTAAATAAAAACTTTGTGTGAATATTTTTAGTTTTTAGTGGAAAAGTGTCATTAAACTGCGCGTTTAATATTGAAAAGAACTCGGCGTAGAATTCATTTGGGTCACCTATACCTATTATTAAAATTCTGATCACATAACTTACTGGCCAAAGAATTATTTAATTTCTCTAACTTTTTACATGTAATTGTCCTAAACCTTATTTGAATTTTTTGTAAAGGCATGTAGGAGCTAAATGTTATTTTTTGTCCACTGTGAGCAGATGGCAACTTATTTACAATTTCTTTGTGTAAGTATTCTATTCTATTCTATTTTTATCTATGGCAATGGTGCCGATGTCGACAATTCTGCCAATGTCAGATGTGCTATGAGAATACGTGCGGAGAGTGGTGAAAAAAAAAAAAAAAAAAACCAAATCAATAACAAAAAAAAAAAAAAAAAACTAAATTCGATAGTTGAATTTAATGTGAAACTTGTTGACGAGTGTTAGTAGGTACACTGAAACAAACGAATAAAAAATTGTTAATTATATTATTAAATATGTACATACATAAATTATCACACAAATATCATCATAATTTGATGTCGTTGACGCGGATAAAATACATCAAAGCCTCAAAGAGCTTTGGGGAAGAATGTGTTAGTAGGGATGAAAAGTTAATTGGGACAGGGATCTTTAATTTAGGGAGATGGCTATATAAGTCATGGGCTGGGTTATTATTGGAGCAGTTAAAGAAGATGTGCTCCAAAGTACCCTCATCAAACCCACATTCGCAGAGCGATGTGTCTCTGACCCGGATTTTATGAAGGAATACCGGTGAACAACAATGGCCTATGCGGAGACGGGAAATAGTAGATATTACCCTCTTTGATATTTTTTTATAGGGGTAAAACCAAGGCTTGGGTGTAACATTAGGCTGTATTGCGTGATAAAAGGCACCTTTCCGTTTGCTTGAATTTTGCCACTGCACCTGCCATGAGTTTAGTAAGCTCTTTTTAGGAAGGCTCAGCAAATCGTAGCCCTGACAATGAAAGTGCTTAAGGTCCACGGCTTGGGACGAAGCAGCATCCTTAGCAAGAGCATCCACGTATTCGTTTCCTCTTATGCCACAATGACTTGGAATCCAAACCAAGTGGACGGTGTTATGATTCTTGGCACAAGAAAAAAGAGACTTTTTGATTTGGAGTAGAATTGAACTGTGCAGTTTACTCTTGAAAGGGTTCTGCTCCAAAGCTTGCAAGCAACTGAGTGAGTCTGTAAAGATGACACCAAATTGTATGCTATGGGCTTCTATAAATAAACATGCTTCTAATATGGCTACACACTCACCCGTAAACACTGATGATTGTACAGGGCATTTGAATTTCAAATCGATTTTAGAGTTTTGGTAGTATACTGCAGCACCAGTGCAACTTGTATCTGAGAATTTAGAGGCGTCCGTGAAAAATCTCTCGAAGTTGTACCATCGCTCACCAACCGCCGCATTGAAAATAGAGTTCGCCGAAGGAGATTTTTTTGATATGCCAATATTGTAAAAAATATCCGGTTTAAAACATATAATTTCATAGTCAAAATTGTAAATAGGAAGTTTCGTAAACTGGATAATGGGGGAATCTAAATTTTTAAAACAACGGGAGGATTTTAAAAACAAAGGGACTTCTTTATGGTTCCAATAATTGGAATTTCGGCATAAAATATCCAAGTCATCCACTTTTTGGACAAGAGGGTGGGAGGATTTGGTAATGACTCTAGCCCAAAATCTCGATGCCAGATACTGCCTTCTCAAGGCCAACGGTGGTTCTGCGCACTCTACCTGCAATGCGTTAATTGGTGAGGACTTCATACAGCCCGATATGATCCGTAGGCACTTAGCCTGAATTTTGTCTAACCTTGCCAAAGCACCTTTATTGCAAGGAATTAAAAGGAAAGATCCGTAATCCAGAACGCTCCGGATTAGGGCATTGTAAACCAGTTTCATGGAGTAGGGATGAGCACCCCACCAGACCCCGGCAAGTACTTTTAATACGGGAATAGTTCTCTCGCATCTATTAACTAGATAATTTAAATGGTGTAAGCCGCTCAATTTGGAATCTAAAACAACGCCCAAAAATTTAACTTTAGAAGAAACTGGTACACACTGCCCTTGGATGTCCACTGAAATTTGTGGTATTAGCCTTCTACGAGAAAACACAACGACAGTACTTTTTGGGGCAGACAAACTCAGCCCGTGGGAATTTAGCCATTGGCTTAGAGAGTCCAGGGATACGCAGAGAGATGTTGTAGCGTCGCTAACTGAGTTATTGGTGACATATAAAGCCAAGTCGTCAGCATATTGAAGAATCTGACAATCGTTATTGAGGCATGAACCGATGTCAGCTGTATATAGGTTGAACAGTAAAGGGCTAAGCACTGAACCTTGTGGTAGGCCCTTCCATGACATCCTACCGTCAAATTCTTCACCCGGCACTCTCAAAACCAAAGATCTAGACATAAGCAAACTACAGATGCACTGTACCATTCTCTCCGGTATACTCAGCTGATGCAATTTTTGCCTGAGAATGGGAAGAAGGACATTATCATATGCAGCGGAAATGTCTAAAAAGGCAGCGACTACGGATTCATTTTTTGAAAACGATGAGCGTATATCTGTAACCAAAACCAACACTATCCATGGTACTGAGTCCCTTTCTAAAACCAAATTGAGACCTAGGAAGTAAGCCTCTGGATTCTACTATAAATTCTAGTCGGTTCTTTACTAGGTGTTCAAAAATTTTTGAAAGGACTGATGACAAAGCAATAGGTCTGAAGTTGTTTGGGTCATCAGCGTGTTTGCCAGGTTTCAAAATGGGTATGATAATTTGAGTTTTCCATTGATCAGGGACCCAGCCATTAGTATAGCAAGAGTTTAGAATGCCAAAAAAAAAAGTTTTTGCTCTATGACCTGCGTGTGACATAAAGGAATAGACAATACCGTCTATACCAGGGGCAGAGTCATGAACATGTTTTAAAACAGAGTTAAGCTCCTGCATAGAAAATGGTGCATCTAAAGGATCCTCAGAAGAAATGAGAGCCGGCTGATTGAGTTCAGTTTCCGATGGTACATACGGAGGAGCCAGTTTATCAAAGAACTGCTCAGCAGTCTCTCGAGTGATGGGGCAAGAAATTGAGGGGGAACATCCCGATCTATAACGGTTAATCTTCTTCCATACAACTGATAAAGGGGTGGACGGGGACAAGGAACCACAAAAGTCAGCCCACCCGTCGCGTTTCTTCTTTCGCAGCAATCTTTTAGATTTAGCGAGGGTCCTGTTGAAATTTATAAGGTTATCGCTACTCATCGCCTCATTGTACATCCTTTCAGCATCATCTCTTTCCCTTATGGCTGTTGTGCATTCCTGATCCCACCATGGTGGAGGAGGAATCCGCCCGCGTGCTGAGTTTTTAACAGGAAAGCATGAGTCCGCGCTAGCTGTTATTGCCGAAATGAGGTTATTATAACAGTTTGACACATGGAGGGGATTATGGGAATCGAAATCACGAGAAGCTAAATTTGGAAGTGAATCAATTTTGTCCTCCAATAATGAGGAATACTTTGCCCAGTCAGGATTAGATAAATTATACCTCAAGAGTGGAGGGCTTGATTTTTCTAAGTAGGTTTTATCAGCCAAAGATATTATAATCGGGTAGTGGTCACTCCCATGTGACAAACTGGTACATTCCCAATGACACGATGCTGCGATATCCAGAGTGCAAAATGTGAGGTCAACACAACTCTTATGTTGTCCAGGAAGAGACCTGCGAGTTGGGCAACCATTGTTTAAAATACACAAGTTAAGGTCATCCAAGATTTCAACCAAACCTTCCCCAAAAGAGTCACAGCGTTCAGAACCCCATCTAAAGTGATGACAGTTGAAATCCCCCATAACAAGTACAGGGCCTTCTATGTTTTCCAAAGTACGCTTTAAGATTGGAAGGAATCTTTGGTGAGGGTGAGCAATATATACTGATAAGAGGGTTATACCTTCCACCCTACCAGCCACAATGTTAATATCGTCATCTATAGATGGCAAAGATATAGCCACAAGTGGAACACGATTGTTTATGCAGAGAGCCGACCCGCCATAGCCATCAGAACGGTCGCATCTGAGAATATTAAAGGAAGGTAAACGAAAACTAAGACTCGGAACTAGCCAAGTCTCAGCAAGGGAACAAGCTAAGGGTTTGTATTTGTTCAAAAGGAATGTGAGCTCGTGCTTCTTATGCCACACGCTCCTCACGTTCCATTGAAGGAAAACCAACTGAGACATTATTGTGAGATAAAAGAGAGTTAATGAGTGAAGTGGCAACGTTGGACGGTAATTGTGTTTTATTGGAAGAAGACATTAAAGTTAATAGAAGTTTACTAAGAAGTTCAATTATTGAAGACAAGTTTTCAGGAGATTCTACTAATTGGCTGTTTAGAGCACAGCCATTAGGCTGAGAAGATTGAGGAGTGCTAGTGAGCTGCTGATGAGCCGTTAAATCATAGGAGGGAGAAAGAGGAGCATGGGTCTTTGGCTTAAGAAACACAGTTTTGCGGTATGACTGAGTCTGTGATTTAGCAATGTCGGCATAGCTACGAGTAGAAACAGGGACAGTTTTACTTGCCTCAGAGTATGAAATCACTTTCTCAGCCATAATTGTCTTAATAGTCTTCTGCCTGTTGTACTCCGGACAGGCCCTGCTATTTGCAAAGTGACATCCAGTGCACAACACGCAGAAAGCTTCGCTCTCAGCAATGCTGCAACCAACACCAGGGTGATCATTGCCACACTTGCTGCAGCGGGGTTTGGAACGGCAAAGGGATTCTACATGACCAAATCGGCAGCACTTGCGGCATTGAATGGTGGGGTAGACGTACTGTTCTACAGAAAGAGATGTATAGAAACAGAAAATTCTCTTTGGTAAGACTTGGCCATCAAATGTGATGACACAAGTTTCAGTGGGTCTGTATTCAGTTAAACTGTCTTTGTTAACTTTCCTGTTCAACCGCCTAACTTTTATGATTGGACCACAGCCCGTTGGAACTTTTAAATATGTTAGAACTTCCTCTTCTGAGAAGTCAGTAGGAATTCCACTTACAACCCCCATACGCGTTATATTAAAAGACGGAATTACTGCTTCATATAAATTTGTGCCTAAAATATTATTTGAAATGAAAGCGTTAGCATCCTGAGGGGATGTAAACTCAACAGATATTCGGTTTCTACCAACACGCTTGACTGCAACAATATTTGAAACATTCTGGTTTGCCAAAAAGCGCCCAAATGTCACTGGGTGTAAGGTAGTTCCAGAGTTGACTTGGGTTTCCTGACGGGAAACATGGACGATGAAAGGACCTTTGTCTATAGCTGAATACCTAACACGGCCTACATGGGTTCTCGGTTGTTTGGTAGGGCGATTGGACACATCCTCTTCATTACCAGGGCGTTTCCGTAAGTTGGTCTGCAAACTGACTTAATGGGTTGGGAGTGGTACTTGGGTTAGGTGTAGGAAAGCCGGATAAGGGGGTATTAGGAATATCATCAGGAGGGTCTGGGGGTTTATTTTTATCCATATTCATATTTAATACGGATAATCGTGACCAATATCGTTAAAAAAATAAACACTAAACAAACCTGACAGCAGGTAACAACGAGACAAAACACAAACAATCACAATAACAAGTCACAATAAACACAATATCACAGAAAAACAGCAAAAAATTCGAACACACGTGTTACCCAGAAGCACACTGTGGCGAGAATCTTTGTGTAAGTAATCACAATTACAAAAAACATTATCAATACAAGTGGCAGAAGAAGCTGTCACTCGGGTTGGTTCAATAAAAACATTTGACAAATCAAATGACCTAAAAAGACTTAACAATCTGACAGTATTCGAGTTATTTTTCAATAAATTAATATTAAAATCTCCACATACTATTATTGACTTACTACTAGTACTAAGTTTCTTTAACACATCTTCCATTACAGAATCAAACACCGACAGATTCTGGTAACTTGGAGGTCTGTATACACATACTATAACATGCTTATCAAGCTCAACACAGGACAATTCAATGGTGTGTTCAACAGACAGTCCGATTATGTCTTTTCGTTCTTTTGATTTAATAGAATTTTTAAGTAATATTAATGATCCACCATGTATCATACGTTTTCGGCTGAAATGGCTAACTACACAATAATTTTCATAATTAATTGACTTTACTTGATGATCTTTCAAATAATGCTCTGTTAAACAAATGACATCAAACTTGGTGTTTTCCAAAAACAATTCTATTTCCAATAATTTGGAAGCGCAACCTTGGATATTCTGATTAAATAATTTTAAAATATGTTGCACTCCCTTTGGTTTTTTATTATTATTACTTATATTGCCAGAAGATACCTTTTTATTGTTCTGTAATAATAATTTGTTATTTGAAGGGGTAACTTCTGTTGTCTCACTGACTAGTTTAAATAGTTATCCGGAGTGAGCTCCACAACTACAACTGGAGAGTCTGGATTGCCCGAGTACGTTCCAGCGGGAGGAGAATATCCTATCTGACTGGTAGTAGTCTCCAAGGATGTTGGTATTATAGGTGGTGGTGGTGGTGGTGGTGGTGGTGGTGGTGGTGGTGGTGGTGGTGGATCCTCCTTCGTACAACATGACGATTCATAATTAATCACCGTGTTGTTAGTATAACTAGGCAACACGGACTCGTCACTAATACTAGAACTCGTTATATTAGTTATAACCTCATTAATATTATATGCTATCAACATAGCAATCAGATGTCTACATTCCCCAGACAGAGATATAGTTCTCTGAGTTAACCATGAGTTAACTTAATACCACAAACAAACTTGTTAGTGTCAAAAAACAATAATTTGTCATTAAGACAACATGTCAGATTGTGAATAGTATTATTCAACCTAAAAATATAATTATTTTCATTGTATGATAAAGTATCTGAGTAAGGAAAAGCACACAACATTAGCTTACCTATGTTTAACTTTAATAAGGTGTTTACACCGTCCACTATGTCCTTTCTGGTAATACCAGTGCTATTACCTAATAGCAAAACCATAGTACAATAATTATCTAGGTTTGCATTGGCAATTCTTTTTATCATTTGTTTAAAACTTATGTTATGGTAACTATGATTGGTAAAACTATGGCTTAGGTAATTGAGTAAAATTTTTCCAAAGCCAGAACCTAACTCGTCACAAAAAAATATTGATTTGTTTATCTGTGTGGTCTCTGCTGGAAGAGCTAACACCGGAAGGGGTAAGTCAGACTGAGGTTGAAGAGGTGGTGGTTGGTTGGCACCGCTGCATGAAAGATCATTTATTTTGTCAGAGACTCATACCTCTCAGCATTGTACTTCACCAAATCCAGGAGTTCTCCAGCCTCAAACAAGCGGTCACTTAGTTGTCGTTGTGAACTTTCATATTTTTCAAAAATATCCTTCAGCAAATGCTCCTTGTGTAGTATATCATTATAGAGGAGCTGGATATCAGTGTCATACTTTTCCCTACATTTATCTAACTCAATAGTACAAGTATTTAAACTTTTCGATAAGAGAAACACGTTCCTTTCTAAGCGAAAGATTTAATTTTAAGAGTTTTTGTTTTTTTATTACTCTCTGTGACCGTTTAATTAATTTCTTGATTTTAATATATTTCTTTAATTTGTTGTGACTCATAACAATAGGACACAATGGTATGGTATCATCACCAGTCAAATCTATAGTTTCAGCTGGCTCACACACTGATTTTGGTTTACTACCTATCAACTCATCAAAAAGATTACTAGTGCGAACAACCTGGTTATTGACCTTGATACACTCGGAGATGGATAGTGCCTCTTGGGCTTCAGACAATCTCTGTTCAAGCTCTGTGATACGATTCAGTGCCAATTCGTGGTAAAATTTTATAGACGTATGTATGTATGTATGTTTGTCCACGCATATCTCCGGAACTATTAATCGGATCGGGACTTTTTTTTTTGTTGGCTTACATTTACTTCAACTTAGGGAACAGTGCAAGTTTCATCAAGATCTATTCAGTATTTTTCAAGATATGGACTAATACGTATAAGTGTGACGGCCTGGCTTATTGATACGAGCTACGGGTGTAGTGTCAAAGGGAACACATCTCAAAACCTTGGTCAAATTCTAGTGCAGAAACTAAAAATTACGAAATAAAAAGTAATTTAAAAAAATTAAACCGACTTCAAAAAGAAATGAACTCAAAATTATGAAATAACTTTAATTTCGGAAGTCGGTGTCTTGGGATCTGTATTTTAGTTTTAGTTTTTTGCCACCGACTTCCGAAATTAAAGTTATTTCATAATTTTGAGTTAATTTCTTTTTGAAGTCGGTTTAATTTTTTTAAATTACTTTTTATTTGCTAATTTTTAGTTGTTGCACTAGAATTTGACCAAGGTTTTGAGATGTTTTCGCTTTGACACTACACCCGTAGCTCGTATCAATAAGCCAGGCCGTCACACTTTCACGTCTTAGTCCATATCTTGAAAATTACTGAATCGATTTTGATGAAACTTGCACTGTTCCCTAAGTTGAAGTAAATGTAAGCCAATAAAAAAAGAATGGTCACGATCCGATTAATAGTTACGGGGATATGCGTGGACAAACATACATACATACATACGTCTATAAAATGTTGTATATTTGTTTGGAAGCCCTAATAGATTGTCATATGTGAATATAATGCAATTCCAATAATATTACATACATACGTATCGAATTGATAACCTCCATTTTTTTGAAGTCGGTAATAAAGATAATTGTCTCTGCAACCCCCCGGCCATATCTCGTATCCTAAAGATTCCTAAACTACTAAAACAACAAAAAAGTCTAATCTTTAATTATTATGGAATCATTTGTAGTTGTTTGGTGCCGACTCAAAATTGGTACTTACCTAATTGACATTCATGTAGGAGCTTAGTTGGGTAGTTCTTCGAAATTTGATTCTTTGACTGATCCATATGGCCAAAATTTAATTTCACTTTCAGCTCTGTAACACATGTTCATATGAAAATAGGTATACCAAATAACATATATTTGAATGAGGGACTCGTTTTTACCGACTTCAAAAAAAGGAGGTTATCAATTCGATACGTATGTATGTAATATTATTGGAATTGCATTATATTCACATATGATGATCTATTAGGGCTTCCAAACAAATATACAAAATTTCATAGACGTATGTATGTATGTATGTTTGTCCACGCATATCTCCGGGACTATTAATCGGATCGTGACCATTTTTTTTTATTGGCTTACATTTTCTTCAACTTAGGGAACAGTGCAAGTTTCATCAAGATCGATTCAGTAATTTTCAAGATATGGACTAATACGTGTAAGTGTGACGGCCTGGCTTATTGATAAGAGCTACTGGTGTAGTGTCAAAGGGAAAACATCTCAAAACCTTGGTCAAATACTAGTGCAAAAACTAAAAATTACGAAATAAAAAGTAATTAAAAAAAATTAAACCGACTTCAAAAAGAAATTAACTCAAAATTATGAAATAACTTTAATTTCGGAAGTCGGTGGCATAAAACTAAAATACAGATCCCAAGACACCGACTTCCGAAATTAAAGTTATTTCATAATTTTGAGTTAATTTCTTTTTGAAGTCGGTTTAATTTTTTTTAATTACTTTTTATAAAGTAGTTTTCAAGATATTGATTTTGTGCCCAGATGAATCAGAATGTGTTACATATTAATCGGAAACAGAAATAAAAAGTAATAAATACACCGTTAGTTATGAATGTAAATTCTAAACAATAATTATTAATTCTTAAATAGGACTAAGACATATCAAAAGTGTCATATTTAGAACAAGATTATACTCCTGTCATTTTTTTATTATTCAAAAGGTTATAGCTAAGTAAATAATAATAAATAAGATTATAACTACTGACTTGTACACGGTCAAAAATTGGTCAAGGAGAATTACGCAACAAAAGCGCTCCTATCGTGCTGGAGAGGCGAAAAACTAATTTATTTTATTATTCATATGGGGTTTTGACCATACGAATCAGGCACAGATGAATCAGGATTTTGCCTTCAATCATGCATAACTCATCATACATACAGACTTCATTATTTTCATTTTTCTACACGAATCTATAACCCAAAAGCATCACACGAAACACAGATTGAAGTTTTAAAACAATAAAATAAATTTTATAAAGTAGGCATTGTAATCAGGATGCCACCTGAACCAAACACAGATGAATCAGGTATTTTCCTTCGTAACACCGGATCTAAGCCAACCAGCCGCACGTCCACCTTCTAGGTCGTCCGTTGCACGACTGGCTTCCCCCCGCGCTGGAAGCCAGACTCTATTATTACCCGACCAAGTACGGTCAAGCGCAGCTTACGCCACATTAATCAGTATTATACGCCGGACACTTCTTTTTTACTTATTTATAAACAGACTAACGTAGTTATAACTAATACACATTTTTTTTGTAAGAGGACAATTCATTTCCTTTCGATATAATTATAATTTATATTGATGTATCAAAGGGAAAATGCGACATCGACCATTTTGTTCCGGAAAATGGCAAACGGACGCGCTATATGAATCAGAAGAACGACCTTCAAATATTTTTATTTTGTACCTAGACAGCAATTATTAAAAAAAAATCATTTGTCCCAGTATAAGGGATAAAGCTAAACTGTACAAAAAAAAATATTACATGCCGTTTTGTTAGTTGGTTACAGAAATATACCCACAGACATCGAAAATTTTGTCCCTGAAGAATTACCCAGTTACACTAAAAGGTTTAATATTTTTCGCTTTTCAGCTTCTTTTATCATCGGTTAAAATTTTTGATAAAAAGTTTATTTATATTTACAAATTAAAACTTCCCTCTACAGTCTACACTGTAGAGGGAAGTTTTTGACATTCGATGACAGTCATCCCAGGCAGGTCTGAAGATCTCATCGAGACGAATGAAATAATCCCAAACATGGTGTAACTGCTGTAACTGCTTGATGTTGGACTTTTCTATTAATTTATAGAATTTGGATGAAATTAGGCACACAAATAGTTTATAACCTGGATGGACCCTTTTTTTTTGGGTGGGATATCATCAAATGACCCCTACCGCTCTGGGCGGGTACGTATTTGAATATCGAAGATTAAAATACCGACTGTTAAAATGTCGATGTTCGAAACATCGAAAATGGAAATATCGAACGATCATATAACCGAAAATTTAAATATCGAAAGTTTATATTATCGAATGGTTAAATATCCTACGTCCAATATATCTAAAATCTAAATATCTACAAAAGTTACATCGAAAGATCTAAATATCGAAATACAGATTATCGAACGTCCTAAATATCGATGGGTACATATATTATTTGAACATCGAAAATTAATATACCTACGTGTAAAAATGGGTTAATTTTCAACATTTAATACATTAATTAATTCACCCTAAAATACGTGCAAGTTAAAATATCGAACAAATTTTGATATAAGTAGTATGAGTGGAAAAAGGTTGCTTCTGCAACGTCTCCGGCGCTACGGGAAGCGCAACCCCTTCGCCCTTGCGTAACAAAGGATAGGCACCCGTGGGAGCCGCAGCGGCTGAGGCTGGTCGCCGGAGGCGACCAGCAAGCCGAAGCTGCGGAGGTGAACAAGGTGCTTTGTTACAGCGGGCGGGGGTTGCCCTCCCTTCGCGCCTCCGGATTTTTATATACACTCTAGGGGTAACAGCCAAAAGACTACGTAAATTCGGCGTGCCCCAATTCGGTTTTGGAACAATTTCGACCTATTTTATCCATGAAAATCAGTGTGCAGTGTACAAGACTAGGTCAATCGTGAAGGTATTATTTAAATTAAAATATTTTCTTGAAAGTCAATATGTTGTGCAGGTTGTGCTACTAAAGTTAGTGACAGAAACGTATCGCTGCAAAACCGACTCCACGTAGTCTTGTCTGCCCTACCCCTAGAGTGTAATTTAGAATCGCGTAGGCGCGGAGGGGCGAGGCAGCCCACGAGCTGAGGAGCAGGTGGTTTTAACACCCGCCGCCGCAGCTGAGGCTGGCCGGCGAAGCCGGCCAACAAGCCGAAGCTGCGGTGGTGAGCGTTTAGACCATCTGCGACGTCAAGCTCGCGTGGGACTGCCGGAACCCTGCAGCGCCGGAGCCGTGACAGAAGCCATGCTTGCTTGCATGTTGCATGATTGCTGCATGTTTGTTTGCTAGATGGTAATCAGTTACTAGGTGGGTTACAAAAAAAAACAAGGAAAACCTCATGTAATGTAAGTACTTTAATTATTTTTACATAATAAAAACCCAAACGTAACGTAACGTAGATATTATGAACTTCGATGTATTAAATGTTGATATTTTGAACTTAGGCATAATGTCATTCGATATTTTGAATCATTCGAAATTTTAATCACTCGGTATTTCAATCTTCGACGTTTTAAGCGTAGGTATAACAATTTTCGACATTTTGATACAATCGATATTTAAATTTTCGATGTTTTGAACATCGATATTTTAACAGTCGATATTTTAATTTTCGATATTCAAATACGTACCCCTGGGCGGAGCGGAAGGGAGTGTCAGACCCTTACTGACTAAAACCCACCCGTGTTCCTTCAGTTGCCTATAATAATAATATA
Source organism: Oligia latruncula (assembly GCA_948474745.1). NCBI lineage: Eukaryota > Metazoa > Arthropoda > Insecta > Lepidoptera > Noctuidae > Oligia > Oligia latruncula. The sequence continues at coordinate 115,047 of OX419691.1, read as the reverse complement.
ATAATAAACCATTTATTATCAGGTAACAAAGACCCATAGATACATACCTTAACCTAAGTATACATAATAATATAGTAACAATTTTGTTAGTAAATAAAACTTAATAACTATGTTAGTATCACTAAGTTGCACTAAGTCTTTGTGCGTTCCGGTGGCACTTGTCCGCGAAAGTGGCGGAATATAGTAGCATGTTGGTACGCGCACCACGAACGCCTTGAAGTCGACGTTGCGGTGCGACTCCAGTAACTGCACCCTCGGCGTGTACCTCGTCTTCTGGCGCACGTACTCCACGATGTCCTCCGCCGTAGTGGTGTACCTAGTGTAGGCGGGAGATGTACACCGGTGTGTTCGGCTTTGCGGCACGCAAGCTGACTTCGAGCTCCGTAGGAGCTTTGCCGCAGCGGTTCTTGTTCGTTCGCGGCCGGCGTTTCCTCCTTTACACCGTCACGAAACCCTCATCATCGTTATTCGTTACCTTTTTTGGCATAAGCTTCCTACTTGGAGCTCCTGGGGCACTCGCGGTGACGCTAGCGGATTCCTTTTCTATGGGCTTCGCCAGGGCTGCAGACACTGGCAGCGGGACGGGGCGAGGGGCTCGGGCGGCGTTGTGTGAAGGAGCCGCGTTGACGGGCGCGGGACTGCGGGGCACTCGGGCGGGGCGCTCTGCAATCTCAGCAAACGACGGGTGCGCTGGCGACGAAACTGCTGACGCGGAATTTGACGACGATACATCGAGGCCGGCTCCGCGACATATGTTTACGTTAGATGCATCGACTGATGACCTAGTTACCGCCATACTGTTGCGCAACTCGGTAAATTCCTTGCGCAAATCGACGACGGTGTTTTGGGATGCATCTAACTTCGCTAGAACATCCGCGAGGCGGGCCTTCAGGAAGACAATGTCCTTCAGAAAGCTTGTAACATCGACGTGGTCGAAGGTGACGGGTGGCAGCTTGTGCAGCTCCTTCGCAGGCTTCTCTTAGTCCCGTCACGCCGGCGGGACACCATCTGGTCGCGCTTGTTCAGCACACTGAACAACAATAGCTTGACAGCAGCTATGTCCTCCTCTCTGAAGTTCGTTGAGCAGATTTGGATAGCAGATACCTCGTCCATCACATCCAGCTTCTGCTGCAGGAACGCCAGCAGCTCATTCGCCACAAGTTCATTACTCATGGCGAAAAGAGAATACGAGCGACAGCTTGCGCCGCGCTAATCAAAACACAAAATATGCAGACACGTGCGCATCGGAACGCGGCACAAGCAAGACTGATCTGAAGACTGAACTGAGCCTATGCCAGGGGCCACGGTATCTCTTTCGAACAGCCCGCGACCCTGGCGGGCATCGGCCCTAGTGGACCCCGTCAGTTAGTGCTGACACCTCCTTGAGGCGCGCGTGGAACACAACGCGCCGTCGACCCGGGCCTGGTCCTTACCGGATGGCGAGCTGCCCATTGCTCGCCGTCCGCAAGCCCGCGCCTACGGTGGCCGGGAATCCGCTATTGATTCCCGACGCCCGGGGCGTCTCCTGCGGCGGGCGGCTAGGGGCGTGAGGGCGCAAGGATTGCCTCTGCCTTACGCGCTCCGCCTCCTTCTTCGCGAGCATTACTGCTTCGCAGAAACTACTGCTTCGCAGGCGACAGCCTCCCATGCACTCTCGCTCCGTACCATGGCCTGGACTAGGGCCGGACGCGAGAGATCGCCGCCGTGAGGACACGGCGGTGCTCTGCCCCAGCTGGGTAGGTCTCCACCGTATGCTCCACCGTGTCCTTCGGGAGATCCACACAATGGTGACACCCGGGCGTCTCCTCCCGCCTTATTCTGAACAGGAACCTCCCGAAGCAGCCGTGCCCGGTGAGGACCTGCGTTAGGCGGAAGGTGAGGACGCCGTGGCACCTCTCTAGCCACTCCTCAAAGAGGAGACTTATCGCCGCAATTGTGGCGTGCCCAACCTGGATGGACCCTTACTGATACGACTGTCACTAGACCAAGCCGGATCCATCGTCCCCTGTGGGGTGACGGTTCACTGTTGAGTAGCCCAACAAAAGCGCAACGAGCAGGGCGAACACGGGCGACCGACGCTGGCGGCGGTGCGGCGGCGCTTCACGCTGCACGCTGCACGCTGCCTGGTGGCTTCGGAGCCGTACTAAAGTAGGCTGCGTGGAATTGCACAGTTGCACACATCACACTAGGGCTGGGACTTAGTCATTCAAAACTATTCCCTGAATGTCATCAGCTTAGATTCGTCGCGTTTTATTTACACAAGTAGGTAACTGGAAACTTGAAAAGGGGTATTTTTTACCGACTTCAAAAATAAGGAGGTTATCAATTCGACACGTATGCATGTAATATTATTGTAATTGCATTTTATTCACATACAATGACAATCTATTAGGGCTTCCAAACAAATATACCAAATATGGACGTATGTCATGTATGTATGTACGTTTGTCTACGAATTTCTCCGCAACTATTAATCGGATCGTGACCATTTTTTTATATTGGCTTACATTTACTTCAACTTAGGGAACAGTGCAAGTTTCATCAAAATCGATTCAGTAATTTTCAAGATATGGACTAATACGTGTAAGTGTGACGGCCTGGTTTATTGATACGAGCTACGGGTGTAGTGTCAAAGGGAAAACCTCTCTAAACCTTGGTCAAATTCTAGTGCAAAAATTAAAAATTACGAAATAACAAAGTAATTTAAATAAAAAAATTAAACCGACTTCAAAAAGAAATTAATTCATATTATGAAATAACTTTAGGGCCTGTGCACACCACGTTTTTTAAACGCGCCGTCGACGCGCGTTTTGGAAACGCGCGTCGACGGCGCGCTTTTATCGGTTTGGTATTGTTTGCCCAAAGATTATATACCATAATCATCATATTCCCGAACTTCATTTACCCGAATTTCATTTGCCCGAATGTTTTGTTTGCTCTAAAAGACATATGACATACTTTTAATTTGCCCGAAACTTAGATGCCATAAGATACGAGTGCCATACGTATTGTTTTACATATTTTTAAATGCCATAATAATGATTAGACATAATATTTAAATACCATAATGATTGTTAGACATAATATTTAAATGCCATAATACACACATCAAAAGTGTCTAGGGATCAAGCATTTTTATGCGGATTTCTTGAGATTGAGATGTGGCTTTGTAATAAATTTATGATTTTATAAATTTATATGGATCCTTTTTGGTGCATTTCATAATTTGAATCAGGAACTGTGAATCAAATTCGAGTAAAAGATGAAAATCAGCTGTCAATATTTTCCCTATAAAAACATACAACGCATTGAAGACATTATTAGTGCTACTGTTTCCCTACTACTGATTAAAACCAACGTTATTATGGAGCGGCGACGTCATTTAAGCAGGGAAGAAATGCTCAGAGCCGTGGGAATGATAGAAGCTGGTTCCCGGCAACGTACTGTGGCTTTAGCTCTGAATACAAGTCAGAGTGTTATCAGTCGACTTTGGACACGTTACCGAAGCACTGGTACCGTGGCTGAGCGCCATGGAGGACGGTATCGCTGCACCACACGGAGACAAGACCGATACATTCAAATCTTAACTCGAAGAGCTCCAACAATAACCGCCATGATGTTAGCCGTGAGGCTTCATCACTCTTCAGGGAACTTAATTAGCGACCAAACAGTCAGAAACCGCTTGCATGAAGTGAACCTTCATTCCCGAAGACCGCTACGGGTACCACCTATAGCAATGCACAATCGTAGGATTCGATATCAATGGGCTCTTGAACACAGAAATTGGGCAGAAGAACAATGGCGTTTCGTGTGCTTTTCTGATGAGTCTCGTTTTGGTATGAGACCGGATACAAGACGTATACGACACTGGAGAACCCCTGGACGCCAACAGCGATTAAAATCCTGCCAGGAAGTCCATCCTTATAGTGGTGGAACCATCATGGTATGGGCGGGTATTTGGATCGGCGGAACTGAGTTGATTTGGATCAGAGGCAACCTCAACGCTCAAATTTATGCTGAGACGATTGTATCAGACGTCATCGTTCCTCTACAAGTGCAAATCGGTCCCTTATTTCAGTTAATGCATGATAATGCACGACCGCACACCGCAAGAGTTGTAAGACAGACTCTCGCCGCAGCTAACATCAATGTCCTGCCCTGGCCTGCTCAGTCGCCAGACTTGAACCCGATTGAGCATGCATGGGATATGCTACAGAGAAGAGCTCTGCCGAATATGGAGGGTATCCAGTCGCAAGAAGACCTTTTTTTGTTGTTGCAACGAACATGGGCGGCCATTCCACAGCGTGATTTGGATGAACTCATTTTGAGTATGCCAAACCGATGTTCTTGTGTTGTTAGTGTTCGCGGTAGAAACACGGATTATTAATTGTTTAAGTTACCCAATAAAATTTTAAAGAAAACTGTTATTTCAGTCTTTTTTTCGAACTTTTGTGTTAGTGGTTCAAATGTCAAAAATCCCTTTATTAGGAAAATGGCAAATTTCTTTATTAATGCAAAGGTGACTTGGTTTATCGTTACTGTGACAAACGAAAACACTTTATTTGATGAATCCTTAAAGAAAATTTTAATTAATATCAATCAGGAGAAAAGTTATTGCAAAAATATATGTTGATCCCTAGACACTTTTGATGTGTGTATTATTATTATGAGCCTGTTATGTCCCACTGCAGGGCAAAGGCCTCCCTTCCGTCTTTCCATTTTTTCCTGTCTCTTGCCAAATCTGGCCAATCCCTTAGGTAGGCGTCCAATTCGTCACGCCATCTCTTTCTGGGCCTACCGCGTCGCCGATTCCTGTTATTCGGAATCCAGTCAGTGGCTACTTTTGCCCAATTCTGTTGCGACATGCGGCAGAGGTGGCCTGCCCAATTCCACTTCAGTTTGGCGGCTGTGTTGCCCACGTCTGCAATTTGTGTTTTGGAACGAAGTATAAAAATATTTTATAATAAATTGTACTAATTATAATTATATAGTATGACTAGCTTCTGCCCGCGACTTCGTACGCGGATCCTGTTGGTTATGCCAGCGACAACGGGGTAGTCAAAATCGAAGATCTGAAACGTCTGATGTCGAATTCTAAGAACCCGGGGACTGGATAACAACGGGATGCGCGAGACGATTCGAGACGTCATTTTCAGGCAATAATGAACTAATAGGGTGGTAAACTTGGCCTTGCACTTTGAATGTTGGCATAAATGGGCCTTCTGAAATCTGTTTCGCAACAAAAGATGTCATTTGAAAGGCATTATTGTACGAACGTATGTTGTCCAAGAAATGTTTTGACTGTGATGGTCACCGATTAGCAGTGATCTTAATATTTCTGGAGGATTTTGTAATATTTCAATATGTACTTTCCCACCTGAGCAACACATACCGTTTGTTTCTTTTATGCTATTTAACAGCTTCACAAAAAGTAAAATTTTTAACCATACCTCCGATGGCGGAATATGTGGCGTAGTCAATCATAGGAGTATACGTAAATGCACTCAGTTCCTTATCAACCCAAGGAAGGTCGCCATGCCCTACGGCTATATCTTGAGACACATCCGATTCTTCAGATGATATCGACATTCTGTTCAGAGAATGTCGAAGTCGATCAGAATTCAGACGTTCGTTGCGCTCTTCTTAATCTGTCTCTTCATGTCGTACTCCAGCAATTCTTTCTTTCTCACTTTCTGATTATGAATATTTTGTTGTGTGCGTGTTCGGAACAATGTATGATAATCTCACCGTATCAGCGGTCAGTCGCGCATCATATTCTTTACTGGTCTCTAGAGATCTGGATGTAGATGCGTAAATACGCTGAGAACGCAGGCGTGCTTCGCGATCCGAAGAGGTTTCCACGGAGCGAGTTGCAGCCTGATGTTCTCAAACAGCATCAAGTCTCTCCTGACGCTCTTCGGTAGATTCTTGGGATCTTATGATCCTCAATCTTTTAGCTCCTTTGGAATATTGGGAATGATTTGACCTCTTTCTAGGCATGGTTATAGTTTTATTATGAAGATACCTGACCAATTAAAATCTAAGTGACTGCTCCCCTACCAAGGGTGCCCAGACACGGGATCGTCTGGCCCATGTGCTGGTTTGGTCCCTAGGGTGGTCACGGCGTGCTATGTGTTCTGGTGCGCCGGTGATGGGGAGTACTCCCCAGCGGAGGGTCCGGTGACGGACAGCCGCGGCGGGTTCACGGATGAGTGCTAACGCGTGCCCATGTTCCCGCCGTAAGCGGCAGAGGAGGACACAGTGTTTTAGTGGGTTAGAGTCCCACATAACTGCACTATCTCCCCGTGGTAGTGCAGAATGCATGAGCATTTCTTCACGTTAAAAAAAAATAAATGGGAGTTTTGGCCAGTAGAGTCAAATTTTCAATGATATACCATCGTCAACGAAAATCAGTCCTAAACTGTTACCGCCTTCACCGCGTGGAGGTGAAATTAGTGATAGCTTAGATTTCCACATCAGATGTTTCTGATCTTCGATTTTTATAAGTCAACAGGAAATGCCCATCAGACCGAATAACTTTTACTAAGACGTCATTCCTGTATGTGTTATGGTGTAGCTGGGCTCTTGGAGTTCCCCATCAGGTGTTCCAGATCTTCAAATTTATTCTCTCAGCAGAAAATCCTCATCACGTGGAACAATTTTTGTTATGGTACCATTTTTGTATCTCTTATAGTTAAGCTGGTCTGTTTCGGTTCTGCATCAGGTGTTCAAGTTTCCAAGAAACATTATAGCCTGAATGTTGTCCAGCCATAATAACTATACAACAAACAAAAAATCATTCAAATCCGTCCAGTAGTTCCGATGATCGGACGCGCAGGCCCGAGGCGTGTACGTACTCTGATAGAATACCTTAACAAATGTTCGCCGTGATTCTTTAAATTGACATAACTTTTTTATTTATGAACCAATTGACATGAAATAAACACTAAATGTTAAGTGAAGCCTACTTCAATATATTAGTAAAACCCGCATCTAAATCGAATAAGCCGTTTCTGATATTAGCGTGCACAAACAAACAGATAAACAGACAAACCGACAAACAGACAAACAGACAAAAAAATAATTAATTACAATTTCGGGTTCGGCATCGATATAATAACAACCCCTGTTTAATGTTTGGTATATAATAATAATAAGAATAAAATTTATTCTTCTCTTTTAAGTTTAATGGTCACAGTTCTAACCTAACTGAAATGGCACCTAACCAAAACCTTAAAATATTCTATGCATGGTCGAGGGTGGGCTTGGTCGACGGAGCCCCGCTACGCGGGGCTCCTACTTCTGGGTGGTTTACAAAGAAATAACCACGAAGGGAATGGCGGGGTCTATTCGCTCGCTTCGCTCGCTGAAACGACCCCGCCATCCCCTTCTAACCTAACCTATCCGAATCGGGGTGCCTTAAAGTCCCGATTGCATCCAGTTTCTCCTAATATAACAACCGTTACACACCCAATGTCGATGGCAAATGATGTTATGCCATATGATAATTATGGCAATTATGGCATTATGATAATTATGGCATGTGATAATTAGGGCATGTGATAATTAGGGCTTACAATAATTATGACAAATGATGTTATGGCAAGTGATTATATGGGAAACAAAGCTTCTAGCACGTGACTATTATAGCAAATAAGAGTAGGACAAATGAATATTATGTCATATAATATTATGGCGGTTGACTATTATGGCAAACGATATTAGGGCAAATAAAATTCGGGCAAACGGGGGTATACCGCTTTTATCCTATAGCAGTTCTACAGGCTGCGTCTGACTCGCGTGCGTATCGCGTCTGCATCGCTACAAACGCGCGTCAACGGCGCGATTAAAAAACGTTTTGTGCGTAGATCCTTAATTTCGGAAGTCGGTGTCTTGGGATCTGTATTTTATTTCATAATTTTGAGTTAATTTCTTTTTGAAGTCGTTTTTTAAATTACTTTTTTTTTTAATACATTTATTTGTAGAAACATGAGTATACATACAAGGCATGCAGTGCAAGCTGCCGCGCACCCTGGGCACCAGAGACGCGCTCCGCTTACGCATCGTTAATTACTTTTTAATACAGTTGCTCAAAAAGTGGTGTATTGCAGGGACGTATAGCGTTCGGGATGTGGGCTATTACATACTAGTGCTTTTTTTTACCTTTCCCGAACTCGTGCGTGTCTCTTTCCCAACTGTCAAAACCAACCATGAAGTTTTTACTAAAGAGTTTTTGTGATTCATACAAATACGTATATTTCTAAAAAGAAGCTACTAATTTATTTCAATATCAGATTTAATTGAATGAGTTAGGTTAGGTTTCATTTCATTTCATCTCATTAAACATTTTCATTTCATATCAATAAAAAAAATATACTGAAGACTAAGCTGTATGGATAGTTCCCTTTGCCTACCAAAATGGGTGAAGAAAAAAAAACTCTGCTTATATTCTACGGTTGGCGCCATTTTCCAGAAAAAATGATTAGTTAGTTGAGTTTATTGTGTTTTTATTATTTTATTAAATTGCTTCATTTTTTCGCAACTGTATTAAAAATAGTCGTTCAGTACACCTGCGGAACCGTCATTGCAACTTGTTCCGACTGTCAACCCTCGCCTTCGGCTGCGCCTCGGCTCGGGTAGACATTTGTCGGAACTCTTTGCAATGACAGCCTTTCCGCACTTGTAATGAAATATACTATATGCTATCAACTTGAGATTTGGAATAGTTTTAGATGACGTTTGCCCAACTATTTTGCAAATAAGAAAGAAATAAAAATATATGTTTAGTTCTTGCAGCAGGGACTGAAAGGGGGTATGAAAAAATCGAAGTGGGGCTACTAGGGCATGTGGGGTATCATATGAAAGAGCGCAGTTTGCACATTCTTAAACATATTTTCTTTTTTTTTAGGCCGCATAGTTTTCGACTTTTGATGAAAAATTTAAAAAAATACCGTCCCCCCCGCTTATCTCCGAAGGTTACAAAGAGAAAAATCTGAAATAATTGTATGTGATAGAAGTTTATGTAAAGATTACAGGAAAAATAAAACGAAGTCTCTTAATATTCACACTTTTTCAGAAATCACCAACAAAAGTTACATTAGTTGCACTATCGGTCAAGAGATGGCGCTGACATAAAATTGCAATATTCTACACCGCAGTGCACAGTGTTACAATTCTCTGATGAATATAGGCCTCGCCGATGAAAATTGGAACCCTCGGTGCTCGAGTCCGACTCGCTCTTGCCCGGTTTTTAGTATATGTGCGCTTTTTGTAAGTAACTACTCATCATTATGAATCACTTTTACTATGGGACTACCTAATCCTGAAATCGCAAAAACACAATCAGCTGCTCCATACATTTACGTTCGCATAACTAGAAACTTTTGGAAAATCCAAAAGTGCACGCCTCATAATGCTCATTTGATATAAAAAACCATACTTAGATACGTAAGTACATAGAGATATTATATTAGTTAGATTTTAGGGTTCCGTAGTTCCTACAAGGAACCCTTATAGTTTCGTCATGTCCGTCTGTCTGTCTGTCCGAGGTTTTGCTAAGAGACCGTTAGTACTAGAAAGCTGTAATTTTGTAGGAGTGTGTATATCAATTAGGCCGACAAAGGGGATCCTTTCTTTTCGCATAATGTTCTTTTTCCTAATATACTTTGGCATAACTCTTTTGGTATAATTTGTTTTGCCATAATAATACTTTGCCATATTTTTTTTTGGCATACAGCTTAGGTTGGCATAATTATTTATAAGGCTAATTTGTTTTGGCATAAATTTAATTCGCATAACGTTACTAGGCCTAATGACTAGTAGCATAATCATATTTAGGCATACAATTAATAAAAATTATGGAAACAAATTTGAGTTATTTTTACGTATTTATTTTTGATTTTCATGCAAATGATTTATTATACATAACATTAATTCCATTTTTAACCCTAAATTAAAATTAAAGTATTGTCTTAAAAAATCATTATGTTGTGCTACAAAAGTTAGTGACAGAACCGAATTGCTGCAAAACCGACTCCACGTAGTCTTGTCTGCCCTACCCCTAGAGTGTAATTTAAAATCGCGTAGGCGCGTAGGGGCGAGGCGGCCCGCGGGCTGAGGAGCAGGCGGCTGGGAGCGAGCCGCCGCGGCTGAGGCTGGCCGGCGGAGCCGGCCAGCAAGCCGAAGCTGCGCTGGTGAGCGAAAGCCGTCTGCGACGATTAGCACGCGTGGGGCCGCCGGAGGCCCGCAGCGCCGGAGCCGTGACAGAAACCATGCCTGCTGCATGTTGCATGCTTGCTTGCATTCTGCATGCTTGCTTGCATGCTGCATGCTTGCTTGCATGCTGCATGCTTGCTTGCATGCTGCATGCTTGCTTGCATGCTGAATGCTTGCTTGCATGCCTGCTGCATGCTTGCTTGCATGCTGAATGCTTGCTTGCATGCCTGCTGCATGCTTGCTTGCATGCTGAATGCTTGCTTGCATGCCTGCTGCATGCTTGCTTGCATGCTGAATGCTTGCTTGCATGCCTGTTGCATGCTTGCTTGCATGCTGAATGCTTGCTTGCATGCCTGATGTATGCTTGTTTACATGTTGCATGCTTGCTGCATGCATGGTATATGCTTGTTTGCATGTTTCTTACAACAAAAAAACCTACAAAATTGTTCAAAGCAAATATGTTATTGCTTTGGAAAAAAACCATATCTCCTATATGGTTTTTTTCCAAAAGTCGAAATAAATTGGTATATCCTCTTCGGGCAAAAAGGCTAAGGCGTATATACATTTTATTTCCATGGCAAATGATATATTATTTCAGGTGTATTCAGGTGTTTTCAGGCATATTTTAGGCATATTTTACTTCATTGTTATGCCTATAAAATATGCTTTAATATCATTATGCGTAAATAAATTTATGCTTAAGAATGTTATGCTTAATAAAGTTATGCTTCAGAATATTATGCTTAATCATTATTATGATTATAGAAATTATGCGTAAAAAAATATGCGTAAGCTGTTATGCGTAAATACTATTATGCGAAAATATAATTAGGACAAACAAAAGTATGCCAAGTTATATTAGGTCTTAAAATTTTATGCAAATGGATAGGGAACCCCGACAAAGTGGTAAAATTAAATTTTGGAAAATAATTTTTTTTAGGGTAGCTCCCCTACATGTGAAGTAGGGGTGAATATTTTTTTCGTCGCCTACCCCATCGTGAGGGGTATCGTTGAATAGGTCATCTAAAATGACTCGGCGGTTGCTAAAATTATTTTTCGATTTAATGCTCCATTTACGAAATATTAAACTTTAAAGTGAAGAATTTTGTTCCAGTAGGGCGTCCCCCCCCTCTAAAAGCTAAACTGCTGGCTTGAAAAATCTGGAAAAATTCAAGATGATAGTGCATTTCATGAACTTTAAAGGAAAACTATAGGAATTAAGATAACTTAATTAGTTTAGCAGTAATGGTCGTTGAACTTGGGTGTTGGATAATTTTGTACCAAATACAAAATCCTTAGTATTAATCCTATAGTGACTAAGATAAGACCCTTTTCACAGAAATAGGGGCCCCGCGAAGCGGGGCTCCGTCGACATAGAATGCAAGAGCGAGCGAAGGGCACCCCGAGGTTCAGTTTTGTTAGGGCTCCGCAAAGGGAGGTCCGTCGACGTAGGATGCAAGAACGAGCGAAGGGCACCCCGAGGTTCGGTTTTGTTAGGTTACTTTAAACCCTTTTCTCAGAGATAGGGGCACCGCGAAGCGGGGCTCCGTCGACGTAGGATGCAAGATCGAACGAAGGGCACCCTGAGGTTCGGTTTAGTTAGGTTACTTTAAACCCTTTTCACAGGGGCTCCGTCGACATTGGATACAAGAGCTGCTATCAACAAGGGATGCTGCATGTAGCATGCCTGCTTGCATGTTGCATGCTTGTTAGCACGCTGCATGCTTGTTAGCACGCTGCATGCTTGCTTGCAAGCTGCATGCTTGTTTGCAAGCTGCATGCCTGCTTGCACGCTGCATGCCTTCTTGCATGCTGCATGCCTGCTTGCATGCTGCATGCCTGCTTGCATGCTGCATGCTTGAAGCAAGCATCCTTGTTTGCATGCTGATAGATTAAATAGTGTGCACAAACTTTCTAGGCGTTTGGTGAAATGAAAATATGGTAATTAAAACAGTGGTATAATGAATGTTCGGAAACATAATACTTTGAACAAATGTTATTTCGGGTAAGTGTAACTTCGGTAAAAAGTTTTTCGATCAAATGAAACGTCAAAGTAACGAAAAAAATCGAATTGATAATAGGTCAACTGATACAGTGGCAGACGTGACTTCGATGAAGTAAAAAAAAACGAAACGAAAAGAAAAAAAAAAAGTGTTAGGTGAAATGAAATTCGGTCAAATATTTTTCGACCTTATGATAGGTAACCGATTAATTGACAGTAAATAATAATTGTCCGTTGATCAATGATGCATTTGTTTGCTCCCCTAAAGGTATATTTAGCTTTCACCGACTGTCCCAGAAGAAAGTACTTTGTAGATATCAGTAAAATGACGCCAAGTTCATAGTGGCACGACTAGGTAGGTAGGTATTTTGATTGTAGATACATACAATAAAGAGCAAATCGCTCGAACATGAATGTCTTCCGGTACAGCGACAACATCCCAGCATGATCCCAGGGAGCCGTATCCCAGCAGTCGACAGCCGCGCCTAGCCGCGTGACCGATCAGCCGCCTAGCCGCCACACGTGTTATTCGTCATCGTCGCTAAGTTCTTACGACACTCGCGGGAAGTAATGGGTTGCTTCTATTTGTAGCCGAGATGTGACCACGCGGTATTTACCTAGTTATTCAATAAGTAGTCGTTCTCCGCTCCAAACTGTGCGACTCGGACCATTCATATTGCTTATATACATAATTATGGTTACACACACACATAGTATGATGCACCGCACCGCCACAGCTCAAACCATGACTAAAATTCTTCTTTATTAATCACACATTCGCTCGATCCCTGAATGGTTGATTGATAAAGAAGGATTCAGTTTGCTTTCTAGGCTTGGGTCCGGCCGGCCTCCAGGCGGCGACGCGGACGCCCGGGTCAGTCTCACGTCCGTCTTCCTTTGTTTCCACGGGATCGAACGTTGTGGTACGAGGTGTCATCGGTGTCGAGCCGCCGATGAAGTACCTGGGAGTCGCGAACGTACTCCCGCGGCTTCTGCCCTATCTGGGGGACTCTATGACTGTGTTCATGGCTATACGGGGCGAGCGCCGTCGCTCACATCACAAAGGAGGCGAGGCGATGGAAATGGAGTAGCGTGCACACGGCTACACATCAAGCTATACAAAACCAGTATAAGCTCACTGTACGAAACACCAAACACAATGCGAGGTGCGAGGTCAGCTGAAACTGGAAGGTATAGCTTGATGTGTAGGTAGCCGTGTGTACAAGAGATGTGAGGCCTATGGCGCCGGAGGGGGCACAATGATTTGCGGCTGCCAAAGGGTGTGGCGTGCAGTACGTGGCATGGGAATCTGACTAACAGACACAGGCTCGAGAGGGCGTTGCGCCGTGTTTCCACACGACAGAAAAAAAAGGTTCACACTTCACAGATGAAAAACAGCAAATCAAGTTCCTTCCTTCTTGTCAGGTTCATTCACACAAACTGTAGGTACTTACTAAGGTTCTTATTAAACTCTTGGGTTTCCCTCCTTTTGTATTTCACAGGGATATTGGATGGTTTGCGCATTTGGTTCTTACATGTAGTTTAGGTACCATCACAAACAAAAGGAAATATTAAGTACCTAGGTAGGTACATAGTGGGTTTGCGCACTTGCGTTGGTACGCTTGAAAGGTAGTACCTACCTACCTAAGTATTACGATTGGATGGCGCGGGTCGCCGACTCAGCGGTGAATTGCTGGTAGCTGGTTCACATATTTAACACAATACCAATACCAAGCGACTGCGCATTGTGCCCCTTAATCACTGTCAACGACAATGCTCATGGTACTTCATTATCACAATGCAAGTGGCCCGCCGCCGCCCGACGCCGCGCCGCCGCGCCGCGCCGCACCCGCCCGGGGCCGCACGCACACACCATACGCATACACAGCAATGTGTTCTAGTTCTTAAGGTGCGTCCACACTGTGTAACATAACATGTTATTAAACATAGTTATATAACATGTTTCTGTAGAGAAGTTAGCAATGTTAAATAAATAATGTGGACGTGTTATATAAGTAACATAAGTTTAAGTGTTATATAACGTAGTCTAGACGCACCCTTATAGAGAACGAATAGAGGGCCGCTACCCTAATCACCTACTGCTTTGTTTCGACAGTGTTCTGCTGCTAGGCTGCTACCTACTCGCATTAGACACATTGTTCTGCTGCTAGGCTGCTACCTACTCGCATTAGACACATTGGCTCCTGGGCTTAGTAGGCGACTCGGCCTCTGAGTCTCGCCCGATCCGGTCGAAACAGGAATTTCATTATTATTAATATTTTTGAGTGGCGTTTCGGACGAATCGTTTTTTAGAGGCAAAGTACCGTCAGACACATAATTAAAATTCGACGTAAGAAAGCAATCTTGTAGTATCTCGAAAAGTTGAACTTTACACCAGAGCGAAAAAACTATTTCAAAAATTCATAACTCGTAAACTAGCTGAATCAGAGTGGTCATTTTTGGAATACTTATTTCTTATAATGAAATTGATCAGATGCTAATAATGATAGCATTCTAAAGTTAGTATAACATGCATTTTATATTAGTTACAGCAATTGGTATTTCAATTTGAAGCAGCAATATTGTGCTGTATCTTGGTAGTTGTAACATATGGCACAACGAAATAGCTTTAAAATTTTAGGTAACGATTATGATGTATCTAATATGAAGTAAATTTGTAAGTCCTTGCATTTCGTAGTACCTAATATTCTTTTTAGGCGTACTCTTGAATTTTGTTTTAAACACAAATAAAACAAAATATTATGTTTAATAACATAATAAAGAATAATAAAAAACTGGCCAAGTGCGAGTTGGACTCGCACACGAAGGGTTCCGTACCACAAGGCAAAAACGCCGAAAAAAACACGTTTGTTGTATGGGAGCCTCCCTTAAATATTTATTTTATTAGGTATTTATTATTAAAGTAAAAATACAACTGAGTATTTTGTGAATATTTTAAGTGCCTACCTATTGCCATTATTGATATCGAGCAAAAAAGGACAAAAAAATCGCATTTGTTGTATGGGAGCCCCCCTTAAATATTTATTTTATTTTGTTTTTAGTATTTGTTGTTATAGCGGCAACAGAAATACATAATTTGTGAAAATTTCAACTGTCTAGCTACCGCGGTTCTTGAGATACAGCCTGGTGACAGACAGACAGACGGACGGACGGACGGACGGACAGACAGCGAAGTCTTAGTAATAGAGTTCCGTTTTTACCCTTTGGGTACGGAACCCTAAAAAGAATAATATGTTTATTCTCTGAATTAGAAAGAAATAAAGTCTACTGAGGGCGACATTGTCAACTATAAGAAATAATTATCTTGAGCGATATTTTGGACGAAATCATCATTTTAGCCGAAAGACGTCCACTGCTGGACATAGGCCTCCTCCAAGCACCTCCACTTCGACCGGTTCTGTGCTTCTCGCATCCAACGGGTTCCTGCGGCCTTCACAAGGTCGTCGGTCCACCTTGTGGGAGGCCTTCCAACGCTACGTCTTCCGGTACGCGGTCGCCACTCCAGAACCTTTCGGGCCCCATCGGCCATCTGTTCTGCGAGCAATGTGCCCTGCCCACTGCCACTTCAGTTTGGCAATTCTTTGGGCTATGTCGGTTACCTTGGTTCTCCGGCGGATCTCCTCATTCCTGATTCGATCACGCAGGGAGACTCCAAGCATAGCCCTCTCCATTGCCCTTTGGGTAACTTTTAGCCTTCTTATAAGGCCCATTGTGAGCGACCACGTTTCAGTGCCATAAGTCATCACTGGCAACACGCACTGGTCAAAGACTTTCGTCTTGAGACACTGCGGTATGTGGGACGAGAAGATATTGCGTAGCTTCCTGAACGCTGCCCAGCCGACTCGGATTCGACGATTAACCTCTTTCTCGAAGTTAGACCTACCTAACTGGACAGTTTGTCCTAGGTAAACATACTCGTTCACGACTTCGAGTGTAGCGTCTCCGATCTTTATGAGAGTGGGTGTTACATGGGCATTTGACATGACCTTCGTTTTGTTCATGTTCATTTTAAGACCCACTCTTTCGGAGGCTCTACTGAGGTCATCGAGCATTGTACTGAGGTCCTCCATAGTCTCAGCCATGACTACGATATCGTCGGCAAGGTGAAGGTGAGTTATGTACTCGCCATTGATGTTGATGCCAGCCCCTTTCCAGTTCAGAACCTTGAAGACATCCTCCAGTGCAGCGGTGAACAGTTCCGGAGAGATAACGTGTCCCTGTCTCACACCTCGCTGCAGAAGGATAGGTTTCGAGGACTGATCCTGGAGTCGGACTGACAAAGTGGCGTTTTCGTACAGGCACTTCAGCACCTCGATGTACAGATAGTCGATCTGGCACCGTTGAAGAGACTGCAGCACAGCCCATGTCTCGATGGAATTGGCTTTCTCGTAGTCCACAAACGCTAAGCAGAGAGGCAGGTTATATTCTTCGGTCTTCTGTATAACCTGTCGCAGCGTATGTATGTGGTCTACGGTGCTAAAGCCTTTACGAAATCCGGCTTGTTCGGGAGGCTGGAAATCGTCAAACCTGCGCGAGAGACGATTCGTGATGAATCTCGAAAACAGCTTATAGACATGGCTCAGGAGTGAGATGGCCTTCTTAAAGAAAAGTATCACCACACCTCTGTTCCATGCTTGTGGTGTTTTGCCCTCGAGTATGACGGAACCAAACAGCTTCTGAAGGGCCTTAAGAACGGGTTTTCCGCCGGCCTTCAGCAGCTCGGTCGTAATTCCGTCATCACCGGGCGCCTTGTGGTTTTTGAGCTGCTTCAGAGCCATCCTAATCTCGTACAGGCTGACGTCCGGGATGTCTTCGGTATAGTGCCGGGTCAATCTAGCTCTTGGGTCGTTTGCCAGATTCATAACGGTATACTTGTTGACGTGTATAACTGTCCATAGAACCTCTCGATCTCTCTCAACAGCTCAGGTTTGGCGGATACAATCCTGCCATCATCGGTCTTCAGTTTCATAAGCTGGCTCTGCCCAATAGACAGATCTCTAGCAAAGACCTTGGAGCCTTTATTTCGCTTTATCGCGTCTATAATACGGACTGTATTAAAGCGGCGAAGATCGCGTTTCAAGGACTCCGAGATCCGTCTATTGAGTTGCCGGTAATTTAGCGCATCATCCAAAGACTGCAGGATCATCTCGCGCCACTCCTTCATGAGCCGTAAAGTCTTTTTTGAATTCGTACGACGGGTCTTGAAGATCTTAGATTCGACCGTATGGACAGTTTCCACGAATCCATCAGTATAATCGTCCACGGAGCCCCCTAGGAATTCGAAACGATTCTGGAGTTCGAGCTGAAAGCTCTCTGGGTTTTGGAACTGGATCGGTGCTGGACGGAGCGTAGACTTCATCAGTCGAGATCTTTCCAGCTTGATATTTGAGTCTGCCTCTTACCATGCGGTGATCACTTCCGGTTTTCACCGCGTTGATCACAGAGACATCACTGAATACTTGCTTCTTCGTCGACATAATGAAGTCAATCTCATTTTTAGTTGCACCATCCGGGCTCTGCCAGGTCCACTTTATGTGCTCACGTTTTCTGAAGAAGGAATTCATCATAAAGAGGCCTTCTTTCTCCATAAAACTAGCCAGTAGGTGGCCCCGGTGGTTCCGGGGTCCAACTCCAAATTGCCCCACTTGCAGCAAATCATCGTTTCGTTTGCCCAGTTTCGCGTTAAAGTCCCCCATGACAACGGTAAAGTGAGTTTTAGAGCCATGCATAGCTCTGGAAATATCCTCATACATGGTCATCGTCGGGGCGTGACGAGGTCGGGGCGTAAACCTGTACGACCTTCAGTGAATACCTTTCGGATATTCTGAGTATAAGGTACGCCACCCTGGTCGACCCACTCTCGATCTTCACCACGTTGCTCACAAGGGACTTATGGACGATAAACACTTATTTAGCGTAATTATAATTTTGTGCAAATTTAAACTCTATAGTTAATGATTTATGGATAATATTTATTATAAAATGGGTAGAATAAAACGTAGTAAGTCTAAAGCACATTCAAAATCCGAGCGATAGAATTGTAGTATCTCTGGCTGGCATAAAATACTCAGGCGGCGAAATTGCTGTATCTCAGTAGAACATTATTTTGTGACAAATACATACTGCTGTAAGTGTTTCGTAGCATACAAACGAGGACCGTGTATCTTGACTGTGAAAAAAATACATAAAGCGTTTTTGTTGTATCTATGTATAAATTAAAAATTGTTGATTTTATGGTATTTACAGCATTTTGAAGTCTCTTTTGTAAAAAAAGTTTAGAAAAGTCAACGTCGCATCATAAAAAAAAACATCGTAGGTAAACGTTGATCAGACCGTCCGACGCAGTATTTTTTTCTGATTTCAATGATGCAATAAAAAAAAACATTTTTCGAGATACGACAAATCGCTTTCCAGCGTCGAATAATACATATTTTACTTTGAGGGATGCTTTTTTTTTATACGTCTTTTTGCCGATACGATACCGATGCTCTTATAAAAATATCGGCGATACCGATAGGTTATTTTTTTAAATAATATAAAAACAACAAATAACAGGACAAACTAAATAAAACCATTTAAAACTATAGACAGGTTGAGATTAGTTAATAATTTTAGTAACTAAAATTAACAGTTATGAGATTTTTGTTTCAAAAACAAAGTAGACGAGACAACACGCGCGTATTACCTACATTTTTAAAGCGCGAAATTTAAAAAGTTTCGTGAAAGAAGCTAATTACATATTTTGAAATCCTAACTATGAAAGTGCAAAGAGAGGGAGGGAGGGCAATCGATGAGGGGGTGGGGAGGGGGGGGGGCTTCAGGGGATCAGAACGGAATAACTCTTAAAGATACATGCAAAAACTCGTGAAACAATTGAAATTAATGACCACATTTCTAGCACCATTTCGGATTTGGAAAATCACAAAATTTCGCTAGAACATTGTATTGAACTTTTAGTATTTTTTTTTGTGTCTAAAACACGTGAGACTTTAAGACTTCTATTTGGTACATATGTATTATGATTGTTTTTTTTTTAATGAAAATAGTTGTTTATTGTTTCGATTGTATTGAACATACTGATTGTTATAAATATTATATTATAAACATAACAAGAGGTTATTTTGGTATCGTAGTTAGTCACTGATTTTTGACGGTATTGTTAATTATTTTCGGTATTTTAGTAAAGTGATTGTTAATTGGTAATTGATATATAGACTGATTATAGTAATTTACATTAAATATTCTTGTTGTACACGTTTCAATTGATATATTATAAGACTGATTATTGTTGTTAACATTTATAATTATTATTGTACGCTTTTTAATTGATATATATAATACTGATTATTGTGATTTATCATGTTTACTGTTGATTGTTGTAATTGTATATTAAACTGTTTCTCTTTCTAACAATTCCCTGACTTATACTTAAATAATATAACCCTACCTAAGGTTTTACATTCTGACTGTACAAAATTTGCTTAAAAAAAGTATAGTCCGAAACACCACTCAAAAATATTAATAATAATGAAATTCCTGTCTCGACCGGATCGGACGAGCCTCAGCGGCCGAGTCTACGTAGAGTACTAAGCCGGCTCCTGCACTGCGTACCGCGAGTAGCGCCACATCACCACATGACCTCGTCACGGCTTATACTTATTTATTCATCTCCATCGCAGTGCTCATCTGACGACTTGACGAGTACTTCGTTCGTTAACTAGCTTAATGAGGCTACCTACTTGGTCGCGTTAGCAAATTGGGATCTATGCGTTTTACTCTCCTACCTACATACTAGGGTTGCCAACTTTTGCACAAGAAATAAGTACTTATATAAGTATAATAGTCAGAGAGAATACTGTTTCTTATAAAAATGATTTAACACTAGAAGCGCCCCGCGGTTTCACCCGCATAAGTGTCGATCCCGTGGGAATATCGGGATAAAAGTATCCTATGTCCTTTCCCGGGACTCAAACTATCTATGTAGGTACCAAATTTCATCTAAATCGGTTCAGCGGTTTAAGCGTCACAAATTCGTGTAGGTACCGCTAAAGTTACACCCTCATCAACTTTCATTTTCCGTACGATAACCAAATTACAATATTATGTAGGTATATTATGGTCGCTATTGTGACATTCCGTCCATCTTCGAAGTCCATGACCATCCGCCAGTTGCCCAAATTAAATTAGCTAGGTGCTGTATTTAATCTTCCTTTACGGTACCTATTAGTTCCATGATCAGATCCAAATAAGTACGTGAAATACGTGTAGGTACTGTTCGTTCTGAAGAGTCCACTGTCTATCTCCGAAGGTTTTCATCAGATCTTTACCAAATGTAAACGGTAGGTAGTCCCGTTTACATTTGCTGAAGATCTGATGAAAACCGCGGGTGAGAGTACTCTTCCAAACAAAAAAAACTGGCCAGTGCGTGTCGGGCCACGCACAGTGTAGGGTTCCGTAGTAGCCCGCTATCACAATGTAGTACGATTCTGTTGTTCTTTATTCTGATAGTAAAAAAAAAAATGTTCATATTTTGTTTTTCAATGCAAGTCTTTACCCGTTATCATTGAGCTAAATAACTAGAGAAGCAAACCTCATTAAAATGTGTCAAAAAAATGTAACCACTATTTAAACGCGACGACGTAGCTTTGAAACCACTACACATTTAAAAGTAAACATATATCTGTCTCACTTACACAAGTCGCAAGAATAATACCGTCGCGGTCGCTTAGATTAGACAAAGACCGCAATATAAACATGCAATGGCGGGAGGGTGTTGCCTAACCATGCGAAATTTTACCCAACTTTTTAAGCCATAAAAAACGCAAAAAAAAAACATTAAACGTTATGAACGTTATTTTTGAATTATGTATTTAAATATTTAAAAACAATTATTTTTACGTTACAATGTTATTTTTTGTTACACATTGTCACACATTTAGTTTTATAAAATATATTAAATCACATACTCTATAAATTAAAAACTCCCACATAATGTGGGAAACTAAAACTAAGTTTTTAGTGGCAACATTGAACCTAATTTACAAAATTCTACATTTTATTTATTTTTATTGCGTTTTTACGTTGATATAAACACAGAAACAATAAACTTACGCGTGGAAAGTAATTCCGGTTAATTTATTGTGTTTTTGTGACCTCGAATCGCACTCTTTCACTACGCATTTTCCCATTTTGGCGGTAATTTTCACTCGGCTAACTTCGGTTGGCGTCGCACAGAGCACTGAACTGACATTAGCTACGATTGAGGCTGTGGCCCAGTGCCGTAATTAGCCTTTTATGCGCCCGGTGCGAGCTGCTATAACCGCGCCCTTTTTTTTGTTCTGATGGGAACTCATCAAATGACCCGCTCTGGGTGGAGCGGAAAGGAGTGTCAGACTCTTACTGACTAAAAACCACCCGTGTTCCTTCCTTAGCCCTTTATGTTCCGGGCCAGCGGTAACCCTTTGGGACAATCCCGCTGACCCGGCAGGCTTCGGTCCTAAGGGGCCCATTCCTCGATACTAACATCTCTTTGAGGCGCGTGTGGAACACGTACGCGCCGTCCTGCACGGGCTTGCGGTGCTATTGTGTAAAAATCTCACCGTGAAAACTTAGGTGAAGTGAGCGTGGAGTGAGCTGTCAATAGTGTCAATTCCTAGCAAAAACAAGCTCACTTCACCTAAGTTTTCACGGTGAGATTTTTACAGTATCGACCGGCAGGTCCTGATCGGATGGTGAGCTACCCATTACTCTCCGCCCGCAGGCCCACGCCTACGGAGGCCGGAAGTCGTCACGCGGCTCCCGACGCCCGGAGCTTCTCCCGCGGCGGCTGGGACGGGAGGCTCTCTCCCTGAGCCGTCCTGCCACCTCCTTTGCTAGCATGACTGCTTCGCAGAAGAAGGTGACTGCCTCCCACTCCCTCTCGCCCCGGACCATGGCTTACACCAGGGCCGGACGCGAGAAGTCGCCGCCGCTGCCGATCGCCTCTACAAGGACACGGCGGTGCTCCGCCCAAGCGGGGCAGACCTCCACCGTGTCCTCTGGGCGATCCTGGCAATGGTGACACCCGGGCGTTTCCTCCCACCTGATGATGTGCAGGAACCTCCCAAAACTTCCGTGTCAGGCGGATCTGCGTCAGCCGGTAGGTGAGGGCGCCGTGGTGCCTCTCTAGCCACTCCTCAAAGAGGGGTCTTATCGCCACTATCGTGGAGTGCCCTGCGCTGGGTTGCGGCAGTCGCTCTTTCCATGTCGCCATGAGGTCACGCCGGAGATCCGTCCGCTCCGCCGCGATTTGCCGCGGATGCGGATTTTCCCCCGGCGTAGTGCCTCCGCGCGCCACTAATACAGGCGACTATCCAGATTCGGCAGTCCGGCAAGGAGGCTTGCCTCCTCGCCCGAGATCGTAGCGGTAGCCTCGGATAAGCCTTATGGCTACCACCTTCTGGGGCGCGTTCAGGTAGTGGGCGGCTCGCCGCCGCAGTGAACGCGCCCACACCGGGGCCCCGTATAGGGCCATGGACCGCACCACCCCCGCGTAACCCCCCGGTTTGGCCTCCTCAGGTTGGGCAAGAGCCGCTTGAAGGCGTCCCCGGCCCGTTCTAGTTTGGGGGCCAAACGTCGGAAGTGCTCAACGAAGTTCCACCGGCTGTCGAGGACGAGACCCAGGTATTTCATCGTCGTCTCGACGGCGATATGAACCCCTCCTACCGTTAGTTGAGATCCCGATGGTGGCGCGTTCCGGGGCCCATGAAACGACATGGCCTCGGACTTATGCAATGCCACCTCGAGACCCAACTGCCGGATCCTCTCCACGACTATCATCGGGACACCGCGTCCCCCGTCGTGAGGGCTCTCACGCGCATGATGGCGTCCACCGTTGAGCGCCCCTTGCGGAAGCCAAACTGGCTGTCCGCCAGATCCGGCCCCGTCCTCATCAGGTGCCCGACGAGGCGGCCCGCAATCAATCTCTCAAAGAGCTTGCCGACCTCTTTACGCGAGTAAAGACGCTTTTTACGCTTTTCAGGAAAATCGTCTTCGATATCACATTCTTCACAAACTTTTACGATTATTATTTATTTGTAAGAAGAATATACGCGGATGACGCGAATCCACACGTATAAATAAATAAATAATAGGTATTGTTAGTGGCCCAGGTCTGGTCATTTTTGCGCCCCTCCAGGGTCTGCGCCCTGTGCCTGGGCACCGCTGGCACCGCCCTATTTACGGCACTGCTGTGGCCTTGATCCCAGTCGCAACGCCTTGGCGCGGTAATTGCTAATCTAGTGTATGTATATCAATGCCCGTTATAAACAAGCAACTACTTCATCTTAGTCACTTTACAGGATTAATGCTAAGGATTTTGTATTTGGTATGTACAAAATTATCCAACACCCAAGTTCAACGACTATTACTGCTAAACTAATAAAGTTATCTTAACCACTATAATTTTCCTTTAAAGTTCATGAAATGCACTGTCATCGTAAATTTTTCCAGATTTTTCAAGCCAGCAGTTTAGGTTTTAGAGGGGGGGGGACGCCCTACTGGAACAAAAATGTTCACTTTAAAGTTTAATATTCCGTAAATGGAGCATTAAATCGAAAAATATCTGTAGTAACCCTGAAGTCATTTTAGAAGACCTATTCAACGATACCCCACACGATGGGGTAGACGACGAAAAAAATATTCATTCCCACTTCACATGTAGGGGAGCTACCCTAAAAAAATATCTTCCAAAATTTTATTTTACCACTTTGTCGGCGTAACTTATATACACACTCCTGCAAAATTACAGCTTTCTAGTACTAACGGTCTCTTAGCAAAACCTCGGACAGACGGACAGACATGACGAAACTATAAGGGTTCCTTGTAGGTTTGTAGGTACTACGGAACCCTAAAAAGTTATGGTCGTAAGTCAGAAACACTAAAAAAGAAAAAGGGAAGCACCTCTTCCAAATATTGAAATTTTAACTAGTGAGTCCAAGTGTCTGTGGAGCAGGCCAAGCATTTTTATCTACGATATAATCATCCAACTTGTAATATGCTTGTCTACATAGTGTGCGTTTAATGCATGTTTTAAATTTCTTCTCATTTAATTGAAGAATATCGAGTGGTATTTTATTATAACATTTTACACAGTAACCCAAAAAAAAGTAATTTAAAAAAATTAAACCGACTTCAAAAAGAAATTAACTCAAAATTATGAAATAACTTTAATTTCGGAAGTCGGTGTCTTGGGATCTGTATTTTAGTTTTTTGCCACCGACTTCCGAAATTAAAGTTATTTCATAATTTTGAGTTAATTTCTTTTTGAAGTCGGTTTAATTATTTTTTTAAATTACTTTTTATTTCGTAATTTTTAGTTTTTGCACTAGTATTTGACCAAGGTTTTGAGATGTTTTCCCTTTGACACTACACCCGTAGCTCTTATCAATAAGCCAGGCCGTCACACTTACACGTATTAGTCCATATCTTGAAAATTACTGAATCGATCTTGATGAAACTTGCACTGTTCCCTAAGTTGAAGAAAATGTAAGCCAATAAAAAAAAAAGGTCACGTTCCGATTAATAGTTCCGGAGATATGCGTGGACAAACATACATACATACATACATACATACATGCATACATACATACATACATACATACATACATATGTCTATGAAATTTTGTATATTTGTTTGGAAGCCCTAATAGATCATCATATGTGAATATAATGCAATTCCAATAATATTACATACATACGTATCGAATTGATAACCTCCTTTTTTTTGAAGTCGGTAAAAAGAAGTTTTTACTTTAGACAATCTGAAACGCGGTTGATCTAATTTGTCCCTATTTCTAGTGTTAAAATTATGCCTGTCACTTATCTTACTAAAAAGGTGTAGATTTTTTCGAACGTACATAATGTTTTCATATATACTCGTATATTGACAAGGAACCGTCATGATGTTAATTTTTTTAAACAGTTCCCGTAGAGATTCGCGTCTGCTGAGCTTGTAGATGGCTCTGACATCCCTCTTTTGCAGAATGAAGATAGAATCAATATCTGCAGCCCGTCCCCACAACAAAATACCGTAAGACATGATGCTATGAAAGTAACTAAAATAGACCAGCCTCGCGGTCTCCACGTTCCAAACAGCGTAAGCGGCTGAACTTAGCCGCCCTGCCACTCCTGCCAGTGATGTTAAGTGCGGACCCCACTGCAGCTTTGAGTCAAGCGTGATCCCCAGGAAAACCGTATTTTCGACGAATTCAAGTATCTCCTTATTCAATACAACATGACATTCACTACTCCTAACATTCGGTAAAGCGAATCTAATGCATTTAGTTTTTTTCTCATTTAATACCCAATTATTTACAGTAGGTAAACCAATTATGGACCATAAGCATAGCGTTATTTACGTCGTTAAGCTCCTGTGCACGTCTGCTTACTTTAAAAATCAGTGATGTGTCATCAGCAAATAACACCATTTGTGGTCGGTTTTTCAGTAAATGAGGTAAATCATTTATATATACTAAAATAGGAATGGCCCCAATATTGAGCCCCGCGGTACACCCATTTTGACTTTTAAGCCCGATTAATTCTCACCGTTAATTTGAACTTGCTGAAATCTATAATTTAAATATGATTTTCATCAGATAGTGTCGCAGTCCCATTTTATAAACTGGATCTGAAATACCGAAGATATCATATAGCTATGAAATACTTGTACGCAAGTTGAATAACTAAAGGAAGAACTAGAAAAAGGATATACCTACTTAATAAAACAAAAATATCTGTTTAGTCTTAAAAAATATTCTTCAACTGTAAATTAATAATTATTTTTTGACGGATAAAAAACCTGATTAAACACCAAATTACCTGAATCTTAAAACGCAAGAAAATAAAAGAAATTAAATAAAAAAATTAAGGAGTCCCTACAAAAAGCATGAAATAAAAAAATAAATTAAACATTTAAAAAACCCGCGACACAAAATAATAATAAAAAAATAGTATGAATGTAAAAAGAATAAAACAAGTTAAAAAATACTATGAAAAAATAGCCACAGAACAAAAAAGGTAAAAATTAAAATTTTGAAAAACTCATGGCGGTTATATGTAACTGGAAAAGGATAAAATAATTTAAAAACCCCCGACTTAAAGAATTTATCTGTTTTAGTCTAAATTTTTAATAAAGACGAGTCTACTTTTACCAGCCTGAAAGCTGGTTGAACTAATTGGTCCCTATTTGGGGCGCTTTCCGAATTAGCTAATCGCTCACAGCTCACATCATCTCACATGCGTTCCGATTTAGATATCACGATTATGACAGCTGAGAGCTGTCAACAATTCGGAACGCCCGGCGCCCGTGAGCTCGCTCACAGTGCTTACTCAATGTAAAATCTATAGTATTTCTTTGTATAAACACCACATTTCTTCTTCTTTGGTTAGGTGGCGACTATCAGCCAGAAGCACAATTTCGAAAATGCCACGTTAGTTTAATTTTATGATTGCAAATCAAAACAAAACACACACTGACACATCCCCACACACACACTGTCATTTTTGACAGCGCTCACGGTGATATTATTCTAGGGCATGGTCGGCGTTATCGCAAGATGGCGCATGTCATGACGTCATCTATGACGATTCACGGGACGTCGTTATCGCGCTCACGCTAATTCGGTACGGGTTTAAGCACGCTCACATCGATTATTTCCCTATCTCGGAACGCAGGGTTGTAGTGATATAGGTACCTATTATTATGTCTTTCACCTCTTTTACTAAAAAGATGTAGGTAACTAGATTTTCCCTTACGATCCATGATATTTTCATAGATAAATTGACAGGTACCATCATGATGTTAATATCTTCATAAAGAGTCACGCCTGCGGAGGCTGTTTATAGCTCTGATGGCTCTTTTCTGCAGAATAAAAATAGAATCGATGTCTGCAGCCCGTCCCCAAAGTAAAATAACGTACGACATGACACTATGAAAGTAACTAAAATCAATGATTTCAAATATATAAATATGTTAATGACTAAAATAG
The DNA here is from genome assembly GCA_948474745.1 of Oligia latruncula. Taxonomy (NCBI): domain Eukaryota; kingdom Metazoa; phylum Arthropoda; class Insecta; order Lepidoptera; family Noctuidae; genus Oligia; species Oligia latruncula. The sequence continues at coordinate 87,783 of OX419691.1, read as the reverse complement.
ACTAGTCTCGCGGTATCAACATCAAATAAATAAATAAATTGACGGGTTTTTTCTCACAGCTTAGGCTGGTTTTATCGTCACGCCGCTAGACGCGCCGCTGAGCAGCGCGCTGTTGAACAGCGGTGCACCGTAAAACGAGATTAGTACCGCGCGTTCCGCTGCTGTGGGCCAGTCGTGTACAGTCAACAGCAAAAGTAGATGATCAAAATCAGAAATTCAATAGGTACTAATGAACGGAGCTGCGGAGTTCGCGTCAGAACTGTGAGTGAGTACTTAGAATACTTACTACGTAGAATACTTTTGAATCACTTCGACGCCACACAGTTCTGACGCGAACTCCGTTCATTAGTAGGTATTGAATTTCTGACTTTGATCATCTACTTTTGCTGTTGACTGTACAATATGCAGGTTAATACGGTTAGAGTACTGGCCTACCTACAATACGGCGCGTCTCATCGGCGTCACATTAAAACGCATACTGGCCGTAGAAAAGCGAATGAGCGGCGCGCGCTTTGGCAGCGCCGGCGAACATCGCGCGTTTATTGAACGGCGCTGCTCAAGCGCGTGACTTTGAATCGCAACTACTACCCCATGCCACATGAGTCCGTTTGTCTACTTTGTGCCCATACATCTTCGAACGTGCGCACTCCAACGGCGCTGCCGAAACGCGTGACGATAAAACCAGCCTTATGCTGCTGAACTTGTGTGATGTTAAATGAGGACCCCATTGAAGCCTTGAGTCGAGCGTGATCCCCAGGAAAACAGTTTTATCGACGAATTTTAGTTCCTCTTGATTCAATACTATCTCACAATTACTACTTTTGACATTTGGTAAAGAAAATCTTATGCACTTCGTTTCTAAATTATTAGCAGAGTACCAATTTTGGATCTGCAGTAGGGCGTCATTTACGTCGCGGCGGCGTCGTCAAGATTTGATGGACGTCTAGTAATAGGTAATTAAAAAAACCAAGGAAGTATCGTCAGCAAATAACACCATTTATGGTTGGGTTTACTTGGGTTACTTTTGGAACAGACCAGATACGTATGAACATGCCTCTATAGCAGTAATGTATTTGCTTCAACGATGCAATGCGGCATGCGCAGACGGCAATCAGCAGACATAAATCAGTAGCACGACAAAATGTTTGCGAGCGCCACGTGTACGCGCTCCGGCTTGTTCGGTGCGTTGTCGTACCCAACAGGGTCATCTGCGAGGAGCGAAGGGGGGGCGTGAGGGCGCGTCGAGTGCCTCTCCTGCGTGAGTGTCAGCAAGTAGACAATTACAGCTCCCACGCGCATTTGGCACGTCTACTGGTACTAGCTCAAATGTCTCCTTCGCTGCGCTGGCTTACATACTCACATCCCACGCCCGCAGCCGCGCGCCGTTCGGCAGCACCCGACCCGGCCGACCCGGCCGACGTCCTGCGGTCCGACGCGCTCATAGAGAATTAAACCTGGCTGTATAGCCATTGGACGCGCCACTGTATTCGCTTGACCCAGCGACTTTGTTCATGAACGCCGCCGTCATGAAAAGGGTGCGGCAGGTCGAAAATTTCGACCCGCTGCACAGTTTCACACACACCTTACCGTTACACAGTATACCTTATTTCGGTCCGGTGAGTGTCCATGGAGTTTCTAGCCCGTTCTTCTCCATAGAGATCTACGTTTTGGAATGGGCAAATAACTTCAACTTTCTGACTAACTGACAGACTATTTAATTTTGACAATTCAAAAGTGCCTGTACAAGATTTAATTGAAATAAATGGTTTGAGTTTGAGGTCCCCGGTTCCCGGTTCGATGACAAAAAATTAAAATACAGATCCAAAGACACCGACTTCCGAAATTAAAGTTATTTTTCACTTTGTAGTGTTTTTTGGAAGTCTGTTGTTTTTTTTTTGTAAAAAAGTTTTTATTCTTAGGGTTTCAAACCTCAAAAGGAATAAAAGCTTGTCGCGAGGTTTTATAAGTAAGTAGGGTAAAACGCTAAATGTCGGCCCCCTTACGGATTTATAACTTTGGATCGCTCTGGCTCCGTCACTTGCAACGAAAGCATTTTACCTACCTTGTGACAGGTTGATAAATCTATTTTATGGAACTTTTCCATAAGAGATTTGTTCTTAAGGAACAAATCTAACTTAGAAAGATGTATTACTGATTCTAATGATTATAATTCTGTAAAGAGGTACCTGTTATAGCCGCAAATCATATTTTGATCTAGATACAACCTGACACCGACCTGAAAATTGCAAAAAACCTAAGAAAATTTGAATTTCGCGGTCTACCTCTGCGCATTCACCCTAAATTGTCCGTGGTCCCTGCGCATTCACCTTAGGGTATAAGTATAAATAAATTAGTTCATTTTGTGACCAAGGACAATACAGACTATTTAAAATATATGAAATATAGCCCGCGGATTTCTTTTGGCATGAAGTCTCTTTGATGAGATTAATAAAAACTTTTTACAAAAAAAAACAACCGACTTCCAAAAAATACACTACAAATTGAAAAATAACTTTAATTTCGGAAGTCGGTGTCTTTGGTTCCGCTTGACACCGACTTCCAAAATTAGTTATTTTTCAATTTGTAGTGTATTTTTTGGAAGTCGGTTGTTTTTTTTTGTAAAAAGTTTTTATTTTTCACTTTTTAGTGGGTCAGTTTGTAATTACAAGCTTTTTTTATCTAAGTTACAATATCCTAATGTCAACTGCTCATCACATGTTACAAAATATTGCTTTTCCCGATGCTGGGACGTTTATTGTTGAGGAGTTCTCCTGGTAAGAGTCAGGAGAACTCCTCAACAACCACTCACCATACGCATTGTAACGAGCACAAAATTGACGCATCAGCATGACTATAGAGGTCGTCCTATGTAAAACTACAATCTTAATTAGGTATTATTTTTGTACGAACTGAACATTTTGGCATATTGAACCGTATGAAATAAGCTCAACAAAAGGTAACTGCTGTAAATCGTTGAGGAATTCCCTCGACTGTCTATGATCTCCATCATCAGACCTGTAATGGCACTTATAACCTATATGAGTGCAAAGGCTTTATTTATTTTATTTATTTATCACATGAAATGTTTCCTTTGCCATTACAGTTCTCATCAATATAAATGAATTAATTCCAAACACAAGGTAGCTACTGTAAACTGTTGAGGAGTTCCCTTAACTGTCCTTCGTCTTAATCATCAGACCCCGAATGACAGTCACAACCATGTAGGTGTAAAGTTCACATCAATACAAATTAATCAAGCCTAAACACAAGGTAACTGCTGTAAATCGTTGAGGAGTCCCCTCGACTGTCTTTCGGCTCCATCATCAGATCGACTCCAGGCCTTCATTAAATTGTAGTGCTTTAAAATACCTAATGAAAAAATTAACAAACGCACTAGTCGCTCCTACGATTTTCGAATGTTCCCCTCGATTTCACTGGGATGCCATCATCAGATCCTGGTTTCCTTGTCATGGGAACACCCTTGGCATATCTCCTTTTCAACAAAAAAAGAATAATCAAAATCGGTTCATAAACGACGAATTTATCCGAGAACACACACACAAAAAAAAAAAAACGGCCGAATTGAGAAACCTCCTCCTTTTTTGAAGTCGATTGAAAAAGCGCGCATCTCCGACTAGTAAATAGTTATCTGTGGTATTACAGCACAAGCGGATTAAAGTAAAGAAAAAGCACGCGTTCGTAATACACTCCATTATGGACCTAAAAGCGGTTCAATAAGAGCCACTTTACGAGCAAGTGTGTGGAAATAGTACAGACGCCAGCACATCAAGTTACTATAATCTGTCAGATTTCTTTAATAGATTTTCGACTTTATTGCTAAAGCATAAGGTTCAAGGTTGATTGGGAAAATCTAACAGTTTCGGGTAGGTTGACCTGCTGGCGTCTGTACATTATGATACACTAGCTTCTGCCCACGACTTCGTCCGCATGAAATTTCACCCTCTCCCTAGGGGTTGAATTTAAAAAAATCCTTCCTTATTCCTTGTCTACATTATAAAGGGAACCTCTGTGCAAAATTTCAGCTCACTAGGTCCACGGGTTTGGGCTGGGCGTTGATGAGTCAGTCAATCAGTTAGTCAGGACTTTTCTTTTTATTTATATAGATAGATGTGTGCTATATTGATTAATGCACACGCGTTTCATACGACGTTTTTCAACACACTTGCGAGGAAAAAAAACAGACTTGTATTGTTAAATATTAACTTGTATGGAAAATGGCGCACTGGTTTTGTTTTCCCGCGCGCCGTGCTAGCCAGCACTAGCGATGCGCGCGCAGCATTGACTCTCATTTTAAATATATTAGTCTTTGGCACTGACAAAACCGTTAAACAGCCTATAAAAAAAAAAACACCAACTAGCTAATGTTTAGACTGATCGTAGTGTTGTCGTACGTCAAATTGTAGTGTATTTAGTATGGAATTAGAAAGTACTATTGGCATAGAGAAATATACATTCGTTCAGTGAGAATCCGCAATAATAGAACGCCAGTCAAGGTCTTTTCCGTTTGGTTTCGGAATACCACGGACTAATTTAAGGTATTCACCTTATTATAGATATATCAGGTTGTATCTTGATCAAATATGATTCGCGACTACCTATAATATATGTATTTACAGAATTATAGTCATTAGGATTGAATCCTTAAGTTAGATTTTTCCATAAGAGATTTGTTCTTAAGGAACAAATCTAACTTGGAAATATGTATTAATGATTCTAATGATTATAATTCTGTAAAGAGGTACCTATTATATAGCCGCAAATAATATTTTGATCAAGATAGGTACAACCTGACACCGACCTGAAAATTGCAAAAAACCTAAGAAAAATTGAATTTCGCGGTCTACCACTGCGATGGCATTCACCTTAAATTGTCCGTGGTCCCTGCGCATTCACCTTAAGGTAAATAAATATCATGGACGTAATATATAGAAGTAACTCTATATATTACGTCCATGATAAATATTAGTTCATTTTGCGACCAAGGACAATCCAGACTATTTAAAAAAAAAGTGAAAGTGCCCGCGGATTTCTTTTGGCATGAAGTCTCTTTGATGAGATTAAAAAAGCGCGCATCTCCGACTAGTAAATAGTTATCTGTGGTATTACAGCACAAGTGGATTAAAGTAAATAAAAAGCACGCGTTCGTAATAGACGCCATTATGGACCTAAAAGCGGTTCAATAAGAGCTACATTACGAGCAAGTGTGTTGAAAAAAATATTGTCCAACATCGGTATTTAGCCGTATCTATACATATATACAGTGTGAGTCTTCATAATGTGCACATAATGAAATGAGGGAAACATAGCTTAATTTTATCGACGGAAAAAATATTTGAAAAAATAAAGTGGACAAGTTTGTGCAAGATAATGAGTTCGAGCGTAGGTAATTTGGCCATGGGGGTCTGAGGTAGCAGTTCATTTTGGAAAAGGGGTCACTTGTCCAAAATAGTTTGGGGATCCCTGTGCTAGAGCGTTTACGCCGTACGGCATTTCATACAAACTTTCAAGCCCATATTTTTCGAAAGTGGAGCACACGGGTCTGCCCCGCTTGGGCGGAGCACCGCCGCGTCTTCGTAGAGGCGATCGGCAGCGGCGGCGACCTCTCGCGCCCGGCCCTGGTGCAAGCCATGGTCCGGGGCGAGAGGGACTGGGAGGTGGCGGGACGGCTCAGGGAGAGAGCCTCCCGTCCCAGCCGCCGTGGGAGACGCTCCGGCCACCGTAGGCGCGGGCTTGCGGGCAGAGAGTAATGGGTAGCTCACCGTGCGATCAGGACCAGGCCCATGCCGGACGGCACGTACGTGTTCCACGCGCGCCTCAAAGAGACGTCAGCATCGAGGAAGGGGCCCCTTAGGGCCGAAGCCTGCCGGGTCAGCGGGATTATCCGAAAGGGTTACCGCTGGCCCGGAACATAAAGGGCTAAGGAAGGAACACGGGTGGATTTTAGTCAGTAAGAGTCTGACACTCCCTTCCGCTCCGCCCAGAGCGGAAGGGGTCATTTGATGATTTCCCACTCAAAAAAAAAAAAATGCCCACCAAAGAGAATGTCTGTCCCTGGGACTTGTTAATAGTCAGGGCAAATGACGTTTTCATCTCTCATGCTCGGAAAGTAGTGTTTCTTTGATCCGAATAGCGGGTGGAAGACGCTGCTTCCCACCATAGGGCGGGAAAGACTCATAGTAATTGCTTCCCTCCCTAAGGCGGGAATGAATTTTAAAAATGGAACTTTTGGTTAGGTAGTCAGCTCAGTCAGACACCCTTAATTGATTATGTAAATATTTATTAGGCTACCCATCAAATCTTATAAATGTGCGTTAATTAGGAGAGTTGGATAAAAAGCTCATAAGTTAACGCCATTAAATCTTTCATATTTAGCGCACAAGTTTAGTTAATAATTTACCTTGAATAAATTCAACATACTTAAAGGTACGATAATAATTTTGATGTCAGTTGTGGTCGAGGCTAAAAAACATTAAAATTGGGTATTTCGAACATCCTGACTTCACCATAGCATGCATCATGCACATAGCACATCATTTAATTATTCGACTTTATCTATAGTTTAAGGTAAATAAGTAGTGGTAATCAATGATATTATATAATACGTCATTGGTGGTAATGAAGTTTTTTTATATCTTATTGATCTTATGTCGAAGTTTCGCGCCAATCGTGCGTGTTTTCTTTTCACAAATTTCACACACAGATGTACTTAGATATGATTTAAAATGTGACAAATATTATTGAAAATATTATAAACTACACGAAAATGCCCAGGTTTTAACGTAATATTCAAATTACCACTAGGTACCTACTCAATTTGTGTTCAAAATCGTCGACCATTATTGTTTTTTTTTTATTGCAATGATGTGCGAAAGCGATTATTCCAACAATTTTTTTTTTAATTTCCACTGACTAGTAATTAATATGAGGAATGTGTAATCAATACTTGAAAATTAAATTAAATTATTTTAGGTAAGCAATAAATACATGCATTGTTTTAATGATTTATGCTTTTCTAATAGATATCATTTCAATCTCTTCTAATAATTATCATGTCACTAGCAGCATTTATTGGATTTCGCCCCGAAATGTTTCTATATTTGAATTTATATTCGGAAAGCGCTCGCTGTTTAAAATTATTTTAATTTATTGGACAATTATTTATTGTGGATTTTATTTTTGATACTTTCTAATAGTATGCTACAGAATTCCCAACAAACATTTTTTAGGTAGGCTTAGCAAAAGTTTATTTGAGAATGATGATAAATTAATTCTATAAATTGGGTATTCTGCAAACACTTTACAATATATAAATTTCAATACTTACATTTTGTTAGTTAAAAGAGTTTTTTATTCAGTTTCTAAATTTTTTTTTTATTGCGAGTATCGATTAGGCTGAATGCAAGTTTTGAATCTAAATAGAAAGTTGTGGGGACGGTCAGCACTAAAAAGTGACGCGGTGTGTTCCATATTTCAAATTTAAAAAAGACTAAGGTATCTACTACTATTCATGTTATTATTATCAATTAATATTTTAGAAAAACTGCTATTTTTTACTTTCCTTATATTCGAAATGAAAAGTAGAGTGTTTAACACGGGTGAAAGTCATCAATTCCCACTCGGACTATAGCCGCTCTAAATGCCTCGTATGGGAAATGATTCCTTTCGACCCTTATATAACAATCTACTATTTTATTGGAAACTGGAGTCGTTTAAACGAACGTGTCAAATGAGTCGCGTTCTCCGCTAGGAGTAATAGTGTTCTGTGGTCGCGTTGGCCCTAAAATCGTCATTTTAGGGTCAGCGCGTTGGTGCCATTTAGTCGCGCGGTTAGCCCGGTCCTTACGCTAGTAATATAAGTCAATGGTTGGACTCATCAAAACGGATCGTATGACCCTAAACTCGAGGGGTTTACTAATAGCCACTGAAGAGTTCCTCTATCCACCTCCTGGCCCCTGTTACCGTGGCCCCTGGCACAGGCAACTGAAGGAACACGGGTAGGTTTTACTCAGTAAAAGTCTGACATGTCCCACTCCGCCCAAGCGGGAGAAGTTATTTGATGATTTCCCAACCAAAAAATAAATGGAGCTTAGTGACTCCCCGTGGCTGTGTTTGCACTTGCAGGACGACACGATCTTCTCGTGGTACAGCGGCGAGGGCGCGGCACGCGTTGCCGACCGTTGGGGGGGGCGCGTGCGGCGCGTGCTGGACGGCCGTCTGGGGCTCGGCCGCGGCTCCATCAACGTCAGCGCCGTGCGCGAGACCGACGCCGGCCTCTACCGCTGCCACGTCACCTTCCCCAACCGTACACCGCCTGCGCGCAACAACGGCACCTTCTACTATCTCGAAGTCGACGGTCAGGCACTCCTCTACTCTCCTACTTTCCTCGCCCCACCGACTGACCCACGCCTCGCGCCCCGCGCCTCCACCCATCCTACAATATATCTTAGCGACGCTTTGTTAACTTTTCAGGAGGTAATTTGATAGTGACGCCGCCAATGAACGTGACAGTGTTGGAAGGCGAGCTCGCCGAGTTGGAATGTCTGCCGAAGAGCCCCGAGTCCGTGGTGGAGTGGTACAAGGAGGGCACGCCGCTTAGCGAGCTGCCCGAGCTGGCGCTGCGCTCGGAGCGGCCCGCCAACGGCTCGCTGGTGCTGCGGCGCGCCGCATCCACTGACCCTGGCGAGTACGAGTGCCGTGTGCGCGACCCCGACAACGCCGCGCAGAGCGCCAGCGCCTTCTTGGACGTGCAGTGTGAGTTTACCTCGCACCCAAGCCACACACACCACACACTCCGCACTCGCAGTCTTCAAACAGGTTGGTTGTTTCAGATAAAGCCAAGGTAGTTTACGCACCGAAGGAACGCTTCCTGCCGTACGGCAAGCCCGCAAGCCTGGACTGCCACTTCAGCGCCAACCCGCCGCTCACCAACCTGCGTTGGGAGAAGGACGGCTTCCTGTTCGACCCCTACAACGTGCCCGGAGTGTTTTATAGCAGGAATGGAAGTTTACTATTCAATCAGGTAAATGATAAAAGACGCCGCGACGAGACGCGAGCGTTACCATATTTTTCTTAGGGTTCAATGGCCGCATGGTAGGTATGAATTGAGAATATGTGTTTTATCCTTTTTACCGACTTCAAAAAAAAGGAGGTTATCAATTCGACACGTATGTATGTAATTTTATTGGAATTGCATTATATTCACATATGACAATCTATTAGGGCTTCCAAACAAATATACAAAATTTTATAGACGTATGTATGTATGTATGTTTGTCCACGCATATAGAAAGAAAGAAAAATGTTTATTTGGACACAGTTCGTGAAACACAAAATACAAAATTAACAAAATAAAAGATAACACACACATACACACACAACACATATCTCCGTAACTATTAATCGGATCGTGACCATTCTTTTTTTATTGGCTTACATTTACTTCAACTTAGGGAATAGTGCAAGTTTCATCAAAATCGATTGAGTAATTTTCAAGATATGGACTAATACGTGTAAGTGTGACGGCCTGGCTTATTGATACGAGCTACGGGTGTAGTGTCAAAGGGAAAACTTCTCAAAACCTTGGTCAAATTCTACTGCAATATTTACCACAAAACTATTTCCTACTAATATTACAAACAAATATTCCAGTTTTACTTAAAATTAAAAATTATAAAATAAAAAGTAAGTAAGTAATTTAAAAAAATTGTGGCAAAAAACTAAAATACAGATCCCAAGACACCGACTTCCGAAATTAAAGTTATTTCATAATTTTGAGTTCATTTCTTTTTGAAGTCGGTTTAATTTTTTATTAGAGATCAATACCAACAGAAAAAAAAAATATTTTAAAAAATATTTAAAAAAATTGAAAAAATGAAGTCGATTTAATTTTTTTAAATTACTTTTTTTTTTGTTTTTTGCTTTATCATGTTAAGATATCGATACCCATCACGTAGGTATGCGGAGTTTTGCTATCCAATTTTATTTTGACACGGTATACCGAGTCAACATAAAGTTGCAACTCGAACAGCTATAGCTCATCTTAACATCATACTCGTACTTAAACAATTTAGGTGTACGAGTTTTAATATCTCAAGTTATTTGTTTGCAGGTCGACGAGTCGCACGAGGGGGAGTACTCATGCACGCCGTACAACTTGCTGGGGTCGGAGGGCCCGTCGCCCGGGGTGCGCGTGCGCGTGCAGCGGCCGCCCGCCCTGGCGGCGCGCCCGCAGCCGCTGTACGTGGCGCGCCTCGGCGCCACGCTCACGCTGCCCTGCGCCGCCACGGCGCGCAACCACCACGACCAGCCGCTCGTGCACTGGGCGCGGGTGAGTCGCGCGCGGGCACTCCGCCGCCGCCGCCGCGCCGGGTCTGGTGTACAGTGTCGTGTTCTCTCCACAGAAGGACGGGAGCGACCTGCCTGCGGGGCGGCACAACCTCGACGACGGCAACCTGACCATCGTGGATGTGACGGAGGACGACCGCGGTGTGTACGTGTGCACCGTCAGCAACGAGGCCGCTACCGTCGACGTGGAGACGGAGCTCCTGGTCGAGAACATGCCCCCTCGCGCTCCCTACAACCTCACCGTCAGACCCTCTACTGATTCTCTTCATCTGACTTGGGTGCCCGGTGAGCTCTTTATAATTTCTCCTTTAAATACTAACTTTTGTAAGAACGGGAGTCATAGTCATAGTCATCTATCTATCTTCTATCTGCTATATATATAGATATCTATATTATTATTATTATTATATATATAAAAGGAGAAACTGACTGACTGACTGACTGACATATCAACGCACAGCCGAAACTACTGGGTCTAGGAATGTGGAATTTTGCACACGGCTTCCTTTTATAATGTAGGGGAGCACTAAGAAGGGGTTTTTGAAAATTCAACCTTTAAGGGGGTGAAAAGGGGGGATTTCGTTTGTATGAAAAATCTTATTCTTTGAGTTAATAAACTTGAAACTTGCCACGAATACTTATCTAAGTAAATGATTAAGTTTGGCATTTTTTGTTTTTCTTAACTACCCCCTAAAGGGGGATTGGAGGGTGTCAAAGTTTGTATGGAAGAATTTTAACGGGCTGTCCGATTAACTTGAAACTCAGTATTTATACTTAAGACTAAAAATAGATAATAACGTGTATCAGGGTTTTTCGAAAATGTACCCTTAACAGGGTAAAAAGGGGTACTTAGTTAATTTTACAGGGGAGGATTTTACTGCGTGGCTTGATTAACTCGAAAATTGGTATAAATAATCTGTCATGAGCACATACCAAAGGATTTTTCGAAATTCCACCCCTGTGGGGGTGAAAAGCGGGGATACAGTTTTTATGAAAAATCTTATTCAATTGGTTAATAAACTTGAAACTTGGCAGGAATACTTATCTAAGTAAATGATGAAGTATGGCAATTTTTGTTTTTCTAAACTACCCCCTAAAGAGGGATTGGGGGGTGTCAAAATTTGTATGGAACAATTTTAACGGGCTGTCCGATTAACTCGAAACTCAGTATTTATACTTAAGACCAAAAATAGAGAATAACGTGTATCAGGGTTTTTCGAAAATGTACCCCTAACGGGGTGAAAAGGGGTAGGTAATTTTACAGAGGAGGATTTTACTGCGTGGCTTGATTTACTCGAAAATTGGTAAAATAATCTTTTAGTCAAGTAATGAACACGTCACAAACTATTTTTCGAAATTCCACCCCTGTGGGGGTGAAAAGCGGGGATACAGTTTATATGAAAAATCTTATTCATTTGGTTAATAAACTTGAAACTTGGCACGAATACTTATCTAAGTAAATTATGAAGATTGGCACTTTTTGTTTTTTTCAAAAATCAAAATCAAAATATTTTATTTCACATAAGCCTACATGGGCACTTATGAAACGTCAGAAGCTAGGTGCACGGTTCCAATTGGTCGTTTCCTATGGAGAAGAACCGGCAAGAAACTCCACGGTTACTCTTTTTAAAAATAATTGGCTTTTACAATATTTTCAAATTACAGTAGGTATGGGAGGATTAGCGTAGGCCTGTCAACAAGTATCAGGTACTTGATAAAATAAAAAATGGTCTACAGATCTAAAGTCTACAAGGCCTACAAAGTCCTCACATTTACAAAATAAGAATCTATCAAAAGGATAAATAAAAACCTAATAAAACCTAGTGATATGATTCCCATTACAACCACTAATAAAGAGATGAAAAATTTGAATTGTCTGTATATAATGTCAAGTAATAAAGAGATTATGTCAAAAAAGTAAATAAAGTAAAGTAAATAAAAAAATGAACATCGTAATTTGAGAGCAGTTAATAGACATTTAAATAGTTAAGCCGTTAATGAGTAGCCAGGGAAGCCACATGTGCAGAAGGAATTATTGCCAAACTACCTTGTCTTCAACATAGTCTTTAATCGTTTTTCTAAACTACCCCCTAAAAGGGGGGATTGGGGGTGTCAAAATTTGTATGGAAGAATTTTAACGCGCGGTCCGATTAATTCGAAACTCTGTATTTATACTTAAGACCAAAAATAAAGAATAACATGTACTTATCAGGGTTTTTCGAAAATCTACCCCTAACGGGCTACAAAGGTGTAGTTAATATTACGGGGAGGATTTTACTGCGTGGCTTGATTAAGTCGAAAATTGGTATCAATAAATCTTCGAGTCAAGTAATAAACACATCCTTAAGGATTTTTCGAAATTCCACCCCTGTGTGGGGGTGGGGGGTAAGCGAGGATACAGTTTATATGAAAACCTTATTCATTTGGTTAATGAATTTAAAACTAAAGGGAGATTGGGGTGTAAAATTTTGCAAGTAGCCGAGTCCATTTAGGATTGCTATCGACACGCTAAGAAGAAGAAGGGGTTGATTTTACTGCTTGCTTCCATTAACTCGAAAATGAGTAGGTATCGGTCTTTGAGTCAAGTTATGGACACGTCATCCCAAACGATTTTTCAAAAATCCACCCTTGTGGGAGTGAAAAGCGGGGATCCTGTTTATTTGAAAAATCTGATTCCGTTGATCTACAAACTTAAAAATTGGCCCGAATACTTATTAATCTAAATAAATGATAAAGATCATAAACATACATATTCGAAATTTTGAGAGGAAAGTACGAAATACACGCGGACGAAGTCGCGGGCAAAGTGCTAGTCTATATATATAAAAGAAGAAACTGACTGACTGAATGAATGACTGACTGACTGACTTATCAACGTACAGCCGAAACTACTGGGTTTAGGAATGTGAAATTTTGCACACGGCTTCCTTTTATAATGTAGGGGAGCACTAAGAAGGGGTTTTTGGAAATTCAACCTTTAAGGGGGTGAAAAGGGGGGATTTCGTTTGTATGAAAAATCTTATTCCTTGAGTTAATAAACTTGAAACTTGGCACGAATACTTATCTAAGTAAATTACGAAGTTTGGCATTTTTTGTTTTTCTTAACTACCCCCTAAAGGGGGATTGGGGGGTGTCAAAGTTTGTATGGAAGAATTTTAACGGGCTGTCCGATTAACTCGAAACTCAGTATTTATACTTAAGACCAAAAATAGAGAATAACGTGTATCAGGGTTTTTCGAAAATGTACCCCTAACGGGGTGAAAAGGGGTAGTTAATTTTACAGGGGAGGATTTTACTGCGTGGCTTGATTAAGTCGAAAATTGGTATCAATAAATCTTTGAGTCAAGTAATGAACACATCCTAAACGATTTTTCGAAATTCCACCCCTGTGTGGGGGGGAAAAGCGAGGATACAGTTTATATGAAAAATCTTATTCATTTGGTTAATAAACTTGAAACTTTTCACGAATACTTATCTAAGTAAATTACGAAGTTTGGCATTTTTTGTTTTTCTAAACTACCCCCTAAAAGGGGATTGGGGGGGTGTTAAAATTTTGTATGGAAGAATTTTAACGAGCGCGTCCAGAGTCCAAAATAAATAATAAAATATTTCAAAGTTTTTAGAAAATCTACCCCCTATTTAGATTGCTATCGACACGCTAAGGAGAAGAAGGGGTGGATTTTACTGCTTGCTTCCATTAACTCGAAAATGAGTAGGTATAGGTCTTTGAGTCAAGTTATGGACACGTCATCCCAAACGATTTTTTAAAAATCCACCCTTGTGGGGGTGAAAAGCGAGGATCCTGTTTATTTGAAAAATCTGATTCCTTTGATCTACAAACTAAAAAATTGGCCCAAATACTAATCTAAATAAATGATAAAGATCATAAACATACATATTCGAAATTTTTAGAGGAAAGTACATTGACATATATATTACTTTTGAAATCATTGGGAAAGTACAAAATACACGCGGACGAAGTCGCGGGCAAAGTGCTAGTTTATTCATAAACAAGTAACTTGTATCTGAATTTACACACAATATTACACAATTTTACATACACAACACTACATAAGTACACTAAAAGAAGAAAAAAAAAAAGAAACATTAATCGGATTTCATAAATTACATAATTAATTTAAAAATAATAGATTCTAATTTCTTCAATAGTACTTCGACCAGCTGTAAATTAAATAACCTATGATTATCTCAATAAAATTACAATTCTTCAACAGCATAGACACTTATTCAATAGGAATTTTTTAGTTTAATTTTGAAAACACTACTACTTTTTAGGGTTCCGTAGTACCTACAAGGAACCTTTATAGTTTCGTCATGTCCGTCCGTCTGTCTGTCTGTCTGTCGGAGGTTTTGTTAAGAGACCGTTAGTACTAGAAAGCTGTAATTTTGTAGGAAAGTGCGTTAATTACGCCGACAAAGTGGTAAAATAAAATTTTTGAAAATATTTTTTTAGGGTACCTAGCTCCCCTACATGTGATGTGGGGATGCATATTTTTTTTCGTCGTCTTACCCCATCGTGTGGGGTATCGTTGAATAGGTCTTCTAAAATGACTTGGGTTGTTAAAATTATTTTTCAATTAAATGCTCCATTTACGCAATATTAAACTTTAAAGTGCAAATTTTTGTTCCAGTAGGGCGGCCCCCCCCCTCTAAAAGCTAAACTGCTGGCTTGAAAAATCTGGAAAAATTCAAGATGATAGTGCATTTCATGTACTTTAAAGGAAAACTATAGGAATTAAGGATAACTTTATTAGTTTAGCAGTAATAGTCGTTGAACTTGGGTGTTGGATAATTTTGTACCAAATACAAAATCCTTAGCATTAATCCTGTAAAGTGACTAAGATGAAATATTTGCTTGTTTATAACGGGTAAAGACTTGCATTGAAAAACAAAATATGATTTTTTTTTTATATCATAATAAAGAACAACAGAATCGTACTACATTGTGATAGCGGGCTACTACGGAACCCTACACTGTGCGTGGCCCGATACGCACTTGGCCAGTTTTTATGTCTAAACACAACCTGTTAAATAGTTTTACAGACTGGTATCGTGGACTATGTTAAACAATTCTTAGGTTATTATTAGTAAAAATTTTATTCTTCAAGTCCAGTCTACGGGTGCCTTCCCTTATCTGCCGTTCTTCTGCTGTCTCATAGTCCTGTACATGGTACATGTATTTGGCCATATTACTTAAAAGTACCAGTCATGAAATTTATCCGCCAAGACGAGCCAAGCGAAGTGCAAGGGCACCTACCTTTTCTCGAAGCACTTCGTCGTATTTTTGAATCTACTTAACTTGGGTTTGGATTATACCAGATAAACAAAATTTTCGGGATATGATGTCAGTGGTTGACTTATTAAACCTATAAAGTTTCAATTGCATAGCTCTTATACTTTAGATTTTATTGATATCCAAAATACCCCGATTTCGTCACTGACTCACTGATGATCATCAATATTCTAAGGTTCTTCCAGAAGTCCTAGAAAGCTGAAATTTGGTATGTAAACTAGTAATAGTACACAAACAACAAAAAAACACTAAAACTTGGAACTTTTACCCTCCAACCCCTTAAACTAGGGGATGGAAGTTTGTACGAAACTTCCGCAAATTTTGATGCTAGAGTTCTGAAAATTGATATAGAGACTCCTTGTAATAAATAATAAAACACATATTTCAGGATTTTTAGTAAAGAACACCCCCCAAAAAAAAAAATTATGTCTTAAGCAACTTTCAAAAAGATGTGAAATCCCACTAAAAACCATAGATTTATAAGCTTATAAATCTATGCTAAAAACATTTTCATGTAAAATGTTGCCAAGACGAGACCACATATGGCTCGCACTGCCAAAAAGTTATCAGATCTCATGTAGAGCCAAGCTTCTAACTCTACACGCCCTAACTTCTCAAACTCTACACCTTAGTCAAAATATGAGGCTAGGCCGTTTCGTTACTACAAAAACTATTGTAAGTATAACAGAAAAGTAATGAACAGTATCACGCGCATTTTTGGGATTGAAACGTAGTACCTATGGCGCGCGGCCGCAGAGCTAGCTTCATCGGCCGAGCGCCGCGCTGCCCACGCGCCGGTGCCGCGTCCCTCCCGCGCCGCGCTTCGAGTCAGTCAGTCGCGCGCCCGCTCCGATCCGTAGAGCACACGTAACGAGTTCGTACCGACCACAGCTCTCGATGTCTCCCGCCTTACCTGTGCTAAACTGTTTCTCGTGTAAAATAAACTGTTTACCGTGGCTAATCGTCGTTTTCTTCCGTTGGCACCAACACCCGCACGCCTTGTTTATAGTGACGCCCAACTCGCGGCCATGTTAAGTTTCAACATAACGGAAAAACGAACCCAGTTAAGTGTGTTAACCTAGTCAACGACAATAAAGTTATTATCATGCCATGAACGACGCGGGCAACCCGAGCAGCAAACGACCGCGAGGCGGAGGAACAAGGAAGCGACGGTTACTCCGATGCGGACTATGACTCAGTGGTGGAGCCACGCGCCTATGCCGGCGCCGCTACTAGTGCTACCACCCATACACGCGACTCAACCGACGCGGCCGAGGAGATGCGCGCCCAGGGGGGCACCGCCCTCGACCACACGCTCAGCGGGGCCCGCACCGGCGCACCCGCCGCAGCGCTGAACGCCGAACGGCTACTGTCCACCATGATGGAGTCGTTCGCCAGCATGCAGGCGGAGAACAACCGCACGCTAGTTGACACCCTACGGTCTCTACATCAAGGCAACCAGCGGAACCCATCAGTCGCGTCGACACCGGCGGCATCGCCCACGGCGAACGCGCCCGCGACCTCCGGCGGTAACTTTTCAAAGTGCACCGCGAGGTTCGACGGGCAGTCACGCGACACCGAGGTACTTGAGGCATTTATCGATGCAGTGGAGGTCTACAAGGAGTGCGCCGGCGTGTCCGACGAGCACGCGCTACGCGGCCTCTCGATCCTGCTAAGCGGCGACGCGGCGGTATGGTGGCGCGGCGCGCGGGCCTGCGTCGGCTCGTGGCCGGGCGCGCTCGCACGCCTGCGCCACAGTATAAAAATATACAGTATTTCGACTTCATAGAAACGGACGAAACGCAAGCTATACCTACGCGCCTCGACCTCGGAACGCGCTCGGCATGCAGACAGTCGCGACTGTGCCGCGTGACGAACGGATGGTGTGTTGTTTTTGACGTGACAACGTCTTAAATTAGGTTGCGGCTGGGAGTCACTTATGAAAAAGTGTAACGCTCGGTAACGTTACGATGAGTCACCGAACGAGAGAGAGGCCCGCCGAATGCCTTGCGTCTCTCTCCCACTCAACTATGATCGGAATTCCTTGTTCCTATTGTGCAATTTAATTATATTCATATCAATAAATATTCTACCGAGAAAAAGACGTTGTCACGTAAAATCTTCGCCCGTAAAACCGACTTTACAGGCAACCATTTTTTTTAACAATAATCGCGCGATTTTTTCACTAAAAATAAATTGCAGTACCTAAGTACATATTTAATATGACGAGTAGGCTATATTGTGCTGTTTTTGGTTGCATGAATTCGTCAATAACGCATCCAGAGATAACTTTTTTTAAATTACCTGGAAACTCTGAAAGGTAAGACTATAAAATAATTTTACTTACTAGTAGGTAGGTAGGTACATAATGTGTCTTTTTAATGGATAAGTATTTTCTTTTATCTCCCGAAAAAAAAAGATGTCTGACGCTTGTGTTAAAACCTCGGGGCATGTGTGTTTTGTTTTGTTAGTTTGTATAATTCAAAGTAAAGACGTGGTTTTTATTAATAATATTTATGTACACACAGTAAAATACAATAACAAAACTAAATGGAAACACAAAGTAGGCAAATGTAATTAAAATGCTGGAGGCGGGCAGCCCTATCGCATGTTTACGTACCGCGCGGCTGTAGGCATTTATTTCAAGGTTACGGCCGAGATACAATACTGTATGATCTTTATACTGTGCCTGCGCGCTGCCTACGGCGTGCAAAAGCCCGCGTACAGGACACTACGCGAGGTATTTACGCGGGAACAAAGTGAGTGTGAACGCGCTGAAGTTTTCATATCAAAGGTACGATCTTTATTAGTTAAATTACCCTATGTTGTGCCAAGCGTGATGATAGTGGATATTGTGTACGGCTTACTACATCGTCGAATACGGAAACGTTTGTCGCGAGACACCATTAGCGATATTGATAATTTGTTAGAGAGAGCGAGACTCGTGGAAGATTCGATAACGGAATTAAAAAACTATCGTTTCCGCGAATAACCCGAATGTACTTACCGTTCCCGACCGCGGTACTACGAGTCCTAGCGCAACCACCGGTTCCAAACTCACCTCTAACTCGAATGATAACTCGAAACGTAATCGTATCAGATGTTCGTTTTGCAAAGCGTTCGGTCACACATCTAATGAATGTCGTAAGGCTAATAAAGTCGTTAGTGACAATAAAGCTAATAAAGTAGGTACTAGTGATAAAGATGTTAATCCGATACGTTGTTATGGATGCGGTCAGCCAGGGGTGGTGAAGTCAAAGTGCGAAACTTGTTCGAGTAAACCCGCGCCCACCAAACCGTCCGACTTTAACGTCGTGAAAGGCGACTTCTTCGCGTCAACGACGTCACATCCTTTGTTAACAATAAGCGTTGTAGGTAAGGAAGGGGTAGCAATAGTCGATACCGGAGCTACGCACAGTGTTGCTAGCCAATTATTGTGTTCGTTGTTAGTGAATAGCGCCGTTCAATTCCAAGAAACGGAGCGTTATATCGGGCTCGCCGATGGCTCGTGTCATAAGAAAATGGTAAAGATCGCTACTGTACCTGTCACCTTAGATAGTCGAAGAGTCGACACCGAGTTTATGGTTTTTCCTGGTGATGACACCAGAACACTTTTAGGTCGTGATTTTATTGCTAACGCGGCTATTGTTCTAGACATAGCTCAGGAGTCATGGCATTTTGCAGATAGTCCAGGAGACCGGAATCCGTTTTTGCAATCTTATGTATTGAACAGCGCGGCCGTGACACAAGCAGAGGTCTGCGATGTGTCACTGCGCCGAGATGAAGGTATGAGCTTACCACCGGAGCACAGGGCCACGCTCAACGGGTTCTTACAAGACAGAGTCGCTCAGTTTGCTTCGGCGGGACCTCCTACGGACTTCGCCGTCCATAAGATAAAGGTAAGCGAGACACAGGAACCTTTGGCTTCTCCTCCCTTTAGATTGTCGCCGCCTAAGAGAGAGGCACTCGAGAAGGAACTGCACAAACTGGTCAACTCTGACGTCATTGAGGAATGCGAGTCGCCGTGGGCATCGAATGTCGTGCTTGTCAAGAAGAAGGATGGCAGCTTCAGACTGTGTGTTGACTACCGCAAGCTCAATACTGTCACTGAACCTGACCGGTACCCTCTCCCAAGGATCGAGGACATTCTTCACGACGCAAAAACAGCTAAGTACATGACTACCCTTGACCTCCGAGCTGGCTACTTTCAAGTGAACGTCGACCCTAACGATAGGGACAAGACAGCATTCACGACACCGCTCGGCACTTATAGATTTAAACGCATGCCAATGGGTTTGCGCAACTCAGGCGCCACGTTCCAGAGGCTGATTGACAGATTCAAGTCGAACTTGCCAGGTACTACTCTTCTAGCATATTTAGACGACTTGTTGATAATGTCCGATGAGACCTTCGAGAAGCATCTCGCCGATCTCACCTCCGTATTTGATCGACTCGCCATGTTCAACTTGCGGGTAAACCGCGAGAAGAGTCACTTCGCGAGGGAATCGGTAAAGTTCTTAGGGCACATTATCTTACCAGGTGGTATCCATGTCGATCCAGGGAAGACCGCAGCAATCGCGGACATGCCGACGCCTCGGAACGTAAAACATCTGAAATGTTTCCTGCAGACCTCGAGCTGGTTCAGGCGCTTTGTCCCTGATTATGCAGAGGTCGCCAAACCATTGACAACGCTGCTAAAAAAGGAAAGTATATGGAAATGGGGCCCGGAACAGCAGGCAGCATTCGAGAAGATCAAGCAACTGCTAGTATCGGCGCCGATCCTGCGTCAGGCTGATGCGACGTTACCCTTCGTCCTCAGAACTGATAGCAGTGGATATGCTCTCGGGGCGGTTCTCCTCCAGGGGGAGGGGACCGACGAGCGCCCAATAGAATACGCCAGTCGACTCTTGACGGCCGCTGAAAGGAACTACAGCACGACAGAGAGGGAGGCTCTAGCCGTCGTCTGGGCAGTCTCAAAGTTCAGGGGGTACATAGATGGCGCTGAAGTCGTGATCAAATCGGACCATCAACCACTTAGGTGGCTGATGAGTATGAAGTCTCCGAGCGGTCGCCTAGCAAGGTGGGCCCTGAGTCTTCAGGAGTATAACCTGAAAATATAATACACACCAGGTAAGGCCAATGTTATAGCCGACACTCTATCGCGTCCGACATGCGCCGAAGACGCCGATTGTGACCTGTGCTGCGCTGTGGTCGACGTGCCGTCTCGCAGTCTGAGGGACCTGCGCGAGAACCAAATAAAAGACCCAGAGGTAAGTAAAATCGTCGAGGCCCTGGAATCCGACGATCCCTCTAGGGGGAGGGTATGGTCCAACAAAGGGTATGTGCTCGCCGAAGGTGTGTTGTATAGATATTGCCCTGAGAACGATGAGCACGATGACGCCAGTCTGGTGGTCCCAGAACAGGAACGCGCCAAAGTATTGGCCGAATACCATGATGCACCCACTGCTGGTCACATGGGCGCGGAACGTACGCTGCAACGCTTAGTCGGTAAGTACTATTGGCCAGGAATGCGTTCCTACGTTACGCAGTACGTTAAAAATTGTGTACCTTGCCAGCGTTATCTGGGTTGTTGCAGACGCCCGCTTCTGCACGCCGGTTTGAGGTTTTAGCCGTGGACCTGTTCGGCCCTCTACCTGAAACAGCGAAAGGACACAAATGGATCTTGATAGTCGAGGACACCTGCACGCGCTGGGTGGAGCTGTTCGCCCTTACTTCAGCTACCAGTGAGGAATGCGCAAAGGTACTTGTATCAGAAGTATACTTACGGTTCGGAGTCCCCAGGCGCCTGGTTAGTGACAACGGTGTCCAATTTATAAGTGAGGTAATGCAGCAGACCTGTCACGCGATGGGGATTACACAATCACTTACCTCATTTTACCACCCCGAGGCAAACCCGGTGGAACGTAAGAACCGGGACCTCATGCCACAGCTGGCGATTCTGGTGGGTAAAGACCATGATACGTGGGATATCCACTTACCTGCAGTCCGCTTCGCCATGAACTCGGCAGTCACGTCAGGAACCGGTTACTCACCCGCTTATTTGAACTTCGCGCGAGACATGCGTGCGCGCGCCAGCAGATGTCATGTCAGAGATGCGCACCATAATCGAGAACGATAATTATGTAGGTGACATCACTAATTTTCTCAAGAAGATTTCGTCGGTACTCTTAGACGCTCGTGACGTCTATGAGAGTGCCCAGGCGGCACATAAGAAGTACACCGATGAACATCGCCGACCAGCTCCAGATTATAAGGTTGGTGATCTAGTACTGTTGAAAACTCAAGGGGCTAACGATACCGGCAGAGGACAGACGTCAAAGTTTATCCCTCGCCGTGACGGGCCATACAAGATCCGGGCTGTGGTCAGTCCCACCACATACACCCTAGAGCGCCTCAGCGACGGTGTGGTATTGGGTAAGTATCATGCCTCTACTCTGACTCCCTTCGTTGGTCGCATCCAAGCCTCAGTACAGGAGAAACGTAAGAGGGGGAGGCCTCGTAGAAGCTAACCCAAACGCGAGGACGTTCGTTAGGGTTAGAGGGGGAGTCTATCACGCGCATTTTTGGGATTGAAACGTAGTATGGCGCGCGGCCGCAGAGCTAGCTTCATCGGCCGAGCGCCGCGCTGCCCACGCGCCGCCCCTGCCGCGTCCCTCCCGCGCCGCGCTTCGAGTCAGTCAGTCGCGCGCCCGCCCCGATCCGTAGAGCACACGTAACGAGTTCGTACCGACCACAGCTCTCGATGTCTCCCGCCTTACCTGTGCTAAACTGTTTCTCGTGTAAAATAAACTGTTTACCGTGGCTAATCGTCGTTTTCTTCCGTTGGCACCAACACCCGCACGCCTTGTTTATAACAGTGAATAATTTTTTCACCTTACGCCCATGTGATGGTTTTGCTTACATACCAAATTTCAGCTTTCTAGGACTTCAGGAAGAACCTTAGAATATTGATGCTTATGAAATAAAAATATATTTTTTTGGGGGGTTGGGGGGTTCCTTACTAAAAATCCTGAAATATGTATTTTATTATTTATTACAAGGAGTCCCTATATTAATTTTCAGAACTCTAGCATCAAAATTTGCGGAAGTCTCGTACAAACTTCCATCCCCTAGTTTAAGGGGTTGGAGAGTAAAAGTTCCAAGTTTTAGAATTGTTTTGTTGTTTGTGTACTATTACTAGCTTACATACCAAATTTCAGCTTTCTAGGAC
This sequence comes from Oligia latruncula, assembly GCA_948474745.1. Taxonomy (NCBI): domain Eukaryota; kingdom Metazoa; phylum Arthropoda; class Insecta; order Lepidoptera; family Noctuidae; genus Oligia; species Oligia latruncula. Next base: position 64,873 of record OX419691.1, on the reverse strand, counting down.
TTCAGGAAGAACCTTAGAATATTGATGCTTATGAAATAAAACAATATTTTTTTGGGGGGTTGGGGGGTTATTTACTGAAAATCCTGAAATACGTATTTTATTATGTTGTAAATATCTAAAATGTGTACTGTGCTGCCATCTATTTACTTGTGTGTGTAAGTCTTTACTTCATAATAAAAGAGCATCTCTTTTCTTTCTGACACAGCATAGCACGTTGTTTTATTATAGGTTATGGGCCTTAAAATAAATAAAATATAGTGTTTTAACAAGAATTTCGGACTAAAACGAGTGTTAAAAGACTTCTATATTTGGAACGTGTTTTTTCACAGTGTAGTAACGGACGATTGGGCTTAGCGCGGAATAATAGTGATAAAAAAATGTCTGCTAACTATTTAATAAATGTACCCAAGTTACGCGGACGAGAAAATTATAGCGAATGGTGTTTCGCGGCAGAAAATTTCCTAGTCCTTGAAGGCATGAAACATTGTGTTAAGCCAGAAGTAGGGGTGATCATAGGAGCTGCAGATGACGAAAAGACCAGAGCCAAATTGATTATGACAATCGACCCGTCTTTGTATGTACACGTGAAAAGTGTAAGGACTACGAAAGAATTGTGGGATAAACTACAACAATTATTCGACGACAACGGTTTTTCACGAAGAATAAGTTTGCTACGGAATTTAATTTCGATACGCCTAGAAAATTGCAGTTCAATGACGTCATATGTGACGCAGATTATTGATACAGCGCAAAAATTAAGTGGCACGGGATTCGAAATTAATGATCAGTGGACAGGATCGTTGCTTTTAGCAGGATTGCCTGATCGGTTTTCACCAATGATCATGGCTATCGAGCATTCGGGCATTAGCATATCGGCGGATTCCATAAAGTCAAAATTATTAGACATGGAGTCAGTGACCGAGCAAGATGAAGTTAGTGGAGCATTGGTTACTCGTTCAAAACTCATTGGAAAGAAAAACAAGTCTATAGCAAGAAAAAATGACAATGTTGACAGCAATCCGTCAAAATCAAATGTCAAGACAGTGACATGCTATCGATGTAAACAACAAGGACATTATAGAAACCAATGTACGAATAACGAAAATAACTCGTCGAGTTCGAAGGATAAAAGTCGAATGCAGTCTAATGCGTTTAGCGCAGTATTCCTGAGCGGAAATTTCAACAAAAATGAATGGTATGTTGACTCAGGAGCCAGTGTACACCTAACAGCAAACGAAAGTTGGGTTCTGAATGCGTCTTATGATCAGAAGAAAGAAATTATTGTAGCAAACAAAGAAAAGTTGTCAGTTTTATGTTCTGGCGATGTGAAGATTACGACTACGACTGATAATATCAATTACGATATCGTGGTAGAAGATGTATTTTGTGTTCCGAGTCTGACTACAAACTTGCTATCAGTCAGCCAACTAATAAACAAAGGAAACAAGGTATCTTTTTCGGACAGTAGTTGTTCTATATACAACAAGAAGAATGACTTAGTAGCTACAGCATTATTAGTCAATGGAGTGTACAAAGTAAACTTGTTAAACATAGAACATTTAGCTGGATCAGTCGTGTCAGGTGTTACATGGCATCGCAGATTAGGACACATCAATAAAGACTATTTGCATCAGATGAAGACTGCTGTACAGGGAATGTCTTTTGATGAAAAAGTGGATATAGGAAAGTCTTCATGTTCTACGTGTTGTGAAGGCAAGCAGTGTCGCTTACCCTTCAAGAGTACTAGCCAGAGAAGTAGTAACCTACTAGATATAGTACATACTGATATCTGTGGACCTATGGAAAATGTATCCTTGGGTGGGTCCAGATACTTCTTGTTGTTTGTCGAGGATCATAGTTGTATGGCATTTGTTTATTTTCTGAAACACAAGAATGAGGCGTTGAAGTGTTTTAAAGAATTCAAAGCTCAAGTGGAAAATCAAACAAAGAAGACAATCAAAGTATTAAGAATTGACAATGGGCTAGAGTACTGCAATAGAGAATTTGACAACTATTTGAGTAGTGCTGGTGTGATACATCAAAAAACAAATCCGTATACACCACAGCAAAATGGATTGTGTGAGCGATTTAATCGCACAATCATTGAAAAAGCCAGATGTCTACTCTTTGATGCCAACCTAGGCAAAGAGTTCTGGAGTGAGGCCACCAACACCGCAGTGTATCTTCAGAATCGAAGCGTGGCTGCAGCATTGGGAAATAAGACACCGTATGAGATATGGACTGGTTGTAAACCAGATGTTAGCCATATCAGAATCTTCGGGAGTACTGCAATGGTCCATATAGCTAAAGAAAAGCGTAAGAAATGGGACAAGAAGTCAAAGAAATGTATTCTGATTGGTTATCCAGAAAACATAAAGGGTTATAGACTGTATAATCCAGAAACAAAGACTGTACTGACTAGTAGAGATGTCATCATAGTTGAGCAGGAATCGAAATCTGAATGTCAGTTACAAGTTCAAAATCAGAGTTTCGATTCAGTGGGGGGAGAAGGAGTTAAGATGGATGAATTCAACTCGGAAACATCATCATCAAATACAAGTTCGGATGACACATTTCTAGATGTGAATGATGAGCCCAGTGATCGCGAACTGGAAGATATCTCACTCAGATCTCCTAGACCTACACGCGAGAGGAAGAAGCCAGATAGGTTTCATTATTCAAACCTTTGTACAGGTGAGGATACCTATGATGACGCGGCTGGTTTGTCTCTACGTGATGCTTTAGCTGGATCTGAAAAGGAGCAGTGGAAGAAGGCCATGGCTGAAGAGTTACAGAGTTTCAAAGACAATGATGCTTGGGAGTTGAGAAGTGCTCCACAAGATGGTAGAGTTGTTAAGTGCAAGTGGGTGCTACGTAAAAAATATGATAGTGAGTATAATGTTCGATTTCGTGCGCGTTTAGTGGCGAAAGGTTTTACGCAAATCGAAGGTATAGATTATACAGACACTTTTTCTCCTGTAGTGAGACATACCACTTTAAGAATGTTATTTGCTCTGTCTGTTCAACTAGGTCTTGATACAACGCATCTTGATGTTACAACTGCTTTCTTAAATGGGTCTCTTGAAGAGGATATTTATATGCAAATACCTGTGGGTTTTTCTGAGACAGTACAGAAAGTTCTTAAATTAAAAAAGTCAATTTATGGTCTCAAACAATCTTCAAGAGCGTGGTATAAGAAAGTGGAGGAATGTATGTTGAAAATTGGCTATGTTAAATCTAAGATAGAACCATGTATGTTTTTGAAGTTACAGGATAAGTTAAAAACTATTGTTGCGTTGTATGTGGATGATTTCTTTATATTTTCTAATAATAGTAAAGAAACCAAATACTTAAAAGATATTTTAGCTGATAATTTTAAAATTAAGGATTTAGGTGAAATCAAGAAGTGTCTTGGTGTAAATGTAACCATAAATAAATCCGAGAAAACAATATCATTATCGCAGTAAGATTATATTGATCAGTTATTGCATAAATTTAATATGACTCAATGTAAAACTGTTCAAACCCCAATGGAGACTAAGTTACAAGTATCTAAGGATGAGAATTTTGTAAATGAATTGGTTTCCTTATCAACAAATAATAGATTGTGTAACTGAGAGAATTGTAAATGTTAAATATTTGCCGTCAGTTGAGATGCCCGTTGATTTGCTTACCAAGAGTTTATGTGCTAGTAAGCATTATTATTTTTTGGATAAATTGGATGTTCAGCATATTTAAAATGTACTAATATACATGTGAGCACATTGTTAGATTTAGTGGGGGTGTTGTAAATATCTAAAATGTGTACTGTGCTGCCATCTATTTACTTGTGTGTGTAAGTCTTTACTTCATAATAAAAGAGCATCTCTTTTCTTTCTGACACAGCATAGCACGTTGTTTTATTATATATTATTTACTAGCTGACCCGGCAAACGTTGTTTTGCCATATAAATTATTTCTAGCTGCCCGGCGCTACTTCGTTCGCGTAGTGTCCTACCCCTTACCTTACCCTACCCCTACCCTACTCCGACACTACTCCTACCCTACTCCTAACCTACTTCTACCCTACTCCTACCCTACTCCTAACCTACTTCTACACTACTCCTATTTAAGTAAATAAAAGTATTAAATACTATGTCCGTCTAAAACCGAATAAAAAAACCGGATAAAAAGTATCCTATGTCCGTCTCCTGGTTCTAAGCTACCTCCCCACCAATTTTCAGCCAAATCGGTTTAGCCATGGTTGTCAGAATTAGGTTATCTTTTAAATCTTTTATTAGTAGCCTTGTGCCATTGCACAGGTTAGGTGGGCTTAAATTTCTTAAAAGCATGATAGGCGTTCCTATTTTCAATAGCAGTTCGTGAGGTGGCAGGCCAGATGGTTTAAGGGAATTTAAAAATTCCTGCGGATAGTGGACTGCATCTTCAATATTGCACACTGTATCAATGGACTTGTAGATTATGACTTGGCCGGAGAATTTTTGTAAAATTAGATTATTGATTTCATTGACTGTATCGTTCCTTGGTGAGACGATAGCCCTTGAACAAAGCCAATGAATGTCTCTATTTAGTAAATATTCGAGGTCAGGATATACTGCGTCTATAAGCGGCTGCAGACTGTGCGCTATACGACCCAAAGTCTCATTTATAACGATTTCCACAGCGTTAGCGCCCAAGGTTCGAGAAGAAAAATACCCTTCTCCAACTTTGAGTAGCTGTTGTGGAAAATCGTTATCCGTGTTTTCGATAAGGTGGACTCTTATGTTGGTAGATACGTAAAAAAGTTTGAATTAGTAGCCGCAATCCCAGAAGAAGCCACTGCCAGAGCTATTTTTTCGGATTGCCTAACATGTGCTAATATTAAATTAGCGAAGTATGTTTTAACTGTGCCTTCTGAGTCGTCCAAAAAAAAAAAGTTTTTTTATTGTTCGTTACGCTGTCAATAATTGCATCAAAAGCCTGTTTTTGATCTGTGATTGACTTGGACAAATTTTCCTTTACAAAAGTAGCCAATTCACTGATGTTGTACGGATTTACCAACATTGTAACTATTGCATCATATAAAGGGCGAACTGGAGAGGGTATTATTTTCAAGTTGTGCTAGCGGCATTTTGTGTTTTAGTAATTTTATATTATCTCCGAAACTATATGACCAATTGCCATACTGTAAATGGCAAATCTTATCTCTATGATGTCCTTGTCCTCATGAAATAACTTATTTTGATAAGGATTCATATTTTTTTGTTTAAATAATCATCCAAACGTAAGTATGTCGAAAAAATACTTTTTTAAAACAATAAAAGAACTATAAAAGATAAAACATAAAAGATAGTGTGGCGAACCAAACTAATTGTCTGTGGTTCCCACTATTACAAAAGACAACACTACCAATCTAGAAGATGGTGTCTCAGTAGTTAGCTAGTAAGACGGATTTGAATCGGTATGTAAAAACCTTTCGAATCCGCTCCATCTAATTAATTAACACGATCGTGATTATCTTGTGTTTATGTAAACGGCATTCCTCCGCTGTCGTGTGTATACTGTGACTGTGATGCAAATACACCTCTGTTGGGTACAACTGCGGTGCTATTCTGTAAAAATCTCACCGTGAAAACTTAGGTGAAGTGAGCGTGGAGTAGACATGTGCGCCGATGCCAAAATCTTCGGCGGCGGCGTAGAGGTCAAAAATGGCCGGCGGCGGCGTAAACGGCGGCGTACACGGCGTCAAAAAATCAAATTTCAAAAAATTTAGAAAATATTTATTAACTTCAAACTCAGTATTTTTGAGGGTAACAATCAATCAATGGCACTTGAATAATGTAAGTAATGCAGTCACAACTAAAACTAAGGTACGCGATTACAGAAAAACATACTAAAATATCTGTGTAACATATCTAATTACCACTTTAAGAGTAAATTGAAAATATTTAAGAAATCAACAAAATTATATTAACTAAACAAAGGTGCATAAAAGATGATAAGTCCTATAATTACCTAATTAATATCTTGAACAGATTTTTTACACTTTTCGTAATTGTCGTGTATAAAAATTATTTTATTTACATTGGTCCCAGATAGACGTGATCGTTTTGCTGTAATTGTTAGGCCAGCTACAGAAAATACACGTTCGCTGGGTGTGCTTGTCGCTGGAACACACAAAATACCCTTGGCTAAAGTTGATAAATAAGGGAATGACGATTGCCGGTCTTTCCAGTATTTTAGTACATCTATGTCATTCGTAAATAGTCGCGGGGATCGCACCCAGCAAAATATTTCCAACACTCTGTTTCGATGAAATCATTGCTTTGATCTTCAGCGGAATAGCTTCCACTTCCAGCTCCATATTTTAAGGAGAGTTGGAAGAATCGAGAAGACGAAGAAGAAGATTCGGCCTGAACAGTGCTCGTTACCGTTGATGTGGGAGATGGAGAACACAAATGTTCTTTTTTAACTACGCGACGGGTGTAGCTAGCCAGAAATGATACTCGATCCGTTCCGTGTAGCGATATAGTATATTTCATTACAAGTGCGGAAAGGCTGTCATTGCAAAGAGTTTCGACAAATGTCTACCCGAGCCGAGGCGCAGCCGAAGGCGAGGGTTGACAGTCGGAACAAGTTGCAATGACGGTTCCGCAGGTGTACTGAACGACTATTTTTAATACAGTTGCGAAAAAATTAAGCAATTTAATAAAATAATAAAAACACAATATTGCTTTTTTCTCTTCTCTCCACGCAAAAAATTAGTCGTATGCATGTCGTATGTGGATATGTAACGACTTTTCTGGTAAAATGTTCTCCGAAGCATTTTGTGCAATTATACTGAGTTCCGGTGGTGTTAATTAAAAAAAAATAGGGTCGAAATTACTCATTTTGTGCAACAAACAACTAAACCCGCAAAGAAAATTTCTGGAAAATGGCGCCAACCGTAGAATATAAGCAGAGTTTTTTTTCTTCACCCATTTTGGTAGGCAAAAGGAACTATCCATACAGCTTAGTCTTCAGTATATTTTTTTTATTGATATGAAATGAAAATGAAATTTAATGAGATGAAATGAAATGAAACCTAACCTAACTCATTCAATTAAATCATTAAATCTGATATTGAAATAAATTAGTAGCTTCTTTTTAGAAATATACGTATTTGTATGAATCACAAAAACTCTTTAGTAAAAACTTCATGGTTGGTTTTTCTTTTTAATAGACATTATTTTGACAGTTGGGAAAGAGACACGCACGAGTTCGGGGAAGGTAAAAAAAAAGCACTAGTATGTAATAGCCCACTTCCCGAACGCTATACGTCCCTGCAATACACCACTTTTTGAGCAACTGTATTAAAAAATACTTATCGACCTCGTTAATAGCTTGAAATCTTCGCGCCATTCACGCCGATTACGCCGACGGGCAGCGGCGTCGAGCCCTGACCGGCGGCGGCGGTCATCAGCGCGGCGCGGCGCACATGTCTAGCGTGGAGTGAGCTGTCAGTAGTGTCAATTCCTTGCAAAAACAAACTCATTTCACCTAAGTTTTCACGGTTAGATTTTTACAGAATCGACCGGCTGGATCGAGTTTCATTTATGTAAACAGGGCGCCCTAACGCGCCTAAAATAGAAATATGGTGTCGCGGACTTTTTTGTAGAAATATTTAAGACGAACCAGGTTGCCATACATTGTTTTCAATTATAAACAACTGTTTAGGCAGCGCATGCAAATAACTCTGTTTTATGAGGTATTTTTTTCCGACTTGCTAGACAAAAGTTGTGATAGCTCGGTTAATATAGATGTTATAAAAATAATTTATAGCCTATAGCACTCAGGAATAACGTAGCTTTCTAACAGTGAGATTTTTTTTAGAATTGGATCATTAGTTCCAGAGATTACCCTCTACATACAAACTTACAAACATACAAACTTATAAACTTACAAATTTTACCTCTTTATAATATTAGTATAGATAACAAGGAGTCCCTATATCAATTTTCAGAACTCTAGCATCAAAATCTGCGGAAGTCTCGTACAAACTTCCATCCCCTATTTTAAGGGGTTGGAGGGTAAAAGTTCCAAGTTTTAGTTTTTTGTTGTTTGTGTACTATTACTAGCTTACATACCAAATTTCAGCTTTCTAGGCATTGACATATATATTACTAGCGTAAGGACCGGGCTAACGGCGCGACTAAATGGCACCAACGCGCTGGCCCTAAAATGAAGGTTTTAGGGCCAACGCGACTCAGTTGACAGTGGTGCGCGCGAACTTCGAACGAAGAACTTCTATGTAAAATGTTCAGACGGGCGTATCCTTACTTTTCTAGGACTTCAGGAAGACCCTTAGAATATTGATGATCATCAGTGAGTCAGTGAGTCAGTGACGAAATCGGGGTATTTTAGATATCAATAAAATCTAAAGTATAAGAGCTATGCAATTGAAACTTTATAGGTTTAATAAGTCAACCACTGACATCATATCCCGAAAATTTTGTTTATCTGGTATAATCCAAACCCAAGTTATGAAGGTTCAAAAATACGACGAAGTGCTTCGAGAAAAGGTAGGTAGTGCCCTTGCGCTTCGCTTGGCTCGTCTTGGCGGGGGCACTTCCGTGCCCCCAGATATATCTCTGAACGGACAGCGAACTGGGACTATCCCCCATAACAACTATCGTTCTACATAATTAGACCTTTCAATTTGTATATAAATTATTTTGATTGGATGTAATTAGTTTTCGGGTACCAAAACGCCCATCCTCGTTTCTTACCCATATTTTTTGATGTATTTATTTGTGTCATTCACACTTTTTTATTCTTTCAGGACACAACGGACTTGAAGTAGATTACAACGTATGGTATCGCGAGCGAACTGTGAGCGAATGGCGGACTATGAAGATTTTAACTAGAGGTGTCACGGAGGCCACTCTGGTGGGCCTGCGACCCGGCATGGAATACGAGTTACGTGTACTGTCGCAAGACCTGATCGGCGACGGACTTTTCAGTAAACCAGTATTCTCGAGAACACTCGGTAGGATTCGGATCGTAATCGACTTCATCCCGAGTCACTGTTCTATTTTAATGTGAAATAATTGTATTGTCTATTTCAGGGTCAATCGACGGTGAGGCGGTGGAAGCAGTGGAGGCAGTGGAGGGAGAACAGGTCGCGTATGCCGCCGTCACCACCGACGAACCCGAGCTGCCGGAGTCCAGCGACGGCAGCGAGCTGGAGGTGACGGTGCGGCTCATCGACGAGGGTGCGCTGGTGCGCTGGCGCCGCGAGCCGCATGACGCGTCGCGCTGCACGGTGCGCTGGTACGAGGGCGCCGCGCCCGGCGAGCGCCTGCTGGCCACGGGGCACACGCTGCACGACTACATGCTCGGTACGAAGCCCACAGCCGCAGCCCTGGCATCCACTCAGCCCTGAGACCCGGTCTGACCCTGCGTTGCGCTCCCACAGTAAGCGGTGCGGCGGAGGGCGCGCGCTACTGGGCGCGCGTGCAATGCGCGAGCGGCGCGTGGGGCGGCGCGGCGCTGCGCGTGCCGGAGTACGCGCGCCTGCGCGGCGTGGCAGTCGGCTGCGCGGCGGCGGCGCTGCTGCTGGCGGCGCTGGCGGCGGCGCTGTACGCGGCGCGCCGGCGCCTGTGCGCGCGCCGTGAGCTGCCGCGCGCCGACAAGCGCTTGCGCTGACGCCGCGCGCCCGCTCGCGTGACGTCACCGCCGGTTCCGTTTGCTGACCGGCGCCGCTCCGATTGCTCCGAAGCCGTCGTCCCCGTGCTCGATGTGCACTCTGTGACTTTGCGTGCCGTGTTTGGATGTTTGTTCGAAGTTGATGTTGTTATTTATTAAAGTATGCGTGACACGAAATAAAATAAGCCTATTTATTATTTACTTAGGTGAAGTAAGTTACAGTTGCACAATAAATAAATGGAGAACTCTTTTATTTTTTGTTTCCCTTCTAACCCTGAAACGTAGACAGAGATTACCTGTGATGCATTTTTTTTTTCAAATTAAAATTACATTACATAATTTATGCTAATATTTAAAACTAGCTACTGCCCGCGACTTCGTACGCAGATCCTATTGCTTATGCCAGCGACAACGCGGTCGTCAAAATCGAAGATCTGAAACGTCTGATGTCGAATTGTAAGAGCCCGGGGACGGGAAAACAGCGTGATGCGCGAGACGATTCGAGACGTTCCAGATCCTTCATTTTTGTAAGTCAACAGGAAATGCCCATCTACTCACTAAACAACTTTTGCTAAGACGTCATTCCTATATGCAATGATTTCAAAAGTAAGGATACGCCCATCTGAACATTTTACATATATGTTCTTCATACAAGCAAAAGTAACGCCATCTGTCATAAATCATACGAACTACGTGAGTGCAGCGGTGCATAGGTCGACGACGTAACCTTGTACGTGCGTTTTTTTATCACATTATGTCGTCAGTCAGTATAAGTCAGTTGCATGCCGATATCCTTTAAACTCAGAATACCAGATTCTCAAAATACCAGATTCTGAAAATATAAGATTCTCAATATATCACATTTCAGACAGTCGAAATCAAAATTTAGTAATATTACAAAAAAAAACCTAGCTAGTTTTTGCAGCAAATAGACTGCATATTGCACATTTTGCAATAAAATACTGTTTGGTTTTCTTATATTATTACCTATTTTGATTCATTGACATTGTTGTCATGAAGTTAAAAAGCCTTCTCCTTAGTTTGGAAATCTGTAATTTAAATTTTATTTGTATCGTATTCGCTATCGCGTAATGTATAAAAATCGTTGATACCTGTCTTCTCCTAATTTGGTACCAAAATTCAAAATTACTTACACTACGTTCATAGGACAAAATTAAAACAGAAATAAAAAAATTACGTCCGTACAAGGTTACTTTATTCACATCGAGGAGCCATTGTCAGCCATTGGCCACACAATGGCCGCCATTGTAAAATAATTGTCGCTGTAGATAAAAATGTGTTTATTTAATCATTTAATTGCAACAAAAATAATGTAAGGTTACATTCCGATGATACGATATCCCATGTTTCTTTTTAATTTTTGTATCGTAATTTCTGTAGCCTTTTACCACGCAACTAGGCATTTTTATGACAGGCATATACATGTTCTCTCCCTCGCGCGCACCACTGTCAACTGAGTCGCGTTGGCCCTAAAACCGTCATTTTAGGGCCAGCGCGTTGGTGCCATTTAGTCGCGTGGATAGCCCGGTCCTTATGCTAGTAATATATATGTCAATGCCTATATGTTATAGTGTCGCTGGGCTTTGGAGTTCCACAACATGTGTTCCAGATCTTCAAATTTATTCTCACAGCAGAAAATGCTCTCTACGTGGAATAATTTTTGCTGTCACCATTTTTATATCTCTTATACTTTAGCTGGTCTGTTGCGGTTCTGCATCAGGTGTTCCATTTTCCAAAATAAATTATAGCTTATCTGGGGGCACGGGAGTGCCCCCGCCAAAACGAGCCAAGCGAAGCGCACGGGCACTACCTACTTTTACTCGAAGCACTTCGTCGTATTTTTGAACCTTCATAACTTGGGTTTGGATTATACCAGATAAACAAAATTTTGGATCATCAATATTCTAAGGGTTTTCCTGAAGTCCTAGAAAGCTGAAATTTGGTATGTAAGCTAGTAATAGTACACAAACAACAAAAAAACTCTAAAACTTGGAACTTTTACCCTCCAACCCCTTAAAATAGGGGATGGAAGTTTGTACGAGACTTCCGCAGATTTTGATGCTAGAGTTCTGAAAATTGATATAGGGACTCCTTGTTATAAATAATAAAATATGTATTTCAGGATTTTCAGTAAATAACCCCCAACCCTTCAAAAAAAATTTTTTTTTATTTCATAAGCATCAATATTCTAAGGTTCTTCCTGAAGTCCTAGAAAGCTGAAATTTGGTATGTAAGCTAGTAATAGTACACAAATAACAAAACAATTCTAAAACTTGGAACTTATACCCTCCCACCCCTTAAACTAGGGGATGGAAGTTTGTACGAGACTTCCGCAAATTTTGATGCTAGAGTTCTGAAAATTGATATAGGGAATCCTTGTAAAAAAAAAACAAAAAAAACAAAAAAAAAACATAAAAAAAAAACAATAAAATACATATTTCAGGATTTTAAGTAAAGAACCACCTAAAAAAAAAAAAAATCATAAGCAACTTTAAAAAAGATGTGAAATCCCACCAAAAACATTTTCATGTAAAATGTTGCCAAGACGAGACCACATATGGCTCGCACTGCCAAAAAGTTATCAGTGGCCCTAGTGTGAGTTTTTTCACTCACGTTCGATTGCGAGCGCGTTAGAATTTTATATGGAAAAAAGTTATAGCGCCATCTGGTGGTCACTACGAGAAACCTCATTTCCCATACAAAATTCTAACGCGCTCGCAATCGAACGTGAGTTTACGTGAGTCGAAAAAACTCACACTAAGGCCTCAGATCTCATGTAGAGCCAAGCTTCTAACTCTACACGCCCTAACTTCACAAACTCTTCACCTTAGTCAAAATATGTGGCTTGGCCGTTTCGCTACCATCACATGGGCGTAAGGCGAAAAAATTATTCACTGTTCATTACTTTTCTGTTATACTTACAATAGTTTTTGTAGTAACGAACCCGGCTCAACCGGCTTTGTATCTAGACTATCAAAATAAATCTAATCTTGTAACGTAATTCTTCTTTTATTTCATATCATCTACCACTACACACTACCTAACGATTTAGGACGTTAGGTACGTTAAGGACGGTTGAGCCTGGTGTGGGTAAGATATCGAGCGCACGCGTAAGTTATAACCGTCTAAGAACACTACTTGTTTTTAAAGAAATGTGAAAAATGTAGGTATTAATTTGGAAATGAAAATCGATGTTCTTGGTTATCGCCGTAAGGTCGCCCGAAGTAAGTTTTCCTAAGTAACATCACACTAACGTGACATCGATTGAACAAGGCTTCGCAGTATGATATCTACGCAGAAAAATCGTTCGTAGTACAGTTTTTCGATATAACGAAACATCGCAGTAACAAGGCGTCGATTTAACAAGGCGTCGCAGTATAGAGATGTCGTTGAAAGGTTTTCGAAGAAATAAACTTCGCACTCAAGTAGATATTCCGTTTACATGTTTACTTACTCTATGGAAGTAGGATTGCGCCGTGTGGTTGGATAGAGGTTTTTTTTTTTTTTTTACTTTTATTTTTCTTCCGAAAAATTTTTTTTGTTAAAAACTGCGAAATTTTGTCGATTGATTCTGTTCGTGTATTAATTTTTTGGTTTTTTTTTTTTTTTTTTTTTTTTTTTTTGGTTTGGCAGGAGTGGGAAATCCTCATGGACACCCAGACTGTCCCACTGGTGATGCAGTCTGGGTAGTGCCGGACTCTTACCGGCTAAAACCACACTCCTGCCATTTCTCAGTGATCCTCTGACGTTATCAGAGACCTTTTCTAGGGGTATTTTTATTTTATTATGTATTTTGAATGGTGCCTAATTTTTACCTTAAATTAATTATTCCGATATTTATTTGATGAATTTTAGAGAATTCTTGTCATGTAAAGATTTAATAATACTTTTAAAACGCTCTTTAGAATTTTGCCTAATATTTTATTTCCACATTTTACATTACTAGTTTCGATCAAACTTTTGACTTACTGATTTCTTTTTATCTACTGAGTGTCTTATGTTATCGTATATATTACTAATATATGGACAACATAACTTTTTTAACAATTACTATTTATTACCTATGCGTATTTAACAATTTTATTCAAATTCTATGTCTTGTTTTTTGCTTAGTTTATTTTTATTTTCAGCTTACTTATTTTTATATGATACATAGTTTACAAAATTTATTAACATAATTTATTTATCTATTTCTATTTAATACTATCTTTACTATTTTCGTACAGTATTCTATAAATTTTTGTCTTAACAGATTGTTAGCAACTATTATATGTATATTTTCGGCTTTTATTTCGCAATCGAGTACTTGCTCTATTTCATATCTAAGCTTAGCGTAGACTGGACAGCTAAACAGGAGGTGTGGGACAGACTCGGCGACCCCCGGCTCACAAATGCACGATGGGTCCCCCTTACACTTGAACCGGTGCAGGTATTCTGAGAACCCACCGTGCCCCGTCATCACCTGGGTCGTCAAGCCTGCCGGTTTGATTTTCCTCACTGTTTGAAATCCTTCCACCGCATCTGGGAAGAAAATTTTGGTGACAGCCGCTGTTTGTCCCGTTTGGTAGCGTTCGTTCCATTCGTCAAGAGACCGCAAACGAATCTGTCTCTTGACGAATGAAACTGGGCAACTGTCGTATTCGGGTTTCTTCTTGGAGTGCAGAGCAGCCTCTTTCGCCAGTTGGTCCGCGCGCTCATTCCCCTCCAGTCCTGCATGTGCTTTAATCCAGAACAGGGAAATTTCCTTGTTCTGGAGTCTGCTGTCTCGGATGTTTTCTCTAGTTTCGACTGCCAGGGGGTGGAGGGAATATGGGTTTACGACCGTTTCCAGGGCAGAGCGTGAGTCGCTAAGAATAGCGAAACTAGCCTCGCTTCGTCGCAGGATGATTTTTGTGGCTTGACATATGGCCAGGAGTTCTGCCTGGTAGACGGTGCAGTATGATGGCAGCTTAAGTTTGAGGGTTTTGGTCTCGGCTTCATTGCTCCAAAGAGACAATGCCGCTCCGACTTTGCCCTCAATCTTGCTGCCATCGGTGTAGATCGAGACTGCTTGGTGCACTTGGGAGCTCAAATTCTCCTGGTCTACCAGGCTTACGAAGTCGAGGCGCATATGTCTTGCCGGGTGCTGGGTTTCAGCGAAAGGCAGTCTGCGCTCTATCTCTCTGTCTGCTAGTGCTGGCTGGGGTACTCCCCTCTTAGCCTCATACAACGATGCCGCCTCTCGGATCCGGATATCGAGAGGCAGTATTCCAGCCAGCATCAGCGCTGAGTTTAGTGATACGGTTCTGTACGCTCCACACAGCTTCTGCGCGAAGCCCCTCTGCACCGCATTTAGTTGCCTTTTTACCCCGGCCTTGTTTGTTGCCCTTGCCCAGGCGCCAGCTGCGTAGGTAACGATGGGTTCCACTGTGGCCGTGTAGATTGTCCTGATTATTTCAGGGTGGAGGCCCCAACTGATCCTGGCGGCTCGTGAGAGCTGTTTGTAAATGTTTAACGCCTTCTTGCATGTATTAGCCACGTGGCTGTTAAACGTCAGCTTATTGTCAATGGTGAGCCCCAGGATCTTTATCTCATTTGACAAACCAATGCCGATCCCGCCCATGCTCAGTCGTGGTGTGTCAAATTTCAGCTTCCTGGTGACCACCATTGCGTGAGTCTTGTGTGGCGCAAACTTCAACTTGTTTTTGACACCCCACGCCCGAACATACGCGAGTGCGGCATTGGCCCTCCTCTCCACCTCCAGCGCCGTATCTTCGGCAAACACTAACACCACGTCGTCTGCGAAAGCCTGGCAGTAGTCGCCCCGGCGTTCGAGTTCCTTGAGGAGTGGATCAAGGAGAAGATTCCAGAGAATCGGCCCGCTAATCGATCCCTGCACACAGCCCTTTTGAGTGTCCTTTGTGTACTCTTCTCCGGCGTACCTCACCCGGACCTTCCGGTCTTGTAGGTAGCTGTCCATGAGTCGCCGGAGGTTTACCGGACACTCTTCTTCGGCAAGTCTGATCTTGATTGCGGGCCACCAGGCGCTATCGAAGGCTCCCTCTATGTCCAGTGATATTACGGTTACCAGTTTTTTGTCCTTTACTTTTCCGTCTATATGTTGTATCATGTCATAGAGGGAGTCCTCGGTGCTTCTCTGGGGTATGAAGCCGTATTGTCGGGGGCTCAATCTCGGAAGCAGGTGCCATTTTAATCTCCCGACTACCATTTTCTCCAGAATCTTCCCCATGACCGGTAACAGGCCGATGGGCCTGTAGGACTTGGGGTTTGTGTAATCGGCCTTGCCAGGCTTCCGCAGAACCACCACCGTCGCCTCTTTCCAGGAAGTTGGGAAGTGGCCAAATTCCAGGCACTTGTTCATGAGCGCCAGGTTAAGTTCCAAATTTTTGGAGACAACCTGGCTGCAAATGTCTGCGGTGAGTCCATCTATTCCCGGAGCCTTTTTTGGATTAAAGCTCTCCGTCGCGGCCCGGAGTTCCTCGGCCGTAAATGCTGGGTCATGTTTCTCACCATGCTCCCAGTTATTTGCGTTTGCTGCAAGGACTCTGGTCTGCCGATGGTCTGAGTTATCCTCACTTTCAAGGTCCTCCGGGAAAAACGTGTCCGCCAAAGTGTTGGCTGACTCCTTCTGGTCTAGTTGATGGCCATCTTTTACCAGTGGGACATCTTCCTGGCGTTTGGTGGTATTCTTTATGACGCGGTATATACTGTCCCAAAGGCTTTCCCTGTCCTGTCTACCACAGAAGCTCTTCCAGCTGTCAACCTGTGCCTTTTTTGCTGCCAACTCATATTTCTCCTTTTCTTTCAGATACAACGCGACCACACCTTCTCTACGCGACGGCGCGGCGCATCGGATTCTTCTCTTCCTGGTGGCGACCTCGTGCTTCATTGCTTCGAGTTCTTCGGACCACCACGGCATGGTAAGTGTATGGTTTTCTTTCTTTTTAGGTATTGCTTTATTACAAGCTTCTATTATTACTGTTGTGTATTTTCCAATTATATCATCTAAATGTTCCTTATTATTTATCTGTTGTATCTGTGCTGTATTAATTGTATTTTCTATTTTTAATTGGTTCATTTTTTTAATTTTTTGGTTCGCTCAGGTTAGGTTCGCTCAGGTTAGGTTCGCTCAGGTTAGGTTCGCTCAGGTTAGGTTCGCTCAGGTTAGGTTCGCTCAGGTTAGGTTCGCTCAGGTTTTTTTTTTTTTTTTTTTTTTTTTTGGCAGGAGTGGGAAATCCTCATGGACACCCAGACTGTCCCACTGGTGATGCAGTCTGGGTAGTGCCGGACTCTTACCGGCTAAAACCACACTCCTGCCCAAGGACCCGGTTCTCTCCGATATTGCGGTCGGAGGCTTTCTTAACTTGTTTCCTTTTAGGGGCGTTACATTTTTGATGTTCCTATTTTCAGGTGATGGCGGCATATTTCATTCCTTTCTGTGTTTGTACCACTTTGGTCTACTAATGTTTAAGGCAATACTATTACTTTACTATTTTATGTTATTCCTAATGTATGTTCTTATCCTAGTTTTATTTCTATTTAATTATTTCCTATATATGTTAAGAATGTTTAGATATACATTTTTTTTTTTTTTTTTTTTTTTTTTTTCTTTTGTTTTAATTACTTATCTTACTTATACTTTAACACTTAGTATAATATACTTTACTATATTTACTGTGTTAATTTACTTAGTCTATTTTTTATTTCTATCTATAACTATTTTAATTATTTTTAGGCAAAAGTCTAAGAATTTATTTCTGGTGTCTTTATTTAACATAATTATACATATATTTTCTTTACATATTTTAATTTCTATTTTGTTTTCCAGGTTAAATCTATCAAGTTGAAACACTGGACACTCAGCGATCAGGTGCGGGATCGATTCTTCCGCGACTGGGTCACAAATACAAGCGGGTGAGTCTTTTTTCTTGAATCGATTTAAGTATTGGGAGAAGCCCCCGTGCCCTGTAAAAAGTTGTGTGTGCAGGTGTGTGAGGTGAATGTTCCTGCTTAAATTGTAGGCGTTTGTGGCTGAGGGGAAAAATATTTTAGTGACACCAGCCTGGCTCTCTTTTTGATATCTGTCCTCCCATTTGTCAATCGAGCCACTTCTTATGGTTCGCTTGACAAATGAGATAGGACATTTATCAAAATCAGGTCTCTTTTTACTTTTTAGCGCCGCTGTTTTCGCCAGTTCGTCTGCCCTTTCGTTCCCTCGTATCCCGACGTGGGCTTTAACCCAGTAGAGCTGAACGTTTTTGCCCGAGTTCTTTAGCTGCTTGACGTTCTTCCTTATTGCTAGAGCGAGTGTGTTGCTGGTGTTGTTATTTCTCAAGAGCTCTAGGGCTGACCTGGAGTCACTAAATATATTGAAATCTTCTTTCGGGCTCTGCGCGATTAGCTCCATAGCTCTGTGTACCGCGTACAGCTCCGCTTGAAAGACGGTACAGTACTCCTCGAGCTTGAATTTCCTGCTTTTAGTTTCGTCTGCCTCATTCCACCAGGAAAGAGCAGCACCAACTTTTCCTTCAATTCTGCTCCCATCTGTGAAGATTTGTACTGTACCCTCCCTCATGCGCAGCTGCACTTCCGCGTCACTCTCCAAGCATTGGAATTCAAGATCTTCTTCCTCAGCTGGATGAGGCCTCGCCAAGAAGCTCGCTTTCTCCTCGACAGAACGGTCCCTAAGAATTGGCTGAGGCTTTCCTCTCTTCGCCTCGTAGAGGGATGCTCCTTCCTTGACTCTCAGGTCAAGCGGCAGCAGTCCTGTCAGAATTAGGGCCGAATTCAAAGACACCGTCCTGTATGACTTGCATATTTTCTGGGCGAAGCCCCTCATAACAGTATTGAGCTGGTTTTGAATGTAGATCTTGTCGGCCGCTCTGGCCCATACACTAGCTGCGTAAAGGATAACCGGCTCCACAACCGCAGTGTAGATAATCCTTATCACTTCCGGATTTAGTCCCCAGGTTACCTTTGCCGCGCTGGACAGCTGCCTGAAGATGTTGATGGCTTTTTTGCAGACGTATGTGACGTGGCTCCGGAAGGTCATCTTCCGGTCAATTATTAGTCCCAGCAGCTTGATTTCTTCGACTAGCTCAATGTCAACCCCGCCCATGTGCAGCCGTGGTGTGTCGAATTTTAACTTTCTAGTAAGCAGCATGGCGTGAGTTTTGTGCGGCGCGAACTTTAGTTTGTTTCGAACACCCCACTGCTGCACATGTGCCAGGCTGGCATTGGCTTCGGTCTCCAGACTCAGAGCTGTTTTCCCGGAAAAAATAAGAACCACGTCGTCTGCAAACGCCTGGCAGTAAGTGTTTCTCTCCTCTAATTCGTCCAGCAGCGGGTTCAGGAGGAGGTTCCAGAACGTAGGCCCTGTGATTGATCCCTGTACGCATCCTTTTGTTGTACTTTTCTTATGTTCGGCTCCAGCGTATCTCACCGCAACTTTTCTATTTTGTAAGTAGTTGCCCACCAGTTTTCGGAGGTTAAGTGGACAGTGTTTCTCCGCCAGGCGACTTTTTATTGCTGGCCACCACGCACTGTCAAACGCCCCTTCTATGTCCAGCGAGACAACTACGACCAGGTTCTTTTCCTTCAGCTTTTGGTCCACATGTTGTACCATGTCGTACAGAGCGTCTTCCGTACTTCGCTGTGGCACAAAACCATACTGCCGTGGGTTCATCCGGGGCAGTATGTGCCACCTGAGTCTCCGCACCATCATCTTCTCCAGGATCTTTCCGAGAATAGGTAAGAGTCCGATCGGTCGGTAGGATTTTGGATGGGTATAGTTATCCTTCCCAGGTTTCCTTAGTACGACGACCGCCGCCTCCTTCCACTTTTCCGGGAAGCAGGACAGCTCGAGGCATTTGTTAGTTATGGCTAGGAACACTTGTTCATTGCTGTTTATGGCGGCTTCGCAGATATCAGCAGTGAATCCGTCAGGGCCTGGCGCCTTCTTTGGGTTAAAGCTCCTTGATGCATACCTGAGCTCAGCAAGAGTGAATGGTGGATCCATTTTGTCCTCTGGTATACCTTCTTCGGAGCGCACCGCTGCTTCTCTTATTTTAGCATGTTCAGGATTATCCTCCTTTGCATCATCCTCTGGGAAGAAAGTTTCCGCCAGGACCCTGGCAGATTCACCTGCGTCTAGTGCCTCACCATTTTGAACAATTGGCTGATCTTCGTGCCTCTTCTTTGTCCTTAATATTACCCTATATATGCCATCCCAAACACTCTCCCTGTCCTGCCTCCCGCAAAAGGTTTTCCAACTTTCAGTTTGTGCCTTGCTTGCTTGAGACTCATACTCTTCCTTCGCCCTCAGGTACTCCCTCACGACCCATTCCCGACGACGTGGTGCTGCGCAACGGATTCTTCGCTTCTTCGTGTACATGGAGTTTCTCAGCTGATCGAGCTCTTCGTTCCACCATGGTAAGTACGTTTTATCTATTTTATTTATTTTAGGTACTGTCCTATCGCATGTGTCTGTAATAAATTTTGTTAAGTCCTCTGTACATTTTTCTAATTCTTCTAAACTATTTATATTGTCTATATATGTTTTATCGATTTTATTTTCCAGCAATGCTTTTACCAATTCTTCCCGAAAGCGTTTCCAGTCTGCTTTTTTAGTATTATATATTCTAGTGTTACTGTACTTTATTTTATTCCCGATTCCTTTTTTAGTTGTCATTCTGAGTACTACCGCGTTGTGGTCTGAGCTCGTCATTTCCGTCTCTACTCTCCATTCTTCCACGTGTTTAAGCATGTTGTCCGAACAGGCCGTGATGTCCACACTGCTCTTGTACCGTTTACCCCCTCGGATGGTATCAAATGTTGGGATGTTTCCGCAGTTTAGCACGTGGAGGTTTAGTTCATCTAGGGTTCCGGATAAAAGTCTTCCCCTTTCGTCCTCTCTTTCACTTCCCCACCACGTGCTCCACGCGTTCACATCGCCTCCCACCAGTAATTTCGCCCCTTCTGTCTTTGTGACTATTTCCCTCAGCCGGTCTAGGTACGGTTCAATATCCAGATAGTCCTCGAAGTAGACGGACGCTACCATGGTGGTGGTGTCCTCCACCGTCAGCCTCGCAACCGCTATGTTCTCGGTTGTCAGTGTCGGGCACACCACTGCGTCCACTCCACTGTCGAAAATGACTATGGCGGCTTTGATGTCTTTGCCTACCGATTTTGTTGCTTGAACCACTCTTGTCCCGGGGTAGGTCTTCATTTCCCCCTTCGCCCCTACATAGGGTTCTTGTACAAGAGCGTACCTAATTTTCCTGCGCCCGGCTTCGAGTATAAGTTCCTCAGTGGCCAGTTTTTTCTTTTGGAGGTTCGCCTGCACGACACGGTACTTGATTATACTGGCATTTTTTGCTCCTGTCCCCGTCACCACCTTAGCAGTACGCTACTGCCGACCTAGCCAGTGCATCCCACTTTTTCCTTGTGGGGCACTCGTTATCAAAAGCGTTATGTGCTGCGTCTTTCTTATTCTGGCTGCAGTTTCTGCACTTAGGTGGTTCATTGAGGGTGAACCCAGGACACTCTGCTCTCGTGTGCGGTTCGCCACAGTGGCTGCAGAGGACTGCCGGTTCTGTGCAGTACTTCCTGCTGTGCCCGTATCCGAGGCACTTTGTGCATTGGATAAGCGGGCTCTGGTCTCTTACAACCACCCTCTGCAGGTCCACGTGGATTCGGCCCGCCGAAGTCAGCCGCTGCCAAATCACTGGCTTTACGCGCAGCACTACGTGACTCGTCAGCGGGTTCCTCGCCCTTCGCCTATACGTGACCCGGATGTCACCCTCGCTGATTTCGGCGCCCTCCAGGAGGTGTCCGTTCTGGGATTCTATTGCCGTCACCAAGTCGTCGTCAGTTATGTAGTTCATTACATCTCTGACGACCACTAGCGGGTTTTTGTTGATAGCCTCCTCAACTTTTAGGTCCCCCCTGGAGTTCTTAAGCTTTGCCGATACTTTCCCTATCTCGCCTTTTTCCGAGCAGCTAATGATCACGGACTGGTTTTTTGCTCTGCGCAGATGGTCTATCCTAATTCCTGTGCTCTTTGCATCGACCGTAGCTCGAATTTTATCGACAACAGTTTCTGATGTGTCGCTCTCGTGTGACGATGACACTATGATAGAGTGCATGTTTTTCCTAGCCGATGGTTGAGGCGGCATCGCTGCAACTTGCGCGTAGGTTCCGATGCTTTCTATTCGGGCTTCTACTTTCTCAGCTTGTAACTTTGACACCGCCTTCAGTTCTTTAATTTCTGCCATCTGCGCATCCATTTTGTCGCTTAGCTCCACTTTTGATTTTTCAATTCTGGCCGGGAGTTCTTCTTTTCCATTTTTCTTCAAGATTTCTTTAACTTCCAAAATTTCATTTAATATTCTTAAGCTGTTATCTCCTGGTTCTCCTAACTGCTTAATTTCTCTCTCGCCCCTGTTTTCCTCTTCTTTTGCCTCCTGTTTATCCATTTTCTTTACAATCTCGTAGAGCGCCTTTATGCAGTCTGACACCGTCTGTTTGATGGTGGACTTAATGTTTCCTGACATGTCCAACTGAGCTTTTGCCTTGAGCATGAGAGCGCGCGCCTCAGCGACAGGTGCAGAGAATTTCAGCCTGAGTATTGGAGGTGATCTCCCTTTTGCCTCGGTGTCGCTTGTATTCTTCCGCACCTGTGTAATTTTTGAGGGGCCCGCTCTCATACCGTCCTCTCCTGTTGGCGATGTGGCAGGCTGTTGCGGCTTTTTCGGTGGCGTCGGAGTTTTGGACGGCTGCCTAGACCTCAGTCCATCTGCCTCCAACTCCCCGATACCACGCCTGTCAGACGGGCCAGCCTGTGTGAGTAATTGAGGTCTCCCCGCGTCTGAGCTTTCCTCAGAGACCTTTTGCTTGCTAACCGGGGTCCTGCCGATCATTTTTATTTATTTATTCGGCTAGCACTTGTGTGTTACTGGATCCCTGTATAGGGGGGATCAGTAGCAAGTGAATTTATATGTGAAAGCGAGCCCTGTAATTACGGACTCGGTCAGGTATTTTTATTGGTTGTCAAAATGAAATAAAAGTTAAATAAAGATAAAATAAAATAAAGTCGCCTTCAAGAGGCGGTAATAGTCATAAAATCCGTTTACTTCCCCAGAGTCTTACTATAGAAGGTAGTAGAGTACCCGGGACAATAAAAAACACTAACAAATTTTTCCGTCAAAACTGAAAAGTTTACCTCCCTAGACACGAATGGGTGGGTGGGAGGGCAAATTTTTGAACTTCTATGTGAGCTAGGCGGGCGTGCGAGGTGTCAAAAGACGTGTCTCGGCGCGGGCCAGCAAACTATGAGGTTTTTGGAATTAACGCTGAACAAAAATTTTGAAAAAAGCTGAAAAATCGTGTTTTACGACCAAAAAGTATGAAGAAATTTGGAATAACACCGCCAAACGGGACTCGAGCTCGCGGGGCGCGCGCCGGAGTGCAGGTAAGGCAGGTAAGTGTCTGTTAAAATTATAAGAAACGTAGTTTTTGCTGTAAATTTTGAGATAAAAATGTTTTAAAGAGGTTTTTTACTGAAATTTTTCTAAGTCAATAACCGGGAAATGTTTTTCGCGGATTTGTCAGTTTTTACGTGCGGGATAGTCGGACGGAGCCTAAAAACGATTAGTTTTGCTGAAAACAGCTTGTAAATGCGTCACCGGGATGCAAAGTTATTGAGGGTTCGCTCAGGTTAGGTTCGCTCAGGTTAGGTTCGCTCAGGTTAGGTTCGCTCAGGTTAGGTTCGCTCAGGTTAGGTTCGCTCAGGTTAGGTTCGCTCAGGTTAGGTTCGCTCAGGTTAGGTTCGCTCAGGTTAGGTTCGCTCAGGTTAGGTTCGCTCAGGTTAGGTTCGCTCAGGTTAGGTTCGCTCAGGTTAGGTTCGCTCAGGTTAGGTTCGCTCAGGTTAGGTTAGGTCAGGTTAGGTTAGGTCAGGTTAGGTTAGGTTAGGTTAGGTTAGGTTAGGTTAGGTTAGGTTAGGTTAGGTTAGGTTAGGTTAGGTTAGGTTAGGTTAGGTTAGGTTAGGTTAGGTTAGGTTAGGTTAGGTTTTTTTTTTTTTTTTTTTTTTTTTTTTTTTTTTTTTTTAAATACTCCTACCTCCAACATGATCGGAGCCTATGCCTGTCTGCTTTACGTTCATTCCAGTTCTCGCATTTATGCCTCTCGTAATTCCATTCCTCATACTTGTTCTTTCTGTCATTCATCCTCATTTATGCCATATGGGTGGGATTCCCAACTATCGTCTTCGATCTGTGTAACTTGCTTTTATTTCTTTATTATTTTTACAGTATCGGGTGTTACAAAAAGTAGGTAGGCCATATTTTATTGAATTGCTTTTTTACATTTTATACTTATCTAAGCTTATGTCTAATTACAGTTTCTTATTCGTTAACTTACATTCTTAAACTACTTGACATTTTCTTATTTCTTAAATTAACTTGTATTACAGAGACAGGGGTGTAGTTCTTATTATAGCTTACACCTAAACAATTATCCTTATTCTAAGCTTATTTCTATTTTCACATATTGTATTTATTTCCTATTTTATCCAAAAATATTTTACTAATTTTTTATACTATGCTAGCCTCTAAATATAGTACACTATATTATGACAGCATATTTACTTATGCGGTTTTGTTTCGATCAATAACTCTTTTTGCTATATATCTACAATAATCCAAGAATATTTCTGCACCTTTACCTTTTATTATGTCCTTCACAGTGTTCGGCTTTATTTCCATGCCTAATATATTTTCGGCGTTAAAGCGGCGTTTTGCGAACTGTGGGCAGTCGAATAGTAAGTGCGGGACCGATTCGCTTGCATCCGGGTCGCAAATGCACGATGGACTCTCCTTGCACTTGAAGCGGTTCAAGTACTCAGAGAATCCACCGTGCCCCGTCATTATCTGTGTATCTAGGCCACTTGTTCCCATCCTGCGAATTATTTTATATGCCTCCCGCACGTCAGGGAAGAACAGCTTTGTTACGGATGCGGTGTCACTGGTTTCATACCTACGGTTCCATTCATCAAGCGTCGCCATACGTATGCTTCGCCTGATGAATGAGATCGGGCACCGATCGTAGTCAGGCTTTCTTTTGGAGTTTTCAGCGGCCTCTTTTGCTAGTTGGTCAGCTCTTTCATTCCCCAGCAGCCCTACGTGAGCTTTAATCCAGAACAAGTTTACCACCTTGTTCTGGTGGGATGCAGATCTTATATTATCCCTAGCTTCTACAGCGAGAGGGTGGTGCGAACCGGGATTCGTGATTGCTTGGAGAGCCGCCATTGAGTCACTGAAAACTCCGAAAGATGATTCCTTGCGCCTAATTATCTCCCTAGTTGCCCTTGTTATTGCTAGGAGTTCCGCCTGGTAAACTGAGCAATAATTTGATAGAGCAAGTTTGAGGGCTCTGGTCTCAGTCTCACCATTCCATATGGACAGTGAAGCACCAACCCCTCCTCCGATTTTGCTCCCGTCCGTAAAGATACGGACGTCAAAGTTGCAGTTGTTGTCCAGTTGCTCTTGGTTCACCAGACTGTTGAACTGCAATGTGTCACGTGCCGCGGGATGGGGATCCTCTACTGCAGCAGTCATTCGCTCGACCTCCCTGCCCAGCAGCGACGCCTGGGGCACCCCCCTCCTGGCCTCGTACAGTGATGCTGCCTCACGGACTCGGAGGTCAAGGGGGAGCATTCCGGACAGCACCAGTGCTGAGTTCAGGGAGACCGTGCGATATGCCCTGCACATTTTTTGAGCAATTCCACGCTGGACGGTCCCAAGTTGCTTTATAATGCCCAACTTTTTTGCAGCCGGTGCCCAGACGCTAGCAGCGTAAAGTATTATGGGCTCTACGGTCGCCACATATATCACCCGAATAACCTCTGGGTGAAGCCCCCAGCCGATCTTTGCGGCTCTACACAGCTGCTTGTAAATCGCAATTGCCTTCCTGCAATTGTGTGAGACGTGAGTGTTAAAAGTCAGCTTTTGATCGATGGTTACACCCAGAAGCTTCATTTCTTTTGATATGCCAATGTCGATTCCCCCCATGCTGAGGCGTGGTGTGTCGTATTTTAGTTTTCTGGTTATAACCATAGCAGTTGTTTTGTGTGGTGCAAACTTTAGTTTATTTTCGACACCCCACGCTAGAACATGATTGAGAGCGGCATTGGCACATTCCTCCACCTCTAGTGCAGTCTCTCCGTCAAAGACTAAGAGGACATCGTCCGCGAACGCCTGCATATAAATCCCCCTGTTCTCTGCTGCTTTCAGGAGGGGGTCTAGAACCAAGTTCCACAAAATTGGGCCTCCAATTGAGCCCTGGACACAGCCCTTGCTTGTTTCCTTGCTGTATTCTTCCCCACCGTACCTGATTGCAACTCTTCGGTTTCTGAGGTAGCTGTCCATGACCCGCCTAAGGTTGATTGGACACTTCTCCTCTGCCAGACGGACTCTTATAGTTGGCCACCAGGCACTATCGAATGCTCCCTCTATGTCCAATGATACGAGCGTAACAATTCTTTTTTGTGCTAGTTTTTTGTTGACATGCTGCATGAGGGCATAGAGGGAGTCCTCGGTACTCCTCTGTGGCATGAATCCGTACTGACGGGTGCTCATCCTTGGTAAAAGGTGGTACTTAAGGCGGGCCACCAGCATTTTCTCATATATTTTCCCCAATATAGGCAACAGTCCTATCGGCCTATAAGATTTGGGAGTGGAATATTTCTCTTTTCCAGGCTTCCTCAGTATCACGACTGTTGCTTGCTTCCAGGACGTGGGGAAATGATGGTGTTCTAGGCACTTATTTAGGAACTTTAAGAATAATTCCGGGTCATTATTCACGGCGTGACAACAAATGTCGGCCGTAAAACCATCGGAACCAGGTGCCTTTTTCGGGTTGAAGGACTCCATCGAATTTTTTAATTCTGCCATCGTAAACGGTGGGTCGCAAGGATCATCTTGTTCGCCAGAGTTTACGTTTTCGGCCTTCGATCGTATGGATCGGTGATGAGCATTATCGGATTCTAGGAGGTCTTCCGGATAAAACGTTTCCGCTAGCAATTTGACGGAACCCCTCGCATCCAGCACGTCACCGTTCCATTCCAATGGTAGGTCCTCCTCCCTACGCTGAGTCCTACCTATCACCCTATATATTCCCTCCCAGACCCCTTCCCTATCCTGTTTCCCACAGAATTCCTTCCAGCTCTCAGTCTGAGCTTTAGCCTGTTCTAATTCATACTCTTCTTTCTGTTTCAGGTACTCTTCTATGACCTTCGACTTCCGGATTGGGGCGGCACAGCGGATCCTGCGCTTCTTGGTAGCGACTGTCTTCTTCATCTCGGCGAGTCTCTCGGACCACCACGGCAAGGTAAGTTCTTCTTGAGCTTTTTTGGTTGGTATTGTTTGTTTGCATGTTTCTTCTATTGCTTTTGTGAGGTTACCTGTTGCTGTGTCGATTTGCTCAATGTCTTTAATTTTGTCTATTTCGGCTGCTGTGAATTTATAATCTATTTTCAATTGGCCAAACTTCTCATGAAATTCGGTCCAATTGGCTTTTTTGGTGTTAAATTGCCTAGTCGTTCTCTCAACTTTGATGCCTTTGGATTTCTGTAAAAGGATTTTGAAACTAATGCCGTTGTGGTCCGAGCTCGTGAGACCTTCGTCAACCCTCCAGTCGTCTATCATGTCCAGGATGTCGTTGGAACAAGCGGTAACATCTACATGACTGCTGTAACGTTTCCCTCCTCGGATGGTGTCGAAGGTCGGAATTTCCC
Organism: Oligia latruncula; assembly: GCA_948474745.1. Taxonomy (NCBI): domain Eukaryota; kingdom Metazoa; phylum Arthropoda; class Insecta; order Lepidoptera; family Noctuidae; genus Oligia; species Oligia latruncula. The sequence goes on along the minus strand of OX419691.1, from coordinate 37,395 downwards.
CACAGTTCAGAACGTTCAGGTTTAGCTCGCCGAGAGTTCCTGCCATCTCTTCCCCCCTATAATCAACCGTCGGGCTACCCCACCATATGCTCTTTGCATTGGCGTCCCCTCCAACGATCAGTCTCTTGGAACCGACTACGAGCCCTATTTGTTTGAGATGTTCTAAATAGGGCTCGATGGGCTGGTCTGGCTCAAAGTAGAAGGAGACAAGCGTGATCTCCCAGGCACTGGTCTGGATTCCCACCACTGCAATGTTATTTGTGGTGAGTTTCGGGTACTGTTTGACATTAAGGTCGTTGTTAAAGACGGCTATTGCCGCTTTGACAGTCCCATCTCCTGTGCCAGTGTTCTGGAAGATTCTAACGCCCCTGTGACTCCTCATTACTTTGGCTCCTGCCACGTACGGTTCCTGTAGGAGCGCCACCGCGATTCCGCGCTTTGTGGCCTCTATCAGAAGCTCATTTGTAGCTAGCTTCTTACGTTGGAGGTTAGCCTGCAATACTCCATACGGGGTGTTTTGTGTTGGGGTGCCCTTAGCAGTACGCTACAGTTGATCTGGCCACGTCATCCCATTTTTTACGTATAGGGCAATCATGGCTAAACGCATTATGTTCCGTGCCGTGCTCTATTTTCGACTTCGCGCAATTCCGGCAAGCGGGTGGTGTGCCTGAGAGCCAGTCCGGGCACTCTGCTCTCATATGAGGACCGCCGCAGTGGCTGCATAGGTCCGCAGGCTCTTTACAGAACCGCTTGCCGTGCCCGAAGCCTAGGCAGCGAGTGCACTGGACCAACGGAGACTGATCCTCGACCCTAATGCGCTGGAGGTCGACGTGCACGGTCCCGATTTCTATAGCCCGTCGCCAGATGGTCGGCGAGACGCTGATGATGACGTGGCCAGTATGGGGATTTCGCGTCCTTCTCCTGTACTTTATCTCCACCCTGTTTTCCCCACTGTCGAGGCCGTCAAAAACACCCTTGTTCTGATTTTTTAGTGCTTTAATGACGTCTTCGTCGGTGTTTACGACTAGCACGTTCTTTAAAATCAGAAGCGGGTCCTTGTTTTGTACTTCTTCGACAGTGAGGTCAACTCCTTCTTTTTGTAGTCGGGTTTTGATTTTATTTCTTTCCTCTTCGGTTTTCAGACCTATAATTATTTTCCTGTCCTTAGCCTTCCTCACCTTTTCCACCTTAATCCACCCATCTTTGGCATTTACCGCTTCCCTTATTCTGCTGAGAACCTCGTCACCTGTTTCAGTTTCGTTCTTGGAGGTGACCACCACCGAGTGCAGGGTGGCTTGCTCTGGGAGTCTTCCCCTACTGCTACCAGCCACTACGCTCGCATAGGTGGTCTTCTCCAAGACTTTCTGATGAGACAGTAACGTGTCTCTAAGACCCTCCATCTTTTCAGTGTTTGCTGTGATGAGTTGGAGGTGCTCTTCCATCTTCTTTAACAACTCGTTTTCGACCTGGCAATTGGCAGGGCGAGAAGAGAGGGGAGGGTGTAAAGGTTCCTCCTCTTCCTTCCCGCCCCGCTCCTTGCTCTGAGTTGTTTCCTTTCCTTTAACAGCCTCCGACTCTTTCAGCAACTGATAGAGTCTTTCCACGGCCGCCGTAACTCCTTCTTTTATTTCTGTCTTGGTATTTCTTGAGTTGCCGAGGTGGAGCTTTGCCTTACTCAGGCATGCCCTTCCCTCGGCAAGTCTGGTGGGATAGGTCGGTTTTGGGGGCGGGCTACCCGAGGCGTCCAACGATGGTGTTTGGGTTTTTGCCCTGGAGGGGCCCGCCACCGGCGCTGACACCTGTTTTGGTAGGGTCTTTGTCCTGGCCTCTATTTCGCCAATGCTTTGTCGGACAACAAAAGTTTTATCTTGTGTCCCCGACGGGGGGCTTACCTTTTCCACCGATCCCTCGGCTTTCTTTGGGGAGCTAGAAGCCGTGTTTTTCATCGGGGTCCTGAATGGGAGCATGATAATGGAGGTAGGATAGTCTAGTTTTTAGTAAGACGTGTAAATGGCGTCTGTACTAATGTTGTTACTTAAAACTGATTTCTTAGTCTGCGATTATGCCTAAAAATGTAAAATGTGTAAACAAACAATAACAAACAACAAGCAATAGAAATAATTTAGTAAATTGGTCAAAGTTAATTGTCAAATATAAAGTCGCCTACAAGAGGCGGTGGTCGTCTACAAAGCCGTTTACTTCCCCAGTGTGTCAGCACAGGAAGGTAAGAACCTATCCGGAAGGGCAAAATAAAAATTTGTAGCGTCAATAGGGACGGTAAAATAAAATAAAAAGTGCAAAAAGTCAAAACAATACCGCACAAGAGCCTTAAAAACTATATACCTAGACCTAAATGTCAATTTAAATTGTCAAAACCTATTTTCTATCGTTTTGATAGAGTGGCTCTATGTAGAGTCAATTTTTACACACCAGGAGACAGGTCTCGTCAAGCCCCTTCCGATGAACCCAAACACGGATACTCTAGCCCCAAGGACTCCCGAGATATCGCTATTCGAAAATCGTGTTGCCAATCCAAGATGGCGGCCGATAATCGGTTTCCTGCTGATATCTGGTTAGGTTAGGTTAGGTTAGGTTAGGTTAGGTTAGGTTAGGTTAGGTTAGGTTAGGTTAGGTTAGGTTAGGTTAGGTTAGGTTAGGTTAGGTTAGGTTAGGTTAGGTTAGGTTAGGTTAGGTTAGGTTAGGTTAGGTTAGGTTAGGTTAGGTTAGGTTAGGTTAGGTTAGGTTAGGTTAGGTTAGGTTAGGTTAGGTTAGGTTAGGTTAGGTTAGGTTAGGTTAGGTTAGGTTAGGTTAGGTTAGGTTAGGTTAGGTTAGGTTAGGTTAGGTTAGGTTAGGTTAGGTTAGGTTAGGTTAGGTTAGGTTAGGTTAGGTTAGGTTAGGTTAGGTTAGGTTAGGTTAGGTTAGGTTAGGTTAGGTTAGGTTAGGTTAGGTTAGGTTAGGTTAGGTTAGGTTAGGTTAGGTTAGGTTAGGTTAGGTTAGGTTAGGTTAGGTTAGGTTAGGTTAGGTTAGGTTAGGTTAGGTTAGGTTAGGTTAGGTTAGGTTAGGTTAGGTTAGGTTAGGTTAGGTTAGGTTAGGTTAGGTTAGGTTAGGTTAGGTTAGGTTAGGTTAGGTTAGGTTAGGTTAGGTTAGGTTAGGTTAGGTTAGGTTAGGTTAGGTTAGGTTAGGTTAGGTTAGGTTAGGTTAGGTTAGGTTAGGTTAGGTTAGGTTAGGTTAGGTTAGGTTAGGTTAGGTTAGGTTAGGTTAGGTTAGGTTTTTTTTTTTTTTTTTTTTTTTTTGTTTTGGCAGGAGTGGGAAATCCTCATGGACACCCAGACTGTCCCACTGGTGATGCAGTCTGGGTAGTGCCGGACTCTTACCGGCTAAAACCACACTCCTGCCTTTGCAAGTGTCCCTCTGACGTGATCAGAGACCTTTTTATGATATTATTTTTAATTTGTAATTACGTTTTTATATTGTTATTTTGCAAAATTTAAAAGAAAGTTGTATCTGTTTTAATTTTTTAACCTGTATTGTTTATTTTCTAAAATTAACGTCTATTATTTTAATTATTAACTTCTATTTTCTATGCTTTGTCTGTATATAAACTGTTATATATTAAAAGCATAGCTTTACGTTTTCTTGTTTCTTTTAATGGCTGTTGTGGCTATTTCTGTTGCGTATTCTAATAAGATATTCCTAGATTTTCCGGTTGTCATGATTTTACTAATGTTGCTTCTGTTGATCACTGTATCCAATTTCATCTCCGCATATAATCTCTGTGTTCCAAACGCAGGACATTCTGTCAATATATGTGGGACCGTTTCCAGCGCATCTGACTCACATATGCACGATGGGCTTTCTTTCCGCTTAAAGCGATGCAGGTACTCGGAAAACCCACCGTGCCCAGTCAGGATCTGTGTTATAACTCCGGTCAGCTTCACTTTTTGTACAATCCTGAAGGCATCTATTGCGTCCGGGAAGAACATTTTTGTTACGGAGGCTGTTTCGCCATTTTTGTATCTCCGGTTCCATTCGTCGAGCGACCCCATACGGATCTGCCGCTTGACGAATGAAACCGGGCAGCGGTCATAGTCCGGCTTCTTTTTAGATCTGAGCGCAGCCTCTTTCGCAAGGTAGTCTGCGCGTTCGTTGCCTTGCAACCCTGCGTGTGCCTTTACCCAGAACAAGGAAACATCTTTGCTCTGGGATAAAGCCGCGTCCACGTTTGCCCTTGCTTCCACCGCCAAGGCGTGGAGGGAACCCTGGTTTGTGACTGTTTGAAGTGCCGCCTTTGAGTCACTGTAGATTCCGAAGGTTCCCTCTTTGCGTTTAAGGATTTCCCTCGTGGCTACGCATATGGCCAGGAGTTCCGCCTGGTAGACCGTGCAGCATGACGGCAAGCTAAGCTTCAAGGACTTGATCTCGGCGTCACCGTCCCACAGTGACAGTGCTGCTCCGACCTTGCCCTCAAGCTTGCTGCCGTCTGTGAAGAATCGTACCTCCTGGTGATTGTGGGTGTCCACCAGGGTCTGGTCCTCCAGACTCACGAACCCCATGGCCATATGTTTCGCCGGATGTGGAGTCTCTGCAAATGCCACCACACGCTCCACCTCCCTGCCCGCAAGGGCTGGCTGGGGTACTCCCCTCTTTGCCTCGTACAGAGCAGCTGCTTCTTGTATTCGTAGGTCGAGTGGTAGTATCCCAGCCAGCACCAGGGACGCGTTCAGCGAGACGGTGCGGTAGGATTTGCAGAGCTTTTGGGCGAATCCTCGCTGGACCGTGTTCAGCATTTTCTGCACTCCGATCTTCCTGGTTGCCGGCGCCCAAGCACTCGCCGCGTACATCACCACCGGCTCCACCGCCGCCGTGTAGATGGTTCGGATGATCTCCGGGTGCAGACCCCAGCTCACTTTGGCCGCTCTAGCCAGCTGTTTGTATATGTTTGCAGCTTTTCTGCACACGTTGGCGGCGTGGGTGTTGAAAGTGAGCTGGTGGTCTATCGTGAGCCCCAGTATTTTTATTTCCTTTGACATGCCAATGTCAACCCCGCCCATGCTCAGGAGTGGGACATCGTACTTTAGCTTCCTGGTTACTACCATCGCGCAGGTTTTGTGTGGTGCAAATTTCAGCTTATTTCGGATGCCCCACCCCCGAACATACTCGAGGGCGGCATTGGCATGCCCCTGAACCTCCAATCCTGTGTCACCGTCGAAGATCATCACCACGTCGTCGGCGAAGGCCTGGCAGTGATACCCCCGCTCTTCCAGCCCCTTTAGCAAGGGGTCCAACACCAAGTTCCAAAGGACCGGACCGCCTATCGACCCTTGGACGCAACCTTTGCTGGTATTTCTGTGGCACTCTGCTCCGGCGTACCTAACTCGGACACTCCTATCAGTCAGGTAGCTGTCCAGCATCCGTCTGAGATTCACCGGGCATCTTTCCTCAGCCAGTCTGGTCCTGATTGCTGGCCACCATGCGCTGTCGAAGGCTCCCTCTATGTCAAGCGATACAACAGTGATCAGCTTCTTTTGGTTCAGCTTTGTTTTGATGTGTTGTATCATGGCGTAGAGGGAGTCCTCGGTGCTCTTCTGTGGCATGAAACCAAACTGACGAGTACTCAACCGCGGGATCAGATGCCACTTTAGCCTTGCTACCAACATTTTCTCGAGCATTTTTCCCAGGACTGGTAGGAGGCCGATCGGTCTGTAGGACTTGGGAGTGGTATAACAGTCCTTTCCCGGCTTCCTCAGAATGACCACTGTTGCCACTTTCCAGGCCCCGGGGAAGTGGCCCTGCTCGAGGCACTTGTTGGCCAGCGCCAGAAACATCTCCGGGTCCTGGAAAATGGCTTGGGCACAGATGTCGGCTGTGAGACCATCCGCCCCCGGTGCCTTCTTCGGGTTGAAACTGACCACCGCGGTTTTCAGCTCCTGAAGTGTAAACGGTGGGTCATGGTGCTCATCATGCGTCCACTCGTTTACACGACTGGCCGCTTCTCGCGTCCGACGGTGGTCATCGTTATCTTCCTCCTTCAGGTCTTCGGGGTAGAAGGTCTCCGCTAGCAGCAGAGCCGAGTCCTCACCGTCGAGTGGCTCCCCATCCTTCAGCAAAGGTAAGTCCTCATGTCTCGTAGCTGTCCGTCCTATAACCCTGTAGATGCCCTCCCATATTCCTTCCTTATCCTGCTTTTCACAGAACTGTTTCCAGCTTGAAGTCTGTGCCTTTTTTGCTTCGAGCTCATATTTTTCTTTTGCTTGCAGGTACTCCTCGACGACCCCCGCTCTCCGGACTGGGGCGGCGCATCGAATGCGGCGTCGCTTGGTGTTGACCTCCTTCAGCATATCAGCAAGCTCGTTTGACCACCACGGTATCGTAAGAGTATCATTATTTTTAAATTTTGCCAAAGTTTCTTCACTAGTTTTTGTGATTGTATTTATATAATTATTTACGCTATTTTCTAAATCGATTTTGTTACTAATTTTATTAATTTCTATTGTATGTAAATTTCTATCTGCTTTTAATTGGGCCAATTTCTCACGAAATTGGCTCCAATTAGCTTTCCTAGTGTTGAAGATTCTAGTGGTTCTTTTAATATTTATGCCTTTTGCCTTTTTGAGATTAATTTTGAATACGATACCGTTGTGGTCCGAGCTTGTGATGCCTTCCTCAACCCTCCAGTCTTCCACCAAGTCCAGCATGTCCGTTGAACAGGCTGTTATGTCAACGCAGCTGGTGTACGACTTGCCACCCCTGATGGTGTCGAAAGTTGGCGTGTTGCCGACGTTGAGTACCTGCAAGCCCGTTTCGTCGAGTGTGCCCGACATTTCCTCACCCCTGCTGTCCACAACTAAACTACCCCACCAGGTGCTTTTTGCGTTTGCATCGCCTCCTATTATAATTTTTGTAGGGCCCATTTCCTCGCGAATCTGCAGAAGCTGCTCCAGGTACGGTTGTATGGGCTGGTCCGGTTCAAAATAGAAGGAGACTACAGCGATTTCCCAGGCGCTGGTTCGGATCCTCACCACCGTGATGTTATTGGTGGTGAGTTTTGGACACTGTGTGACGTCAAGGTCTTTGTCGAAGACGACTATTGCCGCCTTCACAGTTCCACTTCCTTGTTCCGCGCACTGGTAGACTCTCGCTCCTCGGTAGTCTCGCATCCTTTTAACCGCACCCACATATGGCTCCTGGAGCAGTGCGAAGGCGAACTTTCGCTCACTTGCCACCATCATGAGCTCCTGGGTCGCAAGGTTCTTCCTCTGCAGATTCGCTTGGATCACCTGGTAGTTTGCGCGGGCGCCAGGGTGTGTTCGGGTCTCGCTGCCTGGGATTATGTTTCCTGGAAGCGCCGGGGCCACCTTAGCAATACGCCACCGACAGGCGCGCTAAGGCATCCCATTTCGTGCGTATTGGGCACTCGTTGGCGAAGGCGTTGTGGTCGGTTTTTTCTATTTTTGCCAACACGCAGTTGTGGCATTTCGGCGCTTCCGCTGCCAGCCGTGACGGGCAGTCAGCTCGCAGGTGGGGGTCGCCGCAGTGGATGCAGAGGTCGGCGGGCTGCGTGCACAGTTTTCGGCTATGGCCATAGCGCAGACAGCGAGTGCACTGCACCAGTGGCGATTGGTCCAGCACCCGCACCCGCTGCAGGTCGATGTGCACGCGACCCGCCATCGTCAGCCTCTGCCACACCGTAGGGGACACCTGCAGGATGATGTGGCACATGTGGGGGTTCCTCGTCTTGCGACGGTACTTCACCCCCAGCCTCTGATCCTCCGCAGGTATATCCCCGATCAGGTGCGCGTTCTGACGCTGCAGGGCTTCCGTGACCTCCACATCCGTGTGGCAGGAGAGGACGTCCTTGATGACGATTAAGGGATCTTTGTTTTTTACCTCTTCTACCACTAGGCTCCCCGCTTTCCTTATTCTGTCCGTCACCTTGGTCAGCTCCTCCCTGGTTTTAAACCCCACGACCACCTTTTGGTCCCTCGCCTTGCGCAGTCGCTCCACCCTAGTGCCTTCTTTTCTGGCGTCGACCGCCGTCCTGAGCTTCTCAATGACCTCTTCACCGGTGTCCTGTTCGTTGACAGATGATACTACCACCGAGTGAAGAGGCCCTTGGATGTGCTGCTTCAGGCCGGCGGCCATTTCCGCGAAGGTGGGACCTTGACCTGCGACGTAGCGAGGGGCCTGTTGTAGACGCTCCGACAGAGCCCGTGTGTGCTGTTTGCAGTCCTCCAACGCCTGGTTATGCTGTTGGAGGTTCGCCATCAGCTGCTTCATGAGCTCTGTCGGTTCGTCTATGGTTGACCTTTGGTCCTCTCGGGCCTTTTCGGGTTCGGGGGTGGCGCTGGCAGGGGGCCTCGACTTCTCCGACTCCTTTACAATCTCGTAGAGCCGAGTGATGGCCCCCAAAACCTCCGTCTTTATTTCGGTCTTTAAGTTGCGGGAGTTGCCCAAGTGCAGCTTCGCTTTGTTAAGGCACGCTCTCGCCTCCGCTGTCAAGTTCGGGTACTTTGACTCTAGCTTTTTGCTAGGTACCGCCGGTCCCGCGGCATCCGCGGAGGCCCGCCGCGTCCCCAGAGATCCCGGGATTTTTTGTGCAGCCGGCGGAGTCGCACCATGTTTTGGGTTGGCCGGGGACTTTGCCTTGGGCTCGATTTTCCCGGCCTCCCATTCCCCGATGCTGCGTCTCACGCTCGACTGCGAGGTCCCGGCCTCCTCTGTAGACTGCGGCGAGCCCCCGAAGATGAGCGCGCTCGCGGTTTTCTTTGCCGGCGTGTGAAACATCGCGGTGGCCTTCGTGAAGGTGAGGTTCATAGACCGTCAGAGCTCACTGGTAACTAACTCTTCTGTCCCTGTAAAGGGGGGATCAGCAAGAGGAGTTATGGGTTTTGGACTGCGAAAACTCTAAGCTATCAGGGGACACTTGTGTCTGTTACTGAATCCCTGTACAGAGGGGATCAGCAACAAATGATTTGTTTCGTATAATGCGAGCCCTGTAAATAAGGACTCGGTCGGAGAATAAAATATTTGTCAAAAATAAATTAATGCCTTCAAGAGGCAGTCAGAACCGTCTGTTTTCCCAATTTCCCAATAGAAATGAAATAGAATTAGCCGGAAGAGCTATAAACAAAATTTAAATTTTTCGTCAAAACTGAAAAGTTTACCTGCCCAGACACGAATGGGTGGGTGGGAGGGCAAATTTTTGAACTTCTATGTGAGCTAGGCGGGCGTGCGAGGTGTCAAAAGACGTGTCTCGGCGCGGGCCAGCAAACTATGAGGTTTTTGGAATTAACGCTGAACAAAAATTTTGAAAAAAGCTGAAAATACGTGTTTTACGACCAAAAAGTATGAAGAAATTTGGAATAACACCGCCAAACGGGACTCGAGCTCGCGGGGCGCGCGCCGGAGTGCAGGTAAGGCAGGTAAGTGTCTGTTAAAATTATAAGAAACGTAGTTTTTGCTGTAAATTTTGAGATAAAAATGTTTTAAAGAGGTTTTTTACTGAAATTTTTCTAAGTCAATAACCGGGAAATGTTTTTCGCGGATTTGTCAGTTTTTACGTGCGGGATAGTCGGACGGAGCCTAAAAACGATTAGTTTTGCTGAAAACAGCTTGTAAATGCGTCACCGGGATGCAAAGTTATTGAGGTATGTGTATTTTGTACTATCCCTTAGGTAGATTTTGTCTTGTAGTGAAAAACCTAATGCCAAAAAATTTTTGAACTTCTATGTGAGCTAGGCGGGCGTGCGAGGTGTCAAAAGACGTGTCTCGGCGCGGGCCAGCAAACTATGAGGTTTTTGGAATTAACGCTGAACAAAAATTTTGAAAAAAGCTGAAAATACGTGTTTTACGACCAAAAAGTATGAAGAAATTTGGAATAACACCGCCAAACGGGACTCGAGCTCGCGGGGCGCGCGCCGGAGTGCAGGTAAGGCAGGTAAGTGTCTGTTAAAATTATAAGAAACGTAGTTTTTGCTGTAAATTTTGAGATAAAAATGTTTTAAAGAGGTTTTTTACTGAAATTTTTCTAAGTCAATAACCGGGAAATGTTTTTCGCGGATTTGTCAGTTTTTACGTGCGGGATAGTCGGACGGAGCCTAAAAACGATTAGTTTTGCTGAAAACAGCTTGTAAATGCGTCACCGGGATGCAAAGTTATTGAGGTATGTGTATTTTGTACTATCCCTTAGGTAGATTTTGTCTTGTAGTGAAAAACCTAATGCCAAAAAATTTTTGAACTTCTATGTGAGCTAGGCGGGCGTGCGAGGTGTCAAAAGACGTGTCTCGGCGCGGGCCAGCAAACTATGAGGTTTTTGGAATTAACGCTGAACAAAAATTTTGAAAAAAGCTGAAAATACGTGTTTTACGACCAAAAAGTATGAAGAAATTTGGAATAACACCGCCAAACGGGACTCGAGCTCGCGGGGCGCGCGCCGGAGTGCAGGTAAGGCAGGTAAGTGTCTGTTAAAATTATAAGAAACGTAGTTTTTGCTGTAAATTTTGAGATAAAAATGTTTTAAAGAGGTTTTTTACTGAAATTTTTCTAAGTCAATAACCGGGAAATGTTTTTCGCGGATTTGTCAGTTTTTACGTGCGGGATAGTCGGACGGAGCCTAAAAACGATTAGTTTTGCTGAAAACAGCTTGTAAATGCGTCACCGGGATGCAAAGTTATTGAGGTATGTGTATTTTGTACTATCCCTTAGGTAGATTTTGTCTTGTAGTGAAAAACCTAATGCCAAAAAATTTTTGAACTTCTATGTGAGCTAGGCGGGCGTGCGAGGTGTCAAAAGACGTGTCTCGGCGCGGGCCAGCAAACTATGAGGTTTTTGGAATTAACGCTGAACAAAAATTTTGAAAAAAGCTGAAAATACGTGTTTTACGACCAAAAAGTATGAAGAAATTTGGAATAACACCGCCAAACGGGACTCGAGCTCGCGGGGCGCGCGCCGGAGTGCAGGTAAGGCAGGTAAGTGTCTGTTAAAATTATAAGAAACGTAGTTTTTGCTGTAAATTTTGAGATAAAAATGTTTTAAAGAGGTTTTTTACTGAAATTTTTCTAAGTCAATAACCGGGAAATGTTTTTCGCGGATTTGTCAGTTTTTACGTGCGGGATAGTCGGACGGAGCCTAAAAACGATTAGTTTTGCTGAAAACAGCTTGTAAATGCGTCACCGGGATGCAAAGTTATTGAGGTATGTGTATTTTGTACTATCCCTTAGGTAGATTTTGTCTTGTAGTGAAAAACCTAATGCCAAAAAATTTTTGAACTTCTATGTGAGCTAGGCGGGCGTGCGAGGTGTCAAAAGACGTGTCTCGGCGCGGGCCAGCAAACTATGAGGTTTTTGGAATTAACGCTGAACAAAAATTTTGAAAAAAGCTGAAAATACGTGTTTTACGACCAAAAAGTATGAAGAAATTTGGAATAACACCGCCAAACGGGACTCGAGCTCGCGGGGCGCGCGCCGGAGTGCAGGTAAGGCAGGTAAGTGTCTGTTAAAATTATAAGAAACGTAGTTTTTGCTGTAAATTTTGAGATAAAAATGTTTTAAAGAGGTTTTTTACTGAAATTTTTCTAAGTCAATAACCGGGAAATGTTTTTCGCGGATTTGTCAGTTTTTACGTGCGGGATAGTCGGACGGAGCCTAAAAACGATTAGTTTTGCTGAAAACAGCTTGTAAATGCGTCACCGGGATGCAAAGTTATTGAGGTATGTGTATTTTGTACTATCCCTTAGGTAGATTTTGTCTTGTAGTGAAAAACCTAATGCCAAAAAATTTTTGAACTTCTATGTGAGCTAGGCGGGCGTGCGAGGTGTCAAAAGACGTGTCTCGGCGCGGGCCAGCAAACTATGAGGTTTTTGGAATTAACGCTGAACAAAAATTTTGAAAAAAGCTGAAAATACGTGTTTTACGACCAAAAAGTATGAAGAAATTTGGAATAACACCGCCAAACGGGACTCGAGCTCGCGGGGCGCGCGCCGGAGTGCAGGTAAGGCAGGTAAGTGTCTGTTAAAATTATAAGAAACGTAGTTTTTGCTGTAAATTTTGAGATAAAAATGTTTTAAAGAGGTTTTTTACTGAAATTTTTCTAAGTCAATAACCGGGAAATGTTTTTCGCGGATTTGTCAGTTTTTACGTGCGGGATAGTCGGACGGAGCCTAAAAACGATTAGTTTTGCTGAAAACAGCTTGTAAATGCGTCACCGGGATGCAAAGTTATTGAGGTATGTGTATTTTGTACTATCCCTTAGGTAGATTTTGTCTTGTAGTGAAAAACCTAATGCCAAAAAATTTTTGAACTTCTATGTGAGCTAGGCGGGCGTGCGAGGTGTCAAAAGACGTGTCTCGGCGCGGGCCAGCAAACTATGAGGTTTTTGGAATTAACGCTGAACAAAAATTTTGAAAAAAGCTGAAAATACGTGTTTTACGACCAAAAAGTATGAAGAAATTTGGAATAACACCGCCAAACGGGACTCGAGCTCGCGGGGCGCGCGCCGGAGTGCAGGTAAGGCAGGTAAGTGTCTGTTAAAATTATAAGAAACGTAGTTTTTGCTGTAAATTTTGAGATAAAAATGTTTTAAAGAGGTTTTTTACTGAAATTTTTCTAAGTCAATAACCGGGAAATGTTTTTCGCGGATTTGTCAGTTTTTACGTGCGGGATAGTCGGACGGAGCCTAAAAACGATTAGTTTTGCTGAAAACAGCTTGTAAATGCGTCACCGGGATGCAAAGTTATTGAGGTATGTGTATTTTGTACTATCCCTTAGGTAGATTTTGTCTTGTAGTGAAAAACCTAATGCCAAAAAATTTTTGAACTTCTATGTGAGCTAGGCGGGCGTGCGAGGTGTCAAAAGACGTGTCTCGGCGCGGGCCAGCAAACTATGAGGTTTTTGGAATTAACGCTGAACAAAAATTTTGAAAAAAGCTGAAAATACGTGTTTTACGACCAAAAAGTATGAAGAAATTTGGAATAACACCGCCAAACGGGACTCGAGCTCGCGGGGCGCGCGCCGGAGTGCAGGTAAGGCAGGTAAGTGTCTGTTAAAATTATAAGAAACGTAGTTTTTGCTGTAAATTTTGAGATAAAAATGTTTTAAAGAGGTTTTTTACTGAAATTTTTCTAAGTCAATAACCGGGAAATGTTTTTCGCGGATTTGTCAGTTTTTACGTGCGGGATAGTCGGACGGAGCCTAAAAACGATTAGTTTTGCTGAAAACAGCTTGTAAATGCGTCACCGGGATGCAAAGTTATTGAGGTATGTGTATTTTGTACTATCCCTTAGGTAGATTTTGTCTTGTAGTGAAAAACCTAATGCCAAAAAATTTTTGAACTTCTATGTGAGCTAGGCGGGCGTGCGAGGTGTCAAAAGACGTGTCTCGGCGCGGGCCAGCAAACTATGAGGTTTTTGGAATTAACGCTGAACAAAAATTTTGAAAAAAGCTGAAAATACGTGTTTTACGACCAAAAAGTATGAAGAAATTTGGAATAACACCGCCAAACGGGACTCGAGCTCGCGGGGCGCGCGCCGGAGTGCAGGTAAGGCAGGTAAGTGTCTGTTAAAATTATAAGAAACGTAGTTTTTGCTGTAAATTTTGAGATAAAAATGTTTTAAAGAGGTTTTTTACTGAAATTTTTCTAAGTCAATAACCGGGAAATGTTTTTCGCGGATTTGTCAGTTTTTACGTGCGGGATAGTCGGACGGAGCCTAAAAACGATTAGTTTTGCTGAAAACAGCTTGTAAATGCGTCACCGGGATGCAAAGTTATTGAGGTATGTGTATTTTGTACTATCCCTTAGGTAGATTTTGTCTTGTAGTGAAAAACCTAATGCCAAAAAATTTTTGAACTTCTATGTGAGCTAGGCGGGCGTGCGAGGTGTCAAAAGACGTGTCTCGGCGCGGGCCAGCAAACTATGAGGTTTTTGGAATTAACGCTGAACAAAAATTTTGAAAAAAGCTGAAAATACGTGTTTTACGACCAAAAAGTATGAAGAAATTTGGAATAACACCGCCAAACGGGACTCGAGCTCGCGGGGCGCGCGCCGGAGTGCAGGTAAGGCAGGTAAGTGTCTGTTAAAATTATAAGAAACGTAGTTTTTGCTGTAAATTTTGAGATAAAAATGTTTTAAAGAGGTTTTTTACTGAAATTTTTCTAAGTCAATAACCGGGAAATGTTTTTCGCGGATTTGTCAGTTTTTACGTGCGGGATAGTCGGACGGAGCCTAAAAACGATTAGTTTTGCTGAAAACAGCTTGTAAATGCGTCACCGGGATGCAAAGTTATTGAGGTATGTGTATTTTGTACTATCCCTTAGGTAGATTTTGTCTTGTAGTGAAAAACCTAATGCCAAAAAATTTTTGAACTTCTATGTGAGCTAGGCGGGCGTGCGAGGTGTCAAAAGACGTGTCTCGGCGCGGGCCAGCAAACTATGAGGTTTTTGGAATTAACGCTGAACAAAAATTTTGAAAAAAGCTGAAAATACGTGTTTTACGACCAAAAAGTATGAAGAAATTTGGAATAACACCGCCAAACGGGACTCGAGCTCGCGGGGCGCGCGCCGGAGTGCAGGTAAGGCAGGTAAGTGTCTGTTAAAATTATAAGAAACGTAGTTTTTGCTGTAAATTTTGAGATAAAAATGTTTTAAAGAGGTTTTTTACTGAAATTTTTCTAAGTCAATAACCGGGAAATGTTTTTCGCGGATTTGTCAGTTTTTACGTGCGGGATAGTCGGACGGAGCCTAAAAACGATTAGTTTTGCTGAAAACAGCTTGTAAATGCGTCACCGGGATGCAAAGTTATTGAGGTATGTGTATTTTGTACTATCCCTTAGGTAGATTTTGTCTTGTAGTGAAAAACCTAATGCCAAAAAATTTTTGAACTTCTATGTGAGCTAGGCGGGCG